>OW388082.2:87031519-91831519 GCA_936449025.2 Sarcophaga subvicina | reverse complement strand
ATTTATTCTCCTATTATTTTCCCTTATTATATGATAGAATAACTTGAAAATCGAAAGAAGCTTTTTTAAGAGAGTTTCAGAACATATTGTTACGAAAATGGAAACAGTGTAACATCGTTTAACATTAAAACAAAAAAAACCATATACCAACAACAGCAGTATGAAAGAAAAGGGGATAGACAAGTAAGCGAAAACGCAACAACGGGCAATGTGAACAAAATATACAAACAAAAATGAAGTCGCGATAGAGTTTTCCAAAAAATCAAAACCTCGAACGTTCGACTTCAAGAACCTTCACCAGACTGATTACATGGGCATATAAAAATGCATGACAAAGCAGGCAACGAGTAGTAAGAATTCAGTTAGTCTTGTATGAAGACGCGTTCGTGGTTTGAAGATCGTCGTTGTAAAGATCTACCGAACATTTGCTAATGTGTACCCGAACAGAAGTGTAAAGAAGAATAACTAATAAATCAAATTGTTGTTGGATTCATTAAGTTGTAAACAGTGGCACACCAAAGTAGTGCGATTATTGTTTTATTGAGTTTAATTGAAACTAAGCACATATTTGTTTTTATTTTGTTTGCAATCAACGAACTCATATTTTAAACGTTTTTAAAGAGGTAAAAACGTAACAATATCATTCAAAGTACTCCCATTTTGTTGATAATTTATAGATTATGTATCAAAAAACCGCTCGTCTTTTGAGGTCAAAAATGTATCGACACCTTATTTTGAAGTGAAGCACTTTCCAATTACAACTTTCTACTTCAAACGAACCAAATGGTAGTCAGTAAGGGCAAGGTCTGGATTAATCGAAATTTGATGTAAAACTTCCTATCCACTATGTTCCCTCAATATGTGGTCTTGTGTCTGGTTGCACATTAGGAGGGTTTTTGAATAACATACAGATCTTCACCTTGGCGCAATGGTTATTCTGCTTGATTGAAGATTTTGCTCTTTGTTCGTGCTTCCCAAATTATGTCTTGCCTTTGAGGTTGTCGTATTGAATTCATTTTTCATCGACCTTGATAATTCCATGCAAAAATGATTTTTATTTTTTTAAAGCGATCAAACAAAACTTCAGTCATTTAAACCTTTAAACGGTTCCCCACTTTTGAATGGATCCATGCCTAATGACTGCGTCTGATACGTATCTGATCGAGTAATTTTTTCAATTTGTGGTTCTCAAACTTTTTTTTGCTGCCCCGTAATTTTTTTTTGTCTTTAATCACTAACATCTGCATTTCTTAAACGCGCAAATCATTTCATACACTTTTTTTGATTTGAGCTTTCCTCTCAGCAGATTTCTGGCAAAAACTCTGAGAGTAAATAAACCTGCCTTGAAAAAGTTTCTCAAAAATCTGTCGTTCGGAGTAGACGTTAGACTGATTCAAGGGTTTTAATGGCCATGTATGTATGTTTGTTGCTCACCGTGCAGTTTCCTTCAACAAAACTTCCCACAAATACTGATTTTTTTAGGAGTTTAAACAACGTTAGATGATTTTGTTTGTCTGGTATTCTGTATAATTAGAAATAATTAGACGTAGGCCAGTAGATAGTACATATCAGATAGTACATATGTTAGCTACGTCTAGTAAGGCCTTGGTTCAAACACCAGATCAGACATCTCAAACAAGATGATATATGAAGAAACATTTCTTCGGCGACTTTCTCTCAGCAGATTTCTGACATAAACTCCTAGAGTAAATAAAAATCTGTAATGACCAATTATGTATGCCCATACGCCGTGCCAGGAAAAATCCAAATAAATTACACGCTCGGTTTAGCCTAAAAAGGAGTATTCACTGATGACTTAGAAGCCCTTTATCATCCCTAATTTTATTACATTCGAATGAAAAATAAGGAAGCCTTTATACATATGTACATACATAATTGGTCATTACAACCCTTCAGTCAGGATTATGACGTACACCACTTATGTTGTGTGTGTTAATTTTATACATGAGTGGAGGGACCTACAGTTTAAAGTCGACTCCGAAAGACAGATTTTTGAGAAACTTTTCATGGCAATTTTATCTACTGTCAGAGTTTTTGCCATAAATCTGCTGAGAGGAAGTCGCTGAAAAAATACTTTTTATATTTTGTTTGATATTTGGCCTGGGCAATTATAACGTTTCTATTTTATATAGTTTTGGTTCGTAAGCAAAATTACTCACCGATTTTTGCCCCATCATCAAGATGTCTTGTAATCCCTTCAATCAACGACTTTAGCTGGTACTACGCCAGCTGATATTTCCAATTATATAATGCGCTGACCAGCACGTGTTCTGCTTAAGGTGGATTTTATGTTGGAAAATTATTTTTTCATCACAAAAACAATACAATACAATATTAAAATGTGCCTTGTAACACTTTTTCAACATAAAAAAAATATTTTTCTTTTTGTTTTAAACAGCAATTTCCGATTGCCAAGTTCTTTTTATTATTTCTTCTGCACAGTATCTGCTTAAATCATCTCATAATTCTCATAATATTTCTGTGTTATTTCTTGTCTTTTTGACTGGTTAGTCTGTTTGTTTGTTTGCTTTAGACATTATAATTTTTAATGGTCAAAGCCATTATTATGGCATCATCGACATCATCAGCGAAGACCATTCGTTTCTCTGTGTGGGGGTTATAGCGCTGATTTCGCTTTATAGATTTTTTTCTTGCTTACACTAACTAAAGTATATATTTTGAATAATTTTTTTTTCAAATTTTTACAGTAACAAACTAAAAGCTGAAGGATGTCAAAGTTCAAATCAATAACTATTGCCATGAATGTTCAACGAAACGAATAAAATGCAAAAATTATTGAAAAAACACATAGAAAAACTTGCAATTGTTTCGCAAAGATGCAAAGTCTACAAACAAAAATGAATTGAAAATAAGCAACTAATGATGGGTTGCCTTCTACAGAGATGTATATACTGAGATGGCATAGAAGATGATGTTGATGTTTCCATTTACTTGGAAAATAAAAATTTAATGTTTTCATTAACATCTCTTCAACGTTAAAATAAATACAAATTAAAATAAAGTTATTAACAAACAAAAATAAATAAATTTGAAACTCAAAATCTAAACAAAGTAGTTGAGTAGGAGAAATAGAAAAAGAGGGGGAAAAACACTTGGATACTAAACAGATTTATCTTAATTGACCCAGAAACATTTTATTCTATTTTAAACATTTTCGTTTTGTGTTGTTGTTGTTGTTTTTTTCTAGATGCAATTTTATTTGTGCCGCTTTTTTATATTCTTGTTAAATACAGACATCTATATGTGGCATCATCATAAACTTCCTTTTGCTTATGCTGTGGCATATATTTTATTAAACGTAGCGAAAGAAAAAAAAAACGTGCCTTTAAATTGAAAATAAACATTGACAGTTATTAATTGCAAATATCGTTAAAATTCATCGATACCACTGAAGGAATTGCCAGCTTTGATGATATTTTGCATATAAACACAGGGACGGACAATGCACGTAGAGACCGTCGGACAGACATAGAGGCATGCCAATAAATTCACACCACCTGTAAGGCTTAATTCCCCCAGCTTATGTTATAAATGGATTTGTAGTTTTAAAGACGTTATAAAATCACAACAACAACAATAACATATCGTTTCCTTTTCTTATGGCACTCAGATTTCTATGAGTGTTGCCACATGTCCACATCCTACAAAGGTTTGAAAACGTTAAAAATCTTGTTTTTAATTAACGTTATTCTAAATCATCCTGATGGTATACAATCCTCTCCTACTAAGCAAAGTTGGTTTGAACCAAAGTTTTTTGGCCTAAAAGTAGCACCTTACTTACTTACTTAATTAGCCATTACAACCCTTTAAATAGGAATACGACCTATGTCGACCTAAAGTTCAACCTTGACAACGACTAACAGATTTGAAGAAGTTTGCTTCAAATCCATATGAAATACAAGTCTCTGTTAGGTATGGATTTTGGGCAGATGGCGTCCTCAGTAAATATTTCTATGAAGCAGACGTTGTCCATGTCATCACTGTCAAAAGCGGGAACTATGGATCTATGATTACCAACTTTGACCTGATTTGAATGATCTGTATACCTGCGAAGTCGCTGTAGTCTAGTAGGTAGTGTGTTGGCTTATTAGACGTAAAGCCAGGGTTCGAGCCACAGGCCTCAGGCATCAAAACAAAATACAAAAAGTATTTCTTCGGCGACTTCCTCTCAGCAGATTTCTGGTAAAAACTCTGAGAGTAAATAAAATTGCGATGATACCTTTCTCAAAAATCTGTCGTTCGGAGTTGACTTTAAACTGTAGGTCTCACCACTCATGCATACAAATTAACACACACAACATAAGTGGTGTGAGAGACTAGGTCGTAGTCCCGACTGAAGGGTTGTAATGACCAATTATGTATGTATGTATGTATACCTGCGACATGTGGTTTCAACAAGACATCACTACAGGGTATGGTCATCTCATGCTGAGGTGAGGTGAACTATCCACAGAAATCGTGGAATTTGACCCCGCTAGCGGTCCTCAAAGGCATCATAATTTATGATTTATGCGTTAAAGTCATAGAAAAATTAGACATTTCGGCTACGCACTGCTTAGAGAAGCCGGTAAACAATGCATATTACTTACTTACTTACATATGTAATTGGTCATTATAGACCTTTTGACGCGATAACGACATAGCTTCTCACTTCTCCCATGTTGTGTGTGTTAATTTTATTCATTAGTGGCAGAACCTACAGTTTACAGACGGCTTTGAACGACTGATTTTTGAGAAACTTTTCGTGGCAATTTTATTTACACCCAGAATTTGTGCCAGAAGGCTGTTAAGAAGATTACTTATTTATTTTTTTTCATACTTTGTCTTGTTTGAGAAGTCTGAGCCATGGATTAAACATCGGGCTCTTGTCTAACAAGCCAACATACTATCTACTAGACTACGGCGAAGTCTAATGCAACGCATGCATGTCCTAGAAATTAAAACCAAAAAGCTTACACAATAGACTGTTTTAAACTGACTTGAAAACATACATACATATATAATTGGCCATTACAACCCTCCAGTCAGGATTACGGCCTAGCTTCTCACATCACTCACGTTGTGTGTGTTAGGCTTTATACATGAGTGGCAGGACCTACAGTTTAAAGTCGACTCCGAACGACAGATTTTTGAGAAACTTTTCATGTAAATTTTATTTAATCTCAGAGTTTATGCCAGAAATCTGCTAAGAAGATGTCGCCGAAGAAATATTTTTTTATATTTCGTTTCTGATGTCTGATCTGGGGTGTTAAGCCAACACACTACCTACTAGACTACTGCGACTTCAACTGACTTGAAAAACTGTTTCATGGGATACTATTTGCAATGAAAGTAAGAAGCGGTACGACTAAACGTCTTTGATAAGCAAAGATTCTGCGAAAGGCATACATTAGTAAGTTTTAAAATATCACAACGCTAGACTTTATATTTTCGCATTTTTGGATTAAATGTATAGAATTAGAATTCAATTTTAATATTATATTCCCATTTAATATGACTGCAATGGCATCACTGGCCTTTCATTAAAATTTGCGAATTTATTTTTTTATTCCGTTCATCTTCGTTCATCGATATTTTTATTTTCATTTCATTTTATCTCTGGTATGATTTGAATTTACGTATTTTTTGCATACCAATTGACACTGATCATCAGTTAATTTGTTTTAATTTCCTCCACCTCACTCTCCATCTTCTTCTACGATACGTTAAAAAGCCAAGTGAACACACCAATCGATACCAGTTTGTCACCGTTTGTGTGTGTGTGTGCCTGTGCCTGTGCCCAAATGTTATGCACATGGCATGGCCATTGTATGAATGTAGTGGATGGGGACGGTTTGGTTTTAGCCAAGAAATGACATTAAAAGTGAATGTTTAAGTTATGTTATGGGTTTATAGGACATTTGTTATCGGCTCCTTGAAATGGCATCAATACTGGTGTACACAACAACACAACAACGCAACAACAAAGTATAAAACATAAAAAGAAGTTCAAGGGAGATGCTATTTTGCTGTTATGCCTGATGAAAATTGGAATGTTAAAGAAATTTATATTGTTGTTGTTGTTTTTGTAGGCCTTTTTCCAGGTACTTTATAGCTGTTGTATTTGGAGTGCACTTTTAATAAATATTGGCAGCAAGTACCAATTAAAATGTAACACATAAAATGCGTATGTAAAATTGTTTCTCTTTTTTATTCGTATTTTTTTAACAACTTTTCGAAATTAAAATTTATTTAATGAACAAAACTACAAAGTATTGGATGCGTGTTCCATTACATAAAATCGTATTGCTTTGGCTAATGACATAATTTTCATTATTTGAGGCAGAAATTAATTTCAGTGCTTTTAAGTTCCCTAACAGTCCTTATTGTTATACGATATTCTTCTTTGATAAGGACTGAGCAGAAGATGTAATACACTGAATGATTAATAAGTTTCTACTGCTCGATAGATCTTATATTGCCGGCAATGAAATCAAAATCATTACAGCTAAGTTGATATTAATACTCAGAAAAGTATACAATCTCCTTATAGACGTGGCGTGACACTTGGACGAACATTTGAAAATGGTTCGACAAGAGAACTGTTGTTGTACTTATTCGCAATACTTTATTGGCTTCCATTTAGATTAGTTACCGTCGAAAAGTAGAACTTAATGCCTTTGCACGCTGACATATTATTCTATCTGAGCTCTACTCTGTCCTGTGGTCCTGAGCATAATCTTTGTAGAAGATATCATATAGAATTCCAAGCAGAATAGACAAGTCATATGACCTAGCTCGCCACGGAGATTTTGTGGTTGTCTCCACAAAAGGTTTTAAGCTTGAAAATAAAATATCTTCTGCGAACTGTAATGTATTTCAGATTAAGATAATGGTCATAAGTGATGATTTTTATCTGGTCCTGAGTAAAGGATCTCTATCCACTTCCATTTCTATTACCGCCGATAGCCACAACATAAGTGGTGTGAGAAGCTAGGTTGTAATCCTGACTGAAGGGTTGTAGTGACCAATTATGTATGTATATATGATAGCCACAAGGCAGTTAGATCTCTTTCGAGAGAAACCATCAAGTCTAATTGATTAGACTCGGCCACAATTCCATTGCTCTCTTGGTAGTTTAAAAGTAAGTGATTTCTTCTATAAAAGTTGTAGATCTTTGGCTCAATGAAAACTTCTCTCATATGGCTCACACTTTCTGGATAGTCTAAGGAAGCTATCATCACTTGATGTCAGATCTAAAACTAGATTAATTAATTCCAAGGAAGTCATGCTTTAATGCGAATGTTGTTTGTTGAGACCGGTTACTCGGTTAGTTCTAGGAGATCGCTTCCTGTGGTAACCCAATTGGTTTCTATATACATATGTATGCTCAAGTGAGGTTTTATTTCAGCGAAGTTTACGCTAACTCCTGTCCTATACGGTGGGCGAAAGAAGAAGAAGTCCTTATTGTGAATATTAATTTTGGTAGAGAATGCTATTAACCGTGGAGAATACAGAGAACATAGAATCAATAATGTCAGTCCTTGACTTTCATATTCTATTGTATATTAAACCGGGACTTTCTAGGTTAATTCACTGTCGATAGCATTAATAAGAGTAGAAATACTACTCCAATGTGGTTGCCGTAGTCTAGTAGGTAGTGTGTTGGCTTATTAGTCATTCGAACCCAGGTCAGACATCAAAACGAAATATGAAAAAAAAATATTTCTTCGACGACTTCCTCTCAGCAGATTTCTATCAAAAACTCTGAGAGTAAATAAACCTGCCATGAAAAAGTTTCTCAAAAAATCTGTCGTTCGGAATCGACGTTAAACTGTAGGTCCCGCCACTCGCGTATAAAATTAACGTGCACAACATGAGTGGTGTGAGAAGCTAGGCCTTAACCCTGACTAAAGGGTTGTAATGGCTAATTATGTATGTAGCTATACTACTCCCATGATTTGGAATTAGATCGCTTATTAGAGTATCGAATCTGAAGAGAATACTTCTGCGTTGAATTCTTGGCTTTTCCATGTATATACAAACAAAATCCAATAAGAGAAATTATTCATGTTAAACGTAGAATTTTTGAGTCATTTAGGCCTTTTGATCCAAGCCTTTTGATCTTGTAAAGGATGTTGTCATCAAAAAAAAAGGAAATTTATCAGGACGTGGTTCTATTGTATTACCGCATATATAGTCTGACATCAATGATTGCCCATAAAAACAATTTAATGACTTACTTTGTTTAAATTTTGACCGAAGCCTACTGGCAGATCGCTCCAAACAGGAGCAGTTTTGGTCTTTCTATTAAGAGGCGTCGAATTCCAAAAAGGCATGGTCTTACTGACTTTTCCTTGATACCTCGATGCTAAAATAACGATTTCTGTGGGAATCGTTTGAACAAGAATAGAAAAAAAGATTTGCGAAAAATATTTTGTGCAATCGTATCATGGAAAGGCTGATGTTGCGCGCTGTGAAAACCGCAATGTCGCATATATGTAACTCTAATGATTCATATTATTTTCTGAAGCACAAATCTCATCATCAATGTTTTCCATACAGCATTCCATCTGATAATAACGAAGACTTCTTGAAGTCAGCGGATTTCCAGCAAAAACTCTGAGAGTAAATAAAATTGCCATGAAAAGTTTCTCAAAAAATGTGTCGCTTGGAGTCAACTTTAAATTGTAGGTCCTGCCACTCATGTATAAAATAACGCACACAACATAAGTGGTGTGAGAAACTACGACGTAATCCTGACTGAAGGGTTGTAGTGACGAATTATGTATGTTTTATCCTCCTACCGAGAGGTCTATTCGGAATATGATGGATGAATTTGAGCCTACTGCTTTAGTAAACAATCGACCAACATTCGCACGTTGATGCAATGTAAGATTTGTCCAAAGCATCGCTGATGTCCGTCAGAATGTGCAGGAAAAGTCAGCACATACAACATGCAGGTGGTAAGAGAAACTAGGTCGAAATTCTGACTGAAGGGTTGTAATAACCAATTATGTATGTCTTGAAATCAATGCATACTTGATGAACGAGATGGTTTTCTAGATGGTTTTCTCTCTTTCGTAGAAACCACACCTTATTGATTGATTGATTGAACCTAATGCAGTCCATGTACGATATTCTGTAAATTTATAGCTACGAGAACTATGGGGTATTAAAGGTCTGTTGCAACTAACGCGATGGCCTTTTCATCTTTCTAAATCTCAGTTAATGTCTTATTCAAATATCTTTAACCCATACATGCATACATATGTAGATGCCTTCTGTACTTACTTAATTTACCCCGCTTTACCAGCTTGATCTTATAAGACACTTTTGGTAGATGATTGAAGCAAACAAAAAAAATCTAATTGGTTTGGCTTTAAGCAACAAAACGTAACGGCAACAATGTAAATCCTCTTCAAGACAAATTACAAAATATTAATGGTAACACCCACAACAACCAACCGAATAATCATAACCGTTAATTTTCAAAAAAAAAACTTTTAATATGAAGACAACAACTGCAACATTAAAGCCAAATCCAATAAAATGGAAACATAATGGAACGACATACAGCAGCATTTTATTATTAATTTATGAGAAGCTTAAACAATTGTTAAATTGTATAAAATTATAAAATACTCGTATATAGAAAAACAACAAAAAAAAAACTGTGTTTTTGTTGTATGGTAATATGAATACAAATCATAATAATATTTAATAAATATTGTTGTAATAATAAATAACAATTATTGTAGATGTGTATGCTGAATAGAGAGTGAATAGAAAAACAAAAACAATGAAACAGAAATAGAATTACAAAATAATAGTAATAATAATAATAATAAGAATTAAAATAATCAAAAGTAACGAATTGGAAACAAACAAACAAACGACCGGACAGACATACCATACACCCCCACCAAATAAACCATTCGATTAGATTTTTCCTTTTAAGTTTTTTTTTCTTATAAATTTTTCTGTTTCTTTTTTGAATTGGTTGACTAGCTCACTGGCAGCTCCATAGCTATGTGGCTGGCTGGTTGGTTTGATTATTTTGTATTGGCCCACCGGCTATGACAGCTTCTCAACTTTAAATGGTTGGATTATTTGATTTGATTTCTAAACTCTACCACTTTTTTTTCTCTTCTTATTTATGAGAATGTATGCACACCGCCACATTAAATAAAGGAATATAAACAAAGAAAAAAAACAAAAAAACAAAAACTATGGAAAAAGAATCAAGAAAAATAATAAAACGTCAAAATACTATAATTTTTTTTTTGTTTGTCTTTTGGTTTTTGCTCTCTACAATGCCAAATTGAAAAAGATCATGAACAATCAAAAAATATATATGAAAATGAAATATAAACGATATTTTGACACACTTAACAAAAACGACAACAACAAAAAATTATAATAAAAAAAAATTCACAACACTAAAGTACAGTATGAAATATAAAAAAAAATAAAAGAAATGTCCTGCGGCTAAAAGCAGACTTCTATGAAAACCAAGTTGATAGAACAAAAGACAAGAAAAACTAAAAAAACGGGGTTTGATTAGCCGGGAAATACCCTACAGTTATCAAAGGCACTTTAAGTTTTAGAAGCAGAATTTTTAAATTAAAACACCATAAGCCCTTTGAAGTCGCCGTAGTCTAGTAGGTAGTGTGTTGGCTTATTAGACGTAAAGCCAGGATTCGAGCCCCTGGCCAGACATCAAAACAAAATAAAAAAAGTATTTCTTCGGCGAGTTTCTCAGCAGATTTCTGGCAAAAACTCTGAGAGTAAATAAACCTGCCATCGACTTTAAACAGTAGGTCCCGCCACGCATGTATAAAATTTAACACACACAACATAAGTGGTGTGAGAAACTAGGTCGTAAACCTGACTGAAGGGCCAATTATGTATGTAAGCCCTTTCTGATAGATGGGTAACAAGGCAAGCAAGCTTTAATTATTATAACGGCCTGGCTACTCACTTCAACCATGTCGTGTGCATTAATTTTAAATGTCGTCACTTCCTTAAACGATAGATTTGAGAAGTTTTTTCTCAGCAATTAGTTTACTCTTAGAGCTTTTGCCGGAATACTGCTGTGAAGGAGTCGTTGAAATAAACTTTGTTTCCTAATTCTTCTTTCGAGATATTCAAGGTTTGAACTGAGGAACCCACATCTAGTAAGGCAACACTATACTCAATCTTTATTCTTAATTGATTAATTGTCTCTTCCTTTTGTCAGCCTGAAACCTATGCTATGTTCTCATGGGGTTTACGTATTGAATATTCAATTCAAATCCATTGTATTAAATACCAATTGTAGACTCCTCGTTTGTTGGACTTACTGTGACGTTATTAAGAATGAAAAAAATATTTCTTCGGCGACTTCCTCTCAGCAAAGTTCTGGCAAAAACTCTGAGAGTAAATAAAACTGCCATGAAAAGTTTCTAAAAAAATCTGTCGTTCGGAGTCGACTTTAAACTATAGATCCCGCCACTCATGCATAAAAATTAACACACACAACATAAGTCGTGTGAGAAACTAGGTCGAAGTCCTGACCAAAGTGTTGTAATGACCAATTATATATGTATGTATGTATGTATTAGGAATTCATTGTCAATACGTATTTAATGAAATTTGTAGAATTTCTAAGCCTCGTCCTTTCAGTCCCAGCATTCTTTTTCAGTAGCCTACGGGGGGGGTCCTTCAAAAATGATTTCTGAAATTTAACAGGTTATGGTACATTGGCCATCAGTCTGTTATTTATATAGCATTCAACAACACAATGACGTTTATTCGTTGAATGATCTTTACAACAGTTGCCAAGTAACCCTAATTTTTGGACGAAAAATCAATTTTAGCAATGAGGTCCATTTCTGGATGAATGCGTACGTGAACAAACCAAATTGTCAAATTGAGAACTAACCCATTCAAAAAGCCACTGTTTGGTGTGGGTGGCAGTGTTGTCGGTAAATATTTCTTTGAATACGAAGTTGATCTGGCGATCACTGTCTACTGTGAGCACTGTAGGTCAATAATTATCAATTAATTTTGGCTGAATTGAATGATCTGGACACTAACGACTTATTGTTTCAACAGAAAGGCGCTACGTGACGCGCAGCAAAATATTCAGCAAAAACGATTTTAGATCATAGTTATCTCATGTAATGAGATTTGGCCAAAGATATCCTGCGATGTGGCTCCATTAGACATTTTCTTTTGGGACTTGCTTAAGTCGTAGCTATATAGAAATGAGCCACAAAACAAGACATCGGTCAAATCCACTCAGAATTAGGCGCATGAGTCATGGAATCGGATGCGCTCCAGTCAGAGACGCCATGACGGGAATTAGAAAGATAACGGAATCTGTAAATCTAAAAAACGAATGAAAAATGTCGACGATGTCTTACAAACGTCACTCTCTACATACATACATATGTATGTATGATCATTAAAACGCTTTAGTTAGGAGTACAACCTAGTTTTTCACACCACTCACACAGGTTGGCTGACTTCCAAAATGTATCAATACAAAGTTTGTATACAGTTCTACTACGGTATATAAACTTTGTACATATGCAAAGTTACCAAACAATGCATCAACTATAAATCCGAAGCCTGATTGCTCTTTGACTACGTTAAAAATACACACTGAAGACGTTTTGCAATAGTATAAATTGTAAACATTTTGTACAGCGGCTTTATGAAGCACTATACTTTGTTCAAACACAAAGCAACTAACATTTTGGAAGTCAGCCGTTGTGTGTGTTAATTTTTAAACATGAGTGGCGGGACCTACAGTTTAAAGTCGACTCCGAACTGCAGATTTTTGAGAAACTTTTCATGGCAATTTTTATTTACTCTCAGAGTTTTTGCCAGAAACCTGCTGAGAGGAAGTTGCCGAAGAAATATTTTTTCATATTTCGTTTAGTTGGAGATGCCTGACCTGGGGCTTGACCCGAGGCCTCGCATCTAATAAGCCAACACACTATATATGTACTGATATATGTATGTACTTGTCTGAGACTGTAACACATTTTGAATTTTTGAATTACAATTTCCACGTTTTGTATAATTCCGTCAGTTGATATACAGGATATAAAATTTTGCATACATTTTTTCGTCCTTAAGGTACGAGAGATTCTTAAATCCAATCAAACCCTATAACTTTACAGAACCCTTCACTAAGACTGCATTTAACTTAAGCAGTAGCGCCTTCTAAATAAAACAAAATAGAAAAAATATTTCAAAATAAAATAAAATTAATGCTTAAACAAATTAACAATAATCATGAAAAGTTCTAATTCTCCATGTTACAATACAATAAGCATTTTCGGCATTTAGCAATTGTTGTTTTGTTATTTAAGAATAATTTTCCTGATATAATAATAATAATGTTCCTCGTACCTCAAGATTAACAAACAAACAAAAAAAGAAAAACAATAAAAACACTTGGTTCTTTAGAACAACAACAATAGAAAACTAGATTTTCTTAAATCTTGATTTTTCATTTTTGTTTTTGTTTTCGATTTAAATTCGATTTTCTTTATTTTATATTTTTAATAATCGTTTTATATTTAAAATAAATAAATAAATAAATTAGTTCTTATTGTTGATTTTTAAAAGTAATTTAACAGATAAGCGACACTGGCAATTGGTAAAATAAAAAAATATACAAAAAAAAAAATGTTAAAAAATTTTTTAGATCTAAAATTATTAAGTGGCCAAATAAACGATATGCCAAGAGGTACAGAAAAAAAAAAACTGAAAACTGTTTGATTTGAAAACAATACCGCTGGAAAATCCAGTTATCAGTGGTCATAAAGGCGCCAAAGATAAATTATTATACGAGGAACCAAAACAAAAAACAACAACAATACAATAAACAGGAAAAACTGAATAAATTGGATCGTACGTAATACATACATATGTACATATATTTCCTTAGCAATCGGTGCAAGAAAAATAAGTACTTTTTATGACTCATAAAGAAAAACATGATAATTTTGGAATTTTTTTTTATTTGTTTTTTTAAGTAAAATTAATTTTTTTATTTAGTTCCTGGGAAAATACATGTAATAAGATATACATGCATACACACTACATACCTATGTGCATAGTTAAGCACATGCAATGAATTATACTCATGCACACAGTTGTAAACATGCAAGGCTTGTTTTTCAAAACCTTACAGTAAATAGTAATGCCAAGTTTTAAATTTAAAGGAATCCTTTATATGGAACGGTTTTTTTGCTTATGACTTCAGATTATTACATTCAATACATACACATACATGCAACGCTTTAGTAAGGATTACAACCTAACTTCTCACACCATTTATGTTGCGTGCACTAATTTTATACATCAGTGGCGGGACCTACAGCGGAATATTGCCTTTTATGGCAATTTTATTTACTCTCTTATTTACTCTCTTACTTTTATATTACTCTCAGTTTTTGTCATAAAACTGCTGAGAGGAAGTTGCCGAAGAAATATTTTCTCATACTTCGTTTAGTTGGGGATGTCTGATCTGGGGGTTTGAACCGAGTATTCACGCCTAACCAGCCAACACACTACCTACTAGACTACGGCGACTACTACATAGGTTATTACACTGTAGAACAAATTTGCAGTCATTATCTGGGAGTTAAGGAATTCCTACTTCAAGTAAAATACAAAGCTCGTTGGTAAAAGCTCTAAACGTCGAAAATTTTTATTGCTTCGCTTCGTATGGAGATTTGATAAGAGCTGTGCACCATCCTTTGAACAATATGTCGTTGGTATCCAGATCATCCAATTCAGTTGAATAGCCACTTCAGTCCTGGATGGATATCGTCAGAAATTCGATATGTTTCTTCACGTAGCCTATCATCCAGAAATGGGTCTCATCACTGAACATGATTTTTAGATGAAAATATAAAAGATGAACAATGCTTGCAAATGATCGGAAATTAATATCAAAATTCATGCTGTGAGAAACGACTTTTCTGCTGAAATATTGTATTCATCGACGAAACTCATTTGTGGTTGAGGAGAATTACCGAATTTGCCATGAAGGACACTCTAAAAACCTTCAAAATATGCCAATGCAATCCAAAGTATGACCAGTTTGGTGTTATGTATAAGCCAAAGTACATTATTTCTACAAGAAAGCTGAAAGTCAACAATGTGCATTATGCTAGTATTAGCGATGATTTTGTAAAGCGTTTTAAAACAATGCATTGGCTTCCAAGCATATGTCCTCAATGAACTATTTCTTGGGAGAATACTTCAAGTTTGGCTGACTTCCAAAATGTATCAATACAAATGTATCAATATATAAATTTTGTACATATGCAAAGTTACCGAACAATGCATCAACTATAAATCCGATGCCTGATTGTTTTTTGACTACGTTAAAAATACACATTGAAGACGTTTTGAAATAGTATACATTGTAAACATTTTGTACAGCGGCTTTATGAAACACTATACTTTGTTCAAACACAAAGCAACTAACATTTTGGAAGTCAGCCTTTATCGTATACAGCGACAAGTCACCTACAATTTCATCCCCGGGAATACAGTACTTGAAGTAGGATTGGTATGATAAGGATTTGAGTGTCGTTATAAAAGAAATGGAATACGTTTAATAAATTGTACTCTCACCATGACTTATAATTTCTTCCTGCTAGAATGACTCTTGCACTGTGTTTTTTTAAATTTACCCTTCATATTTTCCTTCATTTTTATTCTAAATAAATGCTTTATTGAGACAGTCTTTAAACAGAATTTGGCGTTCAAAATAATGTCCATCTAATGCTTCGAAATTTTTCCATCTATTTGCCACAAAAAAATACCCTTGCCTTTTGAGGTTAAGAATGAATTGAGCCAATTTGTGATATACTACTCTGAAGTGAAGTGTTATTCATTGCGAGCATACTGCACAAATGGTAATCAGAAAGGGCTGTACGTTGGGGAATGAGGTAAAACTTACTATTCATTGTTTTCCAAAAAATTGTTTAACTGCTGCCGCAATATGTGACTGAGTATTGCCAAGATGAAGAGTTACGGCCTTGTGTCTGGTTTCACATTCAACCCCCTGGATATGCAGTCGATGCTCATTTTAAACAAATTAATTGTTATGTTTACAGATATGTTTACATGATAATCTGGATTGGTTTTATTAGCTCATAATGAATCAAACCCTTCTGATCTCACCAGATACAGACCGATGTAGATTTTAACCGTTATTGTCCATGCTCAGCAAAGGAAATCCTACATACGTACATAGTTGGTCACTACAACCTTTCAGTCAGGATCACGACATAGCTTCCCACACCACTTCTGTTAAGTCTATTAATTTTATACATGAGTATAGGGACTTACAGTTGCATTTCGATTCCGAGCGACAGATTTTTGAGAAAATTTTTCATTGCCATTTTATTTACTCTCAGATTTTTTGCCAGAAAAAATTTTGTTGGCGATGTCTAAACTCGGGTTCGAACCATGGCCTCATGCCTAAAAAGCCAACACACTATCTACTAGACTACAGGGAAGGAAACCCTGGTCATCTCTAAACGAAATGTAATAAAATGTGAATTTTTCTGTTTAGACTTTGCTTGAAAACATGAATATGAAGGTGTTACTAGCTTTCTATATTACTACAGTACATTTTCGAAAAAAATATAGAAAAATTCTCGTAAATGCACGAAGTGAGCTTAAAACTCCAAAATTGTTTGAGCATGACTAAGACTATGGGTTTAAAAAAACCTCAACAACAACCAAGGCGAACACGTAAAGAAAATCCTACTAGGTTATTGGAGTAACTAATGTTTTTTAATGTTAGATGGTAGACCTTTAAGAATCATATTGAATTGCTATGAAAAAGGCATCCATTCCAAGTCATTTCCATCAAATGCTGCAAAAAATCCAGCTTTAAACAGCCCTCCATATTAAGCATAATAAAAAAAATGTTGATTAATTAACAGAATAACAACAACAACAGCTAATTACATTCAATTTAGGCACTTACTTAGCAAAAAAAATAATAACAAACAATACTTCAAAGCTGTAGGCAATACAAAAAGCGAAATAAAATCGAACGGGGCAAAGAGGTGTTAAATGTCAAATATTTGCTAACAAACCAAAATGTATACAACAAAACAAAGGTATTGCAACATATGGTGTCGGTGGTGTTAATAAAAATATCACAAGAACAACTAGTAATACTAGTAATAACAAAATAAATACAAAAAAAAGCATTACAGTGTTTACAGCAGCAGCTACTGGAACAACCCTTTATGGTGTGGTGGTACATCGACAACTATTTTTATAAAAAACAAAAATGTATACAAAAGTACTCTTTTTGTATTGTTTAACAAAGTACTCCAGTGTATATTATGACATTGCTGGTAAAGTGCCTATATTTGTACAATGGCATGTGAGGTGAGGGTATGGACAACAGAAAGTAACAACGACTCATAGCAGAAAGTGCATAACGACTAAAGTGTGGCCCATTAGAGCAGGATGCGTAACAGTTTTATGACAAAAAACAAAAACAAAACACATATAAATTGTTAAAGGGGTTGCCGCCATAAAAAAATTAAACAAATATAAACAGACTTAATTAGCAGCCAACAGGAATTAATTGTCGATTGTTAGCGAAAAAAAGGGTTTCATTTGCTGCTGTTCACTCATTCATGTTCAAACATTTTTATATAACGGGACTGGCATACAGTAAATACGCTGTCAATAGTTATTAAAACCCTTGGCGGGTGGAAAAGCTTTCGATTACTTTAGTAATTTGCTCGATAGAAAAACGAAAAATGAAAAACAATAACAACAACAATGAAAGCAAATTTAATGTCATACACGTGACATTTACTTTGAATTACGAGTGTATACGAGTGTATATTTCTCTGTTTTTTTTTTTGCTGTCGTTTTTGTCGGTAAGTTTAACATGAATTATGATTAATTAACTGGAATTTTCTATAGATTTTAATTTCTCACGCTACACATTACAATGGCTGAACGAGAGAGAGAGACGAGTTTTTCTTTTCTTTTTTTTTCATTTTGGTTTTACTTTTTCCAATAGGTGGCCCCCTTTCATTTAGTGGAGAGTCTGTCTAGAAAAATTTGAATGGTATGAAACGTACTCGTATGTTATCAATTGTTGCGGCTCATTGAAATAAATAAACAAATGTTGCATGCCATAGTTTTTGGGAGGAATAAAAGCAAACAACAATAACAACATGTATAACAAAAAGTAATAATATTAATACAAACGATGCCGCATTTCATTTCACTGGGCCCAGAGCATTAGAAAATAAGAAAAAAAAACACGAAAAAAAAACTTTAAAAACTTCGTTGACTTGGACTTTCACGAAATTTAGAAGGAGAAAAATATTTTTCTTTTTAATACTTCCGTAGGTAGGTTTACATTCCGAAAGTGTATGCAAGTGAAATTTATTCCTTCTAAATACTCACTCTCCTCTACAGTACACTGAAAAAAATTTTGATTGGAAATATTTTTGCCCTACAATTTGTCAAAAGAAAATGAGTCAATAAAGAAAGTCATATGAAAGGCATACATACATAACATACATATTTGGTCATTACAACCCTTCAGTCTGGATTACGACCTAGTTTCTCACACCATTTATGTTGTGTGTATTAATTTTATACATGAGTGGCGGGACCTACTGTTTAAAGTCGACTCTGAACGACAGATTTTTGAGAAACTTTTCATGGCAATTTTTATTTACTCTCAGAGTTTTTGCCAGAAATCTGCTGAGAGGAAGTCGCCGAAGAAATTATTTTTGTATTTTGTTTTGATGTCTGGCCTGAGGCTTGAACACTGGCTTTTACGTCTAATAAGCCAACACACTACCTACTAGACTACGGCGACTGCAAATAAAACACCAGATTTATTCTACGGTCCATGGAAATTTATCTCCTTGAGTATATGAAACAACGAGGCGTTCGCTGAAAGATTATCATGAAGTAAAGATAGGATGAAGTAGGTTAGGTTAGGTTGGTGTAGTAGTTTTGATATGCATAATGCCCCGTTATGATGCCACAGTTAAGCGCAGTCCCTATTGAGTTAAAAAGAAAAGCATAAAGTAGCCGTAGTCCAAAAAAAATTCTTTCTGCAGTTTATTCCTAAGATCCTTCTGGCAAAAACTCTGAGAGTAAATAAAATTGCCATGAAAATTTCTTAAAAATCTGTCGATCGAAGTCAACGTTAAACTACAAGTCCTGCCACTTATGGATAAAAACAACACAGGCTGACTTTCAAAATGTATCAATACAAAGTTTGTATGCAGTTCTACTACGGCATATGAATTATGTACATATGCAAAGTTACCAAACAATGCATCAACTATAAATCCGATGCCTCATTGCTTTTTGGATGCGTTAAAAATACACATTGACGACGTTTTCAAATAGTATACATTGTAAACATTTTGTATAGGGGCTTTATGAAGCACTATACTTTGTTCAAATACAAAGCAACCAACATTTTGGAAGTCAGCCACACACAGATATACATTGGTGGTATGAGAAGCTAGGTTTGAATCCTAGTTAAAGAGCTGTAATGACCAATATACTAAAAGTAATAAAGGACCTGAGCGAACACCAGTTTTCAAATATAAAAATATGTATAGTCACTGCGGCCAGTCTGCTATAACTTTAGTTGTGAGCCTTTGCAGAAGCCTAGACACTGCCTCTGTATTAAAAAAGAGAAGCAGGTGTCTGAGAAATTCTCTCATGAATGCAACCTAATTCAAAATTGGTCTTATTCATGAATTATGGAAAATAGTAAAAGATAACATAAACTTCTTAGATTTTTATAAAAACTGTACATGCTACAGGTATGTCACAATTGACCTGATGGGCTCAAAGTGATCTCTTCAATAATGCTCTAACAGTGCAATATACAGTGGACAGCAAAAGTCTTAGTACGGCAATATATTTTGACAAAAAAGTCCCCATAGGCTTAATACTCTTGCAAAAAGTACCGATACCGACTTCAAGAGAATATTTAGGAGATCATTTGAAAGAACGGTTACGTAATCGCTAAACCTCAAACAAAAGTCAACCGAAAAACTTGCTCGTGGTGCCACCAGAAAACACTAAACAAAACTTGTACATTCAATTCCAAATGGGTTAAAGGGAGTGCTTGCCCCTTCAGGGATATTCTACTAAATACAAGAGATAACATTTTCATATATTAGGCCTTTGAATTTAAAATTTACTCAGGGTTCTCCTTGGGGGATCCTATGGAGTCATCTGAAACTTTTCCTTTTTTTTCTTTTGTTTTATGAAAAACATTAAAAAATTGTTTGTTTTATAATAAAACAGAAATAAACAGGCATGTTCTGACAATCGCACGATTTGAAATCACAAGTGATTTTAAAAACGCCAAATTTTTTTGATGGTGTTCTGAACCTCACGCGTTTTACTTGCGATCTACGATTTTTCGAAGTCGTTTATGAAAAAAATAAAACATATGTTGTAGCATTCCAAATAAAAATCAAAACATCAAAACTAAAAAAATAAAGAAGAAAAATGCCTACAGGTTTTTATTAAGTATAATTTCTTTAAAAAAAGCTGCAAACCATTAAAGAAAAATCAAAAAGACGTATCCTGAGGGATTATTCTAACCCATTAGACGTTCCGGAGCAGGCGTAAGTTTACACATATCTAAATATAAACGAGTAATGTATATTAGGATTTTGCGTTAAGTTTTATAGCGCTTTACCGGCTGAATAAAACTGCATTTAGGATGGTTTATGAAGAAACTGCTAGGCATGTATGTAAAAGTACTATTCCAGACACGATACGTTTGCTGACCGCTTTAAGATTTCTGGCGATCGGTTCCTTCCAAGGCGTGATTGCCAATGACATAAATCTCAGTATGGGACGTTCTACATTGTGTAAAATGTTATGGGATGTACTTAATGTTTTTGAAGAAAGACTATGCCTTCTTTGGATCAATTTGGGCATGAGAGATGAAGAAACGAAAGCATAAAAAATGCGTTTCTATCAAAAGTTTAAAATTCCAGGTGTAATTGGATCGTCAGTTTTCAGTAAACAAATGACACAAAAAATTGGTTAAAAATAAAGCAAGTTTTTAGCTTGGTATTTTTATTTAGAAAAGTGTAAAATTGTTATCATTTTATTGTTAAGAAGGTTTGGTTGAACATATTTCGTCAGTTCAATATAATATCCTCTTGTGATTTGAAATCGCATTTTTTGTTAAGAAGTTCTGATTGAACATATTTTCATCAGTTCACTGCAATATACTCTTGTGATTTCAAATCGCAAATTTTTAGCGTTAAGCGTTTTCCAGAATACCCATTTGGCGATTTCGAATTGTATAAAATTTTTTTGTTGCGATCTGCGTTCGCCAGAATATCCTCTTGGCGTTTTTAAAACGAAAACGCAAAATTTAAGCGATTTGCGTTTTTCAGAACATGCCCTAAAGTAATAAAATAAATACAAAAACTATAAATTATTATACAAACTTTTGACTAAAATTCATGAAATTGCTAAAATATATTGTCGTACTAAGACTTTTGCTGTCCACTGTATGTTAGCAATTATCAGCTGCTCAAACTCTCTCCTTAAATTTTGCTGCAAATACTCATTGCTCATCATAATTTCTTAACGTGTACAAAATGTTAAAATAAAAATAAAAATAAAAATAGACAAGCGCCAAGTGTGTTATTAATTTATATTTTTAGTCGATAAGTATCTGTATAAGCCACACACAAACATATATAGGCGCGAGTACCTTTACATGCAATAAAAAAAATATTTCCCTTGAAACCGATACGAGGTGAAAGAATAGTCATCAACAGATGTCACATGTGTTGCACACAGACTGTGAATGTAAATCATTTCACTAAATGCTTATGATTTACTAAAAACAAAAGCAAAAAAGAAAAAAAACTCAACCAAAAACTATGAATAATAATTCATAAACGTAATGGCAACATTAGACGTTTCTCTTACAACATTTTGTATAGTTTTTGTGGGGGGAAAATTCTGTTTAAAATTTCAAAGATTTTGGCTTTAAAATGATTGCTTATTTGAAAAAGAATTCTCATTAGAACGACGAAGCTAATATTAGGTTTTCTAAATGAGAAAAAATCGTGGGAATTTAAGGCCGCCACTTTTCATATACATAAGTTAGAAAGAAAAAATCAATTTTGCTTATGTTTGAATTTTCCATTGTAATAAAACCATTGGACAGGTTGCGGTACAAATTTATAAAATCATTGGTATTAGGAGAGCCATATGTATGAAATGAGATCTTCGGACAGGAATGATGAAGTGTGTCGAAGACTCTGTGGTCCTGCCGGTTCTCACATGTGGCTGCATTACATGATGGAAGGCTTTGAAGGAAATTGCTGAACAGCGTTTTTTATCCTCATCAGACCCATAGCTCCTGTTGAAATCATTGACGGAATGACAGCACGTGTGGCTGCATTACATGATGGAAAGCTTTAACCCCAACGAGATGGAGAAAGTTGCTGAACAAGTTGCAAAGCTAAGCCATTCATAATCACTGTCACTTCTTGACGGAGTGCAATTTTGCAACGTAATTAATTCTCCCTGTAAAATGAATGGATGATGTCCAATATAACTGAAATAATCGGAATACCTATGCGCTGTAACATATTGTAGATTACGATATTCGTAACGGTGCTGGCCAGTTCATCGACAATGCAATTTTTAACGATATCGCTATGTTCCAGAACCCATCTAAAGAGTTACCCTATTCATAGACAAGGACAGACCTCGGAAATATGTTCGTTACAGACTTAATCGCAGTCTTGCTGTCCGAATAACTCAAGAGATTTTTAAAATTCCGTTACACAATAAGCCTTGCTCTAAACTTGCAGCAGTAGTTAGACAGCCTATAAAAAGCTTAAACTGGGTACTTTGTTGCCTCGAAATTGGTCTCAGTCAGAACAGGATGATAGGTTAGGTTAGATAAGAGGACATGTACTTGTCAATTAAGACAAGTACAGTACCCGGAGGTCGAATTGACCTGCTGTACAGAACGCACTTAAAAAGGAAGGATACTAGAAGGGATAGGATAAAAAGGAGAGGAAGTAGGAAAGGGGAGAATGGGAAGCGGAGGAGTTACACAGACCGAAAACAAAACAAAAAGGAATAGCGCGACACTGATGAAGCCCTAGCACTTCTCAACCAGCTTAAGCTACTAATGAATCTGTGGAGAGCCTTGATGTCGGCTCAAAGAAGCCCCTGCCAAAGATCCTCAACCTAACATTGGCAGTTACATAGGATGTGCTCGACAATCTCCAACTCCTCTTCACCGCAACATACCCTGCAATAGTCCGGCTGGGATCTGTTTCAGATCCCCGTCAGCAACCTAACCTCGCAGTGCCCCGTGAAAAATCCGATAACTAACCTTAAACTAGCATTATCCAAGCCCAGCAACCAACCTGTTGTCACACTGTCTATAGCAAGCCATAGACATCTAGAAACATAACAACCCGATCCGTTCCCCCAACGCCTCTGCACTTCCCCCTGACCCACCATCGATGAGGCCGTAGAGGTGGCATATTGGGGGGTCAGGACCAACTATTAAATCGCCCCCAGAAAGCGAAATTAACCTAGCGAGAGCATCCGCCGTCTCATTGCCCAGTATTCCGCTATGACCCGGAATCCAGCATAAACAGATACGGTCTGGTCCAAAAGTCCTTAACGACTTCTTGCACTCGCGAACGAACCGTGATTTGCACCAACGAACAGGATGTTGCTGTGTTGAGTTCTGGGCCATTGTGATGTGTGTGGTAGTGAAGTAGCAGATGGGCTCGTCACATATAAAACAGTGAAGGAAACAAACTTGATATTAGATCGGCCAGAGCTCCCTTGGGTCACTTCTTCATGTTGATTGGTGATGACACCGAGAGTGGAGTCCTCATAACATAGAACAGATTTATATGGTTGGGCCATTCCAAAAAGCGATGGGTCCCGAATTGATGGATTCCTTGACAGAGTATTTCACTTTGAAGACCCCAGTATGCTTTTTTTCTTCACGGTTTTTAGTACTATTGTTTAGTCAAAAGCTGCATATTCTGTGTCTCTGATCTGGCGCACAGAGGCAAAGACTAAGAATTCTTGCATTTCTCATTAGTCTTTTAAACATCGGGGGTGCACCGATGGCCAAGTTGGTTGTGTGCTTAACTTCAAATGCAAAAGCGTGGGTGCGATTCAGCCGAGATATAATGTTTATAATGTTTGTCTGACATTATATGTGATTACGTAATACAAAAATAAGAAAGTGAGAATTATTACTCGAAAAAAATTTGCGATCAATACCAAGTTTTTCTATTCTCCTATAAACTGTCTTTCCTGTATTCCATCATAATACACTGCTTGAATAGAGGTCACCTTAAAGCTTTTATGAAAGTAATCCCAAATGGATACATACATACAAAATTGATCAATACAACCCTTCAGTCAGCATTACGACCTAGTTTCTCACACCACTTATGTTGTGTGTGTTAATCTTATACATGAGTGGTGGGACCTACAGTTTAAAGTCAACTCCGAACGACAGATTTTTGAGAAACTTTTCATGGCAATTTTATTTACTCTCAGAGTTTTTGCCAGAAATCTACTGAGAGAAAGTCGCCGAAGGAATACTTTTTGTATTTTGTTTTGATGTCTGGCCTGAGGCTCGAACCCTGGCTTTACGTTTAATAAGCCAACACACTACCTACTAGACTACGGCGACTTCAAGTCCCAAATGGATAGTTTTTGTTATCCGAGCGAAGGTGTCTCATATATTTTCCTAGCCTAACCTAATCTATTGGCCTACCGAAGCACAACGAATATTGTCTTCATAGCGCAATAACTAACCTGCATTTGATTTTATCGATTGCAAAATTGTTTCTTACCAAAACAACTTAATTAAATGCATTTAAACATAATTAAGATAAAAATAAAATCCAAACCTACAATTCTCTTAACACCAACAGATAAAAATGAATGAAGAAATAAGAAAAAAAACTCAAAATATTTTAATATGGAAAATAAATCAGCGGGAAATTAGAAAATAACAGACCAACACACATATAAACAAACATCATTAAAAACAATTAATGAATACGAAAACAGAAACAAAGAAAAATTGTCGAAGAATAAAATCCCCAACAATTTTAAGCGTTTTCATTAATGCGTTGACATTTGGAAAAGATAAGACATTAAAAAGCAATTATTTTGAGACAAATCAGCGAAAACATATTAAAATATTAATGTGGGATTTTGTGTTAAATGCAAGACATTAAATGATCATAAAAAACACCAGCTGAAGTAGATAAACGTTTGAATGAATGTCTGCCTGATTGTGGCTGATTGCTCTGCTGTATGGCTAGCATGTTCGGTTCGGGCTGGATGACAGCACTCCATATGAATATGTTTGGTTGGTACACGTATATGTATGTATATGAACACCTCTGTAACGATGTATTTATAAAAAATAAAAGAAGCAAACAAATATGAAAATAAAATATAAAATGCGATAAAAACAATAACTAAATCTCCTTTATTTGAAATTCCACAAACAAAATAAAAACATACACTCACCCAAAAGCAATACCCATTAAAATTGCTCAATTAACTTGAAATTAAAGAGATTTTTCTTCTTTTTCGGGGACAATTTTTGGGATCAAGAAAATGTCATAAAACCTACTCCCCCACAAACAGAGAAGGGAAATTTCAAAAAAAAAACGTGAACATTAAATTGAACAAAAATTTTTACACATCATGAGGACAAACGCCACTATTAATGTGAAATGTTGAACATTGGCATTTATATTCTACGGCTTAATTTAAACTTTAACCACATGATGAGCACCCTCTAACATACTTCTCTCTAAAATCCAATCCTATTAACTTCGTTACAGTTTGTATCTGTCTAGTTGGAGGTAAGGCAATGGTTCAAACCACAGTTCAGACATCTCCAGCATAACGAAATATGAAAAAATATTTCTTCGATAACTTCCTCTCAGCAGATTTCTGACAAAAACTCTGAGAGTTAATAAAATGTCCATAAAAAGTTTCTGAAAAATCTGTCGTTCTGAGTCGACTTTAAACTGTAGGCCCCGCCACTCATGTATAAAATTAACTGACACAACATAAGCGGTGTGGCAAGCTATGTCGTAATCTTGACTGAAGAGTTGTAACGACCAATTATGTATGTAGGTTTGTATGTATTTGACACAAACGATGAAGTAAAACAAGAATGCCTCTATCACTCTGAGTATTTACCTTTGTGAATAGTCTGCGAAAGTCTGTTCACAAAAGGTAGGGGAATTACACAACGTCTCTAATGCCAACTCCAGGATTTGGATTATGCGGATAATAGTCGCCGTAGTCTAGTAAAAATTGCCATGAAAAGTTTCTCAAAAATTTGTCGTTCAGAGTCGACTTTAAACTGTAGGTCCCGCCACTCATGTATAAAATTAACACACACAACATAAGTGGTGTGAGAAACTAGGTCGTAATCTTGACTGAAGGGTTGTAATTATGTATGTATGTATGTATGGATGATATTTGCCTACACTTGCCCAAGATCTCCAACATACAAGCGAAATTCGAGGACTTGAAAATACTATCGTGCAATATTGTACTCAAATGAAGACAAATATCAAGAAATCCAAGGCCATGAGCACCGATAATATCATTGCCAAGGTGCCTTTTCTAGTCAACTACATACATATTGGATCTTAACTGCCATCTTTTTGAAGCTACATCTGTTAAATTAGTTGCCATTTATTCATTCTGTTTTGCAAAATCACCATGAACGGACCATAAACAACAATTTATGTCCGCTGAACGGGCTCAGCAGCAGCTGGCAAGCGGCTCATTACTGGATGGATGATTGAAGTCATTATCTGGTGACAATTTTGGGCTGGCGGCATACATCATCGTTCAATATTTCTTTGAGCACGATATTGACCAGGCCTTTACTATAGGTTCCGAGCATTATAGGTGGGTGATTACCAACTTCTTTTAGAAGGTGGTTTCAACATGAAGGCGCAACATGAATATCCCACACGCGCGATTTGAGAGCATTGACACCTGACGTGGTGACGATATGATCTGGCCACCGAAATCGTGTGATTTGACTCCATTGAAGGCTTTGACCACGACGAGATGGAAAAAGTTGCTGAACAAGGTATAAAGTTGTGTTGTAATCGCAGTCTCTTTTTCCTCCTCAGGCTCATAAATCCTGCTGAAATCATTGACGGAATGATAGCACGTGTGGCTGCATTACATGATGGAAAGCTTTAACCACGACGAGATGGATATTGGATCTTAATGACCATCTTGCTGGATCTACATCTGTCAAATTAGTTGTCATTTATTCATTCTGTTTTGCTAAATCATCATGAACGGACCATAGACAACAACTGATGTTCCCTGAACGGGCTCAGCAGCAGCTGGCAAGCTGCTCATTACTTAAGGATGATTGGGTATGCGAACAAAGCAAATCGTTTAATTTTTTCTTTGAGAACAATGTTGACCAGGTCATCACTGTAAGTGCCGAGTATTATAGGTCGGTGATTACCAACTTCTTTTGGATGACAGGTGGTTTCAACAGGAAGGCGCAACACGCCACAGAGCTCACGCCACATTGGAATTTTGCACGAGCGATTTGAGGGCATTGACACCTGACGTGGTGATGATATATACTGGCCACTAAAATCGTGCCATTTAATCCCACTTTTTGGGAGTTTTTCTTAAGCCGTAAGTGTTTCCAAATAACTCACAAACTACACAAACCACCATTTCCAAAGCCAAGCCAAATTCAGACCGATTTATATGCCAGAGTCATAAAAGAACGAATATTTTGGATACTTTTCACCCAGAAGAGCTGGGGCCGACATTTGGAGGATGTTAAAATAAAGAATACTTCACTAAACCCTATGCTCTCAAGAGCGTTATTTATAAAAACACAGATTTTTGGATTTCAAATTGATACGTTTAGAAGATACATGCAAACTTCGAGACAGCAAACTAAAGGGTCCGCCAAATAACTTTTTTTTGAAAATGCTTTGCCATGCAGTAACCTACACCAGAAGATGCCGATCTTGGCAAAAAAAATCGTCTTTTCAGATGAAGCTCATTTTGATTTTGGCGGGTATGTAAACAAGCCAAATTGTCGCATTTGGGGCACAGAAAACCCGCACGCATACATTGAAATGCAGACGCACCCAAAACAAGTCACTGTTTGGTGCGGATTTTGGTCCAGAGGCATAATTGGGACATTTTTCTTCGAAAATGAGCAGGGAGTTACAGTCAACGGCGATCGTTATCGGGCTATGTTGAACGAATTTTTGTTCACAAAAATTTAAGAGGAGGATATTGGCAACATTTGGTTTCAACAGGACGGCGCTACGTGCCACACAGCTCGATGTTTTGCGCACTGTTTTTGAACATCGCATTATCAGCCGCAGAGCTGATGTCCTTTGGCCACCTCGGAGCTGCGATTTGAGACCGTTGGACTATTATTTGTGAGTTGCCGTCAAAGATAAGTGTTACGCTGACAAGCCAGAGACAATTGACGCTTTAAGGGACAATATTTGTGAAGCCATTGGTGAAATACAGCTGCACACAATCGATAATGTGCTTAAAAATTGGACCGATCGTGTAGGCTACTGTATGGCCAGCCGAGGCAGCCATTTGAATGAAATTATTTTCCATTATTAACCGGAAGAGTTAAACTTTCAAATAAAAAAAGAAATTTGAGAAAATATTCAATAGTTTTTTTTTTTAAACATTTTCAAAAAAAAAGTTATTTGGCGGACCCTTTATTTTGCCAATATCAACCCACCTTCCTTCACTTAGTATAGTTTTAAAAGCGATTGAGTTTTATTAGCTCATAAAACGATTTAATTTAACAACATTAACAAGAAAAATATTTTTTTCAAACTATTTTCGCTAAAATTATTAAAAAAAAATAAAAAAATTCGCCAAACCAATATTTCTTTTTGCCAACAACATATGTATGTGTGATGCCAGCCAACAAACAATTCCATCATGTCATTATATGCACACATATTTCTATTTTTTTTCCTGTTATTTATCTATTAATTATGAGAGGACTTTTATGTGACATTAAATAAAATGTCTGTGTCTCTCTCACCTATCTATTGGTGTTCATACTGATGTATGATCAGACATTTATTGTATATTTCTTCGTTCGGGTCATAAATTTTGGTGGGCGACATGTAATAAATTTTCGGCTCCTGGACAAAAATTATGTTCACATATACGCATATGCAATAAATGCATATGTATGTATATGCAATGAAATGAAAATTGGAATGAAATCCAATAAAAATAAAACGATTCATATTATATGGATGTATGGATGAATGTCTGGATGTATTACTAGATATAGAGGTTACGTCAACTTAACATGACGTTTTGTGTGTTTGGCACAATAAAAACTGTTTGTTTGAAAGAAAAAAGGAATATAAAATCATAAAAACACTTATGGAGCATATTATAAGGCCTTAAAAAGTCATGAAATTTCTTAAGGAATTTCAATTTTGTTTAAAGAATTCTTATATAAAAAAAAGAGACATAAAAACGGACTAATGTGAAATTAATTACCATACGAGTGAGAAATTAAAGGTGATTCATTGCGGGATTTATTTAATGATTTCGTATATATTTTTAAATAAACATTCAGAGATTAGAAAACTTTAAATCAAGCAGTAGAAACTGTTCATATAGTTAAGGGGAAACTAAACATTTTTGTTGACATAAAAAAGAGAAAATTCCTTATTCATCCAGTAGAGGACTTATTAATCTGTAGCCTGTATTGTATAACTGCGTTTCGATCGTGCTAGATGGCATTAATACAGGAACAACTTGCCGGATATTCAAATATTAAAAATGCATGCAAAATATTCACAATTACTGGACACGATTTGATTTTCAATGGACTATTATTCTCCATTTTAGAAGCAAACACTTCTCACGAAGTCTTCGCTAAGGCATTGAATAACAGAGGTATAGACTCCCAGAGGTATAGACTCCCAGAGCTCCAGACGGATGAAAAAGATGCTGACACACAATCTACGGAAATAAACGCTGCGAGCGAAATGATAAGAATCGGCACAAAACGAAGTTACATACGAGGTGGAGTAATGTGGCTCAAATGAACCCGTAATTTTCTGAAATTTTCTGAGATGAGTATTGATCACCGTGGGTATGCAGATGAAATGAATGATGGCCAAGTCAATCGTCAGTCGTGTGATAAATGAGGCCGTTATTTGGACAGTCAGGATAACAGTTTAGCTGGAGTTAAGTTAGGTGGAGTAAGATGCTCTCAACAGCGCTAGAGGTTCTGTTTAGGCAAAGTTTTTTGTACATGAGACTATGGTTACGATAATGAGAGACACGTGCCATATTGCCACGCTTTGCTGGACATGTGTGCATAAGAGCGATCTTTAAATGGCATGGCCATCCATAGCATAACTACGATTCTAAGAGGCTACAGTCTTTTTGGTAGGCATGCCGATATACTCAGCATTCCACCAATGATTTGGGGATCTGGGGAGAAAGAAGAAACTGTCTTTCATCTCATGGGTCACTGCCCTGATCTTGTCATCAAAAGACGTAGATTTTTGTCCTCTCACTCTCTGATAAATCTTATCGAGCTGCAAAAGGAAGATTGTTTTTGGACTCGGGTCTATACTCCATGTAGTGTTTGATCTCCGGATAGGATTGATTGTAGTATCACAAGGGATCTAAATGTTGGGGTTCCTTTAAGGGGAAGCAAGTCTCACTCAAGATTCATCATGATGATGTAATAAATTAAAAGGCTCACAGCTTCATGAGTTTGGGAAATGCAAAGGGAATGAGTAATACGAGAAAAAGAGTGGTTTAAATACTCAATAACCTTTTAAGTCCCATTCAGCGATATGAAAGTGGTTTGAGTAGATTTAAATAGCAGAGGAAGAGACTTGAGTCATGCACTGAACCATCAAGGAGCAATCTGAAACCTTTTGACCTGCCATGATAGTAACGAAAAGCATTTGTTCAGAATGAGAAGCGCCTCGAGTTAATGTGCAAATTCTGTGATGAGGAGAATGAAAAGACTGTATAGCAGGCCCATTCAAAATGAATGCCTTTGTCTTTTTTTAATGACGTTTAACCTTGTTTTAGAGTGAATCAATTGACCTTTCTTTATCCATCAATTTAATCTTAAGGAGATCATTCTATCAACATTAGAAAAATGTCTTTAATGACATACAAAATTCCATTATATTTCTTTTAACATGCCTTTGACCACAATTATTTAAAAATTATTGAAAGAAAAAATCACTTCGGGGGTTTATTTAAATATAGGTTAGGGGTACCGTAGCTTATCTTACGAAATCTCGTATAAAAAAGAAAAATATGTACACCTTAAATCACACCTTGAAATATCATGTGCTGGCTATTGACAGTTTCGCTTTTCATTTCTATGAAATTCAAATTCTCCATGGCAAATGACCAGCCTTTTATAATTGACAATAGAAATGAGAGAGAAAAAAAGAACATTTTTTTATTCTCTTAATCCACTTAATAGATGTTTCACTTTAAATGTGTGACAAATATGTTATACTGGGAGTGACAATTATTTCAAAATTTCCAACTTGTTAGACATCTTGACACATTCATCTTAAACCAACTAACATTATTCATTAAAATCGAATGACGACTGAGTCCTTTTTTCTACTGATATTTTGCTCTACGGTTTTTTTAATCACCTGTCGGGTGTTTTTTTTTCTCTTTTTTAGCTTAAAATTACTGCACAGCCAATATTTGTACCACTTTGCATAATTAATGACTTAATAACTTGGTGAACTAAAAACACACTTTTTCTCTTCGGCCAAATGAATAAAAACTGCCAGAAAAATAAAAGAAGAAAAGCAACAATAACAACAAGGAAAAAACAGAATTAGAGACCCAACCCACTAAATGAAATAAAACAAAACAAAACCGAACCAAACCAAACCAAATGTACGTAGTGTAGAATGGTAAAAATACCGAAACCATATCAACTTATCAAATCACAACAACACTTACAAAAACATTATAAATTTTAAGCGTTTTTTGTTTTTGTTTTTTGTTTTTATTGCATTTTATGCAGAACACTTAAGACAATTTTCAACTAATTACGCCTGCAAGTGGCAGTCAGCTTGGACACCGACAACACCGACACCATTGGCAGTCAGGCTGCTGCCAGCTAAGCTAAATTGCACACATGGAGACACACAAAGGAGTAGAACATCAACTCCAACACCATCAGCCAACAGCCAACACTAAGAACAGAAATAATGAAAAATCAGTGAATAACTCTCTGGAAGACAAACAGACAAACGTACGTATAAAACAAAAACTACTAAATTTGATTAATTGTTTGCAACTCAATGCAAAAGATACAACAACATTTTCTTTAAAATTGTCTTCTTTTTTTTTGTTTTTTTGTACGGCTACAATCATAATGCATGAAGATTGTTGCAGTGTCTTAAAGGTATACTTTCATCATGGTGTGTGATAGTTTTTAAGGCGTAAGAGAAAAGTAGAATTTTGTTCGATGAATTTTAGTTCAGCCCTGTCCTTTTTTATTCTCGATAGAGGAAATTAGGTGCCAGATTGATAAACGGCACACTATGTCCTTTCTTGTACTATTGGATCATTTTAAGGCATTTGACACTGTCCATCATTCCGTATTGAAACTTATACTGAAATATATGTGCAATTTTTCCTCAACAGCACTAAAACTGATCTCCTCTTATCTAGGCGACAGAAGTGAAAGCGTTAGCCATAACTCAGTTATATCCATATATATATATTCAATGCGAAGAATTGTGCCACAGGGCTCTATACTTGGCCAAATACACATGTATGCTGATGACGTTCAGCTATACATGGGTTGTGGTGCTAGTGATGCTACCAACTGCATCCGTTTGATAAATCAGGATTTGAATCAAATTTATTTATGAGCATCTGCAAATGGTCTAAGTATAAATCCTAACAAATCAATGGCATTACTGATTGGAGCACCTGAAAATTTTATCTCGAATCTACCACCAATTCAAATTAATAGATCGAATATAGGATTTGTTAGAACGGCTAAAAGTCTTGGCGTAACTCTGAATAGAGAACTAAATTAGTCGGATCGCGAGAAAATGAACTGTGGAAAGACTTTTGCGGTGCTTCGAAATCTCTGGATGTCACAGTATTTTACACCAACTATTATTCGAATGCTATTAGCAAAGACATATTTACTACCGACTCTTATGTACGGATGTGAGCTGTTTGCTAGCTGTGATGCAGTTAGTAGACGAAGACTTAACGTAACTACGCTATAGAACGATACATTTTTGGCAACAGGAGAAATAGTAGCATATCGCATCTCACCCGATTTATAATGTCACATTTGACAATTTATTGAATTGCCGGACTCTGCTATTTCTACAAAAGCTTATATATAGTCGACCGCCACCTTGTTTGTATGAGATATTAATATTTTCTAGGTCGAATAGAGGGAACATGATAAACTCTATGAAATATTTATAACAAGGCCATCTCTCAACAACATTTTTTTATTCACTCCATTCGTCCCTGGAACAAACTTCCCCCTCAAATACAAATGATTAGCAATGCAAATCATTTCAAAACTGATATTTTCAAGCACTTTACTTAGTTAATGTTCTCTAATTTTTGTAAATTTGTTTCCCCTTAGTTTTATTATAATTGTAATATTCTTTTTTTTAATACTTTTGTGATAATAATGTTTCTTTTTCCCTTTCTTTACTTAAATTTCCATAAAGTTGCTTTTTTTAAATTGATTTTTTTAATAAATTATGTTAATTTAGTTAAAATAAATGGATCAGAATAAATGTTAGTAACAATCGCTAAGCAATACTGTAGTATGTATAAGATTTATTAATGTTGTATTGTTTTGAACAAATAAAATAAATAATACGTAGGGTAGGTCGCCATAGTGTAGTAGATAGTAGGTAGCGTGTGACGTGACTTATTAGACGAGAGCCGTGGTTCAAACTCCAGCCTAGATATCTCGAACAAAACAAAATATGAAAAAATTATATATTTCAGAAATTCGTTTCTTGAAAATTTTCTCAAACCTTTCATTCATAGTTGACTGGATAGATCCCAACACTCATGTATAAAATTAACACATTCCATAAGGCTGGTGTGAGAACCTAGGACAAAAGAAGTTGTAACAGTGAACAAAATAAAGTACTCTACTAAAATATACACCAGAAGAAGTCGCCATAGTCTAGTAGGTAGTGCGATAGCCTATTAGACGTAAGGCCACGGTTAAAACCCCAAGTCAAACATCTCCAACTAAACGAAATATAAAAAAAATATTTCTTCGGCGACTACCTCTCAGCAGATTTCTGACAAAAAATCTGTGAGCAAATAGAAAATTGCCATGAAAAGTTTCTCAAAAGTCTATGGTTCGGAGTAGACTTTAAATTGTAGGTCTCGTCACTCATGTATTGGGTCCGCCATCTAACGTTTTTTTTTTAACTATTTAGTTCTATTCTTCCGCTGAACGAGTATGGCTGTGTATACGCTTGCACAACGCTGGGAAATATTGCGACATTACTTTGAAAATCATGGTAATGTTGCAGAATGTGTGCGAAAATTGCGTACGGATTTTGGAAGAAGGGAAGAACCGTCAGCTCCATATGTTCGTTATCTTGAGAAAAAAATGAAAGAAATTGGCTCGCTCATCGATAAACCAAAGCGTGAAAAGCCAAAAACAGTGCGTACATATTGCTGCTGTGGCAGAAACGGTGCGCGAAGCGCCATCAACATCAATTCACCGTCGTTCTCAACAATTGAACATAAAGACCTTGGTATGATGCCATACAAAGTCCAATTGGTTCAGGAGTTGAAGCCAATTGACCATCCAATGCGTTTTCGGTTCGCTAAGTGGGCCTGCGATCGACTTACAGAAGATGCCGATTTTGGCAAAAAAAAATCGTCTTTTCAGATGAAGCTCATTTTGATCTTGGTGGGTATGTAAACAAACAAAATTGTCGCATTTGGGGCACAGAAAACCCGCACGCATACATTGAAAAGACGACGCACCCAAAACGAGTCACTGTTTGGTGCGGATTTTGGTCCAGAGTCCATTTTTCTTCGAAAATGAACAAGGAGTGGCCGTTACAGTCAATGGCGATCGTTATCGGGCCATGTTGAACAAATTTTTGTTCACAAAAATTGAAGAGGAGGATATTGGCAACATTTGGTTTCAACAGGACGGCGCTACATGCCACACAGCCGAAGCTACACTCGATGTTTTTGAAGATCGCATTATCAGCCGCAGAGCTGACGTCGTTTGGCCACCTCGGAGCTGCGATTTGACACCTTTGAACTATTATTTGTGGGGTGCCGTCAAAAATAAGTGTTACGCCGACAAGCCAGAGACAATTGACGATTTAAAGGACAATATTCGTGAAGCAATTGGTGAAATACAGCTGCACACAATCGATAATGTGCTTAAAAATTGGACCGATCGTGTAGGCTACTGCATGGCCAGCCGAGGCAGCCATTTGAATGAAATTATTTTCCATTATTAACCGGAAGGATTGTACTTTCAAATAAAAAAAAAATTGAGCATTTTCAAAAAAAAAAGTTATTTAGCGGACCCTTTATAAAATTAACACACAACATGTGGTGTGAAAAGCTAAGTTGTGTACGTACGCACGTATTCACATATTAGAGTTTCAAAAAACCAAGCCACATGATATTCAAAAAATGTCAAAATTCCAGAAAATAACGTACGGAACACCAAAAGATTCTCATGACTGAAGCCTAACTTCTTTACATACTTACTTAAAAATTTCATTCCTTTAAAGCTTTTGAATTTTTCTGTAAATAATCGCACACATTGAAAATGAAAAGATAAGGCCCCTTAAAATGATCACATGGTAGTATGCTGATGGTGATGGTGCTGATGATGATGATGATGATGACGATGTTAAGGAGGAGGAGGAAGAAATTAAACAAAATGCAAAAATGTTGGTTTGTTTGAATGCATCATCGTCAACAACGACCATTCGTCTACAACGGCAACCACTTGCTGGTACGTCTCTCATGCATGAGTGAGTGAATGAATGGTTAAGTTTGGCACGCGCATAATACATACAATATACGTATGTGCGTATGTACGTACGTACGACAACGATGATGATGTTGATGCGTTAATTGTAAAGTATATTGCACGTTCCTCATCAGACAGAAGAAAAAAAATATATGGAAAAACATGGTCAAAGAAGAAAATGTGTTCGAATGCGTGTGTGTAGATCAGGGTTCGTCAAAAAATTTTTGGTTATGTGTTAGTGAGTAAGAGAGAGAAAATAAGTTGAGAGAATTTATTTATTTACAGCCATAGAAAAGTGTTAGTAATATACGCTATTTTTATTTTCATTCCATCAACACACATACGTAAAGCTATATAACTTTGGCTTAATAATTTTAAATAAATAAAAATAAAATAACAAATCCATTTTTTATTAAAAGAACATAAAGCTATCCATCTTTGGCTTAAAAATTAGAACATGTTTTTTAGATAAATAAAAATAAAATGAATAAAAAACCCAATTTTATTAAAAGAAAAAAGCGAGCATTACAAAGCATTTAAAAAAATTATACTATGCGACAAAATTAAAAAAAAAATAAAAACGCCCAGCTAATGTCATAGCCCATTTTTAACATAAAATATTTTTTGAGTGTCATTCTGAAATAAAATGATAAAGCATCCGCCGCACATGTATTCTTGTCGCAGTCTGATCGACAACTAAATGAAAAAACACAAGAATGCGTGTGAGTTCTCTTTGCACAACTGTGCTATGAAATGGTAAACTATGGTGTAGATACATATGAGTGGTGGCTTATCGCTTCAAAAGAATTTAAAAAATTATATGCTAGATTTTTCTTCTTCTTCTTTTTGTTTTTTCCTTCTTATAAATCTTTTGCAATGAAGATGGCAAAATTATTAAGGATGCTAAGAATTGGGGACATATCAGACAATCGATGATTAATTCATATTCATGAGCATTCAACCGAATGCTGTGCATCATGACACATTCTGCCACAGTTTCACATTAAAATGCTGTTCGTTGCTTAAGAGTATGAAGGAAAAAACGCAAAAAAATAAGAAGAAGAAAAAAATAAAATTTAATGCAAAACATTCCTGGGGAATAAGATTCACCGGCCAGCATGAATTTGGCGCCTGTTGACGGTAGAAAATCAAAAAGAATCACGGGCAACAGGTATGTTTACCATACACTGATGACTCCAGAAATGAAAATGGAAAGGCAGAGAGAGAGAGAGAGACAGAAAACACAGACCACATTTGCTTTCTTTAAGGCGTGCGTGTTTACTGCACTGAGACTCATTAGTGTCTCGCCTTGTTTTATGCAGCTCATATTAAACGGCATCCATCGGGGATGGCACTTTCTGTGTAGAGACATACTTAAACATATGCAGATAATATATCGCCTGTTGTTGTTTTTGGACGTCATTGTTGTTGTTGTTGTTATGAACGGATTAAGGTCATTGCTCAATTGGTTTAGTGTCGAAAAGAAATGGAGAAAATATGAAGAGGCTTGCCAGATACTGTTATTATTTGGGGAAATAGGGTTTTGCAAAAGTATCAGTTGAAGGAAGTATAGGGCAGCCCTGAAATTTGAACTTGGCGACCAAATCATTCAATAGTTGACGATCATTTCCCTGACACCCATGAGTCAATTTAGTAAACTTAAGAAGTGGTATCCTGGGCTTACTCGGTCCATATATCAGTATGGTTTTGAATTCCTAACTAACTTGGCAACTCTGTTTTTAAAAACTGAAATTAATATAATTTCAGTTTCATAAACCCAAAGTAAAAAAAAAAAAACAATAATTCTGTTGCAAATTCGTTAAACAAAATACTCCGGTGGCTTAAGAAAGTGTCCCTGGTGTCATTTAAAACTGAAAATGTGATACATTACTTAGCTAATGGAGCATTTTAATTATGACACTGTATTGCAACTACTGTATGCTATATATTGCAGCATATGCAAAATCAAACAACAACAACAACACATTCTACGTCTTCGCTTACAACTACGCTGTTAAAGGTATCCAGAGAGAGAGATGCTGGTGGTGGTGTTGGCATTAAGACGGATTATATTTAAATGTGGCACAAGCACATGTGCACTGTTGCATACACATAATGGTGAAGTGATTTTTAAAAACATATTTACTTGTTTATTTCATATGCTTGAATGCATTTCTTAAAAATTAAAACTAAGGCACTGGATACTCGTTCTTGGTTGGCGTTGTGCCCCTTTAAACGTGTTCGTTCTAAGCAGAAAGAAATATTTTCCTTTCATATTTTCCTTTCCAGCTGCCCATGATATCCAATGTCTTAACCCGACCACCAGCATCCTTTCCAAAATAATAAACAATCGTTTGTTTCTTTTGTACATTTCGATTTCAAAATGAACAATAAAACAATTTTTTTTTTCCCTTTAATTATTGATATTTTTATTGTTTGTTTGTCTGTTTGTTTGCCTATGTGGTGGCTATAAATGACCTTTAATTGTGTGGTTGTTTTTAGGGGCATTCATACCAAAGAAATCAAAAGTATGGCACACGGCATACATACGTACGTTTACTTTATGGGGGTGTTTTGCACCTTTCGTACAACATGTATGGACAACATGTGTCCTTACCTACCACCACCATTGCTATAGGCTGCCTTTGATTAAAGGATCTCAAAGTGATATTCGATATTTTCTGTGTTGTTTGCTTAAAACGATCCTTGTTAGCAAGTTAGATGATGATGATGATGATGACGCATGTACATTAAAGGTGTTGTATATGTGACATTTATTAGTTTGTGACTGCTGTCCCGCTCTATATTGTTGTCATGTGACGTTGCAGTTTTCTTTTGTTATTGTTTTAAATGCGGGCATGCGCCTAACATCAGTTCAGATTTTATGCATGATTTTAATATGATATTCCAAGTGCACAAAAAAAATCCTTTCACCTGTACCATAAGAATATAAAACCCTGGGGTTTTTGATTTCACTTGCAAGAGAAAAAAAACCGATATCATCTTACAATATGTTACAGTGAATTTGGAAAATTAACCCTGAAAGTGATAATTGAAATGCATTTTAAGGAAATGATATTTAATTTGAAATTTGCACACACGTAGCTTTGTGTCCTACAGAAAATAATAGAAAACTGAAAAGAATTTTCCTCAGATCGAGGCGTAATTGATTTAGAATCTTAAAATGAAGTTTATTATTAACTCAGCCTTAAAGTAGCACACAATGCAGTCACACATTTGTAGGTTTAAAGTCGGCAAGTCCTCTAAATACGATTTAAATTTTCATTATTTCGTTGTGAATAATAAACCACGTTTAATATAATCGTTCTTCATCAATGCGGTGCAGTATATATAACTTTTTATATAACTTCTTCACACACCATCCATGTTCAGTGTGTTAACTTTATCCACGAGTGATTTCTGAGTTTTTGCCAGAAGACTGCTGAGAGAAAGATAATGAAGTCGCCGTAGTAGGTAGTGTGTTGGCTTACTAGACGTAAAAAGCCAGGGTTCGAGCCCCAGGCAAGACATCAAAACAAAATACAAAAAGTATTTCTTCGGCAACTTTCTCTCAGCAGATTTCTGGCAAAAACTCTGAATCTGTCGTTCGGAGTCGACTTTAAACTGCAGGTCCCGCCGCTCATGTATAAAATTAACACTCACAAGATAAGTGATGTGCGAAACTAGGTCGTAATCCTGACTGAAGGGTTTTAATGACCAATTATGTATGTATGTATGTAGATAGCAAGCGCTTAATGAAGGACCCTATATATTTGATATAAAAGCCATACGACAAACAAATCTTCAGGATTGGTTAGTGACTGTATGAAGCCGTCTAGAGCATTGTTTACTCGATAAGGCTATTCGGACGGTTGGAATGCTTTCCTTACGATAGTGAGCCTCGCAATAAGTTGGCAGAAAGACACAATATTTAATATAAGTACCGGTATACAATGAGCAATTGTGGAGCAGAAGAATTGCCCCGAAATGGTATAACCATCGACCTTTTAGATGTATTAACAATATTGATAACTTGTAAGCTTAAGATTACAGGTGGATAGTTTTAAGATAGTGAGCAGATTGGGCAGAGGAATGGAGAATGCAGAACAAACGGAAAGTTTTCTCAAACGTTGAAAAAGTATGTTCAGCTTAAGTCGCCATATTCTAGTAGGAAGTGTTTTGGCTTATTAGATGCAAGGCCTTGGTACAACCCTCAGCTCAAACATATAGTAAACGAAATATAAAAAATATTTCTTAGGCATCTTGCTCTTAGCAGATTTCTGATTAGAGCTCTGGGAGAAAATAATAATTGCCATGAAAAGTTTCTGTCATTCGCAATCGACTTTAAACTGTTGATCCCCGCAACTCATGCGTAAAATAAACACACACAGCATAAATAATATAAGAAGCTGGGCTGTAATCCCGACTTGAAGGATTGTAATGACCAGTTATGATGTTATATTCAGCGTAGTTTTTGGTGTTTTTAGTGGATATTGTATTTTGAATGAAATCACCATTGTCTAGTAGGTAGGCTTATTAGACGTAAGGCCTGGGTTCAAACCCCAGGTCAGACATCAAAACGAAAATATGAAAAAAATAATTCTTCGGCGACATCCTGTCAGTAGATTTCTGGCAAAAACTCGGAGAGTAAATAAAAATTGTCATGAAAAGTTTCTCAAAAATATGTCGTTCGGAGTCGACTTTAAATTGTAGATCCCGCCACTCATGTATAAAACTAACGCATACAACATGAGTGGTGTGAGAAGCTAGGCCGTAATCCTGACTGAAGGGTTGTATTGGCTAATTATGGATGTATGGATGTATGTATGTATGTATTGTATTTTGCATAGCTATACGAGAGTTTCAAAGACAAGAAAAAAACTTTATGTAGCTACTCTACAGATCAATCCAGTGATCAGTGGAGAAGAATGAATATTGTGAGCCTAAGTGAGTTCATCAGAAATTGCGGATTATTCCAGGACTAGAGGAAATAAATAAATGTGTTATCACAATGGGTAATGTTTACCCTAAGAGAACCTTATCTACCTGCCTATTTGAGGCGTTGACAAAAAAGTGTTTTTGAACTATTGGTCAATGAATGAGGGTTTATGGGCCAGAAGAGAAATGGGTTTACTCTGCAAGCAGTAATGCGTTTTTATTTTTTTTATTTATTTATTTCAAGTCTATGGAAAATTCTTACAGACTATTGCATTTTATATTTCAATTCATTTTATATATCAATTCAGAATTATTATTATTATGATTTCAATTCAAAAAATAAGTTAAAAAAGAGACAACATTAAAATTATTAATTAAATGAGTTTAATTGTAAAATTATATCCTTTTTAATGGATTCCATTCTTTTATTAAAATCTATATGAAGATACAGATTATTAAAATAATTACAGAGTCTACGAAATGGATCGAAGTTCACGTAGTTAACTGTGTAATATTTTATATTTAAGAAATTATGGTATCTTGTTGGACGAACAGGTACTTTTTCTATAATTTTCTAGAAGAAATTGAGAGTTGATAACACCATTAAACAGCTTCAGAAGAAAGATAGCATTTAGCATTTTACGACGGCTTTTTAAAGTTGGTAATTTAATGAGTGCTAGGCGTTTTTCATATGGTGGTAACCTTTCATTAGGATCCCATCCATTCCCTAAACCACGAAGACAAAATAATAAGAACTGTTTTTGAACTGATTCAATTTTGTCAGAGTGTACAGCGTATTGAGGGTCCCATATTACAGATCCATATTCAAGAATTGGGCGAACCAGTGTGGTAAACAATTGCTTAGTAACATAAGGATCAGAAAACTCTTTAGTCCATCGTTTGATAAATCCCAGGGTACATCTAGCTTTTCTAACAGTTGATGTAATATGAGATCTGAAGTCCAATTTACAATCGAAAACTATCCCTAAATCTTTAAAGGTATTGACTAGTTCAAGAGCGGCACCATTCATTGTGTAAAATCCATTGGTTGGAGATGATCGAGTGAAGCACATATATTTACATTTTTTAACATTCAGCTCCATTAATTAATACTACACCAAGAGGTTAAGTAGTTAATATCCTCTTGTAAAAGTACTTGGTCTTCAATGTTATTAAGTGATAAAAATATTTTAACATCGTCTGCATACATTAATGTGTTTGAATTTTTGATAACAGAAGGGAGATCATTTATAAAAAGAGTAAATAGGAGCGGCCCAAGATGACTACCCTGTGGTACGCCTGACAGTACATCAATAAAGTTAGATTGCGTATTCCTGAATTTAACGCACTGTTTTCTATTTACTAAATACGAATTAATCCAATTCAATAAAGATGATCTAAAACCAAGTTGATTAAGCTTATGAACGAGTAAGTTATGATTTACTTTATCGAATGCCCTACTGAAATCGATATAAATGACGCCAGTTTGTTTGTCTACAATAAATCCATCATTTACCAAAGTTGTAAATTCAAGAAGATTTGTGATTGTTGATCGAGACTTACAGAATCCATGCTGGGAAACAGATAAAATAGACGATATTTGAAATGACAGTGTATCACATAGGAGTTTTTCAAATAATTTCGGTATAATGTTGAGTTTAGCAATTCCTCTATAATTTGAAATATCAGCTTTAGATCCTGATTTAAACAGCGAAATGATAAATGATTGTTTCCAAAAGGAGGGAAAATAGCCCAATTCAAGCGATTTATTGAATAAGTAGGTTAATGGGGTACTCAATAATTGAAAATGGTGTTTTAAAATACTGCTAGGAACCCCATCCGGACCAGCAACATGCGAAGATTTCAATTGTTGTATACACTTGGAAACAGTACGTTGACCAATAAAAGATATGTCAAAGGCATTTACTTCAGGAATATAATTTTGATTACTGGCGTTAAATGTAGATGATGAGTAAGTAGAAGCAAAAAATTCCGGAAACAAGTCACTTATAACCTTATTATCTGAAGATTCATGACTACCAAGCATCATATCAGAAGGATAATCCGCTGCTCGACGTTTAGAATTAACAAATGTGTAGAATGATTTAGGACCACTCTTGAATTTGTTTTTTACCTTAATTAAGTAGATGTTATAAGCCCTTTGGTTGTCGGTGGTGTATTCAGATCTTACTAAGCAGTATTTGGAATAATTTATTAATGATTAATGATTATTTTGTTAAACAAAATATTATTCTTGTGATCAGAATGGTATGATATGGATGACATTACTTAATAAAGCTATCAAACCGAGAACGAAAAACAAAAAGTCAATCTCTATTTTAAATTATTTTGTAGTTGCGTTATATGCATATAATTTTGTTGCTTAAGGAATGACAAAACAACAATTTATTGTAAGTGAATTGTCTTAAACAATTAAATGTTCAATAAAAAATTTCATAAAACCCTTCACTTGTATATAATTTGACAAAAATTTTAATTTGCTTGTGATCATAGCAAAAAAAAACGACAGCATAATGAATTATTTTGTGACAATTTTGTACGCCAGACCAAACAAAAATTTCATTGAAAACAATAGGCCCCATGACCAAAAACAGCGCGCTTTATTTACTGACAATTTGGCATGTAATAATTTTTGAAAACTAAACAAGAAAACAAAAAAAACAATATGTTTACAAGCAAATTATGTTTGTAGGGTCTTAACTTGTTAGCATGATTTCCGAGCATGTTAAAGCTCATTTTTCTACAGTTAACAGAAATTGTATTTTGGTTATAAGGGGGGTTTTTGTTTTTTGCCATTATTAATGAAGATTTAAGCAAACAAAACGCCAAAATCGCCAAAGAAACACAAACATTTTGTATGGAAAACTTTGAAAACAGAAAATAAAAAAGACTGTGAGTAGTACGAGTAGTAGTAGAGTGTATTAAAAAATAACTTGTCGTGATGGCCGATATTATTGATGGATTTAGGGCGATTACAAGATTGTTGTCGTCATAATTTTTTTTAATTTTTTTTCGTTGGTCTTGTTAAACCAAAATAGAGAAACGAAGGCAAAATTTATAGAAAAACTACCTATAAAAATTGCGCAATCTTTTGTTGGCTTTTTTTGTTTTTTGCTGGTCTTTCTAAAACCAAAACCAAAACCATGGTAGTGGTATTACAATCTTAAAATTTTCAGCTTGAAATTGAGCTGTCATGTTTGTTTGCAGTTCATCATCTTAAGTTGGTTGTTTTTTTTTCTTTCTAACCAATCAGTTGTTATTTTTTATTTTTTTTTTTAATTTTTTGTTTTTTTTTAATATTCATGTTGGTGGAAGTTTGCTTAACTTTAAGAGGATCTACACGATGTAGGCCATGGGTGATTGTTATAGGGCTGCAAGTGATTTTTTCTAATTCCAATTTTTTCTTTTTTGTTTTGCCAAAGTTTTTGACGTTTTCTTGAATTTGCTGTTTCTTTTTATTTTTTTTTTGTTTAAATCCAAAGCATAACACAGCTTTAAGTCATTTTGCCGAAATGATTTCAGTGGTTTGAAATGATTATTAGATTGACTTCTTCCATATTAAAGCAGCTTCTGCTTTATGATTGTTGTTGATTTAAAATTCATAATTTTCAGTTTTTCTTTTGACTACACAAAAATACAACAACAACAAGAAAATGTATAAAAAAAATATGCAAGTTAAGATGGTTTCATTATTATCTGCAAGTAAAGCTAAAGATTTTTTAAATGAAGTTTTTTTTTTCTGTAGTTACTGGTTTTATTCCATTGATTAAGTTTGCTTCAGGTATTACGAAATAATTTAAACATTTTTTTCTTCTTGTTTCTCTTGTTCGTTAGAAGTATCGTATAAAACGCTATGAAACTTATTTATCTTGTTAAAATCGATGGGAATTATTTTTGTTCTTAAATTGATTACAGAATATCCGTACAATGTCATAATGGTGATGGAAATTCCTGCATATATTTGCATTTATTGTTTCAAAATTTTTAATAACCAACAATGAAGTGTAAAGTAGAAAAATTTGAAAATTTTAATTCAAATAGAAGAGTCTTGATGAAACTGAATTTCGAAATACTTGTAATGGACACCAATTAAAATGCAGTATTTGAGATTGACTTATTTATTATGAGAAAATATATTAGCAATTAACCACACATCTCTCGAATCATATTTATACGATCCTCAAACAATCAGTCATCAAAAGGCAAAATCTTATTCAATCCTCAAATTACATGACTGGCATCTAATTTCTCTTTATTTAACCCCAGCAAACATGCAATGAGTTATGTTGGTATAAGGGGAATACATATCAAATTGTTTCAGGAGAGAAAGAGTGAGTAATGTGGAGGAAATAGGTATATATGTATCTAATTACACGGTGCGACAGTGAAAATACATTGTCTAAGTAACTACGAGTAACTCATAGTCTAAGTTATGCACTAGGTTGAGTAGAACTCAAAAATACTTTTTTGTTTTTTTCGACTGTTTTAGTTGACTAAAACCGTTGTTTTGATCTTTTCACATAAAATTATTGACTACCCAAATATGTATGCTTAAACCTATTTTAAAAAATCTAAGTTTTTTAGAAGGGGGAGAGATTAGTCTTTAAAACGGTATACATAAACGTTTTGTTCAAACTTATATGTTATGAGTTTTGATGGTGTAAACTTGGAAAATATTATTTTTTTCTTATTTTTTTAAGTTAAGCTATTCTTAATTGCAAAATTTAATTCAGGAATATAAAATAAGTGATGACATTCTGAAAGTGCATTATCTTGTGAAGAGATTGACACCTCGTTTGATCAAAACGAACAAAAATTGCTGTAGATATTAACTAACTTAACTAGGTAGTTACTCGGATGTATTTAATTTTTTGTATTTTGTCGCATAGTGTTATTAACATATTTTTCTTTAAAAATTTTACCTAAAAATTAAAATATATGCTGGGGATCGAATCCATAATTCTTATCTTCGCAGTGGATCACACTATCAACTAGACTCTACAGACGATCACTACAGTTTAAATAATTAAAAAAATATTCATGGTTTGGATCTCTATTTCTAGGTTCTTTGGCTCCTCAATTAAAATGATTGCACTTTAGTTTTGAACTCCAAAACAATATATCCAAAGTTCCACCAACACACATCTCAAAAAAAAAACTTAAAGAATAGTTCCCCTGTTCAAAATGGAAAAGTTTTGGAACAAACTACCGAAATGCCAAGTTAAGTTAAGGCCTTCGCTCAGGATATGTCAGTTGTCTTAAAGCATAACCAACCCACTGGGATCCCACATAATACCGAATTATGCCTACTTCGCTATTTAGCTTTATCTGCGTAGAATCTCTCAATCATCCTGAGAGTTCTATAAGGTATGGGGTTTTGTTCAAATCATCGTTGTCTATACATTGTGTTATTAAACTCTGCGTATCCAGAAATATTTTGTTGGAAGTCCCCAAATGACTGCGAAGATATTCTGTAATCCTTTTGTCGTGTAGACTCAGAGAGGTCAGTGTTCTAATATATACTTTATGAGGTTCTAATGATGAATTCTGAATAGATTTGATGCAAATTTTGTTTTGCGTATACCCATAACTGATCATAACCCATAACTGGATTAAGTTAGAGGACGTGTACTTATCAATTAAGATAAATACAGTACCCAGAGGTCGAATTGACCCATTGTACATAACGTCCTTAAAAAGGAAGGATAATAGAAAGGATAGGAAGCAAAAAGGAGAAGAAGTAGGAAATATCATACCAAACTGATTTTTTTTTGTTCTCTACACAAGTGTCTTAGTTAACGGCGTAATATTTGACGGTGATGGTGTTTAATGGCGTTGTTTTTGGCTGTGTTGTTGTTGTTGTTGTTATTGTTGTTGATGGCATTGTTGTTGCTTTTGTTCACAGACTTGTTGGTATTGCTGTTGTGTGTTATTGTTGTTGTTGTTCGTTGGTGGTATTTGTTGCTGTTGGTTGTTCTTGGAGGTATTGCTCTTGTTGGTGTCTGTTGCTGCTGTTTAATATTAATGTTTGTTGCTTATTGTTGTTGCTTGCTTTTAGTTGTTGTCGTCTGTTGCTGTTCGTTGTCACTGTTGTTGTCTGTTGTTGTTTGATGTTGTTGGTTGTTGTTGTTGGTTGCTGTTCTGGTCATTTTAGTTGTTGTTTTAATTTTTGTTGTAGATGTTGTGGTTACGCTTTACTTTATATTGTATATACCAAGTAAACTTGAAGTCGCCGTAGTCTACTAAGTAGTGTGTTGGCTTATTAGACGCAAGGCCACGGTTCAAAACCTAGCTCACATCAAAACAATGACACTTCCTCTCATCAGATTTCTGGCAAAAACTCTGAGAGCAAATAAAATTGCCGTGTAAAGTTTTTCAAAAATCTGTCGTTCGGAGTCGACTTTAAACTCTAGGTCCTGCCACTCATATATACATTTAACAGACACAACATAAGTGGTGTGTGGGGAGCTAGGCTGTAATCCTGACTGAAGGGTTGTAATGACCAATTATGTATGTATGTATGTATATATGTATGTATGTAAGTAAACTTTATTCCTTCTTAGAGTAGAATTAGTCAAACGTTCCCGAAACGTAATGGCACGCATTTTCGATTAACGAACGTTAATGTAAATTCAGTAAACATGTTCCGCCAATGCTTGGCTAATTCCACCATAAAATTCTACCTTAAGTCTTGAAAATAGAAAACAGCTCTTAAGGCATGGGATACATATTTTATCACAAAGATACTCATACCTTTAACTTATGTTGGCCTATACTTTAATTGGATTTATATTTTAGCAATGTTTCATTCATAAAGTTAAAGTTGGGGTTTGTATATGGTGAGCGAACATACATAAATTAGTTTCTAAAAAAAAATAAGAAAACAAAAATTTTATTTCCCATCAGAATGATCTAATTTGACCCTATAAAAATACATTTGAATTAAAAAAATAAAAATAAATATCAATAAAACAAAAAAGCAATATTTAAATGATGATATACAGACAAATATTTCATAATCTGTAAAAGCATTGGTAAGGTGAAGGAAGACACACCTTTAAAAGGCGATTTACTTGACTTGTTGTCATAATCGTCAATCGTCATTATTATCGTCGCCAAATAAAAAAAATGAAAATATGTTCTCATGAATAAAACATTTTTCGTTTTTTTCAAATTTAATTCGTAGCAATTAAGTGAACCTTAAAACGCTTGTACCCAACATGCCATATAATATGTATGCTTGAGCAGAACAAATACAAATCAATGAAATGAAAACTTAAAAAAATCGAAAAGCGTAGAGGCAAACAATGTTTACGTATCAATGTTCAATGAAAGCAAGAAACCTGCAACGAAAAATTAAATAAAATATCGCTCAGGTTAAATATTATATTGTAATAAATATTTCCGCATATGTATGTATGTATGTCTCTCTGTATAAGAAAGTCAATGATTCACATTTTTATTACTGCGGATAAGAAGGAATTAAATTGAACAAGCCAAGAGGGAGCGTTTTAAATTAAAATCAAGAAAGGCGCGTGTTTTCAATAACACAACAAAAACAAAACAAAACAAAACTTATGCGATATGGTTCGTTACGTTTAAAACGTATAAGAAATGCTCAAATCAAATTGACCTGAAGACGCAATCAGTTGTGAAATGAATTCGAAAAGAAATTAAAATTATAAATAATTCTTAAACTGCTCAGTTTGCTCAATACGTAAGCTTCCCTTCTTCTCTCTCTCACTCTCCTTTCTAGCACACGTTGTGGCATATTTATTCATTAAAAAAATAGTTAAGTGGTAGTAGTAGTGGTAGTTAGTGTGTAGTGGTTCGAAGCTAAACACGATAAGTGTGCTGAACACAATTTCAACAGATCACACCTTAAAATTATTTACGAAAAATCTTGAAAACCAACAACAACAACAACATCAATTTATTTAAATTATCAGACTAGTTGAGGAAAAATGAAGCAAAAAAACAAAAAAAAAATAAAAAAGAATTTAAAAATAAAAGGAGTAACGCCCCAGTATTAAAAGACAATGAAATAAACGCTTCACCAACACACCACCAATATCATGTGGCACTGTGACATTATTCACGACAGGCATTTAATTGAGTGTTTGTATTCTCCTATGTAGAGTGGGGTTCAAGACGTAGTGGTTGGACGCACAGACGGACAGGCATAACTTACATAAGACGCATGGTGCGTTACTGAAGCGAAACAAGTGTTTAGTCACCGTGCCACCACAGGTAATCAACCGATTTCTTCTTAATTTTTTTTTATTTGCTGTTTTTATATATCAAAGCTGCTCCTTTAAATTTGTGTTTCGGTTTGAAAACAAAAGAAGAAATACATTTGATACATGAAATAATTTTAATCCGCATTTAAATATTTTATTTGTACACCCTACACATTCCTATTAGCAAAGCTCATAGAATGTGTTGGAGTTAGGAAGGCACGTTGTAGAAGTCAATCCATTTATATTATGAGAGAAAGAAATGAGTGTTCCAAAATAGGAATTGTAGGACCAGGTTAGGTTAGATTAGGTTGGAGTGGCAGCTTTGATACCAAAGCTCACTTGAGCACACCCGTTGTGACGCCACGGGTAAAGTAAAGTAATAATTCTGAATTTCAAAGCCTAATTTTTTTCTTTTTTTACTGAGAACTACATTCAGGGAAGGATACCCATTCATGCAGTGCATTATCTTAGAATACCGACCAGATAGTTACTGGAAAAGAAAATTTAGGAGAGCATAACAAACGGGAATCTCTGTATGAAAAAGAGAAATGCTACCATAAAACATGCAAATTCTGAATACAAACCATTTAATCCGCTTAAACCAAATGCTACAATGACGAAATGAATCAACTTTTTTCACTTTTTTACCATCAAGACGGTTTTGAGTAGATTTCAAGCCCGTGGGTGCCCGTGGCAGCTTTCTACAAAATAGCAGTTTAAAACTATTTAAACCAGCGTTTTTCACCCTTTCCTATAGGCGATAGAGAAGCCACAAGATTTCAGATCGTATATACCAACTCCTGTACAGTATCTCCATCAAAATATGTTCAGTAGTCACGTCGTACATCACACCGACGTGTACAGAGTCAAACTACGGCAAAGGCGGAACAATTTTCTTCATAGTTTCCGAATTTTAAAAATTAAGAGGGAGTTTTCCTCTTAGAAGTCGCCGCAGGCTAGTAGGTAGTGTGTTGGCCTATTAGACGTAAGGCCAGGGTTCAAACCCCAGGTCAGACATCAATAAACGAAAATATCAGAAAAAAATATTTCTTCGGTGACTTCCTCTCAGCAGATTTCTGGCAAAAACTCTGAGAGCAAATAAAACTGCCATTAAAAGCTGCCATTAAAAGCTTCTCAAAAATCTGTCGTTCGGAGTAGACTTCAAACTGTAGGTCCCGCCACTCATGTAAAAAATTAACAAACATGAGTGGCGTGAGAAGCTAGGCCATAATCCTGACTGAAGGGTTGTAATGGCCAATTATGTATGTACATATGTAAGAGGGATTTTCGCCTGTAAGAATAACATATGCACAAAGGCCCCTACCCTAGAGGAAAAAATCAACAACGAACATCATTGAAAGGCTATGCAGGGCCTGCTCTTGAGAGAGTGTAGAACTCAATTAGCAAAGTTCATCATCATAATATCCAACACATGTACAACGCAATGACAGATGGAAAACCTATTAATCATCTACTCAGCTGGATAAACTTGAGTAACGAAACGTACCAAATTAGTAAGAATATATCTTTGCATTGCCCCTACGTTTCTTTAAGGATCGAAAGTCAATTTGTGAACCGGTTATATAAGCGATAACTCTCTATACTAACAGATCAGCCTACTTTCTCTTTCGTTTGCTAATGCTTTCGGCGTCTGTTGCCCGATGGATTGATTAAATGATTGACACTGCTGCGCTGGCTCGGTCATTCGAACGGAAGAGGATGCTCCGGCGAGACGGGTATTTGATGCGGGAATCTGCGGAAGTCGGCGAAGAGGAGGACTTTGCATCCGTTGGAAGGACCAAATCGAGGAAGCCCTGTCATCGATTGCTGTGACCAACTGGCGTAGGCAGAGGCGCCTGGAAAGATGTGTTGCGGCAGGCCGAAATCCATTAAACGGGTTGTTATGACCAATTAACTAAGTTAGTAAGTAAGTATGAATTTATTGTCATTCAAGTCGAAAAACTTGTTACAATGTATGATTAGTGATGGTGCGACAACTTTTAAGACCTGATAAGTTGAGGACTTAAAAGGATTTTTCATGCAATATGATTAAAAGCATGTTCTTGTGCTATGACATGGCAGATTTGGATCATTAGTTATTTCTGTCCTTTAGTACTACAACAATCTGTCAGTTATCCTGCATGCCTGCATGTTAAGTTCCAACAAAAATAGTGCTTCTTACAGTCGGCCTACACTTAGTAGAGTTTTGCACATTTATTCTTACCTGATACATTGAAAATGTCAACGTTGCTGATTAGTTTTATTGTGGAATATTTTTTTTCCAAATACGACTTCCCCTCAGGTATTCTTTATTGTAAGAATATATGTATTTTTGTGTGTATGTGTGTACATACATATATGTTATGCATGTAGTAGATTCTAATCGCATGAATCGCTAGACTTGCATCTTCTTCAATGGTTTTTAACTCGACTCCTTATATGGTCAGGCTTGATTGAAGGTGCACCTTCGTTACGCCTGGTGAGTGATGATCAGTCAACACAAATAAAAACCAAGAAAAAAAAGACGCACAAAAAAATAAAACGGAACAACAACTAGTAAAGAGTGCTTTAGAGAAAAACAAACGACACTAATCAAAATAACAAATTTATAAGAATGTTGCAACAAAATTTTTTTTTAATGGTCACAGAAGAAAAAGAATAAAAAAAACGAAAAAAACTTATAAAGTTTCTTTCTTTTGGCAGAATTTTCAACTAATGGTTGTCGTATGCTTACATATGTTATTTGAAATGATCATCTTCATAATATTCCAATGGAATAATAATTTTTTTTCTCATAATATTTTCACAATTCTAAGGTTCCCATTAGTTTTCGTTAGAACGACCTGCCATAAATTATAAAATTTTTTTTTTCTTTTTTATTTTTATTTTTTATTAATGGATTTATTTTGTGCTCGTCTACATATGCATGAAATCAAAGCTCACATACATACGAGTATATAAATGTATATACATACGTGCATAATTTTTATTTTAGGACATTTTTATTGTCTTATAAACTTTGTTCAGGCGCCAAATGTCTATGGCTTTTACTCTTTTTTTTCATTGCTATGAGCAAGTGCCTTTCGTTGTCTTGCGGCGGTAAGTTGAAAAAAGAGTGTCATTCACTAACAGATGGCAACGGTATGTCAACGATTTATTTTTTTTTTTTATTTTTTTTATTTTTATATACGAAATCATTTGATTGGCTGTAATCTGATACTCTGGCATAAAATTTATTTATCTTAACCATACGGACTATTAAGACGACAATCAATTTTATTTAATTTGTATGCGAATTTGAATTTTAAACAATTTTGTTGATTTTATATCACAATCAAAGATAATTATGGATTGCTGATTTTTTTGCAACACCTTATTCTTATAAATCAAGCTTCCTATCCTTATGATATATTGTAATCATCAAATATTCATATTTCGTATATTGCTGTTGATACTGTTTGGAAAAATCAGTTCTCAATACAAAGCTCACCTACCCCTGGTCCAGATGGTATACCTACTTGTATTCTTAGACATTGTTCTGAAAACCTTTCTGGTCCCTTAACGGCAATTTTCAATAAATCTATTGAACTGGGCTATTTTCCAACTGCTTGGAAAAAATCATTCATAATTCCATTGTTTAAAGCTGGCAATAAATTGGAAGTTTCTAACTACAGAGGTGTAGCAAAATTGAATGGAATTCCAAAACTCTTTGATAAAATTTAATTTTAACCTCATATCAACATGGCTATCGAAAACTATGTTCAACTTCTACTAATATCTTGGAATTAACAACTAAAGTAAATGAAGGATTCATCAACAGGCAACAAACTGATGTTATCTATACAGACTTCAGTAAAGCAGTTGATGGAGTCAACCATGATCTTTTGCTTTATAAACTATCTTGCATGGGTTTTAGTAACAATGCAGTAAGTTGGCTGAAATCTTATCTTTCTAGTAGAACTCAGCAAGTGAAATTTGAAAATGCTCTACCTAAAGTCATCGATGTTCCCTCCGGAGTGGTGGAACTTCGTCAGTACAGGAACTGCGTTCACCCGTGGCATCACAACGGGCCGCTATGCGTGCTTAAGTGAGCTTTGTGAAATCAGAGCTACCACTCGGACTTAACCTAACCTAATCCCTCCGGAATGCCCCAGGGAAGCCATATTCGTCCAGTACTATTCACATTATTTATAAACGATTTGCCATCTGTTATTATTCATTCTAATATACTCATGTATGCTGATGATGTTAAAATTTTTAATTCGCTTGATAGCAACTCTTCAAAAGGATATTGAATATTTTTGTCAATGGTATGAAGTCAACTTTAATAGATGCAAACATATGTCATTTCATTTTTAATTTAAACTTGATACCTCTTATCATTTTAAAGACAAAATTTTGGAAAAGGTTTTAAATATAACTGATCTTGGAATCTTGTTAGATCATAAGCTTACGTTTTCTGAACATATATCAATGATGGTGAACAAAGCAAATGGTGTTTTAGGATTTATAAAGCGCTGGTCAAAGGAATTTACTGATCCCTACGTAACAAAACATTTATATATATCTTTGGTGCGCCCTTTTCTTCAGTATGGATCTATTTTATGGGATCCACATTTTCTCATTTACGTTAACTTAATTGAATCTGTACAGAAGCGCTTTCTGTTATTCTGCTTGAGAGGACTTGGATGGAACTCGTTTGTTCTCCCTTCGTATGAAAGTAGACTCGCTCTTATAAAGCTACCTACACTGAAAAGTCGAAGAATAATGCTAAGTGGCTCTTTTCTTCCGGGCTTAATGGAGATGTCTATTCTGATTATTTGTTACGTAAAATTAATTTTTATGTTCCAATTAGACCTTCTCTAATTTTAATTTATTAAATTTACAATTTCACCGCTCAGTCTATGCCAACAACAACTCTTTTCGTCAAATATGTTTAAAGTTTAATAATCTTTATCATTTAATTGTTCTTTCTGAAAGCAATTATTCTTTAAAGAGAAAAATTATATTGTACCTCAATCATTAAATATTAATTATATATATTGTTTGTAAATTTAAATTTTATCTGTAAGGAACTACTATCCATAGACATAAATAAATAAATAAATTCTGAAAAAAAATAATCAGACAGAACATATTAAAATTGTAAATCAGCTAAAATACTTGAATCACTCACCCCCTCAGAGAGCATAATATCAACAGGAATCATGATATCAATGATGAATATCAAACAGGGCCACCTAGTGGAAAAGCATGGGACTCAATCATTAAAGAGTTCCTCAGCACTATGTCTAATATGTCTCTACAGAGGACGTTGTTTCTAGGGAACGACAGATAGTTCAGCTGTCACCTTAAGATCCGCTACAGTACACCAATCCTATGCTTAACTGACAAGACTCTATAGACGAAAGTGAATAAAATGAATGAAATTAACAAGGAGATGTTCCTTAAGAAAATGAAAAAGGAATTCAAAATAAGCTAACTTGAGATTGGTTTAGAAAGTAGCTGTCTTTAATGGACACAATTAAGGACGTCGATTTATTCTTCTACGCTTCCCATCTTCAAATTTAAATAAAACGCCATCAGATATCATCGCAATTTTTTATTTTTTTAAATACCTATTGATGCCATTCTTAATATACGACAAGGAAATTGATGAAGTGGAGTCCTTGTGCTATCTAGGCAGTATAATCGATAAATCCGCCGGTTCATCAGCAGATATTGTCAGCCGCATTAATAAGGCACGCAATGCTTTTGCCCAACTTAACCCCGTTTGGAAATCATTTAACATATCGAAACACACCAAAATTAAAATTTTCAACTCCAACGTCAAATCCACATTACTTTACGGTTGCGAAACGTGGAGTATGGCACCCCGAAATTCCCAGTCTCTTCATGCGTGTTTACTGGCGCTCCATAATATCCAATGCCCAACTCTGTTCATATACAAACCAGCAACCAATAGGGATGGAAATAAGAAGTGGGGTTGGCTTGGCCACACTCTTCGCGAGCCATTAGATGACATCACAAGGAAAGCCGTAGATTGGAACTCCCAGGGAAGCAGGCGCATCGGACGACCATCACACACCTGGAAACGCCAAATCGAATCAATCGAATTATCCAAACTACGTCTTTAGTGGAACGAATTCAAACACCGCGCTGACGATCGAGCTCATTGGAACCAACTTGTTGCGGCCCTATGCTCCCTAGAGGAGTAAGAGAAACATATATATATATTGATGCCATTACGTGTGAAACAAATTTCATTAAAATGCATCAAAAATGCCCAATTTTTCATAACTCTGGCTTATAAATCAGACCGATGTCATGAATTGTGTTGGTTTTGAGCACCGCTATGGTTTGAAGCACACAACTGCGGCTTAGAAAAACCCCACAAGAAAAAGTCTAACGGGATCAAATTGTGCGATCTTGGAGCTACTTTACATCATTTACACGTGAGATAACCATTCCATCAAATCTCTCGTTCAGAATATCCCATGTCACTTCAGTTGTGTGGTTCATAGTGCCGTCCTGTTGCAACCACTTCTGTTTGATATCCAGATCATCCAATTCAGGTCAAAAGAATCATCGACATATAGTGCTCAACGTTGACAGGGATGGCCTGGTTAACTTTGTGATCAAAGAAATATATCGATGGCAACCCCAGACTAAAATCCATACCAAACAGTGACTTTTTCAGAATGCATTGGACGTTCTTGGATCTCATGTGAATTGGCATTGTCCCACCTTCAACAATTGTGTGTGTTTATGTACCCATTCATCCTGAAATGGTTCTTATCGCTGAAAATGATTTTTCAATAAGAATTAGAGTCCTTTGCCAACTGCTCCAGAGCTTATTCAGCGAACACGCGCTGTGGCACATGTGTGCATTTCCATCACTTTACATCGGTTTGGCAAAGCAGACCGAATAAATCGCAACTAATTTAACAGATGCAGCTTCAATAAGATTATTATCTTAAGTCCCTGTTGACCCGGAAAGAAAAATTTTTTATGAGCATGTTAAACAAAAGACTTAAGAAACAAACTTTATTTTATAAATTTTTATTTTTCAAATCTTTAATTATTATTACGATCATTACAGTTGTTTAAATTAATAATACAAGCTTTTAATCAACACTTTTTCTAATTAGTTTTGTGGTAAACATATAATTAAAGTTTCTCCAAAAAACAAATTGATCTCCAGGAAATGAACCTTTTTTTAAGAAAAATTTTACTTTTGTTAGCCTTAATGTTATAAAATCCCACCATAACTTAGTATTAAGCTGAAAATTATAAGACAGTTATTTTTGCATTAAAATCCTCTTAAATTACTTAATTTTTTAAAATTTTTTTTCTTTTTTTAGACTCAATTAGAAATATACTGGTAGTAAGCAACAAAATTAGACTAAACAAATGCAAAAAAAAAGTGTACAAGTCAACCGTGTTGGCACAATTATAGAGGCAACACAGCATACATATGTGTGTGTTCAGTCATATTAATTGCAATTACAATGCAATTATTCAAGTCACTTTATAAAACACTCATACCATACCCCAAAATACCATGCACCATGCCACACTATTTACTTGTAGTCATACCTCCTGGTCAAGACGGATGTCTATACAATGCATGTGCCAACATTAAATACACATATACATACACACATAAAACTGAAATGGCTTAATTGACCAAAAAGAAAATCAACTTAAAATTATTTCTGTATTTATTTCGTTTTTAATTTTTTCTAATGCAAACGGTGAAAAAAAATCCACATTAGCTGGCAGAAGGAGTGAAAAACATTTGTCTAGAGATCAGAAACCAAAAGTAAAAAGAGTCCAAAAAAAATGAGCTGCAAAACATTGATACTGTCATGTCAAGCAACATGTATAAGAGTTTTTAATTCTTTTTTATTTTTCTCCCTGGTTTTTAATCAAAATTTATGTGATAATTTTTGATTTTGATCAAAAATAATGTGAGGTTTTAAAAAAAAAACACTGTAGATGGAAATTACAAACATAAAAATTACTCAACATTCAAATTTGTATTTGATTTTGGGGAGGTGTTATCTAAGATTTAAGTTGTAGTATTTTTGATTTTTCTTTTTTTACGTGGTTTTCAATGACTTTTTTTTTCAATTTTATTAAAAATAAAGTGTTGCCATTATGTGACGAATATAAAACTGTTGTTAGTAATCCAAAATAGGAAATATAGTGTTCTTTATTTTATCATTCACTAACCATTTATGATTCAAGAGATGCAGCAATCCATAGCATATGATGAATTTCATCGATGACTCACATTTGCAGTAATAGCCAGTGTAGAAGATAAAAATTCGTAATTATCCTTCGAAAAAAAGAGGGAAAAATTTTTTTGTGTATTTAAAATGTCAGGCAGTATTTACACTGGAAAGTAAATACATACTATTCGGGGGGTATGCTCGCAGAAAGGCAGCTGCTGCTCTTTGTGTGAATTTAAGTGGTCAAATATTCCAATCTAATCCAAAGCTAATGGTTTCTACGAACACTGAGTCTAAAACAACTGGGAAAACATATGAAAGCTGGTAATAATCATAGATTGGAGGTTGCAGAAGAGCTTAGTTAGCTCGAAATCATCGTAACTAAGATTAATAACATACGTTTTGGGATAGAACGATGAATTTTTCTTTGTGGACTAATAAACAAACAAAACTTACAATATATAAGACGCTTATGGTACATTGCCCGTGCTTTTATATGGTGCTGAATTATGTATGCTTTTCTTTTGTTTCCTCTGATTACACAAACCATCATTCGAAAAAAGTCTTCATTAAGGTCTTATATTTTAGAAGGAAAGAATCGAGATCCACATTGTAGAATTCAAATGTCTCTTGATATTGCTGTTGGTGATCTTCCAGATACAAATTCATATTTCATGTGATTTGTATGATTCACTGCTAAATCACTGCCAAAACGATGTATAGGATCTTTCATTAGGCACTTTCTATTTTTAAATCTAAAAAAAACAAAGCTTGTGTGACATATCACAAACTTTTTTTTCGTTTGAGGAACCCGCCTGTTTATAGCATTATTTGCGGAATATAGTACCGTTCAAATGTCTGCCACGGTCTCTTTGGATAGAGTGCAATCCAATTGTTTTCCATAATTCTGGTGCACAAATCAGGCTGAATGTGACCTATTCGCATACGCCTGCGATTTTAAAAACCAACATAAGATAAAGTCTACCCGGTCAAATCGTACAATATCGGTGGCCAGTTCCCATCTCCTCCAGGTTAAGTGACCATGCTCTCAAATTGCTCATGAAAAAAACCAAATGTCTCATCAGCTGTGTGACATGTAGCACCATTCTGTTGAAATCACATGTTGCTGATGCCCAGATATCCTCATTAATTTGTCAATTTTGTTTGTCCACGTACGCATTCATCCAGAAATAGGTCTCACTGCTAAAAAATGCTTTTTCTATGAAAACTGGAGTCAAACAGAACACTCATTTTCATAAAACAATTTTATGGTCCTTTGACAAAAGAAACTGAATAAATGACAACTAATTTGGCGAATGTTGCTTCAACAAGATGGCTGTTATTAATGGAAGTCCCTTCTCAGATGACTTGACATAACAGCCGTCCAGCAAATTTTCATGTAAAACTCGGCTTATTAAGACCTAATTGAAGTGAGTTCAAGCCTATCTGATGTGAAACACGGCGAATGTCTTGGTGAAGGCAATGAAGAAAGGTATGATAGCAATCAGTATTTCATCGACTGTTTCACTCTGATGCAGATTGTTGACATCATTCTAGCATTACATGTGAGGAGTTGAACTTTTCAGCCTTCAGCATTCCAATAGCAATCTGATCGTCTCCAGCTCTTCAGAATATATGAAATTTAGTGACTAATACGATTCCAGTTCGGCAGTCTTTGTGTTTTTGCTTATATACTTTCCCTGCGAGAGCAAAAAGCTTTAGGTGAAGATCACACCTCGCACAAAGCGCTTTTTTATCTGAGCTCTTTTTCTTTTGAATAATACTCACACAAACCATAACTCAAGTTTCTGCAAAAATCTCTCGGTAACCCTATATCAATTACTTCTAAATACCACAAGATTTAGTTTTTATTTTTGCAAAAAACTGCAGTGATATTTTGGAACAAAAAAAGTCCAAAAGGCGATATGATCATATAAGTTAATTAAGTCTTCTACACAAAAAGCGAAAAGTCTTAACATATATTCACGATCTACTAGCAATAAAGAGTAAACCAAAGAAAAAAAACATAAAATTATCAAAAACTTAAATCTTAAAATGTGTAAAGTTTTTCCTGCACAAAGTTTAGATATTTTTGTAAATGATTGTTCTTTTTACGGCCATTTTTTTTTTGTTCTTCTTATTTTTTTATGTTTTTTTTCTTTAATTTTCTTGTTCAAAAAGAACGATTTATCCACAATATATCAAAAGTTTGACCGCCATGATTGTTCTAAATGCTATTCCAAATATCAATTCTGCCAAAATGTTGAAACACAGCAACAAGAACAACAAAAACCGTTTCATTTCTTACGACAAACATAGGAGAATATATGTTGCCAGTGCCATTAAAAATCACCCATTAAAGCACGTGCTAAATTTGAAATTTAAAAATTAGCGGAAAAAAAATAAATATTTAATAAAATTTATGACCATTAATTTTTCTTTAAGTTCAATTGACTTTTTAATAAAAAAAAATAGAAACTGCAAGCAAATACAACAATAACAGTGGAAAACAAATATGTATGTATGTTGTGTGTTATTTTATATACAATAAAAGCTTGAATTTTTTTTCTGGAGAAGCAAAAACTGTAACGGCAATCTTAAAGACTGTATATGTATATATGTATGTATGCATAGAGTTATTGATATTTTCAACACATAGATGGTGGTCCAGGAACTTGAAATGCATGCAAATCCATGAAAATGATAAAGAACACATAAAACAGAAATATTATTCATAAAAAAATATAAAATTTAAAATGAAAAAACCACCAGAAAATTATCTAAAATATGTATGTTAAAAATAATATCAACAACAATAAAAAAAATATATACGTGGGGATAGTTTCATATTCTTGTGCAAGCTCAGCAAACCTACTTTTTAGATGACGATATTTTACTTTTAAAAGGAACAGTTTCAAAGCTTATGGATGCAGTTTTCTGCAACCAAAAGACGTCCAAAAAATTCTAGGCACTACACTATTGAGGGCAGGAGAGTATGAAGCAGTTCAAACTGCTACTTGACTATCACAAAAAGAGTCAAATAATTCTGGAGCTGAAAGAATAACTGCTTTCCTAGTACTTGATGAACACCCAGGTGTTTACTTCTGAAATATATTAACCCAAATATCTTTGGCGGAATCAAAAAGTTTCCACTTGTTCTGAGACGCCAAAATCGGAGGTCATCCCTATATATTATCTCCCTTACACTGTATCCTTGACAAACTTATACAGGTCACTGTCGTTAAGAATAACATCTTGCCTAGTACTTGATGAACACCCAGGTGTTTACTTCTGAAATACATTCATCCGCAAAGCTTGCAAGTATGTGTGGTCGTGATAAGTATTCCTCATCATAGAATCTACTGGTGGATCTCGAATCAGTTCCTATTACAAACAAATATGCTTTGCGTTTACAATATCCAGTGGGAAACCGTTTGCCTCTCCAGAAAAGTATGATGCAAAACTTCAATATATTCCCACTATTTTTAGACAGTATAAGTTCATTTTGTTTATCATCTTTATATATCCTTTTGCCGAGTAGAACTTTTCTAATTCCTTTACGATTTCCATAGAAAAGTTCGGGTTCTATCAGCGAAGATCCCTTTCTAACAAAATCATCACCTTTGCGTTGCTCTGAATTGCCAAATCGACGCCTCCATTCTATAACGTTCTAAGTGTACTTAGAACGTTTTTAATGTTCTTACATTTTTAAATTCTACGCTCTCTAACTTAAATACTGTCAAAATTTGGTTAAGATGCGCCCATCCGTTCCGAAGTTATAGGGAAAAATCTACTTAGAATACACATATAGTCGTATAATGCGTGAAACTGAGAGCTCATAGTTCAAAACACACTTTTTCGACTTCGAATATTATAGAACGGAGGCGCCGGCATGATCTATGATCCAATAAAGGATGACCCTATTTCCCTGTTCAGCAGATTTATTTTGTCCAGACAAGCCTAAATTGTTCTCCATTCCAGCTCATAGGAGTGCTCTAATAGCGCCCTAACTAATAAATAGTATTACAATGCTCCATCTTATGTATGTATTTCCTTCCAACGGCTTAAACTTCCGCTTGAAGACAATCTGTGAATATCCCCAATTATTTCACTCTAGAACGAAGACTTTTACTTTGTCTTTGATGTATTCGTAAACCGCAGAATGGTCCTTCACTTTAAATAGTATGTACACATAGCCACAAAAGTATACATACGGATAACAAATTTCCGAAATATTTTTAACTAATCCGTTTTCGTTAAAAATCTTTGTAATTGTCTGACAACTTTCCTCGATTTTAAGACGGTCTTTTGCTTTGGTTCAGAAATTTGTGAAATTTGTAAATCGGATGCATACTTTTGTGGGTCTTTTCAGGGCCACAATTCAGTTCAATTTCAGAGACTATAAAGATTTTCAACGAAAACGGATTAGTTAAAAATTTCGGCAATTTTTTAACCTTACGTATAATTTAGTAACTGTGTGTGGTTTTGAATTGCTTCATTCACTTTTTCATTCATTTGACCTCCATAGAAAGCATTTCCCAAAATTGTAGATTTCTGTTCAGCGATTAATTAAAGAGGGAGCCCTTAGCCCCTCGATTTATCATGTCGTGATGCTTTCCAATGAACTTCTGTTTCTTATTATCGTAACCGTGTTAGTGCTTTCCACTGCCATATGCAACTGGTTTTAATCCAACAGAGCCTCTGGCACCATTGAAAGACAGGGCCTCATTTATCCGGTTTAAATAATGCACTCAACTATACGTCAACAGTTTTTTGTTCTGTTGTAAGGGTCGATTTTCAAAATCTTACAGTAAATAGTAATGCCACGTTTAAATTTAAAGAAATCCTTTATATGGAACGGATTATTTTCTTATGACTTCAGATTCTTACATTCAATACGATTACCCTGTTAGTCTAGTGGGTAGTGTGCTAGACTATTAGCGTGAGGGTCGTGGGTTCGATTCCCACCAAAGACTCTGATCTGTGACACTACATCGAGCATATGGTCAAGTTAATCCTCTCGTATATGATGATTCTGAAGTCTTTTTCACAGCCAAATTATATCCCCATACGTACATAATTGGCCATTACAACCCCTCAGTCAGGATGACGACCTAGTTTCTCACACCACTTATGTTGTGTATGTTAATTTCATCCTTGAGTGTCAGGCCCTATAGTTTGAAGTCAATACCGAACGACAGATTTTTGAGAAACCTTTTCAAGGCAACTTTATTTACTCTCAGAGTTTTTGCCAGAAGAAGGTCGCCAGAGAAATATTTTTCACATTTCGTTTTGATGGAGATGTCTGCCATGGGGTTTGAACAGTGGGCTCACACTATCACACTACATACTAGATATTTATTTAGTTATATTTAATACACAAACGGCACGGAACTGAAAAACTAACGACAATATAGTGTTGTTCACATGCAAGACTAAACCAGCTGATTCGGAACGCAACAGAATGTATAAGCTCCGTTTAGTCAAACGTCGATGAAACGTAATGTAACATACGATCGTTTTTAGCATATGAAGAGCAATGCAAATGATTACCGAAATAACATTACGGTTCGGCAAGCGTTTTCATTGCTTTTCGTGTTCTAAAAACGAATGTACGTTCCGGGGCTAAAGCCTAATTCTATCTCAGCATTACGTTGAACATATTTGCTAATGCATTAATAGTTGAAAAGCGCAAGACATAAAATATGACATAATAAAAAAGTACTGAAAGCGTCGCAGGGGTATTGCGGTATTTTTGAAATAAAAAAGTACTAAAGTACTGAATTTTTCAACACTGTTATACACCCAATAATTTATGTAATTTAAACACTTCTAACTTCGTTTTTTTTTTACTTAAGTTCCCAATCAAATCTATTAAAAGCTTTTCAACATCCTTAAAGTCTCGTTTAAATATGGAATGCCTCTTATGTAGCAGCACTGTGGCGCTTTATGGCGCAATTTGTAATTAATTTATAGACCCAGCAAGTGACCATAATGATTCAGCTCAAAACTTTTTTGCAAAGTTTGTTTTTTTTGTGGCAGCAAAAACTATACAAAGTCTCTTAACAGCAGACTCTTAAGGAGTGTAACGTATTTCGTTGTTTGGTTTTTTTTTTCGATTTTTGATTTTTTTCTAACCAATTTCTATCAAAAGTGTCTGTATATAAAGATATATCGCATACAGTTTATATAGTTTATATGGTATACGAGTATATATGCAGAGTGTGTAGAGTTTTTTTGCCTATTCATCGTGTTTTATTTCTGCTGCATGTATAGTATGTATCTATTAAAGATTAAAAGGTGTGTGGTTTAGAATTGTTTCAAAGATGTTATCAGATACAAATAGAAATAACGATTGCAAACAGACAAAAAAAACAACTCAGATACAGAGAATTATTTCGTTTCGTTTTTTATTGCAAATATAATGTAATTTTGTTGCAGGCATTGTTGCTTGGTTTGCTGAAATTTTGAATTGGCAATGGGAGAGCATTATTTGATGGTGTATGGTATGGCAAATCATGGAAATCATACAAATACGAGCATAAATTTTATGTCATGTCGTAAATGTTTAATCGTAGTATCGGCAATTAAAAGGAATTTTAAACTGTTAATTAAGCAATAATTTTTTTTATTATTTTTGTTTTTTTTCTCTCATTTTATTTTCCTTTCCATCTACGAATGAGTCTGTTGCTGCTTTTGAATGGTTTTTTTTTTGCTTTTTGTTTTCATAAGATTTCATGAATGATTAGCCATTAAATAATGAACCTGTTTTAAAGTGTCCATTTAAATGCTAATTTTTATATGCACAATATATTGTAACGTTTTATTTCACTTTTTATTCCACTTTAAATTGCTTTTTGCCTTACAAATGCGGAAATAATGATTGGGGTGTGGGTGATTTTTTTTAAGTAGAAATTTCAAGGAAAATTTATATTCATTGAAGTGATAATATTAAGTACGTTTACATATTAGAAACGTGTATTATTTTAGAAATTCAATTTACGAATCAGTGAAAATGTCAGATTTATGCAAAGAAAGCTTTAATCAAAACACACATATGCAAACACACTATTCGATAATAAAAATTAATTTACAAAAACTGGTTTAAGATTTTAGAATTCTTTTTTAAATAAGATTTCATTTAATTAATAGCAATACGTAAACGATAAAGCAAACAAATTAAATCAATTCACTTAAGCTTGAAGACCACCAATTAAAAGTATGCTCAATAGCTTTGTAAAGTTCTTTATATCCACAAACATTTATTTCTCTTAGGTCCACAAGTCCATATTTTTGCGAAATATTTTTCTCTCAAACACTTCATCGGCACTTCTCATCAAACACTGTACCTTTCTCCAACAGCACAAAGCAGTACGGACAATATGAGCCTTCTATAGAGCATAATTTTTGTCTATCTGTGCCCTTGAACATCTGGCGTAATCAGTTGTTAGCAAATATGCTTCTATGCTTTATTTCCAAACTGATTTTATTAGTTTTATTATTATTATTGATTTTATTATTATTATTAATGTTCGACAGAAAACGAACTCATCAACGGTTACAAATTGTCCCAATCCGGACACATAATCCAAAACCACTAAGGTGGCTACAGTTCTATATTGTTGCAAGAGAGCTATTATTCTGAACTGGGATATCAATCCTTGAAATGTATACTGACTGCGCGACAATCAAATCAACAATATTCTACAAAGCCGGGCTTTGTTTAGCTTTAGAAAAAAGGTTAATGATCCCTTCAAGTGAGATATGAGAATGGTCTCCTTTATGATAACAGGTAGCCTTAGTACTACATCACGCAAGGCATTGTTTATTATCCTCAACTGCCTACCACCAGCATGTTGGCGAAACAAGTTGCTGAGAACGCGGTAATGAGACTAAGGCCCATTATTACAACTTGCAGCTAAAGTTGGGTTTAGTTAAAGGTGACTTTAAAGTTCACTGTAGCTAAAGTTACCTTTAACTAAAGTTCACTTTAGCTAACGTTACCTTTAACTTCTTTTCGTTATGATAACCTACAGATAAAATAAAGTTAACTTTTTCAATAATATGGCCGTGCCGGAGCAATGTCGATAACACTGCTCAATTAAAAAGTTTTTTTTTTTTTTGTAACACAGTGGCAACGACGGACTTGTTTTTTTTTTTGTTATATTTGCTTATTTTGTTTATATTTGAAGTTTTCATATTGAAAATAATATGTAATATGACAAGTCCAAACATAAACTTAACTTTAAAAGTTACCAGTAGGAAGATACTCCTTTAGCTTAACGCTCACTTCTACCTTATTGTCCACTTATAAAAATGAAAACCAATTTATCTGCCCGTTAAAATCCTCCCTTTAGTTAACGGCAAATTGTAATAATGGCAATAAGCGTCATAAAAACATAGTAGTGCAAGACTTGTGGTCATGGCAAAATCATGGGTATGGTTGGTCTTAATGCACCCAACGATTTCACGATACCTGAGCCTGCTTTCGATCCTGATTTTGGGAAGAATATACCGGATAAATCCTTTTACGATAACAATTTACACCTAACAGGATACGGCTTTCAAGTTTTCACTGATAAATCCTGATAATGCAATAAAGTTGAATGTGGCATCTTTTCAGAACAATGAACATTATATCGTCCTAGCACTAATAGATTATTGTAGTACTTTTGGTGCTGAAATAATGGCTATTGCCGCTGTGCGAATTTGATATCAGAGTAAATCGTATGGTTACATACGCATATTTACTGACAATAAAACGGCCATTAGATCTCTAAAGAATGTGTATACCACATCTGGGATTGTCCAAGAATATCGGGTGTCTCTGACATACATTTAACGATTACTCTCGTCTGGTTTATTGGACACGGAGTTATCAAAGGTAGAAAAAGCCGAAGCACTTGCTAAAGCTGGCACTACGGAAAATTCAAAGGAATTCCCACATGACATCGTCGTCCCTCTGCATGAAGCAAACAAATGGTCGCATAAAAATTCCAGACATATCTTTCCCGACATGGATATTATATAAAACAGAATTTGTATTGAAACTATCAATATTCCATCTAAGGAACCTCATAGCAGTTTTAACAGGACACTGTCCTCTGAATGTTTAAGCCAGAGGACTGGGAATATCTCAATACAACTTCTGCAAAAGCTGCAACAACCAGTATTAAGAATAGAACACAGAACATCTTCTCTGTCATTTTACAGCACTTGGGAACCAGAGAAGAAGACGTCTTGGACACCTAGAATTGAGTACAGAAATCATGTCTAGCCAAAGGCGGTTTGAGAAAACTTCACACCCTCATAAGATTCTCCATATGGTTTAGGGATGCCAACCAGCCATATCGGAACCTTATAGGACTTATGTAAGCTGTGCCCATTGAGGTGGCTGCCAGTTTGCAAGATGCCATAAGATGCAGAAGAATTGTTAATTGGTAAGAATAGGTAGTCGAAACATTTTCATCACATTTCCTTTATTATTTGCATGATGTTAGAGTTGTGATGCACTAAGTTGCAGTTACTATAATGGAACCCAATGTCCTCTAATGAAATGAGGACTAATAAAGGCCACATATCTAAAGCCTAGCAATTCGTAGACGATTTGCTAAGGGATCAGGTAACATTGGCTGGTAAAGTAGTCTTCTTACAGGAGTATTTTTTGTCAAATATAATTTCCATAGAAGTCGCCGTGGTCTAGTAAGTAGTGTGTTGGCTTATTAGACGAAAAGTCAAGGTTTGAGCCCCAGGCCAGACATCAAAATAAAATACAAAAAATATTTCTTCGGCGACTTCCTTTCAGCAGATTTTTGGCAAAAAATCTGAGAGTAAATAAAATTGCCATGAAAAGTTTCTCAAAAATCTGTCGTTCGGAGTTGACTTTAAACTGTAGGTCCCGCCACTCATGTCGTAATAATGACTGAAGAGTTATAATGACCAATTACGTACGTACGTCCATAGACAACAATTTTTTCCCTCTTCGGTTTTATAATTCCATACAAAGTATAAAAGACATGTCGTTGTTAGCAGGTATTTTAGCTCCATTATTTTGCCACAGCACCAGAAGATCTTTTAGTACACAATAATAATAAACACAAGTCTGTAAGCTTGTATGCAGCAATTAAAGACTGTAATGCAACCAAATCTGAATAATTAATTTATCATCACTGGGTTAATATTTGAATTTATTTTTTATACGATTACCGATTACGGCTGAACTTAAGACATTTTCCTTTATAATGACTCCTAACATTTTCACTTCTCTTCTAGCAGAAGATAAATTAAAACATTAATCATCCGTTTTATAAGGTTTCCCATTACCTGTAACAACTTAATTGTCTTGTAACAAGACCATGTTTAATGTAAGAAACAAAAAAAAACTACCAGCTTCGTTACTTCTATTGCAACAAAAGAGCAGCAACGAAAAATAATTGATCACTAATAGAACCATAAATAGTCATATCGATTGAAAACAAATTGTTGTTGCATGCAATGGCAGACCCTTAATAATTTGCGGCAGCAATAAAAAACAAACCACAAACGACGGAAGCACAAGTGCATCATTTGATTTTAAACAACATGCAACATATTTAGCACAATGATGAAAATTCTTATTAAACGAATAATCAAGTAAAACTAACAAAAACAACAACAACATAAGCATAAAAAGCTTACATGCAACATACATGAAATACAATATTGTTGCTCTCTATTATTATTAGTACCTACATATGTTGCATTTATTAATATAGACTCTGAGTATATAAAGTCAAAAATATTTGTTGTTGTCGATAATTTTTATATGAACTTAATGATCATAATGCAACATGACATGTTATTGGAAGAATGATGACGACGGCGACGGCGACAACGAGGGTAGATGGTAACAAATATTGTTGAAAAGAAAAAGATTGTTTTTTTTCAATATTTTTAAAGAAAATAAAACAAAAATAATGGAACAGCTTTCAGTTATGAGTTCATTATTTTATAGCAAACAACAACAGAAACAACAACAGCAATGGAGAAACAACAAATTGACAACATCACTATTAGCAGAGTCAATTTGAAAATTTTTGAACAACATTCATAATGTACGATAATGTTGTTGACTTTTAGCATCAGTAGTGTGAGTGGTCAAAAGCGTTGCAGTAAGTAGTGCTGCAATGCACAGCATAGTATAAAGCAAAATAACAACAACAACAACAATGGCAAAGCAACAACAACAAATAGTGAAGGTGGTGGCGGTGGTGTTGGCTTTTGGCGGTACTTTTAACAACTTTTAAAGTTTTCATTATTTTTCTCCCGCTTTTTTTCTCGTCTATTTATATTATTAGAGCACAAAGCATAGAGAGTAGTAAAGCACATAACACAATGGACAAATCTAAAGCAAAAAAAATCAGTGAAAAAATTGGTTCCTTGCAAGTGTTTCTTCATCTAATGGATACACCTTTTTGTTTATTTTCGCATCTATATGTGGCACATGCATGTTGAAAGTATTGGTGTAAGAGTAAGTAAGTGTAAGTGTGTGTATTTGTCGCTTTTTGTTGCATTATGGAAAAGTTATAGACCCACTTGTTACCTCGTTTGGTTGCACACATCATCTAATTGACAGAGCGGGCGGTCGTCGTCAATTTTCTTCAAACTTGAGTTGAATGGAGCCTTCAATATATTTTGTTTTATTGCTGTTGTTCGGCTGGCTATTTTGCCATGCTATGGTTGTTTTCTTTTTCTTTTTTTTTATTATTATTATTGTTGTTAGTTTAGTTACTTCAAAAGCATAAAAACCGCCATGATTTTTTTTCTTTCAATTAACAAACACACTTAGATAAAGATTAATTCAATTCACTGTGGGTTTTTATACCTTAAAACATATGTATAAGCAAAGATTAAAGGATTAACGAAAAAATATGTGTTGGAAATTTAGGAACAGAGTCCTTCAATGAAGACAATTTCCTTTTGTATATTTGCAAAACGAGTGTCAGAAGATAGCAAGCAATTGACCACTAAAAAATGTAGTACGTAGCTTTTGATTCTTTCTTCATTCGGCACTGTCGAGAGGCACAGACGTGCGTCTAATAACTCAACCTGCTACCTACTGTGCACGACGACTTCAATGACTTTGTATTGAGTATCCCAAAAAACGTTAGCCATGACTTTATTTCACTGACAAACCCATATCGAAGTCGTCGTAGTCAGTTCTTCAGCTCAAATTCATACAATATTCCTATGTCCTGGACTCATACAAGAGTTACCTTTGCATCATATGAAATTTTCCAGAGAAATCCACGGCATTCATGGACAAGAACAGACGTTAAAACTACGTTTGTTAGAAACTTATTCGCAGACTGATTGTACAAGTAAGTCAAGAGCCAATACCTTTGCTTGAGAAACTTTGTAGTGGTCAGGCAGCGTGCAAGAAAATTTAAAATCTGAACAGAACAGCTGACTGCCTGCATAGTCTGTCCACCAAGGGCCGATTGTCTAAATTTAAGATGTCGCTTTCTTAGACATCGTAATAATTGTATCCTTCCATGAGAGCTTGGTATCAAGGAAATTTGAATGCAAAAAAGGATGTTGAAGCTAAGAATAGGAAACTTATATCGATTCAGTTGTAAGGTATAGGGTCTGGTTGCCTCTCAAGGAATGAATGGGCGGATCAAAGCTTGATACTATAACAGCCGGATTGATGCGATAAGGTTACCCTAATTTCATCTGTGAGAAGGTAAGAAGATTATCTAACACGAGCTATCTTATACGGGTTATAGTCCGAAAAATTCGATGGCACGAATGAAAATGGCTTGACCATGCTCTGAAAAAACCACAGAGAAATATCGCATTCCTATATGGACACACCTAATGACTGTAGAAGTCGTCGTAGTCTAGTAGGTAGTGTATTGACTTATTAGACATAAGTCCACAGTTCAAATCCCAAGTTAAACATCTCCAACAAAACTGAAGTATGAAAAAATATTTCTTCGACGACTTCTCAGCAAATTTCTGGTAAAACCTCTAAGAGCAAATTAAGTTGCCACGAAAAGTTTCTCAAAAATTTGTCATTCGGAATCGACTTTAACCTGTAGATCCCGCCTCTCATGTATAAAATTAATACTCACAACATAGGTGGTGTGAGAAGCTAGGTCGTAATCCTAACTGAAGGGTTGTAATGACTAATTAGGTATGTATGTATGTATTAACACACATCGGCCTTCTTTGTTGCCAATTGTTACCGAAAAATCTACTGCAATCCACTGTTGGGCCTGACAACAGTCAATTGTTTAGTCTCTGGTGTATTGTGGAAGATCCTGGTTTTGTATTCTAATACGAAGCGGCATAAAAACTAGTCCATACCAAACAATCTTGAAATGTCGTATTTATCAAAATTCATTTTCTTCCATTTTCTACCATTTCCCACCTAAATCGCATGGTAATCTGTAATCAATGACTGTTAAATACGAATGAAGTGACGCAGTTTGTAGAAATTTTAATAGAATTCAACTGACAGATTGCTCTTGATAGGAGTAGTGTTACGCGATCAGTATGAAATGGAAAATTTAAAAGATTATGATCTTATTGACCTGTTCTTTTATCCTGGAATGGAATAGAATTCGCAGAGATTAAGAAGCCGTAGCTGGCTGAAACACATCTGGAGACGCACAGTACCTCAAGTGTTACTAAAATGAGACTTTGCATGGGAAGGCGCTACAATCGTAAATTAAGATGGTGAAGTATCGTAAATGTTACATTCCTTAAAGCCAAGAGAAACAAACTAAAATTTGCTCGAAACGTGACAACACAGTTAACCTTGGGTATGTTGTAGCAGTGACACGACCGTAGCCTGAGAATACCTCATATGGACTTCTGCAAAAGTTGTAACACGAGGAAAAAAATTACGCCACAGGACTAATTCTTTGTCGTTGCCCGGCACTTGGGAACCTGAGAAGAAATATTCCTGAACACCCAGCAGTTATTGACCGAAAGTGTTAGCCAAAGGTATTTTGAATAGAAACTACAACTTCATAAACCTCAGAGTGACTGGGAGATTCCAACCAGGAGTTTTAATTGTATGGGATCTTACGAGGCCCATATAAGCTATGCTCTTAGAGGTACACTAACTGTATTCATTCGATAGTTTCACAGTGCCATTGTGCAACGGATTTTGTTAAACTATTTTTTGCACTTTACTCTCTAACGAATTGTCTTTTTTTGTATGATTTTATTATTTTCTATATTTTTTTGCGATTTTTTTTCAATTTTCTTCAATACTGATGTTGTTGCACCAATTGCCTGCTGTAGTCATGGCTGGCATGGCATGCCATGCGGCAGGCCACGCATCACATCCCACTTAGAAAATGTTTAACTTTCCGGTATTTGTCTTTTTGAATTTTTATATTGTACCTCCATCATCAGTGAAATACAACAACAACAACAAGAACAACAACAAAGCAAAGGAAAAATTCATAAAAAAATAAGAAGAAAATCACAAACAACTTGTTAATGTTTCAAATGCAATGCGTATTAGTTGGTACTACATTAAGTTGATAGAAATATACGTACATATGTATGTAAAGAGTGGATGAACATAACATTAAACTGTACGTCTAATAATTGCTGTGAGTGTATGCACGTATGTTGCAAGTGTTTGTGTTTGGGTGTGTATTGTGTTGTGTGTGTCTTCAGCTTTGCAACCACACAACTCTGCATGTTGTTGTCATTTGCTTTAATTTGATTTTATTTATGTTGTTGTTGCTGTTGCTAATGCTATTCTTGTTGCTGCTACATATATTTCTTCCTCTATAATGATGTCTTATGATGTTTGATTGTTGTTATTGTTATTGCTGTTGCTATTATTTTTCTTTTCTTGTGCCAATGCGCCTGATTTGCCACAATTTATTATTGAAGACATTTGGCTCCATATGACATCCATGGTTAACGTACTGCTTGCTGTTCCAAGAAGTTAAATACAAGCCTGCATCATAGCAAAAAACAAAAACAAAAAGAAAATCTGTGCTTTCATTACTTGTTACTTTTATGAACCCACAAGTTGTTTCTTTTCATTTCATCTCTCACTCTCTTTTTCGCGCTGTTGCAATATATTCCATGCTGTTTGCTTGTCACAGGCCGTATACATTTTTTTTTTGGTTTTTGTTTTTGTTAATTGTAGGTTTATATTTAGTTTGATTTACAATAATTTTTGTGATATTTTGCCACAGTAGGCATCACACTCACGCATATTTTGTGCAACAAACCACAAAACATTTTCTATGTTTTTTCTCTTGTTGTTTTTCTCTCATTTTCATTTCTCATTTCAATGTGCCAAAGCATTCATTCATCAATAAGAAAAATGGAGAGTCAATAACAGTGATTTCTGTGTGTTGGAAAATGGAAAATTTGAAAGTGTTCAAAAAAAGAATTTTTTGTATGAATCAGCTGATCTGAAAGTGGCGTAGATGTTTGTTATTTAGAAAGCAGAATTTATCGAATTTCTTCTGCAGCTGAGTACTATTTTATCAAGCAACACAAATACATCGTTTTTGATACACCGCCATCTCCCGATTAACAATTTAACGCGATAGGTTAGGTTAAGTCAGTAAGCGGACCCTCCTTTAAGAATGGGATCTCACATTGGCCACCATTCAGATCCTTTATAATACCACAATCAATATTCAGCCTAGAGATCAAACGTCCTCTAGAGGAGACAATTTTAACCTCAAAAGAAATTTTGCTGTTGCAGCAATCCTTATGTTTGAGAGGTCGATCAAGAATATCAGAAAGTGAGAAATCAAAAACCTCCGTCTTTTTATAGCGAGAGCAAGCACTGACACATGAGGTGAAAGATAGTTTTTTCCTCCTCCTTAGACCCACAACTCCTCCAACAGAAATCATTTACCGAAATTCCAAGTTTTTTGGAGTGTCTAGCAAAAGAACAGTGATCCGAGGCAATCGGAATACTTATAGTTTATAATATGTCGGGGATTGCATCCCCTGTATCGACTCTAGTCAGTTCATCAGTTCAAATTCATATGATATTCCTATGTCCTGGATTCGATACCTTTGAATCATACGAAATTTTCCAAAGAAATCTTCGGCATTTATGGACAAGAACAGACGTTGAAACAATGTTTGTTATAGACTTATTCGCAGACTGGTTGTCCTAGTAAAGCACGAGGTTTTCAAGGAAAATTACACCACCCAACAAACTTTGAGCCGCTTTTAAAATGACGTTGCTTGCTGCAGTGGTTAGGCAGCGTACAAGAAAGTTTAATATTTGAACAGAACAGCTGACTGCCTGCATACTCTGTGTATCAGCCGGTATTTTCACACTGTAATCCAATCATATACACCATAAAACAAAGTTGGTTCCATCACGATCCTATAAAGCACATTTGTGTGATGGTTGGTCTCATCGTATACCAGACATGTACACCACAAAGCAATGCTGGTTCCACCAAGAGCCGATTGTCTAAGTTTAAGATGGTGGGTAGGTAGGTAGGTATAAGTGGCCGTCACCCCAAATGAATCGGAACGACGCACTTAGGTCCCATGGGGCCCATTGTGATACCACAGTTCGCGTTATTAACTATCCCCTAGTACTGGTACCACCTAGAGCTTACAATGAAGCGACTCAAACTGCCGACGTCAATGTTCGACAAATCAATCAGATCATCGATGTAGAAGGCACCAAGATGTCTCTTTCTCCTTTGACATAGTGCCGGGCATGTTCCCAGTAGATGAAGAACCGTCTCTTCTTCCTCCTCGTCCCTGCAGCTTCTACAGAAATCGTTCGCTAGGTGTCCCAGACCAATACGCCTCGCGTGGACACCCATAATGCAATGACCCGTCACGACTCCAATAATCGCACTGAGCACGCCTCTTTGGAGTTTTAGCAGCCTTGCAATGCACCTTCTATCCAGCCTCGGCCAGGTTATGCGCGCCACCTTGCCCTTATCCGAAGATGCCCACCTGCGGTTGACAGAGTCCGTGATCTCGTCGTCAATAATGAGCGTGTAGGTCCCCAAAGGGACCCCAATACTTAAGAATTCGTCGGAGAGTTCAATGGTCGTGCCGCATCTGGCCAGTTCATCCGCTCTGCAGTCGCCCGGGATATGATTGTGTTCCGGAACACAAATGATATACACATCATACCTCTTTGCTACCCTACCGTTCCGGCAGCCGTAGAACGCCCTGGAGTTCATCACATTGGAGCCCAGAGCCCTGATAGCCGCCTGGGGATATTCCATTGGGGATATTCGAATCCCAAATAATCTTAACCGCAGCCTGTATTGCCAACACCTCCGCCTGGAGATCGCTGCAGTAATCCGGTGGCCTTATAGATTCGGGTATACCTATTGACTAAGAGAATATTCCACCACCAACGTTTCCTCCCAGCTTGGATCCATCAGTGAAGATTTGGACGGAGTCCTTGACAAAGTGCCCAGAACCATTCCTCCGTAGCTCTTTATCCGGGATGGTCGTCATGAATTTCATAGAGAATGTCCCCAACAGCCTCAAATTTCTCCAGGATGCTCGAGTGACCAGTGTCTGATACACGCCATTGTCCAGTCGCCCAGATACGCCAGCCAATCCCTGCCGCCACGCCTCTACAATATAGATCAAGCGGTGGGAGGCCGAAAATTATCTCCAGTGCCACCGTAGGAGTAGTGCGCAAGGCACCACTAATTATATTATCGCTTTCTAAGATCTCCCAATAATTTTGTCCATCTAACACGATCCGTCTTATACGGCTTTTAATTCGAAAAATATGATGGCACGAATAAAAATGGCTTGACCACAGAAAAAATCGCGCTCCTATTTGGATACACCTAATGACTATAGAAATTGCAGAGTAACGCTAAATATAAAGGAGGAATACAAAATTTCAGTGACGACAAGAAAACTTGATGCCTCATTTGATTTACTATGCGGTTCGTAATATTTCTGCATGTGCCGTCGATCCTGGATATGCTGCTCGGCAGATGACACAACGACTGCATATTTTCATGTATCAAGTTGTTGATGATGAACTTAGAGAGCTTTTTAGTGCATAAAACCCAGCCTAACATACAATTCCATTAGAATTACAGAAATTCAAAAGAAAAAAAATTCATTTCTTAATGTCTCTAAGACACTGTGTATAAAAAATAATTTTCTAATCGATCCGATAACTCGTTAATTTCTTATAAGTTTCTATGTTCAGGTTTTTCTTTTTGTTTTTCAAATCTTTTCTTATTTGTTTCTTGCGTTTTTATAAGAGTCTTATAAGAGACAGTGACGGTTTGAGTTTGAATTTTCTTTTCTGTTTGAATTTTCTTCATCCAATAAGCGCTGGTAACCTGATACCCATAACTTTTTCTTAGCCTGCAAGACATCATTTCATCCACCCATCTATTATTTTATAGTATCTCTGTTGTAGTTTTCGTTGCTTTTCTTTCTTTTATTTTCACAAGTTTTCGTTTTGCAAAAGCGGCACCATGAAAAAGATGAAGAAGAAAATTTCATAAAAGATTTATGAAATGGACGGACCGAGTGCGTTGGAAAGAAAATTCAATGAAGGAAAATGACGATCAGTATTTGAAGACGTCAAATATTTATTTTGTTGCCGCATGTTTAAATTATAAAAATTTTAAATTGATTTTTCAGTCAACAACAAAGCGGAAAAAAAATATGTACGAAATTGAGGGCAAATTTGAAGAGCCCAGAAAATATGATGATGATGGCATGAATTTACGCTAATTTAAGCCAAATTAATGTACATTTAAGGCAATAAAGCAACAGCACAACAATGTAACGTTAAGATTTCTTTCATTAGAAACAATTTTTATGGTAATAGTTTTTAAAATTATGACTAAAACTTCAAGGAAATCTGTAGGCGTTATTCGCTTATTTTTCTTTTAATTTTTCTTAATGATTTTAACCTGCCCAATAGAAGTGTATTTCTTCAACATTAATGAGAATATTTAAAATTAACATTAAAACATTATCAAATAAATTCATAAATCATAAATCAGCGAATGGAAATAAAAATTGAAACTGAAACTGAAACTGTGAATATAATTGAATTTATTTTATTTTAATTTAATTTAATATTTATCAAGGTAACAAGAAATTTGCATTAGAATGACAGTGATAAAGTTTTTATTTGCAATTTTATGTCCCCAACAAATCGTTTTAATCATATTTAACTCAAACAAATTATCATAAAACTGTACATACAGACACATTAAGCTGACTAAATAAATACAATAAATTTTGAAATAATATCAGAGTAATATTAACACTACCATTACCAAATGGACTGTTGTGAGATTTAAAAACTAGCACAGCGTCTTTTAAAAAAATTTTATTCTGCATTTTATTAATCAGACTTCATTTTCGAAATAATTACAATATTTTTTTAAGAAATTTTTGGTTTTATTCCTAAAAGTAACCAGAAGAACAATATCGAAGTCACCGTGGTCTAGTAGGAAGTGTGTTGGATTATTAGACGTAAGGCCCGAGTTCAAACCCCAGGTCAGACATCAAAACAAAACTACAAAAAGTATTTCTTCGGCGACTTTCTCTCAGCAGATTTCTGCCAAAAACTCTGAGAGTAAATAAAATTCCCATGAAAAAGTTTCTCAAAAATCTGTCATTTGATGTCGACTTTAAACTGTAGAGCCCGACACTCATGCATAAAATTAACACACACAACATAAATGATATGAGAAGCTAAGTCGTAATCCTGACTGAAGGGTTGTATTGACTAATTATGTTTGTATGTATGTATGTAATAGATTAGGTAAGGAGTTGTCTTATTAACAGCGAGGCTTTGGTTCAAATTCCAGCTCAGACATATTGAACAAAAGGGCTTTAAACTGTAGGTCCCAACACTCATGGGTAAAATTAACACCCCACAAAATGCGTGGTGTAAGAAGTTAGGTAGTAATGTTGCTTAAAAGGTTGTAATGACCAATTGAATAAGTTAAGTACGTTAAGGAACCTTCATTAAGCGCTTACTTACTTAATTGGCCATAACAACCCGATTAACGGATTTCGGATGCCGCAGCACATCCTTCCAGGCGCCTCTGCTAAGCGCTTCCTGTCTTTAAATTCAAATAAAACAATGTGCGTGTGGGAGATATCATCGAATTTTTTTATTTGTTTTAAAGAATTATTGAAGCCATTATGTATGGAATATAACATCGCTCAAATGTCAGCCACAGCTTTTCTGTGTGTAGTCTATCCGAAATGCTCAATTTTCTATAATTCTGGTGCATAACTCAGGCTGCATATGACCGTTAGCATGGGTTACGTTGTCTTCGAGAACCGCTGGGATTATTTCCATACATCTGTGGCTTAAAAAATCCCTCAAGAAAAAGTCTAAAGAGGTCAAATTGCTTGTTCTCGGTAACCAGTCTACATTTACTCTACATAAGATGACAATGTCCTCAAATTGCTCAAGCAGAACATCGGGTGTAGCATTGGGTGTGTAAAACATACCTCTGTACTGTTGAAATCGCATGCCTTTGGTATACAAATCGTCAAGTTCAGGCCAAAAGAAATTGTTTATCATCGACATATAGCGCTTGCCATTGATAGTGAAGGCCTGAGCAACATCTTTCTTAAAGAAATATGAACCTTAGAGGCCGCTTGCGCAAAATCCTCACTAAACACTGAATTTTGTTGATGTTCTTGAACCTCATGTGACTTGATATCGTTCCAAAATTTTGTTTGTTTTATCCAGAAATGATGGGAATTAAGACCTATTACCAACTACTCAAGAATCCATTCAACAAACACTCGTCGTTGTCTATGGTTTTGCATTATGATTTGTTAGAACGGACTTAATAAGTGACTTAATAAGTAACTAATTTGTAGTCTAGTAGGTAGTGTGTTGGCTTATTAGACGTAAAGCCAGTGTTTGAGCCCCAGGCCAGACATCAAAATACAAAAAGTGTTTCTTCGGCGAATTCCCCTCAGCAGATTTCCGGCAAAAACTCTGAGAGTTAATAAAATTTCCATGAAGAGTTTTCAAAACTCTTTCGATCGGAGTCGACTTTAAACTGTAGGTCCCACCACTCATGATAAAATTAACACACACAACATACGTGGTGTGAGAAACTAGATCGTAATCCTGACTGAAGGGTTACAATGACTAATTATGTATGTATGTAACTTCGACAAGACGCTCTCTATAACTCTCAAAGTTCGGAAGTCCCCATTAATATAGTTGTAAGCAAAATATCACTTACTGAACAAATAGTTTAAACCCTTCTCGGTCACACTACATTTTGCATTGTGCAGCACTAAACACACAATAATTAAAAGACAACCGATCACTTTAAATTAATTTCAATCGTATTCAATCGTATTTAAATGACGTTTTATTAGAGGTGTTTGTCATATGTCAACAGCTATGACTACTTAATTACACTGCTATGGTACAGCAAGAATACTCAGTGTTAAAATTGTATGAAATCCATAAATATAGTTACTACACTGTATATGGTTTGCTTGGTGAGTTTCTCACCAAACCTAAATGTCATTAACGCAATTAAGAAAAACATGTTTTGATTTGAATTGAATTTTTTTTAAACAATTTTACAACAAGTAAACATAATACATGTCATTTAATTTTCTCTTTTTTTTTTTTTGTTTTTATTACCACAAGTATTTAATACAAGTCCATGACAAAATATTCATTAGAATATTGAAACAAAAAAACAAACAAACAAACATAAGAGACATATATTAACACCTTAAGAATATTATTAATTTTTTTATTGCCCAGTATTTACTATTTAATTACAATAACAAAAATTCTATATTTTTATATAAAATAGACTGCAATATGAGCAATAGAATGATAGAATGAATGAACACCCACACCTGATGCAAAATGTTGTTAAATTGAAAACAATCAGTTCGCAAAAACAACCACAATACAAACCTATACTCGTATATATTGTTGCAAGTTATATGCTAACGTTGGTGGCGCCTTAAATACAAACTTACAACTTCAGATAGTGAGAGCTAGTGCAAGCGACATCACTTGAAAACTGGCAAGAAAAACTATTCAATAAATGATTTAACACATGTTTCACTATGTTTGCTGTTTTATTGTTGTTGCCATTGTTGTTATTATTATTTAAAATTAAATTTGTTTTTGGTTTTTTGTTTTTATCAGTCTGTTGTTAATGCATGTCGTTTATTTGTGGCAACAATATTTTAAGTAGATAGAGAGAAACAAAAAAAATAAGAATCGAAAAACAACAAAGATTAACTCAATTAAAATTCAAATTAAATGCAAAACAAGTGACCAAACCTTAAATGCAATATTGTAAGCCACTCATTTATGTTGATTTACATTTTATGGCAGAAACATTAACACTTGTACACATACATACATACACACTACATACATGCCTAACACACATGTCTATGTGGGTCTTATTCTTATGGTTTTAAATTTAAAGTTTTTTCAACTTTAAGGCTTAAAGCTTACAAGAGTTCACGCTTACGACATGTGACATCTAATACTGTCTTAATGTGCTCGGATGGGAAATAAGTTTTATTTTTAAGTTCTAATAAACAACTACTTACTTACTTACTTATTTTTCTTTTAATTAATTCTTGCTGTCATTTTTGTTGCATTAAAACATACATACATAATTTGTCGTTACAACCCTTCAGTCAGGATCACGACCTAGCTTCTCACAACACTTATGTTGTGTGTGTTAATTTTTATACATGAGTGGCGGAATCTAAAGCTTAAAGTCGACTCCGAACGACAGATTTTTGGAGAAACTTTTTCATGGCAAATTTATTAACTATCAGGGTTTTCGGCAGAAATCTGCTGAGAGGAAATCCTGGAAAGAAATATTTTTTTATATTTCGTTTTGTTGGAGATGTTTGACCTGAGTTTTTAACTGTGACACACTTTGAACGATAAGTATATTGTATAAACCCACAATTGGTACTCTGGCAGTCAAGCCCAATGCAATTAAATCCTGGCTCCACTTAAACAAAGAACACGCTAGAACACTATAGACAAAATCTGATCGTCTACGTGGTCCTTTGTATTTTTCTTCACTGGAAATTTAACTTCGAGATTCCAACCAAAGACTACCTTAGAGAGCTTTGGAGAGAATATGCCCAATGCTATTCAGTTGCTGAAATATTTCATGAAACTCTCCTGATTGACTCGGACAGCTATAGCATCACAACGACTTTCACTAATAAATTCCAGGGATTTTAACAGTCACGAATCATTTCAAATTAACTTTTATATCGGTTCAGGGTGATAGAAATATCTACTAGACTACTAATAAAAACTGGGCACAATCAATATTCAATCAACTTCTATTAAAGTTGAATTTGCAACAACAAATTTATTTGCTATATACGACAGCAGGTTGTTATATGATATTAGGCCTAGACAATAAGGGGAATACAATAACCAAAACCAAATCAACCTTCCAGTGTTGTACATTTATCAAATCGAGTCTGCTGTTCTTTTTAATGGAATTAAATTGCAAAAAAGATTTTTTTGTTTCTTAGTGACTTGACACAATGCAAGTGGAACATACATCCTCTTATTAATCATAATTTCAGAAAGCATAGTTCAAATATTAACAGCCGTGTCAATTCCATCAAATGCACTTCAAAGCCTTCCTAAGCCAGTAATCCTAGATTTGCCACCACTTACATAGGATTATGCATTCTTTTTTCATTTCTTTTTTACATTTCTTTAGCGTAAGAACAGTATAGGAACAGTAAAGGAAAGAAAATGCCTCATCTTTGCTGGTGCGGACCAAAAGTAATAAACTACTCTTTAACACCAATAGGGCAGTTAACTGAGGAAGCGCAAGAAGCCCGAAACAAATACTTCAAAATGAAATGAAAACTTGTTTGATACTCAAAATGATTTATTCTAATTTGTATTAACATTTCTATGTTCAATTCTAATTTTATCTGGTTGGTAGATAATCTTTGAGAGTAGGATTGTAAAATTTTGTCAGAACATATATTTTGATGCAGTACATCAGAATCGATCAAAAACTCAATTTTAAATTTTTTGGCTTATATGCCCTTATGCATTTCAGGTCGCGATTTTTTATTATTTTAATGGATTTATCTTCTTTAAGCGAAACAGACCAAAAAAAGTTGAAAAAAAGCAACACGGAAAGCTCCCACGATTTAATTCCCATTTTAGGTATCAAAAACCCCATTGTGCGACGTGGCGATAAATGCTATCATGATATTGACTTTTTTTCTTTTGGCATTCGCCATAGACTTGTAGGTAGAGTATTGGCTTATTAAATGCGAACCTGAGTTTCAAGCCCTAGCAGGACAAGAACCGAAAATGAAAAAAATTAATGTAGGCGCCTTCCTCTCAGCTGTCGTCTGGCAAAATCTCAGAAAGTAAAATAAAAATTGCTATGACAAGTTTCTCAAAAAAAATCTCGTTGTTCGGAGTCGACTTTAACCTGTAGCTTTTGTCACTCATGGATAAAATTATCACACACACAATATGCATGAAGGGTGAGAAAGAAGGTCATTATCGCAACTAAAGGTTTATAAAGACCAATTACGTAAGTAAGTTAATTAAGCAAATATAATTTACATACCAAATCTACTAAGCCACTCTATTGTAATATTGTCTGTGCCTTGTTTCCTTTACAAGCTTCCTAATAACCAAAACTTTCACTACTTCGCATCCATTGCTCTTGGTATTATAGATTCCTTATTAAATTCCAAATTAAACAAACAACTACAGATAAAGCATTTGACAGTGTAAACAGTAGTAAAAAAAAGTTATCGATAATCGACAATTTTTACGAGGTGCCAATTTATTACAGTCATAAGCATCAAAGCAAATAGTCTTCAAGAAAATAGTAGACACTTCGAGTGAAATTTTTAAGATACAACACAACAAATGTTCATCATTTTAATTTTATCGTATAATTTCCACCGACTTACCTTCTCTAATAAGAAGACTCCTTAGAGACAACTCCACTGTCAGACATGCAGACAGACAACGACAGCCGCATAACGAATTGTTTTTATTTCTTCTTCTTTTGCTTTCAGATAATGATTTTTGGATTGCGTTCATTAAGTGTTAGACGAACGCACATCATAAACTAACAGATCGTTAAAATACACAGCACAGCACAGCACAACACAATTCATTAACATTATCAAGTAAACACATATCCTGAGCAATTGTAAAGGATCTTCATGTATATAAATTTCATAGATAATGGCGAAGATATAAAAAGAAAAAAGAAAAGGAAAAAGAAAAGGAAAAAGAAAAGGAAAACATAAAACAAATATCCTTAAGTACCTGTTGTGATTTAAGCATAGAAAGTGAAACTAAAATTAACGAAGATGTTGAAATTTCTGTTTCTTAGCGGCACTGACGATAAATTAATGTTTGACCCGAAATATATCAACCATCAGGTGTCGGTAGACATGAATGTTTTAAAATGGGAGTTGCCATGCCTAACCGTTAGAAATGATATGAATTTAAGGTTTTTCAGTAATTTTCAAGTACACTGAGAGATTTGTAAAAGATACTTTTCATGGCAATTTTATTCTACTCTCAACTCTACGCTACTACTCTACTTATAGACGAAAGAAAAATTTTTTCATATTTCGTTTTGTTGGGGATGACCGACCTGGGGTTTGAGCCGTGGCTTCACGTCTAATAATACAACACACTACCTGGCACACTTTAAACGCTGAGTATATTATGTAAACCCACAATTGGTACTCTGGCAATCAAGCCCAATGCAGTTAATTCCTGGCTCAACTTAGACTATGAACATGCTAGAACGCGATAGACTATAAACATTCTAGAACACTATAGGACACAATAGACAAAATCTGATCGCCTACGTGGTTCTTTATATTTCTCTTCACTAGAAATTTGACCTCGAGATTCCAACCAAAAACTAATCTAGAAGGCATTGGAGAGCATAGGCAGGACAAAATGCTTTTAATATGCTGAAATTTTCCTTGAAAATTTCCGCATTCACTCAAACAACTGAAACAACATATCGACATTTACTCTTGTCATAAATGCCAGAAATTTTATAGTTGCGAATCATTCACAATTAGCTCTTATATAGGTTCCAGATGACAGAAATATCGGATCCAGGTGATAGAACATTGCATTGCTAATTAACAGTTAAGGGCGGCCGCAGGGCTTACAATTTCCGACATGTTTCCAGACATACAGTTGCGGCCTTATAATTAGAAACGACTTAGCAACATGTATGTTTGCTAATTTGTTTTACAGTTTTCACTGTGTACCTGGGATCAAAGGCTTTGTTTGGAAGACGTCTTACATACGTTTTTCCATCAGATTGGGACAAATTAAACTTAGATTCGTCACTCCAGTGAACTCTGTTCCAGAAACATTGTTTCTAATTATAATGCCACAACTGTAGATGGTCCAATAGCCTCTGTTAAACTATGTATACTCCGGTCATCCACTCATGAGGACATTTGTAATATTATTAGACCGTGTTGGATTAATCTGAATAAGATTCTTAGCCTAGGAGGCTTGTTAGACGTGAGTCCAAGATTCAAACCTCAGGTCAGACTTCTTCAACAAAATAAAATATGAAAAAAAATTTCTACGGCGCCTTCCTCTCAGCAGATTTCTGGCAAAACCTCTGAATGTAAATAAAATTGCCATGAAAAAGTTTCACAAAAAATCTGTCGTTCGGAGTAGATTATAAACAGATAGATAATTAACAGACACAACATAAGCGGTGTCGCAAGCTATGTCATAATCCTGATTGATGGGTTGTAATGACCAATTATGTATGTATTTATGTTTGTTATGAAAGAAGAGAATTGATTGTCTTCTTTACTTGAGCGGCATGGCCATACTTCACACTATTTAGGTTACCACAGGCCTGTGCTCGATTCAATGGCATGCCTATGCACTCACATGTCTTTTGCATTATCTGTACAGCTAATCAGAGAAAGGAAACTAACGGGTGATTTTTTGGCTATTATCTTTTTGGCAACACTGGTTTAAACAGCTCACGCACGTTTCGTGCTTTGTTTCACTGTCAAACATCTTCAGTTTGGTCTAGAATTTAACAATGAATCGTCTTACAAACGAACAACGCTTGCAAATCATTGAATTTTATTATCAAAATGCGTGCTTTGCTAAGAAAGATCATCGCGCGCTTCTTCCATTTTATGGTCAGTTTAATCGACCCACTGAAGCGGCTATTCGGGCTATTGTGGCTAAATTTCGCACCAAATTTACATTGTTGGACATTAAATCACCAACACGCTTAAGTAGAGTGCGAACTGAAGAAAATATCGCAGCTGTATCGGCCAGTGTTAATGATGACCATCAATTATTGATTCGTCGCCGTTCGCCTCTGTTACTCAACAACGTGGAAAATTTTGCGGAAGGATTTAGGTGTGAAGCCTTTCAAAATACAGCTGGTGCAAGAATTAAAGCCGAATGACCTAGCGCAACGCAGAATTTTTGGTGAATGGGCTCTTGGAAAGTTGGCCGAAGATCCACTTCTTTATCGAAAAATTGTGTTCAGCGACGAAGCTCATTTTTGGCTCAATGGATACGTAAATAAGCAGAACTGTCGATTTTGGAGTGAAGATCAGCCAGAAGCATTGCAAAAGCTACCAATGCATCCAGAAAAAGTCACACTTTGGTGCGGTTTATGTGCTGATGGCATCATTGGACCGTACTTCTTCAAAGAAGCTGCGAATCGTAACGTAACTGTGAATGGTGAGCGCTACCGTGAGATGGTATCCAACTTTTTTTGTCCAAAATGCAAGAGCTTGTCTTGCATGACATGTGGTTTCAACAAGACGGTGCCACATGCCACGCAACACGCGTAACAATGGACTTATTGAGAGGCGAGTTCGGTGAACATTTTATTTCAAGTTCGGGAACGGTCAATTTCCAGCCTAGATCGTGCGATTTAACGCCTTTAGACTATTTTTTGTGGGGCTATGTTAAAGCTCATGTCTATACAGACAAGGCCGCTTCAATGGACGCATTGGAAGACAACATTGACGCATTTATTCGTGAGATACCGGCCGAAATGTTGGAAAGAGTATGCCAAAATTGGACTAAGCGGATGGACCATTTGAGGCGCAGTCGCGGTCAACATTTGCATGAAATAATCTTCAAACATTAAATTATATGGACCGTACTATCGATTCAAATAAAGATTTCATGCATTTTTCTGAATTTTATTTGTTTTTTTCCTATAGCTCTTAAAAAACACCCGTTATTTTTCATCTCATGTTACCGCAATAGGTGGATTTATTTTTTTGAGTCCGAATGGTGTTCTCTAGGGATGGTTTGATCAACAGGTTGTTTTTTTCGCTTGTGGTATCCTTACCTTACCGATGACTTTAAATTTTAAATACCATGTATGAATCTGATTCAAAGGACAATTTCACCTGTTTCCCAAAATTTCTTCAAGTGCATTTGCTTTCAAAATTAGTTTGTTTTACTCCTCACCATACCATCCACACTAGCTGACCACTAATTTTCTTAATGAAAATACAAACGAATTTATCTTGTTTTCTATTATTACTTGAAAACACTTCGGGTTTATGAACGAAAGGATAATTTTCTGTACAACCATAGTGTTTTCTTTTTTTTTGGCAACATATGGTGGTGAAGAGAAGAGAAGACAAGAAGATCTTGATAAAAAAAAGTAAAATTCAGCGGCAGGTCTTAGTTAAAGGCAATTAACACGCTACGCTTGTTATAAAGTGTGTTGGCCACGAGTTTTTCTGTGGCCTTCCATAGACGTCTGTTAAGCGTTTAAGGATTTCTTGCTTTAATAAATTGAAAAATTTGTTAATTATAGGTCTCATATAACCCCCGCTCTAAATGTATAGGAAAATATGTTAAAGCACAACACATGGTCATCATAAAGCAGGGGTGGATTTCTTCTATGGTTGTAATGGAATGGATTTCACAAAGAGAGAGAGAGAGATGTGGGTACATACACGCATAACAACAACAAAGGAAGAAGAGAAAGGAAAACCAGAAAGAGAAAATTTATTAATTTTGACATTTAGTTGTTCCCAAATGAATTAATTTATTTCATACTTTCCCTATTACTTGCACGGCCGTCATTTGCCATCAGAGGTCATTATCCTGTTTTTTATGTTTTTGAAATGAAATTTTCACTTTTTTTCTTTTTGAATATTTTTTGTATCCTTTGTGTAGATTTTATTGTTTCTATGGCTTTGTGTATGTAATTATTGAATTAAAAGTGGAATTCTATGAAATTTATGAGGTGTGTCCTTTCCATACAGCAAAGGGTTGAATAGTGGAGCATATTATGGATGGTGTTTGAAGATTTTCATTTGATGGTGTTAAGATTAGATTTGAATTTTTAAACAAGTGACCATATGTTGATTTCTAAACAAATGGTATTTGTTGCTATTGTAGAAAAATTTATTTATTTAAAATCCAAAAAAAGAAGAATTTTGCATACATTCTAGTGTAAGGAAACCTTCAAACACAAATTATAACAAATTATTGTATAAAATCGCTTATAACCATCCAACACCTTAAAACATACCATATACTAACACAGATATATATGTATGTACATTACACCACTATTAGTAGACATTAAAAACCATTAAATACTTGTCATGATCACTTTTAAAGCTTGGCATACCAAAAAAAAACATCATCTCCTTTCCTCCTCTTTACCCATAACAATTTACCACAAAATGTTTAATGATCATTATCGCGAAAATGATGAAGCTGATACGGGATAAATTGTATCTCTAGAGGAGTGGGGGGCATACAGCATACAACATACTGTACATAACTAACCAGCTAACAGAAGATATAACAACAGCAACAACCAAACATTATAACAAATTGCAATTGACAAGCCAGTCAAGCCATTAAAACGATTTGGGAACAAGATGCGATCAAATTTGTAAACGATCGATATAAAATCACTGTAGAAACCAAAGAAACGTAAAAGAAAAAAAAACACACAAAATCACAAAATCGATTGCCATCGATAAAAAAAATTACTTTTGTAGAGCAGCAGCAAAGAACAAGTCCAAATCACTATTGGTGAATAGTAAAGAACGACTGGTTTGATGAGCTATGTTATCGCTGTTATCGGTTCTTTTACAGGGCATAAGAATTCAAAGCACTAGTAAATCGAATACCACGTAATTCTAATTATCCAACTTGGACTACAAGAACCTTGACAATAAGAAACTATACCCCTAATCGGCTGAGACCTGTGCTCAGGTATTTAAGTTGATTTATGGATCCTGCTATCTAGACTCGAACTTGTCCATTAGCTAAATATTCTAACTCAAGTTAAAAGGTTTAAACATCGCCGCCACTATCACGTGGAACCCATGAAAAATTTCATAGTGGAATCCTTTCTAAAACTTTTGGGACAGCGCTACATCTTAAGAATTTTCAAAGATCAGTAACCATATACATCGGGCAAAGTGCGTGATATCATCGAAATTTTCCGTTCGCTTAAAAGGCCTATTAATGCCAATACATACGAAATATACCGTTCAAATCTTAGCCATGGCTTCTATGAGTGCAGCGCAACCGAAATGTTGAATTTTCAATGGCTCTTGCGCATAAACCAGGCTATGTTTAACCGATGGTTATGTTGGCTTTGAGGAACGCTGTTGCTTGTGGCTTACGCGCATACACATGCAACAAAAAAAGTTCAAGAGTCCTTCAAATCGCTCTTGCAAAATACTCAATCTGGTATGAGCTGTGTGGCACATAGCGTCGTCTTCTTGACATAGTGAAGACTTGCTAACAACGCCACGATTCTTACGTAAGGCTTCAACAAATGCAACTCTCGATGATAATATAACTTACTTACCTACTTGATTCAACATTGCAAACCTTTGGTCAGGATTACAACCTCGCTTCTCACACTAACCATTTTGTATGTGTTTTATACATGACTACTAAGACTTCTAGCTTAAATTCGACTTCAAACGACAGATTTTTGGGAAACTTCTTTACATATATACATACATACATACATAATTGGTCATTACAACCCTTCAGTCAGGACTATGACCTAGTTTCTCACACCACTTCTGTTGTGTGTGTTAATTTTATCCATGAGTGGCGGGAGATACAATTTAAAGTCGACTCCGAATGACAGATTTTTGTGAAACATTTCATGGCAATTTTTTTTTTACTCTCAGATTTTTTGCCAGAAATCTGCTGAGAGGAAGTCGCTGAGAGGAAATATTTTCGTTTTGATATCTGGCCTGGGGCTCGAACCCTAGCTTTACGTCTAATAAGCCAACACACTACCTACTAGACTACGGCGACTACGAGAAGCTTCTTTACAATTTTATTTAATTTAACAGCTTTTGCCAGAAGACTGCTGAGAACTAATTGCCGAAGAAATGTTGTTTCATATTTCGTTTTGTTCGAGTTGTCTTAATTGGGGTTTGAACCATGGATTCGCTTCTACTAAGCCAACATACCAGACATACTATGACTATACTAAGCCAACATAAGACTATCACTGTAGAGTGCAATAAAGGAAACCCCTCTAGAAGTAGAAATTTTAAAAAAATATCAAAATCAACAACAACAACAACATCAGCAGCAGCAGCAATCACAACAAGAGCAATAACAACAAGCATGTCACTTAAAACTCTTTTTTTTTTGTTTTTTATTGCTGATTTTTGAAAATCCAAAACAACAAAATGTAACACAGGCATTAGGAAATTCAATATCTAAACTTGGATGGATAAGATATGCAACATATCGATCTACATACGAAATTAAATGAACAACAACAATAGAAACAAAAATAAAGTCTTTTGTTGTTAAATTTGGATGTTACCTCAAACAAATAGAATTAAAAAAAACAAAAAAATGAAAATCGACAACTGAAACCATTTAGGATTACAAAGTTTCTATTTCTATTTCTTACAGTTTTCATACCAAATTTGTTTAAATCGACATTTTATTCCTCCTTTAGCTTTATGCTCCTACAAACAATATGTGGTTCCCTGGCTTTGTTTCAGATGGCTGGAGTTTTTGGCTGGTGACTGCAGCGTACGACGTTTTAGAGCCGCAATGTGTAATTGAAAATAACATCACATTAATCTTTTTAAGTGAATTGAACTTAAAACAAAAATTTTGAACTGATATTTCGTAAGATCGCGATAAAGACAATTGTAGAGCACAACAACAACAACACAAACACACATAAGCACATAACCACTCATATGTTGTACCATTTACCTACACAATCGATACATAAGAGATATGGATTCAAATCTAAATGTTATATGCAGATACGATACGATACAAATACATACTCGTACAAGTATACACGAAAGTATAGGACAGACAGACAAAATCTTTCGATAGTCAAGTTGTTTACAATCGTAGAAAAATTAAATTATAGATACTCCGTATTAAGGTGGATTTCTTAAATTGTTGTTGTTGTTGTTGGGTAATTTAAGACAATTTTATAAATTTTTCCATACGCAAAAGGAAATATTATTTAATCGAGCAAAATGAAAATGAATACTACAGCGAAAGATATGTTCTAGTTAGAGAGACAAAGGAGTCAAGAGGCAAAGTGTACATTCTGTGGGCTGCATACAATCAATCCAGATTGTAGCCCCGACACCCATACATACATACATACATACATAATTGGTCATTACAATCCTTTAGTTAGGATTACGACCTAACTTCTCAAACCACTTATGTTGTATGCATTAATTTGTATACATCAGTGGCGGAACCTACAGTTTAAAGTCGACTCTGAACGACAGATTTTTGAGAAACTTTTCATGGCAATTTTATTTACACTCAGAGTTTTTACCAGAAATCTGCTGAGAGGAAGTTGCCGAAGAAATATTTGTTTCATATTTCGTTCAGTTGGAGATGCCTGACCTGGGGTTTGCACCGAGGCCTCACATCTAATAAGCCCACAAACTATCTACTAGACCACGGCGACTCCAGACACCCATTTGAATACCTTCTTAATGTATTACAATGTTATTTATAAACAATCGATTTGCTTTCTATTACTTTATTCTGAAGTGTACCTTACATTGATCAAATAAGTCCCCAAGTTTCTGACGACAACTACGTACTTACTTGCTTACTTAACTGGCCATTAACAACCCCAATTGTCGAATTTCGGCCTTCTTCAGCACATCCCTAGAGGCGCCTCTGCTGTGATGATGACAGGTCTTCCTTGACTTGGTACTTCCAACGTCGTCCTCTTCGACGCCTTTCGCAAATACACGCATCAAATACGTCTCGCCATAGCATCCTCATCCATTCGAACGACATGGCCGAGCAATATCTACACAATGTTAACATCGTTGAGGAGCTTATACAGCTTATTGTTGGATCGAATGTTTAAATCGTCTTCAACTCGCACTGGACCGAAGGACACCCTCCACAAACACCCATCTCGCCATAGCATCCTCATCCATTCAAACGACATGGCCGAGCAATGGCTGCACAATGTTAATATCGTTGAGGAGCTCATACAGCTTATTGTTGGATCGAATGTGGAAATCGTCGCGACCTCGCACTGGACCGAAGATCTTTCGTAGGACTTTTCTCTCGAATACTCTCAAGGCTGCAAGACTCAAGTGTGCATCATTAGCGGCAACAACAGTCTACTAAATTAGATTCAAAATCAGTGCCTGATATGATAAACACTTCGGATAAATAATTCCGGCCTGAAGTTTTAGATTTGTTCAAACCATACCGCAGGAAACAGCCTGTACTGTCGCATGTATACATAAACATCCTGATCCCTGGAATGCCTCTTCTATGGATTAGCAATGAGAAGTATGAGGCTAACACACTGCAACTATCTGGTTATGCCATTGCTGTTCATAGCCGATATTTGCGCAGCTTGAAACAATGAAGACAAGATTGAAAATACTTATCACACTGGCTTTCAAGTGGGTCTCTGTTACAAGTTACATTACCGTGATACAAAATTAGCAATCCTGGTCAAACAGAACGTTAAATCAGTTGTCTGTAGGTACTAGTTGCTACGTGGACTAATCATTATCTAATCATGGTGACAGGACTGAATTGGGTGTATTTACATACACGCATACAAACATAATTGGTCATTACAACCCTTCAGTCAGGATTACGACCTAGTTTAAAAGAAACAAACTCGTTTTCAGTTAAAATTGAACTCCCTTCATAAATATTTTACTTCTGTTTTTATAGCTAAAACTTAACGAATAAACTTATAAAACTTAACGAATAAACTACTTAGATTAACAATAATAAAACTAAACCAGTGATGGCACTATACCACCCTTTTTATAAAAAAAATTAATTTATAATTATGTTTTTTTTTTAACTATCTTATCACTAAATTTAAAACTATACTTAAAAATAAATACATTTATAGAGATTATATTTTTTAAAACTTATCTTATCACTATACTTAAAAATAAATACATTTATAGGGATTTCCTTCCCTTTTAGAGAAAATAAAAAAAATTACAAATAGTTTAATTTAATTTTTTTTTTTACATAATATTTAAGTATTTATTGAGTATATACTTTTTTATTTTTTTTTTACATTTTTCTCAATCTGTTTTTATGAACAGTTTTTTCGTCATTTTTTTTATTATTATAAATTGTAACATTGACATCATTTATATTTTTTACAATATAGGGACCATCATAAATATTGTTAAATTTGTCATAAGGTTCTTTTTTCAACAAAACATTATCGCCAATTTTTAATTCAATAGGTTTAGCATGTTTGTCATAAAAACTGTTATTTATTTTTTTGTGTTTTTCTATTAAAGTTCATTATTGATACTTTTTTTCCAAAAACTAGCTCAAAAGGAGTGAATTTATTATCAAAAACAGTGTTCGATGTAGTATTATGATAAAATGTGAAGTACTTTAAATATGTATCCCAATCAGATAAGTTTTCACTAATGTATGCTCTTATATATTCATTAAAAACTCTATGGTTTCGTGCTATTGTTCCTAAAGTTTGATGATGATAACTAGTCGAGAATTTTATATCAATTTCCAAAAATTTACAAAGTTCCGACAAAACTTCGTTCTTGAATTCCGTACCTAAATCGGATTTTATGACTTTAATTTTTCCATAAACAAGAATGAAATTTTCGAATATAGCACGCGCAACTGTACGCGCTGATTTGTCCGGTATAGCTATAGTCACTAAATATTTAGAAAGATCACACATTAAAGTCAAAGCGTATTTGTTACCAAAGTTCGATTCCGGTAATGAACCAATTGTATCCATTACAACTATATCGAAAACGTTAGCGGGTGTTGGAGTGAATACAAGTTTCTCTATATTTTGATTTTTAACTTTATTCAACATACATTTTTCACAGTTTCTAACAAATTTTGCTATATCTCTAGTCATCTTCCTCCAGTAATATTTCGTCCTAAGCTTCGCATAAAACCTCTTCTGACCGCAATGTCCTCCTAAAATAGGGTCATTATGGTAAATTTCCATTACTTTCTGTTTTTTATCTTCTTCTATTATTATTTCAATCGGTTCCGTAAGAATAATTTCAAAAGTTTTCAATATCTTTATACCATGGTTTTTAAATTCCTGTATTGAGAAAATTGTAAAAATTACATCATTTTTTGGCCATTCTGCTCTGTAAATTTTTCCATTGTTGGTTTCAGTTTGTAACCTCGAAAGCATATAGTCTAAACTAAGTGTTTCGTTCACAGTTTCGAATTCAACAGATAGCAGTTTCTTAAATTTTGTATAAATATTTATACGTAGTCTTCTATAATTATTCTGATCAATTATTTCGGTTCTAGTAGGAGGCAGAGATTATTCTTCTATTAAACGAACATTGAACAATCTACAAATGCCTTATAACTTCCATTCAATCGAAAATCTTGTATGGTAATCTCAATGAAAACAGATTAAGCTGAAATTATTTCAGTCATAACCCATAATGCTAATCATTCCAAATTTTAAATAAAAAACTTATTACATCAAACGCAATACATATTCTCCAAATACGTCAGCGTATATACTTACCATACATTGTAACGATGCCATATGTTTAATTCATTTAAAAGCGGAAACGGAAGAAAGAAAGACTTTCTTTAACAAATAATAATAAGACAGGCAGGCGGGCATAAATAGCATTTCTTATATTGCAAATTATGCACATTATTACCATCAAACTAAAACACTAAAAATAGCCGAAAAAAATAGTTTCAAATTGATGCTGAAGACAGTTATGCAAAGAAAGATATACAAACGTCATCATCCATTACAAAATTGAATGTAAAAAGGATAGGGAAAGAAAGACATGCAAATGAATATAACTGAATACCGAAAATGTTTAATGATGTTTCTATTGAATGCTGAACGTTGTTAATCCAGTGTACATAACGAATAATTCTGGCAACAACAACAACAACAACAATCGTAATAACAATCATCAATAACAATTTGGCATAAAAATTAATCAACAAAATAGCAACAAATTGTCTGCAAATAACTTTCTCATGCCTACACTCACTCACTCATTCACTCAAGTCTTCACTCACATTAATTCATTCATTCATTCACATAAAAAAAACAGTTGTTTTAAAACATCCATACACTAAAATGATGTCAGTCATGCAGGCGACCGGCCAGACATTGACTGGCAGCCAGCCAGCCAGTCAGTCAGTCAGTCAGTCATACAAATAGCAGCAGCCTGTTTTAAATTTAAACACATGGTAATGGTTTTGAACAAATTTTTCTTTAAAAATTGTTTCGTATGTTTTATTATATTTTAACGTAAATTTGAATTGATTTTAAATGAAATGAAAGCAAATTGAATAAAATCTATGAATGAAATTGTTCACTTTGTCAAGAGAAAGATTGAAAAGAAAGAAAGCCAGAGAAAAAGCTATAAAACGGGAAAATACATGACTAATGAAAGACAAGTACAGAGTATGGTATGTTGCTTTAGAAAAATACCCTACAATGGAAAGGAATTTTAAAACCGTATGGAATAAAGAAAGTTGGTTACACGATTTGTACAACAACACTCAATTCGATTTACCAGGACGAATAGTGGGAGAGTAGTTTCGCGAAAAGTCCTGGTCTAGGCCAGAAGCAATGATAGCTTACAATCTGTTTATTCGCAGAATAAGCACGAATTTATTTTTCTTTTAGAGTTCAATGACCAATATATCTAGACTTTCATTTAACGCTTCGATTATTTAAATTTAAATAAAACGAAGTTTAGGCGCGATATCATCAAAAAAATTTCGTTCGAAAAGCCTTTCGATGACTTGACTTCTTTACTTGGAACGCATCCAAAATCTCAAATTTCCTATGACTCTGGCACATAAATAGGACTGAATTTAACCGATGGCATGAGTTACATTGTGTGTGTGAACCGCTGTGGTTAATGCCTTGTATGCCTACACATGCAGCTTAATAGAACTCTACAAGAAAGGATCTGAATGAGTCAAATCGCATTATATCGGTGGCTGGTTAACATCACCTGCACATGAGATGACCATGCCCTTAAATCGCTTGTACAGAGTATCCGTTGTGGCATGAGCTGTGTTGTATGAAGCGTCGTCCAGTTATTGTCTTTGAAGTCAATTCAGGCCAAAAGAAGTTGATGCTCGTCTTTGACAGTGATGGTCTGATCAAAAACGTTTTCAAACAAATATGAAACAGCGTCACCGATTAGGCCAAAATGCACACCAAACTGTGACTTTTTCTGGACTCATAGGACATACTTAGATCTCGTGTGGGTCGATATCTCCAAACGTTCGACAATTTTGTTTGTTCACGTACCTAGTCATCTAGAAATTAGCCTTATCGCTGATGATGACTTTTTGATGAAAATTATTGCCAGTGCTGCAGAACCCATTCGGCAAATATATGGATATCGATTACCTTCATTTGATGGTTTTTCGATGAAAATTGGATCAACACAATTTTCTTATTTGCACATGTTATTGTGTGCTATAACCTCTCACGCTAGTTTGGCATAACAGACTGAATAAATGACAACTAATTTGACAAATGTAATCGCAATAAGGTGGCAGTTGTTAGCTGTCAAATTCCCAGTTAAAAGACTGGATATTTCGATGGCAATTCTAGCATTTAAAGATCTGGTAGACCAACGAACCAAAATTAAAGACAAGAAAAATAATGAAAGGAGAAAAAATAATAAAGAGCGTTGTATAAGAGATTAAAGTCGCCGTAGTCTAGTAGTTAGTGTGTTGACTTATTAGACGTAAAGCCAAGGTTCTAACCCAGGTCACAGACATCAAAAGTAGCTTCTCAGTAGCTTTCTGGCAAAACCTCGAAAAGTAAATAAAATTGCCATGAAAAATTTTCTCAAAAATCTGTACTTCCGAGTCGACGTTAAGCTTTAGGTCCCGCCACTCATGTATAAAATTAATACACACAACATAAGTGGTGTGAGAAACTAGGTCGTAATCGTGACTGAAGGGTTGTAATGACCAATTATGGATGTATGTATGTATTTTTTGATGAATTAAGCTAGGACCATTGTATCGGGACTTTCACTTAGCGCTTCGTATATTTAAATTTAAAGAAAACGAAATTTTTTATTCGTTTGAAGGCCATTTAAGGACATTGTATGCGGAATATATCATTCAAATGTCAACTATGAGTGGAGCGCAACTGAAGTGTCAAATTTTACTTGACTCTGGGCTTGAAACTGGGCTAACTTTAACCGGTGGTATGAGTTATGTTGGCATTGATGATCGCTGTGGCTTGTGGCGCGTAAACTTGTGGCGTAAGAATACCTCTCAAGAAAAAGTCACGATCTCGTACGGGGTCAATCGCACTAGCAGTTCACATCACTCAACGTGACATAGCCATGCCCTCAAATTGCCCATGCGAAATATCAATGTGACAGGCCAAAAGAAGTTTGTAATCATCGTACTATAGTACTCGCCGTGGACAGTGAGAGCTTGCGCAATGGTGTTCTCAAAGAAAAATCCACATCGAGCGGTGACTTTCGGGATGAATTTAATCTTCTTAGATCTCATGTGGCTTGATATCGTCCCAAGGTCAACAACTTTGTTCGTATACGAACCCGTTAATCAGAAGTGGACCTCATCGCTGGAGATGATTTTCCGTGAAAACTCGGGTCAGTTACCAATATCTATTTTGATAAAACGAAAGGGTGTTCGACGTAGGTAGTATGTTAGCTCATTAGACATGAGACATGAAAATAAAAAATATTTCTTCGACAACTTACTCTCAGCAAATTTCTGATAAAAACTCTGAGAGTCGACCTAAAACTGTCGAACATGCCACACATGGAGAAACACACACACAACATAAGTGGCGTGAAAAACTAAGTCGTAATCCTGGCTGAAGGGTTTAAAGACCCTTCTGAAGTGGAGAAGTATTCTTTCTATGCCACTCTAACAATCTAAAATCTGCTACAGCATTTCAACTACCTTTCTAGCTAGGGAAACTAAATAATGAATCAAATTCAAGGACAAAAAAATAATAAGAGGGAGGAGATGTTTTTACTACGTTTAGATTACATAAGATAAGATAAGAAAATAAATTATGATAATGACTTTTCCAATATAAAACAAAATTATCAAATATAATTTAAAACTAAAAATATCAACTTTTTGGAAATAGAGTATCCAAACCGCATATGAAACATGTGAATCCAAAGAAATTTCGCATAAATAAAGTTTTTTTTTTCATTTGCTAACCTTAGCAAAACCTTACAATGCGATCGCAATTACAATCGCAAAAATTCAAATAAAAGGTGGCGAAAAAATTTGTATTTTTGAAACAGAGCCACAGCCGATCAATAACGTAAAAGAAAGGTTTATAAACGGTTATTGGTTTATATTTTAAATCAATTGACAACGTCATCGGAGGCATCACCTTTTTCTTTTCATTTCTTTTTCTTTTTTTTTTTTGTTGTCTTGTTGCGGCGATTTGTTTGTTTTACATACCATTACGTATATAATACCGTTGTCAACATTGTTGATGTAGTTGTTGTTGCTATTGTTTTGGTTTGATGATGTACATCTTCTTTAATCAAATTGCTGTTCGGATGACAACAATAGAAGCAATAATGGGAATTTTTTTCTTTCTTACAGAGATTTGTATTTAAACGTATAAGAGATCAATGATCGTTATTGATCACTGATTAATGCTGATTTGAATGGTTTGCCGTTGCTATTGGTACAGTTGTTGCCATTAGTGTTGCTGGTGTTTGTGCTAGAGGTGGTAGCAATAAAGATGTTGTTGCTGGTGGTGTCAAACAAATCCATGTAATAAAATAACAATAACATTCATTTAAATGCAAAAAAACAAACAAATCGTTGTTGTCGTTTATTTTTAAATTGTTGTTGGTGTATCATCATGTAAATCTCAGAGTGTCTGACGAAAGATATTCACATCGCTTCTCGCCAACACTACTTGTTTATCATTTATTCAACGTTGGATTTTTATTTTGGCAATTTGTTTAAATTATTTTTGAAAAAAAAGGAATACATTTTACAGGCAATGTTTACAATTTAGCGTTTATTTTACTTGAAGCTTAAAAAATAAATAATGGCTTATAATTTGTACATTAACGAGATGCATTCTCATTAAATATTGTAAAATAAATAATGAAATAAAATAATGAAATTGAAAAAGAGTGAAGGCCAAAAAAGAAATACCGTAGGAGCCAAAGCCCCAGCCTTTGTACCAGGAAAATCAGCCATTGAGAAAGGTTTGACTAAATTTAAACAATGAGAAATAATCACAGAAGACCACGCATGTAGTAAATGTCCAATAAAAATATCAAAAAGTTCTCCAAAATAATTTTAGATGACAGCAAAGTGAAATTGAACGAGATAGCAGAGGCTTTGAGGTTAGTTTAGGTTAGGTTAGAGGACGTGTACTTGTCAATTAAGACAAGTACGGTACCCGGAGGTCGAATTGACACATTGTACAACGCCCTAGTTTCTCACACAACACTTACGTTGTGTGTGTTAATTTTATACATGAGTGGTGGGACCTACAGTTTAAAGTCGACTCCGAACGACAGATTTTTGAGAAACTTTTTCATGGCAATTTTATTTACTCTCAGAGTTTTTGCCAGAAATCTGCTAAGATGAAGTCGCCGAAGAAATACTTTTTGTATTTTATTTTGATGTCTGGCCTGGGGCTCGAACTCTGGCTTTACGTCTAATAATGCGAAAGTTTTGTTAAAAGTGGGCACAAGCTCACAATCGGCCAAAAACAACAACGAAATAATGCTCAAAATCATTATTTAAAGCTATTCCACCATGAAAAACCAAATTTGTGCATTTTACCAATGACAATGAATGAAACATGAGTCCATCATCCTCACCAGTGACAAAATAATCGTGATTTAAGTGCGCTGCACGTGGTAAAGTGACTTCAAAGAGTGTAAGGGCTATCAAAGCCTTCAGTTTTTTAGGATGCCCATGGTGCAACATTCATCAGCTATCTTCATAAGGAAGCAACAATTAACAGCGACTATTTTACAGCTTTATTTAAGCCTACGCACTGTCCAGCTCAACCTTCATTCGGATAAATTTTAAGTTCTTCTAAGAAGCTAATTCTGAATCTCTCGACTTTAAACTGAAGCCATTTTAAAGCATGGATCTTATAAAATCCCTGTGACTGCTAAAGGTTTTGACAACAATGAAGACAATGCGATCTGATGTTGCCAGCTGGTTTTTAACTCTTTCTTCTTATACTTCCTCTATAAGGAAGGTCATAGTAACTCATGCCAAAATGGTTTACTAATCTTATGTCTAATCCAGCCAAATATTCTTCTGCATATCTCTAACTTTAAATCTCTCATATTTTTCACGTTTTCTGATTATGCACCATTAAAATCTACTAAGAATTCTTCTGAGACATTAATATACGAACAGTATCAGCACACTTCGTATGGCCCCAGTAACAAGCCAAGTCTCACAACCCTAAATTAGCATTAAGAGAGAATATGTGTTTGAGTTCAGGGTGTAGAACTTGCAGGCTTGCATATGTTTATAATTCGTCTGTCAGCACCCCGTAGACTTGCATCTCTTCCTTTAATGAAGATAAGTGGACATTTTAATTACGAACCTTGTGTCTAATCCAGGCAAATATTCTTCTGGGCATTTTGATACCAAGAAAAAGGCCGCCCATATCAATTAAAATACCAAAAAAAATTTTAAATGGAAATTGTATTTGATAAAGATTGCTTTCAAGCTTAAAAAGAAATAGCAAAACTATTATGAGGGGTTTTTTCAAAACGTTTGCAGGCTATGGAATTATTAAATAAGCACCGAAATTGATAAATGATTTGATAAAAGGCGTTAAAAATAAATTTACAGATCCGAAGAGATACCCGAATGCAATGAAAAAAATTATATTTCCTAGTAATGTGCTAAAAAGCGTACCAAAAAGACAATTTAATACCAATTCCAAATAACCTTGGCGCCAAAGTAATTATTTTTATTTGGAGGGATCAGACGAAATCCATATAATCATACGATCATAAATTTCTGGAAATTTTTTCTGCACGATCGGGTTCAATTATGCCAAAAAAAAAGCAACGCAAAAAACTACAAGCGCCAAGAGGTAGTGCAAATGTTATTTCAAATAAATAAACCTTAAGCATGGATTGTATGCATCGAAATCGAAGATTAAGCGATTCATTACAGCACTAATATAAGATGGCCTCGCATTCATTGTTTTATTGTTATTAAAGGAACTTAAAACGTAGCCGTTGAAGAAGAATAATAAATTGCTGAATCAGGTAAAAACTTGCTTGTCTCAGGTCTTGAGGACAAGTTATTGTGATCGTATGGTCATCCTCAGCAGGTTTCATTACACAGCCCTGCAAATTTGGACTTATTTTGTGCAAATAAGATGGCATTTTGCGCGCTGAACACGAATCTGGGTTCAATCGAGGTTTAGAAAAATCCGCTATTTTGAATTTTTTAAACCTGAATGAAGATCTGTAATCAGCGACCCCAGAAACCCCTGTGACAATTTTCAAGTAAATCTGATTAATTTTTAAGGACACATTACGGAGGTGTTTCTTTTTCTCTTTCACTCCTTGACATAAACCCACCCCCTGATTTAAGGGTGCATGCAATCAATTTGGCGTTGGGCTCATTTTAAAGGGCAAAGATCAATTGTCAATTTCTCGAAAACCTGACGTGATGGAAAGTTTTTGAACCAGTGCACAAAATGCCTTCGGAAACACCTGGAGCCATCTTATTTGCAAAACCCATGCAGGGCTGTGTTATCAATAAAATCAGAACGCATTTTCCTACGTCCAAGACAATCTACCTCAAAGGTAGTAACTTTACTTTAAGTGGAGCTTGTAAACAAAAAATACAAAATTCTGCAAGAAAACAAAACACTGCCGGAGTAACTTAATAATATTCTACAGTCATTGATATTGTCACTGAATAAAGCAATTAATTGACATCACTCATGATTTAACGCTCAATGTGTGTCAAATAGATGCAAAAATGACACCAAGTGAATTTAATTTGAACTAAATTTGGCAATTTATTGTATCATTTTAATATTTAATACCTCCTCCAAACACCTACTGTACATGCATGCATGATCAACAGCATGATCAACAGCATTTTACAACAATTTACATGAGCTATACAGATACGTACGTACACACATTTTGTGGATCTTTTAAAAAAAAATGAAAAAAGAAATTCAAATTTCTCCCGCTTTTCCTCAAAACATCCGATTGAGAAAGGTTCATAAACTAATAAAACTATTGCCACGAGACGATATCGATAACGAATTTATGCTAATAACACACACCGCAATAAAGGGGAGACACATCTTTACATTTTCTTTGTTTTTTTGTTTTTGTGTTACAAATTCAAAATTGTCGCATTTTATTTAATCATGCATGCCATAGCAATCTCTGTTGCATGCTACAATACTTTTTTGACGGAAAGAAAGGGAGAGAAAGAGAGATATTGAGAGAGTATGTGTGCGTATATGTTGTAAGGAAATGTTTTATTATCACATTAATTTACCCTAAAAAAGAACAAAAACTTGAAGAAAATAAAACGTAAAGAGACACAAATTTCTTCAATTTCCGGTAGGTTAAACAATTCTTTTTTTCTTTTGAAGTGCATTTATTAGAATTTCATTTGTTTCATTTGAATGATCTGATTTTAATGTTACGGAAGTGATTTTATTACTTCTCATGTTTCTTAGTTTCTTTATTGTATTTGCATAAATTTCTAAAAATTATTGAATATGTTTGCTTAGGATTGATCGATCTTATGTATGTATTCTACCCATATGAGATAAGAACAAATGTGTTCGAGTGTCATTTAATTGATGATTAGCCAACTACCTGCAGATAATGCGTTTTCTTGTGTTTCCGGCTTGTTATCACTGATAATTTCCATAAGCCACTGATGATATAATAATGAAAGGCCATGGAAAAACCCTGAAATTTATAAAAGGGATAATCAATAAAAAATCTTTAAAGGTGTCTACAATGTTGGGGTTTTCTAGCAAATAGTTTTAAGTCGCCTACAATTTTTCAGTCTCAAAAACAAACTTAAATAAAAAATATGTATGTACATGAGAATGTAATTTTAATAAATTTTATTTCATTTAATTTACTGGTAAGACCTTGTCATTATGTATAACACATAATGCCATTTAAATGATCTGTGCGTTATTGCAGCTATCGAATCTTTTAAGGTAGATTTCAACATTTTTTTCGTACATTTCGAATGATATCTCGATTCTAAGTTGACAAATGTTGGGTTTTAAATGCTCCATTAGAGAATATTCACAAAAACACGTTTTTCGACAAAGCGCCACAAAGATGTCTAACGAATCCAAATCTTATTATCGTTGGTGTCCCGGTAGTCTAGTAAATAGTGTATTAATATGTAAGTGTCGGAATTGTAGGTTTGATTGCTACCGCAGACTCTGCTCTTTTATCGCTAACTTACTCCACTCATACATACATACATACATAATTAGCCATTACAACCCTTCAGTCTTAATTCGGTTCGCTTTCGTTGCCCTCAAAAGTAGCGAATCCAACTCTTGTGCAGACTTTCTCGGGAATGCATAAAAAACACCAAAAAACCCTTCAGTCAGGATCATACCTGTTAAATTTCGATTACGATTGGTAATCAATTACATTACTTTTTAAAAAGAATCGTAATGATTATATAATTCTATGAAAAAATTTTTCCAATTACTAATTGATTACGATTACCAAAGAATCAAAAAATAATCAGGATTACTGACGATTAGTCTAATAATCAAAAAGAATCAAAAGTAGTCTAAAAAATAATCAAATTGTTTTAAATAATTCTTTTTGACTATTTTCAAATATACAAAAGTAATCCAAAAGTAATCAAATTTTTTTCAATAATTCTTTTTCATTATTTTCAAATATTCAAAAAGATTTCAAAGTAATTATTGAAAATAAATTGATTACTTTTGGATTACTTTTGATTCCTTTTGATTATTAGACGAGTCACCAGTAATCCTGATTATTTTTTGATTATTTTGTAATCGTAATCAATTATTAACCATTTTAGTCAAAAATAATCGTAATTGTAATCATTATTTCACCATTCAAAAAAAAGTAATCAAATTACTAATCATTACGATTACTAATCATTACTTAACAGGTATGGTCAGGATTACGGCCTAGCTTCTCACACCACTCATGTTGTGCGCGTTAATTTTATACGTGAGTGGCGGGACCTACAGTTTAACGTCGAGTCCGAACGACAGATTTTTGAGAAACTTTTTCATGGCAGGTTTATTTATCTTCAAAGTTTTTGCCAGAAATCTGCTGAGAGGAAGTCGGCGAAAAAATATTTTTTTTTCATATTTCGTTTTGATGTCTGACCTGGAATACGAAACCGGGCTTTACGTCTAATAAGCCAACACACTACCTTCAAGACTACTGAGGCTAACTTTTGGTATTCCGACACAATGCATTGCATGAGTATGCGCCATATCTTAGTGTCGGTAAAAAAGAATTAAAGTCGCCAAAACGTGAAGCAACTCCTTCTGGGAAATTTTGATGCAATAAAGCAAGAATCAATCGAATTTTGTTCCTCGTGGCACCGTCTTATTGAGACCACATACTATCCAGTTCATAGTCTTAGTTGCAGCAAAAAAAAATCGTTTATCATACAGACTTATAGGCACATTTCAAAATCACTTCACTTCACTTTTCCAAGCCCCATATGCAAGAACTTTGCTGTTTGACGTAACCACTGAATGAGAAATGAGTTCATCACTGAAAAAAATTTTACTGGTAAAATCAACTTATAAAACATGTTACTCTAGCACGTATACCTACGATGCTGTGAATTGTACTCCAGATTTAATTAAGCAATTCCAAATGCAAAATTCATCACTATGAGCCATAGGATATCTTTTTCTGTGTATGTTTTAAAATGGAAAATATTGCCTTGCCAGTCTACGTCAACTCTTGTGTCTTCATATGTACTCATATGTATGTACATCACGTGCAGTTGAGTCGAATGACGATTGTTTTAGTTTTGGTGTAAAATGATGCAGCTATGATTCATTCACTATCCCATATCGACGCATAAGTCGAATTCTTTATAGTGGAACAGACTAAAACACTGCTCAGCATTATCAATTCGCGGCCAATCATATCCAAATATTCATGCAAGATCTGTCAATCACATTCCTTTACTATCTTTAGAATCTCAGCTATATCAATCAAGCTCAAACAATCAAGCTCAATCAATCTAGCACAATCAATCAAGTTTAATCAATCAATCTCAAGCGTCCAAAATTATTTTGTGAACTTATTTGATGTTTCATCAGTTCTCCTAATGCCTCATTTAAACTTAATGAAATAACTCTCAGTGGTCTGAATAATATTTAGCAAGTCAGGCCTAGGCTTCATAAGCATCTTTTTGTCGCCATAAAGGAAAATTTTGTTAACAGATGATATTCTTTTGTAGTCCCTTGAAACTAACAAAAGTTACTGGAATCAAAGCGAAATAAAATTGTTTCTTAAACGAATAATTACGAACGATGGATCATGTATGGTAATAATGTGTGAAAAAGATCGTGGACGTAAGAAGGTTAAGCTTTATAGTAGTTAATACTTTATGTCTGGTGGGATTGCTACAATCTGGTTAAATGATTGATTCTGAAGTTCACTTTCAATTTAATTAAACCAGCCAGAACTGATCAGGAAGAAAGGTGTTGTGTTCCATTATGATAGCGAACCTAATGCCACAGACATTTTGAATGATTCGATAGAAACTGCGAGTATTCGGCTGAGAAGTATTGATGCCTCCATACTTATAGACGAGATTACATATCCCTCTGTGGAATTTTCTTAATGGAGTCCTGCAGAGAACTCAATTGAATCAGTTTTCTACTCAGAAAGCCTTCAAGTTAAACGCTGATATGCATAATGGCTTTACTACAAAAATAGCACAATATTATCGATTAAAACGGCACATATTTGGTTTAATTAAACTTTTTTTTTGGAAATATAAAGAAAAGACGTTTCATTTTTGGTTAAAGAATCTGAAAAAATAAACACAAAATCTTCGTAGACCACATGTCTGCTTAGGAAAAAAACTCAGAATCATTTGGTTTATTTGCTACAGGTTTTTGTTGACAATTGCTTTACAGACCAGTTAACACCTTGCCAATCTTGGCTATATGTATTGATAAATTCTTTCTTCTTCTCCTTTAATGGTACATATTTTTCATTTTTAGCAAATTCCCTTTAAAATAACATGAAAAACTAAAGTACGTCAAAGAAATTTCTAAAGAATGAAAACCTGCACATAAAAAGTGAGGGAGAGGCAAAAAAACAAAATTCGTAGAATTACAATAACAACAACAACAACAAATAATAACAATGATCATGAGCACAAAAGATCTTAAAGAAATTGTAACAAATCGAGTTAATACCGCACTAAACAATGCCATGAATTGCATGAATTCCATATGAACTGAATAAAATCAAAAGCAAACCAAAAAAAAACAAAAAAAAATTGAAAGAATCTTTTATAAAAAAAAACTAGAAACAATAGAATTACGGTAATTCATTGACAAAAGAATTGCAACATGTCCACATGCTTTAAATACCTTGACAGTCCTATTAGTATTAGAACTCTTACATGTAGAGCATGTATACAACATGTGCAACATTATACTGACAACGCAAGGTGCTATTGAAACAATGAACATCAATATTTAGGCCAGTAGCAAATACACAAACATAGTTTCAAACATTAATTCTCATGGATTGATGCTTCAAGTGTATTGTTGTTATGTTGTTGCAAAATACCTGTCGTCCTTAAGTCTACAGATACACCAGACAACAAGTCGTCTTAAGGGTGTACAAAAAAAGAAGGAACAAAAACCGTAACTAAAATGTAGGCAGTATGTCGCTTAAATTAAACACACATTAAATAAAAAATATTTTTTGTGTTGTTTTATAAAGAAATTTAAGAGAATTTTACTTGTTGCAAAATCTTATTGACTTTTTTCGAAGAATTAATGTTTGGCGGCAGCTCAAATAAATCTCAGCTTAAAAAGAAAAAAACAGATCAATGATTTCGTTTCGCTGTAACTTACACAATGTCGTGTAATCAAGAAAATTTGAAACACTTGAATCATTCATTGCTTTTTGCAAACAATTGCTAAGTCTTTTAATTTCCTTGAAGTATAAAAATTCTGTGGAATTAAATCCGTTTTTTGTAAGACCATAAATTGGTTTCAATTGGCTTTGAGCCTGATGAAAACAAAAACCATGGGAAACTAAACCAGGTTTTATATATAATTCTGATATGATTTTTTATCTGTAAAATATTAGTTTTTATACAAAAACTCTGTCCGACATATGGGTGCAGCTTCAATAAATACAATTCACTAAAGAGCGTGTTTGTTGTGGAAATATTTGCGCCGAATAAATATTTACTCTACCAGTTTTTGCCAGAATTTTGCTGAGAGAAAGTCGCTGAAGAAATATTTTTTCATATTTCGTTTTGCTGGAGATGTCTGACCTGGGACTTGAACCGTGACCTTACACATAATATGCCAACACTTTACCTACTAGATTACGGCCAGTTTTATGGAATGATTTACTAAGTTTAAAAACTGCGAAATGGGCACCAGGACGGTGCACGCTAAGCACGTGTCAAACAGGATTTTACCAACGAAAACCTGAAAAAAGGTTACAAAATATTTTTGAATGACTGTAAAGCGAAGTTGAACGAGAGAGTTGAGGTACTAAAGACATTAAAGGAACGTGCTGCGATTATTCTGCTTAAATCTTTGGCTGTGCGAAGATGTGTTCAAAGTGGGCGCCAATTTAGCTTATGCTCGTTGAAAAAAAATAATGAATTCATGAATTCATTAAAAAAACCCAAATTTATGCCTCAGTATGTGATAGTGGATGAAACAATATTACTGGCACACATAATTGGTCATTACAACCCTTCAGTCAGAATTACGACCTAGTTTCTCACACCACTTATGTTGTGTTTGTTAATTTTATACATGAGTGGTGGGACCTACAGTTTAAAGTCGTCTCCGAACGACAGATTTTTTTGAGAAACTTTTCATGGCAATTTTATTTACTCTCAGAGTTTTTGCCAGAAATCTGCTGAGAAGAAGTCACCGAAGAAATAATTTTTATATTTTGTCTTGATGTCTGGCCTGGGGCTCGAACCCTGGCTTTACGTCTAATAAGCCCATACACTACCTACTAGGATACGGCAAATTCATATCGCACTAGAATTAAAACGATGATCATGTAAGTTGGGCGAAACGACTACAAATTATGTAAATACGCAACAAATTATACGAAGATTATAGCAACAGCATTGTAGTCTCATTAGACGTAAGGTCTCGCTTCAAACCACAGGTTAGACATCTCGTACTAAACGAAATATGAAAAAATATTTCTTTGTGGCTTCCTCTTAGCAGTTTTCTTGCAAAAACTCTGAGAGTAAATAAAATTGCCATGAAAAATTTCTGAAAAATTAGTCGTTCGGAGGCGTCATTCAACTGTAGGTCCCGCCACTCATGTGTAAAGTTAACGCACACTACATAAGTGTGTGTGAGAAACTATGTCGTAAACCTGACTAAAGGATTGTAATGACCACTTATGTATGTACGTATGGATGTATAGCAGCAGCATTTTGAGAAAATGCGTTAACAGAAACGGAAAATGCGTTAACAGCGAGTATTACAAAGTCATTGGAACTTTGAAGCCTATAAGCTCTTACATACATAATTGGTCATTACAACCCTTTAGTCAGGATTACGACCTAGTTCCTCACATCACTTATGTTGTGTGCGTTAATTTTTATATGTACATGAATGGTGGGCCCTACAGTTTAAAGTCGACTCCGAACGACAGATTTTTGAGAAACACTTTCATGGCAATTTTATTTACTCTCAGAGTTTTTGCCAGAAATCTGCTGAGAGCAAGTCGCAGAAGAAATATTTTGTCATATTTCGTTAAGTTGGGGATAGCTGACCTGGCGGTTGAACCAAGGCTTCACATCTAATAAGCCAAGACAGTACCTACTAGACCACTGCGACTTCAACAAGCTCGTCAGACCAACTAATACAGAAGCTTAAAATTTTATTTTTCCTTGCTAACCAGTGCGGCTTTATGTATGCTTCAAAATTTGTCAAAATGTTGTCAAAGTTTGATTAAAAAACATACACACAAAAATTTATTTTAAAAGACTATGCATCCAACTTGTGTTTTTTTTATCAAATGACAGCTGCTTAGTTTGCAATAATCGCCACTGATGTTTCCATTAGAGTGAGAGCTACTAGGCAAACTATTCATACATACGAGTGTACGAGTGTGTGTATGTATATTGTGCAAATGCTTGCAAATGTCTTTTTAAACAGGGTTAATTACCTAACCAGGAAATTTAATATTCAACTTTCTTTCAGCCAACAACCGCACAATGCAGTGCACTCGTAAAGGTTTTGCTTTAGAAACAGAAAAAAAAGAAAAGGAAAATGTAGAAAACGATAGAAAAACTTTTTTCCACAGTTACAAATAATTAAAGATAATACAAGTCATTTTATGTTGACTGCAAAACGTTGATGTTGCTATATAAATGCAGTCGTTGTTGTTGTTGTTGTTTAGTTATTTAAGTTAAATCAGTTGTAATCTGATATTGTCTTGTTTTAAAACCACAATTAACAGTTTCAATAGAAAATCACCAGCTAACTTTGTCAATATTTTTTCTTCTCTTCTATTCGTTGTTGTTGTTGTTGTTGCTTTTCTACTCTCTTCTTTCTAACACAACATGACATTACCACAGATTTGACGTGATCAGTTGTAAGTTGAAGAAGTTGAAGAAGTAGAAGAAGAAGTAGACGTCTTTAGCATATCACATGGTTGCAGTGATAGTAATAAAGGGCCTCTTTAGCTATTTTGCATATTCACAATGCATATTCGAAAAGTTGCAAACAACTTGTCTATGTTGTCTATCAGTTAGTCAGTCAGTCTCAAGTCTTTAAGTTAGGTTTTCAACGTCTTTCTAAGATTTCACATGTTATTTTTGCTATCAACAAGAAGAAATTGAAGAAAGGGACAATAGCAACAACAAATAACAGTAACAACAACTGCTATAACAACCATCGATATGTCATTTTTTGTTTTGTTTTTGTTTTCTTATAAAAACCGCCCATCAACTGTAGATGATGTTGCCATTGCTGTTGTTGTTCGTTGTTGTTCTGATCATTGTGCAAAATAGTGATGATCATGATCATTATTATCTGTTATAGAAAATAGCAGCAACAACAACAATAAAACAACATGTTTTCTTAGTTACAACAAGAAGAATAACAGCAACAACACTAAAGGCCTCTTACATCTTATTGACAACTTTAAAGGCATGCACTTTGACAAGCAACATTTTTTTTATCAGCATTTGCAAATCAGCATTGCAAAAATGAAATAAAACAACAACTACAACAACAACAAGGGAAAAAACACATTGAAGGCACTCTCTCTCACTGTTCTGCCAGTTAGGTATTTGAGCAAAGGCACGTTGCACGTTCAACATTTTTTTTCTTTCTTTCGTTCTTCATCAGAGTTTTGCCGTAAATATTGTTTAAAGAGACATGACGTTGTAGATATTTGACGACCGTGTATCGATCCAATATACACGGTGAAAAAAAATTGTTTCGCATTCGTACTAGGCTACTTGCCGACCTTATCAATAAACCTGAATGCTTAATAAGTCGCGAAACATTTTTTTTTACCAGACCGAGATGGCCGTAGTCCAGTATGTAGTGTGTTGGATTATTAGACGTAAGGCCATGGTTCAAATACCAGGCCAGACATCAAAACAAAATACAAAAAATATTTCTTCGGCGACTACCTCTCAGCAGATTTCTGGCAAAAACTCTGAGAGTAAATAAAATTGCCATGAAAAGTTTCTCAAAAATCTGTCGTTCAGAGTCGACTTTAAACTGTAGGTCCCACCACTCATGTATAAAATTAACACACACAACATAAGTGGTGTGAGAAGCTAGGCCGTAACCCTGTTTGAAGGGTTGTAATGGCCAATTATGTATGTGAGAGGGTCAACAATAGCTAGATAGGTTAGTCATATTCAGTAAACTATCCAATAAAATATGTCTAGTTATGGATAGTGTCAACCGATAGCAGAAGTGGCCTATTTCATTATTTGTGCAATGTAATCGGATAGCCATTGATGGCTACTGAAGTAATATTACTCCCTAGATCGCTGGTTAAAACAAAATGTCTTTGAAAATGACGAAAGAACCATATCTGATGGAATCAGGTATTATGCCTACAGTGGATTACTTTACAAGATCATCATGTGCTGACGCATCATATCATATTTAAATCTTTTTCGATCATCAAATCAATTGCACAATTTCTTACACTGTACTTCTTGCATTGGCAGAGATTGAAATAATTGTGGTGTTTTCATCTGTTCATCTTAGTTGATGAAACCAATATGACAGTTACAAAGTGTAATTCTAAACTGCTATTTAACCTAGAAGCTTTATAGGTATCCCTAGTGGTGAGTTCAATCGAGTTGATGTCTCTTCGGTATAATGACACATAGAATTTGTGCCGTTAAGGTCACAACCGCAAAATAAAAAGAAACACAGAAGAAAACAACATGTTTCTTTTGAACATGGAATGTAATGGAAAACAATGTTAATGACGTATATTTCTCTTGGATAACATATTTTTAGGACAGGTTGTTAGAAGGGGAAAACAACAAAAAATAAAAAAAATTATTACCGGTAGGCCTTACTTATATAAAAAAAATTATTTTAAAAAGATTTTAAAAACAAATTTTTATGCAAGATTTGTTTAATATGATGTTTAAAAAATCAAAGTTATTTGCAGAATTCGCCGTAGACTAGGACGTAGTATGTTGGCTTACTACTAAGTTGGGTCTGGTAGTAAATGAGGGCAAAACAAAGTATATGTTATCGACAAGTAGAGACGTGCGGCGTATTGATTCTCAGATTACTTTTAATACAGTCAAGGAATTCATTTATCTTGGCTTCGCCTTTACCACGAAAAATGATGTCAGTCTGGAGATCAAGCGCAGGATCACTCTTGCCAACAGGTGCTACTATGGTCTCAACAGGCAATTGAGTAGCAGAGACCTCTCTCGTACGACAAAACTAATACTCTACAAGACGCTCATCCTACCCATACTTCTTTATGGCGCAGAAGCAAGGACCCTATTAAGCACTGATGCAGCAGCCTTGAGGGTATTCGAGAGAAAAGTCCTACGTAAGATCTTCGGTCCAGTGAGAGTTGGCAATGATTTCGGCATCCGATCCTGCAGCTGTATGAGCTCCTCAACGACATAGACGTTGTGCAGCGTATTAATATCCAGCGGCTGCGCTGACTCGGCCATGTCGTTCGAATGGAGGAGGAAGTTGCGGCGAGACGGGTATTTGATGCGGGGATCTGCAGAAGTCGGCGAAGAGGACGAGCTTGTATGTGTTGGAAGGACCAAATCGAGGAAGCCCTGTCATCGATTGTTGTAACCAACTGGCGTAGGCACGCAAGATGCAGAGGCGCCTGGAAGGATGTATTTCGGAAGGCCGAAATACTTTAATCGGGTTGCTAATGGCCAATTAAGTAAGTAAAGTAAGTAAGAGGCCATGGTTCAGTTAAAAAAACTGTCTTTCGAAGTCGATTTTAAACTATAGTTCCCGCCACTCATGTATAAAATGAACACACGCAACATAAGTGGTGTAAGAAACTAGGTCGTAATCCTGATTGATTAGTTGTAATGATTAATTATGTATGTATGTATTTACAGGATGGGCTCTACCAAAAATTTAAACGGATAAGGATTTTACTATGGTGACACTTCTGTATGAGCTGTATGAGTTTAGTACTGGACTACAAATATATGAAGATGGTGTGCTCTTTCCAAAAACATCCCAATGGATCACATATCCTTCGATATAACTTGCTATTAACCTCATAGCTTTCTAATAACCGTATAATATTTTTTAAATATGTCATATAGTCTAAGGAAAAAGTATTAAAAATTATATTTGTCATGTAATAATTTTGATTATAAAACACTCTTATACGTACATGTACTCACTCTCTATTGCTCTGTCTCTCTCTCTCTTCAAAAACTACCACCAAATCATTATCCTTTCTCCCCTAATATTAAATTCATTGTCCTTTCGAAAAGCAAACAAACAAATAAACATTAACGTCAAGACATTCATTATTATTAACAACAATTGTTGAAATTTTGCGCCACAATTTGTTTACACAGACTGTTTGGAACAGATATGGTAGACAGACATGCCAACAGATGAACGGACGGACGGACGGCCGCATAAAAGACTTGAATTTATGAAAAGAAAATCACTGCATCAGGCATCAAGCAGACAGTTACCACCTGCTTTTCCTTGATTCTTCATTTCATTTCAATTCAATTTCTTTTCATTTCGTTTCCTTTGGCCTCTCATGCATGGCTTAGCAGTCTGGTATGGTATGGTATGGGATACGTTGCTTCTTTGCTTTGGGTATTCAGTATAGAAAGAGTAAATATTTGTTATGATTTGGAGTTAGTTTTTCTGCTTTTGGTTTTCAATCCTTTGAATAAATATATAAGTATTTATACATTCACACATACATACTCGTATGTACGTACAGTTTTATTTAACGATTGATGTTTTTTAATAAATTTTGTATATTTCCTGTAAATCTTATTGTCACAGATAAAGAGTTCTACAAGATAATAAAAATAAGAGACACTCCAAGACAGGTAAACTGTTTATCATGTTAAGATCTTGTTACTCTTATAGTCCTTATAGTATAAATAGTTTTGTCATGTTAATGAGTTTGTTACAGATAATGTTGGTTGTGAATGCTTGTAATCCTTTCCCTGCATTTACATAAACACTGATTTAAATAACTGAAGTGTAGTTTTTTCCAGCTGAAATGTGATATTCTTCCGGTAGCCATTAACGTGTTTAATTTAGTATCCCGGAAGAAGAAAGTGTCATTGAACTTTGTGTTGTATTTGTATTGTACTAATGTAATGATAAACCTTTTAAAACAAAATAAAATGAAATTTTTAAATAAAATCTTTACAACGACGGATGTAATACCCTCAACTAATGTCTCTAAACATGCATAGGAATTCAAAAGTGTTATCTTAAGTTGTGGTTTTTTAATCTCTAGCGTATACTTCAAAATTTTATAAATTAATTAATCTAGAACTTGACCAGTCCATTATTATTATTATTATTATTATTGGCATCCAAGTTCAAAGGTAAAACATAGTGACACTATAAATTTTTTCTTTAAAATTTTATAAATTCATCAATCCAGAACATCTCCATCGCTAGTCAAGTTTACAACCTAGCTTCTCACACCACCCATGTTCTGTGTTGTAAAAATGTTATCCATAAGTTAAGGAAATTACAGTTTAAAGTCGATTCCGAACTACAAATTTTTGAGAAGCTTTTCATGGCAATTTTTATTTACTCTCAGAGTTTTTGCCAGAAGATTGCTAAGAGGAAGTCATTAAAGAACTATTTATTGATATTTAGTTTTGTTGAAGATGTTCGATCTGGAGTTTTGAACTGTGGCCTCACGTCTAAAAAGCCAACACACTACTTACACTACCTACCTACTAAATTACGGCAACTTCATTAGTCTAAATCATCAATTTTTTGCCACATCTCGCAATTTCCATTGACAATGACCTGCTCAATGATTCATTCGTGCCACAAACCACAGCAAACTGTTACTTTTTGTGGATGTAATGGTTGCTTCTAAGTTAACTCTTGGATTCTCTTCACCCCAAAATGCAGATATTCTGCTTGCTACGTCAACAATGTGGAAATGGGCTTTGTCCGTGAATATTGTCTTGTCAATTAAATTCTCATTTTCTTCTTGTTTTATGATGGCCTTAAAAACGAATTGCCATCGTAATGCGTGGTCAGCTAGTTTTAATTCTTGGGTCAGCTGATTCTTATAAGCCTTTAAATGGAGATGATGATGTAAATTGATGAAATGTGGATTTGTCGCAAAGGATGACCATTGTATGATTTTGGATCTTCTTCAACGATTCTGTTCACAGGTGCTGTATTCTCGGTTGCATGACCACTACGTTAATAAATTCTGTTTCTAATTATCATGAATTTATGGGTCTGATGAAGAGAAGAAAACTGCTATCAGCTTTCTTTGTCAATGCCTATTTCTCGCGAAGCGCAGACTTATGTTATTTGGCTCTCCATTTCTTGTCAGCTTAACGCAGTTATCATCCATTGTTACCAAGGACATAGCTTCGTTCATAAAACTTTCAGGCTATTTTCCAGCTTAGGGGAGCTGTGCTTTTAGTGTGCAGCCCCTGTGCTGACCAATTTCTTCTATAAATCCGGTGGAATTTGGGACTGCGATACCCCTGGTGTCACAACAGGCCGCTATGGGTTCGCAAGTATTCTCTGGTATCAAAACTACCACTCCAACCTACCTAGCATGAACGGATTCAGTTTCTTAAATTTTTTCAATCATCAGCTTGATGTCACGATTTTTTAAATCATTTTTCGCTACCGAATTTTGTTCGAAGTTTCCTAAACACGCAACGCTTTCATGTAGCGTTCCATATTAACTAAACGGTATGTGTTTAGAATCTGAAAATAAAAATTTTGAATAAAAATTGCAAGTAAAAAAAAGACGGCAGCAAAATTAAAATGATACCTCTAATCTGGCCAGTCTATACATATTAGACTTGAAGTGATTCCTAATCTGAATAGTCTGATGGAAAACTCAAGTCTATACTCAGGGAACAATTAAGCAGAGAGAGCTGTCTGTCTCATGAATACTAGTGTATGCATCAATGCGATATATTCGCATTGACGTAGCAACGTTTAATTTTTCGGTGAAAGCTAGTCGAAGTAAAATTAAACAATAAATGTGTTCAAGTAAGAGAAGAATAAAGCAAATCGATGACATCGTGGAATTGTTTGATAATTACCAGCACCTAAGCTAATTCCCATGAGATTTTCATTTCATGTCTGAAAGCTAAAGTTAATGTGAGAACTCCTGTAATGAAACAACCGAGTGTGAGTCTACAGAAGAGATATTTAAAACATACCCAATAAAAACAAATTATGGGTTTACATAATATACTCCGCCTTTTAAGCGAGTCGCCGTAGTCTAAAGATAGTGTGTTGTTAAGGCCACGCTTCAAACTCCAGTTCAGACATCTTCAACAAAATGAATTATTGAAAAAAATATTTCTCCGGCAACATCCCCTCAACAGATTTCTAACAAAAACTGAGAGTAAATAAAGTTGCCATGAAATGTTTCTCAAAAAACTGTCGTTCGGGATCGACTGTAAAATGTAAGTCTCGCCACTCAAGTATAAAATTAAAACACACAACATAAGTGGTGTAAGAAACTAGGTTGTAATCTTGTGAAAAAAGTGAAAGAACCTGGCATCCTCATCGATAAGCCAAAGCGTGTAAAGCCAAAAACAGTGCGTACACCCAAGAATATTGCTGCTGTGGCAGAAAGTGTGCGTGAAGCGCCATCAACATCAATTCACCGTCGTTCTCAACAATTGAACATTTCGGAGTCATCATTGAGACGAATTTTGCATAAAGACCTTGGTATGACGCCATACAAAGTACAATTGGTTCAGGAGTTGAAGCCAATTGACCATCCAACGCGTTTTCGCTTCGCTAGGTGGGCCTGCGGTCGACTTACAGAAGATTCCGATTTTGGCAAAAAAAAAATCATCTTTTCAGATGAAGCTCATTTTGATCTTGACGGGTATGTAAACAAGCAAAATTGTCGAATTTGGGGCACAGAAAACCAGCACGCATACATTGCAAAGCCGACGCACCCAAAACGAGTTACTGTTTGGTGCGGATTTTGGTCCAGAGACATAATTGGGCCATTTTTCTTCGAAAATTAGCAGGGAGTGGCCGTTACAGTCAATGGCGATCGTTATCGGGCCATGTTGAACGAATTTTTGTTCACAAAAATTGAAGAGGAGGATATTGGCAACATTTGGTTTCAACAGGACGGCGCTACGTGCCACACAGCCGAAGCTACACTCGATGTTTTGTGCCCTGTTTTTGAAGATCGCATTATCAGCCGCTGAGCTGATGTCGTTTGACCACCTCGGAGCTGCTATTTGACACCGTTGGACTATTATTTGTAGGGTGCCGTCAAATATAAGTGTTACGCCGACAAGCCAGAGATAATTGACGCTTCAAAGGTCAATATTCGTGAAGCCATTGTTGAAATACAGCATTGAAATACACAATCGATAATGTGCTTAAAAATTGGACCGATCGTGTAGGCTACTGCATGGCCAGCCGAGGCAGCCATTTGAATGAAATTATTTTCCATTATTAACCGGAAGGATTGTACTTTCAAATAAAAAAAAAATTTGAGAAAATATTCAGTAGATTTTTTTAAAGCATTTTCAGAAAAAAGAAAAAGTTATTTGGCGGACCCCTTAGTTAAAGAAAAAAATAGAAATCATAGAAACTGCTGTTAAACGTTACAATAAGCATGATTCGCATTAAAATTAAAAAAATGGAATAAAAATAAAAACTTTTTCTTAAAATTTCTTGTTGCGGCGTTCTCTTAAGAGAATTTTATTTAATTTATTTTGTATAAAAACTTAATAGTATATTTAACATTATATTGAGAACATTAATTATAGGATTTAACACGATTCAAATGAATAAAAATATAAATTTTGGTAAAATGCTGCCTTCGAATATGATACAATAATTTACATTACAATGTTTAAAAATAATAAAAAAAAATTAAAAACGAGACTAAAGACTAGAATTTATACTCAATGCTGAAATAAAATAAATTAGAAATGAATTGAATAAATTTAAAAAAATATAGGAGAATAATATTAATACTAATACATAATAACAATATACATACAGCACCATTAATAATTGTATATATGTACACTTAAAACTATGAGTCGTTTATTGTCTCCCTGGTACTTATAAGTCTAATGAGGTCGATATGACAAGGTTGTTTAATTTTAAGAAAAAAAATTTAAAAAAATAAAAAAAATTTTTGTATAATTTAATCCTTTGCACAGGAATGTTTAACCGTTTATTGCTTATCAAATTTGTACTCTTTTAGGTATTTTGCTTGAGGTGGTACTTAGGGCAAGTATTTGTTTCATGCAATTGTTATCGTACAATTGGAACTGACATGTTTGTTCAGCAGAGACATGCGCGAAAACGATTTGTGGCACACTTTGCAGGCATATTTTTTCACCTCGACATGAGTCTGTTGATGGGCTCTCAAATTGGAGCGATCGGCAAATGAACGTGGACAGTCTGGACACTGGAACGGCTTCTCACCAGTATGTGTACGTATATGGCCTTGCAGTAGCCAGGGGCGTGAAAACGCCTTGCCACAGATGGGACACTTACAGGGTAAAGTATGCGTACGTATGTGCATTTTTAAAGCTCCCATTGTCGTATAGAGTTTCCCACACTCTTCACATGCATGCTGTTTCTTTTCCTGATTACATTCAGCCGCTGGGCAATGGAACTGTTGATGCTTCGACAGACCTATTGAGGTGGAGTACATCTTGCTGCATTTGTCACATTTGAAGCGATAATTTTTGTTACTTGCGTTCGTTGCATTTGAGAAACCCGATGATGTAGAGCCGTGCGAATATACCGATGAGTTTGATGAATGGCATGATTTATGGCTGGGTGCCTCATCGAAAAGATGGAATAAAGCTGGCAATGGTATATCACTACGCACGGAAAGGTCCTCAGGTTCAGAATTCACTTCAGCAACGGGGCTTGAAGGTGGCGTCATATGCTGGTAACTATAACAAGATCGAGGTGAAGGAGCCGCTTCAATTGATGAAGCCGGTGAGGGATATAGGGCTGTTATGTTAGGCTGATAAGTATTCCATAAGGCAGTCATGGAATTACAACCAGCAGCCGTTACAAAGGCCGACTGATAAGGATTGGTGGTATAACTATTAGTGGACGTTGTTAATCCTCGCAGATGTATATCACTTGGCTGGTATTCCATAGACGAGTCCATATCACAGGGCGGCGTTAACATAACAGAACTGCTGGACAAATTCTGGACAGGTGATATTGAACGTCTCTCCGCTAAAGGAGATACTGGACTGGACTCTGATGATTTGTTGGATAGATTCAATACATATTCACGCTTAGCTGCTACGACATAATCCATGCAATTGTCGCTAGCTTTGCGTTTCAATGATAAATCCTGTGGTTGGTCCTCCTCATCACTATAACTGTAAACGTGTGTCGTTTTAATCAAAGCCAAGGCTTCTGTTTGTTCCATAGGTTCTGTTGAAATAGCCTCATCTGTAACGTAAACAATGGGACGTTTTTTCAAGGGACAACTTTTGTAATTGGCAGCCATTTTTTTCACGTTTTATTTTAAATGCTCGTTTGTTGTAGTAAAAACCAAAATAAATAAAAACGTAAACAAATTTTAAAACACGTAAACGTTTCAATACTACAGTGTAATACACAAAAAAAATGTTTCTCTTATAATGTTTACTGTGCGAGCGTTTGAGCAGCTTTGACAGGTTAGCTCTTTGCGCTTCCTTATATATGCCAGTCTCTCCGACCAACGAACGGTGGTAGATTCTTATACATTTTTCCCATAAGCACATGCTTGCTTGCTACTCTTCTTTTCCACTCTCTTCCTCTTTTCCTCTTTCACTCTATCCAGTAGTATTGAAGGGCTGTTGCTATTCGGCTCAAGTAAATGGGTGTCTGCGTGCTGTTCGTCTACCTGAACACGTAGATGAGTACATTACAGACAAAACGTACATACATATATGAGGGAGAGTATGTAACCATCAAAACAACACATCAAAAATAAATTCTTGACATTTGGAAGTTTTTCAATTGATAGTGAAAAATACACGAAATTCACCTCAATTTTATCATCAGGTCCAGTGAAGGAAGGTAAGTACTACAGGTAAACACAACTTTTAAATTTTCCTAAGTTTTTAGGGGAATTTCTTTAATTTTAATGGTGAAAAGATGTACAAGCCTTGTAATGTATTGAAATCATAGATACAAAATCTTAAGCTCATATTTTTATATACGAATTCATTGCTAATATCTGGCAAATATCACCAGACTATACGTTTACACATGTCGATGCCTTAAGCGAAAATTTGATGGAATTTTGGGAAATTATTTTTGCTCAGAAAAAATTTTTAAAATAAAATAACTTCTTCATAACGTCCAATTTGTCAATTAGCACTCACTCCTCTGTGATACAAAAAAACTGAATTTTTATGTGTTTTTTAAAGAAAAATTCCTTAATGATACCACACGATAACAGCAGTACCCGAGAACTAAAGGGGCCGCCAAATAACTTTTTTTTTTAAACTCTTTAAAAAAAAACTACTGAATATTTTCTCAAATTTCTTTTTTTATTTGAAAGTACAATCCTTCCGGTTAATAATGGAAAATAATTTCATTCAAATGGCAGCCTCGGCTGGCCATGCAGTAGCCTACACGATCGGTCCAATTTGTAAGCACATTATCGCTTGTGTGCAGCTGTATTCCACCAATGGATTCACGAATATTGTCCTTTAAAGCGACAATTGTCTCTGGCTTGTCGGCGCAACACTTATCTTTGACGGCACCCCACAAATAATAGTCCAACGGTGTCAAATCGCAGTTCCGTGGTGGCCAAACGACATCAGCTCTGCGGCTGATAATGCGATCTTCAAAAAACAGGGCGCAAAACATCGAGTGTAGCTTCGGCTGTGTGGCACGTAGCGCCGTCCTGTTGAAATCAAATGTTGCCAATATCCTCCTCTTCAATTTTTGTGAACAATAATTCGTTCAACATGGCCCATTAAGGATCGCCATTGACTGTAACGGCCACTCCTTGCTCGTTTTCGAAGAAAAATGGCCCACTTATGCCTCTGGACCAAAATCCGCACCAAACAGTGACTCGTTTTGGGTGCGTCGGCTTTTCAATGTATGCGTGCGGGTTTTCTGCGCCCCAAATGTGACAATTTTGCTTGTTTACATATACGCCAAGATCAAAATGAGCTTCATCGGAAAAGATGATATTTTTGCCAAAATCGGCATCTTCTGGTGTAGGCTACTGCATGGCCAGCCGAGGTAGCCATTTGAATGAAATTATTTTCCATTATTAACCGGAAGGATTGTACTTTAAAATAAAAAAGAAATTTGAGAAAATATTCAGTAGTTTTTTTTAAAGCATATTCAAAAAAAAAAGTTATTTGGCGGACCCTTTATAAAGATTTCTGTCATAGACTTTCCAGTGCTGATATAATGATGGTATTTTTTTTTCTACTTCGTCTGAGAATATAATTTTTTTCATAAAACCATTCGACTTATAATGGCCGTTGGACTTCAATCCTTATTTTTTTTGTTTTTCTTTTTCTTTTTTGTAAAACAATTTCGTGAAATTTATCGGGTGAATTTTTAACTTCTTGAGTTTCGAAAATTCAAAAAGAAAAAGTTTTGCAAAACGAATCGAAATATTTATTGTAGACGTTAAATAATTTGCATCGTTTTAAGTAACTTAGGTCCTATAAAACCCCGATGTAAAACTTACTTAATTACTTAATTAACCTTTACAACCCCTTTTGGATAACAACCTCAGTTTCATGTAACACCGATATTATCACCGTACCTTCATATTTGCTTTTGGGATATTATTTCATATAAATTTTTTAAATGTTGGCATATTTTTTCCAGCACATCTATTGCTATCGTACTAATGAAAACACTGTTTAATTTAAGATGAGTCATACACGTGTATTGATTAATTTTTCGCAGCCTCCTAGACAAGAGTTCTGTGAGGAAAAATCCAGAGAATATAAAAAAGCTCAGTACTTCAAAACTTCTTTTATTATTTACTACCGGCTTTCTTAACATCCTTATTTCTGTTAATGAATGTCTTCCAGATCCTACTAAAATCCAATCCATCAAAAAGATGTTCGCGTTTTATAAGAATAATTGTATTCACAAATTTTATCGTGCCTACTGCTTTCTTTAAGTGATTTTTTTTTTTTGTACCTAAACAATCTAAGTTTTTCCGAATTCTAAAATAGAGAATTTGTTACAATTACGATGATTATGCTTCCACTAAGGTCTTTAAAAGGTATGCCTTTCAAATGAAGACGATTTTCAAAGTTGATTAAAGATTAAGCAATATTACAGACCTTTTAGCTGAACAAGTCGCTGGTTCTCGGATAATAGCAGATCCATTAACCATTTTCTGAAAACATCGTTCTTAGCGCACGTTTATTGCATGCAGCATTTAAGTGAAAGTGAAATTGTATTGAATTCATAGACTATTGATCATTGCAATCTTAAATCATTGCAAATCTTAAACCTTAAAAACGAATTGCAATCATAATGCGTGGTCAGCTGGTTTCAATTGTTCGGTCAGCTGGCCTTTAATATGGATTTGTAACAAACGATGACGAATTTATGATTTTAGATCTTCCTCAACGATTCTGCTCACAGGATCTGTATTCTTGGTTGAACGACCACTACGTTAATAAATTCTGTTTCTGTTATCATGAGTTTGTGGGTCTGATGAAGAGGAGAAAACTGCTATCAGCTTTCTTTGCCAATGCCTAGCTCTCGCGAGGCGCATATTTATGTTATTTGGCTCTCCATTCCCTGTCAGCTTAACGGAGTTATTATCCAATGATATCGAGGACATAGCTTCGTTCACAAAACTTTCAGGCTACTTTCCAGCTTAGGGGAGTCATGCTTTTAGTGTGAGCCCCTGTTCTGAGCAATTTCTGCTATGAGTTCTTTTTCAGTAAGGGGACTGCTATACCCCTGGCGTCACAACGGGCTGCTATGTGTGTTCAAGTGAGCCTTGGTATCAAAGCTACCACTCCAACCTACCTAGCATGAACGGATTCAGTTTCTTCAAATTTTTCAAACATCAGCTTGATGTCACGAAAATTGAAAGTGAAATTGAACTGAATTCATGGACTATTGATCATTGCAATCTGCCCCTACCCATGAGCATAAATTTTATTCATAAGTGGCGAGACATCGAAAAACAGATTTGATAAGATTTTTCAAGAGATTTTGCCAAAATACTACAGAAAGATGGCTGTCGAAAGAAATATTGTTTTCATATTTCGTTCTTTTTAAATTTCAGAACTGAGGTTTGAACTGAGGTTTAGACTACTGCGACCATAATTATGTTGATTCGTGAGGAAAATCTTTAAAAACTATTTTGGTTCATTGAAAAACGCAAAAGATTCAGAATGTTTTAATATGTAAAGCAAAAGAATATCGAAAAGGAGCATGTTAAAAGGACAAACAGCGGGCTAAAGACACGGTGGTTAGCAAATTGTGAATCATATGAAAAACCCCATGCTGTTTGGAAGCACATAAGAGCCATTTTCAATTATAGTGTCTTTATCTGTAATATTGCGTTGGTTTAGTAGAAAAGTCAACTGATCAATGCTATATTCCTCTAACACCGACTGGAGCCATTGCCCGTCGAACTTAAATATAATTCTTGGGTTATAATTCTTAATAAACTGCATCTCCAATTCGGAAATGTTTCAGAATCATATCATAGGCTCTATTCAATACTATATATGCTATGATACCGTCAAGCTTCATTATATATTCCTAAGAGTATATCACTTAGCAGAGACATTAGGAGGACTTGGGCCATTTCCAAGTGGATACTTGCAACTCGGTAGAAAGTTCCATCCACCAACATCCCAACGCTAAGTAGATAGGTGTGATATGTAAATTTCTTTTAAAAATTTTGTTAAACTAGCAACAGCTTCACATCACTTCAAAGTATGCTCCTGTTTAAAGAAACATGTCAAGGAAAAAACTTGAACTTGACAATTTCCCACTAGAATCTCAAAATTTCTTTGAATGAAATGAAATGAAATTAAAATTAAAATTTTCAATATTTCAAGATCCGATTTCTTTTGAAACATTATACAAGAAAGATTTCCCAAGAAATTTCGATATACAAGCTACAATATACTCAATCTCCAGTTGATAAATTCCCCAAACAAACACTTATTAATTCCAATCCCCCCCCTTCAAACCAAAGGTACTCGTATTTGAATATCGAATAATTTTTTTTAAAAATATGCGAATATTGGCACATTTTTTCAACCGAAAAACAGTCAACTTCATGAAACCAAAGAGAAGCAATAACAACAAATGATCTTAAACTGAGCTATTCAAGATCAGCTCCATTACAACAATTGAATTACACTCGAACATACATGGGTATGTACATACATATACACTAAGTATGCAAGAGGCAGAGCCCAAATCCACAGATGTTAAAATACGTGAGTTACTATATGACACCTCGCATAATTCCATCATATACACAGATGATGTTGATGCTCGGTGATGATGATACACTCCAAATGATAGGCAATTAAGTCACATGAAAAAGGGGGAATATTTTTCACTCAAAAAAAAAACAGAAAAAAAGAAAAACAGACGTGAAAAAATATTTTCTTACCTTGCGGGAAAACCGAACATGAAGAACTCTAGGCAAATCCACCCCAATTGGAATTTCTTATATGCGTTTTTAACAACAACAATAACAATAAGTTTAACAAAAATAAACTCAAAATTTAGGTTTAGGCATAGTGACGATAATGGGCCTGTAAACAGTGTGGGAAATGAAACATTTATGGTATACGCTGAGAAACAACGCAACCATGTGCACAGTATAGTCGCCTGTGATACCTGCATGCATGATCATCACTGCTGTTGGCTGTTGGCCGGAGTATGAGTGTATTGTATTATGAGTTGCATGAGCATGATAAGGCAAATGCTAGATTTACTTATGTTAGTATGTGTGTATATGTGTGTTTGTGAATGTAATTGTTTATGTATAGAGTTGATAAATGTGAAATTATGATGGTGGCATGTGCTGTTCGCTATAAAGTGTATAAATTTGCTGTTTCTCTTTAACATTTTTGGGGTGGGGGAATCGTATACACGCTCTTATGTACCATTATTTCAAGGGAGTTTTTAAGATCACACAGAATTTATGGTGTTGAGAAGATGTAAAAAGTCAATAGAGAATAGATTATTAATAACAACAGGGTAATGCAATATGATGTGTATATGAAATCATTTTTTATTACAGAATAATTCTGTTTTCTTTGAAATTTACATTACAAAAAAAATATTTAAATAAGCTTAAATTGAATTGAAGTGAAGTGTTTGTTTCCTCTTAAATATTTAAATTCACTTGTTACTATTGTATTGTTGATGTTGTTAAGTTTCCTTACAATAAACTTTAAAATTTTGAAAAGATTTCTTAAATAAATAAATTCGCTTCTTTGTTAAGTTAATGGACTTCCAACTGCTTATAATTAATGTAATAAAATACGCTTTAAATTGGAATTACTTTTTGCTTAGTTTTTTTGAATATAAGACTCTGTAGACAATTGTAATAAATTATGGTTTATAACTACAAATTTTGACTTTCTTTTGAAATAAATATTCAGAAACTAAAATTTTATAAGAACTTTAATTGAACAATTACAAAGTCATAGAACATCCTAAGTAATTATGTGGCTAATGAACATGCCAACGCAGGCACGTTCCCATCGAATACAAAACCGCATATGAAAATAAGTAAGCCTTCGTTAGGCTGTACATTAGACAAACGAACATATTAGCCACCGAAGTTAATTTAGATTCAAATCCAGATTTATAACCAAAGAACGCTTAAAAATAATTGAAAATTATAACAAAAATAGTGATTCAAACGTTGCCACTTTTCGAGTATTACAAGATGACAAATGACGTCATAATCAGCCTAATACGTAAGGAATATGCAAATTTACAAAATAATTGGAAGAGACTAGAAACGTTACAGATATGGATAGGCCTGTACATCATCATAATGTATGCATTGCCGAAAATATCGCTTCTATTAGAGAAATTATTGAGCACACCCCGAACATCGTTCTCATGGCTCATTATGGCGACTCCAGCCATAATGATATAATAAATCCAGATTTATAACCAAAGAACGCTTAAAAATACTTGAAACTTATAACAAAAATAGTGATTCAAGCGTTGCCAATTTTCGAGTATAACAAGATGACAAATGACGTCATAATCAGCCTACCACATAAGGAATTGGCAAAACTACAAAACAATTGGAAGAGACTAGAAACGATATAATGATGATATACATCATCATAATGAATGCATTGCCGAAAATATCGCTCCTATTACGGAAACTATTGAGGATAATCCGAACGTAGTCCTCAAGGCTCATTCTGGCTCAATATGGCTCATTATGGCTACTCTAGCCATATAATGCCCAACTAACTAAGCAACTGATTATTGTGTTCCCTCGTAACAACACACATCTTCCAAGACTTCGATGAAGCTGAAAAAAATTGTTTGGAAAGATTTAATCCATCCACCATGTACGCCAAATTTTGGCATTTTGTTCGATCTCTGCATAACTCACTTCATACATTACATCATTACAAACCTTCAGTCAGGACTACGACCTAGTTTCTCACACCACTTATGTTGTGTGTGTTAATTTTATACATGAGTGGTGGGACCTACAGTTTAGAGTTGACTCCGAACGACCGATTTTTGCGAAACTTTTCATGACAATTTTATTTACTCTCATAGTTTTTGCCAAAAATCTGCTGAGAGGAAGTCGCCGAAGAAATACTTTTTGTATTTTGTCCTGGGGCTCGAACACTGGCTTTACGTCTAATAAGCCAACACACTACCTACATATGTTTTCCTTATTATTAACACTTAATTGATTGGTCAGTACAGCCATTTAGTCACGTTTTCAACTTAGCTTCTCACACCACCCATTTTGTGTGTGTTAATTTTGTTTAAGAGTGGCGAGGCATACAATTTAAAGTCGACTAAGAAACGACAGATTTTTGCTAAACTTTTCATAGCAATTTTATTTACTGTCAGAGTTTTAGCCAGAAGACTACTGAAAGAAAGTTGCGAAAGAAATATTTTCATTTTTGTTTGAGATGTTTGGGCTGGAGTTTTAACGACGACCAGAACGACTAGAACGACTAGAGTACGGCGGCCAATTATATCCATCCGAAAATGGAATGCAACACTTATGTGTGGGCTCAAGCATCGGTCAACTTTATGGCTTCTGAGCGATATTCAGCAGAGGGCGAACATACTTATAAGTGACTGGAGCCAATCCAACTCTTTCGATTCACTAGAGGACCACCACATATTTTATTCTAGCTTTACTAGCTTTACATTGCTTACGAAAGACAAGTCTACCACATCGTTTTGCCTATAGACCAGTGTATCCTAAAATGCAATACTTACCAGCAATATCTGTATATGGAACCCCCTTTCTGCAGGACATTTCCCTGCCACTTACAATATTCACAGGTTCAAATTTAGTCTCCATAAACAATACTCTCTTCTTCCTCACCACCATAAACAATTTTCCATCCTTTCAACATAATGCACAATACGTATAGGGGATTTAGGTGATATCCCCTAAGTGTTGATCAGGTTAGGTTAGGTCGGAGTGGTAGCTCTGTTATCTCAAAGCTCACTTGAGCACGCATAGCGGCCCGTTGTGATGCCACGGGTGAACGCAGTCCCTGTACTAACCAAGTTCTACCAAAATCAGGGAAATGGAAGAAGTTGGTCAGCGCAAGGGCTGCACAACAGAAGCACGACTACCCCGCACTGGAAAACCAGCCAGAAAGTTTGATGAACGAAGCTATATCCTTGATGTCAATAGATGATAGCTCCGTTAGGCTGACAAGGAATGGGGAGCCAAATAACCTATATCTACATCTAGCAAGAGACGGGCACTGTCAAAGAAAGTGAACAACAGTCTCCTCTTCCTCAGTGGACCTGCACCGGCAGAAGTCGTTGAAAGGGTGCCTCATTCTTTCCGCGTGTCTACCCATGACGCAATGATCTGTAAGCACGGCCACTGTAGTCGAGATGATATCACGACCAAGACCAAGTAATGGGTTGGTACGCCTAATTAATCGAGGCCCTAATATGAACATCAAGGACTCTTTCCAGCGTCTTCAGTGATGATTACAAACGACATTTGTTTTTCGCTTAGGAAAGCCAGCAACTCTACTTTGATGTATGTATGTATCTCGCATATTTAAGTTAATAAAGTTCATTTCAAAGAGAAGAAAAACCTTATGTTTTTGGATGAATTCGTTACCATACATCCAATTTTTTATACACCATTCGTAATCAACGCGATCCACATGCAATTAAATGTATAAAAAAGGAATGACAAAAACTGATCTTCCCGCATATATGCTGCAATTGACATGCCAATATCATTTACCTGCAACACCGATGACGTGATTGACATTGGGAAGCATTGCATATGTTGACGACCGTGCGATAATAACTGTAGAGTATGAATGAATTTTGAAAATATTTTGAAGCGGGTTCTTTATACTTGTGTAAGCAAAAATTATGAAAAACTGTAGAGGATTTTCCCGCTAATGTTTTCCCCATTTTGCATATAAGGTAACCTAAACATATGTTTGTAATTATATAAGTAAACTCAAACAGATAAAATGACAAAAATAAATACAGTATTTGAAAACAAATTCCAATGTTATGGATTATCCAATTACAAAGTCAATTGATTAATTTTTAAATGCCATGGCTTATCACAATTGGGTGTTTACTTTAGAAGACTGTAAGGAATTTCCATGCTTGGTAAATAGTTTCCCCTACACGTGTATATCGAAATACTATACCTGAAGAGAATTCCCCGTTTAACAGATGATAATGGAAAATCCATGCATTTGTTATCATATTTTATTCATATTTTATGCGCATTGATGGATTTAATTGTCAGTTCTTATACGCGAACTAAAACAAAGGGCTCGGGGAATTTCGTTAAAATTCCAGGTACAATATGGACGTGGTTTTCGACACGTATTTGAAGTAAATTACACGTTTCGATAATTCATTCATAAGTCTGGTATTTCCCTAGGTTGGGTTTTTTTTTCGCTATCATTCCAATGACCTCTTGGAAATCTGTTATCATGTGTGCCAGTGCTTGACACACGCCACTTGTTGGTTTATGATTTCGGAAAACGTTTTGCTTATGAAAAATACCTGCTGCTGCAATGATTATTTGTTTTGTCCTTTTTGTGTGTGTGGCAAGTACTTGCCGTAATTATATTCATTCAGGCATGGCGCTCATACTCATATGTACATACCTACAACAACAAACTTATTAGCATTAGTTGCTTAATTTGCTATTTTGTTTTACTATATTCGCATTTGCCTAGGTATTCCCACAACTTGTTTTCATTCATAAATTTCTGTCTTCTCTTTAAATAGTTTTTTTCATTTTCTTTTTCTTTTGTTTTCGTTTTCTTATTGTTTAGTATAGCAGGTGATCTTTTTATTTGAGATTTGCTTTGAATCTGGAACACTTGCTAAAATTCACCACCATCACCACCACCATCATCATTTCAATGTGATGTTGTGCCTTGGTAAGGATGTTTTTCTATGTTTTTTTCTAATTTCTGAATAGTTTGTACAACAATATGTAATCAGTTCCAACCTATTTTTGCACCTTGACTCAAAATCCTTTGTTAGCGAAATTACAAAGGAATTTTTTTTTAGCAAAATTTGGAAAGATTTGCTAAAACATAAGGCCTGAAGTCAGTCAGTGGCGTACTTCTCGAAGTATTAAAAAAGGGAAATGGAAAAAAAATATTTTTTTCCATTTAATAAGATCGTATTAAAAGCTCAAGCATTCTGTAACGTTCATTTGTCTGGAATATCTGTCTTACTCCTTTTTTATTCTTGAACAACCCTATGAGATTCCTCAATGGAAAAGAGGGGGAATGATAGTCAGGTTAAAAAGTTGCACCAGGGTGCAAAAACACAATATTACTGATCTTGTATTATCTATATGACGAAGTAAAGAATCAATGCTCAGTAGCACATGGGGCAAGATATCTGTGCGTAAATGATAGGAAGAATACTCGAAACTTAATAAAGCGCACATGGTGTTTTGTGCGCCGCACAAAGTATAGGGTTCTTCAACTGAAACTTTCGAAATTTGTTAGTTGATAGCGGTCATCTCATTGAAGCCACATCTGTCAAATTAGTTATCGTTTATTTAGTCTGTTTTACCAAATTACTTGTAGACAAGCACTCTAGACAACGATGTGTGTTCAATGAATGATTTTTGGAGCAGTTGACAAATAACCCTAAATTCCATGAAAAATTATATTCTGGATAAATGGATAGATGAACAAACAAAATTGTCCAATTTAGAACGATATTGTTCCACCAATCTATGCATTCCGAATCAAGTCATTTAGTGTGAATTTTGGGCTATATTCCTTTGAGAACGACGGTAGCCAGGCCATCACTGTCAGCGGCGCGCACTGCAGTTCGATGACTACCGATTTTTTTAGCTTGAATCGGATGATCTGAATATTAAGGACATACATACAAAACTTCCATAATTGGTCGTTACAACCCTTCAGTCAGGATTACGACCTAGTTTCTAACACCACTTATGTTGTGTTTGTTAATTTTATACATGAGTGGTGGGACCTACAGTTTAAAGTCGACTCCGAACGACAGATTTTTAAGAAACTTTTCATTGCAATTTTACTTACTCTCAGAGTTTTTGCCAGAAACCTGCTGAGAGGAAGTCGCCGAAGAAATACTTTTGTATTTTATTTTGATGTCTGGCCTGGGGCTTGAACCCTGGATTTTCATCTAATAAGCCAACGCACTACCTTCTAGACCACGGCGACCACAATACTATATTATATTTATTATATTAAGGACATGTGGAACATAATTCCTGCCATATTGGTTATTTATTCTACACGGGCAATCCTCAAAGCTAACATTATCTATGTCATCGGTTAAATGCCACACGATGTTAGTGACAGAGTCATTGAATATCCGCGGCGGATATTTTATGTTATAGTCCACATAAAAAGGCTTCAATAGGTCCTTTAAAATAAGAAACAATTGCGGTGGTATTCCATACAGACATTGTTTTATTTACATTTAAAGATAGGAACCGCTTAATAACATACCCTATATACCTAAAAGTTGCCTTAGTCTAGTAGATAGTGTGTTGACTTATTAGACGCAAGCCCACGGTTCAAACCCCAGGTCAGACAACAAAACGAAATATGAACAAATATTTCTCCGGCGACTTCCTCTTAGAAGATTTCTGTCAAAAACTCCGGTAGTAAATAAAATTGCCATGAAAAGTTTCTTAAAAATTTATCGTTCGGAGTAGACTTTAAACTGTGGGTCCCACCACTCATGTATAAAATTAACACGCACAACACAAGTGGTGTGAGAAACTAGGACGTTGTACAATAGGTCAATTCGACCTCCGGGTACTGTACTTGTCTTAATTGACAAGTACATGTCCTCCAACCTAACATAACCTTACTCCGGCGACTTCCTCTCAGCAGATTTCCGGCAAAAACTCTGAGAGTAAATAAAAATTGCCATGAAAAGCTTCTCAAAAATCTATCGTTCGCAGCAGACTGTAAACTGTAGGTCCCGACACTCATGTATAAAATTAACACACACAGCATAAATTGCGTGAGAAGCTAAATCGTAATCCTGACTGAAGGGTTGTAATGATCAATTATGTATGTATGCAATGATTACAACAGCCAATTTAGATTCAAGCCAAAATATAATCTTTGCCTCGAAACCTATGCATGAAACCCAGTACTTTGTAAAACCCCACACTCAAATACGCTATACATCCTGTATAAATGCCGGTCATATTACCAACATTTGGGTGCGGCTAATTGGTGCCTTGCTTAGCTAAAATTTTATTTTCTCACGCTTAATACCTTTTTGTTAAAATTTTCTTCATACGCTACTGCCTACATAGAGCCTGGTGTTTATATACCTTTTGCTATATGCCAGCTATTACGATATATGATGCAAAAACGGAGAGAAAAACAAAACAAAATCAACAAAAAATCGATCAATTTCAGACGAATGAAAGAGAATGTTAAATAACAGAAGCCTTTTTGACAATATACTCAAAACATACAAATACTACTACAAATACATACATATACATGCGTTCATATCAATAAGATGTGTGATATTGATGATAAAGGATATCAAAAAAAAACAACACAAAGAATAAAAAAAATCAAAGAAAAATTTGTTTTTGTTTTTGAACAAAAAGAAAGAAGAAAAGAAAAATCAAATCACTGCCACGGGCCGACCGGTGTTCTATAGTAACAATAGAAAGGACAACTAAACACACATACACATCAATACATACAGGCTACTTTATTGAAATGTAGGAATTCCGATAGCCGAAAATCAAATATAACTTCTGAACATTAAAAATCATAAAGAACAACATTGGGGGAAATGTTTTGAAAAGCCAGTTAAAGGAATTGCTTCCAGGAATGAAACAAAACGAGAGAATAGCATGCACAGGACCGCAAACGATGGCACACATGTACAAAGATTCCGAAAAGATGAATAGGGAGAGAAACAACAATAACAAAAAGTTAAATCACCTGGCCCATTTGGTTGGCTAAAAGGAATAATTGAAACTAGAAAAACCGTTGTATTATTACACGCGCTGAACAAATAAAAGTTTTTAAGAAAGTCAACAAACTAGAAGAGCAAGCAATTCGAACTGAAGAACACTCTAAAAATTATGATGCTTAGTGAAGATTTAAAAGCACAAAGGTTAGGTTAGGTTAAGTTAGAGGACGTGTACTTGTCAATTAAGACAAATACAGTACCCGCAGGTCGAATTGACCCATTGTACAACGTCCTAGTTTCTCACACCACTTATGTTGTGTGTGTTAGTTTTATACATGAGTGGTGGGACTCACAAAACTTCTTACAAAATTTTATGTAAGAAATTAATTTTTTTAATTGAACTTTCATTGAATAGAGGTTCCATTGAAATTTTCTTAAAGCCAGTTCAATGCCATGTGTAGAGGCATTGGAAATTCCCTATGACTATGGCTTTTAATTTAATACGAACAACAATGATTTTACAGGTTTCGAGGATATTCGCTGTACAATCACTGCCGACAATAACTATTGTCAAGTTATTCTTACAAAATGCTATTTGACCTCCAAAGAAATTTTTTGGATTTTATTTAACAACCAACAGCTGCTTGATTGTTAAAACGAATCGAACGTAACTGGCTATTGTTATGTTTTTTTTGTCACCTCTATTATAGCACGATCACGATTATCGAATAAAAGAAATACATTTTTTTGGCTTTTTCCTAAAGAAATAAAATTTATATTCCCGCTTGTAGCCTATTCACGCTGAATTATCCTGTCAATACCCAGGCATTATTACAGGCATCAATATTTTTCTATCATTTAATTCGTTGATATTTTCAAGACTTCTTAAACACTTGTATGCCTGTTTAGTCCTGCTTCTAAACGTTTTCCTATACAGTAAAGTTTTTGTGTAAAAGTAAATGAGATTATTTACTATAAGACCTGGTTAATTCCATTTGATATGGTTTATTTAGTTAATAGCCAACAGAATCTATAAAGCATGTCCTTTTAAGAATATAAGTTATGTTTAGCGGATATCCTTAAAAATTAGGAAATTAAAAAATTTAATGCTTACGGCCAGACAAACCGTAGAATGGAATGGAGGAAGCAGTTTTTACCCGGCTATTTATAATAAAAAAACAATAAAGGACGATATTTCTATGCCTACACAAGGCACACAAACATGCAATGCGTTTGCAAAGGAAAGCTGTGGATTTATCTTGACAGTACGGGACAATGACAAGATGCTCTATCAATGCCGATGAAAGATTTGGTGAAATTGTTAATCCTGCGTTTTGGCCGCAGGGTGTATTGGTACGGGAATTCGTATTCAGGCTGGGCCATCGAAGGAATGGTGCTAATTGTCCTATTTCTCAAAAAAAATAATTTCGAAATCGTCTTTTAATTTCAAAATTGCTTATCAAAATGTTCGCGGCCTTAGGTCTAAACTTTCTTCGCTTTATAATAGTTGCTTTGATTTTGAATTTGATGGAATTGCTTTTACTGAAACTTGGCTGAATTGTAATATTTTTGATTCTGAGATTATGTCTGGTAATTTTAGTATTTATAGACGGGATAGGAGGTCTAAAAATGCTGGTGGTATTCTTATTTCCATTTGCTCTAAATACACATCTGAATTGATTGACTTGTGTTCTCCTGAGGATATTGAGTTTATTTGCGTTGGGGTCTATGATCGTGGAAAGTCTATATACATTACTTGCTCGTATATTCCTCCCTGTTCTGACATTCATATCTATAGGTCTCACTTCGATTTAATTTCTAGAGTAATTGATTCAATGGGGCAAGAGGAGTGATTTTAATCTTCCGCATACATCTTGGAATTTTTCACCAGAGACTGGCTCATTGGTGCCATGTTCTTCAGTTCCGTTCTATGATGAAATTCTGTCCGTTATGTGTGATCTGGGTCTTTTCCAGGTGAATGGTGTATTGAATTCAATGGGAAGAATTTTGGATCTTGTATTTTTAGAGGATCCAAGTATTTCTTCGTTATTTCGCATTGATCCTATATTGAAGTTGATCTTTGTTTACCTCCTTTAATAAATCGCTCATTTAGTGCTGAGGGGCGTTTTAATTTCCATCGTACGGATTTTAGTCGTTTGAATACACTCCTAGCCTCTGTAGATTGGTCGTCTATACTAATTTCACCACCATATGACTCTCTTTCACTTGACAGGATCTTGGATGGCTTTTATGAGGTATTATTTAAATGTTTTAGGGAGTGTGTTTCATTTGTAAATAGTCGTTTGGAGCGTTCTGGTCCTCCTTGGAATTCGGCTAGACTGTCAAGGTTGAGGAACAGAAAATCAATGGCATACAAGTGAACTTCCTAGTGTCCTGAAGTTAAAAGATTCACCTGAATAATAAAATTGGTTTCAGGCTCTTTCTGTGTAGTCCAATTTTTCGTACTGAAAATATGGCATTACCAAAACAGGCCAGGTTTCAGATATTTCCGGCTGATTGCTAAAAACTGTGAGGCGCCTTAGTCTAGTAGATAGTGTGTTGATTTATTAGACATGAGGCCACGGTTCAGAACCCAGCACAGACATCTTCAACAAAACGAAATACTAAAAAATATTTCTTCGGCGACTTTCCGTCAGCAGATTTCTGGCAAAAACCTTGAGAATCAATAAAGTTTCCAAATTTTCTCAAAAATCTGCCGTTCGGAAGGTCCCGCCACTCATGTATAAAATTAACACACACCCACACAGCATAAGTGTTGTAAGAAACTAGGGCGTAATCCAGACTTAAGATTTGCGATATATGTACATATGTGAAGGCAGGAGAACCAATTTTATAAATTCCATACCAAGATAGAAAATAATAGGACAAAAGTGGAAATCAATGGACTCAGTTTTAGAAAATCACTTCCATCAGACTTATATGCGACAATTTTGCGCACAGGAATCCATGCCATTGACGTATGAGGCTATGTCTCGCACTTATCTACAAACGAATAACCAAGTAGCTCGTAAATACATTTAATACAACACCACCATCCCTATGAATGGTATAAGAGGGCCTAGACATTTCATAAGGAACCCTAACACTGTTGTATTGGGTCGAGTTCCGTAAGTTACGAGGATAATGAGATGGTGGATTATGTGGTGAACCAAGAGGCAATTTTGTGGCTAATTGGTCTTGATATAAAGCAATATACTTCAGAGAAGAGAGCAAATTTTGCTGCTTAATGGCATAATTTTAGCGCCCAGCTTGAATCAAGCAGTTACATACATACATAATTGGTCATTACAACCCTTCAGTCAGGATTACAGCCTAGCTCCCCACACAGCACTTATGTTGTGTCTGTTAATTTTGTACATGAGTGGCGGGACCTACAGTTTAAAGTCGACTCCGAACGACAGACTTTTGCGAAACTTTTCATGGCAATTTTATTTACTCTCAGTGTTTTTGCCAGAAATCTGCTGAGAGGAAGTCGTCCAAGAAATACTTTTTGTATTTTGTTTTGATGTCCGGTCTGGGCTTTGAACCCTGGCTTTTCGTCTAATAAACCAACACACTACCTACTAGACTACGGTGGCTTCATCAGATCAAACTTCTTCAGATCAAGCAGTTACTAATCCCCAAAAAAAGAAGAATCTCGAATAAGCATCTAAGGCTCTTAGCAGGGTATTTTATGAAGAACTGCAGAGTGATTACCACTTAAACTAAACTGATCTCTCTCTGACGTTATAAGGTCAGAACAGAGGCTTCACAAACAGAAGTTGGTGGCATTGTCGCTCATCCACTTATATTGTGTCCTGATAGTGCTTAAATTCCTTTAAAAGCTTAGATATTAGAATGCAAAACAAAAAACGCTATTATCCCTTGTGTTGCAGTCCAAGTGTAACACCAAATTAAAAGCATAGCTATGGGAGAACGAAGTTCCCGTAGTCTAGTAGATAGTGTATTGGCTTACTAGACGTAAAGCCAGGGTTCGAGCCCCATCAAAACAAAATACAAAAAGTATTTCTTTGGCGACATCCTCTCAGCAGATTTCTGGCAAAAACTCTGAGAATAAATAAAAATTACCATGAAAAGTTTCTCAAAAATCTGTGGTTCGGAGTCGACTTTAAACTGTAGGTCCCGCCACTCATGTATAAAATTAACACACACAACATACATAAGTGGTGTGAGAAACTAGATCGTAATCCTCACTGAAGGGTTGTAATGACCAATTATGTATGCATGGGAGAACTATGCCACAATTAGCACATTCACTAGCTTTGGCAAGCAAATGCTGTATCGTAGTCAAGCTGGCTGTGCAATAATGAGTCCACGGCTGAAAGAGCACGAGGACTGATGCCACCCAACGATGCAAAGAGAAAACAAAAACTTACACATGTGCCCAGGTGACGAAAAAAAATATGCTTAAGTTTTAATTGAATTGAAACACAATTAAAACGACATTCAAACACCTTTTCCTATAAACACACTCTGTCTCTGTCTGATTTCTCCCTTATATAGGCGTATAAGAAGAAATTTCAATTGAATCGAAGATTTTAAAAGGAAATGTCACCTTTTCTCTGCTTTTGAAATGAAGAAACGCAAAAATAAAAGTAATTACACCGGTTAATAAATCCCAAAGAATAGAGTACACATGGGCATGACTCATATACAGAAATACTCATACATGGGAAATGTTTCCTGCAAACGGCATCTGCCCCATAGCAACAACCCTTATAATACAAATACAATCAGTATATAACACATTAAGCATTGGCGCACTTACCACTGCTAAACCATTTGCCCACTTTACCAACAAGTCAGACAAACAATAACACAAGACAAGAGCACCTTACCACCATCAACATGCATGAAATCTGGAAATATTTTTTTGCTGATTTCATTAAGCTATGGTCAGACTGAGTAAATATTTGAAGTAAAACATCATTTATTTCTTTGCTCTAGTGTGACCATAAAATATTTTATGGGTGCAAACAAGATTTTGAGAAAACAAATTTGTTTGCTTGCAAACAAAAATGTCTCTAATGTGACCATAGTGTGACCACCCGTATCAAATATTTTCTACTGTTTTCGAGCAAATAAATATTTGATCGTGCAAAAATTTTGTAAGAGCAAACAGTGGCAAATACAGCTGTTGCAAGCAGTGTTGTCCACTTTTAATAATAAATATTAAAATTTTTTAATAAAATCACCAAAACGGAAAGCTTTTAATAATAAATTTTATATGAAAAGTAGAAATTAAAAAAAAAAATAGTGTAAAGACCTTTCGACAGGTTTATTAAAAGTTTTGATCCATTAGTTCATTAGTTGAACCAGGAACAAAAAAATATTATTTTTTATCAGATTTTTTTAAATGCAAGTTTGTACCAAACGAAGAATCATACATGTAATTATATGGAATAGTGTTATATGGAACAAAAAATTGTTTAACCTACTAATTTCTAAGAAAATTGCAATACGGTAAAAAAAATCTGGTAACGATCATAATTTTTGTTTAACAGACGAATGGGTTCAAATTTTTAATACGCCAATCGAAAATTCTTTGAAAGAACTTTTATTTGATATCTATCTCAGGGATGATGATTATATTTCAAAGTTTTATTAAAGCAGCAATTTATTATCTGGACCTTAGAGACCAATATCTCCAAAACCAGTCATCGACGGCACAAAATTTTTATGTTTAAATACAGTATGGTATTAAGTTATGTATTTTATCGTTTAAACGCAATTCAGTTGTCAACACTGATGTAGAAAAGAAAACAATTAAACAGCTGTGGGAATTTAATTTATTTTTTCTCAAAGAATATGGCGCCTGCTCCGCAACTTAACACAAATAATGTTTTCTCATCTTCCATTTCGAATTTTTATTTATTTTTATTCATTTATTTATTTATGTTATATTTTTCCCCTTCTTTCTGTTGTTCTAATTAAACAAATTTGTATATTTTCGTTTTGTGAAGTTTCTGTTTTGTTTTGTTTTTGTTTTTTTAATCATGTTTACCTTTTCTTTTCCATTCTTTTTCTGATGAAACAAATTTTGTTTATGAGAAAATACAAAATATTTACTTCGGTCTGACCGCAGGGAAAACATGTTTGCTCCAAATTGTATTTGATGCTGTTTCATTGATATTTGGGAAAATAAATTTTGTCAAATATTTACCGTCAATGTGACCAGCAAACAAACTACATAAACATTTAATGCAAATACGAGTAAACATATTTGAAGCAAATATTTTTTCAGTGTGACCACAGCTTTAGAATTCGAAATAGTTGTGCTGATACATCTTGCCGGGTACGAAATCAAAATAATAGAACAAGTAAGTGCAGTTAGTTCTCCAGAGCAAGAGAGAGAGAGAGAGATAGTGATAACACTGGTATTTCCAATTGTTTTGATTATTTTATAGAATAAAACTCTCCACAGAATTCCAGAGTTCCAAAGGTAATAGCATTGGCGCGCGAGTATTACAGTTCCGAACGTATGTATGTATGTACATGCATGTGTTAATAATTGCTTGTTTTGATGGTTGGTTGGTTGGTTGGTTGGCAAGTATTTCAGCAAAGTTGACAGCTGCCCTGGTGGCATCAACCCCTAAAAATAGATTCCAAATTAAAAGAAAAAAAACTATTCGTGAATAGTTCATGTACATGGAAGTGTTAAAGATATTGTTGAACTACGTCATCACAAATTGTGGATAACATTTGATGCCTGCCTATATATATGTATGAGTATATGTATGAGTTTGTATTGCTGTGTCACCATCCCTTGATTTTTATTCAAGAAATTCTGTTTCTCTCTTAAGGATGCGAAAAGAATAATTATTCTATGCCGTGATTTCTTTCTTTGATTTTCTTATTCTCTTTCGGACATTGACTTGTCTGCATCTGCTGCCAAGGGTTTCTTTTTTTATTATTTCTAAACAATTGTTCGAATTTACAACAAACATTTCGTAGTAATAAAAGCAATAACAACAATAAACAGTAAATGAAATCACTGTTAATATTTTATACCACGATTGCGGTACCTGGTAGTTCTTTTCTTTTTTTTGGAAACTGTTGGTGGTGGTTTGATGTTGACTGTGGCAAAATTATTCAATTCATTGCGTGATTTTTATCAAAGCTAAGTATTGTAACCGCAAATGTTTTCGTAGAAACATAATAAAGACAAAAATTTTTTACAAGATCTTCTATTTTTTGTCTGAGAATTTGTTTGACATGTGCAGGAACGTCTTTTTTGCAATGTTTGTAATAGTCAAAGCAGTATTGGTGTTACAGATACACTGACTTGTATTGCAGTTGGCTGATAATTATTATCACTTGAAATTTGTTCAGGGGTCCTGAAGTACTGCCTTCAATCGAAATGTTTACCCCAAACCCAGTAGCTCTAGCGAACTTCAGGATACTCTTCAGTATCAATTACGATAACTTCCTGCTTAGCACATTAAAGGCATCCAGTTGATTCGTTTTTCTCATCAAAAATTCTACAGATGAGGCTTGAAGCGATTCCTATTCAGAACAAATTTTACACAATCACAAGGCCGGTTACCACTACAGTAATCCCTCGATTTACGTCGCAGTTGGTTCCAAAAAAAGGCGACGTAAATCGAAACGACGTAAATCGAATTTCATATTGCTCATACTACAAAGTAGTATGTTTTTAACAAGGAACTTAAGAAAGTTACAGTAATCCCTCGATTTACGTTGCAGTTGGTTCCGAAAAAAGGCGACGTAAATTGAATGACGACGCAAATTGAAGTTAGAGGGAACAAAAAATTTGACGACGTAAATCGAAACAACATTAATCGAGGCGACGTAAATCGAAGGATTACTGTATAAGGCTGCCTCTGGATATTCAAGTGCAAAACTCAAATCTCTTCCTACTAAAATTACTTACTTAATTCGTCATTATAACCGTTTAGTCAGGATTATAACCAAGATACTTATGGTTGGCGGAATATGTAGTTTAACGTCGAGTACAAACAACTTATTTGAGAAGCTTTTCATGGCTGTTTTATTTACACTCAAGATTTTTGCCTGAACACTGCTGTGAGAAAGTTGCCGAAAGAAATATTTCTTCATATTTCGTTCTGTTCGAAAGGTCTGAGCTGGAGTTTGAAACACTGGTTCACGTCTAATAAGCCAACACTTTACTTACAAGACTAGGACAACTTCACACTATAATTATCTTGCAAAAGTCTAGATTGTATTTAGTCTGGCTTGATTTCCTTTCTCTCTATTTTGGCTTTCACTGAGTAAATCTTCGCAACTTTTCTTCTCATTCCTCAAAGACATTGTCGCATCATCAGAAAAGTGGAAGATCAACTACTTACTCATTGGCATCAATTTCCACATGATCTTACACACGCACATAATTGATCTTTACAACACTTCAGTCAGGATTACAACTTAGATTCTCACACCACTTATGCTGTGTGTTTTAATTTTATACATGAATGGCGGGACACCGAACGACAGGTTTTTGTGAAACTTTTCATGGCAATTTTATTTACCCTCAGAGTTTTTGCCAGAAATCTGCTGAGAGGAAGTAGCCGAAGAAATATTTTTTATATTTCGTTTTGTTGAAGATGTGCAGCCCTTGCGCTGACCAACTTCTTCCTCTTTCCTGATTTTTTTTTGTGGAATTTGGTCAGTACAAGTTAAGCACAGTTTTGAGATTTTCTCCATGAATTCCGAATATTTGACTCAGAGACCAAATATCTTCTCTCCTTTCCCGCTATGGATGGTATCTATTAAAAAAATATGTAGCTTCCAAACTGCTTAGAATTGATGTAATTTCGTAAATTGGCAGTTAAAGAGGAAGCTGTCAGTGACTCGATTTGTAATGCCTCGTGTTAACGCGTTTTCAAAACTGTTGCCCCCTTGAAATTTTTCCTGCATGAGAATTCAACCATCATGGTATACATCCAATGCATCATTTCTGAATTCCAATTCCTCTTTTATTTTTACAAGCCTACTTCTAGGTTGATTTTGGTGTACGTAACGCATCAGTGCTAATGCTTGAGCTTCTTTCCTCAATTAAACCTTTAAGGAAATCTTGTTGGAGTACTAGAACTCAATCTTTTTGTACAAAATGTGCCCCTAAAACACTTCGGCTTGTTCTTTATTTACTTGACATACAAATAGAAAAACTCTTTAATTTTTTCGGGAATATTCCATTGCCAGTGAGTGAATCATTATGCCAGTGAATATTTGAATTCTGTTTACTTTGAAATACAAAGTAAGTCAAAATCATTTAAAAATTTTATAATTATGCCACGATAATTATCAAAATATGCCACAAGCAAAAAAAATAAAATCCAATACCGAAATTTTGTTGTCGTTCGTTGTTTTCTTTTTCTGTTGTTTGTTTTTAATCATATTTTTATCAGTTGACGACAATCAGTCTCATTGTTTTTCTCCCGCTTCATTTTAATTTCCCACATTTGCGTTTTTTTTCTTTTTTGATTATTACGTTTCGATTTAAATTCAAATTCGTATACAAATTCTATGGATTCTATAGACAGAAATAAAGAAAAACATTTTTTTCTTTATTTTTATTTGTTTTTTTTTTTTTTTTGTTTTTGTAGGTATTGTACCATATTTATGAATATGGAGCATATTTAAATGAATAGTAAAGGAATATATGTAAATAATTTGTACGTATGAGTGCATGTATCGATGTATATCAACCACTTAAGTCCACCTTAAAACGTAACCAGGTGTTGTTTTCAGTTGGCTTATATAAAATACGTTTTACGGTTTTTTACTTTTATGAGTGTACGTATATAGGTATGTATCGTATGTGATTATGTGTCCATAAGATTGCTTAAACGTCTGAATGCATTACGAAACCCCAAACGAGACCTTTTTCTAGCTTTTTTTTGCGTCTTTGTTTTTCTTTGTCTCTGTAGCTTCTTCGATATTTATTGTTATAAATTCATTTCAAAGCAGATAATTAAGGGAATTGATTTGTTTCTAGAAGTAGAAAAATAAAGTTTGCTTTACCTCATGACCATGTGAGTATCGAAAAGTGTTCAATATCACTGCACACTGATAGAGAAAGAGCGGCAACCATCTGCCTTGATCACCAGTGCATTCTGTTTCATACATAAGTACATAATTGGTCATTACAACCCTTCAGTCAGGATTACGACCTAGTTTCTCACACCACTTATGTTGTGTGCGTTAATTTTTAAACATGAGTGGTCGGTCGGACCTACAGTTTAAAGTCGAACAACAGATTTTTGAGAAACTTTTCATGGCAATTTCTTTTTACTCTCAGAGTTTTTGCCAGAAATCTGTGAGAGCAAGTCGCCGAAGAAATATTTTGTCATATTTCGTTTAGCTAGAGATGCCTGACCTGTGGTTTAAACCGAGGCCTCACGTCTAATAAGCCAACACACTACCTACTTGACCATGGCACTCTGTTTCACTGCAACTAAAGTGTTGTATTATACACTCCACTCTGATTTTCTATTGATACAGAGGGCTGAGATGGTGGCATGAGGACATTGAGACCCACTGTAGTTAAACCGCGACAAACCTTCCAAAGCTGAGAAACCTCAAACCCATTTGAACCGATTATATGATTCCTTATATTTTTCTTGATAATAAATTTGATTTTATGAATACAACAAAGACTTTTAATCTGAAGATAGGGAAGTTTCCGGTAGGGCCTTTGAAGTATATGCCGATGATTTCAAAGAGCTAGACAGAATAGACAGTGGAGCATGTATTAAGTGTTCTGGTATTAGATTTTCATATAGACTGCCTGACCACTGCAGTGTTCTTCAAGCGTTAGTCAATGTAATATTGAAAGAGCGCAACTTTGAATTTATTTTTTATTTTAATTGTGTGGCTACTGCGGTTACCGCAATAGACTTAGCATAGCCTTTAATAATTTCTACAGCAACTGTGGATCTAAGGATGAGGAAGAGACTATATTTCTTCATCATTTCCTTCTTACGATTTGCTCTGCTTTTAAGCTTTTGTTCATCTGTCTGTGAAGACAAAATTGGTCAAAATTTGTCAAAATATTCCACATACTAAAGGCTGTGAATGTAATACATTTTTGGAATTTTCAAGCAATATTTTTAGACATGGCTCATGGCATGCGTCATTGTCTTCTCTTTATTGTACAGCTAACATACAGCAGTGAATTGTAATGGGTCTAGACCTGTGGGAGAAAGGAAAGAGGGAATAATCACCCTTATTCTGGTTGTCGTCATCGACGCAAAACGACGTCGAATTGGTATTCTGTTTGTCGTTATTGACAGTTATCGATGACTGTCGACACACATTTGGTATTCTGTAAGCCAATACTCAGTCGATATTGTGTTGTGTCGGCTCTGATTTTGTCGACATCATTTTTAGTAACGACGAACATTAAAAATTAACTCCTGTGGTAAATTTTTATTGTCTTACGTTTTTCTTCCTTAGCACAATAGCGATATGAATCGCCTTGATATCCATAAATACAGTTACACGTCGCCAAATGATTTCTAACAAAACATTCGGTATTCTGCCCACAGGTACCAGGACATTTCCCATTAACACTGCCCTGTTCGACGGGCAGTCGGAATCAAACATTTCCGTCGTCAACCTTCATAATGATTGCCAAATTAATCAGGTAAACATTGACAAGATGCAACGCCATTTTGTTGGTTCGACAACTTCAGGTGGATTTTGTTGTATGGGAGACTATAGCACAAATGTATTACGAGTATAGCCAGACTCACAATAACACACTGGAGTGTGGCTATTAACACCACAAACTGCACTTTGGTCACAAAGTCCTGAGCAGGGATCATTACATTTCTGATTAATACAAGTTTGTTGCGAGGGACATTCAGAGTTTGTAACGCATTCAGGGCGCCAATTAGGTGGTTATCCTGTATACTCTGGTAGGCAAGTACATGAAGGTGTTGTTCCTATATCCTTACAGATGCTATTCGCAGAAATTGTAATCCTATCAAACTTACTCATTCGGCACTGAACAAATGGATTCCCTATATAGTTTTGGATACAAGTACAGAACGGACTGTGGTTTACAACATTGCAAAGCGCAAAACGGCCACATATTCCTGGACATGGATCAATACATCGCTGATTTCGACAGGCCTGATGATAAACAACTTTTTTTTCTAAATAAATCATAAAATGAATCGGCTGACTTAAATATTAGAGATGTGTGTTCTGTGTTATTACAATTTTCGATAAACAGTCGACGTCAACACAGTACTGTTACAGAATACCAAAACACTGTCGACGTGATGTCGACGACGATAGAACACGATGTCGACTCAAAAACGACGACGACGACAACCAGAATAACGGTGAATATTCAAGGACATTAGATTTGAATCTGTCCATTTCATAAGAAAAATTCATATTTTTCTTCTTTCTCTAACATTTATTACTTAATTAAAGCCTTACCTTTATCATCCTCTTAGTTTAAGAAACTTTCATATTTTTAAGAATACATTCCTTTACATGTCTGTTATTTTTCCTATACGCTAACATTGTATATTTATTGTGTTATTGCTTTTATGATTGTTGTACTATTAGGCAACAATATCTCTCCTCAATATCATTTGTTTTATAAAGTTTTTATTTTTTGTTTTCAATATTTTTTTACGTTGTTTTTTTTTTTGTTTCTATTTTTGTTTTTCTTCTCTAAATATTAGCATAAGACCAAGTGTTCCAGTATTTTAATTTTATTTTATTTTATTTTTCTTTTATGTCGCCTTTTGTACTCATGTTGTATGTACATTATGTACGTATGTATGTATGTATGTTTTTGTCCATGTTTGCAAGTTTTAAACGTCAAAAGCATTTAATAAAGTGCGTTTTTCTCTTGTTCTTACTTTTACGCTGTTATTTGGTTTGGTTTTTTTCCGTCTGCTGATTTTTTAGGGTAGATAAGTTAATAATGGGGGTATAACCTGGTGTATAAAATTCATTTATCCTCTTATTTTCAATTCCCCTGTTCAAGTATTGTAATTTACTTAAACGCGTTGCGCATGTGTATTGGATTCAATAAGTGTTTGTTTAATAATAATAAACGAATATTTTTAATAGAATTTTATTTGCTTATGTTAATAAGTAAATGATAAGGTATTGTAATTGAATATTTAAATCAGGTTAGTTTTTCCTTCTACAGCAATGAGTGATAAAATTTGGCTGCAAATAAAATTTTAAAATGTATTTCCTAAATTTACAGAAATAGACAGACATGTGTGATTCTTCTTGCACCTAATTATTCTCAATGCCAATTTGCAGGTCTATAAATCGTCATAACTTTTGATGATTCATGCCCCTGCCAACAACTGGACACATTTACAAGAACTTCAGCCACACACACACATCAATAATGACTTTTGATTTGAGAGTACCAACTAGGCACTCTGGTGTAAAAAATCGGAGATCCCCAGTAGGACTTTTAGAATTTATATCGATAGCTTTAAAATGCTAGACGAAGAAGGCTGTGGTATCTAGTCTAGTAGGTAGAGTGTTGGCCCGAGTTCGTATTCCAGGTCAAACTTCAAAACGAAATATGAAAAAAAAATATTTCTTCGGCGACTTCCTGTCAGCAAATTTCTGCCAAAAACTCTGAGAGTAACTAAACCTGCCATGAAGAAGTTTCTCAAAAATCTGTCGTTCAGAGTCGACGTTAAACTGTAGGTCCCGGCCACTCACGTATAAAATTAGCGCACACAACATGAGTGGTGTGAGAAGCTAGGCCGTAATCCTGACTGAAGGGTTGTAATGACCAATTATGTATGTATGTATGTATGTGTGCCACATTTCACGTGCAAAATTTTAAGGCAGGCCTACCAAACTAGGATAATGGATGTACTAGATCCAGATATATCGTGTGTTGATTTTGATGATATTCTCATTTACCGCGAACTGGATGACATGAGGTTACAAGTGAAGTAGTACCTCTAGAAATTGCCTCTAGTGCCTCTAGAAAATACTTCATGATCCACGTGAACCAACAAACCAAACAACTGAATCCGGTACCCTCTAGATTTCAGCTCTGATTTCACAAAGCTCACTTGAGCACGCATAGCGGCCCGTTGTGATGCCACGGGTGAACGCAGTCCCTGTACTGACCAAGTTGCACCAAAATCAGGGAAGAGGAAGAAGTTGGTCAGCGCAAGGGTGACTTCCTCTCATCATATATCTGGTAAAACCTCTGAGAGTAAATAAAATTGCCATGAAAAGTTTGTCAAAAATACGTCGTTCGGACGCGAATTGTAATTCATGTATAAAATCAACACACACCAACATAAGTTGTGTGAGAAGCTAGGTCGTAATCCTGACTGATCCCCGTTTACCTGGGTTTTGAAACCGATGCAATACTTGGCTCAAGGAGGCATATCTTCTTTAGCAGCAGGAATGTATGTGCAATATTACTTGATTCTGCTGGACTTTTATGGACTACTGGCTGTCTTCTGTTCTTAAGTCACATCGTTGTCCAACGCAAAGATTTTTTATCTGGATATGCAAAAATTAGTTTTTCCGACATAATTTCACTAAATTTTGTGAATGGTAACCAAGTCAACCGTAGTCGCTGTAGTTACTATGCAGTGTGTTGGGTTATTAGACGTGAGGCCACAGTTCAAAATCCAAACTGTACTTATATTCACTCAAATTTCTTCTACAGCAGCTGTGGATCTAAGGTAAGAAAGAGGCTATCACTTGCCGCATGTATCAGTGCCATGGTCTTGCCATGAAGTGGCAGAGGTTCTTAACCTTACATTTCCCAGAGTCTTTAACACACCTCTCCAATGTGTGATAACCTGGTTAAATATTAAATTATTAAAAATTATAATTGTATGTATTATACACCTAGCCACTGGCCTAGATGGGACCTTGAACTTCAAGGAACTGACCGAAACTGACATAAATTTCAAACACTATCTATTTTCGCATATTCCGAAGAACATCTAAATCGATTTCTTTAACTAGAGGATTTACCTTTAAAAATAACATACAAATTTTAAAACTTGATCGAAATAGTTTCTATGTGGTGCAGCCCCAGTGCTGATCAACTTCTTCTATGAGTTCGGTGGAATTTGGTCAGTACGGGGACTGCGCTAAGCATGCTCAAGTAGGCTTTGGTATCAGAGCAACTACTCCAACATAACCTTGGTTCCATGGTATGCTATTTAAAATATTCTCATATTAAAACTTGGCTGATACGCAGACCTCTAGATATTAAATTCAATTCTGAAAGTTTTGCACAGCCGTTTACAAATTATGAATACATTTTTTTAAATTCAAACTCTTATGTAAATTTTGTAATCCAAAATTAATTATACGAGTATTCTCCAACAAATTATTCAATCATTTCAAACTATTTCTAGCACTAAAGGTTAACGATTATTTATTAATGATGTTTACTTTGTAAGTTGTTTAAACCGCCCCTTATTATACGCTTTAGAACATAAAAAATAGAAAAATAACAACAATAAATGTAAATAATTAAACAATTGACATGACACTTCATTATAAGGTGTCAAACCAAAAAGCCAGACAGTCAACCAACCAAACATCTGACAAATGAAAGTGAAATTCAAAGCAAACAAAAAAACAAATTGATGACACCTGGACTTAAACAAACAAACTGAAAAAGAAAGAAGTAAAGAAACCACGAAACGAAAAACAAATAAATGCCACACGTGAACAATTTTGATTACACGATTAACAGAATTAATAAAAAATGGAATTGGAAACAAATTTTAAAATAAAAGAATTATTAAGAATTTCGAAAAATGATTTTTATCGCGTTAGCGCCATTGTTTTCACTTTTATTCAAAAACAATTGAAAATTTCTTTGGAAATTGTTTACTTACTGGTTTCTTATTATCACCGAAAGAGGGGAGAATTTTACTGTGTAGAGGAGTGAAATGTAAATTTGTTTTCAAATAATTAATTACAGTTACAGTGGTCTAAGCATTAACTACATACATACATACATACATGTGTACATAATTGTTCATTACAAACCTTCAGTGAGCATTACGACCTAGCTTCTCACACCACTTATGTTGTGTACATAAATTTTATACATGACTGGCGGTACCAACAGTTTAAAGTCGACTCTGAAAGACAGATTTTCGAGAAACTTTCTCATGTCAATTCTATTTTGCTCTCAAAGTTTTTGCCAGAAATCTGCAGAGAGGCAGTCAACGAAGAAATATTTTTTCATATTTCGTTTTTGTTCGAGATGTCTGACCTAGGGTTTGAACGGAGCCCCATGTCTAATAAGTCAAACACCACCTACTAGACTACGGCGACTTCATACCATTTTTTTAAAAATCCAAAAATATAATGAAGAGAAAGAGGTGTAAGCCTTCTAATATCAACAATACTAAGTCATTGTTTGAGCCATCCTTTGTGTTGGCATTATTAAAATTTATTCCCCAATAGTCTCCCTCACATTAATCAATACAGTAAGACCCCGCTTAACGCTGCTCCGCTTAACGCTGTTTCAGTATTACGCAGTAGTATTGGGATTCCCCTAAATTGCACACTGTATTGTTACTTGTTGTACATATATGTGTGCAAACTGCAGGGGTGTGGGGGCTAGGGTTAGTAGGCGTCTTTGGGCGACTGGACAATGGCATGCATCGAGCATTGGTCATACAAGGATACTTGAAGAAACTGATATTGTCGGAAGCATTGACTATATGACACCGCGATATGACTTCTCAATGAATTTTAGGACATCTATTCCGAAAAGGGAAGACTGGAGGAAAGGTGCGGCGCACCTCACGGGGGTTACCGCACAAATCTACACCGATGGCTCCAAATTGGAAGGAGCCAATTGGAATTGGATTGGAATTGGTACCTATTCGAAATCAATATCCAAGTCTATAAGGCTACCAGATCACTGCAGCGTCTTTCAGGCGGAAGTGTCTGCAATTCAGGCTGCGGTGAAAATTATTGTGGACAAAAATGTTCACAGGCGAAAAGTCACAATACTTTTCGATAGCTAAGCGGCCATCAAAGCATTTGATTCTAGTGTAATAAACTCCAAGAAGGTGTACGATTGTCGCAGATGTCTCAATGAGATGGCGAACCGATATGATGTTTGTATCACATGGGTACCGGGACATAGAGATATTCCCGGCAACTGCAGAGCGGATGATTTGGCCAGAAGAGGCACGACCATCGAACTCTCTGATGAATTCTCTACATTGGGGATCCCTTTGGATACCTGCAGGCTTATAAGTGACAATGCAATCGTGAACCTTGTCAACAGTAGGTGGGCAGCTTCTGATAAGGGCAGAACGGCGCAAAAAATCTGGCCAAGGCTGGATAGGAGGCGCACGGCGACTCTGCTTAAACTCTAAAGAAGGCTCAGTGCTGTTATCGGGGTTATTAAGGGGCATTGTATTATAGGAACGCATGCGAGGCGTATTAGTCTTGGACACCTCGCGAATGATTTCTGCAGAAGCTGTGGAGATGAGGAGGAGAATGAAACTATTCTTCACCTACTGTGCACATGCCCGGCACTTGGTCAGAATAGAAACAGACACCTGGGTGCCTACTACATCGAGGATCTAGATGAACTGTCATGCATGGATATAGCGACGGTGTATAGTATGTATGTTTTTCAACGCTATTTTGTTAGTCTGTCCAGAATAAAGATTCCAACTGTATTTTCCGAAATCGCAATCACAGTACAAACGCATCTTTCCTGCGTCACAGTTGATTTATTAGTTGTCGTCAACGTTACTAGCTGTATAAATATATATGTACGTGTTAAGTTGCCTCGTTTAACGCTGTTTCATTTAGCACTGGAACTTATTGGTACGTATCCCTCGCGTTAAACGTGGTCTTACTGTAACTTCCCTTTAAACGATCTTTATTTAGCATGAAATTGTTTTGTTTTTCAAGTCAAATTCCTCATTTATTTTCTTTGATCATCTGCAAACAATCGAAAGTAAGAATAAAAAAAACATAAAAGGGAACATGAAAATGAGAATTTTTTTTCAATTCTAATTAATTTGTAGGCTAAAAAGCCACCACAGTAGTAACGCTGTCAAAATTTCTTTTGAAAGCGTGTGATCGTATTGATTAAATGTGAATGAATGTGTTAATGTGGGCACATTATGTCACAGTCAAACGTAAAGAAATGCAAAGAAAATATTTCCATGGAAAGGACTTCATTTACTGATTCCATTCAATCAATCAAAGATCATATTCGTGGTTGATATCGAATTAGTTTTTCTCACGAAATAAATTTTTTTAATTTTTGTTTTTGTTTTTTTTTCGAATGGTTCATCACGTTTGTGATGTTCTGTTATTACGATTGTTTTATTTATCGTCAACAAATTGTTTGTTAATGGGGGTCTATTATTTGGTAATAAATACAACATGATAAAGGACTAGAAAGAGATTTTATTGGAAAGATTAAATTAAAAACATTTTATTCTCAATGAAATTGTAAAAATAAATTGTAAGAAATTGCAGTAGAAAACTAGAAAGTAATAGTTGTTAAAAAGACAGAGCCTTTGCCAGAGTAATAAAGAGAAATCCATTAGTTTTACTTCCATAAGAATTAGCAAAGGAAGATTCTGAAGATTTTTTGCTATAAAAATGCTTGACTTGGTTACATACATAACATAATTAGCCATTACAACCCTTCAATCAGGTTAAAAAGCCCTACCGCTTTGTGACAAGACTGTGGCCCTAACGATAGTCTCTTTCTCTTCCTTAGATCCACAGCTGCTGTAGAAGTCATTTAAGTGAATACTTAATCCGTTGTCATGTCTTCCAGTAGGACAGTGACCCTTGCGATGGATGACTATGGGATTTAAAACCAAAAGAGAGTCAGTAGTGTTCAATATTCATAAAAGAATCAAGCAATATTACACAATCCTGCGGCCAAAGAAGATGCGCCAAGTATTGTATTGCTTTCAAATGATCCCTGAAAACCAGGGACCCTATACACACATACATACATACATAATTGTCCATTACAACCCTTCAGTCAGGATCACGGCTTAGCTTCTCACACCACTTATGTTGCATGTATTAATTTTTATACATGAGTGGCGGGACCTACAGTTTAAAGTCGATTCCGAACGACAGATTTTTTTCGAAACTTTTCATGGCAAATTTATTTACTCTCAGAGTTTTTTGCCAGAAATCTGCTGAGGGGAAGTCGCCGAAGAAATACTTTTTTTTTCATATTTTCATTTTGATGTCTCACCTGGGATTTGAACTCGGGCCTTACGTCTACTAAGGCAACACACTACCTACTAGACTACAGCGACTTCAGGGACTTTATAACATGACATAATTGATCATTGCAAGCCTTCAGTCAGGATTACGACCTTGCTTCTAACAGCACTTATGTTGGTGAGTGTTGATTTCATGCATGAGAGGCGGGAGCTACAAGGTAAAGTTGATTCCGACGGACTTTTATTTAGTCTCAGAATTTTTGACAGAAATCTGCTGAGAGGCAGTCGCCGAAGAATTATATTTCAAATATTTCGTTTTGTTACAGATGTCTGACCTGGGTTTTGAACTGTGGCCTCACGTCTAATAAGCCAACACACTACCTACTAAACTACGGCGACTACGGTTGACTTGGTTAGTGAAATTAAGTAGGAAAAACTAATTTTTGCGTCTTCAGATAAAAAATCCTTGAACTTTAAAATAAACCTTTATAAGTAAATTAAATCTAAAACATAAAACGATATCAACCACAAATTCATTCCAAAATCATAATAGATTTTCAAATGCAAGAAAAATCCAAAAGCTATGTTCAAAAATTAACACATAATTTAGTATTCTAAACAATGCAAAATTGTTTATGCAATTAGAAAATATTTTAGAATCTAAAGAGAATACAAATACAATTTGAAATACAAAATTATGCATAAAGGCTCTGAGGAGGAAGAACATACGATTTGCCTTAACAGCACAAGTTCAAGGCGCAACAAATTTCAGATTGTTGACTTGCAATCTTCATTAAAAAAGCACATGCCTCCAAAAAATAGTAAAATTGTCAAAAAAAAAAAAGAAGCGTTTTAGGTTTTGCATGAAATATACTGGAAATACACTTGGCGCCTTAGCTAAATAAAATGCAAATTCAAATCGCAATTGTCAACAACAATAAAAATAAGATGCCATTCAGATGCAAATTTCTATCAGGGTGAATATACCAATTTGACATTGACATTAGATTTGAGCATAATTTAGAATTTTTTTTGTTATATTTTCTAACAACGAATAAAATGTTAAAAAAATACGTTTCTTTTTTTTCTTAGAAGAAATGCGTTGCAAATCTTAACAGTTTGATAGAATTTTTGTTTTTCAAATTTTCTTTGGCCTTCAGAAGTTTTCAAGTGTCAAACCAGGCACGTGTTGGTCGATTTGATAAATGCAAAGCTATGTTAGGAAATATACATATGTAGCTGCTTAATACATAAGGTGCAGCGACTTAAGTACTGAAAAGGATGAGTTAATGATTTGAGAACATTTATCAACATTTGGTTTAATGGCGACAAAATAATATACCGCTCAGGCAACGGAACTTACAATTTTGTCCTGTACTTATGCTGAAGTCGCCGTAGTCTAGTTTGTAGTGTGTTGGCTTATTAGACGTAAAACCAGGGTTCAAATTCCAGGCCAGACATCAAAACAAAATACAAAAAGTATTTCTTAGGCGACTTTCTCTCAGCAGATCCCTGGCAAAAACTCGGAGAGTAAATAAAATTGCCATGAAAAGTTTCTCAAGAATCTGTCGTTCGTAGTCGACTTTAAACTGTAGGTCCCACCACTCATGTATAAAATTAACACACACAACATAAGTTGTGTGAGAAACTAGGTCGTAATCCTGACTGAAGGGTTGTAATGACCAATTGTATATTTATGTATGTACTTATGCTGACGTACTAGGTAACTAACTACCTCTGCGTTCGGCCTTTTTTCACGAGGAGTACAAACTAACAGTTGAATTTAAAATTGTCCCTGCTTCTACTAGATTACTGTTGTTCTGTTCAGGCTGATATAATGAGTATAACGACTAAAGCTGGCATCAGAGTACATCAAGTGGATATATAAGCATATTTACTGACAATAAAAGTGGCCATTAGTATTCCTAGATAGTCTGTGATGTGGTATACATGTAATTGTTCAAGAATATCAGATGTTTCTGGAGTAAATAGCGAAACATTCGCGTATTATCTTCATACGATTTCCTAGGCACTGAAGATGTAAACATCTGTGACGTATCTGCAGCGACTTGTACAACAGAAAAGTGGAATGAATTCACACGTGAGATCAGCATTCTCTTCAGAAGAGCAGGTGAATGATCTCACGCAAATGCTTCTGGTTTGCAGAGGAGAAATGAAAGAATAAACCCACTTATGTAGAGGCTAGACAAAACTGCTTCGATTAATATATATGCACGAAGTCGCCGTAGTCTAGTAGGTAGTGTGTTGGCTTATTAGACGCAAAGCCAGGGTTCGAGCCCCATCAAGACAAAATACAAAAAGTATTTCTTCGGCGACTTCCTCTCTGCAGATTTCTGGCAAAAACTCTGAGAGTAAAAAATTGCCATTAAAAAGTTTCTCAAAAATCTGTCTTTCGGAGTCGACTTTAAACTGTAGGTCCCACCACTCATGTATAAAAAAAATTAACACACACAACATAAGCGATGTGAGAAACTAGGACGTTGTACAATGTGTCAATTCGACCTCTGGGTCCAAAATTTAAATTTAAACAAATCAGAGTCCATCCAATGAGACCTTGGTACTTTGATACACAAGCCCGAAGGCTAAAAATACCTCAATGACTTCTTTTCAATCATTCTTCGCTGCTCTGGAACCTGAGATGAAGAATTTTTTGCAGAATGGAATCCACGACTCCGAATAAGTCAGAAATGTCTTCAAAAATTTGTAGTTGAATGACGGACCATATGGGACCTAAATACCTAAACGTTTGAAGACGTTTTCTCATTTTTTCGTTCATAGGACATAGTTGACGCGGTTTTCAAATGTGAAGCGATTAATTACTCAAAGAATGCAACAAATGTTAATGAAATGATAAATAACAACCGTTATGCGTAATACGTGTCCTTTAGGCAGTTTATTACCAAAAAATTGTTATCTGCTGTTTAACATATAAATATGACTGCATAATAGTATCTGTTGCAGTTTAAATAAAAAATATGGCAACCCTGTCATTCTAAAACCTCATAACTTAAGTAGCATTACAATAAAACACACTCATTAAATGCAGACAATAATTTGAAAACAACAGGTAGGATAAATGGGATTAGCCTCCGACACACAAATAAACACTTGACCACAATTCTAATACTCATGCTGTTACCCAGAAGCAAAAGCGTGAAGGTAAATCCATCGTATTTGCCATTAAACGTTGAAAAAAATACTAAATGGAAAAACCAATTTGTATGAAAATTGGCAAATATTTAGTTACCTGTTGTCATGTTTTTCTAACACGTACGCCCCTTCTCAATATCTATACACAACAAATATTTGGCTGTTGAGTCTTAAAATTAGTCAGGTTTTTCCTGGCAGTTTCGCAGGGATGCTCAAGGAAATTGAGACTAGAGAGGTAAGCAAAGAGAAAGTGCAAATATTTAAGAAACGATGGGAATTTCTTTGTATTTAAATACTACCTAAGACAAGTGCATTTTACGACTTAAGTGCTCATGATGATGATGATGATGATGAAGTTGTTAAGAAGTGTTTTCCCCGGTAGCGTTTATTAGGTGTTAACATATGATTTAAACAAGTAAGAATGTGAAGAGAGAGAGAGAGAACGTGTGAGAATAAAAAGATGTTTAAGTATTTCGTTTACACTTAAGAATGAAAGCAAAACATAATTAGGATTTATGACGTACATTCAAGAACTGCATTTCAAGTGGTTTATCCTTTGGAAATTTTATAGAAAATGAATGTGTCTTCGCAATTAGGACAGCGGCTTTTGTAAGAGTAAGAGATAAATAAAAAGCTCCTGTAATACTTGTCCGAGAAATCAATTTAAAGCTGCCAAAGGACTCTCAAATTTTAAGTTAGAATTAGCTGAATGTTCACAGGTCGTATGTTCTTTATAACATATGAAAATATTGCCAATTACGTTTGCGTAATCATTCTCATTGCCTTTCACATTCTATAAATAAACTTACGTTCAATTATTATCCGTGAACGTTCGGCTAATTTTACCTTTATGTGGACAAATCAATTGAAATTTGTATGAAATATACATATAACCTATTGCCAGCTCTGCTCAAGTTTGTCCGGACAAAATACAAACTTAAATCAGGGCAAGCTGAGAGTGATTTGTAAAAAAAATTTTCTCTCTCTCAAGAACAGAGCTGTCAAACCATGTGCAGATAAAAAAAATTTCTGGACAAATATTTTGTCCCAACAAAACAAGCAGAAACTAGCTTTACAAATGCGATACAGTATGGAAGAAGAATTTCGTTTCGATTCGACTGCAGCTGTACATTTATTGTAAATTTTTCATGTCCATATAAGTGCAGATCTTCCACTTCCACAACTGCCTTTGGGAATTCCAGTACATTCAAAATTCCTTGACTCTTGCAGATAAAAATTTTTATATATCGTTGGAGCCTAAGAAAGAGCAAATGGAGCAAATGGATAAATGATTAACCCTCTGTTCTCCCCAGTTACTGGCAACCAAAATGTTAGTGTTGGATGCCTTCTTGAATCTGAAAAATACGTGTGCTTAAATAAGTCTGCTACTTTTGGAACGAAAAGTTTTGTGAGATGATTCCACCCCTTAAAAAGCAAGAATTTGATTGTCAGCTAAATTCGGAGAATAGGGGAGAAAGCACGATACACGTGTCATCGTACAAAAGCACAGTTCTCTTGAGCATATGAAGGTTTTTTAAGATCTTAATTAAATCGACTCTACAAATTATCGAATATTAATGCTGATTATTGGCTGACAAATCTAAGTTGACCGTCAGCGTATCAACTGCTTCATTTGATGTTTGATCGACACTTCAGTCTCCCTTATAAAATGTCACAAAAACTCTCTTTTAACCACTGTCAAACGGTCCTGTTATAGTTGTCACACGACTGAGTATGTATTTCCGATTCTAAACAAAATTGGAACTTATTTTGTGGATAGCTTTTTCATAGCTTTTTGAAGTCGCCTTAGTCTAGTAGGTAGTGTGTGGGCTTATTAGACGTAAAGCCAGGATTCGAGCCCCAAGCCAGACATCTAAACGAAATACAAAAAAAAGTATTTCTCGGCGACTTCCTCTCAGCAGATTTCTAGCAAAAACTCTCAGAGTAAATAAAAATTGCCATGAAAATGTTTCTCAAAAATATGTCATTCGGAGTCGACTTTAAACTGTAGGTCCCACCACTCATGCATAAAATTAACACACACAACATAAGTGGTGCGAGAAACTTGGTCGTAATCCTGTATGTATGTTTTACATACACAAATTGTGATCAAAATTTTAGCCTCTAAACCGTGATCAAGCCTATGACAAAGTCATACATAGTTTTTAAATAAAATTATAGTAATTAAACCATCAAAGAAATTAAAAAATTTTAAAATATTTTGAAAAAAATTACCACACCCTGTCAAATGCAAAACAATTTGTCTTTAAAATTTCCCAAAATACCTACACCAGATATAAAATTCCTTGGGAAACTCCACATTATTTTAAAGGCTGGGAAAATCTATTTAAATTTCGTTTTTTCGGTAGAGAAACACGTAGAATTCTTTTTTCCCAAAATATTCTTCAACATACGCGAGTAATTTTTATCAAAAATCCCGTATGACTTGTTCTATTAGCGGGGATTTTTGAAAGGACAACACACACAACATCATGTTTAACATGTGTAAGGAAAAGGACATAAAAAGTATGAAAACTTATTAACACAATAAGGATTTTCCTTACATACCAAAACAGCCAAAGAGTCTGGTAGCCATACATAGCTTTTGGCAAGGTTATGTAGAAAAACCCATATGTGTGGATAATTTCCCATATCCGCTGGCATGGGAAAATATAATGTCAGCTAACCTACAGTCACAAAAAATAAATGCATGTGTGTATGTCTGGGAATCATTGCTTATCACATGTGATAAAAATTAACCGACTACTAGCGTATGTATGTGTAGGTGGTATAGTACGTTATAAAAATTACCGCAATAGTTTTATTAACTCAGGCAATAAATTGTGTCTTGACCGTTACAGAATTATTGTCAGTATTTCCCAAATAACTTATAACCACGGGAAATGGGAAAATAGCCTGCATTACTACACGTACACGGTATTAACTAACGTAGTATGTATATATGACTGTTGATGTTTTGCTGCCTGCCGATAAAGGGAATACCAACATGATTTTTTTTTGTGTGTGCTTCTCAAAGAAACTAACAATTGTGGCACATATGAGTATAACGAGCGAGGTATGCTGTTTATATTCAATGTTGTGAAAATTAAAGAAAAGTTACAAGGCATGTTAAGGGCACGTACTAAATACTTCACATGTGTAATACACACATAGTATGTGTTTTCCTATTTTTCTTTTTTTTTGTAAATAAATAAATTTTCCACGTTCCGCATTGTATGACGCTTTTTGTTTAACTAAGTTCAAGATGGCGTATAATTAGTTTTTGTTTTTATTGCTATTTTAAAGGAAATTATCATTTGGCATAACACACATCGCACCTTAAAAAAACAATGGAAACTTGTAGGTTAATTTGCTAAGAAAACAACATGTGTTCAAGTGGTGCTTGGTATTATCCTGCCACAGCGTCTCCTCTTGCTTTCTTTGTTTGCACTCATGTTACCTCCAAAAGGTAAAGGCTCTAAAATCTAACTTTTCTTTACTTTACTCAGAGAATCTTAGCCTGTGTTTATGTTAAGGCTTTACGGAAATTTCTCGATTGTTTTTTAATTAATTTCTAAAATTTTCCAATAATTTGTTGTCATATGTTAGAAATGTGTAATGCACAGTTTAGTGTTTGTTCCTGATCGTGAGAAATTTAAAACTATTGGAGGAAAAATTGCAGATTTGAGAGATAATCACACGAAGAAAACTTCTTATCATCACAGGATATACAGTGGACAGCAAAAGTCTTAGTACGGCAATATATTTTAGCAATTTCATGAATTTCAGCCAAAAGTTTGTATAAAAATTTATTGTTTATATATTTATTTTATTAATTTATTTCTATTTTATTATAAAAACAAAAAATTTTTTAATGTTTTTCATAAAACAAAAGGAAAATAAGGAAAAGTTTCAGATGACTCCATAGGTATCCTCAAGGAGAACCCTGAGTAGATTTAAAATTCAAAGGCCTAATATATCCCTTAAGGTCAAGCACTCCATTTAACCCATCTGTAATTGAATATACAAGTTTTGTTTAGTGTTTTCTAGTGGCACCATGAGCAAGTTTTTCAGTTTGAGGTTTAGCGATTACGTAACCGTTCTTTCAAATGATGTCCTAAAAACTCTCTTGAAGTCATATCGGGACTTTGTGCAAGAGTATTAAGCCTAGGGGACTTTTTTTTGTCAAAATATATTGCCGTAATAAGACTTTTTCTGTCCACTGTATCTTGAATTTCAGAGGAAACATTCCAATTCCAAACGTTCTTTGGGTCTACAGTGGTTTGTTGAAAGGTCAATAACTAAGCTAAGGTCATATGTATATGAAAAGTCTGATTTACAATTCAAATCTCCTTCTATTGTAATTTCCAAACAAAAGTTTAGTTTGGACTTGAGTTCTCTTTCTCCGTCTATATCCTTCAAAACTATATCCTTCCAAACTTCTTCTTACTCTCCACAGAGAAGTTCTGACTCTATCAGCGGGATGGAAGCTGCCCTGCTTCTCATTGCCGCTTTTTCTTCACATGATATCAAATTGACCACATTTTTCCCTACTGTCTGAAGTCGCCGTAGTCTAGGTCGCAGTGTGTTGGCCTATTAGACGTGGAGCCACGATTGAACCCCTGACTCAGACATCTCCAAAAAACGAAATCTGAAATAAATAATACTTCGCCGACTTCCTCTCAACAGATTTCTAGAAAAAAATTTGCGAGTAAATCAAATTACCATGATAAGTTTCTCAAAAAAATCAATCACTCGGAGTGGACTTTAAACTGTAGGTTCCACTACTAATGTATAAAATTAAAACACAGTGGTGTGAGAATCTAGGTCGTAATCCTGACTGAAGGGTTGTAATGACCACTTATGTATTATGTATGTATTAACTGATGCAGCTTGCCCAGATACAAGTTCACATGATGTTCTTAGTATTTCCCTTCCAAGTTCAGCTTGCACCAACTTCCTCTTGGAAGTTATACTCGAATTTTCTCATGTGTTCCGAATATTTCACTGTAGACCCATACTTCTCTGCTTCTATCCCACACTCCCATACGTATATCACAGAATGGTACCATTTGATTAGTCTATGCTTCTTCTTACCATCTCGTTCCATTCCATTCGCTGCCAAGCCTAAATTATATGAAGTCATTCCCATTGCCATTTATATTTTGAATGTTATTGTTTACCAAAACCCTGTTATTTCGGATCAAATGCTGTCCTACTATAGTCCTATGAGAAAAACTCTTCGGTAGTATCAAAATATACATCGCTGTTCACATCATAGAAATGGCTGTGCATAATGCATATATATTGTATTGTCAGCAACCGAACGCAGAAAAGAAAACATCTCTTCAATTTAGAGAAGTTCTGGGAGCCAAGATGCAGTCATTCAATCTACGTCAGTCATACCCAAAGAACAAAGTTCCCTACATTATCTTGATGCTATTCCTCCCACACAACAAAAGAAAAACCCAACTCGCAAATGTAGAGTTTGTGCAACGAAAAGCATTCGAAAGGAGACTCGATATTACTGTCCGAGCTGTCCTGATAAACCTCCATTATGTATTGGACTTTGTTACAAATCCTATCATGGAGATAAGGTATCATAAGTGATTTAGTTGTAAAAAATTTTTGTTATAAATACACGATGAAGTTGATTTTTGCATGAAAGATCATTCTCTATAAGAAATAAAGTATTATTTTTGTAAAAAAAATTATTTGTAGTATTTTTCAAGTTTTTTACATTTTTATATTATGTTTGTGGCAAAAAAAATTGCTAATTCAAAAGCCTGCATGCTGTAATATATTTAAAGTAGGAGAGTAGGACGAGTATACTCGTCTTTGACAGGGTATCCCGCACTGCCAAGACGAGTATACTCGTCCTTGGCAGCGAATGTGTTAATGTAGATAACATAGCTATTGAAAATTTTTTATCTATGAAATCTTGGTTTAAAGATCCGGGTAGTATATTCGAAATCAACTTGGTAAAGTTCGCTGCACAAAGTATAGAGTCTTCCAACTGATACTTTCGAACTTTGACAGTTAATATCGGCCATTTTGTTGAAGCTACAGCTGTCAAATTAGTTGACATTTATTTATTTATTAATTACAATACAATTACAAATTATATTCTAATTATATACGAGAGGAGTAACTTCACCATATGCCCGGTGTAATGTCACAGACCAGAGTCTCTGGTGGGAATCGAACCCACGAACCTCACTCTAAAAGTCTAGCACACTACCCACTAGACTACCAGGGCACCCTGGATGACATTTATTCAGACTGTTTTGCCAAATCACTATGAATTCCACAACATGAGTGTTAGCAACTGACGTTATTATTTTCATCGAAAAGGCATCCCCAGTGATGATTATCATTTCTGAAAACTCCTTTCCTTTAAAAAATATTTCTAAGTTACGAATTTATTTCAATATTTTCTAAAACATAAATTTTTGAACTCATATGTAAACTTTTATAAGATTTTTATATCGAAATATCTAATTCAACCGCCATCAAGCAAAAGTCGTAGAAGATTCTCATTGCAAGTGGATGAAAACATAAGATTTTATTTCGTATTCTAAATAATGCGAAATTGCCTATGCAGTTAGAAAACTTATTAAACGAAATTTGAAATGTTTTAGGAATACGAAATTGTGCAAACAAATTCTGAGATAAAAAGACAATTTGCATTCAAAATATACAAGTTCAAGGCGCAACAAATTTTTGGATCGTTTAGATTGTTGACTTGCAATCTTCATTAAAAGGCACAAGCCTCCAATAAATATACATACGTATAGTTTAATAAAATCTTTTTACTTTTCACGAAGAAATATATTGAAATACACTTGGCGCCACAATGAAAAAAATGCAAATGCAAATTGCAAATTTCAAAAACACAAAATATTTTAACAAAAACAAGCAAATTTTTAAACGGGTGAATACACCAATTTGACATTGACATTAGATTTGAGCTTTGTTTTTGGTTTCTGAATATCTAAGAGAGAATTTTCATTAAAAGAAAAATCTTTACAATGCAAATTATATTAATTCTAATGCATTCTGACTTTTAAATCACCTTGAAAAATATATTTCCAAATTTCTTTTGGCCTACATGTGTTTATATGTTTACTTTAAAAAATCATTCTCTGTATGCATGCGTTAAAGATTCTTTTTCCAAAATTTTGTTTTCCAAATGATCACATTTGGAATATGTTAAGCATGTGTGCTAATATTTATGGCAATCGTTTTCCATATATGAATACATAGTAAAACTAAGTTTTAAACAAATAAATAATTAAACGCACATGTGAATTTTATTTTTTTTTTCTAAAATAAGGTGTGATACACAATTTGGCACGTATATGTCAGCATGTTATAGGCCTCTAAGGGTAAAAGAGGCAATAAGGAAATATAATGTTTAAATATTTATTTCGTTTAAATTTCATGGGTTCAAAATACTAATCTAAAACTTGAGTTTCGGTATGTTGAACCAAAAATTATTTACAACTACAAACCTTCCTCCAGTACATTCATTAAACCTAACTAAAGCCATGAATTTGATAAATTCTAGAAATCAACGGCTCCTTGCCACTCAGATATTAAATCATAATTCAAGCTTTCAAAACTGTTCGTCCTTTTTTGCCTTCTGTTCAGCCTCTACTGATCTGTGCAAATTAGTTTTTTCGAGGCCTACTTTAATCTTGTCTTACGGGTTTCACTGTCAGCTGGTATTTGAAAGAAACCCTATGTATTGGCGTTGGATATGTCTTACTCACGTTTACTTTCTATGCTGAATTTCTCTCGTAATTGATTTTTGCTTATCTTCTCCAGGCATTTATTAATAAACACCTAAAATTTCTTTGTAGTGGAGTTGGTTACCTCAAATGTTTCGCAACCATCTTAAAGACCAGACTTTGAAAGTTGAATATAAAGACGTTCACTTTGCGATACTTCCATATTTGTGACAAGTACCATATTGAGCTACTTTTACTAACTTATTTACTACTTAATTGACTTGGTTTTTTGTTACAACCGCACGACAGTTCGTTCGAATAATACGTGAAGCTATTCTCTTCCAATTAAGGACTTAAGAGGCAGAGTTCGTTTTTGCAAACCCCATTGTTGCTACTACTATTAGTTTCAAAACAGTACATCACCTGTATGTAAGCAATTTAAAAAGCATCCTAAGGCGTATATTCCAAATATTCTGGTCATCCATAATATAAATAAGAATTTACGGCTTAAAAGCTAATAGAGTTACAATATATCCAAGTATTCCTCAATCCTTAAGGTTCCAAGAGATTTTATGAAAGGTTGCGATTTGAGAACTGTTGAGATGGCCATGGAGCCGCCGTAGTCTAGTATGTAGTGTGTTGGTTTATTATACGAAAAGCCAGGGTTCAAACCCCAGGACAGACATCAAAAAGAAAATACAAAAATATTTCTGCGGCGACTTCCTCTCAGCAGTTTTCTGACAAAAACTCTGCGAGCAAATTAAAATGCCATGAAAAAGTTTCTCAAAAATCTGTCGTTCGGAGTCGACTTTAAACTGTAGGTCCCTCCACTCATGTATAAAATTAAAGCACACAACATAAGTGGTGTGAGAAATTAGGTCGTAATCTTGACTGAAGCGTTGTAATGACCAATTATGCATGAGATGGCCATTTATACATTGTAATGAAAACATTTGTTTGATTGAATTTTAGGACGACTTGCCGACTTGATTAAAACGTTTATCACAATGGCGCTAAACAAGAAGAAAAAAAGAAAAGCGGATAGAGATGGAGATGGAGATGGAAAATAGATAGAGACGGAGAGAGAGAGAATAAACACCCAAGATTAACTAAAAGACTAACAGAAACCACAACAGCTACAGAGGATGAACGTACACTCCTCAGTCAGTTCAATGCAACCATAGCCAGCTGTACTAGCTATACTAGCCAGTTAGCCAGCTATACTAGGCAGTTAGCCAGCTACACTAGCCAGTGAGCCAGCTATACTAGTCAGTTAGCCAGCTATATTAGCCAGCTAGTCAGCTATACTAGCCAGCTACCCAGCTATACTATCCAGCTAGCCAGCTATACTAGTCAGTTATACTAGCCAGTTATACTAGCCAGCTATACTAGCCAGCTAGCCAGCTAGCCAGCTATACTAGCCAGCTAGCCAGCTATACTAGCCAGCTAGCCAGCTATACTAGCCAGCTAGCCAGCTATACTAGCCAGTTATACTAGCCAGCTATACTAGCCAGTTATACTAGCCAGCTATACTAGCCAGTTATACTAGCCAGCTATACTAGCCAGTTATACTAGCCAGCTATACTAGCCAGCTATACTAGCCAGCTATACTAGCCAGCTATACTAGCCAGCTATACTAGCCAGCTATACTAGCCAGCTATACTAGCCAGCTATCCAGCTATACTAGACAGCTAGCCAGTTATAGTAGCTAGCTAGTCAGCTATACTAGCCAGCTAGTCAGCTATACTAGCCAGCTAGTCAGCTATACTAGCCAGCTAGCCAGCTATACTAGCCAGCTAGCCCTCGAAAAATTTCCTACCCGAGTATATAACCTCTTCCTACAAAGATCGATACCAGATTCCTTTCTTCACTCATCCACTGGATTTAAACCAGTACCGATTAAAGCCGATTCTACCATTGTTGATAGAAGGTCAAAGGCCACTGTACACGCAACATTCCGATCCGATTCGCCCAGCCGTTCTACCCTATTTTAAAGCTGACGAGTGGTAATACTGCACGACTACAAACATGAGTAATCCAGGTTTAAAACCTGGAGAAAGCGACGCAATCATAATCAGTTTTAAGAGTTTTTAAAACTAAGACTGGACTTACAACCAAATAATATATCTACAAAAGCCCATGCCCATATTTCTGCCTGAGAGAATTAAAACAACACTGGACACCACACGCATGTTGACAGCTTCATCTAAATCTTCTATTCTATCTTCTAGCGTGCAAAATATATATGCAAAATATTTGATTTAATATTACAAAATATTTTTCCGCCATATGCCTTCTCTTAATACTCATACCCATTATGATGACAACACTGTATTTTGAACTTGTTGTGCTGAAACGAAGAAAAGATTATTTCAGGCGACAATAACTCATAAGCAAATTATTATATTTTGAATAAGTTCAACAAACTGTTGCTTTTAATGATCTTAACAAATCAGCGCTATTGTCATTTAAAATACGAAAATCTTAGCAAAAAAACACGATATTTTCAGATGAATATGGAGCCATAATATCCGTAATACAATACAGCAACCTGAATCATAAATCCCTGCCACGTTTGCCCTGCATAATTTCAACTGTTTTGTTTGTTTGTTTGTTTCTTATTCATTTGATGCTGATACTATGATGTTGATGGTGATGGTGATGCTGATGGTGATTGTGATTTTTGAACAAAGTGTAAAAAAGGCAACAAGTAGTTTTTTATTGTAATTTTTTTCTTTTTATTTGTTCATATTTTTTGTTTTTGTTGTATTATTTCTTATTAAATATATTTTTATTTTTAATACTTTTAGGAAGTTGAATCTCGTTTAATATTTTCAAATGAAACTTAAGAAAAAATCATGACAATAACAAACAATAGCTTGGAGAACATCAACCAACAAATCAACGAGAGAAAAAAATATTAGCTGCACCGATGATGATGGTAACACGGATAAAGGGAAACAAAAAATTGGAGGAATACAAATAAAAGGCAAAAAAAACAAGAAACAAGAAACAAATACACCACAGCTATAATCTAATGACAATTGTTAAACAAATAAAATATTATTATGATAATAATTGTACATACATACATATATACAAATATATATACAATATATATAATCGTATAATTTTTTTCTCATTTTCTATTTATTTATTTGGGAAAGCATCTTTAGAAAACTATATGCAGATCGTTTAAATGTTTGGAAAAGAAAAGAAGCTGCCAGCAGCAGCTTAAGTAGTTATTGTTGGAAAACAGTACGAACAGTTCATGTTGTGATGAACGTAGTGTATCATGTACCAGAGACTACTCCACAACTTCTAGTTTTGGTTGTGAATGCCAACAAAACCATCTCTAGTTACAGTTGCAATCAGTACTTAAAAATGATGATTTCATTTCTATGGAACTTAACGTCAATTTTCATGGTTCCAAGATGAAAAGAAATTTAAATCCAACAGAATAAGATTAACACGTTGACTGCCACGGCAATTTTCAAAAAACTGGCCAAAAATGACAATTTGATTTTTTCACATGTGGTGAGTACGAGATAACTCGTAGTTGGCACCCTAGAAGAGAACGCAATCTACGATTTATCTCGTAGTTGGCAATCAACGTGTTAAGAAGCAAGTTTTTAAGACTTTTCCTTAGCTTGGGGTAAGATGAAATTGAATAAGATACAGACACTGGCATGTATGACATAACCCCGGCAATGAGAACCAGATATTCAAAGTTGGAGTATTGGTACTATTGGATTAAAGCCTTTTGCATATGCTACGGAAGACAAGAGTTTTGGAGACGATGTTTAGGATAGCAGAAGACAAGCCTGATATATGTATATACAGTGGGCAGCAAAAGTCTTAGTACGGTATATATTTTATTATAAGACAAACAATTTTTTAATGTTTTTCATAAAAGAAGAGAAAAATAAGGAAAAGTTTCAGATGACTCTATAGGTACACCCAAGGAGAACCCTGAGTAAATTTAAAATTCAAAGGCCTAATATATGAAAATGTTATCCCTTATATTTAGTAGAATATCCCTTAAGGGGCAAGCATTCCATTTAACCCATTTGTAATATGAACATACAAGTTTTGTTTAGTGTTTTCTAGTGGCACCATGAGCAAGTTTTTCGGTTTGTTTGAGGTTTAACGATTACGTAACCGTTCTTTCAAATGATCTCCTAAATACTCTCTTGAAGTCATATCGTGCAAAAGTATTAAGCCTGTGGGGACTTTTTTTGTCAAAATATATTGCTGTACTAAGACTTTTGACACAATCACTGTCGTCTGGACAGGACCAGAAAACTGGCAGACAGAGATTCTTCCCAAACAGATGATGAAATATGAGTGAATTGAGCAATTCTGTGATATACGGATAGATCAAGGAGGGTTTTGTCTCCCGAGAAGTCTGAACTATCAAAAGACAGTGTTCTATTCAATCTGGATAGTAAGATAAAAGACCGGAATGTAGTATGTAGCAAAATTAAATCATCTTCCATACTCCCGGCTCATATGATGTTCATAGAACTGTCAGTTCAAAATGAATCAATCAAGTGGGAGAAATCTAGATAGTGGCAGGCTGCTTATAGGTCCTGAAGTGGGAAAAATAGTTTAGAAGAGATAGTCTTATCAAGTCTGCACTTCTGTTGAGTATTTATAATGAGAAGACATTTCAGTTGCTCATCGGAGTAAAGAGGAAGTATCCCCCAGTAAGGATCTGACCGTGTAGTTTGGCCTCAAAGAAAATCGACCAACTAAAGCAGAATGTATAGATTCTGTGATGGAAAAGTGATGTATCATCAAAACACATACTTGACAATTTTGCGGCGTTTAAGCATCTTAGAAGGAAACATTTGGATGTTTATCAAGTACTTGACAGTGAGTTATCTGTGCTGACATCGAATAACATCCTAAAGTTTATTGGAGCAATAGAATTGCAGCAAAATCAATTGCTGAAAACTATAAATATAAAAGACAACATGCAATGATGCAAACTCTTACCATAAGCATGTCAAAGACGAAATATTCATTGGATTTTGTTCTCCTTCACATTTTGCTATTGCTAATGATTGAGGAGATAAAAACAACGTCGTTAAAAAAATTAAACAAAACTAAGGACTAATAACATTAAACTAAGAAGTCGCCGTCGTCTAATGGATAGTTGGCTAACTAGACTAGAGCTCGTGAATTCAAGACTCAGCGCTACTATCAAAAGACTTCTGTCAAAAACTAGGAAAAAAGCTTCTCAAAGCTATTTTTCGGAGTCAACTTTAAATTGTAAAAATTAACTCACTCACAACCATAGCTGCGATTGACGATTTCACGATTTATGTTCCTATTTTGACGATTTTTGGAAATTAAAAATTTACATCATATTCTTTATAGGCCATTTACACTACACCGAAATCTAGTAGATTAGATTTCAAATCTAGCTCAAAATCTAGATCGTTTACACTGTATTTATTTGACAGTAGCAAGATTTCATTTTAGTAACAAAAACAACTGACTGAAATTTAAAAGAAAATAATAATATTTTAGTTTAACCCTAATCAAGTCAGGAAATTTTTTTATAAATCCAGTCAAAATGTGTTTCAGAGGCACATACAAAGAATTTACGTATTAATTTTGTTAACTTATTTTCATTTTATTAAATTTTTTCTGCTCAGTTACATAAATGAAATATTATTTATTTATTTTCGCATTTTAAGCAAACTAGAACTTTTGAACAATGCTCGTTGCAAGTATTTTTGTGGTAAATACTGCAAGACTGCTTACACATTCTGCATATCTTCGGTGGGCACATATAACATCTACGTCGCATATCTGTCTGCCTTGGCTGGTTTGAGAATTCATCCTCGTGTTGTATGGACCGAACATTGGACAAATTATTTTTATTTAATTTTAGAAGACTGCGGCAAATAATGGGTGACAGAACTCTTCGTAACTCATTATACCTCATTATAACTCATTATTATATTTAATTTTGTTGTTCACCAACAATAGAAGTAATAGTTAGCGTTCCCATATGTGCCTCATAGACACATTTTGACATGATTAAGAACATTTTTGATTGAAACAAAATAAAAAGAAATTAATTTATTACTTAAAATTTGTAAATTCTAAATAAAACAACTGAAAGTAGGAATTCAAGAAGCAGTAAGAACTGGAACCTATATTCAAGGAAGTTACAACATGACCAAGTGAAATATGTGTCGGAGAGGCACATGTTGACTTCATAAGGGTTAAATTGAAATGTAATTTTTTTTCCTGCTCAGCGTTGTATTTTTAAGTACTATTTGGCAAAACACATAGTTGCATTTGTATTTTTACTAGATTTTGAGTAGATTTTACTGAAATCTACTAAATAAGTAGATTTTGTTTTGTATGGGAAATCTAGTTAAAATCAACTAGATTTGGCTCGAAATCTCATAAGTACTAGATTTTGCTGTAGTGTAAATGGCCTATTACTTTAGTCTATTAAAAGCCATTTTAACTTTGCAATTGTTACTATTGGAAATTTATGTTAGTAAAAACTAGAAGTAAAGTATTATATTTTTAAGTTACTTTCGAATACATGTGATGATTTTTCTTTATTTTATTCCTTTTTAACCCCTTCAAAGCCAAAAAAATGACAATTCCTAAATAACCTCGTAGTTGAGAATAATTTCTCACTTGTCGTTGCAGACAATTTTAAAAATTCGATTATAGCTTCGAATATTACCATCGGAAGACCAAAGACAAGCGCCGTTATTTTGTTTCGTACGACCAACACTCAGGGGATGGATGGCATTGTATTTGGAACTATCAAAATATATTATGGGAAGAAGAAAGAGAGAACCGCGTTTATGGACACTAGGCTTGTATATATTTATACCATAAGTAAGAGGAAAGACCTCAGCAGAAAATGAGTTCCATATACGAATAGTCCTACTAAAAAACGTATTTTTACGGTATGTGGCTGGCCAATCGACCACATACGGAAGTGGAGGCCGACAAAGACGAGCGTTACATAGGAATATATGATTTTCGGGAAAAGTCCCCTTACTTCGACCTTTTGTCGAAGCGATAGAACAGTGAAACACAAACCACATTGCAACGATGCTCCAATGATTCAATGGAGTTGGATACACCACAGTCATTAACGAGCTACTACGGCCTCTCCTGTACACTATCGAGAAACCTCAAAATAGACGTTGAGGCACCGACCCATACATGAGAGTTGTCCTCCAGTCTCGGTCGGTTACTAATGGTGTAAATAGTAAGATCATAAGATCTTAAGAAGCAGGGTGCCCTGGTAGTCTAGAGGGTAGTGTGCTAGACTATTAGCGTGAGGGTCGTGGGTTCGATTCCCACCAGAGACTCTGATCTGTAACACTAGACCGAGCATATGGTCAAGATACTCCGTTCGTATATAATTAGAATATAATTTGTAATTGTATTGTAATTAATAAATAAATAAGTAAATAAGAAAGGACTGAAATAACTGAAAAATGTGTCGGTTGAAGCCAACATTACACTGAATGCTCAGATTTGATGTCCCATTTATCTGGCATCTATGCTCACAACATACATAGGGGGTGTGAGAAGCTGGGTTATAATCTCGACTAAAAGGACTGCAATAACCAATTATATATGTATGTATGTGGTTTTATTAAACCATCGAAACTGAATCCAAATCTATTTAAAGTATCTTCACAGAATAAATTCCTTTATGCATCTGCTTTCGGTTTGTATTTTATGAATAAGATCACAGCGCGCATATAGTCGTTATAATAGTAGTAAGTAGTCTTCGTCATAGTTCGTTCAACAATAAATGCCCTTAAAACAAATTATTAACGAAATTTTTAATGACAAACTTTTGATGTGATGTCACGATTTTCAAAAGGTGTAGTTTGTCTTCTGATTGTCTTTTTTCTCCAACTTCTCTCTCCTTATTGTTTAAATTTTTTTTGGCGTTTTTTTTGTTTGTTTTGTTGTTGGGGATTTTGATTGTTCAAGTATAAAATTTAAAACTATAAAAGGAAAGAGAGAAATAAAAAAAAAGTTGAAATACTTTTTCTCACGATTTTGTTACAATTTGTTTATTATTTTTGTTGTTGTGTATGGTTTAAATATGAACAATAAAAATGTATTTTTTTTTTTGGTTTTTATCTCATTTTAAAAATAAAACGTACATTAACAGGAACTTTATTCAAAAAAAATGTAAATTTGCTTTAACCATCTGATAAGGCTTCGTTTTTTCTATTCTACTGTTTTAGAGATCTTCTCAAATATTTTGTTAAAAAAATTTTTAAACACCTCTTGTCCCCACCATGCTGGTGGCTGTTAACACACGTGCTAAGTTTTTACAACGCATTTCATCCAATTGTCTAAACAATTGGCGGTACAAGTATGGATAATAAACCTTTTCTGTTTTGGGAAAAGTCAAAAGGAAATCTTTTTACACTTAGAATGTGTAAAATTTCCTTACTTATTTACATTAAATATGCAACATATGTGTACCACTCTGGTGTCAGTTGAAGATTTATATGGGAAAAAGGCGCTTTTAGCACATGCCATCACGGTTCGTACGTGTCAAAAGTAATATTTTCTTTAGAGGATAAAACCTTAGCAAACCCCTATAACAACCCATATGTTAACAGAGCGGTGATAATTTTAACATGTTGCAGTTAAGAACGAAATCGAAGATGTTCTGTATGAAATTTCTTAAATGTTTCAATTTCTTAAGCTCTTTTCAACAAGACGTGTCCTCTTTCAAGGATTTCTGTTTTCAGACAAGATACCAGCAATGGAGCTATCAACGAAGATCATGACAGATATTGCAATTCAAGGATTTATGGCAGGTACATATACGTTAGAGGCAGTAAGTGGAGAATTTTGCTTTATAGATTAAGACCTGTCCACTGAGTGGCTCTGTATGGAGCAACCCATTAGTCTTCCTTAGTTTACTATCGATTTGGTTGAAATGTTATATTGTAAGCAGCCAGAGAAGCAAAAAGAATCATGATTTCCAGACTATACAAAAGCGAAATTTCAGCATTCCTATTATTGAAATGTTATAAATTTTTTTGGAGTCTCCGTAGTCTAGTAGATAGTGTGTTGGCTTATTAGACGCAAGGCCGCGGTTCAAACCCCAGGTCAAATATCAAAACGAAATATAAAAAAATTTTTCTTCGGCGACTTCCCCTCAGCAGATTTCTGGCAAAAACTCTGAGAGCAAAAAGAAATTGCCATGAGAAAGTTTCTCAAAAATCTGTCGTTCAGAGCCGACTTTAAACTGTAAGTTCCTGCCACTCATGTATAAAATTACCACGCACAACATGAGTGGTGTGAGAAGCTAGGCCGTAACCCTGACTGAAGGATTGTAATGGCCAATTATGTATGTATGTATGTATGTATGTATGTATGTATGTATGTATGTATAAATTAATTTAGGCTCGCTAGACATTTTTATTCCTTTCAGGATTTCGTTCAGTTTCATTTACCAAGCCAGAAAGTCATACAATGATGTCTAGAAACAACACAGTCTGTGTACTGTATTAAATTGTAAGGAACAGTCCACAAAAAAGTATACACACGGCGCTTCTATGGAACGAGTTGTTCCAAACGGATGTTGTTTTTAAACGGATTCCATTTTAGATTGTTGATTTGACTTTGTAGTCTTCGTCATTCGCTTTTTCGTCAATCTTTAGGTCTTATGTAGTAATGTTATGTACCTATCAAACCTCGATTCTCTACCTAATCAGCAGTTCTCCTAAGGCTTACAAATAGGTTCCTAATGACAAATATTTGTTTTTCCTTATAGAGACCGTCATGGCATCTGTTGTGGCAGAAACTTTCTTGACTAATAAGAGAAAGTTATTATCCAAGTTCAATTGAGAAAAATAAATTCTAAACAATATTGACTCGTCCTTTGAATTCTGGATTAAGGTAGACTAAGAATATTATATACTTTATCCAAACTCCTCGGTACTATATGTAGCCGATCTTGATTCAGTTTTACATCAAATGAATACAGAGGCAGCGTTGGATATTTAGTGGGACCTGAACCGATGTCACAAATGCTCCAAGTGCTATAGAATATACTTTACAGGCTGTATGAAAACGTTCGAAGGCAAGATCAATAAGAATGGAAACAACAATCTCCGTCTCCTTAGTTCTAAATGAAAAGTCAATTGAAGCAGTGGACGGTTGTATTAAAACTTTTCGTTAATGAATCTTCAAATATAATGGAGCCTGATTAGTTCTAGTACACAGATCTTGATTTGATGCAATGGATAGCCTGTATATAATTAAAACTATGACCGCAATTTACAATTGCCTGTAACAAGTCATTTTCAGATTAGAATTTTCAAAAACAATCAAGTAAAATGCATAAGAATTCCGTTTACTTGCTCCGAAATAAAGGCAGTATTGGGGACATTAATAGAAGACGCCGCAGCCTAGTAGGTAGTGTGTTGCCTTATTAGATATGAGGCCACGGTTAAAACCCCACGTCAGCCGTCAAAACAAAAACATGAAAAAATATTTCTTCGGCGACTTCCTCTCAGCAGATTTCTGGCAAATACTCTGAGAGTAAATAAAAATTGCTATGAAAAGTTTCTCAAAAATCTGTCGCTCGGAGTAGACTTTAAACTGTAAGTCCCGCCACTCATGTATAAAATTAACACACACAACATAAGTGGTTTTAGAAACGAGGTCGTAATCCTGACTGAAGGGCTATAATGACCAATTATGTATGTATGTCGCGAACGTTATTTTGGAACGAATAGAAATGCGGAAGAGAGCCAGCTTATATGAACGAAGAACGTTGAATGCTTGAACTATGTTTCATTATTTATGTTGCTTCCCAGAAGCTTCATGTCTGGGATAGAACATAGGAATAAGCAAGGCAAGCGTGTGAACAGCCAGCGAACTATCTGCCGAATCAGGACTGTACCAGATCACAATTATGTACTTTAGATAGTGCAGAGCAGTACTAGCTAGAGAGTCTGAATAAAGCCTCTATAATTTCACGAAAAACGTCGAATGCCTGTATTACATACATCCATAATTGGTCATTACAACACTCCAGTCAAGATTACGACCTAGTTTCTCACACCCCTCATGTTGTGTGTGTTAATTTTATACATGAGTGGCGGGACCTACAGTTTAAAGTCGATTCCGGACAACAGATTTTTTGAGAAACTTTTCACGGCAATTTTATTTACTCTCAGAATTTTTATCAGAAATCTGCTGAAAGTCGCCGAAGAAATATTTTTTCATTTTTTCGTTTTGATGTCTGACCTGGGCCTTAAACTCGGGCCTTACGTCTAATAAACCAACACATTACCTACTAGATTACGACGACTTCGAATGCCTGTAGTATGTTTCATTATTTATGGAGCTACTCCATTTCTGGAGTAGCAGTCAGCTTCCTCTCTTTAAAATAATTTTCTAATTCAATGAAATAACCTTCAAAATAACGATTTATTTACTTAAATTCTATTAAAAACATTCACTTCAATACATACTACCACATGAAAGAGATGCACAAGCACGCCATCTAGTAACAAGTGCTTGGACTTCTACTGCGCAATTCACAAAAAAAAAAACTCCAAACAAAACAAATATTTTTTTGTTTCATTTCAGGAATGCAATGCATTGCTTTTATTAAATGAAAATTCACAGAAAAATTCTTCAAACAGAATGTAATTGAAAATTATTGCTTACCTTTGCCGCTAGAGTCAGAGAGAAGCACCCATCAATCATTTCAGAATGTCCCTGAAATCAAAAACAAAAAGCATGTATTTTACCAGGCTAACATGAGAAATAATAAGCAGGATATTAAACGTAGGCAAAAAGGAATTCATATGGCAAACAAATACAATGCTGATGTGTGTATGTGTATGAATGTGTGTGAATTTAGTGTTGTGCTCCAACAATATTCAGGAGAAAAGAAAATATGTGTCATGACATATAAAAAAACAGTATAACATACACACATACACAGAAGTATAAAAGAGTACAAAAGAGAAATAAGGTCAACGAAGCCATGAACTTTACACAAGGATAACAGTAGAAAATGTAGGGTAAATATGAAATACACACACATATACACACAAAGGCATAAAATCGTAAACATGTGTGTAAATATATGGGAAAAACAGTGTCTAAAAAAGTATACTTTTTTTGGATACAAAAATTCGAAAGTAAAAACAAACAAAACAGGGATGAAAGAAATTCAATATCGACGATAGAGAAAAACAGGCCGGAAATATTTTCAATGAAATTCGAACACATAGACACCATACACAGGATATGAATTGCACATGGCTGGTAAAGAGAGAGAACAAGGGAGGGAGATAACAAGTTGTTTGTTTAGATTATTTTTTTTTTTCCTTAATACTTTAATAGCGTAGTAAATACTCTACTAATTTTTATACACTGAGCATGCGCATTTCATAGCACTACGTGTGGCTTGCTTCTGGTCTCCCATTATATGAAGGCGCCAAAATTCAATATTTTTACACGTGTGTTTGATATTTCATTTATATAGCGTAAATGTGTGTATGTATTTAACTAGCTAAAGTCCTTTTAAGGATAATAAACACATGTTCCTAATACAATATTCTACTGGTATAAGTATGAGATTTAATCAAAAGGATTTTTGTGGCTTTACAAATTCTTTAAGGACATATAAATTGAATTAAACATTTAAGGCAACAAATACAATGCATACATACATACATACATATGTAAATGTATGTGTGTGTTAGGATGCTATTGTATTTGGGATAATCCCCAAGTTGCTGTGTTACTGTGTGTTTAACAAAAATGCCGAGAGAATAATATCTCTTTAGAGATTCAGCTCTTTGTGTGTGTGATAAAATTAAGTTTTAAGAGTAGATTTTGTTTCTCAAATGTAACAGGCTATCAAATTTTTTAGCTGCTATTATAAGAGCGTGAGAGTATTTTAGAGAAAATATTTCAGTTTTTGTAAAAAAAAAAGTTTTAAAAAACATCCGAACATCTCTCTGTGCAGTAAAATCTCCCAAAACGGTAGTTTTGTTATGGAAAAAATGTGTATCACAATTTTCAAATACCAACGCACATCATACGTATACATATACATATGTATGTATGTGATGTACTTGACGTTTTTATCCAAACTTCGTATACGCAAATGTATACTCTTTTAGAGAATGGAATCAATTTAGATGAGAAACACTATAGTTGGACTACACCAAAGTTGTTGATAACCGTATTGAGTTATGTAAATGAAAACAAACAAATATGTATGTAATCACAGTTTCAAAACAACTGAAGCAATTTAAAGTTATATTTTATATACCCTACTCTCCATGCCTGGTAGACTTTGTAAGCAAATATACTATAAACGGTTGCACATTTTTCTTTATCAAAAGGAAAATTAATAAAACACCCCTAACACTTTCCTTATAATGCTTGGAGCTTTATCGTTATGTGCGAAATACACATACTTACATACATACATAAATAGTCATTACAACCCTTTAGTCAGAATTACGACCTAGCTTCTCAAACCGCTGATGTTATGCATGTTGGTTTTATACATGAGTGGTGTTACCTACAGTTTAAAGTCGTTTCCGAACGACAGATTTTTATCCATTCTCAGAGCTTTTGCTAGAAATCTGCTGAGAGGAAAGTCATCGAAGAAATATTTTTTCATATTTCGTTTCGTTGGAAATGTCTGACTTAAGTTTTGAACCATGGCCTAACGTCTAATAAGCCAACACACTACCTACTAGACTACAAAGACTTTTAATGTGTGAAATACATATCGTTTAAATGACAGACTCTTGATGGGTTACAACAGTCGATTCTTTTGAAGTAATTAACTCTGTGGTGGAACATTCGGACGCTACCGCAACAATAACAAGTTGGTTTTAAAATAATCCAGAGTTAGAAGATTATTTGAAGTCGCCGTAGTCTAGTAGGTAGTGTGTTGGCTTATTAGACGCAAAAGCCTGAGTTCGAGCCCCAGGCCAGGCATCAAAGACAAAATACAAAAAGTATTTTTTCGGCGACTTCCTCTCAGTAGATTTCTGGCAAAAACTCAGAGAGTAAAAAAAATTGCCATGTAAAGTTTCTCAATAAATATAAATCTGTCGTTCGGAGTCGACTTTAAACTGTAGGTCCCACCACTCATGTATAAAATTAACACACACAACATAAATGGTGTTAGAAACTAGGACATTTTACAATGGGTCAATTCGACCTCCGGGTACTGCACTTGTCTTAATTGACAAGTACACGTCCTCAAAACCTAACCTAACCTAGAAGATTATCTACGTTGGTACAGTCCTTGACGTAGCCCCACAGAAAAATGTTTAAAATTGTCAATTCGCATGGTCCTAAATCGCCATGATCTATGACGCCGAAACGTAAACTTACTCTTTCTAGAAACTTCTCATGCAATTAAACCAAAATTAGTCTTATTGTTATGTCCCTCCAGGAGCTGTCATGGTGAAACCGCATACCGTCCAGTTCTTAATCTTCAAATACAGGTCAGGGATATTTTCGAGAAAAGACGATCCAGTGAGTCTTCCAAGCCAAAAGAACTTTGCTGCACCTTTTACTTTTTTGCATGATTTTCCACAATTACCTCTGAGTTCTCTAAACCTCCTCTATACGACCGCTGAGTGAAAAATTAACGTCTTATCTGAAGAAAATTTCGTTCGGAAAAATCATCATTGGGATACCATTGGTCTAGAAGCCAATCAGCCAGCTTTAATTGCTATGTGAGTTGGACTTTATATGGTTAGAGGTGGATAGAGATACAAATTGAAATGCAAAATACATCGTAAGACAATGCCAATAGCTGAAAGGCAAATTTTGATTAATTGCCGTACCTTCACTAACAATGCAATATTTTTGACAGTGCATGCATTACGTTGATGCACAAACCTAACTTAAACTTATTCGGATGCCTTTAGAGCTTTTAACACGTTTTTCATTACTTCCAAAGCATCCCAGGTTCCAATACAGCAAGTAGGTAGGGTAGTCTGGTAGCTTTGATTACTACAGCTCACATGGCAAGCGCAGGGGCTACACACTAAAGCACTACCCAACGCTGGAAGCCAGCCTGAAAGTTTATCAAACGAAGCTATATCCTTGATTTAAATGGATGATAACTTAACCGTTAAGCTGACAAGAACAGAATACCGAAACAACTTTAATCTACAACTCACACGAGAACAACAGCAACAGACAAATAATTTTTTGTAGCAAATGTTTTGAGTTAAAAAAAATTAATACAGTAAGACCCCGCTTAACGCTGCTCTGCTTAATGCTGTTACAATATTACGCGGTCAATACTTGTTGTATATGTGAGCAAATGAAACGGTCATGCACCAACCAAAAGCGGTGGACTATATAGCCGCAGTGTATTCTATGTCTCGTTTTCAACACTCTTTTTTACTCTGTCCAGAATGAAGATTCCGTTTAGCGCTGGAACTTATTGGACCGTATCCCCTGCGTTAAGCGGGGTCCTACTGTAATCGATTAATCTATTCAAAAGCCTCGTAACCCACGTCAATAATGATTATCGTATGAAAATCAGGCAGCAGAAAAGAATACCACTGCATGAGCGAGTATCCTAACCACTAAACGCAACATTACATGTCAACACATTTTCACAGACAACGTAGTTTCTAAGAAATACGTGGCTACACTAACTTTCAGTAGAGCTGTGACCTGTTTGGAAAAATTGATTCATTCAACGGAAACTAGAGAAAAACTAAGTAGAGCGCTTATGATGACCCCCTTCGTTGCTACTATTAAGTCGAGACATTTGTTTTTCGAAGCCCCAATAAGGATATGAAGATGCATCTGAACTTGACAAAGCCTTCTTCAGTTAGGATTTGACTACAAATCATTACCACAATTTGATTTTGATCACAATCATTTGCTTCTGGGATGTTAGCTGGCGCAACCTGATTACCAATGAAATAAATATGAAGTATTTTTAGGTCGACCTTTGTATTCAAATATTGTTATACTATCAGCCAACTTATTACATTTCTCCTATCACTTTCTCACTTACCGTTTAAATAACTTCTTTACAGCCTTGTATTTTTATCACAAACTTAACATAATGATTGAACAAAATGAGCAACAATTGTGAGCAAAATGAGAACTTATCACAGTGATAAACATTTTTCTATACTAGGCGTACAAAATCTGCAGTAAAGGAAAAATGTGATAAACTTGAAATAAAAATGTCATCCTATTGTATTCCTTCTATTTACAAATTAAAAATGTTTTTTGCTTTTTTTCTTTTTTTAGAATTCCCTATTAATATGGAAAAGTATGCTGGATTCCCAGTTTTTCTGTATCACAAAAATTCTTCTTTGCAGCCAAATCAATATTTTATGTGAATACTGAAAGCCATAGGGAGGAATTTGTGAAGTTTTTTCCAAGAAAACTTGTTGATTATTGATAAGAATTCCCAAAGTTCTAGGATAACATAAATTTTGAAAGTTATAGTAGAAATTGTTTGTGATTTATTACGTATTCCACCAACAATTGTTATCCTGTTCTGATGATAAGCAAAAAAAAAAAATCAATAAAATTCTTATCACAGAAGTACAGATGATAGATGATGAGAGGTGGTTTGGGGTAGTAGTATGAAGAAATGATAAAGAAAAGTAATGATTTTGCAAAGCATGAATTTGCATGGGTACATAATTTTATCGGATTTTGTTAGGGTAACAGTACTGGCAGTAGCATCACTTTAGATAAAAATTTTAATGGTTTCGATAAGAATGTCTGTTGTTGTGCCGGTTTTATCAACAGAATATTTAAATTGATTTCGAAATTCTTTTATACCATATTCACCTACATTTTCATGATTAAATAAAAAGAAAAAAAAGTTGTTTTATTTGACTACAAAGGAAAAAAAAGAAGAAAACAATTTTAACAAGTTCACATGAATTTCATCGCGCCAGTGAAAAATAAACCATAATCACCACTCCCCATTACAATGTGAATTACCAAAAATAGCAAAGCATAAACTATAATTTACTACTGTTGATTACAGCCATACAAATATCCCAAAATAGACACACAAATCAAAATAAAAAAATAAAACTAAACGTAGTACATACTCCCATATAACTTGAGGCTTCTGAGAAATAAACCACAATAATCGCCATAATCAAAAAAAAAAACAGCGAAAAAAAATTAATTGAAAGCCCTTAATTTCAATTAATCCACTTAAAAGTATTCAAAAAAAAACCCACAACAAAATGCACCAGAGTATGTACTACTGCTCATACCCAACCATGTGATAGCAATGGTGATGGTAATGGTGATGGTGATGGTTGATGTGTTTTTTTTTTTTTTGGTGTGAGTGATGTTACAAAGAACAAATTGCTAAGAATTTGCAAATAACGGACTCAAAATAGAGCTTTAAGAAATATTTCATCATCGTCATCGCCAACCTCAACATCAACATCATTGCCATCATACCGTCAGCTGCAAATAGCAAAGGCAAAAGCAACCGCAATTGCAATAGCAACACAATTATTCTCTGGCAGGGCAGAGCAGAGCAGACCACAATAGAGCAGTACAGAGCAGAGCAGACAAAACAATCTGTAAAGTGCTTAAAAATAATGGCACAATCGTATCGTTTGCTTTCATATAGAATGGGCTGGTATTGTTAAGAGTGGAAGAGTGAATGATTTGAACTTCGTGTCCTTTTTCGTCTTTTTTTTTTCTTTGTGCCAAACAAAATAAAGAATATTTCTAAATAATGCTGCAAGGTGTTATAGTGTGAGTTAAAAATCTGCTAAATGTAGTCAATCACTATAAAAAAAATAGTTGATGGTTCTTTTTCTGATATTTTTTTTTACTTTCACAGAGAACTAAAAGAATTCAATCGTAAATGTAGTGGAAATACAACAAAATTTTAAAAGTTTTTAGGTCCTTTTTTTAATATGTTGAGATAAGTATATCAAGCTTTTGGTTTCATTGATATCCTTACCCTCCCTTATGAACGTTAGTCCTACAATGTTTTGCCAACGTAATGCATTCACATGTAATGTCCCCTTACTCCAAGGTGGTGCAAACCTAAAATTGAAACGATGATATTTCAGATAATAATGGCCTGTTTAGAATAATAGAATAAATTTTGTTTTCATTGCCTTGCGCATATTACGGAGCTCCATGCTAAAGGACCTCATCAGCTTGCTTTAAACTAAGAAAAATGAATTGTATTGACTGCATCAAAAATCGCCGTAGTCTAATAGATAGTATGATGACTTATTAGACAAGAACCCGTGGTTCAGCACCTGACTTAGAAATCTTGAATAAAACCAAATACAAGAAAATATTTCTTCAGACAAAAACTCTGAGACTAAAATAATATTGCCATGAAAAATTTCTCAAATCCTTCGTTAATAGTTTAATACAAGCCCTTAGTCAGGATTACAACCTTGATTCTTGCACCACCCATGTTGTATGTGTTGATTTTATAAAGGGTCCGCCAAATAACTTTTCTTTTGAAAATGCTTTAAAAAAAACTACTGAATATTTTCTCAAATTTCTTTTTTTATTTGAAAGTATAATCCTTCCGGTTAATAATGGAAAATAATTTCATTCAAATGGCTGCCTCGGCTGGCCATGCAGTAGCCTACACGATCGGTCCCATTTTTAAGCACATTATCGATTGTGTGCAGCTGTATTTCACCAATGGCTTCACGAATATTGTCCTTTAAAGCGTCAATTGTCTCTGGTTTGTCGGCGTAACACTTATCTTTGACGGCACCCCACAAATAATAGTCCAACGGTGTCAAATCGCAGCTCCTAGGTGGCCAAACGACATCAGCTCTGCGGCTGATAATCCGGTCCACAAAAACAGGGCGCAAAACATCGAGTATAGCTTCGGCTGTGTGGCACGTAGCGCCGTCCTGTTAAAACCAAATCCACAATTTTTGTGAACAAAAATCTGTTCAGCATGGCCCGATAACGATCGCCATTGACTGTAACGGCCACTCCTTGCTCATTTTCGAAGAAAAATGGCCCAATTATGCCTCTGGACCAAAATCCGCACCAACAGTGACTCGTTCTGGGTGCGTCGGCTTTTCAATGTATGCGTGTGGGTTTTCTGTGCCCCAAATGCGACAATTTTGCTTGTTTACATACCCGCCAAGATCAAACTGAGGTTCATCTGAAAAGATGACTTTTTTACCAAAATCAGCATCTTCTGTAAGTCGATCGCAGGCCCACTTAGCGAAGCGAAAACGTATTTAATGGTCCATATTTGTTCAGCGGAAGGGTAAAACTAATTATCTGTCAAATGAGACATGAGCTAAGTGTTACCATTGACGAAATAAGCACTAGTTAAAAAAACGTTAGATGGCGGACCCGATATATGAGTAGCTGGGCATACAGTTTAAAGTCGACTCCGAATTACAGATTTTTGAGAAACTTTTCATGGCAATTTCATTTACTGTCGGATTTTTTGCCAGAAGGCTGCTGAAAGCAAGTGGCCAAAGAAACATTGTTCATATTTTGTTTTGTTCGAGATATCTGAGCTAAGGTTTGAAGATATTCCAATAAATTGCTGAATTTTTTTTTTGTTTAAATGGCTTACAATGGTCTCCTGTTCGGCCAGTTTCTTCATTAATAAAATTTTTCTATACAGGTAATGGATCTACTTTAGTATTGCTAAAGTTACTATCTGACAATGCTTATAACGTTTGCCCTCCGTAAAAATGTTATGGGTTGTTGTATTGGATATGGTGGAGCGGACCTAGCATAATGAGTTCTATTCTTTGTTCAAGAAGAGGCACTCTCTGGCCTGCATTTAATATTTATTGTGAACATTATTCTCTTAGAGGTTTTAAAGAGATTTCGTGGATAGTTTATCGGAAGGGGAATTAATTTCTAAAGTTCGACCACTGTGGTCAACATTTGCTTGTTTTCTCTTCAATTCTAACCAACAGTTCTCGTGTTAGTAGTCAAGCTCTTTGACCTCTCCCCTTCTGCATTCTCTCTAAGTTGAAAATTAATAATTCTGATCTCTTTGTTGCAAATAGATTTCATGCATTGCAGATTTAAAGAATTTCGAATGTCACCAGCCAGTAGTGCAATATATAGTCACGTATTTCACTTCACACTGAAACTGCGATTTTAAATTATGACCATCAAATACATTAACTCCACTGGCTAAGGTGTCGGTATGACTTGTGCAAAAAGTATTTATTGTGTCGAAGCAGTGCATACAAACGAAACGTAACGTAACGAAACGAAACAAAATGAAATGAATGAGTGATTATTTTAAAGTTACAGCAACAGGTTACTTTACACCTTATTGCAGTACAACTCAGCATAAACATGCACAGCAACAGTCAAATAAATACTCGTGTACCATACAAAATCAAACAATAAAACGGCAACAACCAACCAGCAATTGGCAATTTGTAAAAATCATGGGAAACTGTATTTGAAATATTTTACAATAACAATAATAACAAACAACAACAATAACAACACTACTATGAATACCACCTCCACCAGCATCAACAACAACCACAATTACTCAAAGATCAGTTTCGTTTCCTATTATTCGCATACAAAAAAAGAAAAACTCCCTTGTTTTTCTATGTTTTTCTGGTATTTCAGTTTGATTTTTAAACTGAAATTTTGTTTCTTCTTTCACTCTCTGGTTGAACTTGAGGCTAAAGTTGAATCAACTGAAAAATGTTTGTATGCTTGTCGGTGTATAATTGCTTAAGAAACGAAACGATACGATACGAAACTGTAAAACAGTCAAGTCAAAGTAATTCGTTTGACGTGTTGTAAGCTGGAACAACAGCAACAGCAACAACAACATATGCTGAAATCTTAACCTAAGCTTGTCTCTTCAATATTTTTGCTGCCATGTTTCTATTGATACTTTAAGACGACTATCCATCTCTGGTGGGTACGTAAATATGCAACATGTTCTTTTGTTGCATATTTCTATGTCTACTTTTCTTTGTTAGCCAGTATTGTTGTTGCTGCTTGTTGTTGTTATTGTTGCTGCAGTTGTAAATCGTTGCCAACAGCTAAATTACAGCATTTTATTTAAATTTTCATTGTTGCCTTGTTAATGTTATTGTTGCTCTCCCAGCCTTCTTCCTCTTCAACTCTGTTGCTCATGAAAAACTATTTGAAATTTCAAAAGAAAAATATTTTCGAAATACAAAAAAAAAAAGAAAAAAGAAAAACTCCCCATATTGTTGTTGGAAAATTGTTGAAGTTCTTTTTTGGTAGTTCGATTTTAATGTTCGGTTGTTAAAAGTTTGTTAAAGAACTTGGAACGAATGAACATTTTTTATGAACATTTTTGCGGTTGTTATTTTATAAGTGATAATGAAATTTAGGGTTACCATTATGGTATATAATGGTAAACGTTTATGTTTCACAAGCATCTTGTTATAGGAATTTAGGAAGAATTGCTTGAAAACCCAGCAACATTTTGAATAACTTCGAAAATATCAAGCAAAAGCTAGTTACTCTGAGTGCTTTTGGTAGAAGACAGCTGACAAGTGGACGCTATTACACAGATTTCTCTTTTCTTTCAAAATATCAGAGACAAAGTTTGAACTTTCAAGTCTCCCTTAGTAATCCAATAAACCACATGCTGGTTTGCATGCTTTATGGTAATGATCGAGTAGAATCCTTAAAAAAGAAACCAACGTCCAGTAACGAACACTGGAAGATGCTTGATACACTAAAAGCTAGGGCATTGTGAACTTACCGAAGAAGCAGTATTACAGCTTATACGATGAAGTTGTTTTGTGAAAGTCATAGGTTCCCAAGAGAGGTAATAAAAGGAATAAGGGATTTCTATGGTTTTACGATTACATACATAATTGGTCATTGCAACCCTTGAGTCAGGATTACAACCCAGCTTCTCACACCACCTATGTTGTGTGTGTTAATTTTATACATGAGTGGTGGGACCTACAGTTTAAAGTCGACTCCGAACGATGGATTTTTTGAGAAACTTTACATGGCAATTTTATTTACTCCCAGGGTTTTTTGCCAGAAATCTGCTGAGAAGAAGACACCGAAAATTTTTTTCAGTATTTCGTATTTCGTTTTGTTCGAGATGTCTGACCTAGGGTTTAAACTGTGGCCTCACGTCTAATAAGCCAGCACACTACCTACTGGACCACGGCATCCGTCCAACTATTGCTGATTTTTTTCTTTTTTTTTTTTTTTGTTCAAAATCGAAGAATTAGTCTTGATTAAGTAGTGGTATCAAACAGATGGTGCCAATATCGCACGAATACATTTAGTTACGAGTTTGGCGAGCAATTAATCTTTTAGAGCAGCCCATTGGCCGTCAAAACTATGCTATTTAACCCAGTAGCTTATAATTTGTTTAGATATGTGAAGTTTTCTATGTAAAGCGTCAAGCCAGTCACAATTTTCGCCCCAGAAGACAAAATTGGTAAGATTTTAACAGAAATACTTCCTATAGAACGGTCGCAGGCAACTATCACCTGAAATAATTCTTAAATAAACATATATATCGTCCCAGCTAAAGTATTCATCCAGTTTTGCGAATGAATTTTTAAAATATCACCCGTTGTATAGATTACTTACTTACTTAATTGACCATTAACAGCCCGATTATCGGATTTCGTCTTGCTTTAGCACATCCTTCCAGGCACCTCTGCTTCTTGAGCGCCTTCGCCAGTTGGTAGATGACAAGGCATCCTCGACTTGGTCCATCCAACGCAAAAAAGATCGTCCTCTTCGCCTACTTCCGCAAATTCACGCATCAGATACCCTCCTCGCCGGAGCATCCTCATCCATTTGAACGACATGGCCGAGCCAACGCAGACGCATGATGTTAATAAGCTGCACAACGTCTACCTCGTTGAGGAACTCGATCTGCTTATTGTTGGATCGAATGCGGAAATCATCGCCAACTCGCACTGAACCGAAGATCTTACGTAGGACTTTTCTCTTGAATACCCTCAAGGCTGATGCATCAGTGCTTAATGGAGTCTATGCGCCGAAAGAAATTTTATCAGCATTTCGTTTCTATTCCTCACGTTAATAAAACAATTTCCACCATTTTTATTACTTAACTTGGTAACCCTATTAGCACCCACTAAAAACAATAACAAAAAATACAAGAAAAAACACTATAATAACAACTAAGCGCATGTGCAACAAAATAAAAAAATACAAGAAAAAAATCGTAAAAAACGTGCAAATACCAAACGAGTCAGGTGCATTTCCATCAAGATAATAATAGACATAGACTGCTAACAACAGCAACAACAGCAACAACAACAACAACTGTATAAAATAACTGCCATAGAAATAGCAACAATAATAATAATAGGAATAACAACAACAGCAAAAATATTGTCTGTCGGTGGTTCTTATTATCTATTTAAAGTATAAGTAGACGAAAGACAAAGAAAGAGAGAAACAAAAAGTATTCAACAATTGTACAATAGCAACGGTTGCTGTATGGTATCTTGTAACCAACAACAATAATAGCAACAATAAGATTTGGTGTTGAAGAAAATAAAAACTGCAAAGAGCCAATAATCTCTTACACAAATGAAAATGATCAGAAACAGAAGAAACGAGAGAAAAAACAAAATTATAATGAAATGAGCAAAAAAAGAAAAAAAAGAAATAAAATTGAAATGGGGAAAACTTCTTAACAATTTTGAAAATTCCAAAAACAGAAAAACAAAAAATTGGATGTTAAATGAACTACCACCCTCCACCCCTTAGCAAAAAAAAAAAAATGAGCAAAATAATATCGCTTTCAAGGCAGATATTTAAAGGAAGGGAATTTTGAGCACTCTTTGCTACTACTTTTATTGTGGTTCGACTATAGAAAGAGTCTTAATTTGATTCGAAGTTTTATTCTAAACTTCGTGTTCTTATATAACTGATCTAATACACGGTGATACCGCATCTAATTGACCTTCGCTGGTCTCGTAGATTCTATCGATTCTATGCAACTATGCAACTGACAAGTTTTCTCAGTATATGTTCGATCCACATCCATTTACACACATAAATACATACATAATATGCCATTACAACCCTTCGGTCAGGATTACGACCTAGTTTCTCACACCACTTATGTTGTGTGTGCTTATTAATCTCTGTTTGTATTTGTCGCTCATTTATCTGGACCACAAGCACATTCGTTGAAGCTGTATTGAGCCAATATCCGAAGATCTCTCTTATCTTAATATTCGTTGTGCCTCGTGTTTCGGCTCCGTACAGTGCCTATTAATTTCTGTGAAAAAGCTATTGAAGTCTAATCAGATGCGGTGCTAAGCTATAAGTTCACCACTCATTAATAAAGTTAACATTCACAACATAATCCATACTTGAAACGAAGAGTGAACGCCATTCGGCAACAATGCCTACATCCAGCAGAACCTTGGATGATTGTCTGTTGTTACACAAAGACAACACTGTATATGGGTAAGTATTAGGAGCAGGTTAGGTCATTTGGGTAGTATAAGGTTCCACTGTACTGCCGTTATTTCCGATTTTGTTATACAATCATAGTCGCCGTAGTCTAGTAGGTAGTGTGTTGGCTGATTAGACGTAAAGCCAGGGTTCGAGCCCCAGGCCAGACATCAAAACAAAATACAAAAAGTATTTCTTCGGCGACTTCCGCTCAGCAGAATTCTGGCAAAAACTCTGAGAGTAAATAAAACTGCCATGAAAAAGTTTCTCAAAAATTTGTCGTTCGGAGTCCACTTTAAACTGTGGGTCCCACCACTAATGTATAAAATTAACACACACAACATAATTCAATTATCAATATCAATTAGACCTCCGGGTACTGTACTTAATTGACAAGTACACGTCCACTAACCTAACCTAACCTAACCTATACAATCATAACTCCTGATTGGAACCTCTCAGACTTTCAGATAGTTGCGTGAAGATTTCAATTCTATTAAAATCACATTTAATTTTGGAGGCTCAGGAATTCTTTTAAGGTACCCAACGACTGCACAATGAGAGAGAAGATGTTCTGTGGTCTGCAGGAGTTGGCATACAGAGACCAGTGTCCCGTTATAACTGCTATGAGATTCTGAAGATGAAAACTGATCAGATTTAACACAAATTTTGTCCTGCATATATCAATTTCGGAGCAGAGATGTCTAGTCTCCTGTCAAGCTAGTACGATATCTCATCTTTTTTGCATATGAGTGAATTTTGTGTGAAAGCCTCTATAGACGAATACCAATCTCTGAATCCGAATTCTATTGAATTTCTCGTTATGCCAGCATTTTTTTAGAACATCAGCTTTTTGTTACCTTTAATGTCCATGTATCCAGCAACCCTGTGTTAGGTGGTGTAGTACAGAATTGCTAACTGAGTCCTACTCTTTCGCAAGAGATTACGCTGTCTAACCTTCCTTAAAAGCTTTCTAGATGTATTATTTGAAGAGGACTGAAGAGTCTTAATTTTATAAAATTGAAAACTGTGATAACATTGTGGATAAAAATTTGGTTGCTGTAGTAGCATCCACCTGGTGATCCTTACGTTTAAACTATAAAGTAAGCGAAAGAACATTTTATCATGCACATCACCCACCTGGTGGACCCTAGCAGAGGTCAGCAATGTGTATTCAAAACGATGAGTAGATTCGAATCATACTTATAATTTCTGATACTTATACGCATTCACACTTATTTTAATGTCATACTCATACTACTCATATTCAGAGTTTGAAATACCCATGGTACTCGTAGTTAACAATACGCATGATGTTATTGATTTCGACTCTCCATGACTCATCGTATACACGAATCACACTATACCATAGTTTACCATTTCATAGCACAGTTGTGCAAAGAGAACTCACACGCATTCTTGTGTTTTTTCATTTAGTTGTCGATCAGACTGCGACAAGACCACATGTGCGGCGGATGCTTTATCATTTTATTTCAGCATAACACTCAAAAAATATTTTATGTTAAAAATGTTCTAGGTTATTAGCTAGGCGTATTTCATTTTTTTTTATTTTGTCGCATAGTATAATTTTTTTAGATGCTTTAGAATGTTCGCTTTTTTTCTTTTAATAAAAACTGGGGTTTTTATTCTTATTATTCTAAAAAACATGGTCTAATTTTTAAGCCAAAGATGGATAGCTTTGTGTTCTTTTAATAAAAAATGTATTTCTTATTTTATTTTTATTTATCTAAAATTATTAAGCCAAAGATCGATAGCTTTACATACGTATGTTGATGAAATGAAAATAAAAATAGAATATATTACTAACACTTTTCTATGGCTGTAAATAAATAAATTCTCTCAACTTATTTTCTCTCTCTTACTCACTAACACATAATCAAAAATTTTTTGACGAACCCTGCACTATACTCACTAGAAGGTTGTGTGTTTGTTCTGCTTGCTGTCTTTTTCTTTTTTGTTTATTGTCTTTCTTCTTTCTTTGTAAATGCAACAACAACTAAGACTGTAAATTTTGATGAATGATTCTGATTCTCGCATCATTTATGAGTATTATAAGTATTTTTCTAAATTTATGAATCTGAATGAGTAGGCGTATGAATCAAACATATTTCGAATGTTATGAGTTTGATGTCAACGTTGTACTCATACTCATTGCAACTTGTAAATACTTATAAATCAATGTTGTACTGAGTACGAATGAATCAGAGTAGTTGGATTTGAATACTGTTCACTCACTCAAAATTTCATGAGTACTTATGAGTAGCGAAAAAGCGATTCATTCCTGATCTCTGGACCCTAGTAACAACTGCCATAAGCTCTTGCACAGAATCTAAAGGTTAGAAACACGATAAAAGAAACAGCTGTTATCGAAAGAGAAGCAGTTGTGAATAATAGAAGAAATTGAAACGAACGTAAGGGTATTACAGTCAATGTAACAATTCATTACACAACTCTTGGGCCCATTATTGTTTTTGAAGAATTATAGAACACTTTCCTTGTCTGAAATTTACATACTCCAGCATCATTCCTGACAGAATTCCTTTAGAAACTGTCTCCTCATAGAATATACTTCACTATACTCACACCTATGTATGTATGTATACGTACATTATATGCATGCACAGACAGACAGACATAATTGAGAGTTTATATCTATTATTTGCACTATATTATCACGTTTGATTAAAACTAAAAACCATACAAAAACAAAACAAGTACAAGTACAAGTAACAACAAAATTAGAGAAACGTGTTGAAGAGAAACTTTTGGAAAAACTCAAGTGAAACAACACAATCTGGGTAATTTTTTTTCACTATTTAAGCTGGTGTAAAATTTAAACACCCACCCACTTATGGTATGGCGATCTAATATACTGCACATAAATACATACATACATGCACATATTTGGCGGACCATTGAAATTGGCAGACAATAAATGAGTCCAACATTGGCTAGCCAGCTAGCCAGCCATACAACCATACACAGACGTTGAGCAAAGCAAGAAATTCTTAGTAGTAGCCACTAAATATCAGCAAAATTATCTGTGAAATGAAATGAAGCATATAAAAAAAGGTGTTGGCCGCCTTACTTAAGTCTATGAAAAAATGTTGTATGAAAACCAAACGAAAAACACCGAAATAAAATTATGGAAAATAAAGGCAAATTTATTTATATGTGCCAACAACTACACCCAATTTTCTTGTGTATTGAAAAAAATATACCATAACTAGTTCAACCTTGATATGATAGACGGAGACTAGTTAATAGCTTTAGTTGAAGTTGCAATTCGGTTTCTATATTTCTATTTCGGAACTTGCAGTTTTGGCCAATTTATTAATTTTTCATTTTTTTTTTTGAAGTTTTTTACGCCGCTAAACATAAAAACCTTTAACCTTTGGTAAAGAATTGTTGGTAATAAATACTTGTAAATGCTTTTGATATTGACCATTATAATTTAATAATAAAAGGCATTGTTTTAACAATTGTTTAACAAATTAGTGCCCAAAAACATGGTTATTTAAACTTTTATAAGAAATAAAACGAAATAAAACCACAAAGTGAAAAAGTAAGCAGGTTACTATACACTGGGATTTGTTTTGTATTAATCGGGCATTTTTATTTTATGGCAGCTTAGACAAAATACAAATGAAAGATTTGAAACAAATCGTTAAGGATGCTTATATTAAAGCTTTTTTGCTTTAATTGAAGTTTTTTTTTTATTCAAACGCCTTTGGCATATTTAACATGAATTTCAAAAACTTTTGGAACAAATTTAAATGGGCTCGAGCATGAAGCATTTACCCCAGTAAAATTGCAACTTAATTTTTGGGTTAGTTACGGATCAATTTTCACCAAGTAAAATACAATAATGAAGGTATTTCAATTGGCCAATGCACATGACTTTGTATCGTGTATGTTGTATTGAATACACTTGGTTGTTTGTGAACGCTCAACGCTATGCTGTATTGTGTATTTCGTATTCCAAATGTCTTCTTCTTATTCTTCTTCATAATTTTTTTCATTCAAACAATTTGATAGCAATAAAACCAATACAATTTTTAAAAAAATATGAAAAATTTGTGTATAAGTGTATCAGATTTTTACTGGAAAATTATCAACAACAAGCATGCACTGTTGTATATTCGTCCAACAATACAGCTTGTGTGAATTGACCAAATATGTTGTATGTGAATGGTATACATTGTACGTGTATATTAGCCAAAGAAATATTCAAATTACATCAATATTTACATAAAATATATGTCGCCGTAGTCTAGTAGGTAGTGTGTTGGCTTATTAGACGTAAAGTCAGGGTTCAAACCCCAAGCCAGACATCGAAACAAAATACAAAAAGATTTCTGGCAAAAACTCTGAGAGTAAATAAAATTGCCATGAAAAGTTTCTCAAAAATCTGTCGCTTGGAGTCGACTTGAAACTATAGGTCCTTCTACTCATGTAGAAAATTAACACTCACAACATAAGTGGAGTGAGAAACTATGCCGTAATTCTGACTGAAGGGTTGTAAAGACGAATCATGTATGTGTATATGTAAATTACTGCATCCAGGTTTTGTAGTGTAGACGTGAGGCCACATTTCAAACCCCTGATCGAACATCTCCAAAAATATTTCTTCGGCGAGAGTAATCCTTGAAGACTGCTGGGAGAAGGAAATCATCGGAGAAATATTTTTTCATAAATTTTCCTGTTCGATATGCCTGAGCTTGGGTTTGAACCACGGGCTCGCATCTAATAAGCCAACACAATAGCCAATTGAAGTCGCCGTGATCTAGTAAGTAGTGTGTTGGCTTATTAGACGTAAGGCCTCGGTTCAAACCCCAGATCAGGCATTTCCAACAAAACGGAATATGAAAAAAAATTTTCGGCGACTTCCTCTCAGTAGATTTCTGGCAAAAAAAAAACTTTGAGAGTAAATAAAATTGCCATGAACAGTTTCTCAAAAATCTGTCGTTCGGAGTCGACTTTAAACTGTAGGTCCCGCCACTCATGTATAAAATTAACACACACAACATAAGTGGTGTGAGAAACTAGGTCGTAATCCTGACTAAAGGGTTGTAATGACCAAATATGTATGTAACTAACACTCTACAAGACGCTCATCCTACCCCTGCTTCTTCATGGCGCATAGGCATGGATCCTATTAAGTACTGATGAAGCAGCCTTGAGATTGTCCGAGAGAAAAGTACTGCGTAAGATCTTCGGTCCACTACGAGTTGGCGATAATTTCCGCATCCGATCCAACAATGAGCTGTATGAGCTCCTCAACGACATAGACGTTGTGCAGCGTATTAATATCCAGCGGCTGCGCTGGCTCGGTCATGTCGTTCGAATGGAGAAAAATAATCCGGCGAGATAGGTATTTGATGCGGTGGTCTGCGGAAGTCGACGAAGAGGACGACCTTGTATCCGTTGGAAGGACCAAATCGAGGAAGCCCTATCATCGATTGGCGCGACCAACTGGCGTAGGCGCGCAAGAAGCAGAGGCGCCTGGAAGGATGTGTTGCGGCAGGCCGAAATCCGTTAATCGGTTGTTTTGGCCAATTAAGTAAGTAAATAAGTAAACACGTATGTAATACCTACTAAACTGCGGTGATTTCTGAGAACATTCCAAGTAAATGTATTTAAGTAAATCATTACATTCAAATAATGTCATATTTTCTGAAGTTAATGTTGATTTTGGCAATCGCTTACATGGTCACATGGTAAAGTATTTGCATTTATTGCCATTATGATGGTTTTTAGAGGAGAGAAGATTCTATAAAGATTTCAAATAAGAACAAACCTTTTAGTAGGGATTTGTATGATTGGTTGGCTTAAATGTAAGGCCATCATTAGTTTTTAAAAAAGAATTGAAACATTAATCATCTGCATTTATTCATTTTTTTTTTTGTTTTTGTTTCAATAAACTGTCATACTTTTAGATGTAAAACATTTTTAAAAATTTTCAAAGCATTTTGTCTATTCACAAAATTAAATTACTGCATTAACTAATCTATTTGATGCAGATCTTAGACGTTCTTTTTAAAATAAATTTCAAAAATTAACCATTAATTTGCCTCATTATTTATTAAAAATCAAATGAGTTACTAAAACTGATTCATTAGCAAAGCAGCAGCAGCAGCAGTAGTAGTAGTAGTAGTAGCAGTAGTAGTGCATGAATAGTAACATTGATCCTTGAACCTATTATTACAAAATGCATTAATTAATAAAGCGTACAATTCACTTCCACTAACTGCTGTCTATACCTACTATGCTCGACAACTGAATGAATTCAATGGAAATATAACCAACACCGATACACCATGATACACCATGAAGAATGAAAATTGAAAAACAACCATAATGATCTGTGAAAAGACGAAGAAATACCACAAGTTTTTCAATAAATTATAATGACTATTTAATAAATTAAGCAAATTCGCAAATTTCAAAGTACCATATCCGACTGAACTAAACTGAATTGAATTGAACTGAACTGAACAGAGCTGAACTGAATGGTATGAATGAATATGTATGCTTAGCAAACTGGCAATTTTAATGTACACGTAATTACCTAAAGATAACAATAAATGAATATAAAAAAATATAAAAAAAAAAATCCGAAACCGAAATTCAAATCAACCAACAAACAATGAAATTAAAAATGAAGAAAAAAAAACTAAAATTAAATATACTATAAATACAAAATACTAATGACCTTCGACTCTGGTGTTGCAAACAATTGCTACCAAATGTTTCCGAATTTCAAGCAAATTGTAAATACACAGAACTTAAATTATTTACAAAAAAAAAAACACTCAAAACTTTTAAATGTTGCAAGTTGCAAACAAAAGTCATAGTGAGCAGCAACAATAAAATATATATGTATATGCAAACAGACATACATACATACATACATACTTAAACAAATTGTAGTCAACAAAATTTTTTTATTGAAAATATTTCTGTAATGCTTATTGCATTTGTTGCTTTTTTTCAAAATTGTTTTGTTTTTTTCTTTTTACATCGGGTTAAAAATCAAAAAAATAAAAATATTTCTAATCATGAATATGAAATCAGTGGCAATTTAAGGTACTTATAATTTTGACTCATACGTTAAAGTGATACAAATTCGTTTATAATTTTTTTTTAAAGGCAAATATAATCTAAGAATGAACATACATGCACCCACATATACAAATAAGGAGAGTGCACGAAAAAATTTGTTTTATGAAAACTAATTTCAATTGTTCTTTAAATTAAATAAAAAAATTGTTTAAGTTCTAATCACAGGAAAATAATTAATAGGTTCTCATAATTTTCTTTTTTTCAATTCATTCCATCGATCGATCGTCTTGTATAAAACTTCACACGGTATGAAAAGGTCAAATGAGGTTCATTTCTACCTTGACTAAATTTGGAGAAGTTGATGAACGCTTGTAAGCTTCGCAGGATTTTTCGAATCTCTCCCTCCTCCTCCCTCCTGCTCCACCCTCCTGCTCCACCCTCCTCCTCTCTCCTGCTCCTCCCTCTTCCTCCCTCCTCCTCTCCTTGTAGTTTTCTGCAATAGCTTGTGTTTTCTTTTGTATGCGGCGTTTTTCGCTACAGCTGCTTTGTGTCTTCATCGTGCCATTGCTTCTGTTGGAGTGGGCATTCGAAAACAAGGAATGTTTCCGCAGTAGCTTGTAAGGTGTGTGAGATGTTAACCCACAGGCAGCCAACTTCGTTGGGATTAGATGGGTATCCACGGAATTTATCCAACAGTTAAGCGGAGAAGGCCTCAACCATCCTTTGTGGTCGTTATTTCTTGACGTCCACCCTTCGCAATGTACTAAATAGCGCAGACCTCAAAGCAGTAATGCGCAATCGAAACCTTGCTTCGACAAGGTGGTGGCTCGAGTTGAATCCTTTCATTGAAAACGTGCCTTTCGTCAATCATAACGTGATAGGTTAGGTTAGGTTAGGTTAGAATTGTCTGAATTGCCAAGTACAGTACCCGGAGGTCGAATTGACCCATTGCATAACGTCCTAGTTTCTGACACCACTTATGTTGTGTGTGTTAATTTTATACATAAGTGGTGGGACCTACAGTTTAAAGTCGACTCCGAACGACAGATTTTTGAGAAACTTTTCATGGCAATTTTTTATTTACTCTCAGAGTTTTTGCCAGAAATCTGATGAGAGAAAGTCGCCGAAGAAATACTTTTTGTATTTTGTCTTGATGTTTGGTCTGGGCTCGAACCCTGGCTTCACGTCTAATAAACCAACACACTACCTACTAGACTATGGCGACTTATCATAACGTGATAAATCTGGTTTGATGTCGAACAATCGGGTACAACCAAGTAACTTTGTAAATAGAAAACATCATTAATTGCATTGTTGTTTTCTTTCATCTGGGCATGAGCACAAATTAAGCTGATGTTATAAAATTAAGCTTTAAGGCGGATTGTGGCTATTCTTTCGTTTAGAGGAGAGAACCCAAAGACAAAATAGAGAAGCCTCCTACAAACCTGCATACAAATTCATGCTTTTTCGAATGGTAGCCATTAGAGTTGGGTAGTTCGCGAACGAACTAGTTCAATTGAACTATTCACACAACTGAACTAAAAGAGCCGCTCATAATAATGAGCTCTTTTAGCTCCGTAGTTCAGTTGGCTCTTGTTCTCGTTTCTTATTCGTTCATTTCGTTCTTTTATTTTGTTTATCGTTCTCATGTGTGTAGTTCACGAACGAACTATATAGTTCAATTGAACTATTCAACGAGAGTTGTGTAGTTCACGAACGAATTAGTTCAATTGAACTATTCATACAACTGAACTAAAAGAGCCAACTGAACTAATAAGTTCTTTTAGCTCCGTAGTTCAGTTGGCTCTTGTTCTCGTTTCTTATTCGTTCATTTCGTTCTTATTCGTTCTTTTCTGTTGTTTATCGTAGTGTTAAATGGTAGTGCCATCATTGGCGGTGTTACCACATACTAATAAAATAACTTATGGCAACATTTTTCCTACAAAAGCGCGAAAATTGCAAAAAATAAAAAAATAAGCAAATTAAAATAATATATTTTTTCAATTTAACTCAAAGAAGAATTTTATACATTAGAAGTAATAGCACATAATAGCTAAAAAAATTTTATAATATATTTCTTTTAATAAAATTTCTAAGTGGGCTCCATGGAAAGTTAGTGCATAGTAGAGTTGTGTAGTTCACGAACGAACTAGTTCAATTGAACTATTCACACAATTGAACTAAGAGAGCCGCTCATAATAATGAGTTCTTTTAGCTCCGTAGTTCATTTAGTTCAGTAGTTCCTTTAGCTCAGTAGTTCGTTTAGCTCAGTAGTTCGTTTAGTTCAGTAGTTCTTTCAGCTCAGTAGTTCGTTTAGCTCAGTAGTTCGTATAGTTCTCGTTTCTTATTCGTTCATTTCGTTCTTATTCGTTCTATTATTTTGTTTATCGTTCTTGTGTGCGACATTCCTATTGGAATGGTGGCGGTGTTACCACATATTAAAAAAAGAACTTATGGAAACATTTTTTACAAAAATAAGCAAATAAATATAAAATATTTTTTCTATTTAACTAAAAGAATGGGTTGGAATAGAAATACGAACAGAAATTCTCATTAAATATTTAAAAATAAATCACATGCTTTTCAAGTGCTTCAAGCACATACATAATTATGAATTAATAAAAATTAAAAAATGTTAAATACCACAAATTATTTAAAGTGAAACATTTTTGAAATGAAAAAAAATATTACAAATATGATAAATTTACACGGAATACATTAATTCCTTTATTGGTATTGTTTACATCAGTTAAAATATAAATGAGCAAACGTTGCCATAAAGAAGTTATACAAATTGAGGAAGAGAGCGGCGTTGTTTAAGAGAACTGAACTATTGAACTAAAAGAACGAACTAGTTCATTACAGAGAGCTGAACTAAAAAGAGCGAACACTCAAAAGAGCTAACGAACCCAACTCTAGTAGCCATAATGATTAAATAGGCAATTTTCACTGTACATACATACATACATAGTTGGGCATTACAATCCTTCAGTCAGGATTACGACCAGCTACTCACATCACTTATATTGTACTTGTTCATTTTATACATGAGTAGCGGAACCTACAGCTTGAAGTCGAAAAAAATTTTATGGTAAATTTTTAATTTACTCTCAGAGTTTTTGCCGGAAATGTGTTGATAGACAGTCGCGGAAGAAATATTTTTGCATATTTCGTGGTGGTATCTGACCTGAGATTTGACCCGTGGCCTCACGTCTAATAAACCAACATACTACCTACTAGATTTTACTACTTACTTACTTAATTGGCCATAACAACCCGATTAACGGATTTCGCAACACATCCTTCCAGGCGCCTCTGCTTCTTGCGCGCCTACGCCAGTTGGTCGCACCAATCGATGACAGGGCTTCCTCGATTTGGTCCTTCCAACGGATATAAGGTCGTCCTCTTCGCAGACTTCCGCAGATCCCCGCATCAAATGCCCGTCTCACCGGAGCATCCTCTTCCATTCGAACGACATGGCCGAGCCAGCGCAGCTGCTGGATATTAATACGCTGCACAACGTCTATGTCGTTGAGGAGCTTATACAGCTGATTGTTGGATCGGATGCGGAAATTACTGGACCGAAGATCTTACGCAGTACTTTTCTCTCGAACACTCTCAAGGCTGCTGCATCAGTACTTAATAGGGTCCATGCCTCTACGCCATAATGTTAGTTTTGTCATACGAGAGAGGTCTCTGCTACTCAATTGCCTATTGAGACCATGATAGCAAGTGTTGGCAAGCGTGATCCTGCGCTTGATCTCCAGACTGACATCATTTTTGGTGGTAACGGCGGAGCCAAGATAAATAAATTCCTTGACTGTATCAAAAGTGTAGTTATCGGCCGTAATCTGAGAATCAATACGCCGCACGTCTCTACGTGTCGATAACATATACTTTGTTTTGCCCTCGTTTATTGCCAAGCCCATCTTAGTAGACTCCCGTTCAATAGCACAAGATTACGGGGACTTTTTAACCTCGTAAGTTTGAAACTCATGACGAATTTATTAGACTTCTTTAGGGTTTGTACTATAACTACTCGGATTTATAGACAAACTCTTTAAACACCACGCAACCCTTCTAAGCCTTCTAAGATTATTTTATCACAATATTTCTGTTAAAAGAATGTTAATGTTTATAAGATGACAAGATTGGTTAACACATTACAAGAGATTATTATTAAATTTTACGTAATTTAATAAAACTGCCTTATAATAATCTTTATTAGTTTTAATATTTAAATTTTGTTTCAAAGAAATTTAGTCCACCAAGTCTTACTTGTCTTAAAGCAATTCAAAGTCATAAAATTCAATCCTCCCAAAAAAAAACAAAAGACTTAAGAAACAAGCGTATACCCAAAGGGTAAATTACTGTACAGTAGCAGGGCATATAATGAACTTTTTTAAGAAATTTAAGAAAACGTTCAAATTAATTTCTGCTAATAAATAAAATTACTAGGCTTTAATTAATTTATTTAAAAATAACAAATTAAACAACATGATTTCTGTTTTTTGGATTTCAAATTATTCGACTTAAGTTGATTTCAATCAAATAAAAATCCGTTTTTTTATTTTGTTTTCGTAAGGCTTTCAATTAAACTCTTCACAAAATGCATTAACAAACTGAAACAAAATAACGAAAATAAATTAAATGAATAAATAAATGTTTTAAACACCTGAATTACACACACCTCCAATGGTATTTGATTACAAAAACGTGATCAATTTAATGTTGCATTAATGATCCCATTTAAAAGCGGGCAATTAAAAACAAATTCTAAATTACAAACCTGTGCCAAAAACTACAATTATACGAGATATTCAACATTTTAGTTTCGTTGCATTTTATTTATTTTGTTTTTCCAAATTTAAATATTTTTTGGCCAAATACAAAAGCAGCAGCAGTAGTCTTTGAAAGGCTCCCCAAAATAAATTGCTAAAAAAAACAAAGAGGAGAAAAAAATCAAAACATATGAAAACATAAAAACCCAATTTTCAAAAACATAAAATAATGCCAATACCAACGTTAGTTACTCTTTGTTTTCTTCTATTTTTCTATTTATTTTAATCGTAGTTAGTCACTTTACTGCTGTTCACATTTGAATTTGAACAAAACTTTGTCGATTGGTTTGTTTGTTTTGTTTGTTTTGGTTGAAAGAACTTAGAATGCTTAAACAATTTAAATTTTTGTTGAAGAAAACATGGCTTAAAACTAACACACACAACATGAGGTAAGCTAACCAGATCAGCAGGAGTAGTTTCTTATACCATAGACAGATATTTTGTTTTATTTTTTTTGTGGTATTGGCTCATACAATATTGTAAAGAGGAAGACGTTCTTAATGCGGCATAAATTTTAGAAGAAGTCAACGATGCTACCAATAAGCAACTGAATTCTAACCCCTGGTAACATCATCATGCCAAACCACCAACAAATTTGTTTTGCAGTCACAAATGCTCTAAAATAACGTTACATGATCATAAGTTTTGTAAGAATACTTTTAGTAAATAACAGTGATTTGGAGAGACATCGTTGTAAGTGCTACACAAGGAGATAGATATTACCCAGATATTACCCGCTGGATGGAGAGGAAATTTGGTGAGGTTAACTACTATCTGACACAACTGTTATCTGGACACGGTTATTTGTGTAAGTACCTATTTAGAATGGGGAAGATGACACGACCAAATTGCATCTATGATGATGCGTCGATTGATGATGCGGAACACACTTTCTTTTATTGCGAGAGATGGAGACTGCAAAGAAGGAGTCTTGAGGCCAAAGTCGGCGTCTGTACTATCGAGAACTTCTGCGACAGTGAGGAGAATTGGAATAGTATAGTCAGATACGCGGAAGACTTACTGAAATCTAAGAAAATTGACTTGGATGAGAGAAGTAGAATGGACGTTTAAAGAATGTACGTTTAAACACCTTCTCGGAATTCGTGACGCAATCCGGACGCGGATATGGATATGAAAGGGCCAAATGGCTAGACGGACTCCACTTCGTGGTAATAAGGAGTCCAAAAGAGGAGGAAGAAATTTAGTGGGTGAGGACCCCACACACGGGGTGTAGTAACGACTACCCCTATGGTGCGGTTAGGTACATTTACTCCTCTTCAGCTTATAAAAAAATCACAAGGAGATATGATGGAATCATAGAGTTTGTGTCTTAAGTCTTTTGTTTTTCACAAAAAAAATTAACTTTTTTAAAACGGTTCCAATGTTCTTTTTTTAATAGAATTAGTTTCTAATATAAAGGAAAAAAATAGGAGAAAAAGAGAATAGTTGTGATAGGCTTTTCTGCAAATCTTATCGTTATTGTGATGAAATATGATATGGGATCTCACCATTGTATTAGGGTCAATGGTAAACTTTCAGTATCCGACAGTAAAAACTATTTCATATACCTAATGTTGCTAAAGAGGGGCCTTAGTACTGCGACCATATGATCTATTGTACTCCCCGCATACTTTATAGGTTATCTCTACAACGTCCCCTCCAAGCTTATTGCCCTAACAAACTTCAGGACGCTGATCGCTGTCAATAATGCGGGTTCCCTGCCTAGCATCTGGTATGGCCCCAGGGGTTTTCTTATGGGATATAAAGGGTCCGCCAAATAACTTTTTTTTTGCAAATGCTTTAAAAAAACTACTGAATGTTTTCTCAAATTTCTTTTTTTATTTGAAAGTACAATCCTTTCGGTTAATAATGGAAAATAATTTCATTCAAATGGCTGCCTCGGCTGGCCATGCAGTAGCCTACACGATTGGTCCAATTTTTAAGCACATTATCGATTGTGTGTATTTCACCAATGGCTTCAATAATTGGTGTCCTTTAAAGCGTCAATTATCTCTGGCCTTTCGGCGTAACACTTATCTTTGACGGCACCCCACAAATAATAGTCCAACGGTGTGAAATCGCAGCTCCGAGGTGGCCAAACGACATCACCTCTGCGGCTGATAATGCGATCTTCAAAAACAGGGCGCAAAACATCGAGTGTAGCTTCGGCTGTGTGGCATGTAGCGCCGTCCTGTCTTCAATTTTTGTGAACAAAAATTCGTTCAACATGGCCCGATAACGATCGCCATTGACTGTAACGGCCACTCCTTGCTCATTTTCGGAGAAAAATGGCCCAATTATGCCTCTGGGCAAAAATCCTCACCAAACAGTGACTCGTTTTGGGTGCGTCGGCTTTTCAATGTATGCGTTTGGGTTTTCTGTGCTCCAAATGCGACAATTTTGCTTGTTTACATACCCGCCAAGATCAAAATGATTTTTTGCCAAAATCGGCATCTTCTGGTGTAGGCTACTGCATGGCCAGCCGAGGCAGCCATTTGAATGAAATTGTTTTCCATTATTAACCGGAAGGATTGTACTTTCAAATATAAAAAGAAATTTCATAAAAAAAAATATTCAGTCGTTTTTTTAAAGCATTTTCAAAAAAAAAGTTATTTGGCGGACCCTTTATTAATGCATCACAGGTTCCAAGAAAGTAGTCTACAAAGCCCAGGCAAAAGGCCAGTTATCAAGTTATTTCTTGATGGTCTGATGGTTCCCAACTAAAGGTTTGGATACCTAAAATTCACTTGGTTTGAGAAGAGTGTTTGTCCTTATAGTCTAGTAAGCATGATTGTGAGGTCACGGTTCAAACCTCAGGCCAGACATCTCCAACAAAACGAAATATGAAAAAAACTTCTTCGGCAACTTCCTCTCAGCAGATTTCTGGCAAAAACTCTGAGTGTAAATAAAACAGCCATGAAAAGTTACTCAAAAACTTGTCGTTCGGTATCGACTTTAAACTGTAGGTCCCGCCACTCATGCACAAAATTAACGCACACAACATAAGTCGAAACCCTGACTAAAGGGTTGTATTGACCAATTATGTACATATGTATGTGGCGCGAAGGATGGCTTCTTCTGCAACCTCATCTGCCTTCTTATTGCAGCGAATTTCCAAAGGAGCTGGGTTGCAGCAGAGGGTAATATAATTCCCCTTGTTCTGCTGAATCAGGTTCTTCAGTTGATTGCTTAATTTGCGCAAATCTGTACTAAAAACAATGAGTGAGGGAGCTATCACCTAATTGTTCTGTTCGCATGTTGATCAGTCTATCCTGTAGCACAGTAAGGAAGTTACAATGGCTTCCTAAGAAGAACTCATGCCCTAACATCTACTGGCTTTCAGAATTTCTACGATGTATGAGGAGGATTGAGTTTTTGAACTTCAAACTGTGAATGTTAATAGAACGCTTGTGCCCAAATTTTAGTTTCGTAAAGAAGGACATCCTTTAGAACCACTGTCTCTATATTATATTTACCATACAATCTGAATACCCAAAAAAATGTAGCAAATTTAATATCTAAGGATCGTTATTGTATGAATATACAACCAAAACATATACCCATACATACCTGTACCATAAGCAATAGAAACAAAAGATGGTTGTGGTGGTGGTGATGGTGATTGTTGTTTGTGATTGTAATAAATGTTTTCAAACTTGTTTTACGTAAAAACATTTATTGAAACATTAATCGTAATAAAATCACTTTCATTACATCCAACAACTATTTCATGATCATTTATAGTAAGTTGGCTGTTCTGGTTTCGCTCTGATTTTTTTTTTCTATTTTCATTTCTTCGTATTGCCGTTTTATTTTCTTCCAATTTCACAAACTTGGCCAAAAGGATTTCTCATTCCAATGGCGATAGTGTGATGGTGGTTCACATTTATTATGTGGCGGATAATTGAAATTTTATGTTCGTTAAAAGAGTGTCGACATAGCAAAACGTTTATTGCTGGTGTTGCAGTAAAAATTTTTAGCTTAAATGCTGGGCATTTGTTTTGTTTGTTTTGCTTCACTTCTTTGCATTGCTTTGCTGGGTGGTGGTGAACTTGTAACGTGTTTGTTTTTGTATATGTTGTACTACAATTGTTGCTAAATGTGCAATTGTTGTTGTTGTTGTTGTTGTTGCATACGCAAAAAAATATCGAGATGATCTTTGTTTAACGTTTGTTTATGTCTCTTGATATTGATATTGCCAATGTTTGTTGCTGGTTGTTGCTGTTGGGTGTTGATGTTGCTAAACAAAAGTTTATGTTTCATGTTACAGGCACAAGTGCAATTTGCAGTTATTTTTTCTTAAGTGTCAATAATTTGCTTAAGATATATGTATATATGCAATGTATATGTATTATGTAATCGTTATTGGATCGAATGATCAAATTTACTGGTCAAACTAGACAAGGTGTGAACAAAAATTATTTTCAAAACGATTGCATGGGCCAAAGAAACAAGTTTGAAAAGAGTGCATCGTGTATGGTATTAAAAAATTAGGGATCACAAAAGTAATATGCTCATGCAATTAATTTAATTTACTTAACAATTTAGGTATCATAAGAAGGAGAACATAGAAGAAGTAGAAAAGCGTCGTATGCAACCCGAAAAAATCACTATTTGTTCTATGATTATGGGCTGGAGGCATTAGCTGAACATTTTTCTTTGAGAACGATGTCCTGTACTTCTCGACTTCTTTTGACATGAATTTAATAATCTGGATACCAACGACATATGGTCTCAACAGGATGGCGCTATGTTCTCTTCCGCTCAGTGAGAATCGTGGTAAATTAGACAATTCGAATGCTCTTCAGCTAGAAAGGATGTCATCTACCAGATTTAATGGCGTCATTAGGTTTTTCAAACGAATAAAAAACTTAGATGATATAAACACACACTAATGAGAAATCCGACACAAACACGTGTGCTCTCTCCCACAGAACAGAAGTACTGTGCGATTGCCGGTTCAAATTCCTTTTTTCAGTATAGGATTTTAGAACGATACGAAGAAAAAATATTCTTTCCTATTGAACGCTATATTAGTCCCATAGCCTTACAGAGAGAGCTATACTATGAAAAAATAACTGCACCCAAAGCTCCATTCAGTCTACAACCAGTTGTGTTACGTCACGTCTAAGATTTAATGGTACATATTAGGATTGAAGTCGTCGTAGTCTAGTAGGTAGTGTGTTGGCTTATTAGACGTAAATACAAAAACTATTTCTTCGACGACTTACTCTCAGCAGATTTCAGACAAAAACTCTGAGAGTAAATAAAATTGCCATGAAAAGTTTCTCAAAAAACCTGTAGTTTGGAGTCGACTATAAACTGTAGGTCCCGCTACCCATGTATAAAACTAACACACACAACATAAGTGGTGTGAGAAACTAGGTCGTAATCCTGACTGAAGGGTTGTAATGACCAATTATGTATGTAATACAGGTACGTCGTTGTGAATGGCATAAAACAAGCCAGTATTTACAAGCTTATTATTACAACTCTTTAATCTGGAATACGACTCCAAACGGGAAATTTTTGAGAAACTTTTTCATGGCAATTTTATTTTCTCTCATAGGTTTTGCCGGAAGACCGCTGAGAGGAGGAAGTCGTCGAAGAAATAGTTTTTTTTTCATATTTCATATTGTTAGAAACGTCTGAGCTGTAGTTTGACCCACGGGCTAGCTTCTAATAAGGCAACACACTATGTGTTAGACTACGGCGACTTGACGGGGTTAATATTACTAAAAAAACTGCAAGTACATACATTATTAAAAGTCTAATGAATTATGATTTCGAAAATAATAACGAGATTTCTGTTTGAATTTATAATTTTTCCAAGTAAATAATACTCAAAAATGTTGTTTAATTTAATTGAAATTTTTAAACAATTGTCTGACAACAAAATAACAGTACAATGGTCGTTAAACACTGCACTTCTATTGTATATAATCATTGTATTTTGAAGTGACATAAGATAATATTGTATTGAATTAAATTATATAGAAAATCATAACATATTGATTTTACGACATCAAGTTCATATTTTAATTAATTCAAGATAAAATAAATACATATGTATGTTTGCATTATGAAATTTTATTTTAAAGCTTAACTCTCAGGGAACACACCTTTTTCAAATGCTGTTAAACTGTCTATGGCTTTGTCTGTCTCTGTCTCCGGCTTTGTCTGCCTCTGTGTTTGTGTGTGGCAATTGGCAATTTTAACAACCATTTGTAAAATTTATGAATGAAATAAAATTAATTCATTTATATAAATAAAATAAGTGAATATTTTTACACTCACATACATACATACATGCATACATACATCCATACATACCCATACTCTTCTGTCTTCTGTACATGTGGAGTATGAGGAATAAACGATCGAACATGTTTTCATTTTGTCATTTTAATAAATCAATAAAGTTTACAAAACTACAAGAAGTGCATGTACGAGTGTCTTAATATACCATAAACCACCATTATTACCAGGTTGTAAGAAATTAAAAATTTTTTTGTCTGTTAATTTCATACAATACGAACGAGCATGTTGACATGTAAACATGCAATTAAATTTAAAACAATCGTAAATAATAATATTTTAATTAATATTGAGGCGTTTCATTGGAAAGAAAAGGAATGTGTACGTATGTATGTTTAAAATAAAAATTTTAGAGATTTTTTAGAAGACCATAAAATATGAAACAATTTTGTTGATGCTAATACCAAACAATGCCCACAGTGAAGTTAATAAATTCGTTGTTTTCGTCAAATGATTTCTTCATTCTTCAACTATTCTATATCAAATTAAAATTTTTTATAATTTCATCAAATAAATTAAAATAGTTACCACAAAAGAGTAACAATAACAAGTCTGCTACATAAATTGCTCCTCTGAGCCGTGTATACTAGCAACTCTAGTTCTGAAGCAGTATCCTAATAACCCATTTCCCTTATTATTATCGAAATCATTTCTATCCGTTATATCATACATACATACATAATTAGTCCTTACAACCCTTCAGACAGGATTAAAACCTGACTTCTCACACCACCACTTATGTTTTGTGTGTTAATTTTATACAGTTTCAACTCGATTCCGAACGACTGATTTTTGAGAAACTTTTTCATGGCAATTTTATTTACTTTCAGAGCTTTTGCCAGAAATTTGCTTAGAGGAAGTCGCCGAAGAAATACTTTTTGTATTTTTTTTTTAGGTCTGGCCTGGGGATCGAACCCTGGCTTTGCGTTTAATAAGCCAACACACCACCTACTAGACTACGGTGACCCATATCCCTTATTATTATCGAAATCGTTTCTATCATTACATCATACATACATACATAATTAGTCATTACAACTCTTCAGACAGTATTAAAACCTGACTTCTCACACTACCTCTTATGTTGTGTGTGTTAATTTTATACATTTGTGGCAGGACCTACAGCTTAAAGTCGACTCCGAACAACTGATTTTTGAGAAAGTTTTTCATGGCAATTTTTATTTACTCTCAAAGTTTTTGCCAGAAATCTGCTGAGAGGAAGTCGCCGATGAAATATTTTTTTCATATTTCGTTTAATTGGAGATGGGATTTGAACCGTAGCCTTACGTATAATAAGCCAACACACCATCTACTAGACTACTACCTTACGACTGAGGCTAACAACCCTCAAAATTACAGAACAATGTTCTTTCTCCTAAACGGTAAACATCATGAATTAATCCGGGACAACTATTAATTTCGGTTGGAAGGCAATGATGTGTGTCTGAAATATGTGGTGTACCAAGGGTTCATAAACCCTGGTAAAACAGTTAATACAGATCACAACCAACAACAAATGATTAATTTCAACCAAGCATTCATCAGAAAACGTCCAGAATGAGGCACAAGACGAGGCAAAGTAATTTTGCAATATGACAACGTACCTGCTCACTAAGCATAACCGATTCAGTAAGCAATCCAAGTATTAGGCCGGGACTGTTACCCTAACCACCGCTTTCACCAGACTTGTAATTACAGCGAAAACAACAACAACAAAAGCGACCACAGTGATGTATGCAAATAAGCTGGCAGAGATGTCGGCAATAATGTCAACAGCGATGCCGGCAGAAACTTTCCGATAGAGACGCGTGTACAGACGTCAGCAGTGACGCCAACAGCGATACCGGCAGCGACACTAGCAAAGACACGAACAGCGCATCAAGCAGTGATGCCGATAGTGACGCGATTATCACAATTATCATCACTGGTTACTTAGTGGCATCTAAATCACCCAATTTAGACCAAAAGAAGTAGATAATTATCGATCTACAGTATTCACCATTGTCAGTGACAGCCTGGCCAACGTCGTTCACAAAGAAATATGGACCGATGTCACCCCCAGCTCATAACCCAAATACATTGAAAGCTCTTGAATCTCATATGGATTAGTATGGTCCATACTAGGCGTAACTTTTCACCTAGAAAAGGTCCTCATCGCTGAAGATGATGAAAGACGCGAAACTTTGCACTAACGGAACACTCATTTTGATGATTTTATTATTTACACGAATATTATATCCGTTCATGGTGATTTAAATGAATAAATGGAAACTAATTTGACAGATGTAGTAGCCACAAGATGGCCGTTATCATTTGTCCAAGTTTGGAAGACTTATTCACATACATACACACATAATTGGCCAATACAACCCTTCAGTCAGGATTACGACCTAGCTTCACACACCACTTATATTGTGTTTGTTAATTTTATACATGAGTGGCGGGATCTACAGTTTATAGTCGACTCCAAACGTCAGATTTTTGAGAAACTTTTCATGGCAACTTTTATGTGCTCTCAGAGTTTTTGCCAGAAATATGATGATAGGGAGTCGCCGAAGCAATATTTTTTCATATTTCGTTTTGATGTCTTGATGATTGTGTTTGAACCTTGGGCTTACGTCTAATAAGCCAATATACTACCTACTAGACTATGGAGACTGGAAGGCCTATTCTATTAGACCAAAAAACACATACTATGGTAATACCGCTCCTGTATATCGCTCCTTAATTGTTTTATTATACTTCGTTACACAGAAATGGAATCGAAATTAATTGTATTTTCATACAGACTACATACATACATACTTGCATACATACATACATATATGCATGCATAAGTACATACATATATGCATGTGTTTATCCTTTTATCGTTTCAATAATTTAATATTGAATCTATGTACATATGTATGTCTATGTATGTATATACATACGTATGTATACTTTCAATATTTTTGTAAGCATTATTAATCAAAAAATTATTAATGAATTATTCATTCATAAATTGACTTAATTTATGATCGAACTATTAATAAAAACCGTATTAAATAAAAATCGAAATCAAAATAAATGTAAAAAAAAAACCAAAGTGTTGTTACATTTTGTTTTTGTTATGAAATTTTGCAACCGAAATGCTATACACTTGACTCCATGCAAAAGGCTTTACAAACGTATCCAAGCTGCATACGAAGCTTTAACGTTTGGTTTAACTTTATACTTGGTTTCGATTTGGTTTCGGCTTATTGGAAAAAAAAAACGAAAGAGAAAAAAACACTTAAAAGGAGTCGATTAGTGTAACAAAACTTCTAATAAAATGACTATAAATGATACATTTAAATAGTTTGGTTGGCATGATATGCTGAGCATGTTTGTAAGCGTTTAAATCCACACCATAAATACATATATATGAGTAGCTGGCTAAACATTAAACGGTATACGTGTCGGGATCATACATCAAAGTTACACCATTAAATAGTATTTAGTGTGCGAACATATATACGAGTATTTTATTTTACATGAATTTATATTAAAAAGTTTAAGATGCATTTACACTGGCAGTGAAATGGAAAGGTGAGCATAATTGGAAATAAGCGAAGTGTATTCGATAATTGTCGGCTAGAGATGAGTGTAGTGATGGGTCGATATATCATATATTGACCAAAAATTTGGAAATTAGAAAGCAGGGTGTTTACTCGTAATAGAACTGAAACAGAATCTAAAAGATGTTGCACAGCAATAAAGTTGCTTTAAAGATTTGCAACAATGAGGATGCGTATTTTAAGATAATCGATTGTTCTTACAACAAATGGGATGAGAAAACTATTCAATGTATTGAGTTGAAGGGAAATTTTGTTAAAACTGATGGTGTTTTCTTTATTAGATCGACAAATTTTAGGTCCGATTAGCTAAATAAATTTCATTTAAGTAAAGGACTTGGAAGTTATCAAAAACCATTAATGTAGTTCGGCTATGGATTTCAGTTTAAAGCCGTGTCCTACGTCTATCGCTATTCTATATGTTAGGATTTTAAAAAGCAGGATTGTGGAAAACTTAGATAATATAGATAAGATCGCATTAGTGGCTTGTGAACTGAACCAGCAGACCTGACAATTGCGATCAGAAAGTGCGCATATATTGTTTTTTTAGCAGTAGATACGTCGGTATTGATTTGTCTCACGTCTAATTAGTTTGTTGTGCAGCCCTTGCGCTGACCAACTTCCCCTTCCTTGGATCGGAGGAACTTGGTCAGTACAGAGGCTGCGTTCATCTGTGGCATCACAACGGGCCGCTATGCGTGCTCAAGTGAGCTTTTTGGCGATTTAAAGCTACCACGCTAACCTAACCTAATTAGTTTGTTATCTGCTCGCCAGATTCACAACAAAACTGTATCTTATCTTTATTTCCTCAATTCCTTCCACAATACTTCTCTCAGATGAATGGATAAACTATCATCTATACAATATTCAGATCCCATTCGTCCAAAGCAATGGTGCAATAGCGTAGAAAGTTTTTGTTATCGTTTTGATGTTATCTCTAAATGCCCTGCATTCGTTGTTATGTATCGCCCCAATGCGGATCAAATTCACCAGTTAAAGATCGACCGTAAAAACCCTGGCTATCGCATGCATAATAACATGATTAATTTGATCTGAGCAAAAGATGTTTTTCATTAACAAGTCTTTGGAATTGGTAAGGCTGTAATGTAAAATAATCGATATGGTCTGCATGTGCTTCAATTATCCTAAAAAAGTTCGTTTATTAAACTGTCATTTCTTTTATGTATGCAGTAGGAATGTCGCAGTAGTTTAATAGGTAGTTTGTTGGCTTATTAGGCGAGAGGCATCATGGTTCAAGGCCTCACACAGCGTCTCGAACATGACGAAATATGAGAATAATTATATTAAACTCAGCAGTCTTCTGGTAAAAACTCTGAGAGTGAATAAAATTGCCATGAAAATTTTATCTAAAATCTGTTGTTCGGAGTCGACACTTTGAACTGTAGGTCCACGCCACTTATGGATAAAATTAACACACATAATATGGGTGTTGTGAGAAGCTAGGTTGTAATCCTGACTAAACGGAGATAATGATACATTAAGTAAGTAAGTAGGTAGCAGAGATCAGCAATGAATCGCTTTTTCGCTACTCATAAGTACTCATGAAATTGTGAGTATGAGTGAGTCAACAGTATTGAAATCCAACTACTCTGATTCATTCGTACTCAGTACAACATTGATTTATAAGTATTTACAAGTTGCAATGAGTATGAGTACAACGTTGACATCAAACTCATAACATTCGAACTACGATTGATTCATACGCCTACTCAATCAGATTCATAAATTTAGAAAAATACTTATAATACTCATAAATGATGCGAGTGATTCGAATTATTCATCAAAATTTACAGTCTTCGTTGTTGTTACATTTACAAAGAAAGAAGAAATACACATAAACGAAAAAGAAAAAGACAGCAAGCAGAGCACTCACACAACCTTCTTGTGAGTATGTAGTGTTCGTAGCCGAATCATACTTATTTTGTGATTCGTGTATACGATGAGTCATGGAAAGTCGAAATCAATAACATCATACGTATTGTTAAGTATGAGTACCATTAGTATTTCAAACTTTGAATATGAGTAGTATGTGTATGACATTAAAATAAGTATGAATGCGTATAAGTATCAGAAATAAGTATGATTCAAATCTACTCATCGTTTTGAATACTCATTGCTGACATCTGGTAAGTAGTGCAGTACGAATGAGACAATGTTCTTACTAGTGGAAGTTGTTTAAAATATAAAAAAAAACCGGAAAAGTTTTCGGACTTCGTTTACCTCTTGTATAGGACAGTATAAATTTGAATTTGGCACAAAATGGTGCGAACGTTATTGACTTAATTTATTGGCTGTTGAAGCTTAGTATCATCTCATATGGAAACCATAATGGAATAATGTTTTCTGAATTCAAGTCCTCTGTCTTTCGAACACAATCGAATACTTTAATTTGTCTAGTGATAATTCACAGCCAGTGTAAATCATTAATACTAAGTATGTTACATTAATAATATTAACAATATATGTATGTATGTATATATGTATGTATATGGAAAAAAAAATAGTTCAATCGTAATTGTATTTTAACACCTGGATAAATATGAATAAAATTTTACAATATTTTTGGTAGGAATTATTAACACAACTTAACTAAATCTATATTATTTTCATATGAGTTTCATTTCATTACTTTTTTTCGGTTTCGTCTTTAAACACATTCACCGCTAAAGCTAAAGCCAAAGCAAAAGCTGATTAAAAACTTAATTTATTCTTTCATATCATGGCGAAGTGAATTGCCATGGCAAGACAAAAATTATGTTGTTGACATTAAACATTTGACATAATTGATTTATACTCCCTCCAACAATACCAAAAAAAAACTGAAAATGAAAAAATAGCACACTATCGTATAAAAAATTACTTTAAACAACACCCAAAGTGTTGTTTGTTAAACTGTTCTTTTTTCTTTTGGTTAATTTTCTATTAAAAAAACAAAAAAGGAAAAACAAAAATACCACAAGTAAAACCTTAAAGAAAAGAGAGAAAAAAAAATAAATTTTAAACTAAACATTACAAGTGTCATGTTAAGAGTTTGACCTGTGTGTTAATAATGTTATTTTACCAGGCAAAATAACGCGAAAAAAGCCAACCAACATTGTGACAACATCAATACATTTTTTATATTTGTCGGCTAGCCTAGTGCTTGCTGTTGCATGTTCCATACATGCATATGAACACAGTGATATTTCATATGTTAAGTTGTTAATAAATGTTCAATATTTCGTTGAATATCTCTTCTCTCATATGAGTTTATTTAGGGATGTATGAGTGTATGATTAGGAATGTTTTGTGACAGCATTATAAATAGTGTATCTAAAGTGTGCTAAAACATGACAAATGACAAACAATTGTCAACCGGTAATAACAATGGAGGCGCAATAATGTTGCATGCTTAAGAAAAAAGTGTGTGTAAAAACATTAACGACAGTGTTGCAAATGCATAATTGCTGTACACCAGCATTTGTATTAATTTTTGTTTTCTTAATGAAAAACAATCGATATTTTTGTAAACCGTCCTGGAGTCCTTTACCTTAGAATCAGTGGTTTGCCAGCAGCCAGCCTATTAGAAAATATGTTAGTATACATAGTTGAAGTCGCCGTGGTCGAGAAGGTAGTGTGTTGGCTTATTAGACGAAAAGTCAGGGTTCGAGCTCCAGGCCAGACATCAAAAAATAATACAAAAAAAAGTATTTCTTCGGTGACTTCCTCTCAGCAGATTTCTGGCAAAAACTCTGCGAATAAATAAAATTGTCATGAAAAGTTACTCAAAAAGCTATCATTCGGAGTCGACTTTAAACTGTAGGTCCCGACACTCATGTATAAAATTAACACACACAACATAAGTGGTGTGAGAAACTAGGTCGTAATCCGGACTGAAGGCTTGTAATGACCAATTATGTATGTATACATACGTATATATTTTTATCCCTAAAGGGCTCTATCCTCCCCTTGTATTATTGACATTTTCGCCTGTAAGTCACTGCAATAATGTGGTAGCTCTATGGATTGAGTTGCACCCATCAATTTCGAAAAAGCTAGAAAATCTGCTTCAACACTTATTCTCGCGCCATCTGTGAAAATCTGAACGGAGCCGTAAATTTTTCCAAATCTCTATTCCCGAAATGGATATCCTGAACCTCCATGCAGTCAATACCATCAATATTTCCAAATTCCTCAAGGAATTTTGAGTGCCAAATATTTGCATCAACGTCACTAGGCGTTCAAAATCGGCTACTAGTTCTAGGCGTCAGGGACTAAAGGAGCGAGACACATAAACAGTTCAGTAAATATAACCGAATCTGATCATAAATATTTCTTCATTGCCATACTCACCTGGCCTAAATTGCATCAGAATCGTAATAATCGATTATTTAAACTGAATCGAAGGGAAATCTCTGCCACGTTATTGTGTAATGGGTAAGCAAGCCGAGAGACTAACTTTATCTGTAAATGACTTCTGTAGAGATTAGTAAGCAGACAAGAAGGAAGAGAATATTTTCTATTGATTTTGTTGTCTAGAGCAGTCTAGTCTAGAGTCAATTCTCGCCGAGAAACTCATTCTTTTGTTATTCAAAATAAAAACCCCAAAGCCATTAGTAACTTTGTCTCTAGTAGAGCAGTTAACAGTTACTCTCGCACAAGGTCTCAAACATGCAGTCAAAGCTCGAACACCTGGAAAGATTGGCTAACAACGTTGGACTTGAGATAAATATCAAGAAAACCAAAGCCATGAGAATTAACAACACTAGCACAGAAAATATCATGCTACAGGTACAAATAGTCGAGTACGTCGATAGCTTCTGCTATCTAGGTAGCACTATGGCAACAAACGGCGGCGCAGAAACAGACGTAGATAATAGACTCAGTAGAGCGAGAGCAGCATTCGGGCGACTGCACTCCGTATGGAGAAGCTCATATATACTAAGCTAAGAATATTCAACGCTTGTGTGAAGTCAACGTTACTATATAATAGCGAAAGTAGGCTTATATCTAACGCCATCACGCAAAAACTTCAGGTATTCATCAATAAATGCCTGAGAATCATATGTGAAATATTCTGGCCCAACACCATCAGCAACGCAGATCTCTGGACCTTTACAGAGGAGGAACCCATACAGAAGCAGATCAAAAAGAAAAAATGGGGGTGGATCGGCCATACATTGAGAAAGAAGCCCGACAGCATTACAAGAATGGCGCTAGAATGGGGATTCCATTCTCAAGAATCCGAAAAAACACCTGGAAACGCACGGTCCTTTAAGAACTAAGACTAAATGACCTGACATGGGAAGGCGCAAAAACATCAGCGGAGAATCGTGTCAGATGGAGATGCTTTGTGGAAGCCTTATGCTCCCGAAAGGGGTAATGGAAAAAAAAGAGCAGTTAACAGAAACAAAATTCCGTCTCAAATGAGATCATTCGTTTGCCTAGTGGGCAAAACTGCCAGCAACCCTAAATCCATAAGCTAGTAGCTAACAATCTGCGTCTGTCCTTCAAAGAGCGATAATTTTAATATAAAATATAAAACGTATGTCAAACTTCCATACACGTTCGAATACTTACCCCAAAAAAGAACGCTACATATACCATACTCTTTGCGTTTTTCTCTACAAAATGTCAAACTTCCAAGTATTTCCAATGTAAAATTAAGAAAACTAAACTTGGCGCCAAAAAAAGCACACATACAATAAAATGCTAAAAAAAAGACACTCGAAACAAACAGTTTAAGAAGTATTAGCCTGATCGTATAGCCAACATTCAAACGTCTAATGGAACAAAGTTCATTCAACATGTCTAACGAATGACTCACTGCTTACTTTTTTTTTAACTTTGTTTTCCCATTACCACCATCATGGATTTGAATACTCCAACGAATGTTACAAACAAATCCTATAATATGACTGTATAATAAAATATGTATGTATGCATAGAGAGAATAAAAAAAAAACAGAAACAGCACATGGAATATGCAACAGGCGTCTGTAAATTTTCCACCACCACCACCACCTACACTTGGTCGAGACATTATTTTCAACAAAATTGAACATTTTTATGAATTACTGCAAACACAACGATCGATGTCTTTGGTGACACTCTATACTGGGTATATCATAATTAAATTACCTGTTTTTTATACATTTTCTCTATGAAACCTTTACGTATTTCGAATTCTATGGTGGTAGCTAATAGCTATTCCATCAGTCGTTCAAGCTTTATGAAACCAATGAGTTGAAATCAGAAAAAAAAAATTTTATTCTCTCAATTAAAATCTCTATAAATTGCAGTCAGTCACCACCAACAGCACAATGCTTGCTGTGCATCTATTTAATGTGCTGACTGTAGATTGTAGTTTTTGTTGCATATTTGCATGCATAAACAAAATATTAATTATAAACCATGCAACAACACCAACAACAACAACAAATAGTTTTATTGAATTTTATTATAGTTTTTAAAATTTATTACAAATTGATTTACATGCCACAAACAGAAAATAAATGATACGAATTTTTGTTTAAAAATCTATTTTACACTGAAGGAAAAATATTTTTGGACTCAGAATCGTATGCTTCAATTCTACAGTTTTACGCAAAAATGGATAAGATAAAGTCAAAGAAAAGCTGTTTGGGTTCCTTTTGCAAGGAAAGGGAGGATAAACTTCTCATTAAGACCAAGGACTATATGTGGTCTATTAGGTCAGATAATGATTTCCCAACTAAAGGGTCCCCCATTTTTTTTTAAATGCTTTAAAAAAAAAACTACTGAATATTTTCTCAAATTTCTTTTTTTATTTGAAAGTACAATCCTTCCGGTTAATGATGGAAAATAATTTCATTCAAATGGCTGCCTCGTTTGGCCATGCAGTAGCCTACACCAGAAGATGACGATTTTGGCTCATTTTGATCTTGGCGGGTATGTAAACAAGCAAAATTGTCGCATATGGGGCACAGAAAACCCGCACGCATACATTGAAAAGCCGACGCACCCAAAACGAGTCACTGTTTGGTGCGGATTTTAGCCCAGAGCCATAATTGGACCATTTTTCTTCGAAAATGAGCAAGGAGTGGCCGTTACAGTCAATGGCGATCGTTATCGGGCCATGTTGAACGAATTTTTGTTCACAAAAATTGAAGACGAGGATATTGGCAACATTTGGTTTCAACAGGACGGCGCTGCGTGCCACACAGCTGAAGCTACACTCGATGTTTTGCGCTCTGTTTTTTGAAGATCGCATTATCAGCCGCAGAGCTGATGTCGTTTGACCACCTCGGAGCTGTGGTTTGACACCGTTGGACTATTATTTGTGGGGTGCCGTCAAGGATAAGTGTTACGCCGACAAGCCAGACACAATTGACGCTTTAAAGGACAATATTCGTGAAGCCATTGGTGAAATACATCTGCACACAATCGATAATGTGCTTAAAAATTGGACCGATCGTGTTGGCTACTGCATGGCCAGCCGAGACAGCCATTTGAATGAAATTATTTTCCATTATTAACCGGAAGGATTGTACTTTCAAATAAAAAAGAAATTGGAAATAATATTCAGTAGTTTTTTAAAGCATTTTCAAAAAAAAAAGTTATTTGGCAGACCCTTTATCTTCAATCAACATGCCTGTTAAAGCACTCCTAGATGCACATTTTAAGTAGAGGCTTTTGCTCAGAAATTTACTTTTAATTTAAGCGAGGGCGACTTCTCTCTTTTTCAAACACTTTAGATCACTTGATACTGACGTTATTATAGCTACAGACCCACAGAAAACGCTTTCTTGTGTGACACCTTGACTGCAAAGAATCCATTAGTCGTGTCTGAAGCACTCTTATGTCCCTTTTAAGTGGAGAGAAGCGAGGATCGTAGTCTTTTCTAAGGCTGTATAAACAGCGATTCCCACCGCGAAGGATCTTGGACCTATAAGTCTGACCTCATTTCTTTTCAAAATCCCGGAAAAGGACTCTGGACAATGAGATACTGCCTAAATACTTTCCTATTTTTTCCAGTAGTGGCCCAATGCGATTTTATTTCTTAAAATCTGACCACGAGATATGGTCTAACTACTTTCCTACTTTACCCGCCCGCACTAGGCATCGGTCCACTGAGACTGCACTGAGCTCCTTCGTAGGGAATATCATCTACATTTAACGTCAATAATCAAAATTATATTCCTGAAGCAAAGGCCTTTGATATATCTTTTATTGATCAACGTATATACAACAATTGAAATCTTCGCAAGTAGTTGGTCCGGATGGGGTTCCTAGCAGTATTTTAAAACACCATTTTCAATTATTGAGTACTCCATTAACCTACTTATTCAATAAATCGCTTAAATTGGGCTATTTTCCCTCCTTTTGGAAACAATCATTTATCATTCCACTGTTTAAATCAGGATTTAAAGCTGATATTTCAAATTATAGAGGAATTGCTAAACTCAACATTATACCGAAATTGTTTGAAAAACTCCTATGTGATACACTGTCATTTCAAGCATCGTCTATTTTATCTGCTTCCCAGCATGGATTCTGTAAGTCTCGATCAACAATCACAAATCTTCTTGAATTTACAACTTTGGTAAATGATGGATTTATTGTAGGCAAACAAATTGACGTCATTTATATCGATTTCAGTAAGGCATTTGATAAAGTAAATCATAACTTACTCGTTCATAAGCTTAATCAACTTGGTTTTAGTTTATCTTTATTGAATTGGATTAATTCATATTTAGTAGACAGAAAACAGTGCGTTAAATTCAGGAATACGCAATCTAACTTTATTGATGTACTGTCAGGCGTACCACAGGGCAGTCATCTTCGGCCGCTCCTATTTACTCTTTTTATAAATGATCTCCCTTCTGTTATCAAAAATTCAAACACATTAATGTATGCAGACGATGTTAAAATATTTTTATCATTTAATAACATTGAAGACCAAGTACTTTTACAAGAGGATATTAACTACTTAACCTCTTGTTGTAGTATTAATTTAATGGAGCTGAATGTTAAAAATGTAAATATATGTGCTTCACTCGATCATCACCAACCAATGGATTTTACACAATGAATGGTGCCGCTCTTGAACTAGTTAATACCTTTAACGATTTAGGGATAGTTTTCGATTGTAAATTGGACTTCAGAAATCATATTACATCAACTGTTAGCAAAGCTACATGTACCCTGGGATTTATCAAACGATGGGCTAAAGAGTTTTCTGATCCTTATGTTACTAAGCAATTGTTTACCACACTGGTTCGCCCAATTCTTGAATATGGATCTGTAATATGGGACCCTCAATACGCTGTACACTCTGACAAAATTGAATCAGTTCAAAAACAGTTTTTATTATTTTGTCTCCGTGATTTAGGAAATGGATGGGATCCTAATGAAAGGTTACCACCTTATGAAAAACGCCTAGCACTCATTAAATTACCAACTTTAAAAAGCCGTCGTAAAATCCTAAATGCTGTCTTTCTTCTGAAGCTGTTTAATGGTGTTATCAACTCTCAATTTCTTCTAAAAAAACTTTCATTAAAAGTACCTATTCGTCCGACTAGATACCATAATTTCTTAAATATAAAATATTACACAGTTAACTACGCGAACTTCGATCCATTTCGTAGAATCTATAATGATTTTAATAGCCTGTATCTTCATATAGATTTTAATAAAAGTATGGAATCCATTAAAAAGGATATAATTTTACAATTAAACACATTTAATTAATAATTTCAATGTTGTCTCTTTTTTAACTTATTTTTTGAAAATAATTCTGAATTGATATATAAAATGAATTGAAATATAAAATGAATTGAAATATAAATGTAAAATTTAATGAATTGAAATATAAAATGTAATAGCCTGTAAGGATTTTCCATAGACTTAAATAAATAAATAAATAAATAAAATAAATAAATAAATAAATATTGAAAAGCAGCCGTCATTTGCGTGGAGGGTGCTTGCAACAATCTCAATGTTATCAAGGTTCTCGTCCATGCTGTGTTAAGCGATTGCGAAGGATCTTTTGGCTAGGATATGGCGATGGGGTTTCAAGCCTTTGGCTATACAGATACTTTGGCCATTGTGATATCGGTTTTTATTTCCTCTCTTTAGAATGCAAACAGATCTTAAAACCTAGAACTGAATGGTGTTCGTTGTATTGTTTACGCGTTAATCCTCGCAAAACAAATTTAATGTTTTTACCAGGCGAAGCAAGACACTACTTTTATTTTATAGAAGTGGCTGTCCCCTCGATCGAGTCATGAGCGGACACACTTAGGCCGCACACAGGGCCCATTGTGATACCACAGTTTTACATTCTTCCCTATTTCAGGAGCTTCCAATGAAGCGACTCAGACTGCCAATAGCCATGCATGACAGTTCATCTAGGTCCTCCATGTAGTAGGCACCCAGGTGTCTCTTTTTCTTCTGACCAATTGCCGGGCATGTGCACAGTAGGTGAAGAATAGTTCCATCCTCTTCCTCATCTCCACAGCTTCTGCAGAAATCATTCGCGAGGTGTCCAAGACCAATATGCCTCGCATGCGTTCCTATAATACAATGCCCCGTAATAACCCCGATAACAGCGCTGAGCCTGCTTCTTTGGAGTTTAAGCAGAGTCTCCGTACGCCTCCTATCTAGCCTTGGCCAGATTTTTTGCGCCGTTCTGCCGTTATCCGAAGACGCCCACCTATTGTTGACAAGGTCCACAATTGCATTGTCAATTATAAGCCTGTAGGTATCCAAAGGGATCCCCAATGTAGAGAATTCATCAGAGAGTTCGATGGTCGTGCGTCTTCTGGCCAAATCGTCCGCTCTGCAGTTGCCGTGAATATCTCTATGTCCCGGTACCCATGTGAGACAAACATCATATCGGTTCGCCATTTCATTGAGACATCTGCGACAGTCATACACCATCTTGGAGTTTATTACACAATCCAAGAAAGTAACGATATCTGAAGTTTATTTTGGACCCCAAACTTTTTTGGAGGAGTAACATAATGTAGAGGATAAAGAGACTGTCATAACGCTTTATACCTTTAAAAGAGACATGAGCAAGATTTTCGGGCCATCCATTCTGGATGCCATCATATCCAGGCCCAAACGTCCCGTAGGGGAGCCAAAAAATGCTCATTTCAATGCAAAGTGTACTGTCCCACCTAAATTTATGTGCTGTTATCTAACATAATCCTAAGAAGGTTACCTTGTAACAGTGATGAAGTGGTATCGAATCTGTGAAACCGCCAGAGTTGATAGCGTTGAAATAATGGAGCCTGTCATATCTCTTCCCCCGCAGAATATTTGAATTTTAGGTTGCAAAATCCGGACTAACTCGGTTCAAAATAAAATTGGTGGCACAGTAATGATTGAGATGAAGTTTTGTTACCCCCAACATTTTCCTTGCTTACTAGCATGCTTTGTCACCGAGAACATTGTATGACACTGGCACTTTACTGTTTATAAATATTTTGTTTACATTTTTAACACACCTCACGTATTTTTGTTGCATATTTTGAAAGAAAACAATGCTTTATCCTCTCTAATATCACTTTCCCGTCCCATTTTCTTATACAAAATATTTTCCTGCCCTTATCCATGAAACTGAAATCTATTCCAATTACCTATTTTACCTGATTTTATTAACAACCCAAACAATTTCCACAATCAATTTGAATATTTCACAAATTTTTCTTAACCTTTTGCTGTAAGGTTAACACAAAATTATCATATTCCGAATGGATTGACAGATGACATTTCTAACCAAAACACAGATAACTTTGCCAATGAATTTCAAATAAAATTTCATATTAATTTTCAATCATTAATTATCTTGATTCAAATAGAAAAAAAAACCCGAAATTTATATTCCTTTTTGGAAATACAAAGAAAAAAAGCACAGAGGAAAATATGCAAAACAAAAAATAAATAAATAAACTGACAGTGATATGCAAATGTCATAACGTTCCCTCTGTAAACATCAAACTTTAGTAAAAAAAACGAAAAAAAAATTCAAAATCAATATGCATTTAAAAATTTTTTTCCAAATTTGACAACTTCTAATTGACAAAAAAAAAATTAAAAAAAATAAAATAAAATAACGTAAATAAACTAAAGTATACCAACCTTAAGCTACTGTAGGAAGCCCTTATTAAAATTGAAATTTACTATTTTATAAATATTGTTACAAATATTTGCTATGGTCGACTTACTTGGACCTTACTTCTTAGGAATTAAGATACGGAAGCAAATGAAGCGTAATAAAACTTTGTAAATAACTTGAATGAAAAGACAAATTTATGTTTCTGATACAAATACTTAAAGATCTAGGAATTATGGATGGCAAATATACTATTGGATCTATCGATTGTTTTGTGGCTTTATCACGGAAACAGTGAATGCTGTCAATCCTTTAATTGTTATTGATTGTGGAGAAATAATGGGTGATTTTTTAAGAGCTATAGGAAAATTTAAAAAAAAAAAACACATAAAATTCAGAAAAATGCATGAAATCTTTATTTGGTCCATATAATTTAATGTTTGAAGATTATTTCATGCAAATGTTGACCGCGACTCAAATGGTCCATCCGCTTAGTCCAATTTTGGCATACTCTTTCCAACATTTCGGCCGGTATCTCACGAATAAATGCTTCAATGTTGTCTTAGAATGAGTCAATTGAAGCGGGCTTGTCTGTATAGATATGAGCTTTAACATAGCCCCACAAAAAATAGTCTAAAGGCGTTAAATCGCACGATCTAGGCGGCCAATTGACCGGTCCCGAACGTGAAATAAAATGTTCACCGAACTCGCCTCTCAATAAGTCCATTGTTACGCGTGCTGTGTGGCATGTGGCACCGTCTTGTTGAAACCAAATGTCATGCAAGTCAAGCTCTTGCATTTTGGGCAAAAAAAGTTGGATATCATCTGACGGTAGCGCTCACCATTCACAGTTACGTTACGATTCGCAGCATCTTTGAAGGAGTGCGGTCCAATGATGCCGCACCAAACTGTGACTTTTTCTGCATGCATTGGTAGCTTTTGCAACGCTTCTGCCTGATCTTCACTCCAAAATCGACAATTCTGCTTATTTACGTCTCCATTGAGCCAAAAATAAGCTTTGTCGCTGAACACAATTTTTCGATAAAGAAGTGGATCTTCGGCCAACTTTCCAAGAGCCCATTCACCAAAAATTCTGCGTTGCGGTAGGTCGTTCGGCTTCAATTCTTGCACCAGCTGTATTTTGAAAGGCTTCACACCTAAATCCTTCCGCAAAATTCTCCACGTTGAGCAACAGAGGCCCAATTGCTCCGAACGGCGACGAATCGATAATTGATGGTCATCATTAACACTGGCCGATACAGCTGCGATATTTTCTTCAGTTCGCACTCTACGTAAGCGTGTTGGTGGTTTAATGTCCAACAATGTAAATTTGGTGCGAAATTTACTCACAATAGCCCGAATAGCCGCTTCAGTGGGTATTAAACTGACCATAAAATGGAAGAAGCGCGCGATGATCTTTCTTAACAGAGCACGCATTTTGATAATAAAATTCAATGATTTGCAAGCGTTGTTCGTTTGTAAGACGATTCATGGTTAAATTATAGACCAAACTGAAGACGTTTGACAGTGAAACAAAACACGAAACGTGCGTGAGCTGTTTAAACCAGTGTTGCCAAAAGGATAATAGCTAAAAAATCACCCGTTATTTCCATAATTATTGAAAATTGTTCATCTTCCTAGTAATAGCATTTTCAATAAATCATGGCGACACATCAAATTTTGTCTATTCTTCACTCATTTTATAATTATCTTGAAGAAGCAGAGAACATATCAAAAGTATTTTCATATTCTTCAAGCTCGTCTTGGCCTATAATACACACATATTATTTGTGAGTATTTTTTATCCACAAAATCACAAAAATGTGAGTTTGATCCGTTAATTTGATATGCGGCCATGCCGCTTTATTGGGGAGCTGACCAATAAACTACGTTCACTATTATGCATACTGTTTGAAGGTTTTGAAGAGGCATTTGAGTCTGTAGATAAATCTTATATGAAATGCGATACATAGGAAGCCCAGCAAATATAACCTCCATTATCAGCAAAAGTTACAATACATTCGACTGCCCCTTATGATTTGATGGAGTAAAGTGTGATTCTTTCAACCGTTCTTCAAGGCTACATCGGAGATGCCTGCTTTCATTCCGGCATTGTTTAACAGTAATTAATGCTGCTGTGGTCCACAGTTCAAGGGAATGTTATAGTTAGCTTACGTTAGGTTGAATTGGCAGCCGCCTTAATAGACATAGCTTACGTAGGTGCTATAAGGTAATATTGTAATGCTCATGTTACCATGTTATTCCAACTCCTGGTTGGTAGCTCTGAGCCATATTGAGAGTTATACTCGTATGAAGACGGGAATTTTATTCAAATCACCTTTGGCTAGAGACGTTCCGTCAATAATATCTAGGAACACAAGAATTCATCTTCTTTGGTTCTTAAGCGCTGTTTTATAGCTTCTGCAGAAGTCGTTATTAGATATTTCGAGTTTCCAGGCATGAGCACAAAGGGACAGTGACCCGTTTAACGCAAATTTTGTTCTGCATACATGTATCTCTATGATGCCAGATCTGTCTGGCCGATCTGCAAAAGGCTTCATTATTCCCTGTTCCATTTGTAAATGAATTACGTTTGGATAAGGCAAGATTGCGGCAGGTTTTGCACGTGCTTTGGCTTTGTTACTATCTTCAGTGTCGCCATGTTCAGGAAACCACCTAAGGATGTCAGTTGAATGACTCACCATCTCTTCTAAAGACGTACTTAGACTATCTCAGATGTGGTGTACACGTTCTCTAGAGGTCTAACGGCCACTTTGCTGCCGCCAAATAAGCGCATATGACCATACGATACATGCTGACGCCGGAATCGCACAGCTGTAATCTTTAGAACCCTTATTTCATCTTGAATAGTACTACAGTATTGGGGTGCAATTCACAATCTACGATTCAATTTCACAACCGACTTTGTCATGTTATCTGGATTCATCAGTTTTTTAAGTGTACTATTCAATCGACTGATCCTTTATCCATGATCCATGGTTCAGTTGCTTGACGGGATCTACGAGTCTTAACTTGTGCTCTGAGATTTTGAAATATAAAAAAAAAAATTTTACAACGGTACCCTCTCAGCAGTCCTCTGGTAGAAACTCTGAAAGTAATTAACACCACCAACCTGGCTGGTGCGCGAGACTAGGTCTGACTAAAGTGTTGTAAGGGCCAATGATGTATGTATGTATGTAAAAACGCTTAATATTAATTGCTACACATATTTCATTTATATTTTGCAGCACCAAATATAAACTGAGAATATTGCCATACAATTTAATAACCGACTATATTCCTGTATAGAGTACACAAATTTCAATAAACCAAAAGCCACAAACAAAAGCCCTTTTGTGAATAAATATGCCCAACCTTAATATTTCCTATAGAATCTCAGTCAAAAAAAATGAAAAAAAATTTGAAATCCACGAAAAGGTGTTTTACGAAACACAGTTTCCAACACTAAATACTCAAGTATTACTTGCTAAATAACTTCGTCACCAATACACTCACTCGTTCTTTCATACAGCCTGATATCACTACACTTCACTTGTAAGGTGAGCAACATATTTAAGCCGAGTGTATGTGTGTTTATGCTTGTCTGTCTGTCTGTCTATAGGGTTTCATTGATTTCAATTTTTTAGCATTTTTTTCTGCTTTTCTTTTCCTTTGGTATTTATCATTTTAACAGCATCTTAGTTTCAGTTCAGTTGTCAAGTATTGCCAAAAATATATAAAAAAGGAATGCTAAAGTAACTAAAACAACAACAACAAAAATAATGCTAAACTTAAAAATTTAAGTTTATTTTTAGTAAATTTAAGTTTATGAACTACAAAACTTTATTTTCATTTTCAGTTTTTTTTTGTTGGGTAAAAATCAGTGAATATGTCCCCTCAATATTTAGTTTTAAAGGTTATTATCGTTTTTGTTAAATCTTTGCTGAGATGTTTTTGTAACCTGTACTTGAACTTTGTAATTTTTTGTTGTCGACGTTTTTTTTCCTTCTTTGTTTTTTTATAAATTTAAAATAAAATAATTTACCGTTAAATTTGTATGTATTATACATAGTAGCAGTAGTCGAATAAAAGTAAGAGTCAATAATGGAATTAATTTTGCAGTTTTATGTTTAATTACAGCTTAGTTTTTACAACTTTTAAATTAAAAAATAAAAAAACAATAATTTGAAAATAAATACGATTGAAATATAATTTTCAAAGTAGTTTTTACTGCAACTTTGTAAGACTTCGACATGTTTGGACTCTTATTGCAAAACTTCAGTACAGTATTAGTTACATAAGCCATTGTTAGCTGTTGTCTATTATCATCTACATACATACATACATAAACATACAAAGTTCAAGTACAAGTACAGGTTACAAAAACATCTCAGCAAAGATTTAACAAAAACGATAATAACCTTTAAAACTAAATATTGAGGGGACATACATACATACATACATAATTGGCCATTACAACCCTTCAGTCAGGATTACGTCCTAGCTTCTCATACCACTCATGTTCTGTGCGTTAATCTTATACGTGAGTTGCGGGACCTATAGTTTAACGTCGACTCCGAACGACAGATTTTTGAGAAACTTTTTCATGGCATTTTTATTTACTCTCAGAGTTTTTGCCAGAAATCTGCTGAGAGGAAGTTGCCGAAGAAATATTTTTTTTCATATTTCGTTTTGATGTCTGCCCTGGGATACGAACCCAGGCTTTACGTCTAATAAGTCAACACACTACCTACTAGCCTACGGCGACTTCTTTCTTTATTATCATCTATCCACTATAAATAGAAAGACAAAGTTTTATGAACTAAGAAAGAAACAAACCAATTTTGGATACCCTTTTCTGAAGTAAGAACCGTTTTGATGGAAGCGTTCTAAATCGGTCGAAAGAAATTGTTCTTGGGTAAGACAGAATCTAAGCCAAACACAAGACAAATCTTTATAACCCAAATAGTTTTTAAAGGGCCATGCAACATGTATCCAGCAATATGTATACAGCCTCATTTCTTGGGATATCAATGTTCAATTAAACCAAATCTAATTGCGTTCAGTACAAGTCCTCTATGATCATCTACTTTGTATTTTTTTTTTTTTTTTTACTAAGACAAACTAAGAAAATGACATCGCCAGAAGAGAGTTTGGGAATAACATTACGACAATACAAACCCTGCAAAAAGAACCTGTCCCTCATACTGGTTATTGCCTTGCTCATCGATCAGTCAGAAGATGTACCCTAAGAGAGGTTTAAAGCTGGAGGTCCACACCACGCATTCTACGCGTTTTCGCATTCTACGCGGCTGTCAAAAAATTAGAATTAATGTATTTATTTGGTGCATGTTACACGCACAAAAGCGTAGGATGCCATGACGCATAGAACGCGAAAAGTAAATCTACTTTCTACTTTTGTAAGCATCACAAGCGGCGCGCGTACTAAACAGCTGATTTTGACAGGTTGTTTTTGTTTTAATTTGTTTAAATCAAAACAAACATTGGCGCGTAAAAAGCGTTGCATGTAACTTGAAGCGTAGAATGCGAAGAAGGTATGAAATGCTCGCAACGCTTTGACGCGAAAACGCGTGGTGTGGACCTCCAGCTTAACCGACCACTTCAACATACAATACATACATACATACATACATACATACATAATTGGTCATTACAACCCTTCAATCAGAATTACAACCTAGCTTCGCACACCACTTATTTTGTGTCTGTTAATTTTATACATGAGTGGTGGGATCTACAGTTGAAAGTCGACTCCGAACGACAGATTTTTTGGGAAGCTTTCCTTGCGACTTTGTTTACTCTCAGAGTTTTTGCCAGGAGAAGAGACAAGAAACATTTTTTTCATATATGTTTTTGTTGGAGATATCTGACTTGGGTTTTGAACCGTGTCCTCACTTCTAATAAGCCATCACCTACTACCTATTAGACTACGGCTACTTTGCTTCAACATACTTATACGCGGTCTTTAATGCTCCTTCTTGAAGTCGCCGTGGTGTAGTAGGTAGTGTGTTGGCTTACTATTCGTAAAGCCCGGGTTCGTATCCCAGGTCAGACATCAAAAATGAAATATGAAAAAGCTAGGCCGTAATCCTGACTGAAGGGTTGTAATGGCCAATTATGTATGTATGTAATACCATCTCATTTGCAGAATCATTGGCCCACTTATCGCAGTGCTCCGAAACCCAACAGGATATCACATTGTTCCTGTCAATTTAAAGGCGAAAAGCATGGCATCATATATGTATGTATGTATAAACAAGAGCATGACTTAATATTTCCATATTTATATGCTTATAATAAAACATAATTTTTATTCTTAATTTTCAATAAAAAATTCAAAATCATATTCCATAGTATCTGCAGTTTCTAATAATAAATCCACCTTGAACCATGTACATTACTGATTTGTTATTGTTTATCCCATAAATAATAAATTCCACTTTAATATAAACACGAGTTCAATGTTTCATCACAAACAAATAAAAACAAATAATTAAGAAAACATAAATAAAATAAAAATTTCAAATGATTACATACATATAATTTTCATAAATCCTTGAAATAATCTATTCAAGTCAATACACTCTGCGCCTATGAAAAATCAAAACAACAACGTTAGGGGCTATCAAACTCTTCAAATGCCAAACGCACGATTTCACAATAAAAATATCAACAAATCTTCTCTAAGAAACATGTGCGTTTTTAATATGCGTAAATATTGAATTGAAGAAAAGCTCGCGCCAAAATTCATACAAAAATTCTTCCGTAATAATTTGCATAAAAAAAATTTACTATTAGAATCGAATTTAATACAGAAAAAAAACTCAGTCCCAAGGTCAATGACCCCAAAGAAATCTGAAACTATTATTGAAGAACGAAAACAAAAGCTGTCCATTACTAGACACAAATAACTGGAGGTTCTATAGCAAGTAGGCTTAGACCTTAAATATTCCAAAAAAAGGAAAAAACATTCTTAAAAGTTATATACAGACATACATACATACATATATATGTATGTATGAATTTCGCAAGCAAGCACCTTGTCTATTGGCTGAGCTGTGATATCATCTTTAAGCTTATAACCCCTATGCTCTCATAGTAAATATCATGCGTAAATTTTTTATAAATATTTAACGACGTAAAAAGTATATTAAAACCTCAAATATGTACATATATGCTGATATCAGTTTAACAACATAACAATTGTATACTGTAGACATATAGCTTAACATACCTTAACATTTCTTCTATATCTCACCAATACATTATTATTTTAAATATTTGAAATACGAACGGAAAGAGCTTTATATCCGTTTTAATCAGGCATCAATAACAAGCCGCTGCCTTGGTTTGTTGATGTGTTAAAGCAAAGACACAGTTCTGCAGCAGTTAAGTTTAAATTTCCCGTTTAGTAACGTCGTCAACCAAGCGCTGCAACTATCATTGACAGTGTTGTCAGATTGTATTCAAGTTTTATTCGAGATTTATATATTCTCAATGTACAATGGGCCAACTTGAACTCAAAATCTTGTTTTTATTTAATATATGTTAAATTTTTTGCAATTTAGATGTTAAAAACCAATCTGACAAATTTTAATTCCGTAACAAACAATTCTCTTACAAAGTTACATAAGGGGTGGGTGGCTTGAATTCTAATTTACAAGTATATTAGAAATATCGTTTCCCTTTTATACCGAGATACCCACCCTGTACAATTCACATTCTATATTCATATTCCAATTTTTTAACCCAAATACACCACTAATTGAAGTGAAAATTGCTTATTCCAGACACACTACGCCTAATTCACCACTGGTAGTATGGTGCAGATAAATTCACCCCATATTACAAAACTCACCACATAGAAACCCACCACATTCTCACCCACACCTTAAAAACTCACCAGATTTAAAAAATAATTATTTCTGTACCTGTACGAAAAATGCGATATGAAGACTCTTAGGGCATGGTCCAGCGAGTGTCTAATATGTTTGAAGTACCAGATTCTTGTGGCGTATTTTGTAAAATTCCCATAATTTTTCACCACCCGTACAGATATCACCAGAAACGATTCATATAGAAATTCATATAGCAACTCACCATAGAAACTCACCACATTATAAACTACTGCATAGCAGCACCTTGAAATATAATTGTTTAGCCCTGGTAGACGTAAAGGAGTCGCCAGTCTTCACTCTTACTCTTTTCGAAGGTAGATAGAGATACAGGCGAGACAAAGCCCACCACAAGCCCAGCTCCGAAAAAGAACGTGGTAATTATAAACGTTGTGTTCTGCGTTTTTGAATAAACGTATGTTTTCTACTTACCATCACCTCACTCATTGCTGGCTTTAAGAACAAATAAATACAACTCTGTGGCATAAGCAACTCTTCAAATAACGTAACTGCGTCCATACGTTGCCCGTAATGAAAATGTCGCACACGAATAATGAAAGAATGCAGGAAACACTGATAAATAAAAAGAATTAAATAATTTACAAGAATTGAACGGATGAAAAAGTATTTTTTTTTACTTTTGTGATGAGAAAATATTCTTTAAAAAAAGTAGAAATTGTTAAACGAGGTAAAATAGGAAAATTGTTGTCAACATAAAAAACAACGCTTAAAACAGTTGAAAGTGATTGATTGCATTGAAAAGTTTTAAAAAAAGAAGAACTAAAGCTGAGATTCTCTTCATTTCATAAAAAAAAAGAAAATCAGCAAAAGAAGTCACGCAAATCTGTAAAACGAAGAAAAAAATTGAAGAAATTTAAAATTTTTTATCAAAAATATTGAAGAAAAAAGTGATAAACAAGTAAAGAAAAAAATTTAAAAAAAATTCTGTGACAAAAAATTTTAATTCACTCATAAAGGTCAGAAGAATTTAAAATCGGTGTATAAAAGAAGTGATAATTTCATAAGTTACAAAAATTTCAAAGAAAAAAAAAACAAAAAGAAATTTATACCATTTAAAGCAAAAACAGATTGGGAGTTGAGTTTTTGCAATTGTTTTAACAAATTTTAATTCAATCACTGTGTATGTGGCTCCTCTGGTGGCTCTCATTGCGTATACGTACTCAAGAAGTCATTTTTTCATATTGTTGTTGCTATTTTCGTTAAAAGAAAAAGAAGCCGCCGCCTTCTCCGGCTTCGTTTTGTTCATCGTAGTAATAATAGTTTTGATTCGTTTTAATAGTGAACACTCGAAGGGCTTTAAAAGAAAAACAAAAACAATAAAAGCAACAAGCCAACCGCCCTCATTATCATAGCTCCATTGTTGATCGATAAAACTATTTCATCTTCTAAATTTCGATACCTTCTTTGTGTCTAAGACAAGTTAAGTCCAATCGGAGGCCATTCCGTATATAGTATATGTGGCTCCCTTAAGATATAAAGTTTTTACACTCGTTGATTGCTTTGAACAAAAGGTATGGGCGTATGAATAATTTGTTTAATAATGACTTCCTTTATTTAATTTTTATTTTCTTTTCCTTTTTAGTTGCCTCTTTTTATTTATTTATACCCCGTTTGGATTTTTAATTTTTAAAGGTAATTGAATTTAAAAGAAATTATATGAATACATGAGCTCTTCAGTTTGTGATGTACCACATTCGGTTTGCAAAATAAGTACGTGTTTAATTAGCATTTCGAAATCGAAAATCTATGAAAAGCATATGAATTATTGCCATTTTTAATCCAACCCCACTATTCTTCTATGTTAATAACCCAAAATGACCGCTTTCTACTGAGACCGGTGATAGTCCATGCCTTGTTGCCAAGTGTAAGAGTAGGAACCTTCATAAATAAGCTGCCTGATTTGCAAGCAAATCGATGTGTCACTATCGATGTGAGCTAATTAGCGATCAAAGAAACTGCTCCTACAGAAGAATTTTTAGCAAAAAAAACTTGTATTTAGACTTTGATTAGAGAGATTAGGGAGATTACATATATTACCATACGATCTATTGTATCTCCTCTCAAACTCTATAGTATGTCAGTACAATGTCTAATCCAAACTTATTGACATAACAACAACGCGGACTGGTGCCTGAGCCGCCTGACCGTTGCAACATGTTCACAGATCAGCCCCATTGCCTCTAGTGATAGCAAACACTTCAGCCTGTGAGGCTCTAAACTCATCAGGAACTCTACTAAACATTTCACTATTCATCAGATAGCTCCTTGAACTAACGAACGCTAACATCTTCAAGCCTTCCGGAAACATTGTGTAGAAACAGAATTGAGGAAGCGAAAATTTCGAGTGATTTTATACACGTCTTCTAACTTAAGGTTTGGGTTTTACCGACATTAAACTGTAAAATATTGATAAATCCTCTAGGATAGTTTTATTTGGCTACCCACTACATGGGTTCCTGCACTGGTGCTCGCCTTCATCTTCAAAATGCCAGTGAGAGTTCACCTCTTCTTCAGATTCGATTATATACAAATTCAAAAGGAAATACAAACACGTTGGGGGGAACGATAAACGCTGGTATTGTTTTGTTGGGCATTTAACAAGCACCTGGGATAGATCATAGCCGTACTATTGAAAAGTATGCTACGATGTAGATGAGCTGGAGACTGTAGAGCTTCCTATTCTGTAACTGCCCGGTCCTTAACAGAATGAGATTGAAGAGATTGGTTAGTTATATCTAAAATTGTCAGAACTGAATTCTGAATTGGGTTGAATTCACTGTCGAGAGCCAATATTCGGGACTCTACTAAGGTGTGTAATGGGAATGCTTTGGTTGGAAGAAGAATGCTCATTATTGTGTAATTAATCAGTGGTTTTTTTTTGTGTTATTCAGTCCTTAACAGAATAAGATTGAGGATCTTGGGTAGGGATATCTCGAATTTTCCAAATTGTAGAACTGAATTATGAATTGGGTTGAATTCTCTCTGTCGTGAGCCAGCCGATATTCGGGGCTCTCCTGAGGTGTGTAATGGGAATAGTTTGGCTGAAAGGTGACCGCAATCAGTGGTTTCTGAACGTGTTTTGTCCGATGCTTTAATTTTTAAATCCCTTTTCGTTTCATCTTATTGTTTCCTTTCTCTTAGGACGATTACAATGAGTCTTGATAGCAAGTATATGCCTTCTAACAACCAAATAAGTTTAATCATTCGGTTTTGAATACGGTTTGATTTAAACATAGAAATATTTTAGAAAAAAAAACCATTTTGATTATCTAACATTGTTTATGTAACATTATTTTAAATCTAACTATGAATTGAGTATAATATTTCCTTATGTTATATAGAATTATTATTCATAAAGGTGTTTTCCATTTTCTGCCACTTAGAACCCTTTTTAATACGCAAAAACAAATTAACATCCTACGTAATGAGTGGGCTTATTTATTGTTACATAAATAATTGCAAAATATTTATATACATATGTATTGTATGTATAGAGATACAATATTTTCATATTAAATTTTAAGTTTGCTCCATTCTAATATCTTTTACTAAACTTTTAATGTAATTTAGAGGTGAGAGAAATAAACTTTGAATAGATAATAAATAGTTGATGGTGATGTAAATGATTATAAATATCATAAATATGTATGTTGTATGTTGTCAATGTAAGTTTCATTTACCAAACATGAAATGGTTTTGATTATGCATTGAAAATGCATGACAATCTATACAAATTTATGAATAAACATGATAAAGCGACAAAATGTACTTGCATTTATAATATACACACTCACATAAATATTTTCATTTACTATTATCGTTGTACAGGAACTCTTAATGTACACATACATATAAATTTCATCTACTTTCTACAACAACTAAAAAAAAGATAACGTATCAGACGAGAGTGTTTATAAATGCAAACTTTTCTTATACGTACATATGTAAGCTTTAAGTAGGTTATATTTGTTACAGTCTATTATAATTGGATTGGTTGGTTAGTTATTAGAGAAGTTAATCACAATCCATCAAAAATCTAGTCTTAATGAATTATTTTATTTATTTTCAATAATAATAGAAATAAAAGGTAGTGATAAAACTCCCACTCCTGTCCCAAGATGCCTTATTAACCCATCTGTATAGCACACGCCACTTTTCAGAAAGAATGTAGCTTCCAGATTAATCTATTCTTAATCAATCTATTCATTATCATTCACTCTTAATCTATTCTTGTTGTGAAGCTTTTCCCAAAATTATAGATTATACTGGTTTTCTCCAGGGGACAGTTAAGGTGGGATCAATTAGTCATTTCATTTATTAGGTTACGCCATCCCTAACGAATTTTACGTTCAACTTATCTGCTATTATCCTAGCTATATTTTCCAAAGCTGTGGTCATTTACAGCGGACTTAAATTCAACGCAACTTACAGCGCCGCCGTAAGACTGGTTTTCATTGCCCCAGTCTCTGTACAGTGTGCAACTCGAAATGTGAATAAAACCCACGTCTGAGAACTACACGTTCCTACGACAATCGGATCTTCGCCCCGTAATGACACGATTCATCATCGGCCAAGAATTGTCAACCCAGCGAAAGCTGTATCAACCGAGAGTTTTTCCCAAGGTACTTCGGGAGACAACAGCAGAACTATTGCAACAACAACAACCAACACTGGTCCACAGTGAAAAATTTCGATTTCTTGAGTTAATCAGGAGAGAGGATACTGAGATAAGTAATCGATAGAAAAGAAAGGTGAAGGTTAGGCGAGTGTTAGAAAATAGAAGGGAGGAAAGGTAATAAATGAAGGAGAAGAAAAAGAAATGCAGTCATTTCATCAACAAACTCTTGTAAAAGATGAATCCGGAATGTCGGAAATCCTAAAAGAAGGCTGTCTCCATGAAGAAACCTCAGGGACGCGAAAAGTGCTCAACATTTACGACCACAAGCCTTGCAAAAGCAATTCACGCATACACATATGGCCAAAAAAATAGATGTGAACTACATAGCAAACTATATCCGTATACTTTCGGTTTTATTTATACGTCATAGTTTATTCAATTATTTTTATTAAATTAATTTATTTTACGTTCTTAAAAGTTAAAAGGAAGGGATAATAACAGTAAATTGTGTTTAAAGTAAAGTGAATTCAAAAAAAGACCAGCTTTTGATGTAGACACCAATCTTTGTGAGTCAAGGCAAAATTTTTCCTCTTCTTTAAATTGTTTGTTCTAAGCAGAGGAACTTTGCGAGCTATCTTATATTGTAGGCCTGCCTTTTGTAATCGTCTTCGCACAGTTCGTGATGACAATGTATTTTCAATTTCTCTAGCAATCATCTTAGATGACTTAAAAGGGTCCCGTTTGGACAGTGTGACTATGCGTTTGTCTGTAGTTAATGAAGTTTTTCTATGTCTACCTCGTGTTTCTACGTTATTTTTTCTTTTAAAGCGTTGGTTACAAAATTCTCAGACCGATTTAAAGCATCTGCAATGAATTTGTAGGTTTTACCTTGCTCGCGAAGTTTAAGAACGGGGAGTCTTTCTTCCTTACTGCAATGGAGCCCACGACCCATCTTAAAAATTAATTATGTCTGATATAATGTTTAATTTATTTTTAATTAATATTATTTCACTTACTTTCTTCCTTTTTTTTCTAATTTTTTGGCAATAAATCAAATTTTCACTAAATTACAAATCACACACCTATTATTTTGTCCAAGTAAAATTCGCACTTAAAGGAAAAATGCCACTCTATTTATCTGAGGCAAGCTTATTTTTAGTACAATTCTGGTTTTTTTCTTTCTGCAACAATAATACCAGACTATTTATTTAGCAATTTTAGCATGGTTCCAATTTTTTGCATTTTTAAATAAGTTGAAAGAAAAAAAATTTTTACACCTATTTTTTTTGGCCATGAGTGTATATCGCATAAACTGGTGAACCGGGCCAGATTCAACCGAACCAGAATGCCCGGTTAGAAAACTATTAAAATTTTAATAGATTTTCTACCCAGATTCAGTATCTATTCCAGACGAACCTAAGCTGTATTCTGATGTGTGGCTCTAAAAATCAATATTTTAATGTTTTTATTCAAATTTAAGCTGAAATTAATTAATTTATTTTTTAATTATCTTTCCATTTCAGTTACCAATGCAATTGATTAGATATAGAATAAGGACAAAGCTTCAAGTTAGCTTATGCTAATCTTGCAAGTACTTTTGTATCAAACAAACTATAACAGCTTGCCACTAAAGTAAACGTCTCAGCATAAAGGAGTATGTTTACACCCATCAAAAACCTTATAACATACATACAAAAGAATGCAAGTAATAATTCGATATTTGGAGGAAATAGTACGACAGAAGAATCAAACAAAATGGAAATAGAAAATTCAAAAATGGAAGCGGAATGTGAAATTCCTAAAGAAAAGGAACCGAATGAAATTGTACCAGACAAAGATAAAAAGGAAATAGAAGAGGTAGAAGATGATATAAAGGCAGTAGAAGAGAAAGAAGAAGATAAAAAGGCAGTAGAAGAGGAAGAAGAAGATAAAAAGGCAGTAGAAGAGGATGAAGAAGATAAAAAAGAAATTAAAGAGAAAGAAAAGGTTGAGGATCTGGTGGAATGTAAAGATGAGCCTAATGATAAAGAACCGACTGATGATAAAGAACCAACTGATGATACAGAACCAACTGAAGATAAAGAACCAACTGACGAACAGAATGATGAGACGGAAAGTAAGCAGATAACGGTTACGGTAACATCAACAGTATCCGCAGAAAATTCATGTGAATTTGAAGATGACGATATTGAAGCACAAATCGAAAGTAGTATTATGTTAAAGAAGCCGGTTAAAGTAACGGCCACAAATGGCTCAGAAATTTTTGAAGTTAAAAAGTCTTCAAACACTAGTTGTAGCATTGTTATTACGCATGATGTTAACAGAAATCGAGCCATAATACCTATAGACGATGAGCTCGAAGATTTTCGGCATGACCCAACAGAAATTTTGGGTTCAACATCATCGCCTGCCTCTAATCAACGTCAACACACCGAAGAGTTTTGCTCTGTGGGAAGTGCTGAAGAAGCTGAAGAACGTGACAAAACTTTAGCTGAAGATTTTCCCACAGAGGAGGAGGAAGAAGATTATTGCATTGAAATTGAGGATGAACAAAAAACTTGTGATGAAACTGATCAAGAGGAGGAAAAAGATACCGAAACAGAAGCAGAACACAAAAATTCTATTGTAATAGATGATGATGACGATGAGGAGGAAACATTTTTAGATTTAGATGATTATAAATGTAAGTAAACGTACTGTATATACATATGTACATATGTACTTAGCACACACAAACAAGCAAAAAATATTTAAAATTTTTATATTTTTTCCTTTGATTTTATAGCTTCTAATGTAATTGTTTTAGACGAAGTCGATTTAAATGCCTCCACAGCTTCCCTAGATACAATTAATACAAACGATGATCCATTGGCCATTGCTTGCGAAGAACAAGAGGCTTTTGCAGCCGATAAAGTCGCTGCTTTAGAGGAATTAAATTTACTAAATAGTTCGCACACTTCACAGGATGACGATACTAGAACGACAACAGAAGATGATTTGCAGTGGCTTCGAACAGATCTAGATGATCCTCAGCCATCGTGCAGTAAAGTACTACTCGCAGAGAATGCCTCAGTTGTAACTCCCGAAAAAGAGGAACGTAATGGCGAAGGTTCAGATTCTGGTTTAGGCAGTGAAACTTCAGCCTTACATACAACCTTAACAAGCATTACTGATACTAGCCAATTGAATACAACAACCAGCCAATTGACACCAGCACAAACGCCTACCCAAATAAAAACGAAAGACAATGAAAGCAAGAGTGAGAAATTGCTAAACTTGAACGTACTGAAACAGCCAAAATCACCACCAAAGGATTTATCCCAGCCACAGAGATCCAATTTAAAACGCCGTTTAGAAGTTGAAGATGTGGTAGACGGTTTGGACAACCTCACTTCAACAGCAGCTTCATCGTTAAGTGATCGTAACATACAAAAGAAACCAAAGCGTTCGATTAATTTCGACACTGTACAAGTATACTATTTTCCCAGGCAACAAGGCTTCAGTTGTGTGCCTTCAGCAGGTGGTTGTACTCTAGGCATGGGTGCCCGTCATGTAGCCTTTAAGACTTTGACTTTAGCCGAGCATGCCGCAGAATTAAGAAGGGCCCATCGCATGCAATTACAGGAAATAAATCCCCGAGGTTCTTCTAGTGACGACAGCGAAGAATCCGAAGAAGATTATTTAAGCGAAGGTAGTGGTTCCGATTTAGATGGTGAATCGAATGGTTTCCTGCAACCTGTTTCACCTAAACAACGTAGAGCTCTACTGAAAGCAGCCGGCATACGAAAAATAGATCCCAGTGAAAAGGCCGAATGCCGTAATATACGTAATAGCAGAGAGATTTGTGGCTGTACTTGTCGTGACTTTTGTGATCCTGAGACGTGTGCTTGTTCTCAATCTGGCATTAAATGTCAAGTTGATCGTGATATGTTTCCATGTGGCTGCTCTCGTGATGCCTGTGGCAATACCATAGGACGGGTGGAATTCAATCCGGCTCGTGTACGCACACATTTTATACACACCCTTATGCGCTTAGAAATGGAAAATCGTCAACAACAGAATCCTTACTCTTCTGTCATTGCCTCACCCTCACCCATGCAACCAACACCACCTGTCTCGTATTATCAAACTCATTTGCAACCACAATCCAATTATAGTTCAGGTTATGCATCACCTGCCTATAATACTGCCCCTGAACTACATCAACAAACGGCTGCCAGTGTGTATTATCACTCAACACCACCTTCCGCAACAAATGGCCTTTACGACCAGCAAAACTCTTTAGAAATGACACACAATGGTAGTGCAGCTAACACAAATACGACATCGCAGTATGGTATGGACAGTTTGGATACAAGTCTTTTCGGGGCATCCTCAACAGCTACACCATCCTATGGAGAATTAATGCCGGTTACATCGTATCATTACGGCAATGTGCCAGCACAGGTAAGTTAAAGAAAAAAAAACAAATGGCTTAAACTGATTTCCAACTAATTCAATTTCCTGTTGATTTTAACAGGCATCCACATACTACCACAACAGCAGTCCTTATATTAATCCAAACAATACAACACCAACTGCACTTAATACACCCAACACCTACAGTTCATGTGCGGTGCCCTCTATACCTCCATATGGTACAGCTACTACTACCGAAGCGACAGGCGTTTATCATAGTGTAAACAGTTTAACTAGTATGGAAACAACTACAGCGCCCTCTTGCAGTATTAGTGGACCAGTGCCATTAGACAATGATGTTGGGGCTAGTTTCATTAGTTTATCTACACCACTGGCCAGTTCCTCAAGACTATCCCAAATAAACGATTTACTACAACACAATCGCAATGCAACTACTGCTCTAGTGGCCATTTCCCAAGATATCCGAAATAGAGATTTGAATTTAAAATCAACATATGAAACACAAGTTAATGGTAATACTAATGCATTGCAAACAACTGCAGCAAACTTATCTTCAGGAGCAGCAGCTACAGCATCATCATTTTCAATAGATACACCGCCTATTGAAGATGCCAATAAGACTTGTATGGTTTATGAGCAATTAGAACCGCCTTTAAAACCAGCACCTATAGTAGGTGTTTTTGAAGTTGGCAAACAACAAACTAGTGCAACAAATCTTGCAACAACATCATCATGTGCAGAGGTAACACAAGCTAATATAGAGAAATCAACAATAACCACAACCACATCTACAACAACAATCAATGGCGAGTTTTTGTCTCCAACTACTGGATTATGTAAGAACGAAAAAGATATTGCCGCTACGACAGTAAACGCACCCATAGAACCACCCACTACAATTGAGGTGGCGGCTGGCAAATAAAGATGAGAATGCCGTAAAGAATTTTCATCCCAGAGAACAAGAGAAACACAAGTATTTAGTTAAGTTCCAATTTTAATTATGCATTAGCAAGTAAGTGTTTAAAAACAGAAAAACAAAAGCAACAAAAACTAAAAAGTTACAACAACTAAAAGAAACAAAAGAAAAACCCAATATAAGCAGAAATAATCAAAGCAATTTATAGCGTTTTCTAAAACCCACACATAAAACCCGAAAAACAATTTGAACGACATATTCTCGCAGATATACATACATATATACATATTTGTATATGTATATATATATAGAACCAAAATATATACAAACAATTTTAATTTATTCTCGAAAAATGCCTTTATGGCTTGACATAGTAGCTAACATACGTGCAGCGGAATGAGAGAAGCGAGAATTTTCACTAGATTTAAATGTCACATCTATTCTGATATTCTTATAAATACAACATATTGTTTGTTTATCATGAAATCTTATTTAACTTAACACCAAAACAATACATTTTTTCCAATTTGCCTTCTCGTTTTTCTTTAAACTCATGGCATAATATGCGCCCTTTCGCTTTAGTCTCTTAACTCTCATTGCCTTGTTAAGTTTAGATTTTTATTTCTTTTAACAAATGTTTCTAATCTTAAAGTTTTCATATTTTTAGCATTTCCATTATAAATTTGTTTTTAATTTGTTATTTTTAAAGAAATATGTTATAAAACACATACAAACATATTGTTAAATGCCTCACTATTCCTAATTTAAATGTAAACAACAAACATACACTTGCATATACAATATAAAATAAAAGCTTGTAAATTATTTAATAAAACCCATGTTTGTATATCATATTCTTACTATCTTACCAAACAAAAAAAAAAACAACAAATACAAAACCATTCTTAGACTAATTTGGGGTCGTGTAAATAAGACCAGACATGAAGACTAGTTTGCATTCATCAAGACCTTAGCAAACATGCTTTCATTGTGTATTTAATTTTCTTCCTTTATGATGATGATAATGATGTACTCTAAAGAACAATGAAAATATTATTGAAATTCATTACAACTGTATAATTTAATGTTAAACAAACTAGTTTTTTAATTGTTTTTCTATTAATACTTAAATGTTTAATTTTAATGAATTTCCTTTTACGTTATGTACTCTACTCAGACCATTATTTTTTTTTTTTGTTTTCTTTAAACTTTAAATAGAAATATAACTAGTTTTTAAGAATTTGTTTCCTCTATTTTGTTTAATCCTATAAGGTTTTGTTTTCTTTTATCGTTTTCCATTTCTTAAATATAAACAAACAAAACAAAGAAGAAAAAAAAAGAAATAAATAAATAAAAGGGAAATTCAATTAACAAGAACTAGAAGTCTTGATAAATTATACATAATGTAGTTTATTATTAATATTAAATATAATTTATTAAATTTTTAAATAAAATAAAACAAACATACCGAAAATATTTGCAAAAATTATAGAAAACTATTGCCATCTTGTATATTCTTCATGGTATGCTAGGTAGGTAAGTATGTCGAAGGTGATACTTAAAAAATGTGTACAAGATACATTCCACCTCCCTGAGAAAAATTATGTCTGGTATAGTGTATAAATTGGGATCTCCATCTTACGAAACGTTCCATCGTTTCTATGCCTTCACCTCATGCATTTATTATTATCTACTGCTCTTATCTAGTTCTAGGTGTACGTCGATTCAGAGTACTCAAGTAACCTTTATTCACTTTCAAGACATCCATGATTTTCCTCCATTCAGATACGCCCCAAAGAATTTTCACAATTCTTTCTCGGTTGTCATTATTCCACAGCCCAATTTCTTGCTTGGTTTTTAATGCACCTATCCAGGTTTATTTCACGTTATACTCTGTCTCCATTAGCCACATTATTTGCTTCCTAATTTGTGATCACTGGCTATGTACCCGTATAATGTGTTCCGTACCGTGTCTGGAGTAATGGTTAATCGCCTTTTTACATTCCAGGGCATTTCATGACCCTGTATTCCTGAGGTTTATTCTTTAATTGATATTTGCTTACCAGTGATGATGTTCAAATTCCAATACGTCAAGTTTATCAAATTATATCTAGCCCATATCAGACATAACCTATCAAACTTAACCTATCAAACTGTATCTCGCCAACCGCAGCTATAATGTTGTTTTGTATTGTTGGAACTGCCCCTGTACACGACAGACTTTGCGTATAGTAGGGTAGTTGTCTCAAATTGTATAATCTTGACGACCAATAGACTGCTACAAAACGTAAGATTTATTCCGCATTGTTTACGACATAGCGTACCGAATAGCATAAGAACCGCTTGTTGAAATCATATGTCAACCAAATTAAATTCTTGAACTTTGCGAAAAAAGTCAGTAATCACCTAAAGGTACATTTCGCCATTACCTGTAAAGTTTCGTTGCTCTTAAATAAGCAACGATACCGCCGGACTACAAACTGCACCAAACTCGTAAAAACTATATGCACTTAAAACATTACCAAAATTTTACTTTTTACTTAGCTGTCTTTATTAAACAATATAAAAAACATTTTATGGAAAGCCTCTTAATAATTTTAGCAGAAATTAAATTTATTATTTATCTTCTGGATAAACTACACCAACTTGGGCACGTATTTCATCTTCGATTTGTGCAAACAACAAACTGTCATTGTGATTAACATGTTCATGTTGTAATTTTCCCTCTAAAATACATTTTCTTACAGCTTCAGCTTCATAGCGTAAACCTTCTGAATTAAGAAAATTGGTAGGATATTTTCCTTTGGGCAAAACCCATTCTTTTTCTTGGCCATCGATATCGATGATTTTGGTAGGACACCAAAATTGTAAAAGCTTTAAAACAAGATTAAACAAAAGTTTAAAAAAGGTATTCAATTTTTTAATAATTACAAATCAATCTTTCTTACTGTCATTTGACCCTTTGTACCCTTGATAATAGCGCTGTTGCGCAGCTCTTTAGAGGCACTTAAATGCATTTTTGAGATACGTTTCCCAGTATAATGCAAATCTGCCTGAACATCAACATCTACGCCTTCAGAATTTAATGTACCCTTAGCCTTGACTTGTTGCGGTGGCTCTTGGAAGGCCCATTGGGAAACCTGTACGGTATAGATACCCAAATCTAAAATAGTACCGCCTCCCAAATCACGTTTCCTGCAAGTATACATAATTCAAATTTTTAAGAAAATTTCTTGCAAACACTTATTTGATCGTACTTACTGCAAGCGATCCACTTCGTTTAGTGCAAAACCGAATTCAACATCTACCTCTTGAATTTCACCCAACACTCCTGAATCTATCTGTTTACGTAGATATTGATATGCAGGGAAAAATCTGGACCATACTGCTTCCATTAAAAATAATTTCTTCATTTCAGCATATTGTATAACTTTTTTAGCTTGTTTATGATTTAAACATAAAGGTTTTTCGCACAATACATTTTTACCATGCTCCAGCATTAACATACAGATTTCATAGTGCTGTGGATTAAGAGATCCAATGTAGACAACATCTAAAAAATTAAAATTAAATTATTTGAATCGAATATGCAGTAGAATTCCAAGGTTATTTGAATATGATTTAATAAGTACTGTAAAATGCATATATATTATTGTATGTGTATGTTGCACACACATATAAATATAAAATGATAATGCTGTAACAATAGAATTTTAAACATCTTTTAATAAAATAGAAAACCCTTATGGAATACGAAAACACTTTAAAAATTTGACTGTATAATAAGCTACACTAGAACGTATTTCTGGGTGTAATGAGCAGTTTTATTCAACATTAATCCACTTAGTCCTTGTCAGTTATAAAAGGATTTTCACTAGAATAAAAGATTCTCTTTTTCCTATTATCTTTCTAGCTGCGTACACCTTCATAGCGTGAAGAAAAAGGTGATTATGAATATACTGAACAAGCCGCTGGCAAATCTGGAATTCAGTACATCAGCTGTACGCTTTCTCATAATTTTCATTATAAATTATATTCATTGACTTTAAGAAGGCGTTCGGAACCCTAAACCATTTTGCCATATGTAATGCGCTTCGTTGCAGAGAATATCTAAGAGATCGACATCAATAAATGTGTTCCCAATCAGAAACGAAAACTACGGTATTGTCTGCCCCCAAGCATATGACAAGCGGCCCCATAAGTGTGAATGTTATTGTTAAAGTTAACTTTGTAATTTTGTATTTGAGGGCTGGTTTGTCTCTGTACACCAGGAACTTCACGTACCATCAAAATAAAAAATAGTATAGAGGCGGCAAAATTCTATGACCTTACAAAACTTGAGATTAATTTCTAAATAGATTTATGAGCTACATGACGACTGCACCGAAATCCTACAGAAAAAATATTACTTTCTGGCTTCTCTTCACATCAAATTCGGTAATTTTGTTTGTTGGCGTACTCATTTAGTCAAAAATAAACTTCTTTGCTGAAGATAATTATTCTCCAGGAAACACATTTCTCACACTACTCTAACTTTAATAAAAAAAAGTCTATGTTTTGCAAGCCTTGTTAGTTTGTTGTTAGTCTCTACATTGTGAAATAGAAAATCTTACTTTTTGTGCTGCAAAAAATTTGGAGAATATCGTGAAGTAATATTAAATTGTGTATGCATAATTGTATGAACTAATTTCAGTCTTCTGTTGATATCATTAAAACTGCCTACGTAAGCATTGGTTAACCAGACATACGTATTTCATTAAATATTGTGCAGTTATTAGTTCAAGTCGAATCATTTATTGGCTAGAAAGTGGTTATATGGTGTAATTGAAATGTTGAAAAATAATTTTCAATTTTTTTAAATTATCTTCGCAGTCGTAACGAAAAATCTGATTAGAATTTTATTGAACTAACATATGGAATTGTATCATTTGGCTTAGAAAGCCATTCTAAATAAAGAGACGAGTCTGCAGCTACTTTTTGTGTATTGCTGTTAACGTGATACAAATTCGGTGGGGAATAAAAACCCACATCTATGATTCCGTTAGTTTTTTCTTATAGAACACCACCTTCTAATAAATCGATCTGAAATAGTAGTTGAATTACTCACCAACGTCTGGACACTCCGCCAATTCAGCATAACTTCCAAAAGCATTTGGTATCTCATGTTTCTTAGCAAATTCCTCTGCGCGTTTCTGATCCCTGGCAGCAACTGCCATTAGTTTATGTTCATCGAATGGCAAAGTGCTTAAGGCCACACAGAAATCATGGCAGATTTTACCAGCCGAGGCAATACCCCAACGTAAAGCGTTTGGCATCTTCAATCAAATGAATATGAAACGAAGCGAAACGATTAGCAGACAAAATTCTAATGTTGCTCCACCTGTGAACAACGTTTTATTAAAACAAAATTAAAATGGTAAGTGTACTGCAAATTGAACTATTTAACAGATAAGCTTTTGTTATTAAAAAAATAGGAAGGGTGTTGTAGTCTGTAAAAGTAAATATTTGTAGTAAAACTTTGCACTTTTTTTAAGTACCTTCAGTTTTAATCTCAATTGCGCAATTTACACTCACAGCTGTAGACAATTGCAACTGCAATTTGATTTTTGATTTCAAAAACTATAATTTGTTTTGCTTTTCCTTTAATAACAAATACGAACTAGTGAATAAATAAATATGTAATTATTTATCTTATAATTTATTTAAAAGGAAAACTCTCAATTCCACTCAAAATGCGATTGAAGAAAACCGGCTGGTTTGCATTGCAGTGCAATACAATGAAAATTGTTAGTGTTGGGAAAAAAATCAAAACAAAACCATGGTAACGAATTTTTTAATCGAATATTCAGGTAAGCTCTTTTAAGTAATCAGAGCTTTTGATTTATAGAATTTAAGGAAAATTTCATGAAAAAAGTATTGACCGTCATCAGAAGTGTGACAGCTACTACTGTTACGTTATTCTACAACTTATCGGTATTAAAAATCCCAACAAAAAGTGTGTTCTAAATATATGACAAAAGCTTTAATAAATTTAATTTAAGCCCCCAACCCCAGCTTAAATAATCACTTACACTGTGATATAGTGTAAGCACGGCCAATTACTTGATACTTTATGCAATGTAAACAAATACCCATAGCCACAGCTGATTTGTCTTGTCTTTGTTTTTACTTATTCTTTCGCACACTGTCATAATATAGAAAATTATAAATTAAATAAGATTTCATAGCTAAAAAAATAATTTAAAAAAATATGTTAAAAAATATTATTATTAAGATACAACAAAATGCTGCACTTAAGGTAGGTAATTAAGTAAGCATAAAAAGAATAAAATCATAACTGTAAATAAAATTTTAGCTTCAAACACGCAGTTTTGCCCAGACGTTAGTGTCAATGGCCAAAACGACCGCGGCCAATCAACAACCCCAACCCGTGGAGATTTACGAGCTGCAAAAAGAACATATAGAAGAAGCTATTAAAGCATCGCCCAAATTGGCCACTGTATCACCTGAAATGTGGCAAAAGGCTCATGATACGTTTCTTAATCATGGCATAACCACAAATAGTTACCTGCAAATAGTAACCAGCAATCCAAATATTTTAATGCGTTCACCCCGTAAAATAATAGAAACATTTGAGCATTGGCGCTCTTGTCAGTTTGGTGAACATTTTCTATTTCTTTTGATAACCAAATATCCATTTCTAATGGATGTCGATGACAAGCGGTCATTACTTAAGAAAATATCATTTCTACAGTCATACGTTAGCTCTAGTAAAAATGTTTGGAAACTATTGATGAGCTGTCCCACTTTGATAGAACAAACAGAAGCTGCCATAGAAGCGAAGATCATTTATATGAAAGAAACAATGCGCATTGAAATACCGGAGATTGTAAAATCGGAAGCACTAAGCAAGCCGTTGAATGAAATTCGTTGCCGGCATATATTTATGGAGAGATTGGGTATCTTCAAGCCCAGACCATTAAGGGCTGATCCCAATGAACCAACGAAAAATCCTCGTTTATATAAAATTACTGATACTTCAGAGAAAACTTTTGCTACTAAATTGTGTCACGTTAGTTTGATGGAGTATGAAGCCTTTAAGGAGTTATATGCCAGAGAGTTAGAAAGGCTTGAAAAGGAGGAAAATGAAGAGGATGATGATGATTATTTAAGTGAAGAAGAAAAGTAACACAAAAAGTAAAATAAAAACTCAATTTTGAAAGGAAAGTGTAATTGTGATTTATCTTTGTTTCTAGGAATATTTTTGCCGAGTGAAAGAAATATTTGCAAAAAATGGATAAGTATGTATGTTGCTTTCATATTTAAGGTAAGAGTAAAACTGATCTATAACATAAAAATTTGAATTAAAATTATTGCATATACTTATTATTATGCATACAGACTTATTAAAAAAGATTAGACAAATCAAACTTAGACCTTAAATTTATATTATTAAATATAAAACTATAAATTCTAATTTGTGAGAATATCAATTCAAATTTTAAAAGCCAACACAAACGGAAATATATAGCATAAGCACTTTCGACGTCTAGTCGACGTGAGGCCTCGGTTCAAACCCCATGTTAGTTATGTCCAACAAAACGAAATGTGAAAAAAAATTTCTTCGGCGGCTTCCTCTCAGCAGATTTCTGGCAAAAATTCTGAGAGTAAATAAAATTGCCATGAAATATTTCTCAAAAATCGAGAGTCGACTTTAATTGTAGGTCCCGCCACTCATGTATGAAATTAACACACACAACATAAGTGGTGTGAGAAGCTAGGTCGTAATACTGACTGAAGCGTTGTAATGACCAATGATGTTTGTACTTTCGACGTTAACAGAGTCAAATTTGATATTAACTGTTAACTGTTTTATTTAGGAGCTGATCATAAGAGGTATACTAGATCCAAGAGTACCGCATTCAAACAAACCCCTATAGTGGTATCAGATAATCTTGGAATTATTCGAAATATTGCCCTAAAAATTTTTTTGATGTTTGAGGGAGATTAGGTAATTTTTCAAAAGGACGGAATGGCCATATACAAATTGCAAAACTATAAAACACAACTATTTTGTTTCAATTTTGTTAGGAATTAACTGACAGATTGAACAACGTTGTCCTTTCAATTAAGAGGCGAAAAATTCTAAAATCTACGAAGAAGAATTGTTTCAGAAATATCCTTCTCTGCACTTCGGTCCTCTGTATCTCCGCCCCTCTGCATTAATTTGTAATCTTAACCATTTGGCTAGCAATAATAAGATTTTAATGCGATGATTTAAATAAAAGAGGTGCTTGAATATAAATCTTTTAAGGAAATTAAAAACTGAAGATTTTATACCTAAGGACGTAAATAAAACACAATCATTGTGTTTCTTGCTTTTTTATTCACATGAAAAAATTCTATGATAAATATTAGTATTATTTAGAATTCAAGCACTAAATTTGCTTGCCCTAGCTCAATATTAATTTTCAATTTCTAACTATTAAACTCATAAATTCTTAGCTTTTTAGTTGTTATAATTTTTAATTTAATTTTTAAATTTTGTTATAATAAACTCTTAATTAAAATTACATTGAGGTAGTTTGAAATGAATAACTTTCATTTTTCATCAAACAAAAAAAAAGAATTTATTGCGAAGGACGGAATTTCCAAAACAATCGAAAAAGTAATAAAAGTATTGGAAAAGTTACAAATAAAACAAAACCAATAATATTTGCTTTTAAATAACACGCAATTAAGCCAAATAGTTATATGAAATGCATTTTAAAATAACGTTAAGAAATGGTATAGAAACCAAAAAGTATGGCAAAGTGAAATTAAAAAAGTTTTTTTTTCCATACTTAAAGAGACAATCAACTCAGAGGGAAATTATCATAAGACATGCGTAACTCAGACTATGTACGTAAATTTAAACTTTAAATCTTGACTGGAATAAATAATTTTTTTTTAAAGTTTGAGACTCGACACAACACACACAGTTATAGTTATTTGCTTTATCGTTTGCATGTTTATTTATATGTTTGTAGTCTTATAGTTTCAGGTGCTTGATAAAGTACTTTAGGTATGGCGACACTTATTAGATGTGTGTTGAAAGAAAACCAATTTATTATTTAGTATGCACTTGAAGAATTTTGTGAAAATAAAAGATTATGAGAAAGTCTTTGTAAAATTAGAAAAAAGAATAGAAAGAAATTGTAGAGAATTACAATAAGTTAAAGGAAAGATTATTCCATTTATTTATTATTAATTTAAAAGATCTTATATCTTCTCTATTGGACTTTGAGAGCATGAATTTTAGTCGCGTTTAAGCTTTATTCTAAAGCGGTTTAATAACTTCTATTATTAGGGTGCCCTGGTAGTCTAGTGGGTAGTGTGCTAGACTATTAACGTGAGGGTCGTGGATTCAATTCCCACCAGAGACTCTGGTCTGTGACACTACGCAGAGCATATGGTCGAAGTTACTCAGCTCGTATATAATTAGAATATAATTTGTAATTGTATTGTAATTAATGAATAAATAAATAAATAAATAACTTATATTATTAGGTATTGGTTTTGCCATTAACACATATAAAAGTGGAATCTTTTGGATCCAGGTAGAAATTTACTCTTCCTGTACGTATTGTAACAAACTCTCCATGTTCGATACAGAGAAGGCCCTTCATTTTTCAGTCTGTCTATAGAATTCTATTATCTTTCTTGGCAAATGTGTATGTCATTGAAAAAACAAGAAGCTTAGAAATGTTGACTCATTTTAAGTGAAGGTTAAGGTCTCTTAACTCTTTAAAGAGTTTCGAATAACCCATTGTTTTTCAATAACAAACCATCAAATTAATAAATTTTAATTGCCTTAAGAATAAAACATAATTTCTAAGTGTATTTATTATAATGTAGTACGTGCTTCAAAGTCGACTAAAGGTTTTCAGTCACCGTCAATTATATGCAATATATGGTCACAAAAAAAAAAAAGTTTCCTACCCACTATACATGGCATATCAAAAATATTAACTAACAATTCCAAAACCGATAAAACCAGTGACATTAAAAAGTAGCCGAGTTTCTATTTCAAACATATGAAATGAAAGTGAAAGTTTTCTAATTCTATTTAAAAACATACAGACTTCCTAACTAACATAGCCATCACATAAAAATAGAAATAGAAAGAAATGACGAAGAAGAAAAAAAAAGCCGTACAAGAAATCAAGAATTGATATTGCCTGCTATTATAATTTCAAATCATTACATTGGTTTCACACACACTTGTGACACCACCAGCAATAGCTGCAAAACTGCAGCATTTCTTTTGCTATTGTGATCATCATTGTGACAATTTTAAACAGGCATTTGGTTGATATTGTATCTTGGAATTATACTACTCGACCATTATGGTTAAACTATCCATTTATGTCAAATTCATTCAGTGTTTGGATTTTAAACGTATATGACTAATTATGGAGGAACTAAAACTTACAAACTCCTTATTAAGTGTTACATGCAGTAGCTGTGGCAGTAGATGGATGCAACATTATGATTTTAACCTGTTTCTTGTTTGTTGTTGTTGTTGTAGTTTTTTTCGCTCACAATATTTCTTTCAACATACGAGTACATAGAAATATAAAGACAATAAATACAATTTAAACGTGCAAATACTATTGGATGATATTTAATCTTTTTAAGGAATTTGTTTTTTCTTTTTTCTTGATGGGAAGATCTGCCAACACAATGATATTGAATTTCCATTGAAAAGTCGGTAATTTTGTATAATTTTTTATTTTGAAATTTGGTGTACTATTTGGACCAATGATTAGCATTAGCCAGGATTATATTCCTTTAGTCAGGGTTACGACCTAGCTTCTCGCAGGGCCCATGTTTTGTATTATGTTAAGTTATATTATCCTTGAGTGGCGGGACCTACAGTTTAAGGTTGTGTGCCTGTTAATTTTATCCATAATTGGCGGGGGTATAGTTAAAAGTCGACTTCGAACGACAGATTTTTGAGAAATTTTCATGGCAATTTTATTTACACTGCGAGATTTGGCAAAAGACTGTTTAGTTCGGAAGTCGCCGGAGAAGTATATTTTATTTTGTTGATATCTGACCTGGTTTTGAACGTCTTCACGTCTAGTATACCAACACGCTACCTATCAGAGTACGATGACTCATTTTTGGAATTGATTGTACAAAGAACTTGAATTTAGTTCTACTCTTCCTTTGAAGCATTAGATTATTATAGATCTCAGTATTGTAAATACAGCAACTACAGAATCTGTAAACTTGCACTCGGAGTCTAAATCGAGGAAACCATAAATAATCAGTTTTGTGGACTACAATTTGATCAAATCTCATTTTCGTTTTTGCAGCTTCCAAAAGAATATATAAAGTCAAGGCAGTCAGTAGTCAAGATCAATAAAATGTGTAGTGATAAGGTTTTTCGTATCCTTTTTGAGTGAATATTTTGTACAAACCTGAACGTCCGTAGTTATAAAGGCAATATAAATGTTTTTGATTCGTTTTCCAACCAAATTATCTAAATATGTATAGATTAGTGCGAATTCTAGAAATAAAACAAGAAATGCCGATAACTACGGTGTGAAGCCGATGTATAAACTCTTCACTGATTTCGTGAAATAATAATGAAGTGGGGAATTTGTCCAATACAATTTGATTTGGCTACCGGAACCTAATGCCTTTGTATAACTGGATTTGGTAAACCAGTGAGAATCTTAGGAAAGGATAATATTCTTATGAACGGATGTTGTAAGCTTGGTTTCACTATTGGATGTGATCAATTTGAAAAGAATTTTCAAGTATAGATATTATATTTAGAATATAATTTTCCATTAAAATTGCTTCGCATTCATCCCCAAAAAAATTAAATAAAATGTCTAAGAAACACATTTTTAAAAGCAAAGTAGCATTTCAATGTACTCTACATTATAGTTTTAAAATAGTATTGGTTTTGACTGCTCACAAAACCGATAATATTTATATTCCTGGCACACATGAATTCTAAAACAAACACTGTTTTAATAAGAATGTTATCAACGTATTGAAATATCTTCAAACTTTTGTAGAAATTAAAATAAATATGAAAGAACAATGCCATTTGTTTTCCTCTTGACCAAGTAGTAAATAGTGTGGCTTTAAACATGCAGCAAACGTAACGTTGAAATAATCTTAACCTTAAAACTGAATGCAGAGTATTGTAAAACGACTTGAAAATCGAGTAAAGCATATTAACCATAATGAATGTTTAACATGTTTTATTTAAAATGAATCTCCACTATTTGTTTCATTTTTTTTTTGCTCTTTTTCTATTATTTTAAACACTTTGAGTTTCAATATTAAATTTAAAAGACACATAAACCGATAAGAGTGTAGCAATGAAGAGGCAATAATAAAAGAAACACCCGCAATTTCGCCATTTCTAAGAAAAAACAATGTATATAGAAAATACACACACATATATATACATATACTTAAAGCTTAAATCTTGATACAATAAATAATTGAAATAAAAATAAAAGTATAAATTAAACATAATTAAGCAGGTGTGTGTGCTAGCCTCGTCTCTCTAATTCTACTATTATGAGCTGTGAACACATATGCTGGATAACATATGATAGAGATATATTGGACATTATATATCGATATCAAAGACAAAATGTGTTATAGGAGAGTAAGTAATTGTGAGAGTGTGTTTGATGTTGTGAGATTTTTATTAAGTTTTCACTAAAACGAGTAATTATTTTTCCTTTTCTGTTACGAAGTTGTTAGTCGATTTGGATTCGTTTTCAAGCAATTCCATGGTTCGTTGTTGGTTGGTTGTTTCATTTTCAATAATTCCAAGGAAATGCAAACGAAAAGAGAAAAAATTTTTTTTCTTCTATTTTTGTTTTTCTTTAATCTTATGGTTAAATATCATATGTATGTATTTGTTTGATTATTTATATTTTTGTCTGTAGACATAGAAATATCAATCAATGATTTTTATGAATGAATTTTTTTTTGTTTTCTTACTTATAGACAACAAGTTTCTTTCCTAAGTCTTTAGATTTGTTTGTTTATTTGTTTTCATCTTCTTGATATTCTTGTTGTTGTTGTTTGTAATTCATGTACTTTATACAATTGCATGCACAACATTTAACGCTTCCCCATTAAGTTTATTTGTAACTGTCAGTTTGTATGCATGTATGCATGGGTGTGTGTGTGTATGTTTGTGATTATGTTTCATTTTGTTTGTTTGTAAAGCAAAAAAAATATTGAATATTTGTTTAATGCATTTTTGTCATACGTTATCGACACTTTCCTTTTCATAACCAAAATAAGTTTTTCAACCAAAATGTATGCTGTTTTGTTGTTTTCTTTACTATTTTAAAATTTGTTCATTATTTAATATTTTTGCATAGTATACTTACATAAATTAAACCCAACCCACTTCACAAAAAAAAGACAAGCAACAACGAACATTAAAAGCGTCGGTGTATCGTTAGTCATTGAGTTTTCAATTGTTTGTCTTTTGACACTCTACAAATCATATTCGTACAGAGTTGTTATGACTAAGGATTATGGTGTAATCTTTGATATTATTTTCTACGTTCATATACTTCTTGCACATATATAACATAATTGGTCATTACAACCCTTCAGTCAGGATTACGACCTAGTTTCTCACGCCACTTATGTTGTGTGTGTTAATTTTATACATGAGTGGCGGGACCTACAGTTTAAAGTCGACTCCGAACCACAGATTTTTGAGAAATTTTTCATGGCAATTTTATTTACTCTCAGAGTTTTTGCCAGAAATCTGCTGAGAGGAAGTCGCCGAAGAAATACTTTTTGTATTTTGTTTAGATGTCTGGCCTGGGGTTCGAACCCTGGCTTTACGTCTAATAAGCCAACACACTACTTACTAGACTACGGCGACTTCATGGCTTCTTGCACCGTATACTATTAAAGTTTTACCTCTTAAAGAACTCGTTGTAGAGAATATACAGTTCGTTCTACATTAACAATTTATAATATTTTTCAAAAATAAACAAACAAATATGAAAACTTATTTGTAAACAGTGAAAAAGAATATTTTTAAAGTAAGTCATTTCATTGCTAGTGGACATAAACATTTTTTTGTTATTTTAATCAATACAGGGTTTCGAGTTCAGAATTTCGAGGCAATGATTTTAATAGAATTTCGGGGAATTCTACAACAATAATGTAAACAATATGAAGCAATATACCGCTGACGATATAAAACTTTATGTCTTAATGTAGCACAATAAAATATATTCAAATATGCTTTACATATACATAGAAACATCGTAGATGGTCTTTATATCTTTTATAAAGACCAAGCATTTTTTAGAAAGCTATGGTATGTCAGAAATCTGCTGGGAGGAAATGGCCCAAGAAATATTTCTTCATATTTCGTTTGGTTGGAGATGTCTGAGACTTGGGCTTTGAACCAAGGCCTCACATTTAATAAGCCAGCATACTATCTTTTCGATTACGGCGACTACAAAACAGTGTTTATTGGACAATATTTTTAGCGATTTTGGTTTTTTCAATATTGATCCTAGCAAAATCTTAGACATCGGTTCATACCCATTCTGCCATAACTTTTTTACATAACTTTTCTGTAAGAAGTGAGTCGATTTTGTTGTTGATGTTCCGTTTTAGATTGAAAGTAGAAATTTAGTTCAAGTTCCCTATTAAAGAGATCAATTTATCTGTCATTATCAAATAAGGACAGCACGGCCTGTCCCTCTGATATCACGGGGATTTCTACGTGGCCAGTCCAGTTGCTCCTCAATTTTTCAGTATATATTTGGCCTAAAAATGTGTGCTAGACAGCATATTGAGCTAAAAACTATTTCCTTTTAGGCATATGACGAACACTAATTTCACGTATGATTCTAAGGTGATTTTTTTTAGCTCGGATAGATATTGATGATGATTTTTACAGTGTGTTTAAGAGATAATAATGGAGAGAGGCCCCGCTTGATGTTAGGATAGGTCTGAGTGGTAGCTCTGATTTCACAAAGTTCACTTGAACACGCATAGCCGTCCGTTGTGAAGCCACACGTGAACGCAGTCTCTGTACTGACCAAGTTCCACCAAAATCAGGGAAGAGGAAGAAGTTGGTCAGCGCAAGGGCTGCACTCCGCTTGGTGTTACGTTACATTAAGTTCTTCTTGTTTATATTGTACAATATAAAACAAAATAAAAACTAATATGTGTTTAGTTTCAATTAAACTCTTTATTGTTCGCACTACTTTTGTGTGCCAACGTTTACAATTTGATGTTACAACAACAATTTGTTTTTCGCTATTCTTCTTTGCATACAACGCAGATCTTCAAACCACGACTGTTTTCTTTACTCGCAACTCGTCTTCACACAAGACTGACTGAATCCTTACTACTCGTTGCCTGCTTCGTCTTGCCTTCATATATGGTCACGTAAACAGTCCGATGAAGGTTCTTGAATTCGAATGTTCGGGGTTTCTCCTTCTCGAGAACTCTATCGAGACTTCATTGTTGTTTGTGTGTTTTGCTTACGTTGTTTGTTGTTGCTTTCTTTCTTACTTGCCTGCCCCCTTTTCTTTCATGCTGATGTTGTTGGTATATGCAAGCAAGTTCGTTGTATTTGTTTGTGTAGTTTTTGTTTAGCGTTTTAATATTAAACAATGGTACACCGTTTCCATTTTCGTAACAATATACAACAGAATTCATCACCAAACCCGAATAATTAGTGTGGTCTAACAACAACTCGAAATGCGTACTTCACTACAGAAATAATATAATTTTTATTACTATTGCATAAATAGCATGTATGTATAATTACTTTAGTATAGAAACTTAAATTAAGCATAAAAATTTTCTTAATTATGATTATTTCCCAACAGTTTTAAAAAAATCCATTACATTGAAACCCTAAAAGACAAAATTGATATTTTACCGCCTTCTAGCTATTAGGTTCCATAATGTCCAATTTAATGAAAGCAAACATAACTAGAAGAGGCACTTATAGATATTGTATAGAAGCCATAAAAGAAATAATATTTTAGGCCGTTTTTCCTTTTTTTTGGTAAACAAATGCAAATAAAGCATAAAACACAGCAATAGTAACAGCAACATCGTCAAAAAAATGAAAACATTTTTACTTCATGACAAACGATTGACAAATTGACGTTTTTTTTTTGTTAAATGTTGTTAAAAACATATTTAAAAAATTTTGTGTGGATGTAGTTTGTGTATGTACAATGTTTTTAAAAAAGAAAACAAATGATGGATTAGTTGATAATAAGAAAAAAATTACAAAAAAAAGTATTTTTCTAAATATTTCTTTTAATTAAAAAAAGTAGCAAAAATCTATCGGCAAATGTATGACAGCGAAATTCATGCCAAATAGTATCACTTTTTAAATTGTATTTACGTTACGAGAGTGTAGAAAGTTTTTTCTATTTTTTTTTTTTTTTTTTTTTTTTATTTAATATGCATATGGTATATGGTAACATATTGCTACTGCTGTTGTTGTTGTAATTATTGTAATTTGTATTATTGGTAATGTAATGTTAGCAATACGTTCCTTAATTGTACGTGTTGGCGTTTATTTGGTGGTTGTTCGCATTAATCGCTTTAGTTAAAGTATGTGTCTTAAGTCTTTTGTTTTTATTTTTACCACGCTCTCTGTCTCTCTTTGGCTGTTGTTATTATAATGAAAACTGTTTTGCACATGTGCTACAATTTCTATTTCTTTATTGCCACTTTTTCATGTACAACTTTTGTGCTACTAATTGTAAAGAATTACTCTGTGTTCATTTTTATAAAGATTTTTTTCATATTTATTTAGGTGTTGCTTGCATGCGCTATCTTGTTGTTCTTTGAATAAATATAAGTAAAGTAAACAGGTTGTTATGTGTTTTTTAAAATTTATAGATTTTTGATTACAATTTGGGGGAGTTTTAAAAGTTTTATTTGAAATATACGGACAATAAATAGAAATTTAGAACAAAATCAGTTTCCATAGTTCATTTTCAAATGAAAATAAAGAATTGAATATGAAGAGAATAAAAAGAAATTTTTCTTTTGCCTCAATATTTCATAGATTTTTTCAAAGCTGAGGTTTCAACTCACGAGTTCTAGACTACCGCAACTATGGTGTCAAAAATATCTTTATAGAATAACCAGGGTCCCAGGTAGAGATGAGCGATCAAGTGATTTTTGAAGAACGTTGTTCTCAGTGAACGTGATTTGTTAATCACTGTTCTTTAAAACAGAGATTGTGATCACAGTATTCCAAAAGAAAGAAAACATTAATGAGGAATAAGTGTAAATACAATAATGACAATAACGTATTTTATTAAGTCTTAACAAAGAGACACTAGTTGTAGATACATACTACGAAAAGCCTACTAAACAAAATCAAAGTGGTGTCATCAATGTTATTATTTTTAATGTAATTTTTTTTCATATGAAGTTTGACAATTAAGTTTCACAGAAAGTTCATGTATAAAAGACAGAAGTAAATAATCAGCATCATCTAATAGTAATTCTGCCTCGCTCAAAATAAAATGAAATAAATTTGAGTATGTAACAATTTTAAAAGAACGACATTATTAGTAACTGTTATTTGGCAATTTCAATCACTGTAGTTACCAGTGAATTATCAATCACCGTGATTAAATCACAGTTTTGAAAATATCACTCATCTCTAGTCCCAGGGTTCATACAAAGGGTCCGCCAAATAACTTTTTTTTTTAAATGCTTTAAAAAAAACTACTGAATATTTTCTCAAATTTCTTTTTTTATTTGAAAGTACAATCCAATTGTCTCTGGCTTGTCGACGTAACACTTATCTTTGACGGCACCCCACAAATAATAGTCCAATGGTGTCAAATCGCAGCTCCAAGGTGGCCAAACGACATTAGCTCTGCGGCTGATAATGCGATCTTCAAAAACAGGGCGCAAAACATCGAGTGTAGCTTCGGCTGTGTGGCACGTAGCGCCGTCCTGTTGAAACCAAATGTTGCCAATATCCTCCTCTTCAATTTTTGTGAACAAAAATTCGTTCAACATGGCCCGATAACGATCGCCATTGACTGTAACGGCCACTCCTTGCTCATTTTCGAAGAAAAATGGCCCAATTATGCCTCTTGACTAAAATCCGCACCAAACAGTGACTCGTTTTGGGTGCGTCGGCTTTTCAATGCATGCGTGCGGATTTTCTGTGCCCCAAATACTACAATTTTGCTTGTTTACCTACCCGCCAAGATCAAAATGAGCTTCATCTGAAAAGATGATTTTTTTGCCAAAATCGGCATCTTCTGTAAGTCGGATTGGATGGTCAATTGGCTTCAACTCCTGAACCAATTGGACTTTGTATGGCGTCATACCAAGGTCTTTATGCAAAATTCGTCTCAATGATGTCTCCGAAATGTTCAATTGTTGAGAACGACGGTGAATTGATGTTGATGGCGCTTCACGCACACTTTCTGCCACAGCAGCAATATTCTCGGGTGTACGCACTGTTTTTGGCTTTTCACGCGTTGGTTTATCGATGAGGATGCCAGTTTGCTGAAGGTGCTTCTCTTCTTCTAAAATCTGTACGCAATATTTCCCAGCGTTGTTCAAGCGTATACACCACCATATTCGTTCAGCAGAAGGACAAAACTAATTATCTGTCAAATCAGACATGAGCTAAGTGTTACCATTCACGAAATAAGCACTAGTTGAAAAAAAAAAACGTTATATGGCGGACCCATTAGAAACTACTCAATATCTTAAAGCTTTATTTCTAATGTAATAGGAGCTCAGAATTTTAAGTTAAGCCCTCGAATAATTTTCCATCAAGTATGTAGGGCACCTTGTAGGTTAATGTAATAAACCTTATTCGTAAATCTAACAGGGGAATCAAGTGTAATCTCCGAGAGAAGCAATGGAAGTCTTGGAGGTTCAATACCAAACCTTTTTTGTAACTTAAAAAAATTCCTATTGACGTAATTCAATGGGTGTAGTTCATACATTTGATCAATTAATATTTTTGTAACTCTTATGCATTAAAAAAGTTACATTAAATCAAAGAAAAAAAATAAAAACGCAAATATTTTTTGCCAATTAAATGAATGTTTTTATCATTACCGTACTATCTTATAATCCATTAAAATGAATATCAATATACTTTTCGAATCACTTGATTAACAGCAGCAGCAGCAGCAACAACAGAAATTAAAATTGAATAAATTTTTTTTAATTACGAAACACAGTACGACTGCTTTATGTGTTTACAAAGCACTTGTCTGGTTAAGAAAAAATAATAGAAATCAAAACAAAACAAAACACTAGGAATTAAACAGAAAAAGTTCAACAATTATCATGTAGTTTGGGTGTGGAAACACATGTCTTTTGAAATGCAAACTTTTTGTGATTCTTCTCTTTTTTTGTTTTTTTTTTTTTTGAAGTAAAATTTAGAAAAAAAATTGTTTTTTAATATTTTAGTAAAATTATAATTGAAATAAAAATTGAGATTATGCTTTTGATAACAACAATATCTTATGTCATGTTTTTCTTTCCATTAGATGTGATAGTTGCACATAGATAAGCAAAAACACTTAAATGCTATTAAAGTGTTAATTAAGCAAACAGAAATGGAAAATACACCTAAAGAAACATTCAAAAAGTGTGATAGAATGATTTTAATATCAATTGTTTTTTATTGTTAAACAAAAGACTTAAGAAACAAACGTGACATTTATGTGAAGTCAGTCGAAGTCGATTTTAAATTGTAGGTTCCGTCACATACATACATACATACATACATAATTGGTCATTACAACCCTTCAGTCAGGATTACGACATAGTTTCTCACGCCACTTATGTTGTGAGTGTGAATTTTATACATGAGTAATGGGACCTACAGTTTAAAGTCGACTCCGAACGACAGATTTTTGAGAAATTTTTCATTGCAATTTTATTTACTCTCAGAGTTCTTGCCAGAAATCTACTGAGAGGAAGTCGCCGAGGAAATACTTTTTGTATTTTGTTTGATGTCTGGCCTGGGGCTCGAACCCTGGCTAATAAGCTAACACACTACCTACTAGACTACGGCGACTCATGAATAAAATTAACGCGTATAACAAGAGTAGTGTGTGAAACAAGGCAGCAATCCTGACAAAAAGGTTGTATTGGCCATTAAATTGAGTAAAGTATGATAGGCAATAATTAATTAACTAAGGGCATGGTAAGGGTGTACCACAAAGGGATCTCTCAAGGACTCATAAACCTTCAAATTCAGCCACAGGAATAACTTAGACAACTAATCCCTATAAGTGAAATCGGTCGAAGAATGCCACCGATAGTACGGCCTATTGGAGGTAACAAACAAACCAATAAAGTTAAAAACGTGAATTTTAACCAAGATTCGGGTTGAGCAGCAAATACAATGTGTTTCATTTGGATAGTAAGATTTCAATAAACTACTCTACAACACACTCATCCTCCCCGTGTTTATTTACCGCGCAATAGTGTGAACACTATTAAGCTCGGATACAGCAGCCGCATGCGATACAATGATGAGCTGCATGAGCTCCTCAACGACATGGACGTTGTGCAGCGTATTAAGCTAGCGGTCGCGCTAGTTCGGCCATGGATAAGAATGCTCCGGCGAGACGGATATTTAATGCGGGGATTTTCGGAAGTCGGAGAAGAGAACGACTTTTTTTGCTTTGGAAGGTCCAAGTCAAGGAGGCCCTGTCATCCATTGTGTAACCAACTGGCGAAGGCGTGAAAGAATCAAAGTCGCCTGGAAGGGTGTACTAAAGCAGACCGAAATCCATTAATTGGGTTGATAGTGTCCAATTAAGAAGGAGGTTCTTCTTGACTAGCAGACGGACTATGAACACGATTTATGTTCCATGTAGAAAAAGACAGAGGTGTTGCTGAAATATGGAAAAAAAACATGCATTGACTAGTTAATAAAACATTTCAAAATATGATGTTTTCAAACGATAAAGAATGTTTTTAATGTTTATTAATAAAGTGTGAATAAGACGAAGCAGGGTGTGATGTTGACCTTTGTTCCTTACCTTACAAATCAATGTAATCAAGTCAATCGTTCTTATTTAAACGGATATATACATAACATACATACATAATTGGTCATTACAACCCTTCAGTCAGAATTACGACCTAGTTTCTCAATCCCTTATGTTGTGTGTGTTAATTTTATACATGAGTGGCGGCATCTGCAGTTTAAAGTCGACTCCGAACGACAAATTTTTTTTGAGAACCTTTTCATGGCAATTTTATTTACTCTCATAGTTTTTTCCAGAAATCGCCAAAGAAATACTTTTTGTACTTTGTTTTGATGTCTGGCCTGGGGTTTGAGCCTGGCTTTTGCGTCTAATAAGCCAACATACTACCTATTAGACTACGGCGACTTCTGAAGGACTCATAAAATGGTGTTTAGAAGATAATGATGATAATTTTAAAAGAATTCTATTATACATTCAGGCATTACAATTAAGTTAAGCTTATGATTTTCTCAGTGTAGAACTCACATTATTAATATTATTTTTACAATTTGATTATTTAAATTAACTCAACATTACATTCAAAATATATCAAATTACAGACACACTTTATGCAATGAAAAAAAATAAAAATAAAAATAAAAAAATAGGCAAATCAAACGAATTGTACCGCAAAAAAAAAACTGACGAAAAAAGCAGACAAACAGTTGCATTACAACTCTCGCGTTACTGAAACCAGTGCTTATGCTAAAATAAGATAAACGATAACATTCAAATTATCTGCAGCCTACTCACATAACACACAAGTGAATACATTTACAAATGAATGCAACAACAGTAGATACGATATACGTACATATACATATACATATACATATACATATACATATACATATACATATATGAAATAATATAAAACACATTAAGATATAAATATTAATAATTAACATTAGAGGCCAATAACAACCAAAAATTGCTGTTGTTTGGCACTAAATAATTCGTAAAATAACTACACTCTGCCACAAGCACTGGCACTGGCACTGGCAACAGGCAACAGCAACAGTTCCATTCACAACTTTATTATAGTGACAGCAGCAACAATAACCATAGAAATGTTAACACAATTTGATTTTAGAAATGAAATTATGGAATAAAATAATAATCCTTATGGCACAGTAAAAATTTAAGATCAATAAAAAACATTGAATCGTTAAAAAAAAAGAAAAATTTTTTTACAGTATTTGCAATTCAGCAAATACCAACAACAAGCTATAAATGTTTATGACAATTTTGGTGACCAAATGTCTGGTAGAGCTCAACACTGATTGCTGATTGTGGATATTCTACAAGTATTAAAAAATAAAATAAAAACAAGAAACAAAAATAAAAATAAAAACGAAACTAAAATCTGTACAACTTGTTACGCGGCTGCTTTACAGCCATAACGTGCAATACATACCGACAAACATAGAAATATATGCGTAAAGTCAACATCTTGTTGTTACTTGTTAGTGTCATTGCGTTGCTGTTACTATAAAAAGCTCTTTTGCATATCAGTTTTTATGCCGCAACATCATGGTGCATGTCTGCCTACATGTCTCCTTCTTATTGTTTGTTTTAATTTTTTTTTTTACTTTTATTTTGTCATTGAGTGTTTGTTAAGAAGCAGAAAAAAAGCAGCCACTCTCCCTCCTGCCTTTGTTTTTAATAAGTGGCTTGTGTTTTGCTTTTTTATTTTGCTTATTAAAGTAACAGCATCCTTATATTTTTTTATCTTTAATTTGGTTTTTATTTCTAATTTTTATTTCTGTTATCAAGAAACTAGTAACCAACGCCACCTTTGTGTTTTAATTACTACGCATATTATCGACAATATACCACAGGAGACTGTTGTAATGATTTTACACACATTACTCGCAAATTGTTAGAAGTCATCACTTTGACTTGCTTAACATTGGATGTTAATTTATAATCATTTCGCTGAAGCTATAAAAAATTGTTTTGAATTTTCCTTGTCTCAGTTTCGGCGTAGTGTAGTGGTCTTCTATATATTGTATATCGAGAAAAGCCGCATTTCATAACTCACATGATAATATGAAAACTCTTAAAGGTACAGAGTGATATTGAAAGCCAGAAGCATCTCATATGGCTCATTAATTTCAATTTTGAATGATTTATTGGGTATGAGCAAATTTTACACAAAAAAGGTTCCGTGTTTGCACACAATAGAACATAAACAGACATACATACATACATAATTGGTCATTACAAGCCTACAGTTAGGATTACGACCTAGTTTCTCACACCACTTATGTTGTGTGTGTTAATTTTATACATGAGTGGTGGGACCTACAGTTTAAAGTCGACTCCGAACGACAGATTTTTGAGAAACTTTTCATGGCTATTTTATTTACTTTCAGAGTTTTTGCAGGAAATCTGCTGAGAGGAATTCGCCGAAGAAATACTTTTTGTATTTTGTTTTGATGTCTGGCCTGGGGCCCGAACCCTGACTTTACGTCTAATAAGCCAACACACTACCTACTAGACTACGGCGACTTCAGACAGATTAGTTGTCATTTATTCAGTCTGTTTTGCCAAATGAACATGGACGGATATAGCATTCAACAACAAAATGGGTACTCCGTTCAAACAAGGTTTTCATCTAAAAATGTTTTTCAGCCATGAGGCCCATTTCATAAGCAAACAAAATTGTTGAAATTGGGACGATTTCATGACTTATGAGATCCGCTCAACACACTACCTACTAGACTACGGTGACTTCAGGGACCCTATAACATAGGAGAATTGATCATTGCAAGCCTTAAGTCATGATTACGACCTTGCTTCTCACAGCACTTATGTTGGTCAGTGTTGATTTTATACATGAGAGGCGGGAGCTACAGTTTAAAGTCGACTCCGAACGACAGATTTATGGGAAGCTTTTCCTTGCCAAAAATCTGTTGAGAGGCAGGCACCAAAGAAATATTTTTCCAATATTTCGTTTTGTTACAGATGTCTGACCTGGGTTTTGAACTGTAGCCTCACGTCTAATAAGCCAACACACTACCTACTAAACTACGGTGACTACGGTTGACTTGGTTAGTGAAATTAAGTCGGAAAAACTAATTATTGCATTTCCAGATAAAAAATCCTTGAACTTTAAGATAAACCTTTATAAAAGTAATTTAAATCTAATAAATAAAACGATATGAACTACAAATTCATTTAAAAGTCATAAAAACTTTTTAATGCAAGCAAAATCCAAAAGCTATGTTCAAAAATTAACACATAATTTAGTATTCTAAGCAATGCAAAATTGTTTATGCAATTAGAAAATATTTTAGAATCTAAAGAAAATACAAATACAATTTGGAAAAATATAAACAGAATCGTGCCGAAATCTGACTTGGTTTTCGAAACCGTGAACAAAATGAGATTCCAGGACAACACACTAAAGACTAAGCAGCAGTAACAGTGGGTTTATCGAATTAAATCTTCGCCAAAGAAACACAAGGTGGTTTTGTATAGTCTTTATTAACTATCTTGAAAAGGGAAAAGCAATCAATGTCCTACTGGATCAATTTAAAGAGAATTTGAAAAAAAACGTTCGCTTTTGTCTAAGATTAAAATTTTTTTATACTGCAACAAAAAAGGATACTCACATCTGTAAAAATACAAGAATTAAGTAAACAATACACTGCTCTCTCGTTCGCTCTGTTCTCAGGATTTAGCTACGAGAGCCTATTTGTTGCCTCCACAACTTAAAATTTAACTCCAGCATTCTTTTGAAAAGGTTTTTTCACAACAATTTTAATTAATTACAATTGAAAATGAGTTTAATGAAGTACTATGTATATATGTGTACATATGTTGAAAAATTTCTATTTTAATTAAAAAAGATTATTTATGATAACATTTATTTAATTTACAACCTCACTGAATACGTATGCATATGCATACTTCAAGTAAAACCTAAACAAAAGACTTAAGACACACACTTTATAATTTACGATTCACAATAAATGTTGCTGAAACATATTTCTTATCTACCGGCAAAATGTTGATAAACTTTAAACCATAAGAAGTGCGTGTATAAACAATGTCATTGAACACAAACAAAATCATTTCTTTTCTTTAATAAATAAAAGATTCTCATCACGTTTAAAATTTAAAGTTTTTAAACAAAACAAAGCTTTTTAGTGTAAACATTTTATAAAGCTAAAAGGAATTGAAAAGAAATTATGAAAAAGAAGGTGTTTAGACTCAAAAGAATTTGTTGTTAAAAACCTATAAAATCACTGGTCGAATGTTTTTGGTAAAGAAAAATGCAAGTGTTTTACTATTTGTATTGATTATGGATGGTATCGCGTATATTTCTACAAAAAAAATAATTTGTTGGAGAAGAGTCAAGACGAATCGTAACGAGTGGCATATGAGTATGAATGTATTTGGTTGGTTATGTGAGTAAGTGTGCGTTTGTGTGCTTTGCGAGTTGTTATCGATGAGTTTTATGTTTTCAAAACTTTTATGGGAATATGTCGATAAAGAAGAGGCAAGTGAGGGTTTGGCTTTGACTTTTTTTTTCGTAGTGTAACATTACAAACAACGGCATTAATAACGACCACAATAACAGCCAGCTAGCCGGCCAGTCAGCCAGCCAGCAGCATTGACGACAAGTTGTTAGTTTAGCGAGGAATTAACGCGAATTCGAATTCAGTTTTATAACGAACCTCGACTGTAACGGATGCATTTAGCGGAAATAACCTTAAGACACAAACTGTTTAAATATTTGAAATAATAAAAAAAAAACAATTTTTTGAAAATTGTATATTAAAGTAATGTGAACTGTTAAGTGCCTATTTTCGTAAAAATAAATAAATAAACGCAGAAAATCAAATTCAAAAAAAGAGAAGAAATTAAATTTGAAAATAAAAAAAATCACAGATTTTTTCTTTGCAAACTTAACTAACTAATCAAGTGTGAGTGAGTGTATAAATTATTTGATATTTTTGTGTGTATATATATATGTGTGTGTGAGTTTGTCTACGTATGTGTGTATGTGAATTTGTTTATTTTTTTTTTGTGTTGCATGTTGAGTGCCTGTTGTTTGATGATTATTTAGCAAGTTTGTTACATGCAGCAGCATTATTAGCAACAGTTGCCGCCAGATTGAAAAGTCTTGGTTGTTTTGTTTTTGTTTCTTTCAAATTTTTAATGTGACAACAAATAAAAAGTGAAACTTTTTTGTATGTGCCACCACAACCAACACCATTTACCTTAATGAAGTTATAAATAATTTTATTTCAAATGCATAAAAAAAGTACTCAGAAGGATAACAAAACAAATCATATAATATTACAATAATAGAAAAAATTATTACAACAGCAACTAAACCTTAAAATTATTATTTAATATTTTTAGAAAATACAATAACTTCTGTAACAATAAGCCTTAATTGGATACAATTTACGCCGTTTAAATAGTTTATGGTGGGTATGATTGGAAATCATAATTTTTGTTTTTTTCTTTTTAATTGGTTACGCATATTAAATTTCAAATCAAAGACTGAAATTAAAATCGTAATAAAATTGTTTAAAAAAAATATTTCATAAGTCTTGTAAATTGATACCATTCCGCATGTGTTTTTCTCTCTATCTTGTGTTTTTTTTTCTTCTCTGAGCTTATTATATACATATCATTTTTCTTTTTTGATTTTTTTTTTTGTTTGTAGTGTTTATAATAAAAACTTAAATTAAATAACATTAACGTAATTATGTTGCACGTGCTTATTGAGTATATTTTCTGTTTTTAGCCGATTACAATCTCACACAAAAAAAGAAAAACGAAAATAAAAAGAAATTGCATCATCATCCTTCACATAAGAGTACTCTTTTCGTGTACGTACTTATTTTATGACGTTTTATCTTTAGTTTTTTTTTTTGTTGTTTACAATAAAAATTTGTACTTAAATTACTTGAAATTAGCCTCAATTATGCTGCTAGCCTGATAAGTCGTGTGAATTATTGCAATTTGCAACAATGTAATGCTCATGCAAACAAATTTACATAATTATGAATGAAGATAACGAACAGAAAAAAAGTCCTTTGAGAAAGTTGTGTTTTTTTAAGAAACACGAGTCTTAAATAAGCTGTTTAAAGGCGTTTCATTACATTAAATTCCAAGAAGCGAAAAAATTATGTTTTTATAGCAAATGTTATGGATTTAAAAATAAATTTTAAATCGTATTTTTAAGGCATAAGTTAGTGCAAGTTTTTTTCTGAACAATTATTATTGTTAAGATTTTACTTTTTAAAAACGCTTTTGGATTAGAATTTAATTAAAGAAATTGTTTATTTTTATCGGTTGTTACTTCTTTATTTAAATAAATACTTTATTATAAACAATTATAACAATTATAAACAAATTTTAATTGATAACACTGCGTTATCAATTTTATTACACGTTAGCTTTACTATAATAACTAAACTTCTTTGAATTTTTTACTACTACTCTCTGCCCTTTTGCTCAGTTTATATTTTATCATTTTCCGGTTTGGCAATTTCTAGAACTTCACTGTTTTTCTTATTTATATTTCGTAGTTTTTCTTTGTAGTTTTGTTATTGTGTTACGACTTCTACTTTACTTAGGGCCATTATTACAACTTGCCGTTAACTAAAGGAAGGATTTTAACGGGCAGATAAATTGTTTTTCATTATTATAAGTGGACAATAAGGTAGAAGTGAGCGTTACGCTAAAGGGATTATCATTCTACTGGTAACTTTTAAAGTTAAGTTTATGTTTGAACTTACCATATTATTATTATTTTCAATATGGCAACTTCAAATATAAACAAAATGAGTAAATACAATAAAAAAACATGTCCGTCGTTGCATTTAAAATAACAGGTTTAATTGAGCAATGTTATAGACATTGTTCCGACACTGCCATATTTTTCACAAAACTTAACTTTATTTTATCTGTAGATTGTAATAACGAAAAGAAGTTAAAGGTGACTTTAAAGTTCACTTTAGCTAAAGTTACCTTTAACTAAAGCCAACTTTAACGGAAAGTTGTAATAATTGAAAGTTATTCACCGATTCGATGATAACGGCACAGAAATACGGCTTGTGACGACCAACTTTTTCGTCATTGACGCCGAGACCACTATTGTAATTAAATCATTCATGTCTCTATTCTTGTAATTTCCGCATTGTCGTTTGTTTTTTTTTTTTGGTTTTTATTCATATTTTCCGAATAAACATTTATTGTTTATTCTGTCATCACAACAGTATAGAGTTGAATAAATATCTTGGTTCAAGAAGACTACCGGGAGAGAGTCCTATAAAGAATTATTTTTTGACAGAGCTGATGTTTGAACTCGGAGGCCTTGTCTAGTAAGCCAATACAGACTCATTAGACTACGGCGATTTATTTATATAAAGACGTGTAAGACGTGAATTCTATTTGATTATCTCTATTCCTTTTCTCCTCTTTCAAAGATTATAGAGGTGCCATGAAATAACTCCCTTAGTGTATTAAAATTCGAAATACTTGTGATGAGAATATGTTTCCCTTCTGCTATATTCGAAGTGTGTTACACATATTGAAACATTTCTATTTTCATAATCCAACAAAAATTTCCATGTTTATCAAGAAAAACCAATGTTTAAAAAAACAAATACGAATATTTTCTTTGTATCCCAATAAAAAAAAATTACCACACATTGTTTTTTCACTTTACCAAATAGCTGGAGTTCTTTACCCTGCACGTTAAGCAACTATAGCGCATCTTCTTTACAATTCATTAGAGAGTCCATAAAATAACAAAAATTATTGTTTTATTTTTCTTCGTAAACTGTAAATACTATTTACAAATAAATGTTTACTTTATTGTTGCTTCTTTTACCAAAGATCCATACATATATGTATGTACACATTCAGCTGGTATTTGTCAAGCCACCACTACAAGTAATGATGTTTGTATGATTATTACTACGTATACACAATATTATTACTATTATTACTATCACTATTACTATTGTTTATTTGAGTATGTTTTTAAAACTGCTTTAAAATATTTACTGCATATTTATCTTTCAGTTAAAGTGAAGATGACATTCCTTTAATGAAATTAACTTTTATTGTCGCTATTGCAAGTCTCTTATTGCCGCCAATCGCCAGTTGGCATGCTTTCGAGACATGAGTTTTTAAACAAAACATTTGTTTGTTGTTATTTTTTAAAACTAAACAGATAAGTTTGAATGTTTCAAATGCTTGAAATACAAAAGAAAAATATATTTTGTTGTAAATTTTCCTGTCATACATTGTGTGTTTATTTATTTACGTCTCTGGCTCTGTTTATTTTACAATGATTTAACTTTGTAAGCAAGATTTAGTAGCGCTACCGTTTGTAAAACTCATTTTAGCTTAGTGTTGTAGGATATTAAGCACTTTTTATTATCATACACTTTAGATATTAATCGTTCTCATCGTGTGAAATTCATTCATCGAACGTATTTTTTGCATACACTTTCATTTAAGCACTTCGAAATGGCTATAAAAACAATTTTTATTTCTTTGGCAAACTAAGACGGGTCAATAAGTTTGTATTTTTTTTAATTAAACGTAGGTTTTTTCAATATTCATAGTTCCATTAGAGCAGTGTCAGCTTTGTCCAACAGAGCTTCAATGTTGTACATCCTTTCCGATAAGTTTTATCGAGATTATCAAACTATATTGCTTATAAGATCATAGGATTTTTGTTGGACTGAAATCTTTTTCCTCCAGGCTAATAAATAGTTACTCGGGGCTAAAACCCAAAAATTGGGCTGTCTTGGATATATGTTTCGTCCAAGATTGCGAAACAGTGCTAAAACTCGTCATATTGTTAAACAACTCCAAACACTTTTGCGAACTTATCACATGGACGTGAAGTCGTCGTAGTCTAGTACGTAGTGTGTTGGCTTATTAGACGTAAAGCCAGGGTGCGAGCCCCAGGCCAGACATCAAAACCAAATTCAAAAAGTATTTCTTCGGCGACTTCCTCTCAGCAGATTTCTGGCAAAAACTCTGAGAGTAAATAAAATTGCCATAAAAAGTTACTCAAAAATCTGTCGTTCGGAGTCGACTTTAAACTGTAGGTCCCGCCACTGATGTATAAAATTAACACACACAACATTAGTGGTGTGAGAAACTAGGTCGTAATCCTGACTGAACGGTTGTAATGACCAATTATGTTATGTATCACATGGACGTTCTCATAACGAAGTGAACATATTACAATGAAGCCACTGAGTCATGTGAGATGCTCATGGCTTCCATAATGCCTTTGGCCAACATCGTATAAAGAATTTTATTTAATTATTTCCAGTGTATGAATTAAAGTGCGGATCCAGAACATTAAGCATGTCCTGTAGTGATTACAGGTAAGAAGAAATTCAGTAAACAATGGCTGTCAAGCAATTATGAAAGAATGGATTACAATTGCAATTTGTAAAGAAAAAATATGAAACATTATTAAATCCTCCTGTCATCGAAATTCAGCAAATTGCTTTGAAATTGACGGTGCATAGTTCCCATTATATTCATTAAGTTTAGCCTAGATTTGAGTGTTTTCTGCTAAAAATAATGCATAATGAGCACTCGAAATTCTTTTTTTCATTTAATCTCATAGTTATTTGCTATCAATGGCTGTCAGGCCCAAGACTTTATGAAAGAATAGATTGCAATTGCAACTTTTAAAGAAAAAAGTGAGAGCCATTATTTTATTCTCTTTTCAGCTGCTGCTAAAGTAATTGGCCAAATGGCCAAGATTACTACTGTACTGAGCTTCCATAACTCTAACATGGGCTAAAGAAACGTACTGTTCAAATAGCAGATTTCTGTTTACTACACCTTTTTACTACAAAATTCAGTGTTGTGATAGAAAGAAGACATTTAAGTATGCGCCAAACCAATGTACGTAGTCACATTGCAGTGCATGGTTTTTTTAATTCCAAATAAATTTAAAAAAACAATTTTTGGACTCTCAAAAACCCAAAACTCCTACATCATACAACGAATATTTATTTATAAATATAAAAACCTTTTTTTTTGCTTTTTTTCTCTGTATACCATATAACATGACAGGACCAACCAACCAGTCATGACAACTTCATTAAAAATTTATTATATTATCATACCGACATTCAAGCAAATGTATGTAGCCTTTTTCGTCTTGCCATAATGCAGAAATTAAAATTTAAAATACGAAGTTATCAAACCATAAATAATTATAATCATACTTCGTAACAGCAACAGCAAAAAAACAGAAAGAAAAGAAAAGAGAAGCCCTGGCTACAGTATCATTTTTTAGTCGAAAAAAGTATGCTTCACAGCGGTGTAAGTAAAGCCTTTAAGTTGCACACATTTCGAGTTAAAAATCTCCTGAAGAAAAAAAACAAAAAACAAATGAAAAAAACTTTAAAAACGGGGAAGAAACGATATGAATCGTATCATTTATAAAATCATTGAGGCGTTTATACACAATTTGCACTGTGTGGTCATGTGTAAGTTTTTGGAAGGCGATACGAGTCCCACAAGATGAAGAAGAAAAAAATTATATGCAACATGTTGCAATCTGTTTTGCAATTGAATGTGCCTGCATTAATGAATGTAAAGGCTTAAAGGGTTTACAATTTGCTGTTGATCTTGGTGGTGGTGTGAGTGCGTTAAAGATGCCGCCACCAAAAAGGAAGAAGAACATGGCCAATTGGGAAGGCAATATCTTTAAATGGCATCAATGTTGTTTTAAAGCCGCAATGAAAATAAAATAAATAAAAATGAAATTAAAAAAAAAGAAACAAAAAATACTCACATAAAGATACCGAATTGCATGGGTGGGCTGTTTTATTCAATTTTTGACAATTGCCGGGTGGAGAAGAAGGGCATCTGGTGCTCTGTTCATCTTTCTTCTTCATTTCTTTTAATATTGGCCTGGCTTAAAATATTGCTAACATGTCCTTAGGGATTTACATTTTTTTCCTTGTCTTCTCTCAATAGCTCAGTTGTAATTGTTATGAGTCGTTGTGTCTTTTTGTTTTTTTTTTTTGTTTGTTTCTGTTAAACTCAGAGGGGTTTCCTGTAACGTTATTTTTCTCATGCTCCTGATGGTTTTCCTTTTTTTTGAGCTTTAAATGAAAGTGAAATTTCTTTCTTTCTTCTTATGATCTGGATGTAGTTTTTGTTATTAATAAATAAGCGGCTTCCTTTAATATGGCGTTTTTTTTAATATGATTTTCATTAAAAATTCAACTTTAAAATGCGAATGTATGTGTGTTTTTTAATTTTGTTTTTGGCAGTTGTTTTTTGTTTCTGTTTTTGCAGTTGATTTTAAATTGTTGCTTGATTTATGTTGTTTGCAAAGAGAAGACTTTTTTAGTTTTGTTTGTCTGTTGACAGTTAATTTAAATTTATGCTATGCTCATAACAAAATCATAAATTTTCTCACCAAATTCGTTGTATTTTAAGTTTATTTTGTTTTATGGTTTTTGTGTGACTAAAAACTTTTAACAGAAATTGTCATTTAAAAGACGTTGAATGTTGTGAGAAATTTAATAAACAAAAGACTTAAGTAACGAACTTTTTATGGAAGGAGCCAACATAATTTGTATGGGGAAGAAATTAATGTAAAAATCTTCTTACTTGAAGTTATACAAGTCACAAATTCTAAAAGAAATTAGAAAGTGTAAGCTTTAGATTGGTATTAAATGTCTTATTATAGCTTAGTCAGTACAAAAATAAATCAACTGATAATGAATACTCATTATAGTATAACAATAGTTGCAAATTAGTAGACAGAAACCAATATACTGGAGCTGACGGTCGCCATAGTCTAGTGAGTAGTATTTTGGCTTATTAGACGAGAGCCCATAGTACAACCCCTAGCTCAGACATCTCGAAAAAACACGAAATATGAAAAAATATTTTTTTCGGCGACTTTTTCTCAGCGGAATTCTGGCGAAAACTCTGAGAGTAAAATAAAATTGCTATGAAAAGTTCCCAAATGCTGCTGTTAGGAGTCTACAGTAGGTCTCGCCACTTATGTATAATTTTTATGAATGGTTTTGGAAGCTAGGTTGTAATCAAAGGGTTGTAATGACTAATTAAGGAAGTACCATATTATATCCCTTAAATCTTAATTGTGTTTATTTTACTTTTTTTTAAATCATACGCCATTTGATAGTGCAAAAAATCCTTTTTCTTTTTCATGGTTTACCAGTTAGTTGTAGTCGAGGAACTAATCATGGAGATATTGATTCCCTAGGGATTATTCATTCACCGACAGTGGTCTCCATGGATATCTTAATATTCCAGCCTCCAGGAACATGTGCTTCTAGGTTTAGATCTAGTCTTAAGCGTAAAAGTATAAAATACCTTGATTATGTGAAGGCTGTCTACTAAGATATTAATTCCCTTTTGCACTCCCCTTTAGTTCTGCAATAATTTTCCTATATTGTAAAAATATCAACAATAATGGTATCCGAAAATCGAAGATTATATTATTTTCTGAAAATATAGGTCCCTTATTTTTAGCTTCGATTGTGATCATACGGCCATGACTAATTATCTCCTATTATGTCTGCGAATGTTTGTCATGCAAATTGTTTCGAATTATGACTGCCCAAAACCAATATTCTTAAATGAAAGCGTAATCTAAATCCTCTGGTCTTCTGTTAAGGTTCACGTTATATATAGTGGAGATAAGCATTGTCCTACTGTAGTGATCGATAAAATAAGTGTACTCTGTCTGCGTGGGTTACAATATATAAATTCCATTTATTGTTAATATTTTCATAATTTTTTTATTTTATTTCCCCTCAACATAAATTTGTTTATTATTTTACAAATTGCCAACATTGTAATTGTATTTCTTTGATTTTAACAAACAATACAAACGTTAAAAAGGAATTGAACAATTTTGAAAAAGTAACAATTTTGTCAATTTGTTTATTTACAGATCCCCTGACAGCAATGATTACCGATCGCAACAAATTGAATTTTGTTACGATACAATGGCTGTGGTTTTTATGTCTCATATTGTTCACATTTAGCGGCAGTACAAACATATGGATACAAAATGTTGAGGCCACACAACAGCACCAGACGCAGACTCAGCCTCAGCAGCAACAGCAACAACAACAACAACAACTACTAGAGCAAAATAATAAACTCCAGCAGCAATTGAAATCGGCGTTACAACTGCAACAAGATATTCAGAGCAATGGACCAATACAACAAACTCAAAAACAACAACAACAACAACAGCAACAACATCAAGATGTAACAGGTATGACTGACGATAGCATAAGTTTCAATCGATAGACCAAGATAGACAGTTAGACGTTAGACAGACAGATGAATGCAAACAAAAAAAAACCAAAAAAAAAAATTAAATAACCATTATGGTCACAAACAAAAAAGAAATAAAAACATTAAAAATAAAAAATTATCAAAAAAAAGGAAAAATATCATAACAAGAGATCAAATACTTTGGCGTTCAAATATTAAACACATTTTCGATTACTTATTAAAATTATGAGCGATTTAAATGAGACAGGGAATATATTTTGAAGATAACAAGAAGAAAAAAAAACGAAAATTGCAAAAAAAAAAAAAAAAATGTTGGTAATTTTTATTGTTATCGAAAACAAATCGAAATCAATTATACCGCAATCGAAAGAGACAAAATGGCATTATGATTGACATTGAGTGGCAAGGAAAGTAGTCAATTTTTATTTTTTCAAGCTTATTACGTGTACAATTTTATTGAGCGTATACGAGTAGTTAGTTTGTTTTTATAGTTTTAATTTTATGATGGACAATATATATTTTTATCGGCATAGACATTACAAATATTATATTTTCTTTTGATAATCGATATCAAAATATTTAATTACTATTTTCTATTGGTGGTTCATATACAATTTATTATTTTTGTATGAAATTAAAAACTTCATTTTCTAAGCTCAGAGCACATAGGTACAGGTTTGTTGTGATTTTGAAAATAATTCAATTATAGCTATTCCATAGAACCTTATATTGAAGAGAGTTTTTAAAAGACAATATTATTTGAAAGAGATAAAAAGAGTGATAATCGCTTGATGCCAGATTCGATTTACAGATGGATACTTAAGAACCTTCTTGGCATTTCAGGCGAGTCACTGTCAAAGTGACCATTTTTAGACGAATATAAAGGGTCCGCCAAATAACCTTTTTTTTTTTTGAAAATGCTTTAAAAAAAACTACTGAATATTTTCTCAAATTTCTTTTTTTATTTGAAAATACAATCCTTCCGGTTAATAATGGAAAATAATTTCATTCAAATGGCTACCTCGGCTGGCCATGCAGTAGCCTACACCAGAAGATGCCGATTTTGGCAAAAAAAATCTTTTCAGATGAAGCTCAGTTTGATCTTGGCGGGTATGTAAACAAGCAAAATTGTCGCATTTGGGGTACAGAAAACCCGCACGCATACATTGAAAAGCCGACGCACCCAAAACGAGCCACTGTTGGTGCGGATATTGGTCCAGAGGCATAATTGGGCCATTTTTCTTCGAAAATGAGCAAGGAGTGGCCGTTACAGTCAATGGCGATCGTTATCGGGCCATGTTGAACGAATTTTTGTTCACAAAAATTAAAGAGGAGGATATTGGCAACATTTGGTTTCAACAGGACGGTGCTACGTCGATGTTTTGCGCCCTGTTTTTGAAGATTGCATTATCAGCCGCATAGCTGATGTCGTTTGGCCACCTCGGAGCTACGATTTGACACCGTTGGACTATTATTTGTGGGGTGCCGTTAAAGATAAGTGTTACGCCGACAAGCCAGATACAATTGACGCTTTAAAGGACAATATTCGTGAAGCCATTGGTGAAATACAGCTGCACACAATCGATAATGTGCTTAAAAATTGGACCGATCGTGTAGGCTACTGCATGGCCAGCCGAGGCAGCCATTTGAATGAAATTATTTTCCATTATTAACCGGAAGGATTGTACTTTCAAATAAAAAAAGAAATTTGAGAAAATATTTTGTAGAATTTTTTTAAAGCATTTTCAAAAAAAAAAAGTTATTTGGCGGACCCTTTACATAAGGGCCTACCAACCAAATTACAAAAACTTTAGGAGAGTCATTACCAAATGGTTTGGAGGTTGTTTTGGAGACAGGTTTCGACTGAACAAGACAAAATGGTAGTAATAAGTCCTTGGTTATCCATCTATAACCTTATTTTCTGTTTACTCTATCTTTTCTCATCGGTATTGTATTTTGACAGCTCGTTGCGACAGCAACGTATAGGAATCTATACCTTTAACTTTCTGGTATCGAGACTTTTTTTAGTGCTTTATAGAATTTATTTGCAATTTTTAATTTCTGGGCAATTAAAAATTTTTTACATGAGGAACATTTGCATTAATGCATTCATTGTCGGCTGTGGCAATCTTTGTGTCATAAATTTTGTTAATTGTTTTTGTGGGCGTTTCCCAGAAACATTTAAAATGTTGCTATTTTTGTTTTCCTAAAACTTCCAATTATTCTCACATGTACATAATTCAACCTCAAGTGAAGACTGTTACCAAAATAGAATTCTATTTTTTTTTATCAAATAAACAGCGTTTGTTAATATTTTATTTCTTTTAATAATTAAAAATTTCCAATTAGTGTCTATGCTGAGAATGCTTACTAACCCCGAACTCCGCTGCTAGATTTAGATTACTGTTTCAATTGTAATGACATCGAGTGATTACGGACAGGCTGTCAATTAAAATGTTTAATACCCCTTTGAGTATCAGAATAGTTCTGGTGTAGTATTACCTATATCGTTAAATTCTAAACAAAAAAATTGTGATAAAGTCTCTGAAAGCCTAATGGCTCTTAGCCATTAGCCTAAATGGCTATTACGATCCACTGGAATTCATAGGGCAATAACATATTGTGTCTACATTACATTACCTCTACCGAAAACCAATTACCTTATGTAAATGCGTAATCTTAGTTATTCAGCCTTTTGTTAAGGCTTCACGTGGTACCTTATGGCGTGGATAAGCACATTGTAAAATTAATGGAGAAAAATATTAGCATAGATAACAACTTTGCGTTGTTATAGTGGTTATGTTTTGCAGAACTAATTAATCGGTATTGAGTTGCTACAAAACCTCTGGCATGCCATAACATCCCTCTACAAGGTTATGTTTTTCAAATTAGGAAACAAGACGAAATACTATGTAATACTATATCAAGTGTGTTTTGAACAAAATGAGTCATTTGATGCAATTGGTTCTATTTCTTGAAGAAAGTTGTAATACTCAAGTTTTTTACATATATTACCATCTAGCTGGATATAATGTACCCTAATTAGTAAAGTAATCTAATTTTTAACACTCACCTCGTATAACAACTGATTATTGTTTCACTGTATTTCATCACACAAGTCTGTCTGAACTGCTGCTCATCATAATTATGATGAAATATTAATGATAATTGCAAATTGCTTCAAGTTTAATCATAATTTTGAAATGAAATTAAAAAGTTCAAATGGATTGAAGCAAACAAACAAACAAACGAAAAAACGCCATTTTAATGCAATCAAATCAAATCAAATCCTATTAGAGGAATAATTTCATTTTTTCTTTTCTTGTTTGTTTTTTTTTTGTTTTCTTTTAAACAGAGTTTTAGTTTACGGTTTTAGAAATCAAGAGTAGTAGAAAGTAGTTTTATTGTTTCTACTGCAATTATGCAAGGATTTCAGCTTATGTGTTTTAATTTTTTTTCTTTCTCTCTCTGTATATATAGTATGTGATTTATATGTGTATATAGCATGAGTATGGATATGTGTTTTGTTTTTTGAATTTCAACACTTTTCTTTAAATGGCATACACGACTATACAAACAAAAAGTGTTTAATAGACAATAACATTTACTTGTTGTAAGTAATTTGCGAAAAACAAAGAAAAAAACAAGCAAACAATTATTGCCACAATCATAACTGTCATCCGAGACGCACGTTGTGGCATTGTATAAGTAACCATCATTCGTGGTCATCATTTTTCTTTGAACGTGATTATCAATTGCAGTCTTTTTCTTTATGCATTATCCTCAAATGCCGCAGAGTCGATACAGCGATTTGACAAGGTTTGGTAAGGCAAAACATTAAAACTGCAGGCTTTTCGTTACACCAAACATATCAGAATCACATTGACCTTAACTGGTGGGCATTTAATCTTTAACAATTTGATTTGCATTTTGCGTAAATAACTACTGATATAGAAATGTGCTTGTAATAATTTCTTTAAATGCGGCAGCATCTTTAATGAAAATTTCTTTAAAATGAATACAACTTGAACTGGAATTTTCAGCTAATCTTGTAAAACTTTATTTAAAATTCTTGCAACACATGTAATTCAACCATAAACCATAAACTATGGCTTGAACATAATATTGTAACATTACATACATACATACATACATACATAATTGGTCATTACAACTCTTCAGTCAGGATTACGACCTAGTTTCTCACACCACTTATGTTGTGTGTGTTAATTTTTTTATAAATGAGTGGCGGGGCCTACAGTTTAAAGTCGACTCCGAACGACAGATTTTTGAGAAACTTTTTCATGGCAATTTTATTTACTGTCAGAGTTTTTGCCACAAATCTGCTGAGAGGAAGTCGTCGAAGAAATATTTTTTTATTTTGTTTTGATGTCTGGCCTGGGGCTCGAACCCTGGCTTTACTTCTAATAAGCCAACACACTACCTACTAGACTAAGGCGACTTCATATTGTGACATTACTTAAAATAATTCCAGAATATTTTATGACTTCAACTTAAGTACTTTCAGGGCCTTTGCCTTGTTTATAAATCGAATAATTTTTAATGTCCAAAATGTAGCTTTAGGATATAGGATGTACTATTGTACGCCTCTAAACTTTATGGGGTATCCATATAAAAACCCCTCCAAGCCTATTGGCCTGATTAACATCAGAATACTGCTCAGTGATAACGAGGGCCTGGCTTATTATGCACTCAGGCGTTTATTTCTCGGATACATTAATGCCCACAAGTTATTTATTTATTCTTATCATCACCGAATCTACATGTTGGGTTCGAGACGATCTGCATTTTGAAAAAAGTACTTTAAATCGACAATGCCCTTTCAACTTATCGATTACTAGCCTCAGGTTATGCAGCCCTTGCGCTGACCAACCTCTTCCTCTTCCCTGATTTTGGTGGAACTTAGTCAGTATAATGTAATGCGTTCCCCCGTGGCATCACAACGGGTCGCTATGCGTGCTCAAGTGAGCTTTGTGATATCAGAGCTACCACTTCGACCTAGCCTCAGGTTATTCCTTCATAGTCTGGTCTTCGTTGAGATTTCTTTTTTAAGTGGCAAATCGACTGTTTTTTATAGTTCCCTTAACTACAGAGGTTTCAATGCCGCCTCAGCCATAGGAACCTTGACGCAAACAAACTGTGGAGTATATGCAAACGCTAATGAGAAAATCTATGCACAGTCCTCCATTAAAAGTAAGAGTTTAAGAGCATTACAAGGAGAATAAGTTTAAAAATCTATTATATGCCGCCGCTTGTCTTTTAAAAATACTCGCTTCAGTCAAAAGACATTCAACCTGTCTGTCATTTATTTATATGTCTCGCGTAGCCTGGACGTTGGAAAATAGCGAAAGAAATTTTTTATGTGACTGACCAACGACCAACTTAACTAAAACTATTGATTTGTTTATGCGACTATGTGTGTAAGCGTATGCCACTCTCGTATGCCTATACTTCCTTTGTATGTCTATTTCTGAGTCATTATTGGCTGGCTGCACTTTTTTTTTCTTTTTTTCTAAACAAACTTTGTTTTTTTTCTTCTTCTTCTTAAAATTAGTTTTTTTTTTCTTTATTATTTTGAGTGATTGACCATCAAAATTTATATTTCAGTTGTGATCTCTGCACTGGCGGTATATGTTGCTGTCTTGTGTAACCATCTTTCTATCCATCCATGGCATTTATCTATCTGTCTATCTATCTATCGATCCATGGCATTTCTTTTCATTTTCAAAATGCTAACTGGTTGTTTTTGTAATTTTTTTCCTGTTTATAACTCTTCACAGTCAAGACAAGAAAATTTATTCAATAATTTTTTGATTCATGATCTTGTTGGGCCGAGAAAGATGTTGCTGGCAATTGTTGCTAATGCTGTTGTTGTACTATTTGTAACCAAAACAAAGTTGTTGCCAGTATTGTTGTTATAGTTGCATATGTTTTCTTTTAGTTGTTGTTATGTTTATTTAAAGTTTAAATTCAAGTTCAAGTTTTAGGTCTTCTACCCCGGGAACTTGTTCCTGCATGCATTTATTTTTTTTTATTCGCTTCTTTTACGGGTTTTTTGTGATTCACTATTCGGTCTATTAGTCTATTAGACAGTCGGTGTTTGTTTAAATGGTATGAACTTTAAAGTGATCAAATTTACCATTTTTGTTGATAAAAGCTTTGAACTTAAGCGAAATTAAATTAAACTTAAGACTATTTTCAGTGCTTATTAGGAAATTTTTCAAGTTTAAGAAACCTTACTGTTTAGGACTGTAGGAATACAAATTCCATTCCCTAGAGTATCACTCTGATCCCAGAGCCCTATCTCCTGAGACGTAAGAGAAAGGTTAGACAACAGCGCATTTTGACGAAGAATAAAACTGAATTAGCAAAAGTTCTTTAGCACCAAAGCCCCAGAGGGACGTTTCTTAAGAAAGGCAGATAGGATCTATTATCAGCCGAAGATCTGCTACGTTAGACAAAAAAAATCTGGTTAAACTGAAAGAAAGAAGGTGAGGGAGATGGTTGGATGGTTTGTTAAAGCTTAACAATTCTTTCAAGAAACGAGAAGAAATAAATATATACGATATATGGCCCTGATCTAGTAACACCAACTATCTTTTAATTTTATTTTTTTGTTTCTGTTTTTGTAACTTTGATGCACCATGCTTTGGAAGATCAGTTGTAGAAAATATCTTCAAAATATTAAAAAAATGCAATCCCACCTCTGTGCAAACATTGTTTCTAGGCATCAAAGTTACAAAAAGAACATTTTCATCTGAATCGCAACCTAATCGAAACGGTTCCTGCGCCAGGAGTAAAGGTCTGAAAGATGTTCTTGTCATTTGACAGAGAACCGCATACCCGTAATTCAGACCTATATTATCTACAATTGGAGCGTACTACGTATTGAATCGTAGTTACAGAATCGTAATAAAATAGATCAAATTCGATAGTTGAAGTCGCCGTATTCTAGTAGGTAGTGTGTTGGCTTATTAGACGTAAAGCCAGGGTTCGAGCCCCAGGCCAGACATCAAAGCGAAATATGAAAAAATATTTCTTCGGCGACTTCCTCTCAGCAGATTTCTGGCAAAAACTTTGAGAGTAAATAAAAATTGTCATGAAAAGTTTCTCAAAAAATCTGTCGTTAGGAGTCGACTTTAAACTGTAGGTCTCGCCACTCATGTATAAAATTAACACACACAACATGACTGACTGAAGGGATGTAATGGCCAATTATGTATGTATGTATGTATGTAAGAATGGTCTTCTCTTTCTTAAAACAAAATGCTCCAATCTTTCTTATCGTTTTCAAAATCATTGAATTTACTGTTTCTGATTCTGTTCGAAAAACAGTTAAGGAAAAGGAGTATATCAACTACTTGATTTGTAAGGACATAATGCCTATTGATCTCATATCAGACTTGTCTCTCATTATCCTAACTGTGGTCTCCATAGCTTTGGGCCTTACTACCACCACATACAACTGGACCTCCAGCCTCAGATTACACAAACGTATTGAGTAAATTGATTTTATTTTTACAGAATTTTTATGGACAATTATCAAAAATTTTCTTTATCAGTGTTGTTTTTGTCATTGTCATCTTACTCAATCGTTTAATAAATAAATGGAAAGTAATTCGTCTGGTTTTCGTCACAGATAATTTATAAACATTTTAATGCATTTGGTTGTTAATTTTCTTAAAGATTTAAAGCATGGCACAGTGTAACAGAAAGGAGTGAAAATACAATTTTTTAATTTAAAAGTTTTTTTAATTAAAAAAAAAATTGTCATACGAAACTAAATAAAACATTAGGATGTTTATAACTTATAAATCAAATACTAAAACCGATATTCTGAAATATAAGCTAAGAATGCTACCAATGAAAATTTTTTAAATCTACGTTGATTTGTTATTTTTAATTTCCATAATAAACACCTACAATGTTACAACAACTGCGAAAATGAATACATATATGTATGTAAAGTAATAGATAAAATGCAATTTCAGTAAAATAAAATAAAAAAGTCAAAATTCCTTGCCCAAGGTAACAATTATATGATCAAATTACACTTAAATAGAGCAGAGTTGTTAACGAAAATTTGCTGTTGTAATCTGGAAATGTCTAAACATTCAAGCAACTATTAAATCAGTATAATTTGTCTTAAAACCAGACACTCCTCAGACGGTTGCCAGACGAAATCAGAGTGGTTTCAAACTCACTGGCACTGGCACTGGCATTGGCACTCACAGATGCAGCAGAAGCCAACAGTAGTTGTTGCATTTAAGTCAATAGAAGCAAAAAAAACAAACAAAAAAATACTGAAAAAAACTACAAGAAAATCATATAAAAGAGAAAAAAAATAGAAAAATAAACCAACAGACAAGTTGGTTCATATATATTTTTTTTTTGTTTTTTAATTTTTTCAACTGTGCAGACTAGATAGTCAGATAGATAGATAGACAATTTAAAATGTTAAGTAGTCACAATCACACATGTATATACATACATCTGAGTATATCTGTTGAGTACTTGTTTCATGTGGATGAGCGAGTGAGTGAGTGAGTGACTGACAGACTGACGTACTACTACTTGCCCCATACAGATGTTGTTGAAGGTGGCTGACTGCTTGAATGGCTGGCTGTGTGTTCGTCTAGCAGTGACAGTGCTAGCAAATGGTGATAGTGTTGTGGTGATGATGATGGCGGTGGTGATGGTTGTGGAAAACATTTGTTAACACTTTAACAAGTTATGATTTAAAATAAAAATAATAAAAATATAAATAAATGTATTGCAACGTAGGTGAACATATCATGCCATTTATACAGCTGATTTAGCACGACACCATGCAGTAGCTTAACACCAGTTTAGACAAGGTACTAGAGATCACAGTAGAACGCAGTTTACATATGTACACATAAGCATGAGCAAAAAAGCTTGTTTTAATAGACAGTATAACAGCGAACTGTGGTGTAATCGCTAGTTCTTTTTTCCATAAGATTTGTAACGAACTCTTAGAAATAAAAACTGAATTAGATGTACAGGGGGTCTTATTTTAGTTAAGAATATCGTATTCGATTCTAAAGAAGACATGTTCCAATTAAGTATGGAAGAAAATATTCGTCGAATGATACCCACGGCTCTGAATACAGGCCTTTGCTCTCTTCATGAAATATTCCTTGTCTTCCATTCCTTAACATTCTTATGGAAATCTCTGAAAAAATGGATTCAATTGTCTCACATTTGTAAATGTTACCAGAAACAAGTACTTAACAATTTTTTATTATATAGAAAAAAATTAAAAATTATATATTTTGCTTAAAACAGCCCACTGTGCAACCAGAGCCATACCTTGTAACTGTCAAGAATTATTTAAATTTATTGTAATAAAAAAAATAAATAAACTGTTGGCAATTATAGCAGTCATGTAATAATCATTGTAAAACACATACTCAAATTATCATTATGAATAACCTGCCATTTGTAATAAAATTATTAAAATTATCTTTTCTCTTTAATATTTCTTTACAGTGCGTAACTTTTCGCCACGCATGGACTATAACAACAATGAATGGCGTCCAGTTGGTAGAGGAGATCCATTGAAAAATGATCCAACATTTGATTATAGTCCTCCTACACTTGATCGCGTTAGATATTGGGCTGATCCCGACAAGGATAAAGAGAAAGTTGAAGAGGTTTCAGCTGTCTTAGTTGATGCTAAACTGAAAAAGGCTAATCCGGGTAAAAATGAAATATTATTGTTGGGCGTTACGGGCGATAGAATAAGGGGAAGCGGTGCTGCATTGCATCAGCATCAAGCACCCAATATGCTAAAGAATGCCAAGGGCGAAACACCGCTATTGCAACCCAAATATACATCAATAAGACGTAGTTATTATGCACATCAATTACCAACACACTTGATGCCACCACCCATGCAACCTATGGTACCAGCAACACAACAAAATCAATTACAACAGCCGCAAATGCAACAACAGCATCAAATGCAATCTATGCACTTGATGAAGCCAGCACATACAGAATATCGTCATAATATGCCTGCATCTGGGCATACTTATATGAATTCTTCACCCATGAGTTCAATGAGCGGGCATTCAAAATCCCACTATATGACATCAGCAACTCAACCTTGGATGCATACGTCTAGCTCAACAACTTCATCACCTTCAGGTCATTCTGTTATGATGATGTCCGGTAATGCACATCGTTATGCCCATCCTAATTCCCATGATAGCCATTATCGTGCACCCGATTCTCATCAGCAGGAGTCCGTAAACTATGTAACTTATCACAGTCGACCAAGTGTAAGCAGTACACCTTCCTTGACTATGCCCATGAGTGGAGGAAGTGTTGTGCATCATGATATATATTCTCCAAATTCCATAAGAGCTGCATCCAGTGTTCATAAATCATCCACTAGCTCAAGAAAACCATGGATACACGATTTATTACAAAAGGAATTCATCAAACCGATGAAACCCACACAAAATCCCAATTCATATCATGTCGAAACCGTGAAATCCCAACCGCATATGGATTCACATTTTGAACCGATTTTCAGACCAAAAGGTATTAGCACTACCTATGCGCCCGTAACTTTTGTAACACCAACTACTACTACTATGCCCAGCACCACTACCACTCAAACTATCTACATAACAAGCACTAGCCAACAACAAACTACTTCAACATCTCCATCTCCCCGCTATACCACAACTCCCATGCCAACAACTCAACATACAACACCACATACTACTACCACCTTAAGTTCAACCAGATTATTAATACCGAATACCAGCAATTTAGCTTATCGTCCAACTGTGGCTCCCATGAGAATGACCACGGATTCATTGTTTAAACATTACCATCAACCGGAGAAACCATTAAGAGGACCCATGTATTTGATTATTGAAGGACATTCCAAAGTCAAGACGTATGGCAAAGATGAATTAGATCCTCATAAACCCAAGATTGTACCCGTAATACCGAATCGTGAACCTGTAGTGAGAATGGCCGATCCTAATGAAAAGCGTGGCACGCCAGAAACATTTCAAGTAAAACATTTACATACTAAAACCACACAGCCTATGGCTACATCTACGACTACTACTGCTACTACTAAAGCAACCACAACAACAACAACAAGTACAACTACTACTAAAAAACCGCAAGCTAAAACTACTATAAAAACCACTGCTAAACCTGTAACTACTGTTAAGCCTAAAACCACCAGCAAACCCACTACGACCACAGTTAAACCAACAACTAAGAAACCAGTAATGCCTACTGCTACAACGACCGTAAAACCTTTGACAACTAAGCCAGCTCCTAAATTAAGTGTTAGTACTACAACGTCAAAGCCTAAAAACGAAAAAACACAAAGCAAAGATAACACAGCCACGGCAAAATTTGTTCTCAAGATTACAAATCCTAATGCCTTAGAGACACCTAAAAAGCCTAGTCAAACTTTAATAAAAGAACCGCCTACTAGTATGCAAGCTGTGGTAACTGAACCTCCTACAGGTATGCAAGGCCTACTAAGTTTCTTAGATTCTTCGCTGGATAGTTTACTCAAAGAAGAACCCCTAGGTAATGCCCCCGAAACTAAGGAAGCCACTACCAAACTTAAACCACTACCCATGAAAGATCACAACGCACAACATGTACCACCAGCCCAAATTGAGGCACGTGTAAGCACTAAATTGGAACCCATAAAAGCAGAGGACTATGAGGATTATGTTAATGACAATTACTTCCAATTTACTACCGAATACTTACCACGAGAAACGCGAAAAATATACGACCGTGATCAATTACCCGAATCCAGAATTAATCTCGAGGATGATGCTAAATTTGAAGATTTTCTAGGAGCAATTGACGACGATGATAATATGTCAGCGTTTAGTCTAGATGATGTATACGAGGACGATGAGGAAGAGGAAGAAGCTGGAAATATCGATAACACACATAATATTATTAAACGTATTGATACATTGGTTGGCGACAGCATAGAAGATGATTTCGATGATCTATCATCTACGCTAGTCGAAGACGAAGAGGAGGATGGGGCACGAAAAAATACCGAATCATTACAAAGCCAACAACAAACGATAAGAAAAGCGTAACAATAATTAAAATTTATTAAATTATTTGGCAATTTTTCAATGCACATGAAAACAAAAACAAAAACAAAAATGTTCTTTAATTTTAGAAAAAGAGTATTTTTTTATACTGTTCTATACCAAATCTTAAAATATGTATGTTTTTTTGAAATCTTTTTTATACATTCGTACTTACATACAAATGTGTATTTATTATTATTTTATTTTTTTAATATTTTTGTGCTCAAGTTGTAGTATTTTGTATTGTTGTAATTTGTATATAAAACAGCTTTATTTATTTGAAAGAATAACAAAAAAGAAAATCCCTTTCCTTTTGAGAGTCGTCGTTTAATTTTTAAGTTACTCATCACGTTTATTTTTGTGATTGATTATTTATTCTAGACTGTAAGTTAATAATTTATTACAATAAAATTATTTATTAAATAAAAACATAGTATAACAATAGCATAATTTTATTTATTTAGCCAACAGTTAATAAAAAATATGTCGCCAAGTATGAAGTTACTCTTTCTGGAAACTTCTGTTGCAATAAAGCCAAAATGGGTCTTGCTGTATGGCTAGCAGCACCAACTTGTTTAAAAAAGCATACCGTTCAGTTCACAACCTTCAATGCAAGCCAGAAAACTCGGTTATCATTAGACCATAACGCGTTCTATTGATCGCTAAAAAATTCTAGATTTTAATGGCAGAAGTGTCTCCCATTGAGGCATAGTGTCTTCATATGCACTTCCATCTAAATATATCAAGAACTCCAAATTCACATAAAATGTTTCTGGTGCCTACAGGCAAAATCTGCAAACATCCATATCAGTGATTAACATTCGCCGTAGAGACGCTCACTGCATTCCCAGGACCTTTTGAACTAGTGCTAGTATTCTGAACATTTGAAAATTTCTTCACTTCGATGATGCACTGTAGGATTCCGAACCCACATATTCCTAGTCAATGCATCTAAAGCTGCCCCAAAGTCTCCGGAGTCCAGATACCTAAATTTATTTTCTTAAAAAATTATATTTGTACTTGTTACTTTGATTTCTATATTTTTATTATAATATTTTGGTATCAAAAATCGTCAGTAAATAAATTGTTCGACGTTAAATTCATAAAAAGCAATGAAAGTTAATATCAAAAATCTAACGGAAATTAACGGAAATGATTTCTTTAAATCTACTAAATACTTTGCAATCTTATAATATTAACATACTTTAAGGCCGATAATATAATCTATTGTCATAGTTTGAAAGCCACTGCAAAAAATTCAAATCCAAAGTAAAATAATTAAACACTGTAGTCACAGCAATAGCCGAAATTTTTTGTATAGCACGCTTTCTTGGTGAAGTGTTGCAAAAGTGAAATTTTGAAATAGTACTGGACTATGACTGAAAGAGTACTGAACTATGACTTTTATAAAAATATATTTTACTTATTCTAGACATGCACCGTCCAAATCACGATGTACATTACATGTATCTATGGTAATACAGTACCATTTCGAATAACGACACTTTGGTGAGTTTCGATTTTATTCACCACATCTGTTAAATTCACCACATTTTGTAAGAACTCACCACACTAGAAACTCACCACACTTCGATTTTATCCACCATACCGGACAAATTCACCACATTTTTTAAAAACTCACCACAAATATAAAATTCACCACACTTCAAAAAATATTAATTTTTTTCTCTTTCCTGTCCAAACCAGCAGCATCAACAACAACAATAACCACATACGCCCATTATGTTTTTGTTTTCGATTTGCCTGAACCGGGCCTCTTTTGGGCGAACGAACTAACTAAATAAACCTTTTTTACCGTTTTTCTTAATATTCATTCTTTCATACTACTTTTACTATTCTTTTTACCTACAACATCCACACACATTAATTACGCCGTTATGTTTTTTGTTTTCGATTAGCCTTACCTGGCGTTGAACCGTGGCCTTTGGGCGTCTAATAAGGCTACCTACTAATTACCTATTAGACAGACAGACCACATAATACATTAAACAGACGGAGCTTAATTTTTACTTAATAAACCAGGAAACGAAAAAGAATGTGCGAATTATTTATTAAAATATATATATGTATGTATATGTATTTATGTTTTGAACGAACAAAAACGAATTTGATGAAAAAAGTACTGAATGCTTGGCGTGGGTACTTTTGAAATGATTTTTGAAATGACAAAGTACTGAAAAAAAATACAAAGTACTGAATTTTTCACCACTGTGCAATACCCTCACACCACGTGTACTGAGCACATAATGTTTATACACACAAAGCAGAGGAATGAACTCCCCCATGCAACGTAGTGTGGTAATCGTTCTTATCAAATACGAATACTACTTTGTGGAGCTATAATTACAAAGAGAAGAATTTGGGGAGAGAGCACATAACAAAAAACAAGAAAATAGTTTAAGTGTGGAGTGTAAAACAACGAATGCCTAAACAAAACATAATCAGCGACCGGTAAATTGTGATTTTTGATGTAGATTTTTAGCAACAAGTTTTTAGTATTGTAAAAATTAAATTGAATGTATTTTTTATGATCTTTAAATTTTTTTCATAAAATTTAAGTTAAAAAACTATGACAACGATTAAATAGTTTTATAAATCGATTGCAGAGAAATACCCGTACCTCCAATAAGATACCAGTCACTAAAATTGCAAATTCGTAAACGAAAGAGTATATGTATAAACAGAAGAGAGTGAAAACAAAAACAAGAAGAGCGCAACAAATAAAATGTTGCTCAAACGTATGTATGTAGTTACAATGAAATATCAGCAACAAAGCAAAGGCAAGATTAGCAATCATAATAAAACTCAATAAAGAGACGTCAGTAAACATGATCAGCGATAACTGACGGCAGCAAAATAAAAGAAAAATTATTTTTTATCAACATTTCTTAAACAAATTATTGTCTATGCAGTAGAGGTGCCAGGAACTTGTTTTTTGCAATTCACAGTATTAGGAAGAGATTGTTGCTATGTGAATCCGGTACCAGAGCGCATCATGTGGTTATATACGCAGTAAAGCGTTCATTAGACCATTAGAGAATGTGAATACCACGTCCAAGATTTTTCCAGAATGCCGAGTATCTCCAGAGGAGATAGTCAAACATTAGACTGTTATCCTCATATGGGTTCTTTGATACGGGGAAGTTGCAGGTAACAACAAAGACAACACAACCATTCACTTGCAAAATAAAGATGGTATTATTAACCCATTTGCAGAGGGAGCAAACAGAAAAACAGCAAAATTGGCATTAAACCTGAACAGATTCCATCTTAGGCCCTCGTGGTAAGTATTCAATTTTTAATTCCTTCCGATTTGAGATTTGTTATCCCGAAGCATTTTGAAATTATCGAGAACGGCATTCCTAAAAACATGTGTACATACATACATACATCCAATTGTATATATGTATGTACACGTATAGCCTATATGATTTAGAGGGAAGACACAATGTATGTAAATAAAAATATATAAAAAAACAGACATAAAATATTAACAAATAAAACTAAAAAAATTATTTTCTGCTATCAATTAAGAGAGTGAGAGATAGTAAACAAGTCACAGAGAAAAAGAGAGATCGGCAAGTGAGCCCTAATGTTTGAAATAAACAACATGAAGTAAATTCGTTTAAATAAAAAAGCAGTTGATTTTTAGTTGTTTTCAAAGCGTTGATCGGTTAAGATCACTTCAGGTCTCACACTAACTAACTATTCTCTCTCTTGGTTTATACTATATAAATGCGGTTTTTATGTGCAAACCAAATTGAGTAGAGGCATTTGAAATCAAATAAAGTATTGGTGGCATATAAATAAGTGTATATAAAATAAAAATATTAAAAAGGTTTTAAAATATTTATTTAAGAAATAATAATAAAACGTGATCATCACGTGCTGAATGTGCATGCATATTACTTTGTGCCATTATAATGAAAACAATGTGCCACAAATATTAATAAATGCAACAATAAACAGGAGCAACAACCCAGCATTGTAAACAAATTAAATAACAATTACAAGTTTAATTAAATATCTTCGGTTATAACGTGTTAGTATCCGTATTTCCTATTATTATGATTGAATTATTTTGCCTTTTCGGTTCGTTATATACCCCCAATTAATTTATTAATATTATTATTTTTTTTTGTACAAAACATACTAAACTGTTTATAAAACAAAACATAAACGAAAACAGAAAAAATTATTTAAAAAAATACGGTAAATAAGATTGTATATCTAAACATGTGTTTATAAAACCAGAAATAAATAAAAACAAAAACAAATTGGAAAAAGAAAAAAAACAATAATAAAACTCATTCTGCGAATTATTTGCTCTTAACTTTCTTGGCCAATAATAGTGTTTTGAATTATTCGGATATTTTTAAATTTTCAATTAAGCGCCAAATAGCTGTTTTTTTAATCTGAGAACCGTAATCAGTAATGTTACAGTGTAGATGGAAAGGACAGGCTTCTACAATATTTTTCTTTGAAAATATAAATAAATAAAATAAAAAAGGAAAATAATTTCTTGTGTTATAGTGTTATACTATTTTATATTCCGTCGTGAAAGTTAGCAGCTATTGAACATATTCCGACATTCTGATAGTTTTATGAAGGACATCTCCAAATCATGTCTAAAATCTTTGATATCGTCCACTCCATCCACTCATATCATATCATAAAGCACTAGTGTTTATAACCATTATTTCAGTCTGAATAGTATTGCTGTAATTGGATAGCCTAAAGGACAATCTATGTTTCAACTGTTTCGAAATACTTGGATGACATTCTCCGTTATCATAGTACGGTATATTCGTTATAAAATCAGTATCGAAAGCTGTTTCAGGTACCGTGTGGTGAACAGGTTCAAGGCCAACTATACGCAAGATTTAGAAAGAAATATCAGTTCGCATATTTCATGTTCATTTGGCACTTGTAGCACTTAGTTTTACTTTTCAAGTGATATCCAGTTAAACATAGTGAATAATGCAATTCTAAGACAATTTGTTGTCATAATCACGACCATCCCTATAAAATGCTTTAACCGAGCTTGATGATTCCTTTTGATGATACCAACTAAACCACAGTTCCAAAGAACAGAGTTGGTTTAATTACAAAATCGTATAGCCAGTATAAGTTTATGAAAAGTGTTTGGTCTTGTTGTTATTCCATTATGGGAAATATTTTTATTTATTTATTTATTTTATTTATTTTATTTATTTTATTTATTTTATTTATTTTATTTATTTTATTTATTTTATTTATTTTATTTATTTTGTTTATTTTATTTATTTTATTTATTTTATTTATTTTATTTATTTTATTTATTTTATTTATTTTATTTATTTTATTTATTTTATTTATTTTATTTATTTTATTTATTTTATTTATTTTATTTATTTTATTTATTTTATTTATTTTATTTATTTTATTTATTTTATTTATTTTATTTATTTTATTTATTTTATTTATTTTATTTATTTTATTTATTTTATTTATTTTATTTATTTTATTTATTTTATTTATTTTATTTATTTTATTTATTTTATTTATTTTATTTATTTTATTTATTTTATTTATTTTATTTATTTTATTTATTTTATTTATTTTATTTATTTTATTTATTTTATTTATTTGCTTACAAGAATGAATAAGATTATATAATAGCCAAATTTTACTGACACTAATTTGCTTTCTGGTTTTATAAATGTTTTATAAAATTAATCAGTGCAATGTATAATCAGTACTATTTTTAAAGATACTGATTAGAGTCCTTATGATTGTTTAAACAAATAGACGCTATTGCGTTTTCAAAAGTAATTTAACTTAATAAAATAAACTGCAAATAAATTCATATAAATTGTTGTGAATTGTTAGAAGAATAATATTTACCAGCATTTCTCTTTGTTAATCTTATTTTGGATGCGTTTTAATTCACAAGTCCATTGAACTTGAAAAAAATATATTTTTATCACTTCAAGAATTTCCATTGTGTCGTTTTAAGAATGATAATAAAAAACTTATAAAAATTTTTAAGCAAATATACTGGCTTACATTGCATTAGTCATTTCTGAAACATTTCCCTTCTTTAATAAACAAATATGGTAAGAGTGCGAGTGAGAGTACGAATATGTTTGTGGGTCCACACTAGTTGTTGGATTTTATTTATACGTTGTGTGAGCAATATAGTTTTTAAATTTAAACGCCGGTTACTAACCAAACATTAGCTTAACTTCGGGGTAATATTCTATTATTCATATTTTTGTTTATTATTTGTTTTACTCAAGTACAACTATTACTGGGATTCAAAGTCTAAAATATCTAAAATAATATTTTTAGATGTTTTGCTAGAGTCTATGTGAAAGAGAATTGTTTACACCTTTTCTTATTAAATAGTTTTGGAATTTAAATTAAATTAATTAACACTATAAGAAATTGTTGACATTGAATTAAGCACTTGTTTTTAATATGATGAAATGTTTTATTCTAATAGAATAATATGTATGTGACATTAGTGGGTCAAATTTGCCAAATTTTTTTGAATTCTTATCAGACATTAAATAAAAATCTTAAAATGTTTCTTAAAAAGTTTTGTTTTTTATATATTTTTTTCAATTGCATTGAACAAATCAAGTATATTTTAGACAAAGGCAGCTAAATTATCTTTTAACTGAAACATTTCATATAATTTTGCAAAAAGAAAAATATTTACTATTAAGTTTTGTGATTTAAGGCTTATTTATCAAACAATGAAATAAATTAAACAATATTCGATAATAAACTCAAAAACTCAAACCTAGCTCCTATTGGTAACCCCTTTGGCTATCTACTCTCTCTGATTTATTCCAAGTAAACAATACTTACTATATCGAGTATAAATGTTTATCTGTAGTACATTAACATTTAAATGCCGGCTGCATACATTCATCATTTCCTCACATACGAAATTATCTTTAAATATACACTTTCTCTCAAATCAGCATCACAACTAACAATCAGAGAATTTTATGAGCATAATTGAATTGAATTGAATGAAATAAATTGTGGTTAAGTGCGATTGACTAATCCAGTACATTGTGCTGGTTTACACACTATGCACACTCAAACACATAGAGTTACATTAGAACTGAACGTAGATCATGGTGATGTATGTATAATGATGTATAATTAAAATAATTTTCTTGTTATACTCCTCTATACTATAACTAAATAAGGTGGTGGGGGTGAATTGTTATCACTGAATGAGTATTAAAACGTCTGATGCCGGCTAAGTTAGATATATAGAAAATAGAATAGAAAGTCAGAGAGAAAGAAAGAGAGAGCGAGAGATCATTAAGTAAAAAACCAATTGTTATAGGTCAACAAAATAATAGATTGTTTTAAAATCTTATCGCCACCTCTTAGCCGAACACTGAACAAAAAAGAAATTCGTTATCAGAAATGAAAAAATATTTTTTTTGTTTATAAAATTTAATTTTAAAATATTTTTATAACATTGCGTACATAAATCATGATAAAATATATTAAACTGCAATGGAAAGAAATTTTAAAATAAAGAAAAATATTATTTTTAACTATGAATTGTTTTCAAACTGTTGAGGAAAGTAATAAATTGATAAAATATTTGTTTAACAAATATTTGAAGTAATCTTTTTTTTAAGATTAAATATATAATCTAAGTATGTGCACATGTGCACCTAAACGATAAATATCTAAGGGGTTAACATATCTAATCATTGAAAATAAAAGTTAAAAGTTAATTGAACTATGGAAAATATTTTTTGGATTATTTTTTTATTTGTGCAACCATGTGGTATAACAAAACAGATTGGTTCAATTTAAATTGAATAATTAAAAGTGACAGTTATTTAAAGTAATTAAAATAAATAAGCCGGTCCTTTGCACCTTCTATTCAAGGTGGATTGCGTATTTCTTAAGATGGCATAGATTTCCGCTTGGAAAATACCCGTCAGTTTCCCCTTAAATTCCGAATATTTCCTTCTGAATCTCCCACGCCTATCCCAAAATCTTTTCTTGTCAGCCAAGAAATGATTTTTATGTTAGACTTGTCTTACATTATCCTAACCATTGTCTCCAAAGTTGTGATCTTTACTACAAGTTTTGATATATTTTTTATGAATTGAATTCAAAGCATTTAAATACATACTTATACATATTAATTGTTATAACAAAAATGCTAAGCGAAATTTTGTCATATCATCATGAAAACATACATACATATGTACATATATTTATTCTTATACTATATTTTTTGTATTATTTTTTAAATTTAGGCTATATTTTGTTTTTGACCCAGTTGTGGGCATAACACATTACAAGACCAAAGAAATTTTTTTTTGCTTATCTTAAAGTCTAGACGACTCAGCTCAATGTTATTGATAGCGAAATAGACATTTTTGTTTGTGAATATTTCAGTTACTGAAAACCAAATAGCTGGCGATAGTTTTGTATCAGAAACACGTGAATGATTTTTGTTGAAATCAGTTTACTTTTAAATACATCTGAATGTATAACGTAAAAGAATTTAAATATTTAAATGTGTAAACACTCAAAAACCGACTAAATTGTTGGAGATATAGACAGAGAGAGACTTCACACCTGTACAGCAGCAGGGTTAAATACGTGACACATTCAAATTGTTAAAAAATACAATCGAAAAAATAATAGAAATAAATAAAATTGTTTGATGAAATTCTTATAAGTTGCAAACTTTAAACACAAAACTCATTGAACTTTCAGCCAACATTCAAGGTCACTTGAATTTATTTCTTTTCTTTCGCACGTCTTTATGTTAAGAGACTCTGCAGAAGAAAAAGAAATACCGAAAATATTACCAAATCAACAAGAAATCAAAATACTTGCAATAAAATTAAAAACTCTGCAACAACAACATACCGAAAAGTTGTTTATAAAGAATCTTTAAAAATTATATACCCCAAGCAGCTAGAAATGCATGTTCAATGTTCATGCCCCAAAACAAGCCTTTATAAAAATTTAATTAGCTTTAATGACCTATATATGGAAGAATTTTTAGGCAACATTGGAATGAAAACGAAAACCCTAATATACACAGAAACTATGTTGTGGAACAACCATCATTCTTAAACGTAAAAAGGCTTAAGCAAAAGAGTTAAGCTTAAAAAAAAGAGTTGCGAAATATTATATTAAAGATTCCGAATTGAATAACAACACTGTAATATAAGAAACTGCAAAGATTTCCAAGAAATTGGCAAGATTCGATTTCAATTTGCCTTGTACGTATATTTTTTGAACCAAAGTATAGTTTGGAATTTTAATGAAATTTTTAAGATCAATATAGAAACATTGTTATTCTGCTCAATTGTATATCTCTTAACGCTAAAACAAATTTATTTTTTTACGATCGTTATATGTACATTTAAATCTAATATAGCTATGTACGTACGTCCTACTCTTTAGAGTTTGCTATAAAAATAAATGTTCATGTATTATTTTCATTAAAATCGGGTAGCGTTAAATGCTGATGAGCTTTATATTTAGTAGAGGCATAAAAATTGCTACAACATTGATAATAATTAAAGAATTGATCATATCTTCTTATTACCACTTCTGTTATGAAATATAGTCTGTAAAGCATCATTCTGTACCAGGAGTTTTAAATTTGTTCAGACAACGAGAACAATTTCGTATCTTAAGCGGTCTATCTCCTCGGACATAATCGTATGTTTGTAACCGGTTGTAGGTTTTTCAGAAAGCTTTTGAGCCGGCCCATAGAGCTAAAACGTTCCAAACCTGGTTTGGAACATTTTACCACCATTCACCTCCTCTGGAGAATGGCCGTTCGGTAGTTATGATTTGCTTAGATTTTATCATGATTGAGATGCAAGCAACGCCAAATACACAATTACAATTCAATTCCAATTCAATGTTAATTAGAATTACTCAATTACAACGATTTAATGCCAAATACACTTAATTAGAATTGGGCAATTGGCATTGTAAATGAGCTACTGAGATTGAACAATTGTAATTGGCATCGAATTGGAATTGTACTTGAGTAATTTAGATAAATATTTACATGATGGTGATTCTGAACTCAAAAAATTATATACAATATGATTAGTATTCGCTGTTAAAATATAAAATGTATATAAAAAATAAATAATGAATAATGATTAACAAAACAGATTTTAAATATTGTAAAACAAACATATATAAATATTTTGCTATGTCATGCTTGCAATTATTTAAAAAAGGGCACTGATATATTACTTCCGTTCCTATGTTTTAAATAATACTGGTTCCTACAATACTGTAAAGCGTTAGTTAATGCAAAGTCCAGTAAATCACAACACATATTGATTGGAAATTATGAGATTAAAATGAGTGTGAAATAAATGCAAGCTTTCTATGAGTATTATAATATTAGAGAACTGATTGGTTCACTGTTGATTGTTTGTTTGATTTCTAGTTTGAATATCGATTGGACGTTCTCAAGTATAGCAAGCGGGAAATGAAATACAATTGTTCTTCTTTTAATAAAAGAAGTGAATTTTTACAAAATGTAATTAATCTTCTTATTAATCAGTATCTAAGCAGGAATTGAAAAGAAGTATAACAGTCATTGAATGATATATGCCACGTCGTAAAACATAAAAATCCATTCAACCTTGGAAATAATCCGTTCTATTATTTGTTTATAAGTAAATGAACTTTTAAGGTCAAGGCAACCTTGAGAGTGACCCAGCGGTTCTATAACTTGTCTATAAAAATTTATAGCAACTATTATTAAATAAATAATCTGAAAATAGTAATTATTTATTTTGTAAATACTACAATCTAAAGATTTTTTTCTAATATTGTAAAGTATATTGCGAATATTCAATAAAATAATGAACGAAGCAATTAAGCATGAACGTTTGACAGACAGCCTTTAAGATTATAATCAAACAATCATCAGCGTATTTTTTAATAATTTGTGGTATATTGAAATTCCATTTATTAGTAAGCAATGGAAATCGATCATTCGGATTCGACCAAAAAGTGATGATCCTACTCATGGATGTAATTAACGTACACACCATTAATGTAAAAAACAATACCAAAAGCCTGCCATTTTTGTTAATTTCAAAGTTTTACTCACTATTTACTTTGTTTAGTAAGTGGTAGACTAGCGCAAGCCTTTACTACGAGATCATATTGAGCATTCCCTATAATCCACAGCTGAAATATTGGTCAGACGAAACACATTCAGAAACGGAGAGGGTTGTTAAACAACTGCATTATAACTACAACACAAAGAGCTGATCAAAAAATGTTCAGGAACAGGACGTGTTAGCATGGATATAAGGCTATTTTGATAGGGGAAAACGTTATAAGTGAATAAAATTTTTTTAAATAAATAAACTTTATTTTAATTGTGGACATTTTTTGAGTGTAGTCGTTAATAATTTTACAATTTTCTTTGTTAATTAAAATTTATTGCATGCATATGACACAATGTGGTCTTTTTAACAGAAAGTAATATAATATTATGCAACCTTTGTTATAGAAAATCTATATCTACTTGCTTTACTTTTAACGATTTGTTTTAGAAAAGGTGATATTGATACAATATTTTAAAATATTCATTACGTTAAAACATTTTACATGTGTATGCATGTATGTATGTATGTATGTCACTTGCAACAGTTACAAATGTTCCAACGATAAATGTATATAGAAATTGTAACTGGTTTGAATATCGTGTAATATTATATAACAAATTGAAAAAATTTATTGAATAATTGATATAATAGCTCTTTATAAACTTACGTTAGAATATATGTCACGTAAGACTATAAATCTTAAGAGAAAGATGGAAAGCTAAAAATAGGTGATGAGTGTGGTATTGTGGCAAGGTCAAATATATGAATTAATAAGAAAATATTGTGTAATATTCTTTATTTGCTAAATTCATATATATACATCAATAATTAATAATAATAAAGAAAATATTAGAGTAAATGGTCTAATAAATTTTGCAAATATATTCGCACACTTGTTTTTATTAAAGTGAATATAAAGCATCACAAAAATAAAAAACAAAAATTATTAAACAAGCTTAAATTTTAACAATTAATCGAAATTTTTTAATATATCAGATTTTATTGAAATAATGTAAAAATTTAGATTTATTACTGTACAAAGGTTAGGTTAGGTTGAATTAGAAGAAGTAAATCGAAAATGAGTATTAATTAGGCTACCACGTCATGACAAATTTGAAGAAAACCTGGGCAACGGTTAATGAAGCGAGGAATAATTTTCATCTATACCAGTCTCAGATCTTAATTGCAAAGAGGCTTATAAATTAAATTAACTTCAAAGAAAAAACAACTAATTGCTTACAAATTTGTCTAAATTTCAGTTAATCTATCCATCCAAAAACAAAAATGGACACGCAAAATGGCACCGCAAAGGTGATTAAAAAACTGAGGCGATCCGCATCGGCTAGCGAACATAACATGAGCGAATTGCGTAATCGAAAATCTACACAAAATCTGTTCGATCAACATGGCACCCCTATAGATCTCAGACAATTTCGTAAGGTTTTAGATAAGGAAGATAATGGCAATAATACAGAGAAAAAGACTAGATACAGAAGGACACAGAGCGTTACGCGTGCCGAAGAAATCACAACCAAAGAAGAAAAACAACGTAAAGAACAGCCGGATAAACCGTAAGTTAATTAAACATATGCTTATAGTACTTATTTAAATTAATAATTCTTAATCAACTAATGTTTCATTAATTTATTTTGTTAGCTGCCATCGCCCTAGAGATTCTTTATTTTCATGGAGTTCTGGTTTTAGCAATTTTACAGGCTTAGTGAATTGGGGTTTCCTGCTGTTGACAATAGGCGGTTTCCGATTGTGCTTGGAAAATTTATTAAAGTATTTAATAACATTTAGAAATACATTTAAAAAGTTTTTAAATGAAATGTTTTTTTCTCCTTCTCTCTCTCTCTTTCTAGATATGGAATTAGAATTAATCCAATTGAATGGTATTTCTTTCTGAGTGGAAGGAATGAAGGTGAAGGACATGCCTCTTTGTTTTTAATATCATGTAAATTTAAATATTGAACTGTCTTACGACTTGTGTAACAAACTTGGTTTTAAATGTTCTTTTTAGATTCCATTGTGCATTTATCGATTTGTTTGTTGGTGGAAAAGGGCCTAGCAATGGTAAGAATAGTAAAAAAAAGTAAATAATATTTTACCATTTTCAGTTGCAATTTCTGAAATTTTTGATAACACATACATTCCATATTATTTGCGTATTAAAATTAAAAAAAATTAAATTGGAAGATAAGTTCTTCCACATAGTTTCTCTTAATCAAAATGATACGCTCAAAATAGCAAAAAGTTCTTATCATAACACTTTTGTTATTTATACATCACAGTGTATGATTTCCAAAATTTTATTGACACTCCAATTTGTTTAAAATTCAATACTAACCCCATTATTAAAAGATAAAAGATTTAACTTTAATGTAACTAGCCAGTTCATCAATAATGCAATTCCCGATGACGTCCCTATGTCATGGAACCAACATAAGAACTACCTTTGAATGATCTCGAAGTTTCGAAGAGGCTCTCCTTAATGATCATGATCATGCATCAGTTGAAGGAACACCGACTTAAAATCTTATGCTTTTACAGGCCAGAACATAGACCTATTAATAAGGGGGTGCTCCTCTCCCACATACTAATCCCTCCCCTGCTGCGTCAAGTTTCAAATAGATTTCCTCCCCAGTTTAAGGACATATTCCGTTCTAGACCGATAAAACCTGGTCCATGGATGTCTGAGAATTCTGCAATCTCCCCTATTCCATCTTGAAAAGTCCACTCTCCGTCTTAGCTTTGTATATCTTCCTTCTGATGATTATTTATCTTAAAAAATTTGTATCTTGATATTCGAAATCTTATATTTTAAACAAGAAGTTAGCAAATCTGATCATTTTTGGACATTTTGTTTTTATTTTTTACTTTTACAAAGTCTTCTTTTCATTTTAAATTTAACACCAAAAACAAAACAAATGTAGTTGAGTAGAAAAATAACAAAAATTTTGAAAAAATATAAAAACAGTGAAAAAGAAGAGTGGTAATAATAAGACTTAACTAACATAAAATAGCTTAAACAATACGTACGCCATATTGATCGCAATATTTCTGTAATGCCTGTTTGTGATTATCGCCTAGAGCAGCCACCAACTGAGGCACTTCCCCTGGACGTGTTTGTGATAATTTCGCTAACGAGTCAGCTAAAAACTTACGACCATCGGTAACATCAGCCAGGAAATCTTGCGTTTTAGGTTGAGCAAAACTTAATTGAGAAAAAGCTGCCTGATATCCAGCACTTGTATCGTCTGGTTCAGCAAAGTTATCACCCTCTAAGGTAGTCTTATCTGGTGGCAATTCAAAAAGCTCAATTAAAGCTTGTAATAGTCGTGACCAATATTGATTGTATGGTGGTGCCAACATGGCGGGACATTCACAAAGTATTTTTGATATTCCCACAGCTACAGTTTTACGTTCCAAATCGTTAGCTGCTTTTGCCATGTCTGGAATGAATACTCGATCGACTACCATGCCAAACATATTGGCTTGTATTTGATCGATAAGTTCCACTAAAGCTGAGGCACTCATCTTTGATGTGTAATAACAAAAGAAAACGACAATGCCTTTAACATATTTCGCAGTTTTTGACAATGACAGACGTTGGAATAGTAAAGCAAATATTTGTTTCATGCTGGCTTGCAATTCTTGAGGTGGATAATAGGCCATCAGGTTTTGTAAAAGATAAAAACCTTCATGATCATTTGCTTTAGACGCAATCATCTTTTGGAATATACCCAGAATGGCGTTCTAAAAATACAAAAAATTATTCAACAAAACTATAAAACTTTTAAAGTTTGCTTACCAATTTCTGCATGGCGGCAATTTGGGCAGAGCCTTGTTTAATAAATGCACATAAAAGACGTATAAGTGGGGTTACATTACCCGATCTATCCCACAATGGTGGAGCTAACAAACAAGGAAATAAGGCCCAATAAGGTTCTGGGATTGGTCCAGTACCTTCACGTATTTCCAAAAGCAACGACAGCATTTGGAAAACATACGGCATAAATTCTAAAATATCTTGTTGTAGAATGCCTTGAAAAACTGGGAAAAATACTTCTTCAAATGAGCTAACTGCAGCGGCTTCAGTTTTACAAACAATTCTACAAAAAGAAAAGAATTTAATATCAATAAACTAAATCAAAAATTCTGAACTTACCTGATGGCTATTGATATCGTTTCAAACAGATAATGATTGAAATGGGGTCTAGAAGGATTTTTAGCTACCATTGTCAAAATCTCTGTTAAACGGGGTAAAGCCACACCCATAAATGGCATAGAGTGCTCTTGCAATAAATAAAAACTACGCATTATAGCTTTCATAACGTATTCATTCTCATTGGAGCCAGGCAAAGATAAAGTAGCAAACAAACCACTTAACAGATCATTGGCTATAGGTGCCAAATGTTGAGGGCCAATTCTATAATAAATAAAATAAGATATAATGAAAATTAAATTAAAAAAATATTTCGGGTTACATACAGTGGAGCATTTGTTGCATCCTTCATGGTAAAAATTCTTTCCAAAGCACAAGCTGCATAACTATGTACGACCACACTTTCAGCAGGCAAATGACGTATTAAATGAGGCAATGCGGCCAAGAGGGTTTGTTGACCCAACACACTACGAAATACCATAACAAATTTAAGAGCAGCTGACTTTAGGACAGGAAGTTCGTTAACTATCAAAAAAAGAAGACATTTTTCATTACAAATATTAAAGTTATTCTACAATTGTGTATTACTGTTTGGTCTCTCCAACTCAGGAACAATTTGCTGAGCACAAAATTGTGGTAGCGGTACAAGTTCTGAAACTTGAGTTATACCATGTTTTTGTGTACCACCACGTGATGCAAATGACGTAACCAAATAAATAGCAGTATCTTTAGACCGCCAGTTAACGGCAGGATTCTCTTTATACTTAGTCAATAAAATTTCTAAATACCGACCAAAAATACCGAAAATTTTGGCTTCGAAATTTTGAGACAGCGTCTTTACCAAATCGCAAGCGGCTCTACGTCTAGTATCAATATCAGAACCCTCAATATCGCGACGTATATATTCCTCGGGACTGTCTTCAAATAGTTCTTCATCTGATTGACGGAAATCTAAATTCGGTATGACAACTTTTTCACATATATTCGCCAAAATTTCAGGATTTTCAAATATTTTGCGATAATTTGATCGTTCAGCCACCACAGATAAGAATTGCAAAGCATTTGAAACCAGCTGTAAACAAATCATATGAGTATAAATTATTTTGTACAATGCAATGTAAAACTTACCGCATCATATTTCGTCTGCATACCAGTTTTAACCAATAACTCCCAAACAGCGGTTACAAATGTTTCCATGTAAGGAGAAAATTCTTCTTCGTATTTTTGGGCATACATGCCAATATTTTCACAAACCTGTGAACGCAAATGTTCTAAAACACCGGCATCTTCATCATCTCCCGTATGAAGACAAGGCACATCGACTGTCAATAACTCATGAAATGCTTTCATCCATGTGGCCATATTATCCTCAAAGAACTCTGGTAAATCTTGAGAATTCAGTGAAAAAAACACTTTGCAAACTAAAACCAATGAACCGTAAATGACTTTTAGAGCTTCAGTATTATTTTCATGGACCTTTGTCAATTGCATTGTAGCTAACAATAGGTCAGTTAACGGTTTTGCCATACGATCTAAAACCAATTTAATTTCTTCCCAAAGGCTTTGAGATTTGAATTCATAACGATATCGTTTAAAAAGCGAGTGTGCTGTTTGCAAAACGCCATTAATAACATTAAAATCGCCTGTAGCAAATTTTTCCACCATTTCGTCAATAAGTTGAGGCCATTTCTTGGGAAAATCATATTTGCCAATAATACTAACAGCATCACTTAGTTGTTTTTGCAAAGCAGGTGGAGAACGTAACATCAAAGTCACAATCAATGTTTTAATAGTGTTACGGTCATCCAAGTGAATTTTATCGGGAACCTCAGACTCCTGCAAGAGATGAGTTTCAAGATATTTAATTTTATTACAAGAAATTAAATGCTCTTTAACTATATAAACAAATTAGAAATTTTATAAAACACTACATAGAGAAGGTCTGGCCACTTTAGTTATTTTTTATTGTTTATTTTTTAAATTGTTTTATTATTCGGGTTAACCCCGAAATCTGACTATAGCTCACTAGCTGATCTATATTTATAGATCATTGACTAAAGTCTCTAATTATAAAAATTGCTGCCGCGGCGAGATTTATCCAGCAGCCGAGTTTTCCTATAGGAGTGTTTGAGTTGGATATTAATTGTAGTGTCACATTGGACCTTAAAGCTGGCCTAAGTTGAAACCTGCACTGCAAAGATGGTTCGCCTCCTAACCTAAAGTATGGCACTCTAGTACAAAATTGATTAAATGACTGATTTGCTTAATAATAATTTTATTTATGATATACAAGGGAGATCCTGAACTTTAATGAAAGTAATAGAATAAGTAGGATATAGTTAGTATATAGTCGATAAAAACTAACCAAAATTTATTTTTGGCAAAGATTTCACACACACAACTCTACAACTCATTACTCAGATATACGCCCTAGCTTCCAACATGAAAGACGTCAAAAATATGACAATTTTAATATTTACCTCATTTATAGCCCAATTACGTTTAACGTAGTTTTTAAAAGCGATGGAACCGGCCACTCGTATCGTCATATCCACATCTGCCTTGTCTATTAAGTTCAATAGCAACACCGCATAATTCCGTTGTGTTTCTGTAGATTCTAGTAACTTCTCAGCTGAAAAAATACAATAAAATATTACAAAAGGAAAAGATATTTTGAGAATAAAAAAAGAGTTTATCGCAAATAAACAAATTACCCGGTCTTCTGATGTTGGGATCGGGACTCAAAGTTTGTTGTAGATAGCCGGCTAATAATTGCAAGTTTTCATTATTTATTTCCATTATGAAATTATCTTTTCTTTATAAATTATAATTTTACAATAATTTAAATTTATTTAAAGTGTGGATCTTTACTTAATTAACACAAATTATACTTAAATTCTCCCGATTTTTATGAAAAATTTAGTTTTTTTACAATTTCTTATAATGATAATTTTTTCCAGAGCGTTTTTCGCTTTCTTCAACAGAACACATGCGAGCGGGAGAGAATTGCAAATAACAAATTGCAAAGTAAAAATTCCGTTGCTTTGATACTTCAACAAAGAACTCTGTATAGTGTTGCTTTTTAAGTAAGAACTTGGTAGCACTTTTAAAATGAAATGTTGCCATATTTAAGAAAAATTAAATTTAAAGCCAGCTAAACACAGTACGTAGTAAAGTGATTGAAATTTTTGCCGTAAAATTTAAAATCGTTTTTAAAATGGAAATAATTCACAAAAAAGCATTGTTTATAATTTATTATATATTTTGTATATTTATTTTTTGTATTTTAAATAAGAACGTACTATAAACATAGAATGTAGCAGATTTTAACAATTTACTAAATTTGGTAATTTTTTTTCTTTCTAGGAAATAATTTCAGAGGGCTTGGGCATGTTTATACAAGTAACAAATATAATTGTGGTCGTAGTCTTGCCAGTAGTAATAATGCATTTAAAGGGACATCTCTTCAGTTTAAGTAAGCAATTTTTTTAGATTTTTTATTTTAAACTATTGCTAAATGAATATATTTTGTATACAGTGGGCGCTTCAACAGTATGTTTTATTTATTCCATACTGTTCCTTAAACTTTGGAGCTATGTTCAAGTTAACATGTGGTGCCGTCAAACTTACCATACTAAACAATACAATCCACGTAAAAGACGGCCAAGCATAACATTGGCGCAATTGAGTAAGTTATACGAATAAAGTATTTTAAAGAAAATTGTATAAAAAAATTTTTTTTCAATAGAAAATGGTCAATTCGAGGAAGCTGATGAAAAAGACGAGGATATACCTGTATTGGTACAATATCCAGATAATTTATGTTATAAAGATCTATTTTATTTCCTTTGTGCTCCCACATTATGTTATGAATTGAATTTCCCCCGTACGACTCGCATACGTAAACGTTTTTTGCTTAAACGTGTCCTGGAAGTCGTCTTCGGTGTTAATGTCGTAATGGCATTGTTCCAGCAGTGGATAATACCCTCTGTTCGAAACTCGCTAATACCATTTTCGAACATGGATGTTGGTTTGGCCACAGAACGCTTATTGAAGTTGGCGGTAGGTGGTGAAATAATTTTTAATAGTTACTTTTTATAATTCTAAATTGTCTTTTACAGTTGCCAAATCATTTAGTTTGGCTGTGCTTTTTCTATTTGGCTTTCCACTCGTTTTTGAATGCCATTGGCGAAATATTACATTTTGCAGACCGTAACTTCTATAACGACTGGTGGAATGCTAATAATATTGATACATTTTGGAGAACTTGGAATATGCCAGTTCACAGGTAAAACAAACTAAGTCTGCGATTATTTTATATTTTATTCATCATTTTATATTTTTGCAGATGGTGTGTAAGACACTTATATATTCCTGTAGTACAAATGGGATATTCTTCACGACAAGCCTCTACTATTGTTTTTCTAATAAGTGCATTTTTCCATGAATATCTGGTAAAAACAAAACTTTATCTCTGACATCAAACATTTCTTTAAATTACATTAACTTATTACTTCCTTAGGTATCTGTTCCTTTACAAACCTACAAGATATGGGCTTTTCTAGGCATGATGGGCCAAATACCCTTATCGGCTATATCAAAAAATGTAGAACGTTCATTGGGTCCCCGCATGGGTAATATTATTGTATGGGCTTCTATTATACTTGGCCAACCACTGTGCATTATGATGTATTACCATGACTATGTAATAACCCATTTTCAAGACTCCTTAAATAGTACCGTTTATAGAGAACTTTAATAGCTAAAAAAATATAGTTTTTAATTAATTTTGGTACTTAGAACAGAAAATAAGTTAAAATATACAAATTTATTTAGTTATTTGAAACTGATTGCATTTAAAATTGCAATTTTTATTATTATTTTTAATTGTTATTGTCATTAAATTTGAAGAAATATGAATTACGAAAATAAGATTGTATGAGCAATGTTAAAAAGATGAAAAACATAAGGGAAAACACACATTGTAATAGAGTAGACGTTGTTAACGATTGTTACAAAATATTTTTGTAAATTTTCATATGATTTAAAAAAGTGTAAATAAAAAATTAAGTAATATTTTGTAGAACTCATGTTTCATTAAAAATCGATGCTACATTTTAAACCAAACAGAACCGTTTTAATGAATTATGCTATCTGACTACTCTGACTACAAGTAGATCGACTTTTAAAAACATATTTCCCTTCTACGCTGCCGATAATAACAATTTTCAGGAAACTTGCATTTTAAAAGCAAAAAATAATTTATTTTTATTATTAAATAAGTCCGTTGCTTTTTTAATCGCTGAAATGGTTGTCATTTGCAATTAAATATAAAATTTGAAAATAACGACAATTATCTCAATGTTACGGTATTGTTTTAGTTCCTTTGTTTATTTAATCTTCTGTTGAAAGGACTGCCAGCCACAAAGTTTTTGCATAATTTTCATTAACAATCTGGCAATCCTAACAGAAATAATGCATACAAACAGCGTCGCTGTCGCGTTTGTATTCCGCTGTCTGTCTGTGCAAAAAGTTTTGAGTCCCATTAAATAGTTTTAAAATTATTTAAATCAAAGAAAACAATTGAAAAAAGTATTGTAATAAATTTTTGTTAACGAATTATGCATAATTGCATATGAAGCTAACGTACTAACATTGAAGGTGAGGTTAGAGTTTTCTTTTATTCGGTCAAGTCGATATTTTTGATTTTTTTGTTGTACGCGTTCTACATACATTATTTACATTTTTCTTCTCCGTAATAAAAGCGTGTAAATGTGTATGTACGCGTTCTTATTAACAAAAAAGAAGAGAGATTGTTAAAAATTCTCGCAGTGTTTTGAAGTTGATTTTCAATAGATGCATGTGTTTTTCCGCCCTGTGGAAACCGGCATTAAGAAAAAATCAAAATTCTTGGAAAATATTAATGAAATTAAGTGAAAATGTTGTTAATTTCTAGAAAAATATTACAACAAACTAGGCAGCCCATATACTTAAAGAATCTTTTGCCGGCACCCACAAAACAAAATCAAATTACAAACGTAAAGAATTATCAAGTATTACGCCAGACAAAAGAAGGGGATTTATTTAATAAAACCTCAATTTCATCAGCTACCCTTGCGGCAACTTATAGTCACGTAAGTTTAGTTAATTGTTTTAATTAATTTTTTTGGTGGAGGTTTGTCATAAATTTTGTATTCTTTGCTTAGGTCATGAGTGGCCGTCAACGTACGGGTGGCAATAGCGGTCGTTATGGTGGAAGCGGTGGGGGTTATGGGGGAGGCGGCTATGGCAATCGGGGAGGTTACGATAACTATGGCGGTAGTGGATATAATGGTAAGAGTAAGATTAATTTAAATGCAAATTCCAATAGACGCGTTTTTATCTTTGTTTCGAAAACAATATATTGTAGGATTATGCTTTTGATAAGGCCAATGTATTTTAGAAATGGTTATTTTTCCATTTTTGTATTATGTGTGCTGTTTTTAGATCGGAAAATAAGCATTTAGTGTGCCAAATCGCCTGAGTCCGTCCTTACAACTACAATGGATATTTGTATTGTTGTAAGAGCTCTGCTGTAGTCGGAAGTGGTTCCCTGTTAAATAATTGCATGAAGAAATAAGTATTGTAGGATTTATAAGGAAATTGCACCACCTTCGGTTTATCTCACCCACAGACCAACTTGGCGCAAAACGATGAGCCTGGCTCCCAGGGGTACTCGATCAGCCAGTCTTCTGCTGTACAAGGACTAATCCTATTATCCTGAATAATTACCTCTATTTGCGTTATATAGGAGGCTGTTCATTTAACACTTCATCTAAAGCTATTTATTGTTTTTAAAATCGCTTTCTGATGCAACACTCGCTCATTTAGATGAAGCAATCAATTTAACTTCCTCTTATAATTTTCCATTGGTTGCCGTTTTTATGGTTCTATTTTAAATTGCCCAGTAAGCAGCTACTTACACTTTTTTTTCAACTTCTAAGAGAGAAATTGATTTGCAATTATTAGATCATGAAATTATTATTTAAGTCATCAAATATATAAAAATAAAATAATTAAAGTTTTTTCTACCATATAGTGCCTAATAATATGACCAGCAATGATCTCATGCAAATAATGAATGCAATGGCTAGTGGATTTAATATGAATCCCCCACCTCCGCCTCCAATACGCATGGGTTGTGGTGACTTACGTGCTCATCATGCTGGCATGTTCGTTGAGCTAACGGGACGCTTAATTAAGAAGCGTGTTACACGTTTCATGGAGCTAAGAGATCGTGGCAATAGTGCGTGTCAATTAGTTATTTTGGAAGATAGAGTAAGTAAGAAGTCTAAACAATAAATTTAATTAATAATAATTAATAATCATTTTTAAATAGTATCCTCGTGTTGCCCGGCGTTTAATTAATATGCCTGAAAATACTGTTCTTTCCATTGTTGGTGTGGTAACTAGAAGGCCGCCGAATTCATGCAACCAGACAATGCCTACTGGTGAAATCGAGGTGGAAGTTCAAGACATTTTAAATATTGATTTTAATGCAAATTCTAAAAGAGCTGGTGATAAACGTTCTTATAGTACAATGGTTCAACAAAATAGCACAGCTATTACTAGTACGGAGTACAAAATAGCAAGTGAGTGATTGATTATCTACATTCTGTTGCATTCAATTGTTTTTGATGACAACCTATTTTAGAGTCTGAGAACATATTGAAATACTTTGAAAATCGTGATTTAACATGTAATGATTTAAGGCGCCGTGATATTGGCAAAGACATTACATTGGTTGGTTGGGTTCCTATAGGGAAAACAAATAAGTTTATGCAGTTAAAAGATGGCTATGGCCAAACGCAAATAATTATTGAAGATCAAACAGTAAGTTATTTTTAATAAAACTCAAAGATGATATAATTATAGGTTATAATATAATTTTAGATGCAAGACACCGTCACTAGTGCACCTGAAGGCACTGTAATACAGGTAACGGGAAAAGTTTTAGGCAGACCCCGTCAAAATATAAATATGGTTAGTAATGTTTATTATACATGGATTAATTATTAGAAAATTTAATTGGATGATTTGTTTAGAAATACGATACAGGTGAAGTGGAAATAATGGTTGACTCTGTTAAGGTTTTAAGTCCTGACGATCCATATGAGGGCCCCATTAAGTCTAAAGATAAGATAAAGAAACTTTCTATTAACGATATTGATGAAACGGAAGAAGTAGAACGTAAAAATGGCGAAGCTGCCAGCGATGATGATAATAGTAAATCGGCAACGTCTGCTAATGTAATCAAAGTGGCTGATCTCAATAAATTTGCTAATCGTACACATACTTGTGGTGAGCTATCCAGTGATAATATTGGTGAAAAGGTTACAATTTGTGGTTGGTTGGAATTTCAACGTATGGGTAAATTTTTTATACTTCGCGATGGCTATGGCCAAACGCAAGTATTAATAACTGATAAAACTAGCGGTTTAGAAAATCAGGACCAAACCATAACATTAGAGTCGATTGTTAAAGCGGAAGGTACTGTGATACCACGTCCAGCTGCTACCATAAATCCGAAAATGAAAACTGGACACATTGAAATTGAAGCTAATAACGTGGAAGTGTTAAATGCTGCAAAGAAGAATTTACCCTTTGAAGTACGCAAATTTAATAGAGCGGGCGAACGTTTACGTTTAACTCATCGTTACATTGACTTAAGGTATAATTGTTTATAAGTTTAAATTAAACGTAGTTTATTTTTGGTATTTGAAAGAAGAAAAAAATAACAGCATCTTTGCTCCAGGTTTACCGACATGCAACACAATTTGCGTTTACGTTCACAAGTAATTATGCGTATGCGTGAATACCTTATAAATTACCTGGGATTTGTTGAAGTAGAAACTCCTACATTATTTCGCCGCACACCTGGCGGTGCTCAAGAATTTGTTGTACCAACACGCAGACCCGGCCAGTTCTATTCGTTGGTCCAGAGTCCACAACAATTTAAGCAAATGTTAATGGCTGGTGCCATAGATCGTTATTTTCAAGTTGCTCGCTGTTATAGAGATGAAGCTACACGACCGGATCGTCAGCCGGAATTTACACAGCTTGATATTGAACTCTCCTTTACATCGCGTGATGACATAATGCAATTAATTGAAGAAACATTACGTTACTCATGGCCGAAGGAATATACTAAAATCCAAACACCCTTTAAACGTATAACTTATGAAGATGCTATGGAAAAATATGGTTGCGATAAGCCTGATACTCGTTTTGGTCTTATGGTATGTCCCATTGTTTACAAGCCACTGAAATTTGAACTCATCATACAATTTTTTAATTTATTGTATAATTTATGTTCCATACACAGTTGACTAATGTTACGGAGATCGTTGAAAAAAGTGAAAAGTTTGCTGAGAAATTCAACAACTTGGGGGCTTATGCTTTAATAGTGCGAGGCAATGAAGGTTTTTGGAATGGCACAGCTCGAAAGCATTATGAAAGTTTGTCGAAAGAATTTTCTGGTACTTTATTTGTTCGGAAATTCTTGGTAAGTTAAACGATATTATCCTTATACAGTATAAGCGTTAATTTTCATTTTCCTGTTGTACAATTATAGCAATATAAAGATGTTTTAGATCGTCTAACAAATTTATTAACGGCAGATATTGCTTCAGAATTAATTTCCAAATATGATTTGGAAGAAAATGATCTATTATTTCTAGGCATAGGTGAAAAAGATGAAACGGTACGTTGTATTGTAATAAACAGATAAAGTTTACATAGTAAGAAAAACATTTATACATTTTTATAGCAAAAACTATTGGGTAGAATACGTTTAGATTACCACAATTTTTTGATTGAAAATGGCAAAACTCGTAAGAATTACGATAATAAATTTGTGTGGGTAATTGATTTCCCAATGTTTGAATTAAATCCCGAGACTGGCAATTTGGAAAGTGTACATCATCCATTCACTGCACCACATCCGGATGATATGGATGATTTCATAAATTCTAAAGCTGAAGATTTAATTAAGATACGTTCTCAAGCTTATGATCTGGTATTAAATGGTCAAGAAGTTGGCGGAGGCTCCATACGTATACATGATCGAGATATGCAACACTTTGTATTAGAACAAATATTGAAAATACCACATGCCCATCTGGCGCATTTATTGAGCGCTTTAGAATCCGGATGTCCTCCTCATGGTGGTATTGCCTTAGGTTTGGATCGTCTTGTGGCAATTATTTGTAGAGCAGTATCGATCCGTGATGTTATAGCATTCCCAAAATCACTTAATGGCCGCGATCCACTATCGAGTGCACCTGTACCCATTTCTGAGGAAGAAAAAACCTTGTATCATTTGTCAATTATTGAAGGTAACACAGAAGAAGAATCTACTGGACAAGAGGATACCGATCCCGAAGCCGAGCGAGCGCCACCTTCGCCAACAGCTATGGAAGAAGATCATTCTGTAGTTAAAGAAGAAGCAATGGCAGTAGATCTGCCAGCAGCAGAGGAAATAAAAATTACTGAAAATCCTAAAAAAGAGGAAGTACTAAAAGAGCCTATTTTACCAATAAAAGCTAAGCGTGTTGTTAAGAAAAAACAATAAATATAACATTAATGCGTTTATATTATATGTATATATGCGTATGTTTCCCATTAAAATCAATTATTTAACATTTATTGGAAGAATATTCTTGTTTGATTTTAAATGCCATGTGGAATGAATGGCAAATGGAATTAAAGTTTAATGTATGCTATGATTATATAATTATTTATTTATACGTATTATTTTCCTATTAAAAAATACTTCATTTTTATATATTCTGTTTAGTCCTGTGATTTAATTTTTTATTCTTAATAAATGTTTAAAATATTTATATATCGTGTGTAATTAATAAATACTTATAGACATTTATTTTATTGTAATGAAGAAAATAAACCAGAAATTTAATTGTCGGGAAAACTAAATATTTTTGTGAGATTAAATGAAATATTGTGGTGAAGAAGGGATCTTGATTTTTGTACAAATATATCTGTTTATTTACACTTCTAATATTTGTTATACCATACCAATGGTAAAATAATTGTTATTTAAAATTTAAACCTAAAATAAAAATTAATAAGTAGATCTAATTTGCTAAAGCCACTGACGCTTGCACGGCTTTTTTAGCAGCTTTTTTTGAGGCTTTCTTTGCTTCCTTATCTTGGGCATCAATAACACGACGTTTCTTTTTCAGAAGCCATTCTTCCTTATCCTTTGATTGTTTCTCTCGTATCAATTTACGGAAAAGATTACGATGTCTTGGTTTAACCATGCGAGCCTGCAAACGATGTTCATCGACTTCACTTTTACGCAATTGGCGCTTATTTTCTTTATGAACTTTGCCAGATTGGACTGCCATTTTCTTTTTCTGCAAATGTGTTAACAAAAGTACTGTTTAAACATTAAAACTATCAAAGAGACTGATTTAATTTACCTCTTGCAAGCGCAATTTTTCTTTTTCATCAACTTCATCCTGTTCTTCATCATCCCCACTGTTGTCTTCGTCTTCCTCCATCTCATCTTCATTGACATCATCACCACCGTATTGCTCAAATTCTGCTTTTTCCTCTTGATAGGCTTGTTGTAGTTGGGCATCTATCAGATTTTGTTGTTCTTCCTTATTTTCCTCATCTTCTTCATTTTCAGATGACTCTTCTCCGCTTTGTTCATGAGTTTCAATCAGTGAAGGATCATGAATTGCTTTTTCTTCAGGTGGTATATAACTATCACGATTAGCTTCAACGAATGGGGATAAATGAGGAGGTAATACAACCCCCATAAAATATTTGTTTGTAGGCAGCAACTGACGTCTGTTGACACAATCGAACACCCACTGTGGTTGAATGTAATCCCTAGAAATATATTGTTTGCTCATACTTGGACGATCTACAACTTGATGGGTAATAGTTTCATCGTTTTCATCAAATGTGGCACCAGGAAAGACTGTCGAATCCCATGAAACTTGTCCACCGAATGATCGTATTAAAACAACCAAAGGTTCTCGTGGGACTTCACGGTTAATAAAGAATTTAAGGCCCTTAAAAAGGTTCTTCAAACGCGAAATTTCTTGGGCTTCTTGTTTCATTTTCAACACACGTTTGGAATCACCGTCCTGTTCTAACAATTCTAAGTCCATTTCGTTTTCATCCTCATCCTCTTGGACTTTGTCGGTACGCATCAACTGGAAATTTAAGGCCGCAATACGATCCGAAACAAAAGAGGCTTCATCCTTTAGGCTTTCTTCGCTATCGTTTAAGACACCAGTAGGAAATTGTGGAGGATATGCCAAATTTATGCTGTGATACAAACGGAAATTTACAAAACCCAACATGATGGTGTAAAACTCAACGAAAATTGACATGACTTTGAAATCAACCTCAGCTTTTGAATGAGGTTTGAAAGGATAGTAGTGTGGCACAATCCATGTTACTTTTTGTCCTTTAATGTCAGCCTGGAAATAATAGCCCTTGATGGAAATGAAAACTTTTCTCAATGATTTGGAGGCTATGATGTAGTGCAAAAACTCAATTGTCAGACGACGGCATAGTGCGGATTGTTCGCGAGGTATCAACCTTAACGAGGGAAAAGTGCTGAACAGGAAAAGCAGTGTCAAGCAATCATCCAAATCTTTAATAGAATCCATAAAAGTTGGATAGCGCTCCTTCACAATGTGGTCTATTTTCATTTCAGGAAACTGAGCCAAACGTCTCTTTAAATTACGGAAATCTTTGATAGCACGATCACGACCAGTTTTCTTGGCAAAAATCTAAAAAAAGATACAATTTTAACAAAATATTCATAAATACTGAAAACAAAGTTTGACTATAATAGATTCACTTATACTGTCTATTAAGGCATGTACAGCCTGATTTGGAAAAGTGAATAATTATTATTCAACTTTTTAGTACAATTAAGAGATATGAATACTAGCTATTTCGTTTTTAGCAGAATAGCCCACCTCAGCTAGACAGTTTAAATTTACAAATGTTATGTTATTGGTGGAGAATAATGCAATTATGTTTGGTTAAGTAAAATAAGGTATTTAACATAATCTATCTTCATTCAAAATACAAGCAATTAATTGAATTAGGGTCTACAACTCACCTTATAGTCACGCAAGGTCCAAACAATGGGCTCATGTAGCAAAAATCTTATATCCTTTGCATGATATAAAATTTTTATATCAGATGAACCTTTTTGTGCTCTACGTCGATGTTTAGGTTCTCTGGGATAGACTCCTTTAATGATGCACAGACGACGAAAATCATTTAGGGACAATTGAAGTTTCCTTAAAGCAGCCCTACGTGTGATATACTGCGTAGCCTCACCGGACTCATACTGTAATTATTAGTTTTTATTTAAAATTCAACCAATCTGTCAATTTAGCACTTTAATTACCTTCTTCGGGCGACGCATTTTCCAGTGACTTATTTAAAAAGGTTGTTTCAAATTATTTAAAACAAATTATTTTTGCAAAACACGTGTATAGGCTGCCAAAGAAACTTTTATTTTGAAAATTCTCTAGAGAATGAGAAGAAATTGTATTTACCAATCAGGGTTGTATTTTTGCGCACTTTCTACCAGTTGCAGAGTTTCCGCATCGTAAATAAGAAAACTCAAGTATTTATATGACAAACAGAGAAATTATTAAGTAATATTAAGTAAATACTTACGTGAACTTAAACTTAAAAAATGCTTAAGCAAATACTTAAGTAATCTAATACAACTCAAGAGACAGACATTTAATAAAGCCCTCTATTGAAAATCAATGGATATCTTTCTACTACGCTTTATATTTGAACTTTTTATCCACAGTAGTATTAATTTGTTTTATTTTTGTTATTCATAAATATTATGATGATATATGGCTTTACAAATAAATTGGCGATCTGTTCTGGGTACAAAACAGTTAAGAAAATATGAATTTAATTCCGGCCAACTTCCGGCATTCTAAATATAGTATTATCTATGAAACCTTCAGTTAAATTTCTCTTGTATTCATCCCAAGCATATTGTGGATGTACTGTGCCAGTATGATCCTGTCTAGTCCGATCAACTTGATATTGTCCAATATCTTGTTCCTCCACAGAGTTGGCATTTAAATTGTTTGTAATATCCGAAGTATCGCCACTAAAATATGTCCAATTTTCACCGTAGGGATCTTGTGAGAAGGGTGTTGGTTCTTGATGTTGCAGATTATTGAAACTGTAATATAATTTAGCCCATTCATCAATATTACGCAGAAGAGGATCACCTTTTTGCAATGGTGGTCGAAAGATCATTACAGTTCCTGAATGTTTCTTCACACCCAATGTAGGTAAGTTAGTCCATTTGCCTAAAGCATATGGAGATGTATCATTGGTTGTCACAAGAAACATGCCTCTCGTCGTTCTTTTTACATTTTCGCCGACTTCTACAAGATAATTCGTCTGAGGACACATACCTAGTAAGTAGGCAATGTAAGAACTGCACGCCCAACCCCAAAAACCTTTTGGCGAACGAATAGATTCTAGGAAGTAGGCTGTTGCTCTTTGATGACTGCAGGCAAATGGATCTGCAGAAAAAGTATTTTATTTGGTCATCTAAAGATACTATTTTAAATATACTAATGGACTCACTTAATGGATTATTTCGGCTACAACCTGGTTGCATAATACCGCCATTCATATAAAAATCCGCATGGCCACATCGTTCTAATTTCCCTTGAACCATTGCATTTGTATGAATAATATCTACATAAACAGCATCTGTAGGATCTAATTTATCATTTTCAGAAGCTGTTACAAATAGGGGCATAGCAGGATCCAAACCTAAATGCATAATAATGGAATAAAACAACATAATAATTTGATTCTTACCGGGCCTTGGATTTGAATAAAACTTTACTACGCAAAAATGATTTTGTACGCGATAGAAAGTGTAACCGTCTTACCAGTTATGCGGGGCAGTTGAAAAGTTCCTAAATTTTTAGCTATATAATTAGATAATTGGGCTCCCAAAGAAAATCCTATTACATGTATATCCGTACTTCCCATGTCCAAAATACGTTCCACTAACTGGGCAACACACGCTCCCGTATGTTTCGTATTATGTACAGCACTCATATAACAAGGACCCGGTGCCAATTTACTCCAGTCTACATAGAATAGGTTATAGTCGCCTTTTGCTAAATATTCTGTAAAATAAGATTAGTAAATATGAGAATAACTTGAAACCATTATCACTCTTCTTACCCATTTTCATCATTTGTAAGGGATGTAGAAACATATCGGAATTATAACCATGTATTATAATTTTACTGGGATGTTTGCTATCATAGTAGGATTTTGTTAGATTAGAATCGTCCAAATTTGCATCAATATATAAATATTGTCTATCATCAGGATTTTTACGTGTGTACAAATAGAACGTGATATCATTATCCGGACATTTTCTCTCAATCGCCCATGTACAAGGTCCAATTGTTATATCACGATTAGATGATGGTGCTGCTACTGTTGTAGTCACTGTTGGCATTGCATCGGTAGTATCTGAATATGTATTACGTCTGGCGATTAAAGCAGATGTAGATTTTGGTAAGGAACTTAACACTGATTTGCCATTGGTTTCAACTGAATTAAATATTAGAACTATAAAAAGAAATACGACGCATTAAGTAATGGTACAATTATAATCCTTATTTTATAATTAAGAACATTGCGTGTAGAATCTATTGAGCAAAATAATGGTGTGTTAAGCCAGGTTCCTTGTTTGCCAATTTTTTTTTTTTTTAAATCTTTATAGACTTTACAGGACTATACATATCCATACATTATTAGCCATTACATCCCTATAGCCAGAATTAGAGGCTAGCTTCTTAGACGTTTTTTTTATTTCATCTATACGTGATAGGATCTACAATTTAATGCCGAATTCGAATAGCGGATTTGATAAATTTGTTTAAATGTTTAAAGACGTATAAAATTAACACACACAACATGGGTGGTGTGAGACATTACTGAAGGACTGTGGTGACCAATTAAGTAAGTAATAAATTGTAACGAATAGAGTAAATGATTTTCTATTAGAGAATGGATAAAAATACACTTAAATGTTAGAGAAGCAACAGTTTCAGTTTTATTAGTTATAGTTATTTTTCTATTTATTAACGTTAAAAAGGCATTTTATTTAAATATGCCACATTAAAAATGTTAAATTATATTGAAAAGTGTCAGATTTTGGTGTTAAAAAACTAAAATCTCTCTCAGATCGTGTCATTGCAAGAAAAATAGGCAGATTTTACAAGATAATGTTGAATTACAGCACAGTCCAATTTTTGGATTTTATCCTGAAGAAGCATTTTATATCAACAACTTATTGCACATATTGTCAATATATACTAGATATAACAATAATAACATTATTATCCTTACTCTTTTGCCCTTTTTTATAACCCTAAATTGAAAATTATAAAAAGTTCTTTCTATTGACCACGAAAGTTGAAGTATTGAGCCTAAAGTGTTTGGGCTTTGTTATAGCTAATCAGTTAGAAACTGATTTTTATAAACATAATTATGTACATACATATATATAGATTATTACAAGCACGTTTAATGTACCTGACCTATGCGCTTATAAATATTGTAATTGAAACTTTCTATTTCTACACAGCAATAATTTCGTATCGTAAATACTTACTCGTAATTAGGATGTGAAATAAACAGCTATTGGTCTTAAAATTTTCATAAATTTTGAGAAAAATCATTATGGCAAACTAAACCAGCACTTTTCTTTTTATGTATTATTAGATGCACATAAAACTATCACATGTTTATCTATTGGTAAAAGTTTATAAATCTTTTTTTTTATTAATTTTGAATTTTTGTATTTTTTATTTTGTATTTTTGCTTTTATACTTTTATTTATACAATGCAATGCAAGGTAAAATTATTTTAGCCGTAATACCTAATAAATTGTTATTAACACTAAACCGCTTAGAGTATAACTAAACACTGGCAGGCTGTCTATGTTTATTAAAGGCATATACAAATCGATTTTTGGTAAAAATGACCAAAATTGTTAGTTGTTGGCTTATTTATGCGGCTTAATAAGAAGTGAGAGTTTTTTCTTTTTGCTTCTTATATTTATTTTTAGAAAAAATAAAAAAGTAACGCGATGAACATAAATTATTATAGAATTTGAAATTCTTTAAATATTTGTCAGTATAATACACGCTCACGCATTATTAGATTGCAATCATAATTGGCAAAGATTTAAACCAGAAATTTTGACCCACATTGAACACAACGTCAATAACAAATTTCAGATTTTTACAATAAATATATGTATTTAATATTTAATCTTCAAGATACCACTGAAAACCGCGCCGATAGAAAGCACTGTATGAATAGTTTTAATTTTACTAAAACACTTTTTTATAAATTTCTTGAAAACTTATAATTATTCAGGTACGTGATGGAAATTTACAATGTTTACTAACTTATGTTATGATTTTTTCTTTATATTTTAATTTTTTAATCTGTCAACTACTACGCGCTCTTGAGGCAAGAAAAATAGCAATGAATGAATATTTTTTAGCTATAAGCAAACGAACAAATTTTCATAAAAGAAGGAATACAATTTTAAATATGTGAGCGCAGTGAAATATTTTTATAGCAGAGCTGACCAATCTATTAGGCACTTAGAGTTTGTTTTTGTTTTAAAAATATCGAGAAAATGAGTTAAAAAAGTAATTTTATGTTTTTTTTTAAATAGCAGAATTTAAAAAAGAAAACTGAAGAACAGTAACCCACAATACTTTTCTGAAAATAGATTTTTGGTCTATCCTTCATATTTAATTTGCATGCAATCTTCAAAGGTTGTAGTGTGAATAGGATCGATTTTAATGGGGGATCCAATGTTGCTTATTATGGATTAGAAAAACATTTACTGTGGCCCGCCTTTCCAAAAATGTTTATCAGCTCTGCATGCACATACAAGTTCATCAACACATTCGAGCAACGAGTTAATTATACATGCCAATGCACATATACAACATGTATGAAGTGACAATAATTATCCAAAATATTCTTTACATGGATTATACATGTATGTATATACATACAATATAATATCTGCAGGTAACACTTAAAAAAAATATAATTGTCATATGACACACTTTATTATTTGCATTATTTATTAACGCAAGTTAAAATAAATGCAATATTAAATATTATCTTAATATTTTAAGAAATGTAGAGCGTTAAAATTTTATTTAATATTTGTTTATGTTTTTTATTATTTGGGAAATTAAAAATATTATATTGTTCCGGCACTAAAGCAAAAGCGTTGCAGTACTGTTAAGGACTATTACCATAAATCGCTTGTTACCTTGATACTTACAACCGTTTACTATAAGTTTCTCTTAATTAGTGAAAATTTCTCTTAAAATTGTAAAATGATTATATGTATGTATGTACATTTGTGAAGCACACATATTTTTGTTTTAATTTAACATTTTAAAGAATTAATAAAGAAATATTTCTATTCATTCGAAGACGATAGGAAAGTCACAACGCATCTTACCTCTCTTATGTTCTTTTTATTTCTTTTTTTTCTAAAAACCATTTCAAAGTCTCCCATACGTGTCCAGTAAAAGTTTTAGATCTTAGTTCCTCACCTAGCCTACATTTGGAGAAACAAATCTTGAAATTTTATATTTTTAACTATATTTTTTATATTTTATGAATTTAACAATTTGTTAGTAACATTACATTCAGAATTTTCTAAAACATTACCACAGCATGACCAATGACGACGACCCGGATGACCGGTATGACCATGACCACAACCATTAAAACCTGGCATACGACCATCGCAAGCACATTTTACACTTTTATTGCCTTTGCTAGAGCAAAATGCACAACAGTGATAGATGCCACTGTGAGGGCGCAATGTACGAGCCTGAAAACTAAAGGGACTTCCCTAAAAAATACGAAATCAACAATAACAGACGAAAATATTTTAAGGCATAAACATACCTTAATTGGTTTATCATTTATTGTAATTGTTAATATTATGGTGCCTTGCGAATCGGGTGTAAAAGAAATTATATATGAACCATCACGATTGTCTGAAACCTTTTTCTTAAATTTAATAATTCCGATTGAAAAATATTTTTTAAGTAAAACTCACCTCAATTGGCAACAATTTGGCATGATTATCTTTGTATTTAATGTGGCATTTAATTTGCAAACCACCATGGCATAGCGAAGCACCATCTGCATCCCGTGATATTAAAACCAATTCAGCTTTTTTATGGAGACGTAATTGGGATACACCTTTTGAAAGCAATAATCATAATAATCAATTAAAAATCTGAGATTTATAGGAAAAAACTTATAGAAATAGGTAAAATTTAAAAATTAATTCAAAACTAGTCATTTCAAGTAGAGCATATGATTCCTTAATCCCTTCCACCACTTTGCATAATGCCAAGTAGCACCTATCTAGGCAGACTATAACACTTCATATTTTCTTACCATCCCACACTAAGGTGCATAAAGACGGTTCTACAGTTTGCATGGTTATTATGCCATATAAGGATATGTCGTTAAGATTTTTAGCAGCTGGTGCTGTAATTTTCGGTAGGAAATGTAAAGTGTCTGAAATCTATAAAAAAAAATACCTTAGTAACTGCAATAATGCCAACTAACACCCATTTCTTACTTTAGGATCTACTGGAGCCTTAAACTGTTGACAATACTCGAAACGTTTCAATAAAATTCTAAAAAACGTTAGAATCTCTACATCTGATGCAACATCCTGTAATTCTTGACTAAATTTAATGGCCATTAAAGCATCTTGTGTACGTTTTTCTACAACAATTTGATAGTTATTAAAAGTTAATTAATTTAATGACGTTGTCGGCTTACCTAAATCCATTTGTTGTTCCAAAATCATTTCAACTTTTGATTCTCTGGCTCTGTGCACTTGTTGCAAGAGGGTATTCTTATGAGCTTTCAAAGCTTCAAAATAACTGGCCATAAATTCTTCCACCTCCGCTTGAATCTTATCACATTTTCGATTAATACTTTTTGCAATTTCATTTAGCTTTTCTATAGAATGTTCAGCATAATTACACATGGGCCGAGTTTGTTCCGTAGAATCCCTTAATATGCGACCAAAGTAATTTATGGATTTTGCAATAGTTTCATGTTTATGGCCCTTGTGTAGAAGTATCAGACAGTCGGAACAGGCAACCTGTAAGCAGACAATGCAGAAGAATTTGATATCAAAACCCGGATGCATGCTGCACTTCAGCACGAATTTCGAATTATCAATAAACTGTGCAGTTTTGTCTTTGCGAGCCCGCCTCAGGTCGACGATATTTTTAATATTATGTTTTGTGGTACTCTTTTGTCTTTCGTGCGACTCCTTGCATAAAGTACACAAATTTAAAATACAAGTTAAACAGTGGTAGGTGGCCTGTAAAAGGAAACATTATAATGTTATGGAAATGACAAATAAACTACAACACTTACATTAGTTTCCTCATAGCATAAATTGCACCAAATACGTGTAATAACCTCTTCACCCACTTTAAAGCGAATTTCTTCAATCCTTCGCACCAGTAGAAAGTTTTGCGGTAATGAACGTATACCACCGCTTGGCACTTCCGTAGGATATTGACATAATTTGCACTTAATCAAACGTGTCATTTCATTTTGATGACGCTGAGTTATATTGGAAGCTTGCTGAGAAAACGCAGTTGATGAATTCTCAGTTTTGATCTGTAAAAGCCAAATGCATGTTGAGCAAATATTTTACTTTTGAAACTTATTTTTTATTTATTTTTACTTTCAACGGCAAGCGATCGGATGATTTTTTTCGTTTAAAGCTAAACGATGATCTACGCTTTTGTTGTAGCGGCGAATTCGATAAATCAGAATTACTGCGTACGGTATGAACATCCGGTGATGCTGAACGCACACTAGTGTTGGGAGAATTTAAACCTTAAAAAAAGAGAAATTCAAATAAAAATTAATGTTTATTTATAGATAAAGAAGTTTGTACAACACTATCATTTTGTGAAATCACCACTAGCTATCCTACTTATTAAGACTTTATTAGTAATTGTAATGATTGGAAAGAAAATAGGGAACAATAGGCATTATGTCAGTGCAGAGTATTACAATAAGTCTGCAGAATTTCCATAAAACAATGAAATTAATCAATGTGTGTCCATAATCTTTAGAAAAATACGCAAAAGCGGTTTACTACTTCATCATTCTTCAACATTTGCTGTAGAATTTAGGGTAGATTTTGTTATGATGCAGCCTTAACTGGTGTGGGACTTACATATCGAACTTCTTTTTGTGTGCGTAATACATCCTTCACTTGGCCTGGGTTTTGTGTACAACTTTATTGAAGAAAAACTCTAAAATAACGTTTGTTTTTGCCTTTCGTCCCCACATTTTCTTTTTTACAACACCTCATATTTACATCAATTAACTTCACTCCTTAATATGCCACTAGTCCGTACAAATATCTGAAAATGGCATATCCTAAAAATTTATATTCTCTTAAGAGTCTATTTACAATAAAAGAGACAAAAGAGATTTGGAGAGTGCGCATAACAGTATCAACAAATCCGCAATGTTTACATGAAAACAAAATGAATTAAAAATAACAGTACTTATCAAAACAGAATACGGCCCAGCTAGCATTTGGAAGATTGTTTTTTGAAAAATCACCTTGCTGAGTCTTTTTAGAGTAATTTTGGTGATCAAAAACTTATTTGTCAGTTACACGATTAAAAAAGGACTCATAAATGATTCGCGCCAATGAGTAAAATAAGTTCGATTTAAAATACAATAAAAAATTGTATAGCAATCGAAAATTAATCATCCAGATGTTTAAAATGTGACTATTATTTACATTATTTATGATTATATTGTACTTATACTGTAGATTGAAAAACGATTAATCAAAAACACATCATGCAGGTGTTTGAAAAGTGATTATAAGTATGTATTTATGATCATATTTTGAACAGATGGATGATTAAACAATGCTTTTTTTCACCCTCTCTATATACATTTTCATTAATGTAAAAAGATGGCTATGAAATGAAGTACAATTTGTTTTTAAATATAAATATAATATTCTTTCTTTGGTAGTCGCCAACTTCCTTTCAGATTAGTTTCTCAGAAATCTGTCGTTCGGAGTCGACGTTAAACTGTAGGTCCCGCCATTCACGTATAAAATTAATGAACACTGCATGAGTGGTGTGAGAAGCTAGGTCGTAATCCTGACTGAGGGGTTGTAATGGCCAATTATGTATGTCCGTATGTATGAAGCCCCAAGCTCTTATTAGCCTGGGGGCTAGGCTAAAATCGGATTTTAACAATCTTTTCGTTGTATGCCTTTAAAGATGGCCAATGCATTTTCATTTTTTGCCACCTTGATTAGTCGTTGGGGTCGGCTAAAAACACATTTTAAAATACGACTAATAAATGCCTCAAATTATAATCATAAATGACGCAAAAAGGAGTCCAGATTAATACAAACGTGACTGATAAATGACAATAAAAGGACTTCTAAACATACTGATAAATTACTCATAAAAGACTCGCTTGTGTTTAAACAATGACTGAAAGACGACTCGAAAAAGAAGCATAAACGAAGTTAAATACGACTAATAATTGATCAGAAAGCGATTCAAAAATGATCACAAAACTATTCGATAACGCATCGAAAATTACTCGAAATTAATATAGAAAATGACTCATAAATGATTTTTTGAGAAGAGTCGCCCGTAGTAACACTTTTCTCCCGACAAATGTGTCTTTTATGATCAGAAAATGAGCGCATATTCTTACTTTTCAATCGTGCAGAAGAGTCAAAAAAGACTCGAATTTGATTAAAATTTTCAAAAAATGCTGGCTGGGGGGAAACACATGGTAAAATATATGTACGTACATAAATATATATGTACATACAATACATTCAAAACCTTAAAATATATACGAACCCTAACAAAATATTCATACACATATTTTAACTCTATTAGAGAATATGCATGCATTAGAGGGTGGTTGGTGATGGTCGAATTGCGATGTGAATAAAAATCCGGAAGAGAAAATAATAAACTAAAAGACAAATTTGATAGAAAAGACAGCATTTCAGTTCAAACAAGTCTCTGAACAAGAAACAAGAAAATGTCATAAAATAAAAGAAATTGACAATAGGAAATTAAATAAAAAATATTTGAAATGATTGTGACAAAATATTGTAAAAATCCCCGAAAATTTCGCATCATTTTACTTTTAATGATTGTCACACTTATCGTTATAACTCTATTGGTGCTAAACAACGGTCTGCAGCATGTCAATTCGGAGAGATTAATCGATGAAAGATTTGTGGCTCAAGCTTACGCTGGACCACCTCAGCTAAAGCCACAACAGAACGATGATGGTTTGGTCATTTTGAAATCACCACGTCAAAATGGTGTTATACAACCGGAAAAATATGATGAACATAAACTCAGGTCTCGTTTAATAGAGGAAAAGATACACAATTTGAAAGAGCAAACGAAACAGCTGATACAAGACCCAGAAGAGGAACATACCGTTTCGGAAAGTGTAAGCACAGCAATACATATCTTTTATACTGCACCCGTGCAGTGGTATAAAACACGTAAGCCTACGATACCAAAGGAAATCCTAAATGATTTCAACGACATTCAAAATGTTACCCACAAGCCAGTGGCGAAAATTTTAAACAGCGCCTTCTATCCGGCTTTGGGTCTTTATAAGCCTACATGTGAGCTGTTTGAGAAACATTTCCAAAATATACGCAACTGTGGTATAGGTGTACTAATTTTAAGCTATACTGGCAAACCTTCAGAAATAGAAGTCTATAAGACAATATTCGAAGTGGCTCCAAAATTTAATTTATCAATTACTTTTGAAATAAGCGTGGCTGGCAATCAATCATTAGCATTTCTGCAACAACATTTAATCGATATACGAAAATTCTATCACTTGCCAGTGTTTTTTAAAACATATTCGCAAACTCGTAAAGCTTTAACGCCCGTCATTTACATAAGCAATGCTTACAAGTTAGTGGATTCTTTAGCCTCGCAAGCATTTTGTAAATCACCAGATTCCATACGATTTACACTGGATGCTTTTTTTATTGGTCATATAAGGTAAATTTTTTAATTTCTTACTCATGTAGAAAACAAAACACATAATCTTCTATAACAATGCAATGAAATAAGTAATAAATATTTTTAGGTTAAAAAATCATGCCGATTATATTAGACGTCTTTGTTTGGATGGCTTTTATAGCAAATTGCCAAGTAATGGTGCCACATTTGCCAGTACATGGAAAAATTGGTCATATCTGAAGTCATTTGCATTGACTTACAAAATGCTTTTTGTACCCACTGTAGGACCAGGTTTTGCAGAACGCAATAAATTTCCGCGTCATGGTGATATACAAAGACACCGCAGCAACGGAAGGGTAAGAAAATATATACAACTAATATTTTTTAACTTTAACAATCATACAAAATGGACTTAGAGCGTGTGCTTAGCGTCTGAAGGAATGTTTATATTTTAATAATTTTAATTTCTATAAATATTGTAACATTTTTCTTAATGTAGTATTATGGTGTTGCCTGGCGCACTGCTATACTCAATCATGTTGGTTTCATCAATATAGCCAGTTATAATAATTGGCCCGATGGCAGTCAAATAGAGGAGGTTATACCAAAAGCTGGCTTTCTCGACTACAATCCTGGTGCTAAAACAAAATATTTGGATCTTACCACCCACTGGGTGGGAAATTTTATTAAAACACGCAATGAAGCTGCTGCAGCATCACTTCAAAGCGGCAATGGACACTTGAGTTGTTATGAATATTTAAATAATACAATTTGTTAGGAAGGTCTATCATAATGAATAATGATTTTAAATCAAACTCAATACAGGCCAAATTTTTACTTTAATCGAATGTAACATACATAGCAAATAATTACTTTCATACGGAAACTAAGTATAAAAATGAAAATTATAATGATTTTATATAATTTTTTTAACAACAATATTTAGATAGCATAGACTAGTGAAAATTTGCCAATCAACATATACATTAATTAATTGAAAAAAGGTCTTAAAATATTTGGTGTATACTCAAGATGCCATATGGTCAGAGTTTCTGAAATTTTTGACTATTTAACAAAATGACTATATGACTTGATATTGTAAATCCAAATTTGCCAAATACCATAGGAAATCTAAACTATATACTAGTATTTTATCATTAATATTTAGCTAATGAAATTAAATATTGAAAATATATATAAAATAGTTTTAAATTATTACTATTTATCGGTACAATCGTTATTTAAAGTTTAAATTTTACATTCTTATACTTATACATACATATATAACTATAATCACTTGTTAACTTGAAGTCAAATTAAAACAATTTAAAATAATAAATTATAGAGACACATAAATGATGATATTAAAAATGTCCTTAAAAATATTGTTTTTTATTATTAAAATATAGCTTTACTACATATGTATTTATAAATTTATTCTAATGACTGATTGAAATAAATTACTTTCTAAATTAATATTTATCTTAAATAAAAATATTAATATTTTCTGTTCTCATAACAGTTTGTTTTTATATATTTACAAAAATGTTTTACCAGAATTGACAAACAATATCGGTAGCAGTATCGATATCGATTGTTTTATATAAGAACTAGTAAAAATCTTTAATTAGCTAGAAATTTAGTACTTTATTTAGTATGGTTGGAATGGTCCTATTCAGATCTTTTTTTGTTCCTATGTTCCAGTTCTAGAAAACAATATTATAACTATCATTGGCAAATGCACCACGAATGAAAAAGCTATGGCTTAACAGCAGTCAACTTTTATATTAAAAAAAAAAAAAGCAATCAATTTAATCACTAAGCCTAAAGAAAAACCCTTACAATAAATCAATTGGTTGCGAATTATAATTAAAACGGTGAAAAAGGTCGCAATGTAATAAAAGTACTGTGGCTGAATAAACTTACCTTTATAATCTAATTCATCAACTGGTTTCACAGGTAGTGAAGAAACTTGTGGTATTTCGTCGGACTGCGGTTGAGACCAGAACGGTATGCTGGCATCCTGTTTGAAATTCTCGTTTACAATGCATTGAAAACAAAACGAATGCAAACAATTTAAACTCCTGGGATCTTTAAACAGTTCATTACATATTTTACATCTCAAATCGTCTGGATACAGAGTAGCTTCTGTTGGTATCTTTGGCGATAAACTGCGAAGTGGTGATGCTGAAGGACTCCTGTCGATGAGAGAAAGGTATGTCTGTTTAAACTATGAATGTTATGGACTGTGTGTGTCAAATTATTTTAATTTGTAAGTACTAATTATTTTCCTTTAATTTTTTAATTTTTTATGGATTATTTTATTTTATAACAATGTGAAATATAAGTAAAATTTATTTAAGTTTTCCAAGTTAATAAAACTTGGAAATTTTTTAATTTAAATTAAGGCAAATTTAAACTGAGAAAAAAACTACTGCGGTTAAACGAATGTCTATGATTGTGTATAAAAACAATTTTTAAATCACTATACCACTGTTTGTTCTCTTCAGAAGCACGTTAAGCATACGTTCTGTGGTACTCGATTTATACATACCCGAAAAGGTTTAATATTTAATACAAACAAAATTGGTCTAAATTTTATACATTGGTGCCAACAAGCATATTGGATTTTAATTAAAAAAACTGCCTACATTTTGAATAAAAACTTGTTTGTAGATGTAAACTGTAACAACTAATGCGTTTTATCAATGAAAATTTGAACTAGGCGTGTACGTAGTATGGTGCTGTTGGATTAAGGATTCCAAACCACTTTTCGTTACTGTTGGTAACATTAGGGACCGGCCGACGAAGCAAATTGTTTTCTTCAAAAGAGCTACAAAAAAGTACTCTATATATATTAATCGGGCTAAATCGGGTAAAAATGGAGCTTGTGGATTGGATAGCCATGGTATCAAGACTTCCGAAACTTCTATACGATCAGACTTTACTTAGAACCGGAGACATGCGACAAAGCTAATTTTTTCCTCAAATGAGCAAAAAATAACTGCTTTGAATAAAAAATGCAAGTCATCAACCAAAAAAACTGCAAGTCATCGACCTAAAAAATATAAATCCTAATCCAAAAAAATGCACTTCACCGACCAAAAATTGCAAGTCATCGACCAAAAAATAAAAGCCATCGAACAAAAGAATTCAAATCATCAACCAAAAAATACGCGCCACCAACCATAAACTGCAAGTCATCGACAAAATGTGCAAGTCTTCATCAAAAAAAAATGCAAATCATCGACCAAAAATCCAAGTAAGTCATCGCCAAAAAATTCCAGTCATCGTCCAAAAAATGCAAGTCATCTACTAAAAAATACAAGTCATGCAACCAAAAAATGCAAGTCATCATCAAAAAATTTCACGCATCTACCAAAGAAATACAACTTGCAAAAATACGACATTTTGTTGTATCTATTATACATACATACATATAATAAGCGCATATTAACTCAATGTGAATTATTAAAATTTTTAAGTCCATCTACTAACAATTTCATTTTTATCCTTATTTACATATAGCACTTTTTTGTTGCTCATTTGAAGAAAACAATTAGCTTCTTCACCTATATCTCCGGTCCCAAGTAAGATCGATCGTAAGAAAAACTGTTTTGGAATGTTTAGGTTCATTTCCCCCTCAATTTGGATTTTGAACGATTTAGAGAGAGTATTAAAGGATACTGCCTCTATCATTGGCAAGAGCTTGGATTTACTGCAGTAACTAAATGTGTCTTACCTCGAACGATTCGAAGCTGTTTCGAACGAATCAGAATGTGACAAATTACTAATTGTCAACAGAGAAGGCGAGGTATTTTTTCCTATATTTAAAGTTTGATTATTTGATGGTGAATTTGGCGCTGTTATAATTTTCAATTCAGGTATTTGATTTTTTAATATTCCAGTATTATTTTTCCCACCTACATTGGTTGGCAAAGCCATGGATTGTAAAGACTTTTCCCAACTTTTACTGTTCTGTTTAATTTTTTGGGCATCCAAGTCTACCGCTAGACCATTGCTACTCTGGCTACTACTGTGGACTGACACCGAAGATGCAGCACTAAGTATATTGTCCAGTAGGGATTCCGGAGAAGTTGAACTTTCCGTAACATATTTATTAACCTCAGAACCAGAACCAGATGATTTACGACGCGACATTGATGATGTTATGGTTTGAGCATAAAATCCACTATTTGGTTTTAAAATTGTAGCTTTTGGAGCCGGTAAGTTTATAGAATTTTTCCTGACGGAAAATGAAGTCAATTTAATTTCGGGAAACTTTTCCATTTCTTTTTCGGTAGTTTTCTTTTGACTCTGTGCTGATACATTAATGGGTACAATGCTAAAATTTATTAGTGATGATGAGGAACTATTGTGTTTAAGTTTATCGTTGGTTTTGGTTATGTTATTGTTGTTATTATTGTTGGTCAATCTTAAATTTTTCCATTGCACTTTATTGCCACTATTGTTTGTAGTTGTAGTATTGAGAGTGGTAGTGTTAAAAGCGGTAGTAGTGGTGATGGCATTGATGGCATTATTATCGCTGGTCATTGACTTGGTTACATCCGTTTCCGTATTAATTGATTTATTGATTATTTGTTGCATTCCATTGCAAGCCATTTGCGTTGAATATTGCGTTTGTTCACTTTGAGATTTTAAGGCAATTTGCTCGGAACTTAAACTTAAACGTATTGTCTCAGTGTTTTCAAATTGTCTTAAGTTTAAGACTTCGGGTATTGAACGAATTTCATCTTCTTTAACTTCATCTTCGTTTGCTTCAGTTAATTCTTCATTATAACCGATTTGTTGGTAGACATTATCAAAATTTTCTTCTGGTACTTCCCATATCTCCTCATCTTTTGAATATTCCGAAAGATTTGAATTTTCTCTATGGCTCTGTTCCAAATGTTGTTCATAATCTTCCGATTTGCGTCTTATTTCATATAAATAGCCACAACTCATATTTGATATACATATATTTTCTATATAAAGCTTAATTTTATGTAATATTTTTAAAATGTGTTCATTTTGCGTTCAAATGTTTTCGCACTAAAAAGTTCTTTTCCGCCCAATGTTCTAATGTTAACTGAATGTATGTTAATGTCTCAATTGTATTTCTGGTTTTGTGTTTCCAATTGCCTAGCACTTGACATAAAAACCATTCTCTGATTTCTGCTAATCCAATTAGATTTAAAATGTATAAAAAAGAGTACTAAAAACTATTGCAGCAATTGTTTACATTCTACTTTGTCTGTGAAAATATTAATTTACACATGTCATGTATGTACATATGTCTGCAATCAACATGTGCTACATTGCAAAATACAAAACAAAAGCCGGCAAAAACATTTACTGTCATAATTAAGCAATATTGTTAACAAAATGAACAACGTAATATGTATATGCATTTGTTGTTTGCATTTATGTTTCTCTTGATTTTGGCGGAAATTATTAAATGATCGCAAATGGCGTACGTTCCGTTCCGTTTGGGATGGGTTTAACAAGTTTGATGTAAGGGATTAGCACGAGTTAACATACAAAAACTAATGTATATTTAATTTCCAACTGCATATCGCAACAATATCAATATATTGCTGAAGTGTATGAAAGCTAGTTTAATCCTAATAAGGCAGTATAAATTATGTATAAGGAAAGATTGTCAGCCAGTAAAGTTTGCTTGTGAAATTGGTAAGTAATCGTTCACTATGATAAACCATAGTAATTAATTCCGTGATATATATTTACTATCAACAAATTTTAATATCTAACATCTTGGTTACAGTTTTACCATCCAAAAGGAAATCTTTATGCACCTAGTTCAGAAATTAAATTTTGAAACTACCAAGGATGATTATAACATATCATACCCATTATCAAAAGAGGGGAAACGAAGGCAGTAATATTTTTTCTAGGAAGAGAGCTTAGGTAAGTCATTACAGAAATGTCACAAAATCTGCTGGTCAACATACTAAATATACACAATATTGACCATACAATATTTTGTTCAGGATTACGACCTGGATTTTTATATATACTGCGACTATACTGTGTACATTAACTTTATCCTTGAGGGGTGGGACCTGTAGTTTACCGTTAGATCCATAAAACAGATTTGAGAAGCTCATTAATGGCAAAAATCTGCTGAGAGGAAATCGCCGAAGAAATATTTTTTCATATTTCGTTTTGATGTCTGACCTGGGGTTTGAACCGTTGCCTTACGTCTAATAAGCCAACACACTACCTACTAGACTACAGCGACTTCAGTACAATACCCAAATACAAAAATCTCTTATTTTTAATTTATTAATAGGTTTCTACGTTTCGTACATATTTCAACGACAAATAATTTTAAATCTTTAAACTACTTTACTAAAAGTGTAGACCGTTTTGTTCAATACTGTAATCACAATAGAATTTCTCTTAAAATGTCATACAGATATCGATTTACTATCATCACGAAAGTAGTACTTTATTGAGCTGTCAAAATTTTTTGGCTATTGTTTACATTGTTCTCGAGCACGCGTTTCACATAAATAGAAAACTGCATAATAATAGTAATAGTAATAAACTGCATTGAAATCATGTCTAAAAACCCATTTCGAGGTAAGCCTTTAAACAAAGTTGACCAAAAAACTGAAGACTGGGGTAAAGTTAAGTTCAAGCCCAACAAATTTGGAGGTGGTGGATCCGGTAAGAGCAATTTCAGTAAGCGTCAGGGTGGCAAAGGCAATGGAAAATTTAACAACCGTAAAGGAAATTTTAATAAAAACAAAGATTCCTTCAAATTCAATCAGGTGGCGAGAGATGCCAAACCAGAAAATGCTACTCCTTGGAACAAATTTAAGGACGATATTGTTTTCAAGCAACGGGAAGATGAACAAGCCGCTTTGCAGGTCAATATGGATAGTGAAGAGGCCAAACAGGCATTGAAACAACGTGAAATGAGCTATAGAAAGTTACTTATCGAACAAAACAAGCAACAACCTACACAATGGGAAAATTTTAGCGACGAAGATGATAAAGATGGTACAAAAAAGAGTAAAAAGAAATATAAATCTAATCAGGAGACAAATGATGGTGTTAACAAAGATCAATTCCAATCAAAGAAAAACAAGAAAAATTTTCCTAAAAATGTCAATGAATTGAATCCGAAGTCTAAAACAGATTTTAAGAAGAATGTTTCGAATGCCGAATTGAAAGGTGAAGTTAAGGAGCTTATATCCCAAGAGCTTTTAAATAATTTTGATAGTAAAAAATTGAATTACAAACAAAATGATCAAATGCGTAGAATTATAACAAAAACCACATTGATGTCAACCGGCACCTCACTTAAGATGGCTATTAATGATATGAAGCGTAAAAAAGCTAAAAAAGAAAAGCAAAATAAAAATTTTTCATAATAAACAAATTGTTAAGATATTTTACAAAATAATTAAGAGAATATACAGTTTGCAAAACTCGTTAGGATTTTAAGATACCTATACCTATCAAGTTTAAGGAATAAGTCGTTTTAATCCAACTACCTAATTTAGACTTCTTATAGCAGCTAAAATCCAAATTTGCTGTCTCAATTTTTACTGAATTTATCATAGTCACTAAACTATACAAAAAACTTACTAAAGTTATAAAGGTATCATGTCAGATTCTTATCCACAAAAATTAAATCCATCATTGATATAACACGTCGCACTACTGTCGTACGATATTACTTGTACCAAATGGTGTGTGTCAGACAGGTCCTCCGGCAATATGATTCGATACCCTTTACATGCCATATTATACCATTATTGAGTTTTAGCTTTGTCTCCTGCCTTGGCCATTTATTTAGCGATAATTTCGTTTCATATATTAATTACCTGAGAGTCTCTTATGTTTCCAAAGACTACCACTAGTCCAATATTTATTGCCGACAGTGTCTAGAATATAAATACACCTGGACATCTCTTAGTGCTTTACACATTTTAAAGGACTACTATTCTCTCTTAAGTCTGCCATCCGGTCGCCAATGCAAATTTCAGCACATTATTGGAAATTATGAAAAAAAAATCCAAAAATGGCGTATAGGTAGCGAAAATGGCTTCTAAGCAAAATTAGGATTCAAGATAATTTAAAAAAAATTAATTTTTCAATATATCGATATCGCTGAAAAGGGTGCATCTCTAATATTTCTTTTCTGAACATTTTTCAGTTTTCTGAACACTTCCTAAATACAAGTTTTCAAATACACGTGCAAGTGTTTTTTATTTACAAATTAATTTTTTCTATTTATTTTCAAATAATTTGTTGAAATGAGCAACTATAGCAACTGGTCCCGAAAGGATCGTGGTGGCAGGGGAGGTGGAAGAGGTAAAGGAAACAGACGTTCTGGACCTGATCAAAAGCGCAATGATAGACGTGAAAGAAATTTCCCAAAATTTACCGACAACGAATTCAATAATTATAATAATGATGACAACTATTGGCCTCAAAAGAATCGGAATTACAACAACAATGGCTTTAACGCGAACGATCGGTATCCAAACAATGACGGCGGTGGCGACATAGTGCCTTGGCATAGGAAAGCACCAATTATTCCATTGATAATACCGCCACAGCATAATCATATTCATATGGGTGAAGACGAAACGAATAATGATGATGTAAATACGCAGTATGCTCAGGAGTCGATGTCTGAAAATCTGAATAATTCTTCCATTTCGGAAAAAAGGCTTAACGACAGGGAGAGTTCTGATGGTAGGAATAGAACTAATTCTGTCTCCAAAAATTATACTGCTGCGGTATCTTCTGAAGCTTCCAATACTCCAGTTAAAACAACCCCCTTAACTGTTCAAATAAAACAGGAAAAGCAGGATGTAATTAAACTAAAGCAAGAAAAAAAGAGCTCGTCAAGTTCTTCATCGTCCTCGAGTGAATCTTCATCTAGTGAAGAAGAACCAGAAATGCCTACAAAATCATTGGCATCTACTACTAGCTGTCTTAAAAAGTCAAAAGAATCGCCTGTTATGGCAACACCTTCTTCACCACTAAACGTTAAACTGAAGCCAAAAACTAATGCCGCCATTGCAACTCCCATTTTAAAACAGACTGCAGCCCCATCATCGTCTTCTTCTTCTTCCTCGTCTGAAGAAGAAGAAGAGGAGCCCCCAAAACCGCCGCCACCAAGTACAAAAGCTGCTAAAACAAAATCCCAGAAGCAAGAAACTAAAATAAAGTCTTCAAAGAAGAAGAAAATGTTGGAAGATGATGTTGTTTGCATGGGTAATTTGGAAAACAGAATTGTTTTAGAGGATGATAGTGATGAAGAGGAAGAAAGTCAAGATGAATCTGCGGTAACAAATTCTGCAAGTAAAAAATCTAAAAAAAACTCAAAGAAAACAGAAACATGTATGATTTGCGATAAAAAGGTAGACAACGTGATTAACTTTCTGTATAATTTTTGAACAAATTGAAAATATACCTTCTATATTTACTTACAGGGCCATACTTCGTTTCAATGCCAAATGATTTGTAAAAATTGTTCTGCGCCATATCATGGCTTTCGGACTTGTCCTCAACCAGCCAACTTGAATACAATGTTGCAATTATTTTTGGAATTTTGTATGCAACAATTTCAACATTTTACTGGAGTTAAAGACTTAAATATAAATACCACTGAGACTGTTCCTAGGCCTCAAGTTGATTCGCCATCAACGAATACCACCAATAAAACAAATAAACTTAAAAGAAAGCAGGCTAAAGCAAATGAAACGAATGCGAAAACTAAATCAACTAAAAAACGTAAATTATCCGTTGGCTTGAAGAAAAAACTATTTAAAGGAGATAGTGACGACGATGAAGATAATGACTCGGAGGCTTCAGAATCTGAGTCAGAAGAAGCCACAGATTCTGACAACACATCATCTTCCGAAAGTTTAGTTTCTTCTAAGAAGAAACAGAAGTTGAGAAATAATAAGAGTATCACTAAAATCCCTTTCACTATACCTAATTTTACGCCAAATCCAGTTAATCTACCCATGGTTTTAAATGGGTTTCCTAATTTAACAGCTGGAGCTGCATCGGTAACAAATACAAACAACTCTAATAATGCTTTAAATACGTTATTGTTAACTCAAATGTTTCAAAATGCAATTGGTTCTTTGAATAAGTAAAGATTACTTATTTAAAGCGAAATTTGTTGAACTATTTATACGAAATTTCATTTTTTCTTCTTAGAATTTTATAATTTTTAACATTAAGAAAAACCTACGAGCACATTATGTGTGATACCTTATTTTATGTGAATTGTCCTTATGTAACAATCATTTTTTATTTGTAAAATATCATTATTGGTCTGTATATAACAGCTGAGTAGCATTAAGGCAGCATATTTTCTTATTTCTTTGTAAAGCTTTGGGTAGAATTTGAAGTTAGAAGGAAACCACCTGATTTTATCTAAAATCATACCATTTTTTGAACTTAAAGCACCACGTTATTTTAAGAAACAAAATATTAATTATATTATATTAATTTCCATAAGAAATAAAAGCTTAATAGAAAAAACCTCTTCCTTTTTTTATTAAAATACTTACAATTTTATTTTAAAAAGTTATTAATTTTTAAGTTTTAACTTTAATACATAATTACAATAAGTAATATTTGTAATTCTTAAAAAGTAATAAATATATTCTAGATTTTATGTATATTACAACATATTGTATATATATATATATGTATATTACAATATAACTAAAATCTATCTTAGATTATCTAAAATTTTGTCATTTTGTTCCATTAATCATTGTATTATCGTCGTAGAGCATAAGTTTTTGTGATTTAATATCATTGATAAATGACTCAACTCGGGGATTACTTACTAATGTGGGTTTATTAAAGAAATATTGTTGTATAAATGTCCACACATTTAAAGATTCGTAAGGAAAGCTCATTTCGAAAAATAAATACAAATTGAAACACAAAATTAACGAATCCTTATAATTATCACAACTAAAACCAGTGGAGTCTAGTATAACCGAAAAGTGACTGTAGGATTTATCATGACCTACTACTGCTATATAAGGTTTTGCCTGTATATTGTTATCGGTACATTGTTTCTTACGTTCTATAACCACTTTTTTTAAATCGGACAAATCCGTAACTTCAACAGTAAATTGCCGCTGACCATCGTCTATAGTTTGTAATTGCTTGCCATAGGTTTTGAGAACAGCATGCAATAACTCAATAACTTTTATGGCAACGTAATCTTTAAATCATTAAAAAAAAGCAGAAAAATTTAGGCGTTTTAAAAGATTTATAAACAAAGGTATAATTACCGCAGCTATTATCCAAATCATTGTCAGCTATTAGCTGCTCAAATAATTGTTTTGATTGCGGATGTTTGATACGATTAGAAAAGAATGTCGGAAAGTGTTTAATAAATTCATCCCATAAAAAATCATTAAATTTCAGGTTTGGATATAGAGTATCCAGATCAGATTCAATCTAAATAAATAAATACAAATTAATTTAAAATTTATGAAAATTAAATAAATGAGCATAAACAAACACTTACAAATTTAGCATAATTCTGTTGTTTGCAAAAGGGATATTCATCAAAATACAGTTTCCAATTACCAAACCAACCCATTTGCAGTTGATGACGTCTAAATGTGAATGAGTCTTTCCATTTTTCCAATAGCAGCTTTTCATCGTGTATGTGTTTCAATTCACTGCACATTGCTTCCATGTCGGACCAATCAACTTTATTATGTGAGTCGTTTGCATTAATCGCCATTTCAGTTTTGATAATTCCTTTCGCAGAGCCATTAAGTTTACGTAAAGCTCGTCTTCGTGCTTGATATCGATCCCAAATTTTTCCCTTTGGTGGTTTTGACTTTATTTCTTGGTTAAAATAAACTTCCTTAAAATATATATTCGAAAATAGTTCAAAAGCAGTTGACATAAAAGAAGTATATAGACACGCACGTACCATACTTTCTGTAGGAAACAGTTCCACTATTTCTTCGGCAATTTGTTTACATCGCGAAGTACTTATAACTTGATTATGTCGCATATAAAATTCCACAATTGTTCGGACAAGTTCTGTGCGTTGATATGAACTAAAGACACCAGTCTTTTGATATTCATCAATTAAACGTTGACCAAATTGTACAGAGTTGAGAATTTCTTGTACACTTATATGGAAATCCTGAAAAATTTTATTTTAATTAATGTTCATTTTGTAAATTCAAGTATATATTATTATTCCAAAGTATTATATGCATACATACCCCTTTCCTCCTCTTGGCTTGAGGCTCACTTTGTTCGTATAATTGATTTGGAATTAGGATTTCTTCATTTGTGGAGTTATTTACCTGCAACTGATTAAATTCATTTTTTTTTCAATTTTTATATATAATAAATAATATTTATTATTAGATCGCAATTGTTTTATCATAATATACATATTGTATATACCTTATTCAATTTTTTGTCAATTTTTTTATATGATGTATCTGTCGTGAAATTATCTTCAGAATAGAAATTTGGTTCAGTTTTTATATTTGACAGAGTAACTTCGTCAATGGGTATTTCATCATTAAATTGCATATTGTTGTTAAACTGAAGTGCAAATAAAATGCATTTTTTTAAAATACAATATGTAGGTAAATATTTGTTACTTACTTGCTGACACTGTTGGGAGGGTCCTTTAAATTCTTGCAATACCTTGTTTATAGTTTCTTGAACTGCGTTTGTTAAAAGCTTAAATAAAATATAAAGAAATATTATTCAGTCCATTACATTATTGTATAGCAATAATACTTACATTAGATAAAACTGAAATTTCTGCTTCATTCAGTCTATCATTTAAAGCCGTGTTTAATTGAGTATTAATTCTCGCATTGTTTATATGTGCCTTTGTAACATCAAAAATTCCGTTTTTAGTTTGCCATTCCTTTAAATTGTGCTCGAAAACAATTTTTGTACTTAATCTAGTACCTCTAAAAAGCTCATCAATATGTCGCGTTTGCATATATTTCAACGCTTCCGCTGTAATACCTCTAGCTTTAATAGAAAAATATTAAAACTATAAAATTTATTATTAAAAATATTTCATATGTATGTGTAGGCTTACATTTCATAAAATCATATAATTCATCATAAAGTCCGATTTCAGTTAGAATTTGACCGAGTAAATCGGTTAAATTGGTACGTTTGCTTTTGTTCATACTATTTTTGGTCAAAGCTATGTTTTTTAATGATGAGGTTGATGGCTCTGGTTTATATATTTCTTCACTGGAAGCTTTATTGTCTTCTAAATTACTGGGCGATGAAGTACTGTAGTAAACTTCATCTGAATTAAAACGAAAACGTTTATTACGCGTTCTTCCGCTGCGGCGACAACTGTAAAATAGAAAAACATTTAAATCTTCAGCAGACTGTTCTTTTTCACATCTATACAAATGGTTAAGTTTTAAAAATGTATTATTTTATTTCAAAAATGTATTCATACCTTTTGTTTTGGTCCTGAGTAGGGTCCTCTAAATGTTCCGAATATTTAGCTAAAAAAAATGTAAAGATTAAGCTTCACAATTTTTTTTTTTAATTTTTTAGTATATTGCAAAAGTAAAATCTATTTAAAATTAGTTCTACTTTAATTTCATTTTAGTCCACGTGTAACAAATTTCATCTCCTTTTTTTCGTAACTTAGTTGAACGGTAATTTTCTATTGTAGTTAAATAATCCAATTCGTCCTGTGGAGACATCTACAACTCTCAACAGGACGAAAGTAAAATTATTTATTCCATTAATCTCATATGCAAATGAAAACTTAATCTTCATATGAACATTGCGAATTGTTTTCTGTCTTCCGCCTTCTTGTAAGGTCCTCTCAGCCAATTTTTTCTCTGCATGTGACAAAAAATCATCGACAATATGCAACAGTTTATAGTCATGGGTCAAATTTAAAAAAATTATTTCAATAACATAATAATTTTAAACGATTGAATAAATGAGCAAAACTAATGTTTTATTCTTTAATCGCCAAAATTATTGGACGTCAACATGAAGCTTTTACCAAAGTACCCGTATTTAAACAAATGTTTCTACATGCGGTAGCAGGTTACTGGATGACCGCTTGTATGCATTTATATACAGAATTCGTAAACTAACAAATCCCGACATATATACACAGTCATAAAGATAAATATATTTCTCTACTAAAGTTTGTAATTATATTATATTCCATCAAACAATTTACTTGTTTATTTATTTATAAACATTCAGAGCCATTTATGTCAAGAAATTACCTGAGCTGCCGTTGAGATCTTCAGTTTCCAAACAATTTTCTGTTTCCAAACTTATTGAGTTTTCGTTATTATTATGGTTTACACTATCGTCCATAATTTATTCAACCAGAGTTTATGATTAGACTTTTTAATTTAAGACCAAAATAAATTAATTTCTTTCAGAAAGCGCAAAACCAGATAACTTATAAATTATGTTCATTGTGATGACAAAACAATTTAATTAGCGATGAGTATTTAAGAAAAATCGATAACTTTTTCAATATTTTATAATATAAACGCTTAAACCATTTTTAACGTAAATTACATTATATTAGTAAAAGTAATAACTCTGACTTTACTATTTTAAAGATTTCTTCTCATTTATAATAAATATGCACATCTTCACTGATATTTCATTATTCAACCAAAATTATTTTTAGCACAGACGTATCATATAATTAAGAGGCATTGCCACAAAAAATGAACAACACTTATATTTATCTATAGCCTATTAGAAATAATAGCAACAATAGCAACATCTCTTCGTTTTGGTTAAAAGGATAAGGTTTCATTTGAATAAGCCATTTTTGTATAAACGCTAAATCTTCAAATTCTCTTATCTGCATCCATAATATATCGATTACAAATCGATTAATAATCACCAATAATACTGTCATCACTAAAAACAATTTCTCTTTCACTTTAATAATTAAGAGATTGAAATAAAGCGTATTGTTTATAAAAGACTTATTAGTTATGGATTTTAAAGTAAGGACTGAACAAACAAATGACAATAATAAAATAGAAGTGATAATAAAACAAGAAGAGGAATTCTTGATTGAAAATGATAGCCAATGTGGAGAGGATGTTGGCTATTATCAAAAATATGGTCTTAGCGAAGAAAAGGGGGATAGAACACCAAAACCAAAAAAAAAGAGATCATGCTGGAATGAGGGCAGTGAGGCAGCCCTTCTTGATTTGTGGCCAGAACGCGTAGAGGCACTCCGGGGACAAAAAAAGAATGGCTACATCTACGCAGCGATGGCAGATGACCTATGTAAATTAGGCTATACATATAGTCGACGGGACGTCCAAGTAAAATTACAAAATTTTACCCAGCGTTACAGGTATTTATAAGAATAAAAGTACAAATTCAAAATACTTTTTTTTTAAATTGAACATTTTGTAGAAAAGAAAAGGCTACGATGGGTGGGTCTTCAACATGGTCTCTTTACGAAAAGGTAGATCAAATAATCGGAGGCGGCAAGGCAATCCCTCCCGAACTGATGTTTGAAAGCACTGATGGTATGCACTTTGGTTTACGAATATTTATTCATTTATTAAATTAGTATCATTAACAATTTGTTTCTCTTGTGAAGATGTTTCCATTTCATCTAATTCTGCGCCTTTAACAATAACGCCTTTGCCTTCCTCACCACCTTTATCACCAGTTACAAGAAGTAAATCTCAACCGTTGAAAAAGCGTGGAAAGAAAAAAGGGATAAGTAGTTTTCTAAGTACTGTTTTACAAAACTTTGAAAGTGTGTCAAACGACATAGCGGAACATTTAAAGAAAAGTGAGGAAATCGAAAAAGAGCTAGTTAAAATAGAGAAGCAAAAGGCTAATAGCTTAGAAAAAATTGCTAGAGATAATGAAGAATTAAAAACCGCTTTGGTTGCATTTTTAAATAAAAATTCATAAATGTATAGTTAAAAACAAAATTCAGATGTGTACATATGTAGTATGTATACATAAAAGACTTGTATACATGTTCATATTGACAACTAAGGTGTTTGTCATAAAAAATCTCAATTGATTAATTAAGTAATTAGTGCTTAATTGTTTAAATAATTAAGTTAAACTGCAAATGCAACCCTGTGCGAAGAAAGTTTAGCGGAGAGTAACGAAAAATATCTGTAGACAGGAATCGCAGGTAACTTGAATCAAATTGAAAAGAATTATATTTTATATGCTAATAATTATCACTGTTTAATAGCACCAAAATCAATATGGAAAGAAATTTTTATACCAAGAAATTTTTTGAGATAATGTTTACCGGATATGCCACACAAATATGGGATAATAGCACGCGCGAATAGACGACGGGGAACTATCATTGCGACTTTCCGCTCACTTACCAATGTGATGCAAACGGACCTGTAGTTGACCAAAGACGGCCTCTACTATTCTATAGTTTAAACATTTATGTTATCGTTTAAGTTGTGGTAAAGGAAATACTGAATATCTTTGCCAGCTAATAAATTATTTAATGGGGACGAATAAAACAGAAAAAAAATTAATATTTTGTACCCATAGTCCACAACAGTTAGAAGCAATTGCATCGATTGGATTCAGGCTTAATTCGATGACATATTTTTCGTATAAATCATAAATTTAATATATATCGGCACTCAAATCAGTTCATGTCTTAGCATGCCATCTATTGGTAACGAGTTTCCTTTTAATACTCTCTCTTCATGAAAACGCCAATTCTACAAATCATCGTTATTATTTATTTCCTTAATTTTGACAACACCAGCATTCAGAATATATCGATTACAAATGTTAATATTTCATTATATTATCATCACTAATAAATAATTTTTCTTTTGCTTCAATAGTTTACTTAGTCCGTGTTTTGAGTTAGTTTGTTTAATGAAGATTAATAAACTATGGATTTTAAAGTAAAAACGGAACAAGTAGATGATGAAAGTGAAATAGGAGTGGTAATAAAACAAGAAAAGGAACTTCTGATTGAAAATGATAACCATTGGGGAGAAGCTGATGGATATTACCAAGAATATGGTCTCAGTGCACATCAGGGGGATAATAATCAAATTCAAATAAAGGATGAGCCCTTAGAAACCTGCTATGGACAAAAATATGACGAAACTTATGAGTACGACGCGTATAATGAAGACGATGACGATCTTGAGGATAATTATTATGAAGAAGAAAGTTCAAACGAAGGAATTCCAGATGGCGGCTATTTAGGGGAGAATTATGATGAAGAAGATAATTCTGAAGCGGAAAATAATGATAGTACAAGTAATGAGGCGCAGTCCTCTCTTTTACCCAAAACTAATATTTTGTCGCTCAGGCAATGGATCAACATAAATTTTACGGGACGGGCATGTCATTTGTGCAGCAATATTGCACGCAATCCTTATGACTGGCGCAAGCATCTAGAAACCGAGCATTTGGGATGTATTGCAGAAGCTGAACAATATTTTAACATCGAAGGCACAAAGGGTGTTTGCAAAAAATGTAACCAATCTGTAGATAGAGGCTATTTGCAAGTCCTACACAGTCTGGAGCACTTAAATGTGGAAATTGTTGTCTGTAAAGTTTGTAATTATTCCACCAGTAGGCCGTCATTTGTTAAGAAACATATCGTAGAGAAACACAGTGAAGTTCTTGAACAATTTAAGAATACTAAATATGGAGGTAAATTATTTAAATGTCCCATATGTCCATTTTCATATGGTAGATACTGTCAGCTGTCCTGTCACATAAAAGATGAACATTCGCAAAATTTTTTGGATAAATTTACTTATACCTGCCATTTATGTTTAGAAGCTCCGTTTAAGGATAAAGACCTTTACCTGGAACACTTAATAGAAGATCATGAGTTAGATTCGTGGAGAACATTACAATACAAACGGTTGCCCGAGAATAAGGCCTTATTTGTGTGCCTAAAATGTTCTGCGATATTAGTAGGAAATAATAAAAAAAGATTACTAAATCACTATCTTGTTCATATAGCTGAATGCCGTTGGAAGTGTGGACACTGTCATAAAAAGTTGTCGTTATCGAGAACTAATTTTAGTCATATGTGCACTAAGATGATTCAATACTATATAGCTAACGGCTCTAAAGCAGCGTTGAAAAGAAAACTTGATAATTGGCAGGAATTTGAAGAATACATATACCATGTTTGCTCTTTTTGCAATGAAATGTTTAACACAACTCGAGAATGGCAGGGCCATTTAAAAACTGTCCACCAAATTAATGCCCTTAAGTCATTGAAAATGAAAATTATTCCTGGAGAGCTAAATAAGTTAAGTTGTATTGTATGTCATACAATGGTGGTCAATACACCGGTGGAGTTACACGCCCATTGTTTTCAACATCTGCCTTATAAACCTTATAAATGTACTCACTGTTCAGAAAACATAGCAACTTATAAAACAGCTCTTAATCATGTCTTAAATCGATGTAAGAACATTAATACGGCCCTGAAAATGGCAGATAAAACCAATATGAAGCAGGGTATAAGGGCGTCTATTCTAATACGATGTACTTTGTGCAAGAACCAGCAATTCCAAGATCCTAAAGAACTCTTCAATCATTTCGAAAAGGAACATAACAACTTTAAAGAATTTTTCGTCAAACAAGCCGATAATTCAATAACCTGCAATGCTTGTTCTAAGAATTTTTCACAATATGATAAGGATTTCTGTTTAAAGCATTTTCATCATCATTTAGACGAAAAGGCTTTCAAATGTATAATATGTGCGAATTCCTATACAACCTTAAAATTTTGCTACAAACATTTGTTGTATCTGCACTATGCTACGCCAATGAATGAAAAACAGACTTCGCTAACAAATGAAATAAAGGAGATGTCAAGTGCTTTATTATCAACCAGCGCTGAAGAGGATGTAACAATATCTACAAAATTTAAATTGGCTCGTTTTAAATGTAAAAGCGCTGCGCTTAATGAATTTAGTGAATATATAACATATGCATGCCCGGAATGTAATGAAAGCATGCCTAGTCATAAAGCCTGGTATGAACACATAAGTACCCACCATGATTTTTTCCTGGAATCGAGCTTAATGACCAAAGGCGCAGATGGCATAACATGCCCAACGTGTAAAATGAAACTAGCTTCTAACATGTCGTCCCAGCAAAAACACAAACTTACCCATATGCCGTATAGATCGTTTATATGTAGTTTATGCTACAGTCGGTTTAATAGCTTGGGAATTCTGTATGGACATTTACGAAGACATCATTTCTCAACAGGCAGTTTCCCCTGTCCAATTTGTTCTGAAATCTCGAAAACTGCTTATGAGAGAACAGAACATTTAAAAGCAGTACATCCCATAAATGAATGGCCTGATTCTTTATGCTTAATATGTTATAAGCCCTTAAGACATAAATCATCTTTGTCTAGGCATATGACGCTACATGATGCTGATCGTGTGAAGTTTACTTGTGATGTTTGCGGTGCAAAACTATTGGGTAAGAAGGATTTTCAATGGCATCTCGATAGACATAAGAAAAGAGGAGAAAAAAGGAAACTGGATATAGCAGATAATGAAATTGAGACTGATGAGATGTTTCCGAAAAAGAACATGAATTAGAAAGAAACACATTGAAATAAAATAAAAAACAACAATTTGAAAATATTTGAAATTACAATTAAATCTTTTATGGTTTATTAAAAATATCTAAGCTAAATCTAGAGTATATGAAGTTGGCATACATGTTCTCTTCTAATTTATGATGTAATTTTAGTTGTAGTTAATAAGTTAATAAATGGTAATTACTAAGAAACTATAAAAATTCTGGTTTTTGAAGAAAGAGTATTCTAACAACTGAATTCCAAAATCAAATCCTTATTGTCCTACTAAATGTATAACGAGTTAAAAAAAATATGAATTAGAGTTGATTTTTTTAATTAATCGGAACTACTTGTATCAAATGTTATGATTTTAAGGATTAATTGTCTGAAAATAATAGAACATATCCAAAAATATATATTCAAAACTAAATTTGTATATACATAATAAATTTAATACTGCCGTTGATTTCTGATAATTTCTTGCTTACACTTCGGCAACCCTCTTTTTCAGAAACAATTCACAATAGATTTGTTTACATATTACGCTTTGTATACAAATGTTTAAACATTTATTGGAATATATACTTAAAAATTTGCAGTATTTAATATTTTTAATTTGAAAAATTTAAACTATTAATATGGTTAGTATACTTTTCTTATTAAAGTGGACAATGTATTAGAAAAGAATGCTAATAAAACTAATTTCTATAAAGGACTGTTATTGTGTATGCTTTGAAACCAAACAGCTGATATTGACAGCCCCCACTGGTCTACAAAAAAAAAATACAAAAATAAAACGACAACACGAGTAATTAAAACAATTTTAACAAAAAATATTTTTGGAATATTGAAAGAAATTGATGCTGGCTTTCCTATTTTCCAAATAAAAATTGTATGAAATAAAAAGCATTTCTACTTCAAATATGTCGCAACTAATAAAAACCGGTAAGAATATATTTGATGGTTTGTGAACAAATTCGTTGTATAACCAAAATCACATACTTTTTATCATTTGCAGAGCTTTTCCAACAAATCAAACGGTCTCCCTTACTTCAATTTCAACGCTATAGGGGTAAAATCAATATTCAACGTCCCAAACAGCCACATTATGAACGTGCCCGAGTTATTGCGGTAACAACACCACGTTATCCTGAGCCTCCTAAAACTAGCACTTGTTTTGAAAAGCGTAAACGTAGTGAAGTAGAAAATCCCTATAATGATATAATATCCCGTGAAGTACGCAATTGGCTGGATAATTCTAAAATGGTAGCAATATTCCACTTGAACTCTATTAAATCAGACGACTTTTTTGATGTACGAGTACATTTGCATAAACAAAATATGCAATTGAAAATGTACGGCGCGAAAATAGTACGTAGGGCCGTTGAGGGTTCACGTTTTGAGGCTATTTTGCCACTTTTTGAATCCCAGCAGTGTATAGTATTTTCGCCTGAACAAAAAGTTTCTCAGTTACTGAAGACCACCCGAAAGGTGCCCCAAATGTTATTATTGGGTGGCATTGTAGACAATACTTTGTTGAGTCGTAATGAATTTATGCACTATGCGCAATTGCCTGGTTTGCAGTCAGCACAAGCAGAATTGGTCCATACTCTTAACTCTGCAGCCAGTTCTTTAGTACAAAATTTGGAAGCTCATCAAAATAATTTTGTTAATGTTTTAGATGTCTACGCTAAAGGGGAATCATCTGAATCTGATGATACAAAAAATGTAGAGAATAAAGAAGAAAGTTAGAATGCTATTGGTATAGATTTAAACTTAATTTGAAATACAAAATATGTTAAAAAAATTAAACGTTTTTTATTTATTTTAATAAACATTCTGTTACCAAAACAGTCTCTGTTGGAAGGAAATTTTAATTGTTTAAGACCAAAAATAAAAAAATTTAGGTTATTATAAATTTTGTATATCTTGATGTCTGTTTACTTAAAGCCATATCACTGGAACCAGATTCCTGTAGACAACAGAATTAACAATTATAGTTCGAATTATGTGCTGAGCACCCATCCTCCGGAGATTTTTGTCTGCGAGAGGCCACTCCGAAGGAAGGCAAGGGCAACCGTTCAGTGAAATAGCCAGCGACTTTATGACACTACGAAATTCTTTAAAACTATTTTACAGTTTCTTTTTTCTACCTTTACTAACAAAATTATTCCATAGAAATGAATACTACAGTAACTCGTCTACCACATTGTCTTTTAAATCACTTTAATTTTTATTTTTTTATTTTATTATTTTTATTTATTAAGCTTCTTTTCTTTATTTAAATATTTTTTATATTCTTCCGCACTGTAAAATCAATAAAATTTTGTGCTGGAATGCTTTTGTCTTATAGAACTTTTCACATTTCTATACCATTTAAAACTAAATGCTTTTGTTTCTATCTAAGTATTCAAGAACTGATTGCATTTACTGGCCACGAAAGAGAATTTCTACCATTTGTTGCGCTTTCCAACATTTTTTGGCGACAATTGAAGGCCAAATTAGCTAAAGCCTCAGCGGCATCTAATTCGTCCTTGTGATGTATGGCATCATAAATGTGATGCTGCTGTTGCTGCGAATTGTCTCTTTGTACTAATGGTGACGAAGTGGAATACATTAATGGCAACACAGTTACCGTTGTGCTTGAAGTCTGAAGATTATTGGAATTTGCTGATGGTAGAAATGTTTTTGAGAGTATGGGTTTCTTTTCCAGTTTATTTCTGTAATTTGATTATGAATATTTATGTAATTACAAGTATTTTTACATCTTAAAGTCTGAGTTTACCTTTTACTATTCCATTCAATGTAATAATTATTTTTATTGGGTGTAAATCTAGCTGCACTTTCTAGCCATTTCGATAGTTCTGCTCCTGACTTAATAATTGCTGTTGAGTTGTTACCATTTACAAAAGCTGTATGTAATTGTCCCTGTACTTGTGTCGTTGCCAGTTCATTAGTTTGAGGTTTTTGTGTTAATTTAATCGTTTGTATAGAATCATGAGTATCTCTTAAGTACTTTTCCATCATTTTTTGTTTGTACTTTGTTTTTGTTGCACTATCAGTATTATTTCTAGCAGAAATCTGACATGTAGCCGTTGTAGTTAGAACATCAACTTCACGACCTATAAACAACTCTGCAGGATCCTTGCTCATTGACATGGTATCCATGTAAGAATTTGGTTTATAGTTCATGTTCATAATTTGAATGTCACCACTGCCACAAGTACCAATACGTTCCATATCGTTATATTCGTTAGATCCTTCTATATCACACAAAGATGACTCGTTGTCTTCTTCATCGTAATCATCTTCGTTTAATGAATGTACATTTAATTTATTTCTTCTTTGCTGTTCCTCCTCCTCCCATATACTGTCCTCTGATGAAATACTAAATTGTTCTACGTTTCCTTTGGCATTATTGTTGTAGTGTTTGATTAAATGGCCCCAGGATTTTTTTGATTTTTCTCTTTCGGAATTTTTCAATTTGCGTCTCCAGTTTGCAAACCAATTACAAATTTGTGTATAAGTTAAACCAGTCTCTACTGCCAGACGTTTTTTCTCCTCTCTACTGGGATAGGGATTTTCGCGTCTACGCACAAGCCACTCCTTAAGCATTCGCTTAATTTCTGGCGTAAATAAGCGCTTGGCAGGACGAGGATAATGTAGATCATCTTCTGGTGGCCAAGCTCTCCTAAAAGTATTATGAATTAAGTAAGGAGATAATTAATAAAGTTAAAAATTAATAAAATTAGATTAATTAATAAAATTAACAATTAAAAAATTGTAAACGACAAGACAAGATAGCAAAGCGTAAACTCAGTGATGCCTAGAACTACTGGCTGCCTTTATCGTTAGTAAACGTTTAAGATCGTGATAGGTTTTTGAAGGTGAATTGCAAGAACCAGTAAGAGGGACAGAAGCACATCTTATTTCTTCATGGCTTGTAATAATGCAAGGCAACCTATGTAAGTTCGTTGAGCCAATTTGTAATTACAGAGACGCTTTTTTTAGGCTTTCTGCAATAGCCTTTGTGAGTTATCCTCAGCTAGGATTTCTGATATTGACAGCCTCATTTCAGGTATCAATGTGAATGTTTGGTTTACATCCACATTCGTAAGGTAGCAACGGTGGAAAATTTCTGGTCTCCGGGGAGATGTTTTAAATACCTTCCAAAACTAATCAAATATAAATGCAGCGTAAATAGTAAATGATGGTTGCTCAGAAGCTGTGCCGAATAACAGGATCATTGCAATGTAAGCAGAAAATAATAGTTTTTTTTAACGAATAAAGCAATAAATCGTTAATAATTTATGCTATTATATTTCACCATTCTTTCTAATCGAATGCTAATTCAGATCCTAACTCCTAAAATTATATATTTTAGAATTTCACATAAATATGTTTAAATTGTTAGTAGTTTTTGATGCTACAATCAAATAGCATTACATAGAACCTTACATTAAGCTTTTAAAAATTTTATATTATTTTATAAATTTTTTTTAAATTATTATTTGTTTTTCTATTTATGCAAATCATTGAATTTAAAAAAAAAAACATGCGTCATTAGTATATAACAATAGTCATGTTAAACAAATTTCAACAGTTTGTTATTTTTGTCTTCAAAATAAACCATGAACCAACCTACTGTGACGACGATTACGTTGGGGACGATTTGATTTTTCCATATTAAAACTAAAAGAAATATAAATTTAATATTTTAAATTTATTATTTAAAAGAAATACTATTATTTTTAAAATCTATGAATTTTATTTATTTATTTATTTATTCATTTTTTTTTTAAGTTTATTTTTCGTTTACTTTTTTTTTTTCTTACAAAATTTTAAAACTTCGCGTAGGTGGTTTTATTTTTATTTCGGAGAGTGTGTGTATGTGTTCATAACGGCCACAATAATTTGTTTTTATTGCTTCGTATTGAGTATTCAAAACAGAAGAGATAAAAAACAAAAACAAGACATTATTTTCAAAATATTTAATGTTTTTCTTTCTTTTCTATTCTCAATTTCAATACGAATGAACACATTATGGGAGTTAAGTGTGAAAAAGAGAAAAAATATGAGTATGTATTGTCATCGTGCATACGAACGTATATATATGTATGTGTAAGGTGAATGAAGAATAATTTTTGTTTTTGTATGTTTTTGCTGTAAACAAAACTGTTTCAATAGCAAAAAATGGTAAAAAAGGAAAAACATGATCTTATTTAACATGAACTGTTTTATTTACATTTAAAACCAGAGAGAGAGAGAGAGAGAGAGCGAGGGAGAGAGCTCGTAGGAAAGAAAAAAAGGGGATACAATTTACGAATGAGAAAAACCACCTTACGCTGTTTGTTATTTGAAATAGTTCTGAAAAATTGTTAATTTTTTGTTGTTTTTTATTTTTGGTTGTCACTCTTTTTTTTTATACAATCAATAGAATTGCTTGTGGCCTTCTAAAAATACATGTAATCTTTGACGTTGTTGTTGATTTTATTATTATTCAAAAAGAAATGTTTGTCAACTTTTCTTTCAAACAAGATTATTTTTTGACAGTTACTTCTGATTTATTTTTAAAGTAAAATTTAAAATTCGCACAAGGTAATGTATTTTTTTTTAATTTTATTGTTGTATTCATTTGTTTTTTGTCTCAGTTAAAGTGACATTGATCAGTCACTTGTTATAATCATGTTTTCTTCCTCGTTCTTATATAATGAATGTTGTTTTCAGTTTTTCTTACTTAAACAAAGAATTCTTAGTTTATTAAAAATAAATTTATTAATTTTATATTATATTTTATGATTTTTTAAATAAAAAACACACACCTTTATGTATTTTTAATTTTTAAATTGAAAACTCAATTACTTTTCCTTGTGTTTTTTTTTCTTTATTTTAAATTATTGTATTATAATGTTTTTTTATTGTTGTTTTTTGTTTAAATTCCTATGATAATATTGAAATATGTTTACTTGTATGTTTTGTTTTAATTTAAAACAACCGTTTCGTTTGAATAACAGAATCAGACTATTTGCCACCAAGTTTTCTTTCGAAATATTTTTATATTTTTAGACAAAAAGAAAAAAACAATTTTCTATAAAAAATATTCTATTCTATCTATTTTTCATTTTCTCACTATAGGAAAACAAAAAAAAAGGCAAAAAGACATAAAAAATACAAGAAAAACTGAAATGATTTTCTTTTATTTTGTATTTTGGATTCTCATTAAAGAATTAATAGATTTTAAAAATGGGTGAGTTCTGTTCTTATCCAAATACATACATATGTATATACATACTTATAATATAGTAGCATTAATTGACAAAAATACATGTTTTTTCTTTTGAGTGTTTAGCAACGAATATAGGAATGTCCTATAGAAACACAAATTCCCAGGTATTACTAAAGATATGTGTTTATACTCTCGTATATATAAATTAAAATATCAAAAATCTTGTTAAATATAAACATATTTATTTATTTTACTTCCTGTATTAAAATATTATCATGTTTAAAATTATTGGTAAGTAAAGCAAAAAAAAAATGGTATTTATGTTTGGCTTACAGTAGGGCAATTAACAAAATATGATCTCTTATCGGGCTTCCTACCACTTTCTCTCTCAATACAATTTGACCATGATATAATTTAAATTTTTATACCCTACAGATTTCAAACATGTAGACCTTATTACCCATATAATAAAACATATCTTATCTGTTAAATTTTCATGGAAAATTCAAATCAAAGGTTTGTACATCAAACACTCGTATGGTCACCAAAGCATTGTAGTGCATTCTAGGAATTCTCGGGTATCTTTGTGGCGATTAAATGGCTGATCAGTTGCAAAATATTTCCCGAGAACATACTGATCTATTTGTGCAGCCATGTTAACTGCATATGTGTATTTCTTTTTCTTTTTTGCAAAAAACTACATATGTTCGTCTCGCTAAAGAAAGATAGGATGAAATTTCTTTAGTGAATTTCATTCATTTAGTAAAAGGTTTGCCAATTCCGAATATGGAACGTCTGACAACCGAAATAGGCGTGAAAATATTTAAAATGAAAAAATTGCAAATGTTGTGATTCGATCACGAACACATTTCGAACAAGTGGGGTGATTTATGGATGATGAATTGCCGAAATTATAAAGAAAATTGAAGAGTCTGGATGTCTTAGAGGTGTGGGCAGGCCTATGCTTCATTCCGATGTAAGCACTGCTAAAAATATCGCTTCTCTTCGAAAAAGTGTGGGGGATAATTAAAGACGACAGAATCTACGACAGCTCTACAGCAGCTAACTAGAATAACTGGTTTTTTCAACAATTTTTTCTTGTTGTTATCACAACAAGAAGCAAAATTGTCACATATCCATCTGGAAAAGCGACTGCTTATTGCGCATTTTGGGTGGAAGTGTCATACGGCCGTATATTTTCAAAATGAAGAACCCTTACCACCAATTCAAAGCGCTATGTCTGTACAATAAACGAACTTGTATCTTGCAGTTGACAGTTATGAACTGAAGAGTACGTGATTTTAACAATTTTGGTGTTAAACTATTAAATTCTAGATTGTATATGTTTTTTGTGTAAAATTATTTCGTTTTTATAGCTCATTAATTTGCCGCCATTGATTTTCAATAAAATGTTCATGTTTTATTGTCATTTAGGCAAAATTTTAAAAAAAATTTTAGTTTTCTTAAAAAGAAAAATAAAGAAAAATTGAAATAAATATAAACCACTAACAAGAAAGAAAAAAGTCGTAAAAAAGTACACAAAATATTTTGACTTAACCCACGTATTTAAATTTAGAATAGGAAATTACAAACGCATGAGGACAATTAAATAGAAATTAACACTTTAATTAAAACATTTTGTTTGTTTTTCTTATTATTGAAACATAAACAATGAAGTCTGAATATAATAAAAAATAAAATAATTAAATTTCATTCAATAATGTTTTCTAGTTTTTTTTTTAGTTTGAAGTGATCATTAGTATTTCAAATGGTTACAGTAAATAAACACGTTGGTTCTTATTACTTAAATAAAAACCCGAAGAAATTCTTTTTTATTTTTATTTTGTTTTGTCAAAAAACATGAAAATCGTTGCCAAAAAAGAAAAAAAATTAAAAAACAAGAAGAAAAGTAAAAAATAATAAAAAAAATAGAAATCATTCTTGTATGAAATGCTATGTAAAGCGCAGAATCAATGATGTTTTCTTATTTCTATTCATAGGCACCCTACAGCTTATACTACTAACATTATAAGTGGAAAACTTTTGGAGCTTTTGAAAGCAATTATATAATTTAGTTATTAACTCGTAACAATATAATATAATTCATAAGATTATAAAAAAGTTTTTCTGAATATTTTGAGAACTTGTTAAAAACAAAGATTACTTACCCACTTTATCCGATACCGCTCAACAGTCTTGTGAACAAATCAAATCACTTCATATTGTACTTGCTCAATCCAACCCGTTTAACTTCCAAAGAGTATCCGTCTCTTATTACGTTTCCATTCACCAAATCCTTCTGCCTATTCCATTGAAAGATTCAGGCCTTATCAAGTGTGCAGGGTATTCGCTTGTTTACTGGGTCTTGTTCTAAAATGTACATGTTTTCTCTTTATTTGAAATATTTTAAAATAAATTTTAAATATTTATGTTTTTGTTTCACTAATGTTATCTTCTGTTATTTACTTGTATGTCATGTTTAAAAAACATTCTCATTTTATTTATTTATTCATTAATTTTTTTTTATATTTATAAACATATGCAGTATGTACGTATATATTAGTATATTTTAAATGCCTTTAAATATTTTCCTTATGGTCTCGTGCTGGTTGTTTTCATTTCATTGTTCTCCTACAAAAATCATGTTTAAAGAAACGAAACAAAAATGTTGCTACGGTGTCGTATGCTCAATTTAAACATTTTCTAAATGGTTAGTGAAACGTAAAGCTTTAAGGCTGATATCTTTCACAAATTGTTTATTTTTTCTATTTTGAATGGATACGACATAAAATTTTATTACCTACATGTACATACATACATACATACACACATTTGTTTATAGATTATTTAATTGTGTAAAATAAATAAATAAATACGATAAATAAATAGAAAAATTGTTGTGTATTCATAATATAAAACGAAAGTGTTTATTAAAGTAGGTGACGCCTTTATTTTTAGAAATTATTTATGAGGAGATCATTTGTATAGAAATGTTACATACGGCCAATGTTATCTTATATTTATTCAATGACAGCCTATGGTTAACCAAATGACATTAGATGGCGCTGTAAGGTGTTTGTGAGAAATGTATATATACATTGGTATTACGATGTGTGCTTGAGAATTAAGTGACATGCTCCATGTTTACATTGACATTAAATTAATGAACATACCCTCAATAAAATATGTACAGTGTCAAACAAAATTGTGTAAATAAGGATTATTGTTTTCAGATTTGTGAACGCATTTCAACAAAAGCTATATCTTCGTCACTGCATACATTGGGATGATGTACAGGCCTGACCAAATCTGTAACGCTTCCAATTTTTTGCGCAGTAGGTCGATTGCGTTGAGCATGATGATCTTGTAATACTTGAAATGGAGCAGGTGGTTTGAAATGCTTTTCAAAATGTTTACATGTTATGTATGTCAAAACTTGTACTAAATAAATCACACTTTACATACATAATTGGTCATTACAACCCTTCAGTCAGGATTACGACCTAGTTTCTCACACCACTTATGTTGTGTGTGTTAATTTTATACATGAGTGGCGGGACGTACAGTTTAAAGTCGACTCCGAACGACAGATTTTTGAGAAACTCTTCATGGCAATTTTAATTACGCTCAGAGTTTTTGCCAGAAATCTGCTGAGAGAAAGTCGCCGAGGAAATACTTTTTGTATTTTGTTTTGATGTCTGGCCTGGGGCTCGAACCCAGGCTTTACGTCTAATAGCCATTTAATCGCATTGATGTTGGACACATGGCGAATGACTTCTGCAACAACTAAAAAGGTGATAAAGAGGAAACCTGTTTTTGACCTACTGGTTACATGTCCAGCAATATGTAGGAAGAGAAGGAGGCATCGTTGTATATACTATATGGGAGATTTGAACGATTTGTCAGTGATAGACAACTGCAAAATATAGTATAGTATATAAATAGCGTTATCCGAACACAGATATACAACGCAAGATATAAATTACTAAAGAAAAAATTTAAAAAAAAAAACTAAAAGAAATGGAAAAAATATATTTTTACCCTATCTTGTATTTAAAGTATCTGATGGACTTTATTTTTTACTAATACTGTATTTTTAACGGTTATTTTCTTATCTGGCAACCCTAATGATTTTTCGATAAATCGTTATCTCCAAATATTAAAATTTAATTCTCTTAATTCTGTAGTAGTACCACGTATTTTATTTTTCACTGAAAATATTCATTCTCTCTTCGCACAGTGATTTGAAAAAATGCTTACGGTTTGGCGCCCGTTTAAAAATTCAAAAAATTCGTTGCCTGTTTTTGCCGCAGTGAAATTCTAAAAAATACATCACGATACAGTCAGTCATTGTAATGCAGTATTTGAAGTACTATGGATGCGCTTTTTATTCGTTTCGTTTATTTTACGTAAAAAAGTAGTTTTTCAACTGTATTTTTGAAGAAAAAGGAACCTTATTTGGAGCAGGAGAACAGAATTTTCAGCAGCACAATAAAACAAATTAAACGTTTAAATAACGAAAACGAATGCGAATGAATGTGTAAATAATTGCTCGCTTATTTATACAGTACCATAAAAAGCACCAACAACGATTGTTTTATTTTAATTTCATAAAAACAACGGGTTGCCAGATTAACTATTGAAATTTATTCTGAAATTGTCGTTAAAGAATACCCATAATCAACTGGCAGTTAATTTATACGATAGTTTATCCCTCTACTTTTAAGGCGAACGCTTTCAGAGGTACAAAAATGTATATGAAAAACATTTAATTGCGCAAGTATATTTGAGTTATTTTAATAAAAATTGTCGGTCGTCTGAAATTGTTCATCCTACAACAATGTCTTCGACATGAAAATGTATGTTTAAAATGTATTCCCAATCATTGTATCATTGTTTCGAATTACATCAAGTGTATGGCAACCTTCTACTTTTATCTTCCTAATCACACATACATATGTGCTTACGTCATACTCGTCTGTAGCCATTTGTTTGCAAGTTAGTGCCTGTTCGAGTTCAATTTGTTTCCATTATTTGCTACGAAGTACATTTTGTACTCGTTCATACTGAATGGGGGAAGAAGTATTTTTGTTTGTTTGCAAGTAAAAAAAAAACAAATATACGTACACGTACAGTAAAACTGCAAACGATAGCAACTAATAAAGCTGATTGAGTTCGAGTGGACTTGTTGTGTACCAAAGGACTGACGAATGGAAAGTGTTTGTTGTGTTTGTTTTTTTTGGGTAAGTTTTATTTCGACAGAGCGTACTACGTACGGCGTTACGTACGAGTATGAATTTGTTGGGCGAACAGAGAATTTAGCATGTAACCGATGGCTTTTATTTTAACGATGAGTGTTGTTCATATAGAAAATGTTTTTTTTAGGGGAGCAAAGAAAGGAAATTTGTGTAATCAGCTGTTTTGGTTTGAACATGTCTGTTTAATTTATATTCAGTAGAGACACGAGCTGAAATATGTTTACGGTAGTACAAGCAAACGATGAAAGCAGAGAGGGAAAGAAATAAAAAAAAATTCAACAGACAATGGCTGAACGAGTGAATATGAGTGAGTTAAGTGAGTGAGTAGATAGAGTTGTTGTTTTAAGAAAGCTCACAAAATGTTTTGGGCACTTGAAATGCTTTTCAAAGTTACAGGATTGAGAAGAGACATGTTTTTTTTTGTGAAGATGAAACAGCGAACATAGGCGCATGTCTACATAAATCTATAGAATTACTAGAAAATAAGAATTCAGAGCAAGGAATTGTATTGCAAAATAATATCGTTTGCATTTCAGAAAAAAAAAACAACCAGGAAAATGTCCTTATAAAATCATACATCACACAAGTTAAAGAAAAAAGTTCATTGAACTTACCAAACATTCAACACTAACGGTGTTAAAATCTTGCCGCGTTGCTTAATAATGAACGGAATGATAATTCTCCACTTCTTTATTTCAAAAGTGAAAACCTTTATTTAAAACTTTCTTTCTTTCTTTAACTCGAGTTGAATAAACTCGAAAACACCACCGCCAAGTTCAATGACATCCAATACACTGCCGAAATGAAGAGGAATGTCGCTAACAAAGTTCATCGAACTCGTTTGTATTTTCGGTTTTGTTTCAAAATCATTTTTGCTCGCTCATACCCATAAACGCAACATTTTTAGCATCATTGTTGTTGTTTTTCCGCATACAAGTTGCGAAGCTCACGAAAAGTGAAACAAATGTCTGACCGTCTTGCTAGGTAAACAGAAATTTTAGTAGGCATTAAAAACATTTCAATGTTTTGAAATGTTTACCCTAAAATTGTTGCTTAGCTCTCTTGCAAATGCATCAAGTGTAAATGAGAAAGAGCTAGAGTTTGCTCATAATAAAGCGAAAAAAGAGTACAACCATAGAGTGTATTTGGTTGAATGAAAAATTAAATTATTATTGTTGTAACGTTATGACGAGTTCGTCTGTATAGCCAGTGCCAAGAAAAACGCTACTCATTAAATGTATACAGGAATGGTAGTGGAATAGTTATCTGTAAAGGAAACTACAAAAAATATTGGAAATCGTGACATAACTGAACTTACGTATCCAAATAAAGACACACATACTTTAAAAATAAAAATTATCTTGTCATTTCGAAAATCAACAAAACCTGTTGTTTGTTCCGTTGTAGTAGCTTATTTTTTTATCACCGAGTGTATGTTTAAGTTGGGAATGAAACGTTAAAATTTGAATTCCACTGTAAAGGAATTAATTTTTTCAATGTACAATAAAATATTTAAATAAACACTCTACAATATAAGGAATTAAAAATCTGAAATAATATTTCCCTTATTACTTGCCACAAAAATTGCTTCCTTTTTTAAACGCCTTTAAAACATTATAAACTTTTTTGAAACAATCTCAACTTTAACCTTGAAGTTATATTTGAGTTTAGTTTTTTCATTTTCTAGTTCATGGCCAATGGCATTGACCCAGCTTTTTTGGATTTGTCGCGTTGACATTAATTTTACTTTGTTTGAAGGCTAAAGAACAGCAAAAAACCTTCAGTCCTCAAGGTTTCGCTCCAGTTTTTTAAGGTCAAAGCGGAAAAAATCTTCCGAACGAAGTGAGTGTCCTTAAAGATGACATTGAAGTTGTAGTGTAGGTCACATACAATTTACTCATTCAAAGAGGGTCAATTCTTTGAATGAATGAATTTTCTATACGGCGTCTGAAGTTACAACGATGGGAGCTGTAGAAAACGCGTTTACGAATAAACGTCAGAGTCACTGCACGTGCAGCAGTAAAAACGTTTCCGTAAGCCGTTAATTCTTTGGTGCGAGAAGCACTGAAAAAGTCTTTTTCGTAGTCGTTTCGGAAGACCGGTGACGACGTTGGCTGCACAGCATTACCGATATTTCTAAGAGGTGCTCAGGAATAGAAACAAGTGGATTGTTTTCTGTCTGTCATCATTATTTTACGAATGTAAACAAAGGAAATAAGAGAGAACAAATATTGGCGCTTTTTTCATAGGGTGTGTGAGTGAGTATGTTAAACAAGTTGTGCTATGTATGTGCATTAAAAGAAATAATACGAGCGCAACGATAATAGCAATTTATGTGTGGGTTGCCAAGAGTTAATATTAAAAATTCCAAAAGTAAAGACATGAAACCAGAATAATCTTTTGAGATTTTTTAAAAGTGAAATTATCAGATGCAAGATTGGAATTTTCCATGGATAAAATAAATGCGAATCGCCTATGCACTGTTCTAACTATTTATCAAAGCTTTCAAATCAAGAGTTCAATGAAATCCCCTTTTTGCAGGGTCCATGAATCGAATTATTAAAAAGGCTTAAGACTTGGTACAATTTTTTTTTTGTAAAAATCCTCTGATTACTTCTAACAAAAAATTTTTGTTCTCAACGAAAAGATTTTACCGAGCATGGAGCATTTTACAAACAAAATGATAATTGTACGCACCTGGCATAGAAACAATTCATTAACATTTATTTCCTCCGCATAATGACCCTCTGGCGGTCCTCTAGGCTACAACAATTTTGTACATCTTTACGTAATATTTTATTTTCATCTATTTTAGCCTTTTCCCCCAGTACATATATAATGGAAATTATTTAATCCCACTTGGGAAACATATTTTATGAACAATTAACACTCTCAACTTTATCAACATTGAAAAAAATCAACAGCCAACAACCACTTTACGACAGAAATTCTTTCCATTTCTTCTACAAAAAAATTATAAAAATAGCACCAACAACAACAACAGGTACAACGAAAACAAATGATATTTTTATTCTGCTGTAGTCATACGAATAATAACAGCTGATAACAAAAACAAAATCAAAACTGTGTCACACACAACTCGTATGTACATACGTACTTAAACATCGACGAAACGAGAGAGAGAGAAACCTGTTATTCGTTTATTGCCTTAACGCCTGATACTACTTCTCACAGTGGTGTTTTGTGGTTGGTTGTAGTCATGATTGGATTGTTACTGTGCCAACTCAAATGATAACTCGTTGCTCGTTGACGACGAGTAGCGTGCGGCCAACGCTGAAACATGAGGAAACAGCCAACAACACCAGGCCATAGAAGAAATATATGAAACGTTCATAAGCATAAGCAACCATAAGCGATAGGCAAAAAGTATATCGGCTTTAGTCGATTGGTCGTTGCTCCGTAGCACAACAAAGAAATGAATTTCGAAAAATTTGTGTTGGTCGAATAGCACAATTCGTTTAACAGGCGATCAGCATTTGGCAGCAGTGTTTGCATTGTTACAGTTGGATGAATGCTCTTATTGGCTGTCAGTGTTGCACTTTTCGCTTCTAGTTAGTTAGTTTCATTGTTATTGCCTGTACAGAGGCCTGTGCAGAGGCACACGCACGCATACACAAACACGCACAAACTACCATCCAGTTTTTACTCTTTGCTGGCTGGCAGACTCAGACATTTCTTGTTTGTTGGGCTTCTTTTTGTTTTTCGGTTGGATCAGTTATTGGTATCGAGTTGGTTGGTGGTTCGTTCATATTTATAATTCTTCTTCTTTTGGTGTAGTTTTGTGATTTTTGCTTTCTTCACAAATAGTGAGTGAGCAGTAGTGAGTGTATTTGAGGTATTCGATGACTGGGCCTGTGACTGGATGATGGCTAACGATTACAACAAGTAGCAGCACCAGCAGCAAAAGTGATGGTGGTGGTGGTGGTGGCTGGTGTTACTGTTTGTGTTGGGTATCATAACAATAGTCTCGAGTTGTTAAAGCAGCATTTAAAACAATTGTCTTCTTTTTAATATCCAGCCTAGCCTGTTGGCCAAATCAAAACATAGTCAGTGCAGTGCAGGAGGCCAGTCAGCTACTTTTCAATTGTTTGTCGTTGTTGCTTGCCAACGCTCTTGTAATGGTAATGGTGATAGGTATTTTATGATTTTATTTTTTATCTATTCGCTTACACATAAACTATACATTGTTAGTTACACGCTATAAAATAGTGTGCTTTTTTATCGAAAGAGTTGTAAATGTGTGGATTCATTAAAAAATAATTTTCTTTTTTAGGATACACAACATGACATTGAATTTTAGTTAGGCCAGGCAATAGAAACAAAGTTCTAAATAATATGAACATACTAAACGGCCTTTTAAATTGACGAGCAATCTGTTTAAAAGCAGTCAACTCTGCGTTTCGGTTTTATGGATTTTGAGAGACCCTTTCATCCACAAATGTTATATCAAGCACACTAAAATGTTAACTCATTTCTAATCATACCTTCCTTTAGGAAAACGCTACTTTATACAGAGAAACTCTATTCGGTTTGGTTCTGGTAAGTTACAAGTTTTTTATTGAATATGTATAACGTTTGAACGTCTAAATATCGTGTGCGTCAGAGGTCAGCAATGAGTATTCAAAAAGATGAGTAGATTCGAATAATACTCATAATTTCTGATACTTATACGCATTCATACTTATTTTAATATCATGGAACCTCTACTTATACTCATATTCAAAGTTACTTAACAACACGAATGATGTTATTGATTTCGACTCTCCATAACTCAACATTTACAAGAATCAGAAAATAAGTAAGCATCGGGTACGAACACTAAAATACTCACTAGAAGGTTGTGTGTTTGCTCTGCTTGCTGCTCTGTCTTTTAAGCTTATGTGTCTTTTTGCTTTTTTTGTAAAAGCAACAATAACTAATGAGTGGTGTCCATGAGGGGAGTCGAACTATAGTTAGAACGACAGATTTTTGAGAAACTTTCCCTGGCAATTTTATTTTCTCTCAGAGTTCGCCGCATAAACAATTTTTCGTTTTTCATTTTGTTGGAGATGTCTGACCTGGGGTTCGTTATTCTTGATTTAATTCTAATCTACAATTTTACAACAAAAAATTTGAATTGAACTGTCCTAAATGGCTTTTTTCCCTTTTCCAAATCCTTATCAGTTATTTTTTAATTATGATTTGATTCTTTTAAATTCTTCTTCTACCCGCGTGGTTCACGTATTTTTTTGTTTTTGTTGGTTAAAGTTTAAATTCACGTTGGGATGATGCTTGAGTGTGTACAAGTGTACGAGCATTTTAGTATGAAAGTGTACTTGTCGAATAGTTAGTTGGATTCGTACATTCGTTCCCTTATTATTATTGTTTTTGTTGTTGTATTTATCGTTTGGTTCTCTGCTGTTATGCTTAATGTTGTCTGTCAGTTCTGTGAGCTCTGTTGACTATAAAATTATCCACACTGACCAACCGTAGTGCTTATAAGAGGGGGATAAGCACAGATTGGGTTCGGGTAAAATCAGTTGTTGATTGGTTTATTTAAGCACTTTTATTTTATTTTATTTTATCTGATTTTCGTTGTTGTTGTTGTTGCTGTTGTTTTATTATTCGATTGCACCAACAATCAAACTGCAATACCGTTTTTCTTATTTCCTTTTTTTATTTTTATTTGGAAAATTGCATTAAAAGGCTGCAGAACGAACGAAAAGAATACGCGCCAACTAGTTTTGTTTGGGAATAAATTCTTGAAGGAGGAGATTTAATAGAATTTAACTTGGCGAAGGTTACCATTTTGTAAAGGCCAGGAAAATGTCGAAAATCATTGGGTTAAAGGTTACGATTAATTTGAAAATTAAAGCTGCATCTGGAGAGTGTAAAATTGAAATTTCGTCTATATAAAAAAGGAGAGATTACGGGCTGATAGTCATGTTATATTTCTTAAGGTAGAGTGAATAAAAACCAGTATAAGAAAAATACTCGAATTAAATCCGAGAACCGAATTTTAAGAAACTTTAAACAGAAAACATTACCTATTTTACAGTTTTTCTTCGGCCCTAAATCTAAAAAGTATACAAATATTGTTTGAAACACTATGTGGCGAAGTTTGGATACAAAATAGAACTAAATCTGTTCTAAATCCACATCTGAATCTGTTCTAAACCTATTTCTGAAACGTATTGTAGTCGATAATGGAAAGCGGATTTTTAGCGGTGTTAATCGAAAACTGCCGTTGAAGAATCAGGATGAGCGAGCGAAACTGTATCCAGTAGCAGTTCTTTTGTTTTTAGAGTGATCGATAGTAAATCATTCATGGTTTGTAATTAAGCACTTTAATCACTTCAACAAGCTACCTAAATTTGGATTGTAGTAACAAAAACTGAACCCTCTAAAGAAAACAATCTACTTGAAACTAACAATTTTGACTAAAGGGAATTGCTTCCTAAACGGGCATTATCACGTTCTAAATCAGAAACACCGTATTGTACCTTGACAGTGCTACGAATTTTTTAATACTACACTGAAAAACCAAATAGTAAAAAAAAAAAGAAAGCACTTGTTAAAATATTACTTACTTAATCTGCCTAATTGGACATTACAAGGACTACGACCTAGCTTCTGACGCCACCCATGTTGTGTGCGATGATTTTAACCATGAGTAGCATGACCTGCAGTTTAAAATCGACTTCAAACGACAGATTTTTGAGAAACTTTGCTACAATCAGAGTATTTGCCAGACGTGTGCTTTCAATAAGTCGTCGAATGAAATATTTTTTCACATTTCGTTTAGCTTGAGATGTTTCAGCTGGGGTTTGAACCACGTGCTTAGTACATACTAGACTACGGCGACGTTAAAATAGTAGCTATAACTTATTTCTATTTGAAAAATAGGGGAAAACGTTTAATATTTCTCGTTTATTGAAAAATCTCAATTTGCCCCCAATGTAACACCTAAGGAAGGATACATTTAGATCACATGGAACCCAATCGCATACCCCAGTCCTGGAACCACTCGGAGCTTCTGATTAAGCGAATTAGTTTTCCAACACAATGCTCGGAACTTCATCAAGATCATACATCCTTTTCTTAGAGAGTTAATATCAGTAATGTACATTGCTTTGTCACTACAAATAATGCAGAATTGGGGTATTCGCTATCGTTAGCACTAGGGTTAATTGATAAAGTTGCATGGCGCTACTTAAAAAATAACTAATCAAACTGACGTATGTGTTGCGAAGAAGAAGAAACATATGATTTCAGCAGCATCAGTATTGAAAACCGAAGTATTTTGATATTCTTTAAACTCGTCTCGACCTATATTTATTAGTAAGTAGTTTTTACCGACACAATCACAAAAAGGTGAGTTCGATAAGTTAATTTGATGTGTGGCCTTATAACTTAAAAATTCTCTTACCTGTATGGTTTGGATAACGGCATGGAAACTGTTTCCTAATGGCGCATGACGACGCATCAAATTTAACTGATCAAATTTGCATATGTGTTGGTAATACATATTTGTTTTGCTTAGCACAGCAACACATCAAAATTATATGTATATGATTGATTTATGCAACGCAGGTAGCGAAAATCAAAAGTATTTTGATATTCTTCAATCTCTTCAACAACACATTAACAAAAAAAGGCGAATTTGATCCATTATTTAATTCGTGGCCGGGCAACTTAAGCTTGTCATAAATTTAATTCTTAATTCAAATCGACTTTTATTTCCGCTTTTTTACTTTTATGTACCCTTAAAAAAGCAACACTGTGTGTCATTCTGTTTGTTTTGCTTCTTCCGTTGTTGCTTTTTTTGTTCAAAAGCACATGTCAAAATAACTTTTTGCGCTTTTTTATGTCTAACAACGCTACGCTACACATTAATTGTGATTCACAGAACAAGTTAAAGGTGATTAAATAGAAATATATTGTGTAGTTTTGTTAAGAGATTATAATTGAAATCAAATAAGACAAATTACAACATAAATAAACAGGTTACAAGTATGCAAGACAAACAGGTGGGTAAATAAATAAAGTAGTTATTTGAATGAAATATTAATAAAATGTATGCAAGTAATTAAAGTGTAATGAAAAAGTAATTCAATTGGCATGTCGTATGCATCTTTCGCTTACTGTCCATATTGTTTAATTGGCAGCAGGGCATGAAAGAGTTAAAACTAACTATGCTGTGTGTGGTTTTGCACCTTTTATGCTCTGCTAAACACCTTCTCCCATTTGACGTATTCAATTCGTTACGGGCTATTGGAATGTCGTTCGTACGTACCTTCTGTATATGGTGGTGGGTGGAGTACAAATTATGTTGATTGGCTGGTCAATACACTGAAACGATAGTGTACAATTGCTACGAAATGCCATTCATTGGCAGACAAATGAACGGGCCACCAATAACTTCATGAATTTAATTTTTGAACATGGCTAGATAGATTGACTTTTGGAAGGGGTTGAAACAAAAAACATTTTCAACCAGTAGTAGTAGTTGTTGGTTCGATGTTCAATAACTATCTATTATGATAGTCATCGTATTGGAAATATTATCTTTGCACTCATAGTTTATCATTTTCGTCAGTATACATGTGTATGTGCATAAGGGTGTTTCATTAAAATATTAACAGTTGTTAAGTGGTATGTATGTGCATCTACAATCAAACCCTTGTTATTTCTTCATTATAAATTTCCTCCACCATTCAATTGTAATTACTTTTATTTCATTTCTATTATTGGATAAATTTTTTAGTTAAAGATTACACACACACACACCACTTAAACACGTTATATTATATTGTATACAAATAACCCAGCAAACATTTGCCATTAAACATATGTATTCAACAGGATTATATTATTATTGTTGTGCATTGTATTACATCGTGGGAAAATATTCAAGATCGAGGGGAAATGAAGAGTGATGTTTATGGACGTTAAATTTTAATCTATCTATATTGTAAGCAACAAAAGAGCGTTCCACATACAAATAATGTGGCTGAAGGCCGCATCATCTAGATAACAAAAAGGAATGCGCTCCGCGAAAACGACAAGAACTACGTAAACTTATATGATCTTCGGCAACAAATTCATTTATTTTACGCAACTAACACGTTAATGAAAAAGATATTTTTATATGAAATTATGGCTGTAGAGGTCATAGGCTAAGAAAAACAGTCAACAAATTTGTCCATACAGCTTTAGAATGAAACTTCACGCGAAATGTGGCGCCCAAAAAAAACCTGAGGAAGAAAAGTCTAAAGGAAGACAACCAAATTGTCTCACCAATTACGTATTACGTCCCATGTTGCGATATATAAACACGTGTTGCTAAAAAAAAACTATGTGAACATTTCATTAAATCACATACAGATTTAGAATGAAACATCACGCGAAAGGTATCGGCCTAAAAAAACCTGAGGAAGAAAAGTGCAAAGGAAGACAACCAAATTGTCTCACCAATTACGTATTACATCGCATGTTGCTATATATAAACACGTCTTGCTAAAAAAACTATGTGAAAATTTCATTAAATCGCATGCAATATAAGCAAAAATACTCGCTGGGTTATATACTACCTTCATAAACACGAACTACCCAATAATATAAATAAAATAACAAATTGCGCCAACGAGTAACACATGCGTACATACATATGTATATGCATAAACATAAATAAATTCATACATACATTATGCCTGGTCTTATGCACGTTGCTCGTCGCTTCTAGTTTGTTGTGTGCGACGTCATTCTCTACGAATTGTATGTTGAGGTGTTGTATCCTGGCGCGCGTCATATATCAGGTTCACAGAAATTTTAGCAGGCAAAACTACATTTTAGAAATTCTACTTTTGCACAATTGTTGTTGAATTTCATAAACAGTGTTGGAAGAGTTCAGCAGGAAAACAAAAAGCCACCGTACTGCATTGAAATCATTAAGATGGAAAAGGACAACAATAATATGGCGTGAAGTCATGGTTGCTAATTTAAGAAAATTTCATAAAAATCAGGATTGTCTTCAGGAATTCATTTAATTATATGCGTGCACGTGTTTTTGGAAGACAATACATACATAATTCAAGTAAGTTGATTATTTATTTATTAATTAGAATACAATTATATAAATTATATTATGAGCTGAGTAACTGAGACCTTATGTTTGGTGTAGTGCAATAGACCAAAATCTCAGAAGATAATCGAACCCACGAACCTTATGCTAATAGGCTAGCACAATACCTATTACGGTACTACGACATCCTAATTCAAATAAGTTAATGGACCAGATTAATTATGATTTATTTTTTATGAATTTCAAAGTTCTCTGATGATTCCTACTATTCATTCGATTTATTCTAGGTTTAAGGCAAGTATGAATTTACGTAAAACACTGACATTGGTTTTGTGTTTTAAAGTTTGTTGTGAAATATCTGTAAGCACAGTAACCAGCGAACAAAATTCCTTCAGAAATAGCTAGCTTTATACGGCCTCTTTAAATAGAAAAACTAGAACACGTGGTTGAGAAGTGGTTGTTCGCAAAATTTTCAGAAAACTTCCGCGTAATAAGTAGATAGGTTTCGAATTTCTATGATTGAAAATGTTTTCCTTATGAGTATAACTTTTTTAGATATAATTCTACGATCTTCGTATAATTGCATGGAAGCATTAATAAGCCATCACTTGTCCTCATAGTCGTTAAAGAAAGTTTATTTTTTCCCCTCTAAAGCAATAATTTTCCATATATTTAGACACCCAGTTCGTAGTCTTAATTTAATTGATAGGATTTTTCTTTGTTTTCGATTTTAAGAATAAATTAATTTATTTCCTCTAAAATACTTTTAACATTTCTTGAAATGTATTCATTGTATTGTGGGACTTATCATCGTTCCATTATTTGATTGATATTATATGCTATGGCAGCTTTGTAACTTGTATTACATTTCCACTGTACATGAAAGAGAAGAATGGTTTGTTTTGTTCGAAGTCTTAACAGAAGAGTAAGCAGAACAGTACTACTTTCGTATAGGGTTGCCAGATCAATAGTCGCTTTTGAACAAATGTGCCTAAAAGTAAGCCTTCATAAGTTATTCATTCATTGATTTCTTTAATTTACAATAGATGGCGCTGGTCTGAATAATAAAATGGATGTTAAATTCAAAAAACAATTTAAAGTGATTAATTAAACGAGTATTTAAATATTTAACCGTTTCGGTACGGGAGACGATTAGTTAGTTTACAAATACTATAAGAGGTCAGTTTAGCATAGATATGCTTATTAAACATATACATAGCTTTTTTGGTAGTGCCCCTACCCTAGGAAGGAATTTAGGGCATGGGATATATATGTCCCATCAGGAGTTTGGCATGGGACATATAAGTCCCATTAGGCCTAAACCTATAAAAACGCATATAGTAAATCAATATCTGTTTTTATGAGATTTATGAAATTTTATTTATTCTTTCAAAATTCGTTTTGCACATTAAAAAAAAAAAATGAAAGGTAAATATTTAAAATTATTTGTGAAACGGCGCAAAACAATCCTTGCACAATGGAAGTTGACATTCTTGATATAAAGTTTTAGTCCGTTTTTCAATTTTATTTTTTTGGCAACCTGCACATCGACGTCTTGTAGGTCCTTCAATTGGTAAGTGAGTACCAGATTGAGCATAAATTTTCTTATTTGTGGAATGGTAACCACCATGAGTAAGGCTTCTCCTAACGGCCGCAGTTTTCTGTCCTTCTGCAATGAGACCTTCTGCTAGCAGTACTTAAAAGTCAAGAAATGGTTCCTTCTTACGATGTAAATTCATATAAATGATCCACGAATTTACAGCTGACATCATCAATAGTCTATAAAAAACTTTCTTCCACCATTTCTGTGATTTACGGTCCAGTTCGTACATTCCGGATAACTGAATGCGATCTACGCCTCCCATTATATTCCTGTAATATATAATCATTTCCGGACACTGCACAACTTGAATTTCACCATTATGTTGCTTTTTGTTTATTGATACAATTGTAGCACCATGACAATTGCTAATAGCTGCTACTTCCTTCGTATCGTGCCATTTTGTATACATAATTCCAGAACTACACGATTTGAAAATAGCTTCACCCTTCGGTAATTTTTGACAGTTTGGCAAGTTCTTTCTATTAGTCATTACCGTACCTAATGCCGGAAAATTCAAAGTTTCAAGTAGATAAACACTAGTAAAAAAACGATCAAAGCAAAGCGTAACGTCTGGGTGCTTTATGGTCTTGGCAAGATTATTTACTACATGTTCTCCAAGAGTGCCAACGGTAGGTCCTTCTTCTCTACCGCAGTAGATGTTAAAATCATATACGTACCCACTAAGAGAATCACATCTCATCCACATTTTTATTCCACGCTTCGTGGGTTTCAGCACAGCAAACACTTGATACCACTGCAGCCTTCTTATGACTAAACAGCATGTGTTATGGAAATACGCAATTTTTCTGTGTTATGAAAATATGTAACTGTTCTTTAGCCTCTAAATAACTAAATGGGACAACTTTGAATCATTTTACAGCAACAATTTAAAAATAGGAGTCTGCGATCGCTCAGTGGGATACATATGTCCCAATAGATGCGAAAGGGTTAAAGATCATTTCTGAAGTTTTTGAAAAAAATAAAAAATAAAGAATTAGGAAATATAAAAAGTAGTCATAAAGTAAATTTTTTTTATTACCCCTCTTGGTGACATATGGTTTCCACAAAGCATCTCCACCTATCACGGTTTACTACAGTTTTTTGTGATGTTCTTGGAGTACCCCCTCAGTCCGGAGGTGTTCCTGTGGTCAAACTCGGTGTCTTAAGGCTTCCTTAAGATATTTTCTGCTATCTTTTATTTTCTCCATTTATTATTATTATTTTTATGTCTGATTTGTTTCTGATCAGGTTAGAATCCAAGCATTCGCTTTGGAGCAAAAGATCGTTTTCGCACACACCAATTATTTATTTATTAATTACAATACAATTACAAATTATATTTTAATTATATTCGAGTTGGGTAACTTTGACCATATGCTCGGTGTAGTGTGGGAATCGAACCCACGACCCTCACGCTAATAGTCTAGCACACTACCCACTAGATTACCAGGGCACCCAAAACACCAATTAATATCGTACATTTATTCTGAACTCTTGATAGTATCTCAACAACTGCAGGCGGTGCAGCTAAAGACATTTCGCCACGTATAAACGAAGGCTTACACAACTGTCAGTTCATTCGAGAAAGTATGGAGATCGACACAATTCAAGGTACACCAAAATAGTATTATTAAACGCGAGCGTCAATTAAGTTGTTCTGCAACGAAATAGTAAACTTAACCTCTGATATTGAGTAGATGTTTTTGTTGAGGCCCTATGTCCTTCTTAAGAAGGCCTTGTTCGGCATCTAAGTTGAAAATAAGAGACTCACATATTAATGTCCATTTGATAAAACAAATGAAATTATTTAAAAGAACAATTTTTAGCATCAGCAAACTTTAAATCGGCCACATTTGTGAAGAGCATTTCTCTTAATCCAATTAAAATATTTTTACATCTGTTTTGGTCGCTTTATTAATTGGGGTCTTTAAGAGCTGTGATTTTTGTGATTAAAAAAAAAGAAACAAAAAAACCAGAAAACATAACAGTATCCGGTTCAACGAAAGCCACAACAAAATAATTGTATAAAAATCATATAAAAAACAGAACAAACACCACAAAAACGACAGTCAACCATTAATCTAATAAAGCAGCGAACCACACTTATTAATGCTCACGTTTCTTTTCTTCTTTTTTTTTTGCCCACCAATCATCATGTGTTTCTCTTAGTGGCACCAATAAACGTTTTTAATTTTTTTTGGTTTTCCATGATATTGGGTGCGAGGATGGATAAATATGAGCACAACTACATTTGGCGACATTTCATTTAGCATATGGCGGCATGGAAGCACATATCCGCCAAAAAGCAATGAAAAAAAATAATAAGCCACACGCAAATAATAAAAACCAAATAGTAAAACGTATTAAAAAAAAAATTCGTAAAAAAATTTTTACGAAAATTTTTATTTTTGGATTTTGAGAAAAACATAGAAATGAACATGATTTTGAAGGGTCCAAAACAACACAAAGAAAAAAACCTGATGAGTAGTTTTTCTGATTGGCAAAAAAATGATGAATTTTTGCACGAGCTTCCGGTTCGTGAATTTGTTTTTATTTAAGGAAGCAAAATATATTTGAAGTGATAAGAGACCGTAAAGTACCCTAAAAGTGAAATATAAATTTGTAATCTTATGTGAAGTTCAAAAGGATTGGGAAAGCAGTGTTCGATCCCCTTCCAAACAATTGGAGAAATTCCTAGCGGAAGTCTACGCAAAGGACAGAAGTGATCTGATGGTCAGGCCGCCATTCAAGCACTTAGCTCAAATATAGTTGGATATAGAATAGTACCATATGGTGAATTTAGGTGAGGTAGGTAGCAGACGAAATGGAAGGGCCTTTATCCGTCTATGAAATATTTGCCAATGTGCAAAGAGTGTACTCGAAACTTTCGAACTTATAGGTTAGGTTAGGTTAGAGGACGTGTACTTGTCAATTAAGACAAGTACAGTACCTGGAGGTCGAATTTATTTACTCTCAGAGTTTTTGTCAGAAATCTGCTGAGGGGAAACCGCCGAAAAAATACTTTTTGTCTTCATGTGTGGCCTGGGGCTCGAACCCTGGTTTTACGTCTAATAAGCCAACACACTATCTACTAGAGTACGGCGACTTCAAAAACATATAGTGTGATATTGTTTCACCACCTTAAGCAGCTGCTTCTGAAAAGAGAAACATGTTTCTCTTGGCTATTATTATCAGGGTTTCTAACCGTAACGATGAAACTTACATTAGCTCGGAATTATTGACTTTTGACAGTGATTCTATATAAACTGGACTAATTGTCTAACCTGTTCTACTGATTTCATTTCCGTTTTCCTATAATAAAGGGTGTTTTTTTTATAGAGGTATAGAACTTTAAGTTGCAATAAAACAACGATGGATTATTCGATTGACATGCATTTTATTTATCCGAAAGATAATCTTGTGGCATTACATTTTAAATATGATTTCTGGCATATGACTGCCACGGCTGGCGCGGATGTAGTCCAATCTGGACGTCCAATTTTCGATGACTTTTTCCAACATTTGTGGCCGTATATCGGCTATAATACGGCGAATGTTGTCTTCCAAACGGTCAAGCGTTTGTGGCTTTACCGCATAGACCAATGACTTTACATAGCCCCACAGAAAGTAGTCTAGCGGTGTTAAATCACAAGATCTTGGAGGCCAATTCACAGGTCCAAAACGTGAAATTAGGCGGTCACCAAACGTGTCTTTCAATAAATCTATTGTGGCACGAGCTGTGTGACATGTTGCGCCGTCTTGTTGAAACCACATCTCCTGGACATCATGGATATTCAATTCAGGAATGAAAAAGTTAGTAATCATGGCTCTATACCGATCACCATTGACTGTAACGTTCTGGTCACCATCGTTTTTGAAAAAGTACGGACCAATGATTCCACCAGCCCATAAAGCGCACCAAACAGTCATACAGCCACATACACTTGAGGATTACCTTCACTCCAAATGCGGCAGTTTTGTTTGTTGACGTAGCCATTCAACCAGAAGTGCACTTCATCGCTAAACAAAATTCGCTTATGAAAATCGCGATACGTTTTCCGCACAGAACCATTATTTTCGAAATAAAATTGCACTATTTGCAAGCGTTGTTCAGGCGTGAGTCTATTCATGATGAATTGCCAAACCAAACTGAGAATAAATCACTTGACAGCTGTTAAATTGGTCGCCATCTTGAAAAGTAATGCCAACTTAAAGTTCTATACCTCTATAAAAAACACCCTTTACTTTTAACTATTCTGAATTGATTGCTATATTGCACACAACAGAGTATTTCCCATTTAAGGAGAGTGCGCGAATAAATTTGGGCACTGTTCTAGGTTCATGTCTGTTACTGTGATTGAAACAAATAATTCTTGTTATTTTACTTTTGTTAATTAGCTGTCTCCGTGGTCTAATAGTCGGTTGTCTTACTAGACAAGGACTCGAAAATTCAAACCTCAGATCTGACGTCTTGTAATAGCGGTCTTTAAAAACGTGGAGCGTAAGGAAGAAATGATTTACAGGCCCCAGCAAATATTGTAATTATTTTACAATTAAGTTTAGTTGTTATAAAGAAAAGCGTTTGCCGCAAATTTTTTCACGTACACTCCTTAAATAGATTCGAGCTTCATACTATTTTAAATATTGTAGTTTTTGTACACAAACGACTTGTTTATGTTCCTACTAAATGCCATCCCATTCAAAATATTTAACGATTTGTTTGTTGCAATATTTGGACTCTTTTTTTTTCCATTGGTGTACCACTGCCTTGCTTGGCTGCTGTATCGATGATGAGTGTTGGTTTTGATGGTGTGTTGGACGGCGTATGGTTGTTACCATCACATTTGGATTTTGTACTTTTGCTGTTGTTGCTGCCTGTTTGGTTGATGCCAACAACAGCCGTTGGAAATTTGTCAAAGTTATAAAATATTCTGCTTGTTTTTTTTTCATTTCTTACGTTTCTTTCACAAAATTCACATGCAAACAAGCCCAGATACATTTTGTATTACAAACGATTTTTTTCTTTCGCGTCTGTTCAAATGATTTTGTTGGTTTTCTTTTTTTATTTTTTTCTTTTTCAAATGCCACCACATGTGTTGTGATGTGGAGCAGTATATTAGTTGTGTGCGTGTTGGTTTTTTTGTATTTAATTCGAGGAAATTAACATTTTTATTTGAAATATTTTCAGGAAATACGGATTTTGTGGGTGTCTTTTTTTCTTCTTTTTCTTTTTCTTTTCCATTTCAATTTTTCATCTTCGACATCGGCTTTTCCTTCTGCCACCATTCCTGCTCACTTTATAGGTTTTGTTGTGTCATTTATTTTTCAGCATTTTAAAAGTTTTTTGGCTCCTGTCTATCTGTGCGTATGTTTTGTATGTACGCTTCTAAAAAAGTTTCACATATTTTTTGTGGATTTCTTTGAAATTGCGGAGGTGTTAAGATTCTGGTATAAGATTTTGAAGGCTTGAATTAGTTCAAAGGAAATGTAGTATATTCCTATTGATTTATATCTCGTGATGAGCTTTAAGATGTCATTGGAATATTTTAATTTTTTTAATACAAATTTTATCAAAAGTTTTAAACCAAATTAAACTGTAGATATACTTGTCGTAGTTTCATGGTATTAAAAACTTTAGTCGCTTTTTTGTAGCTTCTCATCTTTATCTGTAAGAGACCAAAACCAAATAACACTCAGATATAAGCCTTAAATAGACATAAATAGCCTCTTATTAACGGTCTTGCTATCTAAAAAAGGACCTCATACAGGACAGGTAATAAAAAGGGCAATGAACTGTAAATAAATATTCATAATGGTCTACCCTAGAATTAGCGAGAACAGTCAGAATCGTTGACGAATTGCCATAATTTACTACCATAATTGGCCATTTGACACCTTTATTCAGGATGAGAGCCTAGTTTCTCACCCCATGGCATGCTGTGTGTGTTAATTTTTATCAATAATAACTACAGTTTAACGTCGACACCGAACGACGGATATAAGAAACGTTCTTGGCAATTTTATTTATTTTTAGAGCTTTTGACAGAAGACTGCTAAGGGGAGGTCGACGAAAGTATTTTTTTTTATTTTTTTTTGAGATGTCCGAGCAGAGTTTTGAACTCACTTGCTTTCGTCCAGTAAGCCAACACACCACTAACTACTAGACTTACTTAATTGATTATTACAATCCTTTAGTCAGGATTATAACCCAGCTTTTCACACCATCCCTGTTGTGTGTGATAATTTTATCCCTGAGTGGCAGTTTATGGGTGGTCGGCGAATGTGGAAAGCAGGCGAAATGAAGACGACTGTGTTCAGAAGAGTTCGGATAATGCGGGATTGAAAATTCATGATTTTAAAGGTGATCCACATTGCATTTCAAAAAGCAGTTGAAAGCCGATGTAGGGAAATTGAATTATGCAGTATGCTGACTCATCGTGCGGTTCTTCCACGTATTTTGATGTTAACTATAGTTAACTATAGACGTGGCTTCAGTCGATACGAAGCCTATAAATACCAAAATATCAAGCAAAAATTTATGCAAGGTTTTTCAACTAAAAAAATGGAAACGTAACCATTGTTTATCAGAAACAATATTTTATCCTTTAAAAGTTTCAATTAACGAAATGATTTAATAAACAATCTCAATTTATAGTTTTTCAAATGCAATAAAAATTAATTTTCAAAAAAACTCACCTGCTTTGCCTGTAAAAATTTCGTAAAATTCAAAATAATAAATTTGATAAGGTATCGTTAAAAATCTTGACAGACAATTTGAGATTCTTAATCATGCGTAAAACGTAATGTTAACAGAATAAAATTTACATATAAATTTATAACATTAATAACTAATGCCACACCGGCCACGCTATGCCATGCCACCAACACCACCAGCGCCAACGACAGCCAGCTTTATCGCTATGGAGACGATTTTGAAAGAAAATATTTAAGTGTTGAAAAACACAAACTAAAACCAAAACCAAAAAGAAAAATGAAAAACAAAAATTAAAAAGAATGTTTTAAATGAGTTAAGCTTTCAACAGCAGAAACTATAACAACAGGAACCGTAACGGCGTAACGTAAGAACAACAATATGGACAATATGGACTGGGCCCAGTGCTTAACGAAATGCAGTTTTTAATTAAACCCATAAAACATTTTTATAACGAGCCAAAGATGCACTGGCAGACACTTTTGCCACAAAAGATATCAGCATACTTTCTTACAAACACCCATACATACACTTAAGGTGGTCAGATGCAAGGGAATTAAATTTATTTTTATTTGTGATACAAATAAAAATAAGGAAATGATATTGAAATATAAGATATGGAAACGAATAGTACAAATAATTAAATAAAATAATAAAATTTAACATGATGTTTAAGGCCTTATTTAAATAAAACTGTCATCATCGTTTCTCACAAGTTTATGTTGAAGCATATGTTTCAACAACAATATTATGCTCTATTCGCAGGAACAGGTGATAATTATTTGGTATCGAAATATGAGATGAAGTTATAAAAAATGGAAAATAGAAATAAAGCCGCTGAACTATCTGCTCATTTCAAGATGAAGCTTTACAGACGATGGATAATTTAGAATTGAATCTGTTGGTGGAAATAGAATTGAATTGTTTTTCATAAACTTCTGATTCTGGCCTCTTACGCTCGACTATTAAGAATTTTGCAGCAAGCAACTCGATTAAAACGTAAGGGCGTTGTCTTCCCTTACTGAAAACATCTGATCACATGGTAAGCCAGCAAGCTCGGCTGGAAAGTTTTGGTGCATCGTCTCTGTATCTCGGACCTTGCACCATTAGATAATAATTTCTTTCCATCTCTGGAGATTAGCTTTACGCTCAGAAACATTTACATTCGTTGGTGTGAAGTATATCTAATTTCTAACTCCGCTATTAAAACTTAAGTTACTTCAATACTTCTTCCGATGCTGATTCGAGTGAGCAATGCTGCCACTTTTTAGTTGGTTAGCTTCATGATAGACCGATGTTTGGATTGGCGACGGGGTTAAGCCATTCCCAGCACTTTTTACTTTATACAACTGAATTGTTTGGGACTGTTTATATAATTCTCAGCTGTCCAGCATATTTACTAGAGTTTTACAAACTCTGGACAACCTAAACGCCCTTCGATCAAATAGATCTCCTCTATTCTGTGTCTCACATGTTGTATATTGCACCGCTTTTCCGCCCCCAAGATTGGAGTAAGGGGTTTCAAATTCGATTTCTTTCTGTCCAAATTAGAACATACAACTGGTCACCTTTCAAAATTTCATCTCAAACGATTAACTACTTTGTATTTTTCGCAAATCATCAATTGGCAGCATCTTTTCTTTGATTTTAAAGAGCGAAATGACGGTATTTTTGGTATATTTTGTTGAAAAAATAAAACAGAAAAATGAAAATAAATTGATTAAATTCATTATTAAGCTGCCGAACTTAAACTCTTTAGTTAGGAGCCAACGAAGTTTAAAAGAAAATTTTTTTTAAAAAGTCCACCCAAAATAAAGTATAATTTGATAATGAAAATAAAAATAAGGAACAACAGCAGTAAGTCATGGTAAATTATGTTGGCATATATGAAAGTAAGAAAAATGAACTGAACTGAACGTTGGCTGGTCTCAATTCACAAGGTGTTCGTTCGTTCACTGGTCGTCTACACATTCAATTCAATTTTAATCATTTAATTCTCTGGAAGTGTGTCTCCTTACGTCTACTTGTTGTTTCCTTAATGCGAGTAGCAGGTTGCTAGACGTAAGCAACAAGATAACATTTGCATGTTACTATCACAAATGGCGGTAGCAGGCAGGCCTTAAATATGATCAATGAATGGTATAATGCACCATTAATAGTCGTGTAAAATTTTCTTTTACTCTTTTACCTTTATTTGGCTTACATTTTTCGCATTTTGAACCGGGCATACTATAAACCGTTGTCTCTCTTTTGGCCTTTTGTAATCTTTAACCGTTTAATTATGACAAGTGCCTGTGCTGTACATATGTGCCCCTGTGCATCAAAAGCCATGCATGCAAGGTGCATATGAATATGAATTTCTGTTGTGGCATAAACCTTAATAAAAAAAATTCAACCACTGCGCTATGCTTATGCCAGAGCATAACCGTTTTTGTCGCACAAGTGCTAAAGGGCGCGCAATTGTTTGCCCTTTTTGTAACATTATCTTCAATCGACATTTGTTCATGGCTTGAGGATATTTCTCCGTAAACATTTTTCTTGCTTACTACCTACCCCCCTACACCATCATTCTCTGCGAACAAAAACGTTTCAACGTTTTGCTATAATTATGTGTCAGTCAATAAGTTGACGATGAAAACAATAACAATGCAAGCATGTCTGCGCATTAACAGACGTTGCACATGCGCATCAGGTTCACTACTCCCCTATATATGTGTTTCCCATTGTTTTTCGTGCCGTTCGACGCTAATTGAAATGTACGAAATCTAAATAATAAACATAAATTTTCCCGAAAAGAAATGATAGTAATGACAATTCCAAATTGCAGTCATTTCATTCACCCTTAAAAAAAAATAGGCGGAATATTTATTGGCATTTTGTCATAATGAAAATATAATAACTTGTCAATCAATAAACGATCAGTAACACAGGTGATTAAATGAAAATAATTGCGTTTGTAATTATGAAGAGAAAAAAAAAAATTAAGAAGAAAAATACCATCATTTAGTTTTCGTGGTTTCTTGGTACAGCACTTGGTAATTAAAATTGCTCTCACTACATAAAAATTATGGTTATTGTTTGGTAATATCCAATACCTTCCAACATATGTATGTACATAAAAGCTTTTACAGCTTCAGTAGTACTTCTAGCTCATTTTTGATTTTATGTTCGCTTCTGCTTACTTTAGTCGAAAATTTTTGCTGTCCTTACTCAGCATCTGCAAAACAACAAATAGGAGGTATGTAAAAGTGGCTGTCCAAGAGGTTAAACACATTCAGATTGCGTGTGGTCTATTTGAATATCATGGTCTTTTAATACCCAAAATACTGGAACCATCCGGAGTTTCCAATGATGTATAGAATAAGTACAGATGGTTCCGTCTTATAACGCTGAACATGTCTTCAGAATGATAAGAATAGTTTCGTCGTCTTCACCGTTCTGCATCAATGCTTAGTAAAGACGCCGGTAACCGTTAAAAGTGATCCTTTCGACCGACTTGCTGTGCAATCTTGATAGTATCCGTAGTCACCTTCGAACGAAATCCATTATGTATTATGGTGTGTCCAATGTTGAAAAAGATCAATGATTGTATCATATATGGCCAATTCATACGTTCTGCAGTTTACGGAAAAGCCACTATATTGCGGTACTCATGTACTGTCAAATTCTGAAACCATCTGGCAGCCGTAGACCATCCAATAGGTCGTTATGTTAGAACCGAATGCCCTGACATTCGCTTGGATACGTATAATCTATATTCTTGAAGGTTCCTGATTCCCATGCTTCCAATTCCCACATTCCCAATTCCTATATTCTATATTCCTAATTGCGTAAGGATTCTTGCACGGACGATATTCGACCCGCTAATGCTAGTCGCCGTGGTCCAGTAGGTAGTGTGTCGGCTTATTAGACGAAAAGCCAGGATTCGAGCCCCAGACCAGACATCAAAATAAAATACAAAAAGTATTTCTTCGGCGACTTCCTCTCAGCAGATTTCTGGCAAAAAATATGAGAGTAAATAAAATTGCCATGAAAAGTTTCTCAAAAATCTGTCGTTCGGAGTCGACTTTAAACTGTAGGTCCCGCCACTCATGTATAAAATTAACACACACAACATAAGTGGTGTGAGAAACTAGGTCGTAATCCTGACTGAAGGGTTGTAATGACCAATTATGTATGTATGTATGTGCTGTGAAATTCTGAAACCATCTGGCAGCCATAGACCATCCTATTGGTCGTTATGTTAGAACCGAATGTCATGACATTCGCTAGGATACGTATAATCTATATTTTTGAAGGTTCCCTATTCCCATGTTCCCAATTCTCATATTTCCAATTCTTATATTCTTGAAAGTTCCTAATACCGTCAGGTTTCTTCGATGGACGATATTCGACCCACTAGTCGCCCATGAACACTAACTAGTGTTGGCAAGTGTTCAAAAACATCAGGGAAATTAATTGCAGACAGTGGTGTTGTGCTAATTTTTTTTTCACCGGAACGTGTTTCAGACTCGGGTTCACGGTTCGGAAAAACAAGACGGTTCGTTCTGGTTTTTGTTCCGGTTCGGGTTCGGTTCAAACCCTTGTTTATAAAAATATATATAAAATATAAAAATTCGTCAAAAATTAGAAAAAAAAAAATTTGCAATTCTTTTTAATTTTTTTTTTAAACGTCAGCCAATTCTCGTTATCAGAAATCATCTTTAGTTGCGGAACGCATTCCTGTCCAAAAAGGAAGTACCGGAACGACGTTCTGGAGCGTTCCGGCTCAACAACACCACTGATTGCAGAGTAAATTGTAAACTTAGCGATCTAAATTACGCTGACGCCAACTGTTTCCTTGCTTATAAGCGTTCAAGGATGTTAAACGACTTTGAGAAATTCGCCGCACTGATCGTATAATTGCTAAAACTAAAGTTGTGCGTATCAATACCAACAATACCCACCTGATTACTGTGGGCGATACACCAGTTAATACCGTAAATTCGGTGATTTAGTTGAAGACATTGCGTAAACAAAAGTTCGCGCAGTTTTTCTTTACATCGAGATGGCGTGGATATTAACATGTTTTTCAAGGAATACCAAAGAATGATTATTTAATGCGGTTGCATTGTTATAAGCCTTTATAAACGAATGTTTGAGAAGAAAAATACTCTTGTTTTGTCCTAAAAGAATCTCTAATGAATACCAATCGATATTTTCACTGCAAAAGCCTATTATCCGAGAAATTCGATATTGCAACTGAAAGTGAATTGGCCATCCTAACGGAACGGCCAAGTATTTAAAGTATTTCTAAATTTTGCAAATTGTCTCACTTTTTGTTTTTTGCGTCCTTGACTATTCGTATTTAAAATTCTACGAGAGAAAACCCTGATCATTTTGTTTAAATTGCTTTAAAGTTCCATATCGAAAAAAATTTAGAAAAAAAATCTTGTCATTGCAGTTTAATGACGTCAAACGAATTGAAATGATTGATTGGACATTGATAAATACTCTGCAAGATGTTTTAAATTTCAACATGTTTTCAAAGCATATGCTTAGATATGTTAAATACTTTCTATTCATCTGTCCTGATAAAATTTCACTAAAAGAGAAAAACGTCAATCATACGTACGGCGGCACTGTGTGGATTTCTATTTCTTTATTTCATGTTTAAAATTCCCAAACAAAAATTGATGATGACAAATCTTTCATAATTTCTGTCAACACTTTGAAGGAATTGTGTGGTGCACCGCATTCATCGGCACTCAAATATACTTAATATGTACTGTTCATACGTCTGTGTGTATGACAATTTAAATGTTTTTAATTTATGAAATTATTCCGACATATTTTAGCGTTTTTTTCTGAATTTTAATTATTTTTTTCTTGTTGCATTTTGTACAGCCAAATTGCTGTGGCTACATTTATGAGGATTAAATTATTAAATATTTACAATTCCATTAAAGAAATACACTGAATAAGATTTATTTATACGTTTCGATGGTTTAATTATAAAAACGATTTATTTTTATTTATTTTGACTTTGCGTGGTGGTGGTGGTGGAGTGCAAGGTAAGGATGGCTCATCATCGGCGAAAACATCATATGCCACCAACACAACGGCCACCACAGTCAGGCAGTTAGTATTGCTGCCTCAGTAAGAGACGAAATAAAGAAAACAAATTGCCCACACCTTGGCCACAATAATTTGCCAACATTTCAGCACATTTGTTGTTTATTTCAAGATGCCTCATAAATAGAAACGCTTGCTTGCAATAATTGTTTTATTCTCTCCATTATCTGTACAAGGAATTGTTTAATCGTTTGTTGTTCAAAGGGGGTGAAGGGGTTCAATTTTAGCAAGAGTGTTTTGTACAAATTTTTAAAGGAATTAAATCATAGTATGTCTATAAAACATATTCCTAGTAGTAAAGAAACTCACAAAGTAGGTGACAGTTAGTTCTGCCTCTACCTCAGGTCAGTTCATTTGAGTAAATGTCACGTCTATCAAATATTTCACTTACTCTCCAGCTGCCAACGAAATTGAATATCTCTGACTGCTTAACACCCAATTTAATTGAGGCAATTTGAAGCACTTATATCCTGTAACATGTCGGAGATAGTGAACTCTGCACCACCAACTCGAAAACAGTGCCATCTCCGACGATATCCTTATGTCCATACATACATACATAATTGGCCATTACAACCCTTTAGTCAGGATTACGGCCTAGCCATTCATGTTGTGTGTGTTAATTTTATAAATGAGTGGCGGGACCTACAGTTTAAAGTCGACTCCGAACGACAGATTTTTGATAAACTTTTTATGGCAATTTTCTATTTACTCTCAGAGTTTTTGTCATAAATCTGCTGAGAGAAAGTCGCCCAAGAAATATTTTTTTCATATTTCGTTTTGATGTCTGACCTGGGGTTTGAACCCTGGCCTTACGTCTAATAAGCCAACACACTACCTACTAGACTACCGCGACTATTTCCTTATGTCCATACTAAAGTTATTTTTGGATGATCCGAAATTTCCAGACCTATCTTTCTCTTTTGTCAACAAAGCTTATTGAGTCTGTAGTGTGCACACTCACTTGTATACGACATGGCAACTCCAACATTTGACATCTCACTAATCCACTGACACATGTTTGAATAAAACGTATATTTTGACGGCGTCATAAGTTTTCAGCGTACCATGTACTTCTACTTAAAATTCAATTAGTGTAAATCCCTCGACAAAGAAACTTTAAGTTAAGTTGAAAAATAAAATAATAAAAGGATTTTTATTGAAAACACTAAAGTGGTGACCACCGACTGCTACGATGCAGAACACTAACACAAACGCCACAGTAAATGCTGAGGATAACGCAGCGTCCTCACAAGTATCCCGAGTAGCCGTAAAACCACCACCTTTTTGGAAACCCGACCCCAAACTATGGTTTCTACAGGTGGAAGCACAGTTCATGCGAGCTGGTATTACTACAGACGACACGAAATATTATACGCTGGTGTCAGAGATTGATTCATCGATATTAAAATGTGCATCGGATATAATAACAACGCCTCCGGCCATTGGGAAATACGAAACACTCAAAAGGAGACTTATCGACGAGTTTTGTGAGTCCGACGACAGCCGATTTAAACGTCTATTCGACAATTTGGCTATGGAAGGAAAAAAACCTTCAATATTACTACGTGAAATAAGAGAACTGGCTGGCAATAAGTTGGACTCCGAAATTTTGAAATCGTTGTGGCTACGTCAATTGCCAATACAAATTCAACAAATTTTAGCAACAGTTGAGGGTGACGTCAGTGTACTGGCGAAAAAGGCCGATTGTATGATGGAAGTGCAAGAGCAACCGAAAGTCAACAACATCGATGAAAGCGGAAATTTGCACAAGGCCATAGCCGAATTGACGGAGAAATTTGATCGCCTAGAGAAGAACAGCCGCAACTACCATACGACCCCTCAACGGCAACGATCACCACGACGCAGTAACCTTTCACGCTCACGCACGTCCCGTTCACCATCAAATGAAATGTGTTGGTATCACCGAATAATTGGGGAAAGGGCAACAAAGTGCCGATCACCTTGCAGCTTTCGACCACGACATTCGGAAAACTTGTAAGCCCTCCGTTTTCGACGGCAAACGAAGAGGGCCACAACAACAATAATACACGCCGTCTTTATATTAAGGATAAAAACTCGAAATTACAATTTTTAATCGATACAGGGGCGGAATTATCTGTAATTCCCAAACCAAAGAACGTTCATCTACAACCATCTTTAATGAAATTACTTGCAGCGAACAATACGGAAATCAACACCTATGGTAAAAGACTCCTATCATTGGACATAGGATTGCGACGTCAGTTTAAATGGCTTTTTACGGTGGCCGACGTGTCGCACCCCATAATCGGCGCGGATTTTTTACAGAATTTTAACATTTTGGTGGACATGAAAGGTAAGTCCTTAGTAGACGCAACGACACAACTGCGTCAAGTGTGCCGGATAACCAACAGCGATTCATCAGTCATAACGATACATAAGACAAATGGCATCTTCCATGAACTACTGACACAATACATCGACCTCACAGATGATTCCCATGCTTTGTCCAAGAAACCTTCGGAGGTCAAGCATTATATTGAGACAAAGGGGCCCCCGGTGGCGCAGAAGGTCAGACGATTATCACCCGAGAAACTGGAGATTGCGAGAAAAGAGTTCGACTACATGTTGGACCGCGGCATCTGTGTACGATCGAAGAGCCAATGGGCTAGTCTTTTACATTTGGCCAAAAAACCTAATGGGTCATGGCGGCCCTGTGGCGACTTCAGACTTTTGAATGCCAGAACAATACACGACAATTACCCGGTACGCCATATACAGGATTTTACGAGTGAACTCGATGGTAAGACAATATTTTCGGTAATAGATTGCAAAAAAGCATACCATCACATACCTGTTAACCCTGGTGACGTAGCGAAGACGGCAGTTATAACGCCTTTCGGCTTATTCGAATTTAAATATATGGTATTTGGGTTACGGAACGCCGCACAAACATTTCAACGCTTCATGGACGATACGGTTAAGGGCCTCGACTTCGTTTTCCCATATTTAGATGACGTGCTCGTGGCATCATCATCGGTGGGAGAACATTTATCCCACTTACGACAACTTTTTGAAATTTATAGGGAAAAAGGCCTGGTTATTAATATAGAGAAATGTCAGTTGGGCCAATCCGAAGTCGAATTTTTAGGACACACGATAACCGCAAATGGCATTAAACCAATATCTCGCAAAGTCGAAGCCATCATTAATCGAAAAAGGCCAGTGGAGGTGCAAGATTTACGAAGCCTACTGGGTGCCATAAATTTCTACAGAAGATTCTTACCACATGCGGCCGAAATAGAACTACCCCTACAAAAGATGATGGGTCCATGCAAAAAGCGCGACCGGACAAAACTCAAGTGGTCCGCCGAAACCGAAGAGGCTTTCGAGAAAATTAAGGCCGAACTGGCAAACACAACCTTATTAACATTTCCCCGTAGGGGGGCCGACATTGCATTAATGACAGACGCTTCCGACAAGGCCATGGGTGCAGCTCTGCAGCAACGAGTAAACGGTCATTGGCAGCCCTTAGGATTCTTCTCCAAAAAATTTACTACGACGGAACAACGTTATAGTACGTACGACCGCGAGCTTATGGCTATATACTCAGCCATTAAATACTTTCGATTTTATTTAGAGGGCGCACAATTTACGGTGTTCACAGACCATAAACCATTGCTGCATTGTTTCGAACAGAGATGGGAACGCTTATCCCCACGCCAAACGAGACAGTTGAGTTTCATAAGCCAATTTTGCGTGAATATACGACACATAAGCGGCTCACAGAACATTGTGGCAGATGCTCTCTCGCGTTTAGAGACATTACGAATACCAGCGACTATCGATTACAAATTACTATTTGAGGAACAGGCGAAATGCCCCGAGCTACGAAACCTCATGCAATCGAATTCTACTTCACTTACCCTGCAGAAAATAAAGGTACCAGGTTGCGACGGCGAGATAATATGCGACACATCCACAGGCCAAACACGTCCATATATTCCGAGTTCATTACGACCGCTCGTCTTTGAATCATTACACGGACTATCACATCCAGGGATAAGGGCATCAACAAAATTAATCGCTAGAAATTTCGTTTGGAACAAGATGAAAGCCGAGGTAAGAATATTAGTAAAAAATTGTCAACAATGTCAGCGATGCAAGGTAACACGACACACGAAAAGCGATTTGGAAACATTCGCTGTACCAGACAAAAGGTTTGAACATATTAACATCGATTTGGTCGGCCCGCTTCCTATGTCGAACAACTGTAGCTACTGTTTAACATGTGTTGACAGGTATTCCCGATGGATCGAGGCCATTCCAGTTACGGACATCACGGCGGAAACTGTGGCAAAACCACTACTCAATGGGTGGATTAGTCGTTTCGGAGTACCAAAATTCATAACGACAGACCAGGGTCGCCAATTCGAAAACAACCTTTTTAACCACCTTTCGAAAATGTTGGGCATAAAACATATTAGAACAACTCCATACCATCCACAAGCTAATGGCCTGATAGAGCGTTGACATCGAGTTCTTAAAGCAGCGGTGAAATGTCACAATGCCAATACCAATTGGACTGAGGTGCTTCCTATTGTTTTGCTGGGTCTAAGAACAGCTGTAAAAGAGGACTTAGGGGTATCGGTAGCCGAAATGGTGTATGGACAGGCGATCAGATTACCCGGCGACTTCCTATCAGAAGAATCTAGCGCACATATCACCGAGAGCGAATTTCTTACAAAGCTCCAGCAGCATTTTGAAAATCTACGACCCACGTCGACGACACAACACGGAAAAAAATCAGTGTATGTTCCAAGGGACTTGAGATTTTGCACCCATGTTTTTCTGAGGGACGATACCGTACGTGCTCCGTTAAAGGCACCATATGACGGCCCCTACGCTGTACTGGAGAGACATCCAAAAACCTATACAATACTCGTTGGAACCAGGTCCAAGACCGTTTCTGTGGACAGATTGAAACCAGCTTACATCCCTATGGAATTATCCGAGTTGGAGTACAAACCACGTAAGGTTAGATTTTTGGACCAGCTTCCATATATGTCGCACCACGAAACTGGAAGGGGGGTGGTGTAGTGTGCACACTCACTTGTATACGACATGGCAACTCCAACATTTGACATCTCACTAATCCACTGACACATGTTTGAATAAAACGTATATTTTGACGGCGTCATAAGTTTTCAGCGTACCATGTACTTCTACTTAAAATTCAATTAGTGTAAATCCCTCGACAAAGAAACTTTAAGTTAAGTTGAAAAATAAAATAATAAAAGGATTTTTATTGAAAACACTAAAAGTCTATAATTTAAGGCTTCTCAGCATGACCGAATCCTTCGAGACAGGTTATTAAAGCAATCTATTACGACCAATTTTGAATAGGCAGTCCGTCAAAACAAGGTTAAAATACTCTTTTACATACTGGTCATCGTCATTATTGTCTACAATTGTTTACTTTTATTTTTTTTTCTTCATTCTTGTCTTGTCTTGTGTTTTCTTTTCATCTTAAAGAATGACAGCAAATTATGATATGATTCTGATCATAATTTTCACGCAAATGATTTCTCTCCTGATGGCTGCAACTGGCATGATCACTTAATTGGTGGTGGTGGCGAGGGTGAGAAATTCTTTCTTGACTATAATGTTATTGCTGTTGTTTGGTATCATCATCGCCATTACCATTTGACGATTGTTTATGTGCTTTTTGACCCACAAGGTGCTTTCGCATCGTACATTAACGTTTTCATTTTTTTGGGTCTTGATCTCGAGGTCTCCTTATGATTATTGTTATTACTGTTGGTGTTTTCTCTTTAAGCCATGATATATTGTTATTTGTTTTGAACAAGCAAAATTACTTGCAGTCAGCATCTTTAAAGCGGAAAAAGCGTTTGTATTTCAATGAAAATCAAAAGTGGCACGTTTTTGAATTGGATTTTTTAATTTCTTGTATGTTTTGCTTTAAAAACTTTAGAAATTTACTTGTTAATCCCTAACAAAAAAAATGGTGTCAAATTCCTTAAGAACTTCACATTAAACTTTAAATATGTTTCGGCATTTTTTTACAAGCTTCCAAATTATTTCTTTTTATATTCCAAAATTTCATTTTGTTTTACTGGCCCACAAAACATTTATTTCCCCCCCTAATAAATTTTTTTTAAACGATCTGATGAAAGAAAAACGTTTATTTGGTTTCTTTTGTACAACAACTGCCTAGTATTGGTTGTGCTTGCAGCGACCCAATAGGCAAATGTGTGAATAGACTCTAAGGAAATAATATTAGATTTTCTGTAATTTTTTTTTTAATTTTACAACACTTAACGAATACACGACACATGGCTTTATAGGCCATTAGTGGATAAAGATGCTTGCGACAGCATGAATATGCCGTAGAGCCATCAAAAGCAAACAAATGGTAGAGGCAGAGAAGCAGAGTGTCAAATACTTTTCATTTTTGTAAAATAGTGCAGATAAAAAAAATTAAAAATAAATTTTAACACCAGTTCAGTAAATTTTTCAAAAAGAAAAAGAAAAATTCTGTGCAGTTAATAAGTCTCGAAGAAGGAAGAGGTTGTTGCAAGTTAATAAAAAAAAAACATAATTTTGTTCTACCGTTCAAATGTTGTTGAAATGAATTAAAAGAAATTGTGTGTGAGTTATTAAATTATATTAAAATTCTTTTCATATTCACATGCATATAGCCTATGAGTCGTTCAGTGCTTTACAATGATGAGATCGGCCTGGATGGCCTTGATTGTATTTACCTTGGAAGGCATTTACCGATTGTCATTGGCGGCAGACCCTCCTTGAAGAATCTGATCGCATTTAGACCAGACTTTAAGCCCATTATGATACCAGAATTTAGATTGTCTCCCTAGAAAACCGTTTCAATTCCGAAGTAATTTTCACTTCTCAAATAATATTTATTTTGAGAAAATCACGTAAGGAGTCTTGGACACACAGAGTTTGTTTGCAGAAAGAGTCTAGCCAAGGATGATTTTCTGGACTACATCCCCACCTTCATATAACTATGGAAATAACTAAGAGATGCTAGTCAGTTGTATAACGGAATAATACTTAAAATCTTCGAAGCTAATTACCTAACCTAACTTTCGACTTGCTACTCTCACAGATATTACTCAAGGGCATGCCAGGTTTTTCAGCGTAACTTCCCATAGGACAGCAGCTTATAAGAAACGCAATAGTGTGATGGAAGTTCAATGGGATTGAGGGACAAAGACAATAATTATTTTTCATCTCCAGATCAGAAAGACTTGGTAGGTCATTGGCATACTGTATTAAGCCTTAGTATGGTAGGATTGCCACCTATCGTTGCCTATAAATATCGGCACTTTCTCAAGTGGTGGTGGTTGTATTTGATCTCCTGTGCTGTCTTTTGTGGGAAATCACGTGTTAATAAGTGATTGGTGTACTGAAGGATAGGTCCTAGTGTTGTCTTTCCACTCTTCCTCAAGAAGGTATGTTACCTGGTCTTTCTATTAATTTTGTTCATAATGTAATCCCCTGAAGACAATAAGAGGGCAGAAGTAATCTGGGTGTATGATATGGAAAGTGATTGAAAGCTCTTAACATTTTTTCGTCTTCTCCTGGATACGAAACTGGTATTGTTCACATTTATTCCCAACCATTTCTATCGCTACGCCTAAATCCACAGAACATTGCAAATCTTCTAGAGATCTTTACTTTGCTGTCATAGAAATTAATATGTTTTTGGAAATATTTTTTGTTTTCAAATACATATCCATGTATGTACATACAGAGAAATTAATTGTCGCTACAAATTTTATACAATTTATAATCAATAAATAAATTTTTAATTTTTATTTTACAAAAAAATTATAAGAAAACCAAGAAAAAAAAACTACATAGACACATACACATACATTTCATCACATGACCTCAAATCACGAAGGAAGATTTACGAGGGTATTAATTTTTTAAAATATTTCCACCACAAAACTAAAAGACACAAATTTTGATCTCCCGTATATAAATAATAAAAGCTAAAGTATCCATGCCAACATTGGTATAGCATCCCAGCATAGAAATTTATGTCTAACAAATGGGCCAATTAACACATGCTAACCAATTGCCTACAACACTCTAAAATTCTCTAGTGCTTATCGAACACAATGCGTCTGTCGGTCTGTCTACCGGCTGTGACAAACAGCAAAAAAAAAAAATCTTAATCCCATGGAAAAGAGAACTTATTTGTGTATCAAAGCAGCAAAAAGAATTTAAAGTAATCAAAAAATTAAAATCATATAAAAAAATATACGATATTTTAAACAAAAAAAAAAAAAAAACGGCCATAAATTTTCAAGTAAAATTTCAAAATGAAATGAACTGAAAAGAAATGAAAATGAAAACGACAAAGAAAAGTTTGACATCTGTTGTTTTGTTCAAATATTTACAAGTTTTTCAAATGGATTTGAAAAGAAAATTCTCAAATAAAAATAAAAAAACACAAATTTTTTTAATACGAGTAGTTGTTGTTATTATTTCAGTGGACTTTATTGTATATTTTTCCAAAGAGACAAGTTAAAAATATTTTCTATTTTTCTTAAAGATTTTGAAATATTTTTGTATGTCTGTTCAAATACCTATTCCTTTCCGCCCCATTCATTGTAGTTGTTGCTATTGTTGTTGTCCAATGATTATGATGAGAGATGGTTTTTGGTTGATAAAATTGCCAGAACAATTAAGTAGATTAATAAATTGAACGAAATATTTCAAATTTTTTTGCTAATTTTTTTTAAATTTTTTCTTTTTTTTTTATAAAAAAAATTTATAATTTTGTTGAAACGTTATAAACATAAATTTAAGTAAATTAACAAGTTTATTTATGCATTTATTATATATTTTTCTAAAGAATTTTTTATTTATTTGATTTGATTTTATATGTCGCTTTGTAGGTGAGGCATTAGCTGGTGTTTTAAATTGCAACCGTTTAACACACGGACCAGATACGTTTTTTTTTCAGAAATTGTTTACCACAAAAAAGACATCTGCAGCCATAGAAATCTTTAGGAGTGTAAATAAGAATTATTCATGGTAAACTTTGTTTATTTATTAGTGAAAAATCAAATTTATCATGAATATTTGGCTTTTTTTTTACCAACTTACACATGTTTTTGTCATCGATGCGATATGAAGAACAAATAAGGGACTAAGGAAGGCTAAATGCGATAGCTGTAGGTACTTTATGTGAGTATAGAGTCTTTGTTGGAGGCAGCAAGAGTTTATAAATCGATCAGAGTTGATAACCTTATTGATTAAGTAGAATGGTATCTGTATTCCTGCAAACACATTTCCCAGAAACAGAAGAAACTGCTAGAAAAAGCCTGAGTCATAACAAGACTTAATAATAAAAAAGTATGTATCAGTTTGCAGGCAACATACCACTTTAAGTGTGGCATATAGTCAAGGGTCAAGGAAAAATAATTGAACAGGATCGGGGGTGTGAAATATTCAAAACCCAAGGGGGTAGGGTGTTGGCTTATTAGATGTAAGGACTCGGTTCAAACCCAGGTCAGACATCGCGAAGAAATCGAAATATGAAAAATATTTCTTCGGCGACTTTCTCTCAGTGGATGTCTCGCACAAACTCTGAGAGTAAATAAAATTGCCATGAAAATATGTCGTTCGGAGTCAACTTTAAACTGTAGGTCCCACCACTCATGTATAAAAGCAAGATACAAAACGTCAGTGGTGTGAGAAGCTTGGTCGTAATCCTTTACGTACAATTATGTACAGCAATTCTAGAAGTCACCGTAGTCTAGTAGGTAGTGTGTTGGCTTATTAGACCTAAAGACAGGGTTCGAACCCCAGGCCAGACATCAAAACAAAATACAAAAAGTATTTCTTCGGAGACTTCCTATCAGCAGATTTGTGGCAAAAACTCTGCGAGTAATTACAATTGCCATGAAAAGTTTCTCAAAATTCTGTCGGTCGGAGTCGACTTTAAACTGTAGGTCCCACTACTCATGTATAAAATTAATAAACACAACATATGTGGTGTGAGAAACTAGGTCGTAATCCTGACTGAAGGGTTGTAATGACCAATTATGTATGTATGTACAGAAAAACTGGCGAGAATCTTCCCAGCAAAAGTCTATGCCATGGAAAGATGAGCTTATTTCAATTTGGATTTCCTGCAATTGGTATTTCCCCACTTTTAATGGGCCGATAGTGCCACAACCACCTATCAAGATTTAGAAGTGTTAACTCGGTTAAAGAAAAGACTCTTCTCAAGCCAAATAGGTTCAGAACAATCGTTTTTCTGCATAATTGCTGTGGGAAGAAGTATGTAACTTGTCCAGAATGAGGATCGATTGCTTCAAGCTCAATATGTATCATCTGCTACACAAATTTTATTTTTGTTTCGATTTCTCTTTAGAATTTCCTAAATTTAAGGGGTAAAATGGTTATCTCTTTAGAGATATATTCAGAACGACAACAACATTTACAACATTTCTAAATCCCCTTTTCATGCCCTAATGTGTTTAAAACGTCTTTGGAAAAAGTCAAAGTTTATCTCAAATTCTTTTTTAAACTTTTTCCACTTTTAAAAACACTTGAAAAAGAAATCATGCCCGACATTTGTTCATCTGTTTAATAATTCAGTTTAACGAGTGACTCATGCCAATTCAATTTGTTTATAAAATTTAACAGATGTTTTCTTAAAATGATTTCTTGTTTCCCACTTTTCCGGCAGATTTTGCTGTCTGTGCTGACTTAATGAGCCTACTTAAAAAATTTCTAAAACAACAAAAAACAACAAAAAAAAAAACGAAAAAATAAAATTATAAGTGAGGGAAGTCAAAACTTTTAATTTTCAATAATTTTTTTCTTTTCTCTGTCTTTAAATTGTTTGGGGAAAGAAAACAACTCAATACGTACCATACATATGTACATACAATCATAATTATGTTTTAAATATTTAAAAATGATTTTCGAAAAACACAAGTCATGTGTATTGTTGTTCAAAAAATAAATGTTTAAGCGACAAGACGTACTGTGTGTGTTGCATGCCTTGCCTTTCATATTTTTTGCAAAAAATAAAAAAAAAATTTAAAGAAACGCTGTCTGTCACTTAATAAAGTGCAACAAACAGTCACAACACCCATAATCAGATGTTGATACAGATGATCATCATCATCGGTACTGATGATGAGGAAGATGAAGAATGCCGCTGTGGAAAACTTTAATATTTGCTTTCCTCTTTGTTTGCAGTGTTTTTGTGCTATAAAACTACACTGTTTCCATGGCTGTTGCATTATGTGGATAGTAAAGATCAGATTAAGATCGGAAAAATGAAATTACCAGCATTTCCAATTAACTGAAAAGCTTTCCTACCGCATTTGTATGCAAAAACTAAGTTTGAAAGTTATCCCGGAGAACATTGCTTATAGTGAAGTTAAATTTTTTTTTCAAGGAATTCAAAAAATGCAAACTATTGGAAATGGTATACATATGTACATATTTTTATTGTTGCTGTTGTTTTTTCCCTATGCATATTTAATAAAAATGTTTATGATTACAACGATCAGTTTTCGTAACCATCCATATAAAATATTTAAATATGAACGACCCACCACAATACCGGCAATTCATATTTCATTGACTCATTCATCTTGAAATTGTTTAAACTGGTAACGATCAGTAAAAGTGGCATCAACATGTTGTACGTAGTGAAGTACTACATATATACCGCCAGTCATTCATCCATTCCAACATTCATCCTGCAAACCAGACTATATCAAGCCAACCATACGCTGAATGCTTGATAGCGCAGACAGTCAAAATAATAACATGTGCCCCAAAGCAATGCATTGCAAAAAAGACTATAAAATAAATTCTTTGAGGGGTAAGGAGAAATCTTGAGGGGGGAGGGGGAAATCTTGTATAAACACAAATTTTCAGATTTCGTTGGATAACAAAAGCAAAAGAAAAAAAATAAACACCACCACAAGCAAAAAAAGTTGAAAAACACATGTACTTGCATCTCTTATGCCTTCTGTACTTCACTTGCACTTCATCTGTTGCAAGTTGTTGTTATAAAAATTTTTTTTTTTAGTTGTTTTGCTTTTTGTTTTGCTGTTTTAATTCATTCATTTTGGTTTCAATCAATTTGATTGTATTGTTTTTGCTTTTTTTGAACGTTTACTCAAAGCAATTGAGTTGAATTTATTTTGGAGCCTTTCCTCTTCCTATACGAGATGCAACATCATCATCATCATTGCCGTCATCATTATTATTAGTTTAATATGCCACTTGAATAACCGAAATGAAAATATTTAATATTTAGCTTTTATTGTTGTTGTGGTTGTTGTTTTATTTCAAGATTTAAAACGAAAAACACTTCACTTGCCCTCACACTTGCACCATCAACGGCTGATTATCAACAGATGTTACCAAACGATTTCGAATTTAAGCAAATTTCGAAGATAAGAGCAAAAATAGATTCTTGAGGCAGCAAATTAAAAAAATATTTTTTCTGTGAAGTCTGGTTTGCTTTTAAAATGTTATGATGTAATTTCAGACACTTAACGTCTATTGGGTCAGATAAAAAGTATCCAAAAAACCAAAAGAATTCTTCTGTTTACTCACAACAGTTTTCCTACAAAAGTTTCGGTTTCGTTCGGATTGTGTTACAGGCTGGGCACAAGATTGAATTCCATGTGGTTCGATTTTGTGCGAATTTTCTCGAATTTCTTACAACAAAACGTCGAGAGATTACTCTCAAGCTTATCTTTCCGTTGGAGTTTTCTATGAACCCTTCTGGGAATTGCCTGGGTTCCCTTCCGGATCTTCATTCATCTGCCGACATGTCATAGTCAACGTAGCCTCTGCTGTTTAATGAGCTCTAGTATTTAAATGTCGATATAGAACTCATAAAAGTTCAGGCGATTTTTATATTTTTCGCCTTCTTAGAATTCTTCTTTAAAATACCCCAAGATTAGCTTCGTCTGCTTGCGTAAGTACCCTGCTTAGCTCTCAGAAAACATGAGATTCGTTTTGAATTCCTTGACTGTCATATTTCTTATCGTAAATAATTTAATATAATTTGTAATTGTATTGTAATTAATTAATTAATTAATAAATAATACTTTGCTTCAATTTCAGATTCTTTAATCGTTGAATTTGTCACTAGGACTAGCCTTTTCCCGGAGGTTTTTACGTTGACACATACTTATTAACGTTCCATGCGTTAATCTGAACTCATGCTAGTACAACGGAATTAACTTGTAGCTCCCAAGAAAGCTTCGCTTGATGGTGTCAAAACTTATGTAGTTAGACACACTATGTACTACATTTGCATTGGCAAAGCAAATATATTATGCGTATGGATGAAAATGCTCCAGCAAACAAATTCGTTCAACGTAGAAAAAGAAGAACGAAAACGAAACTGTGGATGAAAGTTGAAGCAGTTCTACCAAAGCTTGATATTCGAAACTGCAGTTAAAGCAAATGAAAATCAATTCCGAATGAAGCTATTGATCGAAACGATTGCATGGACCCATTTAGGTAAGTCATTTACAAGAGTTATTATTTAAAATGAACCACAACAATTCCTTATGTTCGTTAGCATAAAAACCCCATTATAGGTCGCAAAATATGGTTAATGTTTTCATGTTAATAAAATAATTAAATATTATTAAAATACCGTTGATAATGAACAATAAGGCAGCAATAACTTAATCAGTATATGGTGTAGAATGTTTCTTTATAATATTTTCGCGACATTAATGGTTGACAATATGCCTCTAAAAAGCTCCAATTAGCTGGAAATAATTCCTATCAAAGGCTACACATCATGTATGACGGTGTTTTAAATTAATTGTATTACACGTTCATATTAATAATAAATTAAATAATTAATAATGCTTTTTAAAATAAAATGTTTTCGATATGAAAACAACAAACCATTTCAAAAAAAAAAAATAACAACAAAATCAAACAATAAAGAACAACTTTTTATACAATATTATGGGCCACATTAACCGAGACACTCAATGCCAATCAACAGCTGCCATTGTCGGTCATTTGCCACAATAATTCAGAACTTACCATACAATGCTTAAAATTAATACAAAACCAAAAAATATTTATCGATATCATAATTTGTTTAGATTACATACAGACTTTACATATGTATATACATATGTATGTACATATGTAATATTGGTTCTTTGTCTTTTCAAAACTTATATTGCTATGCTGGCGCATCTTTTTAGTGGTAAACATAACAACTGCAACGATAATGTGGCAGGCACATCATTTAATTCCGTTAAAGAGTTTTTTCCTTTCGTTTTTGTTGAAAGCTTTTGGGGGCAGGTGTTTATATCTGGCATGCGGTACATAAAAGTCTTGATTTTTGTTTTTGTTGCTGCGAAAATTGGTCGTACATTTTTGAGAATTTAATTAACACTTAAAATAAGTACGACGATGGCGATTCTGATTATGATAATTCTGAAGGGGCATCATCAACAGAAAATTCTTTGTTCTGCAGCAAGGCAAGCATGCACTTTGGTCGAATGTTAAAGGAGTTACAATTGTAAATCCAGTAGGTATTGGAATTATTCCTGACTGTTATTATAAGTGGCTTTAGCCTCTCAGCTCTATAATCGAAATCTTTAAAGACTATGTGGTACTGGTCAGAAGTATAAAATAACTGCCTCTGAAATGCAATTATGCTGCACAGGTTCCATGTATGCTTTAGTTTTCTTCATTGCAAAATGTACATAGCTAAACTATAGATTTTCTTAAACCCGTTTGTTTTGAGAAAATGCGCCCCTTTCGTCGAATATAGCCATCCAAATTCCTCTCCCTACTCAAATTAATGGGTCTGACCTTTTTATCAGTATGGAAGGTGCAAAATCAAAGAGAAACTTTGTGATATGTACCCTTAAAAAGAACTAAAGAACAATAGGTTAGGTTAGGTTAAAGGACGTGCACTTGTCAATTAAGACAAGTACAGTAACCGGAGGTCAAATTGACCCATTGTACAACGTCCTAGTTTCTCACACCACTTATGTTGTGTGTGTTAATTTTATACATGAGTGGTGGGACCTACAGTTTAAAGTCGACTCCGAACGACAGATTTTTATTTATTGAGAAACTTTTCATGACAATTTTTATTTACTCTAAGAGTTTTTACCAGAAATCTACTGAGAGGAAGTCGCCGAAAAAATACTTTTTGTATTTTGTCTTGATGTCTAGCCTGGGGCTCGAATCCTGGCTTTTAAGTCTAATAGGCCAAGACACTACCTACTAGACTACGGCGACTTGAAAGAACAATAAAGAAATATAAAATAAAAAAACAAGACGATAATAAGTTGTGGACTTACTAGCATTATCCAGAAAACGCTTCATACTTCAAAAATAAAAAACTAAAACAATGCGAGAATAGCTACAGTTCAATCCCAGTCTTTCTCAAGCCTTATACTTTTGTAAAAAGTCATTACATTGTCCTCATATTGCAGTTTTTCCTCAAAGAAAAATTCGTTACAAGTGTAACTTATGGCTTAACGAACTTAGTATACATAGACCACAAGTGTACAACATATTCTTGCCGCCACATTCTTCCTGCTTGTTCTTGCCAGGCAGAACGTGTCTCTATATTTTACTGACTCAATCTTTTCCAACACTTTATGGGCTTCTTGATTATTTTTATGTTGATAACGTTTATGCTGATGGTTATTTATGCTGTCATAATTTTGTAACTTTTTAACTTTTAAATTGTATTTGGGTCAAAATCATTAAATTTTAAAGTTTAGGGCTTAAGCTTAAAGGCTTAAAGCTTAAGCTTAGTTAAGATTAATTTATGAGGCAAACACCACGTTCTTGAGTGCCTTTTTTTTTGCGTTAAGAAAGGATCAAGTCTTCGACACTTTAAAAAAATTGCCAATTAGGAGCGAAATGAAAAAAATAAATACCTACTTGAGGTAATAGTTGTGAAGATATGGCAGTGTTTGGTGTTTTAATTGCCCGCCAAATTTTTAATTATTCCTGCTTGTCTTTATGTATGATTTGCTCTAAACAGAGCAAGTGTGAATAATTCTTTAATGTTAATGACAGTGACCGTAATGTCAATATAAATGACTTTAAATGATGAGGGGATATTTATTTAAATAATTAACGCATTCTACCTACCGGTTCTTAATAGCTGTTAATTACTGAACATGTTATTTCGGTGCCTTTTTAACGAAAAAACAAAACAGCGCCTCAAATTTCCTTATTGTTCAGTTTTAAGGCCATTATATGGACCACAAGTGTCTGCTTACACGGTGTGACACATGTTGGCCACTTAAATTTACGACTTATAATTGCAGTTTTTAAAACTTCGCCATAATCATTTATTCTCAAGCAATTCGTTTAACGCTATTCTGGCTCCAGAAAAAAAAATAGTTTAAAAATAATAATGAAACAATTTTTGTTGTTGCTGTTGTGGTTTTTTTGCAACACCTTAAATTTATTAACCAAAATTATGTGCCACAAACATAATGATTTGAAACAATCGGTCTTTACCCATCCATGGTGTTTTTTCGTTTTTTTTTTTCATTTTGGTTTGCATATGAATATGCAGCATCTGAATAGGCCCTTTTCAATATACATACGTATGAATGTAGTATGTACACATACATATAATCTTTTGTCATTACCAACTTATCACCGTTTAAAACTATATGATCATTAAGTATGGTTTGGTAAGACGACACTCTTCTGAGCTGCATATTTAAGGGCAAATAGTATTCAAGAGGCCACCTTTTTAAAATTAATGAAGAATGCTTTTGTTTTTCACTCTAGACTGGTTAAAATTGCATATTCTTTTATGGTTTTACAGTTGAGAGAGAGAGAGAGAGAGAGGGAGAGTGTAATATACTAAATTGACATGATTTATTGTCTTGTCTCTTGCGAAAACCGCATTCATACCGCTTTGGCGACTAATTTGTCGGATGGTGCCTATGAATAGCCAGACATCTGTTTAGTTTTTAACGTGACAATTAAGTTTTATTTTTAATTACTATGTATATAATCGTTATATTGTTTTTGTTTTAAGTTTTCTTTTTGCAAGTAAATATTTATTATCATGTATTTAAAGAGTTAAAAAAGCTATAATACATGACCATTAAAATAGTCAAAATGGGTAATTAAACATGTTCTCAGTTGCATGTATAATTCTAGGATATTCCTTGATCAAAGAAATGCAAGGAGGCAATTAACAGTTCCTCTCTGCATGGCATGCTACGCATTAATGGGAACCTAGCCATGGAGATGCGAATAACTTAACTGAAAAGCTAGAGAATTACACAACGTAAGCCTGAATAGCCTAATGATTTTTAGTGTATTGAAAACCAGACTACAAAAGTGGATAGAAATGTCGCGTAAACTGTTATAAGCACACAGGAGGAAAAACTGCAAAGACCTTCTAATGGGATGAATCGTATAATACCGGGTTATACATTTCGTGGTTTCAAAAGTAAACGTAAATAAAATATTTTTTTCATGATATTTCTTTTTTATTGTAAAGTTTGAACGTTGACATTATGTGTGAAACACTACATCATTTAAACGACCGCCACGCGAAGTGTGTCAAGCATAGATTCTTTTGAGGTAATTTCCGACCACTTTTTGACACATATTGGGCGGTATCTCAGCCATAACTTGACGAATGTTGGTTTTTAAGTGCTCAAGAGTTGAAGGTTTATCTGCATAAACACGGTCTTTCGCGTAGCACCACAAAAAAAGTCTAATGGTGTCAAATCGTATGATCTTGGTGGCCAGTTGATATCGCCACGACGAGAAATTACGCGGCCAGGAAATGTCTCTTGCAATTAAGCCATATTCGCTCGAGTTGTGAGGCATGTGGCACCGTCTTGTTGAACCCACATATTCAAGTTGTATTCTTCAATAGCAGGCAAAAAAAAAGTCGGTTATCATATGACCATAACGCTCCGAATTGACGGTGACAGTCGTTTCATCGACGTTTTCGAAGAATTAAGGTCCAATTACACCTTCGGACCAAAGAGCGCACCAAACAGTGACTTTTTCTGGATGTAATGGCCTCTCTTGAGGATTCTCAGAACCCCAAATACGACAATTTTGTTTATTAACATAACCACCGAGTGTGAAATGTGCTTCATCGCTGAAGAAAATTTTTTTTCGAAAAATTGCCGTCCACCGCCTGTTGTTCAAGCACCCATTCCACGTATCTACGAAGTTGTGAATGGTCAGCTGGCTTCAGTTGTTGCGTGAGCTGGACTTTATATGGATGTAGGTGTAGATCTAAATGCAAAATACGCCATAATGTGCCGTAAGACAGTTCTAATTCCGGACAACGACGACGAATCGACACATTCGGGTCTTCGGCAACACTTTCACTTACAATAGCGATATTTTCAGCGGAACGAGCGAAACGATGATGCACAGGCCTTCCAATATTTGTAACCGCTCTAGTCTCTTCAAATTTCTTCACAATTTTGCCAATTGCTTGCGTAGTTGGACGATTATGTAAACCATAATCTCCTCTTAAAGCACGATAAGTGGCTGTGGCAGAATCACCATTTTCAACTGAAAAGAAAAAATTGGTTTCACAACATAGTTTGACAGATGTCGAATTCCAGTCCCATACTTTTGAAACCACGAAATGGATAGCCCTTTACATAATGAATGTATGCCACATAGTGGAGCCATCATTGCGCAGCTGTTGTAAGGTCAAGCTTCTAATTTTATAGAGCAAACACCATACCAGACATAAGTCATCCCAGAGCAGTGCTCTAGAAGAATCTAAGGAAGTTTCTACAAACCACAAACTTCTTATGAGAAGTATGGTTTGCTCTTTCTTAGTGTGAGCGTATGACAAGCAATCTTGACAGCTTAGGTGTGTGTCGATAGGTATGAGATCTAAAAATCTCGCTCTCATTTCCTCCAACCTATTTGCAGTCGCCGTAGTCTAGTAGGTAGTGTGTTGGCTTATTAGACGTGAAAGCCAGGGTTCGATCCCCAGGCCAGACAACAAAACAAAATACAAAAACTGTTTCTTCGGCGGCTTCCTCTCAGCAGATTTCTGGCAAAAACTCTGAGAGTAAATAAAATTGCCATGAAAAGTTTCTCAAAAATCTGTCGTTCGGAGTCGACTTTAAACTGTAGGTCCCACTACTCATGTATAAAATTTACACACAACATAAGTGGTTACCCAGCACCTGATCTGGAACAGATCCCAGCCGGACTATTACGGGGCATGTTGCGATGAGGAGGAGTTGGAGACTATCGAACACCTCCTCTGTAACGGCCCAGCCCTTGGTAGGTTGAGGTTGAGGACCCTTGGCGGGGCCTTCTTTGAGGTTTTGAATTCTGTGTCTGCCGACATCAAGGCTCTCCACAGAGCGCTAGGCCTTCATCAGTGTAGTCGCGCTCTCCCCTTTTTGTTGTGTCTCATCTGTGTTTTTGTTTTGTGTCTTATCTGTGTAATTCCTCCACTTCCCATTCTCCACCTTTCCTACATCCTCTCCTTTTTATCCCTCTATTATCCTTCCCTCTTTAAGGACGTTGTACAATGGGTCAATTCGACCTCCGGGTACTGTACACGTGCTCTAAACTAACATGGTGTGAGAAACTAGGTCGTAATCCTGACTGAAGGGTTGTAATGACCAATTATGTATGTATGTATGTATGTATTTGCATATTTAATACCTTATATCTTTATGTTACATAGGACCGCAACAAATATTTTCCAATTCTTTATATCCGCGGACATGAGTTTTCCTTTACTCCAAGCTAGCAACTCAAGAACCTGGATATATCGTTAGTCGCTCGAAATCATATCAGTTGCTTTAAAGGTTTTTTACGTGATTGTACTACCAATTTTATTTATGATGAGGTAACACTAGAGTTGTTGAACTCATTTAACGTTATGTAGTATTAAAGGCCGTGTCACATAGACAATCTAAGGGCCGTTTCCAGAATAGTGATTTTCTTAGAATAAGTCCTGTGGATTTCAGTTGATTGCCAACACCGGCAGCTAAAAAATTTCTGTAAAACTTGTTAAGTATGGCATATCGAAGAAGATATGAACCCAATAACTTGCATCTTTTTGATAAAAAAAAACTATTCGGCTTTCTTGGTCATACAGCTGCAGTACTTTAGTGAAAAATTCCTTTAAAAGCCTTTTTTAAATAACAATTTATTTCGTTACCAAATACACGTAATAACATCATTGCAGGTGTATTTTTTTTTGGTTTTGATATGATTAATGACACTGTAATCTGATTTAAGGCTTAAACTTTTTTAAGGATTCCCTGCCTCTGCGACTATAAAATATCATAATCACATAATCACAGTTATTTGAATTTCGATAATAAAGTTGTTGGTAATCCAAAACCAGTACTTGACACAAACCAAAAATTGTTTGGCGCCAATTACGGTGTGTTTTTTTTAAGCAGCTGTAGGCTTCTCAAAGTGCGACTTTCTAAATTCACAACTTTGGTGGCATTTCATTGAAAGAAACCTTTTCTGAAACATAAATTATGAATATTTTAAAACAAAAGAGACAGTAAGAGGCATGAAAGTTTCATCATTTCAATGTAAATTTAAAGAAGAAAAGCAGAATTATAGAAAAAAAAAAAAAAAAACGTTTGGTATGTGCGAATTATTTGATGTTGCCACCATAATTCATTTCAAGTCAACTAATCGCCTTTTTAGTTTCTTTTTGGCCTCCGATTAAATGCAATAAAATTAAAAATATTGTCATTAAGTAGAGACATTAAGATGTACAAAAATATATACATGCGCGTACATAGTTGATGGACAGACAAATAGGGAAATAAGTCTTCCTCTGTATTTGGTGCTGCTGTTTGTTGCTTCTTCTTGTTCGTTTTCTTTTTCTATATGTGGCGTCTTAATGTGTCATTTAAACTCATAAATTTGCGTGTTTCTCTTCTTATGGATGATTGTATAGTTGAAGAGGATTTGCGCCTACGCATAAAAATTCTTTTAGTTGGCAGCACTGCTAGTAGAGCATAAAATAAAATGCTTCTGCCTGCATACTCTAGTAGCTGTGGCAGGAGAGTGTATGTAAGCATTTGGATAATTGCAATTAAAAATATTAAAAAAAAAACAACAAATGAAACAAGGACTTTGAAATGAAATTAAAGAAAAAGATGACTTTTTTCCTTTTAAAATTTTATAGAATAAAATTTATGGCCATTTCTTATGCTACAGTGTTGTTGTTGTTGCAGTAGTAACACATTTACAGCGTCGTTGAAGTCTTATTTTATTGGATTGTCCACAAAAACAAAAAAAAAACAAAATAATGAACACAAGGAAAATATTGGCTTTTCCACAACATGATGCAGCACAAAATGACAACGAACGTTGCCATCATCTTCTGCCACATCACACTTGCTGTGCATGCATTTGCATGCTTCTATGTGCAGATGTATGTACATATGTGAGTGCCAGCCCTAAAATATCTACAAAAGAAAAACTAGAGTCTTAAAGAAATAAAGAAAAGCGTTGTAGTGACACTTAAACACTACTGTTGGCAAATTGCAGATGATGCGTTTTGCCAACTTGGCATGCCTCATACGACAACAACAATAACAACAGCAGCATTTACTCATTCATGCATATGCATGAGAGTGCATTTTTTACTTTTTAAAAATTATTTTTTTTTGTTGTTATTTGTTGCACTTGCAATGACAACATGTTGTACTAATTGTACATGTTTCAAGCATTTTTTATGCCACTCATTTCTTTTTATGCCATATTTATGTTGTAGCAATATTCAGTCAGTGTCTCAAGACTAGGCCCGCTTTAAATGGTGGGAGTTTATAAAGGGAAATTAAATCTCTTCTCACATGTGCATAAACGGTATAGATTCTCTTGTTAATGCCCATTGAATTAAAAATTTAAACAGTTTTTTTCAGTTGTATTACAGACAATGAAAATAATTCGTTAATATAACGTAGTTACCTCCTTCCCAAAAGCATAACATCTATAACTAGCATGATTTCAAAGTCATCAGAATCTTACACCACCTCTGAGGCTAGTCTTGATAGGATATCGTTAGCACTGCGAACTTGGTCCGTTCTGCGCATGGAAAAACGTATGTACGCTGTGAAGTTTCTCCGAAATTCTCAGGCCAAGGTAATGGTCCTAAATAACGCTGCGGAGTAAGACATCTTCTTCGTTGTAGTCTAGTGTGGTGGTAGGTAGTGTGGTGGCTTATTAGACGTAAGGCCAGGGTTCAAACCCAAGGTCAGACATCAAAACGAAATATAAAAAATATTTCTTCAGCGACTTCCTCTCAGCAGATTTTTGGCAAAAACTCTGAGAATAATTGAAATTGCCATTAAAAGTTTCGCAAAAATCTGTCGTTCGGAATCGACTTTAAACTCATATAAAATTAACAATAAAATTAACACCCACAACATGGGTGATGTGAAAAGCTAATTCGTAATCCTGACTGAATGGTTGTAATGTATGTAAGAGATCTTCAACTACTGGTATTTTAACTATCTTTGGCAGCCAGGCGGCAAATTGATCTATTTCTGGTGCATCTGATCTGAATTCGAAAGAATCCATACCAACCGTCTACTTAAATTAGTTCGTAAAGACATCTCTGTCACGGTATCGATTCTTATGAGTCATTGTGTAGTAAGCTGCCTTGAGAAGACTCTTCATTTATGGAATGGAGAAGGCGTAGTATTTCTATGGTCCTGCATTACAGTTTTAACAAACGAATCCAAGATGACATACGCAGGGTTTTTTCTAGTCTGTTAACTTAGCTGCTTCTTTTAATTATTGGAGACATCTGGCATTTTCCAATCATAAGGTTCTGTAGAATTTTATGTGTTCTGATAGTCAAGCCGATATATGAGCCTTAGCGTCGTCTAGTTTTTGGGAAACAGAGACATTGTTGAAAGTGAAAGGAGTTGATCAAATTGCTAGGAAGTCCTCGATGGAGGAGGCATTTCTCGCCTACTATATTAACATCTTCTGTCTAATGAAGTCGCCGTAGTCTAGTATTTAGTGTGTTGGCTTATTAGACTTAAAACCAAGGTTCGAGCCCCAAGCCAGACATCAAAACAAAAATACAAATATTATTTCTTCGGCGATTTCCTCTCAGCAGATTTCTGGCAAAAACTCTGAGAGTAAATAAAATTGCCATGAAAAGTTTCTCAATAATCTGTCGTTCGAAATCGACTTGAAACTGTAGATCCCACCACTCATGTATAAAATTTACACACACAACATAAGTGGTGTGAGAAACTAGGTCGTAATCCTGACTGAAGGGTTGTAATGACCCATTATGTATATGTCTAATGACGGTTGTCTAGAAGAGAGTTTATAGATTTTGCCATGGGACAACACAGAAGAATGTTGTAAGATTGAAGAAGGAAACGTTTATGAACATACACTTTTTGCAACAAATGCCATTTTAAAATCGATAAAATTGAAAGAAAAAACCCATTGAATTCAGTCGCTGGTTCTACCATAATCCGCAGGATTTCTGCTATATGGCAATCGGCATGTGTGGAAAATCTTCCCTTTAAGAATATCATCTACTACGCCTCTTGACTTTCACTACCGAGATTCATTAAATTTAATGAAAAATGAACACAACACAAATCGTGGATAAAAACTGTCAACGCAAGAAGAAAAAAAAATTGAAAGAAAAATTGCAATTCAAAGTTCAAATAATTTCTAAACAGGCTAAACCAAATTGTAGCATGCGTTAAAAAATATCTAGAGCCATACGCGTTCGTTGATAGCCGGCCTCCCTCTTGCGGTGTTAAATAGTTTTTGTTCTGTGTATGGTGGTATGGTGTGATGGGGCTCGTCGACAATAAAAACCGATTTTCATTCATAAAAATATCACACACATTAATTAGCAGCCGCTTTTATTTTTTTACTGTTCGTATTCGGTATTGTGTACTATGTATTGTGGTTGCGTCTTTTTTTTTTAATGTCAACAATTAAAAACGAATAACTACGAAGCAAAACAAAAACAAAAAAGAAAATATAACGCGAGAAATGTGAGGCCGAAACGATACAAAATAATAGTAACTTGCAACATGTTTGTTTTAGACTTATTTGATCAAACATGCTGGATCAGGCATGCATGAGTTGGGGGGCCAACATAATGTTGCAATGCAACGATTTGGTTTTGAAGCATTTAATGGGCATTTCCATTTGATTTTCATTTAATTTTAATTTAATGGTGGTACGTCGTAGATGATCATCTGCTTAACGGTTGGTAGCTTAAATACCAACTAATGTGGCTATAAATAGTTCACATACAAATTAAGTTGTTGTTGTTGTTGTTGTTGTTGTTGTTGTTGTTGTTGTTGTTGTTGTTGTATTTTTATTGACGTACGTACAATACTCATTCCACAAAACATTTGTAAAATATCTCATAATAATATTTTAATGTTTTTTTCCCTTGTTCTTGTTGTTGCTATTATTGTTTTTGTTTATTAATTGCAATTTTTGTTCAAAACAGATGTGTGCTGTTTGTTTACACTGATGAAACGCAATACAATAAGAATAACAACAACAGTAGCAATGATAAAAAAATACACATACATACACATATTTTGAAAGCTATTTGAATGCTATTTGAAATAAAAACAAAAACAAACAAAAAATCATTTAAAAATTAATAAAGATGTCAAGGATGAATGAATGGTTTTGGCTGTTGTGTGTAAGAACAACTGCTGGGATGTGTAAAAAGAAAAGCAGCGAGTATTTCAAATGATTTATTATTTATCGATGGTTAGAATATTTTCGTTGACATATTCCATATGCTAAATACAAAAAAACAAGGGGTGTGTGATATCGTATAAATTGTGAAAAATTGCGGTGATTCATAATTTTTAATTTTAGGCCATTGAACAGGTGAAGCAATATGGTCACTATCCATTGCTTGGGTGTGTTGTTTAAAGATTTGTAAATGATAAAAATTTATGAAATTTACATTCCAATGCTTATTGGGTTATCCATTTAGTGGTTTCATTACCGCCAGACTGGCAAGGCTACGATTTGACGTTTTCTTTATTGATTGAAGGGTTCGCCATTTACGAATGTGGATCGTTCAACAACCGAAGAACGCTTAAATATAGTAAAATTTTCTATAAAATCGATTGCTTAAAAGTGACCACATTTCGAGCATTTCAGGGTGATTATGGTAACCATAATTGTCCCACTGGGCAAGGAACTGACAGGATTATTAAAAAATAAAAATTTTAAGTCATGCATGTCTAGTCAGACCTATGTATACAGCATCGCAAAGTACTACCACCCGGGAATATCGCTTCTGTTAGAGGAAGTGTGGCAAATAGTCCCCATTTGTTGATTCCACGGCGTTCTTTGTAATTGAGCCCATTTTATGGTTCATTGTGACGTATTTTGCATTTGGATTTGGACCTCCATCTACATAAAATGCAATAACTGGGTGCTAAAGCAACAGGCATTCAATGTTGATTTTATTAAGAAAATTTTTCTCCAGCATTGAAGACTGCTTCATCATTCAATGCTTACGTCAACTAATAAACTTGTCTCTTCTTGGACTCAGAGTGATGAAATTATTCTGAGAAGGCTTTTACTTTTAATTCAGAGCGCTAATTCCGAGTGATAGCTGACACTTTGGCCTGTAAATAAAGAGTCTCACTTGGACAGTGAGAAGTAGGTACGAGCCACCCAATACAATCGATTTTTCTGGAAAAATATTTATTATTATTTATTTATTTATTTATTTATTTATTACAATACATACATACATACATAATTGGTCATTACAACCCTTCAGTTAGGATTACGACCTAGTTTCTCACACCACCTTTGTTGTGTGTGTTAATTTTATACATGAGTGGTGGGACCTACAGTTTTAAGTCGACTCCGAACGACAGATTTTTGAGAAACTTTTCATGGCAATTTTATTTACTCTCAGAGTTTTTGCCAGAAATCTGCTGAGAAAAAATCGCCGAAGAAATACTTTTTGTATTTTGTTTTGATGTCTGGCCTGCCGCTTTACGTCTAACACACTACCTACTAGAACTACGGCGACTCCAAATTACAATACAATTACAAATTATATTTTAATTATAAACGAGCGGAGTAATTTGACCATATGCTCGGTGTAGTGTCACAGACCAGAGTCCCTGGTGGGAATCGAACCCACGACCCTCACGCTAATAGTCTAGCACACTGCCCACTAGACTACCAGGGCACCCTTCTGGAAAAATAATTTTATGCGCTTGGCATAATTTTTTTAATCTTTTTAACTGAAAATTCAAGTCTCTTTAATACACAGTTCGAATGGAAATTCGGTATTTTTAATAGTGGAGTAGGATCAAAACTTGATATTTGTAAAATTTCTGTGTTTTGCTGGTGAAAATCTTGGCCAAGTATTCTTAAGGTGGCCGATTGTTTCTTTTCTTATCAATGAAAGAATTTAAATTTAAAAATGGTAGTAAAATGGTGCAAAATACATATACATCTTGGTGAAGTATAGTGGTATATAGTAGATTGCTTTGAGAATATAGTTCCAGTCCGGACTAGAACTCTGGTTCCGGGAAGTAGTCAGTATCGAAACTTTCTTCTGAACTCTAAACATAATTTTGTTTTCAATAAATTTAATGGTTTGATGCCGCTACGCCCACAATGATTGATTATGAATTACTACCGTTTTAATTTGTTAAAAAGCTTTTCACCTCTAAAGACACATTAAATGTCTGTTTTCACAATAAATAAATGGATTAATTTGAATAAATGTTATGCAACTGTTATTTAACGAACAATATTCCAATTCCCCTCAAAATATTTGAAAAATATGAAATAAAATTTTGTTTTTTTTTATAATTTTCGTAACACTTTGCTGGAAAAAGTGTGCAATTCTTGTATCACTTTAAATGGCTTTTGAATGCTGCTCTTTGACGTCTTTACCAAAAATAAAGTTGAATCGCATCACAAGCTAAACAAAAGTGTTGAATACCTTGTCATGTTATGTTGTTGTTATTTGTTTCTTTTTTTTACTGCTGCTTTCTGTTCTGGTTAACTATACATACTCATGATCGAAACATAATAAAATTTAAAAAATTTGAAAAATTTTATTTTCCTATTCATGTTGCTGCCAAACGGTTGCCTTAATGTTGCAGCCACATTTACACACAAGTACACAAACACTGCCTGCAGTTGCAAATAAAAAAAAAAACAATTTTTTTTGCACACAAGAACAGAAAAAAAAATTAAGAAAATAGGTAAGGCAACAGGAACAACAACAATAAGAAAATTATACAATATATTTAACCGAATCAATTAGTAAAAGTTTGAAATTCTAACTGATTAAGATCATCGATTAATTTATCAATAAAACGGAATGTGTCTGAATGTGTCTTCATGTAATTGTAGATCATCAATCACTTAACCGTTGCATGGCAATATTAACGTCTCTAACGTTAAGCTGCTTAACAATTTAATTTATTTTGAACACAATCCATTTGCATTTTAAACAATTAATTAACACAAGTAGAAGAGAAGAAAAAAACAAAAAAAAACCAATAAAATTTGTAGAATTTATTTGATTGTGTTTTTGCAATACAGGTGTTTTGTTAATTGAGGACATTAACAGAATGTGCTGTTAGGCTATGAGAGTACCAGGGTTCGGAATGGCAATGTTTTTGTGTAGAAGTTGGCAACAAATTAATGAAATTGCAGTTTTCGAGTAGTTTTAGCGTTAATCAAAAACGTATTAAAATTCTATTCAACTGTATAAACAGAAATCAATTAATTGAACATTAAATTTAAGGCTTTATGCAGTAGAATGAGGATGATTACTCGCAGTTATTGGGACGGTTTTTGAAAATTAGAGCTCTATACATTATGGGAGAATATGTCTAATAGGAGATTCATCATCATTAAACACTTTCCTGGACAGAATAGCTTTGCAACTAACCCCACTAATAAAGACGAATGTAGCAATTTGTAAGCTACACATATTTTTTTAGAGTGAGACCACTTTGTGCTCTACTGATGGGTTAAACACAGTCATTTTACTTCTGCCTTTTCAGTTCCGAATTAAATAGAAGGAGAGAAAATATTTATTAATTTATTATTTATATTATACATATATATATATATATATATATATATATATATATATATATATTTATATATTTATTTATTTATATATATATAAAGGGTCCGCCAAATAACTTTTTATTTTGAAAATGCTTTTAAAAAAACTACTGAATATTTTCTCAAATTTCTTTTTTTATTTGAAAGTACAATCCTTCCGGTTAATAATGGAAAATAATTTCATTCAAATGGCTGCCACTTCATTCATTCAAATGGCTGCCATTTCTAAGCACATTATCGATGTATGCAGCTGCATTTCACCAATGGCTTCACGAATATTGCCCTTTAAAGCGGCAATTGTCTCCCGCTTGTCGGCGTAACACTTGTCTTTGACGGCACCCCACAAATAATAGTCCAACGGTGTCAAATCGCAGCTCCGAGGTGGCCAAACGACATCAGCTCTGTGGCTGATAATGCGTTCTTTAAAAACAGGGCGCAAAACATTGAGTGTAGCTTCGGCTGTGTGGCACGTAGCAACGTCCTGTTGAAACCAAATGTTGCCAATATCCTCCTCTTCAATTTTTGTAAACAAAAATTCGTTCAATATGGCCCGATAACGATCGCCATTGACTGTAACGGCCACTCCTTGCTCATTTTCGAAGAAAAATGGCCCAATTATGCCTCTGGACCAAAATCCGCACCAAACAGTGACTCGTTTTGGGTGCGTCGGCCTTTCAATGCATGCGTGCGGGTTTTCTGTGGCCCAAATGCGACAATTTTGCTTGTTTACATACCCGCCAAGATCAAAATGAGCTTCATCTGAAAAGATGTTTTTTTTTTGCCAAAATCGGCATCTTCTGTAAGTCGATCGCAGGCCCACTTAGCGAAGCGATAACGCATTAGATGGTCAATTGGCTTCAACTCCTGAACTAATTGGACTTTGTATGGCGTCATACCAAGGTCTTTATACAAAATTTGTCTCAATAATGTCTCCGAAATGTTCAAATTGTTGAGAACGACGGTGAATTGATGTTGATGACGCTTCTGCCACAGCAGCAATATTTTCGGGTGTACGCACTGTTTTTGGCTTTTCACGCTTTGGTTTATCGATGAGGATGCCAGTTTCTTTCACTTTTTTCACAAGATAACGAACATACGCAGCTGACGGTGCTACTCTTCTTCCAAAATCCGTACGCAATTTTCGCACACATTCTGCAACATTACCATGATTTTCAAAGTTATGTCGCAATATTTCCCAGCGTCGTCCAAGCGTATACAAAACCATATTCGTTCAGCGGAAGGATAAAACTAATTATCTGTCAAATCAGACATGAGCTAAGTGTTAAGGATCTTAACTACGGTAATATGTCCAGCTCATCAACAGTCTTGGATGCAGCGTAAACTCAGAGTACACGAAATATGCTATTGCCATTCCCATAAATATCAAAACTATAACGTCACCAACCTTAGACAGTACAACACTGAAAGAAGTGATGACATTTAACTATCTCGTTAGCATATGACATCAAACTGCTTAAAGAGCCGATATAAATTATTGGAAGGCATTTGGAGCTTTGAACTATGTCTGGAAATTATCTCGGGGTAAATATAACGCCAAAAAACGCTCTTTAAACTCCAACTTAAAGTGGGTCTTTTTCCATGGAGTAGAAGGCACTGCAAGTCATTGTGAATCCAAGCATAGGTTAGGAAATGTTTCAGGATATACTCCATATATTGCGGTAAACGGAAGAAAATGTTTCCAAAAAAGCTCTTGAGTGGTAGCCACTTAAAAAAAAGTTCAATTCTGCTCATCACAAAATGCTGTTGCACATTCTATAAAATAATAAAATGTCATATTCTGTTCAATAATTTGTTCTTAAACAATTTGATATTTTCAATGAAAACTAAAACCAATTCAAATTCAAATTCGTTAACAAAAATTTTACCGAAAAACTTTTAAATGCGGCGCCCTGTCAAAATACAAGGATTTTTCTGCACCAGTTCTTCGGTATTTTTTTTTGATTTGTTTTGTTGTTGTTGTTGATATTGCCGAAAAAAAGTTCATTCAGTTTTTTCTATTTTCGTTTCATTCTTAATTTTTATTGTTTTATTGTTTTTGTTTGATTTTCATTAAAGTTTTTCGATTTGAATGGACTTTGTATGGCCGTTCAATAGTTCGATTGTTATGCTAAGATTTTTTTTATTTTTCTCTGTGTTGTTGTTGCTGCTATTGTTGCATACTTGGTGAAATAATAAAAATAAAAAAGCAGAGAGAGAAAAAACTTTCGTTTTGTATCAAAAGAATTTGAGTAGAATTTTAGCAGTTATAATACCAACAACAACAAGAACACTACATTTCATTTAAATTGAATTGTTTTTCTTATTTTTCTTTAACTTACTTTGGACTTTGTCACTTGAAAACTAAAGTTTGTTTGTTGCAGTTGGTATTGTTGTTGTTGTTGTTGCTAGTTGGTTGGTTGTTGGGCATTATGTTGTTGTTAGAAGCGTAATAGTTGCAAAATTGTTTTTTGTTTTTTTTTTGGCACTTGTTTTGCATTTTTCGTATTATTTTCAGTAAATGCACTGGCGACAAAAAGCCGCCATGTTATTCTTTTTTTTTTCGATTATTTTTTCGTTGGTTTTCTGTAGTTGTAGTTGTTGTTAAGATTTACAAAAAAAATTTCTTGCATTTTGCGTAAATCAGTGAAGTACATGTGCGTATGTGTCAATGTGTTATTGTACATTTGACATATACACGCATACATACATATGAACACAGAAATAATTTGTTTCTTTACATCACTCTCTGTTTAAGAGTTTACTTACTCATACGCATACTTGTACTCGCTCGCATTCATTCTAATCTACTCTGAGATTTTGTCATTTGGTTTCATATCTATGTGTGTGTGTGTGAGTGCGTAAGTACATAAACTTGGCGCTTGTGGTATTTAGCACTCCATCCAATATGTTATTTGTTTTATGGATATTTTCAGTTGTTGTAGTTGTTGTTATTTTGATAGGTTTTCTCTCTGACTGCTTGTAAGTTGCATTGCTGTTGCCTTGAGTGGCATCATTGGCCGCGTTTCCTCTTTGTAATATTTTCACAAAATTTTTTAGCACCAGCCGTACTGATCGGTGTTGCATACTACTACATTAGAAACGCAAGTGTTTTGAATTTTCTTCCACTTGGTTGTAAAACATCATTGCACTCTAATACATGATTCCATGAAAATCATCAGCAACAACAATTTTTAAGCAAATTCATCATATATGTTAATTTGATTTTTCGTCAACTTTCATCAGGCAGTTCTTTTTGATTCATATCTGTACCAGAGAAGCAATGGAGGAGAACATAATTTCCTCTTCTTCTTGGTTGCTGTCCAGGCTGAAATAAATAAAGGGTGTTTTTTATAGAGGTATAGAACTTTAAGTTGGCATTACTTTTCAAGATGGCGACCGATTTAACAGCTGTCAAGTGATTTATTCTCAGTTTGGTTTGGCAATTCATCATGAATAGACTCACGCCTGAACAACGCTTGCAAATAGTGTAATTTTATTTCGAAAATAATGGTTCTGTGCGGAAAACGTATCGCGCACTACGTCCATTTTATCGTCGACAAAATCGTCCATCAGAGCAGTTAATTCGATTAACCATGGAACGTTTTCGCACCACGTTTACTCTTATTGATAACTCGCATCCCCAGAGACGCTGTACGGTGCGTACAGAAGAAGCTATTGCTGCTGTAGAGCGTAGCATTGAGGAAGACCCGAATGAGTCCATCCGCCATCGAGCACAGGAATTGGATCTGTGTCCATCCACTTTATGGAAGATTTTGCAGAAGGATCTTGGTTTGCGTGCTTACAAAATCCAACTCGTGCAAGATTTGAAGCCAAACGATCATCAAGTAAGGCGTAGATTCGTCGAATGGGCCCAAAACGAGATTACCGTTGTTCCCGATTTTCATAAGCGAATTTTGTTTAGCGATGAAGCGCACTTCTGGTTGCATGGCTACGTCAACAAACAAAACTGCCGCATTTGGAGTGAAGGTAATCCTCAAGTGTATGTGGAAACACCGTTACATCCAAAAAAACTGACTGTTTGGTGCGCTTTATGGGCTGGTGGAATCATTGGTCCGTACTTTCTCAAAAACGATGGTGGCCAGAACGTTACAGTCAATGGTGATCGGTATACAGCCATGATTACTAACTTTTTCATTCCTGAATTGAATAACCATGATGTCCAGGAGATGTGGTTTCAACAAGACGGCGCAACATGTCACACAGCTCGTGCCACAATAGATTTATTGAAAGACCGCCTAATTTCACGTTTTGGACCTGTGAATTGGCCTCCAATATCTTGTGATTTAACACCGCTAGACTACTTTCTGTGGGGCTATGTAAAGTCATTGGTCTATGCGGTAAAGCCACAAACGCTTGACCATTTGGAAGACAACATTCGCCGTATTATTGCCGATATACGGCCACAAATGTTGGAAAAAGTCATCGAAAATTGGACGTGCAGATTGGACTACATCCGCGCCAGCCGTGGCGGTCATATGCCAGAAATCATATTTAAAATGTAATGCCACAAGACTATCTTTTGGATAAATAAAATTCATGTCAATCGAATAATCCATCGTTGTTTTATTGCAACTTAAAAAACACCCTTTACAATAGAAAATCAATCAATTGGCCCAAATCGGATACCATCCCTTTAAACAGATGCTAGTGAACTTTAAACCTCCATATATTTATTGTTACACTTCTGATGTAAAAGCTATCATCATCTTCATATGATTTCTTGAATCTTTCAATTTATATTCGAATCCAATCAATGTCATTAAACGAGCTCCCTATTCATCACAGATCATAACAAATTCATACTCTATAGCAGTCTTTGCTTTCGATAGCAGTTTGTAGGCAATTAGAAGACACTGGTCAGCACAATAATGACAGTACGTAGAGAAGTTTTTCTGCCTCCAGTTCAAAAGTATTTTATTTCTGCGGCTTTTTATGGGTGGCCCACAGAAACCTGAGCCATTGCTGTTGCTGTTTCTTCATTAATTCTACGAAGTGATAGCTCAGTACCTCTTCACAGACTTCAATTTAAACTTCAGCCAATTTGGCAAGATCTCCTAAAGTCTCAATACAAGTATCCTGCGATGAAGTATGCATCTTCGTTTGAAATTAGATCCACAATCGTCAAAGATTTGTTAAGAGTTATAGGAAAATTTTTCGAATAAAGAAACATAAAATTCAGAAAAATGCATGAAATCTTTATTTGAATCAATAGTACGGTCCATATAATTTAATGTTTGCAAATTATTTCATGCAAATGTTGACCGCGACTGCGCCTCAAATGGTCCATCCGTTTAGTCCAATTTTGGCATACTCTTTCCAACATTCCGGCCGGTATCTCACGAATAAATGCTTCACTGTTATCTTCCAATACGTCAATTGAAGCGGGCTTGTCTGTATAGACATGAGCATTAACATAGCCCCACACAAAATAGCCTAAAGGCGTTAAATCGCTCGATCTAGACGGCCAATTGACCGGTCCCGAACGTGAAATAAAATGTTCTCCGAACTCGCCTCTCAATAAGTCCATTGTTACGCATGCTGTGTTGCATGTGGCACCGTCTTGTTGAAACCACATGCCATGCAAATAAAGCTCTTGCATTTTGGGCAAAAAAAAGTTGGATATCATCTCACGGTAGCGCTCACCATTCACAGTTACGTTACGATTCGCAGCATCTTTGAAGAAGTACGGTCCAATGATGCCACCAGCCCATAAACCGCACCAAACTGTGACTTTTTCTGGATGCATTGGTAGCTTTTGCAATGCTTCTGGCTGATCTTCACTCTAAAATCGACAATTCTGCTTATTTACGTATCCATTGAGTTAAAAATGAGCTACGTCGCTGAACACAGTTTTTCGATAAAGAAGTGGATCCTCGGCTAACTTTCCAAGAGCCCATTCACCAAAAATTCTGCGTTGCGGTAGCTCGTTCGGCTTCAATTCTTGCACCAGCTATAGTTTGAAAGGCTTCACACCTAAATCCTTCCGCAAAATTTTCCACGTTGTTGAGTAACAGAGGCCCAATTGCTGCGAACGGCACCGAATCGATAATTGATGGTCATCATTAACACTGGCCGATACAGCTGCGATATTTTCTTCAGTTCGCACTCTACGTAAGCGTGTTGGTGGTTTAATGTCCAGCAATGTAAATTTGGTGCGAAATTTAGTCACAATAGCCCGAATAGCCGCTTCAGTGGGTCGATTAAATTGACCATAAAATGGAAGAAGCACGCGATGAACTTTCTTAACAGAGCACGCATTTTGATAATAATTTTCAATTCAATGATTTGCAAGCGTTGTTCGTTTGTAAGACGATTCATGGTTAAATTATAGGCCAAACTGAAGATGTTTGACAGTGAAACAAAACACGAAACGTAGCTCACGCACGTGTTGCCACAAAGATAATAGATAAAAAATCACCCGTTACAAGTCCTCTAACCTAACCTAAGGCGTCCTTAAATGAAGAGGCCATTCTTAGGCCAGCTTTTAGGCTTATTGTGATACCACAATTAATTCTACTCGAGGATCAAAAATTCCCTAAAAGAAATATTAGCGAGTCCAAATTAAATCTTGCTATTGCAGTAATTTTCATAACAGGGAGCTCGATTTAATTATGTCAGAAAGTGAGAAGTCGAAAACCTCTGTCTTTTTATGACAATAGCACGGCACTGACGCGTGAATTAAAAGACACTCCTGAAGAAGTAAATTGTCGAAATGCCAGGTCTTTCGGCATATCTACCAGGCATGTTATCCAGGACTTATAGAAAATAGATGCAATAATTAATTAATGCGAACAATATGAGTATGAAACGTGGTTTTAACAGATCCTTGTTTCAATTAGCAGCACTTATGGTACAATAATGACGATCTGTAAAGAAGCTTTTGATTACCTTGTCTTCGCATTGGCAAACCCAACTGACAAACAAATTTTAAAGAAACCGTTGCTTAAGATTACATAACTCGTGAATGGTTTAAACCAAGTGCAGGACAGTAGCTTAAACTAAAATATTCCTCCAATAATCATTGTATAAATCTTCTGTTATTTAAGCGGATAATTCTTAATTTGACCCTCGTATATTGCACAGTTGCAAATCTCATATAGGGTATCATATAGTCGTGCTAGACTGATGCTCTTTTTTTCTTATGGTTGTAGTGTTTTTTCTTTCAGTAATTTTTCATATTTTTTTCCTTCACTCATGGCTCTTTTTCTCAAAGTGCCAGTTTTACAATAACAACACTGTCATATCACACACTACAAAACTGCGGGTTGCGTTAGATTAGCTGCTTAGTATTTATTTTTTACTGTGTTGTTGTTTTTTATTGTCGTTTTTCTTCTTTGTTTGGTTTTTGGCTGCCACAGTGGCGTTAAGTTTTTGGCTGTACATCTGCCTTTAAAGTTGTTGCAATTGTTGATGGCATTGTTGTTGTTGTTGTTGTTGCCATTTTCATTGTGTTTTTAGTTTACATGTGTTCAACTTTTTATTTTATTTTTTTAATCTTTTGCTGTGTGACATTTTAATAATTCTTTTTTTTTTCTGTGTTTTTTTTTTTAATTTTACAAATTAAATTTTAAAATACCAACCAACTGTCGCTGTGCAATGAAACTGAAATTTACTTGATTAATTTGAATAATTTCAGACACTTTATTGCTTAATTTTTGTGAAAAATAAATTTATGGTTTTGAAATCTATGTACGACGTGCAAGCAGTTAAATACTATAGTGTGAGCATGCTTCTAGGGGTTATAGGTTAATTAGGGACTTAAACGAGTAGGCAAACAGAAATTATATTTTTTGAATTTGTTGCAAGAAACTTTACTACTGCTACAGTAGAACAATCATGTTTTTTGCAGGAAAACCTTGATTAATAAGCAAAGAAATGAATTGGAAGATGGAAGCAGATGCTTTGGGTCAGCTCTGTGTTGTTTAAAGGGAAATAAATAAAGAAATTTAAATGTGATAATGATGACGTTGCCTAAAAATTTATTGACTTTATGTCCAAACGTTCTGGCTTTAATTTAGAAAAGCCTTGTGACTGGCTCAGAGCGAACAAGTTCTTCAGATGGAACGTATCTTTTCACATACTATGTTCAATAGGATACCCCTGTTGCTGTCGTTAGGGCGAAATACTTTACGATTTCAGACTCATTAAACATCAAGTTTTAGGTAGACACATCTAAATTATTCCATTCCATCTTTACCTGGAAAGTATTAGGTTCGTCTTGATTGAAGCTGTTGTATTGAGACTACATACATACATACATAATTGGTCATTACAACCCTTCAGTCAGGATTACGACCTAGTTTCTCACACCACTTATGTTGTGTGTGTTAATTTTATACATGAGTGGCGGGACCTACAGTTTAAAGTCGACTCCGAACGACAGATTTTGGAGAAACTTTTCATGGTAATTTTATTTACTCTCAGAGTTTTTGCCAGAAATCTGCTGAGAGAAAGTCGCCGAAGAAATACTTTTTGTATTTTGTTTTGATGTCTGGCCTGGGGCTCGAACCCTGGCTTTACGTCTAATAAGCCAACACACTACCTACTAGACCACGGCGACTTTCGTATTGAGACTATCACTCACAATGTTAGCGTAAATATACATAAGCGTTTATTCCTTTAAACTTTATATTGCTTGAAATATAGCCTCACGTGGCAAGTGTTTACTGATACACTCAAGTACTCTAGTTGAGAGACTTTGGAAGTTCGAATCTTTAATTCTGTGTGAGTTTTAGGAAACATTCTGGCTCATGTGGTTGTATGTCGGATAACAAATCATATGAATCCTAAACTGGTTTTCAACCAAGGGTTCCAAATCGTGTTCTTGATCACAAGGTTTCATGTGTTAATTCCAGGAGCCTGAAGTATTTTGGTATATTAGTTAATTGGTAGGATGAAGTACCTCTCAGGTTCAAAGTCGTGTAAGTATTATGTGCGCTGTGATAAACTCATAGTAGAGCATCAGAGGTGCGCACAGAATTACTCTTTAGAATGTTAAGACGTCCTGAAAACATTAACTTCGTGTTCATTGAAATTCCGACCAGCCAGAGAATGCTTTGATTATGTTTAAAAATTCTGTGCAGAGGACTAAGCTGTATTAACAGAGAGCAATGTCATCAAGATCGCTGATAAAGAAACTCATTGCGGATTGGCATCAGAACTGTTCACAAGTTTCCATCTTTCCGACATCTTTCAAGAGATAAGAAGTAGAACTGAAGTCTATGGTGGGGCAATGGAAACACTTTTTCAGGTTCCGAACATTGGCACCGCGATTAAGGGCTACGCAAACCTAAAATATTTGTAGGAAAAAGGCCGTATAAATTACAAAAAGCGAACAGGATAATAGCGATAGGATAGTAAATTTTGAATGGAGACAATATCATCCCAATCGGTTAGATTTCCTATATAAGACGGAGACTTAGAGTTGTTAAAGCAAGAAAAAACTAGAGATCAGAGTATATTTTATGCAATATTATGCTGATTAAAATCAGATTGCATGTATTACACCGATGCCAATTGTATTCCCAGAAAACTATATCTATATATATATATTGGAAGTGCTCTTCGCTTTTTCTTTTGCGCAACGTTGGATGTTAGCGGCTAGCTAAGCATTTCTAACTAGAGTGGTCATAATGATAATTGAGAAGAGGATAATTGAGGAGAATCGTGTGTCTTTAGAACAACAACAATCACACACACATTTTTGTGATTTTACCACTTGTTCTGGATTAACTACCAAATGATTACCAATAGCTTTTGAAAGTAAAAATTCGCCAGAAGCTTGAGAGAACTGATTGTCTCTCTTGGTATCCTAATCCTGTTACCTTCAAAATGTCAGTAAATTATTCAATAAAATAGTAGATTATGATGGGATCGTGTTTGGCAGGCTTAATGAGGTTTTCATGAACTTTGTTTTTGAAGTGAAACTAGAATTAGAAAACCTTAATGTTGTACCTTCAAGTGCCACTGTAATGCGATTGTAAAGGGTCCGCCAAATAACTTTTTTTTTTGAAAATGCTTAAAAAACTACTCAACATTTTCTCAAATTTCTTTTTTTATTTGAAAGTACAATACTTCCGGTTAATAATTGGAAAATAATTTCTTTCAAATGGCTGCCTCGGCTGGCCATGCAGTAGCCTACACGATCGGTCCAATTTTTAAGAACATTATCGATTGTGTGCAGCTGTATTTCACCAATGGCTTCACGAATATTGTCCTTTAAAGCGTCAATTGTCTCTGGCTTGTCAGCGTAACACTTATCTTTGACGGCACCAAACAAATAATAGTCCAACGGTGTCAAATCGCAGCTCCGAGTTGGCCAAACGACATCAGATCAGCGGCTGATAATGCGATCTTCAAAAACAGGGCGCAAAACATCGAGTGTAGCTTCGGCTGTGTGACACGTTGAAACAAAATGTTGCCAATATCCTCCTCTTCAATTTTTGTGAACAAAAATTCGTTCAACATGGCCCGATAACGATCGCCACTGACTGTAACGGCCACTCCTTGCTCATTTTCGAAGAAAAATGGCCCAAAAATGCCTCTCTACCAAAATTCGCACCAAACAGTGACTCGTTTTGGGTGCGTCGGCTTCTCAATGTATGCGTACGGGTTTTCTGTGCCCCAAAAGCGACAATTTTGCTTGTTTACATACCCGCCAAGACCAAAATAAGTTTCATCTGAAAAGCTGATTTTTTTTTGCCAAAATCGACATCTTCTTGTGTAGGCTACTGCATGGCCAGCCGAGGCAGCCATTTGAATGAAATTATTTTCCATTATTAACCGGAAGGATTGTACTTTCAAATAAAAAAAGAATTTTTAGAAAATATTCAGTAGTTTTTTTTAAAGCATTTTCAAAAAAAAAAACAGTTATTTGGCGGACCCTTTAGCTACTGAGGGCCAAACCATAATTATTTATGAATATAATCTACAAAATTTTAAATTATAGTGCTTGGAGGTCCATTCATAAGTATAGTGGAAAGCGGATATAATAAAGCCAATATCAAGTGTCTTAATAAATGTAAATATATTTCTAATATTTCCGTTATGAAAACGTACGTATTTCTGTATAATTAATTTCATATTTGCAATGATATCTTAATAATACTTATTTCATTTTAAATACGTTTTCCTTACCAGTGACGTATGATTAATATTTAATAACTCGTTTTCATTTATAATTAATTATGCATCACTCATACGTATGGTTAAACCTTTAGACAAATAACTACAGACAGACTGTTGTATTCTGCTGTGTGCATTGAAATTTTAATCACAGTGATTATTAATTACAGCATGTTAAATCATATTAATTATTTGAATTTTTAATCAATGCATTTTAAACAAAACATAACAAAAAAAAATAAACAATAAACCCAACTAAAGTCAATGTGAGATTAATTACAAAATAAATAAAAAAAAACAAAAGAAAAATACAAAAATAAAAATAAAAATAAAAAATAAAAAAACATTAAAGCTAAATAAATACATCATAAATCGTAACACATTTATAATTTAAATCGTATGCTATTTAATGTCAATTTTATTTAAATGTCAAACTCAACAAACAGCAAAGTAATCTTTACACTGGCCCCCTACACACTAATCTACCTTCATTTCAGTCTTTAGTCAGCCAACCCAGCCAGTCAGTCAGTGCATTTTTTAATTACAATTCATCTTGTCAGTCATTCATACACAGTCAATTCAATTCATTTCATTTTCATTGCATTTAAACTGCAACAATAACAATAACAACAACAACAACAACACCAACGCCAGCAAATATGCTAAAATTAACCATAAGGTTATAATTTTATTATTCATTCCAATAATCATTTTCCGGCATATTTGATTAATAATTCCCATGTATTTTTTTTCTACAAAATGTTTTCAACATTTACATGTTCTCGTACAAACTGGCTGGCTAGCTTGGCTGTCAGTGTGTCTGCATGTTAATGAAATTAAATCGAATGCATATCACAAATGCTAGAACATAGCAAACGGTTTGTGGGAATGAAATAATTGAAGAAAAATATTCGCTTTTTTAGAGCAGTTGGGCTTGATCTGTTAAGGAGGTCAAAAGATGTATTCTTAGCTCAAAAGATGTATTAAAGATCACTTCTGAGTCACTGCAGTCTAGTAAGTAGTGTGTTTGCTTATTTGAAGTAAGGCCACGCTTCGAACCCCAGGTCAGACATCAAAACGAAATATGAAAAAATATTCTTCAGCGACTTCCTCTCAGTAGATTTCTGGCAAAAATTCTGAGAGTAAATAAAATTGCCATGAAAAGTTTCTCAAAAAATCTGTCGTTCGGAGTTGGCTTTAAACTGTAGGTCCCTTCACTCATGTATAAAATTAACACACACAACATGAGTGGTGTGAGAAGCTATGCCGTAATCCTGACTGAAGGGTTATAAAGGCCAATTATGTATGTATGTACGTCTGATATTAGAAGAGAAATAAGCTTTATTCACAAGTAAAGGGTCCGCCAAATAACTTTTTTTTTGAAAATCCTTAAAAAAACTGAATATTTTCTCAAATTTCTTTTTTTATTTGAAAGTACAATCCTTCCGGTTAATAATGAAAAATAATTTCATTCAAATGGCTGCCTCGGCTGGCCATGCAGTAGCCTACACGATCGGTCCAATTTTTAAGCACATTATCGATTGTGTGCAGCTGTATTTCACCAATGGCTTCATGAATATTGTCCTTTAAAGCGTCAATTGTCTCTGGCTTGTCGGCGTAACAATTATCTTTGACGGCACCCCACAAATAATAGTCCAACGTTGTCAAATCGCAGCTACGAGGTGGCCAAACGACATCATTCTGCGGCTGATAATGCGATCTTCAAAAACAGGGCGCAAAACATCGAGTGTAGCTTCGGCTGTGTGGCACGTAGGGCCGTCCTGTTGAAACCAAATGTTGCCAATATCCTCCTCTTCAATTTATGTGAACAAAAATCGCCATTGACTGTAACGGCCACTCCTTGCTCATTTTCGAAGAAAAATGGCCCAATTATGTCTCTGGACCAAAATACGCACCAAACAGTGACTCGTTTTGGGTGCGTCGGCTTTTCAATGTATGCGTGCGTGTTTTCTGTGCCCCAAATGCGACAATTTTGCTTGTTTACATACCCGCCAAGATCAAAATGAGCTTCATTTGAAAAGATGATTTTGATGATCTGGTGTAGGCTACTGCATGGCCAGCCGAGGCAGCCATTTGAATGAAGTTATTTTCCATTATTAATCGGAAGGATTGTACTTTCAAATAAAAAAGAAATTGGAGAAAATATTCAGTACTTTTCTTTTAAAGCATTTTCATTTTTTGTTTTTTACACTAAATTTCCTCTCAGAGCATAAAAACTAAGGCAACCTCTGCTGGCAACTTAAGTTGCCACTGGGCACTAATGGGTTAAGGAAATTTCTTTAAAAATTTCTTATAAAAATAAGTCCTGTTACTGTCTCCTATTAGAGTGTTTCAAATTCGTCTCGAATAGCTACAATTAATAACTTCATGTGGTTTTTTTATAATGAAATTAAATTATTTACATGGAAAACAATACAAACTTGTGTGCAATTCGTTAATCGAATGCAAATCATAGTTGACAACTACACAGGGCAACAAATAGAATTGATTTCAAAACTTATCAATTAGAAAAGGCATTCGAGCAATTGAGTTAAAAAAAACGTTGTAGAAATTAAACAAAAAAATATTAAAAGTTTGTGAACTATCATTAGAGAATTTGCAGAAGACCTATCTTAATTGCAGTTAGTAGGTTGGATCAGGCTGGGAAGATATTTGATTAAACATCTCCATTTGAAGACCAATAATGGCCTCTTTTTGCCATCTACACAACTGCGAGAAACCCGGAATATATAACAAGCAATAGAAGAGGCCAATTGCCATAAAGAGTTTCTCAAAAATCGGTCGTTCGGAGTCGACTTTAAACTGTAGATCCCGCCACTCATGTATAAAATTAACGCACACAACATAAGTGGTGTGAGAAGCTAGGTCGTAATCCCGACTGAAGGGCTATAATGACCAATTATGTTATATATGTAATAGAAGAGGCCAAGCGAAGAGATTAAACATGAGAAGGATAGGTGATCTCGAGGCAAAGACTAGAGGAAAGTGCAAAGGAAAGAGAGATAAATTCTCAACTCACAAAGCCTATTAAAAAAAACCAGGCCAAGAAGCTTGAATACCTTTTCCACATTATCGAAAAACCTGAGAAAAAATGACACTGTCACATACACAAGGCGTAACCCATGACATCTCTTAACACCAATCAAGACCCAAGACCCAAGTACCCACAGATTCATGAGACCTATTCTGTTGTAGAACGAATGAATCTTGACTGTAGTTGTTTGGAGATTCTGCAATCTTTCCTACTACGCTATGAATAGGTCACTTTCCGTCATGCCATCTGGTAGATCAGTTCGAGAAAGTGTTCCAGAGGAAGTGTAAGCGCTTTATCAGGTTCCCGTCCAGCAGTCTCATTGTTACACAATTCAGTACTCCGGGACTCAACATAGTACCACTCTGTACTTGTCTCCAGGTAAGATAATACCTAGTCGATGCTTTTAATACAGGTTCACTAACTACAAATAAAACCACAGTAACCCCTTGACAATTCCTTCTGTAACAAGGTTCCGTGACTTTTGGGTCGCAAAATCTTTTGCTTGAAATAAAATACACACATAGGAGAGTTTGAGGCCGAAATCCGTTAATCGGGTTGTTATGGCCAATTAAGTTAAGTAATAAGAGAGTTTGAAGTATAATTTCATGCCATTCCAGAAATACTCCCATGTCCCATTGTTAGCCTCCATCTTCGAAGAATTTTCGACCATCAGGTAAACTACATACGCCACTCCATTGCTCCCTATGTGAAAAAATCAGAGAGGATAGCTTTTCGAAGTCAAATAACCTGATTATATAATTCGCAAAACCCTGATAAAGAGTCCGTGTGCTCAGTTTGACAACCATTTGAATTCTGGTATGTTCAAACTCCTTTGTTCTAAACAGACTTCCTTCAAATAATCTCCCTTCCCGTCTGTCTTTTAACTACTCTTAGGAGTATTTCTAACGACATTCGATGTGCCCGAATACAGTCAACCCTCCTATAACGCGGTGAATGCGTACCGCGTTTAATGGAAACCGCGCTATAAGAAACTCAGATTTAACTGTACAAACCAGGCAAATTCGTAGCGCGTTCTAGGGGAACCGCGCTATAAGAAACTTGGAATTAGTACAAATCACATCATTCGTACCGCGTTATATGGAGACCAAGACAGGATAAATTATAAGTTATTTTTATTGAATTAGAGATTTCATATAAGGATTGACAAATAAAACTAAAACTAAACTAAAGGACTGTTTTCCCACAAAAATAAAGACTTTTCTAAAATTATGTAATTTTTCAACATTCATCCGCACTGTCAGATATGAATTGCAGAAATTTTTTTAGAAAGACTTGGTCACCAACAAAATGTATGTACTGTGAAAGAGCTCTGAGATGACTGAAACCGATGTCGAAGACGGCTATGAGATAAGCTGGTATTTTTTGGATAAACATGCTGATATTAAACCCTCTTACAATATCTAGTTACTAGAGCCATTCGTAGGCTATGCGGAAGGAACTTATGGGATGTTGTTGAACGTAAACCGCGCTGTAAGAGTACCGCGTTATAAGAGGGCTGTCGCAAATTCCAGCTTCGCTTTATGTGGAAACTAGAAATCAGCAATGAGTATTCAAAAAGATGAGTAGATTCGAATCACTCATAATTTCTAATACTTATACGCATTCATACTTATTTTAATATCATACTCATACTACTCATAAGTTCGAAGTATTCATCGTACTCATACTTAACAATACGCATGATGTTCTTGATTTCGACTCTCCTTTACTCAACATTTACAAGAATCACAAAATAAGTATGATTCGCATACGAACACTACAATACTCACTAGAGGGTTTGTGTGTTTGCTTTGCTTGCTGTCTTTGTCTTTTTCTTTCTTTTTTTTTGTAAATGCAACAACAACTCAGAGTGTAAATTTTGATGAATGATTCGAATCACTCGAATCATTTATGAGTATTATAAGTATTTTTCTAAATTTATGAATCTGAATGAGTAGGCGTATGAATCAAACATAGTTCGAATGTTATGAGTTTGATGTCAACGTTGTACTTATAAATGTAAATGTGTTGTACTGAATACGAATGAATCAGAGTAGTTGCATTTCAATACTGTTGACGCACTCATACTCAAAATTTCATGAGTACTTATGAGTAGCGAAAAAGCGATTCATTGCTGATCTCTGGTGGAAACCGCGTTATATGGAAACCGCGTTCTGAGAGTACCGCCTTATAGGGGGGTTGTCGCAATTTCAGCTTCGCGTCATGTGGAAACCGCGTTCTGAGAGTTCCACGTTATAGGAGGGCTGTCGCAATTTCAGCATCGCGTTATGTGGAAACCGCGTTATGTGGAAACCGCGTTATATGGAAACCGCGTTCTCAGAGTTCCGCGTTATAGGAGGGCTGTCCCAATTTCAGCTTCGCGTTTTGTGGAAACCGCGCTATATTGGAACCGCGTTTTGAGACTACCGCGATATAGAAGGGTTGATTGTATTTATATCTTTGCTCCTTATCCTACGCAGATGTGATACAAAATTGACAATTTGTCTGACGATTAAACGTACCTAGCCCTATGTCTGTGCTCTCTAACTCTCCAAAGAGGTGCGTCAGGCATCACATGCCGAAATGGAAACTTTTGGAAAAAACTGCAGGAAAACAAAAGCGATTGCGTAGACTAATAAAAACTAGACAACGTGTGGAGGCCTTTTGCTCCAACTAGGAACTTAATTCAAGATTCATGCGTGCATGGATTCTCCAATCATTAATTAATTGCTATAAAACTGTTCTCCAGTGTTATTATATCATGTTTAAAACGTTTTTTTTTCATTTAAAGCATCTATTGTTAAATGCCTGACTTCTTGGTGGGTTTTTTCTCTCTATTTTGCAACAATAAAATATTAAAAAAAAATGTTAAAATGAGAGAAAGAAAAAAAACCAAATAAAAACAGAAATAAAATTTAAATAAAAACAGAAAAAAAATTAACATATTTCAAGAAATGTCGCTGTTTGATTATTATCGCTACCCCGGTATCATTGCTGCTATAGGAATAACAAATGTTGCAATTATTATAACAACAATAACAATAACAGAGAGAATATAAAATTTTAAGCAGAACACCTTGACAAGGTGTTCCACAGTCATAATGTCAGTCATAGTACAGCTCAACACTGATCACCACCGCAGTAATTCAAATGTTGAAATTGGCATTTTTCAATTTCATATGCATGATCATTTGACTGAATGACAAGCGGACGGCCGGACGGACGGACAGGTGGACAGACTGTATGACTGAAAATACCATATTTTTGTTGATTTAAAGAAAACAAATATTGTTTTTCTATATTTTATGTCTTTTTGCAAACAAATGCATGATAATATGGCTGCAATAATAGGAAAAATTCTTTTCGTATTTCAAATAAAATGTTTTAATTTTTAATTGTTTCGTGTCATGCCAGCCAACCAGCCAGCTAGCCAACCCGGTTAAAACAGAGTGAAATAAAAACAGATTTAAAATAATTTAATTTTAATTTTTTTTATTTTTTTTCTCTATTTGACATTGTGTGCAAATATTTTCTATGAATTTTTCATTGGTTCTGGTTATTGTTGTTATTGTTCAAATTACATACATCCATTTAATATTAGAACGTAACATATTGTGTTGTTTCTTTCTTCTTGTTGTTGTTGTCAAAGTGACAACAGTCTTAACCAAATGTCTTAACAATTGTGTTAAAGCCATATGGCAATAAATTAGGGGTTTACTTAGTTGCGGGAAATACCTGTTGAAAGGAAAATTTTATGTCTTTCTTTAAGCCGAAATCGTGCTTAATTATCTCTCCTTTATTAGTAATTATTTGTAAAGTTCCAGTAGCTTAAGTGATCTCTGATTAGTAAATTACGTAACGTATCGTGATTTGTAAGTCAAAACGTAAACAACAAAAACATACATACATACATTCGTTTTATGTGTATTACGTATTATAGACATTGTATTGTATTAATTTTTTCTATTATCCATCTTGGAACTTTCACGAAGCCAGAGATCAAATTCACTTAGTTTTGGTGAACGTTAATTTATCATGAATTTTGTGGGAATGTGTGGGAATGTGTTTTGATGAATGTGGTCGCGGTGGTCTACTAGGTAGTGTGTTGACTTATTAGAGGAAAAGCCAGGGTTCGAGCCTCAGGCCAGACATCAAAATAAAATACAAAAAGTATTTCTTCGGCGACTTCCTCTCAGCAGATTTCTGGCAAAAACTCTGAGAGTAAATAAAATTGCCATGAAAAGTTTCTCAAAAATCTGTCGTTCGGAGTCGACTTTAAACTGTAGGTCCCACCACTCATGTATAAAAATTAACGAACACAACATAAGTGGTGTGAGAAACTAGGTCGTAATCCTGACCTGAAGGGTTGTAATGACCAGTTATGTATGTTATGTATGTATGTGTTCCAATACAAGTTTAGATTAGATTAGCTAGCGAACCTCGTCTTGAAGGGTAAAGTCTGACTTCGAAAACAATGATTGTCGATTATGACACGACAGTTAATATCTAAAATGGAGATCAAACATTCAAAATTTAATCTTCCTTTTGCAGAAATTTTTATTTTGCAGAGTTCAGTGAAAAATACAGAAAATGAGAAGTTATGAACCAACAGCCGGCCTCTATGGCATTACTTTAATTTAATGTCTTCCTGCTGATCAGACCCACAGCTCATGCAGAAGTCACTTAGGAAAATGCTATGTCAATCGACATGTCTCCTAACAAGATTGTAACTTTCAAAACCGCAATAGTGCGAAGGATGGATACGCGATTTGAAGGCAGAAAGCAATCAGTCCTTTTGTTATCCAGAAGGTCAGTTCAGCAGATTCTAGCAATATTTACGCCAACGAAGTTGAGTTTTCTTGTAAGACTATCAAATAAGATCCAGGTTAACGAAGGCAATCCGAAGATTTCATAACGATATCCCTATGTGCTGTAATCTGCGTAGTGGAGACCTCTAGAAGATCCGAAATTTCTCAGCGAAATCTCCGGCCGGAATCTAGTAGGTTATGTGTTGGTTTATTTAGACGTAAGGCCAGGATTCAGCCCGCAAGTCAGATGTTTTCATTAAAATAAAATATTAATAAATATTTCTTCTTCGACGGCCTCTCAGTAGAAGACTATTCTCAGTAATCTGTAGTTCGTAGTAGACTTTGAACTGTAGGTCCCGCCACACATGTATAAAATTAATACACACAACATATGTAGTGAGAGATGTTAGGTCATAATCCTCACTGAATAATAGCAAAGAATATGGATATAAAGAATACGCATCATGTAGAAGTAAAATTTCTTATGGCGGGTCGTAACATTACGACCCGCTCTCACCAAAATATTTTTAAAAATCATTTCTGGATGAGAGGGAAGAAGACAGAAGGAAAATGAACACAAACAAACAGCGTAACAATGTGTTGCCCTCATCGTACGTATGTACATGTGTATGTATTCTTGTGTTTTTTGATTTAGTTGTCGATCAGACTGTGACAAGAATACATGTGCTGCGGATGCTTTATCATTTTATTTCAGAATAACACTCGAAGAATATTTTGTGTTAAAAATGTTATTTTGTCCGATAGTATATTTTTTTTAAATGCTTTGGAATGCTCGTTTTTTTTCTTTTAATAAAAAATGGTTTTTTATTCTTTTTATTTTTATTTATCTAAAAAACATGGCTTATTTTTAAGTCAAGCTTTATGTTCTTTTAATAATAAAATCGATGTTTTATTTTATTTTTATTCATCCAAAATTATTAAGCCAAAGATAGACAGCTTTACATATGTATGTTGATGAAATGAACATGTTGATGAATGAAAATAGAGTATATTACTAACACTTTTATATGGCTGTAAATAAATAAATTCTCTCAACTTATTTTCTCTCTCTCACTCACTAATCCATAACCATAGGCATGTGTTAACCTAGAGGAAAATTGTTAGTAATAATGTCAAGTCTACTTATTAACTCAATGATATGTATATGTGATCGGAAAATATAGAAAAATTGTACTGCACTAGACACTAAGACACCGTATTTAACTTGGCAAGTATTCTTCCAAAAATCGAAATCATTTCTCATTGATATTAGTGAATACTACTGTGATATTTCTTTGGGTGTATCATTGAAGTCTGAAAAAAGCGACATGAACCTTCTTTTTTAAAAACTGACAAGATTTTTACGCTCTTTTTAACGAACATTCTTGATGTTCGTGTCCTATGTGTGTAAAAAGCCGAAGATGTTCTTCCCCTGAGGGATATTGGTGGCGACGTCTGTTTTTAACACCAGAAAAATAAATAAAAAGTGGTCAAACAACAAAAACGCACGATGAGAACAACGCATTGTTACGCTCTTGGTTTCTGTATCATTCCCTTCTATCTTTCCCCACGCGTCATGAAATATTCTTGAAAAATATTCCAAAATATGTTAAAATGCACATTCTTTATACTTTATTTTCTTTGGTAATAGTAATCTGTGCTAAAGTTTCGTCGTAAGTCGTATGCATGGGAAACCCTATTCCTTTATGCTATTAACGCTAAACGTATAAAAATTTTGAAATATTTTTATGAACAGTTGTTTTTCTCAATTCATTGTAATTTTAAATAGACGAATACATAAAAATTATTAACACAATATTTTAATACAAATAAAATTCTTAGAATGCCAAATATGATTTAAATAAATGTATTTACAAAATTACAACAAAATAATTTTCGTAATTCTTTCTTAAAAATAATAATTTTCGGCAAAAAGTTAAACTTTTCTTGAAGTACTCTTCGCCTGGTCCGGTTGCTTACGTACTAAATCTGATTAGATTAACAAACGTCATCACGCAAAATTAAGTTTTGGCTCTGAACTCACCTTCTCACTCGTATAGCTGCAATTTCCTAAACTTTTTTTAATTTTAAAAATTATTTATGAATGCATTCTTTTAAGCAATTATTTGCTTAATTAATAAAATAATTATTTTTTAAAAATTTGTTCTATTTGATTGCTGGTGCAAGAAAACAGATGTCATATATTTGTTGTTATTCAAACAGGCAGAAAGAGAAACAAAAAATATTTTCTACAATAAACGAACAGAACAGACTTTCTTGTAAATTTTAAAACACAAAATTATTAAATACTGTCTGCGAGAGTACATGATTTTGCTTTAAACAAGGTGTAGTAAAATTAAATCAATTGCTTAGTAATAGATGTGCTTAGAAACCTACAACGTGCGCTGCGAAAGGTTTAGAAAATTAAAATTATTCACCAAAAACATCCTCTTGGATATTTTTGATTGTAATTGACCCTTGTTTTGATTATAAAAATAGTTCCGTTAATAATTCTTCTGTCCATCTTCATAGAATGTTTTTGTACAGTTTGCCATACAGAATACCATCTGTCTTCTACAAGATATGAAATTTACATTTCAAATTATAGCATTTGCTACGCTTTGTGCATTTCTCATTATGTGAATTATTTCCTACAATTGAAAACCATCAAAATCAATACAATCAGATTTGATTTACCTTAATTGATTGATCCTAATGCAAATGCCAAATAAAAGAAAGACAGAAAAAACTCTCTTTGGCTTTAAAGTTTCGCGTGCAAATTTTCTGACATGTGAAACTCTCGTGTTCAGTTATTGTTTTGAAAATCATTTTTGTGGCACTTTTTGGTACTTATGACAAAATATTTGTTGTATTTATAAAGGCATTGTGTTGAACTGTCCCCCTAAAACGTTAATTGGATCAACAAATAGTGTGTTTTATTTGCGTAAAAGAACTAAATAAACAAATGACATGATATTTTTGATGTTATAACGATTAAAGTTGCTGCTGTTTTTCTTCTTGTATTTGTCAGGTTGTATCTGTCAGCCTGTTTTTGTCACGTTCGCCAAACGTAGATGAATTTGTTAAAAGAAAAAAATTGCCAAGAGACAAAAGTTTAGCGGTATTTCTTATCATTAAAAATTTGATATAGAAAGTTTTGCCATCGATGGTTAATTGATAATAATATTTCGATAATTATATATATCGATAATTATATATATCGATAAAAATATATATCGATAATTATATATATCGCTTATTATATATAGCGATAATTGTATATATCGATAATTATATATATATCGATAATTATATATATCGATAATTATATATATATCGATAATTATATATGTCGATAATTATATATATCGATTAGTATATACATATATCGATAATTATAAATATCGCTAATTTATATAGCGATAATTATATACATATATCAATAATTATATATATCGACAATTATATATATCGATAATTATATATCGATAATTATATATATCGATAATTATATATATCGATAATTATATACATCGATTATTATATACATATATCGATAATTATATGCATATATCGATAATTATATATATCGACAATTATATATATCGATAATTATATACAGTGGTGGCCACGAATTTAAGACACGACATTTTATTTCTACATTTGTGATAATTTTTACATCTTATCAAAAATATTTAGGTCCATGACATTTTTCTTAAGATTTTAGTAATATTAGGAAGAAAAAGTAATAATATTTTGCTACCTATATTGGGTTGAGAATTTTTATTTACATATTATATAGATCAAGACAAAATGCTAGTCGCGATTTGATATTTTTTGACACAAGTGGTTTACGTTGTGCAAGACACCCACGCAAGTTTTTCTCATTTAGACATCTTCTTATTGCCCTAGACGAAATATCAATACCAAAATCCAATGCAATTTTATTTTTTATTTTACTTGAGGTCGTGAAGGGATTATAACAGCTACTTTAGGATGTAGTTTTTCGGGCTCTAGGTTGCTGTTTGACATTTTTGGTGGTACCATGTTCCTTGATGTGTTCCAGCGCGTTGTAAACCTTGCATCTAGAACATTTAAGCAGATTGGATATCTCCATTATTATTTTTCCATCAAATTTTAGTTGTTGGATCAGTTTTCGCTCGGCATCGGTATTCCAAGTACTTCTGACGATTTATAATTAAATATTTCTATGTATTCCAACATAAAATAAAACATTCGTTGCTCAACGTTTAGCTTCAAAAAACACCAAAAAAATCACTTAAAAACCAGATATTTCTGAAATGTCTTAAATTCGTGGCCAATTTCAAATAAACGTTTTTACAATAATATGATCAAAAAGCAACAAAATGTAAAACGAAATAAAATAATGGTACTTTTTCTTAGTATTACAGGGTACATAGAAGAATAAAGACTATCGAATTTGATACTACATGATTGTAAATATTATCGCAACTAAGTCAGTCATATGTCCTGTCTTAAATTCGTGGCCACCACTTATATCGATAATTATATATATCGATAATTAATAAAAATAAAATAAATTAAATTGGCCCGCAATAGGGAAAAGGCGACTAAAGTAAAATTTCCGTGAAAAGTTTCTCGAATCTGTTGTTCGGAGTCGACATTATATTATAGGTCCCTCCACTCATGTATAAAATTAACACACACAACATGAGTGTTGTGAGAACATAGATTCTAATCATGACTGAAGGGTTGTTATGACCAATAAATTGAGTAAGTGAGTAAAGAGAGAATTTGATAAATGTAGGTAATTTTGCCCAGAGGAGAGTCAAACTTTGGAAAAAAATCAGTATTACTATGGCCAAATGCAGTTTACGACGTAATATCTGTATTTATACGCATGTTTGCAAGCGTTTGCTTCGTGTTTTATATTTGCGTAGCAAGTAACGTCTAAAAATCATTTTTCCCAAACATGTTGACCTGGTACTTCAATGAAAGATTTTATTAGTTGCACCTACGTCACTCGGTTCTATTGCGGAATACAGTATGCAGTGCATCATTATATGCAATTGGCTTCCATAATGGCCAATAGACACTATTTAGTTGACGGCAAATAATGAATAACAATCATTCTAATATGTAAACTTATTCTTATTTGTACTTGACATGTGCCTAAAAGAAGAGAAAATATTGACAAGAACACTTCTAAAACCTTACGTATTGTAGTGTTTATTTATCCCGTTATTTGTTTACTAAATTGTCACAACAATTTTAATTCTATTTTTTTATAGTTCTCTCATGATGAAAATACTTCCTTACATTTAAATTTTTCAATATAACGCGATCTATTTTTAAAACCTTAAATCTATACCATTATGCTCACGTGTATACTTTAATGTGATTTGTTTTGTATCATATGACCGGCTTATCCTAATGTTATCTCTTTGCATCAGCTGTATAAATAGTGAAATTCGTGTGTTATAAACTGGTATATTTTAAAAAGAAAAAGAAATTGTTTATATTTACCTAATGTTGGCATGTTTATTTAAAAATAAATAATAAAAAAATATTTGTGTAAGATAGATTTTAAAATCTATCTCCGCAGACGCAAACCAAGTCAGTTAACTGAACTCTGTTATGTTACTAACATAACTCTGTAAAACATTTAATTTAAGGCTGGGAAAGGAAAACAGGAAAAATTAGTTAAATTCCTGGGTAAAATAAGAAAAAAAAGGAAAAGTTAATAAAATAAGTTCACTGTTAATAAATATTGCGTAATAACAACTACAATAAACACATAATTACACATTTCCGAAAGCTATTGTAATCCGATAAAAAAATCAATATTGTGGGAAAACAGGACAGCATGGGCGGACAAAGTAAATTGTGTTTAAAGCACTTTACGTCCCTTTAACTAAATCAATCGCCAGAATCTTTAACAGAGCGAGTTTTCATGGTAAATTTTGAAATTTTCTGAGATTTCGGATTTTAAAATCCACTAAGTGTCCTTTTGTGGGAAAACAGGACGACGTGGGCGGACAAAGTAAATTGTTTTTAAAGCATTTGACGTCCCTTTAACTAAATCAATCGCCAGAATCCTTAACAGAGCGAGTTTTCATAGTAGATTTTGAAATTTTAAGAGATTTCATATTTTAAAATCCACTAAAATCTTTTTGTGGGAAAACAGGACATCATGGGAGCAGAAAAAATAAATTGTTTTTGAAGAACTTTACGTTCCTTTAACTAAATCAGTCGCCAGAATCCTTAACAGAACGAGTTTTCATAGTAGATTTTGAAGTTTTCTGAGATTTCAGATTTTAAAATCCACGAAGTGTCCTTTTGTGGGAAAACAAGACAACATAGACGGACAAAGTAAATTGTTTTTAAAGCATTTTACGTCCCTTTAACTAAATCAATCGCCAGAATCCTTAACAGAGCGAGTTTTTATATTAGATTTTGAAATTTTCAGAGATTTATGATTTTAAAATCCACTAAAATCTTTTTGTGGGAAAACAGGACAACATGGGCGGACAAAGTAAATTATTTTTGAAGCACTTTACGTCCCTTTAACTAAATCAATCGCCAGAATCCTTAACAGATTTTAAAATCCACTGTATGTCCTTTTGTGTCAAAACAGGACAAGAAGAAGAAGAAGAAGGAGAAGAAGAAGAGTAGCACACACACTTCTTCTTAACAGAGCTCTGTTAACTGACTTTTAAACTCTAACATAAACCCATACATAAATAATATTAAATTTAATTTAGTTTCACTTAAAAATTATCTGGTTTTTAAAACAATATTTACTTAAGAACATGTCTTAACGAAAAAGTGTGCGTCTATTTGCCCATTTTATTTAATTTTTAAATAAGTTATAATAAGTTTCCTAACACGTGAATTATTCATGATTTAAAAATTAAACACTCAAATGAAGTGAAGCTTATTTAAAACGAATGTTGGGAAACATATTTTTTTTCACCTACAATGGAGTTATTTTTGAGTTTACATTTAAAAATTTTTGTAAACAGTGGTTGTTTTAAACCACGAGAGGGGGGGGCCTTGAATAAGGTCCAGCGGATTGTTTCTTTCAGTACTACCGGAGTTAGGAGCAGCTGTACTTAATTTGATTTTGATACTATTCTTGCTTGACTTTAGTAGACTTATTTGTCAAGAATAAGAACGCGTAGCGCCATATGCTTGAGGGAATCATACTCGAAAGGTCATTTTGACGTTCTGAGCGTTTCTTCTCCACTGACCGGGGAAGAACTTATTAAACGAACCACCAACTACATTGTTTCTGAGACTGTGTTTGTCTCTGGATTAGGGATTCTCATTTCAAAAATAACCTTGTGGATTGTGGGCAACATCCAATACGAGAAGTAATGCCCAATTCCACCGGTGGGTTGAAATTGGACCACGACCTAAAGTTTCATTGTAGACGTGATAAAAAATTTAGAGTTTTTCAAATATTCGCTCTTTAGAAAGTTGTTGAGCTTGTGCGTAAAATGCTTTAAAAACAATTTACTTTGTTTGTCAATGTTGTCCTGTTTTCCCATAAAAGGACATACAGTGGATTTTAAAATCATAAATCTCTGAAAATTTCAAAATCTACTATGAAAACTCGCTCTGTTAAGGGTTCTGGCGATTGATTTAGTTAAAGGGACGTACAATGCTTTGAAAACAATTTACTTTGTCCGTCTATGTTGTCTTGTTTTCCCACAAAAGCACACTTAGTGGATTTTAAAATCAGAAATCTCTGAAAATTTCAAAATCTACTATGAAAACTCGCTCTGTTAAGGGTTCTGGCGATTGATTTAGTTAAAGGGACGTACAATGCCTTAAAAACAATTTACTTTGTCCGTCCATGTTGTCCTGTTTCCCCACAATATTGATTTTTTTATCGGATTACATTAGCTTTCGGAAATGTGTGATTATCTGTTTATTGTAGTTGTTATTACGCAATATTTATTAACAGTGATTGAATATGGGACTTATTTTATCAACTTTTGCTTTTTTAATTTATTTTACCAAGGAATTTATTTAATTTTTCCTGTTTTTCTTTCCCAGCCTTAAATTAATTGTTTAACAGAGTTCTGTTAGTAATATAACAGAGCTCTGTTAACTGAATTGGTTTGCGTCTAGGGAGATAGGTTTTAAAATCAATCTTCACACACATGTAGTATTCTTGGGAAGAAGAAGACTAACGCACAACATAAGTGGTGTGAGAAACTAGGACGTAATCCTGACTGAAGCGTTGTAGTGACCAATTATGTATGTATATACAGTCAACCCTCCTATAACACAGAGAGTGCGTACCGCGTTGTATGGAAACTGCGCTATAAGAAACTCGGACTTAATAGTACAAACCAGGCTAATTCGTAGCGCGTTCTATGGAAACCGTCTACCGCGTTGTAAGGAAACCGCGTTATAAGAAACTCGGAATTAGTACAAATCACATTATTCGTACCGCGTTATATGGAGACCAATACAAAATAAATTATAAATTATTTTTAATGAATTAAAGAGTTCATATAAGGATTGATAAAAAAAATGGAATGAAGACTAAACTAAAAGACTGTTTTCCAACAAAAATAAGAAAGACTTTTACGTAATTTTTCAACATTCATCGTCACTGTTAGACATGAGATGCACAAAATTTTTCAGAAAGACTTGGTCACCAACAAAACGTATGTACTGTGAAATAGTTTTGAGATGACTGAAACCGACGTCGTAGACGGCTATGAGATAAGCTAGCATATTTATATAAACATGTTGTTTATATATCTCGGCTGTGCTTTTGCGTCGAAAATAAAACTGATATTAAACCCTCTTACAATATCTAGTTACTAGAGACATTCATAGGTTGTGCGGAAGGAACTTATGTGTCGCAATTTCAGCTCCGCGTTATGTGAAAACCGTGTTCTGAAAGTAACGCATTATAGGAGGGCTGTCGCAATTTCAGCTCCGCGTTATATGGAAACCGCGTTCTGAGAGTACCGCGTTATGGGAGGCTTGACTGTACTTTCACTTAGCAGCCGTTATTAAGATTTTACTGAGAATTATAATAAGATTATGCTGGCTGCGGATGTGTGCAATCATTTTCGCGTAGCTGATCGATCCCTCTGCTTACATTTACTTTCCAATTTTGCCTTTTAAAGGGCGAATTTAATACAACATTACCTTGAATTTAATACAACATTTGAACATAATTATGTCTCTACAGAGTATCTTTTTAAAATCATTTTATGAATTAATTTGAATTAAAAATAGTTTTATGATGGCTATTAAGGTTATTTGTACTGTGTTATCGTTCTAAATTAATAAACGTTTATTCTAATTTCAATTATTATCAGCATATATTATATTTTATTAGTTTTTATTTTTAAATGGCTTTTTTATGGCTTTTTATGTCAGGGCACCTGTACTACCTAATCGTAACGTAATTGTTAATCTTGTTTATAAACAAAAAAACTTGAGTTCAGCATATGAGCTATTGAAGCAACCTTCTCTCTCTGTTCTATATTGTAAATTATTACGATAATAGACGCTCATACGTGCTATAATTGTATACGAAATTTGAAAAAATATTTTGCACACCTGTCTAATTGACCAAAAATCATATTGAATAAAAAAAATAATAAATAAAGCTAACGCCGCAGCATTTTGTTATCGCCTTAAAATACCTTAGCTTTTTGGTTTTTTTTTTGTTAAATATTTATAAGTGGTCTATAAACAATTCATAGTGATTTTATTTTTGTATTTTTTTCTTTCTTTAAGTTCATGAGCACTAACCACCACCACCACCATTAATGTGGTTATTCTATTCTATGGAAATTTTTCACTTTTTTTTTTAAAGTCAAAAGGAAATTCAGTACAAAATTCTATTAGCTACGCGTTAAAAAATTTCTCGCATGATTGCATAGTTTGATATTAAAGTAGAGATAGTAATAATATTTGTCTTTTAATAAAAGAAGTCTAAAAATATACCAAATAATCTGAAAAATGAAGATCTTCTTATAACATCTGAAGCTCCGCTAAAGTTCGATAAACGCGATATGGTCGTGCCTATTAGACTTATTAGGGAGAACTCTGTGCAATCAAAAGTGTGTCAAAAAGAAAATAAAAATACACTGACTATCGATTTTAAAGCGATTGCGAAAACTTTTCTACATTATTGAAGTTTCTTTAAAATATTTTTTTTTGATCAAAATGCATGTGGCATAACATTGATTGCAGATAGAATGTCTGAATATTCGATAACAAATTCTTTAATATGTCATAATATCGATATCAATATTTATCTATATATATATAAAAATTAATGTTTGTTTGTATGGAATTAATAGAATCGTAAACTATGCATTTGATCATGTTATGATCTTTATGATCGAAGTCGCCGTGGTCTAGTAGGTAGTGTGTTGGGTTATTAGACGAAAAGCCAGGGTTCGCGCCCCAGGCCAGACATAAAAATAAAATACAAAAAGTGTTTCTTCGGCGGCTTCCTCTCAGCAGATTTCTGGCAAAAACTCTGAGAGTAAATAAAATTGCCATGAAAAGTTTCTCAAAAATCTGTCGTTCGGAGTCGACTTTAAACTGTAGGTCCCGCCACTCATGTATAAAATTAACACACACAACATAAGTGGTGTTAGAAACTAGGTCATAATCCTGACTGAAGGGTTGTAATGACCAATTATGTATGTATGTATGTATGTATGTATGATCTTCAGCAAAGTTGTTGTGCATGAGCCGGGGTAGGTTCCTCAGTTGGTATGACTAATTTCCGACAGGTGGCGCCACTGAAAATTACTAAAAATGATTTAAATCGTAAACTGTGTATTTAATCATGTTATGATCTTTATCAAAGCAGATGCGCATGAGCCGACGAAGGTTTCTAAGTTGGTATGACCAATAACCGACAGGTGGCGCCACTGAAAATTACTAAAAATGATTTAAATCGTAAACTGTGTATTTAATCATGTTATGATATTTACCAAAGTATTTGCGCATAAGCCGACGAAGTTTTAAAAGTTGGCATGACCAATTTAGGACAGGTTGCGCCACTGAAAATTACTCAAAAAGAATTAAATCGTAAACTTTGCATTTGATCATGATATGAACTTTAGCAAAGTTGTTGCGCATAAGTCGACGGAGGTTTCTAAGTTAGTGCGATTAATTTCCGATAGATAGCGCCACTGAGAATTATTAAAAATGAGTTGAACCGTAAACTATGCGTTTGATCATGTGTTGATCGAACAAATACCACACATTTTAGGATTCATCATTTATGATTTAATTAACATTTAGTATAACTCACTCCCGTAAAATGTCAATCACAAGTTTGATACATTTTAATTTTAAAATTTTTTTAAAAATGCTGTTGGGTTCAATTGGATTGGGTACATTGTGAGATTCTAATAAATTTAAACGCATTTTTCATGTCGTTCCCGTGCAATCATGCCGACAAGCAATTGGTCGACCTACACCTTTAGAAGCATTGGGACTGGAAAATCTCAGGATCGTTCGTCTGAATCATCTGGACAACGGGAAACAAAATCCATAAAATGATTCAAAAATAATTGGACATTTGTCTTTCCTTCAAACTCATTTTTGTTGGTGGCGCAGTAACACGCGCAGGGTACAGCTAGTTTTTCTATAAATCCCTCATTAAAAACATTTCTTTTTCAACGGAAGTATTTATTTTTGTATCCCCAACTTCCAGTTGGCATTGTTGGATATTTGCATATCGTATTATACTTACCATACCTTATATGAGAGTATCTGTGTATTAACATTTGCATTATTTGTAATTTATGTGATTGTGTATATTTACAAGATATTAAATGCAGTTGCATGCCACAACACATGTGCAAATATTGTACAATTATACTGTTTGTTTGTTTTGAACATTTGGTATGTATGTTTCTTCTTATCCAATAATAAAATGTAAAAAACAAACATCAATTGCTGATAAAAATTGTTTTTATTTCAGGTTTTTTCTTGCTTTCTTTTCGTATTCGGTTGCCATTGCTATTGCTATTGCCATTTATGCAATTTTTGTTTTTTATTCTGTGTTTTGTTTTGTGTTGTTTAAGTACTAAAGAACTCGAGTCAACAATAATTGATAAAAAAAATTGAAATACAATAATAGCACACGTAAATACATACATATCTATATACTACGTACATGCATACCTGTAGCATACTATTTATACCTTGGGAATAAACCATATATTTGACGAAATAATAGTGGCATTAGGGCCGTTCAACACGTATGCTAAATTAATTAAATAAACTGTAGCTGTACCCTGCGCGTGTTGCTGCGCCATCAACTAAAATAAATTTGAAGGAAAGACCTTACACGAATGTCCAATTTATTTTGAATCATTTTATTGATTTTGTTTCCCGTTGTCCTCATGATTCTGATTAACCTGCCTGGGTAGTATGCATTCGATCAGTTTCTAATCTCACTTCTTGTTGTTCAAGTGATGCATGCCAACGGTTCTCAGCGGCATGTGCTCGAAGATTTTCCAATCTCAATGCTAGTTGCCCGTCTGATTCTGAGGCTCGTAATGGTACTTTCTTCCGCGCCCGAGGTGAAGGTCGACCAATTGCTTGCCACTTTGGAGGCATGATTGCACGGGAAAGTCGTGAAAAATGTGTTAATTTATTAGAATCTCACAATGTACCGAATCCAATTGAAACCAACAGCATTTTTAAAAATTTTCTAAAATTAAAATGTATCAAATTTTACGTGAATGAGTTATACTAAATGCTATTAAAATCATAAATGATAAATGCTAAAACGTCTGGTATTTGCCCGATCAACACATGATCAAATGCATAGTTTACGATTCAATTCATTTTGAATAATTCTTAGTGGCGCCATCTATCGGAAATTAATCGCACCAACTTAGAAACCTCCGTCGACTTATGCGCAACAACTTTGCTAAAGTTCATATCATGATCAAATGCACAGTTTACGATTTAATTCATTCTAAGTAATTTTCAGTGACGCCGCCTATCTTAAATTGGTCATACCAACTTAGAAACCTTCGTCGGCTCATGCGCAACAACTTTGCTGAAGATCATAGCATGATCAAATGCATCGTTTACGATTCTATTAATTACATACAAACAAACTTTCATTTTTATATATATAGATGAGTAATCAGATAATCTTTTCCACTTGTAAAAAGCTAAGCTAAATTTATTTTCCGATATATGAATTCATTAGGCTTCTAATCATACTCATAATTTCTAATACTTATACGCATTCATACTTATTTTAATATCATTGAACCTCTACTCATACTCATATTCAAAGTTTGAAGTACTCATCATATTCATACTTAACAATACGTATGATGTTGTTGATTTCGACTGTCCATAACTCAACATTTACAAGAATCACAAAATAAGTATGATTCGCGTGCGAACACTTAAATACTCACTAGAAGGTTGTGTGTTTGCTCTGCTTGCTGCTCTGTCTTTTTTGCTTATGTGTCTTTCTTTTTTTGTAAATACAACAACAACTAAGACTATAAATTTTGATTAATGATTCGAGATGAATCTAAATGAGTAGGCTTATGAATCAAACATATTTCGAATGGTATGAGTGTTAATGTTGTATGCATATTCATAACAATCTGTACTTATAAATCAATATTGTAGTGAGTACGAATGAAACAAAGTAGTGAAATTTCATGAGTGCTTATGAGTAGCGAAAAAACGATTCATTGCTGATCTCTGATTCAGATATTTTTGTTGAATATAATTTGATCTTAAGGGTCTTATCTTTTTGTTTTATGAGAGTGGCTGGTTCCCCTTTGAACAAATTCTTAATTTAGGATTATATGATCAATTTCAACAAGGTCACTCAAGAACACAATCACCCCAATCTACCAGTAGCAGTCAGAAAGGGAAGATCTGAAGCCATGCTTTAATAGTTCCACTTATACTACTTATGCATATCCGAACGAGAATGGAATACAGCTTTCATGTATAGGTTGGTGTTTAAAAACTTTTTTTAAGAATTCTCAACTGCTTACAAGAGAGGGCACTGACTTGTGCTTCGCCGTTTGGTTGCTTCTACTAGGGCTGGTGCTCTAGTGTAAAAAGTTATTGTTGTAATAGATGTCATAAGAGTTTTTCCTGTAGTACATCTAAAGCTGAAATGGCAATCTTTGGCCGAGTGATACTCGAATCATTTCGGAACGTAAATCGAATTACCGTGGGATCAAGTGAAAAAGTCCCCGTAGTCTAGTAGGTAGTGTGTTCTCTTATTAGATGTAAAGCCAGGGTTCGAGCCCCAGGCCAGACATCAACACAAAATACAAAAAGTATTTCTTCGGCGACTTCCTCTCAGCAGATTTCGGGAAAAAACTCTGAGAGTAAATAAAATTGCCATGAAAAGTTTCTCAAAAATCTGTCGTTCGGAGTCGACTTTAAACTGTAGGTCCCACCACTCATGTATAAAATTAACACACACAACATAAACTAGGTTGTAATCCTGACTGAAGGCTTGTAATGACCAATTATGTTATGTACATATGTGTAAGTGAAAAAAGTACTTTACTTTACTGTAAAACACATCTATTCGTGATGAATATTATATCATTTTCAAAAGATAGTTTTGTCTAACATTTACAAATATGATGCTACTTTGTAATGCTATTCTTTCTGGTAAATCAGGGGCTTTCTGTATGTATCAATTCGAGGTCGATTGAAGCCTCTTAATTGAAAAACACGATAAAGGTTTTGCTCGAGATTTGAAGCTAGAATAGCTGTGGTTTGTAAACGAGCTTTTTTAACTCTTTGACGGACACTGACGTCTATAGACGTCATAACAAGGGTTTCTGAGGGTACATGACGTGTATACACGTCATAATACGTCGGAATTTGCATATCTTGCCAAATAACGGAGATATAGCAAGTGTCCCACGGGAAGGCCTCCTAAAATTTTGGTGTCCGTCAAAGGGTTAACCTCTGCACACCTCAAGACTTCCATCACTCCACCTCTATGTCAGGTAGCTCCTTAAAAGGAGCTCTTGTAGAAACCAATATTTGTTGCTAACAGAGACGTGGTTTGCCATGATAGAGACAGATCTAAAGAAAACAAAATGCCAATTAGCAACTATGATTAGCCCTGCTGCTGCTGATCACTTCACATCACTTAATTAACAGTTGCTACTAAAACAGCTGTGCAATTTAAGAGATTATAAAAATAAGAATAAAAATGTGAATAAAAATAAAAAATAATAAAACTTATGTAGCCATTCGTAATAAAGTGATGATAAGATATCAAAATGTGCACACGCACTCAGATACAAATTGTATTTCGTGTCCTCTCTGCTGCCATACATGAGTATGAGAAGAAAATCTTATCTGTTACCATATCTGCTCATTAGCCAGTGTGCTAAGTGTTAATAGGTTTCGTGAATTACCTTTAGTTGGACCAGTTTTTACCAGTTTCTATTTGTTGTTATTGTTTGTGGCCTATTGTAGAATGTTAATTAAAACAAATTTATTTTTAATTTTAATTTTTTTCTTTTGAATAAGTGTGTGAGTATGGAGGTAACTTGCGCTCTATTTTTACTATTTTTTTGTGAAATTTTTTTTTGCTATTTTTTGTTTCGCTAAACTAATAAAGTCATAAATAACACCTGTTTTCACAAAAATCCATCAACCATCACATGATTTCAACACAAAAAAGTTTTAAACGGTGAATAGTAAATAAAAAATTTTAATTTTTTTTTTTGTGAAATGATGCGATAGATGGGATGGTATGGGATGGGATATTGGCTCAATGGGATTATTAAGTTCTCTGGCTGCTGCTGGCGACGGGAACATTAATTATTGCAATGCCATTGCTGCTGCTGTTGTTGTTGTTGTTTTAATATTTATTATTTTTTACACTCTACCAAGTCAATATTAGTATTTGTTAAATATTTTGATCACGATTCGTTTTTGCACTTTAGAGCGTAAATTAAAGTGATTTCTTTCTGATTTTTTTTTTGCAATATTAAACACTGATAAAGTTTATTGTTAAGCAAATGACACGTGACATGAGGGAGATATAATTCGTGTGTCTACGTATGTACATATGTGAGTAAGACAGTAACTGATAATTTTAGATAATAAAAGATGGGCAAACAAAAACTTTGTACCATTTTACTTAAAGGCAATAGCATTAGCAATAGCAATCTCAATAATACTTAGAGAATAAAATGATAACAATGATAACCCTCACTCACACTTATTCTAGGCCAGTATGTTGAGATAATTTTGGTATTTATTGACGAAATGAAATAATTTTTCTTTGATTGTTTTTTTAGATAAAAATTTTATGTTTTAAGAAATAAATAATTATGATCGCGCAATGCTTATCAAAATTAAAGCCAATTATAACGAATGGTTGCTATTTTTAAATCCTGGCTGTAATAAAAAGGCCAGAAGTTTAAATATTTTCTGAATTCCAAACAGTAAAGTTGTAGAAGTTGTAGAATTCAAAATAAATGAAGCTTCAATAGAGTGTTAGCTAAAGTTCCCAGTGAGCTGTAGCAAAAAGAGGTTGGGAACGTATAAGTACTGTAGTATTGTGAAGTAGTAAAAAGCTTGCGATAGCGATAAAGAAAGTCAAGCTCCTCCTCCACTTATGCAAAGAAGTCAATCGGTACTATATACTGCTCTACAACATAAAGAGGATATCGTCTACACTGTAAAACACCAAATGAAATATTATCGTGTGCAAATATAATCTCCACACAACTCCACCGAAATGTTAGTAGCATTAGTTGTGACCAAAAGATCGAAAGGTTTCATAAAGTCACACGACGGCTGCCTTGTCATTGTTTACTTGTTTGAATTTCGATAAATATGTACTGTGCAGCCAATCTATGATTATAAAGCTTAGATATGAAGAGGATTTCATAGAGTTATAGCGTATATGGAATGCTTATAAGACGATGCTTTTTACCACTCTCGTAAGCAACCTTGTCTGAGGATATTTGGGATTTCTTGTATTTGACATAAACCGCAATGGCAACGAGAAGCTTTTTGAAGTCTGAAGGCTTATATATTACAGATGCTACTTTGGAAATAAATACGTATCAATCATCAGGGACGTTTTGTTTTCCATACGCGCAGAATTATGTTGCTGGGACAGTCTTCATTCTATTATCTACCATGTCTACAAAGATCAAACCACGTGTATAATAAAAAAGTGCTTAAATGACGCGCTTTTGACTACAACCTAGTGATGAGGCGCATATTCTTTTTCTGAACGCTTTATGGTATATACGCAGGAGGTCTTCTCCGGGATAGGCTGGTTATATGAATCTTTAGATAAGTACGATGAAATTCTGGAGCGATTCGTCAGGCTTACGCTTTCGGAAGTTTATCTGCTTTCGGTGTAAATCTCTTTTGTGTTCTTCACCAAAGCTTTCGTTGAAACGTCTCCATTATCATAATTTACTTGTCTTGTGGTCGCCGTGTTCTAGTGTTGTTCTTATGAGTTCTGACATCGTGAAAAAATTTTCTTTTTACTACACTCTCTCAAAAGTCTTTTGGGAAAAGACCTGCCATGTAACAGCTTCTCAAATCTCTTGTTCGAATTCGTTGTTAAACTTTAGGCGCTGCCATTCATGGAAGAAATTATTGTCCACAATGTTGCTGGTGCAGGAGGCCAGGCTGTAATTCTGACTAATATAATGTAATATATTCTTGTAGCTCTTGGCCACCGTTCTATGAGTTCTATGTTGTCATCTAAACAAGGCCCATGATCTTAGTTGGATCAACAATTTACGCTAAGACAGAAACCTTTCGTTATTTCCTCTGTCATGGCTTCAACTTTGTATGCAAAAATTTAAAATTACTTTTCAAGCATTTCATGGATTTTTCATTTTTTGATTTTTCTTTTGTGTTCTTTTATTGTCTTTGTTAACTGTTTTATGGATCGTATGTATGGTAGCTAGGTATCGCTGTAATATATACATTGCTCGTCATTGAGCAGGTAATACATACGTGTTTTCCTTGCCATCTTCAAACTAATAGGTAAAGATGTCTAAACCTCGAAGTTAAAACTCTCCGTTAATTTTCTTTGTAGTTCGCTTGTTTTATCGGTAGCTTACTTTTTAACCTATTTATCTATCTTAAGGTCATAGAATTTCTTTCTTCGGTGTTTATTGAAATCCCACTTTGAATTCCGCGGAACCTAACCAAAAGAAATTCAAACTTATGACGTTTAAAACACAGAAGAAATTGGCTTAATGGCTTTGTTCTGTCAATACAAATCTATTACATCTTTTTTTTAACACGCTGTACATATTTTTTTATTTAAACGATTAACTAAATAAATAAATTGTTTTTATTGAATTTTAATTTCGGGGCATGCTTCAAGTATTTCACGTTTTAATTATTAAACAAATTAACAACTACATATTGTTGTTTGTTATTGTTGTTGTTTATCATATGCAATAATAATAAATATTCACAATAACAATAATAATAACAACAGTAGATAATAAGCGAACGACACTGGGGCTTAAGCAAACGCCACTCATATGATCTGCTCTAAATGACTCTTCAATTATCTGGCTGAGGCTATTATTTGTGGCTTGTGTTGCTAAAAATAAATTCACCGCCTAAATAAATAGTAACTCACCCTTGTACACCGGTTACGAGTACGAGTACAATAATAATACAACAATAGTAGCAATAAAAACGAAAGAAAGAAAGAAAGAGAAAAAAATTAAAATTGAAATTATAATTAGAAAAATAAACGAAAGCAAAAATTAGCTAATTTTTGTTCTAAAAACAACACATTTTCTATTAAATTTAATACAATACAATGTACATACATACGTATATATCACAATAACATGCAAGCATTAGCCTGGTATTTACACGGGGAATGAGGATCGAGAGAATAGAAAAAATAAATATTATTTAAGATAAGCAAGTGAAACGAAAACATCATCTAGGTTTTCATTCTTTCACAATGTTTTCTAATCTCTGAATACACGCGAGAATACCGAGCCACAGGCGATATCATTTCACATTTCACACTAAAGATCGAGAAATAGTTGTCTTGTGTGAAATGTTAGTTTTTTTTTCGAATATCTTTCTTTCATGTTCGTGTTATTGTTTTTGTTGTTTTATTTATCTTATGGTATGGCTTTTGTCATCTGATTAGATAAAATATGTTAATTATTTTAACAATTAAAGGCAATATTTATTTTTGATTGCAGGTTTTTTTTTTTTGCTAAAAATACAACATTTTGATGTTAAAAATAGCCACTGACAGTTCTATTTTTATTGAATTTTTGTTTAAACAATAATTGCAAATTATTTTATGGCATTTAGCAAACCAGCAAATTTATTTTAAAATAAAATTTTATCAAAAAAAAAAAAAAAAAACAAATCTCTTATTTTTCTTTTTTCTTCAAATTTCAGTCACGTGGTTTTACTTCACCATAGGTGAAGATGGAAAAATACCATGGAAAGATAAAACAATTGCTACGAAAAACATCATCATCATCTTCTCTAGAGGGTATGTATTTTGAGATCATGTTAATTGTGATGGAAATATTTCATTCAAATGAACGATAAATATAAAATAATTTTCAATAATTTTCACATGATATTATTTATATCAACACAATTATTATCGATTGCGGTTAATTAAAGCAAAGCTAAGCAAATAAACTAGGCTTAAAACATGGGTACAAGAAATTAAAATGTTATTAAAAATCAAGTTTATTAATAAAATCTTTATATAAAATAGAGCAGGTGTATGGAAGCTATTTTCGTTCCATAATCTTTGCGAAAATTTCATTTATGTGCGATCAAAGTTCAGATAATGGCTTCCATTCATGCTAGAAATTGTGTTGGTATTAGGTATTAAAAATACTTTGGATTTTCATGGCCTTAAAATAATTTAAATTGTTTACATTCTAAGAGTCAGGAAGATACATGTAATATATGGATTTTGTTGGGAATTGTATAAGAGAGAAGAGTATTGATTCACTTCTGTCCTAGAATCGCATAGGCATCTACCGCACAATTGCCAATTTCATGAGTATTGTCTCATTTCAAGGCAAGACAATAGACTTGACATTCAGCAGGAGATGGGTCTAAGGAGGAGGAGACCTCTTGTGTCAGGGTACTGCTCTGCTTTGAAGAGGTGTAGTTTCTTAACCTCATATTTTTTATCGTCCTTGGCTCAACTTTCGTATATATAAAGATTTCTGCAATGGCATGGATTTGTTTCGGAGTCAGGTAGATTTCCTTTAGGGAATGTTTCATCTCTGCGATGAATATTAATTGTGATAAGACAATGAATTTAAACGGACGGTTATTTGCGTTCTTGTCCTTCAAGGAGGTTCTGCCACCTAACCTGACATAAGAGATAGGAAAAACTCTTTGCAAGTTCAACCCTAGAACTGACAACCTTTAAACTTTTTAAAATGCAAGAAAATAATATCTGTTAAAAGTTAAATTCTGACATAATATTAACATTATAATCGGTCTACCAAGTGGTTTTGGGGAGAACATTTTAAAAATTGAAGATGTGGTGTTGACCAGTAGTATGTTTATGTACGTTCTGGACCAATTTTTCCATACAAATTTGGGAGCATGCCTACGCTACAGTCGGTAATGGTCTGTTAGTTGCTAGGTTTGTAACATGCAATCTGTGTGATCGCTTTCTTGGGATAATAAAGTCTTGTCTCGTTTTCCATACAAATTTGGGAGCATGTGTGCGCTACAGTCCGTAGTGGTCGGCTAGTTGATAGGTTTATAACATTTTTAATGTGTGTGGTTGGCCATCCTTTGATTGAAAGTGAGTAGGTTCGTCTCGAGTCTGAGTGCATGATTCCGATGATCAGCGAGTGCGTGGTATAGGGTACTGTTGTCGACTTGTGCAATGTCATGCTTTTGTGTTATAAGGATCTTTAATTTTAAACCACCTGTGTGGTTGTTTTTTATTTTTTGTGTGATTTAATGTTGAAGAAACATAAATATTGTTGTACGTGTTGTTGTTGTTGCGTTTTTATTTATAAGGACCTATATTTTTAAACTGATAAGAAAGGGGATGTACACCTGTGTGATCGTTTTCTTGGGATAATAGAGTCTTGTCACGTTTTACATATAGTTGTACGTGTTGTTGTTGTTGTGTTTTTATTCTATTAGGATCTTTAATTTTAAACTGATAAGAAAGGGATAGGGAAAGGGATCTTCGTATGCCATATTTGATCCTTTGAAATTTACCTCCTATATTATATGAATTATCTGGCTTCAGTAAAAAAAATGACCTCTTTATACACCATGAATAATAAAGAAATAATTGTATAATATTCACAATAAATTAATTGAAACTATGTTTGAAAATAATCAAATAAATCCAATAAAATATGGATTAAGTTTTGAAAATAGTTGCCATGTGCTCTAGGGGAATTATTAAAGCGTTAATAGAAGCTGATAATAATACACATAAAATTAATTCAAATTAACAAATTTTAAATTTAGTAACACAACTGTTTTTATTATTTAACTTAATATAATTAACAACAATTAATCCATTGTACATCTATCTATATTTAGTTGTCATTTTCAAAATAGCAACTAAAAAAATTATTTCGCAAAAGTTTAATTGTGCTAATGCTGACAAGGCTTTCGGAAATTGTTTGTTTAAACATTATTTAATATTTTAATTATTATTAACATTTTATTATGTTATTATTTATTATGGAATCGAAACTTATGGAATTTTCCCAGATAATTGCATCAGCCAAAATAATGAGGCTTATTTTGATTTTTTTACAAAAAATAAATTCAAATATCTTTAATGGATTATTTATTAAAATTTTTGTGACTTAACAAAACAATTTCTACCGGATGAATGTAAAAAAACAGAAAACGAAATGATAAAATAATATACGTCAATGAAAGTTGAAAAACAAAGTTTCTACAGTAGAATAGCAAAAATCTTTGAGTCGAAAGACAATAGAACGGAAATATAGCGCATCGCTTACCCATCACAGTTAGGCACAATAAATATAAACTATAGGACGAAATCGAAATATACATAAATTTTCTTGAACCTTCAAAAGCGAAATTGTTAAAGAAAATTTGTTTAGGGACTGATGCTAGCTCAATGATTACATTCTATCCTCTAGGCTCTGACAGCCCAAATTCATTCTTTCTGACATATAGATATGGAACTTACTTAATTGGCAATTAACAACGCAATTATCGGATTTCGGTCTGCTGTAGCACATCGTTTCAGGCGCCTCTGCTTCTTGCGCGCCTTCGCCGATTGGTCACACCAATAGATAACAGGGCTTTCACGACTTGGTCTTTCCAACGCAAAATAGATCGTCCGCTTCGCTGGCTTCCGGAAACCCCAGCATTAAATACCCGTCTTTGGCCGCTGGATGTTAATACTCTGCACAACTTCTACGCCGTTGAGGAGTTCATGCATCTCATTGTTATATCGAATGCGGAAATCAAAGCCAACTCGGACGTGACCGCAGACCTTACGTAGGACTTTCCTCTCGAATACTCTCAAGACTGTTGCTTAAAAAGTTTTCTGGATAAAATGGAAATAGACTGAGTATTGAAGCTGCCGTAGTCTTCTAGTAGGTAGTGTGTTGACTTAATAGACGTAAGGCTACGGTTCAAACCCCAGGCCAGACATCTCGAACTTCGGCGACTTCCTCTCAGCAGATTTCTGACAAAAACTTCGAGAGTAAATAAAAATTGAAAAAAATAAATTGTTTCTCAAAAAAATCTGTCGTTCGAAGTCGACTTTAAACTGAAGGTCCCGCCACTCATGTATAACATTAACACACACAAATAAGTACAGTGGGAAGCTACCTCGTAATCCTGGCTAAAGGGTTGTAATCGCCAATTATGGCTGACTTTCAAAATGTTTGTTGCTTTGTGTTTGTTTCATAAAGCCGCTGTACAAAATATTTACAATGTATACTATTTTAAAACGTCGTCAATGTGTATTTTTAACGCAGTCAGAAAGCAATCAGACATCGGATTTATAGTTGATGCACTGTTTGGTTACTTTGCATATCTACATAATTTATATAGCGCAGTAGAACTGCATACCTTGTATTGATACATTTTGAAAGTCTGCCTATGTATGTAGACTGAGTATATATTTGTGTGGGCTTCCACTGTCATGCCAAAGTTACCTAGTAAGTATTATGTCAGAGCGCTGTGATCAAACTTTATATTCGTTACGGATCAATGTTCTCTGTAAGTTGACCGCCTTCCTGAAACGACCGCATGAGCAGTTGTTAATGTCGTTATAGTTCCAGTTTGCAAAGAACTTTCACAAAAGGCTGGCACACGTTTATAAAATTCAAGGTTGGAAAAGAGGTATAGCTTAGGCCGAAATCCGTTGTTATGGACAATTATAACGTCCTCGATGATTTCTTGAATTATATCTGGAGAGCATAAAAAATTTATGAGAACTTTGATTGTATGGGAAAATTCCCATGAAATTATTTATTTTCTATACCATCTACCCCCACCCACTATCGTTAATTTGATATCTTTTCTTTTCGTATTAAATACCTGTACTGGCTATACAATATTCCAGATTCTACTGTATTATTTTAACGTTAACCACAAGTTTAATCGTTTGACTTTACACCTTCAATGTATATATATGAGTGTTTTCAATAACACAAAAACAATAATTATTGACAAGCTTTGAAAGAAATATAAAAAATATGTTTCAATTAATAAAGTATGTATCAAATGAAATCAAAAGTCATTTTTTATTCTACGCGATGTAATCTTTGCAAAAAAGCAAAACATTTCCTAAGAAAATCGCAATAAAAATAAATTAAAACAAGACACGATCCGACTAACGATTTTCACACTAAATTACTTGAGTATCTAGCGGATGGTTATTTTGAAATGAAAATTTCACAGCCAATAACGGACTCAAAGTCAAGCAGTTAGTAGTTAGCCAGATGCAGTGAGTAAGTGAATGAGAAGAGAGCCAGGTAGGTTGTTAAAAATATAGAAAAAAAAATATTAATTGAACACTGAAAGAAAAAGAATAAAAAATTAAAAAGAAGGATGTAGAGTAGCTGGTATGGTATTCTCAGAAAAATCGTGCCTTTGGTTAAGGCATTACAAAGAATTGCAAAGTTTTTTTTGTTGTATTTCAATAGGCGAATTTCTTTGAGTGTATTTTAATGGCAGTTTATGGTGAAGTTTAATTAATTGTTAAATTATTAGTCGTGAGTCTGACATTCAATACATCTGTTCTAAACTATGGAATTGTCCAGTCATAATTTACAACAATTTTTCTGTTTCTGTTTTTGTTTTTCTTATTTTATTATTTATTGTTATTGTTTTATCGTAATCGTATAACAGTGAATAAACGTTTTCTGTTATTTTTATTGTTTTGTTTTCATTGTGGGTATTTTCTGTTGTTTTTTGTTTTTGTTTTAGCCATATTGACAATGATTAAGGTGTATAAATTAATTTATAAAAATTCTTCAATAAACAATTATTCAATAGTGATTTTTTATTTACTATTTTTTTTTAATTCTTTATAATTTCAATTATTTTGTATTGTTTTTTTTTTTGTTTCTTAAATTATTTTTCTTCATATAACGTTTTAGTTATTTAATTAACATTTATTTCTTCGTAGTATTTCTAGTTAAGAAAGATAAACAATGAGTTTGCAATTATTTAACAGCGTTAAATAAGGGAGTGGAGGGTCAACAGATACAGATCTTTGGAAGGCTTTTATAACAGTTTATTTAATTACCAATTACGGTTTCCAGGTAATATAACAAGCGAAAAAACTTGATAGTAAACTATCATTATCAGTGACTCAGTTTAACTAACATTAGGTGTAAAATGTATAGCCAAGGGCAATATAAAAATTACAAAATTAAATACAATGTATCCAAAAAAAGTTTAATGAATTAAATAATTTAATTTATTTACATTAGAATCGTGAAATCAAATCAGAGAATATCAAAAGAATGTTGAAGAGTTTTATAGCGTCAACTGAAAATTAGTGAAAACTGGTGTTATTTTTCAGAAATCTACATTTTTTGACAACAAAAATTTATAATACATTCCTTTTACTGCAAAAATCACAACTGACCGTGTATAACAGTTTCACATTATATTATAACTGCATTTGTTTATAGTCTGGCAACTTCTAGAACTGATTGTTCACTCTTTTTATACTGCATTTGTTTATAGTCTGGCAACTTCTAGAACTGATTGTTGATTTGTTTTTCCGTGTTTTTCTTGTCCTTTATTAATGTTTCCAGAAAAAAATATTCCAGTTTTATTCTGTCCTATAGTTTATACTTCAAAAGCTGGTAATTGCGAAATACGGTCTTAGAAATGAGCAGATTTTGTTTGCATTATAACTGTGTGAGACACACTCAGAATAATTATTGAGTATTCATGGTATTGAAAAGTGGATACTTTCCCTCAGTTAAACACTAACTGAGCTTCATCTGAAAAGACGATTTTTTTTTGCCAAAATCGGCATCTGGTGTAGGCTACTGCATGGCCAGCCGAGGCAGCCATTTGAATGAAATTATTTTCCATTATTAACCGGAAGGATTGTACTTTCAAATAACAAAAGAAATTTGAGAAAATATTCAGCAATTTTTTTTAAAGCATTTTCAAAAAAAAAGTTATTTGGCGGACCCTTTCTATTCTGCCAACCACAACTTAAAACAGCAAAAAAATTCTATCTTTAACACGAGTGCCACATGAACCGTGTTCAGGCAGTCATTTTAAACCACATTAGAAGAAACAATTCGTAGCCTATTCTCTTTTTATTCACGAAATTCCCTTTTTCGAAATCGACTTTTGTTTCTAAACTCACGGTAGTCTGCTGTCAATGGCTGGCAAACATAACCTGAATTTGACAGAAGTCCACTGGCAGGTGACTTTTGACAGGAGCGGTGTTGTCCTTTCAATTAAGAGATTTACTTACGTAATTGGTCATTCCGTGAGTGGCGGGCTCGCTACTGTTTAATGTAGACTCCCAATGACTTTTCATAGCAATTTTGTTTTATTCTCATAGTTTTTGTCAGAAATCTGCTGAAAGGAAGTCACCTAAGAAATATTTTTTTCATATTTCGCTGTGTTCGAGATGCCTGAGCTAGGGGTTGAACCACGGCCTTGCGTCTAATAAGCCAACACACTTAATACTAGATTGTGGCGACTTTAAGTCAAGAGGCGGTAAATTCGGACTATCCTCGCAGAGCAAAGCAAGAATTATGTTTATTTTCGTTCTTGTTTTTTGCTCCGCTTTAGTCTCATTAATGGAGTTTTTCCAGCTGAGCAGATGATTTCTTTGCTGTAGCAGGTTCTACAGCGTTGGGTGTAAGTCCTTAGGATGTAATGCTAGGTTAGGTTAGGTTAGGTTAGAGGACATGTATTTGTCAATTAAGACAAGTACAGTACCCGGAGGTCGAATTGACCCATTGTACAACGTCCTAGTTTCTCACACCACTTATGTTGTGTGTGTTAATTTTTATACATGAGTGGTGGGACCTACAGTTTAAATTCGACTCCGAACGACAGATTTTTGAGAAACTTTTTCATGGCAATTTTATTAACTCTCAGAGTTTTTGCCAGACTGCCTACTAGACTACGGTGACTTCAAAAGTTATAAATGCTAAGAAACTTTACTCATTAAGTCCTACACATGAGTTGCCTGACTTGTCTATGTTGTTCGTTGTTGATGTTATCTTCTTGGTATGAGTTAGGGAAGGGCATCATCTGCCCCGGTAGTTTAATGAGTAGCGTGCAGTCATCAATTCATAAATAGTTTCTGTTCCATTCAAACATTCAATGTTCAAATGTTTCACTTAAATTCTTTGCAACAAACGTTTGGTGATGGCTAATTGAGTGACACTTCTCTGGTGTCCTGACGAAAGGCGCAATCTGCAGGCGAGTAATTCTGGCTACGTTTTTAGTTGAGTGTACGAAATTCATTATAATTTGTATGTATGTAAAGTGAAAAATAAGCACGAATAATAATTTCATATTGTTAAGATATATGCATCGCTTCATTGACGTTATCAATTATCTGCTTGACTAAATAACTGTCTATCTACAAACATAGTTGGTAAAGCCTACTAACATTTAAAACAAAGACATCATATCGTTATGACATTGCGTTCATCCTCTGTGTAACTATAATTCGTTGTATCTATTTTGTTCACCTTTTAGTCGATTGAAAGTGTTTGAAATAACCAATAAAAATTTATTACAAATACTTTTGAGATAATAATACATTTGGCTTGTATCTTTGGATTCGCATAACAAGCTACAGCAACACACCTGACTAACAGCTGTGCATACTTACCCTTCCTCATACACATTATCAAACACACTTCAAACGTGCGTTTGTCTGTCTGTCTGTCTGTGTGCTGTTTTCTTTTTTTCGGTTTTATGCGGGGTTTTGATTGCAATTCACAATTCCCCTCTGCATTTTTTCTCCTTTTTTTTGTTGTTTTTTGTAACATTTGTATTCTTCTTGTCTCGTAATAATAATGCGGCTACAAATTTTTTACAAATAGTAGCGTCGTTTCTGTACGACTACCAAACAACAGCCAAGCCAAGGATTATAATCGAAATGTTAATGTTAATGGTAATGGTAATGGTGATAAGGTTAAATGTGTAAGAGATGTTAAACATCCGCCAAAGGAAAGTAATATTATACTCAACAGAAATACACACACACAAAGTAAATAAAATAATCGCCGCAATTCTATATAAGAGATGACAACACTATCGTTTATACATTAGAAGTTAGGGAGGACAGAAAAAAAAAATAAAAAAAAAATAAAATAAAAAAAGTGTAAAACAGCCAATGGAAATCTTTTTATCTGGGTCACATCTGAACATTGCCAGACAGACAAATTTAAATTTACTTATTGCATGTGTTTTTATTGCATTTGAAAATCATCTGGTTTCTATTTCTTGCTTATTTAACCCCTAAAACCTAAACAGGATATTGAAATAAAAAAAAAATACACAGACTTCTCGTATACAAAAGAAGATACGAAAAAAAAAACTATGAAGGCAAGAAACTGTTAAAAAAGTGACCCAATAAATAAAATTTGAAATAGAAGGACGTGAAACAGAAAGGAAAACATATATAAAAGATGTATTTAAAGTAGTAGATAGTGTGGTGGAATACAAGTGTACAAATATGAGTCATTTCTAAACAAAAAAAAAAAAAAAAGGAACGAAAACAACAAAAACAATGCCATAGAAGTCAGTCCACAGCTGTATTTGATTGCAAGTTTTTATTTCTTGTTCCAGGCAATGTTTGTATGTGTGTTTAGTGAATATTGTCTGTGTTTATTTTTAGATGTAGTCAAGTGCTACGAAATGGTGTTTAACTGCACAGTGGCTTGGAACTGAATTTGAAACATTTTATTGAACAAAAATCTTAAAAAATAAAAGCCATGAAAGAGGCCTTTATTAAGACAACGTATAATGGCTTCAAATGTTCTTCATGACTGTTAGGTTAGGTTAGGTCAGAGGACGTGTAGTTGTCAATTAAGACAAGTACAGTACCCGGAGGTCGAATTGACCCATTGTACAACGTCCCAGTTTCTCACACCACTTATGTTGTGTGTGTGTTAATTTTATACATGAGTGGTGGGACCTACAGTTTAAAGTCGACTTCGAACGACAGATTTTTGAGAAACTTTTTCATGGCAATTTTATTCAGTCTCAGAGTTTTTGCCAGAAATCTGCTGAGAGGAAGTCGCCGAGGAAATACTTTTTGTATTTTGTCTCGATGTCTGGCCTGGGGCTCGAACACTGGCATTACGTCTAACAAGCCAACACACTACCTACTAAACTACGGCGCCTTCCATGGCTGTTAGAGAATCAACTTCCCTACTTGGTGATACAGCAATCAGCTGCATTAAGATGCTTGGAGAGTTTGTTGGAAGGACTAACACCTGAAGAAGAATTATAACTGTTTAAATCAGTTAATCACATCTTTTAATACTGAGGCACAGCTTAATAATGTATTACAATGATCCACGCCGTAGTCTCGTAGGTAGTGTGCTGGCTTATTAGACGTGAGGCCTTGGTTTAAACCCCAGGTCAGACATCATTATGAAAATGTGAAAAAATATTTCTTCTCTCAGCAGATTGCTGGCAAAAACTCGTGAGAGTAAATAAAATTTCCATGAAAAGTTTCTCAAAAATCTGTCGTTCGGAATCGACTTCAAACTGTAGGTCCCGTCACTTATTTATAAAATTAACACACACAACATCAGTGGTGTGGGAAGCTAGGTCGTAATCCTAACCAATAATGTATGTAATGATCGACTAGATTTGCTCAAGTGAGCTAAGCTGTCCTTTCCTTTAGCAAAGCCACAGTATCGCAATCTACCAATGCTGAGGCAGAATATAAAATATTTTTACTAGAAAGCACGACTGACGTACGAATCTTCTTTTCCTTGCACCCACTGTACAGCATTTAATAAAATGTTTTCTGTCTGTCGCTACATGTCCTTCTTGTTTTTTGGTTCGTGTTCTTTGGCAATTTCATTATTAAGCAAGTGTTTTGCGTTGTTATGACGGCTGCTGTAGCTGCTCCTCTGTCGTTTTATATTTTTTATTCCTGTTAATTGTTGTACGTTTTTATTGTTTAACACAAGGATTAGTAGAATGCAATAGTAGAACGTGTGTCTCCTTAGCATGGCATATATGTACATACATACGTATGATAAGTAATTAGTCCTGTTAAATGCAAGGAGCGTTTGTTGCAACACATATGTATGTACGCAACCCTTTACTCGAAACTAAAATGTGTTGGCAGCCAGTCGGTGTTTCAAATCAGACTGCTGCTACCACAATATGTGTTACCAGCATATATTTGTATCATATGTGAGTGTTTCTTTTGTTGTTGTTGTATTTAGATTTATAAAATATATTCGTTTCTGTTTAAATCCATTATTGTTCGTGTTGGCTGTCTGCCTTTCGTTGGTCTGTTTGGTTGCTATTTAAATACTGACTTCACATTTGAGGCTTCATCTGTTTTGTTAAGAAGACCTAAAGCAGAAGAAAAAAAAAATCCATTTCACGTTTTCTTCCTTATGTATATACATACATACTGTATGTATTTTGATAAAGCCTCAGGTGGATTTTTCTTACAACATTGTTGCTTTATCGCATAGTATGGCAGCTGATCACCTCGACGTCAACATCCGACATAAGTGAACAATTTCGAAAGTCAGACAGACGCATATCATTTGCTAGACATACTTGAGAATATGCAAAAAAACATTTTGCATTTGTTGTTGTTCGTATTTAATTTCTACATATGAATTGCTGTTGTTGTTGTTTGTTATAACAATCAAATACTCACCATCATCACTCAGCATCATAGGAATGATGATGAGACTCACTTGTCGTGGTACAAACTCTCACATCTTGCAGATTATTATCCTTTTTGTTGCTGTTGGTGGTAATAGCGTTTGGTACACATGTTGTTGACAAACGTTTGTTATGTCATCAAAAGCTAAAAGAATGAAAACCATTTTTTACTTGGCCGTAATACATTCTAATGACTTTGTACTATTAAAACTATATAAAGTCAACCGATAATATAGTTTTTTTGTGTTCATTTTTAATAATTAAAAATTATTTTTCCACCCTAAAATTAGTGATAAATGCGTGACACAAACATGAAACAAATATCCGCCTTATTTGTCTTATTTTTGGCTTACAATTACATCTGACATCACGTTGCATCAAAAGGCCAAAGGACATGCGTGTTCGGCGCATGACATCAATATGGCATCACCACTATTTGTGCATATTGTTGCTGCTGACTTTAGTGCACTTGTTTCTTGTGTAGGAACATGTGAAAATTTCATAATTTCACAATGTAAACACAGTGTAATTATATGTCATAATATTTATGTGTTTTAGTAGCTATAAAAAGTATTTAAGTTCGTTAACGATACGCTATAATATAGAACTTGTAGTTGATTTGATAGAACCCTATTGCTTCTATAATAAATAGAATAAAAATAGCGTAACAAGGAATTAAATAATGTTTCTTAAAGAACTGTAATGATGGACTCTACCATAAACAAAATATTGAAGAGCGTTCAAAGCTTAAGCGATATATTGAAGCCAGATATTGTGACCAACCAATCGAATGAAATTTTGTTTCGTTGATCTCACCACAAAGTTTAATTTGACAGTTGAGGATACAACATTGATTAAATTAAAATCAAAAAAGTCTCACAGTCGTGCCAGACTAAAGGAAAATATTTGGCCAATTCACACGACTTTGTATTGTGTATGTTGTATTGTATACGCTTTTTGTTTGTGAACGCTCAATGTATTCGTATTCCAAACGTCAAAAAAAGATAAGAAGAAGACCAGTATTCATAACTTGATTTTCAAGCAATAAAATTAAAAACATTACAGAAAAAAGTGAATTAATTAATTATCTGTGCGAACAATTATAATTTTGAAATGTTAATTTTTGACTCAAGTTACATAGAAAATATTTTGTATTTTTATTCTTCTTCTTGATTACTGGCACTTAGTACATAAACTGACAGCACGAAACCAATCCAACTTCCAAAAACTTCCATATGAAAACAATGTGTATAAATGTATCGGATTTTTATATGAAAATTATCAGCAACAAGCATACACTGTTGTATACTCGTCCAACAATACAATGAATACAACGATAAAAGGGCTTGTGTGAATTGCCCAATAGTTTAAAAATTATTTAAGACCACTAGGAAATAATTTTATGTAGGTTTTAAGCAGTGGTTCTGCAAAGATTTTTAAATGAAATTTTCTTCTGCAAATCGTATCGTACCAGAGTACCAAAAGTACCAGATCGGCACAATAAATTCGAGAATTTCTTACCTCTTGAAAGCTATACGATTACGAATTTGAACAAGCTGCATCATTTAGTTTGTGTTTGACAGCTATTGATAGTAGACTATCAAGAGATGCAAGGGGAAAATAGAAAAAATTATATTTCATGTGCTCATTGAGCATTATTTTTCGTGCGAGAAAACTTCATACATATTAGGACAAAAATTGAGGAATAGTACTGGAACTTGCCACGATCAATTTCAATAGTAAAAAAGTGGTAGACTGCCTTCCAAAATGTTAGTCGCTTTGTGTTTGAACAAAGTATCGTGTTTCATAATGCCGCTGTACAAAATATATACAATGTATTCTATTTCAAAACGTCGTCAATTTGTATTTTTAACGCAGTCAAAAAGCAATCAGGCATCACATTTATAGTTGATGCATTGTTTGGTTACTTTGCATATCTACATAGTTTATATACAGTAGTAGAACTGCATACAAACTTTGTATTGATACATTTTGGAAGGCAGCCGTATAGTCAAGTTCAGAATATGCTAAACGTTTTCTATGACCACAACCCAGAAACCAATCAGTCGACAAAGCAAGTAGAGGATTTCTTAGCCACAATTGATAAGCCAATATTGTCATGGTTTCAATTTTTTGGTATGCATTTGATTACATTAGTAGTCGCCGTATTGTAGTAGGTTGTGTGTGCTAGTGAGGCTACGGTTCAAATCCCTGGTCAGACATCTTGAACAAAATTTCTTCGGCACCTTCTTCTCACCAGATTTCCGGCAAAAGCTCTGAGAGTAAATAAAATTGCCATGAAAAAGGTATCTCAAAAATCTGTTGTTCGGTGTCCGTCAAAACACAGAAAATGAGAAGTTAAAAACTAACAGCCGGCCCCTGTAGCATTACCTTAAAGGTAATGTCTTCCTCCTGATCAGACCCACAGCTCATGCAGAAGTCACTTTGAAAAATACTAAGTCAATCGGCATGTCTCCCAACAAGATTGTAACTTTCAAAACCGCAGTAGTGCAAAGGATGGATATGCGACTTAAGGACAGAAAGCAATTTTGTTATCAAGAAGGTCAGTTCAGAAGATTCTAGCAATATTGATGCCAACGAAGTTGAGTTTTCTTATAAGACGGCCAAGTAATATCCAGGTACAGTGGGTCAATTCTACCTCCGGGTACTGTACTTGTCTTAATTGACAAGTACACGTCCTCTAACCTAATATCCAGGTTAACAGAGGCAATCCGAAGATTTCATGATTCATGACGATATCCCTATGTGCTGTAATCTGCGTGGTGGTTACCTCTGAATGATCCGAAATTTCTCTGCAAAATCTCCGGCCGTAAACTAGTAGGTTATGTGCTTATTTAGACGTAGAGCCAGGATTCAAACCCCAAGTCAGATGTTTTCAATAAAATAAAATATGATTAAATATTTCTTCTACGTCTGCCTCTCAGCAGGTTTCTGGCAAAAGCTCTGAGAGTAACTAAAATTGCCATGAAAAATTTCTCAAAAATCTGTCGTTTGGAGTCGAGTTTAAACTGTAGGTTCCGCCACTCATGTATAAAAAAATTAATACACCACAACATAAGTGGTGTGAGAAACTAGGTCGTATTCCTGACTGAAGTTAATTAATTAATAATTACAGTAATCCCTCGATTTACGTCGCAGTTGGTTCCAAAAAAAGGCGACGTAAATCGAAACGGCGCAAATCGTATTTCATATTGCTCATACTACAAAGTAGTATGTTTTTAACAAGGAACTTAAAAAAGTTACAGTAATCCCTCGATTTACGTCGCAGTTGGTTCCAAAAAAGGCGACGTAAATCGAATGACGACGCAAATTGAAGTTAAAGGGAACAAAAAATTTGACGACGAAAATCGAAGCAACGTTAATCGAGGCGACGTAAATCGAAAGAGTACTGTAGTTATGTATCTGCTTATATATTAGATTCCATTGGACGTAATGCCGTGGTTATTAAATTTTTTGGTGAAAAATTGGTTTCTATGGAAGCTTTCTAAAATGAATGGGCTCTGTGCTGGGGAGAAATGTTTCTATGAGAAGTCTTGTGGAAAATTCATCACCACACCAAGTTATTTACCACCACAGTATAAGTAAAAGCATTAACATCCAGCAAATATAATGGATTTACTGTGCCTCTGGTGGTGGTGTGCCGTAATACTCAAAGTCCTTGACTACTAATCGTGGTTCCAATCAGGCCGATAACGCTAAAATTTTCGTTTTGGGTTTCGAATTTTAAAAATTGAGATGAGAGTTCGATTGTTACTGATCAGTAACCATAAAAAATGGATCATTTGATTCCTTTTAAACTCAAAACTGATGGAACTATTATTTTATTTTTTTTTAATTATATGTTTGGCTAATTAACAAAACAAACATTTTTAAATGCTCTTTCGGGTCAAGAAATTTCTATTTTTTTGGAATTCTAAAACCTTGCTGTGTACACTAACTATTAAAAATTGAGAAACTTGAGACGATTGTCTTTATAATTCATTCTATTTTTTTGTATGTGTTGTATATGTTCTATGGAGGCTCCTTAAATAATCTGTTAATTTTGTGTTGCTCCTATTTTAAGACGTACTTGTCATTAAAAGACAAAACAATGGCAGAAATTGGATGAAAAAAAAACGAACGAACTGATGAAAAAAAACACCTGCATGTTGGCTCTTATAACTAAATCAAGAAAAATCCTTTCTTAACACTTCATAGTTTACAAACGAAGAAGAAAGAACCTCAACTGAAGTGAGAGAGAGGCACAATAAGAAAAAAAAAATGAAACTAAAAAAGCCTTAAAAGGATTTCTGTAATTTGAGGCGACAATGACGACAATATTTAATTTATGTTTAAAGCGGCATATAAAATAGAACTTCTTTTTCAGTTTTTTTTCCTGTACTGCGGTTTTCCTTTTTTTTTTACGTACTGCTAGATAAAAATTTAAACGTTTTTACAAAATAAGAAAAAAAAGGAGAAGAAAAAAAATAAAATAAGAAGAACAAGAACATCTACTGGATGAAATTTTAAAAAAGTTATTGACTGTTTTTCTTATTTTAAGGCTTGATGTGTGACATGTTTTCACTTGAAAACATGGTCAACAATTTTTAAGTTTTAGACACGCTACGCAGGTGTCTATGATTGGGTGAGAAGATAAGCAGCTTACACACAACGATAGTTACTCATCTAAAGCTTTGGGAGATTCTCATTCAGATACTTTATACTTCTGAGGTGTCAGTAAAGGATTAGCATCTGTTTCTGTGGTGAATATTTTTTTTTTTGGCGAATTGAATGCTTCAATAGAAGCTTATGGAAAGCTAATGTAAAGGATTGTTCTATATATATATTCGATGGATTATTCGATTGACATGAATTTTATTTATCCGAAAGATAATCTTGTGGCATTACATTTTAAATATGATTTCTGACATATGACCGCCACGGCTGGCGCGGATGTAGTCCAATCTGGACGTCCAATTTTCGATGACTTTTTCCAACATTTGTGGCCGTATATCGGCAATAATACGGCGAATGTTGCCTTCCAAATGGTCAAGCGTTTGTGGCTTTACCGCATAGACCAATGACTTTACATAGACCCACAGAAAGTAGTTTAGCGGTGTTAAATCACAAGATCTTGGAGGCCAATTCACAGGTCCAAAACGTGAAATTAGGCGGTCACCAAACGTGTCTTTCAATAAATCTATTGTGGCACGAGCTGGGTGACATGTTGCGCCGTCTTGTTGAAACCACATCTCCTGGACATCATGGTTATTCAATTCAGGAATGAAAAAGTTAGTAATCATGGCTCTATACCGATCACCATTGACTGTAACGTTCTGGCCACCATCGTTTTTGAAAAAGTACGGACCAATGATTCCACCAAACAGTCAGTTTTTCTGGATGTAACAGTGTTTCCACATACACTTGAGGATTACCTTCACTCCAAATGCGGCAGTTTTGTTTGTTGACGTAGCCATTCAACCAGAAGTGCGCTTCATCGCTAAACAAAATTCGCTTATGAAAATCGGGAACAACGGTAATCTCGTTTTGGGCCCATTCGACGAATCTACGCCTTACTTGAAGATCGTTTGGCTTCACTTCTTGCACGAGTTGGATTTTGTAAGCACGCAAACCAAGATCCTTCCGCAAAATCTTCCATAAAGTGGATGGACACAGATCCAATTCCTGTGCTCGATGGCGGATGGACTCATTCGGGTCTTCCTCAATGCTACGCTCTACAGAAGCAATAGCTTCTTCTGTACGCACCGTACAGCGTCTCTGGGGATGCGAGTTATCAATAAGAGTAAACGTGATGCGAAAACGTTCCATGGTTAATCGAATTAACTGCTCTGATGGACGATTTTTTCGACGATGAAATGGACGTAGTGCGCGATACGTTTTCCGCACATAACCATTATTTTCGAAATAAAATTGCACTATTTGCAAGCGTTGTTCAGGCGTGAGTCTGTTCATGATGAATTGCCAAACCAAACTGAGAATAAATCACTTGACAGCTGTTAAATCGGTCGCCATCTTGAAAAGTAATGCCAACTTAAAGTTCTATACCTCTATAAAAAACAACCTTTATCAGATATTATTAGTGATAGGAGAGAGTTGTGATAGATTTGCCCCTGAAATGATAAAAGAGCACTGAACCTGATAATATCGTTCATAATGGCTGCTTAAAAGCAAAAACCTTTCGTGATTTTTATTTATTTTCATTTTATTTTATCTGTGATCCTCTATAGCTTATCATATGTTCGTCTAGGACCAATAATATTACCTCACTTAAGCACCTTGATAGTTTTATTTTTTTGTTTGTTTTGCGTTTCATTTCGAAATGCACATGATATGTCATTAACGCGCTTTTTGGCATTTTGTCTTAAGTCATCCTCGAGAGCTGCCTGCTTACAACATCACAGCAATACAGCTGCGGAAGAGTTCGGCCAAGTCCGAACAGACTAGAATCTCGAGTATGTGTTGGTTTAGAAATGGGAATGTGGAATGATGAAAACAACAACAAAAAAGAAAAGACGAAAAAAATCGAAAATAAGATTGGCAGCAAACAAACTGCACTATACTCGTACATGATATGTTTGTTTGGACTCGTATTAGCGCTGTAGTTGTTGTTTTTGTAGTTGTTGTTTACCAATTGATTTCCAATTAAGGATTTCACACTTCAATCTCGAGTTTTGTGAAAAAGAATGGAAAACAACATGAAATATATACCATGTGTGAGTGTGTCAGTCAGTCAGTCACTTCAATACACCAAAGTGAAGTGAAGGATAAAATAACAAATAATTCAAAGTGTTAAAAACAACTCCAAATGCGATAAAAAAAAAAACAAAAAACAAAAAAAAGTATCTTTGAAATGCAATGACTTAAAACATGGTTAGAAGAATTTTGTTAAAGATTTTCACGTCACTGTGCTGTACTATCGTTTTATTTTGTGTTTTGTTTCCTCAATACTGCTGACATGACATACTGATCACAGTTTGAAAAGTTGTGCTGTTTTAATCGAACATTGAACATCCAATAGATTTTCAAAATACGTCCGACCAATTAAGGACTTTAAAGCATTTAATTAGCATTAAATTTATTAGAGGAGAAGTTTCGTACCATCTAAACATATCACAATTTACACACATTCGTTGTGTAGTGTTTTGTGAGCTTGGAAAAAAATTTGTTAATGATGACTTATGTCCGCTGTCAACGACAGTGCTATTACAAGAACTTACCGTCACATCATGTTTTTTTATTTGTTTTTGTTTGGTTTGGTTTTCATTTTTCAATGAAATTAAAATACAATAGATTTTTGGATTAAATTTAATCGCAAGGCTTTAAAAGAATTTGTCATTTACAAATATGGTTAGCCTTCATTTGATCAATCAAAGGTTAATTAAAATTGTTCTCATTTTCTATTGAATTTCTAACAATCATGCTTAGCGATTACATTTTTGGCATTTATTTTAGGAAATTCAACATTTGAGATGACACATAAATTGCGTTTGCTTATATAAAATGTAGTGAATAGAAATCTATTATTTTTGTTTAAGCTGTAAAGACCTCCCATCTACTCATAGTAAACCTTAACACTGGCATCTAATCTAAAAGGTGGAAGAGAATGGAAGATCCTGTTCTCCGGATCCACAGCCCTTGCAGAAGCTAAACGAGGGAATACCAAATCCATCGGTGTGCCTTCAAATAGGACAGTGAACTATGAGAACCGCAATAGTGCAATGAATGGCCATGCTATTCATACAAAAAAGTTGAAACAAATTAGTTACCCCTATACCCGTATATAGGGGTCTGATTTGCCGATAATCAATCTTTCATAATTATTTTCTAAGAAATACCGTCCAATAATGCCTCTACACAGTAGTGAGCAATAGAACAGCAAATTTTCTCGGATCCCATCGTTTCTCCACAATTTATTCTGGGTTGTCCTAGTGTTGCATGCAAAAATCTTGCCTATTGTCGTTATCATCGTGTAATAAATGAGTAATCAGCCCTTTCCACATCTGTATCGCACACATTGTCGTCAAATTTCGCTCTTATCTCAATCTCTAACATAATTTGTCGATTAATACAACCATTAACACTTTAACATGCTGAAAAATTTGATTATTACAACCCTTTATGTCAGGATTACAACATAGCTTCCAACAGCCAACTTTCTCAGACCGACTGTTTTAAAACCCCTAAGTGGGAAACCCATTACATACATAAATACATACAAAATTGATAATTAAAACGCTTCAGTCAGAATTTCTACCTAGTTGCTCACACCACTTATGGCGGGTGTATTAATTGTATCCATAAGTGTCGGTATCTACAATTTAAAGTCGACTTCGAAGGACAGATTCGAGAAATTTTTCATGGAAATTAGTCTCAGAGTTTTTTGCCAGAAATCTGCTGAGAGGAAGCCACCGCTGAAATGTTTTTTCATATTTTCGTTTTGTAAAGGGTGTTTTTTATAGAGGTATAGAACTTTAAGTTGCAATAGAACAGCGATGGATTATTCGATTGACATGAATTTTATTTATCCGAAAGATAATCTTGTGGCATTACATTTTAAATATGATTTCTGGCATATGACCGCCACGGCTGGCGCGGATGTAGTCCAATCTGGACGTCCAATTTTCGATGACTTTTTCCAACATTTGTGGCCATATATCGGCAATAATACGGCGAATGTTGTCTTCCAAATGGTCAAGCGTTTGTGGCTTTACCGCATAGACCAATGACTTTACATAGCCCCACAGAAAGTAGTCTAGCGGTGTTAAATCGCAAGATCTTGGAGGCCAATTCACAGGTCACCAAACGTGTCTTTCAATAAATCTATTGTGGCACGAGCTGTGTGACATGTTGCGCCGTCTTGTTGAAACCACATCTCCTGGACATCATGGTTATTCAATTCAGGAATGAAAAAGTTAGTAATCATGGCTCTATACCGATCACCATTAACTGTAATGTTCTGGCCACCATCGTTTTTGAAAAAGTACGGACCAATGATTCCACCAGCCCATAAAGCGCACCAAACAGTCAGTTTTTCTGGATGTAACGGTGTTTCCACATACACTTGAGGATTACCTTCACTCCAAATGCGGCAGTTTTGTTTGTTGACGTAGCCATTCAACCAGAAGTGCGCTTCATCGCTAAACAAAATTCGCTTATGAATCTCGTTTTGGGCCCATTCGACGAATCTACGCCTTACTTGATGATCGTTTGGCTTCAAATCTTGCACGAGTTGGATTTTGTAAGCACGCAAACCAAGATCCTTCCGCAAAATCTTCCATAAAGTGGATGGACACAGATCCAATTCCTGTGCTTGATGGCGGATGGACTCATTCGGGTCTTCCTCAATGCTACGCTCTACAGCAGCAATAGCTTCTTCTGTACGCACCGTACAGCGTCTCTGGGTATGCGAGTTATCAATAAGAGTAAACGTGGTGCGAAAACGTTCCATGGTTAATCGAATTAACTGCTCTGATGGACGATTTTGTCGACGATAAAATGGACGTAGTGCGCGATACGTTTTCCGCACAGAACCATTATTTTCGAAATAAAATTGCACTATTTGCAAGCGTTGTTCAGGCGTGAGTCTATTCATGATGAATTGCCAAACCAAACTGAGAATAAATCACTTGACAGCTGTTAAATCGGTCGCCATCTTGAAAAGTAATGCCAACTTAAAGTTCTATACCTCTATAAAAAACACCCTTTAGAAGATGTCTGACCTGGGGTTTGAACCGAGGCCTAACGTCTCATAAGCCAACACACTACCTACTAGAATACGACGACTTCAAATATTTCAAATTGCAAACTGATGTGTTGTTTCAAATGTCTTATTAAAGATTTTATTTGACTGAGAAGGGCCATAGGACCATTGTTCCTTTATTATCCGAATTCTATGGATTTGCAATGTATAACACATTGACAGTCGAAGCTGTTCTACATAATGATCGTGTACGACGATTTTCATTTTTCCCAATACATACATACATAGTACATACATAATTGGTCATTACAATCCTTCAGTCAGGATTATGGCTTAGTTTCTCATGCCGCTTATGCTGTGTGCGTTAATTTTATACATGAGTGGTGGGGCCTACAGTTTAAAGTCGACTCCGAACGACAGATTTTTGAGAAACTTTTTCATGGCAGGTTTATTTACACTCAGAGTTTTTGCTAGAAATCTGCTGAGAGGAAGTCGCCGAAGAAATATTTTTTTATAATTGATGTCTGAGCTGGGACTTGAACCACGGCCTTCCGTCTCATAAGCCAACACACTATCTACTAGAATACAACGACTTCAAATATTTCAAATTACAAACTGATGGGGTGTTTCAAATGTCTTATCAAAGATGTGATATGAGTTAGAAACTGTTCTACTTAATGGTCATGTACGACGATTTTCATTATTTTATCGACCCATTGCAACAAGTAATTCAAGGGAGATATGGGTAGTCTTCCGAGTACGGGAGAAACCAGAAATGCTTGGTTCTCAAGATATATTTTGCATACAACCCTCGTAGCGTTCATAGCGCTGACTACTAGGCATACGATTCCAAAGGCTGAAAATACCCGAAAATGAATTCGAATGAAGCTATTACGATGGGATAGAAAAGAAGATGACCAGTGAATATCCTCTTGGTTTTTGTCTGCTACTTGGAGTCTTGTTACTAACGATTCTTAGGACTCTAGAAATTAATAATAAAACCAAGAAATTCCTAAAGTAGCTGGCAATACAACTTAATCTAAACTATTGACGAAAATGCATCGAATCATTAGGAGGGCAGAGGTAGAGTAGAGGTCGAACAGCTCATGCATGACGTAGACCAATAGATGTAGAAGAAAAGTAGAATTTGCAATGAATGAATGAAGGGAATGTATTCTGTTCTTGATGAATTTTAAAAGGGTTAGGCAAGCCTGTTTATTTCGTTTCTAGAAAAGAAAAAAGAAGTTGATTAGGTGCCTTGCAGAACGAACGATTCTCAATATGTCTCAAAAAATAGTTGTTGAGGGTTGAATTAATTAGAAAATCGTTTTGAATTTGCAAACTTCACAAAATTGGGTATTGATATCGTATTCAAATGTTCCTTTAAGCAGACTTTAGACTTGTCAATTGAATGTCATTCCATTTTGCAACATTTATTAGCTGACTGAGGGCAGACATAATTATTAACTTGAATTCTGTAAAAGTTTCACTTATTTTTGTCGCGTCTTTAAATCCATAAAAATAGTTTATTTTCATAAAAAAATGCCAAGAGAGGAAAAAAGAGTAGAAGCTGTTAATCAACAGCAAAAAAAAGAAGCAACTTTTATGGTTATTTTCAATTAAAATCTTGTCGCTTAAATCATGATTGCATTTTAATCCGCCACCTTTACGTGCCTCATGTAATCCTTAGGTTTGTTTTTTGTCGTTTTTCATTTCAAGTTTAAGGAAATCAACCACAAAAACCATATTAATTTACACGATAAAGCACTTCAATGCCAAAAACGAAACGAAACGAAAAAACTCTTTCGAAAAGAGAAGAGACATATACAGACGCTTTTGAAGAATCCCTTTTAATAATGAAAAAAATTTATAAGATGCCTGCCACATGCGGCAAATACCTCATATGCTTAAATACATACATACACAGGCATACAAGATTTACAATTTCTTTTTTACTGTGTGTGTGTGTGTGTGGAAAACCAAAGCGATAATAATGCTTAAATGAATGTTGTAGGCATACTCGCGTACACTTTAAAGCATCTGAAGTGTTTGCAATGACCACAGATTTACGTTTTTTTTTCTTTCTTGTTCAAAGTGGTCAACCACCAGGCAAATCGACTAAAGACAGTCAGACAATCAAACATACAGGCAAACACAAAGAGACGGAACAGACACAAATAAAATAAAAAAAGAAAAAAAGGAGTTGAACCTTTTCTTTAAAATGTCACACCTAGAAAGAGAACAGGAACAGAGTTTAAAATGAGGCAAACGAGAGATGTTGATGTTGCAACATGCAACAACTTTTTAATCTAAATCAAGCGACGACAACTGTTTAAGGTTTTGAGATACAACAACAACAACAACAACAGTAATAAAGAGAAAATGACTCAACATTTTAAAAAAGTCAAACAGATTGTGGACAACAAGACAAGAAAAAAAATTATTTAAAATGATATCCACACCAACAACAATCCGGCTCGCGGTTTAGCCAGTGCTAAGCAAACGAAACGAAATGAAATGAAATGAAGTGTTTGTATTTCTCTTTAACTGGCGCCATAAACACCATAGGAGGTGTTTAATGAAAATGCATTTTAAGTGTCGCTTTTTTCAATGCCTCCAATATTTTTTGGTCTTTCTGTTTCTTTCCTTCGTCTTTGGTTTTTTTTTTTGGATTTTCTCCTTTTGAAGCCATAAACCAAATCAAAAGAAGAAAAAAGAAACCAATTTAAACCCAAAAGCAGGCACAGATTTAACTTTTAATTTCATGTGGCCGTACGTACGTATACATACAACACAATAATTTTTCTGTCTCTTCTTTGCTATCTTTGCTTAGAGAATGAATGAACGAACGAGTCTTATGTAGTTGCCAGGAATATAATCTTAGATTTCGCCTATTAAATGGCCAAATCAATTACCAATTAATGGCAAATAAGGTGTTTGCCCAGATAGTTTCTTAACGTGGTTAATAGATGTTAATACCATGTATCAGCGACAACTACAACTACAACAACAACAACAACAACAACAACATTTAATTGTTTCCCAATCATTATTAAAACGCAACATGTGGAGAATAATAAAATAAATTAAACATTTTCTTTATGTACAACAACAACAACAACAACAACAACAGCAGCAACAACAACAACAATAATAATGTCTTTATTTTTAAAAGCATTCGAAGAAATTTATGTGTGAGAAAATTGCTTCTTATGGCATCGTAATAAAATACTGGAGCTCTCAGTGCCATGATGAATTTTTAGACGAGAAGAGACTTTCACGCATGGCACTATCACTGTAGATTTATGGAAAACTCTTCACACTATGTGTGGAAAGCATCATCTGAATTTTCGACAAATATATCTTGAAAGCTATGACTGCGTTTGACATGTAAAGGGTGTTTTTTATAGAGGTATAGAACTTTAAGTTGCAATAAAACAACGATGGATTATTCGATTGACATGAATTTTATTTATCCGAAAGATAATCTTGTGGCATTACATTTTAAATATGATTTCTGGCATATGACCGCCACGGCTGGCGCGGATGTAGTCCAATCTGGACGTCCAATTTTCGATGACTTTTTCCAACATTCGTGGCCGTATATCGGCAATAATACGGCGAATGTTGTCTTCCAAATGGTGAAGCGTTTGTGGCTTTACCGCATAGACCAATGACTTTACATAGCCCCACAGAAAGTAGTCTAGCTGTGTTAAATCACAAGATCTTGGAGGCCAATTCACAGGTCCAAAACGTGAAATTAGGCGGTCACCAAACGTGTCTTTCAATAAATCTATTGTGGCACGAGCTGTGTGACATGTTGCGCCGTCTTGTTGAAACCACATCTCCTGGACATCATGGTTATTCAATTCAGGGATGAAAAGGTTAGTAATCATGGCTCTATACCGATCACCATTGACTGTAACGTTCTGGCCACCATCGTTTTTGAAAAAGTACGGACCAATGATTCCACCAGCCCATAAAGCGCACCAAACAGTCAGTTTTTCTGGATATAACGGTGTTTCCACATACACTTGAGGATTACCTTCACTCCAAATGCGGCAGTTTTGTGTGTTGACGTAGCCATTCAACCAGAAGTGCGCTTCATCGCTAAACAAAGTTCGCTTATGAAAATCGGGAACAACGGTAATCTCGTTTTGGGCCCATTCGACGAATCTACGCCTTACTTGATGATCGTTTGGCTTCAAATCTTGCACGAGTTGGATTTTGTAAGCACGCAAACCAAGATCCTTCCGCAAAATCTTCCATAATGTGGATGGACACAGATCCAATTCCTGTGCTCGATGGCGGATGGACTCATTCGGGTCTTCCTCAATGCTACGCTCTACAGCAGCAATAGCTTCTTCTGTACGCACCGTACAGCGTCTCTGGGTATGCGAGTTATCAATAAGAGTAAACGTGGTGCGAAAACGTTCCATGGTTAATCGAATTAACTGCTCTGATGGTCGATTTTGTCGACGATAAAATGGACGTAGTGCGCGATACGTTTTCCGCACAGAACCATTATTTTCGAAATAAAATTGCACTATTTGCAAGCGTTGTTCAGGCGTGAGTCTATTCATGATGAATTGCCAAACCAAACTGAGAATAAATCACTTGACAGCTGTTAAATCGGTCGCCATCTTGAAAAGTAATGCCAACTTAAAGTTCTATACCTCTATAAAAAACACCCTTTCGTATGGTTCGATTGGGCCCGATTTCAAGACGAGATTGCCAAAGAGTCCTTTAGTTCTAGGCAATAATGTGAGATTACAAGAAATCCTTTATTTTAATAATATTTCGCTAGGTGGCTAGGCGTCATTGGATGACTTAGAATTGTGCGAGTGGCTTCCTAATATAGTTATCATCAGAAAAACAACGGCCAGGTGGTCAAAAGTGCAAATTAAGTTTATGCTACTGATACCGTACTATCCTTAGGAAGGTAAATTGGCGATAACGTCGATCAAATAATGAAGATCGTGATACCATCGTCGACCATAGAACAGCTTCGATTGACAATTTGTAATTCAATTGCAAGTCCATCGCATTAGGATAATAAGGAAACAAATGGTCATGTGAACCTTTCCACTAATCTAACCTTTTTTTGAAGTCGTCGTAGTCTAGTAGGGAGTGTGTTGGCTTATTAGACGTAAAAGCCAGGGTTGGAGCCCCAGGCCAGACATAAAAAAAACAAAAAATTTTTTCCTCGGCAATTTGCTCTCAGCAGATTTCTGGCAAAAACTCTGAGAGTAAATAAAATTTCCATGGAAAAAGTTTCTCAAAAATCTGTCGTTGGGAGTCGATTTTAAACTGTAGGTCCTACCACTCATGTAAAAAAATTAACACAAACAACATAAGTGGCGTGAGAAACTAGGACGTTGTACAATGGATCAATTCGACCTCCGGGTACTGTACTTGTCTTAATTGACAAGTACACGTCTTCTAACCTAACCTAACCTAACCCTAGCCATTCTGCATAAGACATTTGAAAGGCTGTATCAATTGACATTTTGGAATATTTAGAGTTGGTGTAGGCTAGACTAAAGGCCGTGGTTCAAACCCCAGCCCTGACATCTCAAACAAATCGAAGTAAGAAAAAAAAAATTATTTCGTTGGCTACTTCCACTCTCAGCAGTGTTCTGGCAAAAACTCTGCGAGTAAATAAAATTGCCATGAAAAGTTTCTCAAAAATCTGTCGTACGGAGTCGAATGTAGGTCGACTTAAGTGTATAGGTCTTCAGGAAGAGTATGTTGTATTATATCCAAAGATGCATATACAAAAAATCCTTTTCAGAGCCGCCTAAACTCCTCCACTTTTGCGAATGAATGTGCTATTCATAAATCTTTTCTTTCAAGAAATTTTTTTTCCAAAACCTATCTTTACATAGGTGTATTTATTGTTCAATTCTTAGAAAAATTGTAATATAAAAATAATAATTTTAATTCGACAAATACTTGTTATTGTTTGTGTAAGAAGAAACCACCTGTAGCATGAATTAAAATTCAATTCACTTTCATTGAAGTAATTTTCATTAATAAGCCCCCATAAACTGTGGCCAGCAAGTTGTGTGCTGTTTAAAGCCGCCTTTAAGCCAAATTTAAATTCTTTACAACTGCTTATAAACATACAGGCGTTTTGTATGTATGTATGCTTATGCTGCCGCTTGCAATGTGAATATAACAATAAAGCCAACTGCTGTCGATATTGGCGCGTCATTAAGCCAAAAACCGAAAGCTCTACTGTGTTAACGAAATATTTAAGAACAATTGCACAAATTTTGAAGCCAGATGCAAACGTCTAAAGAATGCTACTGTCTTCTTGTCCTCATGGCTTTTGTCTCATGACAGCCAGCCACCACAATCAGCAAAGACACTTAAAACTTAAAATGCAAAGAAACAACAACAAAAACCAAGAAAAGAAAACCCTAAAAATGTTTAAGGCAAAATGACACATGCCAATATTGAAATTAAACAGACAGACAGACAGACAGACAGACGAGTAGAGAAGAGAAAAAATGAACTTCAAGAACTAATTTGACAAAGAGAACGAACACAACTTGCAGTTGTTCACAGTAGGCATTCGTATAATAATTTTTTTTATTTTTCTGAAAACAAATATTCGTTCGCCTTCAATTGAATTTTCGAACAACATTTGCGTTTTGACGAAAACCCAAAATGAAACAACAAACAAAAAAAAGTTCGAAAAGGCATTTATTTGCCTTCATTCATTTTCGTTTTTCATTTAAATTTAAGGCAGGTTTTTATTTCAGTTTGAGAAATTGTTTGCATGTTTTTAATTTTTTTTTCTGTAATTTCTGTATGTGGTGTCAAATGATATGCTTTTTAGAGAAATACAATAATGGGTGAGAGAAAAAGGTTATTCGTGTTTTGAACTTTATTGTAAAATTGTACCCGTAATACGAAAATTCATTACAGTGCCTATGCATTCTATAGTTTCTACTGATTATTTTGTACATACATACATATAAAGGGTTATCCATTTTATGGTTTCAAAAGTAAAGTCATATTTTTTAGTGTCGAGGAAGAAGGCTTCAAGTGCCTTCGTTTTTTAAGATGGTGTAAGGAACACTTTCTTCTACCTGATCTCGTTACTTACCACTTATATCCGTAAGAATATGAAATACAATGCTCGTGTATGTATTGGTGCCTTGTAGTCTATTTTAAAGATAATCGGCCGCGTACATGAAAATGCTGTAATCACCCTTATTCTGGTTGTCGTCGTCGTCGTTTTTGAGTCGACATCGTCTTCTATCGTCGTCGACATCACGTCGACACTGTTTTGATATTCTGTAACACTACTGTGTCGATGTCGACTGTTTATCGAAAATTGTATTTAAGTCAGCCGATTTATTTTATAGTTTATTTAAAAAAAAAGTTTTTTATCATCAGGCCTGTCAAAATCAGCGATGTATTGATCCATGTCCAGGAATACGTGGCCGTTTTGCGCTTTGCGATGTTGTAAACCACAGTCCGTTCTGTACTTGTATTCAAGACTATACAGGAAATCCATTTGTTCAGCGCCAAAGAATGAGTAAGTTTGATAGAATTACAATTGCTGCGAAAACTTAGCTATTAATACGATTTTTAATGTCTGTAGTTGAATCTCAAAAGGATGTAGTTGCTTCGAATCCTTGTCAAACTACACCGTGTGGTCCGAATAGCATCTGTAAGGATATAGGAACAACACCTTCATGTACTTGCTTACCAGAGTATACAGGACAACCACCTAATTGCCGCCCTGAATGCGTTACAAACTCTGAATGTCCCTCGCAACAAACTTGTATTAATCAGAAATGTAAGGATCCCTGCTCAGGACTTTGTGGCCAAAGTGCAGTTTGTCGTGTTAATAGCCACACTCCAATGTGTTATTGTGAGTCTGGCTATACTGGTAATCCATTTGTGCTATGCTCTCCCGTACAACAAAATCCACCTGAAGTTGTCGACCCCTGCAATCCATTGCCTTGTGGACCCTATGCTCAATGCCGTCAACAAAATGGCGTTGCATCTTGTCATTGTTTACCTGATTAATTTGGCAATCCTTATGAAGGATGTCGACCGGAATGTTTGATTCCGACTGCCCGTAGAACAGGACATGTGTTAATGAGAAATGCAAAGGCCCATGTCCTGGTACCTGTGGGCAGAATGCCGAATGTTTTGTTAGAAATCATTTGGCGACATGTAACTGTATTTATGGATATCAAGGCGATCCATATCGCTATTGTGATAAGGAAGAAAAACGTAAGACAATAAAAATTCACCACAAGAGTTAATTTTTTAATGCTTGTCGTTACCAAAAATGACGTCGACAAAATCTGAGTCGACACAACACAATATCGACTTAGTATTGACTTACAGAATATCAAATGTGTGTCGACAGTCATCGATAACTGTCAATAACGACAAACAGAATACCAATTTTAAATTTTCGACGCAAGTCGACGTCGTCTTGCGTCGACGACGACAACCAGAATAAGGGTGAAAGTATCAAATTCGCTTGATTCATTGGAATACCGTAGTTATGTGGTTTGTTTGATTCACTGCTCTGTCGCTACAAAATTATTTATTAAATACAATACAATTACAAATTATATTCTAATTATGTACGGGCGGAGTAACTTGACCATATGCTCGGTATAGTGTCACAAACCAGAGTCTCTGGTGGGAATCGAACCCAGGACCCTCACGCTGATAGTCTAGAACACTACTCACTAGACTACCAGGGCAGCACCCTTCCTATCTTTAAATTTAAATAAATGTGTGTGAGATTTCATCGAATTTTTTTTATTCGTTCGGAATTTTGTTTGGAGCATAACATAGAAAAAAAAATGTTCGAACCAGCTTCCCTAGGTGGAACGCATCTGAACTGTCCAATTTTCTATGATTCAGGTGGGTTTTGAGATCGGCTGGTAGTTTATTCGAAACGTATTCGTTTGAAGAAAACCCCACGGACGATGACTCGCACATGAGATGACTATACTGTCAAATCGTTTGAGCAGAATATTTAATTTGACATTATTGTCTGACACATAGCGCCGTCTTGTTAAAACTACATGTCAAAAAAGGTTGATAATTGTGATGGTTTGGCTAATGTCGCTCTCATAGAAATAGGGCACTGCCAGCCCAAAGTCGACACTAACCAATGACTTTTTCGCCATGCATTGGACGATTTTGAACCTCTTGTGAATTGCTATCGTCCCAAATTTGACAATTTGATTCACCCTGATATGGCTCTCATCGCTGAACACGATTTTTCGATGGAAATTAGGGTCAATTGCAAACTGCTTCAGGCCCCATTAAGGGAACATATCTTCAGATTTTAATGCGCAAGAAAAATTCACTTTTTGCAGTTTCAAAGGGCTTTTAAATCATCACTTCTGTGTTCTTCGAGGACCACATGCTACAAATTTAATTGTAGACATACTCACCGAGTGAGAGATGAGCTTCATCGCTGAAGAATTTTTTTTTTGCAAAAATCAGCACAGAAAGCCATTTACCCTATCACCGTATGAACATCTATATCCGATCTATATCCGTAAATGGTCCAACCCTTCCCTTAAATAAATGACACTTCAGGTGAAAGATGTTTGCACGACTGGCGGCTTCGAAAACTTCAAAAGAAAACATTTTTCAGAAAACTACTTTTTCTCTGCACTAATATTCAAAGGTGTGCAAGCGATTTAACACGCATGCGGTTTAAAAGTGTTACTGGCTGCTGCTGCTGCTGGTACTTTGTCTGTTGCATTTGGAGTAGAAGACTGTTGCAATTATTTGCCATTGTAATCGAGTTGTTTTGTATTGTGTTGATATGATGGAATTTTTATGTTGTGTGCTATTTGTACTCCGTTTTTCTTCTCTTTTTTCTTTTTTTTTTGTTGTAAATTTCAAAATGAAATATATTTGGTTCAATTAATAATTGCTGCGTGCGGTCATGTTTATCAGGTGTCTCGTTTTTTGTCTTTCAATAAAAGCGTTTTTACTTTTATTTCTTCTCTTACCTTACATACATATATACATACGTTTATATTATTTACACAAAATGTGCGGTTTATTTATTTCATTTATCACAAGAGGAGACACATTTTTGAAATTTTCCGAAAACAAAAAAACTCAAAAAAAAAAACAAAGAGTTACGCAAAAAAGAAACTTTAATTGGTTTTCTTTAAAAAATAATAAAAAAAAATAAAAACAAAAATGGCAACAGCAGAAGTCAAAACTAGTATGCTGTACGTATGTTGTGCGGCATTTTAAATCCCATCTTTTATGTAAAAAAAGAAACGAAAATTTAAGGCTTAATGGCAATACTTTAAGCCTTTTTTCTGGTCTTTTTTTTGTTTATAAAAACATTTTTATTGTAAATAAACTCAAGTTCATTTTTTCTTCTTTTGCTATTATTTCATTAAAATATGTTAAATTATTGCCATGCTGGTTATAGTTTTTTTTCCATTTTTTACAATTTAATACCAGCAGCAGTTTTAGAAAAGAAACAACAGCAGCCAACACCAGCTGATTCTTTACAGCCTGCATACCATCCATCCATCCATATTCGCTGGCAATAATGAAGACTAAAATATTAATTGATTTTTAACAAAAAACCAAAAACAATGAAATGGTTTAAGAAGCAACATTGTTGGTCTACCTACTCCCGGAACAGTCACATTTGGCTACGCCCGTACATGTCATATTTTTTTTTATGCAAAAAAAAAAATTGCTTTTTACATGATGTTTTATTTAAATTTTAATGTTTGTTTTTCGTGTGCTGATGATGTCTATTTTGCAATGGTTTACAGCATATGTTTTGTCATATTTTAGTTGCAGACATTTAACAGTACGTAGGTTGTTTCGTAAGAAGCAGATTTTCAAAGGATTTGTAAAGAAGCAGAATAATGACTGAAGAATTTTTGTTAAATTTTATCTTAAGAATGCGTGACTTTTTGAATTTTTCACGTCTTAACTGAATCCCTACAATAGTCAACATGGCTCTGTTGAACAATATGCGTCATTTAGTTTGTGTTTGACAGTCATTGCAAGCAGATTATGGCATGATATGAGAAGAAAATGTAATAAAAGATAATTTCGTATCGATTGGGAAGATAGTTAACATACCTCCACACGAAGACTATAAACAATCCTTTATAATTGTCATTTTCATCATGCACTACAGTACTTTGTACAGGACTATAACCACGCTTCCTCACACCATGCATGTTGTGTCTGTAAATTTTATCCATAAGTGGTGGAATCTACTGTTTAATGTCAACTCCGAATAATAGATTTGAGAAACTTTTCGTGGGAATTTTATTTTACTCTCTATTTTACTCTTATAGTTCTAGATGTCACAAGCTCTCGTCTTATAAGTCAACACACTAGGTTAAAGACTACGGCAACTGCTCTAACATGTCTCCTCTAAGTCTACTTCTAAGACAAATTTCTGTATGTTCGTCGATATCAACAAGGATAGTTCCCTGCCCAGCTTTTGGTATGCGCCCACATGTTTTCTTCTGGCATGCAATGATGACTCAAAGGTTTCTTATAAACCAACACACTACCTACTAAGCTACACCAACTTCCCTAATATGTCTCCTCTAAGCCTACTTTTCCGACAAATTTCTGGATGTTCCTTGATGTCAACAACGATAGTTCCCTGCCCAGCTTTTGGTACGTTTTCTTCTGGGATGCATTAATGGCTCAAAGGTTTCTTATAAGCCAACCTACTTGGCTACGCCGACTTCCCTAATATGTCTCCTCTAAGCCTACTTTTCCGACAAATTTCTGGATGTTCCTTGAAGTCAACAACGATAGTTCCCTGCCCAGCTTTTGGTATGCGCCCACACGTTTCCTTCTGAGATGCGTTAATGGCTCAAAGCTTCTTATAAGCCAACACACTACCTAATATACGACGGCGACTAATATATCTCTTCTAAGCCTACTCCTCCGACAAATTTCTGAATGTTCCTCGATATCAACAAGGATAGTTCCCTGCCCAGCTTTTGGTATGCGCCTGCATGTTTTCTTCTGGCATGCAATAATAACTCAAAGGTTTCTTATAAGCCAACACACTACCTTATAGAAGACGGTGACTGACCAAATATGTTTCCTCTAAGCCTACTTCTCTAACAAATTTCTGGATGTTCCTCGATATCAACAAGTATAGTTCCCTGCCCAGCTTTTGGTAGGCACCCACACGTTTCCTTCTGGGACGCATTAGTGGCTCAAAGGTTTCTTATAAGCCAACCTACTAGGCTACGCCGACTTCCCTAATATGTCTCCTCTAAGCCTGCTTTTCCCACAAACTTCTGGATGTTCCTTGATGTTAACAAGGATCGGCCATAAGTTTCCTTCTGGGATGCATTAATGACTCAGAGGTTTCAAGTATGTGTTCTGATGATTCTTCATTCTTATCCAGACAGATTACATATTGGGTTCGAAACACTTCCTATTCAAAACAAGTATTCTTTGAGTTGACAGTGTTAACTAATCTCCGGTTACTTCTGGATAGTGGGATGCATGACTCAAACCTCCTATTATCATAATTACCCAGCAAAAATTTACGTTGTCTCATACCCACTTGGTTTGCCTCTCTCTATCTTTCGCAATATATACTCCTACAGACAGCTCTTCCCCCACCACAGCAGCATGGAAGTTCCTTACCTCGTGAATTCTTTTGCGTGCCTATTGTTATACGACCTGTTAGACATTTTTCTTCTCCAAACCATCTCAAAAGAGCCCGGCTCTGTATTACAAATCTTATAAATTCCACCATCTGAGTAGCTATTTTGCTATTATGTGGTCGCTTAAGTACCTGCTATTAGCCTTTCTACCCATAACAAATGCTGGCTTGGCGATGGTCTATTTTCATCTCAAGCCAGCTGTCTGATGGGCTATAGAACACCATTAGGTTTAAGGTGGTTAGAAGCTGCAGGACCAGTAAGATGCCTTTTTATAATAGGTCGGTTTAAAACTCCCGTCTGTCACTGCAATGCGGGCTGATTCTAATCTCTCTTACTAGTCTGCGTATGCCTACGTGCCAACCCGCGGTAGAAATATGGAGTATGTATGCAAACAATTTTCTAGGAATTCATAACAGAAGTTCTTTGGCAAAAGGACAAAGTATGTATACAAGTTCTTTGCAAAAAATTCTTGAATTATGTAAGCAACTGCTCCTTTTATCACTTTATTCTGCGGACTAGCCCCAAGAAACAGTTTCTAGTTGCGAATGCTAAAGAAATGTTTTGGCGCAAAGAGTTTTGCATGTATTCCAAGCCTAAAAATATTTTATTGAACTTGAAAACACTTAATTTCTTAAAGAAAAGAACTTAAACTTTCCAAACAACCTTCCTTAATAAGCAATTTTGTTTCCTTAAAACTTAATTTTTTTGCTCATTTTCATATTCACCGTTACATAGGTGATCATTTTTCATAATTAATATTGGTGCCACAACAATGTTGCATTGGAATCATCAGTTTCAACTTTTGTTACGGCCTTTAAGGCATACATTTATACTCGTATGTACGTTGCAAATAAGGGGTGTTATTTATTGGATTGTTTAAGTCACATTTTACTAAAAGGATACTTGGCACTTTGGACACACAATGTATCGTATATATGTGGCGTTATTGGAAATTTTGAGGCTGCAATTTATAAAAGATAATGTCTTTTAGAGGTTCTTTTGGTCTTAAGATAACAGCATCTGATGTATAAATTTTTGCTAATTTATGATTTCATGTTTAAATATTTGTTGGAAATGGTCAAGGTATACAATGTTGGTGGGAAAAAGGGAAGACGAATATCAAATAAAAATAAATTTAAGAGATTGAAAAATTATGTCGCCAAATAACAAAAATTTGTCATCTTGTTTAAAAAAAAAATTGAATTTAAGGACATTTGCTTATGCGAGGTGTGTTTAAAAATGTCACCAGTCTTTATGATTATCGAAAGCAAGTGTTTTGCTGATTGCTGTGTCGCCGTAGTCTAGTGGCTAGTGTGTTGGCTTATTAGATGTGAGGATTCGGTTCAAACTCCAGGTCCGGCATCTCCAACTGAACGAAATATGAAAAAATATTTCTTCAGCGACTTCACTCAGCAGATTTCTGGCAAAACCTCTGGGAGTAAACAAAATTACCATGAAGAAGTTTCTCAAAAATCTGTCGTTCGGAGTCGACTTTAAACTGTAGGTCACGCCACTCATGTATAAAAATTAACGCACACAACTAGGTCGTAATCCTGACTAAAGGATTGTAATGACCAATTATGTAAGTGTTTTGCTGAAACGAAATGCATTGCGTTAAAATTCTTGCAATATTCATAATGCTCTATGGCCACAGTACTTTGACTAAGAGAGTATCTGTCTCAGTGGTGTAAGTTTTTCTAAGAAGGCTTTGAAGATGCCAGAGACGAAGCCTAGTGCTTTTAAAAACTAATAAAGACTTTGAAGAAGTAAAAAATAACACAATAACTAATGAAAACTTTGAAGAGGTGAACTCCTTTCTTTTGCATAACAAAGAACTATTGAAACCATTTATTCTGCAAGTAAAGACGCCTTCTTTCACTAACCGGTCATCTCGACAACTTACACCCCCGTTTTCTATCCACTTCGTATAGGCAATCTGGACGCTTTGAATGTGTGACGAGCTACTTTGGGAGCATGTCTATTTCCTTCTCCTCCTCTTATAACTTACTGTCTGGCTTGTTAATACAGTGCACTATATTAGTAGGGGATATCCCCTTTATGTTGATCTCAGCAGAAAAACAAGCGAACTCGACAAATGCAAAATCCAAAACCTATACCGGAGTTATAAAAGCAATTAAAAAGTAATGAACCGTAATTGAACTGCCCCTAGCCTAATGTGTTAGTGTAGTCCAAAGTGTTGGCTTATTAGACGAAAGCCAATGGTTCAAATCCTCGCTAAGACATCTCGAATATAACGAAATAGAAAATATATGCCTTCGGCGACTTCCTCTCAGCAGTCTCCTGGCAAAAACGGTGAAATTAAATAAAATTGCCATGACAAAGTTTCTAAAAAATCTGTCGCTTGAAAGCGACTATAAACAGTAGGTCCCGTCACCCATAGATACAATTAAAGTAGAAAGACAAACTGAAGGAATATACGATTAATATCTTCTTGTAATGGAGAATTTCTAAGCTCATGTAAGAAAGAATACCACCTGCTAAGGAGAACTTATTAGGAACTTATCTTCCAATAGGTTAAAACTCTTCATTTGATCTTTAAACACCCATTCTTTATATACAAAAAATACTACCAACTGCTTTCAAGCAACCAATTTTAAAACGAAATAACATGAATTATGATAATTTACAACAAATCATATTACAACAACAACAATAATAATTGTTTGTTTGTTTGTTTGTTGTTGCAACAGCACAAAGAGGAAAAGAAAAACGATTTGTGCCAGAGAACTAAAGACGAACCACCAACTGTTTAACTGGCGCCAGAAAAATTAACAAAACTGTCTGGCAATACAAAATGGCAAAAACAACAAATGGCCAAATTACTATAGTTTACAATAACAATAATTCTACAAAGATGTTTGGCAACAACAAAAACGCCAGCAATAAAAAATCTTTTTTGGCAAAAACAATAAAAAAAATTTTAAACGACTTGCCGGAACAAGTGAAATGAGCAGAAGTTGCAAACGAAGGCAGGGACACAAATTTTATGGCAGTCATTTAAAAGGAAAACACAAATGCAACAACAGCAACAACAACAACGATAGCAACCCACATAATAAAACTTGGACTGGACAGACAATCGAACGGTTATGGTCTAAAATACACGGCTCCGTTTCAGCTGTAGTAGTAGGACAACAAGTGTAATTTTAGTCAAGAACAGTGATTTCATACTGTGCTGCTGCAAACAATAGAAGGACAACGTTTTTACGAAGAGAGGGAGAGAGAGTAGGAAGGACAGATAGGATAGATAGGACAGGAGAACATAAATGTGGTTGATCCTTGGAAAGTAAATTAATACAGGTACGGTAAATTGTTTATGTATTGGATCGTTTTACTCTCTTTATTTACATGCAAAGCAATTTTAAATACTAAAAAAAAGAAAACACTGCACAAGTTTTAATTGGCAAAATAGAAGGGTTGACCCTTAGCACAATGAGATCTCTTACTCATCTCTTCGTTTTGGTATCATAAAGTAGAACAAATTTTTTTTTCACAATTTATGAGCGAGGATAACAATAAACATGTAATTACCTGCCTTTGTAGTTTCAAGTGCTTTGGGTGTCCCTCAGGTGAATTATTACCAGACAATACAATGGCAACAACGGTGCGAGTAATGCACCAAATTCTGCTAATTTTTCTTGCCTTAGAAGAAGAATTTGGAATTGAAAAATTCAAAAAAGAAAAGGCATTTTAAGTAGTATTTTCTACTGGAGATCCTATAAACATTTTAGATGGTTTTGTTGCGTGGCAACAAGTTCTTTCCTTATTGTCTCATTTTCCTTATTGTTGAATCTGTGAAGTTTTTTGGAGCGGCATATAGCTGTAGCTAGGTAGCTAGGCATGTACTAACGATAACAATCCGTAGAATACATACATAATACATAATTGGTCATTAAAACCCTTCAGTCAGGATTACGAGCTAGTTTCTCACACCACTTATGTTGTATACATGAGTGACGGGACCTACAGTTTATGAAGCACAAAATCCCGAGTAGTGTTGAATTCCTTCAAGGTTGTGCGGAACTTTTCGTATAAATTTTTCATTTAATCTCGGAGTTTTTGCCAGAAATCTGCTGAAGTGGGCAGTCGCCGAACTAATTTTTATTCATATTCAGTTTTGTTGGAGATGTATGACCTGGATCTTGAACCGTGGCCTCACACCTAATAAGCCAACACATTACCTAATTAGACTACGGCGTCTTCAGAATATTTAGCTATACGACCTACAGTTTACAGTCGATTCCGAACGACAGATGTTTGAAAAAATTTGCATGGCAATTTTATTTGCTCTCAGAGTTTTTGCCAGAAATCTGCTGAGAGGAAGTCGCCGATATTTTTTCATATTTTCGATTTGATATCTGACCTGGAATTTTAACCGGGACCTTCTAATAAGCCAACACACTAACTACCAGACTACGGCGACTTCAACAATCATGAGAATACATCTGTTTATTTCCAAAATGCCTATTAATATTACAGTGTCATGCTCTATTACCAGTTCGATATTAGCTACGAACATCTAGTCAGCCTAATCTCCCTCTCAAGCTACTTTCTTCAACAACTCTGTGACTTTGAAGATTCAAAAATATTCTCTTGTACGCCAGAGGTCAGAGACAAGTTCCTCTGTGAAACCATACTTTAATATCGAAACATTACCTATTGGAGACCAGACATACATACGTACAAAGTTGGTCATTACAATACTTTAGTCAGAATTACAACCTAGCTTCTCACTCCACTTATGTTGTGGTGTGTTAATTTTTTTTACATGAGTGGCGGGACCTACCGTTGAAAGTCGACTCCGAACGACAGATTTTTGAGAAACTTTTCATGTCAATTTTTTATTTACTCCCGGAATTTTTGCCAGAAATCTGCTGAGGGGAAGTTGCCAAAAAAAATTATTTCTCTTATTTCGTTTTGTTGGAGATGTCTGACCTGGGCTTTGAACCGTAGTCTTACGTCTAACAAGCCAACACACTGCCTATTAGACTACGGCGACTTCAATCCACCTACAATAAAAGTTCCCTGCAATAAAAATAAACTTTAAACAAGGCTAATGGCTTCTGCAGATTTTCGTCATCAATTATTTCGCTTAAAAAATTTCACAAATACCGTAGTCCTTCAGGCAAATCATGCTCTTAGGACCATTATTACAACTTGGCATTAACTAAAGGGGGGATTTTAAGGGGCAGATAAATTGTTTTTCGTTGTTATAAGTTAAGTTTATGTTTGAACTTGCCATATTATATATATTTTTTCAATATGGCAACTTCAAATATAAACAAAATGAGCAAATACAACAAAAAGCAGAAGGCCGTTGTTGCCACTGCGTTTAAAAAAACTTATTCAATTAACCCTTTCATGCCCGAATTTTTTGAGCCAGAGTTAAAATTTTTTTAAGGACATGTGTTTGTTAGTCATTGACCTAAATATGAAGTGATATTAAATTCAGAGTCGTACGTATTCTGGTTTTACACGTTTTTAACCAAGCTTGTTTGCAAAAAAAAAATCGTTTAAAAAAAATTAAAAATTACGGAATTTATGAACAAAAATGTACAATGTTGCCTATAGGCAACATCGGGCATGAAAGGGTTAAACAATGTTATCGACATTGTTCCGGCACTGCCATATTTTTAACACTAGATTTACGGATGTTGATTATCTACCTATTTTTACTGAAGTGAGCCAATTTGACTCATACAAGAAAATTGATGTTTTTCCGAAGAAAATAGTTGCAAATCAATTTAAATGAAATATTTATTATCAAAAAATTCATGGAAAGCATTTTTTTACATATAGACTCTCTTTTTGAAACACATTTCCCGCAAACATTTCTATTACATTTAGTACAATAGTTTGAAGATCTGTTTCTTTTGCATGATTGTTGGACTTGACAATTCTTCCTTGCGTCTGTCATTGGAATGGAAGTGTCCTCGACTTCTTCGCTATATTTACGTCTTAGCTCTTCAGCCAAATAGAAAATAAAATCTTTTCATGAAATATTTACTTGAGTCGTTTCTTTATACAGAATACAAGAATGGACAGCTGCTAAAACTAAAATGTTGTAGAAAACTCGTAGAGGCTATCTGCGTGAACTTGCTTTAACGCTATATTTTCGGGCCATTTGGTACATGATTTGATATATGCCATCATAACTTCGTCAATTATCAAATTGAATACGCTACTTGACGAACCAAGCATAATATACCTTTTTGCATAGGCAGTTGGACCAGAAACGTCTTTGAATATGGTATAAATCGGTGACCTGCCTACGTTTCTGCCTTCATTCAATGTTTCCCATAAAGTGCCATCAGCAGCTTTTTCGGCTAAAATTTCTTTACCAGATGATATATCTATAGCGTCTAATCATTTTCGGATTCAGAATCAGAAAAAACCCTGGCTATTTTTTTGGTAGAAGCTATATAACAAAGATCTTCATCTTCACTGCTTGGATATTCAATATTATTGACTTCCTCTTCTAATTCAATTTCGTTATGCCGTTGGTCTACATCAGTTGTATCCGATTCATTATCTGATTGGTCTTTCTTTATTTTTAGTTTTTTTCAACAGAAGACAATTTTTCTGATTTTTTTCCCCATAAATGAACGGCTCACACGCGATGAATAAATCTAAATGATGACAGAAGTGGGTAATAATGTATCGAAAACAAGTAACAATCAGAGAAACAAAATCACAGGCTTCTTGACTGTTGCCCAGGCTGTTAAACTATTAAACCATTCTATGAGTCAAATTGGCTCACAGCCGCGAAAATAGGTATACCACATTCGATAATGCGAAATGAAGGGGTGTGTGTGGAAGAGGAATGAACGTTTACACCTCTTTCATTACTTAACTAAAAACCAACGTATGATTTTATAAAGTAGTAGTAAAGTTTTCTATATCTATAATTATCAAATTTTTAATGAGTCAAATTGGCTCGGTCCGTAAATCTAGTGTTAATAAAGTTAACTTTATTTTATCATTAGGTTGTAATAACGAAAAGAGGTTAAAGCGGACTTTAAAGTTTACTTTAGCTAAAGTTACCTTTAACTAAACCCAACTTTAACGACAAATTATAATGATTTAATTAAAAATAATTATAAACAACAATAATGTAAAATTTTCTTTCTGTGTATAAAAAAAATTTATGAAATTTTGTTGCTACAAACGAAACCCTAACATATCGTATAACATACATACGGGTACATATGAAAATGAATATCCAACTTGTGTTCTCCAGCCTCTTATATTGTATAACCAGACAGTTTGTTGTTGCTGCTTGTTTTACGTTCAAGTAACATTTTGTGTTGCAATTGCAACAAGTGCAATTCGTTGCATATAACACGTGCTGCATGTGGCTACAAATTTTTCGTTGTTGTTATTATTGTTTTTTTCTTTTTCATTTTCTTTTATATTTCCTACAAACAATAGCAAGTGAAGCATTTTAAAAAGAGATGACAGGTTGAGTTTATTTTTCGTTTGTTTTTGTTTTACTTTTAAAAATATCCTACAGTTGGTCCAAACACAGTGCAATGGTTTTCCGTTTAAAATATTGGTCTTAGATAAGGCCATAATAGCAGGAGGTGAAAAAGGTACGGGTTATTGTAGCAAAATTAAAGGAAGGGCAAGTGGTATTTCACGTTGGAAAAGTGTATTCATTTTATGTAATTAAATTTTTATGGTAAAAAAATTGCAATTTTGTTAAGAAAAAAAAACAACAATTTTATGCACTTATGGTGCACGCTTATTATGAATCTAATACAATAGAATGCAATTGATATGGAAAATTTCGCAATATTTCTGAAGAATAACATGACAAGCAACCTGTAGGAATTAGAAAAATTGCAATTTTATTAAAAACAATTCGAAAAAGTTTATGCACATATGCACATTATACAATAGAATGCAATTGATATGCAAAATATGTATTTCTGTGGAATTTTATTTTATGTTGACATGCTGCCTGCAAATAACAAATCTCGGAGTGAAATTGAAAGTCTATGAAATTATGGAAAAATAATAAAAATTGCATACAACATATAATGATGATATAACTCTTATAAAATGTCTTCAATATCCATTAACAGAATTCGTTAATTCCTAATCACCCTTGGGCTTCCACAAAGTATTTCCATCTTGCACTACTTTCTGCTGTTATGTTTCAGAACCTCTTAGCAGATGGACCTCCATTTCCACAGTTTGATTTGCTTTAGCAAACGTTTATCGTTGGTTACGTTCCAATAATTTGAGCGTAAATATCTTGCATAGGCCACTGAGACACTTACTGCATTCAAAGCTATAACACGAGTTAATTTTCTAAACTAAATTGCGAACGAACGGGACACTTGACCAGTCGGCTCATTATTGCTTGCAATAGGGACGCTCATAAGCAACTATCCTTATCCAAAAGCATAACGTACACGGCCACTATGTCGGACAACTTACTCTCCTGCAGGAATAACCTAATGGAGAGGTAACAAAAGTGCTTTACATCTCTAACAGGCTCATACCTGCCATAATCACTCTATTGAGCCGTGGTAGAGCAACGTTGCTTGATGGTGTACGCATGGGGTTTAAGGTGTAAAAACATCAATGTCTCTGCAGTCAATTAGACAGAATGTACATGCACTCAGCGCTCTTCACTCAGTTTTATTCCATTTCAACCAAGGCTTTATCTTCGCTACTCTTTTGAAAGAAAGGACTGGACTAGTGGCAGCAGGACTCAATGCAGTTGCAGTCATTGCCCAACACTATGACACAACCTTGTCGATTGTATAGTTCCTTATAATTTGTTCGATAGGAAATATGATTTTAGGATTTCGATATCCGTTGGGCCCTTGAGCTATATTAGACTTTCGCATACATACACACATAATTGGTTATTACAACCCTTTAGTCAGGATTACGACCTAGTTTCTCACACCACTTATGTTGTGTGCGTTCATTTTTCTACATGAGTGGCGGGACATACAATTTAAAGTCGACTCCGAACGACAGATTTTTGAGAAACTTTTCATGGAAATTTTATTAACTCTCAGAGTTTTTGCCAGAAATCTGCTGAGAGGAAGTCGCCGAAGATATATTTTTTTTCATATTTTCGTTTTGATGTCTGACCTGGGGTTTGAACCCTGGCCTAACTCCTAATAAGCCGACATACTACCTACTAGACTACGGCGACTGCGAGCGCTCTTCACTACGTTTTATTCCATTATATAAAGGCATTATTTTCTCTATTCAATTGGCTGCCCTTTCTTCATCTTTTGGAAGAATGATTGCGCTAGTGGCAGTAGGATTCAATGCAGTTGCAGTTATTGCACAACAATATGACACAACCTTGTCGATTGTATTATACTTCCTTATAATTCTCTCAATAGGAAATCTGATTTTAGGATTAGAATATCCGATGGGCCCTTGAGCTATATTAGACTTTCGCATAGCCTGTAATATTTTCCAGATAAAGGTCATGGTCATATTGAAAGCGGTCTAATGCTTGTTGGGTAGTGAGATGATCTGATAATTTCTAAATTTACTCAGACAAACAAGCTGCAATCAAGTAAATAATTAATTCCAACTCCAGGTCCGATCTCTTTCAAGAATGTCGTCGATTTCTTTGTAAAACTATTATTATATGGGCTCCAGAATGTAAGGATATTGCCGGAAGTTGTATTGCTGACCAAGGCTGGTACAGAGCCGGCAATCTTCCATAAAATACAGGAGATGGATGTTTCGAATTTCTCAGTTAAAAGTCGTTGGCAGAAGAAGTGTATTTTGCACGTACACTTGTTAAACTGTGGCAGACTTCTTGACTTTTTCTTTAACCCTGGACGGTTACTGTTGGTCAAATCAACGAAGCTTATTTACACTTGTGGACATACAATTAAGTCATTCCTGAATGCGGTTTGCTAAAACCCACCTCCATAAAGACGCAAATTTTGGAAATTAGTCGTATGGAGTGATGAGTCCAAGTTTAATATCTTTGGAAACGATGGCAGACCCTATGTAAGGCGTCCTGTCAATACACAATTAGACCCAAAGTACACCAAAAGAACCGTAAAGCATGGAGGTTCGTCAGTAACGGTTTGGGGTTGTTTTACCTCATCCGACGTTGGTGCTCTGGTAAGAATCGATGGGAAAATAACTGCGGACATGTATTAAAACATCCTACAGAACAAATTGACTAAAGATTATGTGGACGAATTACCACTAGCGTGGATATTTCAGCATGATAACAACACGAAGCAAACATCTTGAGTAGTTTGCTGAGGAAAAAATAAGCGTTCTTGATTGGCCAACTCGAAGTCCCGATCTGAACCCTATTGAAAATCTTTGGGGGATCGTAAAACGAGCAGTTGCAGCCAACCAGCATTGGCAGCTTTTCCAGGCAGAATGAGATAACATTAGTCCTGAGCAGTGTCGCAACTTAATCAACTCAATGCCAGAAAGATGTTCTGAAATAATACGCCAAAAAGGGTTCCCCACAAAATATTAAAGGTTCAAAATAGCTTGGGTGAAAAATATAGCAATTAAATTAAATTTTCAGTTTTTTTTTTCATATGACTTAATTATGTGTCCACTTAAATTTTAAGTCTGATATCAACTAAGTACCAAAACATTTTTTACAATGGAAAACTATTTAAGTTTTTGTTGTTAATTAATTATTAAGTATATGAAATTAATAAATATTAGTCGTTTTTGTTTCCATTTTTCTTAAATCTTTTTAATTTTTACAAAAATGAAAAATGTTGCAAAGTGACTTAATTGCGTGTCCACGAGTGTAACTCATTTATGTTTGACCAAATTTCGCTCTTTTTTTCAACAACGTTAGTTGAGAATGAAAGCTTGCAGTCAGTAGACGAAAAAAATTTTTTCTTTGTTCGTCGATTCAACGAAGAGTAACCTTACTGTACAAAAATGACCATCCAGGATTAAAAAAATGGGTGACTAGGGTACGTTTACTCACTACAGCTTTCGTTATCAACCAACATTGATGATAAAATAAAAATAAAGAGTAAATGAGCTTCGTTGATTTGACGAACAGTAACCAATTAGGGTTAAAGTGTTCATCGATTCAACGTTAATGTACAAAAATGAAGAGTAACCGTCCAGGGTTACATCACTTGGCCACCCATCGCACTCGTGCGGTTTTATCACTTTCCCTATTGGAAAGTATCAACTAACAATTTATATGCCAGCTCTTCGCTCTTGCTATAAAGAAGCGAAGGTTTTTGACTCTCATTTTCTGTCATCTTTGACTGAATTCTCCGAAATAAAAATTGCCTGCCTTGTTGGATATCAATTTGTGTTATAACTTAGACTTCTGGTCTAAGTGGAACTATTCCCTTCAAAGAGGATCCACCACCTAACCAATCCTAAGAGATCTTAAATACCAATTGGCAGTATGCATTGAAATATTATAACAATCACGACTATCGATTACTGCACAAGTATATGCATTCATAACCCCGTACGAATCTATTGTTTTCACTGAAAAAAAAAAACTTATAGATTCCCATTAATAGCAAACCCATGTCCATAAATAAAATAATTTTTCCATAATCCGACATATTTGCTGTCATTGTGTCATAAAAGGAGCTGCTGTTAAGACTTTTGATACTTTATTATGGAAATTTCTGCAAAATAAATCGAAAACCCATATCTTTAAACAAAAACTCAATCGAATTGAAAAGCAATTACAAGAACAAAACGAAATCAAACAAAAATAGAAACGAATTTCCAAAGACTGTAACAAAAGGATTTCCATGGCAAACATCTGAGCGAGACAGAGAGAGAGAGAGAAAAAAGACACAAAATTACTAAAACGTTCCAGTCAAGTGGAAACGATAACAAAAAAAAAACTTAAAAAACTTAAAAAACGTATACAGCAGCAGTAAAGAAACAACCTCATGCTGTTTTTGTGTGCGACTATGGAAGAAAAATATCGAATTTTTTTGTTTTTTTTAGAAACGCTCCCACACTTGTTAGTGGAGGAGAGCGTATGGTTATAAAAAGTGTTTTAGATGTGAGCGATACAGTAGCTAATGTGGGGATACAGTAGTTCTTTACAACAACAACAACAACAACAACACAAATTGAAATTAACAATTGGACACCAGCAATAAAAGAACAAAAACCGAGAGAAAAAAACACACAAAAAAAACAAAACAAAACATGGGATGATTGGTGGAGACCATGTCAGCTGGAGGCAATCTCGTTTTTAGAATTATTGGTAACAAACAATAATGAAGTGTATTCGAGTGTGGAATAAAACTAAGAAACAAAAACAACTACAACAACTTAAAGTTTTGTTGTTTTCTGTTTTTTTTTTTGGGTGTTTTTGTAATTTGTATTGTTGTTCGGTTATTTTTTTTTTTTAGTTTTTATTACTAGAGGGCGCGAAATACAGAAGCTTTATAGATACTTTACTGGGTTTTTTCTTTGTTTCTTTTTTTTTTTTGTATTCTTCACAAAATGTGTGATGCATACTCAGCTAAAGTATAGTCCTCGTATGATGTGAAATTGCATGGCGAAATTGTTGCAATTCAAACTGCCACATTCATTTTCATGAGTCAATATCTTAGGCTTGAGGGTGTGTTTTGTTTTTGTTTTTCGTATTCGTTTTCACAAGTTGCAATTGGTCTGTTTTTTCTTAAGGAAGCGTGGGAAATTGAAATATCGTTTTCAAAGTTAAAGCTTAAAAGTTTACATTGCGTGTTCTATCTTGACAATAGCATCAATACTTATACCCTCAGTCATCTAAGATGCAACAGGAGGCTTACTGGTTGGTGCCTTGGCAAACATATTTCTAATGGAGAGTACCATTAAGTGCAACCAATGACGGCAATATTGACTACAAAAATTGTGTATCACATTATAATCAAATTTTCAAATTGTATGCATTTAGAATACGTTGCCTTTTTATTTTTCTTTTTCTTTGTTTTGGTTTTGGTTTTCACAAAACCCAAAACCTTAATTTGAATTGTTTATAAAGATTTGCATGAAGTTGGGGTACGCTACCTTCAAAGAGTAGCATATATTGACAGTCAAATGGTTAAGGTTTATCGTGTTGTTATTTGAATCATAACCAGAGAGAAAAGTTGCTATAGGACGATGAGTTCAGAAATGTGAAGGCGTATACACCAGAGATCAGCAATGAATCGCTTTTTCGCTACTCATCAGCACTCATGAAATTTTGAGTATGAGTGAGTCAACAGTATTGAAATCCAACTACTCTGATTCATTCGTATTCACTACACCATTGATTTATAAGCATAAGTTGCAATGAGTATGAGTACAACGTTGACATCAAACTCATAACATTCGAACTATGTTTGATTCATACGCCTATTCATTCAGATTCATAAATTTAGAAAAATACTTATAATACTCATAAATGATTCGAGTGATTCGAATCATTCATCAAAATTTACAGTCTTAGTTGTTGTTGCATTTACAAAGAAAGAAAAAAGACACATAAATAAAAAAGACAAAGACAGCAAGGAGAGCAAACACATAACCTTCATGTGAGTATTGTAGTGTTCGTACGCGAATCATACTTATTTTGTGATTCGTGAATACGATGATTCATGGAGAGTCGAAATCAATAACATCATGCGTATTGTTAAGTACGAGTACCATGAGTATTTCAAACTTTGAGTATGAGTAGTATGAGTATGACATTAAGATAAATATGAATGCGTATAAGTATCAGAAATTATAAGTATGATTCAAGTCTACTCATCGTTTTGAATACTCATTAAATGCATACGCCTGTCTGACCATGCATGAAATTAGATCATCTGACAGCATAATTATACGCCTGTTCGAATTATAAAACATTATTAACAACCCTTCAGTCAGGATTACGACCTAGTTTCTCATACCACTTCCGTATTGTGTGTGTTAATTTGATACAGGAGCGGCAGCTTACAGACAGATTTTTTTTGAGGAACTTTTCACGACAATTTTTTGTATTATTATGTATGTATTATGTATGACTTAAGTTATGAAGCACAAAATCCCGAGTGGTGTTGAATTCCTTCATGGGCAGGTTGTGCGGAACTTTTAATGGCAATTTTATTTTCTTCTCTCAGAGTTTTTGCCAGAAATCTGCTGAGGGGGGAAGTCGCCGAAAAATTTTATTTCATATTTCGTTTTGTTGGAGATCTAATAAGACAACACACTACCTACTAGACTACGGCGTCTTCAGAATATTTATAAATAATTTGGCCATTACAACCCTTCAGTCAGGATAACGGCCTAGCTTCTCACACCACTTATGTTGTGTGCGTTAATTTTTTACATGAGTGGCGAGATCTACAGTTTAAAGTCGGCTCCGAACGACAGATTTTTGAGAAACTTTTCATGGCAATTATATTTACTCTCGGAGTTTTTGCCAGAAATCTGCTGAGAGAAAGTCGCCGAAGAAATATTTGTTTTTCATATTTTCGTTTTCATGTCTGACCTGACACACTAAGTTATGAAAATTCCGAGTAGTGTTGAATTCGTTAATGGGCAGTTTGTGCGGAACCTTTCATGGCAATTTTATTTTCTTCTCTCAGAGTTTTGCTAGAAATCTGCTGAGGGGGGAAGTCGCCTAACAAATTTTATTTCATATTCCGTTTTGCTGGAGATGTATGACCTGGATCTTGAACCGTGGCCTCATGTCTAATAAGCCAACACACTACCTAATTAGACTACGGCGTCTGCAGAATACTTAGCCATACGATATTAGTTGTTTTGCTAACGTTGAGAACGATGCTATCAAAATTCTTATGGGCATGTTGAGAAGTGCTGGTTGGTTTCTTTCAATGCGTGAATAATTAACGTTCCTGGCGAGAATTAGCAATGATACCCAGTTTTCTTTGAGTGCATCCGTATGATGAAAACAAAATCCCATTTATAGCATCGTTCGTATTCGTTCAACACTATTACATGCAAATATGTATTCTTGAAATTTTTTCTTAATTCTTTCCCCTTTAGGCTGTCACGTTGCTATAATTTTTAGTTGGCAATTCGTATTTTAATTTAATTCTCTTCTATTCGAATAACAAATTTTCGTTGAAGGATCTTTAACCGAAATTATTTTTTTTTTAAATAAAGGCGTGTAATTTTCAATAACGATTTGAAGTAATTTTTATCTGCTGCTGTTGTTGTTGTTGTCGTTCTCTCTTTAGCTGTTTAGCTTTCTTTTTGATCGATACTCGTTTATATTCGGTTTAAATGTATGATTATATCGGTATTGCTATTTAATGATTTAATTGAAGTTTTTCTTTAATTTTAAATTCATGAATTTAATGCTGCTGCCCAAAACAGTCGCAGTGTATTTTGAAATTGCAAAACAGTTGCATGTTTGTGGCTCATTTAAGGTTGATATTGGTTAGTCTTTGAATTGCTGTTTTGCAGTTTTGCTTTGCTTTGCTTTGCTTTGCTTTGCTTTATTATATTCGAAATCATTTTCGTTGCGCCTGAAGCTGTGACGTTAATGAAGGTCGGTCTCATTTTGACCGAAAATATAATTTATTTAGAATTGCATTAAAATATGTAATCATTTCACTTTTGTTTCACTACGTATGCTAATCAATGTCTGCCGGGTACAGAGTAAAGAGTTTCATCGAGGTTAAGGTGCAGCATTGAAAGGTGTAGAATACCAGCCTAAAGTTATTTGTTGGAATTGCGGTTGCTTATGTATTATAATGAAATTGACTTTGATTAGATTCTAAGCATGACATACAGTCATATTTAAATACCAGAATACATATTTGCATACAATATGCTTTATTTCTTTAATAAATTTAATTCCTGTGCCACTGTTAAGCCTTCTTATGAAATATAATTCTCTACACTTCTATACCACATGGCCTGGCCTGTTTGTCATTAGATTTATGCTTTTAACACTTTTTGCCTTTAAAACGATGCTACATTTAATTTAAATCATTTCGATTGTGAAAACAAATTTTTAATAGCATTTTGAATGCACAATTAAATCAACATTTAAAATACAAAATTTCTACACAACACACTCAAGTGTACGAGGGTCTAAATAAATAATTTCAATTTAATCACGATTAGGCAGTCAGTCTAAAAATAGAATGACAGCCAATTTATAGCCAAGTGTTAATAAACATTTTGAGGAACAAGAAAGTACTAAAACTGTCATGTAAATACAGCACCTAAACTCTGGTTAACATATGTTTCACAAGCCTATACAGTTGAGGGGAAAAATGTAGTGCAGAATTGCACTATTGCAACAGAAGATTTGTTGTGGAAAACCATTCTTAAAGAAATTAAAGGAATTCTTGTGCTTTAAAACTTAAGTGAAGGCGCCGAGTCAATATCAATAATGTGATGAAATCTCTATCTGCCGAGATAGTGGTTGATAGTTCCTCAGACTGCAATAATCCGTAAAGTACCCCGTGAAGTCGCCGTGGTTTAGTAGGTAGTGTGTTGGTTTACCTACTAGACGTGAGGCCACGGTTCGAACCTCAGGTCAGACATCTCTAACAACACGACATACAAAAAATATTTCTTCGACGACTTCCTCTCAGTAGATTTTTGGCAAGAACTCTGAGAGTAAATAAAAAATTACCGTGAAAAGTTCCTCAAAAAAATCTGTTGTTCGGAGTCGACTTTAAACTGTAGGTCCCGCCACTCATGTATAATAATATATAATCCTAAATGATTGTAATGACCAAATCTGTATGTATGTGTACCCCGTTAAGCGGTTTAATTTCGATATACAGCTTACCAGAGGTTTTCCTATTAGGAATTTGGATGTGTTTGTCCAGTGGCCCTAGCTGTCACAATTATCCTCACAGCTTCTAAATATTTTTGCCCACGAACAAGAAAAAATGTTAGAAGAGGGTCAAATTCTCCACTCGTTTGTCATGTAAGAGTGTTAATATTCGTTAACGTATCGAGAGTGCCTGGGTATTCTCCATTGTCATAAGCCTTCTTGGCTAAACTGAAATTTATAAATGCGAATACCCATTATTTTATTACGGAGGTAATCTTCTGCATATTTCAATGGCACGAAAATCTGTCAGAAAAATTGTTGGAATTGATTTATTTATTCGTCACCTTTTTACAATCGTCTAGCTTGGAATAGTTAGGTTTAGGTTGGAAGGGTGACGTTTCAATGTATTAACAGTCACCCCGAGATCTTCTATTGGTGCACTGTGACCCATAGTATACCATATGTGCCAGTCTGGATGGAAGTTGATAAAATTGGTCCTTCGTACTTTATGGTCCTTGACAATCAGCCGAAAGTTTTTGCAGTCACACAATAACCCGCATAATAAGTTTGACATCTAAAGGGTCCGCCAAATAACTTTTTTTTTGAAAATGCTTTAAAAAAAACTACTGAATATTTTCTCAAAGTTCTTTTTTTATTTGAATGTACAATCCTTCCGGTTAATAATGGAAAATAATTTCATTCAAATGGCTGCCTCGGCTGGCCATGCAGTAGCCTACACGATCGGTCCAATTTTTAAGCACATTGTCGATTGTGTGCAGCTGTATTTCACCAATGGCTTCATGAATATTGTCCTTTAAAGCGTCAATTGTCTCTGGCTTGTCGGCGTAAAACACTTATCTTTGACGGCACCCCACAAATAATAGTCCAACGGTGTCAAATCGCAGCTCCGAGGTGGCCAAACGACATCAGCTCTGCGGCTGATAATGCGATCTTCAAAAACAGGGCGCAAAACATCGAGTGTAGCTTCGGCTGTGTGGCACGTAGCGCCGTCCTCTTCAATTTTTGTGAACAAAAATTCGTTCAACATGGCCCGATAACGATCACCATTGAACTGAAACGGCCACTCATTGCTCATTTTCGAAGAAAAATGGCCCAATTATGCCTCTGGACCAAAATCCGCACCAAACAGTGACTCGTTTTGGGTGCGTCGGTTTTTCAATGTATGCGTGCGGGTTTTCTGTGCCCCAAATGCGACAATTTTGCTTGTTTACAAACCCGCCAAGATCAAAATGAGCTTCATCTGAAAAGATGATTTTTTTTGCCAAAATCGGCATCTTCTGGTGTAGGCTACTGCATGGCCAGCCGAGGCAACCATTTGAATGAAATTATTTTCCATTATTAACCGGAAGGATTGTATATATTGAATATTCAGTAGTTTTTTTTTAAAGCATTTTCAAAAAAAAAAGTTATTTGTTTATTAGGGACTAAGAAAATCGCTTCAAGAGCAGTAAGAAGATTCTTCAGTAAGGCAAACTAACTACCGGTACCTACATACATATATTTAGAGATCGCGCGGAGTTTTCAGAAGAAAACATCTGCGTGATTATCAAATACTAGACAAGAAGCTATCTTTACTGACTCCGAATTATACCGAAATCCTGAAGTTTGTCAGTTCAACAGGATTTTGAAAGGACAGTCTATATAGACTGAAGGTAGGACAATAGATTGTCTGCTTGCTGTATTTTACAATAAAAAAATATAAATAAAAAGGAGGAATTGAGAGGAAGGGGAAGGATATAATTTAAAAAGAATTATAAGCTAATTTAACAGCCATCATCATTTAGATGAATATCAATTAAATTTTTATATCCTTCACTGTTTATCTTTTCACTTTGTGTTTTCAGTGTTGATGATGTATTTCCTTTTTTTATTTTCTTAATAAATTTTGTTAAACAATCAATGCCTTGAAATGTAAGAAAAAAAAAGAGAGAAGAAGGAGAAGGAAAACAAATAAAATACTCGTAAATCAGAAGTCAAGAATATTGAAAAATAAAATGTAAATAATTGAAAGACAATTTGCCGACAATCTGGCTAACATCTTTTCAATGTTTGGAAAAGAGAGTGTTTTTTTTTTATTAAAAAAAAAGAAAAGGAAACAATAAAAAAGAATAATATAACCAAAGCCACGAATCATTATTGCAATTCACAGCATACAGCTAGCCATGCTACCTACCACCACCATTACATTACAATATTATTAGAAACCAATATAGTACGAGCATGTCTGTACACAAATAAGGAATAAATTGTATATGTGAAGCCAAAGGATTGTGAATGTTTTCTGTTGTTTGAATTTATTTTTATCGTTTGGGTATCCCTTATACCATACCACTCGTCGTATACACATACATGCATACATACACGAGTGATTTTTAAATGTTTTTCATATAAACAGATTTCGAACATTTTTCACAGTTAAAACAGCAGGAAATAAATGTTTAGTCGCAATAAATCCTGTAAAACATACCAGAAAACAAGCGGAAAGAAAGAAAAACAACGACCTTAAACGACGGCCAAGGCAGTGATGGAAGGCAATGGCAACAGCAACAGCAACAGCAACCATGCAACACATGTGTATTGTATTGTTTTTGAGCGCTAAAATTACAATTGGTTTGTAAAAGCACTTGAGTTTTAAGCGGGTAAATACGATGCGTTGCTGCACAGTCTAGAACAACAGCACACATGTGTTGTTTGGTGTGGCTGTTGCTGCTCTCATTCATTGTCTGGTTATGATATTCTCACTTAATTAAAATTGAAGAAAAAGGCAGCAATAAACTTAAATATTATCCTATATTCACAAAGAAAACAACAATAAAATAAAATACAAATCTGTTGTAAAATGTAAGACCTTCACCTCATACTTTGCTTTTGTGATCTCAACACCAAAACGTACATATTATTTTATCGATTCTCATTCGCCATTCTTCCATCTGGCGTCGTCATGACTATGAATGCAATTCTACGTTATTTTGTTCGGTTTTTTCTACTTCCATTCCATTTGGCAAATTGTTGTTTGTGTGTGTTAAAATTTCTTCTGGCTTTTGTTTGTTTTTCCATTCCACATATGGTCACCAGAAATTGTGTTTTTTCGGAAATTTCGAAAATATTTTTAACACCCATCTGCAGCCGAGTGCTTGCTCTGGCTGAGCTCTTGGGAAATGTGTTAAGAAATGTTGGCCTTGAATTTCTACATATTTTTTGTTTGCGTAGAAAATGTGTGAAAATGTTAAAATGTCATGTATTTGTATGTGATTATTTTTCAATTCCTGGCAATTCAATGCATTGAGCCTTCATGCTGGTGGGAAAAAATTGGGTTTTAAAATTTTCATTCACGCATGCAGATTGTATAAAAACAAATTCAGCACATGTTTGTTGAAGGAAATATTGAGAGATTTTCAAATTGTTTTCCAAAAAGAATTTCACAAAAGATGATATTTTGAACATGAAAAATAACGGAATTGTGGTTAGGATAAGCATAGCTGGTTGTGGTACTTGCTAGGTCGCTGTGTGGCCTTAAAGGTACAGACATATACACTGCATGTACCGGGCTGGTTTTCACTTCTATTTAAGGAATTTGTCCAGTTAGTCGCCAAGGAGAGATGCACAACAGATTAACCGTGGTCGATTTGTAGCAGGTCTGTCCCACCTTTACTTATCAAATATGACGTATTTATTTAGTGAAGGCTTTGCCATTTACAAATAGGAATCATTTAACAACTGAAGAAGACTTAAACATTTTTTAAAACTTTCTACAAAAGTAGTGATTCTAACATTGCAACTTTTCGAGCATTATGGACTGATTATTATTGAAGTCGCCGTAGTCTAGTAGGTAGTGTATTGGCTTATTAGACGTAAAGCTCGGATTCGTATCCCAATATTTCTTCGGCGACTTCCTCTCAGCATTTTTCTGGCAAAAAACCTGCCATGAAAAAGTTTCTCAAAAATCTGTCGTTCGGAGTCTACGTCAAACTGAGTGGTGTGAGAAGCTAGGCCGTAAACCTGACTGAAGAGTTCTGATGGCCAATTATGTATGTATGTATGTATGTATTATGGTCATAATCGATCTACTATGCAAAAACTTGACAAGATTATAAAGAAATTTGAATAGATTGAAAGCTTTACATATGTGTACAATGCCTGTGCGTCATCCGAATGTGCGCTCTGATAAAAATATCGCTTCTGTTCGAGGAAGTGTTACGGATAATCCGAATTTACCGATTCCATGGAATTCTGAGCATATTATACGCTTGATTAGCAAGTCATTAAGCATTCCCAACTGCAGATATGCTGATTGTGTTCTAAAACAACCTCTTTTTCGTTGATGAACAAAATGTTTCTCAGCGATGAAGTTCCCTTGTCACTGAGTGGTTACGTCAACAAGTACTCTGAGAATCCACATTGTAGAAAAGCCGGAAAAGGTGTTTATTTCGTGTGAATTATGGTTTGAAAATGCCATTGGAACATATTTGTTCGCAAATATTCCAGGAAGAGCCGTTACCGTCAGTTGGGAGCGCTGCGGTGGTCGGATAACCGACTTTTTTAGCCTGCACTGTATGTGATTTCAACAATACGGTAATACGAGTTACACAACACAACCAATTCTGGCTGTATATCATTAAAAGTTTTCAAATGTCAATTGGCCACCAAGATCACGCAATTTGGCGTTGTAAGACTTTTTCGTGCGACTATTTCAAATACAGAGTCTAAGCGGATAAACCTCTACCGTTGGAGCATTTGAAATCCAACATTTTTCCAAGAGCTATAGGAAAATTTTTCAAAAAAAAGCATAAAATTCAGAAAAATACATGAAATCTTTATTTGAATCGATAATACGGTCCATATAATTTAATGTTTGAAGTATATTTCATGCAAATGTTGACCGTGACTGCGCCTCAAATGGTCCATCCGCTTAGTCCAATTTTGGCATACTCTTTCCAACATTTCGGCCGGTATTTCACGAATAAATGCTTCAATGTTGTCTTAGAATGCGTCAATTGAAGCGGGCTTGTCTGTAAATAGTCTAAAGGCGTTAAATCGCACGATCTAGGCGGCCAATTAACCGGTCCCGAACGTGAAATAAAATGTTCACCGAACTCGCCTCTCAATAAGTCCATTGTTACGCGTGCTGTGTAGCATGTGGCACCGTCTTGTTGAAACCACATGTCATGCAAGCCAAGCTCTTGCATTTTGGGCACAAAAAAGTTGGATATCATCTCACGGTAGCACTCACCATTCGTTACGTTACGATTCGCAGCATCTTTGAAGAAGTACGGTCCAATGATGCCACCAGCCCATAAACCGCACCAAACTGTGACTGGATGCATCGGTAGCTTTTGCAATGCTTCTGGCTGATCTTCACTCCAAAATCGACAATTCTGCTTATTTGCGTATCATTGAACCAAAAATGAGCTTCGCCGCTGAACACAATTTTTCGATAAAGAAGTGGATCTTCGGCCAACTTTCCAGGAACCCATTCACCAAAGATTCTGCGTTGCGGTAGGTCGTTCGGCTTCAATTCTTGCACCAGCTGTATTTTGAAAGGCTTCACACCTAAATCCTTCCTGCGAACGGCGACGAATCGATAATTGATGGTCATCATTGACACTGGCCGATACAGCTGCGTAGTTTTCTTCAGTTCGCACTCTACGTAAGCGTGTTGGTGGTTTAATGTCCAACAATGTAAATTTGGTGTGAAATTTAGTCACAATAGCCCGAATAGCCGCTTCAGTGGGTCGATTAAACTGACCATAAAATGGAAGAAGCGCGCGATGAACTTTCTTAACAGAGCACGGATTTTGATAATAAAATTCAATGATTTGCAAGCGTTGTTCGTTTGTAAGACGATTCATGGTTAAATTATAGACCAAACTGAAGATGTTTGGCTGTGAAACAAAACACGAAACTTGCGTGAGCTGTTTAAACCTGTGTTGACAAAAAGATAATAGCTAAAAAATCACCCGTTATGTGGAAATGGAATTAAAAAATTAACTCAAAAGGATAGACTGCTGCAACCAAACCAAAGGCCATTATTTAGAATGACATTGAATTTTTCACGTTATGGCAATGGATTTGAATTCTAAGAAGTGGACGTCTCTTTAACAGATTTCGACTATTTTTTTATACGTTTAAATCATATGATTTAGACTAATATTACATGCCAATCTGATTTTTTATATAAAAATTCTGTAATTTGCCATTAGAACCCTTTAGCCAGGCCTACAACCTGGTTTCTCACACCACCCATGTTGAGTGTAGTAAATTTACCCACAAGTGGCGACAAATTTGAGAAACTTTTAAGGCAATTTATATTTACTCTGAGAGTTTTTTTTTGCCAAAAGACTACTGAGAGGAAGTCTCCGTAAGAAATATTTTTTTTTTAATATTTCGTTCGAGATGTCTACGCTGAGGGTTTGAACTACGGGTTCTCGTCTAATAATCAAACATACTCCCTACTAGGTCACGGCAATCTCTGTTTATATATTAATTTATTTGTATCAATTTATTCTGTACCTTAAGTTATTGGTTTGCGACCTTGATGCTATTGACTAAAAGAGTACAGAGGACAGATTAAAAATTATTTAAAAACTTTTGTAGCAGTTTGCTGTTGTAACGACATATTCAGAGGTGAGGAGAGTGGCATGTTAGCATAATTATTATTGCGATTAAAATACTCAGAAGTCTTTTAAAACCTTTTTTACAAATATCTTTAATAATAACTGACGAAACCACCAAAGAAGGAGCACATTTTGTCTAATGTGAGAGCTAATGCTCTATAACATTGAAGGCAATATTAGCGCATATTATTTAATAAATACGTCATCAAAGTTATTACCATATGTGAGCATGTATCCAGTGGTCCATACAATATAAATAAAAATTTCACAATAATCTGAAACAAAAATTGGCATAACATTTTAAGCCAAATACAAAAATTATGTGAGCAATATAGATACATATGTATGTATGCATGTGAGTATATTGAAATAGAATATGCAAAAATAAATATGAAAACTAAATGGAAATAATAAAAGTTTTTATATATGAACACATAATACTAAAGACGGCGGGAGGTGGCAAATGTTCAATGTGGATATATGAATGGAAATGGAAATTATTTCATAGATTTCAAAAGAATTCAATGAAAGAAACTTATGGCCAAAGGGAAAAACAACACGAGTAGGAAGTAAAAAAAAAATAAAAAATAAAAAAATAGAAAACACACCCCATTTGGCTAGAGATTAAGAAGAAAGTATAAAAACAACAATGACAACAACAACAATAATCATAATAAAACAAAATAAAACAAAAGTGGAATCATATTTGTAAAACAAATAGAATAAATCGACTTACGCACAACATCATCTTCAGTTTCACAGCAAAGCACACACACAGTATCAGTACCAAATGTAGTCGACTTCGTCATTGGCAGTCATATAACATCATTATCATCAACATTGCTTTGGTAGTAGTTTGTAGTCATGCGATAGACCCACAGGCAGAAGATACGTACGTACATACATATGTATGTATACCCAACGGCAATATCGACATCATAATTTCCCCATTCATAGTGGAGGTGGTGGTGTTGTTGATGATATGATGGCATGGAATGGATTGCTAAATATGTTCGATGGTTGTTGTTCGACAATGCCATACGTTTACTCAAGACTAAAAATATAATACAACCGATGCTGCTGCTGCCACTGCCACTTGGTATATCGACAAATGGTTTGTTTCCACTTAAACGGCAGTGAAACAAACAGCCACCCCAGACAGTCAGTCCGACTGTGGCGTGCCATCCATATGTGAAACAAGAATAATAAACAATCGAACGAATTGAAATGAAATGAAACAAATACTTGTACAAATAATAAATAAATATTTTGATTTCTTTCACTTTTCTTCATCATCTTGTTTCTCTTAGGTTTTGTTTTTTGTTTAGAATATGAGTATTTTTTCTTTTGATTTGTTTCATTTTATCCTCAACTACAAATCTACTCCACAACTTTTAAATTGCTCTCCCACTTAATAATGCTAAGCAGGAAGTAAAGAAAACTCTGGGCTTACAAAAAATAGAGTAGCTTGAGTCGACTAAAGAAAAGTTTTGAATTCCGAAAATGGAAAGTATTGTTAACAGGATCTTCTTGTAGGAAAGTATTGAATAAGTTTAGAGTCACATTAGCATCAGCACTGTACTAAGGCCTTCGATTTTGAATTCCGAAAATCGGAAGTATTGTTAACAGAATCTTCTTGTTACGAAAGTTTTGAAGAAGAGTTTAAACTCACATCAGCATCAGCACTGTACCTAAGATCGTAGAGAGTTACCAACACATTGAGCTATGATTTCTAAGAATTTTTAATGAACCTTATAAACTTTGAACCTAGAATTTATGCGTGATAAACAATGTCACTCAAATGACTGGATTGGTTGCAGCAGCCGATTCTCCTGAGAAAGTTTTCGAACTCTCGTTTATTTCAATTGGTATTTCAGCTATAAATTGACGTACAGCGGTGGCCTTATAATTAGAAACGATGTTTCTGGAACAGAGTTCTCTGGAGTGACGAATCTAAGTTTAATTTTTTCCCAATCTGACGGAAAAACGTATGTAAGACGTCCTCCAAACAAAGCCATTGATCCCAAGTACACAGTGAAAACTGTAAAAGAAATTAACAAACATACATGTTGCTAAGTCGTTTCTAATTATAAGGCCACCACTGTAAATTTTTAAATGCTGAAACATTTGTAGATTACCGCCGAAGACACTGTATTCGAAAGAGTCTCATGATTTCAAATTTCATGATTTTGTAGGATCCAAAATGTAAAATTGCTCATTCTTTCCAAGTAGTAAACTCCACACCCTTCAGTTCATAATCTGCAATATAAGCGAAAGAAAAGTTCGGTTGTCATAAGACCACAATAGTTTTTCATACGACTGATACCTCCAGATTGTAGTGTGTCACTTTCGCCGAATGCAATGGCTTTTTCATAATCAGTCCTGATGTCGACGTAGTCCAGTGAGTGGTGCGTTGGCTTATTAAACGGGAACCCGTGGCTCAGACACCTTGAACAAAACGAATTACGAAAAAATATTTCTTTCGATAATATTCTCTCTCGCTGTCTTCTAGCAAAATCTCTGAAAATGAAATAAAATTGCCAATGTAAAGATTCTCGTATCTGTAGATCGGAGTCGACTTTAAACTGTAGGTCAGGGTATTCACTGATAAAATTAACACACACAACATATGTATGTAAGTGGTGCTAGAAGCTGGGTTGTGATCCTTACTACATACATACATATGTAATTGGTCATTACAATCCTTTAGTCAGGATTACGCCATAGCTCCTCACACCACTGATGTTGTGTGTTAATTTTATACATGAGTGGCGGGACCTACAGTTTAAAGTCGATTCCGAACGACAGATTTTTGAGTAACTTTTCATGGTAATTTTATTTACTCTCAGAGTTTTTGCCAGAAATCTGCTGAGAGGAAGTCGCCGAAGAATACTTTTTGTATTTTATTTTGATGTCTGACCTGGAATTTGAACCGAGGCCTCACGTCTGATAAGCCAACACACTATCTACTAGACTACGGCGACTTCAATGTGATCCTTACTAAAGGATTGTAAAGACCAATTAAATAGGTTCTGGATTCCACGAACTCCTATATGCGACGATTTTTCTTCTTTACAAGTGCGAAGTGGGCTTGATCGCTGAAGAAAATTTGGATCGAAAAATCATCATTGAAAGCCTGTTGTTCTAGCACTCAAATAGCAGCTTTGGAAAATGGTTTTACACTCCGTCTGCTTTGTACTGTTAGAATATTAAGTTCCTCAAATTTTTCTAATTGATTCCGAGGCTCCTAAACTGTAAGAAAATGTGACATCAGATGTTAATGCCGATAATTGTGTTGTAAAACAGAAAGCTTGGAAGACTAGACACTTACGTCCGTAGCATACATTGCTTTTAAATATCCTAGACGATGAAATTCATCTTCAACACAATTTATAGTATGTTCTGCTGCGTTATGCAATTACTATGATTTTGTATCCGAAATGGCAACCGAATTAGTTTTATCTATTAAATCTTTAATATCACTTCATTGAATTTTGAGATTGAAATTTCCATGAGAAATTTTTTTTATATCTCCTGTATTGTATCCTTATGCCAGGCGTAGAGGATAAGAGAATTAAATCATACAAACGTTGTAATGGAACATTAAATAAATACAAGGGGAAAGAAAGATGGTAAATATTTATCAAAAAAAAGGGAGATATTGTGATACAATATATAATATTTAATAGACAGGCACATGTATCCAACATGTGACGTCATGTGTTCATGTCCACAGGGGATGAACTCAATAATATGAAAGCATGCAAATGCCATAAAAGCACACACACTTTTCATATGGTTTTTCTTATTGTTCTTATTTTGTTTTTGTTGTTGTTGTTGTTGCTGTTATTATTATTATTGCTGTTATTGGTATTGTTGTAACGATAGCATAACGCCAACACTGAGCTGATTAACATCACCTATAACAACTCAATGTATCAACTGAATAAAGAAATGACCGACTAACAGACAGACAGCCAAAGTGTAATACGAATGACAGACTGAATAAATGATAAAAAATGTTATGCATCATGCCACCACCAACCAATAGGTATAACAACTACCACTATATTGCCACCCATGCTACAAATCATCTGCTGTTGTTATTCTATTTTAGATACACAGGCAGGCAGTATATGGTTATGGTCACTCATAGCGATGCTTTAGCAAAACTTTCTATGCTTTCAACATTTATTGACTGTTCGTTCGTTCGTTCGTTTATTTGTTGTTTGTATTAAATAAAGAGCACGTGTCACGTGTCATTTGTTTGTTGTATAGTACCAAGCACATGCATGCACACATAATAAGCTGACGTTTGCACAGATGTACAGATGTACATATGTACATATATATCTATCCATAAGGATACGTATTCGTATATTTTTGCACATAAAATTTGTCTGTTTTGTTCTCTCGAACTCCTCTAGCTCTATTGATTGTATGATGTGGTGTATGTCAGTGTATGGGGTTTATATGACGACGATTAACGATTAAGTCCTTGTGTATGCTGAGTTGAGCTGTTGGAAATTAAACATTAAATAGACGATATTGACATGCATGTGTATATATTGTGTGATATTGTTATGTCTGGACTTCGGGGAACTTTCATAACAAATATGGTACGTTTAATATAAGCTCAGAGATGGAAAAAACTTAATAACAGGGTTGTTTTTAACCCTTAACGGATGTTGTTTTTATTAACATTGTTTAATTGATGAACCCTTAACGGATGCTGTTTTAATTAACATTTTTAAATTGGTGAAGATTTCACATTGCTGGACAAGAGATGTGGTGATATGTGGAGACTGATTTAGTCATAACTATGGTTTAGCTTTTATAAATTCGAGAAAAATATAAAATTTTTAATGAGGCTCAGTACTAGGTTTCAATATTATGTTTTAGACCCCTTCTAACACGTATGTGTTGCTTACCATCATGCTCAAGCAATCAAATTCTTTAAAAATCCTGTATGAACAGTAAATTCAATATGGTAGGTTAGGTTAGATTAGAAGTCGCCCTAGTCTAGTAGGTAGTGTGTTGGTTTATTACACGAAAACACGTGGTTTAACCTCTGGTTCAGATATCTCGAACAAAACGAAATATGAAACATATTTCAGCAAATTTTTTGGCTAAAAAGTTTCTCAAAAATTTGTCGTTCTCTAGGTTCCGCCACTCATGTGTACAGTTAACGCGCAGAATATAAGTGGTGTGAGAAGCTAGGTTGTAATCCTGACTAAAGGATTGTAATGATCAATTACAGCTGTGTTCAAAATAATAGGTGTGCTACCATGTAATATTTTCAAAGTTAAAATTTTTTATTGTACCAATTTGCAAAACATGATATATTTTAATGGTAGTTACAACGATATGTACGAAATAAAATACAAAAAAGAGTCTCGTAATAACTTTAATATTTACGATGAAATTGATTCATTTCTGTGTTTGCCCTTGAATTCAGTTGATCAAAAAAATAGGAGTGTGAGTGTTCTTTTAAAAATAAAAATATAACAGCACATAATTTAAAGAAAAAAGTGAAAAATAAGTACGGAAAAATGTATTTAAAACTTTTTCTACAGTGATTCACATACATTTTTGTAATAATGGGATGAGGAAAGCACTGTAATGAAGAAAAGAGGAAACTAATTAAAAATCTTCGAATAAAAGGCAAAACTTCTAAAGAAATTGAGGAAACCTTAAGTTGCTCCAATCAAATGATCACTATGCACTAATGCACTAATATAAAAAAAGCTCGAAACGCGTTGGCTCAAGCGCAAAACATCAACTGTATATGAACGCAGAATTGTGCGATACAGCAAAATAAATCCTTCGGCGTATGTAAAAAAAATTCAAAAGGATCTCAATCTTGCCGTAAGTGGCCCTACTATTCGTAGGCTTTTGATGGATAACAATTTATTCGCAAGAAGTCCATGTAAGGTGCCATTTCTGACAAAAAAACAGGTAGCAGCACGCTTATAGTTTGCCCAGGAACATATCAATTGGCCGAAAGAAAAATGGAGAAACATACTGTGGACCGACGAAGGCGAAATTGTTTTGTTTGGTGGCATTGGGTCTAGACAGTATGTTAGACCACACAACACCAAATATAAAGCTCAGTATACACAAAAGACAGTTAAACATGGTGGTGCAAAACTAATGATATGGGGAAGGTTTTCATATAATGGTATAGGCCCAATACATCCAATTAGAGAAATAATGGATAAGAACGTCTATGTTGGCATTTTGAGAGAAGTGGTGTTACCATACTCCACGCCTGTAAAATGGATATTCCAACAAGATAATGACCCGAAACACACCAGTAAATTGGCAAATGAGTGGTTTCGGGTTAATGGGGTAAAGGTTATGGCGTGGCCAGTTCAGTCTCTTGACCTTAATCCTATAGAACATCTATGGGGAGATGTTAAAAGTATGTTGCAGAGAAAAAACCTTCAAATGCAGAAGAACTATGGATGACAGTACGCGATGCGTGTCATCAAATTCCTTTAAAGAGATAACAAGATCTTATTGACTCAATGCCTAGTAGATGTGCTGAATTCATTAAAAACAAAGGTTATTCAACTAAATACTAAAATAACTTTACTATTTTAAGATAATATCAAACTTTTGTTCCTTTGTTTAAAAATTATTAGGTTGTTTGCTAACACTCCTATTATTTTGAACAATTAATTTTGAGAGTAAGCTTAATTTACATAAAATATTTTTTGTTTTCATAGTTTTAATTAAATAATTAAGTGTTAAAAAATTAGAAAATGAATTAAAAAAAAATTAAGTCAAAAAAATTTGATATTTTCTTTTTTATTTTTCTTAATTTTAAACTTTGCTTTTAAATGAAGCGAGCTCCTATTATTTGGAATACAACTGTATGTATGTATGTGTACATGCCGCTTGCGATAATAAGTCTGAATAAGTTTTTTAAATAATTTAAATTTAAATTATATAATAGCGTGTGCTTCCGTTGGTATACATACATACATACAAAGACTATTCTCCTGCATTTAGCCCATTTCAACTAAAAGTCGTATTTGAGGGTTAAAATCTAATTTACACAATTTATAAGTTTTATATCCTCTTATACAGTTATACAAAGTTGATATCGTATACAGACACACGTACACATACACACTTATTATATGACCGTCGATTTGTCTATTCCTCCTTCTATTTTTACATGTTTAGGGCAAGGAATAGACAGTTTTTTTCATTTTTGTTGTTGTTGCTGTTGCTATTCATTTTATGAAGTTTAAAATAATTTTTTATTTCAAATAATTTTGGGGAATGATTACAACAGATACAGTAACAAATAATGAAAAAAAAAAACAATTTTTTTTTTGATATGCTGCTGACAGTTTGAAAATTTTAGTTCGTTTTGCTTTTCAAATTAGCAGAAGGCTTTCAAAAACATACTTGTTAACTTCAAAAAAAAAAAGGTGATTCGGTATTTTAAGGGTGTTGGTGTGGGATTTTACAAAAAATGAGGTTTTAGAGGTATTTCATACGTATGTACGTACATATGTGCAAATGAAGTACAAGATGAAGGCTGTGATACTGTGTAAACAAATTTATCATTTTTTATCTCTAGAGGTATGGAATTAAACTTTAATTTAGACTGATCGTACAGCATTGCAATATGGTTTTAGATGTCCTAAAAGAAGCTGCGTAATTCTTTACTCCCAGCAAAGGCTGGTACAATAATATCCCAATCTAAGGTCTTTAAGAAATTCAATCTCTTTTCAACAACTTATGTGATGCATAACACTATCACCTTAGAGTTAGATTTTTAAAATCGACTGATGTTGATCTCAGAGATCCTGTTGTTAGAGGTTAGTAACAGTTTAGCGGACGCACAATTGTGCACAATTATGATTGTAAGAACACAGAAAGACTCAAGGCCTATTACAGTCGAATTTAACCATCGTTTCGTCAGACACTCGGTCGTCTCATTAACCTTGTCACCACCTTGTCCAGAAACCTAGCCTATATTATAGTGTTTAAGTTCACCAAGGCGTTGAGAAAATCTATGGACTCATATACGATTTTCAAAGTAATAATGGTCGTCTGAAGGACTTTACATCCGAATGTATATCGTCACCTAAAACGCAAACGGCCCTAACTAACAAAAAATTCAAAATTGACTTTTTCATTGATTCTGATGCATTTCATCAAAACACATGTTCACAAAAAAAATTGAACTGCTGCGGACAATAATGTCATTTTTATTAACAAAAAACAAACGGCCCTATCTACAAACGCAATTATGTAATAAACGCCAAAAGACCTAACTAATCGTTTGTATGTAAAACATTGTCAATTGTCAAAACAATACATAGATTGTACCGTTAAACAATTTTATGTTGAAGAAAAACTAATTATAAACATTTTAAGGCAATTTACTAAATAAAATAATTTTATATTAAAAGTGTTGTGATTGATATGTACATAATATGTATTATGTAGGGAGTTCTAAAATAAAATAACAATAAAAAGTGGTAAAATTTAAAATAATGTCTGAACTGAATATTGATTGCAATGAAAATTCCAATTTAGAAAATAAATAAACAAAATTGGAGGCTTTGGAAGGTAAAGAATATCAAGGCATCTCTAGAGGAAACGTATTGGTGAGTAAGCCTAGAGAAATGAAGGAACCATGTAATTCAACGTTTTGCGAAGAAGCTCAACCCGACATTGTTCCTATTTTGCTGAAACCACTCGTAAAAACATTTTTGACTCCTTTTGGAAAATGTCGTGAGATAATAAAAAACTTTATGTCCAAAGCCTTGTAGAATGTTCTCAAAGACAACGTATTACTGTCGAGAACTCTAAGCGGTCCATTACAAAACACTACTTTTTGAAGCACTACACAAATCAAATTCAAGTATGTAGACAAATGTTTTTGTCTACTTTGGGTTTATCCGAAAAAATGATACGACTATGGGTATGTTCCGGAAGTTTCCATTCCATTCAAATAGTTTCTGAAGAAACAAGTGGTTAAGGTAAACGAGCAGAATATGATATAAAACTTAGCATTATTTAAGGGGAAAAATGTGGAGATCCTACTGTCAACATGTTACGTGCCTTGACATACGAACAAGCAGGAACTATATAATTTAAAATAAATATAGATGACGATTATGCCCAGCTTCCACAAAGAACTGGAAGTAAAATAAATATAGTTTTACCTTCGAAGATTAAAAATTTCTAAAAAGAAATGGCAGAATCTCCAGGATCTAAAACGATTGCTACCAGAAGATTGTCATTATTTTTATGACAACACACCATTGAAAACTCTCTGGAATAAATAGGTAGTTAGGGCCTTTGGTTACATAAAATTACAAAACCAAAAGACTTAACTAACATAGATCTTTAAAAATTCCAAAAGTTTAATTTTATTTTACCAGAAATCAAATAGTTTGTGTATTTTGAATAATATTGGTGATAATTTCGATTATCAAAACTATACTTTTCATTTTAAACAGTTTTTTTCTTCTCCTGTAAAATTTTTAAAATGTTAGATAGGGCCGTTTGCGTTTTAGGTGACGATATGCATGTAGGTTTCTCCCATTCTCCAAGGGATGGATACAAGTTCCTCATACAATGGTATACATTTCTGACTGGATAATCGCCATTGGTATACCATGCCTAAGAATGCAGCTAGAAATTGTTTTGAATAGGCAATTCAGCCTTTACTGCCTTTACACAAGTTTCTGCAAAGATTTTATTTGGTGTTGTTATATCGAAGATGAGAGAGTATGAGCAATAGACATCGTATTGCTTTCGCTTGAACAAGAGTTAGAATCAATGACAGAAGTTTCTTACATCACTCCCAGACTAAGGAGGATTATAAAATCACCTGGACTTATTGACAAATTATTGATCGTCTATAATATCATAGTTATAGAAGTTGAACGAAAATATACCTCTGGGTTTCACATGTGATAAAGAGCCATTTTCTTATTTTTTTCTATTTCAACTTCAGTTCAGCCTTTATAATGATAACACATATCGTGCTACGGCTTACCATTTAACCTTTAACACCACGACTATATTTTTCAGTACCCCACTATTACTGAGTTATCTCGACAGTAATAAAGATTTGCTCTGTCTAGACATTTAAAATACATGTGAACCCTCTTGAAATCTAGACGACAGATGAAATTCGAAAATTTTTTATGTTCCGCCGATTAAAGAAAAAAAAAACCTTTGTTCTTAGTGGGAGAACAACTATTATCTTTTGTTTGTTCCTGAGGTAGAAGCTATCAGTAACACGATCGGCTTCGTCTGTGAGAAAAATTTTTCAAACATAAGGACTCTTAAATTCTGATGGTTACTCTATTCCAGAAGAAGAACAAATTGTTGTTTGTTTGCACGTTTCGTGTTTTGTTTCACTGTCAAACATCTTCAGTTTGGTCTATAATTTAACCATGAATCGTCTTACAAACGAACAACGCTTGCAAGTCATTGAATTTTATTATCAAGAAAGTTCATCGCGCGCTTCTTCCATTTTATGGTCAGTTTAATCGACCCACTGAAGCGGCTATTCGGGCTATTGTGACTAAATTTCGCACCAAATTTACATTGTTGGACATTAAACCACCAACACGCTTACGTAGAGTGCGAAGTGAAGAAAATATCGCAGCTGTATCGGCCAGTGTTAATGATGACCATCAATTATCGATTCGTCGCTGTTCGCAGCAATTGGGCCTCTGTTACTCAACAACGTGGAAAATTTTGCGGAAGGATTTAAAATACAGCTGGTGCAAGAATTGAAGCCGAACGAGCTACCGCAACGCAGAATTTTTGGTGAATGGGCTTTTGGAAAGTTGGCCGAAGATCCACTTCTTTATCGAAAAATTGTGTTCAGCGACGAAGCTCATTTTTGACTCAATGGATACGTAAATAAGTAGAATTGTCAATTTTGGAGTAAAGATCAGCCAGAAGCATTGCAAAAGCTACCAATGCATCCAGAAAAAGTCACAGTTTGGTGCGGTTTATGGGCTGGTGGCATCATTGGACCGTACTTCTTCAAAGATGCTGCGAATCGTAACGTAGCTGTGAATGGTGAGCGCTACCGTGAGATGATATCCAACTTTTTTTTGCCCAAAATGCAAGAGCTTGACTTGCATGACATGTGGTTTCAACAAGACGGTGCCACATGCCACACAGCACGCGTAACAATGGACTTATTGAGAGGCGAGTTCGGTGAACATTTTATTTCACGTTCGGGACCGGTCAATTGCCCGCCTAGATCGTGTGATTTAACGCTTTTAGACTATTTTTTGTGGGGCTATGTTAATGCTCATGTCTATACAGACAAGCCCGCTTCAATTGACGCATTGGAAGACAGCATTGAAGCATTTATTCGTGAGATACCGGCCGAATGTTGGAAAGAGTATGCCAAAATTGGACTAAGCGGATGGACCATTTGAGGCACAGTCGCGGTCAACATTTTCATGAAATAATCTTCAAACATTAAATTATATGGACCGTACTATCGATTCAAATAATGATTTCATGCATTTTTCTGAATTTTATGTGTTTTTTTTTGAAAATTTTTCCTATAGCTCTTAAAAAATCACCCATTATAAAGATTTTCAACGAAAACGGATTGGTTAAAAAATTTCTGAAATTTGTTAACCGTATGTATACTTTTGTGGCTGAGTGTATTGCTGGTCCATAGCTATTGTTCAGTTTTTAATCAGCTTCATCGTCTTTAAGTCTGTAGGTAACCAGTTCAGTATAAAACAAAAACATTTCCCAAGAGTTGCCTTTATAATGAAAAGAATGTCAAATCTGATTCTCACCCGATAGCTATGCAGCTAACTTAATGGTTTTTGCCTGAATTTTCAAATGTTAAGAAAGCTTCCTTACCAAGATCTGATCCTGATATTTGGTATTATCAGGTAGCAACCTAAAAAGGGCCTAATACTTCACTATAAACGAATAATAAATTTGACACGATACTTGATTGTCTGGACAGTCTTATAACTTCACATATGCAAAATAAAAACAAAATAAAAAATCAATACTTTTACCTGTAATCGCTAATACGAATACAATGTCATAACCAAACACTAGCCAATATGGATCATTAATAAAGATAATTTACGTATGTATGTAACAGAAATATCGCTTTAAATATTATAACACGGCAAAGAATGACACATAAATCAGGATATTCGCAAACAGAAATAAAATAAAAAAACATTTTATGAAACGACTTAAAAGACAAGAAACATGAAATAAAATTTACAAAAAGAGAGAAAAAAACTACTTGAGGAAATCACGCCCAGACCATATTTATAACAGCGCTCATAAACAGCGGCCACAAAAGAATATGGCTAGGGACTGGGACTGTCGGGACAGAGACAGGCAAGTAAGCAGCATTTCATTAAACCATATGGAAATATTGAAACACAGATGTGCAAAGCGTTCAAGCATGTTTGGTGATAATACACGATGATTGAGGCTGCAACACAGCACAACACAACACAACATTCTGTTGCCAGCAGCCAGTGGCAATATAAAATGAAACACAATATAAAAGCAAAAATGCATAAAAAGATCAAATGTCTGCAATAAATGTGTGTGTGTGTGTGTGTGTTTATGAAGGGATTTTTGCATGTTTTACGTTGTTGCTGTAGAGCTTTGTGCTGTGCGGAGTTTTAATCCTTGAATAAACACAATTGCAAGGGAATACCATGCAAAACATTTGAATCAATGCGCCGTCTTGTATTTAAAATTGTCAGGAGTTGTATTCACACAATAAAGGAAAGGAAAGTCGAAAGAAAGAAGACAAAGAATCAAGGAGAGAACGTGTATAAAATATGGCAAATTAAAGTTTTATTTTCTCTTTTTCTTTGCTTCCCTTTTCCCTATGTTGGCATTGGCAATTGCTGCAGCAATTGGTACGTGAATATACTTAAGGACACAAGTCATTGGCAGAATTGGAAGCAGTAGGACAGGCAAGCAAGCAAGCAATTCTGCAGACAGACAGCGAGACAGACATTTTGGCATATTTGGCTAATTTTTTTTCGGTTTTATTTCACTGGCTTTATGTTCAAGTTACAGACACCTTAAACGACGACCGACCTGGATACCTTCAAAATTATTAAGTATTTGTGTATGAGTATTTAAAACCTGCAAAAAGGATACAATATGATGATGACTCAAGTGCAGCACAGCTTAACAGGTTGTTTCTACGTTTTATTCGTTTCTCTTTTTTTTTGATTTTTTTTTTAGTTTTTGGCATCGTCAGAGAAATACTTTTTGGTCATTTGTCAAGATGAGCCACAGAGAGCCCAGTAGACGAATATGCGAGTGAGTATGCATATGCGAGTGTGTTTGTTGAAATACTTGGTGAGACACAGCTGTTTCTTGATTATTTTAAAAAGGCAGGCAGGTAGTTAAAGTGGCATTTTATACGGGTGTTGTACATGCAACCAACAAGAACTAGTAGCACAAGCTGATTGCAACACTCTGAACAGCGCGCACTCATTGGCTTAAGTCTACAACAGCCATACATACCATATTTAAGGTGAAATAAGAATTTAATAAAATAAACAACAACAACAAATACTTTAGTATATAAAAATTCTTAAAGATTTGCACCTGATTAAACCAGACTGTGTATACAGTTTTCGTAGAGCCTAAAACACAGGCAATTTAATCAACCTTGGCAAGTGCACAACAATCAGCCAGCCGGCCTTTCAAGCACCCAAACTGAACAGTCATTCCTTTTTGAATAACCAAAAAAAAAAAAAAAAAAAAGGAAAAGAAAAGAAAAAATCTTATTTTTCCTTAAAACGATTAAGAAACAGAAACAAAAACAAAATAAAAATCAAAAAATTAAATGAGTTGAGTTGAGCTAAGTCTGTCTGTCTGGCTGTCTGCCGGTGATGTTCTAAATTGTACAATTTAATGTAGAAATATCAAATGATATATGATTGTATTGAAAGTCTATAATTATGTCTGGTGATCTTGTTCCCTTAAACAGGGAAATGGTTTTCAAATTTTGTTTTTTTTTTCTTTCTTCTGCTTTTAAGCAGAAAATTTGTGGTTATTTATGGATTTAATTTTCGTTTTTAGTTCTAAAAAAAATCTTTTCAAAATGAAAAAGGAAGAAGAGCAGAAAAATTGTTGTTATCATTTGTTTATTTAGTGATTATGAAACACCTTTTGGGAAACGATTTATAAACTATGATTTATTTTATTTATTTTTAGGAATCAATTGGATTAAACAGGTGTTTTATATACAACGGCATGCGGAGTTGAAATTTGAGTTGCAGAGTATAGGAATTTTTGAAAAAATCTTAGTCGGTAAGTACATAATTGTTATCATTTATAAATAAATTTTCTTTAAATTTAAAATGTTACATTACACTTTCAAATAGTACGTAAAAGATTTCAAACTTTCGAAGATAAAAATTTGAAACTTTTGATATTTTTGGGGTCTAGTTTTTCATCGGCATAAGTATTCCCAAAAACCTGTCAGCCTCACTAAGTAGTCTGTTCTAATGTTACGTCTTGGCTATGGCTCCCTATGCTCCAATAGGATTGATGGAAACATATACGATTTTTTGTTTGCGGGAAGGAGTGCCACTGGGTATACCGACTTAAAACCCGCTTTGTCTCCTCACCGGGGCATCATTCCGCCTCGGAACCACGGTTGTATTACTGCGAGATGGAGCCCTTTTCTGGCATATGTTCCAGTTCCATCATCGTCAGCCTGCGTCCAGGCTCCGCTCTATTCTCATTCTGCTGCGTCTAGGTCAAATTTCTTCCTTCGCAGGACGTGCTCTACAAAGTGTTTTACTGCGTTCCAGCTCTCTCTACTGTTTATCACTTTTAAGCACGACGTTTGTAGGGCTAATGATGCCGATTTCAGCTTCGAGTCGCTGACGGCTTTCGGCCCATCGACAACAGCTGAAGAAAGTGTATTCGGAATCATCTAATGTTTCTTTCTCTTCATAGATACAGAATGGCGAGCGGCATTTCACCATGCGGTGCAGGTACTTTCTGAAATATCCGTGTCCAGTTAGCATCTGGGTTATGTAGTAGTCCACTTCGCCGTTTTTTCTGTTTTTCCACACTTGCAACTCGGGAATCAGTTTATATGTCCACCTTCCATGCTGTTTATTTTCCCAGCGAGATTGCCATTATAGGAAGACTTCGTGCTTTATCGCTTCTATGCTCTGTGGTTGAGTCTTACTTTGCCTGGCGTTGAAGATCATCCGGCGCTCATATGCTATGGGAACCATTCCCGCTATAACTAGGACAGCTTGTGTCGATACCGTGCGATGCGAGGATGTCACTCGTAGAGCAGCTATTCTCTGCGCAGACAGTAGTTTTCTAGCCCTGATCCGGGTTTCCAAAGTAGAAGCCCAGATTTCAGACCCATAGAGGAATATGCTATTTCCAGCCTCCATGAGTAGCTTCCTCTTACTTGGGAGGGGTCCACCAGTGTTTGCCATCAGTCTACTTAGTTGAGTTGTTATTCTAGCTGCTCTCGCTGTAGCATACTCTATCTGCTCTGAGTAGGTCAGTTTCGAGTCCAGTCTAACCCCAAGGTATTTAACCATATACGATAAGATTGTATATTGTTAGCCTGTCTCTTTAATTGTGGTATTTGCGAGGGTAGGTTTTAGGATTTACAGTATGCAGAGACCATATGTCCTTTTAAATATACTTTTTAGGACGTGCAAACAAACGCATTAAACTGAAAATCGTCATAAAATGGCAATTATTGAACAACTCCTTATTCTGCTACTCCAGCAGTATATTGTATACTTTATCACTGTAGAAGTGATATTTCGAGCAACATCTATTCAGTTCGGCAAGTATTTGGACGGTTGAATCTTATAATCGAAAAAGTTAATTTTTCTCTATGAATGTGATTCATAGAATCAGTAATCAGTTTCAATCAATTGAAGTATACACGAAAAAACTTCCTGGCTTTTACTGGCAAATGACGTTCAATAAATAATCGTTTGTAGTAGTCGTGTAGTCGAGCCCTTTGCGACCGAATGTCTGCTCTCAGCCACCAAAGCTTTTTTACCGATTAATTCCGACACCCATATATAGAATTAATACGGTCGCAAAGGGCTAGTAGGTAGTATTTTGGCTTATTAGGCATGAGGTCGTGGTTCAACTTCTGGCCCTTACATCTTCAACAAAATGAAATATAAAAACAAATTTCTTGGGCGACTTCCTCTCAGCAGTCTTCTGATAAAAATTCGGAGAGTTAAATAAAACTGTCATGAAAAGTTTCTTAAAAAAATTTGTCATTTGAAATCGATTTTAAGCTGTAGATCCAAACACTCACGTATTAAATTAATGGGTGGTGGGAGAAGCTAGATCGTAATCCTGCCTAAAGGCTTGTATTGGTCAATTAAGTAAGTTAAGTAGTCAATAACGGAGTACTAAATCGAAATGGAATTCGTGTAATCAGTTCATTGGCCTGATTGTTAAAGTATTCGTTGCATTGCTAACATCAGATTAAACTCGTAGAATAATGTAATTCATGTAAGAAAATATCATTACTATCAGCGTACATAGGTTAGGTTAGGTTAGCGGACGTGTACTTGTCAACTAAGACAAGTACAGTACCCGGAGGTCTAATTGACCCATTGTACAACGTCCTAGTTTCTCACACCACTCATGCTGTGTGTGTTAATTTTATACATGAGTGGTGTGACCTACAGTTTAAAGTCGACTCCGAATGACAGATTTTTGCGAAACTTTTTCATGGCAATTTTATTTACTCTCAGGGTTTTTGCCAGAATACTGCTGAGAGGAAGTCGCCGAAGAAATACTTTTTGTATTTTTTTTTTTTGATGTCTGGCCTGGGGCTCGAACCCTGACTTTACGTCTAATAAGACAATACACTACCTACTAGACTACGGCGACTTCTCTCAGCGTACATAAGATTGTTAAAAATAAGATGGGTAGGCCTTGCTGCGTAATATGTTTCGGTAATCCAAGAGACAGTAGAATAAAAGGGCGACCCAAGAGTAGAGAAAGAGATGGTGTGTTATCCGCTCGTAACAGGCTAAATGAACGTGCAGATGATTAAACAAAAGTTGCTGAAAACGGTAATGTGTGGCGAAATATTGACTGCAGTATCAAGAAAAAGAGGAAGATGTGTGTAAGAATAATGAAAAGAAGGGGCAGCCAAAGAAAGTGTATGCATACGAATCCTTCAACCTAATAACAAATCTTTCAAGTATACTCTATTGACGAAATACAATTGTTGTCCTATTCATTCATCTTCCTATTGACCATGAGCATAGACATGCAAATTTGTAGATTATATTAGAGAAACCAAAAGGGCCATGTGTTTTCAGTTCTTGAAATTGTATAAAGGGTTTATTTTCTCTCTTTTGGATGTAATTTTTGATTAAATTTCAAACACTCAAAAGAGATGATTTTTTCATACTCAATCAACAACTGAAAAGGAATTTTCCGACAGGAAAATATGAATCCTTTTTCGTTTATTCAAACCGATAAGATAGAATTTTATTCTATAAGTACTAAATATTGATAAACTCTCGTTCTTTTTGCAAATACACTTGTTCACAAGACAACCTTAGGCTTCTACTAAAATCTACGTTTAATGATTTAACGTTGTGTGTACATTTTTTGTTTCCAATAAACAATAATGGCATGCCATTACATCTGTTTGTATGTACATATGTGTGGTATACGTATGTTTTCGAAAGTAATATTTTGAAGAAACAATAAAAATTAGACATAAACTAGACAATGTTTGTTATAACAAGTCTAAACACTAATTACTTTTAGTCTGCCTTAGCTTAATTACCAAATTCTTGGAAATGCCCAAAAACGTAAGGCAAACGATTGATAAATTTACAGGATTTTTCCCTAGCGCCGTCACACCAAAAAGGTTTCAAAATACCTGAGGTGTAAGAACAACCAGAGAGACAGACAAGTCAACAAATATTTAAATGCCTGTAACCGAGAGATAGGAAATGATATTCAGTTCTGGGAATACAATTCTTATGGTATATACATATGTACATACGAATAAGACAACATTATATCTCGTATGTACATACTCATGTGCTAACGCAGCAGTTATTAAATACACAGATTTTTTTCTTTTTTTTCCAAGCTGCGCATGCGTTATGATCTGAGTTGTAATGTTGTGTTGTGATGTGTTGTGTTGTTGTAGTATTTAAAGTAAATGATAAATTTTCATAAAAATAAATACATTTTTAATAAGCAGGTTGCCTACAATACAAGTGAACACCTCTCTACCTCCTCTTATGTTGTTGATTGCTTGGTTGCTTGCACCTCTGCGTATATGATGCGATGTTGCTGCAGTATTCCTATGCGTTTAATACTAATGACTCTGCTGCTTGCAACATATTTTTTTCGTGTTGTGGTTTTAAATATTTTCTATTTTTACAAGGTCTTGTAAGTTTGAGTTTCTTTGTGATTTTAATTTCTATTTTAATTTTTGTGACCCGCGAATCGTGAGTAATACGCACTTATAAAATGCTCTCGCCTAAGTTCTTCTCTGATTTGGGTAAGACTGAAGTCAATACACATCATATTAGTCAGCTAATGGACGACTTCTACGCAATGAATTTTGAAATTTTCCGATCCAATCGCTGCAGTTATGTAAGCCAAACATTTGGAAGTAGATTTGATTAAATCAGCCTAATGTCTATAAGCCTGAATTATAAATTGTGCGATTCACTGCTTCCATACATAATTGGCAAATTACAACACTTCAGGCAGGATTACAACCTAGTTTCTCACACCACATACGTTGTGTGTGTTAATTTTATATATGAGTAGCGGGATCCACAGGTTAAATCGACTCTGAAATACAGATTTTTGAGAAACTTTTTTCAATGTTATTTACTCTCAGAGTTTTTGCCAAAAATTTGCTGAGAGGCAGTCGGCGAAAAAATATTTTTTGTATTTCATTTTGTTGGACATATCTGACCTGGGATTTAAACTGTTGCCTCATGTCTAATAAATCAGCACACTACCTACTAGACTACGACGACTTCTATCGATTATATCGCTGTTACTGTGTAAGCTTCGAGATCGTACATACATACATACATAATTGGTCATTACAACCCTTCAGTCAGGATTACGACCTAGTTTCTCACACCACTTATGTTGTGTGTGTTAATTTTATACATGAGTGGCGGGACCTACAGTTTAAAGTCGTTTCCGAACGACAGATTTTTTAGAAACTTTTCATGGCAATTTTATTTATTCTCAGAGTTTTTGCCAGAAATTTGCTGAGAGGAAGTATTTTTTTGTATTTTATTTTGATGTCTGGCCCGGGGTCGAACCCTGGCTTTTCGCCAATAAGCCCACACACCTACTAGACCACGGCGACCTTAAGCTTCGAGACTGTAGGGGTTATTAAATTTAGCCTAGAGGTTATTAACTTAATCTTCCATGGTTCCAAGGCATCAGCTTCATGTCGATATCAGCTCAGAATCCATGAATGCCGTCCTTATGCTTTAACGATTTCAGTCAATTGCTACTTTTCAAATATAACCTGTCGATCTAGCTCTTTTTGATTTCGTTGATTATTACATCAATAAACATGATGATATTCTATTCAAAATATGTCTTTAAAAATTTAATTTCGAACTTTAAATACCCTGTTTATATACATCCATGTAGATAAGGCATCATTTTCGATAAGCATTCATTTGTAATTTTGTTGTAATGTGGTAAAATTGTTGAATTTTTAGTTAAAATAGTACCACCATAGCATCATGGAAATTCCCCTTCCGTTGATTGATTATTAATTGCGGACTTACAAGGATTTCTCTTCAGTTCGTTAAAGGTGTCGAGTTTCTCTACACTTGTTATAGTTTGCGTTTAAGGTGCCATGCCGTAGTACATAATTTACTTTAACAGATTGTAAGATTTACAATTAAGCGATTGGTGTTGGAATAATAACCTTTGCTTGATAAGTGTTAAATGTTAGAAAATTTTTACGAAATTAATTAATGTTGTGATAGGTTTCTCTATTACATTTCATAAAAAATATTTATTCGTTGCCGTAGTCCTAGTTTCTTATATTGTGTCTTATGTTCTGAATATAAGGATTAACAATGGCATTGGCACGCTGTTTCCTTTAAACTCGTGATAACGATTTGCCACTTAAAAGTTATTGGCATAGATAAGAGAATAGTGAAGGGGTTTAACTGTTCCTGCTTTATGTGAAGTCGCCGTAGTGGTGGACGGAAGGCCACGGTTCACACCACAGGTCAGATATCAAAACGAAAATATGAAGAAATATTTTATCGGCGACTTACTCTCAGCAGATTACTGATAGAAAATAAAATGGTTTCTAAAAAATCTGTTGTTCTGAGTCGACTTTTAACTGTACGTCCCACCACTCATTTATAAAATTAATGCACACAACATAAGTGGCGTGCAAATCTAGCTCATAGTTCTGACTGAAGGGTTGTAATGAATGTATGTAGTGGGTTTTATTTTCCCTAATTAAAGAATCCTGCTGTCCAGATCGTTCTATGCCACGACACTATCGTTGTAGGACCTGATGCAGTACACCAGTCATCTGCTAAATTATTACAAGCAATCATCTGTATTTTGTGCGATTTCAGTAGTACAGTGGGGACAATGTTTTTCCAACACGTCTTAAGGACTTCCACCCAGTAGCTCTTGTTTTATTCGTTTCTAAGAGTGTGTCCTTTCAAACACAACTTATGCATTGTCTACTGAGACAAGGTTAGGTTATGTTAGAGGACGTGTACTTGTCAATTAAGACAAGTACAGTACCCGGAGGTCAAATTGACCCATTGTACAACGTCTTAGTTTCTCACACCACTTATGTTGTGTGTATTAATTTTATACATGAGTGGCGGGACCTACAGTTTAAAGTCGACTCTGAACGACAGATTTTTGAGAAACTTTTTCATGGCAATTTTATTTTACTCGCAGAGTTTTTGCCAGAAATCTGCTGAGAGGAAGTCGCCGAAGAAATAGCTTTTGTATTTTGTTTTGATGTCTGGCCTTGGGCTCGAACCCTGGCTTTACGTCTAATAAGCCAACACACTACCTACTAGACTACGGCGTCGCAATAAAGTTTTAAATAAACGTAACTTGTAGGATATCTTGTTACACGTCAGAATAAATAGTTTGACACTGATTTACCATAATAACCTTTCACATATATTGTAAAAGATGTCGTCTGCGGAGCGTCCGTAATTTCTTTGTGTCATTATGTGCACTTTTTAAGCCCCACTTTAGGTTGAGCGATTTCGTTAAAGATTTCCGATTTGAAAAGATTAGGCTTACAAAGCCCTCATAACGACACAAAGAAACATTTGAAGCTCAGAAGATGGCGTCTTTTACAAAATATTTAGCTGTAGTCATTCTTTTCTAATCCTTCTTTTCTATAAGAGAATGCATAAACCTTGGACTAAAGAAAAAACCGAAAGCGAAAGACTGATTTGTTTTCAGAAAGTTTGTTGAAATGGTACCCAACTTATATTCATTTGCGTACATTTGCGTTGTTTCCTCCAAGTATGGGCGAATCTTTCTCGTATTTAGTTTCTAGTTGATTCGAAACTAGCACAACTTTTATCAGGATGTCTTAGGATTTCAGTTCCATAGATCTCTGCTAGATATTGTCGCTGAACTGGAGGTTTCCAAAATTTTTCTTATACATCTGTAGGTGATCACTTGTAGGCTGTTTATTATTCATGGTTTTTATGTTATCAAGCCTAACCACTCATGTAGCAATCAGCCAATATATTACGAGGTGTTCAGAGGTTTTATTTTATTTTAGAAATCAACATTTCAAAGAATATTTGTAAACTTATAAACAAAATTTCTGACTCCTCCCATATGCTAATTGGTTTAGCATAACAAAGCTAACATAGTTCTGAAAGAAAAAAACCTATAAGCCCAGCCCTATTGAAACTTATTAGCATACTTGATAAATTTTCAATATAAAACAACTAAATTTAGTGTTTCAATGAACTGATGCCGAAAGTTGGTTCCCATACATTTGATACAACATATCGATATTTGGTTTAGTGTATGTAATTAGTAGATATCTTAATTTATTAACAAGCTCTGTGCTATTGTTTGGCAAATTTTCCATAATTGTCTTGGTGTCTGGCCTGGAGCTCGAACCCTGGCTTTACGTCGAATAAGCCAACACACTACCTACTAGACTACGGCGACTTTAGTACTGAGACAATGACTGACAAAATCTAAGATCGTATCGACATTCTTTGATGGGGCGTTCAATGCCTTACTTTCATATGGCAGTATGCCTTTAACGCTTGCATTTTCAATTCGATCATGAAAGAAAACATCTTCGAATTCTAGATCATCGGACAGCGTATGTGCATACTTTTGTGGCATCTTCTAGTACAAATAGATGCGACATATTTTAAAATTTCATTTCAATTTTTTACTTGAATATCTTATTTACATTATGTTTGGTTCTGTTGCAAGAAAGTCTACATAATTGTTTTATGGAATATGGATTCAGCTACCGATTTTCCTAAGGCTCAAAAATAATCTTCTGAAGCATTTACACTTCTTAGTAGGCCCTTTGAAGATTTTAAACAAATTTTTTTACGAACAGTTTCAATATGCTGTATCAATTTTCAATTTCATTGATCAATTATCAAGTCAACTAAAAACTCATTCAATGCCCGCATATTGCAAAAGCAATAAAAAAATTCTGAATTAATACAAAATGATTCATTAGAATTTCAAGTCTAAAGAATAAATCTGAATGGAATCGTGACTCATCAAATCAAAACTCATTGTACTAATAAATTTCAACGGGTTACACGCTGGATCCCCTGAAAATCAAATCCATTACATAAGACCACACATCAAAATCAATAAAAACAAGAAGAGAGAGAAAAAAAGAATCAATTCAATCAAGAAACATGGTTAACAAAAACGTTTTGATTGTGATAAATCGCTAGACGCGACTAGACAAGGCTATGAAAAGAACTCTACCACGTGCCTAAGTCAATAAGAGCCCATCATCAATACAACTAAATTAACATAATGCAACTCATTGGAGATCGAACACATTGAACTGAAGGAGGAAAAAAGTTATTTGAAACCCATCTAAAGGTACTCTCGTATAACCTTCAATAATGATAATTAAGAATTCAATGAGTAGGGAAAATATCAAAAGGAAAGGAAAGAAAAAAAAAGAAATCCAAAATTAATAATTCTAGGAATAAATATCAAAGAATTTTGCAAGATCATGCCTACTTAAGTAGATTGGAAATATAAAACGAAGCGAAAAAAAAATAAAAAAATGGGAAAGAAAACATAACATTAACGATGTTGGCTTCATTCTTAAAAGAAAAGAAAGAAAAAAAGTGGCCAAAAGAAAAAGGAGACACTTTAAACACTCAAACTCACAAACATACTCCACAAAAACTTAATATACCACAGCAGCAACAGTTCCTTCTTTATTTCGTTACCATCTTCTAGTTTGAATTCATTTTATTGTATAATGCAGCAACAAAAACAACAAGAACATCATTAAACCATAGGCCATAAGTTTAGATCATGGCTGGGAAGCAGTGAATAAAAAAAAAAGAAAAACAAACAGACGCTCTACAAGAACTGAACTGAAAATAGTTACCAAAACCCAGCCAGCAGATGTGCCATTTAAGATATTTTCAAAGTTTGCCGCTATTTTCTAAAAAAAAAAGAAAAAAAAATAAAAAGAAGCACTTGGTTCCTTAGGTTTTTTTATTCTGTTTTTCTGTTAACCGCAAATACTTAAGACTAAAAGGAGTTAGAAGCAGCTAAAGAATGAAGAAAACAATGACTTTCGCTTTTTCTTTGCTAGCCACAGTATAACAGATATGACATAAGAAATAGCCAGAAGGATTTGAAACAAAAAAAAAAATAATATGTAGCACAGGGTTACCAGCGTATGCATTCAAGATAAGCAGTGCAGGAATATATTCATATTTAAAGCCACTAATTTGTGGTTTTGTAACAATTCTTAAATCATTCCGTAGCCCCTATCTTCAAATTTTAACAGAAGTAAAGAAACAGATGCCTATTGAGCATTATTGAGATGCCATTAAGCAGTCATTGGATGGCTAAAATAAGCTGTCATAACAAGCTTGCCTTACGAAAGACACATTCGATAAATGGGGGCATAGAGTCTATGGCCAGAAAAGAGATCGGCGGATAAAGCACACCCAGGAAGTATTGTGAATATTATTTTGCTGAATCGGCGGACACTTTCGTGTTGTGAATATTAAATACACCTGAGTATCTAATTTAAAAAGGCAATAAAACTTTTCCAACGGCAGCTTGAATTTCGAAGTCAAATGGAAGTTCTATGCATGGGTATATATATAGCAATTCGTAGCGTAATGCTTGGAGTTTGGTCATACAAACTGAATATGTCTGAGCTCTTGGATTTTCTTGACAAACCGCGATCATTTTTCTTTGAAATATGCATTCAATTAAACCATTAAGTTGGCAGAAAATTCGTCATTGATTACGCTACCTTGTGCATCAACTAAGCGTTTGCCAAGACATTATGGCTGCCGTCCAAAATGTTAGTTGCTTTGTGTTTGAACAAAGTATCGTGTTTCATAATGTCGCTGTACAAAATATATACAATGTATTCTATTTCAAAACGTCGCCAATGTGTATTTTTAACGCAGTCAAAAAGCAATCAGGCATCACATTTATAGTTGATGCATTGTTTGGTTACTTTGCATATCTACATAGTGTATATACAGTAGTAGAACTGCATACAAACTTTGTATTGATACATTTTGGAAGGCAGCCTATTTTCTTCTCTTTGGCGTCGCTTCGTGTTGAGAAGCACACTATTTTGACTGCTGTTTTGTCTCTAACGTGTTGTACCATGTCTCGAATATATTATAAGCCGATACAACTCACATATTACTGAACGCTTTTCTCATAACCTGTGCGATCATAGAAGATTAAAACCCTAGAGCCATGTGAAGTGCCTATTCTGAGTACTCCGGTAAGAAAATCTCAAGACCCGACAGCATGTCCAAGAAAATTCTGAAGATTTCCTAGAACACAAAACTGTTATGAAAAAGTCTATCGGAGGAAAAGAGCTTGCTGGCGAGAATTGTTCCCTTATTTCCCTGAATATAATGGTGATGTATCCTAGAGGATACCATACCATATTTGATATATGAAACATACGAATATGGGATTATACATAATTGATCATTACAACCCTTCAGTCAGGATTACGGCCTAGTTTCTCACACCACTTATGTTGTGTGTGTTAATTTTATACATGAGCGGCGGAACCTACAGTTTAAAGTCGACTCCGAACTACAGATTTTTGAGAAACTTTTCATGGCAATTTTATTTACTCTCAGAGTGTTTGCCAGAAATCTGCTGAGAGGAAGTCGCCGAAGAAATACTTTTTGTATTTTATTTTGATGTCTGGCCTGGGGCTCGAACCCTGGCTTTTCGTCTAATAAGCCAACACACTACCTACTAGACCACGGCGACTTCAACGAAAGATACATTCGATAAATGGGCGTATAGAGTCTATGGCCAGAAAAGAGATCGACGGATAAAGCACACCCAGGAAGTATTGTGAATATTATTTTGCTGAATCGGAGGACACTTTGGTGTTGTTGTAAATATTAAATAAATTTGAATATCTAATTAAAAAGAAGCAAAAATACTTTTCAAACGGCAGCTTGAATTTCGAAGTCAAATGGAAGTTCTATGCATGGGTCCTACGAATTAAAGTTTCTGGAGCAATGCGTAGTGTAATGCGTGGAATTTGGTCATGTAAACTGCATATGTCTGCGCTCTCGACAAACTGCAATCATTTTTCTTTCAAATATGCATTCAATTAAACCATTAAGTTGACAGAAAATTCGTCATTGATTACGCTACCTTGTGCATCTACTAAGCGTTTGCCAATACATTATTTTCTTCTCTTTGACGTCGCTTCGTTTTGAGAAGCACACTATTTTGACGGCTGTTTGGTCGTGTTGTACCATGTCTCGAATATATTATAAGAAAATTCATATGGTTGGGATTGCAGAACACTTTTCTCATAGTGTGTTGGCATAATAGACGTAAAGCCAGGGTTCGAACCCCAGGCCAGTCATCAAGACAAAATACAAAAAGTATTTCTTCGCCGACTTCCTCTCAGCAGATTTCTGGCAGAAACTCTGAGAGTAAATAAAATTACCATGAAAAAGTTTTTCAAAAATCTGTCGTTCGACTTTAAACTGTAGGTCCCACCACTCATGTATAAAACTAACACACATAACATAAGTGGTGTGAGAAACTAGGACGTTGTACAATGGGTCAATTCGACCTCCGGGTACTGTACTTGTCTTAATTGTCAAGTACACGTCCTCTAACCTAACCTAACCTAACCTTTCTCATATCCATGCGATCATAAAAGATTAAAACCATAGAGCCTACTCTGAGTACTTCGGTAAGAAAATTTCAAGACCCGACAGCATATCCAAGAAAATTCTGAAGATTGCCTAGAACACAAAACTGTATATATTTTTTCGTATTTTAACAAATTGATGGAAAGATGTGAGAAAAGCTGGAAAACCAGTAAAATTGGCTTATTTGCCCCACCATAGATATTGCATATCACACAGCTTTCAGCTGTTAGGAGATCGCGTTCTTTAGGCTGTTATGAAAAAGTCTATCGGTAGAAATGAGTTTGTTGGCTAGAATTGTTCCCTGAATATAATGGTGGATATATAGAGGATACCATACCGTATTTGATATATCGGGTCCGCCATCTAACGTTTTTTTTCAACTAGTGCTACTTTCGTGAATGGTAACACTTAGCTCATATTTGATTTGACAGATAATTAGTTTTATCCTTCCGCTGAACGAATATGGACCATCCAATGCGTTTTCGCTTCGCTAAGTGGGCCTGCGATCTACTTACAGAAGATGCCGATTTTGGCAAAAAAAATCATCTTTCCAGATGAAGCTCATTTTGATCTTGGCGGGTATGTAAGCAAGCAAAATTGTCGCATTTGGGACACAGAAAACCCGACGCACCCAAAATGAGTCACTGTTTGGTGCGGATTTTGGTCCGGAGGCATAATTGGGCCATTTTTCTTCGAAAATGAGCAAGGAGTGGCCGTTACAGTCAATGGTGATCGTTATCGGGCCATATTGAATGAATTTTTGTTCACAAAAATTGAAGAGGAGGATATTGGCAACATTTGATTTCAATAGGACGGCGCTACGTGCCATACAGCCGAAGCTGTTTTGCTGTCGATGTTTTGGGCCCTGTTTTTGAAGATCGCATTATCAGCCGCAGAGCTGATGTCGTTTTGCCACCTCGGAGCTGCGATTTAACATCGTTGGACTGTTATTTGTGGGGTGCCGTCAAAGACAAGTGTTCACGCCGACAAGCCAGAGACAATTGACGCTTTAAAGGACAATATTCGTGAAGCCATTGGTGAACTACAGCTGCACACAATCGATAATGTGCTTAAAAATTGGACCGATCGTGTAGGCTACTGCATGGCCAGCCGATGCAGTCATTTGAATGAAATTATTTTCCATTATTAACCGGAAGGATTGTACTTTCAAATAAAAAAAGAAATTTGAGAAAATATTCAGAAGTTTTTTTTTGAAGCATTTTCAAAAAAAAAGTTATTTGGCGGACCCTTTATGAACCAAACGTATATGGGATCAGTTGATCTAAAATCCATCCCCTTGTCTATTGAAGAATTATATCTACAAGGAACAAGCTCAGTTGTTTGAATAGAAATGTCAACAAGTTCTGTTCACACGCCTCTAGTGTTGGATATGCATATCCTGCACAGGTGTTTGTTGCTAACATAGTAAGTTTTAAGTTCGTCCAAAAGTGCCATCAGTTTCAAAGCAAAATCCGTACTCTTAATGTCGAAAATCAGAAAAATTTTTTAGTGGTCGCGGTCAATAACGTCAAACTCTTTGTCAAACAGGATCCGAGAATCATAACGGACCATTTTTATAGAATATTATGTTGGAACTGATAATATCTCTTATAACATGTTAGGCAGTTAATTTCCAAAATAAAAAATATATTTTGTATACCATGGTAACTCTGGCTAGCCGTTAGAATGAAATTAGTTTATATTCAACAATTTTTTTTCTTGAGTCCATTTTGACCATTTCCAAGTGGATTCTAATCTAAACACCAGTGTCTTGCAGACACAACCCGCACAAATTTCAAGAGAAAAAAAAATAAAACGAAACATTTAGAAAAACGTATGTTTTTCGATGCTAGTGATTCCTAAAACCCTTTTTTTACGTGTGTTTGTTAAGTTGGTATGAAGTCATACGTCTTCGTAAAGCTTCTTTAAACAACAGGAATTTCGTTTTAAGTTCAAGGATTTTTCTACTTCACAGCATTGTATCAAATTGTGTTGTGGGTTAATTTTGTTTCTTCTTCTTCTTCACTTGTTTTTTTTCTTTTTCTTTTTTTGCTTTGCAAGTTTGTTAAATTGCAAATATGTAGAGAAGTATGTTTGTATTAATGTCTGTATGTGTTTTATTACCAAAAAATATTCGATATTTTTTCACTCTCTAGAATGTTTTCTTTTGTGCAGTTTTTTTAAGCTGTAGTTTGATTGAAAATAAATCGTACGTGTCGGCGTAATTTGATATTTTGCTTTGAAAAGATCAACAGTTTTTTTCTTCTTCTTCTTCTTTTTATTATTGCTCTACATTAGACCCTTTCTTTAGCTTTTTTTATTTGGGGCATAAAATTTTGTCAAAATATTTTTTATTTAAAAAAAATTTCAATTTTTTTCTCCTTATGGTGCCTGTTATTGATTTGGCTTCTGCTAAAAATGTCGATCCTTCGAGTTGAATTTAAGAACCCAAATGAGCCGATAACCATAATGATGTTGAAGAAAGCTAAGACAGTCTTTGGGTTGGTTGTTTGGTATTGGGACAACACATAATAAAACACGATCCCTTCTTCTTGTTTTACTTTACCAGGCTACTGTTATTTTTTCGGGGGATTTGTAGTGTTCTGTCTTTCTTGTTTCTTTCTTTCTTTTTTTTTGTTTATTTAAGTATTGATTTTTATTAATTGGTTTTGAATTTCAATTTCAATTTTATTTCGTTTTTTTTGTAATTTTTTTTGATGAATTTTGATTTTGTACGCTGTTGTGATTTTCTTTTTGGATTCGTTTTTTTAATTATTAACCGGAAGCATTACACACTTGATGAAGTGTGTTTATTTTAATAAAGATTTTTATAAGCGCATTGAAATTTGAAAAAATTTGGTATTTTACTGCTGAATCACAGGCATTACTCACCGGGCAACAACGCGAGTACGACTGGTATTCTTGCTATCATTACAAGCAATATAGAGAAGCTTACAAATATCCGGCGAACTAAGCTGAGAATATTCAAAGTTTATACGAAATCTAGTCTGTTCTAATCGAATCTGATCGAAAACTGGTATAGTATCGCTTGGATCTATTTTTGAAATCTTAATTATAGATTCCTGGCTTAGCTCAAGCTTGAGAGATTATTCTAATAATTGCTGGTCTGAGAGCTGATTTTGTACAGATTTCTTGGTTACTTTTCTCACAGCACGTTGAGATCAAACTATGGGGAAAAACAGTGAAATTTCTTCTTTTTTTTTTGTTAAAAGTGAGTGAGTCTGCCGCAGCCTAGTAGTTATTGTGTTGGCATATTAGACGTAAAGCCAGGGTTCGAGCCCCAGGCCAGACATCAAAATAAAATACAAAAAATATTTCTTCGGTGACTTCCTCTCAGCAGATTTCTGGCAAAAACTCTGAGAGTAAATAAAATGCCATGAAAAGTTTCTCAAAAATCTGTCGTTCGGAGTCGACTTTAAACTGTAGGTTCCACCACTCATGTATAAAATTAACACACACAACATAAGTAGTGTGAGAAGCTAGGCCGTAATCCTGACTGAAGGGTTGTAATGGCTAATTATGTTATGTATGTATGAGGGATTCTGCCAACATTAGATATTTAAGACCGTATTCTAGTAGGTAGTATGTTGGCTTATTAAACAAGAGTCCGTGGTTCAATATCCGGCCACTTCAAACAAAACAGAATATGGAAAAAATATTTCTTTGGCGACTTGCTCTCAGCACGCATGAAAAGTTTCTCAAAAATCTATTGTTCGCAGTCGACATTTAATTGTAGGTCTCTCAGCACTCATGAATGAATTAACACACATGACATGAGTCAGGGTTGTAATGACCACTTAAGTAAATTAGAAGCATTAGATTTTCTAATGAAAAGTCAGGGAATTATCGGAGTAGCCAACGTTTAAAGTTTTAACGTCATTAAATCAGACGTGTTGGGTAGCTCCTTAATTGCAGGCCAAAAAACTAGGCCCCCATACCAATGTCATTTCACCATCGTTTAAAAAAATCCAATGACACTTTGAGACCATAATGTTCACATTTTCTGAATGCAATGCCTTTCCATAACCACTTGTGGGTGCTCCGAGCCTTATATGCAACCATTCCTAGTGTATGTAGCCAGCTAATTAGCAAGAAAAACTTGCTACTCTTGTTCCCAAGAGGCATATCTATCACTTTGTGAATGTACAGCCGTCTTGATCATTGCTTGAGTTGATCTTTACATGGAAGAAAGATCAATTCTGAATGCATAATATACTGTTGGAATCTATAAATTTGGATTATGCGCCACATTTTCTCCAACAGTACCCATAATTTCACCTTATAATGCTTGATCAAAGTGACCACGTTTTAATCAACATTTTTTAAGTGAATTTTTGATTACTTTTAGGCGTTCTTTGGCTATGCTCTTGTAAATGGCAAACATTTTAATTACCATTATGCGACAATCATGAAGAACCGATATCTTAAAGCCATATCTTCATTGATGTGTGATAAAGCCACAGTCTCTCCACACTATAGTATATTTTTTGCGCCTTAAAAAAAACAACGGATTACCAAAATTAGCTTTGGCTTGAATACACATTCCCTGAACATATGTATGTATGTAAGTGTATATAAATAAAAATAAACTCCCATAAAAGTTGTTTTAATACTCAAATTGAACATTTAATGGCATTTTCTATAAAAACTAAATACTTGAACCGAACACGGCATCAATATTCATACGGGTGCCATAATGCCAATACCATAGCCAAAGCCGGTGCCAATGTCATTGTCTAAGTGCGTAAATCCCAAACATAAATAAAATTCCTTAAGGCTGTGGCGGTGAGTGAAAAAGAACGAACACACAGAGACGAAAATATTTATGCAAAACTTAAACTAGCCATTAAATAAGTTCAAGTTCAAAGTTACGACCGAATAAAACGTACAAACGCAACGCAAATCTATGAAATCATCATAAGAAACACTCTCGTAGACGTAGAGGGAGCTGGAGGAGAGAGAGAGAGACGTTTGTATTCGTAAAAATAAAATGAAATGAAACGTACAAGACCAACGACAAACATCTGGTCCCAAAGGATTTTCAACTTAAGACGACAGTTAATGTCTCTCGTTGTGCTGTAGCTAAATGTGTGTGGTTTGTCTTAAAGATTTTCTTCGTTTTTTTTCTTATTTTATTTTAATTCTTTCATTCTTTAAGATGAAAATTAATGAAACAACATGGTACATGGACAACTGGCTGTTGTAACCAAAGACCCAAACAACCCATTCCATGGCAATGGCATTGGCATCAGCAGTATAGCCTGAACGTTGACGGGAGGCCAATGTAAGCAACGCAATCAGCACAAGCGACAGCGACAAGTTAAGGAGTTGCAAAAGTAAACCACTGCGCATTTTAATATAATTGCATTAAGAAGGATTGCAAAGCCACATTTTCTGTGGCTGTTAATACTTTACACCACACAGTATGAAGGCATTGGGTGTTCAATATTAAGTTCGTTGTTGTGTTTGCAACACAGTGGACACAATAGGAAAGTGGAGATAACAATCCTTTTGAGAGGATTTCGTATCACAAATAGTAACTCAGTTTCAATTAATTGCTGTAATCACAGATAAAGAGGTACTAAAAATTAATACGCGATACCCAGCTTAAGTTTAATGGATCTTTTACGATTTGAATATCACTTTCCCCATTAGAAGAACTTAAATTTTAAATAAACAATCGCCGTAGTCTACATTAGCCAAATTCCCTCATGTTTATGTACAGAAAAATGTTAAAAAGCGAACAAGACATAGCAATGTCTAATACTCCTGAGTATTGGGATGACAATTTGTTTCTCTATACAGGGCTTTTATGACTCTGTACACCGTATACATCACCTTACCACATCCGCCTCTACGAGGTACCGGGGACTGTGGCATACAGGGAAATGAAAAGGCTAACGAACTGCCACGGAAGGGATCAGAGATATCTGAGGAGCAGACGATAGAGGGGATATATGCTTCTCGTCAAGAATAATTTTACAAGTTAGAAAAGCAACATGGAAGTCAACAAACCTGGTAACCGAATTCTAAAACTGCTGTGTCCAGCAATGGACATCGGTAGAACCAGTTAACTACTTGAGTTCGATAAGAGAACAGTCCACGAATTCGAATAGGAATTCTGTTGCATTATTAGCAATTTTACTAATAAGCTCGGTCTACCCCACCAGGTTTTCTGAGTAGAGGGAACGGAATCGGTACAACACCTTTTTTCCGAGCGTCCTGCACTTCAGGACAGACGTAATCGGTTATTTGGATGTCAGAACGTTTGCAGAGATCTTCATGGCGGCGAACGTGCTACGAACTGACCACAGCTAGAGGTTATTCAAACCCACCACTAATGGGTTATGACAAGAGGCTTACCTCAAAACCGCGTGAGTTACGAGTTCAATATGAGACAGTACTTACGCTGCAGCGCACAAAGTCACAATCGTATCACCTCAAAAATTTCTTTACAATGCACTGCGGACCATATTATTTCGTGTGATAGATAGTACATTGACAAACTCATAAATAAGAAAAATTAGCGTTGTTGTGTGATTACAACACCAAAGTTTATTAAGTTTATTTTTTGACAGTAAAGCGGCCGTTAAATCCCCAGATATTCGTTGACACTGTAACATTGGGGTCAACAGTAAAGCTAACGCCCTTGCAAAGGCAACAGAAAACTCGAATGAATTTATACATGAGTTTGGTAAGCCTCTGGGAAAAGCGGCAAACACTATTGCTTGGTGATCAGACAAATCTGTCGCATTATGGATACGTGCAGAACAAAATTTCATCCCCTAGATGCACACATCTAGTGACTGTATGACCTGCAAAAGCTGTAATGATGACGACGAAGAAGAGATTTCACAAACTTTTTCTATATGGAAACGAAAGGCAAAGTATTCTTCCTTTGACACCCAAACTTGTTTGAGACAACGTGAGTGATATTTTGATAGATCCAACACCTTCTTAAAACTATCAGGATAGATAAGAAATGTCAGCCAGCAATTGTAGTTGAGTCTTGAGATACGTATTGCTCTTGGTATTATAATGAGGTGTTATAAGTCATATGAGAGAAAGAATACAAATGTGTGCGATTGTGGACATGCAAGTCATAGGATAAAATTAATTTTATTATTACGTACATACATAATTGATCATTGCAACCCTTCAGATAGAATTACGACCTAGCTTCTCACACCACTTATATTCTGTGTGTTAATTTTATATATGAATGGCGCGACCTAAAGCTTAAAATCGATTCCGATCGACAGATTTTTTTGAGAAACTTTTTGCTAGAAATCCTCTGAGAGGAAGTCGCCGAAGAAATATTTTTTTCATGACCTGGGGTTTGGACCGTAGCCTCATGTCTAATAGGCCAACACAATACCTAATAGACTACGGCGAATTCAAATTTATGATTGGCTCTTAGATTTATTTGAAGTCGCCGCCGTGTTGGCTTATTAGACGAAAAGCCAGGGTTTGAGCCCCAGGCCAGACAACAAAATAAAATACAAAAAGTATTTCTTCGGCGACTTCCTTTCAGCAGATTTCTGGCAAAAAATCTGAGAGTAAATAAAATTGCCATGAAAAGTTTCTCAAAAATTTGTCGTTCGGAGTCGACTTTAAACTGTAGGTCCCGCCACTCATGTATAAAATTAACACACACAACATAAGTGGTGTGAAAAACTAAGTCGTAATCCTGACTGAAGGGTTGTAATGACCAATTATTTATGTATGGTATGTCTTACATATTTTTCTGTTCCCAAAAACTGAAATAAATTCCGAAAACACAGGGGGATCTATCGATAAAGCAGAAATCTGCGAGAGTTTGAAACTTAACGTTTTGACAACCTCATGTTCCAATTCTACATAACCTAACATTTCCAAAATTTCCAAACTAATATATGGCTCTTTAAAGTCTAGTTAAACTCGTGTAACATACATATTTACTTGTCACATTTTTGTGTTTTTTTTTAAATTTTTGTTTGTGCTGTTGTTGTTGTTCAGTTGGTAACAGAATTGTCATTAATTCATGGTGGTAGGTTAAATTGTGATGTGATAAACCGCCTTCTATAAATTGCTTTGGTGGTTTAACCAGACAAACAAAAAAACAGCAAAAGCAACAACAACAACAGTAATAATACCACCAATAAAAAGTCCATTTATAAAGTTGAATTTGTTCCTTGTAAGTTAGTGCTGGTAGAGTAATCAAGGGACCTGCCTGCTGGCTGGATTGGTTATGTTGTTGGTTTTGATGGTTTTGTAAGCTGGCTTCATTGCCTGCCGCATGGCTGGTTATATTCGATTTGAGTGGTTTTTAATAAGAATAAGAAAACAACTGGCATATAAATATCACAAGATGATGGTTTTGAGAATTTAATTTACGAGTTCTTAAGCTTAAGGAATTTATCTAAATATGTATACGACAACACATATAAATGACATACAGAGAGAGAGAGAGAGAAAGAGCCATTTAAACCCAATGCTACAGACATGCATGCTCGCACCGGCCAGACCTAACATTTCGATAGACTTTTCGCCATAAATGCCTTATAAATTATGATCAACACTTGTTTATTTTTCTTTTTCTTCTTTTTTGAAGAAGGAAGTCAAAATGACTATCATTTTGAATATTTTTTTTCTTACTTTTTCTTAAATACACTTTACAACACTATTAAGTCGTTTTAAGCTTTTAAAACCCGCCACCTCTAACACCAGATTTCACATGAGACAGTCATTTTAAACTGTCACATGATGATCAAATAAATGGCAAAATATTGTGTGAAGTTTCATTAGGATTGGTTTGAAAATTTCAAAACTAAATTGAATATTTCAAATAAATTTGCATAAAAACATCAAAACTGGATAGAGAGAGAGCGAATGAAAAAAAGCCAAACACACTCCATTTGAAAACAAAAGCCATCTGTTTGGTTGAGATGAATGAATTCGCAAGTTCAAAAAAAAAGAGGCGTTGACTGCTCATTTTCAGATAATTTATAAACGAAATATAAGAAAAAAAATTTGAATTTTTATGTTAAAATTTCAAATGATTTCATAATATTAGTATGATCCTGTTCTATAAAAATTTATGATTTTTTTATTATGCTTTTGGTGATAGAAAAAAACTTATTTCATATTGAAATTTAATTCATTGGACTTACAAACACCATATCCGCATAGGAGTTATCTTAATTTTTTTCAATCTTCTTCTATTTGTTGACGTAAACGTTTGCGATAATTTTTCAGGTGATATAGCCTATCGTGTTTCATATTAGTGTGTGTGCGGAGATCTCATTGAAATTTTTCATTTCTTAGAACCTATTGATGCCATTATGTGTGGAATATAACATCACTGAAATATATTTGGTCGTGATTGAGGCTGTATTGTGCAATCGAATTATAATCCACAACATCTGAAGAGGTCAGTCGCCGTAGTCTAGTAGATAGTGTGTTGGCTTATTATACGTAAAACCAAGGTTCAAACCCCATGTCAGACATCAAAACGAAATACAAAAAAGTATTTCTTCGGCAACTTCCTCTCAGCAGATTTCTGGCAAAATTGAAATGAAAAATTTCTCATAAATCTGTCGTTCGGAGTCGACTTTAAACTGTAGATCCCGCCACTCATGTATAAAATTAACACACAACATAATTGGTGTGAGAAAATAGGTCGTAATCCTGACTGAAGGGTTGTAACGACCAATTATGTATGTATGTGAAATGTGTACCACGGTTGCTCTGGATGAAGCGCATTCAAAATTTTCAATACTCTGGCACAAAAATCAGACTAAATTTGGCCGATTACATTGGTTGTGTTGCCTGTGATTAACTCGCTTATATCTGCGATTTAAGAATATCTTAAAAGAAAAAGTTTAGGGGGTCCATATCACACTATCTGCACGTGAGTTGACTATGCGATTAAATCGCTCGTGCTGAGTATTCAGTGCGTCACAAGCAATGTATATATATATATATATAAGTTCCTGTTGTTCCTATAAGGAGCATAGGGCCTTAACGATTTCGTTCCATTTATGTTTATCTTCTGCTACGATCTTCAGCTCGTTCCACGTTTTGTTGACTTTAGCTGCTTCGGTATCTAATTGTCAACGCCAGGTGTGACTCGGCCGACCTTTCCTGCGGCTGCCTTGTGAATTCCAGTCTATTGCGTTTCTGGTGGTGTCGGTTTGAGGTCTTCGCAAGGCATACCCAATCCACTTCAATTTCCGTTTCCGGATTTCTACTTCAACTCGTGTTTGTCCGCACTCGGCCCATAAGCGTTCGTTTGTGATGGTGTTTGGCCAGAAAATTTTTAGTATGCGACGTAAACAATGGTTGATGAATACTTGTAAGGCATTAATATCGCATTGTTTGAGTTCCAGGACTCGCATCCGTAAAGCGCAACTGATTTTACGCAACTGTTGATTTTGTTGCGCTTTGAGATATGGTGGGACTTCCATATGTGTTTTAATTGACCATAAGCTTGCCTGGCCTTGTTAATGCGATTTCCAACGTCTTCTCTAGAGCCTCCGCTTGTTGTTATTATGCTGCCTAGGTAACAGAAAGATTGGACGTCTTCGATCAGTTCTTGTTGTAGCATGAAATGACGGGTATTTGTTGTGTTGATTCTCATGGTTTTCGTTTTTGGGATATTAATTTTGAGACCACAAGTTGCTGATTCGGCTTCGATGTTATTAAGCTTTGATTGCATATCGTCGAATCTGTGTGAGAGCAAACAAATGTCGTCTGCGTAATCTAAATCTTCGAGGCGGCCGTTTAGTCGCCAGGTGATGCCTCTTGGTGTTGCTGTGATCTTTTCCATGATGCTGTCGATTACTACATTGAAGAGCAGGGGGGATCCTTGCCGTGCACCTACTTTGACGTCTATTGGACAGCTGATTGTGTCCTCGTGTAGGATGCGGCACTTAGCATTCTCGTACAGTGCTTTAATTAATGTAATAAGCTATTCTGGTATTCCCTTACAACGAAGTGTGTTCCATATTGCAGCGTGGTGAATCCAGTCGAATGCCTTCTCAAAGTCAATAAATGTTAGATACAACGGGGAGCGCCATTGGACTGATTGTTCCGTTATTATTCTAAGGCTATTAATATGGTCGATATCAGACTTCCTTGCGCGGAAACCTGCTTGCTCACTCCGAATATCGTTGGACAGTGCGGTTGACAGACGATTGTTTATTATATTGCCAATGACCTTGTTTATCATGCTCAGAAGAGTAATGCCTCTCCAATTCTTGCATTCTGTCAGGTCCCCTTTCTTTGGGATCTTAATTATCATACCCTCTTTTAAGTCGTCACTTAAGTGATTGGTGTCCCAGAATTTGTCTATTATGGGTAGTATGAGTTGAGCACTTATAGCAGGATCCGCCTTTAATAGTTCTGGCGATATATTGTCGATTCCTGGTGCTTTGTTGTTTTTAAGTGCTTTAATTGCAGTCTCAATTTCACTTGTATTGGGTTTATTTATCGATATGTCATGTCTTTCCGTGTGTTGGGGGCAAAGACATGTTGGCCGAATAGTCAACTGAGTAGTGTTTAGCATTTTCTCATAATGTTCCACCCATATATTAATTTAATCAGTTTTCGATGTGATTATCTCTCCTTCACTGTTTTTTAGTGGTTTGCTTGAGTTGAAGCTCTTGCGTCCTAATTGCTTTGTTATTCTGTACACATCGCCGCTTCTATGGGACTCGGAAGCTGTCCCTTTGGCGAGATCATCCACCCAGCTACGTTTGTCTCGTCAGAGCGCTTTTCTTGACAAGCAATGTGGCTTAAGAATATCTTTCAAGAAAAATTCTAACGCACTCAAACGATACGATCTTCCAATATGGCATAAGCTGTGTAGCAAGTAGTGCCATTCTGTTGTAACCACATGTCTTTGGTGTCCATCCAAATTCAGGCCAAAAGAAGGTGGTAATCATCGACATATAGTGCTCGCAATGTAAGGAGATGGTTTGGCCAACGTTATTCTCAAAGAAACATGGACCGGCCAGCCCAAAGGCCACACTAAGCAGCGGATGCTCTTGAATCTCATGTGGATTGGTATTTTTGAAGCCATTGATCTAGAAATGGCTCTCAATTTAGAAGATGATTTTTCGATGAAAATTAGTATCACTTGCCAATTGGTCCAGAACCCAAATAGCATTGTTCGTTATTCTCTTCGCTGCCTATGGTCCATGTTTACCTGAATATACATACCACAGGACAACTAATTTGACAGATGTAGCTTTAACAAAATGGCGGTTTTTAACTGTCAAAGTTCGAAAATCCATTTTGGAAGACTCGTACATACAATTAATTGATCATTACAACCCTTTAGTTAAGATTACAAACCAGCTTCTTACACCACCCATATCGTGTGTATTAATTTTATACATGAGTGGTGGGACCACTTTCCGAACGACAGATTTTTCTGTAACTTTTCATGGCATACATATATTCTAATAATATGGACAAATTCTTGGCGCTATTGATATCTTTTTACTACACCTTAAACTTGTAACACTTAGGGCCATTATTACAATTTGCCGTTAACTAAAGGAAGGATTTTAACGGGCAGATAAATTGTTTTTCATTATTATGAGTCCCCAATAAGATAGAAGTGATCGTTAAGCTAAATCCTACCTTTAACATTTAAATGTCACTTTATGTTTGAACTTGCCATATAATATATTATTTTTATTATGGCAACTTCAAATTTAAACAAAATAAGCATATGCAACAAAAAAACGAAGCCTGCGGTTGCCACTGCGTTAAAAAAAAAACTTGTATAATTGAGCAGTTTTGTCGACATTGCTTCGGCACTGCCATATTTTTGAAAAATGTTATCTGTAAGTTGTAATAACGAAATAAGTTAAAGGCAACTTTAAAGTTCCCTTTAGCTAAAGGTACCTTTAACTAAACCCAAATTTAACGGCAAGTTGTAATAATGGCCCTTATACGCTTGTGTTTTTTTTTTTTTTGGTTATGGGATGCTTTTAAAGTAGACAATAGAGCTGTTTTAACACAAAGTATTACCAAAAATTGTTAATTAAACCATTAACAACATAAAAGTATCAAAATAATATATTAATTAAGTTTACAAATGATAATAAAATACAAGAGTAATGGCACTTAGTAAAGCAGTTATAATACAAATATTATGGCATTAAATGTTGCATATTAATGGACTGTATTAAGTTCCAATTAGAAAACAAAAAAACAGAAAAAAAAAACATTTTAAATTCTCTTCTACTGCTTTGTATTGTTTAATTTAATTTTATTTTTAATTCATTCAAAAAAATATTTAAATTTAAATGATTCACACATTCAATCAGGCAGCCACTACCAAGCACCACCTATTGTTTCATTCATTGACTTGATTATTTCAATAATGCCCGGAGTATCATCAACCTATCAAGCAAGAGACACTTGATATTTTGATTTTGGTTTTGAAATTCAAATTCAAATTCAAACAAAATCCTGTTTCGAAACAATCGAAAACATTTTGGACGTGGGCGTATTGTTTTTCAAAATTCTATTATTTTGCAAAATATCATTTTGTTTAACGAAATTTATTTCATTTTAAAGTTTTTCTATTGTTCTCACTAGCTGACAGTCTCTCTTCGTCTGTCTTTTATCGTAACAAATCTACTTAGTGATGTTGTATACAGACTTTAAAACATGTTAATTTTTGTTTTGTTGACTTTTATTATGGAAACATCACTATTTTGTATCATTTAAGTGGAGGGATTAATGGCTATCAATGGGAATAGTTGCTGGGATTTTAAATGAAATGAAATACAGTAGTTTTGTTTTTTTTGGGGAAATGATCGGCATAAATAGAGATGGTTTGCATAACAATAATGGGCTTAATAGACGAACGACATCACGATAAAGCGCCATAAAATGTTTAAAATATATGATATTTTGATGTGTTCAAGTTAACAACACCATGCATGGTTGGTGATGGTGATGGCTTTATGTTTGAAACAACACGCCGAACTACAAACATTTCCATTATTTCAGTATGTAAGGGGCACGTTTGGCGCTGTATCGTATATGTAAGATGCGTTTAAATGCTGTGGTGTTATTCGTGGTATTCATCTTTGTTTGTTGTTTGTTGGCTTTTTTTGTTTTTTTTTGTTTGTCAATAAGCGGGTCATTAATATTTTGGTATTTGATAAATTATGATGTGATTAGTGCGAGAAAAAACGAAAAAAAACTATGAAGTTTTTTTTTTTTTGTTGTTATTGAAGTAGCTTTTCTGAAATATTATCGAATTGTCTTTGTTTTGACAGTCAAATTGAGGAGTGTCGCTCTGTTGTCTTTGATTTGATATGCCATGTATTGAAATAAAACGACAACGACAGCATATAGCAATGACCTAAAAGAAGAAGTATTTTCTTGTTTCTTTCATTTCAAATACAATAAAAAAATTTTAGCATATTTTGTATATTTAACAGTGGCATTAAATTACCAGGCAATTATCAAATAAAAATTTCGTTTTCTTTAATAAAAGAAATTATGGAAAATTTGCCAAACAATAGCACAGAGCTTGTTAATAAATTAAGAGATATCGTTATCGATATGTTGTATCAAATGTATGGGAACCAACTTTCGGCATCGGTTCATTGAAACACTAAATTTAGTTGTTTTATATTGAAAATTTATCAAGTATGCTAATAAGTTTCAATAGGGCTGGGCTTATAGGTTTTTTTCTTTCAGAACTATGTTAGCTTTGTTATGCTAAACCAATTAGCATATGGGAGGAGTCAAAAATTTGGTTTATAAGTTTAAAAATATTCTTTGAAATGTTGATTTCTAAAATAAAATAAAACTTCTGAACACCTCGTAATATGTATATTGGCTGATTGCTACATGAGTGGTTAGGCTTAATAACATAGAAACCAAGAATAGCAAACAGTCTACAGTTTTTTAGAAGTCGCCGTAGTCTAGTAGGTAGTGTGTTGGCTTGGTAGACGTACAGCCAGGTTTCGAGCCCCAGGCCAGACATCAAGACAAAATACAAAAAGTATTTTCTTCGGCGACTTCATCTCAGCAGATTTCTAGCAAAATATCTGAGATAAATAAAATTGCCATGAAAAAGTTTCCTAAAAATCTGTCGTTCGGAGTCGACTTTAAACTGTAGGTCCCACCACTCATGTATAAAATTAACACACACAACATAAGTGGTGTGAGAAACTAGGACGTTGTACAATGGGTCAATTCGACCTCCGGGTACTGTACTTGTCTTAATTGACAAGTACACGTCCTCTAACCTAACCTAACCTAAACAGTCTACAAGTGATCACCTACAGATGATAAGAAAAATTTTAAAAACCTCCAGTTCAGCGACAATATCTAGCAGAGATCTATGGAACTGAAATCCAAACAAAAGTTGTGCTAGTTTGGAATCAACTAGAATAAATAATAATAAAATACGAGAAAGATTCGACTATACTTGTAGGATACAACACGAATGTGCGCAAATGAATATAAGTCGGGTAGCATCCCAACAAACTTCCTGAAAACAAATCAGTCCTTCGCTTTCGGTTTTTTTCTTCAGTCCAAGGTTTATGCATTCTCTTATAGAAAAGAAGGACTAGAAGAGAATGTCTACAGTTAAATATTTTGTAAAAGACGCCGTCTTTTGAGCTTCAAACATTTCTTTGTGTCGGTATGAACGCTTTGTAAGCCTAATCTTTTCAAATCGGAAATCTTTAACGAAATCGCTTAACCTAAAATGAGGCTTAAAGAGTGCACCTAGCGGCACAAAGAACTTACGGAAGCTCCTAAGACGGCATCTTTTACAAAATATTTGAAAGGTTTTTATGCTAAATCAGTGTCAAACTATTTGTTCTGAAGTGTAACAAGATATCCTACAAGTTACGTTTATTTATTGCGACGCCGTAGTCTAGTAGGTAGTGTGTTGGCTTATTAGACGTAAAGCCAGGGTTCGAGCCCCAGGCCAGACATCAAAACAAAATACAAAAAGCATTTCTTCGGCGACTTCCTCTCAGCAAATTTCTGGCAAAAACTCTGAGAGTAAATAAAAATTGCCATGAAAAGTTTCTCAAAAATCTGTCGTTCGGAGTCGACTTTAAACTGTAGGTTCCGCCACTCATGTATAAAATTAACACACACAACATAAGTGGTGTGAGAAACTAGGTCGTAATCCTGACTGAAGGGTTGTAATGCCCAAATATGTATGTATTGTGACGTTTCATTGGTAGTTGAGTATGAAATGGTGCAGAGACTGACAGGTAATCTGTCTGTAAACCACTTTTGCCTAGCTGTTCTGTCATTTGTATTGTGTTTATCAACAGGAATTTTCGCACTTTGACGGTTGATGATGGTCATCTTGTTGAAGCTACATACATATGTTTGTCAAATTAGTGAGCAGACATGGATCATAAACAATGACGGGTGTTTGCTAAATGGATTCTAAAAGAGTTGGCAAATGATGCTAATTTTCATTGCAAAATCATCTTTAGTGATGAGGCATATGTAAATAAGTTGTCAAATTTAGGATGATTCCGGTCCATGTGAGATCCAAGAGCCTTCAATGCATACCGAAAAATTCAATGTTTACTGTGGATTTTCGATTGGCGGCATTATCGGTCAATAGTTCATCGAGAACGACGTTGATCAGCCCACCACAGTTAACGGCGAGCATTATAGGTTGATAATTATCAAATTCTTTTGATTTGAATTTAATGATCTCGATGCCAACCACTTGTAGTTTAAACAGCATGGCACTTATAATACGAGTACAAGTGATTCAAGGGCATGATCATCTCACGCGAAGATGATGTGAATTTGCCAGTGAGATGGTGCGATCTAACCATGTTAGACTTTTTCTTGTGTGGTATTCTTAACTCGAAAGCGTATGCTAATAAACCGCAGCGGAACTCAAAGTGAATATAACCGATGCCATCGATCAAATTTATGTGAATTTATACGCCAGAGTCATGGAAAATTAGACATATTAGATGCGCACTACCCAGAGATGTTGTAGCGGGCATTTGAACGTTATTATATTCTACACATAGGTACGTGTATGCATAGGACATTTAGGGCCTATAATCCATAATCCACAAATTTAATCTACAATTTTAGGTTAGGTTAGGTTAGGTTAGAGGACGTGTACTTCTCAATTAAGACAAGTACAGTACCCGGAGGTCGAATTGACCCATTGTACAACGTCCTAGTTTCTCACACCACTTATGTTGTGTGCGTTAATTTTATACATTTTAAATTCATACTCAATTCGTGCATATTTCAAAATTTATTGATTGATTGATTGCCTTGCATAGATATTTTTATTCCTTGATTAATTCCACTAGCATTGTGCTAAGATTGGAAAATCCAAATCAATATATATTACAGAAATAGTTTACAGTGCAGGTTCTAAATTTCCCATAACTTAACAGCAATTATTGTTCCCACGGTAGGTGTTGCACTTTTGAAATATTTCCAAAGACCTTCTGACAAATCAATAATAATTTCTCTCTTTCCTCCCAACGATTACTAAACGATTCAATTTGTAGACACAATGCTTAGGCTCACGTTACATTTACACCTGACAGTATCGTTCAACACAACAGAATTTATGTTCGTTCTCCCCATATGCTACATTCTTCATTTTGGCTAATGATAATAATTTAAATTTATTTTGTATACAAATACTGGCAATACAATGCTGTGTAGAGGGAGATATACTGTATAAAATAACACATTTGGTTACGACTGAGGCAGATACAATTTGCTGCTGCTGATGGTTAAACGTAACGTAATAACTTACAACATCTCCCCCAAAAACTAAACTGAACTAAACTAAACTGAACTGAAACTCAACTCAATTCCAAAAGGGTATCAGAGAGAGAAGAAATCAATAAATAAATGAATAAAAATGTTACTGAAGATGTTTATGGTGCCCACGCATTTAACATTGGATTGAATTGTGTCTGGATGCCTTGTTCTTAAGGTTTCATGTTCATGATTCGTCTGTCTGTCTGTCTGGTTGGCTGTCTGTCTGTCTGTCTATTTATCTTTCATTGAGATTGTCTGTTTGATCTATAAAGTAATCAAAAATACCCCAGGTGTACAAAATGTACTCTCTGTGTTCTCTCTGTTCGTAGCTTTAGCTTCGTTTGGGGGCAATCAAGTAAAAAGGATACTGACACAAACAGACATGGGCACTCAGTGCTGCCTGGATAAGTGAATGAGTGGCCAGCACAAATAAAACAAACGCCGCTGTTGCCGCCACTACCATCACAGCAAAGAGCTCTGAAATGATATCAAGTGGAGTGAAACGTAACGTAAAACCCACCATCAAGGCAAGCCAATAACTAAATTTTGTTTTTTGCTCTAAAAGACAACAACTAAAAATGCAACAACAACAAGAACTACAAAACTTTAAATAAAATCCAAATGTTAAGCAAATGTTGCCAGTTGTTGGCCAAAGACACAGCAAAAACAAAAAAAGAACGTATTGCGTTTGCAAAAGTCGTAAAACACAAATAAATCCCTGTGAATAATAAGAAGATAAAGCCAGCGAATAGCACATGAGGAACAACGAAATCCATCCATAACGGAGGTAAAACAAGTGAAAATTTACGCGAATTGTTGTGAGGTAACTTAAGTGCATCGCCATCACCATCAACATCGACATCAACATCGACAACAACATCATTATCGTCATCATGTGCAGTACAAAGTTGTTGTTCTTGTTGTTGTCTCGCCATCAGCTGGCTGAGAGAGCAGATTTTTTTTATTTTTTTTTTGCCACGAGTGTTGTTGATGTTGACGATGACGACCACGTTTTACGTGGCACTGTTTACTGCTTGATATTTACGACGTTAGTTAATCCATATGAAGATTATACTTCTTCATCTTCTTCATCAATTTTTTTTTTGCTTCGCGTCCCCCTTGCTGCTGTTGTTTGCTGCTGCCATTTTAAGCAATAATGCAGAGAATGTTAAGCTTCTGATGGGTTATGCACGTATTTTAGCCAGTTTCTTACAGCTTTTTTCTTTTCCTTTGATTTTTAAATGTTTTTTCTTTAATTTTTTTGTTGCGGGCCCATAGTATATGAGTGTGGCATTATAGATACCGACGCACAAGCGAGCAAGTATTGCAATGACGTGAATGCCACCAACTGTGGAAATTATGCGTATGTATCCACATTTTTTTTGCATTTTTTCTTTTTTTATCTTCGTTGCTAAATGCAAATCTTTTTTAGAATGTTTGTATGAATATTTTTAGATTTTTAGATTTTTTTCTTTCTTTCCTTACAATTCCTCCTCTGGTTGCAGTCGCAAAACATGTTAAAGACACGACCGACGGCTGTCGGAGCGTGTGCGTCTGTTTAGATTTGTTGGCGGTGTTGGCGTCAATGGCATAAGCCATTATAATTGTGGTAACACCAACCAATGCCAGTTGCAGACAACTTCAAGAGAATATTAAATATACGATATTGGTTGCAATATGGTTACCAACTGTGGCATGAAAATTTGTGCTCGTAATACATGCACTTCCATGAGCATTTTAATGATAAGTCTCACAGTGGTCGCCTTAGTGATTTGAAAATTGATTAGAATTTAGAAGAAAAGAAGTAATGAATCCGAGCATCGATAAAGTCCCTAAAAAACCTTGGAAGTGGTTACACAGGAAAACTTCTATTTATTAAACAAAACTCGTTTATAGCGTCCTGGTTACAGGAATAATGTCAGGAATTGCATTGCTGATGATGTAATCAGGCTTAGTACTGTGTTCACAATATTCGACTGGGTATTCTAGGGTCGTTTTACAAGCAGACTGAGATTCGTTGGCCACAGGAAGATACGTGCAAAGTTGATAGAAAAGGTCTCTGATTGTCCTGTGCTTCTTAGTCGTAATGGGCATCCATTGCACTACTGCGGTAGATGACATCCGTCAGACATCGGCAAATAAATAAAGGCAATTAAGGCGACTGTGCTCCTATTTGGTGGGGCTGCAAGCGGGTGTCTGTATGTTCTTATAAAGGGTCCGCCAAATAAGTTTTATTTTTTTGAAAATGCTTTAAAAAAAACTACTGAATATTTTCTCAAATTTCTTCTTTTATTTGAAAGTACAATCATTCCTGTTAATAATGGAAAATAATTTCATTCAAATGGCTGCCTTGGCTGGCCATGCAATAGCCTACACGATCGGTCCAATTTTTAAGCACATTATCGATTATGTGCAGCTGTATTTCACCAATGGCTTCACGAATATTGTCCTTTAAAGCATCAATTGTCTCTGGCTTGTCGGCGTAACACTTATCATTGACGGCACCCCACAAATAATAGTCCAACGGTGTCAAATCGCAGCTCCGAGGTGGCCAAACGACATCAACTCTGCGGCTGATAATGCGATCTTCAAAAACAGCGCGCAAAACATCGAGTGTAGCTTCGGCTGTGTGTGTAGCGCCGTCCTGTTGAAACCAAATGTTGCCAATATCCTCCTCTTCAAGTTTTGTGAACAAAAATTCGTTCAACATGGCCCGGTAGCGATCGCCATTGACTGTAACGGCCACACCTTGCTCATTTTCGAAGAAAAATGGCCCAATTATGCCTCTGGACCAAAATCCGCACCAAACAGTGACTCGTTTTGGGTGCGTCGACTTTTCAATGTATGCGTGCGGGTTTTCTGTGCCCCAAATACCATACCCGCCAAGATCAAAATGTGCTTCATCTGAAAAGATGATTTTTTTTGCCAAAATCGGCATCTCTGGTGTAGGCTACTGCATGGCCAGCCGAGGCAGCCATTTGAATGAAATTATTTTCCATTATTAACCGGAAGGATTGTACTTTCAAATAAAAAAAGAAATTTGAGAAAATATTCAGTAGTTTTTTTTTTAAAGTATTTTCAAATGAAAAGTTATTTGGCGGACCCTTTATTGGATCTTACGACAAGGACTATCACACTTAGACGTTTGATAGGTTCTTGCTGAACCTGTTAAATTCGTTGCCATTTGTTCAGTCCGTTTTGTCAAATTGCCGTGCACGGACACAGTATTCAACAATGCCTGCAAATAATAAATTGTTCACCTGTGGCGTCACAACGGGTCGCTATGCGTGCTCAAGTGAGCTTTTGATATGGACGCTACCACACTAACCTAACCTAACCTAACTAACTGATTTAACTGGCCCACTTCGTGATGTAATACAGGTAACCAGTGTCAACAGCGACACTGGCTGAATAGTATGATCATGATATGCGGTCTCTACAGCATGACGTTACACGCTACACAGCTCATGCCACATTGTATATTCTGCACGAGCGAGTTGTGGACATGGTCATCTCACGTGAAGATGCTGTAATAAGGTCACTGAGATCGAGGATTTGATCTCCTTAGAATTTTTCTGTCATATTAGAATTTCCAACTAATAGAGGACTATAGACTGTATAGCTGAGAAGTCCGTGAGACCAACTGTGTGCTCATAGAATTTTTTAGACAAGAATCCTAATTACTTAAACGTAATTCATAAAGATTGATATATAAAAACTTGTTGGCCACCCTCTTAAATACGCAAAGAGCCGGGAACAAGAAAAAAGGCGAAAAAAAAAGGAGAAAAGCAAAGTGTAAACTTTAAAGTTTTTTTTTTTTTTTTTTTTTTTTTTTTTTTTTTTTTTTTTTTTTTTGTACCAGCCAAATGCAAATGGCAATGAATGCGTTAAGATTTTGCAGTTTCCAGCTAAAATCGCAAACGACATCATCAGAATATTTACACGAGTTGTTGTGCGATTCAAGTTGGCGTAGGCTGCTGCTGGCTGGCAGCCTGTATTAGTATGATGTTGTTGGTTGGCAGTTTGGTCGGCTTGGAAGCATTCATAAAATATTGTATGATCGTGTGTATGGTGGTTATGGACCAGATGTGTTTGCATACAAAAAATTCGCTGCTGTTATTGCTGTTGATGATGTTGTTGGTGTTATTGTGTTGCATGCATGCTTAAGTGGCACGACAACTGGCACTTATACCCTGAGAAGTAGATGACGATGGCGGTGATGATGATTATGATGATGAAGGAGTAAAACGATGTGAATACTGTTGAGTTGAGTTGTATTGGCTTCGTTCTTTTTTTGAACTTTTCAAGTCTTGTGTTGTTGTTATTGTTTTTCCTGTTTTTTGTTTTTTTTTTTTTGTTGCGATTATAGACTAGTGGCGCTGCTGATGAAGATGATGTTGTTGATGATAGTACAGCTAGTGTGTAGTATGGCGGTGGCGTCGCTTAACGTTGGTTATGGCGATAGTGATGTTGATGGTGGTGGCAATTCAGCTCTTTCGTTATTCACACATGTCTGCATTCATGCTTGCATGCATGTGCATACAATATTGTTTGCATATGAAACGTGCTGTTAATGTTACATTGAATTTATATGCATGACGTTAGTCGTTTATTTGTTTTTCCAACACAGCTTACCAAATAGTACCAATCATTGCCAGTAACCCAGTCAGGCCGATAACGAACTAACCAGCCAGTCAAACACACAGACACATACACACACACACAGCCAGTCATTGTATTCATGTTCATGTACTCAACACCGACTGTGGTCATCACTACTGCCGCCAAAAACAAAACAAATAGACTCTGCCGCCTCCATCTTCTTAACACACCGGATAGTGGGTATATTTATGGTGAAAAGGGCAAAGCAGAGACATGGGTGGAAAATAATCAACCTTTTGTAGACCTTGTTGTCGTTGTCTTCGTTGTTGTCGTTGTTGTGGTTGTTGTCGTGGTCGTAAAATGTCTAAATAACTGAATGGCAATTGTGTTAAAAGCTGAAGAGTTTAGTTGGACTTCAGAACAACAAATGATTTAATCCGAAAATACGAAACCCGGCTATGTTTTTTTTTTTTGCTTTTTTAATGCTCAAATGGTCAAAACATTGCTCATTGCTGCCACAATTGGAATTTGCTTTCGCTTTTATAGAGACTTAGTACGGCGTAGTGCCTACTCTGTTTACAACGATTGCAGATCTATTGTTAACACATCTCTACCATAAAAAGCATCTCTTTGGCTTATTTCTGCTAACAAAGTGAAGTAAAAGAAAAAAGCTGTAATACCGACAATCCTTGCGAGTATTAATGTTGATGCTATTGTTGGCTGCTGCTGGCTGTTGGTAGAACAAAACGTGGTTGCATGCATCTGATAAAAGTACATTTGTGGTGCACAACCAAATACTACCAATATAAGCAAGTACAACTATAACTACTGAATGCACCTACACGTTCCAAATGCAAAAACTATACAGCAACAATAACAACAACAACAACTAGTACTACCTTTTGCAATCAGCCATATCATCCAAATGCACGTACGTACGTACTCGTACACGCTCAAGTACATTAAAGATTGTTTGCAACATACTCGGCAGTACTACTACTACTACTGCTGCTGCTGGTTTGTTTAGCGATTACTTGTCTGCCACATGTATTCTGATTCTGTATGAAGCTCTGAAGGATTTATTTAAATTTTCCAAATGCGTTGTTCATGTTTTCTGTCGTTTTTGCATTTTGGACTTGATCTGTGTTGTTATTTTCGTTTTTTTTTTCAATTTTTTTTTTGGGTTGTTTTTTTCGGTTTTGCGCATGTACAACTTAAGCAATACACTCGTACTATCAAAATGATGATGACAATGCTGTCTGAAATCTTAGTAGTTGGCACGATACCCTAAACCCTAATACAATGCATGCAAATATTTGCTTTGTTATGAAATTTTTAAACAATTTCATTGCTTTTGTAAGTGTTAGGGGAGATATACGGTATATTCTTCAATATGTTATAATCTGGTAAACTTCGTTTTCTTAGACATTTTTTAAGAACCGACAGGAAAAGGATTTTAAAATTGCTAACTACGTACTCATACATTCTGTTTGTGTATTTAGGACATTGATCGCCATCTAGTGTTTTGGGTACACAGTTTCTATTTTATTACAATCCTACAGAAATTTCTGAACTTCGGAAGTTGACATCGGCCATCTTGTTGAAGCTTAATCTGTCACATTAGTTGTCATTTATTCTATCTTTTTTTCCAAATCACCATAGACGGATACAGCATTAAGCAACACATGCAAATAATAAAATTATTTGATCAAAATGGAAGTTCTGCTCGGGCAAAGGACCTCCCGAACAATCGCTTTCAGCAATGAGGCCCATTTCTGTATGAATAAACGAACAAAATGTCGAATTTGGAATGATTCCAATCCACATCGAATCAAAGAGCATCTAATGCATCCCGAAAAAGTCACTGTTTGATGCGAATTATGGGTTTGCGGCGCCCTTGATCCATATTTCTTTTAGAAAAACGTTAGGTTATGTTAGGTTAGAGGACGTGTACTTGTCAATTGAAGAGGGAAGGATAATAGAGGGAATAGGATAAAAGAGAAGAGGATGTAGGAAAGGGGAGAATGGGAAGCGGAGGAATTACACAGATCAGACTCAACAAAAAGGGAGAGCGCGACTACACTGATGAAGCCCTAGCACATCTCAACCAGCCCTAGCCACTAATGAATCTGTGGAGAGCCTTGATATCGGCTCTCGACACAGAATTCAAACTCTCAAAGAAGGCCCTACCAAGGGTCCTCAACCTCAACCTACCTACTGGGCAGTTACAGAGGAGGTGTTCGATAGCCTCCAACTCCTCCTCATCGCAACATACACACATACACATACATAATTGGCCATTACAACCCTTCAGTCAGGATTACGACCTAGCTGCTCACACCACTTATGTTGTGTGTGTTAATTTTTATACATGAGTGGCGGGGCCTACAGTTTAAAGTCGACTCCGAACGACAGATTTTTGAGAAACTTTTCAAGGCAATTTTATTTACTCTCAGAGTCCTTGCCAGAAATCTGCTGAGAGGAAATCGCCGAAGAAATACTTTTTGTATTTTGTCTTGATGTCTGGCCTGGGGCTCGAACCCTGACTTTTCGGCTAATAAGCCAACACACTACCTACTAGACCACGGCGACTTCCTCATCGCAACATGCCCTGCAATAGTCCGGCTGGGATCTGCTCCAGATCCCCGTCAGCGTCCTAATCTCGCAGTGCACCGTGATAAAACTGACAACCAACCTAGAAAAACGTTGGCCAGGACACCATTGTCAACGGCAAGCACTATAGATCGATGATTACCACCTACTTTTGGCCTAAATTGATGATCCGATGATTAACATCAACATCATGTTGTTATAACAGGTCGGCTCATGCCGCTTTGGAGCACATGGCCATTTTACGTAGAGGCGATATAAACTGAACACCCAGATCATGTGGTTTGCCTCCATTAGACTTTTCCCTGTGGTATATGCGAATAAGCTACAAACCACAACAGTCCTCAGAGCTAACATAACCCATGCATTCTATCAAATTCACCATGATTCATGTGCCAGAGTCACAATATAAAATTTCTTCTTCTTGGCGCTTTACAGTTCCTATTTTTGTTTTATTTTATTTTGAGTCTTCTGTGACTTTTATGTCCTTGTTCCGGTCTTGGTCACCTGTGGCATCACAACGGGCCGCTATGCGTGCTCAAGTGAGTTTTTGGTAAATTAAAGCTACCACGCTAACCTAATCTAACCTATCCGGTCTTGTGTTCTCGATTTTATAGAGGTTGATCTCTGTGCTCTTAAATACACTGCCTATGTAACATACGGATCGCGAATATCACGTCAGCTGTGCAGCGTACTTAGCATTCTACTTTATCAGTTAACTTTACTACACTTACTTATTTTGTTCTAAATTTAGATTTGCATTGCTAACGCTCCACACATCTGTTATAACAATAAACGAAAATAAAAAAAAGAAAATAACAACAGAAACGACATAAAATACGACTATACAGTCTGCAAATCACTTTACACGAGAGTATCTTAGCAACACTGAACTGATTGTTGTACTCGTAGTGTGTATGGTATTGTATTGTGTTGTTTTTTTTTTTTTTGTGAATGGGGAGCTTAAAATTCAAGGTTCGATAAAATTCCATATAAAAATGTGCATAAATATTGCATTTATTTTGTGTTAATTTTCAAGAAGTGCAAATTTTGTTTTTAAAATTGCATATTGGGTGGCCAAATGCAAGTGATATGCATACGAAGATTAATACATTCCAATATATTCGCACACAAGAATAAAGAAAGAAAAAATAAGGATTTTAATGCAGTGTCTCAAAAAGGTGGCATAAACGTGGGTGAGCTGACGAGCAAGCGAGCGAGCGAGTGAGTGACACAGAAATCAACTTCCTTTTAAATAAGTTGAGAAAGGAAATTGATGAAATCATTGCTACATAAATAAACTATTTACGTGTCTAGCTAGCTAGCATTGACAGTCAATTCGTTGACAACAATGTGTCACATCAGAAGACAGCAAGTGTCTCTCTCTCACATAGCATGAGCTGGTGTAGATTTATTTAATTAAATGAAATCAGGTGACAAATTGAATATGTACCTGTGATATGAGATTATTATGTAGACGTTTATTTTTAAGCATGTTACTGCAGATATTTTATAGGTATTTTATATTGACAACCAATACTTTTACTATTGACAACCTATACGAAAACTTTAATACAGATTAAGTGTTATGATAGGTTTTTCTTCTTCTGTTAAATATGAATTTGATATTCGTTTCCACGAAAGGAATTAGAATTTGATTTGCTTAGAAACTATCATTGGTCCCAGTTCTTGGATAATATGACTACAAGTCATTCCATTATAGAATTGAAGCCAATGTCTTCTCTAAACTACTAAGTATTCACACACTACACTTTTGTTGTTTTTAAATACTGCAATAGTGAGAGTCGCCGTGGTCTAGTGAGACGTGAGGCTTCGGTTCTAACCACAGGTCAGGCAACTAAACGAAATATGTTAAAATATTTCTTCGGCGACTTCCTCTCAGCAGATTTCTGGCAAAAACTCTGAGAGCGTATAAAATTGCCATGAAAATTTTCTCAAAAATCTATCGTTCGGAGTCGACTTTAAACTGTAGGTCCCACCACTCATGTATAAAAATTAACGCACACAACATAAGTGGTGTGAGCAACTAGGTCGTAATCCTGACTAAAGGGTTGTAATGATCAATTATGTCTGTAGTCACTTAGAAAAACGTGTTGGCCTAAAAAGTTTCTTGATTGAAAAACCTCTTTCTATGGTTACAGAAGCATTGTAATAGCGAATGTAGGTGGCCTATTCCAAAAAAGGATGAAATTCTTAATGAAGAGGTAATGTCACGTCCGTGATACGACTACGAAGATTCGATAGAGGCGCTGAGAGTTGCATTGGAGTAGCACACGCTATCAGCGCAGGCTATAAGGATCATATCAAGAATGCTCACGTTAAACTTTTATGTGGAAGAACGTTACGAGATATTTGTGGGTAGGCAGACTGGAAACTTGAACCCTATTCCATCTGAAGCGATGAAGTTAGCCAGTATATACAGTAGGCCTAATATACAGTGTTGATTAAGACGGACAAATATCGTCGCAAATGGTAAATAACGAAGCTGCGCTCAGCTTTACAAAGAGAAGAAAATTAACCGGACAGAATACTTGAACCCTGGATACTTGAATTCTGGTTTTATGTATCATTGGAGGTCTTTAGCTCCTAGTTGGAGTCAAAGATTTTTTCAACATTGTTTACTTCTTTACAGTTTTTGTTGAAAGTTTTTATTTCTGCTTTTAAGATCCAAAACCATGTTATTGTTCGCCATCCTGCCTTCCGACCAAAACAATGCTATTTTGTTTACACAGACATTTTTAATTGCGATGCCTAATTTTGCCTGACATTTAATAATAATTACTTGCAATTAATTTTCCAAACTCCACAATAAAGACTTTAAATGACTTCATTGTTAATAAGTCAGTCCTACTTTCACCTGCAAAACAGTTGACAAATTGACAGAAAAACGAATGTTAAACTCCCTCCTTTAACGTTGTCGGGGTGAAACGCCTCACATAATTACTTTTTTCATGCAATAGAGAAGAAAGTACGTTAGAAATCGTGACTAAGATGAAAGCAAGTCCTATGAAAACCGTATGCCTGAATTTATGCTTCTGATATTTCACAAGATAATGATTTACTATTTGAAGTCGCCATAGTCTAGTAGTTAGTGTGTTGGCTTATTAGACGTGAGGCCTCGGTTCAAACCCCAGGAAAGACATCAAAACGAAATATGAAAAAATATTTCTTCGGCGACTTCCTCAGCATATTTCTGGCAAAAACTCTGAGAGTAAATAAAATTGCCATAAAAAGTTTCGCAAAAATCTGTCGTTCGGAGTCGACTTTAAACAGTGGTGTGAGAAGCTAGGTCGTAATCCTGACTAAAGGGTTGTAATGATCAATCATGTATGTACACACAGTTACTAAAGTATACATACGGTTAATAAAATTCAGAAATTTTTTAACCAATCCGTTTTCGTTGAAAATCTTTATAGTTTCCACGACTTTAAGACGGTCTTTTGCATTGGTTAAAAATTTCTGAAATTGACCTGAATTGTGACACTGCACAGACTCACAAAAGTATACATCCGATTAACAAATTTCACAAATTTCTGAACCAGTGGAAAAGACCGTCTTAAAATCGAAGAAAGATGTCAGACAATTATAAAGATTTTTCACGAAAACGTAACCAATCCGTTTCTGAAATTTGTTAACCGTATGTATACTTTTGTGGCTGAGTGTATGTATGTATGTAATGATTTACCAAGTCTTCCGCAACATTGGGAAACTCTCTGACATCGTGACAAAACGCAATATTAGAAATATTTCTTTCGATGACTTCCAAAAACTTGGAGAGTGAATGAAATTGCCATGAAAAATTTGTTTTGTGGAGTTGTCGACTTTAAACTGTAGGTCCCGCACCACTCATGGATGAAATTAGCGCTTTAACTATGGGTGGTGTGAAATGCAATGTAGTAATCCTGACTAAAGGGTTGTGATGAAATAAATTTATTTAAGAGAGTAGAATTCAATTATTTCTAGGAATAAATTGTTTTAAATTGTTTTTGTTTAATAATCATTTGATAAAAATCATTGAGAATTGCTTATATGGCATATAAATCAGCGGAGCATTAAAATTTATAACCAAAAAATATCCAAAAAATACAATGTTTCAATTAATTCTTATTAAAATTGAACTTCCTCCGACAGAAAAACAAGGAACAATAATCTTAAAAAAGAACAATAAAAAAAAAACTCGCTTGCTTATCATGACGTGAAATCCGGCCAAAGAATAAAAAAGAAACACCGATTCTCATATGTGACCATTTTCAATACAACTGCGATATAAGACACACACACACACACACATACCCAAAGAAAAAAGAAAAACAATGTGTTATTTGTAGCCAGCGAGCATTTTCTTTTTCTTTATTTTTTTTTTTTTTTTTTGGCGAATAATACTGTTTTGCCAAGTAGCAAAACGAGCCACCTTAAACAACACCACCACCAACCAGTTGGTGCTCCAAAGGAACACAATAAACAAATGAAATTGAAGGCTGAATACAATAGAACGAAAGGCCTGCCGCCCCAGCACCAAAAAATATATAAAAATTGGAAATAAAAAAATGTTGTAACGACAACGACGGGCCCATCAATGCTGCTCGTTCAGTTGGGCCTCTGATAATCGCCACAATGCAATGAAAACAAATGGAAACAATATTGAAAACGAAAATGTTGCAAACAGAAGAAAAAGAAGCAAAAAAAACGAAGAAGAAGAAGAACAAACAACTTTAAATAAAACGAAATACCAGCAACAAATTCAAACAATTCCCCAAAGCTTTTTACAATGACGTTACAATTGAAAATACAAAACGCATTATAATAAAGGTAATGGAAACAAAAACAAACAAAAAAAAAGTAAATGAAACGAAAAAAAAAATAAAAATGATTGCAAAATCCCCAAAATCGAAATTGAAAAACAAACAAACAAACAAGAACAGAAAAAAAAACGGAAAGAAATTATAAAACTTTGAATTGAACTCATCGCAAAACAACAATAACAACAACAAAAATTGGAAATACAACCAGATGATGATGAAGAAGAGTAACCTCAACCTTTTTTAGTTTTTTCTGTTCCATCGCTCTGCTTAACAATAATGCATTGAAGTAGACTTGTACTTGGATGGGGTCTGAACTGCCAAAAACAGCATGCGACACTTGAGGGCACAAAGCGAAAAACAACGACTATAAACAAACAGAAAAAAAATATTTTTGTTTTGTAAAGATGGTTACTTTGAATTGTGAACACACACACACACCTACCTACAGCTACACTATGCATATACTCATCCCTATGCCACAAATAAAACAAGGATACTAAAGCTTTACACACAATATAAGCGTATGGCCAAAATGCGCAAATACGAGTTGTTACTCGTTTGCAGTGCCGACAAATGGACGAAAGTCGGGGTAAATGAGCAAACAAACGGACTTTGGCCAAAAGAAGAAGCAACACCAAAAAACAATTTTAACAATGATCAGGCTCTGCGCCTGATACATACAACCATAAGAGACCCTCTGGTCAAATGGGTAGAAAGAAAATTCGAAAATAATATTTACAACAACAGCAACAACAACAATAGTAATAGAATGATTTGACATTAGAGGGTCGTGTGATTTTTGGAATTTAATTTCAGCAGATTAATTGAACCACATTTGCTGGATCCTCGGTCATGTGAAAACTCTCATTACTGATGGAGACAGAACCCCTCTGTGGAGTAGTGGCGAATGTTAGGAAAAGGATGCTCAAGGAAAGAGGAGATAAAGAGAAGCAAAGATTCTTTTTCTAGCCAAGTAGGTTTTAGACAATTACAACTTTTATTGCAAAATTACAACACAAGGAGATCATGTATCGTTCTATCAGGAAACCAGCTGGAGCTGATAACCAATATTTTTACAGGGCACTGTAGACTCAGAGTATAAATATTCAAAATGGTGGTTGTCCCGAGTTCAACATGTAGATTTTCTATGACGATGATAATGAATCATTGGAGTACATACTTGAAATCTTTAGATCAATCTGTAGGTCTTTGCCTTTCTAAAGTTCCTGACTACTTTAGTTAATAAATGTTTGTCAATATGATTTGGGCTGATGGGGCCACTGATAAGGCCAGAACCTTTCCGTAGAGTGGGAAGATATATATGAAAGGTCTTTTCGACCTTTTGTAGATTTAAAAACTCTTGTTTAGAAAAGGCATGGCTTCGAGCGCAATATGTAAATATGTACGTTCTCTAAAAAGGGAAGGCAAATAAAGGGTCCGCCAAATAACTTTTTTTTTTGAAAATGCTTTAAAAAAAACTACTGAATATTTTCTCAAATTTCTTTTTTTATTTGAAAGTACAATCCTTCCGGTTAATAATGGAAAATAATTTCATTCAAATGGCTGCCTCGGCTGGCCATGCAGTAGCCCACACCAGAAGATGCCGATTTTGGCAAAAAAAATCATCTTTTCAGATGAAGCACATTTTGATCTTGGCGGTTAGGTAAACAAGCAAAATTGTCGCATTTGGGGCACAGAAAACCCGCCCGCATACATTGAAAAGCCAACGCACTCAAAACGAGTCGCTTTTGGTGCGGATTTTGGTCCAGAGGCATAATTGGGCCATTTTTCTTCGAAAATGAGCAAGGAGCGGCCGTTACAGTCAATGGCGATCGTTATCGGGCCATGTTGAACGAATTTTTGTTCACAAAAATTGAAGAGGAGGATATTGGCAAAATTTGGTTCCAACAGGACGGCGCTACGTGCCACACAGCCGATGTTTTGCGACGTGTTTTTGAAGATCGCATTATCAGCCGCAGAGCTGATGTCGTTTGGCCACCTCGGAGCTGCGATTTGACACCGTTGGACTATTATTTGTGGGGTGCCGTCAAAGATAAGTGTTACGCCGACAAGCCAGAGACAATTGACGCTTTAAAGGACAATATTCGTGAAGCCATTGGTGAAATACAGCTGCACACAATCGATAATGTGCTTAGAAATTGGACCGATCGTCTAGGCTACTGCATGGCCAGCCGAGACAGCAATTTGAATGAAATTATTTTCCATTATTAACCGGAAGGATTGTAATTTCAAATAAAGAAAGAAATTTGAGAAAATATTCAGTAGTTTTTTTTAAGCATTTTCAAAAAAAAGTTATTTGGCGGACCCTTTATTTGGATCCCATACAGCGTTAATGTTCCCCAATAGGAAACAGCTAGGTGCATATTAAATATTAGGGAGGCTAATATTTTTACTGACAACATCCTGAAGTTTGTCGGGACACCAGGATTTTGGGGAGTCATTATAGGGATACACTCTATATACAATAATAGATATAATAATAGATCGGAGATTGCAGTATTGTGACCCCTGTCCGCAGCACTTTCCTAATTCATCGTTATAACCAACGTTAGTCAGAGTTACGGCCTTGCTTCCTACACTGCCTATGTTATGCGTATTAATTTTATCTATAAGAGGCAGGAATTTCGAATTCAAACGAAAGATTTGAGCAGCTTTTCACATGGAAATTGGTTACTCTCAGAGCTTTTGCCAAAAGCAAAATTTATTTTCATATTTTTTTTTTAAGATGCCAAAGCTAGGTTTGAACTTTTAAGCTCCTGTCAAGTAGGTCAACATACTACGTTCTAGACTATGGCGATCACACACATCCCTCTTGCGCTCTCCTAATATTGATTCCTAGTGAAAACTGATTTAAGTAGTTTTTAAGAGTTTATTAGCGTGTCAAGTGTCATACAGTTTTATTTGCAATGTGGAAGGAGTCATCCATGGATTTCGATGACAATGTAAGAAAATATTGTGGTACCATTGAAGTGATTTAAAACATCGCTTTCCTATAATTATAATTCATGGAAAATACGTTGATATCTCATTGCACTATGATTAGAAATAAAATGTGGATTATTTTTATCATGAATCATACCTTTGGCTCTTTATTGCGCAGTTTATTACCTCAAATATGAATGCTGTTGGGTCATGTGATACAGTAATTGCTGCTCACTATTACTACTCACGTACCACAAAATGTTTCATGCGAATTGTTCTATTTTTCTACTTCTTATTTTTATTATTATTCATTCGATATTGCTATATTCGCTTACTAGATTTTGAAGGGCACATGAAAATGTAAAAAATCTGCTTACATTCTCTATGAATTATTTTCTAATTTTATTTTTTTATTTCACCGAGATTTCAAGATTACTTTTGATTTTTTTTCAATTAGTTTTTTTAATTATCGAACAACCCTCGTAAACTCCTTTCGTACCATCACTACACGCTCACAATCAGAACATATAAAGGGTGTTTTTTATAGAGGTATAGAAATTTAAGTTGCAATAAAACAACGATGGATTATTCGATTGACATGAATTTTATTTATCCGAAAGATAATCTTGTGGCATTACATTTTAAATATGATTTCTGGCATATGACCGCCACGGCTGGCGCGGATGTAGTCCAATCTGGACGTCCAATTTTCGATGACTTTTTCCAACATTTGTGGCCGTATATCGGCAATAACACGGCGAATGTTGTCTTCCAAATGGTCAAGTGTTTGTGGCTTTACCGCATAGACCAATGACTTTACATAGCCCCACAGAAAGTAGTCTAGCGGTGTTAAATCACAAGATCTTGGAGGCCAATTCACAGGTCCAAAACGTGAAATTAGGCGGTCACCAAACGTGTCTTTCAATAAATCTATTGTGACACGAGCTGTGTGACATGTTGCAACGTCTTGTTGAAACCACATCTCCTGGACATCATGGTTATTCAATTCAGGAATGAAAAAGTTAGTAATCATGGCTCTATACCGATGACCATTGACTGTAACGTTCTGGCCACCATCGTTTTTGAAAAAGTACGGACCAATGATTCCACCAGCCCATAAAGCGCACCAAACAGTCAATTTTTCTGGATGTAACGGTCTTTCCACATACACTTGAGGATTACCTTCACTCCAAATGCGGCAGTTTTGTTTGTTGACGTAGCCATTCAACCAGAAGTGCGCTTCATAGCTAAACAAAAGTCGGTAATGAAAATCGGGAACAACGGTAATTTCGTTTTGGGCCCATTCGACGAATCTACGCCTTACTTGATGATCGTTTGGCTTCACTTCTTGCACGAGTTGGATTTTGTAAACACGCAAACCAAGATCCTTCCGCAAAATCTTCCATAAAGTGGATGGACACAGATCCAATTCCTGTGCTCGATGGCGGATGGACTCATTCGGGTCTTCCTCATTGCTACGCTCTACAGCAGCAATAGCTTCTTCTGTACGCACCGTACAGCGTCTCTGGGGATGCGAGTTATCAATAAGAGTAAACGTGATGCGAAAACTTTCCATGGTTAATAGAATTAACTGCTCTGATGGACGATTTTTCGACGATAAAATGGACGTAGTGCGCGATACGTTTTCCGCACAGAACCATTATTTTCGAATTAAAATTGCACTATTTGCAAGCGTTGTTCAGGCGTGAGTCTATTTATGATGAATTGCCAAACCAAACTGAGAATAAATCACTTGACAGCTGTTAAATCGGTCGCCATCTTGAAAAGTAATGCCAACTTAAAGTTCTATACCTCTATAAAAAACACCCTTTACAACACCATCCTGTTTAAGCGTATATTTTTACTTGCAACAGTAACTAACACACACATTGTCATTTAAAATCGCCAAAGAAAACAGAACAGGCAGGACAGTCAAGCTAGCAAAAGTTATCGGAAAGCAACAGCAACAACAACAATTCACAAAAATATACACCAACGCCAATAATAACAATAACAAAAAACATCAACAACAACAACAACAACAATAATAAGTAATAATATTGACAATATCCAAGTAAAACATACACAGGAACAATATTGAAACGACAGCAGTTGGCAATGGTCCGTGCGGCGCCAGTTGTGTCATATTTTTGTGGAATGTGCTGCTCTTGCTGTTGTCGTTGTTGTTGTTGTTAATGTTGTTGCCTGTTTATTGCTTGACTACCACATAAACGAGGACAGACACACACACACGCACAATATATGTACGTATATACAATCAAAAACCGTGCCACCATCCATAACCATATTGCTATAGCCAACGCCAAATTCATAGCCAAGCGCAACCAGTCAAGCCAAGCAGTCATGGTTAACTTTTAAACCATATTTCCTATATTATAACGATACAGATTGTATGTATGTATGTATATGTGTAAGTGTGTGAATTTTATGCAATACTGTATGTATGTATGTAAGCATGTGTATGATTTTGTTTGAATAATTTTATAACAAGGAACAATGTTAAGAAAAATTAAAAAAAAAAGAAAAAATAAGAAAATTTAAAGCGAAAAAAGAAAAGTGAATGAAAACGACAGTTTTAGGCGCTTCTTCAATTGATTGAAAATTGTGGATTGTTTCTCTAAAATCTTAACACCTTCCTTCCTTAATTCTCTTTCCACATTTGGAGATTTGGTGTGTTGAAGATAATTCATTATACCCCGCCTGTGCCTGTGTGATTTTATTTGCTCACAAACTCACCCCGATAAATTTAGTCTTCTTCTGCATGGTCTTTGGGATATCGTGTTAAATCTACGTTTCGTTTCCGTTAAGGAATCGTTGCAAAAGCTCGTTTTTATAACAGCTGCTGTTGTACAATTGATTTAGTGGTAGATTGTCAGCATCTGGCGGAAAGCTTTCCCATGCGCTATTGATCATTCAAACTTTAAACCTTTCAGGAATATAAACTGGCTATGACTTCCACAATCTCTAACACTTTAAAACCCTAAGCGTCGAACATTATATCGTGAATGTATTCAGTTGTTTGGCCTGTAGACACCACACCACAACTGGCCTACTACTTCTTCCGCGCTGGTGGGAGTAGAATGGACATAATCTTGAGGAATTCCAGCAGAGGAGTTTTATGCTCTGTGCCCTTGAGGTGTTGTTTTCAGAAATAATTTTTATCTACTCGGGTACCTTTTGCAGCCCTTGCGCTGACCAACTTCTTCCTCTTCCCTGATTTTGGTGGAACTTGGTCAGTACAGGGACTGCGTTCACCCGTGGCATCACAACGGGCCGCTATGCGTGCTCAAGTGAGCTTTGTGATATCAGAGCTACCACCCGACCTAAACCTAAACCTAAATGGGTACCTTTTATTCCCTGTGTTCTAGGGAGGACTAATGTATTATTGAAACCGAACATTCATAGGATGGTAGGTTTTCTATTGGAACAATGCTACCTGAGATACAGCCTTTATTGATGGCGTAGACTTCATGAGACGGAATTTTGGCTCCTTTTAAGGGCATCTTTTTTGCCTGGCTAGGACCATATTCTACGTTTTCAAGTGCAATGAATACAGGAGCGAATGGGATTTACACAACCTCATTCAAAGATCTTTTGAATTTGAGCGGAATACTGTAGAGGTTGCACTGATAATTACGTAGGAGTGTTTGAGTTAAAACTTTTTGACTGAATTAGGAAACTTCAGATACTTTAGGTTAAATTGTAACTCGATTTTGAACAACTGATTTTTGAGAAACTTTTCATGGCAATGAAGTCGTCGTAGTCTAGTAGGTAGTGTGTTGGCTTATTAGACGTAAAGCCAGGGTTCGAGCCCCAGGCCAGACATCAAGACAAAATACAAAAAGTATGACTTCGGCGACTTTCTCTCAACAGATTTCTGGCAAAAGCTCTGAGAGTAAATAAAATTACCATGAAAAAGTTTCTCAAAAATCTGTCGTTCGGAGTCGACTTTATACTGTAGGTCGCACCACTCATGTATAAAATTAACACTTACTTACTTACTTACTTACTTAATTGGTCATTACAACCCTTCAGTCAGGATTAAAATGTGTGTTAAAATTAACACACCACAACATAAGTGGTGTGAGAAACTAGGACGTTTGTACAATGGGTCAATTCGACCTCCGGGTACTGTACTAGTCTTAATTGACAAGTACACGTCCTCTAACCTAACCTAACCTAACCTAACCTTTATTGGCAATTCTATTTAATCTCAGAGTTTTTGCCAGAAATGCTTTTGCTGAGAGACAGTCGTCGAAAGAATATTTTTTTATAATTCGTTTTGTTGAAGATGTCTGACCCGGGGTTTGAACTGTGGCCTCACGTCTAACACGCTAATACACAACCTACTAGACTGCACTGAATATATTTATCGTTACCAACGTAATAACGAACCAACTATTAACATTAGTTTGCAAGTATGTCAACAAAAAAAAAATGGAAAAAGAAATTCATAAAAACAAAAAATCAGAAGCTTTATAAAACATTTGCCTTTGCCTTGCCATACAAGACTGAGTGTATGGTTTAATACCTTTGATTACCAGATGAAGTGGAAGTAAAATAAGGCGAAAAGGAAAAAATGAAGAAAAAAAACAAATCCGAGAAGTATAAACCATGAATGCAGGCACTCAACGACATCATCATCATCAGCAACAACAACAACACCAACAACAGTAACGGCGGTGGCAGCAACAACTGCACAAAATCATGCTTCATTGCCAGAAATCCATGCAAAACAAGAAGTGGGCGCAATGGAGAAACAAAAAAGAAACGAAAATAAATTCTTTCCTTCTGTTATTCAATTGGTTTTTCAACATTTACAGGCTGCTGTTGCTCTCAACTTATTTAATTTTATTTTGAAATTTTCTCCTTTTTTCTTTTTCACAAGCATATAACAAATGCCGCATGTTGCACTTATCATAGTCATATACATATTGTTGCAAACAACAAATGTGGTTGTTCTTTCAATGCATTTCATTTCATTTCTTTTCGTTTTCATTTTTCGTTTTTCAATTTTCAATTTTTATTGAAAATATTGTTGCAAATATAAGTTTGTGGACAGGCGAGTGTGGAGGGTTGTAAGTGTATGTGTGTGTGTTTAAGTTTATATGACCAATGCATTGTTTGTTAGAGAAGAGCCATAATGACGGTGGCGGCATTTTTATAGAATTTACAAAAGAATCTAAAAAAGACAACAACAACAACAACAATAACAACATGAGCTCCTCATCAGCATTATCCATACCTATTTATCCAACACAATACAACACAGGCACACATAACCACATGCACACACACATACACACACACAATCATTTGCTGCTGATGTTGATGCTTTCCCTGGCAATTGCTTATGACTTCTTTGCAACAACCGAACATATAGTTGCCGTTTATCGTCGTCATCCTACTCTATTCATAGCTGCTGTGTTTCAGCAAACCAGCACGTTCTCTCTCGCTATGCCATGGAAACAAAATACAGCAACCACAACAACAACAACAACAACAGAAAGTATAATCATGGAATTGCACAACTGTTGCGGTAATATATGCCTTTTAGCTCTTGTGGGTTTTTTGGTTCTGCTCTTTTTGGTCTTTGTTTTTGTTTTTGTTCTTGTTGTTGTTGTTTTGTTTGGTTTTTTGCTTTTCTTAAGTAGATGAATAATTTAAACAAGTGATGATTTGGATTATCCCATCTCTCTCTCTCTCTCTGTCCCTGTCTCTCTGTGTGTATGGTTGCGAAATTAGCATTAAAATATCAATTGCTAATTTGTATTATAAACCGCACTCCACTCACTCACTCACTCACTCCCTCCTTCTTATACAATATAAACCTTACACACATATGCACACAAACACACTCGCAGCACACGTCGTCATGCTGTCGTCTTGTTGATAAAGTCGCTGGATAATGAGATCTATGGCCATAGATCTACGCTTTTATTCTGTTTTTTTATATTTTTTTTGGTTGCCTCCTGCAATTTATTCATTAAGGCGGTGTGTGAGTTCTTCTTAAATGCAGTTACGTTAACCAAACAACATGCTCGTGTGCTTGTGTGCCTGCTGCATCCATGCATACCTTTTTTTCCAGAGGAATGATTACATGACTTATCCATTGCATCCATTCCCCAAATCCATGTGCTGTGCATGATGCAGTCAGTAGTTGTATAATCAGGATTGGCTGGCTTGCTTTACAAATTGATAAATATTTATTTCTTATTCCTACATTTTTTTTCTTTCTTTCTCTCGTCGTTTTATTTCCCATTTCATTTTATTTTATTTTCTTTTATTTTAAATATTTATCGTATCGTTGAGTTGAATTCAATTTTGGCTATTCTAATGGCGGAACCGAGCGCGTAGAAATCTTTGATTATTTGAAGATTTCGCACATTTTTTTTTTGTTTTCATTGGTAATTTGCAAATCAATTGCAGTCCAATCCAGCATTGCATGCGTTTGTTGCCTCGTAACACCTCATGGCGGCATTGTATAATCCTAAAGTTTATATGAGGCCAACATTCAAATGAGCAGCTAAAGCTGTAAAAGCATGGCGAAAATATCGGGTTAGCCATTATACGGTTGCAAAAGTAATACAAAAATCAATGACACTTTAATTTCACTATAATGCTTGCATCTTGCGATCATTTACGAAGTACTTACTTACTTAATTGGCTATTAACAACTCGATTAACGGATATCGTCCTGCCCTAACACATCCTTCTAGGCGCCTCTGCTTCTTGCACGCCTACGCCAGCTGTTCACGCCAATCGATGACAGGGCTTCTTCGATTTGGTCCTTCCAACGCAAACAAGATCGTCCTATTCGCCGACTTCCGCAGATCCCCGCATCAAATACCCGTCTCGCCGGAGGATGCTCCTCCTTTCGAACGACATGGCCGAGTCAACGCAGGCGCTGGATATTAATAGGCTGCACAACGTCTATGTCGTTGAGGAACTCTTACAGCTCACTGTTGGATCTTTTCTCTCGAATATTCTCAAGGCTGCAGTATCAGTGCTTAATAAATGACCACCTAAATGACCACCTTGGAAATAGTTTTCGATCCTTTTGAGTTAGTTTTCGTCCACTTATTCCCACATTTCGGGTGGCATAGCTGTCATAACTCGGCGATTGTAGGTTTTCAAAGGGTCCAACGTTATGGGTTTTAATCCTTATGATTTTGTTGACCAACTGAAGCCGAAAAAGGTGCAACTGTTCTCTCGGCAAACTTCTCAAGAAATAAAGCTGAAAATGGTTGCATTGTTTTGTTCATGGCACCGTCTTGTTGCAACCGCATACCGCCTAATTCATAATTTTTTATTGCAGGTCGAAAATTTGGTTACCGCATGGTCCTAGCGCTTGTATGGTAAACGACCTTTAAAGGTCATTTTAAAAATGTAATTCAGTGATACCTACAGTTACCCTTTCATGATACTGTGGCCGCAATTACTTCTGGATTGTTTGTAGACGTAATCGTACGTACGTAACGTAACGTAATTGACCATTACAACCCTTCAGTCAGGATTACGGCCTAGCTTCGCACACCACTCATGTTGTGTGTGTTAATTTTATACATGAGTGGCGGGACCTACAGTTTAACATCGACTCCGAACGACTGATTTTTGAGGAACTTTTTCATGGCAGGTTTATTTACTCTGAGTTTTTGCTAGAAATCTGCTGAGAGGAAGTCGCTGAAGAAATATTTCGTTTTGATGTCAGACCTGGGTTTGAACCTTGACTTTACATCTAATATGTCAACACACTACCTACTAGACTACGGCGACTTCGACTTTTGTAGACATAATCACCGAGTAAGAAATGAGGTTAGGTATGTAGGTAGAGGTGACAGTCTACTCAAGATAATGGGATAGATACGCTTAGGCCATATATGATGTCAAAGTCGTTTATTTCCCCTAGTCTTGGAACCATACAGAGCTTCTAATGATGCCACTTAGACTTCTAGTGGCCATTGTCGATAGACATGACAGTTTACACCTCTTTCTTGTCTCCTCGGCTTCTACAGAAGTTAATTGCTGTAGGATACTAATCCGTCTCCCTAATGTGTCCATAGTGCAATACCCAGTAATAACTTCAACTACTATGCAGAGCATGCTTCTTTAGAGTTTAGACATATTTCCCGTTTATTCGTCATCCAGCCTTGGCCAGATTTGCTGTGGTATCTTAAGCGTAATTAAAGCTGCCCAGACAAGCAAATCATAATCGGATTGTAAATTATAAGGGCGCAGGTTATGAAATGGTTCGCCAATGTAGAGAACTCACCGGATATTTAGGTGGTCGTACCACATTCATCACCACTGCAGAGTCACTGTGCCTAGGTACCCATATGATCCAACGTCGCGACAGCCATAAGTCGATTAGAGGTCGTCACGATAGAACCTATGCTAACAACGAGGTTTAGCTGCCTTTACAATAACGATTCGGTGAAATTGGCCTAAAATTATCACCAATGCAGACGTACATAGGTGAAGTAAGCCGACACCACAACTAATCATCAGATTGAGATTAGTAATCCTGTCAAGGGACATCATACTAGCATCAGTAGGTTATAGTAGGTCTGATCATTTGCTGTATAGATTTAGTGACACTTCCAATAGTTAAAGGTTGCATAAAATGGTATTTCGAATTTCCTTTAAAAAAACAAGAGTTTTTTTCTTTCAAAAATCGTTCATTTGGCCTTGAAATTTTGTGTTAAAATTAATAACATTCTAGAGGTCATTATACTGATATTAAAACTTAAATAATGTTTGTTTATTCAAAGCTTTTCTAAGCTTTTATTTGCTGTTTATGCAGCGATAACACAAAAATGCTTTTTCCCTAAACCTTTCAGTAATACTTTCTCGTACTGCATGCAAAAAAAGGTGGGTGATGAAAATATCATTTCACTGACAACAACATTTCAAGGTTAAAAAATGAAACAAATAATCATTAAAATTGCATATCTAATCAACATTTTTTGGACTTACTAAATAGAATGCATGAATTATATTTTTTTTTTTTGTTTAGATAAGTTTTTAATTTAGAAATTCTTTGCTACTTATGGAGACCATAATAGCACCTGTTGGCAAAAGTAATTCTGCGCAAGATTGGCATGGCATGTTAAGGGGTATATGTAAACAAGATCTTTATTTTGTTGTATTCAAGTTCACAAGCGGCCTTCAGGTCCCTCCTTGATGGAAGGCGGCGAGTATCCACTGAATTATTAACTAATGAGTGCAGTGTAGCCCAATCCCTTGGAGTTTAAGTTGTTACTAGGGCTTGGAACCATAACATAAAAACGTTTTTCAATGAAAACCACAACACCAAAGTATGATCTTAGTTTTTTATTATGCTCCTATGAGATGATGTAGTATCGTAGTTAAAGAGTCAGAGCCATCAGATTCAAACTTCTGAAAAGATGAAATAATTTTCATCATTATTCTCGAAAGTTTCTCACTTAATGGATTACATTTCTCGCCAAATATTACATCCAATAAGAGCCCGAACGACATTGAACCCCCAGAGACAATAATATTACCAAAGACAGTCATAGAAAGGACGAGCTCTGTTTCCTCTTGACAAAGAGTAGGACTTACATAATTAGCAAAAAGTTGTTCACCGCTTCACAATGCAAATCCAGTAAAATACGATAAAATAGCTGGATATTCTATTACAACCAATTAAGCCTTCCGCGACAGCAGTTAATGTCGTGTAAATACGGCATTTACTTCTTATCCCACAGAGGTTAATGCCGCATGTATACGGTTTACTTACACTTTCGCGAACACTGACGCAGTATGGTCAGTTGCGGCGTCGTAAAATGTTGCAAAGTGTGAAACAGATGAGCCCTTACGAATGGTTTAATTCAGAAATCCTTATGGAAAAAAAACTCTGAGAGTAAATAAATTTGCCATGAAAATGTTTCTCAAAAATCTGTCGTTTGGAGTCGACTTTAAACTGTAGATCCCGCCACTCATGTATAAAAAGTAACGCACACAACATAAGCGGTGTGACAAGCTAGATCGAAATCCTGGCTAAAGGGTTGTATGAAACTGCAAACTAATCACCTGCTTAGATGGCAAAGCCAGTAAATAATAAAATAGATGGAGAATATGCTGTATGATAGTCGTATGATCATTAAACAAACTAAAAAGGAAATAAAAAGAATTTTTTTTATTGCATTCATCCATCTTAACATACATATGTACATATATGTACATGCTTATTGCAATTGCATAATTTCATTATTTTGCATAAAAGTGCTGCTAAACGAACACAAAACCGTAAATCACTTAACACGTATTGATTACAAAAATATTTCAAATACTTTTTATTTTTGTCCATTTCGAATAAAATATTACCAAATACGGACAAAATTGTCACTATCTTATCAATAAAATAAAAGCCAATAATAATAACACATGCAGTACATGTGTACCTTAAATTCAACAAAAAATATATCGCATGCTACACAATTTTAAAGTAAAAAGTTGTGAATATTGCAGAGGTTTCAACAAACCCCTACCCATAAGCAGCTAAATAAGTCATAAAACAATTTTCATTCATAAAAATATCCACACACAAATAACAAAACACAGCACAACGTAAATAAGGAGTGATGCATACACGAACGAACTCTTCTTAGTCACTTGATGGACGAACGTATATGATCAAACATAAAACATGTTCGATGACAATACGAAATGGTTAACGATATACTAGAACATAGCAGCAGTAAAGCTGCAGGCGCCAATTAAACGTGAAGCTAAAATACTCTTTAAATAACAACAACAACAATAAATATGCAAATTTGTGTTTTTTACTTAAAGCCATGGCTTTGTTTTGTTTTGTTTAGTTATTGTTGAGTCATCTTCAGCTTCATGTGTTTTGTAGCAAACATGTTGGAACAATTTTCTTTGGGATTTTGAGTTTACCAGTAAACGCGTGGGTGTTTATGTTGTTTCAAGTTATAACGTTTGATGTTTGAGTTCGTAGTGTTCGAAGTGGTTGAAGGTAAAGCCGGTTTGTTCATACCCGGCCAATTACGACAACTGTTTTGCACAGCATTTGCCGTATAGTTGTGCATGAATAGATTTCAGTCCGTTAACGACTACAAATGCTGACGGATGTTGATAGCGCGTGTGTACAAAAATTAAAATAACACATGTTCTGTTTCAAAAAATAATAAAAAAGAAAATCTCAAATGAAAATAAATTTTTAATAAAAAAAAAATCAAACAAAATATTCTATGAGAGAAAAAAAAATAATTTTTAACAAAATATACAAAGTGAAAAACCTTAAAAAGAAATTACATACAATATGTTAAAATATTATGATTTTATTTTAATTTAAACAGTTATTAAAAAATAAAACAAATCAAATAACAAGTGTTGTTGTAAAATAAAACAACAAAAAATATATTTTTATTTTATTAAAAAAATAAATTAATTAAACTTTTATAAAAGTTTTATATTGAAAACATAAACAAACAGGAAAAGTTAAAAAAATTTTAATTTGAATACTTAAACGTCCCGCCGCTTATTTGGATTACGCGCCTTTTTGGATTATTTATTGTTATTGTGCAGTTGACATTTGACCTAATTTGTTTTTATTGGGATTACCTAGTTTAAACGCCATTCATTCATATATTTATACCTCGCTTTTAACATGGCTGCCGATTTAACAACAACAACAACTCCTTCAACCGAAAATCTCTACATGCATTTAAATGCTTCCGAATTATCAGCGATTATAATGAAAGGTAAGTTTCGAAAATTTTTATACTAATTTTTAATTTTTAGTTTTTTTTTTTAAATTTATTTTTAATTTTTTTAATTAAAAAAAATATATTTTTTATCATAAAAATTATATCCGTTTTAGAACCTGATAAAAACTAGGTTAAAACCAATTAATTTTTTTTTATAAATTTAATTGCATTCTATTACTGTTATGAAATATTTCTACAACGTTGTTGTATGGAATTATAAATAATATTAGCATCAATCAGTTATAAAACAAAGCTAGGCTTAGAGATTAAAAGACAATAATTTTCTCAGCTTAAAGATGACCTTTTTAAAAAAAGAGTTATTGCGCATGTTCGTCATATAATGTCGTAGTAAATATTTTGCGTCGCCTACAAATTTAATTCTTATAAAATAGAAAACGTCAAACACAATAAAATGAAATTCAATAATTAAAAAACCCATGGCTTTATTAGGATTAGCAATTGAATTTCAGTTGCGTTGCCAGTGAAAGTATTTAGTGTTGGTTGTCAGTTGCGATCTGTAATAAAATCCTTGGCAACTCAAACCATAAAACATTTAAAAATTAAAATAAAACAGAAAAGTTATATTTCTAAATTAATTAAATCCCATGAAGAAAATTCTATAAAAATTTTTTTTTATTCTCTAAAAAGCAAATATTCACACTAAGCAAATATTTATATAACCCCTTCTATTCAAAAAAGAAAAAGGTTTTTTATTGAAATGTATTCAATACTGCATGCTTTTGTAGCATTTATTTTAAATTCAAACAATTATTTGCTTAATTTTCTGCTTTTCTGCATCAAATATTTGCGTACTCTGACAATACCTTGAGCTTCTGTAAAGTTGCCTAATACACAATTAAAAAAAAACAGTTGTTATGTAAGCGCTTTTTATTTTCATTTCCATTTTTCGTTCTCCTATGACCTATGACAGCGATACTTTTTCATAAGTCTTTCTGAAACCCAAAATATATTTTCAAATAAAAACTTTTCAGAACTTATTTTATTCAAATAAAGCAAGGAAACTGTGATTAAATAACAAATTAATTAAGATTTCTACTGCGCAATTCACTAGCTAATCAAATGGCTTTCGATTAGTTTTTCGCACTTTTCGATTATTCACGTAGACATGGTCAAACAAAGGGGTATGGTCACCAAATCGCTTGAGGTTTTTTTTTTTTTTGCCAATTATCGTTGCCAATATGAAGAATTGCTTTTTCTGGGAAAACTTCGTATGCAATAAAGCTAAAATCGATCGAGTTCTGTAGTTAAGACAACATTCTTATCATAACACAGACTGACAGACTTATCAAAGACAGACTGGAAGAACTACTTCCAGCATCATTTTCAAAGAAATACGATCAATGACACCCCCACACTGTAATGCACACCAAACACTTACTTTTTCGTATGCAATGTCTTCGCCAGAATCACTTCTAGGTTCTCCGAGACCAATAAGCGGCAATTTTGTTTGTTAACGTAACCACCATGTAAGAAATAAGGTTCATCGCTAAAGAAGGTTTTGCTTGAAAAATCAGCATTGAAAACCTATTGCTTTATCGCTCAATAACCATATCTGCGGCTTTAATTGTTATATAAGTCGGACTTAATATGGAATAGGTGTGCAAACGACAATACGTCATAATAAATCGACATGGATTGTACAAATTGTTTTCCTAGGTTAGGTTAGGTTAGGTTAGGTTAGCGTGGTAGCTTTAATTTACCTAAAAGCTCACTTGAGCACGCATAGCGGCACGTTGTGATGCGTTTCCTAATGGCAACGATATTTTCGACAGCGCTTACATTACGATAATGCCCTGACCACTGACCTCATGTAATGTTTCTAGTCTCTTTGAATTTGTTCATGATCAGCCACTTCTTTGAAAATTAGTTTGATTGGCTAAGCTGAAAGCCTTACATATAATTCAAGTTATATGTGCTTAATCGGGTACAAGTTTTGATAGGGAATTGATCCGAATACATTCTTAATTCTGCCCCTAATTCTTATTAAAGATTATTTTAAATGCTTTAAGTAAATTCATTAATTGATTTCGGCACAAAACTCTTTTCAATATGATTATGACTTTTGAAATCATATCCCCAAAAACGCCGTCGGCTATATGGTTTCCTAAGATCCATTTTTGTTAACACCCTTGTCTAGACATTTTTAAAAACTTTAAGCCACTTAAACTTATTAAAATACTACGTATACTCGTACGTACGTATGTGTGAACATACATGCCCATTTAAGTATTGTTTAACCGAATTAAGCAATTAAATGAAACAATCATAAAATTTAAACATTAAAACAATACTAACAACAACAACAACAAATAATTCAATTATTTTAAATAAAAATAATACAACACCTGTTTATTATTAAAACAAAACGAAAACCAAAGAAAAAAACATTAAAATTGAAAGAAAAAACGAATTTAACAATAATAAACACCCACTTAACGAAAAGCAACAATTTAAAATAAATAAATAAAAATAAAAATAATAATAATAATTCACATACACATTAAATAATAACAAATTGAAGCATAAAATAAAAAAATTTAAAAAAAAAATAATTTCGAATGTGAAACAAATCGATTCGAAATGAGAAGAATTTCAAATGAGAATGGGGGTGAGAGCTAAACAAATGAAATTAATTGTTTAAAAAAATTTTATAAAATAATAATAATAAAGAAAAATACCCACAATGTTGTGTATATTTATACAAATGAATTGATTTATTAAAAAACTATTAAAAGATTATGAAATTATTCATAGGAAAATTGATTAACCCTTTCATGCCCGAATTTTTTGAGCCAGAGCTAAACATTTTTTAAGGACATGTGTATGTTAATCATTGACCTAAATATGAAGTGATATTAAATTCAGAGTCGTACGTATTCTGGTTTTATACGTTTTTAACCAAGCTTGTTTGCAAAAAAATCTTTTAAAAAAATTAAAAATTACGGAATTTATGAACAAAAATGTACAATGTTGCCTATAGGCAACATCGGGCATGAAAGGGTTAAATAGCTCCCTCCCCATCCTCTAGAGAGAAAGATATAAAAAATGCACGTAAAGTTACCCTGTATAGTCTCACAGATGGCTTTATTCTAAGGCAAGAATATATGTCAACCCTATCACTCTAGAACCTGCTTCCATAGGACAACTACTTGCTTAGGTGGCATTAAAATTCAAGGGCTTAGTAAGGAAGCCTGCTAGCGTAAGGATATTCAATTCCTATTCGATTTCTGTTTTGTTGCACCACAAAATTTGTAATTGTATTGTAATAAATGAAAAGAAATAATTTATCCTGAGTATGAAACTACTAAAGATGGCTTAAGGCCCCATATTCCGATACTTTCATTTCGAAATCGCTAATTTTCCATGACTCTGCTTATAAATTAGAATGAATTTAACCAATAAAATTGGTTACATTGGCTTTGTGACCCACTGCGATTTGTGACTTGTTGGCATACATCTGCGACTTATGACAATCCCACAAGAAAAAGGGCAAAATCCCATGATCTCCATGACCAGTTAGCATCTACTCTTTGTGAGATGACTATGCCTTTGACGTCGCCGTAGTCTAGTAGGTAGTGTATTGGCTTATTAGACGTAAACGCCAGGGTTCGAGCCCTAGGCCAGACATCAAAATAAAATACAAAAAGTATTTCTTCGGCGACTTCCTCTCACCAGATTTCTAGCAAGAACTCTGAGAGTAAATAAGAATTGCCATGAAAAGTTTCTCAAAAATCTGTCGTTAGGAGTCGACTTTAAACTGTAGGTCCCACCACTCATATATAAAAAGTTAACACACACAACATAAGTGGTGTGAGAAACTAGAACGTTGTACAAATGGGTCAATTCGACCTCCTGGTACTGTACTTGTCTTAATTGACAAGTACACGTTCTCTAACTTAACCTAACCTATGCCTGCAAATCGCTCGTGCAAAATATCCAATGGTGGCATGAGTTATGTGGCTCGTAGGCCCTTAATATTGACTTTGGTGCTTAGATCATTGAATTCAGAAGAATTGATTACCAAAAGAAGTTGGTAATCATCGACTTATTGTGCCTGTCCAAAATTTTTCTTAAAAAAATATGGGCCGATGGCAGCCTCACCAAATCAAAATCTACACTAAACAGTGACTTCTTCTGATTGTATCGTATGCTCTTGGTCCTCAGGGGGATTGGTATTGTTTCAAATTAGACAATTTTGTTTGTTAACTTGTCCATTCATTCTGAAATTAACCTGATCGCATAAGATGATTTTTTTGTGCGCCACTTTACCCGAACTAAACACCCATTTGGATACAAGAATTTTATTATTTGCATGGGATGTTGAATGCTATACCCTTCCCCTTAAAGATTTGGCAAAACAGACTGTAGTATACCTATGATTACTAACTTCATACTAGATGTAAGTTCTACAAGATAGCTGTTATCAATTGTCGAAGTATGGAAGTCCTTGTTGGAAGAGGACACTAAAATTTTTAATTTTTTTCAAAAACCAAAAAAAAATTCTTTCTTTTTTTTGTTTTAATTTTAACACTCATTGATTTGGCAATATTTTGTTTTTATTGTTTTTGCTGTTGTTTATTTTCTTACCAAATTCTGTTTTATCGATTAAGTCAACAGTAAAACGTCAGCAAAAATTAAATAAACGTTGAGTAGTTAAAATGAAATGAAAACAACGCAAAGTATTTAAACACAAAAAATAATATCAGATTACGTTTAAAAAACAGATGAAAAAAACAAAAAAATACGCCACAGAATGAATTTTTTTTTTGCAAAAATTTTGGTTTATTTCGATTGCTTTATACACGTTTTTATTTATTTAAAAAAAAAATTTTTTATTATAATTTTTTATTTTTTGTTTTTAATTTTTTTGCAAATTTACGTTTTGCTCAAATACTTGACACCTGTTGACACTTGGTTGCCGTCGTTGCGTGTGTAATTTTCAACAAATACCCCCAAAAAAATTAAAACGAATAAATCCACTGAAAGGCAAAGTAATCTTTTTTTTAATTTCATATTGAATTTTGTAATGAATTTTATAAGTGTATTCCATATGTATGTATATATGTAAAGGTATTATTTTTGAGCGCAATTCCTTTACATTTTGTATTGGTTTCAATTTTTGCGTTTTTTTTTTGATGTATTTCTGCTTGTTCAATTGGAAAAAAATAAAAATAAAAAAAAATTAAATAAACATTAAATAAATTGGCACATTGACTTATCGAATTTCCAGAAAGCAACACAAATAAATACAAGAAAAAAATTATGGCACAAAATTTCTTTTTAATTAAAAGCAAGAAACCTTTGGAAAAATGTATTTAAAGTGTTTTAAAAAAAACTATTTTTTTCCATTTAGTTTGGTTTAAGGTTTTTAAACTTTTAAAGGTTTTTATAGAAAAAAAAAGAAAAAAAATTCTTTCTTTTATATTTTATTTCTTTCCAAATGTCATAAAAAACGTGCTAATATTTATGGCTTGTATTAAATTTTGTTGTTGTTGTTGTTGTTTTTTGTATTTGATATGACGTGATTTCATTTTGAAAAAATTATATTCGCTTTATTGAAATCAAGTTCATTAAACGCTTTAATTTCAAATTGTTTTAATAAGTAAAACAAAATCACAGAAACCTTAACAAAAAAATCAAAATCAAAACAACAATAATTAATTCTTTAAATTTGAATTTTTATTAAAAAAAAAAAGAATACAAAACAAAAATTATAATAATTGTTGCATTATAATTATTTAAACAACAAATGAAGCATTACGAAGAGATTAACTTTAAACACAAAAAAAAAAAATTGAATAAAAATGCGTCATAATGTCTGGCATCAAATGCTAAATACGTCTTAATCAGCTGTAAGATTGGTTCAAATTGTCACACTTGCGATATTCTAGGCATTGCGATGATGCATAGATCTGTCTTCATCTGTAATGCTTTCATACATATACATACATACGTACATAATTTGGTCATTACAACCTTTCAGTCAGTATTACGACCCAGTTCCTCATACTACTGATGTTGTGTGTTAATTGTATACATGAGTGGCGGTATCTACACGTTTAAAGTCGACTCCCAACAACAGATTTTTATGAAACTTCGTGGCAATTTTATTTTACTCTCAGAGCTTTTGTCAGCGCTGTCACGTAATAACCAAATACTTCACCTAAGTCACCGTAGTCTAATAGGTAGTGTGTTGTCTTATTAGATGTATAGCCCGGGTTCTTATCCCAGGTCAGACGTCAAAACGAAATATGAAAAATTATTTCTTCGGCGCTTTCCTCTCAGCAGATATCTGGCAAAAACTCTGAGAGTAAATAAACCTGCCATGAAAAAGTTTCTCAAAAATATGTCGTTCGGAGTCGACTTAAAACTGTAGGTCCCGCCACTCACTTATAAAATTAACGCGTACAACATGAGTGGTGTGAGAAGCTAGGCCGTAATCCTGACTGAAGGGTTGTAATGGCCAATTATGTTTGCATGTGTACTGTACCTACCAGACAAGGGCGACTGCCTTAGTGGAGAAATCTTTACATCCATAGAAATAACTGGGCATTAGGGCCTGAATGTGTCATTGGGCTGTATTCTTTCGCAAGAGAAGCACTATGGCCGTAAGATAAATGACTTTTTTTTTGGGCAGCAATTGCGTTTCAACTGGCCCATACTTCGAGCCATTCAAACTGTCTGATTTTGGTTTTATTGCAGGAGAAGTTTCCAGAAAGAGTAATTTTATGATTTGAGGATGTCTACTGGACACCAAGATCATGCGCTTGAAAGCCGGTAAACCGGAATTTTTGTAGGATTACGCCAAAGACCATGTCTAAGCGTATAGTTTCCTGACGATGGAACATTTTACCACCAAGATACCAAGATGTGGGGTAAAGTGGTAGAGGTTTTAACTTTTGCCATCCATCCAGAAGCGTTGAAGTAAATATCTTTGCATTTCGTGCATAATGACAAGGTTCAAGCATGAAATAATGAAGGGAAAGTCTGATTAAAATTAAAGCCTTATGTTGGTTTTATTGAACTTTACTTTACTTTACTTTAAAACTGCAAAAAATCTCTTTCTTTTTAAGCTACTTTGTATGCTGAATTTAAATTTTATTTCATGGTATTTAATAATTAATTTTCAATTTTTGTTGAAATCTTTTCAAAATGTCTTTAAATATCGATTTGCGAATATAAATTTTGATAAATATAGAAATGAATGAAGGAATGAGTGGGCATTTGATTGATTAAAAATATCAACAATTTCTTCTGTTTCGTTTTCTTTTGATTTTCATGATTATTAAGTCATTGAAACAACGTGTATGATTTACGTCAAATAAATTAAGGCGATGATCAATGCAAGAATATGATTTGAAAATCAATTTGAACGTCATAAAAAGAAAAAAAAAATAATGATTACTACTTAAGGCATCAGTGTAGTAAAGAGTACAACGTACTCGTATACATAGGTATGGTATTGTAAATTGTGGTCTGCATTTCTGTAAAGATGTCTTATACAATGTCGTTGCTGATGATCATATTTAATTAAATGGAAATCTATTTAAATTTATTGTATTATTTTCTAAAATAAATCATATTGTATTGCATTGGATTTATTAATCACTTCCGAGTTACATATTTTCATGGTGATTAAGTGGAAATAATATTTTTGTAATGAAAAGTTTTTAATCCCTTAAGGGTAATTGCTTTTGATTTAAAAGATTTTTCTTTTCACTTTTTTTTTCGTTTTCTTAAATACAGAAAATTAACCAACAAAGAAAGTATTTGAAAAGAATATAAGAAAAGAAAAAATGATTTTTTTATGGCGCCACATGGCAATGCCATTAGTTTTTCATTTTCTTCTTCTTTTTTTTTTTGGTGTTCCGTTGGTAGTCATCTTGTCTCTCTACGTTTAACAATCTCCAATTGTATAGAGTATATCTTGCCACATCGATGAAATAATATTCATATAATCATGGCCATACCATAAGACAGTAATTTTTTTTTATTTTTTTGGGTGCAGATTGTAATCATCTTCATGCCACAACCCCATTTAACCACCCATTTCATGTTGAATTCTGAACAGCACAGCACAGCACACTAAGTAAGGAAACAACGAAAAAAAGCCACATTTATGACACACAGCTGTGTCATCTCATTTTGTACGTTTTTTCTTTTTGTTTTCTTTTTTGAGTATTTCAGCTTCAGCTTCAGTTTCAGTTTTTATGTGTTTTATAAACAAGATTTTTATTTGGCCAAAGAAGGAATTTATAAACCATGTGGCTCTAGCAGCAGCAGCAGTAGACAACACCGCCACCACCACCACCACCCATACGGTCGGTTTACATTGTTATTTAAATTTTCCCCACCATACTGCCACTTTTGGTGTTCGTACTGCTGCTGCTTGCCACTACTGTCACTGTACATTTGGGAAATGAAAAATTCTTGTTTTTTTCTATTACTGTGGCTGTTGCTATTCCTGCTGCTGCTGCTGTTGTTAAAACGTCAGTTTGTCTATAAATTTTTGTTCCATTTGGTTTTTGCCAATTTGTTACTTATTTTCCTCCAAATTTTTTTTCGTTTTTATTTTTTAAAGGAAGTTTCTTTTCTCCTCTATTTTGTTTTTATGTTTTCCAGTTTTTATTCTGTGTTGGGTTCTTTTTTCCTTTTGTACGTTTTATTGTTGTTCTCTTTGAGTAATAGAGACCATAATTTGTTGAAAGTGTAAATTTTTGTAGTCATGATTTGGTTTTTTTTTTCTATTTGTATGAGAGTATCAGTAGAGTTTTATTTTTTGGCGCCATCTGTTTTGTAATGGCAAGTTTTTTTTACTGCTTTTAATTTAAATCTTTTTTTATGGTTTTTAATAATTGATGAATGTTAAAACGACACTTGGTTTAGGAATGTTTTTTTCCAAATTATGTACATTGTTTACACGCATATTTTTTTGCACGCAAAATTTTTGGTTTTACTATTCGAAACACATTAAAACTGTGAAAATTTTATACATTTTTTAATTAATTACATTGTTTACATATACATTTACATAATTTACACATAATTTGCACCTAATGCCAAAATACTTCTTTTTTAAACATTTTTATTGTTTACATAACGTATGTAAATTAAAAATCTTGAACATTTTCAAGAAAAATACATTTGTTTTTCTTCATTGTTTACATGCCCAAAATATTATAAAATCGGTTTTAAGCATCCAAAATTAATTTTATTTTACATTGTTTACATAATGTAAAAAATTATTTTTATACTTTTAAAGACCAAATCATTACAAAACTCATTACAAACAAACAAATTCAAGCTTTTTGATCATTGTTTACATAACGTAAAATATAAGTTTACATTATTTACATGATGTAAAAAATTATTTAATTATTATAAGATACTTTGTCTACATCATGTAAATTTTTTTTTACATTATTTACGTTAATGTTTTGTTTTTCAATTAATTTATTGAAGTCAATTGAATGTTTTTAAATTCAAATCTTCACTTAAACAATAAAATAAAATAAAAACAATTATTGAATTGTATAATTAAAAAAATTGTTTAATTCTTTACATTGCAAATACAAAGTAAACAATGTAATAAACCTGAATACATTGTATACACAATTGCTGTAAATGTTATATGTATAATAATAAAAAATTTTAAATTTAACTGCTTATTACTATGTAAACAATGTCTCACTTACATCTGCAAAGCATGTTTTTTTCTTTTTATTAATTTCCATTTTAAAATTATTTTTTTTTTTGCCAATGTTGACACTTGCTTATAACTTACCCTGATCGATTATCACTAATAACTGATGGCTCCGAATGGAAAAAAAATAAAATTAATTATTCCAAGCGCCATGACAGAGGCAGGTTTTAATTAAAAATGCGTTAAACGTTTTACACAAATGATGTATGTACATGTGTATGTACATACATATGTATGTATGCAAACATTAAGTAAAAAAAAACGTTTAAAATTTATAATAAATGTTTTGCAATTATTTAAATGATGGACAACATGACATTTGTTGTTATTCTACAGCTGACACAAAATCAAACATTGTGATTGTTATTGTTATTGTGTTATTTTTTTATTTTTTCTTTTTGGCATTATTTACAAAATGGCTAATTATTGCAAATAGAGTTTCATGTTTAATAAACATGTTTATTTTATTTAACATAAAAAGTTAAAGCAAATGACATGCTATGTTTTAAATTAAAACATGTTAATTTTTTCCCCCCATTTTAAGGTAATTTGGCTTGAAATTAAGGATTTTAAATTTCAATCAAATATTTGCAATTGAAAAATTATTGTAGAAAAAACACGCCAAAGCTTTGTTGTGTGTATGCCATTTAAAACAGCTGCTAATACAGTGTAAACATATTTTTCTGCTACACTGTTTAAGTTGTTAGTATTTACTACAACAGCAGTTATACTTACAATACACAATACATAAATAATAAAAACAAATAAACCTCATCTGTTTTATTAGTCATCTCTGAGTGTTTACAATTACAACAGGGTGAGAGAGGGAGAGGGAACAAAAAACACTCATATACAAAATAAAACAAATAAAAATATGAAAAAAGCTTTACAATAACACCACTTGATTACTGTTACAAAAACAAAGTTAACACCGTTTTGTTTTGAACTATAAAAATAGAAGAAAAAAACCAAAAACAAACGGTATTACAAACACCATCATACCATAACAGCTCAAACAATGCTAACAACACAATACAATACAACTTAAATTGTTGTTTTATTGCTTAATTTACCAAAATTGTATGTAAAACAAAAACAAATGTTTAACATTTGTTGTTACAACAGCAATAACAACAAATAACAAAAACAGTTGACAATAAATTTTATATTTCTCTCTCCGGCATTTACTACAACTTTTTATCAATTTTGTTTTCCTTTTAATCGCACAAAGTCCTACTCCTGCTTTTACACACACATACACATGCAAGCACATACATACAGATTTAGAGTAAATGAAAGCAATAAAATAAGATGATGATAATGATGTTATCATTTCATCATAATCATCATCAGCATGTGATATTATTGCTTAAACAATTGAAATGCAATTGTGTGTGTGTAAGAGACATCCAGAGAGAGAGAGAGTGAGTGAGAGTGTAGAAAAGTTGTAATACTACATGCAAATAATTGGAGTTTGGGTATGGCTGCTAAAAAGTTGTTTTTATTATTAATAAAGTGTTGAGCATAAAGAGTGGGGGGAAATATGACGCCTGTCTGCAGGGTTTGTTTTTTTTTTAAGGCAAAGAGTAAACTTGGGAGAGTGATGCTGTTAGAGTTATGGAGAAGCAAACTTGATTTCGCATTGTTTTCTTAGTGTTGGTTAGTGTTTAAAGGGGTGTTACAGTAGGGTTGAAATATTAGAACAGAATTTGAAATATTGAAGGATTTTTAATTAAATAAACTAGAGACCTGGGTAAAATTAAAACTAAATTTTTTTTTAGACATTGCTAATGCTTTCTAATTGTGGAAAAATAAGCACAAAACGTTTCTTTCTTGCACTATGGCTTGTTATAGTATCAATTGCTTTTAGAAAATTCTTGACTATGAACAAATTCTATTTGAGACAAAATTTCAAAACAATCTTGTTTGTATGTCCCTAAAGTAAAGTCAATTTAATACCTAAGAAATCAGATTTTCCTGGAAATGAGAAAAAAATTGAAGAACACTTGTTTCTATTTCTCTTTTATCTTTTACCTTTAATCAGCTGAATAGTTTTTTCCCTCTTTTTTCCTTGGTTTTGATAAAAGAACCGATAAAAATCTGTTTTATTGTTAACAGTTAACACCTGTAAAGGATCAAGTCACGTAACGTTGGAGATTTAAGAGTAAAAAAATTAAAAGAAAAAATTAATAATAATACCACGTATTTTCTTTATTTTTAGTTGTTGTTTTTTTCTGCTAGAGGGATGAAATATGATGTGAAAATAATCACTTGTTGTCACTTTGGTAACAGAGTAAATAAAATGATTGAGAATAAAAAGAAAGAAAATGAAAAGTTAAATAAAAACGTAAGATGAATAATAGTTATGTAGCTAACAATGGTTTTATTTTCTTTTTTCTCTATTTTTTCTCAATTTATTTACAAAGAATTTAGGGAGTTTTAAAATCCAGTTACAGCAGCTGGTTTAATTCTAATGCTGTAATAAAGGGAGTTTTTTTTTCGTTATGGAGGGGGATTTCAAAACACCTGTAGTTACCTGTTGCTAGTTGAAGATCTTTTTGAAATTTTTATAAAAATTTAAATTTATTTTGTTTGCATTTAAATTTGATTGGTATTTTTTAGTTTATTTTTAACTATTACAGTTTAGTTTTGTTTTAAAGGTTATTTAAAGGTTATCTAGTAGTAGGAGACTAGGCTAGTTCTTCTTTTTTTCTTAGTGGCTAAGCCTGAGACTGAACACATGTCCAAAGTTTCTTGCGATCTATTTTTATTTTAAATTTTAATCTCAACAACTATTTTAAACTAAACACACTTATTAAAGTGATCATGATCTTTTGTAGTAAAAAAATAAAACGAAAAAAAAACCAAAAGTCATAATTAATACGCATTAAAATACTGTCTCTCTTATCAGCCGGGAAATGTAAATACACGTTTCGTTTTTATGAATGAATTCTATGTACGATAGATAAGAGTTTGCTGGCATTAATAAATCAAAAACTTATATACTTACGTTAAATTGAAATTTTCCTTTTAAAAAGAAAAATTATTTCAAAATTTTTATAGAATTTTTTCCTTTTAATTTTTTTTTTATAAGAAACTTTCTATAAATTGCCGCTTTTTAAAAGGGAAAGAAATTTAAATAAATTATTATTGGCGCCATACTGCATTGACAATTTAAATTGATCAATGTATCAGGAAAGAAAGAAAAAAATACTACAACAACAACAGAAAAAATAGCCAATAAATTGAAACATATGCAAGATATGGGAAATTGCATGAGAAATATAATTGAACCATTATAAGCAACAACTAAATGAAATATTTCTTTTGACAACTCTTAAAAAAGAAATTGCAAAAAAATATACAAAAAAAAATACAAAATAAGAGTAAAAACAATATAAAAAAGTATGAAGAAAAGAAAAAAGAAATAAAACATCTGTTTAAATTATGAAAAGAAAAAAAAAAGACAGCAAAAAGACATCATAATCATCATCGTCATCGTCATAAGCAACGAAATCTAAATGTATACCGACAAACGCAATCATCATGTTTTTAAAAATGAACATAAAAAGCAAAGCAAAACAACAGATGGATACCGAAAACAGAAAAGCAATACAATATTCCGCAAAATACAAATAATAACCCCCAGAAAACGAAAAACTATACAAAGCAGCATCATCCAAAGCAACTACTGCCTACAAGCTACAACATACCCTATCACAACTCCCTACACTTCCCTCCTTTACACCACCATAAAAAGCTATATAATGTTGTGCGTCATTAAATACATTTAAAAGAAGGGGGGGGGGGGGTCTCACCGATAAAACCATCATAACTTATTTGGTTCATTCATATATTCATTCATATTGTATATGCCATAGCCAGGCATAGCACAATTGGTCATCATAATGATGATGAATTTGTGAATTTTATTTTGTGGTTGTTTTTTTTTGAAAATAAAATAAAAATGTGGACCATATTGAAATGAAATATTATTTATTGTTTAACAATATGCAAAACATTTATAATAAACACACCCATACATACATGCTTTTTTGTTACTTTTTTGCCACAAAACAATCAATTTGTAAAAGAAGAGAAAAAAAATATAAAAACAATAATCACTGATGACCGCCACCATCAAATCAAAAACCAGGTCTTGGCCACAGAAATAACACAGATTTGGCACAGTTTTTGAACTTGAGTTGTTGTATGTTTAGTTTCCTTATAAATTATTGAAAAGATTTTCAAAAAAAAAACATCACAAAAAAAAGATAAAATTATTAACAAACAAGACTTTGAACCAAATTAAATTGAAATGAAAGAAAAAAACTAAAAGAAATCATTAAAAATTAGACTCCACTGTACTAAGCCGACAAGTGGTTACATTGAAAACTCTTTTGCTTCTTAAATTAAAGAGCATGAGAAGCATGTGCATATGGCAGTAGTGGCCAAAATAAAACCAATGGAAGTTCATTTACATGCTTTTAAAAACAGCAGTTTTGGTTTGCCGGAAACAGATAAGTTTCGATGTAGTGGCTGTAGTCTAGTAGGTAGTGTGCTGGTTTATTAGACATGAGGCCACGGTTCAAACCCCAGGTCAGACAACTACAACAAAATGAAATATGAAAAATATTCCTCAGCAGATTTCTGGCAAAAACTCTGGGAGTAAATAAAATTGCCATGAAAAGTTTCTCAAAAATCTGTCGTTCGGAGTCGACTTTAAACTGTAGATCCCGCCACTTATGTATAAAATTAACACACACACAACATAAGTGGTATGAGAAACTAGATCGTAATCCTGACAATGGTTGTAATGACCAATTATGTATGTACACTCAGTCACAAAGTATACATACGGTTAACAAATTTCAGAAATTTTTTAACCAATCCGTTTTCGTTGAAAATCTTTATAATTGTCTGACATCTTTCTTCGATTTTAAGACGGTTTTTTGCATTGGTTCAGAAATTTGTGAAATTTGTTAATCGGATGTATAGCTTTGTGGGCCTGTGCAGGACCACAATTCAGTTCAATTTCAGAAATTTTTTAACCAATGCAAAAGACCGTCTTAAAATCGAGGAAACTATAAAGATTTTCAACGAAAACGGATTGGTTAAAAAATTCCTGAAATTTGTTAACAGTATGTATACTTTAGTAACTGTGTGTATGTGTAGATAACTTTCGAAGTAGCCTAGTGGCTATTGTGTGAGCTAACTAGACAACGATTTGACAGTTCAAACCCTTGTTTTGATTTCCAAAAGAAGGAAAACAAATATGTCCAGTGTCTTCTCTCAGAAGACTTCTGGCAAAAGCATTAAAAGCCATGAAAAATCTTCTCATAACTGTCTTTCACAGTTAAGGCATTGTGAGTGGTCAGGTGGGGTTATTGTTATGTGAGTTGGTTTCCAAGAAGGCCATGAAATAGACAAATTCAGACATTCTGCTATAATACTGCCTCTAACAGAAGCGATATTTTTGCCTATAATTACATTGCGATGAGGCTCAGGCATGGCTACATCTGCGGCGATTTCAGTCTCTTTATAATACTTTCAATTCTTAGCACAGCAGTACAACTATGACGACCGTAAACGTGCCACGTAATGTTCGAGAAGTAACCAAATTTAAGTCCCCATTTTTGTAGTAAATGTTTTAACTATTGCGACGTATTCTTCGGTTGGCAAACGAAGCTGCTTATTTGTACGTTTTTCTAAATGAATGGAACTTGAAATGCCTTGCCACATCGATAATTGTCATCAAGGAACTGTGTTTGTTTTGAATGTGAAAATAAATGTTAATTTCTTTCAGTGTTTTCTAGAAAGAAATTTAAATATACGACCAACCGCATATGCATTCGTCACTGGCTAAGTGAAGACTAAATTGAAGAACACAGAAGAATATATAAGTGGAGATCTCACATAATTATGCTAAGAAGTAGCCATAGCTTTTGGAATACATAAGCATAAATGTAAAGAGAGTCAAAGCTTATTTAAACAAAACTAGAATCAAAAATCATTAAATTCGATTAAATTCGAAACAAATTAAAAGCATAGACTAGTAGAATAGAGAGAGTTGAGAAAGCTTACATGCTTTCAAACATAACACAGCAATAGAGTCCACTATAATTATCAAATGCATATGACTATGATTCTCTGTATATAGATATAGTATGGGAAAAAACAAATTGTTATCTATACCAGAAAAAACCAACTTTTTTAATGCAATTAAAAAAAATATTCTAGAAAAAGATGAAATAAAATTTAAATTTCTTTTAAAATTTGTTTACAATCAAAACTATTACTGTGTTATGGTTGCTTTGTTCTACGCAAAATTGAAAATCTTTCGATAATCATTTTCCTAGCAATCACTGGCTGCATTATTTTGTTATGCTCCCACTCCTTTTAAGGTTAATTAGACAGGTTTTGTTTAACAAAAACTGTCATTTAATGTCGTTTTTTATTTTCGTTGATATAAGTTGACTAACAATGCTTGTTTACTTTGCTTTGCTTTGCTTTAAAATGAGAAAAAAAAAACAGTAGAAAAAATAGGAATTTTTGCTTTCAGTTAAAATACCAAAGTTGGTCATAGAGATTTTTCCTTTTTGCCACATGTCAAAGATGACAAGAGTAAAATTGTAAAAAAGAACTCTTAAAGACAATAAGCATTTTATTTCAATGCTTTTTTTTAATATTTTTTTTAAATTTATTTAAGTCATTTACCTTAAATGGTTGAAGCAAAAGGGAGTTTAAAACAAGAAGAGAACTTAAATAAAAATCAAATATTAAGAAATCTTAATAAATTAAACAAAAACTTTTCTTTCTTTTTAAAGCCATTGTGCAAAAGATCCTTACCACGGCTGTTTTCTTTGTTAAATTTACGCCTTTTTGTGTTTTCTTATTTAAAGTTTTATGTGAAACCATATTTTCCTTTTAATTAAAAACCAATTATCCTTTAATTAAATACCATTTCCTGTTATACTACCAGAAGAACCTAAACTCAAAACTTGAGAAGTGAAAAAACTAAAACAAAAACAAATTTCAAAAGGCAACACTTGTTGCTTCCATACACTTAAGGGGCTGTTTAATACAGATTTAATGACGTCGATGTTTTAAAGGTTTTGTTTTGTTACAACCATAACCACTACACCACAAACTGTGTCGGCAGGTAAAAAAAAATGAGAGAGTGTGGTGTATGCCAGGTCTACATATAATCTGGCCAATATATGGTGTGGTGTGGTTGGTTGTTTTTGGTTGCCTTTTTGCAAAACGCTAACCTGGCGTCAATAAAATAAAATTTTTGTTTTATTTGTATGTACCTCCGCAGCCAGTGTATTGTTTTCGTTTTAAGGTTAACAAGTTTAATGGCTTTGTTGAACTTGAAATTTTTTTAATTTTTTTTTTTTTTTGGGAAAAAAGGCTAACACACTGAAATTAATATTAAAGTAACGATATTAAAGCCCAAATATGAATACAAGTTTGAATTTATAAATTTTCTTTCAAAAAAAAAGCAGTCATACAACCAACCAGCTCTTAAAATCATGGTATCAAATCACACTTCATTTTATTTTTTATTATTTTTTTTTTTTTGATTTGAAATCATCCTGTAATAATGTACGTATTTATCATTTGATGAAATGTGGTTCATCAGGTTTAAAACACTTTGTGGAAATAAATTTGTTTTAATTTTTAAACCAAAAAAAATTTTAAGGTGTAGCAAAAAACCTCTTCTATTTAAAACTGGATTTCTGTTATTGTTTTCGTTTCTTTCTGAAACCTCTTTTGTTCGAAGGTGTAGGCGTATTTAATGCAAAAAAATAAAATTAAAAATTCCCCGGAATTTTTATACCTTGCCAGTCACAGTCATCATTTAAAACTTAAAGGTCCCATTAAAATATTTTTATAATAAAAATTAAAATGTCTTTTAGCATAAAATTAAAATATTTTAAAGCACAAAATATTAACAGCATCAATACGAATTGATAAAGCGTTACAAGTCCAATTGGTTCAGAGGCTTTGGTTTAATTTCTCTCCATCTGTCCATTCATTTTAGTTAAGCTATACGTAGTTATAGTTGTCTGTTATAACCTGGTATTCAATATGCCTACCATACCTATTTTTTTTATTTATTTACTACCAAAGCCATCTTGGTAGACCACCATTCTATAGCTATACCGACAGTGGTAATATATAACCCTGTGAGTTACTTGATTCACATTTTTTTTTCAAAAATTCTGTATATACCTACTGTACGGTACTTTTTAAAAACTTTGATTTAAGTTATGCAAATTACGTGATTTTTTTTTATTAACAAATTATTTTAAATCACTTCAAAATATTTTTTCAAAAATTTATTCATTTCATATTTGATTTTTTTCATATTCTTTCAGGTTCACCCCATTCAAATGATCGTGATGCTGGCTTTTGTTCCGGCAGCAGTGAGGGTGGTGATGACTACTTTAGCGATAATTTACGTTTGGAACCCAGTAGTCCTACGGATAATTCCGAAGACTCCGTGGAAGTCAAAGTTGCGCCCATTTCTCTGGTACGTAACAAACGTAAAAGTTCCGAGCCTTCTAAGGTCATTGAAGAGAAATCAACAGCTTCACAGTCAAATGGCCCACTTAAGAAACGTATACGCTATACCTCGAATACCGATTCGGGTGTAGTGCTAACACCACCTGCTGTAACAGTTACATCACCACCACCATCACAAACATGGGATGCTAGTCAGATATTACCTCATGAAATGATGCCAAATCCGGCCCAGGTATTTGTAAGACATCCGGGTGTTACAACATTGCATAGACTGCCTGTTAAACAGGAAGACTTGGAAGAAGAACAAGAAGAACCTTTGGCCTTAGTGCTTAAAAAACCAGTGGCTGATGGCGAGTTTAAAGAATGTAGCAAAACTCTTAAAAATTTAACGCCCAAAAAAAGATTTACCCGCGAGTCATCAATAGAACATACAACACCACCACCACCTAAAACAGTTGATAATGCTGCAATGTGCACAGAAACTTCAGCTATTTCTGTTTCCGATTCTAATGTAACTTTAGTTCCTGCCCCTGCTCTCTCGACTAGTTCGTCCTTACATGAAGAATCCTGTTTAAATAGCTCAGGTTCACAGAAAGCTTCAAAACCGCAACAGCGTAACTATAAGAATATGACACGTGAAAGACGCATTGAAGCAAATGCCCGTGAACGTTCCAGAGTCCATACTATATCAGCGGCCTATGAAACTTTACGAAAATCTGTACCCTCCTATTCCAATAATCAAAAGCTATCCAAGCTTTCGGTCTTAAGAGTAGCCTGTTCCTATATATTGACTTTATCACGCATGGCAGGCTATGATTATAGTGCCGATGAGTCGGAACCTTCCATAGCCTCATGTTTTGATGCTGTTACCGCCACCATACAAACGGAGGGCAAAATACGAAAGAAAAAGGATGATGAGAAATAATCGTAAACCAACCTACAAAAGGAGACATAAAGTTTATATGATTAAACTTTAAATTAATTTTTGCAAACAAAACAAAAATTTTTTCAAGGACTGACAATTTTTTTATTTTTAGAATTTAATTTTTATGTAAAAAAAAAATAAAAACAAAAAACAGCTTAAAAGCTTCACAGCTGGGTTTGGAATTTAAAAGAAAAAATAAACACGATCTACATTAAGGCTTTAAATTTTTATTATGGTTGTATGGCTTTAAAGCTTTGAAGCTATGCACAGTCATTATTTTATAAGTTTTCTATTAACAAAAGCTTTGTTTTATTAAAGCTTTCTTTATAATTTTATGAAAATTAATTCATTACAAAAAATGTTAACTTCAAACCACTACTATGATATTAAATTATTTCTTAAATGTGATGTTGCTTTAAACAAAAAAACAAAAACTTTTTTTAAAATTAAAATTTAACCTAAAAATGAAAACAAATAAAATTTACAATAAAAAGCTTTTCATTCCATAAAAGCTTGTCCTTCAACACAAATAAACAAACAAACAAATAAAAAAGAAAAAGACAATAAATTGTAAAAAGTTTAAATTTAAAATTAAAATTAAATAAAAAAAATTAATAAATATTTTTAAACAAATTATATATTATTATTGAAATAATAAAACCATAATAATAATAATAAAAATGACAATAATTTTGAATATAAAAATAATTTATTTAAAAACAAAAATATGATAAAAAACATGTACAAATTCTTTTCTTTTTTTACTTAAAAAAAATTAATTTTAAACAAAACTTTATATTTGTAAAAAGAAAACAATTTAATATTAAAATTTAAAAATTAAAACAAAAAAACAAAAAAGCATAAAAACTTTATATTGTTTATAATAATTTATATTGTAATCTCATTGTTTTAGTTGTTTAAGTCTCTTTAATTATTAAAGTGCCATAAGAAAATATTAAAAGAAAAAAAAAAAAAGCCAGAAAAAAAAAACAAAAAACAACACCTTGAAAACAACAAAAATTAAAAATAAAAATTTAAATAAAATATTTATAAAAAAAAAGTGTTTTAAACATTTTTTTCGTGAAAATTTACGTTAACAAGTGTTTTATTTATAACTTTAAAAGCTTTCTAATAATAGTAATCGCCGACTACTAATCAACCATTCAGCCAGGCAAATACGCTTTCGATATTTTTTCTATTGGTGTGGTGCTACAGGTTCTTTGAAGTTTGGATTTCCTTATCAGCATTTTTAGAACTATGCTCCTCCTTATGTAATAAATCTGTTCCACTCTAATTAAGCCATAATTTTTTGTACTAAATCGCCTCCCCTCTAACTTTCTATTGGAGCAGAGGGTTGAGCTAGCGGCACTAAGTCTCAATGTAATTAAATACTGTTCGTTCTGGACATTCTGTTATATGGGAATCAGAGATCAGCAATGAATCGCTTTTTCGCTACTCATAAGTACACATGAAATTTTGATTATGAGTGAGTCAACAGTATTGAAATCCAACAACTCTGATTCATTCGTATTCACTACAACATTGATTTATAAGTACAAGTCGCAATGAGTATGAGTACAACGTTGACATCAAACTCACAACATCCGAAATATGTTTGATTCATACACCTACTCATTCAGATTCATAAATTTAGAAAAATACTTATAATACTCATAAATGATTCGAGTGATTCGAATCATTCATCAAAATTTACAGTCTTAGTTGTTGTTTCATTTACAAAGAAAGAAGAAAGCCGCATAAACAAAAAAGACAAAGACAGCAAGCAAAGCAAACACACAACCTTCTAGTGAGTATTGTAGTGTTCGTACGCAAGTCATACTTATTTTGTAATTCGTGTATACGATGAGTCATGGAGAGTCGAAATCAATATTATCGTGCGTATTGTTAAGTATGAGTACGATGAGTACTTCAAACTTTGAATATGTGTAGTATGAGTATGACATAAAAATAAATATGAATGCGTATAAGTAGCAGAAATTATAAGTATGATTCGAATCTACTCCTCGTTTTGAATACTCATTGCTGACCTCTGATTGGAATGCCACGGGCATATTTTGGTTTTTTGTAAAATAAAATGCTGACCTTGGATGACTTCCAAAATGTTAGTTGCTTTGTGTTTGAACAAAGTATCGTGTTTCATAATGTCGCTGTACAAAATATATACAATGTATTCTATTTCACAACGTCGTCAATTTGTATTTTTAACGCAGTCAAAAATCAATCAGGCATCGGGTTTATAGTTGATGTGTTGTTTGGTTACTTTGCATATCTACATAGTTTATATACAGTAGTAGAACTGCATACAAACTTTGTATTGATACTTTTTGGAAGGCAGCCCTGTTGTCAAAAAGGCTATGTACATGATGCAATTATGTATTCTTTGTCTGCCGAGTTAGAACATATGAGTTCAGAATTCTAACGAGGGACTTCTGGTCTGAAAATGCGGAGGTTTTAAGCGGGTCCCTTGGCTACAAAATGCTGGACAGAGCAGAATGATATCATGGCGGTTTTGAAAGCCGCCCAATTGCTATTGGATGGTGAGATTTTCCCTTGAAAATCACTTAATTTTTTCGGTCATCCAGATAACTATTATATAACATGTTCCCGTTGTACAGCAGTCAACAAACGTCGCTTGGTCTTCGTTAGAAATGCCGCGGATTCCCTAGAATATAGTGACGGCCCCAGGCCAGACATGAAAACAAATACAAAAAGTATTTCTTCAGCGATTTCCTTTCAGCAGATTTCTGGCAAAAACTCTGAGAGTAAATAAAAATTGCCATGAAAAGTTTCTCAAAAATCTGTCGTTCGGAGTCGACTTTAAACTGTAGGTCTCACCACTCATGTATAAAAATTAACACACACAACATAAGTGGTGTGGGAAACTGGGCCGTAATCCTGACTGAAGGATTGTAATGACCAATTATGTATGTATGTATGGATAGTGATGTCATCGAAGATTGCTATGGAGCCCAGAATTACCGACATGTTAAAACGCATAGGTGTTCCGATTGCCTCAGTTAAAGTGAATACTTTCCGGTTCTTTTGCAGGTTGCCACAACTGTGTAGGTAGCAGGTGTTGGGGTCTGCTGGGCTGTAAAGATTAAGAAGAGAATACAAAAGCCTTTTTTCGTAAATTGTATATCCCTCTCGCATTATTTTATTGCAATGCCTTAATTAATTTTCGCATCATTTGGGCAATTGTAAGGACAAGAAGTGTAGTCTACCAGTTTAATAGTGGATATTATTTTTACGCGTCTCTTAATTTGAGTAAATTACACTGCAAGAAAAAAAAATAGAAACAAATTAAAGAAGAATCCATTGCTATAAATAAAACTCATTTATGTTTATAAATTAAACTCAAACCTAAAAGACCCTGCTAATAAGCTGTTGACGTGCGTCTTATCACGTTATGCTTATTTTAAAATTCATATACAAAATTGATAATTTTACTATGACTTCTGTTATTTATTTATTTAATAATTTATTATTATTGTTTTTATTGGATGTTTTTTTTTAGGCTTGACTTCATTACCCCCTTTTGTGGGCCATAGACACACTCACTCGCTCGGTATTCTTGGAGATAGCGCGCATGCATCAGAGATACAGCAGAAGAAAACATCTGTTAATTTCTTGTTTTCAAAGAAAACAGAAACGAAACGAAGCAGATCGGAACAGAAACTACGTCATATGATACAACAGGCAGCGTATTGGGATAAATATTCTAATTAGCAGGTGATAATTTTTAATTTTATTTATAAATAGAATATACATACAAAATTGAGTCTATTAACGTATTATTTAGGCTTTCTAATCAAAAATAAATATTTTGTGGTAATATGTTGTTAATTTTAGCGAGCCCTCAAAATTAATTCAATGCCTAAATAATGGTAATTAATACGAATTTTGGGAATCGCAATATGTATCTACGTAAAATACATATTTTATTAAAATAAAGACAATGGGAGTTAATAAGCGCTTAACACACAGTACATGTGTTGTAAATTTAATGTTGGCCCTTCACTTTCGTTGCTTTCAAATGGCTGGGGACAATAGCCTCTTGTTAATTATTTTTATCTTTTTCAAAATAAACGACAATCACGGGTGTAATTAAGAGAGTGGTGATGGAATACGATTATCATAGGTTTCGTTGGATTGGCACTTTTTTAAATGCTACATATACTAAAGGGTCCGCCAAATAACTTTTTTTTTTGAAAATGCTTTTAAAAAAAAACTACTGAATATTTTCTCAAATTTCTTTTTTTATTTGAAAGTACAATCCTTCCGGTTAATAATGGAAAATAATTTCATTCAAATGGCTGCCTCGGCTGGACATGCAGTAGCCTACACGATCGGTCCAATTTTTAAGCACATTACCGATTGTGTGCAGCTGTATTTCACCAATGGCTTCACGAATATTGTCCTTTAAAATGTCAATTGTATCTGGCTTGTCGGCGTAACACTTATCTTTGACGGCACCCCACAAATAATAGTCCAACGGTGTCAAATCGCAGCTCCGAGGTGGCCTAACGACATCAGCTCTGCGGCTGATAATGCGATCTTCAAAAACAGGGCGCAAAACATCGAGTGTAGCTTCGGCTGTGTGGCACGTAGCGCAGTCCTGTTGAAATGTTGCCAATATCCTCTCTTAAATTTTTGTGAAAAAAAATTCGTTCAACATGGGGCCAGATAACGATTGCCATTGACTGTAACGGCCACTCCTTGCTCATTTTCGAAGAAAAATGGCCCAATTATGCCTCTGGACCAAAACCCGCACCAAACAGTGACTCGTTTTGGGTTCGTCGGCTTTTCAATGTATGCGTGCGGGTTTTCTGTGCCCCAAATGCGACAATTTTGTTTGTTTACATACCCGCCAAGATCAAAATGAGCTTCATCTGAAAAGATGATTTTTTTTTTGCCAAAATCGGCATCTTCTGGTGTAGGCTACTGCATAGCCAGCCGAGGCAGCCATTTGAATGAAATTATATTCCATTATTAACCGGAAGGATTGTACTTTCAAATAAAAAAAGAAATTTGAGAAAATATTCGGTAGTTTTTTTTAAAGCATTTAAAAAAAAGTTTTTTGGCGGACCCTTTAGTAAGGGGATGACGGTGTTGAAAACTTTCAATGTTTTTGGAATTTTAAACAATTGAATTTACATAGAAACCCAGTGATATTTGAAGTCCTCGAAAGCTGGTGTATTTCTTTAGTTCTTATAAGCAGCATACGTACATAATTGGTCATTATAATCATTCTGTCAGGATTACGACCACAAGTTTCTCACACCACTTATGTTGAGTGTGTTAATTTTATACACGAGTGGCGGAACCTTCAGTTTAAAGTCGACTACGAACGACAGTAGGAAGCTCTTCATGGCAATTTTATTTACTCTCAGAGTTTTTGCCAGAAATCTGCTGAGAGGAAGTCGACGAAGAAATATTTTTTCATATTTCGTCTAGTTGGAGATGTCTGACCTGGGGTTTGAACCATGGCCTCACGCCTAATAAGTTAGCACACTACCTGCTAGACTAAGGAGCATACATACATACATACATACATAATTGGCCATTACAACCCTTCAGTCGGGATTACGGCCTAGCTTCTCACACCACTCTTGTAGCGTGCGTTAATTTTATACGTGAGCGGCGGGACCTACAGTTTAACGTCGACTACGAACGACAGATTTTTGAGAAACTTTTCGTGGTAATTTTATTTACTCTCAGAGTTTTTGCCAGAAATCTGCTGAGAGGAAGTCGCCGAAGAAATATTTTTTTTTTCATATTTCGTTTTGATGCCTGACCTGGGATACGAACCCGGGCTTTACGTCTAATAAGCCAACACACTACCTATTGGACTACGGCGATTTCAACTAAGGAGCATACAGACTCAATAAATTAATTGCCCATCTTATGCCATTGTTTTCACTTTTATTCAAGTCATTTCGCCTATTTCGGTATTCTTAATGTTCTAGGGACTTATTCTCGCTGTCGTTCTCATCCGACTTATAGCCTCTCGTATATGCAATAGGCATCAGCCTATTTATATAAGAATTCTATGCCATATTCTATGAGATATGATTGATGCAAATTGCACAACGTGTCAGTGTAAAAACGTCCATAGAAACAATCTTGTATGCCGAGTGTAACAGGATTTTGTCAAGCCCTTAAAATTATTTTGAAATCATTAATAACTGCAGCTGGTTTTCACATTGAGTCCAACCGTATTGACATTAAAAATAACAATAACTTTAAAGATTTTAGCCATTCTTACATAAATTACTAGACAAGAAATTGTGATAATTTTTTAAAAGGGATTTCATAAGATTTCTGATGAAATTCAAGCGAATCCAGGCATCAGCTTTTAGTTCCACCGGCATTCGGAAAACTAATTAACATATTGCAGTCATAACATATCGATTGAGATTTCTTTTTTTGTTGTTGTTGTTGTTATATATACCATATATATATACCATTTATATATATATATATATATATATATGAACAATATAAAAGATTATCTGGAAAAACAAGAAATTTCATTCTTTAACACAAAAATCTTGCCTTAACGATTTCAATAAAAACGAGTGTAAACAGCATGTAATCTGGTGTTAAAATTACATCAGATTTAAAACTGAACACATTTATTTGTTTTTAATAATATTAAATTGAAATTAAAATCAAAAAAGAAAAAAAAAAACAAATACAAACAGAAAAACAATCTTAATAACTTTGCATAAATAAATGAAATGCAAAAAAAACAGAAAAAAAGGCGAAATAACCAAATGGTTGATACCGTATAACAATGGCTCAATCGTTGCTCGTTTTCAAGTGCAATAAAAACAGGTGTTGCTTGGGAGTTATTAAACCAAAAAGAAAAATAAACATTTTTTTGTTTTTCTTGTTGTTGTTGTTGCCATATTTCTGTTGCTCACGCAAAATCTGTGTTTAGGTCTGCAACTTTGTTAGCGCCTTGTGATATCGTTTTATATCGTGGTGACGGAATTTTCGTTGGCGAAACCATAACGAAAATTCGACACACCTTTATTAAGTGATATTCGTTTTTAATATGCTATAATTCAACAGCAACAACAACAACCACAATGTGACACATAAAATAGCCAACACAATGGTTATGAAAATGATAGTGATAGTGATAGGAGACAGTGATTAGCAGAAAACACCGGCCATTGTTACCGTCTCGAGTCTAGAATTAATTCCTAATTTGTCAATGACAGCCGTTTGAAATCTGAATACTTCCGTTCTACGTTACGTTTATTATTTTTTTATTCAGACTTTTCAAGTTTTTTATTTTTTTTTTGCTATCTCTGCTGCTGCCAACCGATAACAATAATCTGATATATGTATTGTATGTTGTTGTTGTTTTTTTTTTCATTATTAATTGTATTTTATTTTTCCTATTTTTTTTTCTCTTCTTTTGTTTGTAATATTAATGTGGGTAGTTTTCACTTGATTATTTTCATATTCTAATCGAAATCGAAAACAAAAAAAAATTTATATTCGCGCATTTGTTTATTTCACATTTCATTATTTGAAAAATTCCCTTTATGGTTCACAGCGAACTGATGACAAATACACCTGTTGGCTATTAGTTAATATTCATATTTTTCGCAATTAATTAAAGTGTGTACACGGGGGAAAATTTTTGCATTTATAACCTTACAAATTATACGATAACTTGCAACTTATCTTGACCGAATTTCATTTTAATAACGTAGGTCCCGCCACTCTTTATGTACACACAACATAAGTGGTGTGAGAAGCTAGGTTGTAATCCTCACTGAAGGATTGTAATGACCAATTATGTATGCCGTAGTCTAGCTTAGGTTGCGTTAGTTAGTTCAGTCAGATATGCCGAGAATGGGGTTCACAGTATTTCTACATACATTCGAGCAAGTGCTCAGCAGTGACACGTTAAATGGCCGTCAGTCCTCCTTAACAGAGAATTATTAGCTTTGTCGTCCACCTGAGATTACAATTCGGCCTATTCGATCTACAGTGAGCGCCATAAGTGAGTCAACACTTTTGTTCTTAAATATAAAACAGTTTTGTTCTTAAGTATAAAAAAGTTCCTTAATCGTGAGTTGTTGTTTTTGTTTTAACATTTTATAAGTAATAAATAAACGTTTTTATTTTTGGAAATTTATTCGACTATTCTCATTTTTTAGCTATCCTAAGAAAATTAATTATTTCAGTGGTGTTTACTCACTTCATTGCGCTATCCCAAGCTGCAATAGCCAAATAGCAGAATTTATCTCTACTTCCGGATCAAATTAGTGGCTTTTCAATCCTGTACCCATTCCGGCTAGCATGTCCACAACACAATTTCTAATATGACCCTAGGCCGAGGGATTCTAATAACGAAGACCTTAGCTAGGGTGACGATATGACAATCGAAAGGAACTGGGTTTTCGAGTATATCAGAATATTCTTAGGGAATATTCTCAGGAAATATTTTTAAGAAATATTCTCAGGAAATATCCTGCCACTGACATACATACATAATTGGTCATTACAACCCTTCAGTCAGTATTACGACCTAGTTTCTCACACCACTTATGTTAACTTTTATACAACTCCGAACGACAGATTTTTTTGAGAAACTTTTCATGGCAATTTTATTTACTCTCAGAGTTTTTGCTAGAAATTTGCTGAGAGGAAGTCGCCGAAGAAATATTTTTTCATATTTCGTTCAGTTGGAGATGCCTGACCTGGGGTTTGAATTGAGGCCTCACGTCTAATAAGCCAACACACTACCTACTAGACCACGGCGACTTCCTGCTACTGAGCAGCCATTAATTCAACATGATAAAAGCTATGACTTCCGTGTGACACACTCTACAGTGATCCGGGAGTCTATATGATTTGCTGATAACCAAGTTATCGATGTACACTCCAGATTGAGCTGTTTGAGGTTACCCATGAATGTTCTCAATGTTGAGAAAATCTAGACTGAAAATAGGAGTTGTTCCTCTTGCCGTTTAAGTCAAGATTCTGATAAAGACGTACGTACGTGATTGGTCATTACTGACAAAGAACGGTTAATTAATCCCACTGACATAAGGCAAGGATAGAAATGGTTATCGAGTGATGTGGAAATGCTTTCCTACACTCTTTACATATTTTTTTTTAATTATTTCCACTCTAAAGAAAAGCTTATAATTAAAAAATGTCTACCTGCAGTAAATATTCTCGGGCACATTCTTTACTAAAGTACTAATGAACTCTATGGCACACAATCTGGCATTGGAATTGCTTTTGCCGCTGATAACGAAATCAATATTCACTGCCCACCCATTACTTGCTCACTTACCCTTTAATTACCACTCTCTGGCGTATATTTTGACTTAATTTTTTCGCAAAAAAAAAAATGAATTTCTTTGCCGCATTTTGATTGATAAGCAATTCGTTTAATTTTGTTTTTGTTTTTGTTTATTGTTGTATAATTTAATCTAAAAAAAATAAAATAAAAGAAAACAAAAATAATATTGAAACAACCCAATTTGGAACGTAACCAGTTTGATATTGAAGTCCATCCATCCAACCAACCAACCATCGTTAACGATAACTTGCTGTCTATAATTAAACAAGCGTAATATTATTATATGAAACGCATACAATTTTTGGTGTTGTTGTTGTTTTTTTATAGGAATTTTGATTTTTGGTGCACCTGTACTTCACCTTCTTTAATTTCTTTTTTTTTATCAGCAATTTTAAAATGCTGATTTTGTTTTTAATTTTCAAAAACAAAAAAGGCAATAAGTTATCTGTTTTGTGTTGCGAACGCTTTTAAATTATTATCATGATAAAATTATCGATATTTATCGTAAACACATCATAATAATCATTGAATTAAAGCAAAGGCAAAAATAATTGTTAAAAAATTTCGATAAAAATCGAACAAATTTTGTAAAAAAAAAAAACAAAAACAAGATTTTAAAATCTTGATTTCAGCAACTGATAAATAAAATTTTTAATGACTACTGACAGCCAATTAATAAGGAGAAGTTTTTTTTTGTTTTGGGAAAGTTCAGTTGAAAATTTTACCTCAATTGTTAAAGGACAATTTTGGGGCTTTTGTTTAACATAAGTTTGGTTGCCTAAAAGATTTAAAATTTTTAAAATGCTCTGCAATGCTTGAACCATAAGGCGTGGTAGAAAGGAATTTATTATTATTTTTTTTTTTTAATTGAAAACTTTATTTAGCATAGTTGGAATGACCAGCATGATTATTATTCCTTAAGTTGCGTTAACCCATTTCTGGCTATGGTTACCTAAAAACCGAAGACAAATGCAAAGATTCTTGCCGCACCCCTTAATTTTAAGACCAGAATTAGAAGGGGTCAGTGGCCTTTTGGAAGAAAGCTTTGAAGGCCAACTAAAATCTTCTCAAATCTGCAGTTCGAGTTCGGTGTTATGCTGTATATACCGCTACTCAAGGATAAAATTGTAAAATTTACGCACGCAATCCGTGTTAAAGGCTTGAAATGGCAAATAATCGCACAATTGTTGCTGTTCATATCGATAGACTCTGCATTCCTTTAATTGAATTCGATAGGAGCTTTGGGTCTGAGGAGACGGGCGAGACCATCTCTCACCTCTCGTTATCTGCCATTACTTACTTACTTAATTGGCCATTAACAACCCGATTAAAGGATTTCGGCCTGCTGCAATACATCCTTCCAGGCGCCTCTGCTTCTGCAGACAAGATCGTCGTCTTCGCCGATTTCCGCAGACCCCCGCATCAAATACCCGTCTGGCCGGAGCATCCTCTTCCATTCGAACGACATATGTCGAGCCAGCGCAGCCGCTGGATGTTAACCCATAATGCCAGCAGAGGTTGCCTTAGTTTTTATGCCCTGAGAGGAAATTGAGTGTAAAAAACAAAACGGTAACCGTTAGAAAAAAGAAGTAATTCGGGCATTAATGGGTTAATACGCTGCACAACGCCCATGCCGTTGAGGAGCTCATATAGCTCACTGTTGGATCGGAGGCGGAAATCATCGCCAACTCGCACTGGACCGAAGATCTTACGTAGGACTTTTTTCTCGAACACTCTTAAGGCTGCTGCATCAGTGCTTAATAATAGAGTCCTGTCCGTCTCTGCGCCATAAAGAAGCACGGGGAGGATGAGCGCCTTGTAGAGTATTAGTTTTGTCGCACGAGAGAGGTCTCTGCTACTCAATTGCCTATTGAGACCATAGTAGCACCTGTTGGCATGAGTTATCCTGCGCTTGATCTCCAGACTGACATCATTTTTGATGGTAACGGCGGAGCCAAGATAAATAATTTCTTTGACTGTCTCGAAAGGTCTACAGTATCCCTAAGAAGTAAATTAGAAGATTTTGCTTTATGAGTACAAGCCGATCTCTTGGCAGGCCTTAAGTGGTTAAATTTAAATTAACGTTTAACAGTCACAAAACACAGCAAAGCAGAGGTGGCTGTCCGGCCAAGGAGGTTTGGCGCACACACGTCCCATTGTGTTACCAGGACTTATATGACATTTTACGAAAATTGTCTGCTTAGAAACATGATGCACTTTCAATAGACTGTTATAGTTTTCATTTAGTGATCAATTTTGATCAAACAACACTTTGACTAGTCATCTAGCCTGATTGGACCACATTTAAACGACACATAATGCCTATATTTAAAACCTGTTCATTGGAAAAAAACGAAATGTTTTTCTACCACACCTCATATAATTCAGAATAGCAAACTAGCATAGAATAGCAAAATTGAACTTGACATCTGTGTTTTTTTTTTCTTGATTAATTTTAGCTATTACGTTGTTATTTATAACGAAATTTTCTATTTGTTTAAATGTCATTTCAATGACTCACCCTTTGAAGGTGCAGGTTTGTCTTGTCTACCAAATATTGTTTACCATTTTCTTGATTTGCCAATTTTTGATTTGATATTCTTTCATAAAGAATTCTACAATGACTCATGAACAATATTTTGTGATCTAAATTAAATTAAAAAACATATAGAAATAGATCAATCAGTGATAAGATAGTTAAACGCTTATTTGTAATGACAATGAAATTTATATCTGAAAATCGTACCACTGTAGGATTAGATTGCAACTTGCATTACTGGTGACGTACACGATTTTTTTTTTCAATTTAAAATTTATCGCTGAATCGAAAGCATCTTAAGAGTGATTCAAATTGATTTCATTTCACTGTCTAACTAGTCGTTGCTAGTTAGTTTTGTTTAAACCATTTTTATAGGGACCAACATAAGTCTCAAATTTTACCTACGTGCGTAAATGTGGTCTTCCAACAGCGACTTCAGAACTTTGACAGTTAAAACTATAAAACTATAACTATCAGGTCCACCATCTAACGTTTTTTTTCAACTAGTGCTTATTTCGTGAATGGTAACACTTAGCTCATGTCTGATTTGACAGATAATTAGTTTTATCCTTCCGCTGAACGAATATGGACCATCCAATGCGTTTTCGCTTCGCTAAGTGGGCTTGCGATCGACTTACAGTAGATGCCGATTTTGGCAAAAAAAAATCATCTTTTCAGATGAAGCTCATTTTGATCTTGGCGGGTATGTAAACCAGCAAAATTGTCCCATTTGGGGCACAGAAAACCCGCACGCATACATTGAAAAGCCGACGCACCCAAAACGAGTCACTGTTTGGTACGGATTTTGGGCCATTTTTCTTCGAAAATGAGCAAGAAGTGACCGTTACAGTCAATGGCGATCGTTATCGGGCCATGTTGAACGAATTTTTGTTCACAAAAATTAAAGAGGAGGATATTGGCAACATTTGGTTTCAACAGGACGGCTTACGTGCCACACAGCCGAAGCTACACTCGATGTTTTGAAGATCGTATTATCAGCCGCAGAGCTAATGTCGTTTGGCCACCTCGGAGCTGCGATTTGACACCGTTGGACTATAATTTGTGGGGTGCCGTCAAAGTGTTACGCCGACAAACCAGAGACAATTGACTCTTTAAAGGACAATATTCGTGAAGCCATTGGTGAAATACAGCTGCACACAATCGATAATGTGCTTAAAAATTGGACCGATCGTGTAGGCTACTGCATGGCCAGCCGAGGCAGCCATTTGAATGAAATTATTTTCCATTATTAACCGGAAGGATTGTACTTTCAAATAAAAAAAGAAATTTGAGAAAATATTCAGTCGTTTTTTTAAAGCATTTTCAAAAAAAAAAAAGTTATTTGGCGGACCCTTTATAACTATATAAATGGTTACGTCAGCAGACACAAGACGTGGATGGCATCAATGCACATGAGATCCAAGTCCATTGTAATAGCAAAAAATTCAGTGTTTTGTTTGGATTTTGGGTTGAAGGCCTTATCGATTCATATTTCTTTGAGAATAACGATAACCAGGCCATCACTATCAAGCGCGAAGTGTTAGATAATTACCAGCTTCTGCTGAAAGATGATCTGGTCATTAATAAAATAAGATTTCAAAAGGATGGCGCAATGTGGCACATAGCTATTGCCATGTTGGATATTCTGCAGCAGTAATTTGAGGGTGGGTATTGTTATCTCACGTTTCAGTGATGCGAACTTACCATCGAGATTGTGCGATTTGACCACGTTAGACTTTTTATTGTAGGGTTTTCTAAAGTCACAGGTACATAAGTACATAATTCGCCATTACAAACCTTCTGTTAGGATTACGACCTAGCTTCTCACACCACTTATGTTGTGTACGTTAATTTTATACATGAGTGGCGGGACCTACAGTTTAAAGTCGACTCCGAACGACAGATTTTTGAGAAACTTTTCATGGCAATTTTATTTACTCTCAGAGTTTTTGCCAGAAATCTGCTGAGAGGAAGTCGCCGAAGAATTATTTTTTCATATTTCCTTTTGATTTCTGACCTGGGGTTTGAACCGTGGCCTTACGTCTAATAAGCCAACACACTACCTACTAGATTACGTTGACTTCTAAATAATTCATAGGTCTATGCGAATAAATTACTGAGGTCCCGAAAGCCAATGTAACCCATGCTATCGGCCAAATTTGGTCTGGCTTGTTCGCAATAGACATAAAAAATTGGTCATTTCGAATGCCTTCCATCCACAAATTGTAATTTAAAGATTAAAGACATGTTTTGAATATCAGTGAACTTAGACATTAGTTGCTAGACTACAACTTAAAAGGGTTTGAAGTAAGGGCTTAAAATATCTCCATCATTGCACTAAAGTCTACTGACGTTCCCTGAGAGTTATTTTGAGAACTACTTGCCTTAAAGTTTTCTGGCAATCTGTTAAACAAATCATTCTGTCAAAACTATTATTCGTTCACTATAACTTCATTATTATTTAAATAATTTACTTTTTAAATATTTTTCTTTTCAAAATATTTAAATAAAACGAACTCTGTTCGCGAGCAGTATGGAAAACCTAGTCAAGTTGTAATTTCGTATTCGTATTGTTCTCTTACAGCTGGTTTAACAATAACGTAAATCGTTTAATCATTCTGTTTACTGTAGCTTTCGGGGAAATTTGTTTCTTTTTTAATAATTTCCTGGAAATTTGAAAATAAATTTTATTGTGATAAGCTTTTGAATTTGTTGGTGACCTTTTAAAGTCAAACAAGGCATTAAATTTTTAATTATTATTTACATCGAATACAATAGATGAAAAGGGCAATAAAAATGGCAAAATTACTTAAGACTATTACTTATATTTTCTTTAGAAATAGCCTTTTTGAACTTTAAATAATTAAATTCAAAGGGGAACTATTGTAGCAAACGAAGGAATTTCAACAAAATTTTCACGCCTTTAATGATAAAAGGTACACAATGATAAACGGGAAGAAAAAGAATTTTTCTTCGTTGATAAATGTGTTGTAAAAACATGTTATAAAATGAAGATGTCTAGAGAAGAAAGGGTATCGACTGTACTTCTTAAGCCTAACAGAGTCTTAGAATCATTGAAAGATAAGCCCCATGCAAAATATTTCTTCATGGTGTGCGAATTAAACGCTGAATATGTTCAAAGAAGTAATAATGAATTGCTTGATTACAGAAAGTAGGTAATATAGCCGAGGACTAGATTGAATGACTGTGTTGAAGATGACTAAAGAATAACAGGTAACAGTGAAGGACTGACAATGTCTTCACCACATGCCTTGCACTTATTACTTTCTACCACGCCAATACGGTACAAGTGAGCATATAAGACGGAATGTCATTCAACCAGGATTACAACCTAATTTTTCGCAGCACTCATGTTGTGTATGTTAATTTATCCATGAGTAGCGGGACCTAGAATTTAAAGTCGACTCCGAACGACAGATTTTTGAAAAACATTTTCATGGCAAGTGTGTTTACTCTCAGAGTTTTTGCCAGAAATCTGCTGAGAGGCAGTCGCCGAAGAAATATTTTTCCATATTTTCGTTTTGTTGGAGATGGCTGACCTGGCATTTTAACCGTGGCTTCACGTCTAATAAGCCAACACACTACCTACCAGAGTAAGCCTACCTTGTGCTTATTCAGTCTTAAAATAATTATGGTTTTCTCTTCATTGGAATTGCTCCAGAGTATCTTTGCAGTTCTTACTACTGCGTCACTGCATAATAGCCTACTGTTGCATGATAGCGTATGCGACGTTTCCGCCCAGCTTGGTCTCAATGCAGTGAAAGGTTTTGGGTTCCGCAAGCTCTATTAACCATTACTCTCACATTATTCATACCGTTCCATGCCTGGAACAACAATACTAACAAAACTAACAATATGAAGTCGCCGTAGTCTAGTAGATAGTGTGTTGGCTTATTAGACGTAAAACCCGGGTTCGTATCCCAGGTCAGACATCAAAACGAAATATGAAAAAAAAATATTTCTTCGGCTACTTCCTCTCAGCAGATTTCTGGCAAAAACTCTGAGAGTAAATAAACCTGCCATGAAAAAGTTTCTCAAAAATCTGTCGTTCGGAGTCGACGTTAAACTGTAGGTCCCGCCACTCACGTATAAAAAAATTAACGCACACAACATGAGTGGTGTGAGAAGCTAGGCCGTAATGTTGACTGAAGAGTTGTAATGGCCAATTATGTATGTATGTATGTATGCATGTTCCATGCCTGGAATAGTCATTAATCGCTTATTAATATTCCATGACGGTCCTTGATTCTGTACTCCTAGTTATTAGTCAGTGTCATTTGGCTATCAAAAAGGATAATTAAATCCTTGCATGTCAAGACTACCAGATTATACATTTCTTTAAAGTACTTAGCTATGTTTGGAAGCCCGTGTAGTATGGTAGTCAGAGACATAGTTTTTTGTCCCTCTAAATACTGTCAGTCCTATCCTGTCGTCTTGTTTAAAGGCTTTCATAGGGTGATTTTTTAAGAGCTATAAGAAAATTTTTCAAGAAAAAACACTTAAAATTCAGAAAAATTCATGAAATCTTTATTTGAATCGATAGTACGGTCCATATAATTTAATGTTTAAAGATTATTTCGTGCAAATGTTGACCGCGACTGCGCCTCAAATGGTCCATCCGCTTAGTCCAATTTTGGCATACTCTTTCCAACATTTCGGCCGGTATCCCACGATTAAATGCTTCAATGTTGTCTTCCAATGCGTCCATTGAAGCGGGTTTGTCTGTATAGACATGAGTTTTAACATAGCCCCACAAAAAATAGCCTAAAGGCTTTAAATCGCACGATCTAGGCGGCCAATTGCCAGGTCCCGAACGTGAAATAAAATGTTCACCGAACTCGCCCCTCAATAAGTCCATTGTTAGGCGTGCTGTGTGGCATGTGGCACCGTCTTGTTGAAACCACATGTCAGGCAAATCAAGCTCTTACATTTTGGACAAAAAAAGTTGGACATCATCTCACGGTAGCGCTCACCATTCACAGTTACGTTACGATTCGCAGCATCTTTGAAGAAGTACGGTCCAATGATGCCACCAGCCCATAAACCGCACCACACTGTGACTTTTTCTGGATGCATTGGTAGCTTTTGCAATGCTTCTGGCTGATCTTCACTCCAAAATCGACAATTCTGTTTATTTACGTATCCATTGAGCCAAAAATGAGCTTCGTCGCTGAACACAATTTTTCGATAAAGAAGTGGATCTTCGGCCAACTTTCCAAGAGCCCATTCACCAAAAATTTTGCGTTGCGGTAGTTCGTTCGGCTTCAATTCTTGCACCAGCTGTATTTTGATAGGCTTCACACCTAAATCCTTCCTCAAAATTTTCCACGTTGTTGAGTAACAGAGCCCCAATTGCTGCGAACGGCGACGAATCGATTATTGATGGTCATCATTAACACTAGCCGATACAGCTGCGATATTTTCTTCATTTCGCACTCTACGTAAGCGTGCTGGTGGTTTAATGTCCAACACTGTAAATTTGGTGCTAAATTTAGTCACAATAGCCCGAATAGCCGCTTCAGTGGGTCGATTAAACTGACCATAAAATGGAAGAAACGCGCGATGAACTTTCTTAACAAAGCACGCATTTTGATAATGAAATTCAATGATTTGCAAACGTTGTTCGTTTGTAAGACGATTCATGGTTAAATTATAGACCAAACTGAAGATGTTTGACAGTGAAACAAAACACGAAACGTGCGTGAGCTGTTTAAACCAGTGTTGCCAAAAAGATAATAGCTAAAAAATCACCCGTTATTTTTAGGTCTTATGACTACTGTATTATTTCACCAAAGTAAACTTAATCTGTTTTTCCTTTTATTGACACAATTTGATTTTTATTTTTTCCATTTTTAAATAGAATAATAATAATAATAATAAAAACATGTTATTTATTATTGATATTATGAAAATCAATTGATTTGTATGTAAATACTTGAGTATTTTCCCATGTTATTGTTCTAAACAATTAATTTCTACAAATCACATGCCATTGATCTTCTTGTCAAATGTCATTAGAACAGTATAGTAAATATAACGAAAAAACAAAAAAAAAAAACAACAACAACAAATATTTATGAATCATTGAAACTCAAACAACATTAAGACTTGAGAACAACAATAATTACAATAAAAAAATATTAAAAAAAATATTTAAAAAAAAATCCCGCCACAACGCACTTAAATATTTGGCTTATAATTGCTTTAATTATTAATAAAAAACAATAAGTTTACAACAACATTATTACAATTATTGTTATTAATTAAGTGATTAGCTAAGGAAAGAAACAAAAAATAAAAAATAAATAAAAAATATTACATTTACAAATAGCTACGAGATCTAAATATCAGATTAACAAATACGACGCGATTTAAAGATTTCGAAACTATTTAAGCAAACGATCGATCATTTAATTGAAACATGATCAGGGTACGACACACACATACTCACTAACATACGAGGGTAGTGCATTGAAAGTAGAAGTGTACATTGGAAATAAACAACATTTTCCAATGATTTTCATTAAACAACCTCGTATGTAACTATGACTTGCAGGGAAGCAAACACACACACGCCATTAATTTGTTTAAAAGCATTGCAAGTGATCCCCATCATGTACGTGTACTAAACTGCTCTATTAAGCGTTTTCATATTACTTTACAGCGCTGCATGTAATTGTGGATTCAAATATTGACAAGCTGTGGCGACAATGAACACCAACATGATTTAGAAATTGTACGTAACAAACGTCTTAAAATAACCGAACGAGTGATTGAATGTGTACGAGCTATAGTAGTAATACACGCGTCTGCTGCAATAGAATGATTAAAATTGTTGCGTATGCCTGTTTAATCGCTACCACTAGCTCATTCACCCAATCAACTGCTGCCTTAGTTGCTCTATAGTGATTGCATTTTAGTTGCTGCTTTTTATTTTAGTCAAACGTAGTATTTTTGTTTGCAATTTTTTGTTTTTTGTTTTGCTTTGTTTTCTTAACGTCTGTCCATGTCTAGTTTTCCAACTGCTGTTTTATATTTAGCAAATGAATTTCGTATTGATCGTGATGGTGATCGTGTTGGTGATGATGAAAAAAACGCTTAGTTTTGTTTTGCCTAGAAATTTACAACACATTTAACAAATTTTATCTGAAAGCCAATTTGCAAAATTCTTCCAATACAGTGGCTCTTAACGATGATATTTTGTTAAACAATATTGGATTCATTGCAATGAAAGTACAGGCCTGAAAAAGGATTCGTATCCTGGTATCGCATTAGAAAAATTAGCATCTGCTTCTCCATATTTTATATACCTTTTACGCTATATTTTATTATATCTCTTTATCTAAAGACGTTACTCAGGTATCAGGTATTATGGAAGTAATACCTGTCCCTATAGGGCACACAGAGTAAATCCTACGATAGCTTAATATTATGTTCAGATATGAACTTTTATTGAGTCAATATTTGGTTTATTGAGTACAATATTTTAAGTGTTCAGACATAATAATATACGCAATATTCAATTGACAGCTGATAAACAAAACAGCTGGTTTATTTTTTTATCGTTGCTGACATTTGAGTTGCCAAATATCAACAGAAAGTGTTCGTATGATTGTAATATGCGCACTGAACATACTCATGACAGCGCTGCATTTTAAGTTTTACTCAATATTATAACAATTTGAGAATTTATTGCGCAATGATTAATTCAAACTTTATATGACATATTGAGCTCAATAATGACGTTTATTGGGATTTACGCAATAAAGGTGCATATCTGAACACCGTATAAATGGAGTTGGACGAGATGCAGCCTGTTTTCATATATCGAGAATATTTAGAACTTGTCCCGCAGTGACGTTGGAAGTTATGTTGGACTTAACATCGTTGGAGCATTGGAATCTATGCACAAAATTCAATCGGCGACTTTGAAGCCTAATAGATCAAGGGGCTGACAGCTCCAGGGCCATGTACACTATGTGATGTTGTGCAACATGCATGTGATATAATGCAACGCAATGAGATTTTGTAGCAAAATTGTATGCAATAATCTAGAAACAACACACTCTTTTAAAAAAGGAATCATTTTGGGTATACAGTGAGCGTCAAAAAAACTGTACATTACAAAAAAATATACATTAATAAATTACCGTTATTTTTATTTTAAAAATGTTTCATTGCTCGTGTTTAAAATTGAAACAAAAACTAAAATTACAAAATATTTCGAAATATTGTCAAATTTTTTCGGGCACTCTCCTTATATGGTAAAAGTTGAATTTGTTGATTGTTGGAATTGTATCCATAGTGTACAGTTTCTTTTGACGCACACTATATGTGTGGGTGAAGAATGGATCTTGGGCCTGGAGCGGGAGTTTTTTTCCTACAGAGAGAAATATTTCACGTTCATGGGGGGGACTCACTTTCGAACTTAATTGGTCATTACAATCCTTTAGTCAGGATAACGTCATAGCACCACCTATGTATGTTGGGTGTATTAATTTTATCTATGACGGCAGGGATCTACAGTTTAAAGTCGACATCGAACGATTGATTTTGGAGAAACTCTGTAAGCTCTTTTCTGCTCTCTGCTGTTTGTGGTTGTCAGGCGTAATACTATATCCTCGTCTGCGGATTTGGTCAAATTTTTTATGGCCCTTATCACTTCGTCTTCTGTCGTCAGGGAGTCGAGATCCTGTATTTCTATTGGAGCCTCAGGTTTCATACTCTGCACTACGGCCTCCTCTTTTAGTGTAACTAAGACAGCTTCGCGGAACTCCTCTTTTCTCCCGCCTTTGCCCATTATTAAGAGCAAAGATCCTGTCTTTGTTTTTCGGACGGATTGCACTGCTACTTCAGTCTCCTCCGGGTTGATCTTTTCTCTCAGATTTTTGAGCACGCCGGCATAGCTGTGTCCGTCTCTGGGTTTTATGACGACAGCGTCAGGTCGGTTCAAGGGTCTCTTAGGACGTTTTCTCCTTTGGGCTTTTGTGTTTTCTTTTTTTCCTGCTACTACCTCGGGCTTGGTTTCTGTACCCACTATGTATCCTTAGTTTTTTTCTTAGTTTTCTTCTCGGGATTAGTTTCCAGACTGTGGTAGACGCGATTTGCTTATTTTTCATTGTCTGGATTGTTTGAGCATCTGAAGTCTCCTTCTTCTGTGTTTTGCTAAACTGCATTTCTTTTTCTGCTTTTTGCCAGCTTCTGCGGTAGTCTGCAATTACGTCCAATAGTTCGTCCATTTTGAACGTCCATGCTGACATTCCTCAGTCTATTTATAGCCGTTCTCATTTTTCTAATCACTTTTTACATTTCTTCAATGCTTCCTCTTCTGATATTTTCATTTTGAGTATGAATTCTTGTCTAAGTGACTTGCAGCTCAGGCTGTCCTTCTCCCTTTGGGGATCGATTGATGGATGGAGCCGCATTACGGTCGCTGGATGACGACGGCCGGGAGCCCGCTTGCTCACTCCATATAACCGCCGGTACTGGGTTTATAACTCTCTGCGCCGTAAGGAAATTTCTTTTTTGATTATTCATGTTGATTTTTCAGGGTTTCTTCCCATAACATTTGATACCTACTGCCAGGTGATTAATATACAGCCGCTCCTAATATGGAATCAGACGCTGGCCAAGAAGCCGCTCAATATGAGGTCCGTCGCGCTTGGCCTATACCTGTTGGTCCGCGGGGAATATTTGATTTCTCCCCTACCACCCATATCTGGGAAGCATTCCGCCACCTGGGCACGTGCCCAGGGGTTACAGGTGCCCCGTAGGGCTGGATATCCCTATAATGTCTCCTCGAATCCTATTTCCCTGATTATTATTACAGAAGTTAGAAAAAATTTCTGCATTAAAGCCACACAATTGTTTCTAATTTTTACTGCTAACAACTAATGCGAGACACTGCAGAGACACTTAGAAGTGAGTAAGAAATTGATAGATTGTGTTAATGACTTTCAGAATGGACATAATGGATTTCATTTAACTACACCTTATTTTAGAAATATTTCTAAAATTATTTACAAACGTTACAGAAGTGAAAAAACAGAAAAATAAATTTTAATAAGTTTCCATGAAGTTTTGTTTTTTCCTGAACAAAAAAGCTGTTTTCCAAACAATTTAAATAATTTATTAATTAAACGGTATACAATATAATTATTTTAAATGTCCATATGGTAGTTTAATTTTAGAAAAACAATTCCGCTAAGTATATGTAATATTAAGCTGTTGTACGTGCATGATATTACGTATGAGCCGACCAAGTGCTACAATTTATACAATAATTGTTCCTTTTCTAGTGAAAAACTTCGGAGAAAAATCAATTAAAGTGCTTGTTGTAATAATTGTATAATTTGCATTTATAATTAATTGAAAATAATAATAAAAATTATTGGAAATAACAAAAACAAATCAACAGACAGAATAGAATAGAATCATACAGAACAATTGTAAGCGAGCACTTTAGCCGTCTAACGTAATATAATGACGTCAATTCCTGAAACATCTCTGCCGTAATAATGGCTATAAATCTTAAAATTATAAAACAATTAACATTTTGTTTTCATAACTCAAAATTACAACAAAAATTAAAATTTAATTTTTTTTAAATTTAATTTTTCATTTGCATTCTAATTTTATCGAATTAAAATTGGAATTGTAATTAAATTGGAGTGTTTTTTTTAGGGTGTTACAATAATTTTTTAAATGATTTTAAATGTTCTCGTTTAAATTATTCACACAGATTTTTCTGATGTAATTAGTTGATTTTATTGCATTTTGATTGAATGAATTTTCAACAATAACAACAACAAAAACAACAATTTTATTTTTATTATTTTTATTAATAATAAATTATTTCAATAAATTAGTTTCCATATTTTGAATTTTACAACTGCTTGTCAGGCTGCTGCCGTTTGCGATTTATTCAAGCATTTGGTTTTGAAAATTGTTTCTAAAAATTGCAATTTCATTCAATAAAATTTACGAATTTTTGCTTTTTAGTTGTTTTTGTTTCTAATGCAATTGAAATTGAAAATATTTTCTATGAAACTAAGCAGCAACTAGCAAAAAAACAAAGAAAGAAACAAAATATAAAAACAAATCAAATGGAATGTCTGACTGGGTCATTATACAAGTTCACTTTGTATGGAAAAATAAAATCAAAACTACTAAGGATACAGTGTAAAATGTCTTAAAAACCAAAAATTTAATTTATAAAAATTATACCGTGTTATCCATTTCGTGGTTTCAAAAGTAAACGTAAATAAAACACATCTAAAATATTTTTTTCATGATATTTCTTTTTTATTGTAAAGTTTGAACGTAAAAAGTGTGAAATACTACATCATTTAAATGACCTCCACGCGAAGTGTTGCAATCATTGATTCTTCTCGTAATTTTCGACCACTTTTTGACACATATTGTGCGGTATCTCAGCCATAACTTGACGAATGTTGGTTTTTAAGTGCTCAAGAGTTGAAGGTTTATCTGTATAAAAACGGTTTTTGCGTAGCCCCACAAAAAAAGAAAATACTACATGTGGCACCGTCTTGTTGAAACCACATATTCTCCAAATCGTATTCTTCAATAGCAGGCAAAAAAAGTCGGTTATCATATGACCATAATGCTCCGAATTAACGGTGACAGTCGTTCCGTCGTCGTTTTCGAAGAAGTAAGGTCCAATCACACCTTCGGACCAATGACTTGAGGATTTTCAGAATCCCAAATACGACAATTTGTTTATTAACATACCCACCGAGTGTGAAATGTGCTTCATCGCTGAAGAAAATTTTGATCGAAAAATTACCGTCCACCGCCTGTTGTTCAAGCACCCATTCCACGTATCTACGACGTTGTGAATGGTCAGCTGGCTTCAGTTGTTACGTGAGCTGGACTTTATATGGCTATAGGTGTAGATCTAAATGCAAAAGACGCCATAATGTGCCGTAAGACAGTCCCAATTCCTGAGAACGACGAGGAATCGACACATTCGGGTCTTCGACAACACTTTCACTTACAATAGCGATATTTTCAGCGGGACGAGCGAAACGATAATGCACAGGCCTTTCAATATTTGTAACCACTCCAGTCTCTTCAAATTTCTTCACAATTTTGCCAATTGCTTGCGTAGTTGGACGATCATGTAAACCATAATCTCCTCTTAAAACACAATACGTGGCTGTGGCAGAATCACCATTTTTGTAGTAGGTTTTGATAATTTTTATGCGTTGTGTGATAGTTAAGCGATCCATTTTCGACAATGTCAGACTTTCAACTGAAAAGAAAAAATTGGTTTCACAACTTAGTTTGACAGATGTCGAATTGCCATACTTTTGAAACCACGAAATGGATAGCCCTTTATTATTATAAACATGCGTACACACATAACTGGTCATTACAATCCTTTAGTCAGGCTTACGACCTAGCTTCTTACAACATTTATATTGTGTGTGTTTATTTTATCCATAAGTCGGCTGGACCTACAGTTTAACATTGATTCCGAAGGACATTTCTTGGAGAAACGTTTTCATGGCAATTTTATTTACCCTCAGAGATTTTGCCAGAAATCTCTTAAGAAGAAGCCGCCGAAGAAATATTTTTTCATATATCGTTTTGTTGGGATTTCGTCTGACCTGGGGTTTGAACCGACGCCTCATGTGTAATAAGCCAACGCCACTACCTACTACACTACGACGACTACTATGTCTAAGAAATACCTGTAATAGTATTACACGATAGGACTTGTACGGTGAGTTTTGCCATGACCAAGTAATCAGTCATGGAACTCCACTGAAATGTCTGAGCAATATTAGATGCCTTCTCGAGCAATTGCTTCGGAGGTACAAAATTCCATGGGACATCCAAAGCATTCAGTATCTTTCATTCCTAGTGCTGTCATTACGAACTTTAATAAACCTCGTTGTTTTCTCTTTTCAGAGAGATAATGAACATACTTGCAGAGAGATGCATAAAATCTACCCCGAAGTGTGTATGTATATTCAGAACAAAATTTGACTTGAACTTGATCCGATTCCATCTTAGAAACCACATTGTTGTTAAAACGGTACACTGACCTCTGCCTGCATATGCCTGGAGACATAAAATACCTCATAACGATTTCTACAGAATCTTTAAGGCCGAAAAATGAGAAGACCACCTAATATCTTCACTGGCATTGTCAGGCGCTTGTGAATCTAAGAAGAATAATTCTTGGGCATTCCAAATTTATTGAAAGAGCGTGTCTAGTCAAAAGTAATTGGAATAGAATTCATTATCTTCATAAAGCTATCGAAAAAACTAAGAAATTCCAACCAGGATTTGTAATTATCTGATGGAATATTTAATATCGTTGCTACAATGGGACTTAATACGATCCAACTAAACTCTGCCCATCGAGGAGGCTAGCAATTCAACTTAACCTAACCCAACCCAACCCTAATCTCTTATTGGCCATTACAACCCTTCAGTTAGGATTACGACCTCACTCGCTCACTTCGCTCTCATGTTGTGTGTGTTAATTTTATACATGAGTGGCGGGACCTACAGTTTAAAGTCGACTCCAAACGACAGATATTTGAGAAACTTTTCATGGCAATTTTATTTACTCTGAGAGTTTTTGCCAGAAATCTGCTGAGAGGAAGTCGCCGAAGGAATATTTTTTCATATTTCGTTTTGATGTCTGACCTGGGGTTTGAACCGTGACCTTACGTCTAATAAGCCAACACACTACCTACTAGACTACGGCGACTCAAACATCGTTTTTATACAGTTGAAAATAGTAATGCAGAGTTGCTATAGTATTTAATATGAACAAGGGCATGCCTGCCATCTGAATTAATTAAAGAAATAATACGTTAAAGTCGCCGTGGTCTGGTAGATAGTGTGCTGGCTTATTAGACGAAAAGCCAGGGTTCGAGCCCCAGGCTAGACATCAAAATAAAATACAAAAAGTATTTCTTCGGCGACTTCCTCTCAGCAGATTTCTGGCAAAAACTCTCAGAGTAAATAAAATTGCCATGAAAAGTTTCTCAAAAAATTTGTCGTTCGCAGTCGACTTTAAACTGTAGGTCCCACCACTCATGTATAAAAATTAACGCACACAACGTAAGTGGTGTGAAAAACTAGGTCGTAATCCTGACTGAAGGGTTGTAATGACCAATTATGTATGTATGTATGTATGTATGTATGTATTAATACGTTAAAGAGTTTCGAATAAAATTGTCATTTAGGCCCTTTAGCTCGTTAAATCCCTTCACTAAGTAATGGAACTAAGTCAATGGAAAATACCCTTAATAAACATTTGTTCTTATTTTTTTTTCAATAAAATTAATTTATTTTTAGCAAAACTTTTTCTAATAAAAAAGTTTATCGCTTGCAGTGGGCATTTAAGCGCCCCTGTACAATTGTACGATGTAATAAACTTGCTTTTACTAATCATCTCTATTAGAAATTGTTGTTATTGTTGTTGTTTTAAAAAAATAATTTTATGATTAATTTTAATTAAATGTTTAATTATCATTATTGAGATTTATTTTAATATTAATTTTTAATTTTATTCTCTACTCCTATTGCGGTCAGTATGCAGCAGTCAATATGTTTTTTGTTGTTCGTTACTTGCATTTACAATTTTTTTATTTTTTTTTTTTTATAAATTTTATGGTTGCTGTTGCTGCTAGTACTACTACTATTGCTGCTATACATAGTTGCTATTGTTGTTGTTGTTGTTTTATTTGTCGATTTTACCTATTGGTTACAGCTCGAGTCCAAGTTCAACGAACTGTGTAGCATGTTTGTTTGATGCCGTTTAACATTTCTAGCAATCGCTGATCAAACAGGTGGCATGATTATTGTTTTATTTTGTTGTTATTTTTAAATTATTTTTTTATTTTTAAATTGTTGCTACAATTTAGTTCTAGTCTGTCGTTTAACGGTTAAAATTGTTTGCATTTAAATCAATCGCTATACTCTGTACGACGACTGTATGCAGCAGCAGCAGCATTAATTACCTTTTAGTAGAGCATTTATCGTCATATTAAGATTTGACATTGAATTTGAAGTAATAAAAACAACTAAAACATGAAATGGTAATTTATTTTATTTGCTTTCTATTGAATAATAAATTAAGAAAAAAAATAAAAACGAATAAAAAAATTTGCATTTTCCAACACTTAAAAGACCCTCCATTAATGAATTACAATATCATGAGCATATAAAAGTCTTTTCGATTTCTTTCATTGCGATAACGCAAACGGTGGTCTTTTCACTTTTCACTTTTTTTTATTTATTATTTTAAGGCCAAACAGGTGATTAATTAATCACTGTCACTGTCATAACTTATAACAAACACACTTGATTAGGGTAGAAAATTAAATTTAATTATAGTTTTAATTGCCATGGACGACGAAAATGTTGTAATCAGTTGGTTTAATACAAGAATATCTTGTAATTGAATTGAAATTCATAAGCAGTTAGCTTTTTGGCAGAGAGTTGTATAACCTAGTTCTTGGTGGCATGTATGAACAAGAAATTAATACATGATCTTTATGTTTGGGATTATTTTTCAATAGGTTTTGCCTTTTTTCTGCCTCACGTCTTAAAGGAGGGCTACAATTTATTTAAATGAATACAATTCATTCTTTTCAATGAAGTTATGTTCGGCTGACAAATTGTAATGTGAAGCTCCTTGCTAAAGAAGGGAAATCTGTTATAATATGTATTACAAATGCCTTGCGGACTTTGCCTAGAAAAGTTCTCTTTGCAATGCTTAATTGACTTCCATCTGGTTTACTTAGCAGATAATATGGCACAAATTGTCGCAATTCGACTCAATGCCTTTTACGCTGATAAGATAAAATAAGGTATCTCTGGATATTCCTCTATCTTATCAGTGGATTCCCAGGTGTGTAGTGATAATGACTATTCATTTCTATAACTAAACTTGAAAGAGAATGTCGTACTAATCACAGGCAAAATTCCACTGAATGTCTTTTCATGAAGTCGCCGTTGTCTAGTAGTTAGTGTGTTGGCTTATTAGACTTGAGGCCTCGGTTCAAACCCCAGGTCAGACATCAAAACGAAATATGAAAAAATATTTCTTCGGCGACTGCCTCTCAGCAGACTTCTTACATAAGCTCTGAGAATGAATAAAATTGTTTTGAAAAGTTTCTCCAAACTCTGTCGTTCGACTTTAAACTGTAGGTCCCGCCACTCATGTATAAAATTAACACACACAGCATCAGTGGTGAGAGAAGCTAGGTCGTAATTCTGACTAAAGGGTTGTAATGACCAATTATGTACATATGTATGTATGTCTTTTCATGCTGGCACATTATTCCTATCCGAGGATCTCCAAGCTTTGAGTGATATTGAGTATTTGTCATCTAAAAGTAAACTTGATAATGGATTTCCCTGGTAATAGATAAAAGCTGGGTAACCTCCCACCTAATATTAGTTCACATAGTCATCCGTTAGTCATCAGATAAAGATTGGATACTTGCAAAGGCTAAGGAAGAATCAAACTGGATAGAAAGAGTACCAATCAACTATTTAAATTGGATCGAAAATAAATTATTTTTTCAGGTCTTTTAGTGGACAGACATGCGGAGCTTAACTGCTAATAACTTCTATAGAGGTTTTAGATCGATCGAAGAGGTAGATAGAATCGCTTACTTTATTTGCTAATGTCTCCCTATAACCCAACAAAAGCTTCTACCATTTGGCACATCTTTTCTCGTAGTCCAGTGGACTATTCGACATCAGACAGATTATTGGATTTCAAGCTGTTTCAGGTAGTTTTGAGTTGATTCCAAAGAAGCCATGCTTTATTGTGAAGGCCTGATGATTAGTGAGGCAGGTTAATGATTATTTGTGAGTTCCGTAGTATGGTTTCATTTGGTATCACACCGGCTATGTGTGTGCTCCTCTAGTTCCATCATCAATAATGAATCTTGATTTATTTTTTAATGGTGACGTAAAATGCATATATTTTAGGAACAGTGTTCATAAAATAACTTATGAACACTGTTCCTAAAATAAAATGAAAGAGTTAAAAACCTAAGCGACAACATACATTAATACATCAAGGTTTCGCTAAACAATCATCTTCAGATGATAAGCCTGCTGAGCTCTACTTTGATGAGAGGACTGCAGTCCTATATCTCGCTACCACAGAGACCCACAGTTCCACCAACGAGGATAACAGACACTGCCATGGCTTCATAGAACTCACTTCCACTTGAACGTTTTTAAGTCGTCTAGGAATGTAATACCAGGTCAGATATCACGAATAAAATGCAGCAGATTTTTGGCAAATACTCTGAGAGTAAATAAAATTGCCATGAAAAAGTTTTATAAAAAATCTGTTTTTCGGAATTGGCTTTAAACTGCAGGTCACGCCACTTATAGATAAAATTAACACACATAACATGGGTGGTATGAGAACGTAGGTTGTATTCCTGTCTAAAGGATTTTAATGACCAATTAAGTATTTATGTAAGTAAGTACGGATGTATTGGATTACCCTGGATTCATTAAGTTGAGTGGTCGCCGTAACCTAGTAGGTAGAGTTTTGGCTTATAAGACGTAAAGCTAGGGTTCGAGCCCTAGGCCAGACATGAAAACAAAATACAAAAAGTATTTCTTCGGCGACTTCCTCTCAGCTGATTTCTGGCAAAAACTCTGAGAGTAAATAAAACCTGCCATGAAAAAGTTTCTCAAAAATCTGTCGCTCGGAGTCGACTTTAAACAGTAGGTCCCACCGCTCATGTATAAAACTTAACACACAACAACATAAGTGGTGTGAGAAACCAGGTCGTACTCCTGACTAAAGGGTTGTAATGACCAATTATGTGTGTACGTCAGTAGCAGGATATTCCCTGAGAATATTTCCTGAGAATATTTCGTGAAAATATTTTCTGAGAATATTCCCTGATAATATTCTGATATACTCGAAAACCCAGGCTGTCATAAAGTCCCTTTCGATTGTCATATCGGCACCTTAGCTAAGGTCTTCGTTATTAGAATCCCTCAGCCTAGGGTCATATAAGAAATTGTTGAACTGATCGAAAGATTTATCTCCTAAGCCTCTTTATTATGGGTCCTGTTAAGCAGGATCACAATCCACCTTATCACTTAGTTTATATTGTGTACTACGGTTGACTTGTACCGATTTCAGAATCCTTTTGATGGCAATTAGATTACTTGGATGAGAGTTGTTGGCTTTTAATATTTAAAAATCGTGTTCTTAATGGAAAAATACTTTCTATACAAAGTGATAGATTACCTTCAAAATAGAAAATAATGTTGAGAGTATTAAAACAAACTCATGTTTTCCTTAATCCCATTCAAAACAGGTGCATACATTAAATTGTATTGAATCAATATAGCATACTTGACCCATTATTGAACCTAATTTGTAATACACTTAAGGTTAGGGGCAATAGACAGATAAAAAAGAAAATATTATTAATAAAATTCTACTATACAAATATGAAATATATGATGAAATAATCTATACGATTGCGTCATTTTAAGGCCCCTGCTAGCAATGTTGATAAGGGGTATTGAAAAAAAAAATTATTATTCTTATAATGCCATATTGAATTAGTAATGAATCTAGAGCAGATGTTAACTTTGTTTTTTTTTGTTAATAGACAAAAACAAAATATGCCAAATATTAATATTTAATAATTTGTTTAAACATTTAGTGGAAAATGTTAATGTTTAAGAGTTTCCATTTCACCTAACAGGTAGAAATTTACTTAAAGGTGTTATGAGTACACATAGATATTTTAATTAAAATAAATTGTTTTGCCAGACAATAAATAAATACAATACAATACAATAAATGGTATATAAACAAGGCTTTATTTAATTATTTTTTTATATATAGAAAGTAAATATTTAAAAGATCACATGAGTAAACATTTTTTTTGGCATTCCAAAATATATTCAAATATTAATCATACTTTTTGGCACCCTATACCTACTGCTAGACTAACCCTGTGTTCTCTAGATTAGAGGACCTACACGATCGGTCCAATTTTTAAGCACATTATCGATTGTGTGCAGCTGTATTTCACCAATGGCTTCACGAATATTGTCCTTTAAAGCGTCAATTGTCTCAGGCTTGTCGGCGTAACACTTATCTTTGACGGCAGCCTACAAATAATAGTCCAACGGTGTCAAATCGCAGCTCCGAGGTGGCCAAACGACATCAGCTCTGCGGTTGATAAAACAGGCGCAAAACATAGGGTGTAGGTTCGGCTGTGTGGCACGTAGCGCCGTCCTATTGAAACCAAATGTTGCCAATATCCTCCTCTTCAATTTTTGTGAACAAAAATTTGTTCAACATGGCGCGATAACGATCGCCATTGACTGTAACGGCCACTCCTTGCTCATTTTCGAAGAAAAATTACCCAATAATGCCTCTGAACCAAAATCCACACCAAACAGTGACTCGTTTTGGGTGCGTCGGCTTTTCAATGTATGCGTGCGGGTTTTCTGTGCCCCAAATGCAACAATTTTGCTTGTTTACCTACCCGCCAAGATCAAAATGAGCTTCATCTGAAAAGATGATTTTTTTTTTGTCAAAATCGGCATCTTTTGTAAGTCGATCGCAGGCCCACTTAGCGAGGCGAAAAGGCATTGGATGGTCAATTGGCTTCAACTCCTGAACCAATTGGACTTTGTATGGCGTCATACCAAGGTCTTTATGCAAAATTCGTCTCAATGATGTCTCCGAAATGTTAAATTGTTGATAACGACGGTGAATTGATGTTGATGGCGCTTCACGCACACTTTCCACCACAGCAGCAATATTCTGGGGTATACGCACTGTTTTTGGCTATTCACGCTTTGGTTTATCGATGAAGATGCCAGTTAGGTTAGGTTAGGTGTTAATTTTATACATGAGTGGTGGGACCTACAGTTTAAAGTCGACTCCGAACGACAGATTTTTATTTATTGAGAAACTTTTTATGGCAATTTTTATTTACTCTCAGAGTTTTTGCCAGGAATCTACTGAGAGAAAGTCGCCGAAAAAATACTTTTTGTATTTTGTCTTTGATACCTGGCCTGGGGCTCGAACCCAGGCTTTTGCGTCTAATAAGCCAACACACTACCTACTAGACTACGGCGACTTCTAAGGATGCCAGTTTCTTTCACTTTTTTCACAAGATAACGAACATACGGAGCTGACGGTGCTTCTCTTCTTCGAAAATCCGTACGCAATTTTCGCACACATTCTGCAACATTACCATGATTTTCAAAGTAATGTCGCAATATTTCCCAGCGTTGTTCAAGCGTATACACAACCATATTCGTTCAGCGGAAGGATAAAACTAATTATCTGTCAAATCAGACATGAGCTAAGTGTTACCATTCACGAAATAAGCACTAGTTGAAAAAAAACGTTAGATTAACTGAGAGAAAGTCGCCGAAAAAATACTTTTTGTATTTTGTCTTTGATACCTGGCCTGGGGCTCGAACCCAGGCTTTTGCGTCTAATAAGCCAACACACTACCTACTAGACTACGGCGACTTCTAAGGATGCCAGTTTCTTTCACTTTTTTCACAAGATAACGAACATACGGAGCTGACGGTGCTTCTCTTCTTCGAAAATCCGTACGCAATTTTCGCACACATTCTGCAACATTACCATGATTTTCAAAGTAATGTCGCAATATTTCCCAGCGTTGTTCAAACGTATACACAACCATATTCGTTCAGCGGAAGGATAAAACTAATTATCTGTCAAATCAGACATGAGCTAAGTGTTACCATTCACGAAATAAGCACTAGTTGAAAAAAAACGTTAGATGGCGGACCCGATATGTACAGCAACAAAAGTATTCTAATAGTAAGCATAGGGTTCAGCATTTTCTGATACTTCCTACCAAAAAAAGGTTTTTCAATTCAAATTTTGCAATACAATTGCAATAAAAAAAATGTGAAAAAATAAAATAAAGAAAATGTGTTAAAAATAAACAAAACATCTGATTAAAATTAAAATTTAAAAATAAAAACGAAATTAAGCCAATGGAAAATATTGAACCTCACATGCATACACTCATAAATTGAAAACAAATTGAAAAGCCTACTATCAAGCGCCAATCGCTGCTTGTAGTCAATTTCACATGTTAATTAATTTGAAGTGTGACTTTTTAACATGATATTCAGAAAGATTGTACTCGTATGCAAATGCCACAATAAATCTGTTAACCATCAAAATGTAAATGAATTCTTGACATAATCACAAGCAGCAATACTAATATATTGCAGACACTGGCTGACTTTTAACAAATAACAGATTTTTGTTTATTGAGAAATTAAAAATTCAAAATAAAATTTGAAAAATTTTAAAAGTTTATCATGCGAAAATTTTCCGAAATGGAAAAATATTTATGCCAACAATTTGAAAATTGAATAAATGGGTAGCAAACGAAAGGTAAGAACCTAAACTTATATTTTCTTCTCACACCCAGTATTGTCACGCCCACTGAGTCATGTTTAGATGGATTAAATGATTTGGTTTTAAATTTGCACATATTAAAGAATAAGAAGATGAAGAACAAATGAGTGTGGCAAATAATATAAGAAAACGAAAGTCCAGGTTCTAAGCTTTCATTTGATACCTCTCTCTGTTCAAACCCCAGATCAGACATCTTCAACTAAACGAAATATGAAAAAAAAATTTTCGGCGACTTCCTCTCGGCAGATTTCTCTGAGAGCAAAACTTTGAGAGAAAATAAAATTGCCTTGAAAAGTTTCTAAAGAAAAAAATCTGTCGGTTGGAGTCGACTTTAAACTGTAGATCCCGCTACTCATGTATAATAAAATTGACACACACAACATAAGTGGTGTGAGAAACTAGGCCGTAATCCTAACTAAAGGATTGTAATAACCAATTATGTATATACATACGTAGATAAGGAGGCATACCACCAGGAAGACCACTTAGGCCATGATTTATGCCCATTGTGAAGCTATAAGCAAAACTTGCTATTGCAACAGAAAGTTCGGTTAAAGATTTTCGAAAGTAAGAAGTTGAAGACCACCATCTCTTTAGGACAAGAGCACAACACCTACACATGAGATGAAAGACAGTCTTTTCCTCCTCCTCAAACCCATAGGTTAGGTTAGGTTGGAGGACGTGTTCTTGTCAATTAAGACAAGTACAGTACCCGGAGGTCGAATTGACCCATTGTACAACGTCCTAGTTTCTCACACCACTTATGTTGTGTGTGTGTGAATTTTATACATAAGTGGTGGGACCTACAGTTTAAAGTCGACTCCGAACGACAGATTTTAGAGAAAGTTTTTCATGGCAATTTAATTTACTTTCAGAGTTTTTGCCAGAAATCTACTGAGAGGAAGTCGCCGAAAAAATACTTTTTTGTATTTTGTCTTGATGTCTGGCCTGGGGCTCGAACCCTGGCTTTTACGTCTAATAAGCCAACACACTACATACTAGACTACGGCGACTTCAAAAACCATAGCTTTTGCAGAAGTCATTTGCCGGAACGCCAAGTCTTTCGGCATGCCTACCAGTGGCTCGTGCGATGGATGGCAATGCGATTTAAAGACAGAAGTGACTCGGTTCTTTTGTTGCTCACATGTATCTAGCAGAGTCTAGCAATATTGCATGTAACTTCACCGGATACCGTTTTCTACAAGTGGGCAAATTTAAATTCGGATACGGTTTCATAGCACCCAAAGCCTTTAGCAAAGTTTGGTCTAGTCCCGGGTCCATTCATTTTTTGAAATATTGTCGTTCACTGTTATTGTTAGGTCCCATAAAAGTTTCCCCCCAAATTTAAATAAAGATCTCATTTGATGTTCTGCCCCTTTCTGAAAATAGTAAAAAGTTTTGCATAAAAATCCTGTCTTAATACTCCACATGATTATTGCATGCTCTATACCCTCTTGTTATTGGATATCACCTGTTAATACCATTATGTCTGTTTATGACTGCCTGCCTGCCTGGCTGTCACTGAAACAGGATTGTGTTTCTTATTAAAACTTTAAATTAAACAAACAAAAATAAATAAATAAAATTATATTCTTTATATTGTACGAATTGATTGATTGTTTTCACACTTCAAATTGTCATAATTTGTATTGACGAACAATCATTTGCAATTCATTAAAAAACGTTTTCAAGTTTTTTCATGTTTCTCCCTCTTTTTTTGGTAGTGTATTGTTTAATTCATATGCATTTCAATTTTACAGTATGAGTTTAGTGTTTAGAATTATTGAGGTTTCTTAATCAAGTTATTCTTATGAAGTTATTGTATCGATTGCCCAAAAATAGTTTCTTTATAGAAAGAAAATATTTTTAAATAAAACAAATAAGCTGGATGGAATTCATTTCAGTTTAAGGGCTACATCATCAAACGAAACAGCAGAATGAGGCTTGAAGTGCGGTCAAATGCAGTTGAATAGATGCCAATGCATTCTGGCAGATGCACTGTTAATTGGGGCTTGCGGGCATAATCGAATCATACTTTTTCAAGAATGGTACAATTTTTGCTAACATGGATGAATTGGTGTTAGTTGACGTAAAGTCTCAAAAAATAGGTGCCTCATGCCCCATGACATGCTATGCCTTGAACCTGTTGAGAGATGAGAAATGCATCTCACACTTTAGAGTGGTCTTTTGGCCACCAAGATCTGATCCCACTAGACTATTTTCTCTGAGGCTACTTAAAGTCCCTCGCGTGTACACGGTCACAACAGCCACAATTCTAGTCATGGAAGAGCATATTACAGCTGGTGAGTTACCAAACGAAATTTTGGAAAAAGCATGCTAAAATGGAATTCCATGAACATATCACCTACTGCGAGCAAACTTTTAAGTGAAATAAACTTTAATAAATGGCAGACATTCTTTTGACTCTCAAAGTTGTAATGAATGACTCCGAAATTTATTCCTGTCCTGTAGGTAGGTCGGTAAGGTACAATTGACCATCCCCCAACGAATCGGATGGATGCACTTAGGCCCCAGGGGGCCATTGCGATGCCACAGTTCATGTCCATTATCCCAAAGTCCTGGAGCCACTCAGAGCTTCCAATGAAGCGACTCAATTTGCTGACGTCAATGTTCGTTAAATCACCCTGATCATCGATGTAGTAGGCACCAAAATATCTCTTTCTCCTTTGACATAGTGCTGGGCATGTTCCTAGTAGATGAAGAACAGTCCCTTTCTCCTCCTCATCCCTGCAGCTTCTGCAGAAATCATTTTCGAGTTGTGCCAGATCAACACCCATAATGCAATGCCCCGTCACGACTCCAATGACCGTAATGAGCACGCCTCTTTGGAGTTTAAGCATCCTTGCAGTGCACCCTCTATTTAGCCTCTATCAGCCAGATCATGCGCGCCATTCTGCTCTTATCCGAAGCTGCCCACCTGCGGTTGACAGATACCATGATCTCGTTGTCAATCATGAGCTTGCAGGTCCCCAATATCCAAGAATTCTTCGGAGAGTTCGATGGTCGTGCCGTGTCTGGCCATTTCTTCCGCTCTGCAGTTGCCCGAGATATCATTGTGTCCCGAAACCCAAATAATGTGTACATTATACCTCTCCGTCACCCTATTTAGGTGTTTTCGGCAGGCGTAGACCGTCCTGGAGTTCATCACATTGGAACCCAAAGATAAAGTCTTGATCGCTGAAGTGGCCGTAGTCTAGTAGGTAGTGTGTTGGCTTATTAGACGTAAAGCCAGGGTTCGAGCACCCGGCAAGACATCAAGACAAAATATAAAAAGTATTTCTTCGGCAACTTCCTCTCAGCAGATTTCTGGCAAAAACTCTGAGAGTAAATAAAAATTGCCATGAAAAAGTTTTTTAAAAATCTGTCGTTCGGAGTCGACTTTAAACTGTAGGTCCCACCACTCATGTACGTATAAAATTAACACACACAACATAAGTGGTGTGAGAAACTAGGAGGTTGTACAATGGGTCAATTCGACCTCCGGGTACTGTACTTGTCTTAATTGACAAGTACACGTCCTCTAACCTAACCTAACCTAACCTAACCATGGTCTGGGAACATTACCATCCCAAATAACCTTAACCGCAGCCTGTATTGCCAACAACTCCGCCTGGAAAACACTGCAGTAATCCGGTAGCCTTAAGGATTCGGCTACACCTATTGACTCCGAGTAAATTCCGTCACCAACGGTTTCTCCCAGCTTGGATCCATCAGTCAAGATTTGGACGGAGTCCTTGACTAGGTGGTCAGCACCATTCCTTCAGATCACCTTATCCGAGATGGTTGTAATGAATTTCACCGAGAAGTCATATCGCGGCATCATATAGTCAATGTCCCCGACAGCTTCAAATTTCTTCAGGATACTCGAGTGATCAGTGATCATTGTCCAGTCACCCAGAGATGCCTTACCTACTGAGTTCTGCTCTTTCATAAGAGGTGATGCTGACTAATTTGATTTGCGAAATTTTATTGCAAAAAACGTATTAAAACGAGAACAATTTCTAAATACTTTAAATCTAAACGGTCCTCCAAATAACTTTTTTTTTGAAAATGCTTTAAAAAAAAACTACTGAATATTTTCTCAAATTTCTTTTCTTATTTGAATGTACAATCCTTCCGGTTAATAATGGAATATAATTTGATTCAAATAGCTGCCTCGGCTGGCCATGCAGTAGCCTACACGATCGGTACAATTTTTAAGCACATTATCGATTGTGTGCAGCTGTATTTCACCAATGGCTTCACGAATATTATCCTTTAAAGCGTCAATTGTCTCTGGCTTGTCGGCGTAAAACACTTATCTTTGACGGCACCCCTCAAATAATAGTACAACGGTGTCAAATCGCAGCTCCGAGGTGGCCAAACGACATCAGCTTTGCAGCTGATAATGCGATCTTCAAAAACAGGGCGCAAAACATCGAGTGTAGCTTCGGCTGTGTGGCACGTAGCGCCATCCTGTTGAAACCAAATGTTGCCAATATCCTCCTCTTCAATTTTTGTGAACAAAAATTTGTTTAACATGGCCCGATAATGATCGCCATTGACTGTAACTGCCACTTCTTGCTCATTTTCGAAGAAAAATGGCCCAATTATGCCTCTGGACCAAAATCCGCACCAAACAGTGACTCGTTTTGGGTGCGTCGGCTTTTCAATGTATGCGTGCGGGTTTTCTGTGCCCCAAATGCGACAATTTTGCTTGTTTACATACCCGACAAGATCAAAATGAGCTTCATCTGAAAAGATGATTTTTTGCCAAAATCGGCATCTTCTGGAGTAAAAAAAATTGAGAAAATATTCAGTAGTTAATAAGTTATTTTGCGAACCCTTTATAAACACAGAACAACTTAATAAAGTTGTTTGAATTCCAGATCCTTGCTATAAAACCAAATTATGGCTATAAAATGAAGACATGCAAAGACATGACTATGGAAGGATTTTAATGCTTATAAATGTTCGTAATTATTTTCAATTATTTGATAGTAACTTTCTATCGTAAAATAATTGCAATAAAATGATGGAATTTTTTTTGTTTATCATAATAAATCTGAATTTAAAAATTCTTCCCAGGAAGATGATGTGTCTTATGAATAACATAACATGATGTGTAAGTAATTTTATAATTTTCTTTTGTTTGTTTGTGTGCGTTTTTATTCTCGATGAAATTAAAAACAAAATTAAAGAAAAGAAAAAAAATTCCTGAATTTTATGACCCTTTTTTTCCATTTGTGACGAAGACTTTTCAAACTGTTTGATTTTGTTTTAATTTTAATTCGGATTTTTTGCTTTTTTTAAATTTAATGTTTTGGTTTGTTTGTTTTTGTTGTTGAGAATAAATCTTATTAATATTGTCGCATTGTTAAGCGGTATATAGCAGGCCATCTGAATACCAATTAGTTTCGACTTTTGCTGATTGTTGCGGTTAAATGGCCAATAAAAACCGAGGTAAAGGAACAATTTGTAAATTTTTTGTTTGTGTTTTCTTTTTCATTTTTTTGCTGTCCATTGTTGGTTTCGTTTAAAATTTAAAGAATGTTGATTGCATCAAGAAAAAAAAAATTTTTTTTTATGAAAAATAAAGAAATGAAATGAAATAAAATGAATTATTTTTAATTTGTTTCTTATGCTGTACGTTTTGTCGACAAACTTTTTTTATAACTTTTAACATTTAACAATTAAAATTAAAATGAAATATAAAGTTGAATATTCTTTACATTTTGTAAAATGATTTTTTTATTGTTTTTGTTTTTATGTCTTTTTAATCGTGTGTTTATTTATTTTAATTTTTTTGTTTTTTTTTTTTTGTTAAAAAAAAATTTGATTTATTTAAAAATATGCGAATGCAAAACATTTGTACCAGACTATTAAATCGAAAAAATAGTTGTGAAAACCAAACAAAAAAAAAAAAAAAAACAGAAAACAAAAAAAGAAGTGAAATTTATGCACACAGCTGGTAGTCTTCCAATAGACCAACAAACAAACACATTCACCCGACTATGTCTCTATTGCATTAGAACACGAAACGAACATAAAACCGAACTGAACTATTGCTTGGATAGCAGAGTTTCAAAATAATACGTTGAATTTTTTAATTGTTTTTTATAAATTGTACTTTGTTCTTAAGGTTTGAAAAAGACGCTTCTTTAGATCAGATTACGTAGCGGACCCTTCTTGATGAATCTGAAGTGATAAAGCAAACCAATTTTTCTCCCGGGATTTAAACATTCCCTATAGGAAATCATGCCGAATCCAAAATAAATCTTGCTATTGTAAGATTTTTCATTTGGGAGAGTTCAGTCAAAGATGACAGAAAATGAGAAGTCATGAAGGTCAAGGTCATTGTAAGAACCCGTACAGATACAGATCCACGCATAAGAAGCTCTATAGTGTTATTGATTGCCAATCGATTTAGTTTAATCATTTTCAGCACCACAACTCATGCATAAATCATTCAAGTGAATACCATTAGAGCGGTGGGCGTATATGAAGCTTAATAGTGTTATGAAATGCTATTCGATTTAATCATATTAAGTTTAACCAAAGAAAATAAAGTATAAAGAATGCGCATTTTAACATTTTTTGGAATATTTTTCAAAAATATTTTATGACGCGGGGGGAAAGATAGAAGGAAAGGATACAGAAACCAAGAGCGTAACAATGCGTTGTTCTCATCGTGCGTTTTTGTTGTTTGCCCACTTTTTATTTATTTTTCTGGTGTTAAAAACAGACGTCGGCACCAATGTTCCTCAGGGGAAGAACATCTTCGGCTTTTTACACACATAAAATACGAACATCAAGAATGTTCGTTAAAAAGAGCGTAAAAATCTTGTCAGCTTTTAAAGAAGAAGGTTCATGTCGCTTTTTCAGACTTCAATTATACGCCCAAAGAAATATCACAGTAGTATTCACTAATATCGATGAGAAATGATTTCGATTTTTGGAAGAATACTTGCCAAGTTAAATACGGTGTCTTAGTGTCTTAGTACAGTACAATTTTTCTATATTTTCCGATCACATATCATTGGGTTAATAAGTAGACTTGAAATTATTACTAACAATTTTCCTCTAGGTCATGCCTATGGTTATGGATTAGTGAGTGAGAGAGAGAAAATAAGTTGAGAGAATTTATTTGTTTACAGCCATATAAAAGTGTTTTTAATATACTCTATTTTTATTTTCATTTCATCAACAGACATCTGTAAAGCTGTCTATCTTTGGCTTAATAATTTTGGATAAATAAAAATAAAATAAAACATCGATTTTATTATTAAAAGAACATAAAGCTATCCATCTTTGACTTAAAAATTAGGCCATGTTTTTTAGATAAATAAAAATAAAAAGAATAAAAAAACCATTTTTTTATTAAAAGAAAAAAACTAGCATTCCAAAGCATTTAAAAAAATATACTATGATACTATGAGACAAAATAAAAAACGCCCAGCTAATGACATAGAACATTTTTAACACAAAATATTCTTCGAGTGTTATTCTGAAATAAAATGATAAAGCATCCGCAGCACATGTATTTATGTCGCAGTCTGATCGACAACTAAATCAAAAAACACAAGAATACATATATATTACAATACATTGTTACGCTCTTTGTTTGTGTTCATTTTCCTTCTGTCTTCCCCCCTCATCAAGAAATGATTTTTATAAAGATTTTGGTGAGAGCGGGTCGTAATGTTACAACCCGCCATAAGACATTTTACTTCTACATAATGCGTGTTCTTTATATCCATATTCTTTGGTTTAACCATTAACCGACAGGGAATTATCCAGGGGGAATCGAAACAGCTATATCTTTTAACATATCGGAAATGGTGAGCTCTGTATAAGCTCTGGCCAGTTCAGCAGCTATGCTATTTCCGACGACTGCAGTTAAATAATCCAAAATTTCCCTGAGAAATCCCAGACATACATATATGAACGAGGACAGAAGTAGAGGTGACATTCGTTAGGGACTTCATCGCAGCCTGACTGCCCCAATAAATTAAGAGATTTTTATGGGAAATTTCAATACTTAACAAGCATTGCTTCGCTTTCAATGATCTCCGCCTGCAGCATACAGTGGTTATAGGCAACATATAAGAGAGTCTATTGTCAGTACCTTTGATACATATTCTGCACACTATTCAGTCCAGCATTTTTGAAGACAGCGGCATATTTACTTCAATACATACATACATACATAATTGGTCATTACAACCCTTCAGTCAGGATTACGACCTAGTTTCATACACCACTTATGTTGTGTGTGTTAATTTTATACATGAGTGGTGGGACCTACAGTTTAAAGTCGACTCCAAACGACAGATTTTTGAGAAACTTTTCATGGCAATTTTATTTACTCTCAGAGTTTTTGCCAGAAATCTGCTGAGGGGAAGTCGCCGAAGAAATACTTTTTGTATTTTCTTTTGATGTCTGGCCTGGGGCTCGATCCCTGGCTTTTCGTCTAATAAGCCAACACACTACCTACTAGACCACGGCGAATTCAATAACCCACCGGAAACCTCATGATGATATCTAGTTTTTCACACCCCCCATGTTGTGTGTATTAATTTTAAGGAAGAGTGACAGGACCTACAGTCTAAAGTCGACCCCGTAAAACGAATTTTTTTTTTTCAGAAATTTTCATGGCATTCTCGCCACCGATGTTTTTGTGTCAATTTTATCCATAAGCGGTTTAAAGGCGTCTTAAACGACAGATTTTCGAGAAACTTTTCATGGTTATTTTATTCTAGTTTCAGAGTTTTTGCCTGAAGACTCCTGAGAGGAAGGCGCCGAAGAAATATTTTTCATATTTCGTTTTGTTCAGGAATGTGGTTTGAACTACAGCCTCTCGTCCTACAAGGCCATGGCAACTTCAGGATATAACTGCATTAAATTTTAATGCCATTCGCTTCAATAGAAGGTAAAAAAATTGAGTATACAAATATGCAATCACTGACGTTAGCACCGTAAAATAAAGCCTACTCTACCGCGATCTTATATCTTTCGAAATTATTTCCACGGTCCTACTAGATGTATAAAGAGCTATAGACGCTCTTCATTATTTATTCTTCCAGAAGACCTTGGAGACCAAAATAACCGCCAGGTGTTTTATAACATTCATATTTAGAAATCTCTGAGCTTAGTTTCCTGAAAAAATGAATTGAAAAATATTTATTGAAAGTGATTTAACACCTTTACAGTCCTGTATCCTTTGAGTGCATTCAAACATTTGTGTGTGATTTTCTATTTGCATCATACGAGTAAAGCCTTGTCGCATTAGGTGATGGACTTGCGTGCCAAAAAAGTAACGACAAACACAAAAACGTAACGAAATAATACGAAAAAAAAAACTAAACGAGACAAAGTGAACACATTTTCATTCTTTATTCTAATTCAGTGAATTTTTTTTTTTTCGTTCTTTTCTTTTTTCTCTTTTTTTTTTTTGGTACGTAAAAACGCATTGAACACATTTTTCAAACAAACGACATCACACATTTGTGTGTGGCGCCTCCCTCAGATTTGAGACTCAGCCAGACAACGGTGGGGTATATGTGGTGGCAATGGACACTATTTTTGCATTTGGCGCCCAAAAAATTTGACAAAAAAAAAAACTGAAAAAAATAAAAGAACGAAAGAAAAAAATATACAAGAATTGCAGCACACACTTCGTTTGGTTGGTATCGAGCGTTAGCAGTGACGTCGACGTGCAATGTTGTCGTCTTCATTCGTATGTAAATGTTGTGCCGCTTATTTTCTGTTCTGTTGTCTGTTGTTGTGGTTGCCAGTGTTGTTCTCAAGATCTTATGATATGATATTTTCAAAACAATAATGGGCCTTATGGACAGGCAAGTGGTGGTCACACATTGCCTGTCACACAACAACAACAACGTGGTAGTGTGTCTTCGTTCTCGAGGCTGTTTTTTATTCTGTTTTTCTGTTTTTATTTTTGATTTTAGTTTTGGCTACAATACTTGTATATGATTTCTTTAAATTAAAACAGCCTCTTATTGTGTCTGCCTTGTGTCCGTTCAATTGTCGGGAGGGGGTTTCTTTCTTTTTAATCATTTTCATAATACAGCCAAGAAGACATTCCTTACGTTCTTGTTCTTGTTTTTGTTCTTCTAGACCATTTTTTTTTTCATCTTCTTATTTGAATTCTATAAAGTGGCGGCAGCAGACCGATTGCATTTATTTGCCTCCTGTTAGAATCATTTCCACCAGTGTGCCAAATTTATATCGCTAAACAAAAAATGTTTTTTGTTGTTTTTATGTTCAAAATTAAATCAAAAGTTCATTTACTTCTTCCTCTACAGCTCTCTACATTTATTGTTCTATGAATCTAGCCATCTTGTAATTTTCTAATTTAATTTATCCCATGTGCTTGTTGTTGCTGTTGCAAGAGGCAACAACACACACAATTAGTTTTGGATTTGTCTTGCATCATGGTGGCGACATCTGTACGCAAATGTTTCAATACGGCCCAGTATGTTTTTTATGTCGATCGTATACGATACATACACGTTCACTCACGTTCATGTACAGTGTATAGAAAGCATTTCGTTTTATTTGCTGTTGTAATAAATATTTTATAATTCTTATTGTTGTTGTTGTTGTTGCTGTTGTTATTGTTATTGTTTTCTTTTTTTTGGCGTTTTCCTTGTACAAATAAAAATGAAAATTTATGATTTTGGCAAACGTTTGACTACAATTTTCGCCTGTAAGTCGTATGGCAAATGTTGTGTTGTCTTAAAGACACTTGTAAATTTAATTAATTATTCTTTCTCTTTTTTTTATTATTATTTTTTTAATTTTTTTTTATAGTTTTACAGACAATTCCCAAGTGGCAGATGTTTGTGCTCGAAATTAAAAATCCATACATACATAGATACCTATTTGCCGTTTGTGAAAATTTATAATTTTTAATTGAAATTTTATTTCAATTTTATTAATGAATTTCAAAACACAAACAAAATGAATTTGTTTTTAAAAATTAATTTTTTAATTACATTAATTTTATGAAAAATAATTGAAATTAAATAATTTATTATTAGTATTAATTTAGATGTGTTAATAGTTTTATTTTTAAATCAATTTCTAATACTTTTCAGGGCGACAGTAAGCAATGAACTGAACTATAAAGTGGGGAGATCACCTTTCGAATAATTGGATTTTCCAACCGTCCAAAAGGCTTATGCGAAACCATTTGTCAAGGCGTTGAATGGCCCTTATTAAAGCGGTAAGTCTACTTACTTAACTTATTTAATTATTCATTACAACCTATCAATCAGAATTACGACTTATTTTCTAACACCACCCATGCTGTGTGTGTTAATTTTATCTATAATTGGCGGGAACTACAGTTAAAAGGCGACTCCGAATGTTAGATTTTTGAGAAATTTTTCAGAGTTTTTGCCAGAAGACTGCTGGGAGGATGACACCAAAGAAATATTTTTTCATATTTCGTTTTGTTTGAGATGTCTGTACTGGAGTTTGAAGCATGTCGTCTAGTAAGCCAACACTCTATGTACTAACATACATGATTGGTCATTACAACCCTTCCTTAATTTTATACATGAGTGGTGGGATCTACAGTTTAAAGTCGACTCCGAACGACAGATTTTTGAGAAACTTTTCCATTGCAATTTTATTTACTCTCAGAGTTTTTGCCAGAAATCTGCTGAGAGGAAGTCGCTGAAGAAATATTTTTTTTTATTTTGTTTTGATGTCTGGCCTGGGGCTCGAACCCTGGCTTTACATCTAATAAGGCAACACACTACCTACTAGACTACGGCGACTTATTATGTACTAAACTCCGACAAATTCTAAGCGGTAAGCCAACTATCAACCACATATTTACAATACAAAAACCCCAGAGAAAACCCATGAAAACCATTTGAAACACACCATTTTTCGACAGCATTCAATAGCCCAATAAGAGGTAGAGTTTTTGCCACAGTCTTAAGTTTTTCAGTCAATCTGTCAAGGTTGTGCTGCATGACATAAAGCAACTCTTACAGCTGCATTAAGTTAAGGAAAGCCTTGTCAGGCGTCCTCTTCAGCTTCATTATGAAGATTGTTTTGCCATGAAAAGCTTCTCAAGGAAAAAATCTGTTGTTCGAAGCCTACTTTAAACTGTGGATCCCACCACCCATTTATAAAATTAACACACAACATGGGTTTTAACTCTGACTAAAAGGTTGTGAAATGTTCTTACACAAACCGGTTGCCTTCGCTGTAATCGAGAAATAAGTTACACGCAAGATCTGCGATCAAGTTTGATTTGGCGATAATTTCCACATCCGATTGATGGCGAAGAGATGTATGAGCTCCTCATAGACATAGATGTTGCTCAATGCATTTTCTTTCACCTACTGCACTAGCTCGGCCATGTCGTCCGGATGGCATAGGACCTTCAGGCGAGACAAGGAACGGCTAGGTTACACGAATTGTCTTCTATGTACTTTTGTTTGTTTGTTTTGTGTTGGCTTATTAGACGTAAACCCAGGGTTCGAGTCCCAGGCCAGACATCAAGACAAAATACAAAAAATTTTTCTTCGGCGACTTCCTCCCAGAAGATTTCTGGCAAAAACTCTGAAAGTAAATACAAATTGCCATGAAAAAGTTTCTCAAAAATCTGTCGTTCGGAGTCGACTTTAAACTGTAGGTCCCACCACTCATGTATTAAATTAACACACACAACAGAAGTGGTGTGAGAAACTAGGACGTTGTACAATGGGTCAATTAGACCTCCGGGTACTGTATTTGTCTTAATTGACAAATACACGTCCTCTAACCTAACATAACCTTTGTTCACTCTCGTAAATCTGATTTTTGCTACATTCTGCTACCTGTTTCCAGTTCGTATATTTGGATCAGATGAACAAAAATGAACTAAAATAAGCATAAACATATGCTGTTATAAAGTTCTCCATCGTATACACACATACATATGTACATAATTGGTCATTACAACCCTTCACTCAGGATTACAACCTAGCTTCTCACACCACTTATGTTGTGGTGTGTTAATTTTATACGCGAGTGGCGAGACCTACGGTTTAAGTCGACTCCGAACGACAGATTTTTCTAGAAAATTTTCATGGCAATTTTATTTACTCTCAGAGTTTTCCTCAGAAATTTGCTGAGAGGAAGTCGCCGTAGAAATATTTTCCTATTTTCGTTTTGCTGTCTGACCAGGGGATTGAACCGCGGGCTTTCGTCTAATAAACCAACACGCTACGTACTAGACTACGGGGACTTCGGTGCGTAACACACTATTTAATACCTGTTGTCCACAATCTTGTCGAGATTGCTGTGTTCAATCGATTGGTTTGCTTTAAAATACTTATTATTTCTCCACTGTTTGTTCCTTATTCCGAAAAAACGGTGGGAATAGTCACCCGAGTATTTTACAAACATTCAGCAGTCAACGAGTATAAAAGCCAAATGCCGGCACAACAGTTTGTCAGTTACCCCCATCAATTCAATTGGAGTGTGAATAGCTCAAGCAAATAACGGCAGAAAGCTTCAAAGAAAAGTGAAAAAGAAAAGTGCAATTATTTCTTTGCTGATTACACCGAGAGAAATGGGGCTTTTTAGGCAACGAGAATTAAAAAAAAGTTTTGAAATACTTTTTAACACCTTAAATTCCGAAGCACTTTTATTTATTTGAAATAAATTTCACGAAATTCAATATAACGACGTATTTATCGCATGATAATAAAAACTTAAGATCAGTCGTCCAGACTTAAGCATTTAAAAATAATTGGATTAAATTGAACATAAAAAAAATAATTCGATTTCGTTTTCAAATGCAATTTATTTATGAATTCGATAATAGTGTACCGTTAGTTCTTAAACCAGAAATATTAAAACAGTTATTTTGTTTAATGAAATGTTTTACTCCCCCACAATTAGCCAAACGAATGCGTGGGTCATTTAAGTTAAACTCATACAACACAGTTGAATTTCTAATCTAATAAAGCCTTTCGAAATGCAACATTTCAATGCCAAAAAAACAAAATATTTCTTTTCTTTCTTCCAAAGGCATATAAGAACCTTACAATACCATATAATTATGAATTTAGAAAGCAAGAAATCATAAATTGGACATTGTATGGCAAAATAAAAACGAAAGAAAAAACGCGTCTTGATTTGTTTTGGCCCGGAGGCAATTAGTCATGATATGATTTTGAAATGTGCCACAATCAACATCAACTGGACGAAAATATATGCGTGAGAGAATTTCACATATTGTAGGATCTTCTCTTCTTCTCTCTTCTCTCCTTCTGAAAATTTTTTAATGAACATGTGTATAAAAGCCATATTCTGCTGAGGGTGCTGCATATGAACATAATTATGGCTCATAATGCGGTGGCGTATATTTTTATTTTTTTATTTTTTGTGTGTTTTATTGATACAATTGCTTGACTTTTTTGTTGAGCATTCAAAACAAAATAATAAGTAACATGTCTATCAAATTCTTTGTTTTTTTTTCTTTTTTTTTTGTCTTTTTTTATTTGAATTTGCTTCGATGAGTAACTTCTCACGGTAGCTGTGGCTACTGTAATTACGAATATTCACAATGAAGCACCCTATATTTGTCATGGCTTGTAACGGATCGTTATTCGACTTTGTGTTCACATGAGTTTTACTACAGAATACCAAAAGGAAGGGATCGCATACACAAATATTTTTTATTGTAGTCGTACTACACATTTTTGTTGAATACTGTTCTCTTTGCAAGGAGAGTAGTTATAAAAACTGGACGTAGTATTAGTTTTTGCAAAAGTAAATGCCTGAGTAAAAGATCATGAAGCTATTAATGTCTATTAATCTATACCATTTTAAGAAAGCTCTGCTAGAGATCAGTAATAGACAGGATCTCAATAATGAAGATTCTTGGGACAACACTAACGTTGTCTCAATTTATAATACCAAGTACATTACGTACAAGACAAAAAGATCTTAAGCAATTCCGAAGTCAAACACAAGAACTGTTCTATCTTGTTCTGCGGAGCGTAGGCAAAAACTTTTAAACCTTTTTTTTACAGATCTTCATTCAGATTTAAAAAATTCAAAATGGCGGATCCAATATGGCGGTCAAGTATTGGATATTGGATCCGCCATTTTGAATTTTTTAAATCTGAATGAAGATCTGTAATCAGCGATCCCAAAAACCCCTGAGTAACAATTTTCAAGTAAATCTGATTAATTTTTAAGAACCTCCGTAATGTGCTTCTTTTTCTCTTGCAACCCTTGACATAAACCCACCCCCTACTTTAAGGGTGCATGCAAACAATTTGGCTTTGGGCTCATTTTAAAGAGCAAAGATCAATTGTCAATTTCTGACAATAGCGATGGTTCTAAAGGGTCCGCCAAATAACTTTTTTTTTGAAAATGCATAAAAAACTACTGAATATTTTCTCGAATTTCTTTTTTTATTCGAAAGTACAATCCTTCCGGTTAATAATGGAAAATAATTTCATTGAAATGGCTGCCTCGGCTGGCCATGCAGTAGCCTACACCAGAAGATGCCGATTTTGGCAAAAAAAATCATCTTTTCAGATGAAGCTCATTTTGATCTTGGCGGGTATGTAAACAAGCAAAATTGTCGCATTTGGGGCACAGAAAACCCGCACGCATACATTGAAAAACCGACGCACCCAAAACGAGTCACTGTTTGGTGCGGATTTTGGTCCAGAGGCATAATTGGGCCATTTTTCTTCGAAAATGAGCAAGGAGTGGCCGTTATAGTCAATGGCGATCGTTATCGGGCCATGTTGAACGAATTTTTGTTCACAAAAATTGAAGAGGAGGATATTGGCAACATTTGGTTTCAACAGGACGGCGCTACGTGCCACACAGCCGAAGCTACACTCGATGTTTTGCGCCCTGTTTTTGAAGATCGCATTATCAGCCGCAGAGCTGATGTCGTTTGGCTACCTCGGAGCTGCGATTTGACACCGTTGGACTATTATTTGTGGGTTGCCGTCAAAGATAAGTTTTACGCCGACAAGCCAGAGACAATTGACGCTTTAAGGGACAATATTCGTGAAGCCATTGGTGAAATACAGCTGCACACAATCGATAATGTGCTTAAAAATTGGACCGATCGTGTAGGCTACTGTATGGCCAGCCGAGGCACCCATTTGAATGAAATTATTTTCCATTATTTACCGGAAGGATTGTACTTTCAAATAAAAAAATAAATTTTAGAAAATATTCAGTAGTTTTTATTTTAAAGCATTTTCAAAAAAAAAAGTTATTTGGCGGACCCTTTAGCACGTCAGTGTTTAGCTCTACAATTATTCAAAAATGGCCAAAAACGCTATTTTTATCGAAAACCTGACGTGGTGGAAATTTCTGAACCCAGATTCGTCTTCAGCGCGCAAAATGCCTTCGGAAACACCTGGAGCCATCTTATTTGTAAAACCCATGCAGGGCTGTGTTAGTGAAGTATCTGGATGAGAGGCTCGACTGCAGACTTAATTACTGGAGCTAAATAATGTATATAATGCTGTATGATAGTGAAATTAGAAGAAATTCACTGGAGGTTAAATCAAAACCCAAAGTATTCAAAGCATCACAGCAATCAACTTCACTCAGAGTTACTTCGTAATTACATACATAATTGATCATTATAATACTCTAGTCAGGATTACGACCTAGCTTCTCATAACACTTATGTTGGTCTGTATTAATTTTATACATGAGTGGGGGTCTATAGTTTAAAGTCGACTCCAAACGGCAGATTTTATCAGAAATTTTTTTCATGGCAATTTTATTTACTCCCTGAGTTTTTGCCAGAAATCTGCTGAGAGGAGAGGTCTTGTTTGAGATGTCAGACCTGGGATTTGAACCGAGGCCTCACGTCTAATAAGCCAACACACCACCTACTAGAATAGGGCTACCTCGTAATTATCGGAGAGTAATTACACAGGAAAATAAAATATCCCCATTGGTGCATCCGATCTAACATACCAAATTTAACAGCGATGCCAAAATAAATGAAACGCAGAAACAGCGGACGATGGGCGGTGAGCCTTAACCCCAGCATATAAAAATGGATTCAGAGAGGATTTAGAAAAACAGTTCTGGGCAGTACTCTGCAAAAAGTAGGAGAGCTTCTTTGAGTGAAAACAACGCAATTACTAACGATCACTATACGTACGAAGATATTTTAACCCCACTTCATATATCAAAATGAATAGGATTTAAGGATTATTTTCCATACCGTCAATGAAAATCACTTACCACTTGCATTGTAATGTGGATTTGATTTCGTTTGTATAATTAGAATACATTTCCTGAGGTATTCGCCTCAACTAAAGAAATTTTATTAGAATTTTCAATCACACTATTTTTATATTCAATATCTTACCTGTAGTCCCTTTTAACAACCGTCTGTAGTGGCTCTTTACCTTTTTCATTTGTTACCAAATTAACATAAAATTGGTTTTAAAATTAATTTCTGTCGATACGAGCTTAAAAAAAGGGATCTTAAAAATATGGCGTTATTTTCTTCATAAATTTATGAATTTCAACATATTTTGCTGCCCAAGTTTTTTCTCATTTCGTTGTTCGCTAATTAAATCAACAAATCATCACACTCTCTCACTCATCCACTAACATTGTGCCGATTATTAGTGATGTTGCATTGATTTTTAGGAGAAAAAAAATTTTACGAAAAAAGAAAACAATTCATACAACTACAGAAACAAAGTGAAACTGCGAAAAACATAAAAAACCAACAACATCACCAACAACAATACTAACAAATAAACGACAACATTCTCAGGGCCAGTGTAATAAATATTCTTATTGTCATTTAAACGTCTTATTAAATGTCATTTTAAATGCTGTTTCTATATATATTGGCGCCAAGTGTCATTTTACGCATCAACATTTATCGACATTTTGTTGTTATTATTTCTGGTGTTGTTTGTGTTCTTGTTGTTGTTGTTGTTGTATTCGTTTATCGCTTGTTCGCAAACTAGCGTGTATGTACAACATATAAAATCGAAAATGTCTTAAACAATGCGTGAAAACAACGCGAAACAACAACGCTTCTCTTTGCATTTGCTATTGACATTTTCCATTGTTTTTGTTGTTATTATTGTTGTTTATATTGTTGTTGTTGTTATTAGCATTTTCTTCGAAACGAACATAACGTCGACATTAAACATGCAACGTACAATGTTCATTTATACGTTTTTCTTTTAACGAAATTTATGCATAATTTTGTAATAATTTGTTCAACCAACTCCAACCAACTGTGGAGTATAATCGAAAAGGGGAAAATTGGAAAATTTTTGTGGGCCTCATATAAATAAAGTTTTCACACACACATACATACATACATACCTACATAATTGGTCATTACAACCCTTCAGTCAGGATTACGACCTAGTTTCGCAAACCACTTATGTTGCGTGTGTTAATTTCTCAGATCTCAGAGTTTTTGCCAGAAATCTGCTGAGGAAGTCGCCGAAGAAATACTTTTTTTATTTTGTTTTTGATATCTGGCCTGGGGCTCGAACCCTGGCTGTACGTCTAATAAGCCAACGCACTACCTACTAGACTACGGCGGCTACAAAACAAAGTTTTCATTCCAAGAGTTATTCATCAGAGTTATTGTAAATCAAGGAACTTTCGTTATCTCTTCTCTTATGTTTTTTCGATATGCCTTTAGGAGGAAGAATGTTAGGCCATGTAATCGAGGGTTTACTCTCCATGTGATGCCACTACTAAAGCGCTTTACTGGCTGAATAGCAAACTTCAATACGTTGGTGCTAACATACAACACAGTGAATTTAAACTCCAGTGTTTATCCTAATGGGATCCATCTTATTATGTTCTGATATAAAGTTCTAATGTCCTCGATTTACTTAACAGGAGCTGTGCAGTGGATTGAAGTCAATTCCAGTGCCAGATGATTAACCAAGTCAATGAAGATCATGTATATGTACACATAAGGGTCCACCAAATAACTTTTTTTTTTTTAAAATGCTTTAAAAAAAACCTACTGAATATTTTCTCAAATTTATTTTTTTATTTGAAAGTACAATCCTTCCGGTTAATAAGGGAAAATAATTTCATTCAAATGGCTGCCTCGGCTGGCCATGCAGTAGCCTACACGATCGGTTCAATTTTTAAGCACATTATCGATTGTGTGCAGCTGTATTTCACCAATGGCTTCACGAGTATTGTCCTTTAAAGCGTCAATTGTCTCTAGCTTGTCGGCGTAACACTTATCTTTGACGGCACCCCACACATTATAGTCCAACGGTGTCAAATCGCAGCTCCGAGGTGGCCAAACGACATCAGCTATGCGGCTGATAATGCGATCTTCAAAAACAGGACGCAAAACATTGAGTGTAGCTTCGGCTGTGTGGCACGTTGCGCCGTCCTATTGAAACCAAATGTTGCCAATATTCTCCTCTTCAATTTTTGTGAACAAAAATTCGTTCAACATGGCCCGATAACGATCGCCATTGACTGTAACGGCCACTCCTTGCTCATTTTCGAAGAAAAATGGCCCAATTATGTCTCTGGACCAAACTCCACACCAAACAGTGACTCGTTTTGGGTGCGTCGGCTTTGCAATGTATGCGTGCGGGTTTTCTGTACCCCAAATGCAACAATTTTGCTTGTTTACATATCCCCCAAGATCAAAATGTGCTTCATCTGAAAAGATGATTTTTTTTGCCAAAATCGGCATCTTCTGGTGTAGGCTACTGCATGGCCAGCCGAGGCAGCCATTCGAATGAAATTAATTTCCATTATTAACTGGAAGGATTGTACTCTCATATAAAAAAAGAAATTTGAGAAAATATTCAGTCGATTTTTTTTAAAGCATTTTCAAAAAAAAAAGTTATTTGGCGGACCCTTTATATATGTATATCCTGAAGTCGCTTTTAAGCAGATGCTGCTAATGTTGTCTCATTTTTCTTATTATTTCTAAATGCAAGCAAGCAACAGAGCAGCTTATTCAATGGGAGTATCTACAAGTCCTGTCCATCCACGATATATGAGTATAATAGTAGCATGTATCTCATATGTCCCTGTGCTACACATCTAGTATCTGTAGATTTTGCTATGAGGGAGGGTAGTCAACGGATCACACTATGTCCCTATGCTATACAAATAGTGACCATGCGTGATCCATTGACTACCCTTAATCATAGCAAAATATACAGATACTAGTAACTGATAAACAAATTCTGCACAAGAACTTATTGCAAGCATAATGACCTGCAAGTATCCTCTAAAACATCTACAAGACTTTTCTAGTCGAAAAACAAGTTCGTTCACATCGTGTCGAAGAAGGGCTACTCCTTGACATGCTTGAGATCAAGCAAATCGATTGTTATCGACAAGTATTTCGTTAATTCAGAAAATTTCTTAAAATAATATTTGTAACGATCAATATTGGGGGCCCCATAAGAATCTCTTCTACTTACTGTTTACCTCACCTTTCACTAAAGATGTCTCGCATAAAGCATTTTTTTATTAAAGCAACGGGTGATCATGCGCACGCACCCTACATTTTATTAACTTTTGTCGATGTCTGTATTACTTGATGCAATTGTATTTGTATGTGTACTCGTATTATTGTATGTGTCGCAAAGACAATATTACTTGCATTGCATTTGTTGATCACTTTGTTTTGTGTCAATTGAAATTCTTGCCATCAATTATTTGTTGTGTTTGTTGTTCGTTTTACAGATCAAAACAATTCTCAATAACATCCATCTTCCATGCCCAAACACAAACGTTCAAATTTAATTTTTGCATATAAAATAACAAAAACAACAAACAAAATATTGTTATTGAAAATCTATAAGAATAATAATTTAATGGAAAAACAAAAACACAAAAAAGAGAAGAAAACAATTACAATAGTGTTGAGTATTTGATTGACTTTCTTATACAGTGGGTTTGTAGGCATACTTTTTTATTTTGTAACAAGTATTTAAAGTTTATAAGTACGTACCTACGAAATTGATCATTACAAACCTTTAGTCAGGATTACAACTTGGTTTCTCAAACCACTTATGTTGCGTGTGTTAATTGTATGCATGAGTAGCAGGACCTGCAGTTTAAAGTCAACTCCGGATGACAGATTTTTGAGAAGCTCTTCGCGCAAGAAATATTTTTTTAAATTTCGTTTTGCTCGATATGTCTGAGCCAGGGATTGAACCGCTGCTAAACTAATACACCGCCTACTAGACTACGGCAACTTCTATACCTTTATCCTAAATTCTATCAAGTATGCTATACTCTGTAGTCGCCGAATTCTAGTAAGTAGTGTGTTGGCTTATTAGACGTAAAGCCCGGGTTCGTATCCCAGGTCAGACATCGAAATGAAATATGAAAAAAAAAATATTTCTTCGGCGACTTCCTCTCAGCAAATTTCTGGCAAAAACTCTGAGAGTAATAAACCATGAAAAAGTTTCTCAAAAATCTGTCGTTCGGAGTCGACGTTAAACTGTAGGTCCTGCCACTCACGTATAAAATTAACGCACACAGCATGAGTGGTGTGAGAAGCTAGGCCGTAATTCTGGTTGAAGGGTTGTAATGGCCAATTATGTATGTATGTATGCTATACTCGCACTAGTTTGCGTGATTACTGGGCGTTGAAAAAGTAAATCACAGAGGGTTTCACGTCTGGAGGGGCGGTCGTCTAACCGATAGTTATGTCTTCCTATTAGGCAATGTCCTGTGAAGACAAAGACCACATAATAACTACCATGTAGGGAGAGAGAAAAATGTGCTGTTTTTTTTTCGGTGGGTTAAGATTAGTCCTGCTTAACCAATTGACCGAAGGGAATATCTCTTCGATCCAAGAAGCATTAGCTAAGGAATGAAATTTTTCTCTAATTTCCAGGCTGTCAATGAAGCCTTATGTACGGATTACATGGAAAGTTATCAACCAATTTAAGAAAAGGAAGAGATATGCCGTGCAATATAATCATTTTACTATTCAAAAATATTAAAGGAAATTGAAAATATTGTAAACAATTCCTCTATAAATTCCACATCACTGTGCCACTTGCTTAGTCCTAATGACGTAGCAGCAGATTCCATCAATAATTATTTCTTGCAAAAATCAAAAACACTTTTTTTTACCAAGAAAATGTAATTTTCAAAACGACAGGCTGACTGTTGCTTTAAAAACTCTACGAATGTGTCGTATCATATCGTCTCATATCGCATCACATCACATCATCGTATTGAATCGCATTGAGCTGTGAATCGAGTCTCAATTCGATTGCTATGGTGTCTGCCTACAATGTTGACTATTCGTGTACGGATCATAATAAATGAAAACGTGCTATACATACATACGTGCATACATTCTTATTGTACATCAAAATTGTTATGGAAAATACAAAAAAAAACAAAAAAAATGTTTAAAAATATTGAAAGAGATAGAGAGAGAGGGAGAGAGAAAGAAATAAAACAAAAATCACTGCAAATTATCTATAATTACGTGATAATTTACGTTTAATACGTTTAAATATTGTTGTGGAATTGTTTTTTAATTTTTTTTCTCCATTTTTCTCCATTTTTTATTCGTTCATTTTATTCGTTATTTAATATGAACATCCAGAGTGCGTGAGTACAAGGTGTACGTTTAGTTTTACTATTGAATTGCTTTGGATTCGGATTTGTTGTAGTTATTATTGTTGTTATTGTAGTTGTTTTCAATTCAAGTGTGTGATAATAATATTAAACGTTTCTAGATTTTTTAATTAGACGAAGAGGGAGTCAGTCGTTCGTTTGTTCGTTGGTTCGTTGCAAAAACACTTGCCTCACTCACGCATTTTAATATCGTACAATACAATACAAGCATGTAAGATACGATAAGTGTGCGAGTGTATATGGTTAAAGCATTTATTTGTATGATTTATTTAAGAGGATATGATTTTATGGTGTTGATAATTTTGCATTATGGCTCTTATAGTAGGTATGTATTTGCCATAATGATTACAATCATTATCTGTTAGTCAAGTGCTATAGGGTTGGTTGCTTGGTCGGGTGCATATTTTATATGATTTTACACCAGGAAATGAACTTTGGACTTTTGCAAGGACACTCATTAATACACAAGTGCAGTAAGAGTTTATTTTTAAAATCAGCAAAGTGTGTATAATTATTGTATAAAAATTATTTGTAATTTATTTAAGTAGAAAACGTGTAAATTAGTATTTAATTAAATGAAATTACGTGTGCGGGTAGTTTTTGAAATTTTTCTAAACTAATAATTATCATAAAATTACTTTTTACTCTTACTCTACGTCTATTTAATATCATATATTGTTTTGTATTGTTTGCAACTTAAATACAACGTATTGTCAATACTTAAGTATGGAATATTATTAGTCTGGTGATTTTCTGTGTCAATCACGGTGGTCTATACAAAGTCTTCAGATTGTAAGTTTCACTGATTATCAACATCGCATGTTTATTAAGGTGATTACAGATCTCTGTCCTGTAGCCTAGTCCTGCCGTAGTAGAGTAGGTAATGTGCTGGCTTATTAGACGTGAGGCCAGGGTTCAAACCCCAGGTCAGACATCTTCAACATAACGAAGTATGAAACAATATTTCTTCGGCGACTTTTTCTCAAGGAGATTTCTGGCGCCAACTCTGAGAGTAAAAAAACTGCCGTGAAAAGGTTTCTTTAAAAATCTGTCGTCTGGAGTCGACTTTAAACTTTATGTCCCACCACTCATGTATAAAATTAAAACACACAGCGCATGTGGTGTGAGAAGCCTGGTCGTAATCCTAACTGACGGGTTGTAATGACCAATTATGTACAGGTCTCTGTCTCATAAACGTCCATACGAAAATGCTAGATCTTCCATTAAACACGAAGAACGTTTAAACGTGACAAGGCATTATTGTAAACTCTGTTCACCTCAGTTATGAATGTTCTGGATTAGAACAGAATTGGCAATGACTTACAATTCATTTCAGGTGATTTTTATGGTCGACCTTTATCTTGGATAGTTTGTATTTTTGTGAACATGCTTGGTACTTGTAGACAAAAGAATTAGGAGCCTTCATCAAAAGCATTTCACTCCACTATACTACAATGTGACTATTTGGGTGTATATTCAGTATAAACATTTTAAGGCTCAGATCCCATGACCTATTAAGCAATGAGACAAAGGCTCCTTATTGCTTTTTTTGCAACTTCATATTAAGGTTCAGAGGCAGGATGATGACAAAATGTTCTTGAAGGAACCTCAGTACGATTTATTCTCAAAATGGATATCTCTGCCACCCTCGAAATTTATCTGAGCTAATCGCCGTAGGTAGTATGTTGGCTCATTAGACGTAAAGCCAGGTTTCGAGCCCCAGGCCAGACATCAAAATAAAATACAAAAAGTATTTCTTCGGCGACTTTTTCTCAGCAGATTTCTGGCACCAACACTGATAGAAAAAAAACTGCTATGAAAAATTTTCTCAAAAATCTGTCGTTCGGAGTCGACTTCAAACTGTAGGTCCCACCACTCATGTATAAAATTAACACACACAACGTAGGTGGTGTGAGAAGCTAGGTCGTAATCCTGACTGAAGGGTTGCAATGACCAATTATGTTATGTTATGTTATGCTTGGTACTTGTAGACAAAAGAATTAGGAGTCTTCATCAAAGGTATTTCACTCCACTATACTACAGTGTGACTATTTGGGTGTATATTCATTATAATCATTTTAAGGCTCAGATCCCACGACCTATTAAGCAATTGTTTTCTGGCCCAAAGGCTTTTTATTGCTTTTTGTGCAACTTCATATCAAGGTTCAGAGGCTGGATTATGACAGAATGTTCTTGGAGGAAACTCAGTACAATTTATTCTCAAAATGGACATCTCTGCCATCCTCTAAATATATCTGACCTAATCTGTAAAGGATTGTTTCGGTGTCATCGCAGGATTGGTTGACTATTCTTCCCAACTGCATAATTCGAGTGTTGTGCACTTACTGCACCCGTTCATCAATTGCGTTCAAATAGGCAATGGTTAGCATTCCCTAACAATGTTAAAACTGAGGCCTATGAACCCCACTCAGAAGATGCCGATTTTGTAAAAAAAAATCATCTTTTCAGATGAAGCTCATTTTGATCTTGGCGGCTATGTAAACAAGCAAAATTGTCGCATTTGGGGCACAGAAAACCCGCACGGATACATTGAAAAGCCGACGCACCGAAAACGAGTTACTGTTTGGTACGGATTTTGGTCCAAAGGCATAATTGGGCCAAATTTCTTCGAAAATGAGCAAGGAGTGGCCGTTACAGTCAATGGCGATCGTTATATGACCATGCTGAACGAATTTTTGTTTACAAAAATTGAAGAGGAGGATATTGGCAACATTTGGTTTCAACAAGACGGCGCTACGTGCCACACAGCCAAAGCTACACTCGATGTTTTGCGCACTGTTTTTGAAGATCGCATTATCAGCCGCAGAGCTGATGTCGTTTGGCCACCTCGGAGCTGCGATTTAACACCGTTGGACTATTATTTGTGGGGTGCCGTCTAAGATAGTTGGTACGCCGACAAGCCAGAGACAATTGATGCTTTAAAGGACAATATTCGTGAAGCCATTGGCGAAATACAGCTGCACACAATCGATAATGTGCTTAAAAATTGGACCGATCGTGTAGGCTACTGCATGGCCAGCCGAGGCAGCTATTTGAATCAAATTATATTCCATTATTAACCGGAAGGATCGTACTTTCAAATAAAAAATGAAATTTCAGAAAATATTCAGTAACTTTTTTTTAAATTTCGCGGACCTTTTAAATGAAGGCTAATGAATGCACAAAAATGTATCAAGAGAATTTTTTGTATTGTGAAGAAATATTTTTGATATGCCCCATAATGAAATGCTCTACTCTGAATTCATTTTACTACCTTGCAGATTTCTAAGAAAGTATTGCCACTGAACTATTTAAGTTAAGCAAATTAATTAAGGAGAAGCGAAGTAAGAGTATGAATAAAAACAGAAATATAGTTCCCACATATTCCGAAAACATTTCAGGCCCTTTTTATGCCTTAATATGTCAATCTAAAGTCAAACTTCCATACAATATTTCCTCTTATAAAATATTTTTTGCAAATTACGAAAAACAACAATTGAAACCTAATGGTGGTATAATTAATCGCTCTTTCAACAATATTTCTCTCAACTTAAACCAAATAGTCCCTATTTATTAGCCCATATATTAGCACGTTTACGGTGATTTGCCTTTTTATTTTTCAAATGGAGACAAGGACGACGACACCAACAGCCCAAACAACAGCCTTCACTCTGTGTTTTGTTTTTCACTTTTTGCATCACATGCTCTCATCGTATCATCGTCGGAGAGTCCACAGATAAATAGATAACTTTATTTTAAATTGGTTTATAAATCACTTAAGCAACAAATAACATGTAATTACTCTATATATTATACATGCAACAACAACAGCAACAACAACAGATATATACTCGTACACACTTGCACAGAAACTACTGCTGCTGCGGCTTTGTTGTTAAACGCATACGAATGAGTGTGAATCGCCAACAACATCTGCATTAACAGAACAGAACAGAATAAAATAGAACAGAACAGACAAACCGAAGATCATGGCGAAAAGCGAAAAACATCAAACGATAAGTGGATGACAACAGACCAGGGCCAGACCATACCAGACCAACGGACCACCATCCTTGACAAATAGTGTATTACGAGTGCAGCAACAACAACAACGACACCTGAGAATGACTGAGTGAATAATGAGAGGGATAAACAAGCAAAAAAAAAAAAAAGAAAAAAGTGAAACAAAAAGCAATAAAAATAAGCGTAGAGTTAGAAGGGAGGAGTTGGTAACCGGCAACAGTAGAAAATAACACGTCAAATATTGTCAACACTTTGTGGTGTACAATTGCATGTGGTTACATCACCAATAAAGTATTTTAAGGCCAGCATGCCAAGGAGGCATAGGGGGAGGTGTATATTTGAAAAAATTCTAGAGTAAAAAACAAGAGCACACAATACGCTGTACGATATGCAAGAGGACATTTGTACATTAACGTAACGTAACGTAACGAAACGAAACGATTGATGTTACAACCCAATGGCGCCACATTTAACATTTTGCAACAATTTATCCTCATGGTTGTCTTATGCTTCTTCTTTAACTTATTCCACTTACTATTTAGAAACAGAAAAGAAGACAAAAAAAAAGAAACCAAAAACAATAAGTAAATAATGGCCCTGGTAGTTAAGTGTAGAGCATGCTGGGTAGTATAGAGACGAGACGAAGAAAAGCACACCTTAAACATTTTCTACCATCAATTTAAATAAAATTTGCACAAATACTGTAGCAAACAACAACAATCCGAGAAGTGAACAAGGTGTAGATGTGAAGGCTATTTAAGCCACACTGATTATATATTTGTTGTTGCTGTTTAAAGTTTAGATCGTTTGTTGCGATCCACTAAATGCGCAACAGAAACAATTAAGGCTGATCACAATCCAGAATTTATATAGTCATGGAGAAGAGCATTAGAGGAGCCTTAGATACGGATTTGAATAGTAAACATGGTTTAATAGACTTAAGATGTTAAAGCACACAGATATTACGTCATATCTCCCGAGGAACTGAATCTTCTTCTTATAAAAACAAAGCCTTTTACGTGATATTTTGTTTCTGCAATGTGTTTCAGGCGGAGGTGATGGCAATTTACCGGGCCGCTCAATGGACCCTCGTCAACGGTGCTCCTTTCATTCGCGTCTCGGTCTTTTCTGATAGTCAGGCCGCGATAAGATCTCTATCGGGTTTCGTCAATAACTCTAGGATCGTTAGGGAATGTAGCCGCTGTTTAGACCTTTTTTCTGGGCGCTTCACCAGTGTCTCTCTGGTGTGGGTGCCCGGGCACAGTAACATTCCGGGAAACTATAGGGAATACGAAGTCTAGTAGGTAGTGTGTTGGCTTATTAGATGCAAAAGCCTGGGTTCGAGCCCCAGGCCAGGCATCAAAACAAAATACAAAAAGTATTTCTTCGGCGACTTCCTCTCAGCAGATTTCTGGCAAAAACTCTGAGAGTAAATAAAAATTGCCATGAAAATGTTCCTCAAAAATCTGTCGTTCGGAGTCGACTTTAAACTGTAGGTCCCACCACTCATGTACGTATAAAATTAACGCACACAACATAAGTGATGTGAGAAACTAGGACGTTGTACACTGGGTCAATTCGACCGCCGGGTACTGTACTTGTCTTAATTGACAAGTGCACGCCCTCCAACCTAACCTAACCTAACATAGGGAATACGAGCTCGCCAGAGCTAGTACGCTCCGTCTGGAATCCACTTCAATTGAATTGGGTATGCCACTTGCTTCGGTCAAGTTGGACATTGCGCGGAAATTCTTTCGAGACGCCAACCTATCCTGGGTCAATGCGGAGTCCTGCTTCACCGCTAGACTCACCTAGCCCTTGATGGATAGAGACGTACCAACCAATTACTTGGTCTTGGTCGTGACGTCAACTCAACCACAGTGGCCATGCTTACAGGTCATTGCGTTATGGACAGACACGTGGAAAGAATGAGGCTCCTATTTAACGACTTCTGCCGTGGATGCAGATCCGCTGAGGAAGAGGAGACTGTTATCCACTTTATTTGTCAGTGCCCGCCTCTTGCTAGGTGTGGATATAGGTTATTTGGCTCCCCATTTCTTGTCAGCTATCATCTATTGATATCAAGGATATAGCTTCGTTCATCAAACTTTCTGGCTGGTTTTTCAGTGTGGGGTAGTCGTGCTTTTCATGTGCAGCCCTTGCGCTGACCAACTTCTTCCTCTTCCCTGATTTTGGTGGAACTTGGTCAGTACAGGGACTGCGTTCACCCGTGGAATCACAACGGACCGCTACACGTGCTCAAGTGAGCTTTATGATATCAGAGCTACCACTCCGATCTGAACCTGAACCTGATATTTTGTTGAATTAATGAATCTCTTAATTGCTGTAAAAACTACTAGAGGTGATATTTCTGCAGGAATCACTACGTGGCCCGTTATTATTTAAAATAATAGAGACAATATCTTTTGGTTTAAGGTATCGGTTATCTAGTGAATACTGATATGGACTACATTTGAACTATTTGCCGCAGCCGTGTTTTTTAAGGGTAGTTTTCACAGATCTCCGTCAGTATCTTTGCGATTATTTGACGAATATTGGTTTCTAATGTTGCTTTATGTAGGATTACACAGTCTAAACGTGTCAAATTGTATTATGTTGTTGCCTAGTTGAACAGCCACTTTTCCTAGAGGCAATCACATTTCCTCAATAGCTTTTCAGTTCTCTGAGGTCCAATTTTGCTTGTCAACGTAACCACAAAGCAAGAAATAATTTTAATTGTTAAAGAAAACTGTATTTGGAATATCAGCATTGAAAACCTGTTGCGTTAGTACGCAATAAGAATCTTAAAATGCGCAATAACGAGCGGTAAGAGAGGGGCTATTCCGATTACTATACTATCCCGTCACTCTCTGTAGGTTAAGATAGGTTAGAGGACGTGTACTTGTCAATTAAGACAAGTACAGTACCCGGAGGTCGAATTGACCCATTGTACAACGTCCTAGTTTCTCACACCACTTATGTTGTGTGTGTTAATTTTTTACATAAGTGGTGGGAGCTACAGTTTAAAGTCGACTCCGAACGACAGATTTTGGAGAAACTTTTTCATGGCAACTTTATTTTACTATCAGAGTTTTTGCCAGAAATTTACTGAGAGGAAGTCGCCGAAGAAATACTTTTTGTATTTTGTCTTGATGTCTGGCCTGGGGCTCGAACCCTGGCTTTTGCGTCTAATAAGCCAACACACTACCTATTAGACTACAGCTACTTCTGTAGATTCTTTACACAGTAGGTTTACTATAACGACCATATGCGTGCCCTGGTAGACTTGTGGGTAGTGTGCTAGACTATTAGCGTATGGCTTGTGGGTTTGATTCTCGCCAGTGATTCTGGTTTTTTACAATACATCGAGCATAAGGAAGAACTTATTTAGCTCGTAAATAATTAAATATAATTTGTACATGTATTGTAATTAATAAATAAAAAAATAACGGCCATAATCCCTCCACAGTGTTCTCAAAGTCACCACGTTTGAATCACCACTTTTATAGTAAGTTTAGAGTATTTTTATGCCTTTTTCGATTATTAAACGATGCTTTTTCCTAAATGGCAAACGCATAGTTATGAAACCAACTCAATTTTAAACAATGTACAGACCCCCCTTCACTAGAAGTCTAAAGAGTAACAAATTTTTTTTATTTTTTTTTTCCAAACTCTTTTATTTCATTGTTAGCGTGCTCGTTACTAGGAAATTACTACGAAACCAATAAATTTATTGCAAATTTATTTTTTTGCGTCATTTAGGTCACACACGGGTATGGTGTAACATATAATTAAAGAATTCAAATAAAGTTGTCATAAATTAAAAAAATTAATTGCTGTTAATCATACGCCTAAGTGTTCAACACATTTTATCGGCATAAATTAGAAATTAATCATACGTTTAAGTGTTACAAAAATCTTATACAATATGAATTAATTATAATTTTTAAAATTTAATTAAAAATTGTTTACTTTCAAAAATTTCATTAGAATTTGCAAAATTTATTTAAAATAAACGTTAAAATTACTTTGTTGTTTCAAGAAATTATTGCTTAAAACGCTAACTAAACTAATTTCGGAAATTTAGTTAAATTTCTTTATAAAACAAAAAATTTTTTTGTTAAAATTTTAATAAACTGTACTATTGATTGACACTCAATAGCACATTGCCACGTAGTGAAAAAGAAAATTAAAAATACATACTTATGTAGTCATTACAACACTTTAGTCAGGATTACAACCTAGTTTCTCAAACCACTTATGTTGTGTGTGTTAATGTTATCCATTAGTGGTGGGGCCTACAGTTTAAAGTCGATTCCGGATGACAGATTTTTGAGAAGCTCTTCATGGCAATTCCATTTACTCTCAGAGTTTTTGCCAGAAATGTGCGAAGAGGAAGTCACGCAAGAAATATTTTTTTATATTTCGTTTTGCTCGATATGTCTGAGCCAGGGATTGAACCGCTGCTAAGCTAATACACCGCCTACTAGACTACGGTGATTTCTTTACCTTCATCCTAAATTCTAACAAGTATGCTTTATGTTTGGGTGATTACTGGGCGTTGAAAAAGTAAGTTCGTCCTTCTCCGAGGCGCAAGTCTTGCATGCGAAACGCGGGGGTTGCCTAGCCGGTAGTTATGTCTTCCTATTAGACAATGTCCTGTGAAGAGAAAACCACATAATAACTATCATGAAGGGGGAGAAAAATTTGCTGTTTTGTTGTCGGTGGCTTAAGATTAGTCCTGCTTAAACAATTGGCTGAAGAGAATATCTCTTCGATCCAAAAAACATTAGGAATGAAAATGAAATTTTTATCTAATTTCCAGTGGAGCCTTATGTACGGATTACATGGAAGCTTTTCAATCAATAAAAGAAAAGGAAGAGATATGTTGTGTGATATAATCATTTTACAATTCAAAAATCTTAAAGGAAATTGAAAATATTTTAAACAATTCTTGCATAAATTTCACACCATTGTGCCACTTGCATAGTCCTAATGACGTAGCAGCAGATTCCATCAATAATTATTTCTTGCAAAAATCAAAAACACTTTTTTTACCAAGAAAATGTAATTTTCAAAACGACAGGCTGACTGTTGCTTTAAAAACTCTACGAATCTGTCGTATTGTTGACGTGTGTTGACGACTGCCCTTGTAAATTATTGTATTCAGACAAAGGTCATGCAGTTTCGAGATGCTCAGCATTTTTTGGAAAATAATGTCATATAGAAGTCGCCGTAGTCTAGTAGGTAGTGTGTTGGCTTATTAGACGTAAAGCCAGGGTTCGAGCCCCAGGCCAGACATCAAAACCAAATACAAAAAGTATTTCTTCGGCGACTTCCTCTCAGCAGATTTCTGGCAAAAACTCTGAGAGTAAATAAAATTGCAATGAAAAGTTTCTCAAAAATCTGTCGTTCGGAGTCGACTTTAAACTGTAGGTGCCACCACTCATGTATAAAATTAGCACACACAACATAAGCGGTGTGAGAAACTAGGTCGTAATCCTGACTAAAGGGTTGTAATGACCAATTATGTAATGTCATATAGACGTCTTCCATTGTGTTCAAGGCTATCTGACGACCCATAAGCAGGTACTTGGACTTGAAGGAAACAACAATCACTACTTCAGACTTCAAACATCAGCTGGGACATCACGAAAAATAAAAGCAACATGGAACAAAATATTTCTTTTAGTTATCCGCCCAGCAGCCTTCTGTTAAAAAATTTGAGCCACGAAATTGCTTCTCAAACATTAAAATCTTGGTGTTAACACTCATGGATGAAAATCAAGCACAAATTACGAATGTTATGCATGGATTTATGTTAAGAATCGAATTCTATGAAAACGAAAAAGTACGAATTAATGTGAATGTCATCCAATAATTGCCTGAATAAGCTTGTAAGGCAACTGCTTACTGTCACAAGTTCCTTCCGGTGTAGCTATTCGCAAAGGCGTACTGCAATGACAGTAACTTTCCTTGCCAGTTTTAAAAAAGTTTAAACAAAATTTGTTATTCTATCGGAAATATCCACCTACAACTAAAGGAAATGGCCCTTATTGCCAATATATGTCTGTACTTAGGAAATTTCAGCTTATTGCCCTACAGTACGTACAAACATAGAAGCATCTTCTTAATACAACAAATAAAGGAAACAATGGCAACAAATCCACCTACATAAACTTTATAAGCAAAATTGTATGCAATTGTTTTTGTTTTTGTTTTTATTTTAATTTTTTATTTTCTTTGTTTTCATCCTACAAAGTAACGCTAAACCCTACACCTTACCTTAATACAAGTCCAGTCTAAGCTGATAATGTTCAAGTACCCACATATTGACTGACTGTTTAAACAGTCGCAGTCACAGTCACAGCCACTGCTACAGCCACAGTCACAAAACTAAATGAAAAAAAAAGATGAACAAAAAAAAAGACGCTGAAAAAAAAACACAAGTCGTGCCTCCACTCAGATGGTTATCAGTGTTCAACATAATTTACACAATTGCTGCCAGCTGTGGTTGAATGGTTTGCGTTTGATTCCATTTTTTTGTGTTTTTCTGTTTGTTTTTTTTGTTCAGATTTTCCTCACAACACCTCCGTCCTGTCCGAACGTGAATTGTGTTAAAACTTCACTTTTAAACTGTTCTAGACCATAGGCATGGGTGTGTAAAGAGTGTTGTTGGTCTAGATGGGGTCGTTTTAGTCGTAGTATGATGGCAAAACAAAAAAAAACAAAAAAGAAACAAATCGTGGCTTCCACTTCCACTGTGTGTGTTACTGCTTGGTTTTCATTTTCGTTCGTTCGTTCGGTTTTTGTTTTCCTTATATTTTGTTGTTGTTTGTGTATAAATATTGCAGCCTGTTTGCCTACTCCAATTCAGTGGAAATATTTTTCTCATCTCTGGGTTCTATTTTTGAGGGTCTTTTTTTTGCTGTTGTTTTTTGAAAATTTCATTTTTTTTCTGCTTTTCGACTGCGTGTTGTAAAATATTCAATGGTTTTGGCTTCTCTCATGCTCATGTTCTGTACTTTCAACCATGATGACGATGACGATGACGATGGTGTGATGGTGTTATTGTAGCAGTTGCTGTTGTTGTTGTTGTTGTTATTGCTGTTTCTAGTAGTATAGCATGATTGTATGATTCCGTTCTTTAAAATGATACCCGTACTACGGTTGCTAGTTATTTGCCAATTGGCGCCTGGCGTCATTATGTCCAACTTTGTGTCGGTCGGTACTTGTTATATCCGTTCATGAGATTTGTTTTGGTGCTGTGTTGGTGGCGATGTTTATGGCAATGGTGTTGGTTTTTTTTTCTGGTGCCTTTGTTATTCACAGTGTTTAACTTCGTTTGGCTCATTTGCCCTTTTGGTTGCATTTCTTGCACTTTGCAACAAAATTGAAATCAACGTTAATTTCGGTTCTTCCAGTTGGCCATTGTTTTATTGTTTGTTTTTCGCTCGCTTTTTCAACTGGGCCTTGTTTTTTTATTTTTTTTTTTTTATTTCGTTAACTCTTGGCATTATCAGATTTATGGTAATAGTTTCCTGAGAATTGCGAACAATATTTTAAAATTATGAATTTAGATTTGCATTGGAATTGTAAATGTTTGGACATTTGTGGGTTGTGCTTAATTGAATAATTTTTTTCACAATTTTTTTTTTGTTTTGTTTAGGTGTTGGGTTTAAAAGGTCTTGAGATTAGATTGAATTTTTAAGGAATTTTTGTTTCATTTTTTTTAGAAAAGTGATAAGTTTTGTACTACAGAAATTGCATATCCTACTGGTAAATGGGAAAATATTAAAAAAAAATTCAGTTCACGTTGATAGAAAATCATTCTGATAAAAACACTAAAAGACATTCATTTTACCAAGCCTCTTCAACATGTCAGGCCAGAATAACATATCACTGTCACTATTTTCTCACAGGACATTGTTTAATAGGTAGTCATGCGGAGAGACTTTGCTTACCTGCACAGATGTTGTAGAAACCTTGAGGACTTTATTTGCCAATGTTAATCTCAGACTTCACTTATTTTATGTAACCTCAATGCAATAGTCGATCAGGGCTATCGATATTATATATCGGTTCGATCACTAAACTCATTAACCGTTTGACTGCTACGCGGCGCAAAAGCGCTGCGTTCATTTGTTACGAAAATCGCATTTGCGCTGCGAATTTCAGTGTAAAAATTTAGTCAAAAAGCAAAAATAAAATTAAAAGACGAGATATAGGGTCTTCTCTTTATACATAGAGAGCAGTTTTCGAACGTTCTCACCAGAATCGCTTAGCAGTCAAACGGTTAAACTTTCAGGTTGGTTTTCAGCTTGATTCTAAGCGAGTCACACTTTAAATGTGAAGTCTCAATGCTGATTGTTAAAGCAGGTTAATCAGGGCTTGTCAGTTAATTCTACGAAATCGCTTTACTTAGTAGCACATGATTATGTGTACTCAACTGAGCTATCGTCTCCTTAATTCACAATCTCCCACTGAAGTGAATGTTTTAACAACACAACGATCCCTTACTAAAGAGTACTAAACAGTTTCCCCCGGAGATACTCGGGACACTAGTCATATAAACGATTTCAAAAGCATACAGCTTGGTTTGTGTCTTTGGTAACTGTTACATAACATACATACATACATACATACATACATACATACATACATACATACATACATACATACATACATACATACATACATACATACATACATACATACATACATACATACATACATACATACATACATACATAATTGGTCATTACAACCCTTTAGTCAGGATTTTTTTTCCCGCCGAGGAGGGTAAATGTACCTAACCGCACCATAGAGGAAGTCGCCACATCCTCCGTGTGTGGGGCCCTTAACCACTAAATCCCCCTTCGTCTCGTGGACTTGTTGTGGCCACTCCGGAACTACAGTGGTATTACTTCGGCCCTTTGGCCCCTGCGTGTCCAAATCCGCGTCCGGATTGCGTGTCGAAAGTTGAGGAGACATCTAAGTGTCTCCACTATTCCTTTCGTCCAGCTCCCTATGTCAGATTTTGTTTAACACGTGTGCAAGTATCATCTATGCAGGCGTGCCTACATGTTCTACAGCCTCGAGATCTCTCTTCTTCAGTCTTAGGATATGCTCCACGTAATTCGCCACTGAAGTCCAATTCTCTCTACTCGCAATCTTTAGTTAGGATTACGATCTAGTTTCTCACACCACTTATGTTGTGTGTGTTAATTTTTTTATATGCGTGGCGGGACCTACAGTTTAAAGTCGACTCCGAACGACAGATTTTTGAGAAAGCTTTCATGGCAATTTTATTTACTCTCAGAGTTTTTGCCAGAAATCTGCTGAGAGGAAGTCGCCGAAGAAATATTTTTCATATTTCGAACTGGGGTTTGAATCGAGGCCTACGTCTAATAAGTCAACACACTACCTACTAGACCACGACGACTTGTGTGGAGTAAATTTGAAGACGATGAAGTGAAACCTACTAGAAATTATGAAATATCTATTAGCTGATGCCCTAGCTAAGACGGGAACCAAGGTGCCGGCTTCTGTAATTGTTCATATAATTAATGTCCCAGTACTTGCTTTGGCTGATTGGACAGATTGTTAGCTGGAGTGTATGTACTACACAAATAATATTAATTGTCAGCGTGAGAACGAAAATCAATTTAAAAACCGAATGAGAAATGTATGAACAAACGAAAGAACTTCATATTAAAGTGTTGAAAACAAAACAGAACGCAGTCATGTTAGAAACTTCTTCGTATATTACATCCTTCTTTATAGTACCAACGTGTTTTTTAGCATATCTATTAGCATCAAGTCTTTTACAGAACCCATCTCCACTGTTATTACTCTGCGCCATTGATAAATAGGAAATATTTACGTACGGATTTAATACACTTTTTTTGAAGTCGCCGTGGTCTAGTAGGTAGTGTGTTGGCTTATTAGACGTAAAGCCAGGGTTCGAGCCCCAGGCCAGACATCAAGACAAAGTACAAAAAGTATTCTTCGGCGACTTCCTTTCAGCAGATTTCTGGAAAAACTCTGACAGTAAATAAAATTGCCAAAAATCTGTCGTTCGGAGTCGACTTTAAACTGTAGGTCCCACCACTCATGTATAAAATTAACACACACAACATAAGTGGTGTGAGAAACTAGGACGTTGTACAATGGGTCAATTCGACCTCCGGGTACTGTACTTGTCTTAATTGACAAGTACACGTCCTCTAACCTATCCTAATCTAGAAACTTCTTCTTATTTTAAAACCTTCAACGTGTATTTAGCACATCTGTTAGCATCAAGCCTTTTACTGAACCCATCTCCACTGCCATTACTCAGCACTATCGATAAATAAGAAATATTTACATACGAATTTAATACACTTTATAGGTTCATCACAATACCGCTAAAAATGCCTGCAGAAATACAAGTTTTGCTTCATTAAAATCCTCTTCTGACCCGATTGAAGCTTAGGCGGTAATGTTCCTTAGTAGCGCTTTGTTGTATTGAGCAGTATTGTTTCATACATTAATAATATATGGTGTCCTACGCTATGTTTTCTTTCTCTTGATCTTTGTGGACATTTTCGAACTATTAAACCTTTTCATACCTGTTGTCCATTATACTTAGCTTGACTTAGGAAATTTTTAAAATCTAAACTATCGCCCTTATTAATGTATATTTTATCGTTTATAGAAAGTTTAATTCAGCGAAAACAACATGAAAAGTATACTTCTAAACATGTATAAAGTAAAGCCATGAAAATTAGTGGCACAACTCCATTTAAGCCCAATGCTAATCCCCTTCGAATTTGTTTTTTTTTTAGTTTTTATACTTCTGTAAAGATAGATGGAAATCATTACCAGTAGCTTTATATGTTTGTTTTACATTCTCTTATCTTTCAATTGACAATTAAAAATACCAAACAAAACCAGTAGCTAGCAAGTGACCTTGAATCAATTAAATTTTTAATTTCATTTTTATGTTGCAGCAAATGTCACTAAAAATTCTTATTTTTATACACAATATTCACAGCAGATTACTGCCTTAACATCTATTATTTACAACACAATTTAGATAATGAATGAATGAATGAATGAGTGACTGAATGACTGAATGAATGAATGTTTACTTAGTAAAATGTTAAAGTTATTAGTCAAAGCACATGCTTTGATGATTATTTTCCGCACAGGTGCTAAAAGTCGCGTGTCGCCTTTTTAATTGAATTAATTTTTCCAAGACAGAATATAAAATTAAAAACAAAACAAAAAACAAAACTCTGCTGCTCATTGTTGAATGCAATTTTTTTTTATTATTTTTTTACTGCCTCTCTAAATGCCAGGCATTTAGTATGTACATATAAATGTTTACAAATGTGAATACATTCTAGTCTATGGTCTATGGTATACCACATTTATGTTATGCTGCATGGGTATGTATGTTTTATTAGTGCCTGCAGACTTAATTTAATCTATGACTAAGTCGCCGACACTTAACACACAATCATCACGACTCTTTAATAAACAAGTCACAGTACAAACTGTAAACTAAAGTAAACGGGGTTATTTATTGCAATGTGTTATTTGGAAACGTATACGTTATAGAATGAAATCGACCAAACATTTGGTCTTCGTCAATGATTCCATTTGTGCATTGCAAATATAAATACTTCATCTGATTGAAGAGAATCCAAGCTATCCTAAAGGCTTCCTTATGGGTACAGTGTACTATTTACAATCATTAAATGGCCGAAGCTAGCCTATATGTAGGTAGTCAAGCTTTTGAAGTTTCAGGCTGGACTTTATATTAACTGGAGATTCTGGTCTTATTCTGCAGAAAGGCTTTATTAAGGCTGATGGATGGATGGATGGGTTTCATAGCATTACAGATGAAACTTTTGAATTGATAATAAAATAATTGATAATTAGTCGCCGTAGTCTAGTAGGTAGTGTGTTGGCTTATTAGATGTAAGGCCACGTTTCAAACCCCAGTTCAGACATCGAAACGAAATATTAAAAAATATTCCTTCGGCGACTTCCTCTTAGCAGATTTCTGGCAAAAACTCTGTGAGTAAATAAAATTTCAATGAAAAGTTTTTAAAAAAGCTGTCGTTCGGAGTCAACTTTAAACTGTAGCTCCCCTCACTCATGTATAAAATTAACACACACAACAAGAGTGCTATGAGAAACTAGGTTGTAATCCCGACTAAAGGGTTGTAATGGCCAATTATGTACGTAATTAAAGACGCGGTCATATTACATCCGCTGGAACACTTCTTTGGTTTATTGAATCAAGTAATCATATGGAGATTAGACTCTTCATGGCAAAACAGAATCTCCAGGCAACTATAACGAAGTTTGACTGTTCTAGAACGGAATGTGTCCTGAAAGTGTAGACCGAATCTATTAGGATTTTGAAAGATTTTATGATGGGATTGTAATAGTATGTGAGACAAAGGCATGCCTTCATTCCGCATAGTTTATGGTAATGTGGAGAAAACGCAATTAGAGTCTCTAGATTTTTAAGTGGGGTTTCTGTAATGGCCTCTGTTAGAGTTTCTATCATTGAGGGCTTAATCTCTGCCATTAGCTGATTTGCGAAATGACTTTGTTTCTATTTGTTCTCTAGATCACCTATTTTTTCTTCTCTTTCCTTTGGTTTGATCAATTTTTCTGAAGAACTTTTTCTGGCCTAAGGATGAAGGTGTTACAAAATCTGCATACATGGGTGCCCTGGTAGTCTAGTGGGTAGTGTGCTAGACTATAAGCGTGAGGGTCGTGGGTTCGATTCCCACCAAAGACTCTGGTCTGTGACACTACACAGAGCATATGGTCAAGTTACTCAGCTCGTATATATAATTAGAATATAATTTGTAATTGTATTGTAATTAATAAATAAATAAATAAAATAAATCTGCATACATACATACATACATACATACAAAATTGGCCATTACAACACTTCAGTCAGGATTACGGCCTAGTTTCTCACACCACTCATGTTGTGTGCGTTAATTTTATACGTGAGTCGACTCCGAACGACAGGTTTTTGAGAAACTTTTTCATGGCAGGTTTTATTTACTCTCAGAGTTTTTGCCAGAAATCTGATGTCTGGCCTGAGATACGAACCCGGGCTTTACGTCTAATAGGCCAACACACTACCTACTAAACTACGGCGACTTCCACAAAATCTGCATCCTTAATATAATAAACGTGTAAATACATAAGGAGTGCCCCGGAATAAATTTCGGCATACTTCTAGACTTATAGATTGTACAGTTAATCAATCATATAATTACCGTTACTTTATTATTGTTAATCTTCTGTAGAATTAAACTTTCATAAGTCGTTAGAAGGCTTTCGGTTTTTTCTGTTAAGTATGTGTCTGCTTCAAGAATATATTCAGATGGCTCTGAACTCTTAAATGAATTGGCGCATTAGAGATGTATTTGCCTGTATCGTTCTCCACTAGCTTTTCCAAGCTATTATTTTAACTCTTCTAGCTCTCTTGAAAGTTTCGTAACTTCTTTTGCAATCTTACCAGTAAAAGTGTTGAATTATGATGACTAAAAAGCTAAACTTAAGACCTTTTTACCTTAAAACTTGCCCCTCAAATGTAAACACCCTGTTTGTTAGCACAATACTTATTATTGTATTTCATCTAGAGTATGTTTTATAACCTGATTTATCTTCTTATCATTATGAGTTACTTTATAATTTCCACCTGAAGTTAGCATCTTAATATCTCTTTAGAGAAGTTGCATTACTTATAATTTTTTTTTTTTCACTGAAGTTAAAATACTCCATGCAGCTTACAATGCTGGATGCCAGTTGCAATAATTTCATTAGACTTGAAACAGATGATACGGTTTTTTCTGCTACTACTGTTGCTACTCTTGTTGATATCTTCGTCTGCTATGCAGCCTATAGTTTACTTAAGTATTCAAACACGTCATCGGCACTTTATGTGAAGGTTTAATTACAAGCACATTGTGTCTAGGAATTGCCATGGAAATTATGAATTTTGAAAAACATGTACGTATTAATGATTATTTATTTATGTAAATGTCATATCATTTGCAACATTGTACGTACCGCCATTTAGAATGGCATTTTGTTGAAATTCTAAAAACAAAAACAAACAAAAAATTACAAATTCATACCCGCACGGTTGTTGTTGAGTGCTTTTTGTTAGTCGCATTATAAATTATTTATTAATGGACCATAATTTATAAATTGACTTTCAAACAACTAGTGACAGACAGACAGTCTATATGCTATTATGTTGTTATTATTTTATTTGTTTAATTACGCATGTACTCGTACAAAATTTATGTTCAAAGTAATTTGATTTTATTTTCTGATCATTTTTCTTTTTTTCTTTACAAGCAAGAATTTCTACGTCATTGACATTTGAAAGATTTTATCGTATTTTGTATATGATTTCCACATTGTATACGTATGTGTATGTATATGTATTTAGTTGTCAAACAATTTTCAAATGACGTATTTAATGACTGAATTTAGTTGTTATTGGGTTTCTATACGAAATTTTATGTTTAATTTCTTGAAATTCCATTAAACTTTTCTCTGTTACTCTGTTTAGATAGACTTTTGAAGTATATAACATTCTCATGTTATCAAATGTTTCAAAATAAAAAGCAAGGCAAAACAGGCAGTAGATCACAGTTTTAGCTTCAAATACTTTCCAATTTGAGACTAATTGACTATCTACGAGACAATAAAGCACTTTCATTGACATTAAGAAGGTCATGGAAAGACATGAGAAAAATACCACAGGGTGGAGCTGATAAGGTAATTGCAGGAGGGGACGCTATACCAGGCTCTTATTGTACTTAGAAAACATAACTTGAGAACGAGAGCATAAACACAGGACAAGAGTGTATCCAAAAATGAATAGACGTTCTAAATTTCTTATATGATCGATGGGAACATACATATGAAGATAGTAACCTTAGAAAAGTGAACAATAGCCAATACATAGAAGCAGCATTGACCGACATTCACGCTGTACTTTTTATACTGATTAAGCAACAGGACGGTGTAGACTCTTTAGGCGTTTATTGAGGTATCTTCAAGAATATACTACGAGATTTAGATATAAATATATCACTCTGTGTAAGTCTAGCAAGCTTCGATTCGACTCGCAATCTTTAAGGCTATTGGGGCCATAGCTGGTGGGCTCGCTTCAGATTCGCAATCTTATATGATCTTCGTTGACAGTCAGTCAGTCAATGCGCTAAGAGCCATTGCGTCGGTCTGGTGTAAATCGTTCATTCGCGAGTGCAACGAGTCGTTGAGGACTTTTGGACCGGACCGAATCTGTCTATGCTGGGTTCCGGGTCATAGCGGAATACTCGCTAATGAGACGTCGGATACTCTTGAGGTTTGCTGCTTTCTGGGAACAATTTGATAGTTGGTCCTGATCCCCCAATCTGACACCTCTATGGCCTCATCAGAGGATGGGTCAGGGGGGAAGAGCAGAGGCGTTGGGGGAATGGATCGGGTTGTTATGTTCCTAGGTGTGTGTGGCCTGCTATGTCTAAGAGCTAAACCTTGTTATGGCCCTAAGATCTCTAGTGGATCGCAGCAGAAGTTAATATAAAAATCGAAAATCTTATTAACAGACTTGATAAAATGCTTACTTCGAAAATTAGTTATTTCTACACAATCAAAGTACCTGAAAGATATGAAATTTTCTTGAATTGTTTTTTGCAGAGTTTAGTACAAATTTACACCAAAACAAAAATCTACTAAAAGTAGGTATCTTGATGGGAGGAGAACATAATGTAATCAGATTCTATATGCCTTATCGACATATACCTAAGTCATCAGCTAATAGTGCCTTCGTACTTATTTGTGATACAACACCAAATACATAATTGCGTAGGAAATCTGTATCGTGTTAGGATTTCTTAAAATTTCTTCCCATTCACTATTCTTATATGAGTAATGTTCTATGGAGTACCATACTCTAACGTATAAATTATGCCATCGTTTCCATATACGTTCTATATGCTTTGCATTCGTTCTTATTAACTGCACCTATGCGGTTTAAGTGTATCTGTAAATTTGAAAGCACCGTAAGGACATCTGTCATCGTACTAAGATTAAGATTACACTCATATGTGGCTGTAACATAGTTCTATGACACATTTTAAACAACTCTTATAACTCCATTTCCAAATGTCTTGATTAAATACATACATAATTGGCCCTTCAGTCATAATTGGCCCTCACACCACTTATGTTGCGTGTATTACTTTTATACATGAGTGGCGGGACCTACAGTTTAACGTCGACTTTGAACGACAGATTTTTGAGAACTTTTCATGGCAATTTTTATTTACTCTCAGAGTTTTTGCCAGAATCTGCTGAGAGGAAGTCGCCGAAGAAATACTTTTTGTATTCTATTTTGATGTCTGGCCTGGGGATCGAACCCTAGCTTTTCGTCTAATAAACCAACACACTACCTACTAGACCATGATCCTTCAATACCGCTGTTGCTTATGCTCAGATTATGTCCACACTATCTTCCATTAGGACGAAGAATTTTTATTTTAATTTCACTCTACAGAAAATCCTTCAATACTGCTGTTAATTATCCTTAGAATATGTCAACAACACTATCTCCCATTAGGAAGGAGAGTTTTTATTTTAATTGAAATTTGTTCAGAAGTTATTTGTTCCCAGAGTAATTGGAAAATATCTGTTGGGACAGGTAAACTTTAAATATGTTGTATTAAGGCTTCTCAATTTTAGAGAGTGTTCGTTTTCAATGAGAATTGTTAATTGGTCTCTCTTTAGTTTCTAAAAAATATTGACTCATATTGCATTAAGATTTCAGATTATCAGTTTCCCATCCAGAACAGATTTAATTACTATATTATGAGCAATCATTGTAGAATTATTTTTTTCTTAATTGAGAACTTATCTAATAATGTTCTAATTTAAAGCTCTATATCTGTCAGCCAATGCAGATAACAAGCAACGTTTTAAAGCTTATAAAAAATGTGATTTCAATCAGATACAATAGCAATCGATTATTTAGCGCCAAAGTAGTAATTTATTATGTCTTGTATCATATCTAAAAGTGGACTATAATTATAAATTATTGTTAATTTAACAAACAAACTCAACAGAACATATGGTCATTAAAGCAGCAATTAAAGCAAAAAAAAGATTTGTCACGTACACGTTTAAAACAAATATTTCGCAAATATTTCTATAAAATTGTGGTGGAAAATTTAATAATTTCCATGAAATGATGCAATTTCCACGTTAAATTACAATTACACATGGTCATGGATTGAGTTTTCGAATTATTATTCTCTAATAACCTACATACATATGTACATATATACGCCATAATTTCCATTTCAATTCAATACGAAAACAGATGTTTGGCTTGCAGTGGCCGTAATAGACTAGCAAAAGCAGGCAACAGCTGTTGTTGCCGGCGCGTTCACAACGCAAAACAGCGATTAATTGCTGGCGACTAAATTGTTTGCATTTTAAATTAAACAAAAAAACAATAACAAATCAAATAAAAAGTTTAATAAAAAAAACCTTTACAAAAGCAACAACAAGAAAAAGATAAATGCATGGCATAAATTAATTCGACTGATTTTAATGCGTTTGCCTGAGAAGGGGTTAAAAAAACCAATTGAAATTGAGAGTCAGAATTATAGAAATTAATTAAAATTCTAATTTGAAAAGTTGCAGCATCATTTGTCATACTCAAGGAGTAAATAAATGACCAGGGGAATCACATTATTTTTTCATGGAGACAAGCTACACATACATTTCAAATGACAGGTGACATTAATGGCTTAAATGGCATAGACAGTGAGGATTATTGTTTTAATTTATTTCGTTTGTTTGTTTGCCTTTTCTTTCCTTTCCTTTTGCCTTTGTATTTAATGACAACTATTCAAAAGCCTTTTTGTTTTAACTTAACAAAGGTCATTTATAGACTTTCTAAATGCTGGGCGTAATATTGCAAACTTTTTTTCATGAGTTTGTTTTTATTTTTTTATTTTGTTGAAAGACTTGCGTATATTTCGTTGATTTAAAACATTCCTCATGACCATTGTTGTAAAATCCTTTGAGATCTTGAAAAATTTTAACATGAAACATTCCTTCATTCATTTTACCAAGTGACCATTTTTGGTTAGAATATTTTTAAAACTTTAAAAATTCCATACTCCTCCCCACAGACCAACCAGCCATTCGGCCAGTACAAGAAAACCCAACTTAACGTATGCCAGAGCAGTGCTTAGTGCACAGAGTAGCTCTGAGAGGCAGTCAGTCATTGAGTTTGTTTGCCAGACAAGCCAACAAGTAGTCATGAAGTCATATAAACGAGTACATTCTTTTCCTCCTTAGATATAATTTATGTAATTAAATTTTTATTTTATTTCTTCATTTTTTTTTTCTCTCTTATTTTTTTTTTTTGTTTCTTTCATTGTTTCTTGATTTTGATTTTGATTTTATATCGCTTGATTTCCAACATACCACAACCTATTGTTTATTTGTTGTATTATTTGCAATCAATATAATGTGTTTACACAGGCGCAGAAATACTGCGTTTGTTGCAGCATTAAGATTTTGCGTTCTGGCAGCAGAAGTCGCCGTAGTCTAGTAGGTAGTGTGTTGGCTTATTAGACATAAAGCCAGGGTTCGAGCCCCAGGCCCGACATCAAAACAAAATACAAAAAGTATGTCTTCGGCGACTTTCTCTCAGCAGAATTCTGGCAAAAACTCTGAGTAAATAAAATTGCCATGAAAAAGTGACTTTAAACTGTAGGTCCCACCACTCATGTATAAAAATAACACAAACAACATAAGTGGTGTGAGAAACTAGGTCGTAATCCTGACTGAAGGTTTGTAATGACCAATTATGTATGTGTATGTTCTGGCAGCAATACTAAATTTAAGCAGGTTTGTCCAAAACAATTTTAAAACTGAAAATTCAAAGCCCACTTGAAAAAAGTGCCTTTTGAATTATTATGCTTGGCACATGGGCCCTAAGGTATAATCATACATTACTTTGGATCGCCCTAGTATAGTAGGTAGTGTATTGGCTTATTACACGTAAGACACGGTTCAAACCCCATGTCAGATATTTCCAAAAAAAACGAAATATGAAAAAATATTTTTTCGGCGACTTCCTCTCAGCAGATTTCTGGCAAAAACTCTCAGATAAATATGCCATGAAAAGTTTCTCAAAAAAATCTGTCGTTCGGAGACAACTTTAAACTGTAGGTCCCGCCACTTATGAATAAAATAAATACACAGAACAAAAGTGGTGTGAGAATCTAGGTTATAATCCCGACTGAAGAGTTGTAATGACCAATTATGTACAATTATGTACATATTTAGAAACGACTTAGCAACATGTATGTTTGTTAATTTGTTTTACAGTTTTCACTGTGCACCTGGGATCAAAGACTTTATTTGGAGGGCGTCTTCCATACGTTTTCCCATCAGATTGGAACAAATTAAACTTAGATTTGTCACTCCAGAGAACTCTGTTCCAGAAACATCTTTTCTAATTATAGGGCCACCACTGTATGTATGTATGTATTTAGTTTGGGTTACGAATGGTTGCTCACTGCGTATTACAGCAACTTCAGCGCTGGAGATAATTATATGCATTGTCCCGATAGACTTGGCTCAACACCTATTACTTACTAGTCAGGGTCTGTGGGGGACAGGGCAATGTCTATGAGCGCTAACTCGAAATCCCTACCTTAAGGAATATATGTTAAATGGTATCACATTTTGACACAACGACCAACTTTAGCTCACTTCCCTTGTAGGTAAAGAGAAATGATATTATTTTATGCACATTTGCTATGGCTACCGGGTTTTTATAGCGGCTACCAGGCAGAAGTGTCGGTCATGCTTTCCTGGGAAAGATATTTCCATACATTTTGTATGCTAAGGTGGCTACCAGAGCACTGGATTTTAACGCAATGCAGTCTACGATAACGAGTCTCTCAACGAAATGTCAGGGAAGTGTAATTGTCATATCATATAAAGGGTCCGCCAACTTTTTTTTGAAAATGCTTTAAAAAAAAACTACTGAATATTTTCTCAAATTTCTTTTTTTATTTGAAAGTACAATCCTTCGGTTTATAATGGAAAATAATTTCATTCAAATGGCTGCTTCGGCTGGCCATGCAGTGGCCTACACGATCGGTCCAATTTTTAAGCACATTATCGATTGTGTGCAGCTGTATTTCACCAATGGCTTCAAGAATATTGTCCTTTAAAGCGTCAATTGTCTCTGGCTTGTCGGCGTAACAATTATCTTTGACGGCACCCCACAAATAATAGTCCACTGGTGTCAAATCGCAGCTCCGAGGTGGCCAAACGATATCAGCTCTGCGGCTGATAATGCGAACTTCAAAACCAGAGCGCAAAACATCGAGTGTAGCTTCGGCGGTGTGGCACGTAGCGCCGTCCTGTTGAAACCAAATGTTGCCAATATCCTCCTCTTCAATTTTTGTGAACAAAAATTCGTTCAACATGGCCTGATAACGATCGCCATTGACTGTAAAGGCCACTCCTTGCTCATTTTCGAAGAAAAATGGCCCAATTATGCCTCTGGACCAAAATACGCACCAAACAGTGACTCGTTTTGGGTGCGTCGGCTTTTCAATTCTGTGCCCCAAATGCGACAATTTTGCTTGTTTACATACCCGCCAAGATCAAAATGAGCTTCATCTGAAAAGATGATTTTTTGCCAAAATCGGCATCTTCTGTTGTAGGCTACTGCATGGCCAGCCGCGGCAGCCATTTGAAGGAAATTATTTTCCATTATTAACCGGAAGGATTGTACTTTCAAATAAAAAAAGAAATTTGAGAAAATATTCAGTAGCTTTTTTAAAGCATTTTCAAAAAAAAAAAAATTATTCGGCGGACCCTTTAGTACCCGGATAAAACGATATTGCAAGAAAGTAGAGCAAGTAAATTGACCAGATAGTGCGCAACTATCAAACTATCGAAAGGGTTCTTTACTCTGTGAACACTATTGAGAGTACGAAAGCTTAGCATTGACTGAATACTCCTAACATCAAGTGGGCAGCATTTCTTTGGTCTTTTAAAGACATTTCCTTTAGCTTTGTTTGATGTGGTAGCTAGATTTTTGTGGAAGTCCTTTCTCTATGCATGTTTCTTACAGAAATTTGTGGCTACGTCAGCAACCTTTCATTCTACAAATCACTGTTCTTTCTTTCTGAATGTTTTGTTCAGTCAAGTGTCCAATAGAAGAGGATTTATATTCTATTAGACTAAGCATATCAATCATAACCAGCCTGAGAAGAAGAAGAAGAACTTGTCTAAGAGATGATACTATATTCCGTTGCTATTGTAAACAACTTATTTTATCGCAATGATCAGCGTTTGGCTCATTTTATATTTTTTCATATAAATAAGGACAAGGCGCTAACCCTGATGTTTATCGGTATGGTAAAATTGTGAAGTTAAAGAACGCAAGATCTCTTTCTCCCTCCCTCTCTCTCTCTCTCTCTCTCTCTCTCTTCAAGTTAAAAACAAATACACACAGCGTAAATAAACTAAAACAAAAACAAACAAAAAAAGCAGCATTTTAAAGAAAAGAAAAATGTCAAGTCATATGACAATTTGAGCATGATATAAAACCAATTGTTATCGCTTGTCAGGCGTCAGTAACAAGTTGCAAAACATGTTGAGTCCAAGACAAAAAAAATAAAATCCCAATAACTTCGTTTCGTATGGTGTATGAAACAGTAATGCAGCACATACGCTCACACAACTCCACCCATATTTTTATGAAAAGGAAACATAACAGCATCACAAATGTAACACAACCTTTGTGGAATATAAATACATTTTGAATGCCATTAAAAGAAAAGAATCATGCCATAGCATGCTATCACTGCTAAACACACACACACACACACACACACACACACACGCATTCAGCCGCATTATGGTAAGAGTTGCACTGCATTGAACACGCTTTATAGCCTAAAATGGCCATGTGGTACGGGGTTTTTTTTTTGTTTGTTTTGTTTCGATGTAACAGTGATCCCTTTAAGGATTATCTTTAGAGGATACTGATACTCGGAAAATTAAATTTTCCCTAGACGGCAGCGTTTAAAGAAGTACTCCTTAAAACAAAAGACTTAAGACACGAACTTTTTTTTTAATATCAAATACTTTTGTAATGAAATCTATTCGTCTGTTTTATTAATTTATTCAATAAATTATGAAAAATTCTTTTTAATTACCACCATAGCAGCAGTCCACTGTAATTTACGAAATATTTTCTTCTTCTTCTTTGCATTCATATACCGCAACAGTGAAACTCAGTTCAGTTATATTATGTTCAGAGGTGAGTTCGTTCTCTTTAGTGCAGTACTGTGCAGTGCAATGCAGTTCAGTTAAGTTTAGTTAAGTATACTCTTCATATCGATCCACATCCATAGCGAGGCGCAGTTATGTTTATGTACTTTTGTATCCATACAGTCATATTTAAAACACTTTAATGTCGGCGCATACTCCGGCACTTATATGAAACTCTTCAAACTCCCATCATTTCCATTTATGTCTTTAATAAAAGAGTAGATGCCCATTTTTCCACCACGTTTAAGCCATTAACCAAACAACCGGCCAACCATTCAAAACAACAACAGCATCAACAGCATCTCTTCGATCAGCAGCCAGCCAGCCAGCCAGCCACTAGACTTAACATATGGTTCACTTGCTTAGTTTTGCTAAACTGGTACACACACGCACAGAGCGAGAGAGAGCAAGCGAGAGAGAGCAAGCGAGAGTTCGCTTTTTATTATAACCTTGTGCCTTATAAATGCATATGTACGTACGTCGTCGGTAGTCTGTCTGACGTATGTTACCAATTGTTACTGATCGTATTGTGTGTGATAACGTAATATAAGTGTAGAGCGTGCGTATGCATCCATAGTTATATTTATAAAAGCGTTAAAAAAAGAGCATTTTAGACATTGCGTTGCATTGCATTGCATTGTTGCATTGCATTATGTTGCATTGATCCAAGTCGTATGGTAGACCTGTTGGTGGAAATAGTTTATGCTTCTTTTATTACCAAATTTGGTTACATTGCCAACATATTTTCGGAGACAATCGATCTGTTGTAGTTGATAATGGCTAAAGTAGTTAGTGACTTGTTGCTGCTGCAACAGCCATGGGACAAAATGATCGACATCATCGCCATCGTCATCCTCATCATCATTGTAAGCAATTTTTAGTCTGTGTCGGTTTTAGCACGTTCATCAAGCTTTTAATGGCACTGGCGTTGTTGTAGAGGGGTAAAGTATAGTAATTTATGAAATTAAAATTCCAGAAAAAATTACTTGAGAGGGTTTGGTATCATAAACAAGCGAGTGAAGAAATAAACTCTGCTCTAAGGACGAAGTAAGAGTATAATGATTAGGAACATTTTTGAATTAAATTAACTAATATTTCGAAGCATAGACATCCCGATTATCTATATTATCACTTACGTGTCCGCCTCCGCTGCTCTGGATGGAGCGCATCAGAAATATTCAATTTTCCATGGCTCATAAATCAGGCTGAATTTGACCGATGACATGGGTTATGTACACCTTGAGCACCGCTGTGGTTTATAGCGTATTCGTATATTCTGGCGAATTACGAAAACCCCCAATGGAAACAGTCTAAAGAGGTCAAATCCCACGATCTCGGTGGCTAGTTCACATAACCTCCACGTGAGATAACCATGCCCTCATACCGCTCATGCCGGATATTCAATATGGCACGAGACGTACGGCCACCCTATTGAAACCAGTTGTAGGCGCGAAGTAGCCGTAGTCTAGTAGGTATTGGCTTATTAGACTTGAGGCCTCGGTTCAAACCCTAGGTTAGACACCAAAAGGAAAATATTAAAAAACATTTCTTCGGCGACTTCCTCTCAGCAGATTTCTGGCAAAAACTCCGAGAGTAAATAAAATTGCCATGAAAAGTTTCTCAAAAATCTATAGTTCAGAATCGTCTTTAAATTGTAGGTCCCGCCTATACACACAACATCAGTGACGTGAGGAGCTAGGTCGTAATCCTGACTAAAGTGTGTCCAGATCATTCAATGCAGGCTAAAAGAATTTGGAATGATGCCGTTGTGAATGATAGCCTGACCAACGATGTTCTCAATGAAGCGATGGCGCCCTCAGACCAAAATTTACTCTAAGCCGTGACTTTATATATGTATCGTTACAAAATCGTATTATTGAATGCGTCCATGGTGATTTGGTAAAACGGAATGAATAGCTTCAACAAGCTTGCCGTTATTAACTGCCAGTGAGGACCGTCTTGGAAGACGCGATATTATTATAATAAAACATTCAAGGATACTACAGTCATTCACGATCGTAAGTAACAACACTATTTGATAACGCTCCTTCAACTGCATACAGTTTCTGAAAAGAAAACAAAAGACTTAAGACAGAAGCGTTAAAATATACTCCATCAATAAACACATCATACACACTTATGTACACTTATGTACTTATGTATGTACATATGTATTGTATATATGCAAGATGTAATTTAAACTTATAATATAAATAAAACATAACCGACAATACAAATCCCCCACTCCCCAAATCTGCTTCGCATCTGCTAAAAAACGTACTTCGTGCCAAAGTTCAAAAACGTTTACAATGTTTTCATAAAGCAGAAGCAATGTGAAACGAAAGGTGAATAATAAAAAAAAAATAAACTCGTGTTACTTTTAGGTTTGCTTTTAACCGCCTTTAGCGCTACCGAACATTATTAAATGATTCCCAAGGCATATATGTACAAGCACAGCGAAACATCATATTCGGCTTGTTGTTGAAATATATTTAAGCTTCTGGCTGGCTGGCTGACTTGACTGCCTTTCTTGCCTTTGGTTGCCCAACAATATTTAAAGCGATCGATAAGCAATCAATGCATTATTTTACGTTCTTTTCATATTCTTTGCCATCATTTCAAAACGGAAAACAAAATTCTACATTCAATATACATTCACTTTATTTGCCAACAAAGGATGGCAAAAAAAAAACTTAAACTTTTAAAAATTAAATTTTTTGAGAAAATGTTCAGCAATAAATTCGTAGCTCCTAAAATGAAAAAAAACTCCTCTTATTTCACATTTTCATTTGTAATTTTTCTTTTGTCGATTTACTGAGTGCGCTTTATTCCTTTTGATCCTTTTGCATTTTGTGTATTCGAGCAGCCAAAATTTATGCACGTTAGTTTGGCAGTTTTCTTGGAATATCAATGTGATCAATCTCGATTTTATTTTTTCTTTTCTTCTTTTAGACTTCTTTCTTTTTATTTTTATTTTATATCGTTATTTTATATTTTAGTTGTTGCTTTTTAACTGATTGCATATTTTTTTATTTTGTTTTTTTTTATATATTAAAAGGCATTCTTATATTCGGTTACAGTATTTAAATAAGTGATATTTTTTTCTGATACTCAGAAGTTTTGATTTAGGGAACATATGGACTCAATTAGATAAAATTTAATGGCCAGCTTGCTCGTCAAACACAGCTTACTGGAGTCCTTTAATATTTTGTCAATAAATTCTGGGTGGCGAAAATGCTTTCTCTTAGATTCCCAAGTTTCAGACAATGACTGAGAAGATGTTCGGAGTGTATGAAGACGTCCTTCTTTATCATTACTGGTTATACAGAAGACATTGTGAGAAATTTCTAGCTTAAGAGCATGTGTTTTTTCCGTGTCCAAACATACATACATACATAACATAATTGGCCATTACAACCCTTCAGTCAGGATTACGACCTAGTTTCTCACACCACTTATGTTGTGTGCGTTAATTTTATGAGTGGTGGGACCTACAGTATAAAGTCGACTCCGAACGACAGATTTTTGAGAAACTTTTTCATGGTAATTTTAGGTTAGGTTAGGTTAGGTTAGGTTAGAGGACGTGCACTTGTCAACTAAGCCAAGTACAGTACCCGGAGGTCGAATTGACCCACTGTACAACGTCCTAGTTTCTCACACCACTTATGTTGTGTGTGTGTTAATTTTATACATGAGTAATTTTATTTACTCTCAGAGTTTGTGCCAAAAATCTGCTGAGAGGAAGTCGCCGAAGAAATATTTTTTCAAATTTCTTTTTAATGTCTAACCCGGGGTTTGAACTGCGGCCTTACGTCTAATAAGCCAACACACTACCTACCAAAATACGGCAACGGGCCCAAACACAGATCCATATATTATATGGAATCAAATGGGCAGTAAAAAACTTTCGTTCTTTCAAATCCCCGGGTCTTGATGGAATGCTACCAGCGACTTTATAAGTGAACATACATAGATACGGCTATCCATGATAAGATTCCATTAAACTGGCCAGTTCATATTGTCTTTTTTGACAAGAAAGAGAAAGAATTTCACAACAAAGTTAAAGATTTCAACGCTATCTTCATTTTTACTTAGATATTCGAGAGAATCCAAGTTTACTTAAAAAGTTTATTTCCTCTTCAGTGAAACGATAAACGTCATGGCCTAAGACTTAGTAGACTTAGTAGATATTCGAGAGAATCCAAGTTTACTTAAAAACTTTATTTCCTCTTCAGTGAAACGATAAACGTCATGGCCTAAGACTTAGTAGAGTTAAATATTTTTGCTGATAATCCTGATGCATTTAAAACTTTAAATTTTATTCCTTTTGCAACTATCTGGCATTCAACCGCCTGTTCCAAACTGCTAGAACTGGACTGGCACAAGTTGACAACTGTTTACCACACGTAAAGATTACGAATGTTACTGATAAGAGATCACAGAACGAATTTCATTGCATGTTCGGTCGTATTATGTTCGGTGTATGTCAATTGCAAGAAGAAGAAGAGAAAATCATACACTTTACAAATACTCCTTCGAATGCAGTTTCTACAGGATCCCAAAATTATTACATACGATACCTTGAACTTATGGAGTCAGGTATTGCTCTCTCCAGGGACATCATAATGGACCTACATCAAGCAAATGGCGGCATACCTAGCTTGTCTTACTCGTTTACTGTAGTACTTCTCAAATAGAAACAATGGCTGTGAAGACTGTGGCTGTGGGAATCCGGTATCAGAGAATATCGAATGGTGATAGACGGATATTTATGACCCGTAACGAGTCCATTAAATTCCTAGACAGTGTGTACACCACATGTAGGATTATTACGAAGATAGGGAGACATTCGACAAATACCCTCAGTTGGGTTACTGGACATAAGGACATTGGAGCTAAACACAAACACCAACGCACGTTTGAAGGAGGAGAAAAGGATGCAGTTAGGCATAAAGGGATAATAAATCTACTTGTTGAGAAACCAAACAAATCTGATTCGCTATGCCAAATTTACATTGACCCGAACCAGAGTCTTTCTTAGGAACCTCACTCTGTATCTGTTTCACGTTTTAACGCCACTTAGCTAAGCTAACCGCATCTATGCGTTGAACCGAACTAAGATCCATCTTAGGAAAATGAAAAACCTTTTAGGTAAAAAAGCTTTAACGTTTTAACGCCACTTAGCTAATCTAACTGCACCTACGCGAATAAAAAATAATTTTAAATTCCAATGAAACAATTCATTTAAATGTCTGCCTTTATAAACTTATGCTGTATGTTGGTATGATCATTTGAAGTTGTTGTACAATAGTTCCCTTGTGTTATGTTTTGATATTGCTGTTGTAGTTATTGTTGTACTTTGTTTTGTTCTTTTTTTTATCCTTTTACGGTTTCTTTATTCAGTTCTGGTTATTGCTGACGAAACGATAGTAATAATGTTGCTGCTTCATTTGTAGCAACAATACACAACACAGATCGAGCAACATAAAGATGAAAACGAAGAAGAGGGAAGAAGAAGTTGCTATTATTACTGTTGTATATTACTTGTTTGTTATTGTTCTTGTTGTTGTTTTTTTTTATTATTATTATTTTTTTTTTGTTCATCCATATTGTGTGCCAGTCGCATGCGTGGCGCATTTTATTTCGTATTTTTCCACCTTTAATTTGGGGTGTACAATGCGGTGCAAATATTTCAATAATTTCTTGTGTTTTATGCTTGTTTTATTATTATTCCAATGCTGCTGCTGCTGCTGCTGCAGCCGAATATGTGGCATTGATTGCTTTTGTAAGATTACAATTTATATGCCAGTTTATTTTATATTTCATATGCCATGGTTTCTTTATGTTTTATGCTTATGTTCTCGTGTATGTGTTTGTAGTTTTTAAATGAAAGAAATGATAAAAGTTTTTGGAAAGATGGTAGTAATGGGTAGGGATTTAAAGGATTTATTATATTCGGATCAATAAAATTCATAAGATTTTATTTATAGAAGATTAAATCATTAAAATTGATATTCAAAATATTCAAATACTTTTCGGAATTAATTTTCTTGTGGATGTAGTTTTACTGGTAAATATTTAAATTGTTTTTGATGCAAACTATAGTAACCAAGAAGAGTTTATTACCAATCAGAACACAATATAGCAGCAAAGATGCTTGAAATAGTTTCAAATATCAGTGAGCCATTGTTGATCTCATTCTTTGAAAAATTCTGAAGCAACCAGAAGCAGATGGCGAGACTTTACTACAGAATCACGTTACAGAGTGCGGCAAATAAACTCACGGTTTTGACTATGAGTAAAATTTGTGTCTTCTCTTCTATTGCTTCTTATATAAACGAACTATGATTCAACTTTAAGATTACGCATTTAAAATCTGATATGGTAAATACATTTCAGAGAGTAAGAAACATTTCAAACGAATTGGAATTAATGTATTTAAATTATCGCCGTGGTCTAGTAGGTAGTGTGTTGGCTTATTAGACTTTAGACCTCGGTTCAAACCCCAGATAAGGCATCTCCAACTGAACGAAATATGAAAAAATATTTCTTCCTCTCAGCAGATTTTTGGCAACTCTGGGAGTAAATAAAATTGCCATGAAAAGTTTCTCAAAAATCTGTCGTCCAGCCACTCCTGTATAGAAATTAACGCACACAACATAAGTAGTGTGAGAAACTAGGTCGTAATCCTGACTAAAGGATTGTAATGACCAATTATGTATGTATGTATGTATGTAAATTATTGTCATTAAACCTATGCGAGATTCAAGTCATTGAGGAGTTTAGTAACAGCTGTCTCACACGAATGAAATTGTTCATGGCAGCTTCAGAGTTTTTGCCAGAAGCCTGCTAAGAGAAAGTGGCCGAAGAAATATTCTTTCTTCCCATTTCGTTTTATACGAGATAATTGGGCTGGGGTTTATACCACAGACTTGCGCCAAGTGAGCCCACACACTACATACTAGACCCTAGTGGCAACAAATAGCTTGTCATTGCCCTATAGATTTTGCGCAAAGCACGTCCTTTATCCTTAAAGCGCTACATTCATCCACTCTCTCTAAAAGGGGATTCCTTTCCTTTAGCTTTCTTTTGCGAAATGAGTACAGTCTACGTAAGATCATGCATTTACACAATCTTATGTCTGAATTGGGACTTCTTTCAAAGGAGTAGTAGCATCCACTAAAGCTATGTTCTTATCGCGTATTCGGGAACCCATGTAAAATGTACACGACAACTAAACATGCCCCACCAATTCAACACAGCAACTAATATTCGAATATATATACAACAGTTATATTGGCAAAATTTTATGATACAGATATGTATTCGTAATGAGCCACACTCCAATGCTATGCATTCATAAAGCCCTGAGGGTGACGAGGTCTACGTTTTAAGCTACGATTTCACTAGCTGTACGTGTAATAATAATTGCATTAATTCTTAGGAGGTGTTTTCAAATATCGGGGTCTATCGCTCTTTGTTTTTGCAGACTGAAAAGTTTGAAAAATTTGAAGTAATTGTGGTTATTTTACTTTCGAAAAACAAAATTGATTATTGTGCCACTATTTATTGAGATATCGTCTCTATAGTTTACATCTCCTAGATGAGAAAGAATACAGGCTATTGTGCTAACTAGGACCAGATTACAGGTTTTCCATGGGTATCAATTGAATAAATTTTTATGTAAAACTGTAAACAAGTGTTCCAAAAATATTGGACAATTTGTCTGTAGGATACGGTAAGTCTACTCCAAGTGAAAAACTTGTTGTACTTGTTGTGCTCTTCTAAGAAAGTCGAGTAGGTACTTACTTTACTTAATTGGCCATCACAACCCGATTAACGGATTTCGGTCTACCGCAACACATCCTTCCAGGCGCCTCTGCTTTTTGCGCTCATACGTCAGTTGGTCACACCAATCGATGATTTGGTCCTTCCAACGGATACAAGGTCGTCCTCTTTGCCGACTTCCGCAGATCCCCGCATCAAATACCCGTCTCGCCGGAGCATCCTCCTCCATTCGAACGACATGGCCGAGCCAGCGCAGCCGCTGGATATAAATACGCTGCACAACGTCTATGTCGTTGAGGAGCTCATACAGCTCACTATTGGATCGGATGCGGACCACTAGATGTTAACTAATGCATGCAGCGAAGTCCAATCCCCTGGACTTTAAATTTGGATTGTGCGTAGGCCTTGAAACCCACCATAGATATTCATAACAAATCTTATTTCATTTCAAGGAATTAAAAAAAAATTGCTTAGAAATAGTCAATAGTCCAGATTTTAATTCCCCAGTTGCTTTTTAACATACTATTAGTAAAGCGTGTGTCAGAAGTCGCCGTGGTCTAGTGGGTAGTGTGTAGGCTTATTAAACGTAAAGCCAGGGTCGAGCCCCAGGCCAGACATCAAGACAAAATACAAAAAGTATTTCTTCGGCGACTTCCTCTCATCAGATTTCTGGCAAAAACTCTGAGAGTAAATAAAATTGCCATGAAAAGTTTCTCAGAAATCTGTCGTTCAGAGTGGACTTTAAACTGTAGGTCCCACCACTCATGTATAAAATTAACACACGCAACATAAGTGGTGTGAGAAACTAGGACATTGTACAATGGCTCAATTCGACATGCGTGTACTGTACTTGTCTTAATTGACAAGTACACGTCTTCTAACCTAACCTAACCTAAAGCGTGTGTCAGTAAAGTTCCTACCGAAAATGCCTATTTGTCGTCATATAAACCAGTGACTGAACTTCTCACAGAGACCATTAAAAGTGACAAATGACGGTCTGGATGAACCACAAGCCTTAGTATTAATATGACCTACCATGGTATGAGCAGCTTCTTTGACTTTTTTTCTTGCATTATCATGGAGAACCTCTTACCATCAGATCACTCAGTCAATAGATAGTAACACCTTGAACTTATGCGCCATTTAGGAATATAATAATAAGAAATAACTACACCCCACAAAAAAAAAATTAAATCGAAAATGATTGAAGTTTAAAGTGAGTGGGCTTTTTTTATTATTTATTTATCCTTCTTCCCTTTTTTCTTGTTGTTTTTTTTTTTTGCAACAATTTACACATTGCAATTTAAAATTTTTTAAATTATCCTTTCAATTCTTGATTTGTTCTTATTGGTGTTGTTAGTGTTGTTGTTGTTGTTGTATGAATACAATTTATGCATTCATCCTTTTGGATTCCACAGCGATCTGTAACAAGAATACAAATGGAGAAGATGATGAACAAAACATTTTCTTGTCAATTCACGCGTACGAAAGCGCGTAATTGATTTTGACATTTTTGTATGTGGAATTCTTCAACGAAACGTAGAATTGAAATGAATAAGAAGATGAACCCGAAAAAAAGTACAAAAAAAGGCAACTAAAGTCGCAAAATTGAGTATGTTGCCAGTACTAAGCCAAGTAAGACAATAAAGGCGCAGCTTTAAGCCAATTTTTATGCCGTGTGTCTCTGTTTTCTTTCTTTTTTTTCTTATATTTTGGGCTAAAAAAGTATTCAAGTATTGATTGATTTCCAAAACCGATTTAAACGTTACTTTAACCACAACTAAACCAAATAGAATACAACAGAAAAACAACAACATCATCAGAAAGAAAGAAAAAAAAACACTCGAAAAAAATACTGAATTGAATACGATTTTGTCTGAATCGAAACGATTTAAGTTTCAGATTTTCATTTTTTTTTTCGTTTTCGTTTTCATTTCTGTTTTTCGTTGTGATACCGATTTTGATTGCGTTTTTAAGTGATTTTAGTGATTTTTTTTTCTTCTTCCATATGTTGTGACAAAACTTCAATTTAAAGCGTTTTTCTCATACCTTAGAGACATATTAAATTAATAGGGTTGCCAAGTGTTAAAAAGTTAAAAAAGTTTCATATCCTTTTATTAATCAATTTTGAAGCTCTTCTAAAGAGTTGTCTTCTTAAAAAAAAATAAAGACGTCGAGACGAAATTTGTACTTCTGCCACTTCTATAGGAAAATTAATAATCCGTTCATATACATATATGGCAATCATATTGCAGATATTCTCTGATTTGACTCTTTTATTGTGTAGTATGAAAACGAGTAACATTCCATTGACCATTTTGCAAAGACAGACAGTAAGCCGCGTATGCATGCATGCTTGTATCGCCAACTAGTGAAATGCCGGTGATGACGGTGGTGCTGATGATGACGATGCATGTTTAAATGGTTGAATGATGATGTTGTATGTGATACTGTGTATATTATATGCACAGCCAATTGCTGTTTGTTGTTGTTTTATTTATATAATATTTCGCTTTTCTTTTTGCTTTTTTATCATAGTCGTTGTACAATCTCAATTGAGGTTTAATTTAGAATGCAGCCGATTTGGCTGCTGTTACTACTGTTGTCATCGTACACAGCTGGAATATTGATAAGGTGGCCAAAATACAAATAAACAAAAAATATCAGAAAAAACAGTTTAACAAACCGATCTGTCGGCCTATACAACGGCCAAGCAGATAGCCATATGGACAGACAAGTCAGTCAGCTAAGTGGTCAGCTAGTTCCGAAAGCAACCAACCAACGAACATGCACAATACGCCAGCCAACCCAAACAATTCAACTCTCTTTCTCTATACAAATCACAACCAAATGTACACATTCACATACAATCAGCAAATGCGTGGGTCAATTTGAAATGGCATCGAGTAAGTATTTAACTTGGCATTTTTGTATATCGAACAATCACACTCTAGGTTAGGTTAGGTCGGAGTGGTAGCTCTGTTATCACAAAGCTCACTTGAGCACGCATAGCGGCCCGTTGTGATGCCACGGGTGAACGCAGTCCCTGTACTAACCAAGTTCCACCAAAATCAGGGAAATGGAAGAAGTTGGTTGGCGCAAGGGCTGCACAACGAAAGCACGACTACCCCGCACTGGAAAACCAGTCAGAAAGTTTGATGAACGAAGCTATATCCTTGATGTCAATAGATGATAGCTCCGTTAGGCTAACAAGGAATGGGGAGCCAAATAACCTATATCTACACCTAGCAAGAGACGGGTACTGGCAAAGAAAGTGAACAACAGTCTCCTCTTCCTCAGTGGACCACGGCAAAAGTCGTTGAAAGGGAGCCTCATTCTTTCCGCGTGTCTACCCATGACGCAATGACCTGTAAGCACGGCCACCATAGTCGAGATGACATCACGACCAAGACCAAGTAATCGGTTGGTGCGCCTTCTATCCATCTTGGGCCAGGTGAGTCTAGCGGTAGAGGACTCCTCATTGACTCATAGGTTGGCGTCCCGAAAGAACCTCCGCGCAATGGTTAACTTGACCGAGGCAAGTGGCATAACCAATTCAACAGAAGAGGATTCCGGAAGGAGCGCACCAGCTCTGGCGAGCTCGTCGGCCCTACAGTTTCCCGGAATTTCACTGTGCCCGGGGACCCACACCAGAGAGACACTGGTGAAGCGCCCCGCGGCGACATTCCCTGACGATCCTAGAGCTAAACCCGATAGAGATCTTATCGCGGCCTGACTATCAGAAAAGATCGAGACGAGAGTGAAAGGAACATCGTTGACGAGGTAAATCGCCATCACTTCCGCCTGAAACACACTGCAGTAGTCCGGCAGACGGAGAGAAATATTTAGGTCCAGTTTCCCAGAGTAGACACCGCTTCCAACCCCATTATCGAGTTTAGAGCCGTCGGTATATATATCCAGGACTTCCGGGGGGACGGCCGTATTAGGATTCCAGACATCCCTACTTGGAATCAGAGAGTGGAAACATCTGTCAAGACAAATCACACTCTAAGCTGTTTGTATTTTCAATGTAGTTTTTATGGAGACGCTTGTAAAGCGATAGCTTAAGTAGAGTTAGCTATGTTTTGAGATAGGCAAACTAAGGCCATATAAGTCCCATTGTGATACCACACTTACCCACCTAGTCTTTCATTACCGACAGATCATTCAAATCCTCTACATAATAGTCACAAAGGTGATTACTTTACATTCGCCATAGTATTGGTAGCTGAAGAACAATTTCCTACTCTTCTTTGTCCATACAGATCATACAAAAGACTGCCATGTGACCCATAAGTCTTGCATGAATACCCACAATGCAGTGACCAATAATCATACTGAGCATATTACTGACTTTTTGTAGATCATCTCTACTGCTCCGGTCTATAGTTCCTTTTAACGAGAGTTTTAAATTTAAAAAAGTAGCGCTTATTGGCTTTTCAGAACTTTGATTGTCTTGGCTTTTCTCTAATGCAGGCTTTATTTTCTCAAACGTTGCAAAACACCATCCTTTCATGGATCTCCTCACATTTCCTCAGATTCTAGAATAACAGGATTGCCACCTCTTTAAAAATTTACTGAGGTATTGTATTGGATACAGTGATGAGGAGCTTTAACTTATTGATTGAATTGTAATATTCTTTCCATTTTTCAAAACACCATCCTTTCATGGATCTCCTCACATTTCTTTAGATTCTAGACTGACAGGATTGCCACCTTTACTTGTCAAAACGAACAATGTCCCCTTGAAAAAGGTACTGAGGTGTTGTATTTGATACAGTGATGAGGAGCTTTAACTCATTGATTCGTTGTTAATCATATCCTCTCCGGTGGTTCAGCAATCAGAAAATTTCATGGATGGATTATTTCAAGAACTTCTTAATTTTTAAAATTCGTTAACCAAGTTCAAAATTTTTTTCCATCTTCTCTAACCTGGAATTTACAGATGTAACACGGCAGCAAAGGACATCAGCACGGTCCAGTCTTTTATCAATCCTTGCCTTCGCTGTATGTTGAAAATAAGCAATGAGGCGATCTGAATTATACGCATTAAACTCCTAAGACACTTACTAAGAAAACCACCAGATGTTATAAGAATTGCTTTATACTGGTATTCTTAAGATCAAGGATTTGTACAGACAAGGAGGAGACAGCTGGAAAAACGAATAAGACTGATTGAACGTACATGGATCGATATGAAACACATGCGAAGATTGGGCGTCGTATAGCAACTTCTAGAATAAGTTGCAATTGCTTACTCTAATCAAATACGAATATTTACTCCATAATAATTATCCGCCAATTGTAGTTTCAAAATTTCAAACAAAAAAATTGTTTTGCTTGCTTCAAAATAATTCTAAAATCCTTAAACAGTGTGGCCACCTACCTTCGATGAAAATATTCTTTTTTTACGGTGAATTTTTCAATATTGTAAGAGTAAATGGTGTGCAAAACATACACCAATAACAACAACAACAGCAACAACAGTAGCTGTAGCAGCAATAACAGCAACAACAAGTTGTTATTTGGTGCGAATGCATTTGTTACCATTTTATGTACGAATACGCGTACGTGTTTAATTCTCGTCCTTTCCATTTTCTTATTGATGCTGATGCCGGTAGTAATGATGATGGTGGTGGTGGTGGTGGTGGTGGTATCGATATATTATTAGTGGTGGTGTTGGTGGTTGTGGTGAAGTTGCAGTGGCCGTTTGTGTTGTCATTGTAAATTCTTGATTAAATTGCTCTTATTGCTGTTGCCGTTACCATAGCTTCTGAAGTTGTTGTTGTTGCTGTTGCTGTTGCAGTTATCGTTGATGTTAATGTTTCTACATCCACTGAAGGTGATTCTTAATGACATCGTTCAATTGACATTCTCAATTTAGAAAACCAACAAAACATACACACGCTTATATGCCAATAGTTTCGACAAGAACGTTGATTTTTTTTCCGATTTTTTTTTCTGTTAATTTTCTCAATACAATTGCTGCTGTATTCGTGTTAATTTCATCGATTTGATTTGATTTGATTTGTTTTTGTTAGTTTATTGCCTTTTTTATGTTCTTTTTTTTTTTGTTTTTTTTGCTGTTCGTTCTCGTAATTCTTTTGCGAATAAATCTACTTAAATTCAGTGTAAATTACTTGCTTACTTAAGACCGTTTGCTTGTTTTCAATTTATTTTTTTTTTAATTCTTTTTTTTTCTCATTTCGAATGTTCCTGACTGATTTTTATAAGTAGTATCGCTGCACTGTGCTGCGTATTATTCTGTATTATTTCGCATTTCGTATTTGGCTGATATTTGGTGTTGTTTTAACAAGTATTTAATTAGAGACTCATTTATGGTCATTTCAATAGTTGGGTGATTATCATGAAATTTTGTCAGCAAAATGATTTGTTGTTTGCCAAAAATATTCCATAAAAACAAGAGAATTTATTGTCAAAACCACTTCACCATTTTGGTAAGAGTCGTTTTCGTGTATTTCTGTTCATTTTTTCACAGTTTGTTTGTTGTTTCTATTACTTTGTTTTGTTACATGTTTTATTGGCATTTTATTAATTTGTTAAAGTTTATTGAGTTAAATTGAGTGAAAGACTAACAAAGTCTAGTCAAGCCTGATGTAAAACATGATTTTGTCTAACTCACAGAATTTTTTTTAGCAGGTTTGCAGAAAAAATTCAATAAATTTAGACGATTTGAAAAGTTTTGAAAAATTTGTTGTTTCTTCTGATTTGAAAATAACAAGATTCTCAATCCATTCTAACTCTAAAACAAAAGCAACGAGGAGAAATATGTATTAAGAACATACATATGTACTGCAACTATTTGTGTTGACAGGGCCCGTTGAAGGCATAGAGACTTTAATTTACCCCTCTTAGTCTTAATTGGCCAATGACAACCCGATTAATGGATTTCAGCCTGCCTTAACACATACTTCCAGGTTCCTCTGCTGCTTGCGTACCTACGCCAGTTGGTAACACCAAACGATTCCAGGGCTTCCTCGATTTGATCCTTCCAACGCAAACAAGGTCGTTCTCTTTGCGCCTACCGCAAATCCCCGCATCAAATACCTGTCTCGCGGGAACATCCTGCTTCATTCGAACAATATGGCCGAGCCAGCACAGCCGCTGGGTGTTAATACGCTGCAGAACGTCCAGCTCACTGTTACATAGAATGCGGAAATCTTCACCAACTCGTACTGGACCGAAGATCTTTTGTAAAACTGTTCTCCCGAATACTCTCAAGGCTGCTGCATCAGTTCTTAATAGTGTCCATGCCTCTGCGCCATAAATTTAATTTAATTTATACCGGCTCTGTCATTTCGAATAGAGGGCATTAAAAACAGGAACTGAAAAAGAAAGCTTGTATAATCCTTCTCAATTCTCCATCGTAATAAAGATGTGAATATTCAAATGTGACATAAAGAAACTTCATTCGAGTAATTACAGCCGCAATATGAAGACTAAATAGTTTTAAAACCTCGACCCCTTAGGTTAACTTAGGTTAGATGAGGGTAAATGTATAGCCGCCTTATTACTTATTCCGTCATTAACTCAAACTTCACTACTATCCTGATAATCTCATGAAGGTGTAAATTCTATTCAAATGACCTTTGGTCAGACATGTTCATAAATTCCTTGTCTTAGGTTTCCAACTACTGCATAATGATAGAGGAGATTTCTGTGGTCTCCTCATTTTCTTCGTTATTACAGGTTCCGCAAAAGTCGTTTTTAAGTATTCCCGTTGCATTTCTTGATTTACTCTAACAGCCAGGCTATGACTAAGTTTATCAAAGTCCGTACTTTTCGGAAATGCCCAGTATTTTCCTGAGAAATTTCAGGTCATTCAAAGGTATCTCCTATATGAGTTCCGGGACGTGGGGATATCGTTGAGAGTTGCATTGCTGATGAGCTGGCCAGGGCCAGTACGGAGGACATAGGTATTCCTATTGCCTCAGTTAATTTGGACATTATCTTCTCGTTTTACACATACATAATTGGTCATTACAACCCTTCAGTCAGGATTACGACCTAGTTTCTCACACCACTTATGTTGTGTGTGTTAATTTTATACATGAGTGGCGGGACCTACAGTTTAACGTCGACTCCGAACGACAAATTTTTGAGAAACTTTTTCATGGCAATTTTATTTACTCTCAGAGTTTTTGCCAGAAATCTGCCGAGAGGAAGTCGCCGAAAAAATACTTTTTGTATTTTATTTTGATGTCTGGCCTGGGGCTCGAACCCTGGCTTTTCGTCTAATAAGCCAACAAGGCTTATTAGGCGTTTTACAAGGAAGTTTAATTTCTTTGGCAAAAAGAGAGTACCTGAGATATTGCTAGACTCTGCTGGACACGTATGGACAAGAAGAGATCCGACTCACTTATGCCTTAGCGGCCAATGTCCTTTTCCTAGGACTGCCGAAGGAGTTGGCATTCCGACAAGTGACTCATGCAGGAGTTGTGGACCTGTAGAAGGGGAAGAGACTGTCTTTCACCTTATGCGTCAGTGCCATGCTCTTGTCATAAAGACACAGAGTCTTTTGTGCTCTCGCATTCTGACGTCTTTAACTGAGCACTCTAATATAAAGATTGCTGCAATAGCAAGATTTATTCTGGTCTCGGGTTGGGATTGGTTGGTAGGCAATGTTTGATACCAGGATAGAATTGATTGTGAAATCACAATGGCCTTAAATGATGGTCTAAGTGGAACCCCTTTTCTTAAAGGGGTCTGCCACCTTCCTAACCTAACCTAACCAAACCACTATTAAAGAAAACTAATTAATGGACAGTGTATGTCGCGCGTAACAAATTTGAGATCTGATGACGTCCTACTGTGAACCATTCATGAGATTAATTTTCCTGTACAATCGTTTTATATCTGCGGAAAAAATAATTATTTTTGACAGCAGAACGCTACTCTAGGACTCTGAACAAAAATCTACATACATACATAATTGGTCATTACAACCCTTTAGTCAGGATTACGACCTAGCTTCTCACACCACTGATGTTGTGTGTGTTAATTTTATACAACAAATTTTATACGACAGATTTTTGAGAAACTTTTCATGGCAATTTTATTGACTCTTAGAGATTTTGCCAGAAATCTGCTGAGAGGAAGTCGCCGAAAAAATATTTTCATATTTTCATTTTGATGTCTGACCTGGGATTTGAACCGAGGCTTCACGTCTAATAAGACAACACACTACTAACTAGACTACGGCGACTTCAAAACATCAAATAGAGACTTTACAAAACATCAATAGAGTATTATCAATCGATAGATAAACTTTAGATACTCTAACTTTCTTTAGAAATAACAAGAAAATTTTAAATATAACTGTAAATAAAATGAGGAATTTTATAATAATCGCCATTATATCACAAGAATTTGGATAACAAACATCTCTTCATGATAGGGTCAAACACAAGGGGCTTTAAATTGTTTTTTTTTTTGTTCAAAACTTAAAATTTAATTTAATTGAATTAATTTCATATTGCACATACTATTTAATTAATAACTGTAATAATAACTGGAAAATAACTTTACATCCCTGCCCATTTCGTAGGCCGCTATTAAATATTTTGTTAATATTTTGTCAAAAATTTAAAAATATTTTTTATTTTTAAATTATTGTACACCTGCCAGCCAGTAAATTCATACGTATGTAGTGCAAATGTATTGTGATAAATTAAGATATTAAATCATTTTCAAATGTTTATAAAATACATACTATCATACCTTTATGTGGTGTTAACATTTCATAACGAATATTAATTTTTAAGTTTTTTGTGTGTCGTTTTTGGCTTGGTATTTAAAAATCCAAACGCACGATTCATTAAAAATGCAAAAAATTCATACAGCAAACACCATTTGAGCACACAAATTCATAAACAAGCAAATGTCAATGTCATAAAACGCACTCAAAGATAGACAGACAGACAGACATCTCAAGCGAAATATCACAATATCTTTAACAAATTATAGAGGCTAAGAATTGCTTATAAAATAAAACGACAACTGACAAATTGCATGCAGAGAGAGAGAACGAATGTTGATGATGATGAACAAAAAAAAAACAAAGAAAAAACATATGCATTAAAAATATGAAATTCATAATTAACATTTGAGTAGCAACAACAAGAAAATTATTAAAAAAAAAAACGAAAAATAAAAAATAAAATTAAGGTACCAAAAATGTCTGCAAACAGAAAAAAAACATTTTGTTTTGATGCAAAAAAAAAAAAAAGCATAAACCGACCGCAAAGTAAAAAAGCAAAAAAAAAAATACAAAAAAACAGAAACATCAAAAATACCTGTAATTATACAAGACATAACACAACAACCAAATATTAACCGAAAAATATATATTTTTTAAAAGTCATTTAAATTTTTAAACAGACGCCAACCCAACCAGCCAGCCAGCCAACAAGCCAACCAATAAGCCATACGGCGTTGTCACTTGACATACAGCTCAGGTTCACTTAAAGTTTTGGCACGCAGCACCCAACTGTAATATCGCATATTGAGCTCAGTTTTGAGCCATAAGAAGTATTAAGAAACACCCGAAACTGACTAACAACACCAAAAACAGCACGATCAAATATCGTCATCATAAGTATTAAAACCAAAAAGAAAAGAAAAAAAAAACACCGACTTTACGAACGAAATACCAGCAAAAAAAAAATATTTTTGCTTTAAGACAACATTTTAATTGCTCACCATGACAACTAAAAACCCAACAATAACAATAAAAAAAGGACCGAAAATCAAATTGCATGCATTTAAAATGATTTAAAATCAAAAATTAAAATAATTAATTTAATTAATTATTAATTACGGCCGATAACTATACTTTTGATACGGTCAAGGAATTCATCTATCTTGGCTCCGCTGTTACCACCAGAAATGATGTCAGTCTGGAGATCAAGCGCAGGATCACTCTTGCCAACAGGTGCTACTATAGTCTCAATAGGCAATTGAGTAGCAGAGACCTCTCTCGCGCGACAAAATTAACACTTTACAAGACACTCATCCTAACCGTGCTTCTTTATGGCGCAGAGGCATTGACCCTATTAAGTACAGATGCAGCGGCCTTGAGAGTGTTCGAGAGAAAAGTACTGCGCAAGATCTTCGGTCCAGTGCAAGTTCCGATCCAACAGTGAGCTGTATGAGCTCCTGAACGACATAGACGTTGTACAGCGTATTAATATCCAGCGGCTGCGCTAGCTCGGCCATGTCGTTCGAATGGAGGAGGATGCTCCGGCGAAACGGGTATTTGATGCGGGAATCTGCGGAAGTCGTCGAAGAGGACGACCTTGCATCCGTTGGAAGGACCAAATCGAGGAAGCCCTGTTATCGATTGGCGTGAACAACTGGCGTAGGCGCGCACGAAGCAGAGGCGGCTGGAAGAATGTGTTGCGGCAGGCCGAAATCCGATAAACGGGTAGTTATGGCCAATTAAGAAGAAGAAGAAGAATTTAATTAAAAAATTTAATTAAAAATTAATTAAAAAGTTAATTAAATTGATTAAACAAACAAATTGTTCTCAAATGGCTTGAATTCTAAAATTTGAGTGTCATGATTATAAGGCAACACAAATAGCATTTTTGAAGAGCTAGCCTTTAGCACAGACTTTCAATGCTCCAGCACAGCCACTATCGTAGCCATGGGATGTATATTAATTAAGGGTTCTGACATTAAACCTACTTTAAGGCTGCCTGAGCACTGCAGAGGTCGTGTCAATTTTGAAAGCGACATAATGCTTGTTGGGTGATGGGATTTCCCCTGAAAATCTTATGATTTTCTCGCGCAACCAGACTGCAATTAAATCCCTGACGGACGTATTTTCAACGACCGTTTTAATCCATAAATCCTGAGGTTTTCTTATGGAAATTTCGGTTCATTCAAAGGCAGCTCCTATATGGGTTCCAGGACATAAAAATATCGTTGGAAATTGCATTGCTGACCAGCGCCTGTACGAAATTCGCAATCTCAAACCTGTTACAGAGCTTAGGTATTCCGTTCTACAGGAAGGTTCAATCTCGTTAGGACTCTGATGGACATGCATGGGTAAAAAAAAGAGGACCAGCTTACTTCTGTCTTTAAATCTCATTGCCATCTATTGCACAATAGCGATTCTTACAGGCCACTGTTCTTTTGGTAGACATTTCGAAACACAGTGTTCCGGCAAATGACTCCTGTAGGAGCTGCAGGATAAGAAGTAGGTAGAGATAGGATAAGAAGTAGGTGCTGTGCTCTTGCCATAAAGAAAGGGATTTTTAACCTTTCACTATCTGACATTCTTGACCTAACTCTCTAATATAAGAATTGCTGTAACAGCAAGATTTATTTTAAACTCGGGTTGTTTTCTTCTAGAGTTTGTTTGTTGTCCGGGTAGAATTAATTGTGGTATCACAATAGACCTAAATGCTAGCCTAAGTGGGACCTCTTTTTAAAGGGGATCTGCCACCTTATCTATCCTAAGCTAACCAACATCACGACTGCAATGGCTGTTTAGGTAAAGGATAGACAGTCTCCTATAAGTGATTGCCGGTCACAGTACAATCGTGTTATAATATAGTATGGGTTCTCCCGTCATACTAAAAATTAAAACTTGGGGATAAATCGCACTGAAAATTGGTGTTGTGGTGATTATAATGCTTAACTACAATCCCAAGAATGAAGAAACCAAGTATTTTTTATTATGATTGCTTAGCATATTAAAAAATTAAGAGGCTTTATTAACTTTTGCTATGTTTAATAGGCTTTACTGGATGCACTGGTAGTCTAGTGGGTAGTATGCTAGATTAATAAATAAATAAATAAATAAATAGGCTTTCCATAAGATGGTGTCAGTTGTTAGTGATGAATTAATTCTTTAAAACTTCTGATTTTGCCAAAAACTTAAATATGTATATGTACATATACAGTGACTCCACTGTATAATCGGACAATGAAGTTTAATTTTACTTAAAGCTTAAGCTTGTTAGTGATAAGCAAGCTCTGGTCCGATTATTCAATGTAGCCACTGTCTATTGCATATGTGTAGATATGAACGAACATACAGGCCGGAATATAACCACTAAGAAATGAAGAGCCATCCATTCATTCATTCATACGCATAATTAATTGCCCGTTTGATTAATAGCAGGCCCAAATATGATCTTTAGTCATTTTGATCTTTTGTAGACGTGGAAACTTTAAATAAATTTTTATACTCCAAGTATTTGTTGTACCAATATTAAATGGGCATTTTTTTTTTGCTTTTTCTTCATGTTGTTGTTTTTTTTTTTGTATTTGTTACGTCACATTATTCCACGCTTAAATGCATAACATTGCATTTTTATGCATTTTTAATTAAATATTTTTTTTCCGCGAAAATAATTTTGCGATTAATAGCAGAGTGTATGGCAGCGTAAAGGCACAGCGAAGCAAAAAAAAAATTAAAAAAAAAGATACTGAATTAATAAAATTCTTGCAACGTTAATAATATTTTGTAAACTGTCACAAAAATTGATATTTGTCATCCTTATCATGACAGCTTACGATGAAGTTATAATGTGGGCCTTGTATGGGCCGCAACAGAAACAAAAAAAAATATTAATTTTCGGTATTAAATTCAATTATTTTTTTTTTGTTTTTTTTTGCAAAAATCTATAAGCATATGATTGATATGGATTTGGTCACGAAACTTGTTATAAAATACCATAAAAATTTAATTTTTTATATGCTTGTAATTTTTTTAATTCCTTGGAGGTTTTCAAATCAATACATTGGAGACAAATAGTACTTATAGAAATCCAAAATGTATAGGCATTTAATTTTTTATATTTTTATTTACGGATAAACAACTTTTTAAAAATAAAGTTTTCAAACTGATTAATTACTTATTAACGGTTTTTCTGCAAACAACTTATTAGCTTGTAATTAGTTTATTTACTGTCATTAAGGGCTACTTAGGTAAACATAGGACTGAACATAATTTAAAGAATTTCATGCATACGTATGTACATTATTGATCATTAGAAGCCTTGAGTCAGGGTCCTGGCGTATATTTTTACACACCATTTAATTGTACGTACCCACCCATAAGCTGGTATATGTCATTGTCAATTTTTTCTATGGGCTGGGATCTGTTTGAACGCAATGAAATAAAACTAACATTTGATTCTCGATAACAAATAAAATTCATTTGAATAGCAAAACCATATTTCTTCATATAAAATCTTCTTCAAAACTTTTTCTTATTTTCGAAAGGTGGGCCAACGAGTTGGAGACTTGAATTTCACGTTTCCTAATATGCACCACAAAAACAGGCATCTATAATTTGCTTCCTGTCAATATTTGAACAATCGGCGTCATTTGGTTTTTGTTTGAAAGCAATTGCACACCATTACGTGATTTTGTTAGAGAATTGAAAAACGTGGTAAATTTTCATAATCTAGGCTACTTTTATTAACAGCCATCTCTATTTCACTTCTAATCCTACACATTAATTTTTTCTTTACACACACAGTTACTAAAGTCTGACATTTTTCCTCGATTTTAAGACGGTCTTTTGCATTGGTTAAACAATTTCTGAAATTTGTTAACTTTTATGGGCCTGTGCAGGGCCACAAAAGTATACATACGATTAACAAATTTCACAAATTTCTGAACCAATGCAAAAGACCGTCTTAAAATCGAGGAAAAAAGTCAGAAAATTATAAAGATTTTCAATGAAAACGGATTGGTTAAAAAATTTCTGAAATTTGTTAACCGTATGTATACTTTAGTAACTGTGTGTACATGGATATATAATTGGTCATTACAACCCTTCAGGTACGATTACGATCTAGCTTCTCACACCACTTTTGTTGTGTGTGTTAATTTTATATATGAATAGGCTGGACCTACAGTTGAACGAACGTTCACTTTTTTCATATTTCTTTTTGATGTCTGGGGTTGGAACCGTGTTCTCACATCTAAAAAGCAAACACCCTACCTACTAGACTACGGCGAACAAGTTTTGCTTAGGAAAAGTCTGATAAGTTACAAAGACCGAAATGCGGCAGATAGCATTATAGTGCTTGTTGGATTTAAGTCCTTAGTAGTGAACACAAAAGCCATGAAATCTATATTAAGGATAGTAGGAGACTTGACGAAGACGCATTTAATCAGAGGTGATTGGAACATGATCAAATGGCCGCCAGCATCCTTGAAAGTTTTCTCCTAGATAGAATCTGTGAACTCTATAATTTTCGGAAGAGCTTTGCAACGAGTGTAAATAATAAGAGGGAATGGAGTAATTTAGAAGCTACAAAATTTCATTCTGAGGCGTATATTAGACACAAATAAGGAAATACGTGGATATTTAAATCCATCGTATAGTTACGGAACATTAAATTACTATGGCTGCCTTCCAAAATGTATCAATACAAAGTTTGTATGCAGTTCTACTATCGTATATAAACTATGTAGATATGCAAAGTAACCAAACAATGCATCAACTATAAATCCGATGCCTGATTGCTTTTTGACTGCGTTAAAAATACACATTGACGACGTTTTGAAATAGAATACATTGTATATATTTTGTACAGCGGCATTATGAAACACGATACCTTGTTCAAACACAAACCAAGTAACATTTTGGAAGGCAGCCTATCTGACAAGCCAACATTAACCCACAGCCAGGCCAACGATTATTTAACTCTGACAAAGTTTCTTCGTAATACAGATTGGGTAAAGGCAATCTAAACTTTTATATATATATCTTTCCTTTTACTTCTCTAGGGAGCAGAGGGCCGCTTGGTTCGGTAATAAGAATTATTTAATACGTACAGCTTATTAAGCTATAGTGTCCGATCCTGGTGTTGGGGCTGCCAACATCGCCTCCAGGCGTGCAAAGTGCCGGGATTTAGCCGTGCAAGTATTAAGGTTACACCGCCCTTGGTCGGTTGTCAGAGCCTCGTCAGCGTGACAGGTGACACCAAGCCCTTTAAGGGCAGTGGGTGAGGTTGATTTTTGGAATGGATTGGATGTGTGAAAAAGTACGTGTCTTTTGAACGCTTCACTTTCCCATTAGTAGTATTGCCGTAGTCTGTGTTGGCTTATTAGACGTAAAGCTACGTTTCAATTCCCATCACAGACATCTCCAACAAAACGAAACATAAAAAAATATTTCTTCGACGACTTCCCCTCAGCAGATTTCTGGCAAATGCTCTTAAGAGTAAATAAAAAATTTGCAATGAAAAAATCTGTCGTTCGACCTTGACTTAAAACTGGGACCTACGGTCACTCATGCATAAAAATAACACACACAACATAAGTGGCCTAATCCTGACTGAAGGGTTGCAATGACCAATTATGTATGTATGTATGTGAATCTTTTTGGTGGAAGAAAAGATGAAAAAAAGCAGAGATTCTTCTCAATATAAAGGGTCCGCCAAATAACTTTTTTTTTTTTTTAAATACTTTAAAAAAAAACTACTGAATATTTTCTCAAATTTCTTTTTTTATTTGAAAGTAGAATCCTTCCGGTTAATGATGGAAAATAATTTCATTCAAATGGCTGCTTCGGCTGGCCGTGCAGTAGCCTACACCAGAAGGTGCCAATTTTGGCAAAAAATCATCTTTTCAGATGAAGCTCATTTTGATCTTGGCGGGTATGTAAACAAGCAAAATTGTCGCATTTGGGGCACAGAAAACCCGCACGCATACATTGAAAAGCCGACGCACCAAAAACGAGTCACTGTTTGGTGTGGATTTTGGTCCAAAGGCATAATTGGGCCATTTTTTCTTCGAAAATGAACAAGGACTGCTGGTTACAGTCAATGGCGATCGTTATCGGGCCATGTTGAACGAATTTTTGTTCACAAAAATTGAAGAGGAGGATATTGACAACATTTGGTTTCAACAGGACGGCGCTAAGTGCCACACAGCCGAAGCTACACTCGATGTTTTGCGCCCTGGTTTTTGAAGATCGCATTATCAGCCGCAGAGCTGATGTCGTTTGTCCACCTCGGAGCTGCGATTTGACACCGTTGGACTATTATTTGTGGGGTGCCGTCAAAGATAAGTGTTACGCCGACAAGCCAGAGACAATTGACGCTTTAAAGGACAATATTCGTGAAGTCATTGGTGAAATACAGCTGAACACAATCGATAATGTGCTTAAAAATTGAACCGATCGTGTAGGCTACTGCATGGCCAGCCGAGGCAGCCATTTGAATGAAATTATTTTCCATTATTAACCGGAAAGATTGTACTTTCAAATAAAAAAAGAAATTTGAGAAAATATTCAGTAGTTTTTTTTAAAGCATTTTCAAAACAAAAAAGTTATTTGGCGGACCCTTTAGATTAAGTAAAAATAATCTCAAGTTGTGCTAGGCAATTATGGTGGGAAGAGGTTTAAGATTTGCATGAGACAAGCCAGTAATAGATTTTGAGTAGCAATCGGCCTTTTGAACGGACATTGTAGACTTAAGGGATTCTGTGGCCATGTAAGCGAATCGCCACAACACCTACTTCTATTCATAAATGCATTTCAGAAGTAAATACCAAGTACTTGGCAGTGGATTATGTTTTTATTGACATGGACACCATTCTGAAATTCCTTATTGTAACAGGAATGTGAGAGGGAAAGCTTGTACAACCTGAGGTGCTTTAGTACCTCTGCATGATAATAAAGACAGTAATACTCTCTTATGCAGATGACAGCAATATATGCATATATACATATGTTTCTTATATTGCATTGCTTGAAGCGGAAAAAATTTAATTTGACAGACTCTCTTATATCTGACTGAAAGCAATCATTCAAATGCCTTGGTTTCCTAGAACAAAATATGCCACATAACTCCGCCCGAATTTCAATTGCAATTAATGGCGCATTTCTCGTTGAAATAATTTTGTTTAGTGAAGAGAAACATTTTCAGCCAGACTAGCTCTTTACCACAAGCTGTGATTTTTATATTTATTGACAGCATGAATTTGAATTGTACATACTCGTACCTTTCAAAGACAGCAATTATTTATGCATTTCAATATCATCGTTTTTTTAATATAATTTATGACTTTATTAAATTCTTTATATTTTTTTAGCAAATTATCATCAGCAATTTTAAATTCCTTTACACTGACAATTAGAAACTGAACGAAATTTTATTTTTTACTTCAATTCCCCATTATAGTTTTGTGATGATGTTTTTCTTTAAGTGTGTCGTATAATGATAGACAATTAAAATAGAACTGAAAATATCTACAAAAATTAATAACGAATAGTTTGAAATGCTCAAATCACTAGAAAAAGAACAAAAAATAACAAAAAAATATACACACCAAAGAGAAATCAATCCTGACAGTCAACAATATTTTTCTAAACACACTTACACATATGTACGCCCCATGACGTATAGATACACTGACAAAAAAAAGAAGCAAATAGCCACAGACACAAGTCATAAATGTCAAATGAAATGTCATTAAAACATGCGTATATGTCCATATTGAAGATACATATGGACATTGGCCAGAGAGCATGCTAGCCTATGAGTGTATGAAAGCCAAACGAGAAGGACATCAAGAGTAAGGAACCAAAAGAAAAAAAAAGTAGGAATTCACTTGTACTAAATCAAAAATCTTCAAGATGAAACATTGAAATGACAACAATAACAGCACAAAGTAAACAAAACAAAAAAAATATGAAAAAGAAGGAAAATAAATGCTGTGTCGTCACAGCATATGAGTTGCCACAAACGCTGTGGCAATGGCAACAGTAGCAGCAACAGTTGCTAGTAATAAACAATATTTTTGCGATTTATTAAAAATGATAATCGATTAAATAAATGGTCATGATCAAATGGACAAAAAAAGAAACAAAAAATAAATAAAAAAAAGAACAGAAACAGAGTATAGAAAACTATTGGCTGTCACAACGAATTATGGTATATGCTACACTGTTTAAATAGGAATTGTGTTCCTCCTCATCCTTTTGCTTTACAATTATTTTAACACCTTTCTGTTGCTTTAAAGATAATAGAATTATAATTTCGGATCCATTAACCATCACGTTTTTGCAGTTAAGCAAGTGGTTTGTCAATTGCACCAGGTTCCAGAATGATAGGGTTACCATTTTTTATTGTCTAGAAACATGTGAACCTGTAAAGATAGTTTTTCTTACGAGGTGGCAATGTCTAACCTTTCAATGATGTTTGTTGATGAGATTGTTTGCTCTGAAAAATTAGGATGCCTCTTGGATGGGTTATAATGACTCCTCGATAAAGTTAGAAAAGTGGTGGAAGACACCACGAGAACGAATTCGTTTATTTTTTCACGGATAATTCGAAGTTTTGTAGAACTGTAGGTGGGGAAATCTGTTTGAATTTATAACCGCTGCCCACTCAATAACGCTACTGCTGCAGGATATAACCCGACAATACGAGCTGCGTTAAGGATTATTAAGGATGAAAACAACTCTAGAAGGGCTAATGCTGTAATTGATTCTGTTTACAGTTCTATATAAGGACAATATCGCTCTGCATACATATATGTATAGTTGAGACTGAATGAAATGTACTCAGAAAGTCTATTCAAACCCCAATTAGCAAGCTTAACGTAATTGTTGGCATCATTACTGCACATAGCATTCAAGGTACTCATGGGAGACGTATAAGTCTTGGCCATATGTGCAATGATATCTGCAGGAGCTGCGGAGACGAGGAAGAAAGTGTACTAAACCTCTTAGACTGTTTAGATGAATGCTCTGATCTGTTTAAGATAAATATTGAAAGTCTTAAAAGTGCTCTTCATATATGTATATTAAGTTTAGAGAAAAAGAAGAAGATAATCTCACTTTTTTTCTCAAGACTAATCATTGGAAGTCTAAAAAGTCTTCTCCATAACCACCAGATGGTTCCAATATGAGAGGAATTAAAAGCCTGTGGTATATGTAAAGTCGAATCAGAAGGAAGCATCTGTGCTTCTACTATACGAATAATCTCACTGATCTGTCAAGGATGAACATTGTGAGTTTAAAAGGCTTCATTAGAACCTGCAGATGGTTTTAGTATTAGAGGAATTGAAAGTCTGTGATATCACAACGGGTCCCACATACTTTCGCCACTTTTACCAACCTAACTAACAAAATCTTCTGCCAAAAGTCTATCAATGGAATATCAAAGAAATTCAATACAAACATTGTTACAAACCCATCTACTGTAGTTAACATGCCATTCCTAAAGTTAAATCTTTGCGAATATGTTGAGATTGAATTGATGATGCTGCTGCTATTCGATGAGATGTGTTTCTTGTTTTATTTTTCTTCATATCTGTTGATAGTGACGTGGAGGATGATTATTATGACGATGATGCTTTACAATTATGACTAAATGATGGACTGCTCATGCTATCTTTGGTCGTCTGTCCATCCATCCATGCGTACATATGTCTGCCATTATTGCAACGGCTGGTCATAATAAGCCCAGCCAGACCAGGCCTTCAATATGTATGATTATGGTCTATTTGGTAATGATCAAAATGAATAGCACACAACAAGAGGCCAAAAGGAAAACATTGCGAATAAATATACAAAAAAAAAAAAACAAACAAAATAAAAGAGAAACACAAGAAACATTATCTGAAAAACAGTCAGAAGCGACATCTGACATTTATGTCTACATGTGTTTAGCAAGACAGTTGACATATGTTTGTTTCTCTGTTCGATATTTTGCTGCGATATTCATCTGTTTTCTGTTTTCTGTTTAAACTGAAATTGTAGTGAAAAGTACAAAATCAACTACCAATACCAATACAACAATAATTTTTATGAAAATACTTACATACATACAAGTGGGTATGATGGTAGTTCATACCTTAGAACTAAGCAAACGAGGCCAGTGCAGTCCAGAGCAGAGCACAGCACAACACAGCATACAGTATCCAATAAAAATCATACAGTTCTCAAGGATGTTGATATTTATGCATTAATCACAAATAAATAAATAAATGATACCATAAAAAATGATGCTCACAACAAAAACAAACAACAACAACTAAAGAAAACCTTTAAAATCAACTCCATTGAAGTTTCTTTCACATATTGAAAGAGGCGGCTTCTTAAGTTTTTTTTTTGCTTCGTTTAAATATGATTTTATTTTTTCTGTTTTTCTCCTCTCTTTTTTTATTATTTTTTTGTCATTTAAAAATGAAGTCAACTTCGAATATGGTCTGTATTTTCTTCTGGAGTTTTTTGATCACAAAAACCAAAGAGTTTCAAGTAGAAAGTCAATACTTTGCAAGTTTAAACGAAGCTCGGAATACTCTTCATTAGGCGAAGTTATACCGACGAAGTACATGTTCTCTACTAAAAACAAATTTGTTTAAATAAATTATTCAAAAAATTAATTGACAAAAAGCCTGAAATTATGCCGTCAGTTGAAATTAATTTTAAAAAATCTCTTCCAAGTTTAATTATTGCTAACACAATGGGTCTAAACGCTTTCCAAATTGGGACCTTGTCTTTAAACGTTAGTCCGCCTACTAACCTAAGTAACTACGTCCCTCAAGGCTTATGGAAAATGAAGTTGGAAACAAAAAATAAGCACTTTCGCTTAAATCCGGCACTCTCGACTAAATATGGTAGATTAGGAGGCAATTCATAACCTAATTCATAGATTTTTACAATTTTTTTTTTTCGCTGAGGAGGAGTAAATGTACCTAACCGCACCATAGGGGTAGTCGTCACTATCCCCCGTGTGTGGGGTCCTCACCCACTAAATCTCCCCCTCCTCTTTTGGACTCCTTATGCCCACTTCGGAACTACTGTGGTATTACCTCGAAGTGGAGTCCGTCTTTCCATTTGGCCCCTTCATATCCATATCACGAATTCCGAGAAGGTGTTTAAACGTCCATTCTACTTCTATCATCCAAGTCAATTTTCTTAGATTTCAGTAAGTCTTCCGCGTATCTGACTATACTATTCGAATTCTCCTCACTGTTCAGAATTACATCGCAGAAGTTCCCGACAGTACAGACGCCGACTTTGGCCTCAAGACTCCTTCTTTGCAGTCTCCATCTTTCGCAATAAAAGAAAGTGTGTACCGCATCATCAATCGACGCATCATCATAGATGCAATTTGGTCGTGTCATCTTCCCCATTCTAAATAGGTACTTACAAAAATAACCGTGTCCAGATAACAGTTGTGTCAGATAGTAGTTAATCTCACCAAATTTCCTCTCCATACAGCGGGTAATATCTGGGAGAAGTTTTGCCGTCCATCTACCACTCGTCTCAGTGCTCCATTCCTCTTGCCATTGTTGTAAGATTCTCTTTCTGGCGTCGTCGACATTTACTGTCTCTCCGTGCACGTTTTTTACAATAGAAAGTGAACACATGCGCACAATTGCATTGTACTGGTACGTACGTAGGCTAAAGTGGTTGTCATTTAGGCCAAATATGGACCATTGTGTGACGACAGTCTTAAAATTCCCCTAACATTGAAACATTTTAAAGCACTTGATGATCCTTGACAAAACAATAAGATTACCTGTATAGCAGAACTCTTTCGACTGGGCATGTATCCAAGAGTTGAAGAACAATTTCTTTCTCTTCCTCGTCTCGACAGCTGCACCTATCATATGGCCATACGATCAAGACCAATGAGTAATTATAATGCAATGTCCAGTGATGACTCTGACAACAATGCTAAGCGCCCTCTTTAAAGTTTGAGCAGATTTCCATGTGAGTTTCATTCAACCTTAGCTAGATTTGCTGCGCAATCCCATACGCAGCATTAAAGGAATCCACAACTGCTTTATCAATTTTGAGCTTGAAGGTTCTCAATGGATTTCAAAATGTAATTCTCAACATGGAGGTGGTTATTCCATATCTGGGCATATCGCTTTGCAGTTTCCTGAAATGCTACTATATCCCTCTCCCATATCTTTGAGAGCCTCTCGGTAGACGTAGACCGTCTTAGAAGTCGGTATATTAGAACCCAGTGCCTTGATAGCCGCTTAGCCATCAGCAGATATTTTTTCTAGAAATATTTTCAATTACTATTGATGCCCGTATAGCCGATACTTTCACTTGAAAGGTGGTGCCAAATTGAATCAGAAATATCTGTCGGCTCCGAAAAAATACCTGCACAGCTGCATTCTCTTTCAAATGATCCGAATTCTGGTTTCCTAAACTTCTTTTATAAACCCTTTACATACATGCATAACATAATTGGCCATTACAACACTTCAGTCAGGATTACGATCTAGCTTCTCACACCACTTATGTTGTGTGCTTTAATTTCATACATGAGTGGTGGGGGACCTACAGTTTAAAGTCGATTCCAAACGACAAATTTTTGAGAAACTTTTCATGGCAATTTTATTTGACTCTCAGAGTTTTTATTAGAAATCAGCTGAGAGAAAGTCGCTGAAGACATATTTCTTCAAATTTCGTTTTGGTGTCTGACCTGGGGTTTGAACCGGGGCCTTACTTCTAATAAGCCAACACACTACCTACTAGTCTACCGCGAATTATAAGCCCTTTATACTTCCTTTATAAGTATATTCCTTAAGGTTCCTGATTCCATTAAGATTCTTGAATAATATTCGATTCGTCTCACTGACCATTTGCCTAAAGGCGCTGACTAGAGGTCCATGGGGAAAAACCTTAAAAGAGAGTGAATTGCCCTCTTACTATAAGAGCCAACTTTTGACATGACATAGCGCAACAAACCTCACAGGCTGTAGGAAGGTCTGGTAACGCTAAATCTTATAGAATATCAAGACAGAGCGAGATGTTTCAAAGCAATGACACATGGCAACCCTATCATTCTGGTACTCTTTACAGTGTATCAATCGCATTCTTAGGTGGAAAACTGAAACTGGAAATGAGTAATAAAAAGATTACAGGATGCCCTATATTGATTACTGTAAGGAAAAGAACAACAAATAAATGCTGCAGGAAACTAAATCTGACCTAAATACCACCACCTTCTGCACAGCACCCGTTTCAATAACCTCTGAACTCTGATAATGCGATTTACAGCCCTTAACCCATTAGTATCCAGTGGCAACTTAAGTTGCCAGCAGAGATTTTTATGCTATGAGAGGAAATTTAGTGTAAAAAACAAAACGGTAACCGCTAGAAAAAAAAGTAATTCGGGCATTAATGGGTTAATAGAGACAATCTGTAGATAGCAGCCTAACAATCTCAGCTTAGGCTACATTTTTACATACTTATTTGACCGAGCCTAGCTGCATGCTTGCCAAATGCTTTGAAGGACCTATAATACCTACTATAAAGTTTTCATAACACATAAAAAATAACAACAACAACGAAAAGAAGAAAATCAATAAAAATTATTGCAAACTGAACTTGAAAATATTTTCAAATCGTATCAACAGGCATCAACAAATGATTTCATAAGTTTCAAAATAATATTGATCATGCATAAGTACATATGTATGTGCATACGTATGTATGGGAGTACGACCATATGAATATGTCTGAATGCATCAAAATGTATGACCAATGTTCAATATATTGACTGGGGTTCATATAATTTTTTTCATTCAATAGTCTGAGAATAAAAAATCAACTGAAACAGAAACGGAACAAAGCAGAACAGTGCTGAACTGAACTCACTTTTATGATGATGAGGCCAATGATGTCCAATGATGACGATGTCGTCGATGATGCTGATGCTGATGATGAAATGTATGCATTAATTTTATTATTTATTGTTGAACGTGCAGTGCATTTGCTGTGATAGTGAAATAACAAAAGTATGCTTAAAGAGGCATCCTTCGTTCCACATGCCTGACATTGCGGCAATTGTTGGCTGCTCCAACTTGACCATATTTTGATTTGTATGGCTCAACATCAACCTCGTCATCATTATTATTATTGCAATATTTACTCATATTTCCTCGCTTGATTTTTAGAGTAGATTGCTTCTTACATAAAAGAAGAAGTGTTTTGATGCTGATGATCGGGCAAACGATGGCGATGGCGATGGCGGTGGTGGTGCCAGTAGTCGTTTACTCTGTGTTATGATTTAAAATGTTTCATATTAAAAAAAAATGTTTAAAAATGCGTGGCGCATAAGTGACAGTATTTAAGTTAAAGTAGTCATACACATTCCTTTATTTATTTCTTATCTTTTTTCAGCATTTTTTTGTTTTTGTTCTTCCTTCTTTTTTTGTTGTTCACAATTTTTGTTTTTTCATAACGAAATCACTTGCCAAGGCGAAATGGCATAAAGTGAAACGATTGAATGCAGGACTAGGCAAAGAATTATTATGAAACGAATCGATAATTTTTGCTCAAATTAAGTCAGTGATTTTTGTTTGTTTCTTTTGCCACTCTTCAGCCGATTTTTTTTTATTTGTTTCTCCTTCTCTAAGTGTATATTAATTAAATTCATTATGCATGTTTTAATTAAGACGATTATTTAAAATGACTGTTTTGTAATAAAACGAACAAAAAACACACGCAAGAAAGCCTCATAATAATAAAAATGTTTTTTGTTTTGTTTTGTTTCGTTTTTTTTAGTTTGATTTTTTTTTTTTGCTTTTCATCATTCATTAAAAATTAAATGGTAAATTACCAAAAACGGAACTAAGAATTTATTTCATGCATTCCCACTACATTCTAGGAAGGTTTTGTTATTTTGTAAGAAAATTCCAAGAATCCGGAACCATTTAAATGGCGCATAATGCTACTTTAATGCAACAGAGTGTTTATAGACATTGTTATGTTTTATAATTATTATTAATACAGGTAGATAGCTAGGTGGAGGTTGCTGTCTATTCAAGCAAATGAGATGGAGATACATTGGCCACACATTGCTCACTTTGAAGCAACATTTGTATAATTTCTCTAGTCCTAGAACAATTAATAGCTTCTCATAAAGTCGCTTAGGCTCCTAATGTTTAATCCGTCCTTAAAGGAAAAGGTCCATTTTAGGCCAGCATTTAGGCTTATTGGGATACCACAATTAATTCTACTCGAGGATCAAAAATTCCCTAAAAGAAATCTTAGCGAGTCCAAATTAAATCTTGCTATTGCAGCAATTTTCATAACAGGGAGCTCGATTTAATGATGTCAGGAAATGAGAGGTCGAAACCTCTCTTTATGACATAGCACGGCACTGGCGCATGAAATAAAAGACACTCCTGAAAAAGTAAATTGTCGAAATGCCAGGTATTTCGGCATGCATACCACAAGGACCGTGGCCAGAAATTAGCCGGTCCACTTCTTGTCCAGCAGAGTCTAGTAATTTTGCATGTACCCTCCTGCTGCCAAAGAGACTGAGCTTCCCTGTAATACGAGTGGACAATATTCAAATTAACTGAGGCAATTGGAATACCTATGGCCTGTAACATGCCGGATATTGCTAGCTCATCAGCAATGCCATTTCAAACGATAATAAAGGACTATCCATTTCGTGGTTTCAAAAGTATGGGACTGGAATTCGACATCTGTCAAACCAATTTTTTTCTTTTCAGTTGAAAGTCTCACATTGACGAGAATGGATCGCTTAACTATCACACAACGCATACAAATTATCAAAACCTACTACAAAAATGGTGATTCTGCCACAGCCACGTATCAAACAAAATTTTCTTCAGCGATGAAGCACATTTCACACTCGGTGGGTATGTTAATAAATAAAATTGTCGTATTTGGGGTTCTGAGAATCCTCAAGTAATTCAAGAGAGGCCATTACATCCAGAAAAAGTCACTGTTTGGTGCGCTCTTTGGTCCGAAGGTGTGTTGGACCTTACTTCTTCGAAAACGACGATGGAACGACTGTCACCGTCAATTCGGAGCGTTATGGTCATATGATAACCGACTTTTTTTGCCTGCTATTGAAGAATACGACTTGGAGAATATGTGGTTTCAACAAGACGGTGCCACATGCCACACAACTCGAGCGAATATGGCTTTATTGCAAGAGACATTTCCTGGCCGCATAATTTCTCGTCTTGGCGATATTAACTCAACTGGCCACCAAGATCATGCGATTTGACACCATTATACTTTATTGTAGGGCTACGCGAAAGACCGTGTTTATGCAGATAAACCTACAACTCTTGAGCACTTAAAAACCAACATTCGTCAAGTTATGGCTGAGATACCGCCCAATATGTGTCAAAAAGTGGTCGGAAATTACCTCAAAAGAATCAATGCTTGCAACACTTTAAATGATGTAGTGTTTCACACATAATGTCAACGTTCAAACTTTACAATAAAAAAGAAATATCATGAAAAAAATATTTTATATGTGTTTTATTTACGTTTACTTTTGAAACCACGAAATGGATAACCCGGTATAAGACATCAGAAATTTCTCCTCGTCTTTCGTGGACAAGGACGGACGTTTGTTAGTTAGAGACTTGTAGACTGGCTGTTCGTGTAAATCAAGAGAGTTTTAGGGAAAAGCCCGTCATTCAAGAAACATAGCGATGCTTTCAAAATTACCATGGCGTCCGCTTGGTAAACACGGCTGACTTACCAGCCTCTATAAGAAACATTAATATCAGAACCGTTAACAAATATACCACAGCCCGCAATGTTATCAGTGTAAACAAGAAGAGTCCCATTGGGAACCATCGGATCTTCAGTCCAGAACTCACTAGTTGAAATTCTAAAATCGAATGTTGTATTCAGAATATTTCGGAGAGAATGTTGGACAGATACTAAAGGGTGTTTTTTATAGAGGTATAGAACTTTAAGTTGGCATTACTTTTCAAGATGGCGACCGATTTAACAGCTGTCAAGTGATTTATTCTCAGTTTGGTTTGACAATTCATCATGAATAGACGCTTGAACAACGCATGCAAATAGTGCAATTTTATTTCGAAAATAATGGTTCTGTTCGGAAAACGTATCGCAGACTACGTCCATTTTATCGTCGACAAAATCGTCCATCAGAGCAGTTAATTCGATTAACCATGGAACGTTTTCGCACCACGTTTAGTCTTATAAATAACTCGCATCCCCAGAGACGCTGTACGGTGCGTACAGAAGAAGCTGTTGCTGCTGTAGAGCGTAGCATTGAGGACATCGAGCACAGGAATTGGATCTGTGTCCATCCACTTTATGGAAGATTTTGCGGAAGGATCTTGGTTTGCGTGCTTACAAAATCCAACTCGTGCAAGATTTGAAGCCAAACGATCATCAAGTAAGGCGTAGATTCGTCGAATGGAGCCAAAACGAGATTACCGTTGTTCCCGATTTTCATAAGCGAATTTTGTTTAGCGATGAAGCGCACTTCTGGTTGAATGGCTACGTCAACAAACAAAACTGCCGCATTTGGAGTGAAGGTAATCCTCAAGTGTATGTGGAAACACCGTTACATCCAGAAAAACTGACTGTTTGGTGCGCTTTATGGGCTGGTGGAATCATTGGTCCGTACTTTTTCAAAAACGATGGTGGCCAGAACGTTACAGTCAATGGTGATCGGTATAGAGCCACGATTACTAACTTTTTCATTCCTGAATTGAATAACCATGATGTCCAGGAGATGTGGTTCCAACAAGACGGCGCAACATGTCACACAGCTCGTGCCACAATAGATTTATTAAAAGACACGTTTGGTGACCGCCTAATTTCACGTTTTGGACCTGTGAATTGGCCTCCAAGATCTTGTGATTTAACACCGCTAGACTACTTTCTGTGGGGCTATGTAAAGTCATTGGTCTATGCGGTAAAGCCACAAACGCTTGACCATTTGGAAGACAACATTCGTCGTATTATTGCCGATATACGGCCACAAATGTTGGAAAAAGTCATCGAAAATTGGACGTCCAGATTGGACTACATCCGCGCCAGCCGTGGCGGTCATATGCCAGAAATCATATTTAAAATGTAATGCCACAAGATTATCTTTCGGATAAATAAAATGCATGTCAATCGAATAATCCATCGTTGTTTTATTGCAACTTAAAGTTCTATACCTCTATAAAAAACACCCTTTAGAAGGTCTCACGGAAAGTTCTCTCAAACTCAAAAAAACGTGCTTAGCGTAGTTGTCGCAGTCATTAATAAACATTGTAATCTGAGTACTCCTGCAAGAAGCATCGATCCAGGGTATATGGCCAATGACTTCTGTAGGAGCTACAGAAATAAGGAAGAGGAAAAAACTCTTCTTCACCTATTGTGCTTTATTTCGAAGGAGAAGGGAGCATATGGGCTTCTACTATTCAGTTAATTTAATTGATCTGATTTCATTAGAAGCTAAATACGGTTCCAACGTTAAGGTAATTACAGCACTATATAGTATCACAATGGGCCATAGAGGTCTAAGTGACATCGAAAGATTTAAATTCTAAATTTAAAATTGTTACTCCATTTATTTGTAAAACTATTTTAAAACTTTATTAAAGTCAATGCGATATTTATAACACAGACAAACACAATGACAATACTTCTAAAATTACATTTCAATCAACAATTATTTCCGTCGCACATCGTTTTACACTCACACCCTTTGAATTTGAATTGTATGGGAAGCTTTTCATAGAATTCAATGATTTTATCATTGCCACTCAAATCCTTTTCGTACAACACCATTTTTAAAGCCGTATCAAACAGATCACGTACACTATCCACTTTATTACTGGAACACTCCATGTAATGGACACTCTCATAGTAACGCGATATATTTACGCCGTCACTATAACGCACACAATCGTTTCTAATTTTCTTCACAAATTGCTCTCTCAAATCACATTGTAGGCCCACCAAAAATATTTTCGAATTTGGACTCAATTTCAGCAGTTCATAGATCCAAATTTTACGAGCTTGCGTAAGAGTTTCTCTATCGGTGACATTGAAACAAACAAAGAAAATATTTCTGGCGACAATATTTAGTCTCAAATGTTCACGTAACTCTTCGATGGTATTAATGTCGACCACATCAATTAGATAGCGAACCTGCTCTTCGGTGTGATCATGATAGGCACAACCGTATTTCAGTTTCCAAAGATAAGTGTCCAGAAGCGTGGATTTGCCTACATTTTGATTGCCCATCAATAAGAATTTTGCCGTTTTCATGATGTGTTGTTAATGCAAAGGCTACAGTTGAATGAATATCAGACATTATATGCCGCAGACTGAATACAATCAGTAGTCATCTGAGTTTAGAATAAGAATGTATCATAATAGCTGAGATATTTTTATAGATTTTATAAAAAAAAACCCTTCGATTTGCCTGCAATTGTAGTTGTTTGTATTATATATCGCCGCCTTAAAATAGAAATGCCTGACAAATGGTTTCTTCTTATACAAAGCTATGATTCGATTGATAATATTTATTGCCAGACTGCTTATATTTTTCTTTCCAGGCGGAAATACATCAATATTCTTATCATACCATCGGTATTTGAGCGCACAGAAAACAATTGTCCTGCGCTCGGCAGTTAGAATCTTTATTTCCACTTAAGTTGTAAAACACAAACCAACACACGTATACAGGTTGAGTTCCTTAAAACTTTAAATTCGTCGGTTAATGTAAAAGGTTCTACAGTGCTTTCTGGCTTCGTATAATAATAATGCCTGGCATTCATTGATTATGGATCATCCATCGTATAGAGTAGATTAGGTGAAATTAACTACAGCTCACTTCGGATCTATTAAAATAAGTTATTCATTGGTACCTATCAACAGAAATTCTAATATCAAAGTGAGTTGTGGTACATATATTAAGGGTTCTGACATTAAAATTTCCGTATAAGCGGAGATTATGACATTTAGGAAGCCACGCGATTCTTATTTGATGGCCGTTTTTCACTGTAAATCACTTGATATAATCGGACAGCTAAGCTGCTAATATGTCCCTAACAAACGTCTCTGTGCTGTCCGTCCTCGTTCATGAATGCCGTGGGTTTCTTAGACAAATTTGTAACTTTGGAAGTCGCCGTAGTCTAGTAGGTAGTGTGTTGGCTTATTATACGTAAAGCCAGGGTTCGAGCCCCAGGCCAGGTTAGGTTAGGTTAGGTCGGAGTGGTAGCTCTGTTATCACAAAGCTCACTTGAGCACCCATAGCGGCCCGTTGTGATGCCACGGGTGAACGCAGTCCCTGTACTAACCAAGTTCCAACAAAATCAGGGAAAAGGAAGAAGTTGGTCAGCGCAAGGGCTGCACAACGAAAGCACGACTACCCCGCACTGGAAAACCAGCCAGAAAGTTTGATGAACGAAGGTATATCCTTGATGTCAATAGATGATAGATTCTTTAGGCTAACAAGGAATGAGGAGCCAAATAACCTATATCTACACCTAGCAAGAGACGGGCACTGACGAAGAAAGAGGATAACAATCTCCTCTTCCTCAGTGGACCTGCATCCACGGCAGAAGTCGTTGAAAGGGAGCCTCATTCCTTCCGCGTGTCTACCCATGACGCAATGACCTGTAAGCACGACCACTGTAGTCGAGATGACATCACGACCAAGACCAAGTAATCGGTTGGTACGCCTTCTATCCATCTTGGGCCAGGTGAGTCTAGCGATGGAGCAGGACTCCTCATTGACCCAGGATAGGTTGGCGTCCCAAAAGAACCTCCGCGCAATGGTCAACTTGACCGAGGCAAGTGGCATACCCAATTGAACAGAAGAGGATTCCGGAAGGAGCGCACCAGCTCTGGCGAGCTCGTCGGCCCTACAGTTTCCCGGAATTTCACTGTGCCCGGGGACCCACACCAGAGAGACACTGGTGAAGGGCCCCGAGAGAAGGTCGCGACAGCGGCGACATTCCCTAGCGATCCTAGAGCTAATCACGAAACTCGATAGAGATTTTATCGCGGCCTGACTATCAGAAAAGATCGAGACGCGAGTGAAAGGAGCATCGTTGACGAGGATCCACTGAGCGGCCCAGTAAATTACCATCACGTCCGCCTGAAGCACACTGCAGTAGTCCGGCTGACGGAGAGAAATATTTAGGTCCAGTTTCCCAGAGTAGGAACCGCTTCCAACCCCATTATCGAGTTTAGAGCCGTCGATATATATATCCAGGACTTCCGGGGGGGACGACCGTATTAGGAAAGGCCAGACATCAAAACAAAATAAAAAAAGTATTTCTTCGGCGGCTTCCTCTCAGCAGATTTCTGGCAAAAACTCTGAGAGTAAATAAAATTTCCATGAAAAGTTTCTCAAAAATCTGTCGTTCGGAGTCGACTTTAAACTGTAGGTCCCACCACTCATGTATAAAAATTAACATACACAACATAAGTGGTGTGAGAAACTAGGACGTTGTACAATGGGTCAATTCGACCTTCGGGTACTGTACTTGTCTTAATTGACAAGTACACGTCCTCTAACCTAACCTAACCTAAAAGTAACTCTTATATGGGTTTGGAACGTACATAGGTATATCATCGGATATTGCACTGCTGATTGGCCAGAGTAAGTACCGAACTCAAAGTCTCCTACATGTAACATGGGGAATGCCAATACGCACTTACTTTAAACCCGATTTCAGTTATTTTCTAATGTTGACCAATTTCAGTATAAAAATTTTTTGAAATTGCACGGACCCACGTTAAGAAAGGTACAAAATATCTTAGTTCATCGATATGTACATATAAGTGTGTATATTTTATTGAATATATATTTCGATATTTTATATTTATAACTTACATTTCTTTTCTATTTTTTTTTTCTGAATTTGAGAAATTCTCTGCTGCTGTGTAATCGATTTAATTTTAATCCCTATCGATATCTACTTCTAATAATTTTATATCGCCTGATATAAAACAGGTATCAACATATGTAGGATTGACCGAAAATGGATAATTAGTGACTGGTTTGTCATTCATGTAAACCTCAAATGAATTTTGGCCACGTATTATAAACATATGAAATTCAGCGCCTGGTCGTAGGCCAGTGGCCAACTCAGACTTGACTTCATTGGCCCATTTACCATTGGCAAAAGAGTTGCGTGCAATAATCGGTTCACCAGTTTCACCATCTCTTTGGCGACTAAAACGAAATTCCATCATCAAAGCCACGGTGGGTTGAGGCCAAACATTTTGGCCCACCTGCATTGATACCTTAAATACGTGTGGATTTAGACGAACTTGTCCTTTAATGTTAATACTATAGCAGTGATCAAAGAAACCTTTGGCAAATGTGGCATAATATGGCAAAGGTAAGAACGGTGCCACTGCATCTGGTGGCCGGGCTCCAAATTCAGCCACTGCATTGAACTCGGGCTCTAAATTAGGACTAACTGAACGTATACGTGCAATATGTGGCGTTTTTTCAGGCCTTGTAGGATAATCGGTGACTATATTGCGATGCACTTGAACACATCCTATATCACCACGTATTTCGATGCTGCGTATATTATGAAATGGCAGGCGATGAAAATACTTGGCTATATGTAAACCATCCAAGGCAATGTATATGCATTCGATGGTAAACAGAACTTGAATTTCAAATGTGCTGCCATCGCACAGCTCAAACGGTATGGCAGACTCAGTTTCCTCAGGACCCCAAACGTTTTTGATGCGGCTATTACGGCCCACTGTATTGGTCGATACCCTACAAGCTACACGCAAAGCAATGTCATTACATGAGTTTTCCAGGCCGAAATCTATTAGAAATCTGTAACAATAAATACAATATTGATTAAGAAATGAGCCTTGAGTTCCATATAAACTACATACCGATCTCCATTGCATATAATTTTACCGCCAATAAAAACCGACAAACCTTCTTGCAAGCGTCCAAGTTTATTGTTGTGATAGAGTGGATCTCCTGGTATATCCACATTTATTGATTCCTAGAATTTTAATTTTAATTAGTAACTTGTATTTCTAGAAATATTTTCTTAATTTATTTGTGCTTACAGTGGAGTCTGAACTTTTGCCAAAACAATACGCCAACATTTTATTTTAAATTTTGGAATTTTTGAATTTTTTTCGATGAGAAAAATGATACAAATTTATTGAGTTTTGAAATGAACTGAAAATTTTGAAAATGTCTCTTTGATTTTAATAAATTTTATTGATTGAACTGATATGATGGCATAAATGGAAAACTAAAAAGTTATCGATAAAAAAAATTAAGGAATGATACTCATGTATATACATATGTGATAACAACGAGTCGTGAATAATGCTGTAAAGACGTTAAAACCTTTATAATTTTGCATATAAACATATCGTTTTTTCTTTCTGTCTATTAATTAATTTAATTGGAGTAACCTACTGACGAAAATCAAGACGGAAACCCATTGTAATGAAATAGCTTACCAAAACAGTGAATTGGATTACAATCGGTAAGTTGCAAGCCATTATAAATCATGCGTTATTGTAATCCCAATTTGTAATATATGATCGAAACAAGTAACATAACCTCACACAACAGCGGTCCAACATATCTCGCCGTGTAAACTTTAAAACTTTTTCAGATAATATTCTATTTAAAATACAAGACACTATTGAAATTAATATGCCTGAAGCTTTTTCTTCTTCTTCCTATTTCTCTTACTTAATGTCAGACTTTATAGGGCCGAAGAGAAAAAAGTTATATGTCCTATCCCTCCCACTTAAGGCTAAAAAATAGTACTTCAATTGACCTTAGACTTGTCAAAAGATGGTTTAACCTTTCCCTTCTTTGTAACCCTTTCCAACCCTATACATAGCAGAACAATAAATGTTACATATATGTACATACATAATTGGCCATTACAACTCTTCAGTCAGGGTTACGACCTAGTTTCTCACACCACTTATGTTGTGTGTGTTAATTTTTTTTATACATGAGTGGCGGGACCTACAGTTTAAAGTCGACTGCGAACGACAGATTTTTTGAGAAACTTTTCATGGCAATTTTATTTACTCTCAGAGTTTTTGCCAGAAATCTGCTGACAGAAAGTCGTCGAAGAAATACTTTTTGTATTTTATTTTGATGTCTGGCCTGGGGCTCGAACCCTGGCTTTTCGTCTAATAAGCCAACACACTACCTACTAGACCACGGCGACATACATATATAGGGGAGCAATATATGAAAAGGTAATCATCTCCCCTATATCTAACATTGCTCGTATTGATCAATTGGAAAAGAATAACAAACTTGTTGCTTGTATTTGAGGTTAAAAGCGATTCAATTATGAAGCCCAAACCATTGAGTTGCCTTACGCCAAAGAAGTCCTATACATAGCTGAACAGTAGGATGTCTCTAAGAGGTGCAATCTGTAGAAATAGACACAGATTTGGTAATCTACAAAATGGATGAATATGCCAATAAAAAATCATAGTCTAGATCCGATATTTACCTGCTTGACTATAACATTTGCGCAATGACGATTTTATTTAAATAAAGTCCAACGCAGCTTGCATATTAACATCAAATATGCGTTCAAACTCCATAATGTGCAATTCGGAGAAAAATATTATTGTACGCAGGTATTTGTAGGACTTCAAACTCTATAGAGAGAAAGTAGTAGCCTTAAAAGTAAAGTAATAATAAAACTATGCAGCCTTATCTATCCTATCCAGATGCGAAGAGATTATATCAGATAGATTCATCAGAGAATCAATGGATGTAGTGTCCTATGCTTCTTTCGCTTACGGACTTTTATAAATTAGAAACACTTCACAATTGTCATGCATTATCTGCCACTAGGGAGGTGGTCCTAGGTTTTACCTACCATTATGGATTAGAAGACTATTATTATTATAGAGCCGAGGCAACCATTTGAATGAAATTATTTTCCATTATTAACCGGAAGGATTGTACTTTCAAATAAAAAAAAGAAATTTGAGAAAATATTCAGAAGTTTTTTTTAAAGCATTTTCAAAAAAAAAAGTTATTTGGCGGACCCTTAACTTCTGAAAGCCAAAAATTCATTTCCAATATATTTCGTTTGCCTATGTCGTATTCCAATATGCCTTAACATGCATAAAAACTTGAAAAGGTTGAACAATTTCATACTATTCAAAAAAATTAAATTCTCAATTTTCAAACAATAAGAATAACTTAATTTTAACTGTAACAGATTATTAAAAAATACATATAAAAATAATGTACATTTATTATGTTTATACGTTTAATATACCCTCCAAACATTAAGAGCCACATAGTAATTGATATTCGATTTCTTTTTCCCATTACGTTTATTTATATATATTTGGAAAACATTTTTATTTTTATTTTTTTTAAGATTTAGTTAGAAAAAAATTGCACTTATTATGTTTTGTTTTGTTTTACTCTTTGCAGATTCATACATTATTTTCATGACATTCATGATTATTAAAAACTAAATTTTAGAGCAAAAGTTTTTAGTATTTCAGTTTTAACGCATTGATTACTTTTAATTACAATGAAAATAGATGCAACATTTTGTAGATACCACAACTTAGCTAACAATTTAAATATCAATTTCATTACATTTACAGTTACAATTACAATACAATACAATACAATACAATTAATAATTTCCATTGTGAATAATTTAAATACAATTTATTGTAGAATATAATTGAAATAATATATGTATTGTTAGATTATACGTTTAATAGGATTAAAATTTTATTGTCTTTTTCTTATTTTGCTTATCTGTTTTTCTTCTGTTTAGCATTTTAGAAAGGGCTGCAATTAAAATAAATTTAAATAATTCCATAATATTTGGATCTTATGTTAATGATGGTGATTTATGAATTTATTTTTCCAGTTTTATTCTTCTTTTTTTTCTTTTGGTTTAATTCCTGTTTAAATTATGGCCAATAAATAACAGTAAAAATATGGAGTAAAAGCCTAAAACTAAATAACATCATAATTTTTGTTTAAATAGTTTTTATTTTGTTTTTGTAATTTCAAAAGTAAAATTTCAAGTTCCATATATGGTTTTACGCTTCCCTTCTTCAGTAAAGTTATCTCCTTAATCCTTAAGCTTATATAAGGCTCTTTTTGTTCTTGGTTAAATTTAAAAACTGCAAAAAAAAAAGGAAAACAAAATAATTTTTAATAAAACAAATTTTTAAAAAAATAAAAGAAGAATTTAGGATATGCAATATGACCACCTTTTGTAAGTAACACCAAATAGAAGAAATTCTAGACCGCAGAGAAAAAAGTACTGTGAACTGCTGCAGACTGTGTGAAGACCTCCTGCATTGACGATCTACGCGAGGAAACTAAAATGCTTTCGATCAAGCAATACAAAATACTGCAGACACATAGTATATCAGGGAGTTATAATTGAATATTTACATCCTCGACATAATCAGGCATGGTATTCCACCTTTACAAACCAAACATCACTCTTGGGTGCTTACGTAATTTTATTTTTTTCTTACAAGCGACTGTGTTAACAAACAGTATTAGATGCGATGAAAAGGCGATAAAAAGTCGCCGTGGTCTAGTAGGTAGTGTGTTGGCTTATTAGACGTAAAGCCAGGGTTCGAGCCCCAGGCCAGACATCAAAACAAAATATAAAAAGTATTTCTTCGGCGACTTCCTCTCAACAGATTTCTGCCAAAAACTCTGAGAGTAAATAAAATTGCCATGAAAAGTTTCTCAAAAATCTGTCGTTCGGAGTCGACATTAAACTGTCCCGCCAGTTGAGTCTAAAAATTAACACACACAGCACAAGTGGTGTGAGAAACTAGGTCGTAATCCTGACCGAAGGGTTGTATTGACCAATTATGTATGTACGTATGTATTAGATGCGATGAATGAATATGGGTACAATAGTGTGCTGGGCGACCATCCTAAGCAGACAAGTTCCAGCAAGTCTTATCTGAAATCTAGCTAGTGTGTCATCCTTAATTTCTACCGTGAGAGAATAAGACCTAGAGCTCGGAATCGTTGTCCAACCTGTCTCAAGAACGCTATGTATGTCAAAGTAAGCTCAACAACAGCAGAACTGTTACTACAACAACAACGACAACGACAAAAAAACACTCTTTAGGTCTTACATTATAACTGGCAGCGTTGCCAGTCGTTGATTTTGGTTTCATTAATCCAGAGAATGACGCTATTTTCCAAAACCTTCTGCACCAAACCAAAACTGTTCTTCCTTCTTTTTAGCAAAATTATGACTAAGTGTGCCCGTGAAGGGACATGGTATTTTCAGTATGAAAACTCCTACAGGCTAGTTAGAATAATTATGGAGTGAACTAGTCAATCTACTGCTCCTAGGTTAGAGGACGTGTACTTGTCTATTTAGGGAAGTACAGTACCCGGAGGACGATTTGACCCATTGTACAACTGCTCCTAAGTCATTTGAATAAATTAGAGCAGGCTTAAATATTCAAAATCAGTATCAGTTTTCGCAAAATTATTGTGATCATGAATTATATAAAAACCATACGGGACAATGTAACCATATTCAATTTAAAATACAAAAAAATTGAATTTAAAATGTAAAATGTACTCACTGCTGCTTAGTATTTAATATTGCGATAGAGCTCTTTGCTGTGGCGATATCTTATCGAATGAAATGTCCTGCAGCAAAACAACATCGAATAACTTAATATCACCTTGTATGTAAATTGTATCAATCAATTCGGGTCGACATCGGAACTTAAATTCCGTTAATAGTTCATGATTGACGAAGATTTCAAATGATTTATGCGCGCCATAGACAATGGATAAACTAAATGGTTTGCCTGGACGAAATGTGGTTTCCAATTCGGAACGTTCTTCGGCACCCCATGCACCATCAAACCATGAATTGCGTATCACTGTAGTCCTGCCAATTGGACCATCATTCTGTTTACTAAAACGTGGATTTAAATGCAAAGCAACTGTTGGATGTGGCCAACAATTCTGACCTGATTGTAGATTAATATAAAACGATTGAGGCAGCAAGCGTACACGACCTTCAATCTTAATGGCATGGCCCATAACAAACGAGTGTTTCGGTATGACACCATAATAGGGCAGTCTCATTTCATCTTTGCGCATTATATCCGGTGACTGAGCGAGTTTATTGTTAACAATAGTCTCACGCCACTTTGTTTCCTGTTGCTGTTCATGGTCGGTAAGATCAACATCTTCTTCATAGGGATCATGTGCGGCCCTTAAAGATTTGTGCAAACGTACGGATTTTGGTACAGAGTCAGGCAAACGTTCAGGATAGTGTGTTACTATCATGCGCTCAACCATTACATCGTCTATGTCGCCCTTTATTTCCAAACTCTGGACACTTGTGTAGGGCAAACGATGATAGAACTTACAGAAATGAAAACCATTCACCGAAATCATATAACACACATCGGTAAATAGAACCTGTATGGAGAAAGGAGCACCACGTCTAAGGCTAAATGGTAAAGCCGAAGCCACTTCTTCGCGGCCCCAAACATTACGCACTTTACTGTTGCGTACAATATAGTTTTGTGGTAGACGAGGATTTATGTGTAACGCCAAATCCCTGGTAGAGTTTTCAACAACAAAGTTTAGGGAGAATCTAAAAGAATAATAAACAAATAAAAATAAAACGTTTTTATTAAGTTTCAAAATTTAGGCCTATGTAAATACCTTTCACAGTGGCGTTTGGTTGTACCTGTTACCGTAAAACTAACACCCTCGTGTAGTTCTCCCAAATTTGGATTGTGATAGATGGGCTCATCATCAGCTTCGAAATCTTGAAGGCGTTCCTTAAATAAAAATCAAAAAAAAAATACTTTTTAAAATTATTGTTATTCGTTGTAAATTGTTTAAAAAGTATCTATGTTTGTATATGTACATCCATAGTCCTTATCTTCGGCCAACACATTTGAAAAATGGATATAAAACATTCGGTGATTTGTCTTAACATCTAATAAAATTATTATTTTTGGTTGTTATTGTTGTTGTTTATTGTTTTCAACTAAAATTTGGTTTTCCTTATTTTTTCTATTTTATTTTTATGTTGTTGTTATTTTTTAAATTGTTATTCTGTCACTACCTCCTCCGCGTCCCCGTATAATAGACCCCGGTGATAGTTAAAAACTGCCAATTCAATGTGTTTCAATTCGATTAGCATTATAAAAAATATATTACAACACGAAATATATTTGTATGTTTGTTTTTTTTCGATTTTGTTTTTCTATTATTTAAATAAAAAGCATTTTGAGAGAATATATATTTAAATAAATATGTAAACAATGTTCAAATGTAAATGCAAAGAAATGCAACTCTGCATTTGAATTTAGAAAATTCACCAACTTTTTCAATGTTTCTTTCAAACATAGGGTGTAACATATACACCATTTTATTAAACAAATAATAAAATTGAATTGAAATACCAGGTCCTTTAACAGGGAGTTCCAAACTTTTAGAGTTGATAACGTCCATCCTGTTGAAGCTACATCTGTCAAATAAGTTGTCATTTATTCAGTATGTTTGCTAAATCCAAATGGATGGTTATAGCATTCAATAACACGCGCAAATAATAAAATTGTTTTGTCATAATGGGCATTCTGTTAGGATAATGGTCCGCGCAAAAAAATCCTTCAGCTATAAGGCCCATTTTAGGATAAATGGAATCGAATTTAGTAAAATACCAACCCATATGAGACACAAAAGTGTTCGTGGCATGCTGAAAAAGTCACTGTCTGGTGTGTATATAGTAGAGCTAGCGGCGTCATCGATCCATACTTCTTAGATTACAACGTTGGCCATGTTTTAACTGTCAACGGCGAATACTAAGGCCCGCTGATTACCAAATTCTTTCGTCTGTTTGTCAAATCCAAATGGATGGATGTAGCATTCGATAACAAGTGCAAATACTAAAATTGTTTTATCATAATGAGCATTCTGTTAGGACAATGGTACGCACAAAAAATATCCTTCAGCAATAAGACGCATTCCTGGATGAACGAATATGTACACAAACAAAATTGTCGAATATGGAACGAAATCAATCCACATGAGTCTCAAGAGCATCCAATACGTCCCAAAAAGTCACTGTTTGGTGTGAATTTTGTGCTAGCGACGTCATTGAACCGTATTTCTTTAATAAAAACAGTAGCCAGACGATCAGTGCCAACGGTGAGCACTATAGGTCGATGATCATCAACTCATTTTAGCCTGAATTGGACAATCTGGACACCAATATAATGTGATTTCAATAGAATGGCGCTACGTGTCATAGAGTTCATAGTGCATTAGATATTTGAGGACGACCTCTCTGATATAGAGGTGATGCGAACTGATCACCGAGCTAATGTGATTGGACACAGTAGGACATTTTCTTATGGGGATTTCTCAAGTCACACGTTTACATATGTGACATGAATACACACAAAGCCAACGTCACCCATACCATCGGTAAAATTCAGCCTGATTTATGAGCCAGAATTATGGAAAATTAAACATTTTGTATGTGCTCTACCCAGTGAAACCGCAGGGGACAATTGCATGATGCTGTATTCCACACATAATAGCATGTAGAGCTTTTCCAAATCCTCTGCGTAAACAAAATTCTGCATAAGCTTTCTATAGAATTGTAATCGACACTGCATACCGACCACGACAATAGATGAATATTTTTGGAAGAACAACATTCCTCACGTCGTTTTCTTGTTAAAAAAAAACACATATATTTTTGTTGAATCCACTCTAGTGGTAATGAAATAGGAGGCTTGAAGTTGTGATATTATGCTCCCCATAACACTTCTTTCATTAAAACTTCCCATACTTCCAGGTCATGCCAATAAGAACTGTAGCCATCTGTTCCATGTAAATTATTCTTTTTTCGTCAGAAATAACACCCTTTTCCATTTGTCGGTCCATAGCATGAGGGTTCGGAAAAATTAAGACGTCTCTCACTGTGTATCTTAGTTAATCATAGCTAAGGGTTCATTTTCTTATATTCAATTTAACCTATGGGTTTAGCATTTCAAACAAAGGTGGTAGACCCCATAGTACCTGGAAGATCAAGTTTTTCCTTTATTTCTCGACGTGATAACATTGGCTCTGTTAAAATGTTGGTTTTTGTCTTTGCTAAATACATTCTAATTTCTCTTCACAGATATTAAAGTAAAATATTCTCAATATTAAGCTTCTTAATTACGTTTGCTATTCATGGCTCTGTCATACTCATGAGTTTATTTTAAGAAGATAAAAATCCCTTTGTAAGAGCCATTATTATAAATGCCTATGTGAGTGTAATTTATTATTCAGACAAGTAAATTGTTGTTCATCCTTCACCATTTATTATCTGCATTAATTCGTCATCTTTGTCCTACATTTTCATTACTAGAGAGAAAGAACCAAGTGCAACAGACAGACAAAACAAAGTCATGTACGAATACAATACAAAGTAAGACTAAAAACCTTCTATAATAAAAAGAACAAAAAAAAATTAAGTACAGAAATAAAAGAACCGATTTCTATACAGAAGAGTATTATGTATTGTATGACTTATTTAATGTTGCCATGAAAACATGCCACTTTAGGTCCTTGAAGCCTTTTTTGAGTAACAAATTAAAATCAATGTTTTACACAAAAAGAACTCCTAACAAGAGTGGTGGTTTGCATGAAAATTGTGTTTCTCTTCAATGTTATCGATAAAACGTTTAAGCCGTATTAAATTTTTGAAGCAGGTTTTTATGGGGGCTACATACCCAAGCAAAAACAAATTTTCATTTCGTTAGAGAACAGCATGTTGTTCCAGTTAGTAGAATGTAGATGTTGCTTAGAGAACTCCAATACTCTTCGTATTTTACGTTTTCTGAGAAGAGGTACTTTTGCGAGGAGTCTAGCCATTAAAAGACCTTTTATTGTTGTGCGGATTGAAACAGGAGAATTGATGCTATTTGATGACTGCAAGGAATTACTCCTTACTTCCGAATTTTTGCTTTATAAAGGGTACGCCAAATAACTTTCTTTTTAAAATGCTTTAAAAAAAAATAACTGAATATTTTCTTAAATTTATTTTTTTATTTGAAAGTACAATCATTCCGGTTAATAATGGAAAAAAATTTCATTCAAATGACTGCCTCGGCTGGCCATGCAGTAGCCTACACGATCGGTCCAATTTTTAAGCACATTATCGCACATATTACACAGTGAGCTCCAACAATAAATGCCCAGTACATGACATTACCGACGAGTGCTTATTTAGTACGAGGAACCTTTCCGTCGGTGTGGAACAGACAAAACATTGAAACTCCTAAACGCGGATCTTCTGTCTTTAGACAGCTTTAAATGATGTAAACTGGAAATCTAATTTGTATCGTATTTATATTTCAGAAAACCGTATGTATTCTGAAAACTGCACCAGAGTGGATGCAGCAACATCCCATTATAGGAAACCGCATTTCATGTATCAGATTGGGTTCTCAAAACCGCATCGCATTGAGTAAAACTACGTCACATTGTGAAACACCACACTTCAGGGTGAGATAAACTTACACAGAGGAATCGTTACAATAGTTTTCTAATGACAACGATACTATAGTCTTCGGAAGCGAGAGGTTCTCGATTCTTCATAAGCTAGAGCTACTGGAATTGTCTAAAGGAGGAGTTTCTAAAGAAAACAGACAACTTAAAAAGACTTGTGGTCTACATCGTAGCTGTTGATTGACATTACTTGATGAAAATTCGGTAACAAATGAAAACGGCTACTTAATATACCTCTTGAAAAAGGTAGCGTACCCTCATAAGTAAGTGCTCGTGTTCTTATAATTAAAATCAACTGCAAACATTAATTATTTCACTAATTACTTGATTTCATACTTATCAATAGTCTCGTCAAATTGATGAGGTAGTGTTGTCTCAGGTGTTTATAGATAAGTTTTCGAACAAGAAAAAAAAACCACAAAATTGAAAAATAGCTTTAAGCCAGCGAATTTAATGACGTTATCGTTAAAATATTTCAATTTTAAATATTGTATTCGCGCTTACTGTTCCTTTTATTGTATTTGTCAAAAGTCAACAACTTTTGGTGCTATTTTTTTGGGAATACAATATAATTTAATAGAAAAATATAATGTCTTTAATTGTTCACAACTTTATTTGGGTATGTGGCGATAATTGTTAAAACACTTTTTTGTTTCTTCACAAAAAAAAAAAAAAAACACTCATAAATGGTAATCAGACGCAGGAGTTGCTGTTGTGTACTTTCATGTGGAAAATTTAATTTAAAACAATAATTCATTTCATTCTTATCATTCAATCAATGACTTTTAAAAAGAAAGCAATTTGATAACCTACATAATTTACATTGAACTAAAAGAGAAGATTCAATAACCCGAAATCAATATAGTATTCATCAGTAATTTTAAATTCTTTTTTGGACTCTTTCAACTCGAACTTGCCTTAAGAAAAGCTAACATGTCTGAATTGCTAAATGATCATAACGTCTCCCACGATTGTCTTTAAAACAAAATTATTTCAAAATATGACTTTAAAAATCATTAATTTGTTTTAATTTTAAAAAATATTTTGCGTTTTGGCATTACATCATCAATAAAATTTGTAATCCATTTGCAAAGACAGAAAAAATTAATTTGATGAGCATGTGGTAAGAGTCCAGAGTTCAACAAGAGTTCAATTAATTTTTTAAAAAAGAAATAAAATAAAATTATGGTGGGCAAACCAGCTTACTAGGGTGAGATTTTTGAATTCTGCGTCTTTTAATTGACATCTGCCAGTTAACCCCTGTTAAAATGTTAACAAGCTGCATAATTTCGTTTGTGACTGTTGCGTGATTTGAGTCTACGAATCGATCACTCATCCGCCTTATTCTCCGGCTTTAGCTTCAGAAAGCGACAGATATATCTTGAGAAAAATGCATGCATCGCCTTACAAAAATTCAAGATATTAACCAACAAAAATGCAAGTAATCGAACAAAAAGGCAAGTTGTCGACCAAAATATGAAAGTCATCGGCCTGAATAATGCGAAACATTGGCCAACCAAAAATGCAAGTCATCGACCAAAAATTGCAAGTTACCGATCCAAAAAATGCAAGTCATCGACCAAAACCTGCATGTTATTGACTAAAAATACAAGTTATCGAATAGAAATGCAAATCAAAGATAAAAATAATCGAACCCAAAATGCCCGCCATCGCCATAAAAAAGCAATGCAGGCATTTTGCTCGATTTATATAGAAAACTTTTTGATGCTCTTTTGAAGAAAACCATTAGCTTCATCGCCTAGATCTCTGGTTCCAAGTACAGCACGACCGTAAGGAAACCTGTTTCAGAATCCTTGAGATTATGGCTATCTAGCCCACTAGGTCCATTTCCCTTACATGTCAATTGTTTATACGGTTTAGCCCTATTTATAAAGAGCATTGTTTTTGCTCGCATAAAAGTTAGCTATGTCGACTATATCTCCCGTTCCAAAGGTTACCCGACCGTAACGTAAACTGTTTTAGAATTCTCGATCCAATATAGCTATACAGCCCATTATATTTAAAAAAATATTTATAGCTCGGTAAAACATATAAAGGGTCCGTCAAATAACTTTTTTTCTTGAAATGCTTTACAAAAACTACTGAATATTTTCTCAAATTTCTTTTTTTATTTGAAAGTACAATCCTTCCGGTTAATAAGGGAAAATAATTTCATTAAAATGGCTGCCTCGGCTGGCCATGCAGTAGCCAATACCAGAAGATGCCGATTTTGGCAAAAAAAAATCATCTTTTCAGATGAAGCTCATTTTGATCTTGGCGGGTATGTAAACAAGCAAAATTGTCGCATTTGGGGCACAGAAAACCCGCATGCATACATTGAAAAGCCGACGCACCCAAAACGAGCCACTGTTTGGTGCGGATTTTGGTCCAGAGGCGTAATTGGGCCATTTTTCTTCGAAAATGAGCAAGGAGTGGCCGTTACAGTCAATGGCGATCGTTATCGGGCCATGTTGAACGAATTTTTGTTCACAAAAATTGAAGAGGAGGATATTGGCAACATTTGGTTTCAACAGGACGGCGCTACGTGCCACACTGCCGAAGCTACACTTGATGTTTTGCGCCCTGTTTTTGAAGATCGTATTATCAGCCGCAGAGCTGATGTCGTTTGGCCACCTCGGAGCTGCGATTTGACACCGTTGGACTATTATTTGTGGGGTGCCGTCAAAGATAAGTGTTACGCCGACAAGCCAGAGATAATCGACGCTTTAAAGGACAATATTCGTGAAGCCATTGGTGAAATACAGCTGCACACAAACGATAATGTGCTTAAAAATTAGACCGAGGCAGCCATTTGAATGAAATTATTTTCCATTATTAACCCAAAGGATTGTACTTTCAAATAAAAAAAGAAATTTGAGGAAATATTCAGTAGTTTTTTTAAGCATTTAAAAAAAAAAAGTTATTTGGCGGACCCTTTAGGTGGCGTCCATTGGCAGTAATAAACACATTTTCGGTGCACTGATTAAGTAAATAATCTGTTAAAAGCTTAAGATGTTTATTATATGAAATCATAAAACTGTAGAACATTTTATGACATCTCTTTCATTTGCCTTAAAAGATGAGAACAAATAGTTGGCATCCTATTCGTATGGTTATTTATAGAAAAATGACGAAATCAATGTCATGTAGCTTAAAGAAGGTACCACAATACTTCTTATAATTAAATAGAAAAGTTCCAAAACAGATTGCAATTTACAATAATTTTTATTTTTATGGAAAAAGTGTTAATGAAAATAACTCACCTCATTTTTACTAGCCTTTTGATTTGATCCACAACAACAAAAGGCCTTACGCAGTATATCACGAAATGTCAATACACTCATGTATTAAAACCGAAGTATATTTACGTTATTACAACGAATTGATAATTGGTAATGCAATTACAAGAAATATTTGTTTTAAGTTTTACTTTCAGTAGATTTAAAAAAAATAAATTAAAACGAACAAACACGACGACAAAGAATTTAAAACCGCTTATAAAATTAGGCTAAAACCAAACACAAACACTAACTGCAAAAAGTCAATTTTGGTCAAAGAAGGTCGATTGCCTTTACGTGTTTTTTTGTGATGGTTATCAGGAATAGGGGTGGGGTACGTAGAGGCGTTAAATAATGCAAGACTAGGTAGCTAATGTATGCATGCAATAGGTTAATACGTTAAAAAAAAATTAACGATTTTTTTTTATTGCCAAAAACAAATTTTTTTTGTTTTTTGTTTTTGTTGTTCAATAGGCCTTTTATTTTGTTTTTATTTGTAATTTATTTGAATTTGTTTTTATACTACATAGATATATTAGAATATATTTTGAAGGCAGTTGTGTTGTTAAACGTTAATATTTAATAGTGTTAAGTAAAGTGTCCATTCCTAGTTATGTACATACATATGTACGTGCACGAAAATTATTTATAATTTATTTCAAATATATTATTTATGTATGTATAGTTTCTCTGTTTTTTTATTTATATTATTTATTTGGTTAAAGCTGATTCAATTAGATTTTTATATTTGTTTGTTTATTTATTTGTTTAGTGAATAATAATTTCTTTCTAAGATGAATCACAACATGAGAAAAAAAAAGTGTAAAAAAGTGGCCTTTAAACTATTACAACAACTGAGTGAATATTAATTTTGTTGTTCTTTCTAATTAAACGAGATTCAATTATTATTAAAAAATTTTTAATGTATAAAAAAATTAATTATTTTTGTAATCACAGTGTTTTCAATTTTATTTTGTGTTTTCTAAAATAAAAATCGATTTTTACAAATTTACTACAACCATGAGATATTATTTCTTTGAATTCTTGCTATTCTCTCTGTATCTTTTAGGTTTGTTTTGAATTTCTTATTGAATTTTTGTTGCAATTCTTGTGAATTCATTTGTTTATTAATGTATTTTTGCTTTAGTTGTTGTTGTTGTTTTAATTGTTTAATAAAATTTTTGTTATTATTTAATATGCCGCCGTAGTTGTTGTCTACACCAACAATTGTTGTCATTTCCTTCAACTTCAAAATAAACAAAAATCCATTAAATATCCCAAAGATTTCTCTTTTCAGTATTTAGTTTTCTTTTTAACTCAACGTTATTATGCTTAAAAGTTATTTAGTTTTGTTTTTTTATTTTAATTATTTATAAATTCTATTTAGAAAATTCGTATATCGTTGTAATCAAATACTCGACTGACTGACCGACCGACCGTGTCGTATATACAAGCGCATTAATTGTTTGGTATAATAACAACAGCAGCTTTTTCACCACTCTAAAGCTATTGTATTTCTCTTGAGAGTACAAGTAGTCAGGGTGTATACTTTGGGAGAGCAAATATTTAAATGACGCTTTGATTTAATCTTTTCAAGTGTTGAAAAATGCATATTTGCGAATATCTTAGCAGAAGCCGATGCGACTCATTGGGAATGCTAATTGGAACTCGTTTGCATACTTTTTGTGTATAAATGTAAATTTTTATAGGGTAATTCAAGTTTGAGTGTGTTATTTCGTTACACAAACATTTCTTGAGTGACATCTATCGACAGCGTCTAAGTTCAAGAAGAATATAAAAAAGGAGAATTAAAAATAATTAAAATTATCCATTTAAACCACATTTCAATAAATTGTAGATATTTTAGAACGTTTTACTCCTCCAAAAATCAAATACATTTTCATAGAAACTATATTTCTAGGCACTGGCATCCTTGAACCTCCTATTTAGCTTGAAAAACATTTTTTTGTTTCCTGTTTTAAGTGCAAAACTTTATTGAATCAAAGCAATCTTAACCACAAATATTGGCCCTGTCGAATATCATTACAACCGATCTTGACAACCAGTGGTTTGCATTTAAACCATGACTCTTTTAGAAACAGGCTGAAAACCAGACCAAAAATTTTATGAATTTATTGATTAATTCGATATCTAATTCCTCTATAATATCAAGGGAAAAAGGGTAAGTCTAATAAGTGGCTAATACCCTCTTCCTCTTAAACCGATTTACAATCTCTACAGCATTAAAACCTTTTGCTACATGACCAATACTGAATGTAGGGTAGACTTGTTTGTAAAGAAAGCTTTTTTACAAAACACAACAAAAAAATAACACGAGAAGAGAACTTTATTCAATATAAACAAGTTTAGCGTAAGCTTTACAACTAAATAAACAAAAATCAACAGCTACTATGTTATTTGCAAAATATCTGCAAGACAAAAACAAAACGGAATATAAAATAACAAGAATAACAAAAGAAATCAAATTCTACTAACACTAATGCATAAAAAAGCAGGAAAATTAATATCAAAATGAAAAAATAAACAACAACTGGTGTTACTATCCTACTGTAAACTAGTTTAGAGTAAGCTTTGCTACTGTTAAATACACATAAATAAAGAAAAAACTGTTATAACAACAGCTGTTGTTATGTTATTAACACACTCTTTACAGAGTATTTACACCTCTGCAGAATAAAAATGCTAAAAGCAAACGAAGATTGAAAAAATCAGCAATAAAAACAAAACCATATGCAGATAATTAAGAAACAAAAACAAAACACAATATTAAGAAAGCAAACTACAATAATGTTTACTGTAAACAAGTTTAACGTAACTTTAATTCTGTTAAATAAATATAACCAAACAAAATGTCTGTTATATTGCCACTCTCTTTTAAGGACTATTTACACCACAACAAAATTAACTTGTAGTAAAACAAAACGAAATCTACAAAATTAAGAATGAAATATAAAAGAATGAAGAAAAACAAATAAGAAAAAGGAAAACGAAATCGTAAAAAGATTGTAAACAAATTCAGAGAAAGCTTTACTGCTACCTGCTAAACAAGCAAACATATGTTATAACAACAGCTGTTATCTTATTAACATAATGTTGACACCCTCTTTTGGAGTGTATTTAGACCAGTACTAAATTAGCTTTTAGTAAAATACTAAAAACAAAATGAAATGTCAGAAAATCAAATCATATGCCGATATATGAAGAAAAACAAATAAAACAAAGCAAAATAAAATTGTGATAAAAAAATAAAGAAACAACAATAAAAACAATGATGTTATTGTTGGTTGATTTTCTTTAAAAAAATTGAAAATATATAAGTTACGAGTTTAGAATACAGTAAAAACGTAATAAAGAGATAAATACATTATGGAGGTTGGTATGGGCATGTGTGTGTTTGAATGGTACTCAAGTGTCAAAAGAAAATTCAATAGGGGTCGAATGTAAGGGCAAAGGAAAATACCAAAAAAATAGAATGCAAATTTCGCTTTTTTTAAATTAAATTTAGTGCTAATGCTTACTTCATATTCCGCTTCGACGCCATCGATAACTTCTATGTCTTCATCGAAATAATTTTCACGAAAATCTGCATTTAAACGTTCTGCCTCTAAGAAATTTTCCACCGAGCCGTGTGGTGTCTTTGCAGCAAAGGAGTCAATGACTTCAAATGCCTCTGCTGAGGCTTCTATGGCTGCAAAATCGATGCCACTTCTATTCGATTTATACATTTTGTTGCAGCTTTTTTCTTTGTCTTCAGCACTGGCAATTAATTTGGCACAATAATAATAATTCTCACGGAATTCACAACAATATTTATAAAATAATTTCAAGCGTTCTTTATATTTTAGATACTTTACAGTCTGTGCAAAATTATAATTACAACGTCTATAAGCATTTGAGAACACATACAGATCATTCAATGCACTGCACACACAATAAACTAAAGCAGCCATAGTGAGTACGGCCAGTTAGAACCCAGCAAAGCAAAGCAAAAAACCAGCGTTAAAAAAAGTCAACTGCCTCTATCTGCCTCTTATGTTGTCTCTTTTTTACCGTTTTTAACTACAGCGAAAAACAACTCTCTTTACAATTGCTCTTTACAAACAAAAAAAAAAACGCACTCAACTTTGTTTACTGTTTTTATGTTTTATTCTTCTATTTCACAGCATTCACATTCACGTATTCATTTTTCATTTTTCGTTTTTTTTTCTTATTCAAATTGCAATAAACTTAGTTGATGTTGTTGCATATTTTCTAAACACTCTCTTATTTCATTTCTCATATTCTCTTTTAGAATTAGAAAAACAAAACGCAAAAAAATAACGTAAGTGCGTTGAATTTATTGTGCAATTTGTCAACTTATTTACATGCATTACTTCATCAAATAAATTTCTTCCATTCGTTAATTTTTTTGTTGTTGTTTAACACTCTGATTACACGCACATGGTATTCATTTTAACATTAATTTCTGCGTCTGTCCCCTATAGGCACTTGCGTTTAACTCGTGCCACAGTGTATGTTTAACTAAAACGTGTTGTTCTTTTCCTGGTTCCTATTGTATTTTAACCTGCTGTAATAAAACTGTTAATGGACGACACTCTCTCTTTTTTTGCAAGTGTTTATATTTTTATATCAGCTGTAGAGAGTAAAATTGTTTCAACTATGCTTTCTTTGCAGTAGGTAGTATTGGTGAGTAATTTTGTTTTCGACACCCACACATTTAAAAAAGGAAAGTGTAACGGCTATTAATATTTGAAAATTTTTTATGAAATTAATGAAATTTAAATCGAATTAAATTTCAAATAAAGTGCAGGAGATCTTGTTAAATGTTATAACAATTATTATTAAAAATAAAATAAACTGTTCTTACGCTACAAACAATGTTATAAAGTGACTTCATGGGTTATTGCCGATTATCAATATCAATTAAAACAATATTTATTTAAACTTTTAATTAACTTTTTTGATAAATACCCACATACTTATGTATGTCTACGTAATACTAATTATTTTATGAGATTTTTATCATGTTATCAAATAATGAATCACTTTTAAAGAACCAATTACGTACTGATAGACTGATAGTCTACCCATTCGACATAAAAATTGATTATTCAAGCAAACTTGGCAATTAAATTTAAACTGTAAAAGTACTACTACCACTCTATAAATAGAATTTTCATTAAATTGCCAGATAATGCAGTAATACTCTGAGCTTTTCTGTCTACCATATCGGCTAGATGTTCCTCTAGAAATATTGTCAAAATTTATTACGTGCCAGGCAACATCTGAGGGGTACGCAGTGTTATCAGAAAGCTAAGCAGAGCAGTAATAGCTCGTGATATTAAAGCCACACAATGTGGTAGTAATACATGTATACATGCATACATGTATATATATACATGTATAGATATACGATAGACCCGCTCAGAAATTTATCCCTAAAGATGTCAAATCTCATTGAGGCTAATACCGCAAGCTGAACTGTTAGAATGTACTTCTCAAATAAGCCGGCAGTGTAAAGACGGTTTTATCGTTACAATACAACGTGACCTCGAAGAGTGCCGAAGGACCTCCATTGTTCTACAACGAATCTGTCCCATAGTAGTTGAATTGTAGCCCAAATAAATAAATAAATCGAGTGCCCGTTATTATAAAGTGGTTTTGGGACTGTGCGAAGACAAAATGGATAAATATCCCAGTGAAAAAAAACTCAATAGAACTGGTATATAAAAATGTTACCACATTGAAATTTATACTTGACTGTTGATTTCTGTTCCATTCTATCTTACTCATATCGTTACATTGATTATTAATATTGATTGCCTAGTTTTAAAACAATAAATGCTGAGAGTTTTTTTAAATTTCTTTAATTATTTATTATTTTATGATATCTTAAGTACAATTTAGTATAATTACAATTATATATTCAATATAAATATGATTTAGAAATTAACACTTACATCTCGCTCCTCTTTGCTGTAGTAGTCATCATCACTGCTTGGTTCCCCTGGTATGCGTTGGAATTTGCGTTCTTTCGAACAACAGGGCATAATTCTATATTTTTTCAGAATTTTTGTTTCTCCAAATTTAAATTTAATTTTTTATTGCAATTCTATGCAGTGAATTAACAAATTCAATCGTGTGATTGAAATTATTTTTATTTGGTATTACAGGTTTGAAAATAAATGTTTTTTATTTTAATTTAATTTATTTTAGCTTTAGATTTCAATTTTTAATTATTTTTTTATTATTTTTTAATTTTATTTTTTTAATTATTAATTAATTTAATTTTTTATTATTTTTTTATTTTCTTTCCAGTTTTCTTTTCTAATTATAAGTAAGTATAATAATAAGTAATAGGTAAACAATTTTTATCAACAAAACTATTTTTTGGTTGTTTATTTTTTATCAAAACATTGAAATTGTTTGTACTTTTTGTTTCTTAATAAAGTTTCTAGTAAAGTATTGTACAGTAAACTCGCGATAATGTGAACTAATTAAAGCCCGCTTAGTTTTCAATTACATTCAACATCCATTCAATTTCAAGAAGATTTCTTTTTCTGATGATACTTTAATGCTTCATGATCCTTTTTGCAAATTTTGTGTTTAAAAATTTCACAATTTTTCTTTAATGATTAAAACTTTCGCTTATCCTTAGGGAAAGGAAAACACACTGTGGCTGAACTGGCCAAAAATAACTCAACCATCGAATTCTTAGGTGAGTTCTCTATACTCTATAAGTATATATATATGAGTGCCGGTTCAATTAAATTTTATTAATTTCTCTTTTTTATTGTTTAAAATTTATTTACTTTAATTTTATTCGAATAAAATGTTTAACCAGACCATTCGAATAAAATTCAAAAACCATTAATTGGGAACAATAATGAAAACTAAAAACGATCAATCTTTAAAAGAATTTCTTTAATGCTTTATGCAATTACCACAACTTAATAATTAAATTTCATTCTTTTTAAAAAGGCTTATCAGTACTTTAATAAAATATTTAAAAATAATAAAAAATATTGTTTTTCAAAGTAACTGTTTGTTTTGGTATTTTGCAGTGACTAGGAGGACATCAATAGAACAACTATAACCACTGCCGATCAGCAACTTAGTTAAGTTCAGTGTTCAACAATCCAAACATACCCAGCGATATGTTGGAGGAGAAGATAGCACCTGGGCTTTTGCCATGCAGTAAAACTCACTGATCTTTCTGAGACAGACAGTTAGATAATCAGCGGCTTTGTTTTAAAGTCCAAATGGTTTTATGAGACACCCTGACTAACGTGAATGCATTTCTTTGATCGTGTTAAACATTTTCTATTCATTTCATTTCGAAACAGCTGTAGAATATGTTTTCAGATGTCAGCTTTTCAATGCGTGATATCACATGAAGAGAACTTGGTTTAATGTTGTGTGATGATTCAAACGTGGCCAATTTTCGAGAATTACGCGGTCATTATAATCGAACTACTGTGCTAAAAATTGAAAAGCAATACAAATGTGGTAGGGCCATTTACTATCAAAAATGACTCATCGTTTAGAGAAAGTGTGGGGTTCTCAGCAATTGAACCTACTTACGAAACATTATACGTTTGAATTTGGATTTACAGCTCCATTCGTATAAAATCTAATCCAAGGAATAATTTAAACCGGCTGATTTTTCACAATGCCGTAGATATGCAGATTAGACGCTTGAGCAACAGGCTTTCAATATCCATGTGTGGAACATTATTTTCTTTAGCAATAAATACATACATACTTTATAATTGGTTTACATAATTGGTCATTACAACCCTTCAGTCAGGATTACGACCTAGTTTCTCACACCACTTATGTTGTGTGTGTTAATTTTTATACATGAGTGGTGGGACCTACAGTTTAAAGTCGACTCCGAACGATAGATTTTTGAGAAACTTCATGGCAATTTTATTTTGCCAGAAATCTGCTGAGAGGAAGTCGCCGAAGAAATACTTTTTGTATTTTGTCTTGATGTCTGGCTTGGGTCTCGAACCCCTGGCTTTACGTCTAATAAGCCAACACACTACCTACTAGACTACGGCGGCTACAATGAATACCATTTTCTAATCGGTGGCTGCGCCTACAAAATTCCCTCTTAGGGGTTCGTAAAACAAGGAAGTATTCCTTGAATCTTTCATAATAATGGTGTGCACTTCCCAGAGAACGCCATCCAAGTGTTCTCGGATGAATTTAGGCCGCACGACAAATTCGGATGTGGAATGTTTTTAAGAACGGCTGAATCTGAACTATTCAGTTCGAAATAATGGCTATAAAGACTTCTGTTGTTCGAAACCAGTATCAGAGTATATCTTACTGTGATATACGCATATTCACCGACAGTAAAGCGTTATAGAAATGTATTCACATATAATAAATACTCTGCTGCGACTTTTGACACAAAGTTTACAATACTTTTATCGATCACAACCATTCTTACCGGCTGAATTACTTTTATTTCAATCCAATGAACAGTAAATAAATGTTGATAAAAACATTAAAATGTATTACTTTTATAAAAATATAAATCAGTTATAATGCTGGTGTATTGTAATGAATTTAAAATTTTGCAAACAATTTATTTATTTATTATTATTTTTCATTTTTAATTAATCATCTTGTAGTTCTTTCTTTATAAAATATTTTTATAAAATAAAAATTTAAAAAAAATTTTCTTTGTAGTGGACATGATCTCAATATAAATTCAATTTTAGAACACAAATAAAAATTAGCATTTTTATTAATAATTTAATGGAAAATTAAAAAAAACAAGGTCTTCTCTATTATTTTAAATACTATTTTTTATTTTGTTTTGTTTACTTTATTTTTCGTTTTTTGTTTTTCACTTTCGCCAAATAAAACCGAATTTTTATTTGTTCACTCCATGCGATTTGTTTTCGTACTGCGTGATGTTTTTTCGTCTGCTTCATTATTTTTTATTTTATTTTCTCGTTTGGAGACACGTCAAATCGTTTATGTGTATATGTAGGCAAGTGTGTATGCTTGTACGATACGATCAATTTAAAATCAGAGAAACCGTGTTTGGCAGAGAGAAAATGGGGAGACTTAATCACTAACGATAACGTTTGCATAGCATGCATGCATTGAAGTTAGGCAGACGGTTAAACATTGATTTACAAAAGAAATCATTCGTGATTCGAAACCAACAAATACGAAGCAAACAAGTACCGAAATATGCTTGAAGCTTCCAAAACTATGATAGCAGGACCTCATATGGAAAGATGCAACATAAATACATACATACATAATTGGCCATAACAACCCTTCAGTCAGGATTACGGCCTAGCTTCTCATACCACTCAAGTTGTGTGTGTGTTAATTTTATACATGAGTGGCGGGACCTACAGTTTAAAGTCGACTCCGAACGACAGATTTTTGAGAAACTTTTCATTGCAATTTTATTTATTTTCAGAGTTTTTTCCAGAAATCTGCTGAGAGGAAGTCGCCGAAGAAATCTTTTTCCATATTTCGTTTTGATGTCTGACCAGGGGTTTGAACCGTGGCCTTACGTCTAATAAGCCAACACAGTACCTACTAGACTACGGCGACTTCAGCTGCAACAACTGCAGTAAATCGTGTAGAAAGAAGATGTTTTTGGAACTCATATGCTACCAAGAGATGTAATCTGTGGATCTTGAAGCATTTTTGTTGATTACTTGCCGATCTCTCAAATTTGTAGTTCTGATTTGACGTTAAATTTGACGTACTCACCCAGCATTCATAGATTTTTACAAAAAAAGCTCCAAATACTAATTTTTAAATACAAATTATAGGACGAAACTATAAAACTTGCAGCCAAGTGTTCTGATTTTCCCAACATATATGATTATTTATCGCAGTTAGATGGCATTTTTGCAATTACATGAGTTTCAAATCAAATCGTACGTGTATCTGTAGAAGAAAGCAGGAGCGTCAAACCTGTAGTATATTTAAGCAAAATTTCTTTTTAAATTTTTAGATTTACTTTGTACACGAATCCTTTAAAATTTCTAGTCAGAGAAGCAACATTTTGAATATAAGAAAACGTTAGGCATTTTAAGTTTCTACGTCTCTGTCTGTCTTACAGATTTGTGGTTTAGCGCTGCATTAGAGGTTGCAACTAGCAACTGCAGTTCAATTGCTATCCATAAATGTTCTTTAAGATTCCAAAATGATGAAACATTTCGAGTATATTTTAAGAAACAAACAAAAACCGCGACTATATTACACTCCGTTGCTATATTTAAACATTCCATTTAAGATCATCTTAAGATTAATTTTGTTATTAATTAAAATAATTAGAGTATATATGTGGTGTATGTACATACATATGTATATTTTCTTTAATGTTTTGTAAACTTACATTTTTAGGCATTTCGCTTGTGTTCATTATGTTTCGAAATTCAATTCACTGACATCTTTAAAAGGCGCAAACTAATTTTGAACTGATCGTATTGTTAAGAAAACTAATAATAATCTACATAAAGCTCTTTTTTAATTGTGCTCTAAACTAATTACTCATTGTTTAGTACACAGCAAATGTTCTAAGTATTTTTTTTTCTCAAGCTTTAATAAGTACACCCAAACCTTTTTTTACACGGTAGATACGTTCCAGTGGTTACCGTGTAAAAAAAAAACGCGTAAAAAAAGTCAAATATTATGTATGTATGTAAGTGTATAAACAAACTGAAAAAATATACATAGGATTGATGCAGCAGCCTACATATGCCTATAAAATTGAATAACTTTATAAAAACGCACAGATTTAGTTGAATAGTATACACAGAGTTTTTATTTTATTAAACGATTTTATCCGTATAAAAAGGAGCGAACAAAAAAAATGGTAAATTTGTTAAAAAAAAACCGTGTTATTTTAAATTCGCGTAAAAAAAAACCGTGTAAAAACAGGTTTGGGTGTACTTGAAATTCATTTATTTTCATTCAAATACGTACATATATAACTTTCGCCCATGAGTGATTGTTAGCTAAGAAGCACGCAATACAATAACGGGGCCTAAAGTTGCAAAGCTTTTCCTTCTATAAGTTTCGACTACGTCTCAAGAAATTTAAAATTTCTTTTTTTCAAGATGTTAGTGGAAAAACATGCTTGAAAATCCTGTTACAGTGGCTTTACTGAATTATATCGGGTTTTTCATTAAGCATGTTCTATCTTTAAATTTAAAGACGTCATAGTTTAGCAGGTAGTGTGTTGGCTTATTAGACGTGAGGGCACACTTCATACCCCGGGTCCGACATCTCAGTCAAAACGAAATATGAAAAAATAATTCATCGCCAACTTCCTCTCAGCAGTTTTCTGACAAAAACTCTGAGGGTAAATAAAAATTGCCATGAAAAGTTTCTCAAACAAATCTGTCGTTCGGAGTCGACTTTGAACTGTAGGTCACGTCACTATGAATGAAATTAACACACACAACATAAGTAGTGTGAGAAGTTAGGTCTAAAACTGACTGAAGGGTTATAATGACCATGTATTATTTGTGTAATATAAAATCGTTTAAATGTCCACGATCTATGTTCCGTATATCGTAGCCCTAGAATGTCTCTCCTCATTCTGTTATTCCGGCAATTTTTAGGATGTTGTTCGTTGTCGGTAAGAATAACCCCATGCTTTGTATTCGATACTTACCCAAATGTTTCTTTCTGAGAAGTAACTGCTCTGGAGAATCATTCTCCTCACCACATAATCTACATATTGTGCTCGAGACAATCCCCTGGTCTGAACAAGTGTAGTATGTTACTATCCGCAGACATCTTCTGGGTAGCTTGATCGAAAGACTTGAGAATAGTCCTTGCCACTGTACATCTTACCTTTCGTCTCAAATACAGTAATCCCTCGATTTACGTCGCAGTTGGTTCCAAAAAAAGGCGACGTAAATCGAATTTTATATTGTTCATACTACAACAGTAGTATGTTTTTAACAAGGAACTTAAAAAAGTTAGTTTCCCTCGATTTAAGTCGCAGTTGGTTTCTAAAAAAGGCTCCGTAAATCGAATGACGACGCAAATAGAAGTTAAGAGGGAACAAAAAATTTGACGACGTAAATCGAAACAACGTTAATGGAGGCGACGTAAATCGAAGGATTACTGTATACCCTTTCAAACATCGCTTTCCACTCCACAGAAATGTACTGACCCTATACGCGTTGTGAAGACGGACGCAACAGTAACCCTATTTCCCCTGTCTTATTGATTTGACATAGCCCCATATTACTGTCGAGTTAACCTCTGACGAACTCAGTGCACATAACGAATTGCTCTCTCCTGTAAACCTTACCGATTATTTATACTTGTTTTTCTTAATAAAATTCCAAAAATTAAAATTTTATTTTTAAAATAAAACTTCATATTTATTGTATTTCTTTGAAAAGAAAAAAAAACTAAAATTAAAAATAAATTTTTTTTAAATACTTCTGTTAATTTTTATATGATGGCCCTGACGGAATCATTAATTGATCCCTAAGGGACATAATTTAAATATGTATGTATGTACTGTAATATCATGAGTATTTTTTGTTTATAATATAATAAATGATTACAAATTAAAGAAAATATTATGGCAAATGTTTTTAAGATTTAAAATAAAATTATTATAAAATAAAATAAAAATAAATTTTTAATTCAATACATATTTATAACATTTTTTTTATAAAATATTAATTAATTAATGTATGTATGTATGGTTGTATATATATACAGTATGAAATGAATGTGAAAATAAAAAAAGAAAAGGTTTTTTTATACTAAAGTAAAGTTTATAAACTAAAGCTTCAAATTGCAATGTAAGATTGCAATGCTTTTAAGTATGAACCCGAGAAAAGGTTTAACTTTTTCATAAATAATTTATTTTTGTTTTTTAAAATAAGTAAGTAATATATTTACAACAAATTATATTTGTTTTAAAACAATAAAAACTCTTTAACAATACACAATTTGTTTTTAAGTTTAAATTTAGAATTAATTTTGAAAAGTTTACCAAAAAAATACATTTTTTTGGTTTAGTCTTTAAAGGACTAAGAATATTTTCTGTGGAAAGAAAGAAAGAAAAAAAAAGAAGAAAAAGAAAGTAGGTATAGAAAAAAGTACACGTAATATAAACAAGATATTTTAGAAAATATACAAATAGTTAATAAGATACTTGATAACCAATATTATTTATATTTTTGCTTCTTCTTTTATATAAGAACGCTTTAAAAAATAACAAAAAGTTTATTTGCTTTTCTGTTAAAGAAAATTAAAAAAAAAAAACAAAAAAATATATTCATTCATACATTATTATTGGAAATTCGAAATCAAACTTTTTGTTACCTTTTTAAGGCTTGTTTTTTTGCAAAATTTTGTTTTTTGTTTCATTTGTTATTTTTGTTTGAATTTTGAACTTTAAGGCCAAAACATTTACCTATTTCTAGTTGTTCTAGAAGGTAAAGAACGTCTGCTTGGTTCTGGTTTATCGGGTCCCTTGTAATATTTCGATAAGGTTTTACTCTGACGAGTGGGACGACTGGGTGTTCTAAAATTAAACAAAAACAGTTATAACATAAGTATTACGGTATTTTTCAATGTATGTATATTTGTATGTACAGTACATACCTATTGCCTGTTGTATCTTCATCCTCTTCTTCCTTCTTACTGCTTTTTGCTACCTCTCTTTCGTCATCTTTATTAGTTGTTGTGGATTTATGATCCCTTTCCTTTTCATTAACTGAGGATTCTGTATCCATTTGTTTCTCTGCTACACGTTTGCGTCCTCGCCTTTTTGGCGTGGCCGCCTCATCTTTTGTATTGTTGATATCACTGGTATTTTCAAAATCATCTTTTTCCGATTTGCTATGAAAATGTAAGGGAAAATGAAGTTTAATTAATTTATAGTTGAGCTAATTATAGCTACGAATCGCAAGAATTTCCTACAGAAACCAAAAGTAAAAAAGAATATTCGAATTATTCGAAAATGCTTTACTTTATGAAATGATGAGCTTTTTTTGAGTCAGTCAAGGATGGCAGCCACTTCGTGCTCTACAGACGAATGTCATACCTCTACTGAGGTAATGTCAAGCCTATCAGTATTCTTTCCAATAGGAAAGCGGCATATGAGAACCACAATAATGCTACGGAATGCCATGCGAATTAAGGACAGAAGGCAATTAGGCATCATCTTATCCCTGTCAGTTCAAGAGATTTAAGAAAACTTAAAAAAAGGTCTCAAACTTTTCTTCGTACACTGGATGTAAACAGTAATTGGATTTTAAAGACCAGCTTTGTTATAACGGGAATGAAAGACGGAATTTTTTCCTTCTAATGATGTTGGTAAGCCTTTAGTTACGGGATCATATTGGTGGACCAGAGAATGCTTTTTTTAGAAAATATTTTACCGAAATTGGCTCTCCATTGGCGACACGATTGTGGGCAGTATTATCAGTAATAAACCTATCAGTCTTCACATATGACTGGAAAAGAAAAATAGAAATGGTCGCTGGTACCTTGTATAAAAACCTGCTGACTTGTGAGTTAATCAGTTAGAAAGGGTAGGGAACCAGTTAAACTAATCAATCCTACAGATTGAATAAAACCCCACCTCATTAGCGAAGCATCTACAATGGACGTTTGATGTAAAACATTCCGCTAACCTATCGCCAAAGCTATTCTCCGGGCACAGAAATATTCAATAATCCCAAATGGATCACTTCGAAACACACAGCGAAATTAAAACAAAATCAAATAAAAAGGAGAAATAAAAACTTACAGATTATGTGCTTTAATTTCAGCATCTCCATCAGCATCCTTATGCTGTTCCTCATCATTATTGACTCTCTCATTTGAATCGCCAATTTCGTTATTACGCACAGCATTATTACGATGATTTCCTGTTGTAGGAAGCAGAGTTCGACGTCTCTCTGGAATTTTTGTGAGTGCTGGTGACTTTTTCAATTCTCTTTTATCTTCCTTTTCGCTGCTTGCTGAACTCTGTTCATCCTTATTGTTATCGTTATTGCGCACCATTAAAGTCACTTTATCGATTTGCTCTTCCACATCGACCATTGAAGAGCAGTTATCACTGTTATTGCCTTTACCCTCGACCACCACGATTTCCTTAACCAATGACTTGGTTGTGGAATCGGCATCCTGTATTATTGTATTCGTTGCTTCCTTTTTTCTTTGCTGTTGTAGTTCTTGAGCCTGTTTAAGGGATTTCTTAAGGGCCGAACGGATTTGTTGTATCGACTGTTTGGGATTTTGCGACGCTGTTACAGCATTCGGAGGATTGGATGATGATGATGATGTGGCAGCCTCTGTTTGTGATGCATTAGCATTAGTTTTCGGCGTAATTTTTTGCAATCCAATCGCTTCGAGAAGCTGTTGACCCAATGCGGCCTTATTTTGAGATTTCTTTTGTGTTGTGGCTTTTGATGATGACGCATCTGCTGGTGAACTCTTAGACGAAGCATCACCATTTGTATTATTTCTATGACTTTCGTTGTCACTAGCAACTTCTACGTCACGATTTGTTACATTGGATGGTACCTGGTTAGCCACTTCTTCCGTGGGCTTTTCCTTAGTTGGTGAAACCGAAGATGTAGGAACTGGCACTATTTCTTTCTCTCTCAATTCAATCGATAAATCATAACGACCTTTCGAAGAATGTATAACGGTTTTGCGTCGTTTTATTATTGGCCGCGTTATTAGGGGTACTTGAGGTGTTACAAACTGATGATTAGTGGCGTCGGTTGTCGGCGCAGCTGCTTCTTGGGCATTTGAACTTGATGTTGGATCTGTAGAGCTGGTGGTGGTAACAGGTTCCATTAAGACTATATCATCGTCCAAATCGATTAAAGCGTCAAATTCACTGGGTGGCAAAGCAACTAAATTCGAAATACTGTTGCGTCTTCGTCGTTGCACTTTTTTGTTTTTCACTAAGGCAGCCTTTTGTCTTTGCAGCAATGCCATTAAGGCTGCATTGGTCTCCTGTGTGTTAGATCCATTCAGTAAAGCAAATTGTGACATTAAATTGGCGTTCAAATTGATTTGTATGTTTGATGTAGTCTTTGCGGAACGTTGTTTCGGTTTTGGCATAACCTCCTCTTCAGTGTCATCATCATCCTCATCGGATATAACAATGGAATCTCTAGCTTTCTGAGCGGCTGCTCTACGCTGCCTTTTGGGTGGACTTACCTCTGCACTATCGGACTTATCCTTTTGACGCTCTCTCTTTAAATTTGACGATTTGTTTGAAGTGTTTAAAGTGGCGCGAGGTGGAGATTTGATCTCCTCTGTTTCTTCTGGAGTCGCGGGCACTAATTGCACCGATGTTTCGGGTGGCAACTTATAGGGTATGGATTTATTGATCTCTGCCTGTGCTGCATCAAGAGCCGATAAGGATTTTGAGGCTTGTACTTGGGCTTGCGCTTGAGCATGTGCTTGCGCTTGTGCTTGGGCCAGTATGGCAGTTGTAAGATTTTGTTGATTAATGGCAGCATTTTTCAATAATTGTTGCTGCTGTTGCTGTTGTTGTTGCAGCTGCTGCTGCTGTTGTTGTTGTTGCTGCTGCTGTTGTTGTTGTTGCTGCTGCTGCTGCTGCAAAACTTGAGCCGCTAGTAAAACGGGTGCTATATAGGGTCCCAACAGCTGAGTCAAATCGGTATCTTGCAATAGGTTTGTATCCGATATAATATCTGTGAATTTGGAATTCTTTAAACGATCCAATTGCAGATACATGTTTTGTTTGTCCACCGGCCACTTAAGAGCCTTTAAAATCAATTTCAACAAATCTACATCACGTATTACACGACCCAATAACATATCCTCGGGGAAGCCCGGTTTCTCTGGCCCATAAGCGAATGGTGGCATGGTGGAGTCTGTTTGCGGTATGACGGGTGTTATGGTAGCAGTGGTAGTGGGCATTTGGGGAATTGCTGGTATAGATGGTATTACCTGCTGTTTGCCACTTAAATTTAAAGGTTCCTTGCCCTTTGGTTTATCGCTAAATTTGGTTTTAGGTGCGGCTATAATAATTTTCTCTGGCAATTCATCTTCAACTGATTGATTTACCGCTTCAGCCAGAGGATTTTTATTGGCGTTTTGACTTTCTGTTGCAGCCTGTTTTTGCTGAGAAGACTTAAGCAATGACACTTGACCCGTATTGTTGGCCTTGATGTTATTTAAAGCCTTGACCAGATTCTTGCGTTTCTGTTGTAAAACATTATCTGGTGCCGTGGTCAAGGGTAAGGTAATCTTTTTAGAGTCCGACTGATCGTTGGTATTCGTTGGACGCCCTATAACATAACCACCACTGGTGATTGTTGTAATCTGTGTAGTAGTGGGCAGTAGTTGTTTCACCGCTTGCTGTTGGGGTGAGGTTTTAACGGGATAAAAATTCAATGCCGGTGGCATATACTTCTGATTATTCGTTGTTTGTGGATTGGTGGTAGAATCTAAAGTTTTGGGTAGCAGTAGTCGTTGTACTTTGGCCGATGTATTCTGAGCATTTGATTTGGGTGTACAGCGCGATTCGATTAAAAGACTTTGTCTTCTTTGTGAGTTTGAAATCATCTTCTGTTGATTGTCTCGTGTAAGGGGATCTGTTACGGACACATTAACCACAACTTCCTCTTTACGTGCTGGCGTAGCAGCAGCAGATTTTAAGTGTTGTGGCACAAATACCACTGCAGCTGGTAATTGTATCGGTGTTACCATTGCAGACGTAGTTTCATCATTGTCGGTTTTCTTGGACTTTTCCTCACCATCAGATTTGTTTTTTCCATGGGAAGTATGGTTTTCAGTGGAACATCCAGTTGAACCTTTGGGCTAAAATATGAAAAATGGAAACAATATTATTTTTATTGCAAATGAAACATATTTTCAATTACTTAATCTTACCAAATTGCTTAAAAGAAAATCACGAAACACCTGTTGGGTGTGCTTGGCAATCTTTGACAGGGATGCAGTAGACTCCACCTGGCGAAAGCAGGTCTTGCATAGGACCTTCGGCAAAGCATCATTCTCGAAAATCTGAAAGAAAATTTTAAAAATAAAATTAATCAGAAGATTGAAATGAATTGATATTCGCAATAGCGTATTTGAAAGTCTGTATCTGACGGCATTTTTTTATGCAACATTTAACCTTGTAACAGCAGAATTGATACTTGAATTTGCCGGTTTTATATTGACATTTATTTTATTTGTTTTAATGGAAAAAAGATGTTCTGCTTAATAGAGCAAAAAAAAAAAATGTGTAATAAAATAGCTTAAACCATAGATAGAGGCACTACGAACGAATAGACATAATGAGCTAACATTTGTGGCAATAATGACGATAACCAACCTATTGACCTTTAATAACATTAAAAGAGAGCATAAAATTCGTAGTTTAAGAGAATGAGTCATTCAAGACTGGTGTTGTTTATAGATACAGTGGGTCAAAAAGAAAATCTTTAATTTTAATTTCACATATAGTGTGAATAAAGACCTCCTTTCTACGTGTACCCTGCTAACAAGCAACCAATACTCCTTGCAAACAAGTATTTTAAACTGCATTTCATATAAATACCTAAAGAAGTATCCTTACAAACGAATTAATATTCCAGAATGAACGTCGCAGATTTACATTTATTTTGACAGCGTTTCTCTTATGTATTCAAGGCTACAGACTACCGCCCAGGTAATGTGGGAATTCGCGGCAATGAACGCGCAAAGAACTTTGCAAGCAGGGAAGACTCTATGCCGCTGGTGTGGCCAGGAATTTTCTGCGGAATGGGAACAGATATTTGTAAAGCTATACTTAAAGAAAGGGAAGATAAAAAGTTCGAAAAAATCAAAACTTTTGTTAAGAAGTTACAATAAGAAGAGATTTGAATCAAGAATCAGACTTTCCAGACCTAACCTGAGTTGGTAAACGGCTTTTTAGCACGGCGCTATAGGCTTCTTATCTGTGTAATTCCTCCACTTCCCATTGTCCCCTTACCTACATCCTCTCCTTTTTAATCCCTCTATTATCCTTCCCTCTGTAAGGACATTGTACAATGGGTCAATTCAACCTCCTGGTACTATACTTGTCTTTATTGACAAGTACACGTCCTCTAACCTAACCTAACCTATAGGCTCAAAGAACATTTGTTCTGAAAGAGGATCGTCCTGTCCCCAACATGTGGATTCGGTGAGCAAGAAAATGAAAATATCAGAGTACATACTTGGAACCTAAGTGCTATTAATGCATTCCAGATGAAATCACCAGGCTGTATATCAGGTGCCAGATATGGAATTGAACTTGTTGTCGCCCGAGCAGTATACTGGAGTTTTTCAGGGCAGTAGACTTGGATAAGACATCATAGGAGAGTATAATAGATGGTAAGGCCGCAGCAATAATGATAACAATAATAATAAATTAAATTTTTAATATGAAACCATTATAAAAAGTGGAACAAAGGTTCTTAAGGACAACTTTTTAAATAATTAGCATCGCATTTATAGATCTGATAACTTGAAACTTTGATTTCATGGCCATTTTCTATAAATTTTTCTTTCTTTCCAAGTTTCTAGGATTACTGAATGAGACCTTATCTTCTACAGATAGTTAAGCGGAAACAAAGGCGAACAAGATGTATTAAAAGTGGTGTCAAACACAAAATTATTATATATTTCCATAGATTTCCATTTAAATTAAGTGATTATTTCAGTTCAATCATATTTTGAATACATTTTTAAGCTTCCAAACCACTGTGCTTAATACCACTTGCTTTTATTTATTCATTAAAAACACACACAGTTTTCCGTGTTTGTCAGCTGAAAAAGAAACCAACACACCGACACATAATTTTGTTATTGTATTCTGCTTTAACGTTTAACATTTTCTCTTTTCAAAAGAAAACACTTCTTAAGAAACGTTCTCTCAACGCATATACTTTCACAAACATTTGCTAACGTGAATGTGTTTTTACAAAATTATTATTTTCATTTCTTCTTTCTTTCTTTCTGTCTTTATTTTTTTTATTTTGAGAGTTTGTCATTTTTGTTTCGTATGCTTTGTGCAGTTCTTTATTGAAAAGTGTGTTCTTTTTTATGTAATTGTGTGCTGTTTTGTTTTTAAAGCATACATCGCGTTGTATATTTGCGTATGCATGTGTTTGTTATTAATGAGAGGGAGAGAGTAGACTTTTTTTTGATTAGTCACACTGTTGTTGGTTTAACTAAACAAGTATTTGCTTGGGCTTGTATTAGTAGTTTGTTAATGTCGTTTTGCGTTATTTCTTTAATTTCGTGTCAATATATTTTTATACCGTGTGTGTTTTTTTTATTTTTTTTATCAGATCTTCTCTATGTTCTACATTAAAAGTGTGCTTTACATGCATGGCGTTTGTACGTATAGGCTTGTGAATGTGTTAGTTTATTTGCTTTATGGGGGATTATTTATTTTAATTTTTTTTTACATTTTTTTCGTTCCTCTTTTCCTCTATGTTTGACACTCAAACCAAAACATTTTGATTTTTTAAATATTTCTTGCATACATTCAAGAAGTAGGTGTTCGTTAATAAATGTGTGTGTGTTTCTATTGGGTATTTTAAAAGCATGAACATAAATTTACCGTTACATGACATTTTTGTTTTTGATATGAATTTACGGAGTCTGCTGAAAGAGTCCGTTTAGGAAAAAACCCTCTGAATAATTTATAAACGATTATTGGCTTCCTTTAAAGAATTTTCTCTCAAATATAGGAATGTACGTACTATGAAGATTTACTTTCCAGCTGATGGAGACTTATTGGTATAATTAGGAGCTCTTTCCTGCATTTATAAAGCTCATCAGTTTTGAAGACTGAAAGCGGACGCCAAAACGGTAATTGAGTAAACTTAGCATACGTACTCTTATCTAGGCTGGTTCGGTGACTTTTTATTATATGGTGCTTTGCTTAAGGGTAACTCAATAACAGCTGCTTCTATGCTGTCCATATATTATCTCGCATGTTCGTTACACAGAAGATTTGTGGAATTAGTGTTCAGAATTAACAGAAACTCTATCAAATAGAATATAATCATTACAATATCGTGTTGTACTATTTAAACTGCTAGTCTGTAGATCCAAACAATCAAGCCCAAAGGTTTTCGTTTTTTAAGCTTAACTGTCTTGAATCCTGCTTATATAAACCATCCCAATTAAGCGTTTTAGACTTACGTAGGTACATATAGGTATATGTATACCGCATTACGTGCCTGTATTCATTTTTAATTCACTGTACGTACGCAGAATAATTTATAAATTATATTATAATAATCATTTCATTAGAAATTTTATATTTTTTCCCCCATTTCCAACAGGGCATGCAAAATTATAAAAAAAAAATTGCATTTTTTGAACAACTCAGTATAACAGCAATAACATCAATAACAAGAGAGCTGTAAATTATAACAACAACAAAAACTATTACACATCATAACTCGTTTTAGTCAATAAACAATAACACCAGAGATGGAAATGACTAAATATTTGTTAAATTGTTTCTGTTTTTTGCATCAAGAGTTTCAGTGCTCAGAGATTATGCGTTACGCCACGTTTTTGGAGATAATTCCTCTCTTTATTTGCCATTACAACGCTGAAGTCAGCATTTCGAGCTAGCAACTCACAGCACTTAAGTTGTGTGTGTTAGTTTTATCCATGAAAAGCGGTACCTTTCGACAGAAAGCATTTTGAGAAGTTTACTTGTTATTAAAGTTCTTGGTAGAAGACTGCATGGGGAGGTCCCCGAATAAATTATTTTGTTTTGAGATGTCAGAGCTGTCTTAATGATCCCTTCATCCCTTCTTATATAGCATCCGTAATTACTGTTGTTGCACTTAACTGAAGTCGTATTCGCCCAGATTGCTGCCCTGCATTCAGAGCACTAGGCTAGATGTTGTAGGGTACATTCCGGGTACAGAAAAAAGAAATAAAATTAGTTGATCAGGCTCCGTGTAATCGAAACCCCGTACAGAGGCTTATGTGGCACCATTCGCCACATATAGAGCATTTTAGAAAAAATGCGAAAAGGTTTTTTGAAATACAGAACAAAGACAGGTAGGTCCTGGGTTTCGTTCAGAACGGTGGCCACATAATTTGCGTCTCATAAATGACACAAGCACTTCTTTATCATTTTAAATATAAATTATTTAATGTGATATGAAGTCATTTATCATTTATATACCTATGAATTGACGCCAAAAAAACGGAAATTAGACTAAGTTACACAAAGCTAGTACAGTGGTGGCGTAATCATGTAACCGCGACAGTAATACTTTTTAAATGCACATGTGCATTCTATTTTTGACAGGTTGTAGTTGGTAGTTGGTAGTCAGTAGCCTTGAGTGCATTTATGGCATTAATAAAATAAAATATGTAGGTACCTATGTAAAATAACTCCGTTAAGGTATATTTTTTATAAACGAACTTGCTTATTGCAAAAGATACTTAACAAATATGTGATTCTGTTATTATTTGATTTATTTTTAAGTTTTTAAACAACAAATTTTTCATTATTAAATTGTTTAATTAATGTTTAGTAAAAACAATATTTAAAATAAGTAATTATTAATTCAAAATTATTTAATCATTTCAATAAAATAAGAACAAAATTAACAAACGTTACAGTATTAACATTTCCATCCCTGAATAACACCATATGTAAGCACCATAAACAACCGAAAAAAAAAATAATAATACCTCCAACACAAGCATACACGCAAAAACACCTAATTCATGTACACAAAACAAAAACAACAATCCTTGATTGTTTTCATATTTACAAAGGCAATCCAACAACAACAACAACAACAGCAGCAGTAGTCAGCAGTCAACATCACCACGAGTATAACAACAGCAGCAAAATCACGATAATAGTAAACAATATAACACAAGATTATGCACAATGTTAACAACAGCACAGCACAGCCACAATATAACACAACACAACAACAATCAAATACAATAACAACGAAAAAAGAAATCTTGTAAAGTGAAAACAACAATTTGAGAGATAATAAACACAAACAACAACAACAATTACTTGTTTTCGTTTTTTGTTTCTTTATTTATTTTTTTTTTGCAAAAACATCATGGAATCAAAGCAAAAAACAACGAGTGAAAGAGCGAGAAATAAAAATTAAACTCACACAGTAACAAATTCAAAAAAAAAATTAAACAGAATCAGAAGAATGAGAAAAATAATAGGAAATAATAAAACAAAATCAATGAACAAAAAAATATTTTTTTTGATACAAAGTAAAGAGCGCAAAAGAGCAAATTATAGCAGTGTTGACTACTTTACGGAATAAAAAATATATTATGTGTAACTGGGGTTTCACTTTAAGGCTGATGGGGGAACGGGAGGCACAAAGACGGACACACAGAAAAAGAGAGATAAAGTTATTTCTCAAACTAAATCGATTTGAGTCAATGTAAGCCTTTATTGTGAAATTACAACGAAACAAATTCGAGTCATGCATCAGATATCCAGGAATAACCTTAGGTTAGTAACTGGACATTACAGACACAAAGTATGCTTGATCAAAATAGAGATTATTTCGAACCCAATATGCAGAATCTGTGTTGATTAGAATGAATAATCAGAACCCAAGGCGAAACACCTGAATGCATATCAGATTGTGGTCAGGAAATTGTCCTGTTTTATATCGTCCTAAAGACAAAGAACCTGATATCAGAATGATACCTAACTTAGTATCGCCCTAGTAAACCTATTATCCTACCTATGCTCGCGTTGTATAATTTATAAAACCCTTCTCCAACATGAAAGGTCGGGTGCAGTCGTTGTGCGTCCATTCAATATTCGATCATGAACAAGTCTTGCCAAAGTTTTCCCTCGATTGACTTCTGCCTTGATAATTCCCAAAGACCTTCTCAGGAAAACCGACAGCCAGTAGAGCACAATTTTGTTTGGAGCACCGAGTTGTTCAAGGCAATTAAATCCCTCTCTGACTAGCCCAAATTTCATTGAATTCATTAGTCCACCCATCCGCTAAGCACTTCTAGCTCCAGTGATCAACAAAATCGGGCAACATAATCGCGAAACTTTTGTTGAAAAGTTATTTAGAATTAATAAGGTCTGTGAATGATTTTTGATACATGTGATCAGTGAGCCGCGTTTCTAACCCTAATACGAATAGTATCCTCAAAGCAAAATGAACAATATTTAACTTCTAGGCAATCGAAAAAGTCTTAACATGATATTGGATTCAAAGACTTTCGATATCTTATTGACTTTTTGTGCAATTTGCCTTCAAATTCAAAAGTTCTAGGACAGGTTCAAGATGTGCTAGATTATCTAACGGATCAAAGCCGTAAAGTCAATTTCTTTTAAAGAAAACCTACAAACCATTGAGCTTTCACGCAATAGTGAATTAAAAAGTACTGTCAGCGAAATTGAAGGCTTTGGAAAGATCACGTTTTATACGCCTATCTTACGAGTGACACCCATCATGTTCTAAAGTGTTTATTACAATATGCTATACAATGGATTTCGTTTTACTGGACTCTAACACAACAAAAAGAGCGTTAAACTCGCTCTTAAGCGTTAAGAACAATCGAAAAGTGTTAAATTAATTATGAAAATCAGCTAAATTGACAATACTGAACAACGTGTGGAGTAGAATAGAAGAAAGAGAAAATAATGCCGCTTCATAATGTGCGTTCACGTTTCATACGGTGTGTGTAATAATAAAAAAAAAACATTAACAATTAAAATGTAAACACTGAAATAGTTTAACAAGAATAATAGCAATAATAATAAAATTGCATTGATTTCATGTGAATGATTGAGTGAGTATGTATTAGAGAATGAAGTAAAAAAAAAGAATTTAATTTTAGCGCTTAATTTACAATGAATCTTATTTTATTATTTGTGTGTTATTTGTTGTTTGTGTGTTATTTTGTTTCTATTCTTTTATTGTGTTTACGTAACTTACCTTTAAATAAAGAAATCTATCCAATTTATCCCGTAGACCGGGCGTCTTTAAAATGTAGGCACATTCGGCCACCGAATTTCTGCCTTTGGTATTGGCCGCACAAACGCGGCATAAATATTCCAAATTTGAATGAAAATCCATGTTGTTGTTGTCGTTCTTGCTTTCTTTCTTTACGTTACAGCCACACAACGCTCACACACACATACACATGCACAATGAGGTTGTTGTCAATTTTTGCACTTTCAATTTCAATTTTTTGTTTGTTAAATTTTTTTCTTTTCTTTAGAAATTGTTTCACTTTTCTTTTAATGTTTGAGTTTTTTTTTTCAATAAAACATTGTAATTTAGAAAATTCACTTTTTATAATTTAATTTTTGCATTAATTTCCCTTGTTTTCCGCTTTAGAATTTATTTCTTTTAATAGCATTGATATTTAATTTTGTTGTAATTTTTCTCTTGTTAAAAACAATTTGAAATTTTTTTATAACACACTGTCACTGGAGGTTTTGAATTGTATTTTGTTGTTTTTGTTTTTGTATTTCAATAACGTTATTTCTTTTCTCTTTCTATTGCTTATATTGTCTTATTTTTTTGTTTTTCTTTAACATACCAATTCTGCGTTGTTTGTTATGGCTGTATTTGTGTTAAAATGTTAATTTTTTTCTTTCTGTATTATTTTCAGTTGCATAAGTATGGGTACGTATTTTGCTGTTTATGTTTTCATTTGTAAATTCTTCATTTGATATGAACAATTTCTCTTAGCAATCTCGCTCTCTCTTTCTCTTTCTCACTCTCTTTTACACGTTGAAAGTGTATTATTTTGTTTTGCTTTTACTTTTTTTCACTTGTGCACTGAGAGAATTGCAGTTATTTGGTCAAGTGTTGCCATACTGTTTATCAATATTTGCTGAAATGAAGATTGGAATCCAGAATTTAGTGAGAATTTATGAAAACAATAAATTAATTTGCCGTAACAGTTCAAAATCTTTTTTTGTAATTTCTTTCTTTATTTCAAAAAGGATAGACAATTAAAAAGAAAAGAATCAAAGAGAATAAAATTAATTGTACGCTAAAATTGGTAAACAAAAAACCTTGATCAGGTCATTTCCGTTACTTTCAATATTCCTTCTGCTAATGAATTCCCAAGAAATATTATTAATTATTTTTTAATTACAATACAATTACGAATTATATCCAATTATTATTACGAGCTTAGTAACGTATACCTTATGTTCGGTGTAGTGTAACTGACTAAAGTCTCTGGTGGGAATCGAACCCACAAGCCTCACGCTAAGAGTCTAGCACACTACCTTCTAGTCTACCAGGACACCCATCAGGTTCGTGCTACTGTGATATATTCAAGCGTTTTTCATCATCATGGAATGATTTTCCAATTGAACACAACCGCAAAATAAACCTCGGAAATAGAACACTCACAAATTGTTGTCTCGGAACAACCAAATATCTTGATTTACATTATGAAAGCTAATATACACATGCGTACATTATTTGCCATTATAAGCCTCTAGTCGAAATAACGATTGCATACATACATACGTATATAATTGGTCATTACTACCGTTTTGTCAGGATTACGAATTAGTTTCTCACACCAATTATGTTGTGTGCGTTTATTTTATAGTGGAGGGACCTACAGTTCCATGTCGATTTTGAACGACAGATTTTTGAGAAACTTTTCATGGCAATTTTATTTACTCTTAGAGTTTTTGCCAGAAATCTGTTGAGTGAAAGTTGACGGAGAAATATGTTTTCATATTTCGTTTTGTTGGAGATGTCTGACTTGGGGTATGAATCGTGGTTTCGCGTGTAATAAGCCAACATAATACCTGCTACTCATTTTATATTCATATAATACCTTTTTATAATTACATACATAATTGGTCATTACAACCCTTCAGTCAGGATTACGACGTAGTTTCTCACACCACTTATGTTGTGTGTTAATTTTATGCATGAGTGGTGGGACCTACAGTTTAAAGTCGACTCCGAACGACAGATTTTTGAGAAACTTTTCATGGCAATTTTATTTATTTACTTTCAGAGTTTTTGCCAGAAATCTGCTGAGAGTAAGTCGCCGAAGAAATATTTTTTATATTTCGTTTTGATGTCTGCCCGTGTGGCCTTACGTCTAATAAGACAACACACTACCTGTTAAACTACGGCTACTTTTTATAATTATAAATTTTAAAATACGGGAGAATTACCAAGTATTCGAAATTATATACAATATAACCTCAAAATTTTTTGAACTTTTTCTAAGTGGAATGTAAACTGTTCTGCTTTAACTAATAAAAACAAGGGAATTTGCCTATAAATGAGTAATTTTCCTTTTAAAAGTAGTGGCAACATTACCACACAACAATGATATTGAAATGGTTGGCTATGCCATGTAAAGAGAATAAGTTACACAAAACAACAAACAAGAGAACACACATTTGATAATAATTCTCTTTCAACATTTCTTTCACTTTTGCCAGTGTGTTTCATTTTGTTTTCATTTTTTTCTTTAACTTTTTTTCCGTTTTAATGAGTATTTTCGTTTGTAACGTTTCGGACCTTTCATTGCTGCTCTCTCTCTCTGTTTTACAGTAAACCGCTGTTTAGTTAAGTTACGTTCGCATATATTTTTCTTTTCTTTTTTGTTGTGTTGTGCTGTTATTGAGAGAGTGTTTAGTATTGCTCTTGCTTGTACATTGTATTGTATTGTTGTGTAGACCACACTGTTATTGCTGTATTAGTTTTTGTTGTTGTTTTTTGTATTATTTTTAATTTTCTTTTTCGTTTGTTTTTTGCATTTGCTTTTTTACATACACAGTTTGTCTTTAGACAAGATAGTAGTAGAGGTGGTAGTAGTGTTGTTGGTTGTGTATTGAAAATACACGAGAGAACAACATTTTAAAAATATTCACATGCATGCATAAAATTATATGAACGAACACAAACGTTTGTATGCATATATGTATGTATTTTTGTATGTTTGGGCGTTTGTGTATTAATTTTGTATGTGTATGTATAAGTGTAAGGGGCTTATTTTTATAACATTAAAAATGTGTTCTTTCTTTTTTTTCTTTATTTTAATTTGTAGCGTTTTTAGCTTTTGCTAACATACTTAGTTGTTGTTAATGTCGTTGCTACTTATTAGAATAACGTATTATTTATAAATACCTATGATGGACAGCGCCATCTAGTATTAAAACGCTATACTAGGAAATTACAAAAAAAAATATTTGAAATGTTTTCTAAAAACAAATTGAGGCGACTCTAATTTTTGATATTAATTTTATAATTACTTGTGTTTTGTTATTCCAAATTAATTGTCGTTTTCATTTTCTTTCTTTTTTTTCCTCACTCACTCTATAAACACTTTGTTTAACCGAATCAAATCAAAAAATATTTCAAACACTAAAAAAACTGAAATAAAGAAACACTCTCTAATTTTCCGTTGTTTTCGTTTGCCGCCTTCGTATTCCAAAAACACACACTTGCACTGTTGAGAGATCAAATGAAAACTGTTTTCGTATGTTAACCCAGCAGGCTAGCGTAACTTAATATCGACAATGTTCAAATGCTACCACTACATCGACACCATATAAACTAAACTGTAGTAGTGTAAGTGCGTCAGTGAGTAAATGAGCACGAGATAGAGAGTGAGAGAGAGAGAGAGAGAGGATTTTTGTGTGAGAATATATATGTACACATTTGTACGTCGTAAAATATCCATGTGTATGACTGTGCTTCTTGGGCATTATTTTTCAATGTTCTCCCATACACTTACACTGTGTTGAATTGTTGTTTTATCTCTGTTTCGTATTTTTTGTTATATTTTCCTTCGTCGTGAGGTAAATATATGCATGTATTGGTTTGCTGTGTACAAGATACATACATATATACTATGCACTATGTGTGTAAAATGCTTGTGTGTTTGTTTAATACGTAAATATATTGTGAGTGTATTTCGCATTCAGCCAGCCAGTTTTGTTGTTGCTATCATACGTTGGCGTTTGACGTTTTTCTTGTTCCTCACTGTGAGACAGTGTGTGTTAAATTTATGTGAATGCATGCATATTTCCAATGTATGTGGTAGTAGTGGTAGTGAAACTGTTGTGTTCATTGTTGTTACAATTTTAGTATGAAATTTTTTTTTTGTATGATTTTATTATGATTTACAATATGTGTTGTTGTTATTTTACATCCAATTTTCATTAAACAATGTCCTACAAACAATCGTTTATTATTTTTATATCCGCATGAATGCATGTACATATGTACGTTTGTTTTTGTATTATAGTTGTATTGTTTTATGATTTATTGTAAGTATGTACATACATATGTATGCATTACAAATGTTTGTTCCTAAGTAGATATGCATGTAAGTTTCTCTCTCTCTTCTCCTTTGTTTTTACAAAATTATCTCGTTTTGCGTCACTGTAAGTAACTACAAGAAAAAAAGCAAAATAAGCTTTAAAAAGTATTTCTTCTTTCAAATATTTTTTTTGAGTTTTCCAAGCAAGAGCTTAATTTTCATACAATATTGAACGAAATTGTTCGTATTTTTTTTGGTTTGCATGTATTGGTATTTTCTACAGGGGTGTGCATATCCATATGTATGTATGTATGGGTAAATTCAAAATGTACAGTGTGTCGAAAGGTTAAAAATGAGAAGAAAAACAAAAATTTGTTGTAAAGGATAAACGGCAACCCATTAATTTGATAGAAATATTTGATAAAAGGAAACGGTACTTAGGCTTTATTTCAGTTTGTTCTTTCTAAATAATTGTTGCGAATAGTACTGACCTGCAACTGATGCAAGCGAATAAAATCCAACACAGTTCAAATCGTCCGACCACTTGTTGTCATAAAGACAACGGCAACCTCCGTTCAGGCAAAAATCCGTCCGAAATAAAACAGGAGTCTCTTACTAATCGAGAAGCCAGGCTGACAATGCAAACACAGATTCGGTCGGTTGTATTAATGGGCAAGAAAGACACTTGATTTAAAAGAAACACTGAAGAGTGATGATACTGTGCCTATTTGTGCCTAATATTTTATTTTTAATTTTGGTAGAAGAAGTACAGCGTATAGAAAGTTATCGAGAATTCCACATTACAGAGGACAATAGTTTTACTGTGCTACAAGCCGCTCTTGACAGAATAAATGTGTCGAATGGTAGTAAGTCTAGCTGCGAGAGAGTTATCATAGGGCTACTACAGAACATTCCGCCTACTTGTATCTTGGCCGTAGGTTCCAAAATCATGCCATAACTTGGCTAACTTGAGTTTCTCTTCATTGACAATAGATTGTTTTGAGAAGACTTTTGTCTCCTTAGCTAGAATTTTATTGGCGTCCTGTAGGTTAAGTTTCTCAATTCTGTATTGGAATAAGAATAGTCCAAAATATTGTGTAAATAATATGCTGATGTAACATGTATAATTTGGTCTTTTAACGGCAAATCGGTTTCCCTGTTTCCCTTTTAATATTGATTATCTTTTTCTATAACTGATGACAGTTATATGCGGCTTAAGCGTAGTTCTAAGCAAGTAAAAAAATACTAAAGGCCTTTACACCAAACTTGGTTTTCTTTTCAGCTGTTGTTTTAGAACACAAAGTTGGCGTAGACTAGATGAGAATGGAAATGTACCTTTATTATAACATTGTAAATCAGGCCGTTCTTTGGGTTGGGGTAAATACTGATCATTGCCTCATCGGAAACAATGTTAGAAGACTATATCTTCCATATCAAGACCTTTGAAGCAGCTGCAATTACGTTTATGATTGTGTTTCATATCATAGTCCAACTTTGTGTATAAAAACATGACATAACTTAACTTTCCGTTTAAGTGTGACTGTGCTTTATTGCATAGCTACTTCATTACTACTAAATTGTAGTTTGTTTTTCAATTTAGGACAAGTTTCTGCTCTTTCTATATTGTATTCTTGGAAAGCCATCTCCTTAAATAATAACAGTTTCTCAGACAGAATAATTGTTACCATGTAACACCCTATTATATTCAATTTAATCAGCACAGCTGTACAATACCGTTTTTCTAAAGTTTCGAAATTATTTTACATTCCTTTGCTGTCCATCGTACCCAACGTAATCGAAGAACTGTTCGGCAGACTGATGATAAAATTAAGAAAAAAATCTTTTAAAATCCCTGACTCGACTCAATGAATTGAATTTGAAATATTCACTTCAAGTAACCGTAGTCTACTAGAAGTCGCCGTATTCTAGAGGTAGTGTGTTGGCTTATTAGACGCAAAAGCCTGGGTTCGAGCCCCAGGGCCGGCATCAAAGACAAAATACAAAAAGTATTTTTTCGGCGACTTCCTCTCAGTAGATTTCTGGCAAAAACTCTGAGAGTAAATAAAATTGCCGTGAAAAAGTTTAAACTGTAGGTCCCACCACTCATGTATAAAATTAACACACACAACATAAGTGGTGTGAGAAACTAGGACGTTGTACAATGGGTCAATTCGACCTCCGGGTACTGTACTAGTCTTAAATGACAAGTGCACGTCCTCTAACCTAACCTAACCTAACCGTAGTCTACTAAGTATGGTGTTGCCTTCTTAGACCCAAGGTCAAGGTTTAACCCCTAGAGCAGACATCTCGAACAAAATGAAATATGAAAACATATCTCTTCGGCAACTTTCCATGAGTAGTATTCTGGCAAAAACTGTGAGAGACTTTAAACTGTAGGCCTTGCCAGTAGTGGTTAAAATTAACACACTTCACTTGGGTGGTGTGAGAAGCTAGGTAGGTAGTAAATCTGACTTAAGAGTTGTAATACCCAATTAAGTTAAGTAAGTTATTGCTAGAATTTTCATCTTTCTTGTAGAATTCATCCGCACAATGCATTAGAGAGAACGTTCGTTCTGAAGCCAAACTATCCTTATGTAATCATCTTGTAACACTAAACAAAATTTATTTTTAATTCCAATTACAGGCAACATACATACAGTGAGCGCCATAAGTGCGTCAACACCCACTATAATTTAAATTTTTTTTTATTATGTTCTTAAGCATAAAAGTTCCCTTATCATGAATTGTTTTTTTTGTTTTAACATTTTAAACGTTTTTATTTTTGGAAATTTATTCGACTATTTACTTTTATTTACTATATTTACTTTTCTCGCTATCCTAAGAAAATGAATTATTTCAGTGGTGTTTACTCACTTTTGACGCTCACTGTATGTTCCAGTGTTTTGAACTACTTAACCCTTGTAGATTAATTTTTTTGTTAAAAATTTCATTGATTTCATTATTTTACAATAAAAATTCCCGTATTTTTTATCCACAAGCCCACTGTGCATATTGTGTTGTTGAGCAGTCAGTGTAGATTGTTTTTGTATGAGTGCGTTCGCTTGCATTTTGCTTGTCATTAAAAATGCTGTTGCTTTGCTTGTCTCTTTTGCTTGGATTTTATGAATTTTTTTTCTTTTTGTTTTTATTTTCGTATCTCATACTTGTTTATGAAAACAGAGAAAAAAAATACAAAAATAACAACAATAGCAAGAGTTGCGTACTTGCAAACATACGTATGTACATGTACTTACAAGCATAAGTATACATACATACATATGTACATACATACGTATGTGTATGCATATTCGTGTTGATTTTAAAAACGTACAAGTATGGGTTGTGAACTTTTTTTTTTTTGCTTGTTTCTCTTTTTTCGTTTTCTTTCTTTTCTATTTCAACAGCATATTCATTCATACTCACTCCCTCTCATACATACCATGATAAATTCAACATGATGTTGTTGTACGAGAGTATTGTAGCAAAACCAGTATGAAGTTTGCTGTTATTTTCGTTATTGTTGTTGGTGTTGCTTTAGATTTAATTTTATTTGAATGTGTTTTCTGCTTTATTTTTTTGCTTTGCTTTGTTTTTGTTGTTTAGCTTGTTGTACTGAAAGTATGAGCACGAATGTGTATGTGTGTTCGTATATTGTAAGCCCGCATAACCAGCTTTTGTTTTTGTTACTTTTTTTGCCTCTTTTTTATTTTCTTCTTAAATTTTTATTTTTTTCCTGTGTTTTTTTATTTTTCTTTCTTTAATTTTGTTGCTTAAGAGTGTTTGTAAGTGGCAGTTTGGGCAGGAGTTTGTTTACGTTTGTTGCCCTGTTGTATGGTGTCTGTGTATTGAACCGGTAGTGGGTCTTCTTCTTCTTCTGCTTGTGCTTCGTTTTTTTTCTTCTGCAAATGCACACATTAAAAGATTATGAGTTTTACAAGCATATTAGAGAGTAATTAGCCGAACCATTCATTTTTGAGTTTTTGATGTTGTGTTGCTGGCTGCTCAAAGACCTTTTCTTCACATGCAGTTGTATTGGTATTTACTGGTAAATGTGTTTATGTGTATGTGTTTCTGTGTACGTTTATACATTGCTTTGGCATTGTTGCATATCCTAAATGTTTGACATGGAATTTTTAACGGTAGTTTTCGTGTGTATGTAATTGGCATGGCTTTTGAATGTCACTGTTGATCGTGCAATGAGCATAAGAAAATATTTTGTTTTCTTAATTTTTGCTAATACAGTTGGTGAAAAAAGTTGGCAATCGTTTCAGTACAATGTCTAAAGAAATTCCAAAAATAGAGCTGTTTTGAAAATAGACCCACTGTTTTTATGGTTCCTAGGAGGAAAATAGGATTTATTTTTATCATTTTATTTTAATCTGAAGTTAAGCTTTGAACTTTTCGACACGTGTTGCCTGCTTTTGCGTCTACATATTGCTTCCATGCGTTATCCGGTATTTAACTGGTGCGTTCTTCTTTTTCATTCTTGGATTCTAATCAAGAATGGAGAGTTCAATATCATTTTGGTGCTTTCTTAGGGTATGGCCAGGATCTAACAATATTATCCGACAGTCAGGCCACCAATTAAATAGTTTGGGTGCCCGAGTCGTGGGTTCGATTCCCACCAGAAGCCTCTGGGTGCTTGTGGTTGCCTGATTTTGAGTATGACATTATATGTATATGCTTAACCACAATAGAAAAAGAAAGTGAGAATTATTACAAAGTAATTCTCAAGGAAAAGGTGATGAAGGTTTTCCACTGGTCATTACACTCGAGAACTGTACAAATTATAGTTTAAGTGCACTTCAAAAAGAGAATCAGAAAGGATCTCCTAGTTGATCTTCGATAAAGCAAATTAGATGGCAGAAAATGTAAGTACTATTTCTGATTCTTACTGTGTAAGTAGCCGACCACGTTTGTAGTTCTGATACTTACTTTTCTGTCTTTTTTATTTTACTTTTCACTCAATTTAGAAACCCAGGGCTATTGTTAAATATTTCCTTCAGCTACTTGTTATTTATTTTACTTGTTTTGGTTTCATTAATCAACAGGCATGCAGGCGATTGATTGATCTATTGTAGCAGATTCTAAAATTTTAGCATTATCATTTATTATTATCTAGAAAATCATTGTTCTCTAAAAACATATTCGGTGTAATACTAAAGAAAAGTCTTCAATTCTTTCTTAACAGATGACGCTGTCCACCAGATGACAGCCGCTATCGATATGTAAAGAAAAAAGATTCTTTTTCTATTGCTTCAACCCTGCTACTTGTAGCCGATATTAACATCAGAAGTAGAGTTGCTGATAGGCAAAGAGCCGTGTTAAGAGTTAGGCCGCACAGGAGCACCTCTTAGTACTTGATTTTCCTCCAAGCCTTTCTGATTGTCACTTCTGGTTTGGCCAATCAGGACATTTTAACTTGTCAGTACCAGCCACCATTTGTTTAGAAATGAGATTTTTTGTGTCTTGATTTACGTTCTTGCCTTTTTCGAAAAGAAGCTGTACGACTCTCTGCAATATAGTCGAAAGGCAGTACTTGATCTTTTCGGTAACCAAAGTTGTTTAGGCTATAGAGGATCTCACCATAATTTTTATTGACCAATTCTTGAGTTTTCAGTTTTTGAAGCCTTAGTTGTTCTCCTGTAAATACAATCCACGGCACCTTTAATGTCACTCGATCGTCAATCATCTTAGTTTGAATTCCTTTGTGTCATAAAGCTTCCTCCACATCTCATTATTATTTCTTTGTTTTTCTTCCAATTTCATCAATCGAGTTTCAATAGCTAATCAGGTAATTAGACTACTTTAGCAGTGTCTAGAATGAAAGTATTACCATTTGCAGTTGCCTAGAAATATTATCATTTATTGGATTGGATATCATGTATTGGATTCCTGGGTGTTGAGGCCTACTATTTATCAAGATTTGACGTTATTAATCCTGCAGCGACAGGTCCAGTCACTTGGTGCATCGCACCGACTGATGTTGTGTAATACGGCAGTTATTTATTGGCCCACAGAGGCTCATGTTACATATGTATACACAGCAGGCATTATGTTTTAGCAATCGATGACGAGAATGATGGATTCTGAGGAGTTTCTATTGCTTCAATCTTGAATCTTCGGCGTTTCCCGGCATGTCTAAATTTCATGTTTTAAGACTAAAGATTCGTTTCTTTTTTGTTTATTTTTTTATTAAGCGAAACGCTCTATATTTCGGATCATATCGACTCAAAGAGAGCGTTCCATAATTTGTTTATTTTTGATGTTTTCAAATCGAAAGCACTTGAATGAAAACTTTAATTGTTCTGAGGAGGAGTTTCTTTTCACCATTCACATCCATATAGAGCAACTGTTTCCACATATACATTCAATATTTGTACTAGAGGTGCCTCGAGACGTATTGCAATTGTTAAATTAGATTTGGATTGCCTTTATTGATTCATATCCTTCGTTTTAGAAGCGCCCCAGATATCAAAACCACTGAATGAAGTAAAATTGTTTGCATTTACAATACTGGGCTTCATTTTCATAGTCTTGGACACCTTAATTCTGATCTTCCATTCTGCCGTTTCAATATTTCATTCCGTTTTAACTGCATTTCATAAAATTTCTGTGATTACAATCCTATGCACTTACTTAACTTGGCATTGCTACCCTTCTGTTAGGACTGCGACCTAGTTTTATACACCAACCATGTTGTGTGTGTTAATTTTATACATGAGTGGTGGGACCTACACTTTAAAGTCGACTCCGAACGACAGATTTTTATTTATTGAGAAACTTTTCATGGCAATTTTTATTTACTCTCAGAGTTTTTGCCAGAAATCTACTGAGAGGAAGTCGCCGAAAAAATACTTTTTGTATTTTGTCTTTGATGCCTGGCCTGGGGCTCGAATCCAGGCTTTTGCGTCTAATAAGCCAACACACTACCTACTAGACTACGGCGACTTCAACATAACCCTATGTGATCCATATAATCTAGGACAGTCATTCAAACGTAATACGATGACTTGTGTTGTTAATGCTATGTTCGCCAATGATCACATTTGAGTCTTTAAAAATTATGGAGAATGAAAAATACAAAGAATTTTTAATCTACTCACAGCAAACATATATACATACATATGTATGTACAAATAAATACAAATATAATAAATAAATATTTTTATTTTATTTAAACAATTGCAAACGCGCTACATACAGTCTATTAGTGGGCAAGAAAACTCAAATGATTTGATTCATCATCCCCATTGCCACTGTAATGGGTTAAATTTGCACGCTTACACACACACACATACAGACAAGTGAGTCGTCTTGCATACCAAAACGAAAACGACAATGAAAACGAAAAACACAAAAACATTTTTTAAACATAAATTCATTACTTTTTCTCTTTCTCACTTCTTTCTACCTCTTCCTCTTCGCCCACAACGCTCTTTTCACATTTTTTCTTTCTGTTTGTAGTTATTACACGAGTTTGTATGTTTGAGTGTGTGTTGTTGCTTGTTTATATTTATTTTATGTTATCATTTTTCTTTCCCACACTATACATGAAATGTTTGCTTTAATATGCATACACTCGTATTTGTACTCGTATTCATAGATTCCCCATCTCTCTCTCTATCTCACTTGCTCTCTCTTTATATTACAAACTCTTCCTAGCAAATAAACACAATACCAACACCACTTGTACTCACATATACTTGTAGTGTGTTAATCTCTACGAGTTCATATTGTTTTCTGTTTTAGACAACAACAACAACAATTGTAATTGAACGGAATTACCCACATTTGTTCTAATTTTGCTGAATACTCTTTACGATGATGTATCTCTGTAGTGGTTATTCAGCAATGTAATATGAGAGTGTGTCGTCGATTTGTTCTCTCTTTTCTGTTGCCAAGGCAATGAGTACGAGTGTTTTATTAAACCAAGTAAATGTATGGGTGCAGTGTGTATATGATTAAGCATATTAATCTATACACACACAATAAAAGTGTGTACATATGCATAGAGTTTTTGTATGTATGGGTTTTATAAGTACATACATATTTGCACTTCTACACTTACATTCTCGTTTCTGGTTTATTTTTCCACTCTCTTTGTATTCGAATTTTCAAATAGAGTTTTTATTGTGTTCGTTGACGTTACAAAAGAATGTAAAGTATGCTTGTGTGTTTGTGCATAATTAAACAACATTTTTGTTGCGTTTTAATATAATTCTTTACTTCCGGGTTGAGTTTTCAAAATGCTTTTAATGTATTGAATTCCAAGAAGAAATTTAATGTGTTAATACACACACCAAGGCAATGAAAAGTGAGATTAACAGATACAAACGCATTTCATGTGAAGATCGTTCAATCGATTATGGAGAATATGGTGTAAAATCACACATACATTTATAAATACTTACATACAAGCTAGTAGAGTATCCAAATCCATTGATTCATTAAATACAATGGAATTTACTGTAATAAAATAAGGGTGCTTGGCAATCGCATATTTTTGGTTGTTTTTTGTTTTTCTTGTAGATCACACACGTTCCTGGTGGAGGGGCTAATGGATTGTATAAAGGTTTTTAGAGACAGTTCCCCATTTAGTCTCTTTGACACCATAGATACAACTCTCTCTACTCATACATACATACTACACACATACATATGTGCGTAAATTGTGGAGTTTAATACTATCTTTGGTAATGTCTTAGTTTGACGGTAAGTCTTAGTCGTCGTAGTCTTGAAGTCGTCGTAGTCTAGTAGGTAGTGCGTTGGCTTATTAGGCGAAAGGCCCGAATTTAAACCCCAGATCAGACATCAAAACAAAAATATGAAAAAATATTTCTTCGGCGACTTCCTCTCAGCAGACTTCTGGCAAAAACAAATAAAATTGCCATGTAAAGTTTCTCAAAAATGTAGGTCCCGCCACTCATGTATAAAATTAACACACACAACATGCATAAGTGGTATGAGAAGCTAGGCCGTAATCCTAACTGAAGGGTTGTAATGGCCAATTATGTATGGCTTAGTTTCACGGGTGGTATGCAGTTATCAAAGGGGAATATCTATTTGTCATCTTTTTAGATTTTTTGCCAAGTAGGTTCTTATTCGTGAAGTCGCCGTAGTCTAGTAGGTAGTGTGTTGGCTTGTTAGACGAAAAGCCAAGGTTCGAGCCCCAGGCCAGACATCAAAATAAAATACAAAAAGTATTTCTTCGGTGGCTTTTTCTCAGCAGATTTCTGGCAAAAACTCTGCGAGTAAATAAAATTGCCATGAAAAGTTTCTCAAAAATCTGTCGTTCGGAGTCGACTTTAAACAGTAGGTCCCGCCACTCATGTATAAAATTAACACACACAACATGCATAAGTGGTATGAGAAGCTAGGCCGTAATCCTAACTGAAGGGTTGTAATGGCCAATTATGTATGCCTTAGTTTCACGCGAGGTATGCAGTTATCAAAGGGGAATATCCATTTGTCATCTTTTTAGATTTCTTGCCAAGTAGGTTCTTATACGTAACTCGTATAGAGTTTATATGAGTCCTTACTGCACGGTGGGTATTGTTACGTATATTAACGTAAACCAAGAGACTCCTAATGCTTTGAAAATACCGCCTATGGGTTGGACTGTCTGCCACATAGTGACTGTTTGTTACCATCATGAGACTGCAACACGGCTTACTGTTTACGAGGTGATCTCTTTACAACGTTACTTCTGCCTTGTACAATGGGTCAATTCGACCTCCGGGTACTGTACTTGTCTTAATTTGACAAGTACACGTCCTTTAACCTAACCTAACCTACTCCTGCCTAACTTTCTTCTTTGTTCGTCGTATGTATGTTAACCGGTCAAGCTCACTGGTGTAATATGGCAAATGCTGGATATTGACAACTTGTAGCCTACAAAACACTAGGAACTTTAGTCCCTGCATCGTATATTTCATTGAAACTTTTCATATCTGTTTTTTTCGAGGTCCTAATTTGCCTCGTTTATTTCTTTCAAACTTTTCATGTCTGTTTTATTCGAGATCCCAACCTGCCTCGCTTATTTCTTTCAAAATTTTCATGCCTGTTTTTTCCGAGATCCTAACCGTACCGTGTTCTAAACCCATAAGTCAAGAGTTTGGATAAGTATCTGCTTTGGAACCACAAAAACGTCACGCTTTTTACCGCATGGTTTTTGAGGACTCTCCTCACAGAGATGCCTATTAATAGGTGGCATGATTTTGCTCTGCAGAATAATTTTGAGCCGTTAGTTTTTGTTCGTTGGATAAGTGCGACAATCTTATTCAAGAAATCCTTATTAATCATTTTAAACTTACATATTTGCAGGCAGCTGAGCGATATGCTATCTGCTGACTTTCTCTATTGCTGAAGCTTAGCTTTTAGCATAGACACATACATAGGCACGTGCTTACAATCCATTTTTTTATATTTTGCTCGTTTTCGTATTTCACTTTCCATTTTCACAGAACTTCAGGGGTGGTGGTGTAGCTAGATGGCTTTAGGTTGGGCTGTAAAAACTTTCCAACCTAGTGTATATATTTTTGACGCATCATGAAAGATGTACGCGGCCAGAAACTATTTTATGTTGGCTTATTCTGATCGTTCTCTTTGATTGCTTTATTAAAACGATTAAATTGCAAGCTGTAAGGATCACAACTGATCGTTTACCCAGGCTGCAACAACTCATAATGGAGAATCTAATGCCAGCCCAATTGCGTATTCAACGTAACCTTGTTTGCTGTGAATCCTGAATTTAAAATTGTTTCTAGAGGGTTGCCCGTCTTTGATTATTATTTTTGTATTTCGTTGCCTATAATAGTGAGCTTAAAGAGTTACCTATCATAGACTACAAGAAGATATTTTTACTAGTTTCAATAACACTATGAGCCATATAGCCCTCCTAATCCAGTCAGGTCCCTTTATCATCCGCAAGCATACTTATGTTATAATATCTTAGGGGCTGCTCTATCCAACGCCAATTACCTGTACGGATGTCGCCTTTAAAGAAGACCAAAGGTTTCCTAATACTCTATGGGACAAAGAGATTGACAAAATATTTGATTGCTCTGACACATACGATAACAGATTACTTTTTATTGTTCACAGTTTCTATACAAAGAAATGATCGAAATGTAAAAAATGGTCAACAATTACTTGTTGTCCTCATTATTATTTCTAACGTTGAATGTGTAAAGACTTCTACATGCATACTATATGTGAATATATTGTATGCTTGTGTGTGTATTTATTTATATGTGCTTTCTTCCCTGCATGCATATGAACGGGATTATGTCCATTGTTTTATGCATGTATTGAACATTCTCTCTATATTTTTTCCATTCTTTCGTTCGTTCGTTGGGTAAACACTTAAAAACTGTAGATTTTATTTCATAAAACAATAGCTCATCGTAAATTTTACTAAACATGTGCACATACACACACAAACCCATACATATGCAAACGCAAGCAGCCATAAGTAATATTTGTTTTGTTGTTGGATGTGCGTCATTTCATATGGTATACATACACACGTATGTATGTACATACAGTACTACGTTGTTATTATTTTTGCTTTTTACTTACGTTTTTCTGTTGTTTTTTTTTCATTTCTTTGTCTTATACCCATACTTATGAATTGCATGCCCGTTAGTCAGACGCTATTGTTGTTGTTGTTGTTGTTTAATGATCACCACCCCCTTTAAAGTTCTACGAATAGGTTGGAATACAACGTTAAACCTCATGCACACAATCATAATTTTGTTCGTATTTTTTATTCTTTCGTATTCTTTTTCTTCGTTTTTGTCTCGTTTTTTTTCGTTGATGATTTTCTATCACGTGAGCATTAATACCACATGCACGCACACTCTTACACTCACTCATACTTTTATTTACACACATGAGCATAAATTTTTTACACTCATGTGCGTTCAAAAAGAAAAAAATATAAACCAAGAGAGATATACGTGTGCCTGTGTATGAGAGCATTTATGGTTTGCTATGAATATACTCGTCATATACGGTTTATTTTGTTTTTTTGTTGTTGTTGTAATTTTCTTCACGATGCCTTTGCTGTTGTATAATATTCAATGCGTACAAAAAAATTACAAAAAAATAAAAAAAAACGAAAACACATCCCTTACATACACTCTCGGCCATAAATGCGACATATGCATGCATATGCATACATATATAAAAAACCAACAACAACAACAAAACAAATTTCATCAAAAATACTCTTTTTCTTCAATTCTTCATTTTTTCCTTGTATGCATATGGAAGAGCATAAGGCTTATGTGTGCTTATTTGTGTGCGAGGGAACGGTATGTGGAAGCACTTTTAGTGTTGCCAGTGTCCACGATAGTTTTTGTTGAAATTAGGAATGTTATTATAAAAAATAGTTTCTTTTTTCAAATCATAGTTTTTCTTAAGGTATTTAAGTTTGTATGTTTATATTACGATGTGTTTCATCGACTTTGTAAGAAAAATAAGTTAAATCGTTAAAGCTAGAGAATAGTTTGTAAAATTGTCCAGCAAACGTCAAAATAAAAGAATCAAGTTATCCACTTAGAGGTTTCAAACCCATAGATCTGACAAGGCTGTCAACCCTTCCATATTTTTTACCTGTAATATAATAATAAGAATACGCAACTATAGTTAAAACTGACTACAAGGGCAGTGAATAAATAGCAGGCACTGGGATGATAATAGTCGTCACAGTCGACCTAGTGTGCTAGAAAATAAGAAAAAACAATAAAATTTAAAGAGAATGAAAGTGTAACAGATACTGCCTGGCATGTGCATCATCGCAATTTACGTACTGCTGAAATTACCGCTTTTTGTGAATTCATGTATGGCGGATAAACCAAATTTGAAGATTCCACGGGGTTGCCAGCAGACGACCCTATCTTATGGCATATTTTTGCATTAGAATTTATATTACATTAGATTTTCCTAAGATACCAGATAAATTCAGCTCGACGTACTTTTTACTTTTTCAGTAGCAATTTCATGGAATTTTAAGTATGAGGAAAATATTTCAAGTAATTTGTAACTTTTACCTGAAATTTAAAATTTCTCCAGTTCTTAGGAGTTCTCCGTGCTACCTGTTACAAAACAATAACTTACCAATTATAGCGCTCTCATAAACAAAACGCAATTGTTGTTGACAATCGGATATTTAAATCTTGGTTTTTCCTTTAATTATAAAAAAATGACTGAATATAATTTACCATACGGTGTTATAACTTAAAAAGAACAGATTTGTTTGCAAATTTTTGCTTTTTATTGTGAAACACTATTAGAATTTAAATTTATTTCAAATATTGGTCATCGTTAGCTATAAATTTTTATCTATAAGGGAGGAAAGCAAAACTTTTTAACCATTATCGTGGTAATAGCTTTTAACTGGTCGAGCGTAGTTACAATATAATATTACGGTGCGGATAATTGACGCGACTTCAGTAACTAATTATATGCAGCAACATTTTTTCCCACAAAATATAAATTATTAATTTAGTGACTTTTTGTTTGGTTCTGATTTGCCTGGTTTGTTTAATTTCACATGCGATATCTGAAAACTGGAGATGTATTTTTTGTAATGTCAATTTGCAAATTGCATTAGTTCTCAATTTCTTTGATTTTGAATGAGGCTTGCTGTTTGTTAACTTTTTCAAATTGTTGCTTAATTGGTCGAATATGACAATGAGTACTTTTTACATAACTTTTTGCATGTAGTAGTGGCTGAATTCATAGCATTTTGTCTAAACTTGATAGAGTTTGATTTATTGTTAAAATCACATCTTGTGAATTGTACAAAATATTTCTGGCTTTGTGAAATGGTTAAAACACTTGTGTAAGAAATTTAAGTGCTTATTTGCACTATTTTTCAATAGTTATTACAACTACTATAATCTTACCTGAATGCTGGAAAACTTTGCTGATTGAGTTCTACTTTTTCTCAAGTAGAAACGCTGTCAGATTTTCCGGCGTTGTTCGTTGTTAATGCTCTCTGGAGGTGAAAGGTCAGAGAGATTTATAAATATATTATTTCGGAATGACTCATTTTAAAAATGCGAGCGCTATCATGATTTTTTGTTACAACAACGCTCTCTGTGATAATGTATTCTATTGGTTGCTGAAACAGGTGTAGTAATGATGAAATATTGTCATTAAGCCCTACTTTTTTTAAATATAATAATATTTTTTTTTCTCTTGGATTCCTCTAGTTTATAGTCAGCCATCTTAACCACTACATCGCACCTCCTCTGTTCTGAAAACTGCATTTAGTTGTATATTTTAGAGAGAAATAAATTTCTAATCCCTTATACTTTACTAATCCCAATACGGGCACTTTGTTTTTAAACATTTATGTGTGATTATTGTTCTTAAAGGCGTATCTATGTATGAGCTTAATAATAAAGTTTAGATGGAAAAAGGGATGACAATTTTATTCTCCAAAAATATGAATTTCAAAAACGTACGTTTAGTTATTTTTATGAGATGGGGAGATGAATTATTAACTCCGTTGCCATTTTTACTTATTAACAACAAATGTTAAAACAAATTGTGTAATTTTTGGGCATTATAATATTTTATTGTGGGAATAGCACTCGCAAGCAATATGGCCACACTATACTTTATTATAAAACGCACTCATGAAACTCTTGCAATACTGTTAAAGAGAATGACGAAAAATTCACCAAAAACACATACACACACACGTTGACTTACGTAGAAAATGTAAAGAAAAAAAAAGAAGGAAAAAAAATAATACGAAACGCACGCACACTCACACAAAAATATTAACAACCCATCCGACAGCCTACGCGTTAAAGAAAAGTACGTGGGTGTAGAGGAGGGGGTATTAGTGTTTAATATTATTAAAAAGGGGGTATAAATACCGTTTTTTGTTTGTTTTGCACAGCTTGTAAATGTATTGAGTGTTTGTGAATTATTTGTATATGCAGGTGTATTGGCATTGCATTTATTGGTATTGGTAAAGCAAAGCATTGAACATTTTTCTTCTTCTTTCTTATTTTTGTAACGTTTATGACACCATGGCTGATAAAATGGGAAGAAGAAAAAAAAGCAAAAAATTTCTCAAATAATTCCACATTAACAAGCTTTTTGATAACTTTTCTACATACAAAAACGCACACATACTTGCACACGCGATTATATTGAAAAAAAAAATACCGTATTAATGCCTACACTAAATATGGAAAAGAATGAACAAAAAAAACATTGAAACACACAACAGCACAGCAGTGTTTATATTTAATCATCGTTTACGTGTTTATTGTCATTATCATCAACGGCAACGCAAATAATAACAACTACTCTCTGGTCTACTTACACACGAACATTGTAAGCATTATAGTCCACAATTTCATTATTAACAATATAAACATCATTATCTTGTTTTTTTTTTATAAAATGAAATTCTTACTCTCTCTGTCTCTCTTTCGCTCTCTGTTTCATACTCACACTGTTATGAGTTTGCTTGCTACCTCTTGGTTACTTTTTTACACCTATTTTTCGTTGGTGTTGTACTCCTCTATAAATTATTGTTTTCTCTTCAAGTAAACAAACATTTCAAAGCTGTATGTGTAACCAAATTGTTTAGCAGTTTGGCGGGCGTGTGTGTGTGTTGATTTTTTATTTGTTTTTACTCTCTTCGTTTTTTTTTTGCTCTGGCCGGCCTCAATACTCGTGCATAAGTTGCTTATCAGCCAGCCTTTTACTAAAATAACAAAAAAAGCACACACACACTCATTGGATTTTTATTTTTAGTGTGGCTGTGTGTTTAGCTGTTTGGCTGGCTAGCTGACTGACTGCCTTGCTTTGTTTTGTTTTGCTTTGCCTAACGCTATTATTGCCTTCATAGCTGTTGTTGTTTTATGTGCTTTTTTTGTCATTGTTTTTTTTTGTCTTCTTTATTCACATGTATTTTTTCTTGTCTTTTACTTTTGTCATTGTTCTTGTTTTATGATGAAAGCCTAAAAGTATTCTTTAACAAATATCATGTTAAGCATTCTGTTATAAATACTTGTTTACTACAAACCACCCTGTTTGTTGTATGTGCAATTTTAATAATTAATAATTAAAATTACATTGTCGAACAAGGCATATATATAGGCTTTCTGATAAACGCAAAATTGACAGACTGTAGGAAGGAGTTCAGGATGCTTCCGGGCAGAAGATATTGAGTTCGGGTTTCGGAGCGTTGTGATGTACGAGCAATGGCACTACAGATTAGCTGGCTAGAGAATGGTGGAACGACTGGTTAGAACTCCTCTGGGATACCTCCCAAGGGAGATTATAGATTATAGATAAAATATGTATTATTTATTATACGTAGTTTTGAGTTCTTTTGAGCTTTTTCAGCGAAACCGAGCGCTTTTTGTTTCTAAAAAATTAAAAATTTGATAGACACGTGTTAAAGCGTACTTTTAGGCTTAAGCCAAAAAATGCAAAATTTGTGCTGCATGCAGTAAAATTTTTTGCTGCAAGCAGTAAATGCTGCATTCATTTTTCATGCAGCCATTGTAGCATGGAAAAAATTTGCAAATTCTTTAATTGTTTTAAAATTAATAATTAAATTATTTATTAATATAATTAAATTAATAATAATTAGAATTAATATTTTACAAAATTGCGTTAATAAAAAATAAAATTACTATAAAATTTTTTTCTTCCTTTGCAGTTTTATAATGAAACATACCTTAGGGCTTTCAAATATTAATTACCATATTCCTGTATTTGAAAGCAACACAGGGTTGATATATGTTCATGTTAAAGTTATATATGTATGCCTGAAGGTTAGGTTAGGTTAGAGGACGTGTACTTGTCAATTAAGACAAGTACAGTACCCGGAGGTCGAATTACCCATTGTACAACGTCCTAGTTTCTCACACCACTTATGTTGTGTGTGTTAATTAAAAAATTAACAAAAAAAAAATTAATTGTATAAAAATACATGAGTGGTGGGAACTACAGTTTAAAGTCGACTCCGAACGACAAATTTTTGAGAAACATTTTCATGGCAATTTTATTTACTCTCAGAGTTTTTGCTAGAAATCTGCTGAGAGGAAGTCGCCGAAGAAATACTTTTTGTGTTTTGTCTTGATGTCTGGCCTGGTGCTCGAACCCTGGCTTTACGTCTAGTAAGCCAACACACTACCTTCTAGACTAAGGCGACTTCATGTATGCCTGAAAGTATGACTGCCTTCCAAAATGTTAGTTCCTATGTATTTGAACTAAGTATCGTGTTTCATAATGCCACTGTACAAAATATATACAATGTATTCTATTTCAAAACGTCGTCAATGTGTATTTTTAACGCAGTCAAAAAGCAATCAGGTATCGGGTTTATAATTGATGTATTGTTTGGTTACTTTGCATATCTACATTGTTTATATACACTAGTAGTACTGCATACAAACTTTGTATTGATACATTTTGGAAGGCAGCCTATTTGAAATGCTGCATGAAAAATGAATGCAATATTTACTGCATGCAGCACAAAATTTTAATGCATGCGGCACAAAGTTTTACTGCATGCAGCACAAAATATTGCTGCATGCAGCACAAAATATTGCTGCATGTAAATTTTACATTTTTGCATGTAAATTTTGCATTGAATGTGTAAAAAGTCATACTTATCTCTCAAGGAATCGCCTGGCTGAATATCCTCTCTGGCACTGAACTGTATACTTCAGTTTGTTAACACAAAAGGATAGGGAGATTGGCATACCATTTACAGATTGAGTACAGTACAATAGATCGTTTGGTTGCAATAGTAGGGCGCCTCTTTACGACAATAATAAAAATCGTGAAGTCTCGTAGGTAGTGTGTGGTTCAAACCCCAGTTCGAACAAAAACGAAAATGAAAAAAAAACATTTGTTTGGCGACATTCTCTCAGTAGTCTTCTGTAAAAAAACTCTGAGAGTAGGTAAACAAACAATGCCATGATAAGCTTATCCAAAAATTTATCGTTTGGAGTCGAGTTATAACGCCACTCATGGATAAAATTAGCACACACAACATGAATGATGTGAGAAGCTACGTCATAATCCTGACTAAAGGGTTTTAATGACCAATAAAGTAATGAAGCTTAGAGGTAGAAACAAATCGACCGTTCATGACCTTTATGCTCATTGTTGTGTTTCGCCTTGTATCTAATAATTAGAAGAGCATCGCTGCTTATCATAAAAATTAAAGAAAATATTTGCTGTGAGTTTTGAATTTTTTATTTCCGTTTATAAACAGTTTTACAATTTTTTACAGTTAAATTATGAATGAAAACAATCTAAACGGGTAAACTGGTGCCTAAATAGTTTACTTAACCCAAAATTTTTTATTAAAATCATTAAGTTTTTATTGTAAATTTAATTTTGTTGTTTCTTGTTGTTAAATTGCATAAGTTTTATTATTCAATTGTTAATATTTTCTAACACACTGAAATACATACATAGCTTACCATGAGAATTAAGATATTAAAAATAAATCAACAAATTTGACATGATCTATAATCGTTAAATGTACACTATATTATATAAAACAAATAAAAAATTAAAAAAAAACATAAACAAGTAGCTGAAATCCCCTTTATGTAACTTTTACTTTAAATAATAATAAAAAAAAATAAATTAAAAAACAAACAAGAATATTAAAAATTATTACAATTATATTTTTAATACAATAATAATAATAAGCAGTTTAAAAGAAAAAAAATCAAGAAAAAACAATGTCAAGAGTTTTTAAATGCCACAACAAAAGCAACAAATAACAGAAGCAGTGCAAAATTGTAATTGAAACACAAAACAAAACATGTTACACTTTACATTACAAGTGTAAAAAATTTGTTTTAAAAACCCCACAAAAATAAAACAAAAAATTTGTTATAAATTTTTCTTCAAGAGACAGAAAAATTACGATTATTATGAAATGTTTGTTAACAGGTTTTTCCTAACGTATCTCATGAAAAAGTCAACAATTTTTTTAATAAAATTTAGTCTACTTTTATCGTTTTCTTTAAAGTATTTTTTTATTTTTATTTTCGGTCTGGTAATGTTAATTTTCGAAATTTCCAAAATGTATGTAAATTTTTCTATTAACCGCGCCTTGAATATTATTTCGTGGCTTAATAATGATCGTTTTAACCGTTTTTAACATTAACAAAATCATACAATTATGCCCCTAATGGTTGATTGTTTTGTGGTTTCTTTTTAATCACCACACACACCATCAGAACCTTTTGGAGGGACAACACACATGCAATGCGATACCAATTGTTACAAAAATCTGATGACGCTGAAAACGCCTTGAGTTGTAGGCTAAGAAAATAGAAAAAGGAGAATAAACAAAAAAACCAAATTTTTAAAATGGTTAAATACGACCGTTTTATCTCCTATTTACTGAAATTCATGTAAGGAATCTAAAGCCGCCACAAATTCTTTCCCATTATGCCCCCCATTCAAGAATTGTTTTATTTCAGGCTGCCATCTTCAAACAAAAGTTAAACAATACTTACATAAAGGGTCGCCAAATAACTTTTTCTTTTTTGAAAATGCTTTAAAAAAAAAACTACTGAATATTTTCTCAAATTTCTTTTTTATTTGAAAGTACAATCCTTCCGGTTAATAATGGAAAATAATTTCATTCAATTGGCTGCCTCGGCTGGCCATGCAGTAAACTACATGATCGGTCCAATTTTTAAGCACATTATCGATTGTGTGCAGCTGTATTTCACCAATGGCTTCACGAATATTGTCCTTTAAAGCGTCAATTGTCTCTGGCTTGTCGGCACCCCACAAATAATAGTCCAACGGTGCCAAATCGCAGCTCCGAGGTGGCCAAACGACATCAGCTCAGCGGCGATAATGCGATCTTCAAAAACAGGGCTCAAAACATCGAGTGTAGCTTCGGCTGTGTGGCACGTAGCGTCGTCCTGTTGAAACCAAATGTTGCCAATATCCTCCTCTTCAATTTTTGTCAACAAAAATTCGTTCAACATGGCCCGATAACGATCGCCATTGACTATAACGGCCACTCCTTGTTCATTTTCGAAGAAAAATGGCCCAATTATGCCTCTGGACCAAAATCCGCACCAAACAGTGACTCGTTTTGGCTGCGTCGGCTTTTCAAAGTATGCGTGCGGGTTTTCTGTGCTCCAAATGCGACAATTTGGCTTGTTTACATACCCGCCAAGATCAAAATGAGCTTCATCTGAAAAGATGATTTTTTTTGCCAAAATCGGCATCTTCTGGTATAGAAGCCTATAAGCAGCATGGCCAGCATAGGTAGCCATTTTAATGAAATTATTTTCCATTATTAACCGGAAGGATTGTACTTTCAAATAAAAAAAGAAATTTGAGAAAATATTCAGTAGTTTTTTTTTAAAGCATTAAAAAAAAGTTATTTGGCGGACCCTTTATATAAAGCTATGCTCACTTACATAATTTGTCATTACAATCCTTTGATTACAACCTAGCTTCCCACACCACCCATGATGTGTGTGTTAAATTTATCCATGAGTGACGGCATTTATAGTTTGAAATCGACTCCGAATGAGGGATTTTTGAGAAATTTTTCATGGCAATTTTATTTTACTCTCAGAGTTTTTGCCAGAAATCCGGTGAGAGGAAGTCACCGAAGAAATATTTTTTTTTATATTTTCGTTTTGATGTCTGATCTGAGGTTTGAACCGTGGCCTAATAAGCCAACACACTCCCTACCAGACTACGGCGACTGTATTGGAAACACATACTGAAACGAAAAGCTTGTATAGAACTTTTCTCTCGAAAACTGCCAAGGCAGCTGTACCGGTTCGTCGTAGAGATCGACTTGCAGAGCATAAGATTCACCACTGGCGGGTCCTAGTAACTTAATTGCCTACTGAGACGATAATAGCATCAGTTGGCAAGAATAATTCTACACTTGATCCCCAAACGGACATCATTTTCGGCGGTGATAACGAATACCAGGGTAAATAAATTCATTAACAACGACGATGGTATAGTTATCAGTTCCAACCTGGGATTCAATATGCCACACATCCCTACTTGTGGACAGCATACGAGTACTTCATTTTGCCCTCATTTACTGCCAGACTCATTTTGGCAATAACATTCCACTTGATACACTTAAAGATGTGACTTTGGATGTGGTTTGGCGAAGTCTGCCATCTTCAAAGTAAAGTTAAAAAACTCATATAAAGCTACGCTCACTTACTTAATTTGTCATTTACAACCCTTTATTTAGGATTACAACCTAGCTATCCACGATTGACGGCATCTACATTTTGAAGTCGACTCCGAACGGGGGATTTTTTAGAAATTTTTCATGGCAATTTTATTTTACTCTCAGAGTTTTTGCCACAAGACTGCAGAGAGGAAGTCGCCGCCACTCATGCAAAAAATTAACACACACCCATGTGCTGTGAGCAGCTAGGTCGTAATCCTGGCTAAAGCGTTCGAATGACCAATTAAGCAAAGCAAACACATACAGACCAGAGATCAGCTATGAGTATTCAAAAAGATGAGTAGAATCGAATCATACACATAGTTTCTGATACTTATACGCATTCATACTTATTTTAATATCATACTCATACTACTCATATTCATACTTTGAAGTACTCATCATACTCATACTTAACAACACGTATGATGTTGTTGATTTCTAATCTCCATAACTCACCATTTACAAGAATTACAAAATAAATATGATTCGCGTACGAGCAATAAAATACTCACTAAATGGTTGCGTGTTTGCTCTGTTTGCTGCTTATGAGTCTTATTTCTTTTTTTATAAATGCAACAACAACTAAGACTGTAAATTTTAATGAATGATTCGAGTCGCTCGAATCATTTATAAGTATTTTTCTAAAGTTATGAATCTGAATGAGTAGGCTTATGAATCAAACATATTTCGAATGGTATGAGCTTGAAGTCATAGTTGTGCGCAAACTCATTGCAACCTGTACTTATAAATCAGTGTTGTAGTGAGTACGAATGAATCAGAGTAATTAAATTTCAATATTGTTGCCTGACTTATATTCAAAATTTCATGAGTGCTTATGAATCTTTAGGTCTGACTCTAAAGACTCGTTCATATTACCATTTATAGGGTAGCCGGCAAATAACAATGAAACTGCATAAGAATTTAAACTGATCTGAAGTGCGGTGATGTGTACAATGACAATGCCCAACAATGCCCAACAATTTTGAATGCATTCACCCAAACACATAACCAATGAACCAGCCACACAGCCATTCTGCCAGCCCCAACCAGCCGACATTCAACATGAGACATAAATTTGACCTCCTGCGATCATTAGACTGGAGCATGGGATCAATAAATGTTTATGTTTGATGTTGTTGTTGTTGCTGTAGTTGTTGTAAATGTTGTGACTTGGCAAAAGTGTCAATGTAATGCAATGATACACATATTTTTTATGTTTGTTAGTGTATGTGTAACGAACGGTTTTACCGAAACAAAATTTTCAATTCAAATTCAAATTCATTCCGTCCGTTCAATGCAATTTAGACGAGTATTGGCCCCAATTTTTACAGGCTGACAGCAACCATGACACACAGCATTGGGCGTATATTTTTTTTTGTTGGTTGCATATAGTGCTGTTGTTGTTGTTGCTGTTATGAATAAGTATTAAAAAATAAAGAGAAAAATATGCAAGAATATATTGATGCTTGATGCTTGAAGTTTGAAAGTTTATTGTTGTTTTGATTTTAGAATTTTGATTATTTTTTTTGTTTGTTTGTTTTTGCATTTTTTTATATTTTTATTACCGTGTGTTGTAGTAGTTGTAATTGCTGTAAATGATCTGGCAGTGGTTGCTAAACCACGAAAAGTTAATAAAATTCAACAAAAATTTGTTTTTTTTAAATTGAATGACTGTTTTATTGGATGGTAACCAAGAACTATGGTGATATCTGTAGTCGACATTCTTTTTTATATATCCCAGAATTCTCGGGCTCACCTATTTGGCTTGTTTTCATTTACATGCGATCAGAGATGTTGAGGTGTGTCTTTATAATATGGCACATAGTAGTTTCTCTCCTGCTTACGATTCTCTTATTGTCTGCCTTTGTGCGAGCCAATTTTGGGGACTACAATGAGAGTAGAAGGGACGTATTTTCAGAAGAGAAAAGCGGGAGCAGGAAACACGGTAGCTTGTGAACATCCAGTTGTACAGAAGTTGATATGACAGTCAATAATTTTTCAAAAGGACCATGCATCTGACCGAAGGTTTCCAGAGCCCGAAGCATCTTTCTGCAATGATGATAACGAAAATTTAGTTAATAATAAAGGGTCCGCCAAATAACTTTTTTTTAAATGCTTTAAAAAAAACTACTGAATATTTTCTCAAATTTCTTTTTTTATTTGAAAGTACAATCCTTCCGGTTAATAATGGAAAATAATTTCATTCGAATGGCTGCCTGGCTGGCCATGCAGTAGCCTACACCAGAAGATGCCGATTTTGGCAAAAAAATCATCTTTTCAGATGAAGCTCATTTTGATCTTGACGGGTATGTAAACAAGCAAAATTATCGCATTTGGGGCACAGAAAACCCGCACGCATACATTGAAAAGCCGACGCACCCAAAACGAGTCACTGTTTGGTGCGGATTTTGGTCCAGAGGCATAATTGAGCCATTTTTCTTCGAAAATGAGCAAGGAGTGGTCGTTATAGTCAATGGCGATCGTTATCGGGCCATGTTGAACGAATTTTTATTCACAAAAATTGAAGAGGAGGATATTGGCAACATTTGGTTTCAACAGGACGGCGCTACGTGCCACACAGCCGAAGCTACACTCGATGTTTTGCGCCCTGTTTTTGAAGATCGCATTATCAGCCGCAGAGCTGATGTCGTTTGGCCACCTCGGAGCTGCGATTTGACACCGTTGGACTATTATTTGTGGGGTGCCGTCAAAGATAAGTGTTACGCCGACAAGCCAGACACAATTGACGCTTTAAAGGACAATACTCGTGAAGCCATTGGTGAAATACAGCTGCACACAATCGATAATGTGCTTAAAAATTGGACCGATCGTGTAGGCTACTGCATGGCCAGCCGAGGCAGCCATTTCAATAAAATTATTTTCCATTATTAACCGGAAGGATTGTGCTTTCAAATAAAAAAAGAAATTTTAGAAAATATTCAGTAGTTTTTTTTTAAACATTTCAAAAAAAAGTTATTTGGCGGACCCTTTACGTAAGGGGTTATAAGGTTATGGAGGTAATACTTCTCTATGGTACTAAGAGGCAATAGCGACTTAAATTTCGCCATTTGAAAAGATATTGTGCAGAACCCAATCATGATGACAATCCTGCTGATACTTTATTTCTTTAAGGTCAGAGGAAAAGTGCACAGTGCTCATTGTTTTGTTTTGGAAAAGGACTATAACTACAACTAGAGGGGTATAAGCTCCCTCCCTTAGATATAACGTAGTTACTAGTGGATTGTGTGAACCCCTTAAGCCACATGTCACAACCAGACCTTTATACCATGTCATATCCTGGAGAAAACCTATAAAAACCAAGTCGCCATAAAATATCTTTATGTCGATTCCAAGACAACATTCCATAACCCAATAACCGTTCGTTTTTTATCGCATAGTCTGAACTTGATATTCCTGCTAAGCTGTTGAGGTTATACAGTATTATGGGGAGTATCTCGTGCATTTCATTCAATGCAAGAAATGACTTCGCCAAACCGTTACGTCTTTAAGTGCATCAAGTGGAATGTTATTGCCAAAATGAGTCTGGCAGTAAATGAGGGCAAAATGAAGTACTCGTATGCTGTCCACAAGTAGGGATGTGTGGCATATTGAATCCCAGGTTGGAACTGATAACTATACCATCGTCGTTGTTAATGAATTTATTTACCCTGGTATTCGTTATCACCGCCGAAAATGATGTCCGTTTGGGGATCAAGTGTAGAATTATTCTTGCCAACTGCTACTATTATCGTCTCAGTAGGCAATTAAGTTACTAGGACCCTCCAGTGGCTAATCTTATGCTCTGCAAGTCGATCTCTACGACGAACCAGTACAGCTGCCTTGGCAGTTTTCGAGAGAAAATTTCTATGTAGGCCATTCGTTTCAGTATGTGGCAACTAATAATGAGCGGCTCAGCGACACGGATGTTGTTCATAAAATTAACATCCATCGTTTATGTTAGCTCAGCCATGACGTTCGAATAGAAGATAATAAAGGGTCTGCCAAATAACTTTTTTTTTTGAAAATGCTTTAAAAAAAAACTACTGAATATTTTCTCAAATTTCTTTTTTTATTTGAAAGTACAATCTTCCGGTTAATAATGGAAAATAATTTCATTCAAATGGCTGCCTCGGCTGGTCATGCAGTAGCCTTCGCGATCGATACAATTTTTAAGCACATTATCGATTGTGTGCAGCTGTATTTCACCAATGGCTTCACGAATATTGTCCTTGACGGCGTAACGCTTATCTTTGACGGCACCCCACAAATAATAGTCCAACAGTGGCAAATCGCAGCTTCGAGGTGGCCAAACGACATCAGCTCTGTGGCTGATAATGCGATCTTCAAAAACAGGGTGCAAAATATCGAGTGTAGCTTCGGCTGTGTGGCACGCAGCGCCGTCCTGTTGAAACCAAATGTTGGCAATACCCTCCTCTTTAATTTTTGTGAACAAAAATTCGTTCAATATGGCCCGATAACGATCGCCATTGACTATAACGGCCACTCTTTGCTCATTTTCGAAGAAAAATGGCCCAATTATGCCTCTGGACCAAAATCCGCACCAAACAGTGACTCGTTTTGGGTGCGTCGGGTTTTCTGTGCCCCAAATGCGACAATTTTGCTTGTTTACATACCCGCCAAGCTCAAAATTAGCTTCATGTGAAAAGATGATTTTTTTTTGCCAAAATCGGCATCTTCTGTAGGTCGATCGCAGGCCCCCTTAGCGAAGCGAAAACGCATTGGATGGTCAATTGGCTTCAACTCCTGAACCAATTGGACTTTGTATGGCGTCATACCAAGGTCTTTATGCAAAATTCGTCTCAATGATGTCTCCGAAATGTTCAAATTGTTGAGAACGACGGTGAATTGATGTTGCTTCACGCACACTTTCAGCCATAGCAGCAATATTCTCGGGTGTACGCACTGTTTTTGGCTTTTCACGCTTTGGTTTATCGATGAGGATGCCAGTTTCTTTCACTTTTTTCACAAAATAACGAACATATGGAGCTGACGGTGCTTCTCTTCTTCTAAAATCTGTACGCAATATTCGCACACATTCTGCAACATTACTATGATTTTCAAAGTAATGTCGCAATATTTCCCAGCGTTGTTCTAGCGTATACACAACCATATTCGTTCAGCGGACGATAAAACTAATTAAATAGTTGAAAAAAAAAACGTTAGATGGCGGACCCGATATTACAAATAGATGCAGAAATCTGTGTACGTTAGTGTAGAACAGTTAAATTGAGGAAACCGTGTCATCGATTGGAGTGACACCTGGAAGGAACTGTTAAGGCAGTTCTAGTCCAACATACAGGTTTTTCAGGCTTCCTAGGTAAGATTCAGTTGCATTAACAACGTTCTAGGATAAAAGGGTTGCCATTTATCGTTTTCTTGAGATTTTCATTTTAGTATTGGGCATTGTTTAATAGGGAATCTCTGCTTTCCTTATCCATTAAAGCATTCTGTTTACATGCTGTAATATTTTAAAATGCTTGGATATTTTTTTTTTTTTCGTTTTTGATTGAAGAAAAAAACCAACTTTTACGAGTATTACAACACAGGTTGTCCTAAATTTATTTTTTTTATTCCTTTGCATGGTATTTTCATCAAAATATGATTTTTTTAACTTCTTTTAAAGTTATTTTATATTTTTGGGTGTAATTTAAAGTCGTTTTTTTTTTCTTTTTTTTCTCTGAATTGACAATGTCGGTGCCATTTGTGGCTTTAAAGAATGAATTTTTTTTTTTTTTTGTTAAAAATTTTATATTTTTTAGCACAATAACATGAGGAGAAAAAAAATATTTCCAAGAGGGAATGACTAAGACTTTGAATATTTTTAAAAATGTTTTTACTCTGTTGTATTAAATACATTAAAACATTTGTAAAATGCATGGGTTTATGAGATTATTGTGTTGTTTTTTTTTTTGGTTTCATTTTAGAAAGGTTTCTCGTTAAATGTACTAAATTTTGGTTAATTTGTGTCATTTAGTGGCAATACACTTGAGAAAATCACTTTTTGAAAATGGATTGAATTGAAATCGATTGAAATGAATCAAATGGATTTGATTTTTAACCATTTTTGGTTAAGATAATTTGAAAGTATGTATGTATGTATGTATTATGTTATCGGCATTACTATTGATCAAAGCGATTTATTAAAACATTATTTAATCGTATATGATTTAATGATTGATTGTAAGAAATTGTTTGACCATGAAAAAAATATGGATTAACTGTGGGAAAATATATGTTAACATGGAAGACTTTAATGCAAGATAAGTTTTATGTACTTATTTTTGTGTTAAAAATAAATAAAGTTATGGAGAGTTAAGCCCATTACGTTTACATATGGCTCTGTCCAGTTAGTACAGGTTAGGTTAAGTTGGCGTGGTAGCTTTAATTTACCAAAAAAGCTCACTTGAGCACGCAAAGCGGCCCGTTGTGATACCACAGGTGAACGCAGCCTCTGCACTGACCAAGTTCCTCCGATCCAAGGAGGGGAAAACCAGCCAGAAAGTTCGATAAACGAGGCTATGTCCTTGATATCAATGGACGATAGCTTTGTCAAGCTGACAAGGGTCGGTGAGCCAAATACCCTATATCTGCATCCCGCAAGTGATGGGCATTGGCAGAGGAAGTGGATGACAGTCTCCTTCTCCTCGGCGGATCTGCATCCACGGCAGAAGTCGTTAAATGGGAGTCGCATTCTTTCCGCGTGTCTACCCATAACACAGTGGCCTGTAAGCATGGTAAGCAGATTGGCTCTCTAATTGAGTTTGGGATTGAGGATCAGGCCCAGCCTAGTCCCATTTATACTAGGGATGGTGAAGGTCGGGACCTTGTATCTCCTGGTGAAAATAATTGTATCTGTCTTGGTGGGATTAGCGGATAATCCAAAAACCCTGCACCAGTCCAGTATAATCGATAACGCCAAGTTCAGTTTATCCGACAGAGTCTGCGGGCATATTCCCGATGCAGCAATGGCAATATCGTCAGCATAGGCTATGACGTTATTACCAGAGCATTCAAGTCTTCTCAGGAGTGAGTTGATTGCGAGATTCCAGAGAAGTGGAGATAGAACACCACCTTTTGGTGTACCTCTGCAGACCATTCTCTGACATTGCGAGGCCCCCAATGTGGAGGTTATTATTCTCGATTTGAGGAGGAGCTCAGTAAACCTGACCAGATTCTGATCCAGGTTAAGACAATTAAGAGCCCCAACTATAGCATCCGGGTTGACGCCGTTGAATGCACACTCAATGTCCAGGAAAATGGCCAGAGTGTATTCCTTAACGTACAAGGATTTCTCCACCCGTGAGATAAGGGAGTGCAGTGCAGTCTCCACTGATTTACCCCTCGTGTAGGCGTGTTGGGATGAGGATAGAAGTAATGGATCAATCGAGGCCCTAATATGAATATCAAGGACTCTTTCCAGTATCTTCAAAAGAAAGGAACAAAGGCTGATAGGTCTGTAGTCACCGGCTTTAGTGTTGGACGGTTTCCCAGCCTTTTGAATGAAGATAACCCTAGATATTCTCCAGCTCCGAATGCAGATGAGCTTAAGACTAGCGTTATAGATGGCAAGCAGCAGTTAGTACATTTCATGCACAAAGTATTTGAAACAATATTTAATTCGATAATAAAGATGGATGCCAGTTTGAGTAGAACTAACTTTTGCGATGCCTGGTACATACATGTGTCTGCTGCTTTCTACGGCTTAAAAATATGTTGATTCCAGCGAGAGCTTCTAGATGTTGTCATGTTTATTAGACAATGAAGAATATTTCGTAACGTGTGCATTAAAATCCGTAAACGAACATTCGAAGTTTGTCCGATTTAAGCTTCAAAGTATTGGACCTCTTATCAATGACTTACTCGGCTGACGTTTGCAAAAGTAGTAAAGGGTCCGCCAAATAACTTTTTTTTTTGGAAATGCTTAAAAAAAAACTGCTGAATATTTTCTCAAATTTCTTTTTTTATTTGAAAGTACAATCCTTCCGGTTAATAATGGAAAATAATTTCATTCAAATGGCTGCCTCGGCTGGCCATGCAGTAGCCTACACGATCGGTCCAATTTTTATGCACATTATCGATTGTGTGCAGCTGTATTTGACTAATGACTTCACGAATATTGTCCTTTAAAGCGTCAATTGTCTCTGGCTTGTCGGCGTAACACTTATCTTTGACGGCACCCCACAAATAATAGTCCAACGGTGTCAAATCGCAGCTCCGAGGTGGCCAAACGACATCAGCTCTGCGGCTGATAATGCGATCTTCAAAAACAGGACGCAAAACATCGAGTGTAGCATCGCCCTGTTGAAACCTAATGTTGCCAATATCCTCCTCTTAAATTTTTGTGAACAAAAATTCGTTCAACATGGACTGACAACGATCGCCATTGACTGTAACGGCCACTCCTTGCTCGTTTTCTGGACCAAAATCCGCACCAAACAGTGACTCGTTTTGGGTGCGTCGGCTTTTCAATGTATGCATGCGGGTTTTCTGTGCCCCAAATGCGACAATTTTGCTTGTTTACATACCCGCCAAGATCAAATCATATAAAAAGATGATTTTTTTTGCCAAAATCTGCGTCTTCTGGTACAGGCTACTGCATGGCCAGCCGAGGCAGCCATTTGAATGAAATTAATTTCCATTATTAACCGTAATCAATCATATGCTATTTGATGATAGAATTTCTGTCAGTTATCATAGAAAATTGCTAGTCGCCGTGGTCTAATAGGTAGTGTATTGGCTTAGTAGACGTGAGGCCTCGATTCAAACCCCAGGTCAGGCATTTCCAACTAAACGAAATATGAAAAAATATTTCTTCGGCAACTTCCTCTCAGCAAATTTCTTGCAGAAACTCTGTAAATAAAATTACCATGAAAAGTTTCTCAAAAAAATCTGTCGTTCGGAGACGACTTTAAACAGTAGGTCCCACCACTCATGTATAAAAATTAACACACGCAACATAGGTAGTGTGAGAAACTATCAGCTCCGCCATCTAACGTTTTTTTTTCAACTAATGCTTATTTCGTGAATGGTAACACTTAGCTCATGCCTGATTTGACAGATAATTAGTTTTATCCTTCCGCTGAACGAATATGGTTGTGTATACGCTTGAACAACGCTGGGAAATATTGCGACATTACTTTGAAAATCATGGTAATGTTGCAGAATGTGTGCGAAAATTGCGTACGGATTTTGGAAGAAGAGAAGCACCGTCAGCTCCGTATGTTCGTTATCTTGTGAAAAAAGTGAAAGAAACTGGCATCCTCATCGATAAACCAAAGCGTGAAAAGCCAAAAACAGTGCGTACACCCGAGAATATTGCTGCTGTGGCAAAAAGTGTGCGTGAAGCGCCATCAACATCAATTCACTGTCGTTCTCAACAATTGAACATTTCGGAGACATCATTGAAACGAATTTTGCATAAAGACCTTGGTATGACGCCATACAAAGTCCAATTTGTTCAGGAGTTGAAGCCAATTGACCATCCAATGCATTTTCGCTTCGCTAAGTGGGCCTGCGATCGACTTACAGAAGATGCCGATTTTGGCAAAAAAAAAAAACTCATCTTTTCAGATGAAGCTCATTTTGATCTTGGCGGGTATGTAAACAAGCAAAATTGTCGCATTTGGGGCACAGAAAACCCGCACGCATACATTGAAAAGCCGAAGCACCCCGAACGAGTCAATGTTTGGTACGGAATTTGTTCCAGAGGCATAATTGGGCCATTTTTCTTCGAAAATGAGCAAGGAAGGAGTGGCCATTACAGTCAATGGCGATCGTTATCGGGCCATGTTGAACGAAGTTTTGTTCACAAAAATTGAAGAGGAGGATATTGGCAACATTTGGTTTCAACAGGACGGCACTACGTGCCACACAGCCGAAGCTACACTCGATGTTTTGCACCCTGTTTTTGAAGATCGCATTATCAGCCGCAGAGCTGATGCCGTTTGGCCACCTCGGAGCTGCGATTTGACACCGTTGGACTATTATTTATGGGCTGCCGTCAAAGATAATTGTTACGCCGACAAGCCAGAGACCATTGACGCTTTAAAGGACAATATACGTGAAGCCATTGGTGAAATACAGCTGCACACAATCGATAATGTGCTTAAAAATTGCGCCGATCGTGTAGGCTACTGCATGGCCAGCCGAGGCAGCCATTTGAATGAAATTATTTTCCATTATTAACCGGAAGGATTGTACTTTCAAATAAAAAAAGGAATTTGAGAAAATATCCAGTAGTTTTTTTTAAAGCATTTTCAAGTTATTTGGTGGACCCTTTAGGTTGTAATCCTAACTAAAGGGTTGTAATGATCAATTATTGATGGATCATAGAAAATTACAACAATCTATGCTACAAATTCAATAAAATATCATAATTTCAAGTCCTCCATACTTACTTATTTAATTGGTCATTAGACGCCTTTAGTCAGAGGGTCATATATGATCGTCATATAAAAATGCCATGAAAAGTTTCTCAAAAATCTGTCGTTCGGATTCACCTTTAAACTGTAGATCCTGCCACTCATGGATAAAATTAACACACGGGTGGGTGTTGTGAGAAACTACATCATAATTCTGACTAACCGGTTTGTAATGACAAATTAAGTAAACAAGTTTCGGTTTATATGTATGAGTTTTATTTAAATTTACTTTTGAAAGTAAAAAATGAACAACACTTTACATTAAGCAGACAGCCTGAAATAAAACAATTCTCGAATGAAGGGCATAACTGAAACAAATTTGTGGATCTTATGTTTCGTATATAAACTTCAGGAAATAAAAACGATAAAACGGTTGCACTTTACCATTTCAAAAAAAAAATATTTTTTCCTCCATTTTCTGTTTTTTAGCCTACAAGTCAAGGCGCTTTTATCTTGGTATTTCATTGCATGTGTGTAGTTCCTCTGAAAGTTTTTGTGGTGTGGTGGTTAAAAGAAGACAAGACAATCAACCATAAGAGGCATAATTGTATGATATTGTTAACCTTAAAAACGGTTAAAACGGGCGAACAATATGGGCGAAACTAGTTCATAATTCTAACTGAAGGGCTTTAATGATCAATTAGGTAACTTAGGGCTATACTGCATTAGATGTGGGGCAATAACAGTGGGCTGAGTCCCCTAACTAAGTGAATAGGCCTCTGAGAAGGTTAGGTTAGGTTAGAGGACGTGTACTTGTCAATTAAGACAAGTACAGTACCCGGAGGTCGAATTGACCCATTGTACAACGTCCTAGTTTCTCACACCACTTATGTTGTGTGTGTTAATTTTTTTCGGTAGGCCTCTGAGAATATGCTGTGCATTTATATGATCTTACACTGGATTAATGATTATGATCTATTACTGAATTGAAGTCGCCGTAGTCTAGTTGGTAGTGTGTTGGCTTATTAGACGTAAAGCCAGAGTTCGAGCCCCAGGCCAGGCATCGAAACTAAATGCAAAAAGTATTTGTTCGGCGACTTTCTCTCAGCAGATTTCTGGCAAAAACTCTGAGAGTAAATAAAATTGCCATGAAAAGTTTCTCAAAAAAATCTGTCATTCGGAGTCGACTTTAAACTGTAGGTCCCGCCACTCGTGTATAAAATTAACACACACAACAAAAGTGGTGTGAGAAACTTGGTCGTAATTCTGACTGTAGGGTTGTAATGACCAATTATGTATGTATACTGGATTACACTTTTGAATTTATTTTATTGATGCCAGTGATTAATTTCTGACTGGACAAGATTACCGACCGAATAAGAAAACATTAGTTTGACTCTTTACCCATTTCATGAGGATTTATCTTTAAATCACTTTATAAGAGTTTCAAAGAGATTATCGCTTAACACCCACATTAATCAGCGATTTAACGTTTGTCTCAAAAGGAGTTTAGAAAAACGAAATTAAATCTCCATATGTAGCAAATAGATTTGAAATAAATGCGGCATAACAAATCGTGAACCAAAAATAAAAGTGTGAAATGATTAATTTACTTCGTTTTCTTAATGGTCTACAGTTTGTGGCACGAATGCCGTTGAAATGTGTTGTTGCACAATAATGACCATAACAATTCAATACAGATCATTAGAATGAATATATAAAAAAACATATACATACACACTCATGCAAATATTCAAATTTTTATTTATTGTTTTAAATTACTAAACAAACTAAAAGACCTAAAGACAGACGGACAGTCAGTTATTTGCATACCAAACCAAACCAAAACACTATACTTCCACAAAAAAAGTGTCAAAAAGGGCAAAATAAGTAAGAAGGCCATTTGATGGTCGACTCTTAATGGGTCAAAAAATAGTATATGTATACATACATAGGTGTAAGTGTGTGTATCATAAATGTGGTTTAGTTAGTTAAACCATTAACTTACTGTCGCTTGCCATGGCGTACTTAGACATAAAAATGTTTTATTTTACAAAACTTTTAGTCTCGATTACAAGAAGTATTTTTTTGTTGTTGTCGTAAACCCAATTGTTTTTATTTGCTTTTGCCTAAAAAACTCCTAAAATGCAAATCAAATCGAGTGTGGTAAAGGAACAATAACAACAACAATAACGATAATGTCCATTTAAATGTAATTTTGTTTGAGTTTTTATGAGTTTAAAAGTAGTCGACACTCTAGCTGGTCCATATTTTAGCATATTTGCGTTGCCTTTTATTTCTGTAAGTGGCAGTATGACAGTCGATATGGTTGTTATTCAGTTACTACCATGGATTTGAATATCTAAAACGATTTTGTAAGTTAGACGGCAAATATTTATTACACCATTTCCTTAATAAGAATTTAAAAGTAATATTTTAAATCAAGTTTTTGGTGTAAACAACAGCCATCCTGAATGCAAAAGTCGGTAATAAGGTGACAAGGCAGGTTATTTTTATCTTTGCTTTGGTTCTAGAATATACAGGCATTGAAGATTATTTAGTCGCTGAGGGGATAGGAAAATTGGATAACTTCTCGCACCACCTATGTTGTGTGTGTTAATTTTATAACTGATTTTTTAGCTATTATCTTTTTGGCAACACTGGTTTAACGCTTGCAAATCATTGAATCAAAATGTGTGCTCTGTTAAGAAAGATCATAGCGCGCTTCTTTCATTTTATGGTCAGTTTAATCGACTCACTGAAGCGGCTATTCGGACTATTGTGACTAAATTTCGCACCAAATTTACATTGTTGGACATTAAACCACCAACACGCTTACGTAGAGTGCGAACTGAAGAGAATATCGCAGCTGTATCGGCCAGTGTTAATGATGATCATCAATTATCGATTCGTCGCCGTTCGCAGCAATTGGGCCTCTGTTACTCAACAACGTGGACAATTTTTGCAAAAGGACTTAGGTGTGAAGCCTTTCAAAATACAGCTGGTGCAAGAATTGAACCTGAACGACCTACCGCAACTCAGAATTTTGGGTGAATGGACTCTTGGAAAGTTGACCGAAGATCCACTTCTTTATCGAAAAATTGTGTTCAGCGACGAAGCTCATTTTTGGCTCAATGGATACGTAAATAAGCAGAATTGTCGATTTTGGAGTGAAGATCAGCCAGAAGCATTGCAAAAGCTACCAATGCATTCAGAAAAAGTCACAGTTTGGTGCGGTTTATGGTGGCATCATTGGACCGTACTTCTTCAAAAATGCTGCGAATCGTAACGTAACTGTGAATGGTGAGCGCTACCGTGAGATGATATCCAACTTTTTTTTGCCCAAAATGCAAGAGCTTGACTTGCATGACAAGACGGTGCCACATACCACACAGCACGCGTAACAATGGGACCGGTCAATTGGCCGCCTAGATCGTGCGATTTAACGCCTTTATTCTATTTTTTGTGGGGCTATGTTAAAGATCATGTCCATACAGATAAGCCCGTTTCTATGTACGCATTGGAAGACAACATTGAAGCATTAATTCGTGAGATAGCGGCCGAAATGTTGGAAAGAGTATGCCAAAATTGGACTAAGCGGATGAACCATTTGAGGCACAGTCGCTGTCAACATTTGCATGAAATAATCTTCAAACATTAAATTATATGGACTTTACTATCGATTTAAATAATGATTTCATACATTTTTCTGAATTTCATGTGTTTTATTTTTGAAAAATTTTCCTATAGCTCTTAAAAAATCACCCATTACATGACTGCCGGGTCTTACAGTTTATAATCGAGTCCGAACGGCAAATTTTTGAGAAATTTTTCGTGGCAATTTTATTTACTCTCACAGAAACAACCTAGTTTTATTGGTTGGAGGCCAAAAATACTAGGTTTTCCATTTAAAAAGAAAGTTTCTCAGTTCATTACCCAGCATCGTCGAGTAATATAGAAAGATTGCCGTGTTATTACATTCTATACGAATTGAACATTGGTTGAAGGACTTCAGTATGCTTGATGACTTTCTCAGGACTTCAAAATGTTCTGACCGAGATTGAAGCCTCCTTGGGGAGTATTTAGCATGGCCTACCAAACACCAACAAAGGATAGGGCGCTCTTAATGGTTTTATTTATGGTTCAAACTTGTTTGAGCCTATGATACTGGTGTACTGGCCTAAAAGCAGACTTCAGTCATTTGACTCATTGTTTCTCGTTGGTCTGACAGAGCTATCGTTAACAGATATCAGATCAATCAGTAAATGCCTTGGAATTCCAAGTTGCTTTTCAGCTTTATGACGATACTCTGATATCAAGATCAGTAAATCAGGACTTGTTAGTTAGTTCTGGGGTAAAATGCATCGCGCTATACCCGCCTACAAATGTAGGCGACAGATCGACAAATAACACAGCCCTGCAAATTTGGACTTTTTTGTGCAAATAAGATGGCTCCATGTGTTTCCAAAGGCATTTTGCGTGCTGAACACGAATCAAAAACTTTCCATTTCGTCAGACGGCCGAGTTTTATAAAAATTAATCAGATTTACTTGGCCGCCATAATGGATACGCCATTTTTAATTTTTTAAATCTGAATGAAAATCTGTAATCAGCGACCCCAAATACCACTGAATAACAATTTTCAAGTAAATTTGATTAATTTTTAAGGACCTCCGTAATGTGTTTCTTTTTCTCTTGCACCCCTTGACATAAACCCACTCCCTACTTTAAGGGTGCATGCAAACAATTTGGCTTTGGGCTCATTTTAAAAAGCAAAGATCAGTTGTCAATTTTTCACAATAGCGATGGTTCTTGCACGTCAGTGTTTAGCTCTACAATTTTCCAAAAATGGCCAAAAACGCTATTTTTAGGGGTTTCAACCCCTTTTTTCTCGAAAGTTTTTGAACCCAGATTCGTTTTCAGCGCGCAAAATGCCTTCGGAAACACCCGGAGCCATCTTGACATGAAAAACCTGTATTAACTAGCGATTTGGCGTTCTTTTTTTGAGGCTCTATGCTACTCTTTAAAGCAAAGCGTGCACATACTTGTCGTGGTGCCACAGTAAATTTTTTCTTTACATTTTCGATTATATAGTGGAAATGGTGTAAATATAGTCTAAAAATATAACATTTTTGATCGTGTATTTTTATGAGCTCTCTGGTCATTTGTAGTGCAAAAAGAAAAAAAAAATTTTTTTTGTTGTAATGATTGTTGTTGTTGTTGTCAAATTTTAGTTAGAATTTATATTTAAAACAAATGCTGTTGTTTAGAGTTGAAATTGCAATTGATTTGGTTACATTTACAACACGTTGCACGTTGCACGCTGCTTTTGTTGTCGTCTATGTTGAATGCAACAAAAAAATGTGTTTTTCTTTTGGTTGCGGCGATTTTAATGTGTTTTCTTATGATTTCTTTTAAAAATTTGCGATTTTTTTAAATTTTTTTTTTTTTTGGCTTTTCAGTTAAAATTTTTTGATTGGGTGAGAGGCCTTTAAAATCGTGCCATTATATTGTTGTTTTGTGTGTGTTTCTGTGTGTGTTTTCATTGCGCTGTTTTCAGATCTGAACCATAGCCTGTGGTGTGTAATTAATCTCTATTTACGACATCCTTATAAGAAAAAAAAAATATCGTGATTTTGTATATTTTGATCAGAAACAAAAAAAATAACAAAATAGAAGAAAATAGAAACAAGAAAACGAAGCGAATTAGAAGTAAACACAGAAAAAACATAATAAAACTATAACACGTTCCTTTCTAGCTTGCGACTAATGCCACTTCAGAGTGGCATGTAAAGCAAAAAAAAAAAAAACAAGAATTCAAGTGGGCCTTTTTTTTTCGGTTTCAATATTTAGTTGTAAAATTGTTTTTTAAAAATTAATTAAATAACAACTATTTATTTATAAATAAATGCTTGTGATTCAGCTAAATTAATAATAAACATTGAAACTGAACTGAATGCAATCGTAGTCTTTTATATCCGCCTTAAGATTATGATAAATTAAGTTCCCATAAGATTTTTATCGTTGCCATTGTACAATTAATTCATTGTCTAATGTATAAATATTAATAAATATTAATGGTTTTAATATATTTATTTATTTCATAATATTTATAGATATTTTTCTACAGATAATATTATAACAGCTGCTATATGCTCATAGAGTAGAATGTGTTCAAAAATGTTTTTTTTTACCCTGCAAAATTGCTAAATAACAGCAAGTCGCTCTAGTCTCGCAGGCAGTATGTTGACTTTTAGTAGACGCTAGCTCGTGGTTTAAACCCCAGCTCAGACATATCGAACAAAACGAAAATATGAAAAAAAAAATATTTCTTCGGCGACTGCCTTTCAGCAGATTTCTGCCAAAAACTCTGAAAGTAAAATAAAATTACCATGAAAAGTTTCTCAAAAATCTGTTGTTCTCAATCGCCTTTAAACTGTAGGTATCGCCACTCATGTATAAAATTAACACACACAACATAATTAGTGTGAAAAGGTAGGTTATAATCCAGACTGAGGGCTGTAATGACCACTTCTGTATGTATGTATGTATGTACCTTTAAGTCGCCGTGTTCTCGTAGGCAGTATTTTGGCTTTAGTAGACCCTAGCCCGTCGTTCAAACCCCAGATCAGATCTCTCGAATACAACGAAAGATGGAAAAATATTTCTTCGGCGACTTCCTCTCAGCAGATTTCTGGTAAAAACTCCGAGAGTAAAATAAAATTGTCATGAGAAGTTTCTCTAAAATCTGTCGTTCGGAGTCTACTTTAAACTGGTCCAGCCACTCATAAATAAAATTAACTCACACAACGAGAGTCGTAATCCTGACTAAAGTATGACAGCCTAACATACATAAATACATACATAACATAATTGGCCATTACAACCCTTCAGTCGGGATTACGGCCTTACGACCTTTACCGTTTAACGTCGACTCCGAACGACAGATTTTTGAGAAACTTTTTCATGGCAGGTTTATTTTACTCTCAGAGTTTTTGCCAGAAATCTGCCGAGAGGAAGTCGCCGAAGAAATTTTTTTTTTCATATTTAGTTTTGATGGGATTTGAATCCGGACTTTACGTCTAATAAGCGAACACACTACCTACTAGGGATGCCAAACGGGATCGATTTTTAAAAATCCCGGGATTCGGGATTTCGAAATCCCGATCCCGAAATCCCGGGGTTTTTCGGGACAATTCGGGATCGAAAAATCCCGAAATATCCACAATGATCACAATCAGAAACTTTACCTTGTTTCCATGCATCACATGCCATTCCACTTGAAAGATACTTACCATTGACCCTGTATAATTAACGTTCGAGCAGGCCCGCTCACATCCCACTATCTGTCTTTGACACAAATGCATGTCTCAGGGTGGTTCGTCTCTTAAAGGGGTTTGTAGCTGCCAAATTGCTACAATCAGTTTTATTACTCAATGTTGTAGTAAAGCATTTTCCAGGATTAATGACATTCTATCCAGGACAGAGTTTTGTTTCCTGAGTTGTATTTAAATTCGTTCTGCCAGTCCCATAGGTTATAATTAGTCTCTCAACGTTGTATACATTCAATGCATCATTCTTGAGTTGCGTCCAAGGTATTTTTGCGAGACTTCTGCATATCATTGTGGCTTGCTTTGCCCTGCTTGAAGTGCGTCAGTTCGCGTTAGTTTATTGTCAGATACATATCTGTTAGGAATCCATCTATCTGCCATTTAAAGACGCCTTCGTTGCATGATTAAACTTTTTATAAAATCTTCCGTTTTCAGTCGATTAACTGAGACAAACTATTAGCAGTTGTCCCCCTACACATGCAGTGCAATGCGTTGGAAACTGTTTTCTAAAGGATTTATTATTTTCAGACCACTGCCTCTGACGAGAATCGAGCACACAACCATCATAGTCGTAGATTGGTACATGGATAGGTTAGGTTAGGTTAGAGGACGTGTACTTGTCAATTAAGACAAGTACAGTACCCGGAGTTCGTATTGACCCATTGTACAACGTCCTAGTTTCTCACGCCACTTGTGTTGAGAGTGTTAATTTTATACATGACTGGTGGCCGTTTAAAGCCGACTCCGAATGACAGATTTTTTTTGAGAAACTTTTTCATGGCAATTTTATTTACTCTCTGAGTTTTTGCCAGAAATTTGCTGAGAGGCAGTCGCCGAAGAAATACTTTTTTATTTTTGTCTTGATGTCTTGCCTGGGTCTCGAACTCTGGCTTTACGTCTAATAAACTAACACACTACCTATTAAACTACGGCGACTTCTAGATTGGTACATTGTTCATTAGAATTTTGTATGAAACTGATTTCGTTAGTTTTTTTTTTGTGATAAAAAGTCATCAAATTTTATTCACAAACTATTTATTGCTATGTACGCTGTACAAAACTGTTAAACTATTATAAAACAACAAGAAGAGAAGGTCGTTTGAACAATAAAACAGACAACGTAACCTCAACTGACAATACAGGCAGAACTTTTACTTGAACATTTTAATTGTTTTTTTTTATTTTTATTTTATTTTATTTGTAAAACAAAACAAATTAATTAATTATTTTGGCATAAAGCCGCAACAAATTGTCTAAATGAGAGATTTCAAATGATTTCGTTGGTAATTAAAATTACCAAATGACTGGTAATTTTCAAAAATCAAATGAGATGTGATGGTCCACCACACCAACAAAGTAAATGTAAAATTTTTAATTGCGATTAATAATTGATTTTGAAAATTTATTTCATTCAGGCAGGATTCGTTGTAGTGATTAATTCCAATCAGTATCAGTTATGGGTGGCAAGCTTGTGTTTAATTATTCTCTCACTTTTCAACTAAAAATTAAAAATTTGAAAGGAGCACAATTAACCAAAAAAAACAATAACAAATAAATTTAATGCCTTAAAAGTACTTTTTAAAATTAATTTAATTTAAATAAGAATTTTGTGTTTAATTAAAAACAGGGCGTGTTTTTTAATTTAATAATCCTAAGCAAAGCAAAAATTCTTAGTTTTTAACATTTACTTGCGCGAAAAACAATAGCCACGTACATGTACTCCACTCGTACATATAGATTAACCTTTAATAAATCATTTTAAAATATCGAAAAACCCGAAATATTTTAAATAAAAAATTATTTACGTTTTATTTGATTTTAAAACAATTCCCTTTTTTTTTTGTTTAATTTCGTTTGAATTTTTTTTCTTTAGGTTTCTTTAATGATTTATTTTCTTTGATTAAAGGCCACACCTTACGTTTGCCCAAAACATAAATTGTTTGCATTTCGTATTGAAAAAAAGGGAAAAGAAGTCGAAACTTCAATGGCAAATTAGCAACACAGGCGAACAGTTTCTTTTTTTTTCGGTGCATTGTTCATAGTGAAGGATAAGCACTGAAAAATACATCAACACTGTTTCAACAATCTCTACAATAGCACAGAGAAGCAAAGCCAGAATAATGGACTACTTCAAGCCTGGCAAAACATTTTATTGGAGCTTGTAATGATTAAGCTGATAGTGATATTGGCACAGGTCGGTTGTACTATCTCCTAAACGTATAACATGGTTATTACAATTTCGAAAAGATTTGGGGATTGCATTAGAGACTGGCTGCTACTTGGTTTGAGAAAAGTTAGCAAATAATCGTAAGTCGCCGTAGTCTAGTAGGTAGTGTGTTGGTTTATTAGACGTAAAGCCCGGATTCGTATCCCAGGTCAGACATCAAAACGAAATATAAAAAAAAAATATATCTTCGACGACAACATGAGTCATGTATAAAATTAACACATACCACTTAAGGGGTGTGAGAAGCTAGGCCGTAATCCTGACTGAAGGGTTGTAATGGCCAATTATGTATGTATGTATGTATGTAGCAAGTAATCGCGGCTTAATCCAGGGAGAACGGAGGTGGTACTTTTCACTAAAAGTTAGGTTAGGTTAGGTTAGAGGACGTGTACTTGTCAATTAAGATAAGTACAGTACCCGGAGGCCGAATTGACCCATTGTACAACGTCCTAGTTTCTCACACCACCTATGTTGTGTGTATTAATTTTATACATGAGTGGTGGGACCTACAGTTTAAAGTCGACTCCGAACGACAGATTTTTGAGAAACTTTTTCATGGGAATTTTATTTACTCTCAGAGTTTTTGCCAGAAGTCTGCTGAGAGGAAGTCGCCAAAGAAATACTTTTTGTATTTCGTCTTTGATGTCTGGCCTGGGGCTCGAATCCTGGCTTTACGTCTAATAAACCAACACACTACCTACTAGACTACGGCGACTTCACTAAAAGTTACAAGCCTATGTCTTTTCTTTCATTGACACCTTAAACTCAAGGATGAGACACATACCTTCTTAATTCCGAATAGTAAAAGTAACAAAATGTCAGGGGAAATATATTGTCTGGAACCTAGGATAACTTATTGAACCTATATGGTAACGATTAGACCTATCTAAGGATGCCCGAACAGCAGAACAACTAGTAGAACAGATATCTTCAACTTGTTACGGCGTATATGTTGGCGCTGAAAATAATTGTAAGCCTCTCTTCGTTGGACATTTATTGTAAAGTCTTGGCAGTAAAAACTATTCGGCGCCTCTGGGGGACAATGGTACGGATCAAATATCGGACACTTTAATATCGTAGGGGAATTTGAAACTGTTAAGAGTATTGGCTACATACTATAACTCTTCAGTGAAGTTTAGAATGGCCAGCTTTCGAAATAGAGGTTTGGGAAAATGGTGCAAGGCACCTCGTTAACAATTTAGTTTAGATTTTCACGTATGATTCGTGGGCTGGTTGCACTCATAAGAATACGGGGTAAATACAATATCTTCTAGACATAAGTGACGATCGTACTGATTGCAGTAAAGATTATAACAAGGAAGTATACTAAAATACTTTCTGTCGTGAATCTCTTAATAAGATAGCGAAGCAGTACGATATTCATAGCCTAAAAGTACGGGGACATAGTGGTGTTCTAGAAAACTGCTCACGAATTGAACTTTCTTTAGAGATTTCTACTTTGCAAATCCTTTTAAGCCAATGTAGTTATGGATTTTGACAACTCCGTGTGGTCGTCTGCGAACACTGGCAGAATAGCTCAGAAAATCAGGAAAAATTTGTGTGGAGGACTTAGGAAAAGTCATGCAAGATGCATTGGTGTTGGACATATAGCTTGGATTTCTAGAAACCAAGTAAAGGAAGAAGCTTTTCTTCACCTGTTGGTTGTATGTACAGCGTTATGTTGGAAGAAGGAGAAAGAATCTTTCTGCCTAAGTTCCAATCTGTCAGACGGCGAGAAAGCTTTCATCACGGCCTTTGAATTTGGGAACTTAAGAAGTCGTCATAGTCTAGTTGGTAGTGTGTTGGCTTATTAGACGTAAGGCCCGCGTTCAAACCCCAGGCCGACTTACTCTCAGCAGATTTCTGGCAAAAACTCTGAGAGTAAATGAAACTGCCATGAAAAGTTTCCTTAAAAATCTGTCGTTTGAAATCGACTTTAAACTGTAAGTAACGTCACTCATGTGTAAAATTAACACACATAATATAAGTGGTGTGTGAAGCTAGGTCATAATCCTGACCGAAGGGTTGTAATGACCAATTATGTATGTATGTATGTATGTATGTATGTATGTATGTATGTATGTATGTATGTATGTATGTATGTATGTATGTATGTATGTATGCATTTATGTATGTATGTATGTATTTATGTAAGAATGTTCTATAAATTAAAGCATTCAGAGAGCACCCTGATCCGCAGGAGAAAATAACATAAACAACATAGATCAGAGCCGCCTCTAGGGAAAGAGTTGGAAGAACTCAATAAACAAAGTCGCTAATTATTGTGCTCAGTACAATAAGATAATACATTTTTACACAAAGTTTAGTTTCTAGGCAAATACAGCTAGCAACCCTATCATCCTAATAATTCCCACTTTGAACCCCTATCATCTGTTTAGCTTGATAAACATAATTAACTGCCTTATAAGAACGACAAGGAGTATCTTACTTTTAGTTTCATTTGCTCATATATTTCATTATTTACAACCGACGTGGAAGATGTCCGATACTTTCTGGTGTAACAGTGTGTAACTAAATATTTCCAATGTCAACGAGATCATTTACAATGAATAATCCGAATGAAGTCGCCGTAGCTTAGTAAGTAGTGGGTTGGCTTATTAGACGTAAAGCCAGGGTTCAAATCCCAGGTCAGACATCAAAAACTCTGAGAGTAAATGAAAAGTTTCTCAAAATCTGTCGTTCGGATTCGACTTTTAACTGTATGTCCCGCTACTCATGCATAAAATTAACACACACAACATGAGTGGTGTGAGAAGCTAGGCCAAAATCCTAACTAAAGGCTTGTAATGGCTAATTATGTACGAATATGTATGTAATCCGAATCTGAAACGTTCTCTAAATTGAAATTGCTCATCATCATGACTACGGATTGTCGTAACTTTTTAATTAATTTCTTAATAGTTTACATTATTCAAAAATGAAATTTGTTAACTTGTGTTGTTTAATTGAAAATCAATTCTTTTTTTTTTCATTGTATTGTATTGTATTGTAAATAAATTGACTATTATTTTGAAAATCACAATTATCCACAATGAATGGAAGAACGAAAGAATTGAATTAAAATAAAATAATATTCATTGTAAGTAAAAATTGCGATTTGTATCTTTGAAATTGTTTTCGATATTTTTCTTCATTTTATTCATGAATAATGGTTTTCATACCATCTAATCGTTCCTTTAGTTTATGCAGCTTAAGCACGAGATACTCGTTTTCGTTCAGATACATTGTTTCGTTCGTATTGTTGTTGTCGGAATACTTTGTGCATTGATGTTGCAATTGTTTTAATTTTTATGATTTTTTTGTGGTTGCCATTGTTGTTGTTGCTATTGCTGTTGATAGTTGCTTGATGTGGCAAGGTGTAAGGTCAGATTGTTGTTTTCATCTTTTCTTCTTGGCACGAGTCAATCATCGAATAACAACAAAAACAGCAAAATAGTGTTTGTCATCTTAAGAAAAATGCAAACGATCAAAATGCGAACTTCATAATAATAGCTAAAGTTGTTGTAGTTGTTTTGTTATTGTTTATGTCAGGTATTATAATTTATCATAGACAAACCATGTCACATTGCTTGTTCGATGTATAATTTGTCGATATCTGATGATGGTGGATGGTATCAATTGTTTTTTCTTCTTTTCTTTTAAGCCAAACAACAAGTGAATTAAAATTAATTTTGCTTCCCTTTCATAGTAAATAATGATATTAAAAGGGTGTGTTTTTATTGGCAAATTAAGTATGACATATTAAATGTCATGTAAATAAATTATTTAACAAAATATAGAGGAGTTAAGGTATTCAGTGTGGCTAAAAAGTTTCAAAAGTTATGAGTGTTTGATGCTGAGTTTGTTTAAAAACTATAGCTTGTAACAATGGATAACGAAATTCTTTAAATTCTTATAGATTATGACTATTGAGTAGTGTTTTTCATTTCCCGGACTTATTCATTTCCCGGAAAACAGGGATTGATTTTGAAATTTCCCGGGATTCCGGGAATTCCCGCCTAGAAAATAAAATCCTATATTCACTTTGTTAAGTATGTATTTTTTATTTTGAATTCATATTAATGAGATCAAAAACGTAAAACAAAATAACAATAGAAACATATAAAAGGTACAGTTCTTTAAAAAATAAATAATTCAATGTATTTTAAAAACTAGTTAAAAATATATACATGAAACATAAAAAACTTTATATCTATTAACATATTTATTTAATACTTTTAAAATGAGTTTTTAAAACCGACAATGCGTTTATTGATTCATCTGAAAGTCGGTTTCTAATTTTGGTAGCATATCGACCCGCGAGAGAGAAAACTCTCTCGCTTTCAACAGATGTTGGCTTAATAGTTAACAAGGCGCCTAAAAGATGTTTTATGTTTTCTGTTTGCTTACCAGATTCTCCTAAAAATGAGTGTTTGATGTAGATATTTCACTAATGTTATTTATTGCATAGTTTAAATGTCCTCAAAATTTTTATCTTTCTTCTTTTACTTTCTATTTCTTCTAATTCTATATTTTTTTCAGTAAAAAGACGGTTATAAATTTGTTCTGCATATAAAATAATTGAGTGTTTTGAAGCTTTCGGAAAAAATTTACTATTATTAAAAATTTCAGGATCTTGCAACTATTTGGTCAATGTATACAATTTTATATCTCTTCTTTCTCCAATTCGGTATATAAGTAATTCAAACATTTTCTTTCCTAGTGAAGTATTAATTGAAGAAATTTGTTGGCATAAAGTATTCACTATCACATCAGCTGTTATAATATTAACTTCTCGCCGACATAAAGCTTCCACAGCTAATTTTATTGAGTTTAAAACGTCCAAAAAGTTCTCTAAATTATTTATATTGGATTCTATCCATAGATCTTCCATTTCCAAATCAATGAGGCTTTTATTTATTGCATTTTTATAAGTATAATTTTTTCGATCATTGGAACTAGAGAATTCCAGCTGGTTACTATATCCAATACAAAGCATATTTCCTTATTATATTCTGCCGATACATATTTTTGTAACACACAATTTTTTGCTGCACTCTTTCTAAACAATTTAATAACACGACCAGTTTGTTCTAATACCAATTTGTAATCATTTATCAATACTAAATAAATGATAAATGTTGCCAAATAGTAAAAATATTTCATTCGCAATAATTCCCGGGAATTCCCGAACAAATTTCCCGGGATTTCGGGATTGAAAAATTTGGGGAATTCCCGTCCCGGGATTTCCCGTGAAAAACACTACTATTGAGCTGTAAAGAAGAGCGTAACATCCTCTTAAGTTTGATATTTAAGGTGGATGTGATAGCTCTCAGCAAGGTAAAAGGGCGCTCTGATTGGTAGTGTTGGTTCGGTATCCACCAAAGGCTTTAGTAGCTGTAGTCTAGTAGGTAGCGTGTTGGCTTATTAGCTGTGAAGCCACGGTTCAAACCACAGGTCAGACATCTTCAACAAAACGAAACATAAAAAAAAATTCCTTCAGCGACTTCCCCGCAACAGATTTCTGGCAAAAGTTGTGAGAGTAAAAAATAATTTTCATGAAAAGTTTCTCAAAAAATCTGTCGTTCGTAGTCGAATTTAAACTGTAAGCTAAGCCATTCATGTATAAAATTAACACTCACAACATAAGTCGTGTGAGAAGCTTGGTCGTAATCCTGACTGAAAGGTTGCAATGACCAATTATGTATATGTGTTACTTTGGTCTATTACAATATATTTTAATCTTCGCTTGGTGAGAACACAGAAATCACTTTATACTGTGAAAAATTATCTACGATTAGAAAGTACGGCATATTTGAAACAGAACGGTAATATTTTCGTTTTTTAATACAAAAAAATTTGTGATAAAAGGAGCAAATTTTGTTATTGAGGTTAACCCAGCTCTGGTAGACTCATCAGTAAAAAACGGTATGATATCATAGACTAAACGAAGAAAAATAGGTGTAAAAGAAGCCTGAATGACCATTTGAAGAAATTTGGGTACACACATAAGCTCGATGGATCAAGTAATCGTTTGCAATTTGCGCAAGCGATCTTTTTATTTCTTTCCTTCGATTTAAACTCGACCATATAATGTAACAAACAGTTCAAGGATAAAGCAAGATGAGCCTGAGCAGATAATGATTAAACCAGGATTGACACCGGGCAAGGTAATAATATGTTCCTGGTAAGATTGGTAGGACCCTGTTCATTATAAGCTTCTGCAACCTCGGGAAAGAATTGATTCCGCTCTCTACGGTCAAGGATTAACATGTTTGAAGCAAGAATTTTTAATTTAAGCGGTCAGAAATGTTCAACAGAAAAGGTATTGTGTTCCATAATGAGAACGCCATAAATATTTTTGATATACCACATGAAGATCAGAGAGCTTTGCCAAGTAACTATGCTGCATTTACCATATAGCCTCTACCTACGTACATACATACATAATTGGTCTTACAACCCTTAGTCAGGATTACGACCAAGCTTCTCACACCACCTATGTTGTGAGTGTTAATTTTATATATGAATGGCGGGACGTACAGTTAAATGTCGACTTCGAAAGACAGATTTTTGGGAAAACTATTTCATGGCAATTTTCATTCTCAGAGTTTTTGCCAGAAATCTGGTGAGAGGAAGTAGTGGAACAGGTTTTGTTTTGTTGGAAATGTCTGACGTGGAGTCTTGCACTACTTGTAATAAACTAACGGACTATCTACTAGACTACGGTGACCTCAGCCTCAATTTTATACCTTTAACCGTTTGACTGCTAAGCGATTGTGATGAGAACGTTCGAAAACTGCGGCACATATTTTGACACTGACGTATTTGTATACTGAAACACATGAATGCAGCGCTTTTGCGCCGCGTAGCAGTTAAACGGTTAAATTGCCTATAGTTTCTGCAGCTACAGAAGTTGTTTTAATGCAATTAAATTAGTTTTTCTCTCAGAACATCACTGATGGAATATAAAGGCTTTGATTCAAAAATGCAAAAAGTTATCGCACATAATGACTCATATTTGATATTTGGCTTCAAATGTAAGAATAAGGCCTTCAATTTCGTCACTCATTGTACGCATCAAATTAAAGTACCCTCATGTATGTACAACAAAGAAAACAACTTAAGAAATAAAATGCATTTTACAATCGATCTCTTAATCTTCCTTTGCGGCATAACGCTCTTATTGATAAACATAATATTTTTCGTTTTTAATTGTTATTTTCTTTTCATTCAAAAAACCATAATTACCCTTATTCAGAGGATGGATACATAAAAGTATTGCCTAAAATCGAATTAAAGAAAAAAACAACAGAAAAGATTGTGCATGTTCGTATGCCTATAAAAATTATTTTGAAAAAAGTGTGTAACAATGTAAATAAGAAACTTTTTTAATTTTTCGAAATTATTTTTGGAGGCGTTGTTCGAGCAGTAAGCATTACAAAATGCACTCACCTTCAAGCTTAAAATGCCGAAAAAAGCTAAAACAAAAAAAGAGAGGTATCGACCAAATATAAAACAACAAAAAGAAATCTAAAATTAACCATAACGTTATTTTATGTTTGTTGTTGTTGTTGTTGTTGTTTTTATTTTATTTCGATTACACAAAAGTGTAGACTTCAATTGTTTCCAGCCAATCTATATGATTACGCGGCATTATGAATGAAACTGTAACACACAAAACCAAGTGATTTTTTCTCCTCTCTTTTTTCCATTGTTTAAACGGTCAGTAGGAAAAAGTAGTTGTTGGTGTTGTTGTTTTTGTAGTTGGTGGTGGAGTATTTGTTTCAGTTGTTACGAGGAAATTTATTGTGAAAGAAAAGGAAAGTAAAAGTGATTATAGGGTTGTGGCCATGTAAATACGGTTGAAAAGCCCACCAAATTTTTTTTGATCCGTTTTTCAAAGGCAGATGTTTGTTTGTTTGTAAGTAAATTGTTATATTTTTTTTGTGTGTGTGCAGCAGGTTACATTACCAACAAAAAGTTTATAAAACAATTATTTGTTGTTTATAGTTACTCCATATATTTTCTTCTTCTTTAAATTATTTTTCATAATTTTTCTTATTTGTCAGAGGTGTGTCTTTAATTAATTGTTTGCATTTAATTTTTGCTTTTTTATTTTATTTTTTTTTTTATACATAAGATTTCCCATTTGATTTAAATTTTTTATTTTTATTTTTTTCATTGAAATAATGAAAGTTTCTGGTTGCACTTACTGTGCAGTGGCACATTTCAAATTAAATTTGAAATTGTTTTATAGCCTGGTAACAGACATCTGCATATGTTCATGCGTTTTTATGGCCAATGTCAACTCATAAATAAGCAAAATGTGGCATGACATGGTCAGAAGCGTAACAAAACAACAACACAAGTTTTGTAGTTCCAACAAAACAAGGAAAATTATTTTTCCATGAGCGATTTGAAAGGAGATTATTATGCCAAAATTTTCTTAATTAGCTCGGATCTGGCGTAAGCTAAACAACATTATCCTTTCTCGAAAGGCTAAAATTATATTATTCACACATATATACATACATACATATGGTCATTATGTGTTAATTTTTATTACACATGAGTAGCGGTACCTTTATATATGAGTGGCGGTACCTACAGTTTAAAGCCGACTCCGAGAAGCTTTTCATGTTAATTTTGTTAACTCTCAGAGTTTTTGCCAGAAATCTGCTGAGAAGCAGTCGAAGACATACTTACTTACTTAATTGGTCATAACAACCCGTTTATCGGATTTCGGCCTGCCGCAACACATCCTTCTAGGCGCCTCTGCTTTATGCGCGCCTACGCCAGTTGGTCACACCAATCGATGACAGGGCTTCCTCGATTTGGTCCTTCCAACGGATGCAAGGTCGTCCTCTTCGCCGACTTCCGCAGATTCCCGCATCAAATACCCGTTTCGCCGCAGCATCCTCCTGCATTCGAACGACATGGCCGAGCCAGCGCAGCCGCTGGATATTAAGACGCTGTACAACGTCTATGTCGTTGAGGAGCTCATACAGCTCACTGTTGGATCGGATACGAAAATCATCGCCAACTCGCACTGGACCGAAGATCTTGCACAGTACTTTTCTCTCGAACACTCTCAAGGCCGCTGAATCTGTACTTAATAGGGTCCATGCCTCTGCGCGAGAGAGGTCTCTGCTACTCAATTGCATATTGAGACCATCTGTTGGCAAGAATGATCCTGCGCTTGATCTCCAGACTGACATCATTTCTAATGGTAACAGCGGAGCCAAGATAGATGAATTCCTTGACCGTATCAAAAGTATAGTTATCGGCCGTAATCTGAGAATTAATACGCCGCGCATCTCTACTTGTCGATAACATATACTTTGTTTTGCCCTCATTTACTGCCAGACCCATCTTACTAGACTCCCGTTCAAAGATATATTTTTTCATATTTCGTTTAGTTGGAGATGTCTGACCTGTGGTTTGAACCGTGGCCAGGCGGCTATTAAGCTAACATACTATCTACTAGACTACGGCGACTGCCACACAATTATTGTATCAAAAGATATGCATATACTTGGGAAAGCTGTCGGAATAAATTCGAAAAGAATATCCTTTCACCATCAATGACCCCATTGGAATCAGCGACTAGTATTAACAACGAACAGGCATTGCTCAGTATAACATGCAACATCGCATTAAATTGCAACACTTACGCTGTTTAGGATATGTTAGTAGACTAGGATCAAATGCTCCATCTAGAAAAGCGATAGATAATGCCCAATATGGAAAGCGTAGTTAGAAAAGACCGATACTTCGTGGGAAGTTGGAAGAAGTTAAAAGGACTGGAGCCCATGCAAGACCAAAACGCTTAGATATTGTTTGTTAAGCAACCCAAGAGCGGCAGCCACCTTAAGCGTGTAAATAAATATGGTGTGTGAATTGGCATGAACTTAGTTTTTGTCGATTTTTCGTGGTTAGCTTAGTCTAACCATTAGCAAGATAACTTCGTTGTCCTTGATTCTCTTGGAAGAAATTAATATTTCTGAACAACTGTTCAGGCTGTTTGTTAGCCATACAAATGATATATCCATCTGCTTAGTTTCAGACAAAACAACTCTTGCAAATAACGTTACCTGAAAGTTACAAAGATTCTTTCGCTGGACTGACAAATACTACATGTGTGTAATTTTGACTAAAGGCTAGCATAGGCATACGTACGTTATTGGCGAATGTGTTTATAAAAGGTTGTGCATTAAACAAATAAAAATCCTAGCTTTAGCTTAGCAGACGTCTCTTGCGTAGAATGCTTTCATTCTTGTCCGATTAACTAAGATCTCACAACAAACTACAGAGAGAATTTACTTTTAACAGCACTATTCATACGTGAAGTCGCCGTAGTCAAGTAGGTAGTATGTTCATAGCTGCCAGATAAATGAGGCACCAAATCGTCAAATATTTGAGAAAAAATCGTCAAAATCGTCAAAGACGTTTATTAAAATCGTCAGAAAAAATAAATAAATTAAAAGTTTTTAAAAACCTAAATTATTTCTATTGTAGTAAAATATTTAAAGTCAATGTATGTACTTATCTGAGTTCAAAAATAAAACATTTAAAAAAAATTGTTAGAAATTAAAAGCTAGCGTCCCTCATCTTCATTTAATAATTTTTTTCCAAAAATGGAGAAATTTTATATCATTTTCAGGAAAGAATTCTTTAAGGATTAAACAATCTATCACAGTGATAGTGTTGTTTATTGACACATAAGCAAAGCAATAATATTGCATCATCTTAATCTATGGGTGGTGTAAATATTAAGGAGAAGCCATTGACATTCTGAGCATCCAAATTTAGTGTAATGTTGGCTGGAAACGATACATTTTTCAGTTCCTTCAGTTCCTTCTTTAGATCTTATCATCTATTTACACCATTTATAACCGACCGAGAATGGAATACAACACTCATGTATGGGTCGGTGCCTCAACGTCTATTTTGAGATTTCTCGACCCTACACAGGAGAGGACGTAGTAGCTCGTTAAAGACGGTAGTGTATCCCAATCCATTGAAACAATAGAGTATCGGTGCTATGTGGTTTGTGTTTCACTGTTCTATAGCTATTACAGAAGGATTTTGCTCGAACGAAATAAGGTGACTTTTTCCCGAAAATCATGTATTACTAAGTAACGCTCGTTTCTCGCCCAGCACATCCATATGTGGTTGATTGTGGATCGCACATTGCATTACGGTAATAATTCGTTTTTTAGTCTGACTATTCGTGGCTTAAAGTGGCTTGTAATGTACTTAAGTAAAGAGTATGATGTTAATTTTTAATTTTTAAAAATCGTGAAAATAAGGGCATAAATCGTCAAATAGTCAATACGATATTTTTGGAGTTCAAAATCGTCAAAATGACGATAAATCGTCAAATCTGGCAGCTATGAGTGTGTTGGCTTATTAGACGTAAGGCCGAGGTTCAAACCAGAGGTCAGACATCAAAACGAAAATATGAAAAAATATTTCTTCGGCGACTTACTCTCAGCAGATTTCTGGCAAGAACTCTGAGAGTAAATAAAATTGCCATGAAAAGTTTCTCAAAAATCTGTCGTTCGGGATCAACTTTAAACTAACTGTAGGTCCTGCCACTCATGTATAATATTAACGCACACAACATGAGTGGTGTGAGAAGCTAGGCCGTAATCCTGACTGAAAGATTGTAATGACCAATTATGCATACATTTGTACGTGAAGCGCTTGTGCAGCCTCTTCGCTTGTGCAGAATATAGTGTAAATAGATTCAAATCTTAGATCGATTCATACTTTTCCCTTTTATTTCTTCAATAGTCTTCTTTAACAATTCCAGCACTATGCAGTGCATAAGTAGGTGCTGGCCCCTTTGAATCATATAGCCTGGAAACATTTCCCCAGGACTACGGCTCTGTGTTTTTATTAAAATACTAAAAATTTTTCCTGGTGATAAAATTTTTCTGGTTTTTTCTTTACATAAAATGGAAGTAAAAAAGAGGCTTGAAATTCTACTCGTCACCATCACATTTTTCGCCTTTCAAAAGCAACAACTCAAACATAGACAACAACAACAACACAAAATTAAAAACTTCCGTATTAAACATGCTGTGATTAAAGGAAAAAATAAAAAAAAATTATCAACAGTTACGTAAAAAAAAACGAAACACGGTAAAATATGTTCAAACTGTTTACAACAATCCTGTTGTACAATCATTACCTTTCGATGGCTGTTTTTTATGCTGCTTTTTTTGTAAATAAAAATCTATAAAGTTGACCTTGAAAGTAGATCCCATTATCAATTAAACTTTCCGTTTGAAAGCCTGTTTCAAAAACTGTATTTATTGTTTATTGGTGGCAAATGTAAAAAAAAAAAATAAAAAAAATATTTTAAAAATAAAATGGAAATAAAACTGAAGTTACGAAATACGAAATAAAAGTTGAATTATATATTGAATCCGGTTTCCATATTTACATGAAGTAGGCGTGCATTACTTGCTAAGCAAATGTTCTTTATGGGGCTTTAAATGTATCGCTTTATGTGACAGCTGAAAAATAGAACCATAAACCATGCGGTTGTTTATTATTTACTTCAAATGGTTTCATTTCAAATAAATTATTGACAAAAATTTTTAAAAAAATCTACAAAAAATCGAAATAAAGTTGCATTAGATTTCATTGATTTCATGTTTGGTAGATACATATGTACGATTATGTATGCATGCCTGTGCCTTTGTTTGTTTCAATTCTTATGACGTTGACTGTGCTAATTGTTTTAAAATAATTTATTTTTTTAATTATTTTTTAAATATGCTCATAAATTACCTTTTTTTGGCTTTAAATGACAGAAATATTGTCATAATTTAGGCTGTATGGATATATTTATTGCGTGATTTTGCGTTAATGGGAGATCGTAAATTTTAATTGTTTACTACAAATGATAACGAAGTGATGGATAATAAATTTAAAATAATTGGAGAAAAGATTTGAAATTAAAATGCTCAAATCAATTTGAAGTTCTAATAAAACCATGAAGCTATCTAAGGTTGATCGACCCCAAATCGGCCATTTTGTCAGGACAGTTCCTTTCCCCACATTATAATCAATTCGAAATTATAAAATTTGTACAATAGATTACTACACCAACTTTGATGTTTCAAAGCATCATTGATATTCCTGTGCTTTTAAGGTATTCAATGCTGAAAATTGTATAATAAGAGCTCATTTGGGAATGCCTTGTTCTGCTTCCTATGTTGCGGAACAGAGTTTTGACAATCATCTTAAAAGATTTTAAAATAGAATCCAAATAGAATACAGGATGTGATGTAGGTCTAAACAAGGCAGGAACTGAGCTGTAGTACAAGGCTTGAAACTTCCTGTTAGTGTACCAAAGCCTAAGGATAATATGCCTTGCGTTCATAGTCAAGTATTTGGCATGAAAACTGATGCGGGGGCAAAATATGAAAGAGCATATGAGAAATACGACGTTAATACACTACTTATGTAGTAGGCTATCAAGCAAACTATGCAGCTGAAGTTGCCGTGGTCTAGTGGGTAGTGTGTTGCCCTATTAGAAGCAAGGCCACGGTTCCAACCGCAGGTCGGACATCTCCAACAAAACAAAATATGGAAAAATATTGCTTCGTTGACTTCCTCTCAGCAAAATTTTCGGCATAAACTCTGAGATTAAAATAAAATTGCCATGAAAAATTTCTTAAAAACCTGTCGTTCGAAGTCGACTTTCAACTGTCTCATCACTAATGCATAAAATTAACACAACATAAATAGTGTGAAGAGCTAGGTCGTAACCCTGACTGAAGGGTTGTAATGGCCAATTATGTATGTATTAGAAAAGTTTTTCAAAGAAAAAAAAAATCTATCGTTCGGAGTCGACTTTAAACTGTACATCCCGCCACTCATGTATAAAAAGTAACGCTCACAACATAAGTGGTGTGAGAAGCTAGATCGTAATCCTGACTGAAGGGTTGTAATGACTAATTATGCATGTACATATGTATGCATGTACGAGTATGTATGAGATTAGGCTTTCACTTTATCAGTTTACACTCCAATACCGTGAAGTACCACCGAAAAGAAATACATCATAATGAGGCGCTAAAGAGAGTAGAAAAAAAACTGCACTTACTTGGTTAAATGGCCCACAAAGATTGTAGTATTAAACTTGTTGCTTTATCTGATTCATGTAGAGATGCTGTGATGCCTGATAACCAGATATGCAGATGATTTGTCGAAGATCAGTGATATAACAGTGACTTTTTTCCTTTAGAATGGAGTGGATGACGGTGGCATTATTGAACCATGCTTCTTATAGAACAATGGAAATCTTAACTTTACAGTCAAAGGAGCAAAGGATTTAATTTTTTGTCCAAAATAGAAAAATTATTTTGATTGTCATGTGGTTTCAATATCACAATGCCTCAATGCGTTATTATACATACATAACATACATAATTGGTCATTACAACCCTTCAGTCAGGATTACGACCTAGCTTCTCAAAGCACTTATGTTGTATGTGTTAATTTTTTCCATGAATGGTGTGACATACAGTTTAAAGTCGACTCCGAACGACAGATTTTTCAAAAACTTTTCATGGTAATTTTATTTACTCTCAGAGTTTTTGCCAGAAATCTGCTGAGAGGAAATCGCCGAAGAAATATTTTTATTTTTTATATACCTACTAGACTACGGCGACTTCACACACGATTCACCGAGCAATTTAACAGGTTTTCGCTTTCAGTTGTAATTGGAAAACTTACTTGAACCCTGGGCTTACGTCTAATAAGCCAACACAATACTTACTAGACTACGGCGACTATATGCGTTATTATAACCTTCTTAATAGTCAAGTTTGATGAGAAGTTAATTTAAAGTTTTTAGACAATTTATTGGCCCCGAAGATCTTAGGATTTTACTCCTCTAGACTATTTTTTATAGGGATGCGTGAAATTCTTCATGAACAGAGACAACAACAATTCCAGTCGAGGAAGACAACACTTTCATTGATGAGATGTCGTATAATATGATAGAACCTATTACTTAACCTCCTTTGGAAAATTTTCTGTTTTTCCCAGTTTCAAAACCCAAACACTAAAAAAGTACCCGTTGTAGAGATGATTTGCTTGCGAAAGTTAACTACAAAAGATGAGATAGAATTGTAAATCAAATAGTGATGGTTATTAAGAAAGATGGGAAATCGTAACAATGGGCATCTATAATTGTGTATGATTCTCTCTTTGTCTTTCTGTGAATGGCGTCCACATTAATGTGAATGTAGTGAGTAAATAAATTACATTCAACATTCAAACAACATAATAAAATTGCTACATTTTGTTTTCAAAGCTAGCTGTGTGACAAATTATAGAATAACAAATTCAATTACATGAAGTTATCAGTTTCCCATAATCAATATGTTTTGCAAAAATTTCACAATCCTGTCCAATAGTGTAGGATACATAGGCATTTCAAAATACATATTAAGAAATCAAACGTTCACTTCATTTGAAATGTTTTTATTTTTTGCTTTTCAATTACAAATATTTCATACGCACAAGCACATGCGTAAAGAAAAACAATTTTTTTATAGAAAATATTAATCATGAATATGGTGGTGGCAGAAAAACCATATAAAAAACACTATAACAAAAATATTTTTCATGACATGATTGAATATAGAATGAAATAAAAAATAATAAAAATTAAACTAAACGGGTATTAAACATAAACGAATAAAAACGACCATTAAACGAAAATATTTGATTAAAAATATAGGATTTCCTTTATAATTAAAGAAGTATAATACATTACTTATGGGTTTTTTTTAAATTTTAATTGCTATTCTTAAATATTCTTTTAAATGTAATGCCATTAGTTTTTCCAGTTTATTTAACTTGCCAAGCGAGGTAAAACTGTATCATATTTATAAGCTTGACAAATACTAAAACGACAAAATCATTTAAAACATCAAGCACCAGCCACAAAGGTATTAGAAGACACACAAAAAAAAAATTCGCCAAATGGCCTTACATTATGACTTTTGTACAGCAGAGGTTAGTCCTTAAATAAAAAAAAACTAATTTCTTAGGCTAATTAACGTAATTATAAAACAGTTTTTCATTTTAATATTTTAATAACCATGAACATTATGGTAGACTGAGTTCAATGATAATTTGTTTCTTGTTTCGCTTGTAACAATAGTAGCAAAAATACTAAATAATGGCCATCAAAGTTTTAAAGTTTGAATTTCAAACACCAACGAATTGTATGTACATGCTCTTGCATTTTCAAATGAATCAGTTTTTTTATTATTTGTTATAATTGAGTTAAGTAATCAAATTAAATTAATCCACTTGATCATATTAAAATTGAAACCATATCCGTCTTAGTATAATATTTCAACTCGCAATCAGTTTTCTTTTAACGAATACGTATGAATGTGTTTAATTTTTTGCATGTGCCTTAAGTCTTTTGTTTAATAATAACATACTTGTGCCAAAAGTTTTCAAATAGAATTTGTAATTGCAATAATTGGTGATATATGCGATCAACATAAATCCATGGCCCTTTCCACATGTTGTGTTCTCAGTAATGTTGTTCGTTGAAAATCCAAACCGCAGAAAGTTTTGAAGGCAAGGCAATACTATGACCTCTAGTGGATCTGTGGTATTTAGTGCAGTGTTAGCCAGACAATATCTTTGGGGTTTTCAGATAAGCGCAAAATCTGACTAATCCTTGGTAATTATTATTTATTTCAAATTTTTCATTTAAAAAAAAATTATTGACAAAAATTTTGAATAAAATCTAGAAAAAATCAAAAAACAAAGTTGCATTAGATTTCATTGATTTCATGTTTGTAGATACATATGTATGTATGTATGCATGTCTGTGCCTTTTTTTTTAATTCTTATGACGTTGACTGTGCTAATTGTTTTAAAATATTTTTTTTAATTATTTTTTAAATATGCTCACAAATTTCCTTTTTTGGCTTTAAATGACAGAAATATTGTCACAATTTTGATATACGAGTATTTATTGAGTGATTTTGCGTTAATGGGAGATTGTAAATTTTAATTGTTTACTACAAATAAATAATTGGTGAAAAGATTTCATATTAAAATACTCAAATCAATTGAAGTTCAAATAAATCCTTTGTAACTCAAAGATGATCGAGTCTTAGACATTAAAATTTTTTAGATACACTACGGAAACAAAGCACTCCAAATAGTGTCCACCGCTTTAGGTACCGTTTTTAAGCTACAGTTTAAGACTCTAAAATTCTTGTCTATATTTTTTGCTGGAATAGGCAGTGAAGATATTGTTTAAGTTCCTAATATTGGATAGGTAAGTAGGTAGTTTGAAGGTGAAGAGATCAACCAAGGATCTAATGCTTATCGACACCCACTTAAGCCATTATGCAGGCTTGTGCATTGGAAACATCATCATATTTTCTGTACGAAGTCTGTTTCTTGTACGAACTGCTTTATCATTTTTCCCTCCACCCCTCTAAGACGAGTTAAGTCTGGTATAGTGTCACCTCCAACATATTCGGATCTCTAGTTTTCAAAAGGTTTGCATAAAGCTAAGTATAGCGGATTCTATTTGCCTAAAATCATCTCCATCGCCTATGAAACTCTCTTTGCAAGAGCTGTCCAACAGTTGTTACATACGTACATACATTATTGATAATTACAACCCTTTAGCCAGGATTACGGTCTAGCTTCTTCCACCGAGAAGATTTTTTTATGAGAATTAATCAACCTTAGACGTTTTTTGCCAGAAGATCATTGAGAGAAGGTCGCCGAAAGAAACATTTATTTATTCTTCTTGTAAAGAATATTCATTTCGCATACAGCATAATAATTCATTTAAATTGTTAGAGTTCGGAATTCAACTGAGCCCACTAAAGTGCACACATAAAACATGTCATGTGGGCCTGTAGTTTACGTAGGTGTTTACCATAAGGAGAAGTATCTTTCTTATATTCGCAATAAGAACCGATCCTGTTACTTAGGACACTATATTACGTTTTATGTGATGACTTTCAGTTTCGTAACATAGTCTTCAGGAGTTTTTCAGCTGTTTTGGAGAATCCCTTTTTATTTCCGAATCGTAACATTCCAAGTAAATTTTCCAATTAAAACTGAAAGTGAAAATACTGTTAAATTGTTCAGTTAATCGTGTATGAAATCGCCGTAGTCTAGTAGGTAGTGTGTTGGCTTATTAGACGTAAGGCCACGGTTTAAACCCCAGGTCGGACATCAAAACGAAAATATGAAAAAATATATCTTCGGCTCCAACTCGTGCAAATGACGTTACCGGAAAGTTACGAAGATACTTTCGATGACTAACAAGTACTACATGCGTGTTACATCATGTCCAATCGTTAGCGTAATACTATTCTCATGGCCGTAATTCTGACTAAAGGCTTGTATAGGCATACGTACGTTATTGGCGAATGTATTTATAAAAGATTATGTTTTAAACAAAGAAAAACCCTAGCTTTAGCGTAGCAGTCGTCTCTTGCGTATAATGCTTCTTGTTCGATTGACTAACAGATCTCACAACAAACTACTGAGAGAATTTCCTTTTAACACCACTATTCGTACGTGAAGTCGCCGTAGTCAAGTAGGTAGTGTGTTGGCTTATTAGACGTAAGGCCACGGTTCAAACCCCAGGTCAGACATCAAAACGAAATATGAAAGAATATTTCTTCTCTCAATATAAAACTCAAATAAAAAATTTGCCATGAAAAGTTTGTCAAAAATCTGTCGTTCGGAGTCGACTTTAAACTGTAGGTCCCGCCACTCACGTATAAAATTAACACACACAACATGAGGGGTGTGAGAAGCTAGGCCATAATCCTGACTCAATCCTGGTCAATTATTATGTATGAATCGTTTAAGAAACATTAGTAAGAATAAAATCCTGAGCATACGGAAAACGAAATATATCTTTAGTTGTTGTTATTTACATAACAAATGCCAAAAAACGTTGCGGCATAAAACTTTTCCATGTTATGTTTGGGATTATAATCTGTGATTACTTGAATTGATTAGAAACTTACAAAATAATGAATTTTAACAAAGTTGATTTTTATTCTTGATTTTCGAGTGCTTGTGTCTTAAGTCTTTTGTTATTTAACTTTTTTTTACCAACAAACTGAGTGCTTATTAGAGAACAATTTGAATTGATTTTTTTTCAAAATAAATAAGTTTTTTTATTATTTCGTTTAAAAAAATATATTTTGGGGGGAATTTATTTGGGGATATTTGAAAGCGTATCATTGCTGAAGATTTTATGGCGTCATAATGATTTGAATTTTTTCTACTTAAGGTAGCTAATTGAAGCAGGATTTAATTAAGAAATCGTTTAAACAGTTTACATAAAAACTAGCAATAAATAAAGCAATAAAAAGAATTACTACAAAACATTATTAATTAATCATATTGTATTTGGGTTTTTTGGCTAATGCAGAGGCTAATAACAATCACTTTGGCAAGAATGTTTCTAAACAATTGTTCAAATGTTGTTTAAGCTTTAGAAAATGTAGTTTTTTAAAGAACAAGTTTTTCAAAACTAAAAAAATACTAAAATGATACAACAACTAAATCATAATAATTAATCGATAATAAAAACATTAAAAATTTCATAATTTGTTAAATAAATTTTATTTCTTTACGATTTTTATGGGGTTTTCAATGCAAATTAAATTTACTTCTTTCTTGGCAGTAATAATTATACCCTTTTGTCTATATTTGGTCAGCTTAAATACAAAATAGAAACCTGGTTGGAAATTATTCTAAGCTCTTTAAGCGTTCTTTTATAATAATTTAATCATTTGTTTAAAGGAAATTGCAAATCTTTTGCGTAATTTACAATAACATGTTGGTTTTTTTTGCTGGTAGTTTTGTTGAGAAATATAATCTATAACGGATAGTAAATAACAAGATTCTGATAGAAAGATATGCAAATTTGTATATAATTTGATAGACAGTGTGACTAGTTACAGTGCTATTTACAAAGGCAAAAGAATTCAACAGTATTTTAGAACAATACGAGGTTGAACTATCAAAACTCTTTTCAAAAGTCTCTGTCTTACTTCTGAAATAAAAAAAAAATTATGTTTGAACTCATCACTTAAAATTGTTTCACATGGCCTTACGAATTAAATTTTATTTTTATTATCACACCGTGCATTACTAATAATAATTTGTGAAATAAAACAAGTGTGATAATTATGGCAATTTTGCATTAAATTGTAATAAATTCTCTCATTATTCTCGTTGTTCGTATAAAAACTCCCACTTGCTATCCGCGCTCTCAAGATAGCATTGCTATTCAACACTGCAGCTTGCTATTATTATTAGACGACAACATTTTGTTCTCATGGTAAAAAAAACTTGAAGTGTTTTAATTTAAATTTTAAATAGTTAACCGCCATTATTTTAAACTGGTTTAATTATTATAATGCGAACGTTTGAAATAAATCTCAATAATAAATATTTTCCTTGGCAAATGCAATTTAAAATGGAAGACAATGTCAGTCGCAAAAAAAGGTAAAACAGAGTAGGAAGAATTAAAAAAAATAAATAAAGTTGGATCATAAATAACCATTATTTAGAAGTGCCTTTTCATCTTATTTTGTTTATAACACTTTAGGAAAAATCGAGAAGTTCATGTAGTTCATGCGTTTTTGGAAAATAAACGCCATATTTTGTTAGAAATTGTTGGTTTACCTTCAAGGAGTTATAAGATGCAATTGTCATTAATTTTTTGTTTGCTTGTGCCTTAAGTCTTTCGTTTGTATTTTTTGTGTTTCAAAAACTTAACCCATTGATATATTGGATATTCGAAAGAGTTCAGTAAATGATTTTCTCTGGTAATATCAATTGCATCAGGATCGGGAAAGTTCCTGCAATTGGGCACAATCCAATCCAAGTAATTCAATTAAAACGCCTAGAAACTGATGTTCCATGTGCATTGGTATAGACCTTAGCCTTTGTGTTTTTCATCAATGATGGGTACCCAGATTCATAGTGAATTCGTGTCGTGTATGTATTCTTTAACCCATTAGATCCCAATCATCTTTAAAACCAAAAAAAAAATACTTTATTGTGTTAAAATATATTTTATTAGGATCTACCTTAAAATAATATAAAAAATTAAATTTTTTTTGGAAAATATGTTTTTGGGGCTGTACCCACACGAGTACAATGGGACTTTATGGGTACAAATTATTGCAGAATTTATAAAAGTTAATATTTATTCATTTTAAATATTTTTGTCTTTTACATTAATTAAAATCTAATTAATTCGGAATATTTCTGTTGAATACTTTACAAAGTTCACAAATCCATCGTATTCTGTTATGGCACACTTTACATCGTAATTGATTATTTATGCGTTTCGGGAAGTGATTACCTTCAGATGATGGTATGAACAATGTAATAACAATAACAAATAAAAAACAATAATTTCGTAAGTAGAAACGCACAATTTCGCGTTGAAAGTTCGACAAATCTATATCATCGTTGTTATATAGTTTCCATGCATTTACTACACTCGAAAAAAAAGCATACCTCATTGTCTCCTCGACAATCAGATTCAAAACATCCTGATCAAAAATCATTTCAAATACTTCTATTGGAGTTTTCCCACCAGCGCCACCTTCATATTGAACATAGAAGTCTCATATAAGTTTGCATTATACATAGCAATATACATTGGTCTTTTTCTCCATTTTATGGAAGGTTTTGCTGACTTCGACTTTTTGGTTAATTGTGGAAGTGAAATATCATCTTCACTGTCACTACTACAAAATAATTCTAATTCGTCTGCAACGTCGTGTGGTAGTTCATCACGTAACATCAATTCCTTCCTCATCAGTTTCACAGCCAACATTTGGAGGGATTATAGTAAAATCGAAATGTCTATGATTTATAAGCATATTCTGTAGCATCATCAATGTTTTCAAAACTTTTATCAGTAACATCCATAGCAGATAATTATAATCTATATATATATATAAATTGTACATACATACACTGACTCAAACAATTGCCCGTACACTAAACTATTGAAAATATAATTTAATGTAGTTCGGAAAATATATATCCAATGAAAATTAGTTTTTGATTTTTAAAAAGTGCAACAGGCATATTACACAAATACAAACACATAAAGATGAAAACAGAAATAAATTTTATTGAACTAACAAAATTAAGAAAATACTTCAGAATCCAAACTCAAAAAATTATCCGTACAGGATAATATTTATACCTTAAAACTAATTAATGTGGTTTTAATAACGGGTGTGATATCTTTTGGCTTTAATAACCTCTTTTAAACGGTTCTTCATTGATAATAATAATTTACTAGTAATTTCTTGACCAATATTCAGCCATTAATCGGTAATAACGTTTTTGACAATTTCCGTGCCAGTGATTGTAGGCTGACGGATTTTTTTCTCCAAAACTCCCCATATATGCTCTATGGGATTAAGATCTGGACTCTGAGGATGATCAGAAAGCACTTCTTTTACGTTTTCACATAACCATTCACTTAGAATTTTGGCCTTATGTTTTGGGTCATTATCGTGAACGAGTCGAAAATCCCCTAGCATTCCTAATTTCGTTGCACTAGCTTCCAAATTTTCTTTTAAAATATTCAAATAATGGTGTTTATCCATTGTAGTTTCAATAAAAACGAGATTTCCGACACCTCCTGCTGACATGGCACCCCAAACGATCACATTATCACCACCATGTTTTAAAGTTGGCTTTAGATTTTTCAACTCAAGCCTGCCGATCATAATCCTGTTTAAAGAATATGTATGTAATTAGTTTCCATGAAAAAATAGTAGCATTTCCTATCTTTATATTGCCCTCGTCAACATTTTCTTAACGTTATTGTAACAGCATTTCAGCATTTTTGTCTTTGGAAAAATCAATTTAAAATCAAGGTCCTACAAAAAAGATACAAATTACATATGTCTGTTGGATGGCGTTGGAACATACAGTGAGCGTCAAAAGAAACTTTACACTAAGAATAAAATTCTAACAATCACCAAATTCAACATTTATCAATTAAGGAGAATGCCCGAAAAAAATTTAACAATTTTTCGAAATTTTTATTTGTTTCAATTTTAAAAACTGGCAAAGAATCAATTTTAAAATAAAAATAACGATAATTTATTAATGTATATTTTTTTAATGTATAGTTGCTTTTGACGCTCACTGTAAGAATTTGCGCAAGCAAATGTAGCTTTTATTGGCGTTGGTGCGCTTGAGAAAAAGGTTCGTATATATCATAAGCGATATGAGCCTAATAAATATGTAGTCGGATGCATTGAAATTCAACGATTGCAGGAACTTGTTCACTACAGTGCATCGGTCATAAGGATATTGAAAAAATTTACTGAACATCACAAATGAATTGCCTTTCAATAGAACCGGGTAGTAAGGTAAATCACGAAACGAGATAGGCCAGTGAAAAGTTGAAGTAGGGTCACAGGAACCAGACGCATAAGGAAAAAAAGGAAACACCAAGCTTTATTTAGATGGAGTAAGATGTAACTTAAATGGGCGTTTCTTCCACCATTGAAGTGGCATGTGGTAAATGTTGCTAAATCAATCACAAGCAATGAATACTAAGCAGGTGACTTAATACGATGCATAGTAAACATAACTGTTCACTAAATACATATGTACAATGAATGTGTTTCGTGTTAATCATTCAAGAGAAGCAGAAAATCTGTAAAAGTACAATAAAAGTTCATTTAATAAGTTGAAGGCCATTTCATTTCATGCTGCACTAGAAACGTCGCCAACATAAGCAAATTTATTGGCGTTAACAATCTGTTCAAAATTTTAACAGAATGTATAACAAGTTAAACCTCTTTAAACACCACTGTTGCCATTAACAACCACCCCAACAACAACAACAACCACAACAACAGTTTTTTTTTGGACTGCCAATTGGTGTGTCATTTACGTTACTATTTTTGCGCAATTGTTTCGTAAAATTTATTATTTTTGTATACGAATTTAAGGTCAAGTGAGTGGTTTGCATACATGCTGTTGATTTGATTTCGATACAAGAAAGAGTTCATTCCTTCAATTCGACTTGAATTTGATTGAATTTGAATTTGAATATCTTTAATTATGTCATTCAAGCACTTGTTGTTGTCGTACTGACGCTTTCAAATGTTTCCTTCTTCACCTTCGCTTTGGTTTTTTTTATTTATTTTTTTGCAAATTTTTTGAATTCCTTTGCTGTCTATTGTAAATAACGAACATTAACTTGTCTAACTTGCTTTATAAGCGCATATAATTGAAATGTATTGCTAGATTCGTTACGTTCGTTATGGTTTGTTATATATTTTGATGTTCATTGACAGTGATATAATGCGAGGGTTGTTACGAAGGTATTTTCTTAGCTTTTTATAATAATTTTATTGTAAATATTATATTAAAAGCAGTTGCCATAAATGTCTGTCAATGATTTATCAAGCCTACCTCGTCAAATATGTGTAACTATGGTACTTCTGGTCAAGTATGCTCAAACTTTAATTAATTTTCGCATGTGCGAAGACAAGTGGTTGATTGTTGTGTTAAAGTAATGGATTTATAAGTGCGGGTATAGGTATCTTTTGAAAATTATCTGAGAACCTGTTGATAGCTGCTAATAATTAGTTAATGTTGTCAAGTGTAGAGAATAATGTTAAATATGCTACTGAATAAACACTATTTTTCTCAAACAGTTATGAGTTTTAAACATTTTAAATTATGGATTTTATTTTGTAATACAGTTAACAGCTGCACAAAGTCTGAAGTGTATGGCTGTTTAGAGAACAAGATAAAGTCATGAAATTCAAGACATTCGCCAATGCTATCGCACAATAAATTTAAGCTCCTTATTACCAATAGATAGGCAGTTTTGTCAGCATTTTCAGGAGCCACAAGACGTTTGTGGAAAAGACTTTGTTTTCTGCATCATGTCTTTCGAAAGATCTGAAAAGAAGCGGAAATGAATGAATGAAACTGTCGGGTCCGCCACCTAACATTTTTTTTTTCAACTAGTGCTTATTTCGTGAATGGTAACACTTAGCTCATGTCTGATTTGACAGATAATTAGTTTTATCCTTCCGCTGAACGAATATGGTTGTGTATACGCTTAAACAACGCTGGGAAATATTGCGACATTACTTTGAAAATCATGGTAATGTTGCAGAATGTGTGCGAAAATTGCGTACGGATTTTGGAAGAAGAGAAGCACCGTCAGCTCCGTATGTTCGTTATCTTGTGAAAAAAGTGAAAGAAACTGGCATCCTCATCGATAAACCGAAGCGTGAAAAGCCAAAAACAGTGCGTACACCCGAGAATATTGCTGCTGTGGCAGAAAGTGTGCGTGAAGCGCCATCAACATCAAATCACTGTCGTCCTCAACTATTGAACATTTCGGAGACATCATTGAGACGAATTTTGCATAAAGACCCTGGTATGACGCCATACAAACTCCAATTTGTTCAGGAATTGAAGCCAATTGACCATCCAATGCGTTTTCGCTTCGCTAAGTGGGCCTGGGATCGACTTACAGAAGATGCTGATTTTGGCAAAAAAATCATCTTTTCAGATGAAGCTCATCTTGATTTTGACGGGTATGTAAACAAGCAAAATTGTCGTATTTGGCTGTGCCCCAAATGCCGACGCACCCAAAACGAGTCACTGTTTGGCCATGTTGAACGAATTTTTGTTCACAAAAATTTAAGAGGAGGATATTGGCAACATTTGGTTTCAACAGGACGGCGCTACGTGCCACCCAGCCGAAGCTACACCCGATGTTTTGTGCCCTGTTTTTGAAGATCGCATTATCAACCGCAGAGCTGATGTCGTTGGGCCACCTCGGAGCTGCGATTTGACACCGTTGGACTATTATTTGTGGGGTGCCGTCAAAGATAAGTGTTACGCCGACAAGACAGAGAAAAGGACAATATTCGTGAAGCCATTGGTGAAATACAACTCCACACAATCGATAATGTGCTTAAAAATTGGACCGATCGTGTAGGCTACTGCATGGCCAGCCGAGGCAGCCATTTGAATGAAGTTATTTTTCATTATTAACCGGAAGGATTGTACTTTCAAATAAAAAAAGAAATTTCAGAAAATATTCAGTAGTTTTTTTTTAAAGCATTTTCCAAAAAAAAGTGATTTGGCGGACCCTTTATAACCAACCTTATCTCCCAATTACCCTGCTCTATCATAGTGATAGATTTCTATGCAAAAATTTTTCTAAATGAGTCGGCCGATCTACACCCCATGGGCTCATTAAAATCTTAAAACTATTTGGTCGTGATTGAGGCTGTTAATGTGCAATCGAATTATAATCCATAACATCTACAGAGTTCTCTCTTTTAGAAAGGGGTCGATGTATTAGCGATTGTTATTTTAAGGCATAGCTCTAAGCTGGCATTGATAGAAATTGGTTCTTGCAAGTCAATCTGGCTCCAGAAAAAAATTTTGTTTTTACCACAATATTTACGAATATTTTGAAGAGTTCAGTCAAGCATGACAGAAAATGACAATTTAAGATTCTCTGCCTCTTCATGGCTAAAGCATGGCACTGAAATACATACTCGGTCTTTACAATCCTACTCACACCACTTATGTTGTGTGTGTCAATTTTATACATGAGTGTCGGCACCTACAGTGTAAAGTCGACTCCGAACGACAGATTTTTGCACAACTTTTTCATGACAATGTTGTTTAATCTCAGAGTCTTTGCCAGAAATCTGCTGAGAGGAAGTCGCCTAAAAATTTTTTTTCCTTATTTCGTTTGGTTGGAGATGTTTGCCATGAGGTTGAACCGTGGTGTTACATCGAATAAGCCAACACACTACCTACTGGACTACGGCGACTTCACTGAGGTAAAAAATACTGTCTTCTTCCTCCTTAGATCCATAGCTTCTACAGAAGTCTTTCGATGGAATGCTAAATCCGTCAGCATTCCTTCTAATGAGGCAGTGGTTCATGAGAATATCAGTCGTTTGATGGATGGCCATGTGATTTAAGCACAGAAGTGAATCAATTCTCTTCTCTTCTATAAAAGTCCAGCAGACTCTAGCAATATTGCATGTAACTTCCTGCTGTAAAACTTGTGGAGAATAACTAGTCTAACTGAGACAATTGGATTACCTATAAGCTGTACAATATCGGAGACTGAGAGCTAGATGGCGGCCGTTGTCCGTTCCTGTACAATGCAAATTCCGGCGATATCTCTATATCCTATGAGTGATTCGAAATTTCCTTGAGAAACCTTAGGCATTTATGGACGAGAACGGATGTCAAATAGACGTTCCTTAGGAGCTTAATTGTAGCCTGGGTGTGCGATTAAATAAAGAGTTTTTAAGGAAAATCTTGCTACCTAATAAGCACAAAATCCAGTAAAACAAGAAAATTCAGCAGGCCCTGCAAATTCTGATAAATCTAACCCCATCTGAACAATGGCATGATTATGTATTTCAATTATTGTATCCGAAATCATATTTCCGGACAAACACTTCTTATTTGTAACGTTTCTATCAATTCTTGCATTTATGAAACCACAACAACCTTTACATTTTACAATTATTTCCTTCCAGCACTATAACCTCAAAATATATTCTAAGTTCGTTGCTTAAGTCTTTTGATTTGAAAACAATATGTTGCATAATTGATATGCTTGTTGTGATAATTTTCAAACAATAAAATTTTAATCATATAATAACGGTAATTTTGAGATGCCTATGGAATTTTTAATCAAATCCGTTTAATCGAATTTTTGAAAGTTTGTTTCTTAAGTCTTTTGTTTTGTTTCGCATGTGGTTAATTGCCTTTGTGTTTTTTTATTTTTTTGCTTGATTTTGCTTAAAATTTTTTAATTCTTAAACGGGAAATACTAACGGAAATGTGTAGTTTTTGTTTTGTTTTCAGTATGAATATATGTTTTTATAAAAATAGAACAATCAAAGCGGATATTCTGACAATTTAAAATCAATTTGAACAGTTTTATGTGATTTTTTGAAATCAAATTCGTAAAGAAAAATATTTTTTTTAAGCCACCTTAATTAATTGACCATACAAATCAGATTTCATGTATATGTATGTATTTATAAAAAATTGGAATAAAAAAATTGCCAATTCATGGCAGTTGGTTGTGGCCTTTACAAAATTTTGTTCTGCTGTCAAAAAAAAAAACCGACAATAAAAAAAAGTGAAAAGGAACAAAATAATCAACTTTATTTAGAATAAACTAGCAACAGCAATTGCTTAAAACGCTTGAAACGCTTCAAGTTGCTAAGCTGTAAAGAAATATTATTTCTGAAATTAAACCACAATTTTAAGAAACTTGAAAAAAACCAAACTAACAAACTCAACCATTTTAAGGTGGAGCAATTTAAGGCTGACTGACTAACTGAGTGAGACTGGTCATAAAGCAGCAGAATTAAAACATATTCTAATACAAGTACCCATTGACTATGGCAAAGCAAGTTGCAAGTCAAACATTGTTACAAACACTGTGTAATATTTCTATTTTTCTAATGTTTTTTTTCTTTTTTTTTTCATTTTGTTTTTTTTTTTTTTTGATAGATAGACCTCGTAAACAATTATTTGTTGTTGTCGTTTGTTTGTATCTGTCTGTATTGCACATGGCAAAACTAAAGTAAAAGTTAAATTTTATTGTTGTTCAAGTGGGGTGTGGTGTATCCATGGGATTTCATACCCTACAGCTGGGTTAAAAATAACTTAAACTGGATTATTAAAGATTATATTGAATCCAGAGTTAAAACCTTTATTTAAACGCCAACACTGAGAAATAATAGAATGCATTTTAAATGATAAAGAAATAAAAAAATGTTAATTTCATACCTACTCATATTGTAATATTCATAAAGAAAATTGTATTTAAAATAAATTTTTTATCATAGAGAGTTTTTCGTTAAGGACTGGTGTAATTAACTAACGAGCATTTCATGCATTCTTGGGCATAAAGCATAGCATAGCAAGACAAGAAATATGTCTTGTATGGGTTAGAGGTCTATTTGCCAAGTAAGATAATAAGTATTCGTTTGTTTTCTCAGCTGAAGGTCTATTTTTATAGGTTTTGTTTTGTAATAATATTGATCCTCCTAGAGGATAGACCCTGATAACCTAGTGTAGTCTATTGTAATATCGCAATGAAACTTCTTCCCTTATCCTTGAACCAACTAGAGCTTATAAATACTGCAATAAAGCCACTGAGTTTTCTAATATCTATCTTGTACAGCTCAACTGCATTTAAAATGTTTGGATGATCGGGGTGCATGAGTGCCCAGTCTACAACGTCCAGTAATTACTCCAAAATGACGCTGTTTGTAATATCAAATTTTCATGCGTCCTCTAGTTTTAATATTCGGAAATTTTAGGCAAACTCACAAGTGTCTTCCAGTAGAAGTTTAGGCCATAGAAAGTCAGGCGTAGTGAAAAGTAAGGAGAAGGCAGGAAAGGGTCCGCCAAATAACTTTTTTTTTGAAAATGCTTTAAAAAAAACTACTGAATATTTTCTCAAATTTCTTTTTTTATTTGAAAGTACAATCCTTCCGGTTAATAATGGAAAATAATTTCATTCAAATGGCTGCCTCGGCTGGCCATGCAGTAGCCTACACGATCGGTCAAATTTTTAAGCACATTATCGATTGTGTGCAGCTGTATTTCACCAATGGCTTCACGAATATTGTCCTTTAAAGCGTCAATTGTGTCTGGCTTGTCGACGTAACACTTATCTTTGACGGCACCCCACAAATAATAGTCCAACGGTGTCAAATAGCAGCTCCGAGGTGGCCAAACGACATCAGCTCTGCGGCTGATAATGCGATCTTCAAAAACAGGGCGAAGAACATAGAGTAGCTTCGGCTGTGTGGTACGTAGCGTCGTCCTGTTGAAACCATATGTTGCCAATATCCTTCTCTTCAATTTTTGTGAACAAAAATTCGTTCAACATGGCCCGATAACGATCGCCATTGACTGTACGGCCACTCCTTGCTCATTTTCGAAGAAAAATGGCCCAATTATGCCTCTGGACCAAAATCCGCACCAAACAGTGACTCGTTTTGGGTGTGTCGGCGTTTCAATGTATGCGTACGGGTTTCTGTGCCCCAAATGCGACGATTTTGCTTGTTTACATACCCGCCAAGATCAAAATGAGCTTCATCTGAAAAGATGATTTTTTTTGCCAAAATCGGCATCTTCTGGTGTAGGCTACTGCATGGCCAGCCGAGACAGCCATTTAAAAGAAATCATTTCTATATCATAGAAATCGTCACTGAAACAGAAAAAACTCCTGAAGTTTATCAAGGCAATAGTATTGAGAGAGACATTTTATTTATTATAGGGGTAGAGATTATATAGGATAGAGGCATTATCATATATCATAATGCAAAGGCAATGTCCGGCTTTGTTTAGATTTGCTACCCAATCTTGATTGTTTCTAAAGCTGCACTTATGGCTGTAGCAGAGCGTTGCAGGTTCTTTATGGAATCCTCATAAAGGTGGCTGTGGTCTGTCCACTAATTCCGGTGCCTTTACATACATACATAGATAATTGGTCATTACAACCCTTCAGTAAGGATTACGACCTAGCTTCTCACACCACTTATGTTGTGTGTGCTAATTTTATATATGAGTGGCGATACCTGCAGTCTAAAGTCGACTCCGAACGACAGATCTTTTGAGAAACTTTTCATGGCAATTTTATTTGCTCTCAGAGTTTTTGCCAGAAATCTGCTGAGAGGAAGTCGCCGAGGAAATATTTTTTCGTATTTTCATTTTGATGTCTGACCTGGGTACCTTTATTACATGAATATTGTGCTGCTAAACCATCTATGAGGGGACCATGTGCCAACCTGTAGCTTTTACAGACACCTAGCTAATCGATAGTATCTAAATTTCTCTTCTCGAGCTAGATTTTTCAATAATTATTATCTCGTTCGAGCGGTACTTTTGCCTTCAAAACACTGCAGTGGACAGACCTGCTTGTATTTACTTAAAACAATCTTTGAAAAGCAAATGCCAAGCATTCTGTTTTCTGCCCAAATATCCCTTAATGGAACGCTAATGTAAGGTTCAAGCCTGTCAGTTATCCCAAGAGCCAAGCAGAAATTAAAAAGCGCTCTAAGGTTTTACGAAAATTGTTGATGATCAAATTGTCCACTAAATGACAGAAAATGGTAGCGAATGTAACCTATGATGGAAGTAATGTGCAGGAAACTCAAATTTAATGTTTTTCAAGAAGTCCCAAAGACTAAAAAATACTTTTTTGAGCTAAAACTACGTTGCAGACAATATAACTACGATTTAAGGGTATTATTCGACTGGCTATGATTGATCAATTTGCTGTGTTATCGTAAATGGTTGCAATTAAAAACTGGTGCAAAATTTTATTGGATATCTAAGCGTTCTTTTAAGCAACACAGTTCAACTCACCATAATTTTTTCTATGGGTTAAAGTCATGAGGTACTCGTTCGTTTATAATTACGAGTAGTTTTTAATAGCAATATACTCGTTCCTCTGTATTAGAAGTAATATTCTGTGGATTTCGTTATGGCTGTGTTATTATTATTGTTATTATTAATAATAAAATATTAAAAACGACAATCATTTGTTGTATTTATTAATATTGTTGTTGTTGTTTTTATTACAATTACAGTTCATCAGTTTGGTTTAATTTAATTTTTTTTGTATTTGAATTTTCAATTAAACCACGGTAAGAGAAGAAGGTCAACCAGTTTAAACGGGTGGTTTTGTTTTTTAGTCACAAGCAGTATAGTGTTGTTGGTTTTATATGCTAGAATGTGGTAGAAATTTTAATGGTAATGTTAGTGATAGTAGTAGTAGTAGTAGCTACTAAGTTTAGTATTCATTACACTTTAGTTCTCCATGCTTCTAAATTGGCTTTTGTTTGTTAGTTTTGCTACACTTTAATGTGAGTATGTATTTAGATTTGGTTTTAAGTGCGCTTTTTTGGTTTGTTTTTGTTTGTTTTTCATTTGCAACTATTTTGCATTGCCTTGCAATTTTGCCTTTTGTTGTTATTGTTTTTAAAGTTTCTAATATTGTCTAGAATCTTAATGTTATTACCTTTGTTGTTGTTCAACAAAGTTCAGTATTTTGTGGTTTTTATTTATAAAACAACAACAACAACAACAACTACAGCAACATCAGTACAATTTGAAAATTTAGTGTGGAGGTTTAAGGTGTGGTGTGAATTGCATTTTTTCATTGAACAGGAACTTTTTTCATTGTCTTGCCATAGTTTACATTGTTCAAATTAATTGTAGTGAAGGGAGTAATAATTAAATTTTGTTTTTGTTTATGTGTGTCTGTCTGTTTGTTTGTTTGTTTGTTTGTTTGTATAAAACATTTAACATTTATCACCTCTCACTTATTTGACCATTTTTGATTGATGGGAAACAAATAGAATTGGAAGGGTCCATACACACATACTTTATGTTTTTTTTATTTGTCCAGTACTTTCAAAAGCTGGGGATTAATATTACCAGTAAAAGTAAATCCTCTATTACCTCTTTTTAACACTTAATAAGCTAAGCTGTGTATTGTTCTAAATTGAACACAGCATTAAATCAAAATTTTGAAAACTGATATCTCAAGGATCAATTTGCTTCATGTTTATATTGATTCTAAGAAATTAAGTTGACGTTAAGATCCCTTGTTGAACATATACAAGGCCAGGGCAATATTAGCATTAATAAAATAGTATTTATACAAGCATTTTAGTTAATTTTAAGACTTTTTATTGCCTTATTTCAACACAATAACGGCCTTTATAATATACAGTGACCATCAAAAGAAACTGTACATTAAAAAAAATATACATTAATAAATTACCGTTATTTTTATTTTAAAATTGTTTCATTGCCAGTTTTTAAAATTGAAAAAAAAAATTACAAAAAATTTCGAAATATTGTCTCCTTAAGTGGTAAAAGTTGAGTTTGTTGGTTGTTAGAATTTTATCCTTAGTGTACAGTTTCTTTTGATGCTCACGGTATGTTTTATACATTTTTCTTTGAGATTAATTGTAAAATATAAGACAATGTAGAATGAAATCGATTTTGTCTATAAAATGAAATTTTTTCCATATTCCAATATGAGCATATTGTCATTTTAATGGTATTTTTATATTCATTATAGATTCGAATATTTGAGGCATAAAAACTTCTCTACTAATCTACCGAAGTTAACTTCTTAGTCAATTTCAAAGTTAATACCCTTTGGCTGACAGTGTAGGTCTGCATTAAATGTTTGGCTGTACATGAGTGGATTAAAGTAGATGAGTCTCCCTTCAATTCGCTTAAACAGTCAAAAAGGCTTTTCTGTCATCATTTATCATTTCTTTATCATTGATCACGATGAAGTAGTGATTCTTAAAAGCAAAATTTTGTTCATCAAATTTTCGTTCTGTTTACTACTGTGGGAATACATTTATCCGACATTTTTTAATGTACAGCCTTATTCCAAAAGCATTTATTGTTCCTAGGCAGTAAAAAGAAGTTCAAAGTTTCATTATTTGATTGAAAATTTAAAAAAGTTGGCTTTTGGAGCGTGGCGTATATTTTACTTAAAATTACAGGATTTGAACTGACGAAAGAGGATTTTTATCATTATTAGTTTTTCAAGTTATTCTCCGCCTTTATCAACGTAAAACTGTAAAATTTGAGGATGTTATTTACTTGCTTAATTGATATTTATAATACTTTAGTCAGTATTAAGACCTTTCTTCCTGCAGTCTAAAGTCAATTCCAAATGACAAATTTTAGAGAAGCTTTTCATGGCAACTTTTGTTGTATTTGCTTTCAAAGACTAGGCAAGAGGTATCTGAATGAGTATTCACAGGGAAGCTGATATCGATTCAGGAATTTTGAGTTTCCAGTACAAAACCTGACTATTGAAGTATTGGATTCATTCAGCTTTCTAAGGAAACAATAATAGAAAAAACAAAACAGACACTCGGCAGGCTGAACGCTGTATGGAAACCTTCATCGATGTTAAGTAGGACGAAAATAATCTCTTTTAACTCCAAAATTGAATTTGCTTATTCGACAGAACATAATATACAGGCCATTGCACTCTTCCTTAATAATATCTTCACACAAATTCTGCACATATGTATACTGATCCAGGTTAGTAACAACACCACTTCGAAGCCAAAAACTAAAAACAACAGATTCACCACAATTTTTTGATAAAAATGGTAATGAATAGGCCATTGAGTAAACCGATAGGCGACACCACCGGCAAAATCTTATTAGTCGCAGAGGATGACTTTTACGGAAATAGCAACATTGTAGCAGATAAAATACATCTAAATTGGACACAAGTTAAATGTCAAGCATACATACATACATACATAATTGGTCATTACAACTCTTCAGTCAGGATTACTACCTAGCGTCTCACAGCACTCATGTTGTGTGTGTTAATTTGATCCATAAGAAGCGGGACCTACAGTTTAAAGTCAAAGCCCAATGACAAATTTTAGAGAATTTTATTTACTCTCAGAGTTTTTGCCAACAATCTGCTGAGTCGCCCAAGAAATATTTTTTTTGTATTTTGTTTACATGTCTAACCTGCGGTTTGAACTGTGATCTCACGTCTAATAAGCCAACATACTTCCTCCTTCGACTACAGCGACTCCAAGCATAAGACAATGCCAAGCATAAGATCATATTTATTGGAATACAATTATTAAGGCTCGCCGTAGTGAAGTCGCCGTGGTCTAGTAGGTAGTGTGTTGCCCACACAAGCCAGGGTTCGAGCCCCAGGCCAGACATCAAAATAAAATACAAAAAAAGTATTTCTTCGGCGACTTCCTCTCAGCAGATTTCTGGCGAAAACTCTGAGAGTAAATAAAAATTGCCATGAAAAGTTTCTCAAAAATCTGTCGTTCGGAGTCGACTTTAAACTGTAGGTCCCTCCATTCATGTATAAAATTACCACACACAACATAAGTGGTGTGAGAAACTAGATCGTAATCTTGACTGAAGGGTTGTAATGACCAATTACGTACGTACGTAGTCTAGTAGGTAGTTTGTTGGCTTATTAGACGTAAAGCCAGGGTTCAAACCCCAGGCCAGACATGAAAACAAAATACAAAAAGTATTTCTTCGCCGACTTCCTCTCAGCAGCGTTCTAGCAAAAACTCTGATAGTAAATAAAATTGCCATGAAAAAGTTTCTCAAAATCTGTCGTTCGGAGTCGACTTCAAACTGTAGGTCCCGCTGTTCATGTATAAAACTCACACCCACAACATAAGTGGTGTGAGAAACTATGTTGTAATCCTGACTGAATGGTTGCAGTGACCAATTATGTATGGAATTATTAAGGCTCTATGCTCTTTGAATATATACAATATACATATGTATCATATTTAATATAATAATAAAAAAAATATTTATAGTCATATTTAATAAAGATGGCAACCAATCTAATACAAAATCGAGGGATATGAGTGACCCTAGTAATAGCAAACTTTTAATATGTCACAATAATTTTAAAAGAATAATTGTACGCAAGATAGCTTCATGTTGTCATTTAATAGAATTCCTTCAAACCATATACAGTCGAATACAATTGTTTGTAACCATCGTTAATATTTCAAGTTTTTTTTTTATTCATAACGTGAAGGTCAATACTTCTAATGGAAAAATTACATCAAAATAGAGAAATACGAGTATTCGGGTCAAGAGATTATTTGCTTAAATGGTTTTTACAATGTCTTTGACAAATATTTTCCAACAACGTCATTGACTTTGACTTTAATGTACAAAGTCCTTCGCAAGCTATTATTACATGACGGAAAAATATGTACATAGGCAAAGAAATAAATTCCAACAATGGGCGTGTGAATGTTTGGCCACTGACTATACAATTGATGTTGTTGGATAAGTTTCCTATACAAAAATAAAGCACACACACACACACACACACACACACACTGTTAATAGAAAACAATTCAATTACTTTGCCAAAATGACTTGACAAATTCAAATTGTTTTAAATAAAAAAAATAAAAAAAAACAACAAATGGACATCGCAACAAGAGAAGCAAAAAAATAAAGAAAAATAGTTTAATTAAAACAATAAAATAACTCTCGTAAAATTAATGATATTACTAGTCTGAGAATTTCAATGTGTGTGGCAGAGGCACATATGTACGTTCAAATAAAATCCGTTAAATTTGAAAACCATCAAATAAAATATTTCAAAACCATACCGCTGTGGAATTTTTCGTCTAACAAAGGCTGTGCATAGTGTTTTTGCTGAGTTTAATAATGACTTTTCAATTTTGCGTGTGTGTTTTCATATCAAATTGAAAACAAACAAAATTCAATTCGAAAAACTACACATTCAAGTTGAATAAAAAAAAACCCAACAAAAAAAATGATTTAAAAAAATCAATATTTTGTTAAAAGTTTATATTGTTGTATTAAAATTTCAATTAATTTGATTTAAAAAAAAAAACTGCATGTTGTGCTGTCTTTGCAAATGATTTTTTGTTTTGTTTTCTGTGGGTAAACTTAAAACGTAACAATGAAAACTTAATTACTGTCACAATGCAATGCTTTGGATCTTTTTTTTTTCTTTCGGTTTTTAGTCTACAAGCATTAATCAGGAAGTTTTGAATTGGTTTTGTTTTGTAAATGCATGAAATTTAAATTAAGTTATAAATTGTTTAAATTTTTATATGTTTGATGAAATCGAAAACGAAAGGAAATAATCCAATTAATTTTGTTGGTTTTTTTCTTCTGTTTTTTGGTTTGTTTGTATTAAACACTGAGTAAAGGTCACATTTTTAATAGACAGCAATAGTAATTTAACTGACAACGCCATATATTCATGGCGTACAAATAGTATAACAATTAGAGCAGTATAGGACATATTTATTAGGGCAGTGCTTGATTTATGAAAATTGAAAATTTATTTAGTTTTTAGAAAACGTCCCGTTTAATTGTTTTTATTTTATCTTATCGTTTAACAAGGTTTACCTTTTTATTCTATAAAATGACAACTTAGACCTGATAGAATATATTTACGTACTTCCATACATAATTGGTCATTACAACCCTTCAGTCAGGATTACAACATAGCTTCTCACATCACTTATGTTGTGTGCGTTAATTGTATACATGAGTGGCGGGACCTACAGTTTAAAGACGACTCTGAACGACAGAGTTTTTAAGAAACTTTTAATGGCAATTTTATTTTCTCTCAGAGTTTTTAGCAGAAATTGTTTTTTTGTCTGACCTGATGTCTGACGGATTTGAACCGTAGCCTCACGTACAGAACATATTTACTATTTGGTAATTACAAGTATTTGTTAAATTACTAATTACAAATATTTGTTAAAAATATTAATGTCTGCGACCATATCAAATCAGTAGCATATTCATGTGAAAATTTGCAGGAGGAAATAGAGATGGAAAGTGACAGACTTCGCAAATATCACTGAAGCTTGCAAATGGAATCGCTAGGACAACTATTGACCACGCAGAAACGTTACGTCCAAAATGAGCCGTAATAAACCATCTATAAACGTCAACCACTACATAAAACATCAGAAGAATCATGCAGAGATGAACATACATCAGTCATTCACATACAATACACCGGTCAGTAGAAAGAGAGTGCGGCAACTTAGTGAATTAGCCAAAATAGCTAGAAGAAGAGGGAGTTAGACATAGTCTAAGCTTAGTATAGAGGCGACTTTACGTAGGAAAGCCTTATGCACCACCAAAAGTTGAACACTGACTTAGGTTTCTATAACAAGGGAAGAAAGTATTCCTCGTTGAGTTTTGTTGTTAGAACTATTTAAGAACATTTGGCGATTCTGTTTTAATCAAAGAATTTTCTATGTAAGTAAGAGTGATTATTGACGTTATTGAACGGATCTTTGGTTCAAACGCCAGGTCAGACATCTCCAACTAAACGAAATATATAAAAACATTTCTTCGGCGACTGCCTTTCAACAGGTTTTTGGCAAAAACTTTGAGAGTGAATAAAATTGTAAAGAAATAGCCTCAAAAATCTGTCGTTCGGAGTCGACCTTAAACTGTAGGATCCGCCACTCATGTATGCTAATTAACGCACACAACGTAAGTGGTGTGAGAAGCTAGGACGTAATCCTGACTAAAGGGTTGTAATTACAAATTATGCATGTATGTATGTATGTATATATGTTTGTAAGTAATTTGTTCACCTTACAGAAGGATTTTTGAAATGAAATTCGATGTTACAAGTCTAATGTAGTCGCCATAGTTTAGCAGGTAGTCTGTTGATTTATTAGACGAGATACTGTGGTTCAAACCTTAGCTCAGACATCTCCAATGTAACGAAATGTAAAAAATATTTCTTCAGTGACTTCTTCTCTGCAAAGTTCTAGCAAAAACTCTGAGAGTAAATAAAATTGCCGAGTAGAGTTTAAACTATAGGTCTCGCCTCTTATGGATAGAATTAGTGCACACAACATGGGTGGTGTGAGAAGCTAGATCGCAATCCTATTTAAAGTAAGCAATTAATTGCTAAAATGTTTGAAAAAATAATAGCATTTCTTATCTTTATATTGCCCTCGTCAACATTTTCTTAACCTTATTGTAACAGCATTTCAGCATATTTGTCTTTGGAATTCATATGCTTTTGCACCTCTTAAGCACAAGGGTAAACTTTTGTGCAAACTCTTATTCTGAATTATTATTATAGAGACGAAAACAGTTTATGCGTAGAAAAGGCCAATTTTCTGAGTTAAATTATTACAGAACGTTCTTTATATGCATAGTTGTATCAATTTCTCCTTATCATTAACCCATTCGCTGACAAGGACGAGTATACTCGTCTTTGATAGGGTATCCCGCATTGCCAAGACGAGTATACTCGTCCTACTTTAAATATATTATAACATGCAGGCTTCTGAATTAGCAAATTTTTTTTTGGCACAAACATATTATAAATATGTAAAAAACTTGAAAAATACTACAAATAAATGTTTTTTACAAAAATAATACTTTATTCCTTATAGAGAAAGATCTTTCACTCAAAAATCAACTTCATCGTGTATTTATAACAAAATTTTATAGTAACTACATCACTTATGATACCTTATCTTCATGATAGGATTTGTAACAAAGTCCAATACATAATGAAGTCCAATACATAAATGGCAATGGGAATGACTTCATATAATTTAAGCTTGGCAGCGAGTGGGTTAACTCAAAAATCCGAGAACGAGTTCTGAAATTCACTCACACATTACTATTGTCCACTGCAAACATTAAGTCAGGATTTATGTTGTGAGTGTTATTTTTGTCCATGAATGGCAGGATCTACAGTTTTCATGTTAATTTCGAATGACAAATTTGAGAAAATTTTTCGTGGCTATCAATTAATACTCAGGAGTTTTACATTTTTTTCCAAGGTGATAGAGCTGAGATCACTTTCCCTTTAACCCAACCAACCAACATATGAGAAAAAAGTATTTAAACAATTAAAACACTTTTTTTAAAAATTTACAGCGCCCTAATTTAGATTGTTACATTTCGTCCGTCTTATAAATATTTGCCTGCGCTGTCTTTATGTATAACAAAACATACCACCACCTTGGCCAACAATCATCCAGTTAAACCAATTGATTTTTAATCAGCAACAATTGTAATGCCAATAATGCGAGCTCATACACAAACGTTCATACAGTAAAAAAAAATATGTGCGTTTTTCAATTATTTAACCTTGTCCACACTTAAGGTTTGACGTTTTATTAAATGATTGTGATTTTCTTATTATTATTGGCATTATTGATGTTGTTGTTATTGTTGCTGTAAAAGTAAAGGTAGTGTTTGTGATCATAACAACAAGAAATTGTATTTGGCTACCACCAATTGCATGTACAAAAATAAAATTAAAAAACAAAAATATTCAATTTATTCGCATACAAAACATAGAGAAAAAAAAAACGGAAAAAATCATTCATTCGTTCGTTTAACAGAAACACATACGCAAACACAAACTATTGGCGATGGACGGTGAATGTAAGAAACGAAGTTATTTTTAGTTGGGTTTTTTATTAACCCCTGCGTGTATTATTGCGTTTGTTCAACGCCCTTTACATGTGTCCCAACTATAATTCATTGATTAACTATTCACCTTAAGTGGTTTAATTGAAATATTTTGTTACGTTTTTCGTTGCTTTTTCAGTTACGATTTGAACCAATTAAATTATTTATCGTATATAATCGTTACAAAAAAAAAACAACCACTCGTGGTCTTGCAACATTTAATTAATTCAAGAAAATAAATTTTCAAACAATTTCTAAAGTGTTGCCTGCGTTAATAACAGTGCTGTTGGTGGTGGGCTGTTAAAAAGTTGCTGTAGACAAATAGTTTCTGTACAACTACTGCGACAGACTGTTTTACTTACGCATAATATTTCTTTTAATATTCTTTTTTTTTCCAATTTTTTTTTGAGTAAACTTAGCCGAAAGGCTTGAAGTCAATCAGTTAGTTTACCGTACATGTGTGGCGGTCGTCTGGCTTATGATTTATGTATTGGGGTCCATTGCAGAAATGAATTGCAGATTTCATTGATTATTATTTTGCCACATTTATCTTAGATTATCGCAGTCATTGCTAAACATACATCATCATATTCTCATAATTAATCACAACGAAATAATAATAAAATAATTTTTCTTTTTTAGTAAAATTGTAAATCATCCTTGTGTTTATATGGTCTTTTATTGTAATACAAACAAATGCCCTATTTTGTTGGCTTTAATACAATTTCAATTAGTTTTTTCAACGAATGGCTAAAATTTATTGCTCAAGGTAACAGCTGTTGATTCTGCATTTAATTTTTTTGGCTATTTGTGCTGTTATCAAAAGTGAAAGGTTTAATTTGCCTTTTTAACTGGTGCTCATGTTTGGATTTTAAGATATTAAAGTCTTATGGAATAAGCAGGAATAAGGCGAACCAACAACAGGAACAATATCTGCCAATGCAAAGAATGGAATGTATGGTTACATGAGAGTTCACTTTTCCATTATAATTAAACTTTTTGATATTGCGCAGCATGCTTAGGTTAGGCTACGTTAGGTGATGCAATAATTGTATTTAAATACATTAGGTTATCAATTAAGCCAAAATGTTAGCTTCATAGTACAAGTTTAGAAAGAGTCCTCTACCCTAAATCACCCAAACATACACATATTTGTCGAGCAATATCCCATACAGTCATACAGTTTCGACGAAAATTTTAAGAACAATACCCCTAGTATTCTCCAAAGCACTCGTGAAAATGCTAGGCAATAACACATTAAGTGACAAGCGGTCTCTTTTTTCCTCCTATGAGTCGCAACTTCTGTTCAAAAAATGTGATTTGGGTGTTAGCCGAAGGAAATTGCCTTCGTATTAAGCAGGTCCCTTGCGAATTTAGAAAACATAACAAATGTCTAGCTACGTGAGAAAAATGAGCTGCTTTGTCGGCCCTGAGATAAGATTTGAACAACTCTACCCTTTGGTCAGACATGTCCTCTCTTCTACCTAGAAAACTTTAGGCAAATATCGGGTCCGACGTTTCGGATCTAACGTTTTTTTTTTCAACTAGTGCTTATTTCGTGAATGGTAACACTTAGCTCATGTCTGACAGATAATTGGTTTTATCCTTCCGCTGAACGAATATGGTTGCGTATACGCTTGAACGACGCTGGGAAATATTGGGACATTACTTTGAAAATCATGGTAATGTTGCAGAATGTGTGCGAAAATTGCTTACGGATTTTGGAAGAAGAGAAGCACCGTCAGCTCCGTATGTTCGTTATCTTGTGAAAAAAGTGAAAGAAACTTGCATCCTCATCGATAAACCAAAGCGTGAAAAGCCAAAAACAGTGCGTACACCCGAGAATATTGCTGCTGTGGCAGAAAATGTGCGTGAAGCGCCATCAACATCAATTCACCGTCGTTCTCAATAATTGAACATTTCGGAGACATCATTGAGACGAATTTTGCATAAAGACCTTGGTATGACGCGGAGGCAGCCATTTGAATGAAATTATTTTCCATTATTAACCGGAAGGATTGTACTTTCAAATAAAAAAAGAAATTTAAGAAAATATTCAGTAGTTTTTTTAAAGCATTTTCCAAAAAAAAAGTTATTTGGCGGACCCTTTAGTAGAACTTTTTCATAATTTCCAGACCAATCATAGTTAAGAGGCACAGATCACATAAGAAAAAAATAGGAGGCCCAATGTTGTTTAAAACGTTAAGTTCTTCCGACTTTTCCGTGTAGTTAGGTCTATCATCATATACAGGTTGGATGCAAAATTCCAAACCACGTATGCAGGCTATGATCGTCTTATCCTTATGTTGCTTGCTTCTTACCTACTGCAGACACTCATCCATGGTACGATTGAATCGTTATATCGTTCATTTTGATTGTGGGAGTTGCTTATGCCTTACCTTTCGTACATTTATTTACAAACTGATGTCACAAAATATCTGCCCTGATGGTAATGATCCTCTAGTTGAACACCATATTGTCATACTATAATTCAAGCCTTTCCCGACTTTGTTAACAGAAAAAGAGTCTGACGCTTATATCGCTGTCCGTTCGAATGATGCCTCTGTGCTGACTTTGGCTACAATTCGCTATACAATGTGCTACAGCTTGTTCGCATTTCCAGAATCTTGCTTAGTCACAAGCTATGTTTACTAAGATTATTATGGAACTTATTTAAAACTTCTCTCCACTTAAAGGATTGCGCTATTACTGGGTTATTGAAGTCTTACCGCCTGTTTCTTTCCCAGTGTAGGGTATAAGCACCCAACAATAAATTTTTAAGTTGTTTCATTGAGCCCTGTAAGTTTTATTGAGAGAGTTTAATTAGCTTTCCAGAACTCTTACATATCTCTGAAAACTGTCAGCCATTTTCCAGTCAGCTGTACAATTTACAATTTTAAAGTAATAATTCTTGACTACAAACACGAGTAATCAAGGTTCTAATTCATCTTATTTTCTTCTGTGCCTGTATACAGTAAGTGACAAAAAAACTGTACGTTAAAAAAAATATATTCAGTAATAAATTACCGTTATTTTAATTTTAAAATTGTTTCATTGCCAGTTTTTTAAATTGAAAAAAAAATACAAATATTTTTGAAATATCAAATTTTTTCGGGCACTCTCCTTAAGTGGTAATTAAGGGTTCGCCAAATAACTTTTTTTTTTTTTTGAAAATGTTTAAAAAAAACTACTGAATATTTTCTCAAATTTCTTTTTTTATTTAAAAGTACAATCCTTCCGGTTAATAATGGAAAATAATTTGATTAAAATGGCTGCCTCGGCTGGCCATGCAGTAGCCAACACCAGAAGATGCCGATTTTGGCAAAAAAACCATCTTTTCAGATGAAGCACCTTTTGATCTTGGCGGGTATGTAAACATGTAAACAAGCAAAATTTACGCATTTGGGGTACAGAAAACACGCACTCATACACTGAAAAGCCGATGCACCCAAAACGAGTCACTGTTTGGTGCGGATTTTGGTCCAGAGGCATAATTGGGCAATTTTTCTTCGAAAATGAGCAAGGAGTGGCCGTTACAGTCAATGGCGATCGTTATCGGGCCATGTTGAACGAATTTTAGTTCACAAAAATTGAAGAGGAGGATATTGGCAGCATTTGGTTTCAACAGGACGGCGCTACGTGCCACACAGCCGAAGCTACACTCGATGTTTTGCACCCTGTTTTTGAAGATCGCATTATCAGCCGCAGAGCTGATGTCGTTTGGCCACCTCGAAGCTGCGATTTGACACCGTTGGACTATTATTTGTGGGGTGCCGTCAAAGATAAGTGTTACGCCGACAAGCCAGAGATAATTGACAATTTAAAGGACAATATTCGTGAAGCCATTGGTGAAATACAGCTGCACACAATCGATAATGTGCTTAAAAATTGGACTGATCGTGTAGGTTACTGCATGGCCAGCCGAGGCAGCCATTTGAATGAAATTATTTTCCATTATTAACCGGAAGGATTGTACTTTCAAATAATAAAAGAAATTTGAGAAAATATTCAAAAGTTTTTTTTAAAGCATTTTCAAAAAGAAGTTATTTGGCGGACCCTTTAGTTGAGTTTGGTGATTATTAGAATTTTATCCTTAGTGTACAGTTTCTTTTGGCGCTCACTGTAAGTGTAATTTTTAAATTAAATTAAACCAACTTAATTAGCGCTTAGATGCAGAAATAATTTTGTTTACACAAAAACTTTTCATATGCTTTCAAAGAGTATGACATTTAGTTCTCCCCACATGTTTATTTAATGTCTTTGTAACATTAAAGTCTAATTAAATTGTAAAACTCACAAGACAATCAAACATTATATAAAAATTTAAAGTTTAATCTGCCATTATTCCACCCGCAATATAATTTGGCAGGTATTAATAGACATGTTGTGTGATTTCTTTTTTCTTTTCTGTTGCTTTTGCCAAATTGTAATCGTAATAAAAATAAACGCTTTTTATGTGACTTAATAACAGCCATAAAAGGTTTGTCTAGCACTCTAGAAGACTTTGGAGTGCAACAATTTTAATTCAATTTCATATCAAAAAAAAAAAAAGACGCGGGCGGAAATAATGACAGCTAGAAATCGTGATTTGAAAACTTACAAGGACGTAGAGGTAATAATAACGATAATAGTAATAATAATATTTTTTTGGTAGTTCAACAAGAAGTTATAGATGTTAAAAGTAATTTAATTTTGTTCCATTTTATATAAAAAACAAAAATAAAGATCAATTGAAATTGATAGCGCGGTTTTTTAAAATTTTTTTTTTTTAATAGAAAATCAAATAAGATCGATACAAAATATAGAACATTGTTTTCAAAATTGAGTTTTAAACCCAAAATAACAATAATAAAAGCGTTGGCGCCAATATGACAGCCATCAATATGTATGTATATATGTATGTATGTATGTATGTATGTTGAATTTATGAATAGAAATTGTTATTAAATTGCATAATACAATAGGAAGTCTTTAAGTGTTACCAACAATTGTTTTGTTTAGTTTTGTAACTGTTATTAAAATTTGAATATGGTCATGGTAAAGGTAATGCCTAAACAAAAGACTTAAGAAACAAACCTTAAAGTTCTATCGCTTATTTACATTGTTTGAAAGAATGTATTTGAAAAAAAACTAATTTTAATAAATTCAAATCAATATTTTTAATAATTTAATGGACATTGATTTTAATCTGACAATGTGTAAATAATATTCATAAGTTAAACCACTGGATTACCATAAAGGTTTGTAATGTGATGTTTTGTGACTCATAAGAACATAAGCACAAAAACAAAAGTGTAATTTAGAATTTTCCATACTCTGTTATAGATTTGAAATGCCAATTTATACAAAATATTATAAACGTAGGAAGGAATATATTTGCCAGTTTAATTGCTTTCTGTTTCCGTTATTATCATTTGAATTTCTAATTTAATTAGAAATGAATTATTCAATTATACCACGTTTAATATTCATATTTTACGACTGTAACCCTTAAGAATTTTTTGTTCACAAATTGATTATTTTTTTCTAATTGTTTGAAAAATTTTAATTTTTATTGTTTAATCTGTAACAAATGCAACGAAAATGCAATTATTTATTAATTTTTGAGGATTTTTTACACGTATTTATTTCACCATCAATGTTGTCTAGGTTATATTTAACACGTTCACGATAATATCAAACAAATTTTCACATGGACCACGGTAACTTTATTAGATAATTTAGTTAAAATGTAGCAAGGAAACTTAATGTATCACAGAAATTTTTTTGTCAAAATTCCCGGAAAATACTATTTTTTATGTCACACATATATGACTGACATGGCCCTATGTTAAAATTTTTTTATTTATTTATTTATTTAAAATGCGTATTTTACAAAAAGAAAGTTGTAAAATACAATTCCAAAATAGTGTGGACTACAAATCGCGTGGCTCATGTAGAACTTCCTAGCGTCAGACAAATATAACTGACATGGGTCATGTAGAACTTTTTAGCGTCAGCCACATATTACTGACATGGCGATGAACGTGTTAAACATGAGTGGAGGTCCTCATAATTTACCATCAAATCCTCACGTTAGATTTGGAAAGCTTATTCACATCAACTTGTTTACTTTCACAGCTTTTTCCTTAAGATGACTAAGAAGGGGTTTGCCAGAAAATATTTTTTTTTCAGAAGAAATCAGAGTTTAGATTTGAACTCCAGAGTTTTCGTTTAATAAGCCAATGCTCTACTCATTACATTAGTCGCAAGTTTACCATCCTACATTAATTTAAAGAAAATCATTCTTTAATACCGTTTGTACAATGGGTTAAATTGACCTCCGGGTACTGTACTTGTCTAAATTGACAAGTACACGTCCTCTAACCTCATTCTTACTTACATTCTTACTTGCTTATGTTAATCCCTTACTCAGGACTACAAACTACTTTCCTACACACCGCCCATGTTGTGTGCGTTATTTTTTATCCATGAGTGGCGGCATATACAGTTTAAAGTCGAATCCAAACGACAGATTTCAACTTTTCACGACAATTTTTTTTATTCTCTGAATTTTTGCTAGAAGACTGCTGAGAGGAAACAACCGAAGAAATATTTTTTCATATTCGTTTTGTTCGAGATGTCTAATACTAATACATTACCTATTAAACTGCGGCGACTTCAACAACATAATGCGCCTTAATTTTTAATATTTGGGCTTGGAAAATTGAAAGCGATCACCAGAAATTTGCGAAGTAAATAAAATAATAAAATTCTTGGCCGAAAAATGGTATCATACATACATACATAATTGGTCATTACAACCCTTCAGTCAGGATTACGACCAAGTTTCGAAAAATAGTATCAGATTAACTTAATCGGCGATTATGCTGTAGCCTATCAATGGGCTCTAATATTGATGTACTTTTCCTATCATTTCTGCCAGCAGCTATAATGTTGTCTTCCAAAAATTTATGTACTGGCTTCACAATTCAAGATCTTACGCCAATACATACTGCTTCAAAATGTGATATCAATTGCTCGGCAATTTTACCACTCAATGTCTTATTAAACTCAAGCCTTATTCTGCCATTTCGACGAAAAGAAAAACTATTTAAAAACCAATTCAGCAATCGCTGTTCAGTACTTTGCTCGATTGAATGTATTTTAAGATTTTCATTGTTCTTAAAGAATTACTGTCCAGGGATACCGTAGGTCCCCGCACCTATCTCTACAATGTAAGTTTTAAAGTATATTGGCGACTCTTGAATGATCACTGGCTGTTGTTCATGTGTGTTAATTTTATACATGAGTGGCGGGACCTACAGTTTAAAGTCGACTATGAACGACAGATTTTTGAGAAACTTTTCATGGCAATTTTATTTACTCTCAGAGTTTTTGCCACAAATCTGCTGAGAGGAAGTTGCCGAAGAAATACATTTTGTATCTTGTTTTGATGTCTGGGCTGGGGCTCGAACCCTGTCATTACGTCCAATAAGCCAACACACTACCTACCAGACTACGGCGACCTCAAAAAAAAAATGGCTTCGTAGCTGCAGGTAATTTTTGTTTAGCAGCATTGCAATTCTTTTGATGGTGAAATGTTAGATTTTATTTAATATTTTTAACATTGCCACATGTCACGAATACTTTTTGATATTAAAAAAAAAACGAAACTAAATGATTACCCTTTACATCAATGTAAATGGAGCTACGTTTTATATGTTCTTAATGCTCCTCGCTAATAACACTGCTTTTAAACTTCATACTTTTTTATTGACCGCATGCCACGATCATATCGTTATTATACATTATTACGTACTGATCTCAAGAATACGGTACCAGCACTTTGATATTTTAAATGAAATATAAAAACGCAATAAAAGATTGTTACATTTTGATAAAAAAAATATTTAAAAATAAAAATTATTAACGAAAACTACTTCAACAAACTAAAGCGGGTTTACTTTATAAAATAAAATAAAAGACCAAAACGAAAAAAAACAAAAACATGGTGAAAAAGGCCACTAAAAGACGTCAACATAAAGTGAATGTCTACTAAAGCTTGCCTATAAGTTGAGCAGTAAAACTTTAAGTTGGCTGGCAAATTGTGCAATTAAACTACGCCAAAGTTAAAGGAAAAATAACGAAAAGAAAAGAAAAAACTTTGGAATAAGAAAACGACAAATAGAATGAAGTATAACAGCCACAAAGCAGATTTGTACGCCACCTTAAAACCACTCAGTGGGTTTTTATGAAAAGAAAAATAAATATTTTCTTAAACTATATATGTCTGGTTATAATAATATTTTTGAAGGCATATAAATGAAACGTATGGATTTTATTTATTTATTTTTTTTTTTGTTAAAATTTTTATGTTACTCCTTGGGATTGCTACTGCTTATTAAGTAATGTAAACATTTTTTATGTCTTTATATTTATTTTTCATGTCACAGAATAAAAGGGGGGGGGGGTAAGTTGTTATTATCATTGCTCTAATTAACCTTAACAATATTATACTGTAACTCTACTATTTATATGACAATTTGGTAACAATACTTCGTTATTATTTTTTAAGCATTGCAGTGAATCATGCTTATGAAGTATGCGCAACAATTTCAATTGTTTTCTTTCATATAAATACTTAATCCTTCTGTATGAGATTTTTTTGGGCAAATAAATCTCGAAAAAAATATGTGTAACACTTTAAAAAGGTTTTTTTTTTAATTGCAATTTCAATTACATAGCGCCTATCCATCAATAGATGACAAATTAATTGCCCTCAATATAGTTCACTTACAATACAGGCTTGATTTGTCCGTTCTTTTGTGGTTTTTTTCTTTTTAATTCATTAAATAATTAAATCAATTGGTTGCATATCTGCCTGATTTTTTAAAAATTTTTAATCGATTTTGCTTATCTTATGAAGCTTAAAGTATTTTTTTGAAAGTGAAACCAATTACAGTTAAAGTGTCGATCAATTGGCTTTATTGTCTCTTTTTGCTTAAATATAATAATAAAGCATTAAAAAGTTTTTAAATCTCAATTAATGCATAAATGCTGTTGATATCTTAACAGTCTAGGCAATGCCTATTGAGTAATTTCAATAACATTATTGGTATTGAAAAATTCATTTCTTTAAAAGCAAACAATTGTTAAAATTTCCTTTAATATTTTTTTTTCTAATTTTCAATAATAAAAATAAAATTTTAATTTAAATTTTTATTGAAAATATAAAAATGATTGATTACTTCTGTGGCCAACAATAAAATAAACAAAAGACTTAAGACACATACTTTATGGCAACCATTTTTTTGTCAATAGAAAAATGTCCGTTTTTCTAAGCTTCTGTTTTTAATTATTTATTGAAATATAAAATGATTTGCCAATTATTTGATGAACAGCAATAAAGTATTAAAAACGGAAAATTATTTTGAATTCAAATTTATTGTCACCATGACGTATGCAATGTCAATTATTTAAAGTCATTAATTATTTTTAAAATAATTATTTTAAATTAAGGAAATCATATTAAAGTATTGAAGAATAAAATTCCAATTACAGGCAGCTAATAAGTTTTATTTTCAATTTGTATGTTTTAAAATGTAAGATATTTTTCAGCTTTACTTCAGGGTCTCAGTTATTGAGAATCTTTTATTTGCTGTTTTATTTTTTAGTAAAAAAAAATATAATATGGTTCGTTTAATAACTGAAGAAAGTATAAAAATAGAAACAAAAGTACATACATACATAATTGGCTATTACAACTCTTCAGTCAGGATTACGGCCTAGCTTCTCACACCACTCATGTTATGTGTGTTAATTTTATACGTGAGTGGCGGGACCTACAGTTTAAAGTCGACACCGAACGACAAATTTTTAAGAAACTTTTCATGGCAATTTTAATTATTTACTCCCAGAGTTTTTGCCAGAAATCTGCTGAAAGAAAGTCGCCGTTGATGTCCGACCGTGGCTTTACGACTAATAAGCCAACACACTACCTGCTAGATTACGGCGACGTCTAATAACAAAAGTAACAACAATAAAGGTTTCCTCATTTTGGAGTGATTATGGAGTGATTATGATCATCATAATTGACCTACTGAATAGTCAAGATTATAAAAAAACGTAAAGAAACTGATATCCGTCACAGATGTGATCATATCTTTTTTTTTTTTTTCGAACGTCCCCGGCCTCACACTAACCCACCCTCACCCGACCGCGGAGGGCTCGTCCCCATTACGTAGGGACACGTACACACTACAGTCCGGACTGTAGCGGGTAAGGGAAAAGTAATGGCAACGAGAACATAAAACAGCTACAGAACTTAATCACAAGCTGAATAAAGTTACAATAAACATGAACTACCTATGACAAGAACGATAATACATTTTTATATAATAATTTACAAGTTAATGCCAGCATATAAGCTACATTTTATATTACAAACACTACTATTAAAATCAATAAAATCATAATATAAGTTAAAATCGTTACATAATCTACGAAAAGGAAAATTACATCCATAGTTCCTTCTATAAAAATCTAAAGAAAGAGAACGATAGTACCGTGAAAATCTTGTTGGAATACTGAAATTCAGGTTACAAAGCAAAGATTCAGAATCGATATCACCTTTAACCAGATTAAAAACAAAACAAACCCCTAAAACAGTCCTTCTACGTTCCAAAGTTGGAAGTTCTATGCATCATTGCAATATTCTGCTGCAATGTTGTGCCGAAAATATTGCTTCTGTTAAAGAAAGCATCTTTCAGACAGAAGTCTAGTACATATGGACACCGGATGTGACTACTAACTATAACAGTATCTCTGGAAATAGTATTTCGAAGTCATCATAGTCTAGTAGGTAGTATATTGGACGAGAGCCTATGCTTCAACCTCTGGCTTAGACATCTCGAACAAAACGAAATATGAAAAAATATTTCTTTCGCAGTCTCCTGGCACTGTGAGCGTAAAATAAAATTGCCATGAAAAAAGCTTCTCAATTATCTTTCATTCGGAGACGACATTAAATAGTAGGACCCACCACTCATGTATTAAAATTAACACACACAACATAAGTGGTGTGAGAAACTAGGTCGTAATCCTTACTAAATACTTGTAATGACTAATTAAGTAAGTAACTGGAAAACATATTGCATTCTTTCTGATGGCCAGACAGCTGTCAGGATTATTGGTTGCAACTGAAATCTCTCTTCAAAATCAGTGGTCAGTTAAATCAGTTCCATTGAAAATTTATATATTGCACTTTGGGTATTCATGCGAGACACATATGACCAATGAATGCTACAGTAGTTAATGAGGCGCGGAAGTGAATGAAGCTATTTCTCACCTCTAGGTTGCATGCCCAGTATTAATGGGGTAGGAAAAGGAAACACTTGGTATTCTATTATGCTTATAATCTCATTAATTTCCTAAGGAGTCGATCATAGCCTAAATGTGTGCATTCTTGGCAGTTGGCAGCCAATTTCATATACCCCTACGGCATTCTCAGAAATTGTGGTTATCGGATAATCATTCGAAATGTAATAGATATGCGGATAGAGGCGTATTTGGACCGTATATCTTGGAAGAAAATAGATTTGGAATGAAATTGTTACCGATGTGATATGATGGTCGACATTTTTGGTCTTCAATTGAAGGTCATAAACCGTTCTGTATGTAGTTTTAAGGGAATAACCCCTTATCCTTATTTGAGTCCACGAATGTACGCACTAACCTTCGTCTTACGTAAGCTTTTATGGCCTTTAACGTAACATTAAGATTACATACATATATACATAACATACATAATTGGTCATTCCAACCCTTCAGTCAGGATTACGGCCTAGCTTCACACACCACTTATGTTGTGTGCGTTAATTTAATACATGAGTGGCGGGACCTACAGTTTAAAGTCGACTCCGAACGACAAAATTTGGATAAACTTATCATGGTAATTTTATTTATTGTCAGAGTTTTGCCAGAAATCTCCTGAAATAGAATTATTTTTCATATTTTCGTTTTGATGTCTGACCTGGGATTTGAACCCTGGTCTTAGGTCTAATAAGCCAACACAGTACCTACTAGACTACGGCGATATTAACTTTACTTCTTGACTTATTCTATATTCACAGCTTATTGGAGACGTTTCAGGAACTTGAATTATAATTATTAACAATCATTGGCAGAAAAATATTTATTTTTCAATCCCTGCAAGCATCTTCTACAATAAGAAACCATAGCCTATTTTTTAATTCAATTTTTAAACATTTGATTGGTTTATGTTCTTTAATTCTTTTCTTTACCATAATTACCAAATGATTTGTTGTGTTTATTATACAAAAATATTTAATTTTTTTCCTCTTCTCAGAATTCTAAAACCAAATGAATAGTTTTCGATTAACAATTTAATAATAAGTATTAAATTACTCATTATATTCTTAAAATATAATTCGGTTTCTGATACGTTTGACATTTATGCTGTCAAATAAATAATAATAATTCGTTAGTAACCCAGTTTAAATACGAAACAAATTATGACATTTATTTGAAGTAATTTAATCCATGACACGAAATTCATGTCATTTGAAAAGAATACAAAAAAAGTGAACAAAATTTTTGAAGGTTTTTTTTCCCATCGGCTATGCATTAAAATTTTTCGTTCAATGTTATCCAAAAAAAAAAAAACAAAAAGAAATATTAGAAATAAAAATAATTAAAACTATTATGTAAGTTAAATTAAACTACATGATACCTTATGCCACAATCTAATTACAAGAATAATTAGTCACCCACTGTGCTGAAATAATTGCAGCGCGTGTATAAGTGCTCTTAGGTTAATGACGTAAAAATATTTACTAACTCTCTAAGACGATATTATTCTTCTTAAGTATAGATAGGTAAAGATTTTTATGGCAATTTTTATATTCATGGGGCCAATCGGGGCATTGGTGTTAATATCACTAGCATATATGGTAACCATGTGCAGCTCTCTGCCCTGAGCAACTTCTTCGATGAGTTCAGTGAAATTTGGTCAGTACAGAGACAGCGCTTACCTGTGGCATAACAACGGGCCGCTGTGCATGCTCAAATGAGCTTTGGTATCCAATCTAGCATTCCAAACTAACCTAATATCCCTGACTTGTGTTTTAAAGAGTTTTATTTTAAATCGATTGTAATAACCCATGTACTGTATTGTAGTGTATTGAACTAAATGAGTCCCATGACTCTATTAAATAGATTCCAAAATGCCTAATTAAACAACCACCATCTACTACCATAAATACTTCAGTATAAGATTGGAATGTCTACTTAAGAAACACCTTCTCAACCACCGTTTGGTATTTAATTTTTTCGTTTTTTGTTTTTTGTGTTCTTCTTACGTTTCATTCTGCATCAATTTGTTTAACGACAGGAAATTCGATTAAAATGAAGGAGATACTGCAGCTCTATTCGAAACTCAGTAAAGCGAAAACGATCCATTAGTCGTGTGAAAAATACTTCAAGTAAAGTTGCGTTAAATTACATTCACACTTTGCAAATGATCATGGAACAGAAATATACTTCAACAAATTATGTTGATGCCCCCTTTCCCCGCAGACACACAGTACGAAAATTTGTAGCAACAAGTTATGGGGGGGAGTACCTTGCTAAAGTCATTAAATAGACGAAAACAATAACAAAAGCATTGTTTTCTGAGTGATTTTTTTTCTTGGTTTTTCTAAGTGATTGGTAACAATAACAAGACCAGCAAAAAATACAACCAAAGCAGCGGCAACAGCAACAACACAGAAACGTTGTATGAATAAAATTAAAAGAAACTGAAAACGAAAATGAAAACTTTAAAATGTAAAATAAAGTTAAGTTAACAATTTATATGGTTGATTATGTTGACCCAATTCTTGGACATATTAGCGGGTGTTGTTGCATTTTAATGTTGTTCGTTTGTTGTTTGGTTTTGGTTATTTTAGAAAACCTTATTTAAAGTTCTTTGTTGCTATAGTTTTATGTTAAAAGAAATACTCAGATTGCTCGTGGTCAGATACAGTAAATTGTAGCCGCGATTTAAGTGCTTTCAGAAAATTAAGGTATGGTTCATGTTTTTTCTCTTCTCATTTTTTTCCTCTTCCTTCTCATTATGTATTGTTAACTATTTAGTTTCACTTTCAATTTGTTTATAATTTTTATTTATGCCTCTAGTAAATCGTTATTAGATTTGGCACCCTATGTTATGCATTCAATAAAGATTCCATCATTTCATTTAAAATTTACATGGCACTAAGGGTAGGTAAGCAAATAACTATGCCGGAACTATTTCCAAGATTAAAGAGAAAAAGGAGCTCGAAATAGATTTTGAGAAATTTATCGATTTATTATACATACATACATACATACATAATTGGTCATTACAACCCTTCAGTCAGGACTACGACCACACCACTTATGTTGTGTGTGTTAATTTTTATATATGAGTGGTGGGACCTAAACTTTAAAGTCGACTCCGAATGACAGATTTTTGAGAAACTTTTCATGGCAATTTTATTTACTCTCAGAGTTTTTGCCGAGAATCTGCTGAGAGGAAGTCGCCGAAGAAATAATTTTTGTATTTTGTCTTGATGCCTGGCCTGGGCCTCGAACCCTGGCTTTACGTCTAATAAGCCAACACACTACCTACTAGACTACGGCGACTTGAATTAGTTAAGTGTTAAGTTAGAATTAAAGCTTACTGAACAATTTCAATCTAAAAAGCAGGGAGACAATTTATACGCTGCAGATTGAATTTAAAATTTCGATTGTTTGATTACAATTAACAATTCCTTCTATCAATGCCCCATGAATACAATAACAAGATTGCTTACACTGAAAAAAAGCAAAAAAACGGAAAAAGATTTTATTACTATTAATGAAAATTATGTGAACTATAATGATGATCCTGTAGGATAACTGACCCAATTACTGGCTGTATTTCTTTGTTAAAGGATAAAAGCAGCTAAAATTCTGCTGTAATGTGTCTTATATGCTAAGCTCCAGTTGAAGGAGGAACAGAAAATTCATTTAACACACATTGTGTACCTTGTTGTCTGCCATTTCTAAAACTATGATAAGACTTTCTAACGTTCCAATCGAAATTCAAAGAAATTTTTCAAGTAGAGTATTTCAAAGTTATTGTATTCCCACTCTTAATATATAATTTTAAAACATTTTCGTTTATCGATTATTTAAAATTGCTCTGATTTCTCTTTTCCTTTTAAATTTTTTTTTGTTGGTTTTGTTTTGTTGTGTCCATTAGTTAAAAAAGACTACAATGCTACACACAGATATCTTTTAGTGGAGATCATTTTAATCATTATCGATTGAAATTTTTGTTCTTTTATAAATTTCTGCTCTATTTGCTTAAAAAAGAATTTTTAGTAATAAAAAAAATCATTTTCCGTTTTAAGTTTTTTTTTTCGATTTGGTGTTCATTAATTTATTTCATGTCGTGTATGCTTGAATTTTTTTTTCGATTATTATTTTAAAGTTTTTTTCATTGTTGTTTTTTATGAAAATTTTGCCAAATTATTATTTAATTGTACTAGACTTGTCTGTTTTTATTGCTCTGATTGTTGTGAATATTTGTTTTTTTCATTCAATCTGTTTCTATTTGGTTTTCTCATGCAGAATTTCAAATTTTTAAGTTCTTTTCATGGGTTTTTTTGAATTTTGATTTTATAATTCAAGGTTTTCTTTTACATTTGAAATATTAATGAAAACCGAAACGAAAAAAACGTTTAAATTTTTATGCGAAAATATTTAATAACAACCAAAAAGTTTAATGTATTCGTGCAGGTTACGTTATTCAAATTGTAATATAAGGTTTTGTTTTTATTAATAATTTTTGCCTCTTTAATATTTATTATAATTTTTATACAAGTTTCGAAAGTAATTGTCGGCTTGAATTGCTTATAAAATAAGAAAAATTAGAAAAAAAAGAGAAAATCAATCTCAATAATAATTTCAAGATCCGTTAAAAATGGTAATATTTTTTCCTTTTGCTGTTAAGTTATAATTTATTTTTAATTCATTTACAATTTATTATAATAATTCAGTGTAACACCCACTCACCTTAATTCATAACAATTTATTTCATATCCAATTATTATTGTATATAAGTACGCCATATAAATCTTATCAATTTTTCATAACCAAATATGGAAGATATGCAAAAATATGTTTGTAATCGCAGACTTAAGCATTTGGTTATTTTTGTTTTGTTATAAAATTATTGACCATTTTTGGTACAATTGCTAGAAAGGTCCACAATCAAGGTACAATTCATATTTTTACAACCTTCTGGAATCCATACGATTTAATGTATCTATAAAAAAAGTATTCACCATAGTTACATATATAGGATTGATTGGTATGTTCGATGAAATCAAAGCTCATTTAAGTATACTTAACGAACTGTTTTAATACCACACGAAGCGATGCTCTTGAGTTAACTGATGACAGTCAGCTTCGCATCAAAGGATCGTTCCGTTTTAAACCAGCCTAAAAGCTGTATGTATTTTTGAAGTCGCGCTAGTTTAGTAGGTAGTGTGTTGGTTTATTAGACGTAAAGCCAGGGTTCGAGCGCCAGGCCAGACATCAAACACAAAATACAAAAAATATTTCTTCGGCGACATCCTCTCAGCAGATTTCTGGCAAAAACTCTGAGAGTAAATAAAATTGCCATGAAAAAGTTTCTCAAAAATCTGTCGTTCGGAGTCGACTTTAAACTGTAGGTCCCACCACTCACGTATAAAATTAACACACACAACATAACATAAGTGGTGTGAGAAACTAGGACGTTGTACAATGGGTCAATTCGATCTCCGGATACTGTACTTGTCTTAATTGACAAGTACACGTCCTCTAACCTAACCTAACCTAACTTAACCTAACCTAAAAGCTATATGAATCCAGTGATCGATTTGTAGTTAATTAACAATCATTGTCACTGTCGTAGTAAAGATCTATGATACTTCTTTTGCAATCGTACGATCTATTGTACTTCACTTAATCACTCCCTATAATCGAGTTAATTAACGATTGTCATCGTCGTCGTCATAGTTCTGCAATCATACAATCTATTGTACTTCAAGCAATCTATCCCTCTAATGTCCTCTATTACTCTATTGAGCATGTGGCTCAGCATCATACATACATAATTGGCCACTACAACCCTTCAGTCGGGATTACGAACTGGCTTCTCACACGACTTACGTTGTGTGTGTTAATTTTATACATCAGTAGCGGCATCTATAGTTTAAGGTCAACTCCGAACGACAGATTTTTGAGAAACTTTTCATGGCAATTTCATTTACTCTCAGATTTTTTGCTAGAAATTTGCTGAGAGGAAGCCGCTGAAGAAATATTTTTACATATTTTCGTTTTGATGTCTCATCTGTCTCTTTGAACCGTGGCCTTACGTCTAATAAGCCAACACACTACCTACTAGACTACGGCGACGTGGCTCAGCATCAACAATGACAAATCCCACCCAACACCAGATGTACACCCATGTGTTTGCTCTTGTAATGCATTCATGTTTCAGAGGTTTCAAGTATGTCCTCTTGTGATTGATTACAAAATCGAGCCGATCTCCATTCTTAGCAAGTGGCCTCTCAAAGGATGGTTTACTAACCTGATGTTATATTTGGTTATTCTGAGGCATGACTTAAATTCACCCCAAATGCAATTTCCCAGCAAAATAACAGTTTTAATTGCCTCAAACACATTTTGGTTTGAAAAGAGTTTTTGTTTCTTTTTATCTTCGTTTTCGTTGAGTAAAGGGTCCACCAAATAACTTTTTTTTTTTAAATGCTTTAAAAAAAACTACTAAATATTTTCTCAAATTTCTTTTTTTATTTGAAAGTACAATCCTTCCGGTTAATAATGGAAAATAATTTTATTCAAATGGCTATCTCGGCTGGCCATGCAGTAGCCTATACCAGAAGATGCCGATTTTGGCAAAAAAATCATCTTTTCACATGAAGCTCATTTTGAACTTGGTGGGTAGGTAAACAAGCAAAATTGTCGCATTTGGGGCACAGAAAACCCGCACGCATACATTGAAAAGCCGACGCACCCAAAACGAGTCACTGTTTGGTGCGGATTTTGGTCTAGAGGCATAATTGGGCCATTTTTCGTCGAAAATGAGCGAGGAGTGGCCGTTACAGTCAATGGCGATCGTTATCGGGCCATGTTGAACGAATTTTTGTTCACAAAAATTGAAGAGGACGATATTGGCAACATTTGGTTTCAACAGGACGGCGCTACGTGCCACATAGCCGACGCTACACTCGATGTTTTGCGCACTGTTTTTGAAGATCGCATTATAAGCCGCAGAGCTGATGTTGTTTGGCCACTTCGGAGCTGCGATTTGACACCGTTGGACTATTATTTGTGGAGTGCCGTCAAAGATAAGTGTTACGCCGACAAGCCAGAGATAATTGACGCTTTAAAGGACAATATTCGTGAAGCCATTGGTGAAATACAGCTGCACACAATCGATAATGTGCTTAAAAATTGGACCGATCATGTAGGCTACTGCATGGTCAGCCGAGGCAGCCATTTGAATGAAATTATTTTCCATTATTAACTGGAAGGATTGTACTTTCAAATAAAAAAAGAAATTTGAGAAAATATTCAGTAGTTTTTTTTAAAGCATTTTCAAAAAGAAAAAGTTATTTGGCGGACCCTTTAGTATACCTTTTCCACAAAGTTGTTCCTACTTCACATAAATATTTTAATTCCATCTGCGATGTGGAAGGCTGACCTTCTCATTTATCTGCTCATTGCTGTTAATTTTCACATGACATAGACAGCTTAGCACAGGGCTATTGAATTTTTCTTTACCTAGCTGATTTAGTTTTTTCAGACAGTCTTAGACAATCGTTAAGTTATGGCGGTATGACTGCCAGATGAATGAATTGTTAATCCTTATATGATAAGCAGCACATATATAAAATGATCTTTCAATTTAATGATGCACATAATGAACAGCATACTTAGATAGCAAAGCCATCAAATGAATATATTTTTTAGCACCACATAGGAAACATTATGGATGTTAATTTGTATTTACCAATTGGATTTAAATCATCTACCCTAATAGGCTTTTTTATATTCCTTTGTTTTCTTAAAGAACGAGTGATTACATAAATTCAAATACTAACAGCAATTAGTCACAGATAATAATGTTTAAAGTATTGTTTTAATTGCATTTATATGAGGCTTATAAAGTGTAGTTTTATTATAATTCAATTGTAATGATCTCTTAATGTCATGTAGTAAAAATTGAAACAGTAAATGAATAAAAAACATACAAAATATCAATAAATTAACACTAATTAATGAGCCATGGATATCTGTATACGAATTTAGGCCATTGAAATTCAATATTATAAATTTGCTTCTCACGCTACCCACGTTGTGTGTGTACATTTTGCCCCGTGAGTGCAGGAACTTAGAGTTTAGCGTGGACTCCGAACAATAGATTTAAAAAAATTTTCATAACAATTCTATTTACATACACAAATACATACATAATTGGTCATTACAACGATTCAGTCAGGATTGCGACCTAGCTGCCCATATTAGTTATGCTGTGTGTGTTAATTTTATACATGAATGGCGTGTGTGAACTCTGTGTGTTTTTGCCAAAAATTTGCTGAGAGGAAGTCGCCGAATAAATGTTCTTCTAATATTTCATTTTGCTGGATATGTTTAACCTGGGGTTTGAACCATGGCTCTAATAAGCCAACACACAACCTAGTAGACTAAGGCGAATTCTATTTACTTTCAGCTTTCTCGCTAACAGACTGACGAGAATAAGTCGCCGAAAGAAAGCAGTTTTTCAAATTTTGGTTTTTTCTGAGCTAATGTTTAAAACGCGCGCTCTCGCTTAATAAGCTAGTCTCTTCATTGAAACCTCTTATATACATACGTACATAATTGGTCATTGCAACCCTTAAGTCAGGATTATGGACCTAGTTTCTCACACCACTTATGTTGTGTGCGTTAATTTTATACATGTGCGGCGGGACCAACAGTTTAAAGTCGACTCCGAACGACAGATTTTTGAGAAACTTTTCATGGCAATTTTATTTACTCTCAGAGTTTTTGCCAGAATTCTCCTGAGAGGCAACCACCGAAGTAATATTTTTTTCATATTTTCGTTTTGATGTCTGACCTGGGATTTGATCCCTGGCCTTAGGTCTAATAAGCCGTCACACTACCTACTAGACCACGGCGACATTGAAACCTCTTAGACATAAGGCCTCGGTTCAAATCTCAGGTCAGAGATCTCCAACAGAACGAAATATGAAAAAATATTTCTTCGGCGACTTCCTTTTAGCAGATTTCTGGCAAAAATTCTGAAAGTAAATAATATTACCATGAAAAAGTTTCGGAAACGGCTTTAAACTATATGTCCTGCCTACACACACAACATGAGCGGTGTGAGAAGTTAGGTTGTAATCTTGATTGAAGGGTTGTAATAACGTAGTATGTATGTATGTATGTGTGTATGCATGGATAATACCTCCTTGAATGTATGTATGTTGGCAGTTGGCTTGTATAAGTTTACTGTAAACCTGTTTGAAACATTTTATCGAATTTTTTGTGGTGATTATAAGATTCTTATGTTTGACAAATAATTTGAATTTCAATTTGAAATCACTTCAAACAGCATGTGAACACATAAAAATTTGCCATTAAATGGCAAAAAACTAAATTAAAACACTAAACTTAACCAATCAAAGCAACGCAACTTCAAATTGATTTATTATTGAAACCAAGTTCTAACAATTGAGGGGTACCAGCACCCAAACAGCAATTGTTATAAAAATTAAGAAACGCACATGCACACAATTAAAAAGCAAAACAAGGAAAAAAATCGCAAATATTTTTTTCGAAAATATTTCGAACAGAAAAAAAGTCAAAATCAAAAGCATTTTTAAATGCAATTCAAGCAGCAACAAAAGCAGAATATTTTAATGAGATCCAATCACTCTACAAAAAAAAAATGCCACAATGCAAGGCACACATAAAAAATCTTTAAATTCGTAACGAAACGCCTTTCTATAATGTGTGTAAGACAAACTATGTCTGTGTGTGCGTGTCTGTGGAAGGGTAACTACGGAAAACTCCACCAACAATAAAGTTAATGCTGTCAACAAGAAAATTAAGAAAGAAAAAAAAACATTGACAACAAATGTGAACAACAAAAAACACTTTATCAGCAATGCAATGAAAGAAGAAAAAAAAATCAAAATTGACAACAACTTACAAACTGACGTTTTTCTTTAATCGTCAACTAAAACATAAAAACCAGCAGCACCACCACCACCAGCAACCAAACAACACACTGCAGCAACAAACTTTGTTGTTGCAATTACTGTTATTGATAATGTTGGTTAACGAGAACATCAACACTGCGCAACAGTCAACACAACTGTTGTCGTTGCTTTATGCTATGAATTCTGCAACAATTTTGTTTTTGTTTTTCGTTTATTTTTTGGTCGCTTCGTTTTCAGTTATGGCCAGAGTAGAAGTAAAACAACCGTCACAGCAAAACCATAAAGAGTGTAAAAAAATTAACGAAAAATAAAGTGATTTTTTTTTCTTCTTCCTAAGCATGGCTTTTTGAGAAATTTTAAATGAAATCTCTGAAATTAAATTAAAGCATGATAAGGCATAAGAAAAAAATCAACTGAAGCGACTACGTAACGCCGTATTTGTTATTATAATACTTTACTGTGGATGTTGGCATTACTAGAAGTGGTAGACGGGCGTTCAAAAAAGGATTTGTATTGAACGCTCCTAAAATTTGTGACATATATACAGAGTACTGTAACCATGCTATTGAACTGCCCTTAGTCTACATACAATTATCCATATTATGTCTCCCCCAATTTTGTTTCCCAACAAACTCTAGGATGCTGTTCAGTTTCACTGAAAGTAACTCCCTGTGAAGTACCTTATAAGCGCTTAGTGGTCTGCTTCTGGCATGCATTAAACAACTTTGAAGTATATTTAGGTAGGTAGGTAGAGGTGGCTGCCCATCCAAGAAACATTTTTGGATGGAATCACTTAGGCCGCATTGGGCCCATTGTGCTACCACAGTCATCCGTTATCCCCTAGTCTCGAAACCACTTGGAGCTCCCGATGAAGCGATTCAGGCTGCCAATGTCAATCCTTGACAGTTCCTCCAGATCAGCCATGTAGTAAGCAACCAGGTACTTCCTTCTCCTTTGGCAAAGAGCCGGGCATGTACCCAGCAGATGAGGGACAATCTTATCTTCTTCCTCATCTTTGCAGCTTTTGCAGAAGTCGTTAGCAAGGTGTCCAAGACCTATGCGCCTCGCATGCGTACCCATAATGCAATGCCCCGTAATGAAACCGACAACTACACTGAGCGCGCGTCTTTGGAGTTTAAGTAGACTCATTGTGCGCCTCTCATCAGCCTTGGCCAGATTTTACGAGCCGTTCTACCCGTGTCCGTGGCCGCCCACCTGTCGTTGACGGATTCGAAGATCGCATTATCATTTATGAGCTTGCAGGTCCTCATAGGTATGCCCAGATTCGAGAACTCATCGGAGAGTTCGATGGTCGTGCCCCTCCTGGCAAGTTCATCAGCTCTGCAGTTAACCGGAATACCACTGTGCTCCGGTACCCATACGTTATGGATATCATATCGTTCCGCTATCTCATCGAGATATCTGCGACAGCCGTACACCGGCTTGGAGTTCATCACATTAGAACTCAGAGCTTTGATAGCCGCCTGTCTATCAGAAAGTATGGTGACGTTCCCTGGGAGACCCTTCCGTCCCTAATAATACTCGCCGCAGCCTGTATGGCTACCACCTCCGCCTGAAAGACATTGAAGTATATGTACTGGTGATTCATTCTTCTCACTATGTAATCAACATATTGAGCTTAAAGCGATTTGCTTGCGTGAACAAGTTTTTTCTGAGTCTCTAGTGTCCTGTGTAAAAGTCAAGTTACTTTTCTTATGCTACTTCCAAATAGTCTGATGGATTGAAAAGAATCTCCATCTTTCCTTTCTCTGAGTATATCCTTGTATACTTCTTTCCTCACTCCACACAAAGATTTTATACCTACCAGCCGCGTGGAAGCTTACCTCCTTGCAAGCTCATCATACAGAAACTATAATCTAGCCAAGGATGACTATATTTTCTCTTGGCCAGCTTGCCCAAACAGTCTCACACTATTCTCGAGTCAACCTTATAGGCGATGATTAGTCAGATGTTGGCCAGAGTGTCTGAGAGTAGTGCTTCCGTTTTTTTTTGACTTCCTGTCCAAGTTGAAATGATTACACAGCCCTGCTTGGGTTTTGTAAATAAGATGGCTCCAGGTATTTTGCGCGCTGAACACGAATCTGATCTCAAAAACTTTCCATCATGACAGGTTTTGGAGAAAGGGGGTTGAAACCCTAAAAATAGCTTTTCTGGCCATTTTTGAAAAATTGTAGAGCTAAACACTGACGTTCTAGAACCATCGCTATTGTCACAAATTGACAATTGATCTTTGCTCTTTAAAATGAGCCCAGAGCCAAATTGTTTGCATGTACCCTTAAAGTAGGGGGTGGGTTTATGTCAAGGGGTGCAAGACAAAAAGAAACACTTTACGGAGGTCGATAAAAATTAATCAGATTTACTTGAAAATTGTTACTCAGGAGTTTTTGGGGTCGCTGATTACAGATATTCATTCAGATTTAAAAAATCAAAATGGCGGATCCAAGATGGCGGTCAAGTAAATCTGATTATTTTTTATAAACATCGACCGCCATATTGGATCCGCAATTATGAATTTTTTAAATCTGAATGGAGATCTGTAATCAATTTGTAAAAGCCCTGAGTAACACTTTTCAAGTAAATCTGACGTGATGGAAAGTTTTTGAACCCAGATTCATGTTCAGCGCGCATAATGCCTTCGGAAACACCTTTTAGCCATCTTATTTGCATAAAAAAAGTCCAAATTTGTAGGGCCGTGTTTTGATTTTAAAATGACCGTAAGTTTTTTCAAAAATCCAAAATATATGTCACTGTGGCACCGTATACCACTATTCCACTATTTAGCCTTAACTCATACAACACTGTTCACTCCTTTAAAACAGTATGTCACCCCAGAACTGCTGCATTTACTGTTACTACACAGTTTCGATGCAAATTTATGGAATTAACTGATTATGCCCTGGGGATATAGAGACAATGCCTTTCTCGCTGCTGTAGGGCCGGGTAATGTTTGTCAGAATTGGTCAGTGCGGTCTCTTATGGATTAAAATCTGCCTTTGTTAGAAAAGATTCTGTAACCACCTGTGCTATACACCACTTTTTAAAGCACAATCAACGTCAACATTAAGCAAATACTTAGGAACTCACATGACAAATTTTCGACATACAGTAAGGCAGCCGTAGGTAGGGTGTTGGCTTATTAGACGTGAGCCCACGGCTCGAATTACAGGGCAGAAATCTCCAACTAAACGAAATATGAAAAAATATTTATTCAGCGACTTTCTTTTAGCAGATTTCTGGCAAAAACTGCGAGAGTAATATAAAATGGCTTCGAAAAAATTTGTCAAAAATCTGTTGTTTCCGTCACAACATATATGGTGTGAGAAGCTAGGTTGTAATCCTGACTGAAGGGTTGTAATGACCAATTGTGTAGGTATGTTATGATTGGCCCTTGCATGAGTGCATGGACATGCAAAATTGTCGATGTTAAGCTTTAAAATAGCACCGGGCGCCTATATTCCTATATATTTTGTATGTTTGCTTGAAGTGCATATAGCGCTGGAAGCTTTTGAAATAGTTTCTTGAATATTTAGTATCGATTACCAATGTCTGCTTTTGTATCAGAGGGTACTTAATTTTCTGCATATTTCTACTTTTTAAAATATTTCAATGTTTAAAACTTAATAGCATCAATTTAATCACTAACTTTCAGCCCTACACTACAACATTGTGTAGGCCATATGGAAAATAAGACGAAAGGATTATAACTCAAAAGAAAACGGGGAAAAAAAAGAAAAGAAAAAAATCTTATCGCATATAAAATAAACTTTAAATTTAAGCACAAGAAATAAATTGCACGAGTAAATGCCCAAATTGTAACAATATTTCTCAATCATTAAATACCACAGAGAGAATTTCAAAAACATGGTATGTCCGTTCGGCTGACTATCTAACAGCCTGTCCATCTGTCTGTAACGTATTAAATGACAAACCACAACGAAAACACAAACCAACGGCAGCAGAACAAAGAAAGAAAAAAAATTCAAGCAACTAGTCTTAATACAAAGACTAAATGTGTAGCAAAAGTACAAAGGAAAACAGAAAACAAAATTTAATTTTAAATTGTTTTTGTTTTTATTTTTGCCTTCAACATGTCACTGTATTGGAATCATATCATTTTTCTCTGCCACCCATTAAAGAAAGATACAAACAACAAATAAAATACACAGAACCCACCTTACCGAATGCTGTGCTTTGGTTAGATCTACTAAAACAGCATTCATACTAAACTTAGTCACTCTCTGTCAAATGCTGTGGCTGTTCGCCAGTCACTAACACATATTGCAACAACAGCTTTATAACTCAAATGAGAAAAAAAACTCATCGTCTGTAGGTGTCGCACAGTTGCTGTGTGAGTGTGTGTATGTCTTACTTTTGCTTTTCGTTTGTTGCTGGCTGGCTGACTGGCTGTTGCCAGTAGTCGCTCTGATTTATTCTATTTCAAGAGTTTTTCCTTTCAATTCTGTTCAGGTTCTGCTTTTTATTTGAAGCTGCTGATGTTGAGTCTTGTATTGATTTTCAGTGCACGCGCCTTGTTTTCTTAGTTGATATTGCTGTTGAGGTGTTTAAAGTTGCTGGTGTTGTTTGTTAAGTTGTACACATGTTACCGTTGTCTTCATTAAGACAATTTGCTGCTGTTGCTGCTATACTTACTTGTGCAGGCAATTCTTTGTTTTTGTTTTGTTTTTTTTTTGTTACGAAAAGCTTTTTTAAAAAGTTTCTGCTAAGGTCGTTTAATGATCTCAAAATAAAATAAAAGCTTATGAGTAAGAAGAGTTTAAACTATTAGAGAGATAATGGTAGTTAAGTTAAGAGAAACACTCTTATGTTTGTTAACAAGCAAATAAACAACATAATAGTTCTTAGGGCCAGAAATAAGCTCACGATTCTAAAGCAAGTTTTTGATTTTTAAGAATAAATGATTCGAGTAATTAAGTTTCTATACCTTCTGTTGGAGGGTTTCGAAGCCCAGCTTTATCAAGATCCATCTAAGTGCACACTGTTTGGGAAGAGAACCTTAAATCAATTTAAACTGACCCCTTCTGAACAGGAAGAACAAAATCCCATCACCTATTTGTTTAATATGGACTTATCGAACCGAACTTGAATCTAATCGACCTGAATTTGTGCCAATCTGCCTCTATAACAGAAGCTACCATCCCACTTAAAGTTCCTTCAATAGAAACGCCATATATAAGTACAATCTAGTATCGCTATTGCCAATTAAAGCCTCCAGGCAAACTATTTTTGCCATACTTAGACTATATAAGGCCCATTGCAATACCACAGCCTTGGAATCCCTAGTCATAGAGCCATGCTGAACTCCTGATGAAACGATTTAGGCTATTAATGTCCATTATAGACATAGCTCTTCCCCAAAATAGCACTGATATACATACATAATTGGTCATTACAACCCTTCAGTCAGGTTTACGACCTAGTTTCTCACAGTTTGCTCCTCTTCCTTATTTCTACAGCTCCTGCAGCAGTCTTTTTGATACGTCCAAGACCAATATGTATCACATGAGTGTCCATAATTTAATATCCGGTAATGACTCCTGCCTCCATACTGAACGTATGAGTATCCAATAACGGCTTCAGCAACCATACTGTGCGTACTTTTTTGGAGTTTGAACTGATTTTTAGTGTACTCATAATCGAATTTTGGCGTTGACAGAGTCCATAACTGCATTGTCATTTACATGTTCGCAGGTCTTCAAAGGGGTTCAAAATGTAGAGAACTATTCGAAAAGTTCGATGATTGGGGCACGCCTGACTAGCTTAACCATTCTATAGTTACCTAGAATACTATGCCTTGGAATTTAAATGAAATGAATGTCGTATCCCTTCGCTATCTTTTAAGAGACTCATCTTAAATTCTTTTGCAGTGCGTTATGTGCTTGGCAGCTGTTTGACTACCGGAAAATATGGCAAATTTTTCATTCTGAATAATTCTTACGAAAGCCTGTATAGCCGATACTTCCGCCTAGAAGACGCTGTAGTGGTCCGGTGGTCATATGGAGTTGGGTATGGCAACCGACGTTACGAAAAATATGTACAAATCTTAAAGGAGTGGTTAACGTGTTGCGTTATGCCATTTTCCCAAGACTTGTCTCTTCAGATTGAATGTTCTAGACTTCCTTGCGGAGTACTCTTGATATTTCCAAATTCCCTTAGGTTAGGATCGGTTAGAGGCCGTGTACTTGTCAATTATGACAAGTACAGTACCCGGAGGTCGAATTGACCCATTGTACAACGTCTTAGTTTCTCACACCACTTATGTTGTGTGTGTTAATTTTGTACATGAGTGGTGGGACCTACAGTTTTAAGTCGACTCCGAACGACAGATTTTTGAGAAACTTTTTCATGGCAATTTTATTTACTCTCAGAGTTTTTTCCAGAAATCTGCTGAGAGGAAGTCGCCGAAGAAATACTTTTTGTATTTTGGTTTTGATGTCTGGCCTGGGGCTCGAACCTTGGCTTTACGTCTAATAAGCCAACACACTACCTACTAGACTAAGGCGACTTCAATTCCCTTAGGATATGTTCAATATTTGATCTGTAAGACTGTTCAGTTATTCTGTGTTCTCGACTAGTTTTGTGTGCTAAGCTCCTATTGCAAATAGCCAGCGAAAAGAGGAAAATCATCACCAGCGTTGATGTAGGTGTAGTGGTCAAGGCCCTATGAATAATGTTACGGACAGATTCTCCACTTTTAATTGTTTAATTTTATTCCCATTCTTCCAGCATACATACTATATACACAAGATCCACAATTTCACAATGCTTTCATTGCTAATAAGTTTTTAAGATGTGTTAAAGCAACTATCCGCCACAGGACCAATGGATAGAAATTGTCACTTGATTGATTGAATAATTCAAATTGTTTATGATTGAAATTCTGTTTTAATTTTAATCAAACAAACTAAACAATTTAATAAGTTTATCATACGATTTCTCTTTCATTTTTATTCTCTTAAACAAAATATTGCTTGAAAAACGCTAAGAGTACTTATCAATCAGCAGTTAAGAGTATTTAAAACTTGGTTTTCTGCAAAACTTGGTTACAGTTTCTTTATAAAATTGGCTTTTATAAGACACAAATACAGACAAAAAAAAACATTGTTTAAAATACACCATCAATGCTGGTTACCAAATGTTAAAATAAAGAGGGGAAGGGGGTAAACGGTTTAAATTTTAGATACTGAACCAGCTGATTGCTTTTTATCTGTGTATAAGTGTATCTGAGTTAGTGTTTTTTATGTTGGTATTGGTTGCTGGGTTGGTTGGCTGGTTGTTTGGTTGGCTGGTGTTTTGGCTTGAAATGAAATGTGAAGTGGATTTTGTATAATTTCTGCGCATTTTGAAAAAAGCTAAAAAACTGTAAATTTTTTTTAGGTTCCACTCAAGACGTTTGTAGTGACAAACAAACAGTTTAAGAAAAGTGCTCGTGCGCAAAGCACGCAAAAGCGGTTGAAATAAATTGAATAAAAATTTTTAGAAAAATTGTATTTAAATAGAAACATAGTTTTTTTGGCGTTACACTTGTAAATGAAATAATTTATAAACAGAATATAATTTATTAAAATAAAAATTAATTGTAAAAAGAAAGAAAGAATAAAAATGCGGACCTGAAACGAAACTATTAAATTTGAAAAAAGTATTTATTTTTAAATTAAAATTAAAATTTTATTTTTTTAAAGTTAAACAAAACAAAAATAAAAAAGAAAAGAAAGTGCTTGGCTTGAATAAACGAATGCTAATCTTAAGACTGTGTTTAAAGCAACTTGAAAACTGTTTTTCTTTTGCTTTATGAAAGAAGTGTTGCAGTTTCTTTAATTGTAAACGAAGAAAAAAAAATAATAAAAAAAAGAAAATAAAATAAAATTGAAAAGAAACTGTAAAAACTCGCGTGGAAAATTTTCCCCTCCCTCGTTTATCAGCAATTTTCTTTTAATGTTTATTTTGTGATTTTTTTTTCTTGAGATTTTAAAAACGCTTTTCTATAACGACTTGTTTTGAAATTTAACGAATTTGATTCGATTTGAACGACAACGAGTAGTTTGTATTACACTTGCTACAAAATCTAACAGCATCAGACAGTGATGTTATTGATTTTGTTTCTTGTTTTGTTTTGTTTTGTTTTTTTTTATTATTTTTCGTTTTCAAACTGTTTCGTTTTCATTTGTGCAACATTTTGTTACCATTTTCATATAGTTTTTATTTTGATTCGATTTTTTCGAGTGCGTTCAGTTTATCTTGTCTGTTTTCTTTTTTTTTTTTTGTATTTGAGCAGCATATGTGAGTGCAAATAATAACAGTTTTTGTTTTTTTTTCTTTCTCATTTACTATCAGCAGCAACATTTAACGCTATAATCCGCTTGGAAACTCTATATGTATTGTATAAATGAAAACTATAAGAAAATCTTGTTGTAAATTGATTGCTGCAACTAACTTCTACACAATACAACAATAATAATAAAAACAACATCAACAACAACAACAACAAATTATTACAACATAACCAACACATTTTCAAAAAAAAAAAAGCTGCAACAACACAATAAAAAATAAAAGCAAAATAAAATTAAAAAAGAAACAAAAAATATTAGAAATAATAACGTTAAGAAAATCAGTGCAACAACTATAACAACAGCGTGGCAATAAATTTATTTAAAAAAAATATTTCATTTTATTTTGGTTTGTTTTTTTTTCTTAATGCAACGTGTTAATAAAGAAGAAGAAGAAGAAAAGAAAAATTCATAAAGTGCACCTATTAAGTTTGAGAAAAATATTGAAGAATTGTTTGTTTGTGAAAAGAAATAAAAACAAAAAGAAGGCAATTGCATTACATACGAGTACGTATACGTATATTTCTTATTTCATATGTGTTGCACATTTTTGAAAAAAAAACAAAAAAAAAATAATTGTGGTGTGAATTTTCAGTTACAGTTTGTTTTCATTTGTACGTCTTCTTTTGTTTAAACAAAATTCGCGTGAACTTTATTTCACAAAAAAAAAATATAAGAAATAAAAAAGAAAAACAAAAACAAAATATTTCTTTATATTTTTGGAATTTCAACATTTCATACTCATAGGCAACCAACTTCAACTCTAACTAAACAACAACAAAATAGAAATAAATTTTCAAAATCAGACTTCATCATGGATTTACAGCGAAATCTTTACGCCATATTATGGTTATTTGGATTATTCTGTTTAATTAGCAATACAGGTAAGAAACGCAATATTTTTGTTACACATACACACACATACAAGGTTTCATTTTAGTTCAAATTAAAACTTTTTATGTTTTGAATTTTAAATTTAAAATTATAATAAAAGAAAAATTAACTTTTTTTATATTCTACGTCAATAAAGTAGTCGCAACCAAAATAAATGTTTTTTTGTTTAAACATTGTATAACAATATAAAATAATATGCAAATATATAGATTAGAGAATATCTTTGTTAGGAAATGAATTTCTATTTGCCCACCTAAAACTGTGAGTTACCAATTTTTTGTTTAACTTAATATTTCTCATCGAATTTAAATTTGAAATGAATCTAAAAAATACAGAATTTAAATGTTCTTAACAAATATTCTTAGAAAAATCAATCTTTGTATAAATCTTCATTAAAAAGTGCGACAAAATCATTGTCTCATCTCTAAACAAAAAAAAACAAAAAATTAATTTTTTTTTTGAAAAACTTATTTCGATCTCTTCACGACACTATACCATTAATTCGCATAAAATAAAGTAAAAGTTTTAAGTAAAAGTAGAATTTTAAATAACAAACATTTTAGAACGAAAATTTGTAAGAACTTCTCAATTTAGTGCAATGCAATGAGCAATTGTACGTATTGAAACAGAGAATTTTGTTTTTTTTTTTTACCATTTTGAACTCTGCACTACAAGGACTTTGTTTTCTCCATGTGGAAACTAAAAGCCAATACTCGCTACCTTAGCTTTTGAATTGGAAATCTAGAACAATTTAATTGTTGTTAATAGAAATTTATCACAAGTGTATCTGACGAAGATGCACTCTTTCTTAGATACGAGCAAAACCAAAACATCTTTCTATTTAACATTTATTCTCTTAGGGCCATTATTACAACTTGCCGTTAACTAAAGGGATGATTTTAACGGACAGATAAATTGTATATGAGTACGACTATTAAGGTAACTTTACAGTTCCCTTTAGCAAAAGGTACCTTTAACTAAACCCAAGTTTAACGGCAAGTTGTAATAATGGCCCTTAGTGTTTTATTTTTTATCATAGGCTGTTAGATTCATTTACCATTTTCTTCTTATTCAGTGTTAAATTTCTGGTTTGTTATGATATGAATTAATCAAAATCCTTGCTGCCTTGGTAGTCTAGTGGGTAGTGTGCTAGACTATTAGCGTGAGGGTCGTGGGTTCGATTTCCTCCAGAGACTCTGGTCTGTGGCATTACACCGAGCATATGGTCAAGTTACTCCGCTCGTATATAATTAAAATATAATTTGTAATTGTATTGTAATTAATAAATAAATAAATAAATAAAAATCCTACTTACTTAATTGGACATTACAAGTTTTTAGCCTGGATTATAACCTCACTTCTCACACTACCCATGTTGTATGCTTTAATAGTGATTAAAAAGTTCTTTTATGGTAAGGAGAAAACTACTGAGATTTCTTAATTTCATTGTGGAAAGGAATTTATTTTCACATTTCGTTTTGTTCGAGATAATTGTGATGGAGTCTGAACCACTTTTGCCTATGAAATATTCATATTAGAGTTCGTGTCTTAAGTCATTTGTTTATGTACAGAATGAAAAATTGTAAACAGTTCATGCATAGCATTAAAGTTGCTCTTCTATATAGAATAACTTTCTTAATAGAATATAGGAATAATGCATTAATAAAATTTTGCATTGTTCAAGATTATTAAGAACTTTGATTTTTATAGAAGTAGATTTTTTATAGAATCAATTAAATACTTCCAGAAATAGAATAAAAAATTAACAGATAAAAATTATGACTACTAGGACCTAAGTAAGCAGGAAAACAGTGATAATTTTTATAATCTGCTTCGATTTCTTTTTTTACTTTTTCACGGTCAGACACTGGCGTTTCTCCAATTAAAATTAATAATAATAATACATATTGCTCACTTAGTCCTCTTACATTATGAAAACTTCGAATTGAATTAAATAAATTCAATTTTTCCAATGATCACAGGGTACTAATAAGTCCACTCTTAGGGCAGTAAAGCGTGGCGATGTTAACGTTGTCAATTGAGGGTAATACTATATACTACTGTAGTCTTGACATATTTTATCGTATATACATGGCATTATTAAAACAACGTAGAATGTTAAAGTGTTTCGAACTTTTTTGCTACCTTATGACGAAAAATATGCCACCTCGATGGATATTCAAGTAGAATAACCACTCCCAAGCATACTGTTACAGTGTCTAAAGAATAATTCGATTAAAATATCAATATATCCAACAAGCCCGCACTGTCTCTAGATCAAAATTTTATAAAGAATTTGTAGAATGTAGTAAAAAAAGCAATCAGAGAAAATTAGTCCTCAAATTGTGATGAAGTTTCAGAAGTAACTTTGGCTGCATGGTATACATATACAGTGGACAGCAAAAGTCTTAATACGGCAATATATTTTGCCCAAAAAAAACTCCTCACAGGTTAAATACTCTTGCTCAAAGTCCCGATATGACTTCAAGAGAGCATTTAGGAAATCATTTGAAAGAATGGTTACGTAATCACTAAACTTCAAACAAAAATCAACCAAGAAACTTGCTCATGGTGCCAACAGAAAACACTAAACAAAACTTGTATATTCGATTACAAATGAGTCAATTGGAGTGTTTGACCTTAAGGGAAATTCTACTAAGTACAAGGGATAACATTTTCATATATTAGGCCTTTGAATTTTAAATTTACTCAGGGTTCTCCTATGGAGTCATCTGAAACTTTTCCTTATTTTTCTTTTTTTTATAAAAAATTTTAAAAAATTGTTTGTTTTATAATAAAACAAAAATAAATTAATAAAATAAATATATAAAATATAAATTTTATATAAACTTTTGGCTAAAATTCATGAAATTGTTAAAATATATTGCCGTACTAAGATATTTGCTGTCCTAGATATAACATTTTTCTAATATAAAAAAATTTAATAAAATCACAATGAAATTTGTTTTTATTACTGTTAGGTTAGGTTAGGTTAGAGGACGTGTACTTGTCAATTAAGACAAGTACAGTACCCGGAGGTCGAATTGACCCATTGTACAACGTTCATACCACTTATGTTGTGTGTGTTAATTTTATACATGAGTGGTGGGACCTACAGTTTAACGTCGACTCCGAACGACAGATTTTTGAGAAACTTTTTCATGGCAATTTTATTTACTCTCAGAGTTTTTGCCAGAAATCTGCTGAGAGGAAGTCGCCGAAGAAATACGTTTTGTATTTTGTTTTGATGTCTGACCTAAGGCTCCTACCCTGGCTTTACGTCGAATAAGCCAACACACTACCTACTAGACTACGGCGACTTCCTCTGTAAAAATATTTCCAATATTTTTCTAATATGAAAAAATTAATAGAATCACAATGAAATTTGTTTTTATAACTGTTACTTACTAGTAATTTTTTCATTTTACTTACTTTCCTAACAAATCTCAATGTGTCGCATTGGTGTTCTTATTATTTTTGTTATGTATTCTTATGTATGTACTATAAAACAACGTCGATGTAGTCAAGTGCGAGATGTGGTGGCAAGACATAAGCTCCTAAGCTATAATATTTTTCATAGTAAGGAGTTTTTGCACTTTTCTATCAAAAGTTGTGAGAGTGAGTACATAATTGCTATAAGAAAAGTTCTGAAACCTGTCTTTCGATCACGACGTTAAACTTCCGCCACTTATGTATTAAATTATAACATACAACATTGGTGGTGTGAAAAACTGGACCGAATTCTGACTAAAGAGTTGTAATATTGTAGGAAGATATCTTGAAGTTTTTAATATTTTTGAGGTATGGTAAGCCATTTGTTTTCTATTCATTTTTAGAAATGTTTAAAGGGTGATACTTTTAGCATTACATATACACTGAGCGCCAAAAGTGAGTAGACACCACTGAAATAATTCATTGTCTTAGGATAGCGAGAAAAGTAAATGAGAATAGTCGAAAAAATTTCCAGAAATAAAAACGTTTATTTATTATTTATAAAATGTTAAAACAAGAACAACAATTCATGATAAAGGAACTTTTTTTATACTTAAGAACAAAACTGTTTTATACTTAAGAACAAAATTGTTGAATCACTTATGGCGCTCACTGTATATTTATTTAATTGAAGCAATTAAAATGGAAAAGAAATGTATTCATAATTAGTACATACGAGTATACATATTTTCAGCATGTTTCTTAAGTCTTTTGTTTAAGGTGTTTCTTTGGTTCCTCCTTTAGATATGTTATAAAGCTTTGTCATTATTTTATTTCCACAAATAGAAAGGAATTAAAATTGTTGTTCTTACTGGTATATTAGTTTCGAATTTGAATAAATCATTCTACCTTTCTAACATAAAAAATCACTCATTTGAGTACTGAAATAATAACACATAAACATTCTCTACAATTAAAAATTGTTTAAGCATATAAAAATGCCTTAATTGCTGTCATTTATTTCAATTCTTTGAGGTATTTCGTCATACACGTCATAGTATAGACTTCCTTATATATAAAAACGAAGAAAAAACAAAAAACTTTTACTTTCAATGGTTAAACTTTCAATTTCAGTTTTCTTATATTACAAAACATTCTGTGGCATATAGTAGTACAGTACACTACTATTACACTGTGCTCAAGTATTACATTTTGTTTTAAGTGTAGGTATGCATGCATGTATGTGTATAAATATAGTATTTAATGCAGTTGTTGTTGTCTTCATTTGTTTATTAACAATTTTATGCATACCTATGACCATAGCAATAGGCGAGTTACAAATACTCACATTAATTCATATGTACATGTATTCACACATAGCCACCCCATAAGACACTTGGCGTTGGTGCTAATGTTGTTGTTGTTTTTTGCTTTCTGGAATACTTTATAAAATGCAAATTAAATTGTGTTTTTGTACTTTAAGTCCTACTCTTACTAGTTGTTTGTTATTGCTGTTATAAATATTATAAAATAACTAAGAAAAGTTGAAGAAAGAAAAGAAAAAAAAATAAAAAATTTCTAATTACAAGCACGTAATACAAGTAATCGACATGTGTTCCACTTTCATTTAATTTTTGTTGTTGTTGCTGTTTTTTTTGCCACATTGTTGTTGTAAATGTTTTAGTCTTTCTTGTTAAAATATTTTCCTATACGTATTACCATATCGTTGATTTAGTAATTGCATTATTACTGTTCCTTTTTAAATTTTTTTGCAATAATTTCAATGCATTTTTATGCATTTTTATGCTTTTTTCTGTTTTTTTCTATTTGCATAAAATAAATAAAACAGCATTTTATTTAAAATTTATTGTAATGCTATGATTATAACTTCTTATCTTAACAATTTTTTTTTATTTTGAAAATTAAAGACACAAGCTTATGGCAGTTACTGCAGTATTTAAGTCATATTTTTTAACATAAAAAACAAGAAACAGGAAGAAATTCGTTATTTTTTTTCTACAGTCTGTCTAATGGTACATTTGTAGGCAAATATGTACATATTTCAAGTGTTAATTGCTACACAATAATAATGCATATCCAAGCAGCTGTAATTGCAATTATTGGAAAATTGTACTTTGTATTGATTTTTCTTGTAATTATTATTCATAAACATTTATTAAGGCTTTTATTCAATTAGTAATTACATTTTAATAATTCAACCCATTAACACTTGGATAACATTATTTGCAAAGGAATTTAAATAAAATGTGTTTTTTTTTTAATAAAAACTCTATTAAATGAAAAAAGTTTCAATTCCGTGTTGCATTCCAATGTTTCAAGGAAATGAAATGATTTTTTTTTCTGGAATAAAAAAGGACTTTCTTTTCTAAGACTTGAAATGAATTTTTCTTTATATTTGAAAACCAAAATGAAATTTCAAAACTATTAAGGAAATTCAATAAGTTGCAAAGAAATTATGGTAAAAAAATTTCAACTTATTTCATAGGAAAGGAAACTTAAATGCTAAACATAAACTTATTTGCCTACATGATGTGGTATCCTTGGATTTATCTAAGGCCAGTATTGAAATTAATGTATCAAATAATTGTATTAATTCATTAGTCCCTATTTTTCTGTATTCAAAATCAAGTTCAAAATGTAAATTGGTTTTTCAATTTCATGACACTGTAACCTTAAGCCTGTTTAGCAATGCAGTATTGATATTGTAAGTCCTTATATTCCAAATATCTGTTCTTGAATACATAGTCGCTGTAGTCTAGTTGGTAGTGTGTAGGCTAATTAGACGTGAGACCATGGTTCAAACCCCAGGTCAGACATCTCCAGTAGAAATTTGAAAATATATTCCTTTGGCGACTTCCTCTTAGGAGATTTCTGGAAAAAAAACTGTGAGGATTGAATAAAATTGCCATGAAAAGTTGTTTAAAAATCCGTGTTCAGAGTCGACTTTAAACCATAGGTCCCGCCACTCATGTATAAATTATAGCACACAGCATAAGTGGTGGGAGAAACTAGGTTGTGACTAAAGGGTTGTAAGGGCTAATTAAGTTAAGTAAATAAAAATGAGTTTAATATTATAATACTTAAAAGACGAATCTATCTAGCTGATTTTTATTGATGTTTCTTTCAGCAGTCGCTGGAGGAATACATATTACTATACTATTATCACTATACTACTATCACTATACTACTATCACTATACTACTATTACTACACTACTATCACTATACTGCTATCACTATACTACTATCACTATACTACTATCACTATACTACTATCACTATACTACTATCACTATACTACTGTCACTATACTACTATCACTTTTGCTAAGTTCTTTTCAGTTATTGACACTATGTACCGCTCTATACTTACTTACAAACTATATTTGCCTTAGCAACCGATCTTGTGTTTGATAATTTAATCAACGACTGACGGGGTCTACAGCTTAACATCGACTCCGAACGATAGATTTGAAAAGATTTTACATAGCAATTATATACTCTCAGAATTTTTGTGAGAAGAAGAGAGGAATTTATGAAAGAAATACTTTCCAGAAAAACTACAAAAGCGAGGCTTTAAACATTTAAAATTCAAAATCTGTCTGACAGAAATACCAAGTATATAAAAGGATTTCTTTAAAGAAATATGAATTCTGGTTAAAGGATGATGAGTATTGCAATATGCCCTAGTGGGAGCACTGCTCTCATATGAAACCTCTGTGTTAATACCAATATTTTTGGTTGAGCGTTTGCCAAAGAGGCTATCACGTTTAAATAACAGTAAAGTAACCTAATTATTCGGGATACATCTTGTTACTTGCGACCACAGCAGGTTATTGACTATCATAAGCAGAATATTTTTTAGGTACCTAGACAAACCAGACCCACTCCACTCTACATACATACATAATTGGTCATTACAACCCTTCAGTCAGGATTACGACCTAGTTTCTCACACCACTTATGTTGTGTGTGTTAATTTTATACATGAGTGGCGGGACCTACAGTTTAAAGTCGACTCCGAACGACAGATTTTTGAGAAACTTTTCATGGCAATTTTATTTACTCTTAGAGTTTTTGTCAGAAATCTGCTGAGAGGAAGTCGCCGAAGAAATACTATTTGTATTTTGTTGATGTCTGCCCTGGGGCTCGAACCCTGGCTTTTCGTCTAATAAGCCAACATACTACCTACTAGACCACGGCGACTTCTATTGAGAGTTAATTTGCATCCGACATTGAGACAGCTCAGTGAGATATGAAAAATTGTTTAAAATAAAATTCCAAAAAGAGTGATTTTCAATTATTGCATAGTACTCTTCATTTGTACATTAGTACCATATAAATACACATGATATTTAAACGCCAGCAACTTTTTAAATTAAATATTTCCATACACAATATATTTACAATTATAACACTTCCGTTGTATTCTTAACTTGCATTTGTTTTGGCTTTATTTTTTATCGACTTTTTTAATTTAAAATTAGTCCGGTATTCTTCTAAAATTTATAAACAAATAAAAACAAATAATTTATATAATAAAGAAATTTTAATGTTTTGGGCATTTGATTTGCAATTTAATTACTTTTCCTTAAAAATTAAATTCTATTTAAATTTTATTTTTATGATGCAATTAAATTTTTAGATGAATTCAATTGTTTTATTTAAAAAAACAAACTTCAAGCAAGCAAACTTATAAATTCTATGTATTTAATTTTCTACTTGGTGAACATGATTCACGAACTTTCCAAAATTAAATGGAATTGAATTAAAAACAATTTTATGTTCCTTTATGTTTTTAAAAAGAACTGGCTTTTTTTAAGTTAAGCGTCTGTTTTTGAAATACAAACAATTCGAGTGAATAGAAAAGGGAGAAAACAAATATGTATACAATTTGTGTAACATACATACAAGCTGACGTTAGGTTAGGTTAGGTTAGAGGACGTGTACTTGTCGATTAAGACAAGTACAGTACCCGGAGGTCGAATTGACCCATTGTACAACGTCCTTGTTTCTCACACCACTTATGTTGTGTGTGTTAATTTTATACATGAGTAGTGGGACCTACAGTTTAAAGTCGACACCGAAAGACATATTTTTGACCAATTATGCATGTATGTATGTTTGCGGTGGGACCTACGGATGAAAGTCGACTCAGAACGACAGATTTTTGAGAAACTTTTCATGGCAATTTTATTTACTCAGAGTTTTTGCCAGAAATCTGCTGAAAGAAAGTCGCCGAAGAAATACTTTTTATATTTTGTTTTGATGTCTGGTCTGTGGCTCGAACCCTGGCTTTACGTCTAATAAGCCAACACACTACCTACTAGACTACGGCGACCTCCCAATCCAATAGCAGTCAAACTAATGTCGGATACAGAACACTGTTTCGCTTTGCACACTACAAAATTTTGCATCGAATAAAACGGAAGCTAAGAAAGTTTTCTTTCTGATTTTTAATTAAATTACACCAAACGTAATAGGAAATATCAAATAGATGCACAAAGAAGATCATATTGACACTTAGGAATGGGATTATGAAAATCATTACTCCAATGTCTTCCATGTGTTAGCAGAACATTCATGAAGTTCTCGAATAAAAACTAAGTTCCGTTCTTAAGTCTTTTATAATTTAAACCTTAAACAGTTATGAGAAATTGCTTACAGTTTTAACAATGAACACAAATAAAATTGTGAGAGGAAATATCATTCTTAAGTTTTGTTTTGTTTTCGCTTAGCTCCGTTAAAGTTTTTCAAAAGATTTCTAATGTGTATTCATAAATCCCTAAATATTATGAAAAGAAAATTATAAAAGCTTTTAGGGTTTATTAAAATATAATTCTATAATAAAATTTAGAAAACAACTTTCTTTATCATCTTTTGTTTTGTTTGGGTGCCTTTAACACTTTCATTTACAAATAAACAATTATGTACACAAAGCACCTGTATTTTGAACTTATTTTTTTTATTTTTAAATTCTCTTGTATTTCTAAGTTCTTTATAATTTCTTTTGTTTATTTTTAAGAAATAAAACAAAAGATAATGAAAGTAAAATTAAAGAAATTTTGGGGGAAAAAATGGTATAAGAAACGTGTAATATTTTGCAGCAGATTTTAAACGAAATTTTATAACATTTAACTGAATTAATTGATTAATTTATTGGATATTTTAAATTTTGTATAACATAAGAGCACAATATAACATTTTTAAAAATGTATCAACTTTTTGTTTAAAAGATTATTTATGTAAGTTAGTAATGTTAGTTGCTTACTGATTTAGTTTTAAAATATTTAATTTGGTTTTGTTTTAGTCATGAGCCGCTTTTGTGGGTTTAATAAACTTTTTATGGCTTATTTTTTGTAATTTTCTTTTACTGGCGTGTTTCTTTCTTTATGTTTTTACCAATTAATTAAATTAATTTGTTTAAATTATTTTTTTTTATTTGAATACAATTTTCTTTAGTTTTCTTTGTAGGCATATTAAGTAAAAAAAAAGTTTGGCAAACTAGACTTCAGAAGTACGCTATAAAATAATTTTTTTTATAATTAATATCAACAAATTCATTTAAATTATTTAAGAATAATTTAAATTACCATTTCAGGTTTCTTATTTAAATTTTTTGTTTACGCTAAAAATGTATTTAATTTATCAAGTTCGCTTCTTAAGTCTTTTGATTTTGTAAACAAACAAAGTATTATTATTATTTGGTTCTCAAATCTTTTGTTTTCTTTAAAAGAGAAAAATAAAATAAATTCTGATCTACTACTGTTGCCATGTAGATCGTTTAAAAAAACAGTTCAATGGCATTAACTTTTCAAATCTGAAGTGATAATGTCTCTTTAGAGTTTATAAATATTCAATAATTATGTACATACATCTGTGAACAAAATATTTATGTGTCTTAACTCCTATTGAAAGTGTATAAATTAAACACTTCTTTTTGAATTAAACGAAATGTATATGAAATACTCGTACTCTGTTGTAGATTGAGGTGATTGTTAAATAAAAATTGTTTATATATTCCGGCTGTCAAGTGTCTGAGAGTATTTTGTTATTTGAATTGTAAATATTATAATTTTATTGTTATTAAAAACATTGTTAATTTCTCATAATATCGAAACAAGTAATATAAATAAAAGCATTTCTTTGCTTATTTTTTCAAAAAGTTAAAATAATCAAAAGTAAACAAAAGAAAAGAGAAAAAAATAAATTAAAAAAATATTTCGTATGGGAACAGGTTTTTTTTGCTTATACAAGTTTGTTTCTTAAATCTTTCGTTCATTTTTCATAAAATGTTAGAAAAAAAGCTTGCTATTTGTCAGATGTAAGAAATTAAATCGATTTTCAATCATTGCTATCTAAGAATTTAGAGGCGCACCGACTTTAGTATGGCTCTAAGGATTCCAATACCGTGCTTGGAAATGTAATGCCTTTAATAGGTTTTCTCAAGATTTAGCTTATATAGATCAAGCTGCTTCTGCGGATTTTATCTTCGACCCTCTTACCGTTGTTCATTTTAAATAGTTTTTCTTTAATTATCCAGTTCGTTACAAAGAATTCACAAAATATACTTGAAATACTTAGTGCAGAACTGTTATAAGTTCTGTGCGTTAATCGCCTATTACACTAGCGAACCTGGCCTGCAACCACACGATCACAACCCACCATCTAAGGCAATTGGGAAAAATTCGTGTTGTCAAACTTGTCCTGACAAGTATCAAAAATTATTAGTATTTGGTCTTTATTTGGTTATTAGTCGTGTTTGCAAGTGAAGTTCTGTAGAGTAATATCCGCCTTAGTTGAGTTGTCTGTTAAGTAGTGCTACCACACAGAAATACTGATTAGGCACTACTGGTTAAATGCTGTTTGATTTTCATATTCTGAGCGGAATACGAGATATCGTTCTAGCTGTTTATTCTAATGGTTTATGCTGCAGAGCTATGAGAAAGAGTCTACGCTTTCAATTACGTCTCCCTGATGTAAAAACATTACCGAATTGCGCATTATTTTGGTTTAGGTTAGATTAGGCTTGCGGGCAATTAGCTGTTCACAGGCAAGTTCACTCAGTTCATTGTGTTAGCCGGTGTGTGGTAAGCCCTCTGGTCATGATCATTTAATGGTGGGTTTAAACCATAATAAGCTCCGATGAAACCAGCCAGTTTCTTTAGTGACACATTCGCTACGAACATTGATTTTTAAAAGCCTCCATGCTAAAGTTCTAGACTATCAAACCGGTGTGCATGAAGTCAGATTTCGTCTGTATAGTCATTATCACTTAGAGAAACTTACCGCATGTTCTAAAAAGAGCCGAGTAGTGCAAAGTGATTTGGTTATTGAAGTATAAAATCTGGTAGTAGTAGAAAAAGTATAGGAGACAGTATACAGGTCGGATTTAAATACTGAAATAATAATAAAAAAACTGAATAATAACTTTGAAAAAGAAGAAAGATTATAGCATTTCTGATATAGAAGTTAAAATGAAGTTAGATTAACAAACTCAATTCCAATTTTGATAGTTAATATCAACTGTTAATATTATTTTCATATTAAACTTACTCCTCTAATTCCCAATGAAAGATAGATGTCAACAATAGGCAGTCCACTTAAGTTGGTTGTTATGGGCATTGGAGGCAAGGAATTGAAGTTAAAGCTCTATGGCATCATTTTAGTTTGCCTAGAGATCATTCGTGTTCCATTTAATTAAACATAAAACTACAATAATTAAAATTATTTAGTTTTTTATTGCAATTCTTAACCTGTCCACAAAATATTTTTAAAGGAAAAACTCATTCATAATGGCTTAACAATGTCTACAGCTGTAAGTGTTTACTACCATTCTCTTTTCCTTTGTTAAGGAAGCAAATTGTAACAACTTTTTTTGGTTGTTATGAACTTCAAATTACAGTCTCATGGTGTGTTTTTTTCCCATTTTCTGGATTTCTGTTATTATTTTTGGGTTGATTGGCAAGGTAAAAAACAAAAATTGCTAAATTTAGGCGGTTTCCTACTGCATTGTAATCATAGACAAAAGAAGAAAAACCGTAAAATTACAAGTTGTTGAGAGAAACAAGTCTAAGTGCAAGGTGTGTTTTTGGAGTGTTACAATTTTTTTATTTTTAGGAAATAAAATTTAAAATTGGGATACGGTAGATAATTGGCCTCTTTTTTTCGTAGTTCCTTAAAAAAATATTTAAATTTGTTATAAAAAAATTCTTCAAAAGCTTGCTACAATGAATTACGATTTGAGCGGGATTTTTTTTTGTAAATCTGCACAGTAGTGTTGTTTTGTTGCAGTTTTTTTAAATCCTTTATAGGCTATACATTATAGGCCATTACAACCCTTCAGTCAGGATTACGGCCTAGCTTCTCACACCACTCATGTTGTGTGTGTTAATGTTATACATGAGTGGCGGGACCTACATTTTGAAGTCGACTCCGAACGGCAGATTTTTGAGAAACTCTTTCACGGCAATTTTATTTACTCTCAGAGATTTTGCCAGAAATTTGCTGAGAGGAAGTCGCCGAAGAAATATTTTTTCACATTACATTATGTCTGCCCTGGGATTTGAACCATGGCCTTACGTCCAATAAGCCAACACACTACCTACTAGGCTACGGCGGCTTCCTATGTGAGGTTAAGCTTCTCTTATTCCGTTGCTCTAAGGCACATCAGGAATATCAGAATTCTGCTTAGCAGAATAACTCACTGCCCAGGTTTTGCCTTCTGTAGTCGATTAACGCAGTTTCCAAGTATGTGTTCTGGAGATTCGGTTTCCTTAACCCACATATTGGGCTTGAAGCAATTCATATTCTGAACCAATGTTCTTTGCTCAGGAGACCGTTTTTTAATCTCTGGCTACTATCCACTAGTCTGATACAAAACTCAATTTGCTATAATCACCTAGTAAAAGTTCAGATTGTTTCAGCTCATCTGGCCTCTCTTTATCTTCCCATTTGCCAAGTATACCCTTCCAGAATCATCGTCCCATTTTATAAGAAATTTCTAAGCTCATCAGCGCTTTTCAAGATTTTTGCCTTGATTTATTGCCTTGAATTTCCATATAAACTGGAACTGTTATTCAGAACTGAAGTTGTCGTAGTCTAGTAGGTAATGTGTCGGCTTATTAGACATAAGGCCACGGTTCAAATCTCAGGTCAGACATCAAAACGAAAACATGGAAAAAAAATATTTCTTCGGCGATTGCTTCTCAGCAGATTTCTGGAAAAAACTCTGATAGTAAATAAAATTGCTATGAAAGAGTTTCTCAAGAAGTCTATCGTTCGGAATAGACTTTAAACTGTAGGTCTCACTATTCATATATAAATTTAATATACACAACATAAGTGATGTGAGAGCTAAGTCGTAATCCTGACTGAAGGGATGTAATGACAAATTATGTATGTATGTATGTATGTATGTATGTGTGTATGTATGTATGTATGTATGTATGTATGTATGTATTTATGTATGTATGTATATATGTATGTATGTATGAATGTATGTATGTATGTATGTATGTATGTATGTATGTATGTATATATGTATATATGTATGTATGTATGTATGTATGTATGAATGTATGTATGTATGTATGTATGTATGTATGTATGTATGTATGTATGTATGTCTGTATGTATGTTTGTATGTATGTATGTATGTATGTATGTATGTATGTATGTATGTATGTATGTATGTATGTATGTATGTATGTATGTATGTATGTATATATGGATGTATGTATGTATGTATGTATGTATATATGGATGGATGTATGTGTGTTGTTCAGCTTGTCTAGAGAGTACCATACTAATCTGAAGTTAACATCATAGTATTGCAATATATTGTGTCTTTAGCTTCAGTCTAAGTTCAATTGAAAACATCTTTCGATGTCATTAGGTATCACTTGAAAAATATCAATTAGTTTCCTAATAGTTTACAATTATTTCACTCTTAGACCATAAAAACCAAGCGCCTGGCCCACTATTTGTCTCTTAACCAATGTATACCACAAAATAATCCTTCTCATAACACAGTATGTAGAGCTTTTCAAAGCTAAAGCCTTATGTTACAAATCCAATAAATAAATAAAAATAAATGTGAACTCAATTGTCTTCAACGCCCTTAACCCTTTAACACCTTTAATTCGATAAATATATAAAATACGTGTGTGTGTAAAATAACAATTTTTCTTTAAATATTAAAATATGACAAATTTTTAAAAATGATGCCTTAGTTTGTAGCCAAGATGACGCATAATAAATGTTAAGAAAAATATAAAATAAAACCATGATTAAGATGGACAGACTTTTATACAATATATATATGTATGTATGTATAAAAAGTAATAACAACAATGCAAACAGTAAACATAATAAATATGGAAATTAGCAAAAAAATCACAAAATGAAAACAAGTTTTATATAAAAATCCAAATTTTTTTTATACAAAATCAACAAAATTAAATGCCCCGGGTATTTAAACAAAAAGGCAAGTGTTGGTTGTGTTCATTTAAAATTTAAAAAAAAATATCTACAGGTGAAACATAAAAATACCAAATATTAATAAGTTTTAAAAAAAATTCCATTTTTTTTTACAAAAACATCATAAAACCTAAGGTATGAATAGTATTTTTATTTTAAATTTTTTTCTAGTAGGAGACAAAGAAAAACAAAAACAAAGATTCATAAATTAATTTTTAAATGGCAGCTATTAATTTCAAAGAAAGAGTATAAAAAATTAATTAACAACTAACTTTTGTACAAACATATGAGGCGATATTAGTTTTTTATTTTCGCATAGGCTTAAGTAGATACATCATGACATTTTAATGAATATTTTTATAATTATTTTAAAGTTATGGTTATAAATACTTCAATTGCCAAAATCTTTGCTTTTTTAATAATTTTTATATTCAAGGTCTTCAAGTGATAAATTTAAAATAATATGGTGGATTAGAACAAATAAAACGCTTTTAATGAAATTCTTATTGAGTCAATGTCCTCAACTTTACGAAATTTTGAAATTTCAATAATCTTGTACAACTTGATGCTTTAAACGAAATTCTACGTTTTAGCGAAATTTTTTTACAAGAGTACTACAGCGATTTGGGGGGGACAAGAAACTGTTGACTAAAAGTCTGCTTACAACGATTTGTTGCTCAATAAATGTAGTCATACATACATATGTACATATATGATTATAATTGGTCATTATAATCCCTTAATCAGGATTACGACCTAGTTTCTCACACTACGTATGTTGTATGCGTTAATTTTTATATGACTTTAAACTGTAGGTCCCGCCACTCATGTATAAAATTAACGCACACAACATAAGTGGTGAGAGTAGCTAGGTCGTAATTCTTACTGAAGGCTTGTAATGACCAATTATGTATGTATGTACAATGGATACTTATTGATCTCCATTTAAGTTTAAATGTTTGAGCTGCTGGAATCTATTATAGAGTACTTCAACCTCTATACCATGCAAACAACATGGTCGTAATCTCACTTGAAATAAATCCGTCAAGCAATATTAAAACTAATAAGTTTGGATAAAAGTTTAATTTGCCACGGCCTATCAAATGCTATGTAAATGTCTAGGTCAACAAACTTATTCGCACATATCTGTTAGACGTCATAAAAACACTATCAAACCGAGAAGTTTAACGAATTGATTTGACTCTACTGTACGATTAGAAATTTTTCTAGGTCACATAACACTTGCATGCTTTCATAAAAGTTATAAACGTTTGCCAATGATTTTTTATGGGTTAACAATACGAGTATTGAAAGAAAACTTCAAAAATAATTGAAAAAACAAATCGCTAAACAAAGAAGAAGTAGTGGATACTTTCCATTCACTTTTATTTTGCCTATAAAGCCCTAAGTGAGTGCAAATAGTAAAAGTATGAAAAATATTTATATTTACAATCTGCTGCAGTTAGCGCTTTAATATAAATACCTGGTCTAAGACGGCAAATACCTAAATCTATAATTTAATTACTTTTCATATTTTATAATAAAAAAACATGGATATTAATAAAGACATGAAACATACTCATAATTATGTATTAATGGTGACAAATCAAAATGCTTAAAGTAAGGCTTTCGTCACGTGCCCATACCAAATGTAATGCCATGTTTAAACAATTTTTTTTTTGGTTAATTTTTTTGTTTTAAATGAAAGTTTGTTTTCTCAATATGTACTTACGTATGTGCTTACCAAACTCCCTCTCTTTTTTAATTAATACCTGCTTTATCATTATGACTGTATAATTATTTCCAAATTATTCAATGGTTTAATGAATTCAAAAAATAAAAATTGTTATTTGACAAAAAAGAAATAAAAACTTTTGTTTTCACTTGCCTTTGAAATAAAGAAACAAAATTTAATAGCAACAAAAACAAAAACGAATTTTGCCACACATTCATAATAACCTAATTAAGGTAACATGAAAGTGTATATGAAATTAATTTTTGGTTTAAAAAAGAAAATTTCTAACATTTTTAATTAAACATAGAAAATTTTGCTTTTAAAAAATAAGCATATGGTACCTAAATACTAAAGCTTTTTGACGGTGGTAAATGCTTATTTTTGTTTAAAAAGTTTAAAGTTTTCATAAACAAAAACAAAATTAAAAATACTGGGAACTTTAGACTGTCGCCTACAAGCTGCCTGCTTTGGTTAATTGGCAAGTAATTAATAGTAACACCAGGATGGCTTACAGTAAGCGTGTGATAAACTAAAGGCCATAAAGGAAGCTGCCAAAAAACGAAATGTTAAAACCAAATCATTGAGGATAAATAGGAACATAAGGCAATCATTTTTTATACAGGACCGAAAAGTAAGGGAAGTATCTGCATTCTGATAATTGTGCTGTGTTGTTTTTTATACCCCATAAAGTTAACAAGTCATTGAATATATTTTTATATCTCAAAAGGGGTTTCATCTTCCCCATAACGTAAGACAATATCGCTACAGACTGAACTCATATTATTTAGTTTTAATGTGAAGTCTACTCTGCTATATGGATACAAAGTATATAACACATCTCAAGGTGCTACAAACAGATTGTATGTTTTCATTAATAAATGTCTGCATATCTTCTGCGCCAATAAACTAAAGACAACAGCCAAAAAGTTAATTGTAGTTGGAATAGATAATGAAACCTAATTGGTAAGATATTGGACATGTGCCATGGAACGGCAGAAGGTTATTGAATAGAACCTATAGAAGCAATTAATGCAAGAGCTGTTGAATAAAGAAACTTTACTATGGTCCCCTGATCCTAGAAGAAGTAAAAAGAACCTGTAGAAGCAATTAATGCAAGAGCTGTGAATAAAGTAATGTTACTATCGCCCCCTGATCCTAGAAGAAGTAAAAAGGTCGAATATATAAATATATACAGTCTAGTAGGTAGTTTGTTGGCTGGTTCGACGTGAGGCCAAGGTTCAAACTCCAGGTCACACATCTCCAATAAAATGGTATACAAAAAATATTTCTTCGGCAACTTCGTCTCAGTAGATTTTTGGCAAAAACTCTGACAGTAAAATTGCCATGAAAAATTTCTCAGAAATCTGTTCGTTCGGATTTGTCTGAAGGGATGTTGTGACCAATTATATATAAAAAACAACACCAGATCATATGCATTGTTAATGTCTCGTTTGTATTTTAAGTTTTGGTGATTCAACTTATGGTTTGGAAATGCGGCCAAGCATTACATTTGTTCCAGTCGATAGCGAATAATGTTGACGGTTAAAAATTAATCTCTAGAGAGGTTTATTATAGGTTTATCTACATAAATTTTTCTTTGGCTTTCCTTTTTTATTCTATTTTTGTTTCTTTAAGGAACAGAAGTCTGTTGCAAATAATATCCGCATTTTTTGATCATTATCTTCTTTATTTTGTTTTGGTTTCATTACTAAAAATTTTTCAGCTCATGCAGTTTATAAGTCTATGGTAGCAGGTCCCAGGTTCATCATTGCTTAAAACAGTACACTTTGTTGACATATTTTGGGTATGTTGATGAAAACTTCTTGATTTAGATGTGATGTACTTTTTGTTGGGAGAACTTTTGCTTTACCTAGGACATTCGTTGTTAACATTATTCTCTCTGTAAAGAGCAAATGTCAGAGGGTTTCCATATCAATTGTTTGCATGGTATTAAAACCTTTTAATTTTCTAGAACCCTGATAAACATTTGTTTCACTCTCGCCAGTATTATTCCAGCACTCGCCTATTTTTAAGAAAATTCCTTTGTTTATATCTGTTTCAAATAAGAGTCGAACTGCATAAGGAAGTTATTTAAAGAAAAGCTTTTTATAAGCTTAAAACTAAGCAATTGAAAAGGGTAATGAAGTCAGTAAAATGTTTAGTACATAAAAATATTTTAAATAAGACATTAAACAATTTTAAAATGATTTTAATTAAAACATTAAAGTTTTCAGTTAAAATTTTGTACAAAAAATTCTTATTTTCTTTGTCTTGTTGTTTATTTGTTTGTTTTGTTTTTAATAATAAAAGTGAAAATAAATATGAAAATAAACCAATTTCACTTTTATGGTTCAGCTTTTCACTCAAAATGCTCCGTAAACATTGAAACATATTCTTTGTATTTCCCAACAGAGGAACACAATAATGATAATTTAAGACATAAATCTACACAACAAATTAACAAATTTATTGTTGTTTGATTAACCACAAAACATTAAAGAATTAAAAAACCAAAAATAAAACAACACACAGTTTCATAATGTATCAACAGTTAACGACTTAACTGCCATATTAAAAATATGCCTTTCCAAAAAAAAAAAAAACAAAAAAAACGTTGGCAAACGGTCAAGTGTTATATACTGAAACCGTAAATAATTTTTTTTAATTTAACCTTTTCTTAAATTGAGCATAATTTCCTTTTCCGCTTAAGCAAAAATCACTACCACCGTCAGGCAGGTTTCTAAAGTGTGCAAAAAATTAATAAAAACAAGACAAAAAAAAACAAATTTAAAAAAATATGAAAAGTGTGTATGTGTAGTTAGCCTACATTTGGCACAATTAAAATGAAGAAATACATTTTGTTTAACAATAATAAGCGAGCTTAAGTTAATTAAAACAAAAATTAATTGTTACAATAAAATTGACCCCTAAATTGACTGTGGTAGAGGCCTAATCAGTTACTATAATTGAAAGTTTGTTGCTTAAGTCTTTTGTTCCCTTTAAATTAATCGTAATGAGTTTTTGTATTATAGTCTGATAGATAGTTTCATGGCATTGATTTTTTATTATGATTTTCGGGCATAACTCAGCCGCTGATACGAAATACTTTGCTTATGCGATAAGATCAAATTTTGACAATCTTTGCGAAAAAAGCTGGCCATATGGCGTTAAAAATGGTTAAAGATTTGCTTCAAGATTTACTGCTTTAACGCCATAAATTAATGACTTCACTTGACTCCATCAAAAAATAATCTCCAAAGCATGAAATCGCTTGAAAGAGATGGCCAGTGATCTGCGACAGTTCTGGAAAGAAAACTGTCACCAAATTGAGTTTGCAATGAATCGGTTAGTAACTGTGTAGAACGGACAGCTGTGCCGTCTTCTTGGAATCAAATATCGTAGTTGTTGTTCTGTTAATATTCAAAATGTTTTTTATGCACTGTAACGTGCAACTTCTTGCTTATTTCGAAAGAATAAAAACAGATGGCGCCATCACTGAATAAACCCCACCCAACAGTAAATTTTAAAGGACGTAATGGTGATTAGTTAACGTTTAGAAACGAGCTTCAGCACGTAACACGATTCTTTGGTGCAAATGTTCATTTTCGACCAGGTTTAAACATTTCCAATCAAAGATATGTATTACAATCGGTGGTCGTTTGATTTCAAAACCTGTACGAGGTGGGTTTTATAGGCTCTAAGGCCAAGATATTTCTACAATACGCAGTTGAAGGACAAAGACCAGCAACCATTTCTTCATCTTAATACGTTATTACTTCCTTTTAGTCAGGTTTACGACCTAACTTCACACATCACCCATGTTGTGTATATTAATTTTTTCCATAAGTGACGTCACCTATAGAATAAAATTGAGTGCAAACGACAGATTTTTTGAGAAATTTTTCTTCGTAATTTATATTTACTCCTACAGTTTTTGCCTGAAGACTGTTGATATGAAGTTGCCTAAGAAATTATTTTTCAATTTCGTTTTGTTCGAGGTGTCTGGACTGAGGCTTGAACCACGGCGTCAAGTCTAATAAGTCAAGACGCTACCTACGGGACTAAGGTGACTTCTACATCTTATATGTTAATTTTATCTGTAAGTAGCGGTGCCCACAGTTTAAAATCCACTTCAAAGAACAGGGTTTTTGAGAAACTTTTCATGGCAATTTTATTTACATACATACATACATAATTGTTCATTACAACCCTTCAGTCAGTTTCTCACACCCCTTATGTTATGTGTTAATTTTATGCATGAGCGGCGGGACCTACAGTTTAAAGTCGACTCCGAACGACAGATTTTTTAGAAACTTCTCATGGCAATTTTATTTATTTACCCTCAGAGTTTTTGCCAGAAATCTGCTGAGAGGAAGTTGCCGAAGAAATATTTTTTGTATTTTGTTTAATGTCTGGCCTGGGGTTTCAACCCTGGCTTTATGCCTAATAAGCCAACACACTATCTACTAGACTACGTTGACAATTTTATTTACTCGCAGATTTTTTGCTGCTAGTTTTTGTCTGTTAAGAGGAAAATATTTATAAACAAGCCAACACAGTGTCTGGCTTCCAAAATATTAGTTGCTTTGTGTTTGAACAAAGTATCGTGTTTCATAATGCCGCTGTACAAAATATATACAAAGTATTCTATTTCAAAACTTCGTCAATGTGTATTTTTAACGCAGTCAAAAAGCAATCAGTCATCGGATTTATAGTTGATGCATTGTTTGGTTATTTTGCATGTAACACTATGTAGATAGTTTATATACAGTGTTTGTATTGATACATTTTGGAAGGCAGATAGTATCTACTAGATAACTGCGATTACAACAACTACGTCTGTTCAAGTCTCCTTCCAGACTTCTTGGTTCAGCAGTACTATTGTCTTTGGCAGACATATTTCTTTCGTTCCTTGCAGACGATTTTGATTTGAGAAAATTGATGCTCTCTTCGTAGACGATTTTGGCCGCGATATTGACGAAGTAGTTTATGAACTTCACGTGTAGATTTTTTTTCAAATTAACCCCTACAATTTGGAAGCGTTAACGATTCATGATGACTTGATAAATCAGAAATGTGGACAAAGTTAACAAACCAAACTTATCGATATCGATCGTTTTCACACAGCTAAATAGACAGCCTGTACGTATACAAGAGGAAAGGCATTTTAATTAATTTAACACTTTTAATTACTATTTTTTTATTTGTTTACTTGGAATATATTACAGCGTAAATAAGTGAAAGAAAATTTATTTGCAATGTATTTTAATATTTTTTGTATATGATATGCAGTTATTAATAACAATATTATTAACAATTTTCACACTTTTAGCAATAAAACTCTATATTTTATGTTGTTTGTTTTTTATTTTTTATATAACGTTGTTAATGATCCAGTTTATTTTAAACTTTTAGTTTACGTTTCTTTCTTTTTTTTCGATTTGATTTTATATGCATTGGAAAATGAATATATTTTAGTTTTGCAAATTTAATTATAATTTTTTTCGTTTGGTATTTCACTCTTAATAAATATTTATGCCCGTTTCTATGATGTAATAGCACATAAAATTATATGTTTGTTGTTTTCTTTATTTATAATTATTGAGTGGATTTTTGTGAATGTTTATGTTTATTATTAATTTTAGATTATTGTTATTTATTTATTTTTTTTGTACAGTCTTAAGTAACATTTCGAGCAAATTGTTAAGTGTTAAATTATATTTTTATTTGGCGCAAAAAAAAACGGCTTCCTTTCGTAAAATATTAAAGTTTTATTTGTTATCAGCATTCAAATGGTTTTGTTTAACTAACTACAACCAGTAGTTTTACATGAAAATTTATTTTCTTTTGAAATTCCACAGTTAAAGCCCAGTAGCAAATAGGTTTTGAAATATAAAAGAAAGTTAAAAAATTGTATTATTTTCTACTATTTTTTAAATTTAAATGGACTGAAGGCGGTTAAATAAAATCTAAACAAAATGTTTAACAACTAATTAACCAAGTTAAACATATAATTAAGACAAAACATACACTTTTTTTGTTAATTAATGAAGGTTTTTAAAAATATTAAAATTTTATTAATAACATGACACTAACAGCCGAGGTTCTGCTGCCACTTAATTTGTTACGCAGTTCTTATTTGGCTAAGATATGTATCAAGGTATTGCCGCAGGTGTTTGTAGCCATTATTCATAGTCATACGATATGAATTACAAATTGATTATTGCTTTAAAATTATTTTAAAACATCAATACCAGTAAATTTAAGCACGAGGCTTGGAGTTTCAATTCAAAGCATATGCTTATTGGATTTGTGTTGTACTCTATCATATGCTTAACTAGTTACTGCTTATCATTAAACACAGCTTTTTTTAACTTTCTTTCGATGAAAAATCTTCAAGAGACAGTCGAAAAATTCAGCTTTATAGCCTAGGACGGTTAAATATCAGAAAATATCATTTGAAGCTTTGTCATAAATTTTGAGAATTTTACTTCATTGACTCAAATATGAGGCCACCATGTTTCGGTACTAAAATTTTTTTTTCAGAATTTAGGATGAGTTATGCTTGTATTCGTGAATACATCACCTTTCTTATACCATTTGAATTTTGTTTTTCCAAATATTAATAATATTTGGATGAGTATCCTTAAACATACAAAGATGAAAAACATGACAGAGAAGATGATAGAAAAAAGAGAACTGTTAAAGGGGTAAACGAAGGAAGAAAATTGAACTTGACAGAGTATCAAACTGCGCGATAGCAGTTCCATGGTGATCTAAATTCTAAAGGGAATGACAATAATATTCAGTTGTAATACAGTCATACTTTTCCAGCATTTCGGCCGCGCCCTTACCAAATAGATAGAATCACATGGTCTTTAGGGCACATGTATGCTACACTTAACTCCCCTTGTAATAGATCACGGTATAACCTACCATGTAAGATATGGCTCCGTTTTGTTGAAACTGGGAAGTCAACTGAATCCAATTCCTTTATTTTGTAGTAAAAACACAAAGTAAATTTCTCGCAAAATCTTGCTTCATAGACTATAACTTTGCGTTTTCCATTGTTCCTCATGAATAACGGTCCATTAATGTCACTGGCTTATAAACCATTGTGAATAGAGCATCTTCTGGGGTGCACTGTATGTAATGTCACCATTACATACATACATACATAATTGGTCATTACAACCCTTCAGTCAGGATTACGACCTAGTTTCTCACACCACTTATGTTGTGTGTGTTAATTTTATACATGAGTGGCGGGATGTACAGTTTAAAGTCGACTCCTAACGATAGATGTTTTTAGAAACTTTTTGTATTTTGTTTTGATATTTGGCCTAGGGTTTGAACACTGGCTTTACGTCTAAAAAGCCAACGCACTACCTACTAGACTACGGCTACTTCCTTAAAAGTAAGGACAATTTACTTAGAAATGCCAGTAGAATGTCCATAGCCTACCTACCCATATCCATATGTGCATATGCTAAAAACAAACGTACGTTCCGTTACGTTCCATTAGCCTTTGGCTAATTCAACATAATCCAATAGCGTAGAGACCAAAATTACTATTTTTTTATGGCACTAATGATAATGTTTGTCCTGCTGCCTATTTTCTATTTACATTGACAGAACTTTGTACTTCTACTGATGAGAATTATCAAAATCACATGAGCACTGTTCTCAGTAAAACTTAATGAATTTATTCTCATTACCAGTGTGTTTCGTAGACAATAGCTTCCTAACAACTTATCTCCATCTTTCGTTCTCCTACGTAACTTCTCTGTCAATGCTTTATTCTCATTTTCTTTTAATCAATTTCTACGTGATTTAATCATATTCTTACATCAATAAGTATAAGTTGAATGCATCTCTCGTCTCTGATCTTGAAGTAGCCGTAGCGTGGTAGGTAGCTTATTAAATGTGAGGCCCCGTTTCAAACCCCAGTTCAGACAAAAAATATTTCATCGGCAATTTTCTTCAGCAGATTTCTGGCAAAAACTCTGAGAGTAAACAAAATTGACATGAAAAGTTTCTCAAAAATCTGTCATTCGGAATCGAATGTATGAAATTAGCACACACAACATCAGTGGTGTGAGAAGCTTCGTCCTAATCCTGACTAAAGGGTTGTAATGTATGTGAATGCATTTCTATGCATTCTTTTTCTAGTCTCTTGTCTTTCATGAACCTTATTTGAATTTCCTATAAGTGTCAGGAATTCCTAATCTATTCTCACTGAAGCAACAATTTTTCTTAGTATTTTTCGTGCGAAGCAAATCAAAAGATTGATAACACAGCCCCGCAAATTTTGACTTTTTTGTGCATATAAGATGGCTCCAGGTGTTTCCTGAATGAAGATCTGTGATCAGCGACCCCAAAAACTCCTGAGTAACAATTTTCAAGTAAATCTGATTAATTTTTAAGGACCTCCGTAATGTGTTTCTTTTTCTCTTGCATCCCTTGACATAAACCCACCCCCTACTTTAAGGGTGCATGCAAACAATTTGGGCTCATTTTAAAGAGCAAAGATCATTTTACAATTTTTGACAATAGCGATGGTTCTAGCACGTCAGTGTTTAGTTCTAAAAATTTTCAAAAATGTCAAAAAACGCCTATTTTTAGGAGTTTCAACCCCGTTTTTCTCGAAAACCTGACGTGATGGCAGATTCGTGTTTAGCACGCAAATTGCCTTCGGAAATACCTGGAGCCATCTTATTTGCAAAACCGATGCAGGGCTGTGTAATCTTAGTTTTCAGTATCGTAAGTAAACACTGGGCACTAGAGTGTTTTATACATTTTAATTTTACGATTCTTTATTAGCAGCTGGGAAGTGAAGCAAGAACTATAGTTGCAAACTGTTTGGTACTATTAAGCTCAGATATTTGTAATCCTACTCGTAAATTGCTTAGCACAGATTATTAATAAAAATTCCAAATGTAAACATAAATTTTAAGGTTTGTTTATAATCTCTTGACACGGTTATTAAACTATGCGAAACAAATTAATTCTTTCTCAATAGCTTTTTGATAAAATGCCAATATTTTTAATCATTTTTCAAACAAAATTAAACAATTAATCTTTTAAAATTTTGCAAAGCAAACTCAATAACTCAATAAAAGAAAAAGGCAACAAAAAAACATACATATATTAGAAATGAAGCAATACGATGTCACGCAAACATAACATATACTATACCGTAACAACCAACCTTAAACTAACGTTCACTAAACAAAAGTGGAAACAAATCATAAGAAACGTAGTAGGTATTCAAAAAAAGACTCGAGATAAAGTTAAAATTAAAGAAGAAAAATATAAATAAATGCTCTTATGCACGCTTAGCACAATAAGCACATATTAAATGCGTTTTTCATTTTTCGGTTTTTTTTTGTTTTTGTTTAAAATAAAGCCAAAATACTTAAATAGAAAAATTACACAATATTGCGTGCAAATAAATAAATTGAAGAAGAAACATGAAAATCAATAAGTCAAATTGAAATTGTGACGAAAAGATGAGTTGTTAAGTATCGTTATAGACAGACAGACAAACAAACACATCTACATCATCATCATCATTATGTGAAGCAACAAACGTGAAGCGTATGGTTTATTTGCATTAGGCAAGTAAGATAGAAAAATTATTAAAGAATTAAAGGTTATTTTATTTGTTTTTGTTAATAAATTTGATTAAAGTTAATAAAACGATTAAATGTTGAAATTTCCTATTTTATTAAATTGCAAATGTTATTGATTTTGAAAACGAAAGACTTAAGCCACAAACTTGATTTAAAATTTCTTAACTAAAAAAAAAACAAATTCAAAAAAACAATTCAATATTAATAAATTTTTTTTTATTAACATACAATAAATACAATGGGAAATAAGAAAAAATGAAAATATAACTCTTAATGGAATAATTATTTTAAGCTTACTAACCTAAAAGTTATGAAAAGCCAGACACCCTTTTGAAAAATAAAGAAAAATTTTTTCTTAATGAAAAAATAATCAAAAAAGAAAAACGTAATGAAAATGAATGTACGAGTATGTAAGCTACAAAAATGATGAAATATTTCTTGCTTTGAATGGTAATTTTAAACCATTTCATATGAGATTTTGTCATTCTTTTCAAAGCAACAGTAGTAGCAGCAAATCATATATAGTTTCTCATCTCATCATTTCGACTAACGCAAGTTAATCTTAATAATGATGTTTTAGCAGGCGATGACTATAATGTTTTTAATGATAATTATGATGTTAAATTAAATAATTTTTTTTTGTTTTTGTTTCTTTTAATTTTTTTTGTACCTCTTTTGTATTCACGTTTTTTTTGCATACATACCAACGTCTGTCTCTAGTGTATGGTATGGTATGGTATGGTATGTTATGATGATGAATTGTGGTTGTTGTATGTCGTGCGAATTTATTTGATTGACTTTTAACAAAAAGCCATCTCTTCTTCTTATTGTTTATCTATCTATTTCGTTTAGTGTTTCTCTATTATTTCTCTATTATTTCTTATATCTTTTCATGTTTGTGTTCACATAATACCTTATAATAGTATCACTCTCAAAGGGGGGTATTTTTTTTTTTTGAATATTGCAACATAGTTTTATAATGTAGTTTTTTTTATACAAATGCAAATACCTTTCGTTATATTTAACGAATTTTTCTTTTCTAATATTAAAAAGAAAAAGTTTTTTTTCGCTTTTATTATAAAAAGCCAGCTTATCAAAACTATATCACTGTATGGTGCTATGGTAGAAATGATGCTTTTAAAAGGTTTCAATGCTAATTTTAAAATCAATAGATTTACAATCAATTTATGCAAATATTTAGTTAACGTCATATGTATGTATATGAGTAATAAAATAAAAGTGATTCAATAATTAAAATTTTGATTTTACATTGGGCATGTTGAAGTTCCAATGAATTTAATGAAAGTTTTTATCTTTCCTTATCAATATCTATTATTTAACGAAATTAATTTAAAATAATTAAAAATGATTGTGTGTAGGAGTTTAAATCAGGAGTTGACAATGAAAGCTACAACGTTTAGATATTAATTGTATCTTCAATAATTTCTATGACATATTCGCACGTAGCCATCCATAACAACACTTACCGATAAATGATCATTTGCAGTCAAATGGTTAATAATGTTATGAAGGCATTATTTCGGAGTATTGTTGGCATACTACAAAAAAACTTCTAAATTTATAAAATACCAAACAAGTTCAGCATTTCACGTATTTTTCCAGCAGCAGAGTTCATGCAAAAGCATGGGTACCATACAATATGAAGCTGAGAGAAGTTGAAGATTGAATATGCATGTATATTTAAACATACATGCATATATACATAAGTGGTCATTACAACCCTTCTGTCGGGATTACAATCAAGCTTGCTTTAGGCACAGGCATTAAAAAAATTTATCTAATACAACAATATACAGTGAACAGCAATACGGCAATATATTTTCTCAATTTCATGAATTTTAGCCAAAAGTTTGTATAAAAATTTATGGTTTATATATTTATGTTATTAATTTATATCTGTTTTATTATAAAACAAACAATTTTTTAATGTTTTTTATAAAACAAGAGAAAAATAAGGTAAAGTTTCAAATGACTTCATAGGTACCACCAAAGAGAACTCTGAATAAATTTAAAATTCAGAAGCCTAATACATATATGAAAATGTTATCCCTTGTATTTAAAATAATATCCCTTAAGGGCAAGCACTCCATTTCATTCATTCTTAATTGAATGTACAAGTTTTGTTTAGAGTTTTCTGGTGGTACCATGAGCAAGTTTTTCGGTGGACTTTTGTTTGAAGTTTAGCGATTACGTAACCGTTCTTTCAAATGACCTCCTAAATACTCTCTTGAAGTCATATGGGGACTTTGTGCAACAGTATTAAGCCTGTGGAGACTTTTTTTATCAAAATATATTGCCGCACTAAGACTTTTGCTGTTCACTGTATGTATCACACGCCAAACCGAATATCTATGGCTCCTGTATTTGGATGAGAAGCAAGGGTTTCTACTTATTAAAACTTGTTGAAGTCACATAGGACGATCACAATTAATCCCCTTGTTGTAAGTATTTACTGAAATAAAATTGATATATGTGACTAGACGGGAAACCGTAATGTTCCACTATGACTTATTCTGCCACATCCATCCCTTAGAGCAGGTGTAAATACATCTTCCACTTTATACTCAACACCACCATCAAGAGCTTTATGGTTAAATTAATACTTATATTCATAGCATCCCATGGACTTATTCAAAAGTCGTCTGATTACATAAGGTTGATGAAATCATGGTGGTGTTCGTATCAGTAAAAAATTATTGCGGAAATCTAGCAATTCAAAAAATATTTCAAATCTTACTTGTACAAGAACTATAAAGGACGAAGCACAGCAGTATTATTTGGCAGTCTGATCGCCATCCTAGCCTTTCTCTCATATGAGGTTGACTGGAGAATAATCTGTCAACTTGGCGAAAGCGATGATAGAGAGAGAGACAAATGCTCTTTTCTGGTCAAGTAAGCTTTTGCTGGGTAGTTACAATTGCAATATATTTGAGTTATGCATCAGAATATCTAGAAATAGCCCAGGAATAGTAATCAGCTTTTGTCTAGGCATTAAATAATGAACACTTGTTCATAAGAAGGACCACTTCATACTCAATATATAGATTCTGTGAAAAGTAATTTATGGAACTGGGCATCTCAGACAGAAACCCTGGACCCAAGTACTAGGCAAAAAGTTATATTTGTTGATATCGAACGACTCGATGAAGTTCGTCAAGCCAACATTTTAGTCGTGTCCTACAAACGTTGAAGACATTACAATAATCGTATGATCGTAGTTTTCTATCGCTTCTACTCGGGCATAATAAATAATGAAAAACCATTACTACTAAAGGGTCCGCCAAATAACTTTTTTTTGAAAAAGCTTTAAAAAAAACTACTGAATATTTTCTCAAATTTCTTTTTTTATTTGAAAGTACAATCCTTACGGTTAATAATGAAAAATAACTTCATGCAAATGGCTACCTCGGCTGGACATGCAGTAGCCTACACGATCGGTTCAATTTTTAAGCACATTATCGATTCTGTGCAGCTGTATTTCACCAATGGTTTCACGAATATTGTCCTTTAAAGCGTCAATTGTCTCTGGCTTGTCGACGTAACACTTATCTTTGACGGCACCCACAAATAAAAGTCCAACGGTGTCAAATCGCAGCTCCGAGAAGGCCAAACGACATCAGCTCTGCGACTGATAATGCGATCTTCAAAAACAGGGCGCAAACCATTGAGTGTAGCTTCGGCTGTATGGCACGTAGCGTCGTCTTGTTGAAACCAAATGTTGCGAATATCCTCCTCTTCAATTTTTGTGAACTAGAATTCGTTCAACATGGCCCGATAACGATCGCCATTGACTGTAACGGCCACTCTTTGCTCATTTTCGAAGAAAAATGGCCCAATTATGCCTCTGGACCAAAAATCCGCACCAAACAGTGACTCGTTTTGGGTGCGTCGGCTTTTCAATGTATACGTGCGGGTTTTCTATGCCCCAAATGCGACAATTTTGCTTGTTTACATACCCGCCAGGATCAAAGTGAGCTTCATCTGAAAAAATTATTTTTTTTTTTGCTAAAATCGGCATCTTCTGGTGTAGGCTACTGCATGACCAGCCGAGGCAGCCATTTGAATGAAATTATTTTCCATTATTAACCGGAAGGATTGTACTTTCAAATAAAAAAAGAAATTTGAGAAAAAAAAAGTTATTTGGTGAACCCTTTATATGCCACCAATTTATAATTGATGAAGCGTATGTAATATTATGACATAAGAGCAATGAAATGTGAAATTTCAGAACTTTGTCCTGAAGTTATTACATGAAAAATTTTGGCGGCTTTACGCGCTCTGGTATGATAGCTTCCCAAAGAGCTATAGTTTTGAGCTACAAAATTCGATCAAATTTTTATGTTTTCTTATTCCAAATTTTGTTGTAGCACATCTTAGGAGTTTTCAATGTATGATACTTAAAGTTTGATAATGTCTTCGGTAGAATGCGATACAATATTTTGAAAAACTGCGTAGTGATGTTGTAAAGAACCATAAATTTTAGCTTACCAGCTATTTTTTTTTAATTTAATTTAATTTAATTTGTGCCTAAGATACTCATAAATCATATTAAATTATTATACTGTCTTATTCATTTTCTATTATTTATTATTCCATTTCCTAGAAATTATTTTTATTTATTTTGCAAAATTTTTTTTATATGCTTTTACCTTAAAATATTTATAAGCAGTTCTGGTGTCATAACTCTGTTATTTATTTAATATTTTCTATGCCACTATGATATGATATAAGTTATTATAATTAACAAGCCATTCATAAATTTGTTCAAATTTTTAACTTTCATTTTTTCCCTTTTTTATCTTTACAGGTAAGAATTGTAACATAACGTTTTGGTTTTAATATTTCAATTATATGATGCATACAACCATAATATCAAACTCTCTTCTTTAATTGATGTTGAAGGTAAGATAATCTATGACCATCCACAATACATATGAACTCAGCGAGGCTTAACAATTTGTTGTTGATGATAACCATCAAAGATTCATATTATGTATGTATGTGTGTGGCGAACAACAAAAAATAAAAGTAGTTTCCAAAATTAGTTCAATTTAAATTAAACAAAAGCTCAACATGAGCAATGGTCAGCCAATTTTATGTAGAAAACGTATACACCATATTACAATAGGCAGTGGTGCCACCCCTAATGTTTCAACAAGTTTCATACTTAAAAATTAACTACAAATTGCTTAATTTGTTGTAAGAAATACCTTAAACGCCCACTTTTCAATTGCATAGAAAAATTGTTAATTTTTTTCACTAATTTCAAGGTTTTTAAAAATGAAAATAAAAATTAAAAAGCAAAAACAACAAGTGCTGTAATATTGTATTACTAACATGGTTAATGTTGTTATATTATTATTAGTTGATTTTTATTTTTAGTTTAATAATAAAAATAGATTTCTTTAATACTTTCGTTTTCTTCATACATTTTTAAATAATTTTGTATAAACGCTTGCTCTCCTGTACCGCGTATTTAACAATTGTGAAGTGGTGGTGAATGTATAACAAATTTATGCTCACGTTTAATGTATTTAAAAGGAGTGTTTGTGTCTTAAGTCTTTTGTTATCTTATATAAGAAATGGACACAGTTTTTTTTATTTGTTATTTAACTTTTTAATTTCAGTTTTTTTGTGTTATAATACGATATAATTTTTTAATTTATTTGCAGCAAAGGAAATTAATATTTGTATGTTAAAACAAATTTAAATAAATATTTCAATTTCATAATTTAATTAATGGAAATAAATTTGTTTGTGTAGTTTTGCTTTCTGTATTTATTTTAAAAACTAAAATTTACCGCGCATTTCTTTGAAAATCAATGCTTTTCCAATTTTAGAGTTTAAGATATTTTATATTCTTAAATGGCCAAATATATTACTTTTTTTGAACCCCTTGTTTAAGTGAAAACAATTGCGGTATCCCTACAATGTCTCCTCAAAACCAATTGCCCTGGAAAACTTCAGGATGATGCTTATGTTTAAACAATAATTACTCCCTGCCTAGTGCCCGATATGCACTCAAATATTTCTTCCTGGAATGCATTAATGCACCACAGGTTTCTAATATGTCTTCTGATATTCATTATCATTCTAAGCAGCTATAATTTGAGTCTAAATCGCTATGTTAAAAGGTCGCATACTAATTCCAGTTTAATCTTGCATAGTCTGACGAAAGACTCAAACCTCCTTTTGTTATAATTCCTAGCAAAAGTTTACGTGAAAAGTAGTTGTCTCCAGAAGTCTCTCTTCCATTTATGCAACCGAGCAGTAGTTTAGGGGGCTAAATAGATAAACATAACTACTAAAAACTTAAAAAAAAAATATATTAAAAGCAAGGACAAGTGCTGTCAAGCCATTATGTATTTTTTCACAAATCTCAGGACTTATTTTTAGCCCAAAAGAATTCTTAACTAAGTTAATAAACGAAAAAAGGATAGAAAGAGGTGCTCCATTAAATTAAACCTCACTCACAGACCTGTTTGCCAGTTTAGACAATTAACGATATTTATTCAGAATTAAAACATAGCTTCCTAAGAATGAAGTCGCCGTTGTCTAGTAGGTAGTGTGTTGGCTTATTAGACATGAGGCCTCGGTTCAAACCCCAGGTCAGGCATCTCCAACTGAACGAAATATGAAAAAATATTTCTTCAGCGACTTCCTCTCAGCAGATTTCTGGCAAAAACTCTGAGAGTAAATAAAATTACCATGAAAAAGTTTCTCAAAAAAATCTGTCGTTCGGAGTCGACTTTAAACTGTAGGTTCAGCCACTCATGTATAAATATTAACGCACACAACATAAGTGGTAGGAGAAACTAGGTCGCAATCCTGACTAAAGGGTTGTAATGACCAATTATGTATGTATGTATGTATGATATGTCAGATCTGTTTTACGTGCAGCCTTCAGATGTAAACTAGCTTGTAAATTCCGCGATTCCTATGATTGCTTTCTGAAACGACCAATCGAAGGAAATGAGGATTGAAATTTTATTAGAATTTTGGGCTTTGTTATTCGATCTATTTTATTGTTAATAAGTTCAATCGACTGTTCCTTATGCAGCTGTTCGCTAGACCAAATTGAGACAGTTTCGAAGTAAACATTACTTGTTACGTGGCGGTAATTTATTTTTTCGATTTTCTTGCCAAAGAGAATATGCTTTCAATACACTTTCTGTGTAGAAAGTGATCAGAATATGTGTTATTAATTGAATTATTTATTTTCTAGCTTTATCTCGATTTTATTTACCTGCCTCTAAATAAGCTAACGAATGAGCGAAAGTTTGTTTAGATCACTAACATGTTTTGATTAGAATTTCTATGCAAAAACAAAAGAAACTCAATATGAGTGTTAAACACAATACAACTCAAATAGGCAGTATTTCATGTTGTCTTATATGGTGTAAATCAAGAAATGTCTTTATAAGTAAATATAATGACAGCAATTATTAAAAAATATATATACGGTTTTCATGACGGAAGAATATTTTTTATTTCTGTATGCTTAACATGCAGAACAGCAAAGATTAAGTGCTTAAATGGATGAACCAAAATGACCAGGGCCAGTTCACATTATTTATTAAATATTTATGAAATATTATTATAAACGGAAACTTGTTAAAGGCGTGCTGCTCTAGGCTTCTACTTTGTTTTATAACCATATATGAATATATGTCTGTACGTATATATGTATGTATGTTTATATGCTTTATAAAAGTTTTTATAAGTTCTGACGTGTATTGTGACTTTACAATGAACCCTTTTCCATGTTAATAATGTTGTTTAACGCTAATGTCCACAGCAGAGAAACCGTAAGAAATCGTAAACGATTAAAAAACGGTTCTTATTGAAAATAAACTGTTGTATGGCAGACATGAAAACTTTGTTTGGTTTTTTTTTGTTGTGGTTTTTGCATTGAGCATAACCAAACGACCTTGTTAAATAATTCGAAATAAAATAATATTTCCCAAAAACAAAACAAAAAAAAAACAATTTTTTGTTTAATGATTTCAGTTTTTGCTGCATTTTTTTAAGCTTTTTACACGATAACGTTTCTGCATGATTGCCGTAAAAACTGTTACCGATATTAAAGGCAGTAACACTTACAAAAATGAAGGGCTTCCAATGCAGTTATTGTTTCTCTCTCCTTTTTTTTTGCATTGAAGGTCATTCTTCCGTTTTTGTTTCAATTACAAAATCAAGAGATTGTATATTTTTGTGGGTTTATTAACATTTAATGAATGAATTGCTGCACATAGTATACATACTATACATATAGTATAGCTTGCGGAAATAAATATTCAAAGAAAAAAATCATTTTTTTTTCTGTTGTACATTGTGTGTCATTTAATACCTTTCACAGTAAATGCGGAATATATGAGTAATTTTTTAATTTTATTTTTTACTTTTCCCATTACAATAATACATATATTGTTTGGTTAATGGGAATGTTGGCTTAATGCAGCCTATTATAAGAAAATGACATTGAATTGGTAGAAAAAAAAACTACGAAAAACAGAAGAAGATTCAAACCAATAAAGAAAAATATTATCCAGCTGCGCTTAACTGGTTAATGGACAGCCTATAACTCAGTTTTGCTGCTGAGTGTTTAATACTTCAACAGTGTTTATTGCTATCACTACTTTAAGCCTTTAAAATGAAACTACATACATACATACATATGTATGCATTATTAAATACAAAGTATTATAAATCTTTTAAATGTTGTTTACAAATATTTTAATCCACTTAGTTAATTTGGTTAATTGTTTGCCTTTCAAGCCCAGCTTAGCATTAGTAAAAATTGATGGACAGTAAACGAATGCGGAAAACTGTGCTCTTGTATTTTGTAATACCATACATGCATCGTTTAAGCCTCAATAATATTCGCATTAGTTTTAATGTGTAAGCCTTTGTTTCAAGCAACATACCACATTTTATTTTTAAAGTTTTTTTTTTTTTGCTTTCAAATACCTCATTTTCATAGCAGAAGTTACGATGCCATTTTATAACAATAATTATTGCCAATATGATTAATGTTTTTAATAAAAAAAAAATAAATGTTTATCGTTGATAAATTAAAAAATCATGTAAATCTTGTATACAAAATGACATCTGGATTCGCGGAAACTAATTTTAATAATTTTTTTTTATGCTTCTAAACTAAGACACCATCTGGCCATTTCATAATTTTAAAACCTGAAAGTTAATTATGGGTGGTCCATAAGGAACTTGCACTTTCCTATTTTCATTTCTTTCGATCTCTATCTATAGAATTCTCTTAAGGGTGGAAAATTAAATTCTGTAGAGACCTGCAAAAAATAGCTTCACTTTAAAAATTAATGCAAAATTCCTGGTAAAATATAAAAATTGTCACAACATGCATACATATATGGGCAATTTCGTGTCAAGTGACCCAATTTTTAAAATCGATGACTTCCGATTTGGAAAAAATTTGCACCAAGGTTAGTACTATTGGATAGCAGGCCAGACACAAATTTTCAGCTCTATCAGTCAAGAACTGCCGGAGTTAGAGGTCAAAGTTGGACATTTTGGTCATACAGGGTTTTTTTAAAATGTGTGTACTTTTCACCTATTGGTCCTAGCAAAAATTTTCAAAAGGATATTAGATAGCTATTTCTTTTCCAAAAATAATTTTTTTAATTTAAAAAATTTTTTTTTTATTTACTTTTTAATTTTTTTCCAAATGGGCCCTTTTTTTTGCTCAAAAGAAAGCTTATAAAATTTCCTTTAAGGCCTTTACAATCGCTTAGTTTAAAATTTTTTTTTTATTTTCTTTTTAATTTTTTTCCAAATGGGCCCTTTTTTTGCTCAAAAGAAAGCTTATAAAATTTCCTTTAAGGCCTTTATAATCGCTTAATGGGATGGATGCGAGTGGGATATCTATCAATGTATACATATTTGATCATAACAAGCCTTCAGTCAGGATAACGACCTAGTTTCTCACACCACTTATGTTGCTTGTGTAAATTTTTATACATGAATGGGCGGCACCTACAGTTTAAAGTCGACTACGAACAACAGATTTTTTTGAGAAACTTTTCATGGCAATTTTTATTTTCTTTCAAAGATTTTGCTAGAAATCTGCTGAGAAGTAGTCGCCAAAGTAATATTTTTTCATATTTCGCTTTGTTCGAGATGTCTGACCTGGGATTTGAACTGAGGCCTCATGTCTAATAAGCCAACATACTACCTACCAGACTACGGTGACTACAATGGTGAAAAAATGATTTCAAATTAAGGATTATTGATGCGCTTGATGATCGCCGTAGTTTAGTAGATAGTTTGTTGGTTTATTAGACGTTAGGTTCAAACCCCAGGTCAGACATCAAAACGGAAATATGAAAAAAATATTTCTTCGGCGACTTCCTCTCAACAGATTTCTGGCTAAAGCTCTGAGAGTGAATAAAATTGTCATAAAAAGTTTCTCAATAAACTGTTGTTCAGAATCGACTTTAAAAGTGTAGGTAGCGCTACTCATGTATAAAATTAACACACACGCAACATAAGAGGTGTGAGAAGCTAGGACGTAATCTTAACTATAGGGTTGTAATGACGAATTACATATGTACGTAAGTATGTATTTATTTATGTATGTATTTATGTATGTAGTTATGTATGTATGTGTGTATGTATGTATGTATGTATGTATTTATTTATGTATTTATTTATGTATGTATGTATGTATTTATGTATGCATTTATGTATGTATGTATTTATGTATGTTTGTATATATGTATATATATATGTAAGCATGTATGAATGTATGTATTTATGTATGTATGTATGTATGTATGATGCTCTTGATTACGTAAAATATTTGTGATGATTTAATCTCTTAAAATATTTAAAAAAAATATTCCTTTTTTATTATAGTAATTAAGCAATTATTCACTAAATTGTCTGACACAACTAATGAAAGTTTATTTAAAAATTGGAAAAAATAATCATTCTGCAGCATCACACAATTAGTGTTAATTCCTTAATTCCTTGATTTTAAATGATTTAACAACTCACCGCAAATATTCTATTAATCAGACATCATCATCATCACATAATAAATCATTACTATCAGAAAGCGTTGTTTTATTTCTATTTTTTACTTTTTTGTTAAAACAAAACATTTAAAATTAATTTTATTTCCTTTATTAATAATCTTTTCTATGAAAAAAAAACCAAAAAAAAAAACGAATGGTTTTCTTAATTATGCAATATTTGAGGATATTTAAACTTGTATTTTAGCAAACGCAAACACAAAACAAAACAAAAGAAACGAATTAATTAATAATAATGTCATGCATGTTGTTTGTTGTATTTAAAACAGCGCCACGAAGCAAAGAGCAAAAGAAAGGCGTACAATTATTTTTAATACATACAATTTAAGCTACAGATAGATAATGTTTCTTTGTTTCACTGTTGTTGTACTGTTTCCACAATGCCGCAATGTTTGCGCCATGCAACAGTCACCACTATCAGTATTTGCGGCAAGGTCATTGAAATCTGTTTTATTTGAGATTGTCGTGGTTGATTTTGGTATTTTTTTTCCTTCTGTATTATTTTTGGAAAAATTTTGTTTTTATTGTAAAACAAATTGTCATGATTTTTGAAGTGTTTACAAATTGTTGTCATTTTCTTGTTTGCATTTTATATGAACTTTCATTGTTAAATTATAATGAAGTCTTAGACTTTAGCATACGATAGTGATTTTTGCTACAAATAATTGAAAGTGTATGTATTAATGATGTATTGAGCTTAGTTTGAAAAATTGAAAAAGTTCTTTGGTTCAAGTTCATGGTGATGAATCGATAAAACCTTTCAGGCACAAAATTGGCTTACTGTGTCCAGTACGCAGAAGGGGGGCGATGATAGTGTCTGTTCGAAGTATCATAGAAGCATTCTGTTAACCATTGCTTATAAGATATGTTAAATTAGGTGACGTTAGATGGCACCTTATTCCAAATTATTGGTTCCATTCTACTGCCACATTCCATTTAAAAAGAAAGTCTCTGCTGATATACTATTTGGAAGAGCAGTGTGGGTCAATTCACTCAGTTTGTCTTATACACCGGACAACGTACAGTGTGAAAAATTAATTAAAGCCAATTGGTTTTTATTGAAAAATTTAAAACCGTATAGATACATACATACATAATTGGTCATTACAACCACACCACTTATGTTGTGTGTGTTAATTTTATACATGAGCGGCAGTTTAAAGTCGACTCCAAACGACAGATTTTTGAGAAACTTTTCATGGCATTGCTGAGAAGAAGTCGCCGAAGAAATACTTTTTGTATTTTGTTTTCGAACCCTGGCTTTACGTCTAATAAGCCAACACACTGCCTACTAGACTACGGCGACTACAATTAGATTCTCGACTACGTTTAGATTCTCAACAAATATTGGAAGAAAAAAGCCGTAAAACAATGAAATAGAAAAACTCTTGCTGGTCTTTGTTTTAGAAATGAATGCCTACCATTTACTTTTAAAAGATGATTTCTTGTAAATATTACCCAGGGGCAGACCGTAGGTAGTCTATTCGTGAGCTGCAATTTTCGAATACGATTTTGCTTTTTCTTTTCTCATCAATAGCAGCCGTAATGTTCTTTTAAGGGACTGGAATTGTGGCTTCAGTCTAGTGGGATCAAATGGCATAAATATATTAATTGATCAGCAAACTCACTTACCAGCAGGTTTAAAGTTGTTGTTGTTGTTGCAGCACTGTATTATTGAAACCGCATCACATACGGTATTCCGTTCCATTGACGGTAATATAAAACTTTTCATAATTCTTGAAGAAATATGCCACAGTGATCCTTTCAGTATACAGACTTCATCAAACAGTGAATCTTAAAGGTTGTGTTGACATCTTTTGAACTATCTTTCCCTGTTTGTCTGCATCAAATTCTGCAATTTTGTTTGTTGATGCACAAATTGTGATAACAAAATTAAATAATTTACAGGCGTTGTTCGTTTGGCATTGCCACATGTCACGAATCTGGTTTCTTGTGCGGAAAATATTACAATACATTGAAACCAAATAGCAAAATATTGTTCGTTAGTAAAAGTTTTTAGGATAATCTTGCAAACAGTTTTTAAATTCCATATGAAGATCCTGTCCGTGTGAATTTTATATTTCTTGTTCTAAAATACGATGGAAAAAACGTGAGACAGCCTTACTATGAAATAAGAATCCATATGCTCTCCATAAAAGTCCTTTTTAAGCTTTAATATAGTCTAGTCGGTGATTTATTCTATTCTGAATTGTTCACTCATAACAAATCAGATTAAAACTGCGGACTATTATCCTCTCACATCTATCTGTTTAGCGGGATCTAGCTGTTGTTAAGAATAATCGAAGAACAATCGAAGAAGTTTCTTTTGCTCTTTTATCATAGCGGTTTAGCAAATGTTTGTTTATAACTTACTTGGCAAGTTAGTTGTTCAATGCCGAATTAGACTTCAAAGTCCGCTGCATTTAATGCTCAATACCAAACGCTGTTGAACTTAATCCACTTATAGTTGAGGCGTTTCCTTCGAATATCTTGTATACATATTTCAACAATTTTTTATTGTATAAAAACGGCCTTTGAAGACGAATGCATTGTGTGTCTAATACGAAACATGGTTAAACCTCACCCAACTTTTATTTCATGTCGTTTTTTAATTTTGGAATTTTTTTCGTTTTCTATGGTACTTCCTCAATAGAATCTTTTTAATTTATAGAGAAGACATATAACCTGATCTTTTCTTTGCAATATTTCTGCAAAAATTATTAGAATAATAATTGTTAAAATATTTTGCCAAATGTTTGGAATCTAGTTTTCTTCTCTTTAGAGTATGTGTTCTAAGTCTTTTGATTTTTGATAACATTAAGCGTGAAAACATAATAATAATCCATAAATATTTGTATAAACAATACACAATAAAATGTTTATCTTCAATCTATTGGTTTAAAATAAACAACAAAGAAATGATAAAAAAAATATATTTTTAAAAAAAATTTTTAAATGCTTTAATAATTTTAAAGAATTTCAAATAAAATCAAATGTATTTAAAATTTATGCCTAATTGGACAACAACAAAACGTAAGATTTAAGCATTTTAATGCTGAATTTTGTACACATACAAATAACTGAGTAAAAGGAAAATCAATTAATCGACTCTCCCAATGGTATTAAAAATGAACAGAAGCATTTTAAACATACATATTGAATCATATAAAATACATACATATAAGCAATGACAGCAAACAAACAACAACAGAAAATATTCAATGTCAGTAAAGACAAAAAGCCGCAAATTATTAACCAGTTTAACAATGTATTTTTTTCTTTAAGCAAACACTTTCAAGTCTGTTTTCTTCACTTTGTTTATTGGTGAGCAGCTTCAGAAAATTGCTTTCTGGGGGCAATTTATTCACCTCAGTAAAGATGTTGTCCAAAAAGCTAAACAAATATTGGGAAATATTTACAAATAATTTAATATAATATTACAAACAAACTGCATTAACTTTACCGTTATGTTTACTTTGCTTAGGCAGCATATGATCAAAATCAAAGTTTGACGACATTTTTATGCAGCGCAATAAAAACGAAAAAAATGCAATGAAAACTATTAAATGAGTGTAATAAAATATTTTCTTTTTTTGTTTTTGTTTTTATTGTATTTTACAGATGTTTCGTTCGTACATGCAACAATATTTAGTTGATTTTTCCTTATTTAATTAAAACAAGTTATTTTTGTATTGTATTGTCATTATTATTACGCATATTGGTTCAGGTTATTTCTATTACCATGTTTTTATTTGTGTCTCTCTCTATTTTTTTGTTTACATAAACATCTTCTGCTTTGCTATTTAAGCCTTGTTTAGAGTGTAAACAATTTATTAAAATATATTTTTTTATTAATTGAACACTTTATAATAATTTTTAAACATTCCCAGTTTTAATTCCCCAAAATGTGGATTTTCAACGCCATAAATTTGTCAAACGTTTTATTTTATTATTCAGCAAAAGATATGTAAATTCATAGGAAAGCAATTAAGTTACCGATATTTGCCTTTATCCTGGCATTTCTCAGAAGCTAATGTTGACATCATTTCTAGGATTTTTATTATAAGACCTCTGTTGCTTAAACCATTAAATTTCTACTGATATTTTGTGTTTGCTTGGCGGGTTTACTCATATGAGTTTACTTAAAAATTTGAAAGTGAAGCTGCAAAAGTTTCGAAATGTGGGAGTCCATAGAAACCTGCCTAGTATAAGTATGCATGTGCTTCTAAAGAGTACAAGTACAATTGTAGCATCAACAAAATTGCTTAATGGAGACATTACATACAGTAAAACACCCTAGAAGATGCTCTATTCATACATACATACATAGATAATTGGTTAATACAACCATTCAGTCAGGATTACGACCTAGCTTCTCACACCACTTATGTTGTGTGTGTTAATTTTATACATGAGTGGCGGGACCTACAGTTTAAAGTCCACTCCGAATGAACCGAACCACCCAGGTCAGACATCTCCAGCAAAACGAAATATGAAAAAATATTTCTTTGGCGACTTTCTCTCAACAGATTTCTGGCAAAAACTCTGAGTGTAAATAAAATTGCAACTTTCTTAACAATTTGTAGTTCGAAGTCGACTGCAAACTATACGTCCTACCACTCATATATAAAATTAACACACACAACATGAGTGGTGTGAGAAGCTAGGCCGTAATCCTGACTGCAGGGTTGTAATGGCCAATTATGTATGTATGTATAGTGGTGGCCTTATAATTAGAAACGACTTAGAACAATCATGTTTGTTAATTTGTTTTACAGTTTTCACTGTGTACCAGGGATAAAAGGCTTCGTTTGCATATGTTTTTCCATCAGATTGGCACAAATTGAACTTAGATTTGTCACTCCAGAGAACTCTGTTCCAGAAACATAGTTTCTAATTATGAAGCCACCACTGTATGTAATGGGGACATTACATATAGTAGTGCACCCCAGAAGATGATCTGTGCAGAATAATTTGTGGGCCAGCGACATTACTGCACCGCTATTCATGAAGAACGATGAAAATTGCAAAGTTAGGCTGCCGTTCAAAATGTATCAATACAAAGTTTGTATGCAGTTCTACTACCGTATATAAACTATGTAGATATGCAAAGTAACCAAACAATGCATCAACTATAAATCCGATGCCTGATTGCTTTTTGACTGCGTTAAAAATACACATTGACGACGTTTTGAAATTGCAGACATTGTATATATTTTGTACAGTGGCATTATGAAACACGATACTTTGTTCAAACACAAAGCAACTAACGTTTTGGAAGGCAGCCTTGTAGTCTACGAAACAAGATATTGCGAGAAATTTACTGTGGGGGTTTTACAATAAAAAACGAATTGTATTCAGTGACTTCCAGTTTCAATGAAATGGGGCCATATCCCACATGGTAGGTTATACCATGAACCTATTACGAAGGAAATTTAGTGCAGCACACATATGCCCTAAAGATCATGTGATTCTATCTCCCTAAAGTAGTTTTTGTATGAATATGTGAAGACAATTCCAGCCCTGCAAAGCAATATTCCAGCCGTCTTTGGTTAGAGATCGACTGAAATGCTGGAAAAAGTGTGACTAAATCTGTATTACAACTGAATATCATTGTCATTCCCTTTGGAATTTAGATCACCATGGAACTGCTGTCGCTTAGTTTTGAGCTGGCTTGCTCTATAGATATAACACCAGATGGTCTTTTTTGCTTGCCACTTTTGATACTCTGTCAAGGTAAATTTTCTGCCTCCACATTTAGTTTTCCCCATTAGCAGTTCTCTTTTTTTATCATACCATTTGTAATGGTTTTCGCCCTTAGAGATCCTGTACTTTGCTCCATGCCATATAACTCGTTTTGCCTTTAATTGCACTGAAAAATAGTATGTTTTGTCCTAACAAATGCATCTCAGTCAACAACATTCATTCATTCTGTTTAAATACTTTCTAAAGTAACCATAACGAGCCGTTTCTTAATTCTGAATAGTACGGATTTTACGCGGACAATCTTGTCTTTTTCTCTAAGGGATTGTTGACTGAAGCACCATATATTGTCAGTAGAAGTTGTAAGAGATGATCCATGATTAGATCATTAGCCTTTATTCGATTCGTACCACTTTTAAAAATAGTTGATGTACTAGCACTGAAAAGGACAATCTTCATATGAATTATAAATTTTTTTTCTTTTCCTATCATTTGCATGTCATCATTTGCGAAAGAGTCGACAAAAAAGTTCCCACAGGCTTAATACTCTTGCACAAAGTCCCGATATGACTTCAAGAGAGTATTTAGGAAATCATTTGAAAGAACGGTTACGTAATCGCTAAACCTCAAACAAAAGTCAACCGAAAAACTTGCTCATGGTGCCACCAGAAAACACCAAACAAAACTTGTACATTCAATTCCAAATGGTTTAAATGAAGTGCTTGGCCTTAAGGAATATTCTAGTAAATACAAGGGAAAACATTTTCATATATTAGGCCTTTAAATTTTAAATTCATTCAGGGTTCTCCTTGGGGTACCTATGGAGTCATCTGAAACTTTTCCTTATTTTCTCTTGTTTTATGAAACCCATTAAAAATTTTTTGTTTTATAATAAAACAGAAATAAATTAATGAAATAAATATATAAACCATAAATTTTTATACAAACTTTTGGCTAAAATTCATGAAATTGTTAAAATACATTGCTGTACTAAGACTTTTGCTGTCCACTGTATATTGCCACTGTAGCGAAATGTTAAATATTAAAATATTGTGTTGTGAATCACACATGTTGCTCACAATTAGGAATGCAAAAAATTTATACAAAATGATTCATTTAAAGATTCTGTCAAAATGATACTCGGCCTTGTTATACAAAAAAGAAAAAATACCCAAATGAGACAAAAAACCCTTGACTTAAAATGTTTAAATCAAAAGAAAAAAAAAACAGAAATTAAAAAATTAAATAAAAAAAACTGTGATTTGTGACAAAAAGTATAAATCAAAAAATTGTCAATAATTAAACAAATATAATGAGCTTAAGTTAATTGCCTTTTAAACTTTTTTGCCTCCTATGTATATAATTAAAAAAACATGCTTCAGGGTATTTTTATTAAATGCTTAACGATTAATTTAAATGCATTTAATGATAGCAAGAATAATAGATTAAAAACCTTTTTATTCAATACAATGACCCTTTGCAACATTTTTACAAAACAAATTGGTAAGATGTTGAATGGCAAACAGCAAACATTTTATGAATTTAAAACAATCATATCTCAATGGGTTAAATATTGTTTTTTTTTTGTCTTGAATTGATTATAATTTATTTCAATTTGCAAGTGTCATTTATTGTGTTTTTTTTATATGTTTGAATATTTTTTGTTAAATACAGCAACAAATTCTTGTTAATGAAGTTTGTTTTTATTATTAAGCACATGCTGTGCATAAGTCTTTGCATTTTTGTATCAAATTATTAACAATACAAAAATTAATTAGGTTATCGTTTAGTTAGTAAATATTTTTTCCATTTTTTTTAATTTCAATAAATACCCAATAAACCACATGGCATTGTGAAGCTTTCTAAGGAAAATAGAAATAATAAATCAGCTATGAATTTAGAAAAAAAAATTCATGACAAGTGACGTAATTAAACATATTTTATCGAAAATATAATTTCAATTACACAAAACAAAAATAAAAAATTTAAAGAATTAAAATTTTTTAAGTGATAATATTTAAAAACGTTCCCTATTAGTCAGGTTAATCAAACTACGATTTGTGGTTTGTTGGGTATTATTTCCATTATTGTAGTTAACGATTTGTAATGATGTATCTTCCAATAACTAACATGTCGGATTAAATGGTTACTTGAAGATAAATAGACACTTAATGGCGCTCTATAGAATTATAAATTGGAAATTAAATTTAGTCTTGCTTTATGCACAAATAATTGGAAATAATTTGTTAATTATATATGTATGATTCTGAAGTATAATAATATTTTCCAAGGCTCTACTATAATTTAAAAATGAATTGTTGTTATTTTTACTATTCACAATTAACTATGTTGGTTGGCTGTTGGTTATAATCTCACAAGTGGAATTGCAATTGCAAAATTCGTAGAATTTTTATTCGATTTTATGACATTTACATGGCTTAGTAATTTTTGTTCAATGCTGGAACCAATTTCTGAAATAGTTTTCCCTTTTAGTAAGTTTACAGAAAGACTTTATTTTATACATATTCTTTCTATTTTGAGAGTTTTTAGATATTGAAGAGCAATCATAAGGAAATAGTTTTTTCATATAACTTATAAGTTTAAAAACTTCTTTTTACTGGCCATACAAAGTGTGCAAAGCCTAGACTACTAACACAGCTCTGCTTGGTTTTGCAAATAAGATGGCTCCAGGTGTTTCCGAAGGCATTTTGCGCGCTGAATACGAATCTGGTTTCAAAAACAAAAATAGCGTTTTTGGCCATTTTTGAAAGATTGTAGACCTAAACACTGACGTCCTAGAACCATCCCTATTGTCAGAAATTGACAATTGATCTTTGCTCTTTAAAATGAGCCCAAAACCAAATTGTTTGCATGTACCCTTAAAGTAGGGGGTGGGTTTATGTCAATGGGTGCAAGAGAAAAATAAACACATTACGGAGGTCCTTAAAAATTAATCAGATTTACTTGAAAATTGTTACTCAGGGGTTTTCGGAATCGCTGATTACAGATCTTCATTCAGATTTAAAAAATTCAAAATAGCGGATCCAATATGGAGGTCGAGGTTTATAAAAATTAATCAGATTTACTTGACTGCCATATTTGATTCGCAATTTTGAATATTTTAAATCCTTTTTCTCTAAACACCTGGAGCCATATTATTTGCACAAAAAAGTCCAAATTGGCAGGGCTGTGTAATTAATCTAAGCGTGCGTTTTTGTATCATAAATTATGATAATCTCTCAATGCCATAAACCCTTGTGTTACCCTCTTGCAAGGCATCAAAAGTAGCAATACAACTCTCACCGCATCAATAAGATAAGCCATTTCAAGAGTTTCTTAACATCTTACTAACACAGCCCAAAAAGTAAAATATCACTGAATACAAAAGCTGTAAAGGAATAACACTGCCTAATAAGGTATTGATCTATGCGAGACTATCAAGCTTACAGATCTGGTAATAAATATATGAAGGGAGTATGCGATCAAATTTTACTCTTCAAATCTCTTTTACCACATCTTTCCATGGTCCAATACTGTATTTTTGCTGATTATTCGTGGCCAAAACGTTGTAAGAAATCTTCTAAAATATTGGCTTCAGTTTACTTTGTATAAACTCTCGAATAAATCATAATTCACAATCATAGAGAAGCATGGCGAGATTTTAGAATTTGAATATACGAAGATTTGTTTCGACACTACAAATGTTTGGATACCCTGCATTGTTGCTTGAGTATTTCAGTGGCCTTATAACTCGCCGCTTAACAGCTATATCAGCGCTTACTGCAACTTTACCATCCAGGTGTAAGCATTCTTCCACACGATACCCCTGAGCATGGAAAACGTTGTGCATGTAATATTCTCGGGATTTAATCTCCATATCTTTAATGCTAGATGTAATTCAAACGTCCTTTCTTTATTCCATACTAGAGAAATATAATTCAGTTTTTCTTTCATATGATAGCCTATGGAACAATCATATTCATCATCCGCATAATCAAGCGACTCTAGCTTAATGTCCAGCCTTAGGGAATGCCTACCAGTTTTACTTACACATACACAGTGAGAAACTGCAATAATATCGATAGGAAATAGACCTCTCATATACCTAAAATTGTTCTAACATTCTAAAAGGTTCTAACATTTGTCCTTCATGTAGTACTGTATGTAGCTTTAAATCTCTCTTAGGTGCTGCGTAATCCCAAAATTATTTTCAGGGAAACACCAACCTGTACTTATCTTTTCGGTCCATATACATGCCATTAACAGTCGCCATAGTCTATTAGGTAGTGTGTTGGCTTATTAGACGTAAAGCCAGGGTTCGAGACAAAGGCCAGATATCAAAACAAAATACAAAAAGTATTTCTTCGGCGACTTCCTCTCAGCAGATTTCTGTGCAAAAATTCTAAGAGTAAATAAAATTGCCATGAAAAAGTTTCTGAAAAATCTGTCGTTCGGAGTCGACTTCAAACTGTAGGTCCCACCACTCATGTATAAAATTAACACACACAACATAAGTGGTGTGAGAAACTAGGTAGTAATCCAGACTGAAGGGGGTTGTAATGACCAATTATGTATGTATGTATGTATACATGCCATTAGAATGGAATCAGAGGGTTTGCAATATTCCACAAGAAAGATATTGTAACTCAACTACCTATTCAATTATTATGATCCTTAAAACTGCCTCTTCAGGACGTATGTGTACATCGTCGTGGTTTCATTAAAACATTTAGCACTATGTACAGAATGCTTATATTAAGCTAGCTGTTGGAATTAGGGTATCCATCTTTTACAGTCTCCCGGTTATGCCTTATAGCTTTTCAGCAGGAAAAGTTTCCGTGCTCTATATTTGAAAAAACTGTGGGTTAAATATATCAGCAATTAGTTATTGCTTGGTCTGTCTTAAAAACCTGCCTAATAACGCTATCGATTACCGTAGCCTTGACGTTTTTCAAAGCCATGATGGTGGAAATTATTTTCTTTTCGGAGAGTTCATCCAGTTCAATTCAAATTATGGTTAGAAATTATTATCATGGACTATTCAGATACCATATCTGACATGTTCTACTGAACCTATAAAGTGTTCTCTCCATTATTTGAGTTGCTTGGAGTTGAGTAGGTGGCTGGCCACATTTTTTACAGACAACCCTACGTATACTTATAAACACAATCGAGTTATTTTACATTATAATTGAAATTTGTTTTACAATTTATTTATGCTGATGGCAGATTTTTCTATAAATCCCAATGCTTTTTATTTAAATTTTTCCATTTCATATTTCTAGCACTTCTCGCGCTTATTAAAATGATATTTTTTCTCCTTGTAAACTGAGTAAATAAACTGCAGTTCAGTGCACCTTAAAATTTTCTAAATTATTGCCCGCTTCAGTATTAAACAGGATTTCATTTCAAAAGTCGGAGATAAAGTAATAAAATATTGCTCTCTCTCTATACGAATGACATATTTTACATGAGTTGGTTGGTGTTCGCCCAATTTATATGAAATATTTCTTATAAAACAAATTCGCCAATATTGGCGATTTTTCTTGTTTTTTTTTGCTGTTAACCAGCAGTTTTATTTATTTTTTTATTTTTGTGTAATAAAACAACATGATTTGTTAAATTCAAAAAATACGAGACAAATATAACAATCAACGCCTTTATGTTTACATTGACAATAAAGTCATGTAGTTGACTTGCGCACAATCCTTTGCTAAAGGTAAAGCCCTTATAAACATGTTTAAGCTGGCAGCAGGCTATGAATTTATGGCTACCAGATTAAAACGTCGTCTATGTTTTATGGCCACAGTCAGAGCAAGTAAACCTAGACAATGACATTGTGTTACAGCAATGAGAAAAAAAAGTAAGCAACAGGGAAAAATTATTACAAGAATTTTATCGTGTTCTTAGGAAACGTTGGCTTACAAGGAAGAACAACACAACACAAAGCTTTAAGCCGTTTAAGTAACGTTGAGAGTGTCAGTTGTTAATGATTTTAACATCCTTAAAAAAGCCATCATCATTCTTTTTTTTGCATTTTAAAGGCAACAATATAAAATCTATTAACACGGTTTTACACTTTTCCTATATACATGAGAGGGGATTTATGACTAAAAGATTATGGCGTTTCGAAAGCAATTGGAATTTCTGCCCTTTTACGAAAAAAAAAATAAAGAAACGAGACTGCCTCAAATTGAATTCTATGGCAGATTTGTTAACGTCTAATAAATTTGCACTTTTTCAACTGAGGGCGTTCGAAACATCATACAAAATAGCATTGCAGTGTGCTCTACAGACAAAGAATGCGTAGGTTAGTTTGAGTGCTTGTAGTTTGTGTAACGATCACTTAACAATGATGATGTGTTTGTTTTATTGTATCTTTTTCTGCTTTGTACTCAAGAGTTTGCACGCAGCAGATGCTTTTGTGTTGATTGTAAAATAACAATAAAATTGCTGTGTTACCACATGTATTTTCTTTTTTAAATTTTTGAAGCGTTTAACTGGAATGTTGTTTATTTAGTACACACTATACTATGTATGATTAAACATGATAAAGGTTGTAGAACTAAAATTGTTTTTTTTTTTTTTGTAATATTGTCTTGTATTTTGTTTGACATCACAATTGCAAATTATTTTTCTGTTTTTTTTGTTCAAAATAATTTCAATTTAATCTGCTATTTTTAAACCATTTAAAATGGGATTATTGTGTATCTGATTCATGTTTATGAAACATGTAATCCTATTTGATGGCATGCATTTACGTGACATAAATATTTAATTTTACAAAAATAGGGTTTGTTGTCTAAGTCTTTTGTTTTATTTAAATAGATTCTGTCATACCTAAAAAAGTATGTATGTATGTTCTGTCATATTTTTTAGAATTATGTAAGATTATACAATTCATATATTATTTCAACAAAATTTATGAAAAAATTTCGTAAAGTAATTTGATATAAAAAACTTAAGAAATTTAAAAAATAAAAATCATTTTTTTTTGACAAGCCTTATAAATTGAAAAGAAAACAAATAATTTATTCTACTTGTAACGAAATGTCTAACCATTTTATGAATGCTTAAAGTAAAAAGCTCAATAAAGATATTTTACATACATACATAAATAATTGGCCATTACAACCCTTCAGTCAGGATTACGACCTAGTTTCTCACACCACTTATGTAGTGTGTGTTAATTTTATACATGAGTAGCGGTATCTATAGTTTAAAGTCGACTCCGAACGACAGATTTTTGAGAAACTTTTTCATGGCAGGTTTATTTACTCTCAGAGTTTTTGCCAGAAATCTGCTGAGAGAAAGTCGCCGAAGAAATACTTTTTTTATTTTGTTTTGATGTCTGGCCTGGGGCTCGAACCTTGGCTTTTCGTCTAACAAGCCAACACACTACCTACTAGACTACGGCGATTTCGATTCATATAATAAAGATATAAAGATATTTTAATTTAAACAAAAATACAGTTGACATCGAAAAATGCTTTTGAAATAGAAAAAAAAACACTGTTTATGTTTGAATTTGAAATTTTTGGCATACATGTTTGCCCATGTAGACCTTAATTAAAACAAGTTCACTGCGAATTTATTAAAAAAAAAACGTGATGGTTTTATTTAAACTGAATGCCGAAATTTGCATTTAAAAGACTTAAAAAAATGTGGTGATTCCAGCAGTGACAATAGAGTGCAGAAATATATTAAATTTAATCTATTTGGTGTATGATTAAAGTATACGGATTAAAGATTAAAGTTTTAAAAAATTTTGAGAAATTTTTGGGCAATATTGAAACAACATATATTGATGATGTTGGGAGAAGCGCCCAAGCCCTTGATTAAATTTCGTAGATTATAAACGAAAAGCACAATATTTTCAATAAAAATTCAATTATTTCTTTATAGTACTTTAACGTTAAAATTCCTGAAATATATTTACGATTAAAGTGACTTATTTTATTTAAGCTTAAAAATATACAAACTTGTTCGTGTTGAATAAAGGGCAAAAACTTCCTTAAGTCTTATAACACGATATATATCCATATATACGAAAGAAAAATGGCGCGTATTGTAAGCGCGTGAAAATATATATATATAATGACTTATTTTAGAATATATAGATGGGACTTAAGGGATAACTTATTACAATAACATTAATCGATAAATAAGTAATGCCGATTAGCGATTTGGCTGTGGCGTTACCAGATGACGTACACCGTCATTACCCCCACAATATTTCGAAGTATAAGTAACGATTCCAGAAGATTCCTTTAGAATTTGCAAATTGTTTTCACCTCAACGTGGATTCGAATGTAGATTGCAAGGTTTTGTTGTTTGTTCCATTGATATTCCTCGTTATCATTAATACGGCTATATTGTTTCGAGTTGTCATCGTAGTCTAGCAGGAGTGTGTTGGTTTAGTAGACATAATTTCTTCGGCAAGTTGCTCTCAGCATGTAAAAGTTTCTCAAACTGTAGGTCACAACACTCATGTATAAAATTAACACGCATAATATAACTGTTGTGAGAAGCTAGGTCGAAATACTGACTGAAAGGTTGTAGTGACCAATTATGTATGTATGTATGTATGTAATTGGAGTAGTAGTCACGGATCCGCTTTAAAGTAATGAACTAAAAGCTAATGTCTACTTGAAGAATATCTGTATATTAAAATCCATAAGCAGTTGGAATTTATATTAAAATCTGTACAATCATGTAACATTTATCACACTCATATTTGTCAGTTCGGATAGTAGTGTTTTTTTTTTGAGTTGGAAAGGTCATAGCTGTATAAATTTCTTTTAACTGTCAAATAATTTAATAATTTTTTATATTTTTACTTGTATAATAAACACCTTAAATAATAATTATTTTCTTTATTTTCAGGTTCGTATTTTGAAAATAAAATTTTAAAAATTATTATGCTTTGGTATGTATATATTGTTGCAAAAAATTTCTAATTAGCGATGCTGTAAATTTCCCATATAGTTTGTCTCTTTCATAATGTATGTGATATTTTTAAGAATAACATCTCACTTATTCTCACCGAGGTATTTAATGAAATATTTAAAAAAGAACTCAGCTTTTTTTTTGTTCGAAAATGTCAGTTTTTTTCTGCTTTAGATTTTCCATTTGATTGCTCACTGAAACTTATACTTCGAAAGATATTTCGGATATTTAACTTGGAAAACAAACATAACCAAGGTAATGTAAAAACACAAGAAATTGATGAAAATTTTGCGTTGCTCTGTGAAGCTTGTTGACAATGTAGAATTTGCGAAATTATTGCAGTCTAATCCCGCAGTATTTCCAAAAATCGGTATACATTAATTAACACGAGTAGTTTACGAGAGATGTTAAAAGGATATATTGTCTCAAATAGTGTCTTAAAGTATCACGTCATTGCTGGGTGTAAAAGTGAAACCTGAAATGTAAAATATTTTCTATCAAAAACTTGTTAATTATTTGTACTTGAGGGGGTCTCCACTATTATAACCTAGAAAATTATAGTTGAACTACATTGAACACTATATTGAATACCTTTGCAGAAAAATTCTAATTGAAGTACGTTACTTTGGCATTACTGATCGATAGGGCCAGTTTTATAGTCCAGACAATGCCTCTTTTGTCACTGAAATATTCTTCAGTTTTTCCATTTCGAAGGGAATTCGAAGTTAATTTGATCCTATTTACGTCCTTAAACAACGAGTGCAATTTTTATCAAATAATACATATGTTGCTACAAAGAAACGATTGGCATGATATTCTTGTAGACAGTAAGTTCATCTGCAAATATAGGGATTGTGGTTTCGACAGTGTTTCCAAAAATAAAAAATAGAAAATAATTCAACTACAATGAAAATTCTACTAACGGTCACCTCTCATAGCTGATCACCTCTTTTAAACGGTAAATTTTCCTACTTTTTTTGTTTTACAAGAATTTTTTTTTTTTTTTTTAGAATAGATTACTCTCTTCTAGACGGACACTCCACTGGCCGGACGCGGACACTTTTTTCCATAAAATACCTCCAGTAGACGTAGACAAAATTCAAAAATGTTAACCTCTAAAAAAATATACATACCCCACATTTATGTACATACATATATAAAATTGTGTGATTCTCCTTTTTAGTATCAGTGGCAGATTGTTGTGTAGTTTTTTTTTATTTTTCATTTGGGATTGCGTGAAGTGTTAGTTATTGAAGAATTTTTATTGTAGGATGGCTGGACGAAATTCTCTTACATTAAAAGAAAAAATTAAAATAATAAATGTGCAAGAACAAGAAAACTTTCAGTGCGTGAAATTGCAAAAAGGTTACAAAACAAAACATTTTTAAAAATATGTACTTGGTAATGGGAATGTATTTTTTTCAATATTTAATATTGGGAAAACTCAGGCTGCAAGTATTTTGAAAAATAAGGAAGATCTTATGGCCGTATGGCAATCTGGAGTTAACATATACATATGTACTTAAGTTGCTCATTAGTCATAATAGCATACTTAATAGCACAAAATCCTGACATTTTTATAGTTAACTATCCCGTGAACGGACACCTCCCGTTAACGGTCAAATCTGTTGTGAAGGCCGGTGTCCGCCTACGGGAGATTTCACTGTATTTGACATGATCTGGTCCCCTTCTCCAAGAATTTACTTTACAAATTCAAACACTATTGGTTGCAAGAGGATTAGCCTTCCACTCAAAAGGTCATAGCAGACAAATCCAATACTTAATATAATAATGAATAATAATATAATTTGATCTGGTAGTCTAGTGGGTAGTGTGCTAGACTATTAACGTGAGGATCGTGGGTTTGATTCCCACCAGAGACTTTGATCTATGATACTACACCGAGCATATGGTCAAGTTACTCAGCTCGTATATAATTAGAATATAATTTGTAATTGTATTATAATTAATAAATAAATAAATAATAATTTTATCAAACTTTTACAACAGACGATCAAAAATTTCACATGTAATGTTTATTTTATACAACCCAAAACAAAACGAAATACTCTGAGATTAATTTTTAATCTGATATTTTAAGAACTATGCTGTTACAAGGTTAGTCTTTGCAAATAACTACCATTTAAATTAATTTGCTAAACATAATAAAATATATGTGTATTCAAAACTAAGGCGTGTTTAGAAATCGAATTGTGGGAAATAGAGCATATGGTATTATGTCAAATAAAATTTTTTAGAACATAACATAACCTTCCAAGTGACCTCGTAGTATAGTGTAATATAGTGTATGACATTTAAAAAAAATACCTGTCAAGTTTATTGCTTAATTCTTTCCTTTTTGGCCACGATGCAAAGTAAAAGAACAAACGAAACTTATGTTGCCTTGAATATTGTTGTAATAATAATTTATTGCAACTCATAAAGCAAAACCATTAAACACAATTGATGCTAAAAATATAATCAAATGAAAAAACAACGCCTTTCAACTAAAAGTTTATAAAAAAAAAACCATAAAACTTAAACGTGAGAGCTGATCTGCTTATGGAAAATTAGACGTTTATTTTACAATTGCTTGTTGTATTTAAATGAAATACTGAAATGGAAAAATAAAAACAGAGAATTAATAAATTTAGTTTAATGACATTTTACAAGGTTTGACCATGAAACCATAGCAACAAAACTAGATGAGTTTTAAATGCTCAATAGAAACATGTACACACATAGAGAGATTATAAATTGAATTATGTGTGGGAAAATATGTTTTGCAATTGAAACAAATAAACTGAAGCAATTAAATGAAAAGTGAGATTAAAAATTAGGTTTTTTTTTGCTTCAATTAGCATTAATATGCTTTGCTTATTAAAGTTTTCCATTAAAATAGTACGTAGTTTAATTAAATTTATTGTTATTGGGAGATGTTCTAAATAAATTCCTATTTAATCTCCCCTTTTTATTGTCTGATGCTTAAATTCATTTTCATTTAAAATAAACAACAGCCAAGAACTTAAAAGCAATTTGATGTTTAAAAACCAAGAGTTACAAATCTTATTGAAGTTTAATCAGAAGAATTTATTACACTCATAGTACTTACCACAAGATTATGTGGAAGATATTGTACGTTTTTGAATTTACGAAAACAATTTTTTTCCAAAGTTTCTTATGACATGCATTCCTCTCAACGTAAGTCAGCTTATCTTAATTCTTTTGAAATTAATTGCAATTCAATGTCTTTAGGAAATTCTAAGAATAGATTCACACTTATGGCACATCAGGCAATTGATTTTGAATTGCTTTGCAGAATATTTCAGAGATTTCTCTATGACACTAATTATATGCTTTTAATCAATCACTTTTAATTTTTATTTATTTCTTTACCTAAAAATAATTATTAATGCTCAAAAGCATTTATCATTATGTCTGTATATTTTATAAAAAAAAGAAAAAATAAAATATAAATTCCAAATAAAATTTGTTTAATTATTTCCGCATCTTCAGTGGCAAATTACCATAAACAAATTGCTTTAAATGATTGATATCTAAAGGAAAAGTAAAACCCTAACAAGCACTCCTCAAAAAGATGAAATTTTACAAAGATTCCATTAATAAATGCATACATACCTCATTAATTAAGGCAATAAAATATGATAATTACTATGAAAAAAAGGCTTTAGTTTTAATTGACAGCTTGACAAATTTGTAAGACAATTTGTCAATTGTTTTGTTTGCATATGTATTATTAGAAATGTATTAAATCCACGCATATATGCTTGCATGTCAATTGTTGATGCATTGTTCCCTGTTTAGGATGCCAAAATTATGCAAAATTTTCAATGAATTATTCTGTCAACAATTTTTACAACTTTGGCACACGTTATATGATATTTGCATCAATAATAAGCTGCTTTAAATGCATAAATTCGATTCTGTTATATTTTGGTAAAGATTTTCATATTTTTGTGCTTTATTCTTTCCCTTATTTAAAGCCTACTGCTCTTGACTGACTACCGTTCTGTAGCAGTCCAATGATATCGATATTGTTGGTGTTCTAGACACTTTTGTATAAAAATTGTTCCATTGTAATGAACTGTAGTCTCAGCAGAAACCTCGCTCGGTATCAATAGATTTGGTTTGAGTCTTCCCTATCTTGATGGAGTTACAGAAGTTGCTCCATGTCGCACTATCAGCTTCTCAGGAATACCGATGCTGGAAATTGCGATCCCCAATCGGACTATCGAATGTTGACTATTAAGGTGTGTTTTTCCGGACTTTGTCCGGGATGTAGCGTAGTGTTAATATCTGTTCGATAAAGGACTAACCAGGTCTGAAGTTGCACTGTTAAGGTCCAATTACTACGTTGCATGTACCAGCTTATTGCAAATCTCTGTGTTCAAGGGACTTAAGTCATTCACACAATACGAAGGACAGGACAAAGAACACAGAGGTTTACAATAAACTGGTACATGCACTCTACCACATCGTTCCCTCCTACCTTAAATAACTTAGCGCGCCTGCCATCGATGTAGCAGTACTGTTGTTTTTAAATTGTCAATTGGCTTGGCGAAGGAAGCTCCATGCTACCATCATTGATTGGGTTCTGTGTAACAAATTCTCTAATGGAGGAATTAATATTGCCATTGACTGATAGTAGTCTAGAGAAGTGTTGTCAATCGCAGGAATATGTTCTGGACTTAAAATATTCGGCTTGGCGCTTGACTATTTTGTAAAATTTTTGTGGATCATTCCGCCTTCTGGGTCACTCCTACTTCAAGGTCTCGACTACCATGTCCACTCTTCTAAAAGGCTTTTCTGCTCCCTTCTTCTCTCAGTACTCCTCAGCTATGGTGATTTTTCTAGGCGACGCTGCAGTAACCTCGGGACATACATACATAACATAATTGGTCATTACAACCCTTCAGTCAGGATTACGACCTAGCTTCTCACAGCACTTATGTTGTGTGTGTTAATTTTTTACATGAGTGGCAGGACCTACAGTTTAAAGTCGACTCCGAACGACAGATTTTTGAGAATCTTTTCATGGCAATTTTATTTACACTCAGAGTTTTTGCCAGAAATCTATTGAATGAAAGTCGCCGAAGAAATATTTTTTCATATCTTCGTTTTGATGTCTGACATGGGATATGAACCGTGGCCTTACGTCTAATAAGCCAACACACTACCTACTAGACTACGGCGACTAATCGTTCACTCGTACTTTAAAGAGCTCAGCGCGCCTGCCATCAATTCTAGCAGCACTATTATTTTTAAATTGTCAATTGGCTTGGCGAAGGAAGCTCCATGCTACTATCATTGATTGGGTTCTGTGTAACAAATTCTCTAATGGGGGAATTAATATCGCCATTGACTCGTAAAAGTCTAAAGAAGTGTTGACTGAATAATCCACCACCTCTTGTCAATCGTTAACCAAAATTTGCATGAAGATGTTCTGGACTTAAAACATTCAGCTTAGCGCTTGACTGTTTGGTAAAATTTTTGTGGATCATTCCTACTTTTTCATCACTCGTCCGCTCTTCCAAAAGGCTTTTCTGCTCCCTTCTCCTCTCTTAGTAGTACTCAGCTATCGTGAGGATTATAGGCAACGCTGCAGTAACCTCGGGACACTTTTTGTTTTACTATTGCTTTCGTTGTGGTAGGGCGTCACAACCAAGAATGGTTAACGCAACAGATCACAAGCATTGGAGGATATTAATGTCATTGAGATAACATAGAGATTGACGTAGCTTATACGAGACTTAAGCGTAGTACGAATCTGCTATCCCCTGTATTTCAGCCTCTTGGAGTCTAAATTTCTGTTTTCTGTCTTGTCTCAGAAATGAGTTGCTGCCAATAATCCAATATATTTTAAATATTTTCAACTACAGTGGTACTAATTTGGATCCTGTATTAAAGTCCTCATTTGCCATGAAAAAGTTTCTAAAATAATGTCATTCGGAGTCAATTTTAAACTTTAGGTTCCGCCACTTATGAATAAAATTAAGACACACAACACAAATGGTGTGAGAAGCTAGGTCGTAATCCTGACCTAAAGGGTTGTAATGACCAATTATGTATGTATGTACAGTGGACAGCAAAAGTCTTAGTACGGCAATATTTTGTAGCAATTTCATGAATTTTAGCCAAAAGTTTTTATAAAAATTTATAGTTTATATATTTATTTAATTTAATTTATTTCTGTTTTATTATAAAACCATAAATTTTTTAATGTTTTTCATAAAACAAGAGAAAAATAGGGAAAAGTTTCAGATGACTCCATAGGTACCCCCAAGGAAAACCTCGATTAAATTTAAAATTCAAAGGCTTAATATATGAAAATGTTATCCCTTGTCTTAATTAGAATATCCCTTACCGTCAAGCACTCCATTTAACGCATTTGTAATTGAATGTACAAGTTTTGTTTATTGTTTTCTAGTGGCACCATGAGGAAGTTTTTCGATTGACTTTTGTTTGAGGTCTAGCGATTACTTAACCTTTCTTTCAAATGATCTCCTAAACTCTCTTGAAGTTATATCGGGACTGCAAGAGTATTAAGCCTGTGGGGACTTTTTTGTCAAAATATATTGCCGTACTAAGACTTTTGCTGTCCACTGTATTTACTTGGATTTGAACAAAAGCTCTCAGACCTAAGCATTCTCTAGTAAAGTTTACAATAATAATCTGCAAAGTAACCAAAACATTTACATGTCTTTTAGGGCTTATTGTCAGCTTATTGACTTTAATTTATTATTTCAAAACAATATTGTGAAAGCACTAAGTAAAGAATAATCATGTGCTAATAGATTTCATCCTTCATTGTTTAGTAAATATAGGACTGCAAACATAATAATTAATTAAAGATTAGCTTTTGCGTGCAACTCCATTAAGTATGTTGAAAATTATTGTGCACTTAACTTAAAAAAAAGCAGATCATCGTAGTCAAAAAAAAAAATCGTTGTGTTATTGGCTGTTACAAAGCAACTATTTATAAAGTCTATCAAAGCTTTGTTAAGTCAGTATTTAGAGTTTGGACGTATTGGAGGCATGTTTTTTTCCTGAAGACATTTCCGTCTTCACTTTTGTCTTTGTGGGAGTCCTTGGAGTTGTATATTTTTTAGTGGTATAAGGCATTAAGTAAATAACGAAAATATCATCCTGCACTTGCCATCCGCAATTGGTTAGGGAGTATTCTCATAGATCTCCCCCTTCATAACAATAATTCCACTACATTCAGACGTAAACTTACAAAAACCTTGGTAAAAAAAATATTGACCGTTGAGCCTACACATTTACTTGCTGCAAAGTCAAATCAAAATCAATTTAATTTCAAAATTAACAAAATTACTTAAGCTTGAACTATTTGAATGGCCGTGACTATGACAATATCAAATATTTCAACGTTAACAAAACCGAATATGACTTTTCACTGCGCCCAGCCACCAAAGACTGCTGCAGTTAGAAGCCAACATTCGTATGGCAATATCTGCAAAATTTGTGCATATGCTTTGGAGAAAACTTAATTTTTATTGACATCAATATTTTGCCCTGAACTTTGCAATAAAATTGCTCAACTGTAGCATGTATGCAGGCAGTTTGTTCTGATTTTCTTAACAAACTTAACATGGTAAACGTGATAAAAACAATAGAAATTCTTATAAAAATTTAGGCAGAAATAAAAACTAACAAAATTATGGAAAAACTTTTTTGTTTGCATTAAAGGTTACAAGGTTGAATTGAAGAACTTTTAAAGCAAAACAATGTTCCGTTAGAAAAGAAAATATTTATTTGGTTAACGAAATTGTTATTATATTAAGGTATTAAACAAAATTCATAAACTAAAGACAAGGCAAACAAAATAAATTGGCAACAGAATAAGAAAACATTGTAACGTATATCAAGTGGGTCACCAAAGAAGCAAGTTGCCAACGTTATAAGCTTAAATTCAATTAAAAAAAAATCATGCTGACTAAAATTCAATTGCCAAACAGCGGCAGATAGTACACCAACTGGCAGTAACCAAAACTAAGAAGCCAAAGGCGTTGCAAACCATCCTCAAAAATTTAAAACAAACCGGCGAGAAAATAATTTTTAACAACAATAACAAATACAAACTGAAAATAATGATGAAGTGGTTTACAGTTAAATATGAATATTATGTTTGTTTGTTCGCTTATTGCCGACTATCTAAACAGCGGTTAAGGTTGTCTCTTTGTCGGTTGTATGGTTGTATGTTTTTTATCTTGAAGTGAAGCAAAAAAAAAAAAACTTGGCGCCTTTAACTACCTTTGAAAACATTTCAAATTTTCAAAAAAATTGCACTTTTTTATGTTGAACTTGAACCGATATTTGTGGTTAAAAGCGAAAACCAGAAAAAAAAGAAGCTGTAAACCACTCAAAACAAAATTACCTCAATTGCGCGGCTATATAAGCAGAAACAACAAAACGTGTTAACTGACAGGTTTTTCATTCAGAAAAAAAAGGAAAAATTTCAATGAAATACAATCAAAGAAAACAATTGCAACTTTAAACATATTTTGTTTGTTTTTGTTTGTTTGTTCGTCCTCCATTAACCGTTGCTTCTAACCGCTGTTAACGCCACCAACAACATTTGCACTTCACTAGCTTGATAATGACCGAAGATGCTTTCTTTTCTATTTTATTGCCTTTATCTGGCAGTATTTCTCTTTAGCAGGCGTTTTGTTTATTTTGTTTTTCGCTTGTTTTTTTTTTCTAACAACAAAACCCGCCATTGCATTACAACCACCAAACCACTTTGATTTGCAATACCCGTCTCTGAAAGTGTGGGACTCTGTCTGTGTTTATGAAATAAAAATGAAAAAAAAATACTTCAGCAGAGTTTATTGCGCTTTTTCCATGTCTTCTTTATTATCTTCTGCTTCATGTTTTAGTTTTTCTTTATATTTCTCTTTTGATTTTTGTTTTGTTTTTGTGTTTTTCTCTAATATTTCATTCAATGTTATTGACCAAATTGCATTGCATTGTATGCAACAATACCTGTTGCCTGCACCAAAAAAAAGATGTTTTCATTAAAGAGACAACAAAAACAAAGAAATAAAAAAAGTGAAAATTTTTAAGAGAAACAAAATATGAATTGTGTGATGCATTTGTAAATTAGAAAATTATGTTGATTGACGTTGCAGCAACATTACAACGATAATGACAGCAAAGTGATCTGATTGTTAGAAAATTATCATACAATATATATAATAAAACAAAAGACTTAAGACAAAAACTTGTTAAAAATAGAAAAACCCCAACAAGCAAAACACATAAAAACACGTGCCAACAACAGGATGTACTTAACGTCACTATAACAGTAACAATGCAACAATTAATGTATGACGGCGAGTGAATGTAATGAAAATAACAAACCATGGCAATTTGTCATAAGTTTTTTACAGGTTGTTTAGATTTCATATCTTTTGTGGTGATTTTTTAAAACCTTTAACAGCGTCATACGCTTGATAAGGGATTTTTAACATTGAGATTTTGACTGCGATTTTTTATAATAGTCGCCGTAGTCTAGTTGATGATGTGTTGTATTATTAGACATGAGGCCACGGTTCAAACCCCAGGCCAGACATCAAAACGAAAATATGAACAAATATTTTTCGACGACTTTCTCTCCGCAGATTTCTGGCAAAAACTCTAGGGGTAAATAAAATTGCCATGAAAAGATTCTCAGAAATCTTTCATTCGGAGTTAGCTTTAAACTGTAGGTCCCTCCACTCATGTATAAAATTAACACATCCATACAACATAAGTGGTATGAGAAACTAGGTCCATAATTCTGACTGAATTGTTGTCTGTATGTAATAATTCACTTTCACACGTAATAAAAATTATTTGAACACCAACTTCGTTCGAAATACTACAACAGTTCTGGTAAAATATACGTCCTGCTTATTGCCTGTGACTTATTTATCAAAACAAAAGAAGTTCAAAGCGCATGTAAAAAAATGTGGAATATTTGATTTCTAAGAGCATTTGGATTGATTTGCATTTACTATCTGAAAGTTTGATGATGAACTATAATAAAACTAGATATCCTGCATGCCAACATTGTTTGATTGGAAAATTTTCCAAACTGATGAAAATCGAATATTTTCAGAAAATTTTGCTAAGCCACTCAGAGTATAGAGTAGTTTGCGAGTTTGCATAAATCGCGAGCCTTACAGATCGAGATTCATGTGAGATGCAAGAATATCTTGCACAATAATTAGACTTGACTTAAGCAGCCATTCCAAAGCGTTTAAAAGCAGCAACAGGTTTTATTCGAAATTAAGAAAATTGAATGCCACATGAACTGCAGACAAGAGACGTTGAAGGATGATCTTGGATATCTGATATACTGTTTGATGGCTTTAAAAAGATATCATTTTGCATCCAATTATCACTGGTGACGAAAAGATAAATTCATTAAGACAAGCCCAAAAGCAAGAAATCATATTTGAAGCGCGGTCAACGAGCAAAATCTACTTTCAAGAGGAGTATCCACTGCACCAGCTTAAATCTCTGGTTTTGATGCGTTCAAAAATGGAGTTACTTTATAATACGGCCAATTATCATGGTACTAATTGCTGTAAAAGCTTAGATAGCTCGTTCCATCTAAAGGGACACTTGACTGTAATTTGACAAGAACTAAAAACCTTATAAGCAGTCAAGGAAGCATACAAAGTGGACTGTAGGAAAACATGCAGATTACGTTAATACATGCAAAAAAATCTCTTCTGTAGAAATTTCAAAAAAAAAAAAACATCACGGAAGAATGGTAACATATCTGTTGTAGGAGTTGTGCAGTAAGTTAAGAAATGAAATGAAATTGTTGGGCGCACCCTTTTTTCACACTTGGTTTTTGTCAATTTGACTTAAGAGTTGACTAAGGTTTAATTAAATTAATTACGCACCAGTTGGAAACAGTTTTTGCGTTGAGTTTTTATGACATTAATATGGCACTAAGTGGAGGCTGGCCCACCTCTATTTGATTAGACCAATCAACCAGTATCTTGATAAAATGGTAAGTGTACTAGGAGATATATTGTTTTTAATCGATTTGAATGATTTACATCAGGATTATTTAATTGAAGTCGCCGTAGTAGGTAATGCGTTGGCTTATTAGAATGTGAGGCCAGGGTTAAAGCCCCAGGTCAGACAAAAAAATCTTTCTTCGGCGACTTCCGCTTAGCTGACTTCTGGCAAAAACTCTGAGAGCAAATAAAATTGCCATGAACAGTTTCTCAACAATTTGTAGTTCGGAGTCCACTGTAAACTATACGTATGGGTGGTGTAAAAAGCTAGGACGTAATCTTGACCCGTAGTGACCAATTATGTATGTTTGTATGTTATTTATAATGCACATAAAATGGTAATGATAGAAAGAATGGTTTTCTCTTGATGGCGTGGAATACGTGTTGAAAATCTAGGTGAATATACGTATAACAGATGATCTAGTAGAAGGCGCAGTAGTCTAGTAGGTAGTGTGTTGGCTTATTAGATGTAAATCCCGGGTTCGTATCCCAGGTCAGACATCAAAAACGAAATATAAAAAAAATATTTCTTCGGCGACTTCCTCTCTGGTAAAAACTCTGAGAGTAAATAAACCTGCCATGAAAAAGTTTCTCAAAAATCTGTCGTTCGTTAAAGTGTAGGTTCCGCCACTCACGTATACATTTTTTGCACACAACATGAGTGGTGTGAGTAGCTAGGCCGTAATGCTGACTGAAGGGTTGTAATGGCCAATTATGTAAGTATGTGTATGTTATTTAGATTAGATTCAGTCATTCAATTTAAAATTCCAAAAATTGGTCGATATTGCCTGTAATAAAGTGTCTACCGCCTTTATGAAAGTTTTCTTTGTATTGAGAAAAAACTATGTGTAAAACAAAAGACTTAAGAAACAAACCTGAATTCCTGTTCTATTTAAATTGTGTAAATAAAACTAAAAATTGTTTTTTCAATATTTCTTGCAATTACATTATTAATTGATTTGTTGTTGTTGTTGTAGTAGTTGTTGTTGTTATTCAACTATTTTCTATTTCATTTGAATTCCTATTACAATAACCTTGGTTTTGTTTTCATTCTCATATACAAATACATGCAAGTACGCAAAAACGAACTAACACGTGTATGTACATAAGTAAATAGAAAAAATAGAAAAAAGAAATAGAAATAGAAAATATGTATATAAAGAAATCATGTAAAATGCAGGTAAACAAATTGCAATTTAAAAATAAAAACGTAATAAAAACAAAAACAAAACAAAACACCAGCCCAAAACCAGAACAATGGTTTTGTAATAATTTTTTTTCTAAGCGATTTTCTACAAAAAAAAGCAAAACAGAATACCTATATGTACAGTGGTGGCTTTATAATTAGAAACGACTTAACAACATGTATGTTTATTAATTTGTTTTGCAGTTTTCTTGGTGTACCTGGGATCATAGGCTTTGTTTGGAGGGCGTCTTACATACGTTTTTCCCTCAGTTTGGGACAAATTAAAGTTCGATTCATCCCTCCAGAGAACTCTGTTCCAGAAACATAGTTTCTAATTATAAGGCCACCACTGTATGTACATATGTATGTATACATATACAAATGTAGATATTAAAGTATTGTGGTATTGGCTTTTGCTATAGAAACACTCACGTACCAAATACATATTAAAGCACTTTAATATGCTGTTTTTATTTTGAATTTTTTTTTCTCTTTGTTTTTGTTTCTATTTTCTGAAATACGAATGTAGGCAATCAAGAACTTTAAATCAAGCAATGCATGTATGAATATGTATAAAATTATAACGCTGCCAGGGGCTTTTTTATTTAATTTACCAAATATGGTTACAAGAACATTGAGTAAAACGCCTTCGAAAATGTTTTTGATGTAGAAATAGCATGGATGGAGGAGGATAGATGTTTTTGCAATCATTTTTAGTTTTTCCTAAATTCAATTTTAATTGTTAGTATTGAATAAACATGAAGAATTTATTCACTTAATATAAACGAAATGAATAAATCAGAAAGATTTTCAATGGGAACCTTGCAAACAAATCTATTGTCAATTACAATACATAGAGGCCACAGACTTTTTAAATTTGAGAAACAAATCTTTAATGATTTAAAACGCATTTTATTTATTCATAATGATACATTACCTCTAGATGTATACATTTTAAATTTTTTTTCAATATCTTTACTCAAATCTAATAACAAATAAAAACGCCATTAATTTTTTAATTAATTTCTATCAATTTGTAATAAATTTGAAAAATTTTTAAAAAATTTTTATTTATTACTTCTACTGGTTTTCTAGCAAGTTTGTGTTAAATTATTCCATAATTTAAATTCCATTAACAGAAATTAAAAATAGCTTTCTTTAAGAATTAAATTTGTTTTCTTTTTCTTCAGTACTTTAGCAAAAATTTCATTAAAAAAAATTCACAATTTTTTAAAAACAATGAAGACCAGTTCTGTTAATCATTTTAATGTGAATAAAAATGGAAATAAATATGCGCTTCTTAATGAATTCATCGATTATAATCTAAAATATTTCTTCACACTTAATAGAGTTCAAGCACTTGGCCTAAAATCTCCCACATAAAGGTCTACCTCTTGCGAAATAGTGGGATGTTCCTCAGCATTGCTATCAAAAAAACTACTGAATGAATTTTTATACTGGTTATCATTCCTGATAAAAAAACCAGCTAATGTACATTATTCACACCTGCTTGAATGGAAGGGTTTAACGTAACTTCATTAATGAATGATTTTAAAACAAATTAGAAAAAATAATAAGATGCAGGAGCTGCTTTGTAACAGCCAATAACAGAACAATTTTTTTTCTTTTGGGACTACGATGATCTGCATTTTTTTTTAAGTTAAGTGCACAATAATTTTCAATATATTTAATGGAGTTGCACACAAAAGCTAATCTTTAATTAATTATTATGTTCACAGCCCCATACTCACTTAACAATGAAGGATGAAAACTATTAGCACTTGATTATTCTTTACTTACTACTGCCACAACTTTGTTTAGAAATAATAAATTAAAGTCAATGAGCTGACAATAAGCCCTACAAGACATGTAAATGTTTTGGTTACTTTGCAGATTATTATTGTAAGCTTTACTAGAGAACACTTAGGTCTGAGAGCTTTTGTTCAAATCCAATTAAATACAGTGGACATCAAAAGTCTTTGGACGGCAATATCTTTTGATAAAAAAAGTCCCTACAGGCTTAATACTCTTGCACAAAGTCCCGATATAACTTCAAGAGAGTATTTAGGAGGTCATTTGAAAGAATGGTTACGTAATCACTAAACCTCAAACAAAAATAAATCGAAAAACTTGCTCATGGTGCCACTAGAAAACACTAAACAAAACTTGTTTATTCAATTACAAATGTGTTAAATGGAGTGCTTGACGGTAAGGGATATTCTACTTAATACAAGGACTAACATTTTCTTATATTAGGCCTTTGAATTTTAAATTTATTCAGCGTTCTCCTTGGGGTTACCTATGGAGTCATCTGAAACTTTTCCTTATTTTTCTTTTGTTTTATGAAAAACAATATAAAAATTATTTGTTTTATAATAAGACAGAAATAAATTAATAAAATAAATATATGAACTATAAATTTGTATATAAACTTTTGGCTAAAATTCATAAAATTACTAAAATATATTGCCGTACTCTGACTTTTGCTGTCCACTGTATATTGTATAAAAGCAATAAGAAATAATGAAAAATTATATATGTTATGAGTGAGATTCGTTGATGTTCAGATCATTCTATTCAGCGCCAATGTCTCAATGAAATTCTCAAAGACGGCCAGCACAAAATTAACACCAAAAAGTTACTTTTTCGGGGTGCATTAAACACTCTTGGATCTTATATGGATTGCTATCGATCCAAATTCAACAATTTTCTTTGTGTATGTATTCATTCAATCATAAATAAGTCTTATCGGTGACACTCAATTTGATAAACAAAATTTCATTATGTTCACGTGTTGCTATCTACATCCATCCATGGTGACTTTGTAAAAATACTACTAACTTGACAAATGTAGTTTCAACAAAATAGCTCATATTGGAATATATGATAACTCATTCCGCATTCTTGCATATCCGGGTAATAATCAATTAGAAATTGTGTTGACTTTAAACATCAATAATAAAAACGCAGATCTAGCGCAAATGTGTAAAGCCTTCTAGATAAAGAAGGTCACTTTTGCATGCGGTACTCATACATACATTCGTACATAATTGTTCATTTCAACCCTTCAATCAGGATTATGGATCTAGTTTCTCACACCTTTATAAACTTGTCTGTGTTAATTTTTTTATACATGAGTGGCGGGACCTACAGTTTAAAGTCGACTCCGAACGACTGATTTTTGAGAAACTTTTCATGACAATTTTTATTTCCCATCAGAGTTTTTACCAGAAATCTTCTGAGAGAAAGTCGCCGCAGAAATACTTTTTTTTGTACTTCGTTTTGATGTCTGACTTGGGGTTTTCCAGTCTTTACATCTAATAAGCCAACACACTACCTACTAGACTACGGCAAATTCATATCAATTGCAAAATATGAGTGCCTATTCGTACTGAGCTCGGAATAAAATTAATTAAAAACAGATTACTATAGTCGTCATAATCTATTAGGTACTGCATGGGGGTTTTAGACGTGAGACCGTGAAACAAACTCCATCCCAGACATCCCATGGCAAAAATACTTCATTTGGCGACTTCCTCTAAGTATTCTTCTGGTGGAAGTAAATCAAATTATGGAAATCGCCGCAGTCTAGTAGGTAGTATGTTGGCATATTAGACGTAAGAGCCAGGGTTCGAGCCCCAGGCCAGACATCAAAACAAAATAAAAAAAAAGTATTTCTTCGGTGTCTTTCTCTCAGCAGATTTCTGGCAAAAACTCAGAGAGTAAATAAAATTGCCGTGAAAAAGTTTCCCAAAGATCTGTCGTTCGGAGTCGACTTTAAACTGTAGGTCCCACCACTCATGTATAAAATTAACACACACACACTCATGTATAAAATTAACAGAAACAAGGACGTTGTACAATTGGTCAATTCGATCTCCGGATACTGTACTTGTCTTAATTGACAAGTACACGTGCTCTAACCTAGCCTAACCTAAATCAAATTGAAATGAAAAGTTTCTCAAAAATCCATCATTCGGAGTCGACTCCCGACACTCATGTATAAAATTAACACACACAACATGAGTGGTGTGAGAAGCTAGGTCCACATTCCTGACTGAAGGGTTGTAATGACCAATTATGTATGTATGTATGTATAAAAAATATTGTCACAGCTCTGAAATTAGAATCACTTGCAGCTCGTTATGAGCTCTTATATGTATTACTTTCTGAATCAATAGTAAATCTAATGTAAATCTACTGCAATTCTGTGAAGCCTGGAATATATTTTCGCTTGCGGCACTCATATTAATAACAAAAATTTCATTCCACAGATATGCAAAGCCAAGAATAAAATAAATTTATATCAGATCATTGAGTTGAAATTTCTTTTCAATGTATGCGTGCGGGTTTTCTGTGCCCCAAATGCTACAATTTTGCTTGTTTACATACTCGCCATGATCAAAATGAGCTTCATCTGAAAAGATGATTTGCTTTTGCCAAAATCGGCATCTTCTGTAAGTCGATCGAAGGCCCACTTAGCGAAGCGAAAACGCATTGGATGGTCGGTCAATTGGCTTCAACTCCTGATCAACCATATTCGTTCAGCGGAAGGATAAAACTAATTATCTGCCAAATCAGACATGCGCTAAGTGTTACCATTCACGAAATAAGCACTAGTTGAAAAAAAAAGTTAGATGGCGGACCCGATAGTACATTATGTCTTATGTAAAGCCTTGGAAATAAAATATAGACTTCATAACAGCCTTAGAATATTTAAAGAACGAATGCAAACATATTAAAATGCTTGAAACTGATATTTCCTTTGCGAATATTTTTAAATATTTAATGGTATCAAATAGAAAATAATCCTAGAGAGTTAATACTGCATGATTTTCTACTCCATTATACTGAAATGATGAAATTTGTCTGTTAAGATTGTGTATTTTTAATGAAAGTATGAAACTACGTGTAAAGTTATGTATGCCTAGCGACAGTATTTTCGAAAGAGGTTAATGAAACCTATTGAATTTGCAAAAGCTTTTAATCTCTAGTATTCTTAAATGTAAAACTAATAGCTCTCTTTAGTTATGATTTTAAATATTATCTCAATGATGTCATTTTCATTTTCTTGCAATAAAATTTTAATTTTGTTTGCCAAACAAAGTCTAACTTAAATGCTTTGTACTACATTATTTATGAGTTGTATTGTATTGTATTATTCTCATACATATATTGCTGGCAACTAACCATCATGCAAAATACCACTTTTTTCAAAGTATTTCAATGACACTCGTAATTTTGTCTTCAATAAAATACCGCCCTTTAGCCACAAACTCATTTAGACAATATAAGCAGAAATAAGTAAAAAAAGTAATAAAAGAAAACAAAAAAAATGTGAATTTAAATTATAGTATTTATACCACTTTATGACCTTGCAATGTCACAATGTTGAAATTCAGAACGCTGTTAAAATGTTTATTAAAATAAATACTTAATGTAAGAGGAAAATATTGTAATACAGAAGGAGAGAGAGAGAGAGAAGTAATAATTATAAACAATTTCCCACAATTATTATTTAACAACCACAAAATCAAAAAGATTACTTGTTTCTTTCATTCTCTTTATTACTTATTTTTTTTGTTGCTTTTTTTGATTAATAATTAACGCTAAGCAATGCAGCATATTGTATTATTACAAGCTTTTAAAGACAACAACGCCCAGTGTTTTATTAAGTAGTTACCGAACTAAATGCATTGGAAATTTTGTATTAGAAATATTAGAAACCAAAGTGTAATAGCGTCTAATAAATAATAAAAACAACAATATAACGCAATTAATATCAATGGCTACAGTGTCTGGCCACTCACTTTTCTTCTACTGCTTCTATCAAAATGTTTCTATTAAATATTGTAGTTGAAGTGTTGCTTAGAAACAGCGACAGAGACAGACATAAAAATACAGACTCAAATAATAATAAAAATAATAATAAAAGAAATAATTGTAACAGTGGTTTACATGGCTTACATAAGCTTTATAAATTTACATTAATTGCATGGCATCAATATAAAAAAGAAAAAAAGCAAAAAAAACTGAAACGAAAAGTAAAAACGAAAAATATATGCCATCTACAAGCTAACTGTTATGGCATGGGCATGGGCATTGTTCCAATGTGTCTAAACGTACCATATACGGTTAAGCGAGACACTTAAATAATCCTATGAATGACAAGTTTTAACTTAGAAACACCAATGCGACCAATTACAGCTTAAAATAATTCAATTCAATTCAAAGTTGTTTGTAGGCAACAACATCAACTATCTAAACGTCTAGCATCTAAAGCTAAACACAGAAAAAAAAGGAAAAAAAATTTGCAATTTTTTTAAAGCACACTGACTTCACCCATATTCCAATGCGACACACCCTATTGCAATGGAAAACGAGAGCTTAAATGTGTTACTAATTATTTCTTCTCCTCTTTCAGCAAAACTGCTAAAAGGTTGTAGTTTTTAAAATATTAAAAAATTTATGAGCAAAAAATAAAAACAAAAAATCATTTATTAATTAAGAAAATACACATGGCATGTTTGCTAAAAATTAATGTGCATTTAATACGTAAAGCAAACAGAATTTTAAGATATCAATAATTAGTTTAGTTGTGTTAATATTATAAATAAATATTCATATTAATTTGTCATCTTTACAAAGAAAAAATTAACACCTGGCCGAAAACGTTTTGTTTAAATACATGGCCTGCATGAGAGACCTTCAGTTTAGATCAGGTAAAGAGCATGCATTCAAAAGTTGTAAGTTTAGTGCTGTTATAGAGCCGTATATCACCATGTGCTTTTTATGCAGCGATCAAGGTCCACTTTAAGTCTCCACCCTGATAAACAAAACTTCCGATGTCCCTTATTTGTTTGCTTTTATAATCATTTACTAGAATTAAAGCCCGTTCTAATACCACAATTCAATATAAAACCTGAATATCAAACAGTCCATACAGGAAACCATTCAAACTCTTAGAATGAATCTCTTCACTGCATCAAACTTTATTTCCAAGCGTTCAATCCAAGATGACAAGAAATGAAATGTTCAGAATCCATGCTTATTCGTGACATACATAATTGATCATTATAAACCTTCAGTCAGGAGTACAATCTAGTTTCTCATACAACTTTTGCTGTGTGTGTTAATTTTATCCATAAGTGGCGGGATCTAGAGTTCGAAGTCGACTAGGAACGAAAGGTTTGTTAAGAAACTTTTTCATGGCAATTTTATTTACTCTCAGATTTTTTGCCACATATTTGCTGAGAGGAAGTCGCCGAAGAAATATTTTTTTATATTTCGTTTTGTTGGAGATGTCTTGACTGGAGTTTGAACCGTGGCCTCACGTCAAGTAATAAGCCAACACATTACCTACTAAACTACGATGACAGTGAGGTGAAATACATAGTCTCCTAATCCTTCTATGATCCATAGCAGAGTATGAGTATTCAAAACGATGAGTAGATTCGAACAATACTTATAATTTCTGATACTTATACGCAAAAGTTTCAAAGTTTGAAATACTCATGGTACTCATACTTAACAATACGCATGATGTTATTGATTTCAACTCTCCATGACTCATCGTATACCCGAATCACAAAATAAGTATGATTCGCGTACGAACACTACAATACTCACAAGAAGGTTGTGTGCTTGGTCTGCTTGCTGTCTTTGTCTTTTTTGTTTATGTGTCTTTCTTTGTAAATGCAACAACAACTAAGGCTGTAAATTTTGACGAATGATTCGAATCACTCGAATTGGATTTCAATACTGTTGACTCACTCATTCTCAAAATTTCATGAGTACTTATGAGTAACGAAAAAGCGGTTCATTGCTGATCTCTGATGCATAGTTCCTATAGAAGCCATTCAAAAGAATACTTTCTAACAGGATATTGTAAGACTCGCAGTAGTGGCAAGAGTAGCCATTCAATGCCATCATCTTCATATTTTTCGATCAAACCAATAGAGCCTATAGAACCTCATGCAGACAACCAAAAACAACCCTAGGATATTCACTTAACTGACTTGTAACATAATAAAAATTGTGAGCTCTGACCAGTTCATCAGCAAATCTGATGATACCATATGTATTGGCACCCGTATAAGAGGTATATTTTAAAGGCCCGAAATTTCTCTAAGAAATCTCCGTAATTTATAGAAGAGAATGGGTATCGGGGTAATGGTCAAAACAGTTTTGTTTAGAGGGATTTTAATTGATAAAATCCTAACATTTGCAGGGAAAATTGCTTTTAATATGGCCATGATCTCCGCCAGGAATACAATGCAGTGTTTGGGCAGCTTTATATTGCACCTACTCTGTCCAAAATTTTAGAGCCGATAAAGAACCCAACGTTATTGCAGGGAACCTTCAGACCACAAGCGCCTAGTTGAAATCTAAACTAGAAAGTGTTTTGGTGCCTTTTCCTATAAATAAAGAGCTGCGATATGGTGAATAAAAGTTCTTTTGAAAACACTTGTAAAACGATAAGAAATAAAATTGAAAATAGTCCAGGTGTGAAGCATAAATTGAAAGTGTTTGATTTTTCGAATTTCCAACCCTGGCCAGTATGAGTACCAGTTTCCGTTTCAACGACAATTTAAAATAAAAGTTAAAATACGACATAATTGTTGCTAAACAATATTGAAGCAAATTTATTTTCAATTTATTTTATATTAAAGCAACTTTAATTAATTTTTATTCATCAGAATTCTAAAGTTAACATACACAAATATCCTATTTTGTGGTTTTAAATTCTAAAAATTTAAAATTTTTTTAACACCACCTTTCCAACAAACAAAAGATTTAAAAAAATGAGAAGGAAAGAAAATTCAAAACCCCAAATGATATTCTTATTTATTGCATAACAAAATGACACATAACATGGTGTAATATTTTGTAATTTAATTGTTGTATTTTGTCTGTTGTTGTTAACAACAACTCACAGGCTGTAATTTGTAATTTACAGCAGCCATGTGTTAAAGTTGTTCAGTTAACTATGGTTTCAATGGGTAATATTTGATGGATAAATTGAGAAATAAAAACAAAAAAACAAAAACAAATTATAATTGGCAAAACAAAATAAATTGTAGTGTTAAGACTGTGTAATAAAAAATTATTAATAATTGTAACAATTTAACAAAAAACAAAGAAAAAAAATGTGAAAAATGTGTAAAAAATCTGGCAAAGAAATGAACGAAATTTTTTGAATGAGTGAAATACAGTAGAGTGGAGTAGAAAAAGTTTTTTGCTTAAGTCTTTTGATTTTTTGTAACAAAAATTATTGTTATTTAATGTTTTAAAAAACTAATAATTATGTTCCTATTTTTTTCTATTTACAGGTACGTTTCAATTTAAATGTTTATCGATCTTATTTTGAATATGTAAGTAATTTTGAATTTTTATTTTTTTTTATTAAATTTTTTTTTGGTAAATTCATTCGAAGTGTAAGAAAATAACTACTGCTTGGTAGATATTTTTCCTAATAAAAATGAAACATAGCAAATCTATAAAAATAATAAAAATATGGGGTGATGCCTCATGTACATATTTTAATCTAGAGAAAGGAAATATGAAAATATTTATGCAAACAAACGATATTATTTGTTAATTATCGGGCTCGATAACAACCTTGATACTGATGTGTTTCATTAATCGAAACAATTTTATCCACACAGATCGTTAATAGTCACTTATTTCATTCATCAACCATTATGAGAATAGTTTTCATCTCCAGTAATGATTCGATGTAAAAAGATTGTTTGTGTGACATTCAAGCAGCATTTCAGATGCACAATTAATTCTCTTAATTTTTTGTCGAAAGGCTTTTAAATATTATGCAAGTTTTTTCATCTAAAAATTGCCCCCAAATTGTCACATTTGAACTTTTTTTTTGACAGACATGAGCAGTTTTAGTCTTCAAGTTAAAGAAGAAAAGAAAAAATTCCGGTAAATAACGCACTGTTAACCCAAAATTAGAAATTTACGAAGTAATACAAACTTCGTTCCGTACGCCGTAGATTAGTGGATAGTTTATTGGTTTACTGAACGAAATTCAAAGCTCAGGTCTAACATCTTAAAGAAGTAAAAAAATTGTTTAAGAAAAAAATCTCTTTTAGAGAGTTTAATCCGATTGGGTTTGATAGAGCACATTATAGCATTCTGATCTACACAGGTTTCTAGGACAACATTGGTAGAGTCTATACGTATATGCGGAAGTCGCCGTAGTCTTGTAGGCTTATTAGACACAAGGCCACGGTTCAAACCCCAGGTCAAACATCTCCAACTAAACGAAATATGAAAAAATATTTCTTCGGCGACTTCCTCTCAGCAGATTTCTGGCAAAAACTCTGAGAATGAATAAAATTACCATGAAAACGTTTCTCAAAAAATCTGTCGTTCCTAGTTGACTTTAAACTGTAGGTCCCGCCACTTATGGATAAAATTAACACATACAGCAAAAGTGGTGTGAGAAACTAGATTGTAATCCTGACTGAAGGGTTGTAGTGACCAATTATTTATGTATGTATGTATGTATACGTATTTGGATCAGTTCTGTCTATTGATCAAAATTGTGTTTTTCATAGAATCAACTACAGATACCTCTAATCAGGACATAAAGAATACTTGAATGAGCATAGATAGGTCCATGTTGGCTTCCAAGGCAATGTTAAATTATATCTGGGTTCAGCCATTTGTGAAATACTTTTTCTCTTTGGGAGTTTTATAAAAACATGCTTTTTGGGCTTTATTTGACGATAGCTTCGTGTTTAAGTGTTTGCTCTGAACTATTGAAACCAGAAATACGAAAAAATACCTCTTTAGAGATCCCTTTTTTGTTAAAGATCTGAGAGAGTCGTGAAAATGTTTCTAAAATCTATTATTCCGAGTCCGCTTTAAACTGTAGATCCCGCCTCTCAGCAATTTTTGCTGAAGTAAGCACACTACCGTGGTCTAGTAGGTAGTGTGTTGGCTTGTTAGACGTGAGGCCTCGGTTCAAACCTCAGGTCAGGCATCTACAACTAAACGAAATATGACAAAAAATTTCTTCGGCGACTTCCTCTCAGCAGATTTCTTCCAAAAACTCTGAGAGTAAAATAAAATTGCCATGAAAAGTTTCTGAAAAATCTGTCGTTTGGAATCGACTTTAAACTGTAGGTCCCACCACTCATGTATAAAACGCATACAATATAAGTGGTGTGAGAAGCTAGGCCGTAATACTGACTGAAGGGTTGTAATGGCCAATTATGTATGTAAGCACACTACTGTCTAGGTCATCGGGTCACTCTAATTTTGGAAGTAAATGGAATTGACAAGAAAAAGCTTTTCAAATCTGTAGTACGAAAATGGACTTAAGCTGCAATTTCGCTGCTTATCTATAAAATTTATTGGTGGCGTGTGAAGGCAATACTGACTAAAGAGTTGCACTGTTTGCTTCCAATGATAAGTTAGACGAAATGACACATTTTTGTTAGCCTCTGCAGTGTTTCATAAGATATTCAAGACACAAACTATATGCGAGAGACATGACTTCTAATATGTCTCGGCATTTAAATTAAAAATAGCATGTTTGTTGTGGCATGTTTGTCGATAAGATTTGTTATAGTTGTTGTATTGCAATAATTAATTGTTTAACATTACTTTTACTTTTGTGAGTAAACAAACGTAATTTTTTAATTAATTTAAACAAAAAAATTTAAAAAAAATGAATAAATGAAGCAATCTGCCAAGTAGGAAGTTACAAAAACGTGGGAGCAGTTTTTGGTTTTCCACTTAACCTCATGTACTTTATTTTATGGTTTAAATTGTAAAATAAATTCAATAAAAATTAAAAGTAATTCAAGGTCTTAAATACTCATATAATAAATTACTTCATATAATGATAACAATTAAAAAAAAGAGAATTAAACTTGGAAAAAAATATAATTTAAAATAAAAAAGCAATTAAAGATTTAAAAGCAAGACTTTAGAACATTTTTTTGTTTCTTAAGTTATATTGTTAATAAAAAATAAATTTATGTTGAAATATAATAATTAGACCACCATGTTGTCTAACAAAAACAAGTGATTATTGAAACTGTTTTTTTTCTTTCTTTGTTATGATTAAATAACATTTAGGACGACAACAGAGAAAAAATTGGTAACAATTTGATTGATTTCTTTTGAAATTTAAGCGCCTTTAATAACAAATCTGTCGAACTAAACAATGTTAATAAAAACGATCTTAAAACGCTCCTTTTCATATACCAAAAAAGGTTAATAAATATTGTATTTCTTCTGTGTTGTTTGTGTGTTGTTAACAGAAAACAAATCTAAGACACAATTTTAAACCACAATTTTAAAACAGAAAGAAATCATGCGTTACATTTTTAATAATTGCCAGTTATTATTACTTATAATTTAACTTATAATTTAGCCGACAACCGTTATACAAAGTCTATTACTAATCTATATTATAACAACAAAAACAACAACAAAAAAATGGTATTGCACAGCACCACATTTCTAGCCATATTTGGGGCATAAAATTTTTACAGCTTTTAGACAAAAAAAATTTTCAATTTTTTTTTCTGTTTTTTCATAAAAATTACACAAAAATTAAATGAACGAAAAAATATCATCAAATGTTTGTAGTTTGTCTGTTGTTAAGGAATGTTAACAGTTTAACACAGTTAAACAGTCTTAAATTTAAAATTTAAGTTTAAATTGTGTTAAGTTTACAATAATTGTTTGCAAAATTACAGCATTCACTGGCCCCTAATCAAAAATGTGAATTGTGAACGGAAATGCCATGCAATCAATAGAACAAACCAAGAATTTTATTTTAAACTTTAAAATATTTTCCCATAGCATATGAAACAAATACCAAGAAAAAAAATGATTTTTAAAATTCATTTCAAGTTCTTTGGAATTACTTTTGTTAAGATGGCAACGGTAAAAGAATTTTTAATGAAACATTTTAAATTTATATTCGGTTTTAAACACAAAAATCATTGTCTTTAAGAAAGAGAAGTGAGAATTTATATCTGAATTTAAGCGTTAATGACTTTTGAATTACTGCAAGCAATTTTGTTTCTGTAAGACGAAAGCACTGATACAGCAGCCTTGAGAGTATTCGAGAGAAAAGCCGTACGTAAGACCTACGGTCCATGGCGAGTTGGCGATGATTTCCGCATTCGATCCAACAGTGACCTGTATGAGCCCCTCAACGACATAGACGTTGTGCAGAGTATTAACATTCAGCGGCTGCATTGGCTCGGTCATGTCGTTCGAATGCAGGAGGATGCTTCGGCGAGACGGGTATTTGATGCGGGGATCTGTGGAAGTCGGCGAAGAGGACGACCTTGTTTGGAAGGACCAAATCGAAAAAGACCTGTTATTTAGTGTGACCAACAGGCGTAGGCGTACAAGAAGCAGACATACATACGTACATAATTGGTCATTACAACCCTTTAGTCAGGATTACGACCTAGTTTTTCACACAACTTATGTTGTGTGTGTTAATTTTATACAAGAGTGGCGTGACCTACAGTTTAAAGTCGACTTCGAACGATAGAGTTTTGAGAGACTTTTTCTTGGCTGGTTTAAAAACTCTGAGAGTAAGAGTTTATGCCAGAAATCTGTTGGGAGGAAATCGCCGAAGATATTTCGTTTTGATGCCTGACATGGGATAATAACACGGGCTATACGTCTAATAAGCCAATACAGTACCTATTAGACTACGGCGACTTCTTGCTAAACGCATTTGCGAAGAAAAAATGTCGTAATGAATACGCTTGTATGGGGACCAGATATATACAGTGCTGGACAAAACAATGGAAACTTTTTCAAAAATGTATTTAATCTGACAAAAATTTAACATGTTTTTTAAAAATCGGCAAAACATTTGTGGAGCTTATTAATATGCACTGTTATTAACGTTTCTGTATATGAAAATTATGTATACAAATAAATTATATAATTAAAAAATTAAAAAAGTTTCCAAAGTTTCCATTGTTTTGTCAACATCAAATATGTGAATAGAATTATTTTTTTTTAATTACTGAATTATATAGTCTTTTTATATATTTTTTAAAATACAGAAATGTTAGTTAATAACAGTGCATATTAATAAAAGGCATTAATATTTTGCCGATTTCTTAAAAAGATTTTTAAATTTTCGTCCGATTGTAACACATAAATAAATTTTTGAACACGTTTCCATTGTTTTGTCATGCACTGTATATGTATGTAGACTACTATGCTTAGAGGAAAATTAAATTTGCATTGTAACTAACCAAAATCGCTTTTAGGAACCGCAATGTACACACACGCCAACCAACCAATTTTGCAGAAGCTGTAATGGCAAAAAAGGGGACTACACAACCTACTTTCTGTCATTGCCCACTATTTGGTACCCTGAGGCAAAGGATTCTGGATTACACAGAATTTGTCCTTAGAATGCCAAAAACATTTTTGATAAAATTCTTAAATTAAAAAAAAAATTAAAAAATGAATAGAATAATTGGATAATGCCAGCCGGGTGTTATAGATAAATGGCAGAATGGGCACTGTCAGTATAACAACGAAATCGTTGAATTGAGAAAGTTCAACCTAAGTTAACCTTTGTCATTTATTAATCGACATCCTTTAACAAAGCATATGTTTAATTTGCATTGAAACACTTTACATATTTTAGATGAATGCCGAAAACATATCATATTCAATAACAATTTTTTTTTTGTACTCAATAGTTCTAATTTAAAGCAAAAAAAAGTAATGCCAACAAGCACTTGAGCATTCTCAGCCATTAACACACTTAATTTCAGATACCCATTAAGGCAGAAAAACATATTGTATTGTATGCAGAATTTTTATTATTTGGAAATCAACATTTTCCCATTGTTTTCAATCAATTAAATTTTACACCCACTTTTGAGTCATATATGTACTCGTACGTGTAGTATATGAATACAAAAATAAACAACAAAAAAAAGAAAAGAAAAATTATGCATTTTATATGTGTATGTATGGATGTATGTATGTAAGCAAGCAATTGTTGCATAATCTAGTATAGCTTGACTTGAAGTAGAAAATGGCCATATAGAAGTGCACTTAGTCAGCAATGCTACATATGTATGTATGTACATTGCATTGGTAAATATTTAAACAAAAGATAATCTGTTTAACTAAAATGGTCATATTTAATTTGTTTTAAAACAAAAACAAAAAACAATAATCATTGAGAAAAACAGCAACAGAAATACAGAAACAAACTTTTAAACTTGCTTTATAAAGGCTGGAAAATAGTTTATCGAGGAAAAAAACTAAAACGAAACCTACCTACGCCACCTTTTAAATTTTTGAATTTTGTTAAGAGGCTGGTGTGGTAAAATATTATACGTTTTGCTGTAAGTCAAATGCAAACAAGGCGTTTAAGTCATAAGAACAATTTTTTTTGTATGTTTTTGGGTATTTTTTTTGTTTTTTTGGTTGATTGTATTATGTTTTCTTAGTTGAACAACTTAGAGAGACCTATTTAAAATCATGACTAATAAATTAAATATTTGTTGTGTGTTTTTACTCCTTAACAAAAAAAATTGTTAAACATTGTTAAACTAAAAATATAAGGACTAAGACTAAATAATTGTCTTTTAACATGACCATTAATTTTTCTTTTATAATTTTTGTTCATTTTTTTTTTCGTCTTTACATCCATGATTTTAATGCTTATTCATAAGGTTTTTTTGTTTAATGTTTATTATTTTAGTTTCGTTACCATTTACTAAATGTTTTTCTTCTTGCTGGCTTGGTACTGACTGAAACCCCAGTCATTGTTTTTTATTATTCTTTTGCTTCTCAATTTAGTTTTTTATTTTATTTTTCTAAAATAATTCCAGTAATTGTTACAAAGTTTTTTATTTTATTTTTTTTTTGTATTTTTTGTACTTTATTTCTCTACAATTAAATTGTAATTGTTAATATTTATGTGTTTTTATGTTGTTGTTTTTTTTTGTTAATTTTTTTCTTGTACCTTATTTGCGGTTTCTTATGTATGTATGTAGCTGTACAAAATGTGGGTACATGTTTAAATTCATTTGTTTTGGTTTTCTTCTAAATTTATGTACATACGTCTGATCATTTTTCATCGTGGTAATTAAGGTTTATATGCTGAACACATATTCAATATTTTATATCACATTTGTGTTGGTAATTTAAAACACAATTAAATAATTAGTTACACTAGGTACCAATTAAGATTTGGTCATATTAATGCTTATATTGGCTTTGTGCTATTGTTAGCAAAGTAACTTTAAACCGTAGGGTCCCTTTAGGTGACCTTAAACCCTAGGACTGCCTCTCTGAGAGTAAATAAAATTTCAATGAAAAAGTTTCTCAAAAATCTATCGTTCTGAGTCGACTTTAAACTGTAGGTTCCCACCACTTATGGATAAAAATAACACACACAACATAAGTGGTGTGAGAAGCTAGATCGTAATCCTGGCTGAAGGGTTGTAATGACCAATTATGCATGGAGATTTAACCAATTTTTGCTTTAGCAGAGTATACCCTTATTAACATCTCTTTGCACTCCGCATAAAGGTTCTGGCTCCATCAGCGGCTTAAGTTCTCCTCCTCACAAACTCATCTGCCTGCTTATGGATGTGAAATCCCTGGGACCCAACAGAGGGAGACTCTATTTCTCATGTCTCGCTGAATCCAATAGTCTCATACTATTTTCGAGTCAGCCTTATAAGAGACGATTGTTCGGATGTCGTTCTAACTGTCGCCATAGTCTAATTGGTAGTGTTTTATCTTATTATACTTAAGGCCACGGTTCAAACTCCAGGTCAGCAGCCTCGAACAAAACGAAAAATGAAAAAATATTTCTTCTTTGATTTCCTTTCAGAAGATTTCTGACAAAATCTCTGAGAGTAAATAAAATTATCATGAAAAGTGTCTCAAAAATATGTCGTTCGGAGTCGAGTTAAACTGTAGGTCTCCAGCACTCGTGTATAAAATGAACACACACAGCATAAGTGGCGTGAGGCGTCGTCATCCAGACTGAAGGGATGTAATGACCTATTATGTATGTTCGTCCCAGCCTTAGTACTCCCTTTGATGGCGGAATTTTTACTTGAATGATACCCAAAAGATTACACTGTGGGTTGGAATATTTCACTTTGTGATGAAGTACTCTCCTTTCTGTCCTGTTCTCAACTCTTCCGTATACAAAATAGTATGAAGTATCCTGGTTTCTCCAATCACTCTTACTGCAATCTTGTTGCAAATAATTTTCTAAAATTATAGAGCCTACGTATTCTATTTATGGGACTCTTAATAGTATGTAGTCTCCTAGTTACTTCACTCCCGTTGCGAATAATTTTCCATAATTATACAGCCTACGAATTCTATGCAAGGGACTGTTAGGAAACAGCGGCTCACAATGAACCTTGACGGATCTCTTATTAGACTTGTCTAGCCATTGTCATCAATGCCCTGGTTCTCATTACCATGTGCAACGAATTAATAATCAACAAAAAATCTCCATCACCGCTGTAGAACAGACGTAGAGTAGAATGGAAAATAAAAATTCTCGTTTATACATTAAAACATTTCTTTTTAACGTCTTATCATTTAATCTTTACATTGCTTACATAAAATTTCTCTTTTTTTAAGTAAAAAAAAAAACAAAAAATATTTTGTATAACAGTGCGTATAATTGTTATGCAATTTATTTTCTATCTGAAATGGTATAAAATTTCCATAACAATCCTAATGATTGTGTGCTAATGTTTTATCAAAACATTTACAATTTATTTTTAATGTGAATGCATGAATCTATTTTTTGTTTACATTTATGTTTTGACTAAAACGACATAATAATCATCTCTTATAACACACAAACAACAATACAACAATACAACAAAAACGAAAAAGAAATAAATATAAACATTAAAGTCAACATTAACATACGCATCATATTCCCTACTCTATCAAAGACAATAAAATTGTAACATCTTCCGCATTCAGATGCGGAGTAGACTGACACAGCAGCAGCAACAGCAGCAGCCATGAAGTGAAAAAGACCACTTGATTTACACAAATTGCAGATGTGCTTTTATTTTTATTTTTTTATCTTTACTTTAAAGTTAAAAAAAAGAAAAAACAAAAAAAAACAAAAGTAAACTCTTAGTAAACAACCTACAAACATGGCCAATATATACTACAGTTATAATGGCCTAAAAACTAGCACATACAATCTCAGACTCACTTAAACTAGTCCCACAAAATACTTTTCTCGAGTTTGTGTATGCTTCCAAAGAGAGAGAGGGAAGGAGACAGAGAAAGAGTAAAAGAGATGTGTGTGCGAAAGTGTGTAAGAAAATTTTATTGCAACATGCGTTTGACAATTGAAAGTCATAAAACTAAAATGTTGTAAAATTTGTAATAAAAACGTGACTTTTGATTAGATGACGACGATGACAACGATGATGATGATGACGGTGATGATGGACATAATGATGATGATGGTGATGATGTTGATTGTTGAAGATGATGATTGTGTTAGCAATGATGATGAGTTTCAGTTACAATTTTAATAAATTTTAGAAGAAGAGAAGACTTCCTTATTGCACGTACTGAGAGTTTGAAATCTTTACCTAAAATTATATCTATGCACTGTCTTAAGTACATGCTAATGGGAATACATTGGTAGTTACTCCTTTACCTTTAAAGAAATGTGTTAGCCACCTATGTATATAGCGAACAATACTTATTGGATTGTGTTAATCATCATTAGTTCAACTGAAATTTCTGAATAAATGCGCTTTATGACGTTTTTTTTTACCATAAAACTCATAAAACTCTGCCCAAACTTGATGAAAAATTTTAGACATTATGCTGTGAGTAAACGAATTCGTTTTGAATTAATTTCAGTTAATTTGATAATCCTTGTTCTGACTACCAATAACATAACAAGATGAATTTACAAACATTTACCATATGACAGCTTGAAATCATTTGAAAAAGACTGACTACTCAAAGAAAATCATTTCATTTAGAAATTTCATTTCCCTAATTGCTGTCAGTGAAATGTATCTAAAACGGAGTGATCTCTAAAGAGATCCGCAACAGGGAATGAAATCAGGCCTAGTACATATAATTTAATTAAAAAATTAAAAACAGAAAACGAAGACCGTAAACAAATCACTTTAAAGTCAAAGTTGACAGCAGTTTGCACTGAAAGAAATTCAGATGAAATGATCAATTCTGCTTTGCACAGCTCATAGAATGGCAATAGTGATTGTGTTCAGAAGACATTTTTATCCATAAATACCACGCATAGCTTTGATCTTTCAAAAAAATTTATTGCAGCCATCGTAGTCTAACAAAACACTCTTGATAGCAAGAAAAAGTTGAATAATCGAAGAGATGCTAAAAGACCAGACTGTCCAATTATTAGACCTACTTTGATACCATGGTTGTTGGCACTTCATCCAATTCAGGCCAAAAGAATTTGGTAATTTGATCAGCTCAAAATATACACCAAACATTACCTATTACAGAATGCATTGTAGTGCAGAATCGTTCCAAATTTGATATCCATTCATTCAGAAATGAGCATTATCACCAGCGTTGGCAGTCATTTTCTTAAAAAAAAAAAACTTTTTTATTTCTGGGAAAAACTTTTTTTACAAAGAAACTTGTTTTCTACAAATGTATTTTTAAAGGAAACAGCGGAGACCGGTGCCCTCTATTGGTGTTTCTTTGCTACTTTTGCCCGGGACTAATAAAATACACAAAATTTTATTTAAAAATGTAAATATTTCATGTTTTTGTTGAATTTTTCGAAGAAACTTGTTTTGTTAGAAAACAACTTTAATGAAAACTTTTTCGCATCTCATAAAAACTTGGAAAAAAGGGAAAACTTGGCAAATGAAAACGCTGATCATCACTGAAAATTATATTTCGTGCGTTATATTGCCCTAACAGAACAAATTTATTATTTGCAACTGTCTAAGTTCAAAGTCTCTGTTAAGTATCAACCATAAAAGGCTTCAACTTTTGATACTTTTTTTTATTTATCGTCAGCATATTGAAAACTATGAGATGACAAACTGATATCTTCTATGTCGTTCAGATCCTATAATTTTATAAATTGTGCTCATTGTGCATCATTGACACGACATTATATCTTGCGAGACCAAGAATAATAAAAATGGAAGCGAATTACTTACGGGAATAATATTAAGTTGCGTTATTAAAAAATTGTCTTCATTACAATAAAAATTAGTAGCCTAACTTTCACCCGGAATTCCTGGATCTATATACCGACGGCTCTAAACTCGATGATGGGGTTGGAAGCGGTGTCTACTCTGGGAAACTGCACCTGAACATTTCTCTCCGTCTGCCGGACTATTGCCGCATGTTTCAGGCGGAAGTGACGGCAATTAACTGGGCCGATCAATGGATCCTCGTCACCGGTGCTCCTTTCACTCGCGTCTCGGTCTTCTCTGATAGTCAGGCCACGATAAGATCTCTATCGTGTTTCGTGAATAACTCTAGGATTGTTAGGGAATGTCGCCGCTGTCTCGACCTTCTTTCTGGACGCTTCACCAGTGTTTCACTGGTGTGGGTCCCCGGGCACAGTAACATTCCGGGAAATTGTAGGTCCGACGAGCTCGTCAGAGCTGATGCGCTCCTTCCGAAATCCTCTTCAATTGAACTGGGTATGCCACTGGCCTCAGTTAAGTTGGACATTGCGCGGAAATTCTCTTGGGACGCCAACCTATCCTGGGTCAATGAGGAGTCCTGCTCCACCGCTAGACTCACCTGGCCCTTGATGGATAGAAGGCGTACCAACCAATTACTTGGCCTTGGTCGTCACGTCATCTCAACCACAGTGGCCGTGCTTACAGGTCATTGCGTTATGGGTAGACACGCGGAGAGAATGAGGCTCCCATTTAACGACTTCTGCCGTGGATGTAGATCCGCTTAGAATCAGTGCCCGTCTCTTGCTAGGTGTAGATACAGATTATTTGGCTCTCCATTTCTTGTCAGCTTGACGGAGCTATCATCTATTGATATCAAGGATATAGCTTCCTTCATCAAACTTTCTGGCTGGTTTTCCAGTGTAGGGTAGTCGTGCTTTTGATGTGCAGCCCTTGCGCTGACCAACTTCTTCCTCTTCCCTGATTTTGGTGGAACTTGGTCAGTACAGGGACTGCGTTCACCCGTGGCATCACAATAGGTCGTTATGCGTGCTCAAGTGAGCTTTGTGATATCAGAGCTACCTCTCCGACCTAAACCTAAACCTAAGCTACGAAAATTCTTCTGGACATTAAATAATAAAAACTACCAGGAAACAAAAATTTATTTCATTTAAAAATTTCTTTTGTACCTGATTTGATTTAAATACGATTTTATTACCATTGCCTTCATTTATTATCTTTACGATTTCGTTCCGCTTTTTTATTGTATTTCTTTTTATTATATTTTCGAATTTATTTTAATTATTATTAATAATACATCAGTTTCTTATCATTCGCATTTTATGTTCATTTGCTTATTTATGTCGTGCCAGAGTATTACTTTAATTATTGCATTTCATTTGCCATTAAAACGTGATAATTTAGTTTATTGCCAACGTACGAGTATACAGCATGAATTGACTGACTTTTGCATTGTTGTCGTTGACGTTGTTGTTCGAAAAACAAAAGACTTAAGAAACAAACGCAAAAAAACGCCTACAACTGCAGCTCAAGCGTAACAGTCAGCATATATGTAAACAAAAACACTTTTAAGACGATTAAACGTAGACAACAAATTAGTTGACAACCTTTATTAAAAAATTTTTAAATTATTTTTAATATTTAATAAAACTCGGTTTTTGTCTCTCGCTCGTTTTAATAGCGTTTCTCTGTAAATAAAGGTGTGTGTGTGTGAGTTAAATGCAAATCTGAGTTGTTATAGAAACGGATGTAAAAATTATTCTAAAAATAAAAACAATTATTTTCATATTTACATCATAATAATAAATAATGTAAACAATACTAGTGAAATATAACAGTTTTAAGCTTGAGCAACAAAATTTAATTGAAATTTTTTTAAATATTTTATACCCCATATTAGCATTTATTTTAGCCAAAAAGTTTAGTCATCCTTGTAACTAATAGCTCCGATAGAATATTAAATATTTTTGTTTTTATAACAAATAAATATTGCGAAACTTATCTACTACAGATGTTACAGATGATCAAGAGAGAGAAATAAAAAGAAGCAAACTGTGCCATTGTTTGAACCTTTGACTTGGCTTGTGTTTGTTTTTTGTTTTTTGTTTTTTTCAAGCCAAATTCTTAAACAAACAAGAGTAAAAATGTTTAAAAACCTAAATAAATATGACCAAAATATGTGTTACAAAATTCATGTTTTTGTTAAACTGCTTTTGTTTTTGTTGTTGTTTTCTTTTATTTTTTCTTTCAATAATTTATTTTAATGCAAACAATGCCATGTTGCAATAATTTCTTTTGTGCACCAAATGCAACACTTTAAAGTTAAATGCAAAATTTTACTGCGATTACTAAGCTAATGCGATGTCTAAGCTAATGACACTCACAGAAAAATGTTGGTAATAAGAGTAGTTTTTAATGGTATTTGGATTCACTCTTCAAAAAATGATTTAAGCAGAAAAATATAAAAATATTCTTTTACAGAAAGAGGGCAACTGCAGACATCTGGTGGCCTATTACGGTTCTGTCTATGACTTCAAGATATGCTTCGCGACCAGGCTTAGCAGCAAGAGTGTAAGGAATAACTCACAGACTACATACTCTTTTAAAAGGGAAACTATTTTGTTGTACACTTATAAGTCGAGTACAAATATATGGATAGAAGCAGAAGAAGATTGTCCTTAGTTTTACTTTGCAGAGAGTAAACAGGAGGAGACTTAAAGCCATTCAAGCATGTCACTGTTTTAGGCAATCTAAACTTTTATTGTGTAATTACAATAGAAGGAGATTTGAGTCATTCATTAGCATATTCAGCTTAGTGAAGGAATTTTTGAAGTCGCCCTGGTTTAATAGGTACTGTGTTGGCTTATTAGACCTAAAGCCCGGATTCGTATCCCTGATCAATTGTCTTAAGTGCGTCCATTATTTGTAATCCATAATGCGTTTGGATATCTTAAGCTCAACAACTTTATGGCCTTATTTCTCAGATTTTCTGGGTATATTACACAAGATTTGTGAAAAACGAAATATTCTTTGCTCCACTACTAGGTTTAAAGCAGTGGACAGTATCAAAATCCATTTCGTTCAAAAAGGTAACTCATTAGGTAGTTAGAGTATCTCAATATATAATGGACTTAAGGCAAAAACCGTCACTCTCAAATCTTCTTCTAAGTATTACTATACATACCCGCATCGTTTAGATATAAGACTGCTACAGACATACGGATTTCGTAGTCGCCCTACACTCCTTATAAATACAAGTAAACTTAGGTCTGTTTAGGCTTTGTATTCTTCAAAACTTCTGTGTTTTTCCCTCTGAGTCAAAAGCTAAAAAATTTTTGAGAATAAAAAGAGTCTGAAGTTTTGTATCTGTTCGTACAATAGCCGAGTGATTGCTTATACTGGCTTAAAACTAAGCCATGGTCTACAGGTTTCCTTAGTCTATCTTAACATAATTCAATGGACGTGGCACTACTGGCTATCAGAAGAAAATGTAAGTTTAGGTCCTTAGCTTTCGTTTGCTACCAAATTTGTGATAATTCATGCTAAACAGGCAAAGTTTTGATTATTTAAATTTAATTTTCTTAAATATCCATAAGTGGGCGTGGCAAATATAATAATATTAGAAATATTAGAATGAAAGAACACGTTGCGACCTTTTATTTGATACCAAATTTATGAAAATTGGTGCACTATTTACAAAGTTATCAGAAGTTAAAGAAAATACTTTACACATACATACCAACACATCCAACAACAAACATTTTTTGCGAAAATTTCATTTCAAAAAATGTGAGTGTTCTGCCAGGCAAACAGAATTGTGTAGCAAGGGGTTGTATGGCATAGTATTTTCTTTAACTTCTCATAACTTTTTAACGAAGGTACCAATTTTTATAAAATTGGTATCAAATGAAAGCTACAAGCTTTAACTTTCATTCTCACTATAAATATTAAAATTTTTACCACGCCCACTTTAAGATATTAAAGCAAATTAAATGTAAACTGTCTGTTAGCCTGTTTAGCATCAATTTTCATAAATTTGGTCTGCAAAAAAGGATATTAAACAACATGTGGCAATTACAGAGGCATTCTGTTCTCTGACTCTCGCTTATGAAATTCTTTAGACGACCCTGTGTAAAAGATTTGTGGACTTTAAAGTTAAACCTTATCAGCGTGCTTTTAGGCATTGTTAATAGACCACACGTCACACTACAACAAATACAAATATTTCAAAGATTGCAGCTTGAAGGACCATGTCAATATGATTTTGTGACTAAAATATCCATCACCAACCAGAAATTCATTCCATGCCAACTCTTTGAAAGGAAACAAGTGGAGCATTTGGACACTCTTCTAAAATCCTTACCATCTCATGCCAACTAAACTATATACAAAAATCATTGTGCGCGTAAGAATTATAAAAAGACATTTGGTTTGTCAAACAGATAAAGTTTGGTCACGGTTATTGCAAACAGAATTGTTTTCGCCATGCCCTTTAGATGAAAACTTTATTTCATTCATATTTTAAAAGCACTCCTGTAATCCATATAATTTCAATGAGTGTAACCGTTAAGTTAATGTTTTTTTTTACTTCTTTCCTTACTGTTACTGCTCAAACATGTCAACAAAATTTGTATGTAGATTGTCTGTTACTGGCTGCCAACAGTAACATGGAGCAACTATGCTGTGTGTAACTATTGCTGTTGGGAACAATGGCTTCCAGTGAAAAAGACAAACTTTTAAGAGAAAAAAAATTTGAAGTAAAATGAAAACTATTGTATCATGTCTATTAATATCAACACATATACACACACACATACCATATTCATAAAACAAAATACACACAATGACAACAGATTTCAATGGAAAAAAGAAAAAACTTTGCTCTCATTTTCTATAGCCAAAGCAAAAAAAAAGAATTGAAACAAAACAATGCTAAGATAATAATGCACCACATGTGGCAGGCAGTATTGAATGTTGAACTCGTCATGTGAATTTTCGTGTGTAAACTTTTCTTCAATTTTTTTTTTTATATTTCATGTTGCGTTTATTCAAACTGTTTATAAAGGAGAGCCTTTTATCCACCTTACATTAGTGTTTTGTTCACCAAAAAAAAATGAATTTTTTTTCTTGCACAAATAATTCTTTTTGTGTGTGTTTTTTTTTTTTGCAATAAAGCATGAATAATAGATTTAAAGAGCTCTACAGAAATCTAGGTACGACATTTTCTCTTTGCCCCTTTTTCATAAAAATCTCTCATAGGCTTATAACTACAATACATGTTATAACAACAATAATTATTGTTTTGTTATTCATCGTTTAAATGATTTTTATATGCAGCAGGGTACCTTTTATTCGACCTTTACCTGCAATGCAATATACAATTAGTTGAAGGCGTTTTTTTTTTTCAAATACAATTACAATTCGTGTGATTATTTGCCAATCGATTTGAATTTAAAATGAAACTAATTTTATACCACAGTACACGTTTTTTATTTGTATTTTTTTCCTACTTATTGTCATTGCTGGCTGGTACACGCCTTTTATATGTTTTTTCTTATTTCAAGGGAATTTTTTTGATTTTTCCATATTTTTATCATTTCGTATTATATGCTAAACATGTGAAACAAAAATTATTCCAAATGATTTGCTAGATTTTGCTGGCAGCGTTTGCGATATACACTATGTTAGTTTTTATTTGTTAAAACAAATGCTATTTCAAATGCAGAAATCAAAAGCAATATTTTTATTTTCAAATCTTTAATTAAGAAGACCTTAAAAATACTTTTGTTAGGTATTTATGTATGGGAGTTTAATTAATTAAAGAAGTCATTAAAATAAGTTACAAACGTTTTTTAGTAACTTTTTGATACATAATGATGACAGTAAATATCCCATTTACATGTCAATACAAAATATGATTGCCTAAAACGATGGAAGCTTATTTTGTCTCTGTAGAGTTCTATTAAATTTTTAATGTAATTTATTTAAATGAGTTTAATAACATAATATTCCCTTAATGCCGAACAATGGGTATTTCAGTAATAAGTTCTTTCATCACCAGCTAAATTACAGCAACTATATGTGCTCGCTGAAGTGTCTTGAAGTCTAGTATTGTGGAATTTGTTGGAATTTGCCCATGACAGAGAAATGCATACATATGTATATACATAATTGGCCATTACAATCCTTCATACATAGTTGGTCATTACAAACGCTCAGTCAGGATTACGGCCTAGCTTCTCACACCACTCATGTTGTGTGCGTTAATTTTATACATGAGTGGCGGGACCTACAGTTTAAAGTCGATTCCGAACGACAGATTTTTGAGAAACTTTTTCATAGCAGGTTTATTTACTCTCAGAGTTTTTGCCAGAAATCCGCTGAGAGGAAGTTGTCAAAGAAATACTTTTTTTTATTTTGTTTGATGTCTGACCTGGGGTTTGAACTTTACGTCTAATAAGCGAAGACACTACCCACTAGACTACAGTGACTATTTGACATAGAAGTAATCTCGTATAATACTGTTATCAGGCTCCCTGATAATTTATGGCGTCCAGTTGGAGGCTAGTGTAGGTATTGCAGTTACATTTAGGTAGGTAGGTAGAGGTGTATAGGTGAAGAAAAATTCTTGGATGGTCTCTCTTAGGCCACATTGGGCCCATTGTGCTACCACAGTTATCCGCTATCCCCTAGTCTCGAAACCACTCGGAGATCCTGATGAAGCGATTTAGGCTGTCATTGTCAATCCTTGACAATTCCTCCAGATCATCCATGTAGTAGGAACCCAAGTACTTCCTTCTCCTTTGGCAAAGAGCCAGGCATGTACCCAGCAGGTGAGGGACAGTTTCCTCTTCTTCCTCATCTCTGCAGCTTCTGCACAAGTCGTTAGCAAGGTGTCCAAGACCAATGCGACTCGCATGACACCGACGACTACACTGAGCGAGCCTCTTTGGAGTTTAAGTAGACTCATTGTACGCCCCTCATCCAGCCTTGACCAGATTTTACGAGCAGTTGTACCCTTGTCCGAGGCCACCCAACTGTCGTTGACGGAATCCACGATCGCATTATCAATTATGAGCTTGCAGGTCCTCATAGGGATGCAGTTACATTTACTGAACAACGAATTAACTCAAGAACATCTTCGACAATAAAAAATTTACAACAATAGGAAATTTTTGTCCAACAGACATTCATATGTATGCATGTATGTAATGAATACAATAATAAAGTATTTTAACAAATAAATTTGTTAAATTTGTCACCTTGACAGGCATTTTTCATCATTCTTCATACAGCTACTGAATTAACGTGTGCTGCTAAATAACCATATTATGAGTATATATGTACTCGTACATTGTGGTACTGGCATTAGTTATGGAATTTATTATTTCTAATGCCATGTGCGGGCTAAATGATGACAGCCTCCACTTACTCATGGCGACAAGTTTAAACAGAAAATCAAAATGCCCATATAATTGATGAAAACTGCTGAAGTTTTTTTTTGCTGAACTGGCACCACACTTTGCCACCACCTTCAATAATTTCAATCACTTTTTAATGTGTGACTTCAAATATGTGAAAGGAAAGAAAAAAAATCACAGAAATTATTTATTGCTTCGTAACGTGTGCATTAAATTAACTGATAATTTATAAAAATTGCTGTTAGTTTTGCCACGCTTTAAATTGTTTTTTTTTTGTTTTTGTTTTTCTCTTGCTGATCTGTGTATTTCTTTTAAATTATAATTTGTGTTTGCGCCTAATTAAGTTGTTAAGCTTTTGTTTTTGTTATTTTTTGTATTTTTTCTTTATCGCTTACTTTTTCAAGTGCAATATTGACTTCCTGTTTTCCCAGAAATTTAATCTCTCGATGTCATGTTTATTACCATCGACAATGTCAGTGTCAATTTAATGAAGTGAAATGAAAGGAGAAAAAGAAACCACAGCAGCATGTTAAAATTGATTGTGATTTGAAAGTCTATTTTATGATTAAAAATTTTTCAAAATTATTTACTAAAGTCGTCGATGGCTTTGCATAGGAGAATAAAATTATGTCTTATTGGAACTGAAATTTTTAATTCAATTGACGATGGATTATTAGTTAGTGAGAGTAAAGACTTAAGTGAAGGTTTTGAAATACGGCTTTTATTTATAGGTTCACAATTTTTTTTGTAATAGGTAGGTAGGTGGAAGTGGCTGTCCCCTCGATGGAGTCACGAGCGGACACACTTAGGCCGCACACAGGGCCCATTGTGATATCACAGTTCCTCATTCTCCCCTATTCTAGGTACACTTGGAGCTTCCGATGAAGCGACTCAGACTGCCAATATCCATGCATGACAGTTCATCTACAGTAATCCCTCGATTTACGTCGCAGTTGGTTCCAAAAAAAGGCGACGTAAATCGAATTTCATATTGCTTATACTACAAAGTAGTATGTTTTTAACAAGGAACTTAAAAAAGTTACAGTCTCCCTCGATTTACATCGCAGTTGGTTCCAAAAAAAGGCGACGCAAATTAAAGTTAGAGGGAACAAAAAATTTGAAGACGTAAATCGAAACAACGTTAATCGAGGCGACGTAAATCGAAGGATTACTGCTTATCCTCGATGTAGTAGGCACCCAGGTGCCTCTTTCTCCTCTGACCAAGTACCGGACATGTGCACAATAGATGAAGAATAGTCTCATCCTCCTCCTCGTCTCCACAGCTTCTGCAGAAATCATTTGCTAGGTGTCCAAGTATACAATGCCCCGTAAAAACCCCGATAACGGTGCTGAGCCTACTCCTTTTTTAGTTTAAGCAGAGTTGGCGTGCGTCTTCTATCCAACCTTCGCCAGATCTTTTTTTGTAATAGCACTTCGAAAATTATTAAGCCTTTAAATACATGCATACCCTCAGTAAGGATTATGACCTAGCCTCTCACACCACTTAAGTTGTATGTTTTAATTTAATACATGTTTAAACACGACAGTTTAAAGTCGTTCCCAAACGAGAGATTCTGAAGAAACTTTTCAAAACAATTTCATTCACTCTCAGAGCTTATGTCAGTAATCTGCTGAGAGGCAGTCGTCAAAGAAATATTTTCTCATATTACGTTTTGTTGGAGATGTCTGGCCTGGTCTAATAAGCCAATACACTACCTACTAGACTACTTACATTCCTCTAGTTGTTCAGCACGTATTCCACGCCATCAAGAGAAAACCATTCTTTCTATCATTACCATTTTATGTACATTTTGAATGTAGTATTGTGGTGTATTGTTTAAGTGCTCGTCTACAAACGCAAGCAAGGTTAGGTTAGGTTAGGTTGAGGACGTGCACTTGTCAATTAAGACATGTTCGGTACCCGGAAGTCGAATTGACGCATTGTGCAACGTCTTAGTTTCTCACACCACTTATGTTGTGTGTGTTAATTTTATACATGAGTGGTGGGACCTACAGTTTAAAGTCGACTCCGAACGAGAAATTTTTGAGAAACTTTTTCATGGCAATTTTATTTACTCGCAGAGTTTTTGCCAGAAATCTGCTGAGATGAAGTCGCCGAAGAAATACTTTTTTTATTTTGTCTTTGATGTCTGGCCTGGGGCTCGAATCCTGGCTTTGCGTCTAATAAGTCAACACACTACCTCCTAGACTACTGTGACTTCTTGCAATGTGTTTCCAAATATTTTCAACAGCCTAAGGGTGTAAAATATCTTCCCTAAACGATGAAGCCGCTGTAGTCTAGTAGATAGTGTGTTGGCTTCTTAGACTGTAAGGCCAGGGTCAAAACCCCAGAACGAAATATGAAAAAATATTTCTTCGGCGACTTCCTCTCAGCAAATTTCTGGCAAAAACTCTGAGAGTAAATAAAATTGCCATGAAAAAAGTTTCTCAAAAAAATCTGACGTTCGACTTTAAAATGTAGGTCCCGCCCACTCATGTATAAAATTAACACACACAAAATGGGTGGTGTGAGAAGCTAGGTCGTAGTCCTGACTGAAGGGTTGTAATGACCAATTATGTATATGAATGATGATAGGGAAAATATACTGAAGATATCTTAATGTTTATGTCGTAGTTATATTAATATTCTTCTCGTATCCGGTAAAAAATTATAGTCTATTTTTTTAACTTCTCCTAGGAAGACATTAAATATGTTATAATTTTTTATGTTTGCTTTTAATGTGAAGGCCATTTGTGATTCATAAAATTTCTTTCACTTTCGTTTAACTCTTGCCTTTCAAAAATATTGCAAATTTACTCGTGAATTACATCACCCGATACAAATCATCTTCATTGCCTATCATAAATATAATTATTTTAATAACAACAACAACAACAAATAACAAAAAAGTGACATTTCGGAAATTGGCAAATATTGACATTTGGCTGATCTTCAAAAATTTAACAGGCAACAGGCAACAATAAAAATCATAAAATAATATGCACTTGTAAATATACTCGTTTTATTTATTACAATTTCACCACTTTAAAACAGAAAAATGAGAAAAAACAATTGAAACCCACTACAGAAAAAAAGTTATTATGATGCCATAATAGGCGTAGGAAAAAGTGGAAAAATAAAGAAGCGAAAGAAAGAAAGACAACAACAACAAAAAAAACGTGAGAAAAATTTATAATTTATTACACATAATTTATTAAACAATTTATTTTATTACCGTGTTATTGTAAATCTCTTTTCAGTTTTTTTTTGTCTTTCTTTCGTTCCTTTTTAACACAGAAAAGTGTGTGCACATGGAAGTCATATGTTTGCATACACAAGCATACCTTACATTAGACGTCCGCATATATGATATGTTATGAATTGTTAATTGTTAAGCCTTCAAAAATAACAACAACAGCAACTAAAAATAAAGGTGTTGAACTTGCAGTTTCATTCATTCATTCATTTATGGATTTTCCAAAAAAAGTAAAAAAAATACAATTTATTATGCGCCTAACAATGATGAAAAACTGAATGAATGCATGAATGAATGAAGAAAAAAAACTGTTTTTTCTCTTTTTTTTTTGGTGTGCGAAATGATTTATTATTATATCATAGTGCAGTCCAATGGGGCGTATGAGTGATATAAAGTTGTAAATAAAAAAGTGATTTAAGAGCATAGATAAACAATGTCATTATTTTGTTCAGATTTGATGACATGTTCGTAAATAAATTGGAGTCGAAATATACAAAAATATTTTTAATATTAAAAAGAGAAAAACTTCGACTTGACCACATTAAAAATTTTATAAGCGAACAATATAATCCTTCAATGAATAATTCGAATTTTTTTACTTTTATAAACTTTTACTTCATTTTAGAAAGTGTATGAAATATAAAACAATTCAAAACGAATCTTCACTAAGATATATATACAGCAGGTCATAAGGGCTTATAAGGAAAATATTTTACATCAGAAATCAAGGCCAGTCACTGAAGAAAATTTAGAATTAGGACCCTATTAAGGTGTATTATACATGGATTCTATTAAAATCCTAAAACTTTTTCTTATTAACACTTAAATAAAAACATTTCAAATAATATTCTTCTATGCAAAAGCTGTCAAAGTAACCAATTTCCATGAGAAATCTTTTCAAACATATCATTCGAAGCAGACGTTTCACTGTGGATCCTGCCACTTGTGCATAAAATTAACATATACAAGCGTAGTGATGTAGAAAACTAGGCCATAATCCTGATAAAAACATTACAATGTCAAAAAATGCACATACCATACCAATGTACAGTTTTATGTAAAGGTTTCCTAGCTGTGGCAGGACTTTAGTTATTTAATTTTTTTTATTTGAGCCAGTAGGTATCACTATAAAGACACTTATCCGCCAACATAGGCATGCACAATTCTTCATATATCAATTTACCACTAGCCGTCCATTGAACTGCCGTATTTGATATTTCATCGCTGAGGAGCCCGTTAGCTTTCTCGTGTCATATTTTTTTTCTGCCCATTCAACAGTTGGACTTCAAGTAGGACTTCAGCCATATGTTGACTGCAGTCGTTGCATACAATTTCAGAATTCAACCTTTTTGGCGTTAAGCAGGCATGGCCTATAATCAACTTCCCACGGCTGTTTAAATCTTGGACAATTGAAAATTATATTCTCCACATCTTCTTTTCCTTGCACGCAGTTATGGCTGTCATGTCCAAACCTGTGCAAATATTTCCTGCAACAACAGCGACAACTGAAGAACTGAGTCATGTGGAAATTCATCTCGCAGTATTTGTTCTCCATCGAAGGAGGGAGAAGGTGATATTCCAGAAGGTCCATATTCTGTTCAAACTATTCTCTCACCGTGACTGTCATTTGCACATACGTAAATGTGCGTCGTTCCACAATTTTCATTGCCACAGCTTGGCCTAGGTCCTAAAGACAGCGGAACCATATTTTGCAAGACCTAAGTTCTCTTGCGAACGTATACTCTATGAACTGTTCTTGCTTATGTATTTATGTCAATGTTTTTACATGGCTCTCTAGTCTGTCTGTCCATAAAAGGGACAGGTACTATTTCTCTCACGCTTTGCATATATTTAAAATTAATCCACATGTACAATACTTTACATACATAATTGGTCATTACAACCCTTCAGTCAGGATTACGGCCTAGTTTCTCACACCACTTATGTTATATTCGTTAATTTTATACATGAGTGGCGGGACCTACAGTTTAAAGTCCACTCCGAACGACAGACATTTGAGATTTTTATGGCAATTTTATTTGCTCTCAGAGATTTTGCCAGGAATCTGTTGAGAGGAAGTCGCCGAAAAAATACTTTTCGTATTTTGTTTTATGTCTGGCTTGGGGTTTGAACCCTGGCTTTACGTCTAATAAGCCAACACACTACCTACTAGACTACGGCGACTTCAAGGCTTTACACTGGTGGCATTTCCATTATTAGATTTAGGTACTACACTAGTCCCACTCTGTGCCAAAATAGTCTGAAAATTTGAATTATAAACATTTAGGTTATCAACAGAAATATCAAAATAACTCAGTCCTGAAGTCCGTTACGGAAAGTTGTTATAGCGAATAAACAAATTGTTAACAACCCAGTTTGTAGGACTACTAGACTTAACTATAAATAGTGCTTGTTTCTTAAGTCTTTCGATTCGTTCCAGGCTGTGAACGAACCCTGGCATAATAACTTTTAATATTCAGTGGGCATACGAATCCCATTCTATGGCGTCTAAGGTTCCATAAACTCAAGACATTACTTGCTCAGTGGTTTTTAAGAAAATTATTAGCCTCCAGTGAGAGCTGAATAAAATGCCTTGTGAAACGTCAAAAAACACACTCGATCACATAAGCTTTCCAAAATAAATCAAAGTTTTTTTAGTTCTTACACTTTTGCTATAATTTCACTTGTACTGCATTGAAATAGTGCTTGTGTCTTAAGTCTTTTGTCACACTATTATTCAATCTTCTACTAGAATTTTGCAAAAAATATTTACCACAGCATTAAATGTCATTGACAAAATATTTTTAAAATTTCAATATTAAGCTTAAAAGAATTCTTAGTTTAAAGGCCATTTTTTTTTGGTCTAGAAAATTGTAGAAAATTTGTCTCCCACACTTATTTGTATTTATAAGGCAGTTTGTTCATGAAACTAATCGACATTTTTTTCCTCTTCTCTTTGCAGGTACGTTTTTACTAAAACAAATTTAAGAATGTAAGTTTAATGAAAAAAAATTCAGAATTTTTTCAAATAAAAATTCTGTTGTAGTCTAAAAACGAAATACCTGAATGACAATAGACATTCAAAGTGAATATTTAAAATATTTGTTGTGTTAGTGTTAAACTTATCACTTTAACTGGAGGCTATAATGGCGAATTCCAAAGTAGCACTTACAAACACTTATTGTTTGTGTTGCACATACAAAAATACAAATCACCTCAAAAAAAAAAAGAAAAATGCTGAACAAAAAAAAAAAAAAATTCACAGGTAAAACCAATATAAAGAGAAGAAAATAAGCGAAAATAAGTTGCATTTATAAAAACCAACAACATGACAGTTTAAACAACCTTTAAGACTTGTGTGCAAAACTTAAGATGAAATTCAGCAAAAGGAAAAATCAAAATGACATTTAAGCTGTCATTTGGACAGCTCTATTGAATAGCTAACGAATAGACCCCGTTAGACAGACAGAAAAATTATATTTGAACACATAATCAGACACCGGCAAATGCATTTCATGAATCCGTTTAATAAACTTATGTTTTATATAGACCATCGCTTTAACGTTACCATGTTACGTGGCTATTTCTTTCTTTTATTTTTGTATAGAATTTTAAATTTTCGGCTTATGTTAGTGACATCAAATAACCTGCTGTTTCTCTTTAATATCAAATTTAAACTTGCATTTATAATGCCATACACATGCAGTTTGTCGAAATTTTTGCCTGCTGATGCTTGCCATTCATTGTTGTAACAGCTTTTTTTTGACGGTTTAACTGAAATCAATTTTTAATATGATTCAATGAATTCATAGATGATTGATGTCAAAAAGTATGTGTAATGAATTATTTTTCTCCGTTTTCGGAAAATTGGACGAATGATAAAATTTAATGGAACTTCATTGGCTGTAATTGCTGTAGGATTTCCAATGAATTCCAAAAAATATTGTGTAATATTGCCAGTTAACTAGGCGGGAGATTATTAGAGTTTCAATTAATTGTGGACATAATTTTTAAAGGCAATTTGGTGTCAAAAGTACTATAATTCGACGAGTTCAGATTATATTAAAAGCTATTTAAAGAGATGATTTCAAAAGAAAAATGTTCAGTCAGCGCAAATTTAGTTCGAATTGGTGTTAATATTTTTATTGAAGGCCAATTGGCAATCGATGCTTTCTTTCGGCCACTACCTCTTACTAGTCTAGGTTGCCATGAACATTTTTTCAAACTAAACATATCATTCGGAGTTGACTTTAAACTCTAGGTCCTGCCATTAGTGAATGAAATTAACATACACAACGTGGGTATTATGAGAAGCTATGTTGTAATCCTGACTAAAGGGTTGTAATGACCAATTTAATAGTGGAAGTCGCCGTAGTCTAGTTGGTAGTGTGTTGGCTTATTAGACGAGAAGCCCGGGTTCATATCCCAGATCAGACATGAAAACGAAATATGAAAAAAAATTTTTCTTCGACGACTTCCTTTCAGCAGATTTCTGGCAAAAACTCTGAGAGTAAATAAACCTGCCATGAAAAAGTTTCTCAAAAATCTGTTGTTCGGAGACGACGTTAAACTGTAGGTCCCGCCACTTACGTATAAAATTAACGCACACAACATGAATGGTGTGAGAAGCTAGGCCGTAATTCTGACTGAAGGGTTGTAATGGCCAATTATGTATGTATATATGTATGTAAAATGAAGGGCAGCAGATCCACCTAACATAGACAGAGAATCAAAGGAGGTAAACTGAGAAAATCCTTAAACTTTCTGGAACTTTGGTAACCGATTTAAGAAAGTGAGCTTAAACGTCACATAGGATAGTATGAAACAACAACACAGTAGACATGATCCCTAGGAAACTCCCAAAATATGCGAAAGACTATCAATTTGTTAAGTAAACTGACAGATTCGCTACAAATTTTTTTTATTTTTATTTCTCATCGCTGAAAGCACAACAGGACTAGGTAATAGTTTAGATGTATGCATATGAAATGTGAACCAATCTGTATGGATTATAGTGTCCAACCTTTAATCTACCCATTTACATAGGAACTGGACTCTTGTCTGTACTTTTTATAGACCCTATGAATCGTTTAGCATCAATAGACACAATATTTTTAATCAGGGCTGTTTAGTCCTGAAAACGGCTGCACTATATCGACAGATCATAAACAGACGAAATCAAATGCCCTTCTGAGGAATATGCTTAAGCTATCACTTTTCGCTTACAATCAACCTTTAAGCGGTTAAGGTTGAAGCGGACTTGAAACTGCAACGTCTAAATGATCCAAGTCCAAGAAATACTCAATTCTCTCTAGGTTTTTGCTAGCTTTTCTGCAAACAGATGACTTAAGAGTCAGAATGCAATGCCTGGAATTATCCCCCTCCATCTTCGGATGCAAAGACAGGGTCTTAGAATTTTTCTTGTATGCCATAGTGAGGGAACTAGACGAAGAAAAATATGCCAAACAAAGAAATCCAATGCAATAGTGTGATACATAACTCCAATTGATGCTGTCCATACAATATTTAGGACGATACACATACATCAAAATTGGTCATTACAACCCTTCAGCCAGGATTACGACCTAGCTTCTCACACCACTTATGTTGTGTGCATTAATTTTTATACATGAGTGGCGGGGCCTACAGTTTAAAGTCGATTCCGAGTTATAGAATTTTGAGAAACTTTTTCATGACAATTTTATTTACTCTTAGAGTTTTGACCACAATCTTGCTGAGAGGCAGTCGCCTCAGGAATATTTTTTTTCTTATTTCGTTTTGATGGAGATTTCTGTCCTGTGATTCGAATTGTGGCCTGACGTCTAATAAGCTAGCTCAGTACTTACTAGACTTCGACGACTATGGAACGATAAGTTCCCAAAAATATCATCTATAAAGAGCTAAATTTAGGCTTAAAGCAAAATATAATACGATTGAACGATATATACAACAAAATCTGACAACATTCGAATCCTGAGTGAAATATATCTTCTTGTCTGGTCTCCTAACATAAAAATCTCCCCCAATTCTGGCAATACATCCCATGTTATTTTAGAGCTTCAATTGAAATCTCGACGTGCTTGTAAAACTTTTGTTTTACCAAAACATTTAACATACTTTCCTACTTTCTATTTTTTAAGCCACATAGCTTTGCCACAAAACTCTTCCGTTATGTCGTTCTTCTACACCCTTGGACTTTGTAAATTAGCAGCTAAAACAAACCAATGCAAATTAGTTTCGTTTTTTAAACGAATAAAAAAACATTTTTTTTTTAAATTTAGAAAACAGTTTGTCTCCAATAAGGAAACTAATTTTGTTCATAAAGCATAGCCCAGTCAAACTTTCAATTCCTTTCGCTTTACATCATTATCATTAATATCAAGTGATAGGCATAAAATGGAAACAAATGTAATTCACCAAATAATTGATCATTAAAATAGTCAACGAAAATTTAATTGAATATTTCAAACCATAAAAAAACGCTCCTTGAAATTGTCAAACTTTTAAAGCAAAAAACACTTGCTAATCTATGTACATGCCACCCACCTATATTCCTCAAGCAAGTGAATAATAGTTTTGAGTCGTTGATGTAAAATGACAAAAACGACAAAAGAAAAATGTGTCTCATAATATGCAAATTAACTTGGCACATGCTATTCATATGCTACTTACGCTATGCCACAACGTATAACAGCGTTAACAGAAACTCAAATTGAAGTATTTAAAAGCATTCACATGACTGCCCTAATGTGAAACAAAGTAATTTGTTTATCTTCATGTTGTTGTTGTTGATGTTTTTGTTTTTTTTTTTGTTTTTGTTTATTTAATGGTTTCAAACTAAAACTGACAAATTACTATTGCGGTTGCTGGTAGCAAATCTCTTTTTGTTTTTGTTTTTTTTTTCTTCTGTTTTAAATACAGAAAACAAAACAGACTTCCTTTTATAACTGCTTTAATGGCCACAAACGTTTGTTTTTCAATTTTTTGTTTTTATTTACTTTTCCAAAACCAAATGCACCTGACTGTTTCGGTTTTTAAGGGGCTTGAAATATTTGTACAACAAAGTCTCATAAAATGCGTAGGTTGCTTCGCTTGAGACGGTAAATGGCAAAGTAAACGTTTGTGGAGCATCATTAAATTATCATAACATGCAGGTCTGTTTTGTTAATGTTTTGTTAAATACAATATTATTCATTAAATTTAATAAACATTAAAGCACTTTACAGTGTTGCTGGTAGCAAAGCGTTTGCACTAAAAAAAACGATTTTATTGTTTTGCTTGTTTTACTTCTAACCATTAAAGTTGATGATGAGATGTTAATCTCGTTGATTTAAAATAATTTTGTGGTTCATTAGGCACAATGAACAGTAAATATTTAAATAATACAATACATATGTGTGTATGTGGTTGGAGATGTGTGAAAATAATGCTTAATTGCTTGGCTTACATTATGATAATAATAAATTTTTATGGAACAAGTAAATTGAAGGTGGTAAGAGGAACATGGACAACTTAAGAATGCCATGTGAAAAATAAAATACCGTATGTGTCTTAAGTCTTTTATTTATTACATTCATACATAATTGGTCATTAGAAGACTTCAGTCAGGATTATAGACCTAGTTTCTCACACCACTTATCACAACATAAATACAACATACATGAGTGGCGGGACCTACAGTTTAAAGTCGACTCCGAACGACAGATTTTTGAGAAACTTTTCATGACAATTTTATTTTACTCTCAGAGTTTTTGCCAGAAATCTGATAAGAGGAAGTCGCCGAAGAAATACTTTTTGTACTTTGTTTGATGTCTGGCCTGGGGTTTGACCCCGGCCTTACGTCTAATAAGCCAACACACTACATACTATACTACGGCGACTTCCAATTAGCAATTAAAAGTTCAACTTCTTAAAAGCGGTGACTAAAATTTAACCGTTTAGGAGATCAAAGTTTTAAAATTGGAATTTAAAAAATGACAGAACAAAACTAAACAGTCTCCTTAGTCTGGTATGTACTGTGTTGGCTTGTTAGACGTGAGGCCACAGTTCAAACACCAGGTCAAACATCTCCAACAAAACGAAATATGAAAACAATATTTCTTCGGCGACTTTCTCTCAACAAATTTGCCATGAAAAGTTTCTCACGTTAGGTCGCTGATTACAGATCTTCATTCAGATTTATAAAATTCAAAATGGCGGATCCAATATGACGTTGAAGGTTTATAAAAGTTAATCAGATTTACTTGACCGCCATATTGCATCTGCCATTTTGAATTTTTTAAATCTGAATGAAGATCTGTAATCAGATACCCCAGAAACCCCTGAGTAACAATTTTGAAGTAAATCTGATTAATTTTTAAGGACCTCCGTTATGAGTTTCTTTTTCTCTTGCACCCCTTGACATAAACCCACACCTTACTTTAAGGGTGCATGCAAATAATTTGGCTTTGGGCTCATTTTAAAGAGCAAAGATCAATTGTCAATTTCTGACAATAGAGATGGTTCTAGCATGTCAGTGTTTAGCTCTACAATTTTTCAAAAATTGCTAAAAACGCTATTTTTAGGGTAAAAACCTGACGTGATGGAAAGTTTTTAAACCCAGATTCGTGTTCAGCGCACAAAATGCCTTCGGAAATACCTGGAACCATCTTATTTGCAAAACCCATGCAGGGCTGTGTTATACATGTATGTACATATGTATGTTAATAGGGGGAATAACGATATAACGAGGTGTCATAATAATGTTTAATCGAGTGGGTTTAATCTAACAGGATATTTGTGGCATAAACTCTGAATAATTGCCATGAAATGTTTTTCAAAAATCTGTTGTTCGTAGTCGGCTTTAAACGGAATTAAATTAGCACACGCGGGATAAGTGGTGTAAGAAGTTAAATCGCGATCCTGTCTAGAGGGTTATAATGACCAATTGTGTATGTATTTTTGTAAAAGAAAACTTATTTTTCTAAAACAAATGTACCACAGGGCAAATAACCAAAAAAAAAAAAGTTTGTGTCTTAAGTCTTTAGTTTAAAAAAAACATATTTCAACTCAAATTAGTAAAACTAATAAAACAAACGATATTTTATTATCTGAACAGCATTATTTGACAACATCTATGCCAAAAGAAGACAATCTAAAGCAAAGTAACATTTTTTGTTTAACCAATTCACTGTCACTATACGCTGACACTTCATTTCCATACCATCTTGTCTCATAAATAAAAAACAATTAAAGAAAGGAAAAAAACAGATTCAATTAACAAACATTACCTGTGTAAAATACTGACATTTATTTATTTCAAACGCATTTATCTATTCTCTTATTATACGTTCATACATATATTAACTATTTCCCCTTCCTAATCCATCACGTTTAAAATGCAACGCTTTAAATACGATATACGTTATTTGCCATGTTGATTTTAATTTTCGCAACACGTTAAACAAATTAAATATCCATAATTTATCTTAAAATTTATTTTCACATTGTCTAAGATTATTTTGTCACTGTTTTTTGTCTAATTGTCAACATTTTTAAGCTACCAATTTGAGTATAAGTTTGTATAAGACTCCACCAAAAAGGTGAAAGTACTTAAAGAGCCACGCCAAAAATGCAGTTCATATCTGTATTAAATGATCTACGAATGAAACTGTAAAAACCGAAAGAAAAAAAAAACATTAAAAGACACACAAACCACATGATGGCATTTTTTGCATTTTTTTTATCATTTTCTAGGTTTTTTAAATTTGTTTCTCTTTTTTTTCAATTGCCACATAAATGCATAACATTGCGTGTGAGGTTAAATGCAGTAACTTTAGACCAGAGACCATAAAACCGTACGGCGTTATAAAACACAGTTTAAAGTATTTGAAAAACTGCAATTATTTTCATAAAATTATCTGTGAACAAAAACGAAAAAGATTTAAATACCAAGAGGGGCTGTATTATTAAAAACAATAAAATTAATCTGACTTAGTAACTTCAATGTTATACAATGCCATGAGAGCAATGACCTGATAAAAGCAAATTTTTTTTTTAAACTGTCTGTCTGGCTAATTAAAAAAAGTTTAATTAATAAAAATTTTATAAAGACAATAAAGTTAAATACCTAGTTTGATGCATATTGTATCATGTTGTAATGAAAAATTGTTAATAGGAAAAATTTTAAGGAATTTTAATGAATAATATGTGGCCTCATGTCTTGCTACATATTCCGAGTATTTTTCGCTGAATATTCACTTCAAATAAATTAATTGTTATCTGTTCCTCTTTTAGCAGCTCATAATCGATCACATCCTAATTACATACATACCTACTTAATCAATACAATCCTTCAGTCAGAATTACAACCTAGTTTCTCACACCACCTATGTTGTATTTTTGTGTTAATTAGACGCCGTAGTCTAATAGTTAGTATGTTAGTGTGTTGGCTTATTAGACGTAAGGCCAAAATATTTCTTCGGCGACTGCTTCGCAACAGATTTCTGGCAAAAACTCTGAGAGTAAATAAATAAAATCGCCATGAAAAAGTTTTTCAAAAATCTGTCGTTCGGAGTCGACTTAAAACTGTAGGTCAAGCCACTTATGTATAAAATGAACACACACAATATGAGTGGTGTGAGAAGCTAGGCCGTAAATCTGACTAAAGGGTTGTAATGGCCAATTATGTATGTATGTATATGTGTATGTATATGTGTGTGTTAATTTCATACATGAGTGGTGGGACCTACAATTTAAAGCCGATACCCAAGAACAGATTTTTTAGAAACTTTTCATGGTAATTTTATTTAATTATTAGTCAGAGTGTTTACCAGAAACTTGCTGAGAAGAAGTCATCGAAGAAATTTTTTTTTCATATTTCGTTCTGCCCAATACATATGAGTTGTGGCTTGAATCACAGCCGACTAGACTACGGTGACGTTAACCCTACTGATCCCACTAAATACAGAGCATTACCTTGGGCCAATGGATATTCGGCTAGACCATAACTTTTGCTAATTGTTCTCGCTTTACATATGATTTCTTACGCTTGCAGTTGTCCTAATAAATTCATTCAACCTCCACGGCTTCCCTGAGTGGAGGGCATACGAAATGTCCACTTTTCCATAATTCTACCGCGTAAATCAGGTTGATGACATGGGCCATGTTGGCTCTGAGGACCACTGTAATGTGTAGCTTATGAGTATACCTCTGACGAAAGGAAACGATCAAATCTCGACATTCTCGATGGCCAGATCACATCATCTTCGTGTGATATGACCATATTATCAAATCACCCGTACAGAATATCGAATGTGGCATGAGCTGTGTGATACAGAGCACCCTTTTGTTGTAACTAAAAGTCGTTGGTGTCGAAATCATTCAATTCAGGCCAAAACAAGTTGGTAATCGTTTACCTGTACTGCCGTTGATATTGATGGCGTGGGTATTATCGTCCTTAAAGAATATGGACTGATGGGCGTCATCAGTTCAAAATCTATACCAAACCATTTTTTTTTCAAGATGCGTTAGACGCTCTTGGAACTCATGTGAATTGCTTTCTTTCCAAATTCAAAATTTTGTTTGTTAACGTACCCATTCACTCAGAAAAGGAGCTCATCGCGAAAAAGATAATTTTTCAATGAAAATTATGGTCTTTTGCCAATTGCTCCAGAGAACGTCATTACCATGATGGCTGTTATCTCCTGTTAAAGTTCAAAGGTCCCTGTTAGAAGACACTATATGAATACTTATACCGAAAACTATAAAAGTATAATGGTTTCCATGGTATTTTATTACACCATAGCTAATGTCTGTACTATAAAGCTGGTGCTGATATCTCAAAACAAGATAAAGAACTTGAATTGAAAATATTTATTTTGATAAAAATTTATCAGGCAATTGCACTGTTTTGTCTTAGTAAGTTTTGTGCTGATATCTCAAAACAAGATAAAGAACTTGAATTGAAAATATTTATTTTGACAAAAATTTATCAAGCAATTGCACTGTTTTGTCTTAGTAAGGTGGTACCTTTTTATCGAAAGAAACTATTTTATAAGGCTTTTTTCTATTAAAAACCACATACCAGCTTAAAGAGGTACTACAACAGCATTTAGAAGAATATGTATGCGCTCGTCGAATGCATTCCATGCCATACAATTTTACAATATGTACCAGTTAATTGAACATTAAATAAAAATAAATATTGTAAACCGAAAAAAAATACAGAGAAAAAAGAGAAGAAAAAAAATATTATCAAAGAAAACTCGCGTGCTTAACACAAACTAAATCAGTGTTATATGGTAACAAACGTAAGTATAGCCTCATTCTATGGCTGTATTGAATCAATGAACAAAATAAATGCCTGAATAAAGTGAATGAATGAACAACTGAATGAATGAATGAACAGATAGATAGTTGATGGTGGTGTGTATTTGTATGAGTTTATTGACACCTTCAGTAACAAGCATTGTTACCAATTTCAGCCATACATGTAAGACATAAATTTTTCTATGTTTTGAATTGTTTTTATTTATTTTTTTTTTTTGCTTAACGATGTCTTACATTTTAAACTGAAATTATTACTGGTGTTTGGTATACAAGGAGCTCCAATTTTTATTTTTGAACATGGCAAATCGATGTTGAGCAGTGTGTTGTTTTTGTTATAACAGTAGCATAGTTTCTATTGCCTTGTTTTTGGTTTACCATACAGATCGGTAGATCGCAGAAATAAAAACATTAACATTGTTTATGAAGTAATAAAAATTTAATAGAAATTGTTTTTCTAAAGCCAACAACAAGTGGCCACCAATACCATCACCACCATTATCACCACCACTAAAACTACCTGCAGCTATGCTATTAACTCTACATATAGGATATTAAGCGTCTTTAGAAAAATATTGTTTTTAAACAAAAACTAGAGCACAAGGTGCAAGTAGTCGATTTTTCTTTTTTTTTTGAAATTTTCATTTTTGTTTAGGTTTTACGAAACATTATTTTGTTTTTGTTTTTGTTTTCTTAAGCCATGTAACCTAAACACGCATATTATGTTTAAAGCATAGTCTTAACAGAATAACAGAAAAAAAAGGCAACAAATATTTGGCAATTTTTTATTTTTCCTTCGTTGCTCTAAAATTGTAATCTTAACTGAACTTAAACGAAAAAAAGAAGAAATAAAAACAAAAGAGACAGTTTTTTTTTTTGCAATGCAATTCAATGCAATGCAATATATAGAGCAGTTTTGTCTTTTATTAAAACAACAGTTAGTACAAGTACTTGCAAAAATTGTTGCAGCATTGGCAACAATAGCAACAATAGCTGTTGTATGCTGCTGTATTTCAGTGTGTTGTGAATTTGAGTGAGCATGAAAATAAAATAAAAAATTTAACCGATTGCCTCATATTTCCGGCATTTGTATGTGCTCTTTTATTAACATGAGGCAATAAAATACAACAACAACAAGCAACATCAAGAAAACAAAATCAACTTGTGGTCAACTTAACTGAAGACTTTGTCTAACACTAGGCATATCTTTAAAATAAAATTACAAAAACAACAACTACAGCCACTATTATCTGATTAGTAAGATAAGATGTCACAAGTTAGCATGTATTGTAAATGCATAGCACGTTTTTAGATTCTATGCAAAAGAGTTTCTGTAGATTTACTAACTAAAGGTTCAAAAGTAGATACTTGGATCACTTAAAAATCCTTTGAATAAAAATTTTAATGACCAAAAAGCCAAACTTAAGATTGATGACATAGACATCGATAATATAAATATTCAGTCAACTAGCTTTTCTACACTGTCGTCGAGTTCTTTTCATCATACTTGAGTTGCTAACGCACGCAGATCCTTCCCACCCTAACAAACGGAAATTAGTATCAAACTCGGCCGATTTCGGCGTATGCTTATAACCGTTTTTCTCTTCTCTGAAGAATTTAACAATATCTTTAGGCGAGTTATCTTCCGCTTGCCAATCATCCTGAGCTGATGATGGTTTTTGTGTCCAGTTCAATATATTACGACGTGTTAAAGTGTAATCTACACACCATCTTTCTCGTTATCTTGTAAGTGTAGATATTTTTGGTTTGGAAGTGCGAAAATTTGCTATGTTCAGGCACTATACATACACACATAATTGGTCCATCCAACAATAGATTTCTCAGAAACGTTTTCAAGGCAATTTTATTTCCTTTCAGAGTTTTTGGCAAAAATCTGCTAAAGTCGCCGAAGAAATAATTTTTTTTCGAATTTTGTTTTGTTGGAGATGGTTTGAACCATGGTTTAACGTCTAATGGGCCAACACTGCCTATGGACTATGGACTACAGCGACAACATATTGACCCCAAATGCACGTAGAAACATACTAGACAGTGGTTAAATAATCAAAGCATAGAGCTTTGAAGTCGCCGTAGTCTAGTAGGTAGTGTGTTGACTTATTAGACGTAAAGCCGGAGTTCGAGCTAAAGGTCAGACATCAAAACAAAATACAAGAAGTAATTCTTTGGCATGAAAAAGTTTCTCAAAAATCTATCGTTCTTTGGCGACTAGCATTCAGCAGATTTCTGGCAAAAACTCTGAGAGTAAATAAAATTGCCATGAAAAAGTTTCTCAAAAATCTGTCGTTCGGAATCGACGCCACTCATGTATAAAATGAAGCACACACCATAAGTGGTGTGAGAAGCTAGGTTGTAATTTTGTCTGAAGGGTTGTAGTGATCAATTATGTTATGTATGTATGAGTTGCTAAGACACGCATCGCAACAAACATGGGTCCAGTAACCTACAGAGAGGTTGCAACGATCGTTTTTGCTCTAGAAATTTTTTACAATGTCTTCATGCGAGTTGTTTTCCCCTCGCCAATCAACTTGAGCTTGGAATTATTTTTGTAATGCCCAGTTCGTTATATTACAACGTATTAAAGGAAGGCGGATGGATTACACTCTCTTTCTTGAAGTCTGGTCTGGTTTGGAACCGAAAAAACTTTCAATATTCAGGCAACATAAAGACCTTAAATGCACTAGACAGTGGTTAAATAATCACAGCATTGAGCTTCTGCATGGATTAATAATTTGCTGAACATAAAACCGATAGAACAACCTTGATTCATCTTGAGAAGAAAAATACGCAAAAAGCTTTCCCCTTCTATGAGCCATTTTCTAGTATGTGTGCTGTTCTACAATGCCTACTACTGTTCAAGCTGCTATTTATTGTCGACTTTCAGAAACAGAATGGATACTGTTCTGTTATTCTCCGCGTTTGTTGGCGTTTGAAATCGCATCAGACTGTTGTATTCACAGTATTTTCTTTAGGTAGCGATTAGCAAAATTCTGTAATGATTGCATTTCATTTGCACCAGTTGGTGATATTTCCAATGCTTGCCTATTTTATTTGCATTTTTAACTGGCGCTCAAGGCTATCACAGGCCCCGGTCTCACTAGCAACTTTTCTCTAGATCTTGATATCCATAGCTTCTGACTTCCAAAATAAATTTACTTGCAGTAATATTAAAAAAAGCCTGTATCACTGTGGTTCATTTTCGAATAAACTCGAGCAAATCTCGGCATCCTCCGTGCATGCAACGTGTCTTACCCACAGTAATCTTTTAACCTTCATTTTCTTAGTAGCTTAAATCGCATATAGAAACAGATATAACTCGTGGTTGTATCGTATTCACCTTCAAGACACAGTAAGCAAAGACCTTTTTTTTGTCAAATGCACTAGGTACACTATTATAGTAGCCGTAGTCTAGTGATTAGTGTGTTTGCTTACTACTACATTTCCACCAAAACGGAATATGAAAAATATTTCTTTCGACTTCCTCTCAGCAGGTTTCTGACCAAAACTCTGAGTGTAAATAAAACTGCCATAGAAAAGTTTCTCAAAAATCTGTCGATCGGAATCGACTTTAAGTTGAAGTTCTTCACTAATATAAAAAATTAACATACATAACATAAATGGTAAGAGAAGCTAGGTCGTAATCCTAACTTAAAGGTTGGAATGACCAATTATGTACGTATGTATCTGGAATTCAATATTTTTATTTTCGTAGTTCTTAAAAGTGACTCCATAAGTGTTGTAGTCAGTCCTTTGTTTAAATTTGTTTCTAAGTTTCTTTTTTATATTTCCTTGCATAATTTGATTTGAAACAGTCGTAAAAAACTAATAAAAATATTCGAATGGAATCCTTGCATAAGGCATGCCAATTTGTTATACTTAGCTTATAACAACTGTAAGTACTCATACTAATACATAAACATACGATTTGAGACCCTCGTTAAATTTAGTAGACATACTAGAGACATTATGAGCATAAGGCCATGGTACATATAAACTAATTCATTGAAAATTTATTATATCGTATATCATACTACTTGTTATACTCTTTCAAGACACATTTTTTTTTTGCATACAACAACGAAAAAAATCCATAAGACTAGAAAGAATATGTTTGAATGACTGTTACAAACATTTTAAACTCCGCACTCTAACTAATATACCATTAACTCCAATACATGTGGCGGCTAATGTTTTCTAAACGAAGTGAAGCAAAGCAAAGCAAAAAAAGTCATTAAAATATTAAAACTCCTCTCGTTAGTTTTTAACTGTGGCAACACGAGCCAAATAGCAACACATTCGATCAAAATATGATTTTTTGTTTCCAACTTTTTTTCTGATGTTTTAATGGAAAAGTGAAAGGTTTCAGTTTTCGTAGGTTTTTTTTCGCCTTTTTTTCTGTTTTCCTTTATTCAACATAAAGTTGCTTATTATTTAAAATGCATATTTAATGCATCTAATGCATTGAATTCAACGAGAAAAATTATGATTTATATTCCTCAGCTATGGAAATTGACAAGCGTGTTATATGAGCAGGGAGTAGTGAGTGTACAATGTTGTATTATGACGCGATGGCGATGACGATGATAATGATGATGATGATGGTATTTTATAATGGAGTTCATAAAACAATAAATTACCGCGTATAGTTTATTTGACGCATAGACAATTAAGTTAAACAAAAGTAAACAGAAATGAGAGCTACAGCTACAGCTACAGCAAACGAGATGGTCGTAAATATCATCATCTAGTCAAATTAATGATGCTGGATTTTGTTCACTTTTTTTTTACAAAAAAAGATCTTATGTAAGAAAACTTATATGATTTACAAGAAATAAGAGACTAAAATACAATATTAGAGCGATTGTTTTAAGTTTCTATTTGTGTAAAGTGGACGTTACACATTTATGTAATTAAAGTAAGTCAGTCGTGCTAATGCGTTAAATGTTTGGAAGTCAACAACCAGAAGTTGGAGTACAAGGCCTAATCAAAATATCTTTATTAGCTCAGAATTCTACAAAATCAGAAAGTTATAGAGATTAAATGTAACAAATTTTATTATCTGAAAGTAGGTTTCAAGGCAAACCTGCTTTGGAGAGCATGTTCTCATTTAGGTCATGGGTTAGGCCTTTAGTAAACTCTTTGCAGTCTTACCTTGTTTTAGAACAGGACAGATTTTACATACACACATAATTTGTCTTTCAGTCAGGATTACGACCTAGCTTCTCACATCACTCATGTTGGGTGTGTTAATTGTATATATGAGTGGCGGGACCTACAGTTTAAAGTCGACTCCGAATGACAGATTTTTGAGAAACTTTTCAGAGTTTTTGCCAGAAGACAGCGGAGAAGAAGCTGCCGAAGAAATATTTTTTTCATATTTCGTTTTGATGTCTGGCCTGGGTTTTGAACCAAGGCCTTACGTCTAATAAGCCAACACACTACCTACTAGGCTACGCGACTTCGGACAGATTTTAACCCTACGTGGTAAATTACAAGCAAACTGTTGAAAATGATTGAATGTAGTGGTTAAAGTGTTCAAATATTAACCCAATTAATACATTGTTCCCGAATTGAAAAAATTTAGAGGCCCCAATCCCCTTCCAGAAAATGCATCTTCCACTAAAAAAGAATATGAAAAACGATCACAATTGGGGAAAAACATTTCAGGCTGTTTTGTCCACCATTAAATATATTTTTTTGCTTTTAACAATTCAAAACCTTCCTATATTTTAGTAAAATCAGAACAAACATTGCCGATTCTTCAATATGTTTTGCAAATCATGTTATAAGAACGACACAAACGTGGGTTTAATTGAAATTCATTTATATTCTGAGTGTTCAACATATGATATTCGATACAAACGTCAAATTATCTTACTCAATGGCTAGAGGACTTGCAAACCAAGATGTAAAAAAAAAATATTGTATAGCTAGACAATTCTGTAGGATAACTTATGATTCTAATCGTCAGTTCCAAGAAAAATTTTCTCTATAAATTATGGGGAATATAGTAATCAAAATAACCCTAAAAAGAGTGAGATCTGTACCTTAATACGCAAACTAAATCCGAAGTAGTTTAGTAGGTATTGTGTTGGCTTATTAAATGAGAGCCCGTGATTCAACCTCTGGCTCAGCCATCCCTACCAAACCAAAATATGGAAAAATATTTATTCCGCCGTAGTCTAGTAGGTAGTGTGTGCTTATTAAACGTAAAGCCAGGGTTCAAGCCACAGGCCAGACATCAAGACAAAATACAAAAAGTATTTCTTCGGCAACTTCCTCTCAGCAGTTTTCTGCCAAAAACTCTGAGAGTAAATAAAATTGCCATGAAAAAGTTTCTCAAAAATCTGTCGTTCGGAGTCGACTTTAAACTGTAGGTCTCACCACTCACGTATAACCTTAACACACACAACATAAGTGGTGTGAGAAACTAGGACGTAGTACAATGGGTCCATTCGACCTCCGCGTACTGTACTTGTCTTAATCGACAAGTAGACGTCCTCTAACCTAACCTAACCTAACCTATCCCGCGACTTCTTTCCAGCAGTCTTCTAGCAAAATCCCTAAGAATAAAATAAATATGCCATGAATACTTCTCAAACCTGTTGTTCGAAGTCGACAGTTAACAGTAAGTCCCATCTCTCATAAAAAATCAACATATACGACATTCCGACCCTTTAATCAGGAGCTACAACCTAGCTTCTCATAGTCCTGTTGTAAATAAATATAGCCACATATGACCATTGAAGTCGCCGTGGTCGAGTAGGTATTGTGTTGGCTTATTAGACGTGCGGCCTCGGTTCAAACCCCAGGTCAGGCATCTCCAACTGAACGAAATATGAAAAAATATTTTGTCGGCGACTTCCTCTCAGCAGATTTCTGGCAAAAACTCTGAGAAAAAATAAAATTGCCATGAAAAGTTTCTCAAAAATCTGTCGGTCGGAATCGACTTTAAATTAAAGATCCCGCCATGCTCATGTATAAAAATTAACGCACACAACATAAGTGGCGTGAGAAACTAGGTCGTAATCCTGACTGAAGGGTTGAAATGACCAATTATATCATCTGGTGACAATTTTAGCCTGCGATTAACAAATAATAATAAATTCACGCATGAAGATAGGTCAACGAAACAAGAAAAATTCTTTTTTCTTCAGAAATAATTGGATTTATTATGATAAAGCGTAGTATTAGTCACCAGTACTTATAATTTTGTTTTAAAAAATCGCCAAACACTTGAGTATAGCTCGTGCTAAAAACTACCACATTTGCTATTACTGATCATAGTTCTGAGACAAGTTATGTGTATTTTTATTGCTTGTTTTTATTTTTCGGCAAATTAAAACATTAACTCTGGTGATCACCAAGTTTTTTTTTGCGCCGAAATTTCAAGTTTTCTGGGTGGTGACAAAAAAACCAGTATGGTTCTTAAGTCTTTAGTTTTTTTATTATTTTTTTTCTTGGCATTATAAATAAGCATAGTGTAATTTTATTTTAACAAACGTAGATAATTATCGCACAATTAACTAATAAATTATTTTGGCATTTTATTTTTCAATATAAATTTTATTTATTTTCATTATAAGACCCATCATTAATAACCATTTATGACCAGTTAAACATGTTTGGTAAGAACAAAGCATATAAAAAGCCAAAAAGAGACTCCGGTTTGCGAGTTTATAGTTTTAAAGCATATGATTTTATTAGGTTTTTTGACTTTTTTTTGAATAATTAAAAGAAATGCAATTTGTTCATGGCACTTAAACGAATTTGTCACTCAAGGTTATGGTAGCAGAAAAAAAAATAATTAAAAAATATATTTAAAGAGATTAAATAGTAATTGCAGAATATAAAACGGATTTCTTTTTCTATTCATTTCATTAATTAAAAATGAAATTAATTTCAAATAAAAATTTGCATTTCTTCGTTGCTTTTGCTAAATACCTTGACCTGCAACAGTAGATAATGCCATATTGCAGCCACTTATTATTCAAGTAAAAGTTTCTAGTGTGTGTGAGTGGCATTTTGCTACCTTTTAAAATATGCAAATATGCAAATATGCTGTAATTGTTTTTAAAGCATGCAAAATTCATTGTTGTGTGTTTTATGCCTATTTAGAGAGGTTAACTAGCCAGAAACATTTCATATTCAAATGTTAACAGCAATTTGTTATGGATACGTAAAGTTTTCAATAAAATTTGCATTTCCACAATACAACACGACACACAATGTCTTTAGCATTGATTTTGAACTTTAATGATATTTACGCGTGTGTTTCCAAAGCAATTATTTGTTTGCTAATCTGCCTTCAGTTTGTTTTTAAGTAGTGTCGTTAATTATTTAAAACATATACTATACCACCATCATACAAGCGATAATAAATCATACATTTTTAAAGCCATCATTATCTGTAATATTTTTCTTTTACTGTATAATCATATGTACTTTAGTTTTTTTTTCTTTCTTCTTACCACCGGTAGTTAGCATCTGTTAAATAAATATAATGATCTTTGTTTTTAAATATTTTTTTGTTTAAATGCTTTGCAAAAGCATCATTTAAACGTTATTTAAATGCCTATATTACTGTCAATATTTACAGTTCGTAAATAAAAATATTGATTGAGTTTAAAATGACTGTAAAGTGTTTGTATAAAAACCAGAGGCATTTCACTTAATAGCCATACTTTTTTTTATTTATTGCCTAAATGACTTTTGAAATTAATATAGAAACGACATTTATTTCCCTTACATTACATGGAGACTCTTAAAAAACATTAAATATCCATAAAACTTAAATTTACAAAGCTCGAAATCTAAGTTTATGAGATGCGTAGAGTCCATAAAAATACATTCATTCTGAACAGGTATTCACAGCCTACAGGGGTCTCAGTCCCAATATTATCGACTGATACGGTACTCTCTCTGTCTTTTCCCTCTAATGTAACTTACTTTCCAACCAACAATCCAACAGAGTATACTGCATGAATAGGGGGTCTTTTTCTTTTTAAATTCGAAGAAATGTTGCATTAGTCTAGTAGGTAGGGTGTTGGCTTATAAGACGTGAAACCTCGGTTCAAATCCCAGGTCAGACATTAAAAAATTAAAATGTGAAAAAATATTTCTTCGGCGACTTTCTCTCAACAGATTTCTGGCAAAAACTCTGAGAGTAAATAAAATTGCCATGAAAAAGTTTCTCAAAAATCTGTGGCTCGGAATCGACTTTAAGCTGTAGGTCCCACCACTCATGTATAAAATTAACACACACAACATTAGTGGTGTGAGAAGCTAGGTCGTAATCATGACTAAAGGGTTGTAATGACCAATTATGTATGTATGTTGCAGTTTTCAGAGCACAATAAAATAAACACTACATGCCTCTATTTTATGTGTTTTATTTTTAAGTAAAACACAGCCGTCTGCTGTTTAAGTAAAATCATAACAAAGATGAATTGCATGTCGTGTTATAAAATCAAAACAAATTTTCATACGAATGCAATTCACTTGTGGCAAGAGAATCCATTTTGAGTATAAAACTTAAGATACTCAATTCAAACGTACAGTCATTCGTACATTATGGCTGCTTACCGAAAAATACTTGTAATACTAATCACTCTCGAGGAACTCTGCTCCTCTCCAAGGAGGATAAAATCAACAAATGATAACATGGGCAGATCTTCATAGAACAGGCGGTATTCTGTTCAAACAAAAATGTTTTTCAATCAAGAAACTATTCTCACTACTGCACATAAAACACGTGCACAGATGACTTTGTTTCTAACCACACCCGATAGACTTAAGACAGGAGCGCGAGTTATTGTACCCAGGATGAAATACGCAGAACTCACAAAGAAACTCTCGGCTATCGCCCGAATAGAAGTTTATACCTTCGAAAGATGTGCTCAATTTAACTTAGATATGAGGATAGAACGTAGCAATACTATCTGACAGTCAAGCAGACATTCGTGCACTCTAACGTGCTGAGATTAAATGAAAGGAACTATCTAGAGAAGCCCAATCGGCCAGCAAGGAAAATAAAGTTACCCTCTCTTGAGAACTTGGTCATGTGGGAGTTTTAAAGAATGAGGAAGCAGACAAGTTTTTGGGGAACAAAGCTTTCACGCCGTTGATGGGGCCAGAACTCTGTGGTAAGCCCACAGGTATTTTTAAAGGTATACTCAATTAAAAGAACTATAAAGATAGACAAAGACTCTTTACAAACCAAGTGGGTTTGACACATTTCATGTTTGACTCTGAGTTCTGTATCAGACTATCAAGAAATAAACTAAGGTTGATAACCAATCTTTTGTCGGACTTTTTTTTTTGTAGACTCATAGTACAATTATTTAAAAGGGGGCTCTCCGAGCGCAATATGTATATTATGTGATGTGTATTAGAACCTGTAAGTCATTAATGAAATACAGAAGGAACCACCTGATTGCATACCAGATGCTAGGCAGGGAACTGGCATTATTGACACCAAGAAACACCCTGAAATTTGTCAGTACAATATTCTTGGAAGATATATTATAGAGATACTCTATAACGCATAAAGGGAGTAAATAGATCACAGCAGCAATGAACCTTGAAGTCGCCGTAGTCTAGTAGGTAGTGTGTTGGATTATTAGACGAAAAGCCAGGGTTCGAGCCCCAAGCCAGACATCAAGACAAAATACAAAAACTATTTCTTCGGCGACTTCCTCTCAGCAGATTTCTGTCAAAAACTTAGAGAGTAAATAAAATTGCCATGAAAAAAGTTCCTCAAAAATCTGTCGTTCGGAGTCGACTTTAAACTGTAGGTCCCACCACTCATGAATAAAATTAACACACACAACATAAGTGGTGTGAGAAACTAGGACGTTGTACAATGGATCAATTCGACCTCCGGGTACTGTACTTGTCTTAATTGACAAGTACACGTCCTCTAACCTAACCTAACCTAATGAACCTTTCCAGCACAATAATAATAAAAATAAATCCCCAAATGCTTGTTTGAGGGCTGTTTTCTCATTAGGCGATTATCTTTTTTCCCAACGAAAAACTGCAGATTAAAGAAATTTGGTTTTCTCAATGTCTCATTTGCTTCTATTTTGTCGCAGAACTAACCAGCCCTCATCTGCCGGTTATTTATTTGTTGTACAGATAAATTCAATCAGCTGACTGCTGTTCATATTTTTTATGTGGCAATACCTTGAGTTTTTGAAAAAATAAAATAGAATTAAAAAAATGTGTAATAGAGGAATAAACATTAATTTGATGGAGGATGAACTCGAAGATCATGAGTTCCAAGTAAATGTTGAAAGAGTTTATCATGCCAGGCCTAATATTTATTTTTTAAAATATTTGTTTTCTTGATTTTATTTTGTTTTTTTTTCACTATTGGAAAAAAGCTGATTTATGGTAATAAGTTGTCACTTGAAGACAGGGTTCCCAACTTTCACAACAATTTTGAGAGGTATTCCCAAATGAAAATAATATTTTTTTCGATATATTGAGAAAACCAAAATTGTTAACGGACAGTTTATCAGTCTAATAAATTTATGTCGACATTTAGTAATTGGCAGTTTGTCGACACATTGAGAAAACGGGCCTAAGACTCCTACATATGCCGCCCACAAATACCATTATCAAGTTCTTTTCTTAAGTCTTTCGTTTAATATTGTCCCAATAAAAAAGCCTAATAATTTAATTTCTTTAAATATAATTTAACATACGTTTAAGAAATGAAAACAAATTAAGCTCAGCTGGTATTTTAAATGTAAAAAATTTATATTTTATATCTCTAGAGGCATTGGTTACGTAGAATTTCAATTGCTTTTCTGCTCTGCTTTAAAACACAACTACTACTTGGATATGCTGCCACATTTGCATACGATACGATACGATACGATAGTGGAGTATAATCCTTGTGGCTTTTCTTTACTTTTTATTTTTCTTTGACAAGCTACACATACGAAACGAAATCAGAGTAGATTGGCATGATGTTTGTAAAGCAATAGCTGCTGACCACCACAAGTGGTGTGTAGTGGTGGTTGGCAGTCTTATGAAAATGAAATCATGACAACTTGCTTCAGCTTAAAATAATGCCAATGATTTAAAGAAGAAAAAAATAAAAAAAATAGAGTGTAAGTGCACAAGAAGTGAATGTCCGCTGAAAATAAAAATCACGCAAAAAAAGAAGTGGGCCAATGGATTACATAATACGTTTTTTTTGCGAATGTTAATGGAAAATAAATAAAAAAATAAATATTTTAAGCTTTTACTGCCACTAAGAAATGTTGAGAAAACAATACAAAAGACCTGGCTTGTACTTGTACTGGGAATTTAGTTCTGCTTCAATTTTTTTCTGCTTTTTTTATTGAATTAAAATGTATTTCTTTTAATACTAAAAATGATCTTTGGTCATGCTATAAACAACACCATACAACTGTAAGGCTTACAATGCACGAAACCACGCCCAATCTGCTGACAAACATTACTTTAGCTATTGCTATTGTAGTTGGCGGCAACGTGTTTTATATTTAAAAAAAATTGATCACTTTCATTTGATTTACAATACAAAAGTTATAAAAAAAAAATGTAACAAAAACCAATTCCCAACAAAACTGCATAACTTTTAAGATTGTTTTTTTTTAATTCAAAAGCTTAAGCCTTTGATGAAATACTTTAAAACATTGAAGTTAGGATTTAATAAAAAAAATAATAAATAAAATACGTGAATGAACGTTCCACTTTGTACACAATCTCTGTAACTCCACAATAAAAAACAAAAAACGAAAAAAAATTAAAAAGCAAAGTAGACCAAACCCTGTTTTTATTTCAAAATTGGCAACCCGTACTTAAAACTGCCAAAATTTAATAATATTTCAGGTAATTGTTCCCCAAGTCTAAGGCTTATGCCTAAGTTACCTTCAAATAGTATGAAATTTTATTAAATTCACCTTTTAGCCATCACGAAGTGTGATGTTTAATGATTATTTTAAAATTTTTAATTTGCTTTTAAGCCACACACACTTACAAAACTAAGTAATTTTAGTTTTTGGAATGAATTTCTTAAGGAAATGGATTTTTTTAACTTTAATTTCTTCATTTACTTGCTGAAATTTATTAAGTACAGCAGTATCTTAATTTAAGAAAGAATTTTCAACCTAAAATTCATAAAAAAAATCGTATTGATGGGCACCAAACTTTCAGTCTTATTAAACAAAAATTATTTTCAAGAATTTAATTTCCCTCAATACCAGCGCCGATATTAAACTGCACTTCTTATGTAATCTTGAGTATGATCTTCAATTTTCTTCGTCTCTTTATTCATGCGCGAAGTATTGGTCTGAAACACATATCAAACAATTCTGCAGCAAATATAGAGACAAGAAAGAGAGGGAAACTGTTCTTCACCTACTGGGCACGTGCCCAACGCTATATCGGAGCAGGACACTATGCTCTCTATTATGTATACAATCTAAACAATCTATCGGTAATGGAATTTGGAGTTTCAGCCTCTTCATCAAAAGCACCAAATGGTTCCACAACGAGGGGAAATTGATCTTTCTAAGCTTTCAAATCACAAGCTACCTACTTACCTAACAACCTACCTGCGTGCTTTTGAGTAACATATGGCGATCACGAAACATCTTCCGCCAGACTTGTACTTGAATTTTCACCTTCCTGAGTACAAGAATTCGCCGTAGCCTAGTGGGTAGTGTGTTAGCTTATTAGACGTAAAGCCAGGGTTTCATGCCTCAGGCCAGACATCAAAACAAAATACAAAAAGTATTCCTTCGATGACTTTCTCTCAGCAAATTTCTAGCAAAAACTCTGAGAGTAAATAAAAATTGCCATGAAAAGTTTCTCAAAATCTGTCATTCGGAGTAGACTTTAAACTGGAGGTATCGCCACTCATACATAAAATTAACACATACAACATAAGTTGTGTGAGAAAACTAGATTGCATAGATTGGTCATTACAACCCTTCTGTCAGGATTACGACCTAGATTTTCATACCACTTATGTTGTGTGTGTTAATTTTATACATGAGTGGCGGGACTTACGTTTAAAATCGACTCCGAACGACAGATTTTTGAGAAACTTTTCATGGCAATTTTAATTATTGTCAGAGTTTTTGCCAGAAATCTGCTGAGAGGAAGTCTCCAAAGAAATACTTTTTGTATTTTGTTTTGATGTCTGGCCTGGGGCTCGAACCCTGGCTTTACGTCTAATAAGCCAACACACTACCTACTAGACTACGGCGACTTCTACTCAAAATTCAGAGAAAACATTACTTCGTGGCTCTACTGCAGGCGTCTAGGTTTACAAAAAAACGGTCAGGTTTTATAATCGGTTTGAATGTGGGAAGATGAGATGATGTTCAGTAAGAGAAGTTTAAACCAACCACAGTTTTATAGGCTAAAATCATTTTATTACAATCCCTCAGTTAGGATTATGGTCAAAAGCTGTTAATGCTCAATACGAATTTGTATTATTGACCCGGAATGTAGGTTATAATATAATAAAACTAGGTCTTAGTTCATTATTATTAAATAATGTTGAAAAGAAAATTGTATTTGTCTAAATTTTGAACAAGAATTTTTACTTGTTTTTTCACTACTTCAGAGTTGTTATATTTCCTTTTCCTATTTGAAAAATTCCACTACACCATAATAATTTTAGGCCATTTTTCACGTTTGTTAACTTTTCTTTTACCACTCAATTGTTTGCGAACATGCCATTCTGACACCTACTGAACCAAATCATACCCAAAAACATGAACATTTTTTAATCCACTTTTGTACAGACACTACAGAAGGTGTTTATTAGCACAGTAACATATTTTTTGTATGGGCAATGCGTTGCATTAATACAAAAATGTTTACAACGAAAACACAAAACCGTGTGCCTGTCACCAAAAATGTTCGAATTGTGGTGATTGAAAGGTTTCATTAAAAAAAAAAGTAAAAATATTTACGATGGTAGAGTAAAATATCAAAATTTTCTAAAAAAAAAAATAATAAAAGAAAATTTAAAATAATTAAAAAATATTAAAAATTATGGTGCAATTAGAAAAAAAAACAGCAGGAATTTCTATGAAACAATTTTTGCTTTTCCTTATGATATTTGTTTTCATAAATTCATATGACACTTGTCTCATATGGAAAATATGTATGAAAATATATTGTAACAGTAAGCTACCCCCACGCAATTTCATAATATTTTCATTGTGTGAATAGCACAGAGATATTATGGATATTATATGCATGTATTTCCTAGAAATATTTCTTTTATTTTTTTGCATTTTTTACTGTTACATATGGTATTCCAATTACAATCAATGCCATTTTTACGTGAGTATATTATAAATAAAGCGTTTATTTATAAGACATAGTCTGTCACAACATAATTGTATTCATAGTGAAAATAAACAGGGTATTCCATTATTACAACATAATACGGTGTTATTTGTAATACAAAATTGGTTTGGTCAACAAAACCCATTAACTGGTTATTTTTGTTTCGTGTTCAATATTTTTAAAATCATGTACTTTTATGAAATTCTGAATTTCATTTCATATTTAATTCTGGAATATTAAGAATGATGATAATAACGATGGGAATTTATTTCTAAATGGGGTCATAAATAATGGGATAGGTTTTTTTTAAAACAATGCTGGTATTCGACATGAAACACTAAATTTAACTGTCGGATCCTGATTGATCAGCATCGAGGCTTGGCTTTAAAGTAAGACTTTCTCGAATCAAATTAAAAACGAGTTTAAAAATTTCATAAATCTTGTGATCGATTTGATATCTGATATCAGAAGTTTCTCCATTATGCTAACGAGAAAGCGTAAGCCAAATAAGAGATGTCAGCATGTAGCCACAAAAAGACGAAAGTCTAAATAATAACCTTCATGCTGGCAACTAAGGTAGCAGTAATCGTAACCACCCTTCAATTTTTGAAAGTTTAGCTAGGGTTTCGAAAAAAAATGTTCAGTTTTGTGCATAATTCTCTCATTTAGAATATACCACTTGACTGTTAGTTTTTAAGAATATGATAAAAGCCGTTCAAGTCGCCGTGGTCTAGTAGGTAGTGTGTTGGCTTATTAAACGAAAAGCCAGGGTTCGAGCCCCAGGCCAGATATCAAAATAAAATACAAAAAGTGTTTCTTCGGCGACTTCCTCTCAGCAGATTTCTGGCAAAAACTCTGAGGGTAAATAAAATTGCCATGAAAAGTTTGTCAAAAATCTGTCGTTCGGAGTCGACTTTAAAGGTAGGTCCCGCACTCATGTATAAAATTAACACACAACATAAGTGGTGTGAGAAACTAGGTCGTAATCCTGACTGAATGGTTGTAATAACCAATTATGTATGTATGTATGATTTAACCAAGTGCTTCAACCCATCATATGGCTTTAGCTGTAAATATATTCACTTGAATTAGGTCTTCTTTATATAGAAACCAAGAGTCTCACACAAATTTTCCTGACTTCTATCCGCTATAAGCATCACCAAACCTACAATTTGTAAATTTGTCATATGATCTTAACTTCTAGGCTGCTCTACAATTACTTTTGCATATGAGTTGGATTATTTCTAATATTTTACATGTTTTCTGAGAAACCTTAGTTTTTTTCATGGAACAACTATTCTACTGCAACTATACTACTGCAATCATTATAATTTCGTACAACTTAATTCTCGTTTCGTCTTCTTTGGAATATTGTGAGTTCCTAACACGACAAATTCTTGTTAAAAGTTTGGTCCGGTTAGATTATGACAAACTACTCCTTGATAGTTGTTTTGGTATAAAACATGACTATAACATTTACTGCTGCATTAGGCTCATCCTGGACAGTACATATCCAACCTCGACAATCAAAGTTCATGTAACTTGAATTGAATTGCTGTTATTCCTAAACTAATCCATCTCTATGAGGACCTGCAAGCTCATAATTGATAATGCGATCATAGATTCCGTCAACGCTGCCTAGGATAAGGGTAGAACGGCTCGTAAGATCTGGCCAAGGCTGGATGAGGGGCGCACAATGAGTCTACTTAAACTCCAAAGAGGCGCGCTTAGCGAAGTTGTCCGTGTCATTACGGGGCATTGCATTATGGGTACGCATGCGAGGCGCATTGGTCTTGGACACCTTGCTAACGACTTCTGCAGAAGCTGCAGAGATGAGGAAGAAGAGGAGACTGTCCCTCATCTGCTGGGTACATGCCCGGCTCTTTGCCAAAGGAGAAGGAAGTACTTGGGTGCTTACTACATGGATGATCTGGAGGAATTGTCAAGGATTGACACTGGCAGCCTAAATCGCTTCATCAGGAGCTGCGAGTGGTTTTGGGACTAGGGGATAGCGGATAACTGTGGTAGCACAATGGGACCAATGCGGCCTAAGTGATTCCATCCAAAAATGTTTCTTGGATGGGCAGCCATCTCTACCTACCTTAAACTAATTGTCCTTATTGTTTATTGTGATTTCCATTTCTCTTTCTTCATCATCGACACTCCAATAGTTTGCCGAAGGCGATCTTTTTGACTTGGCCTCTTGTAGCATCAACCAACCAAATGGTATAAAAAACTTTCTCATAAAAAGAAATCTTCTCTTAATATTATCGGTAATAATGAGAACTGAAGTTGAAAATGGCAAGAAGATGTGGTTACCAAGTCTTACATCGTTGGTAATTAATAGTTTTCTGAAATCCTTGCTTGTTTCTATTGCGCTCGATGGGTAACTCATGGGTATATCATGCAAATAAGTGAAATCTCTAGCAATGAATAGTTATTCGGATTATTGTTCCTACTAGTAATCACCTTAATTTTGTAAAGATAGTTTTAGTTTTAACTGCCATACAGCGCCATAATGCCTGCTTACAAGCTAGGCAAAGAAGTAAACAAATTGTTCTCATCCTTTATTCAGAATATTCTGTGAGTCGGCTTTCTGATTATTGAAGCACCATCGCCTCAATATCGTAGATGTTGCTGGTCGCGAATCAATAACAGGACTGCCATCTGTGTTTGTTTACAAATCATGAGATTATTCATGTCCATATGTTAACTCAGTTTGCTTTCATTACTACAGTTTATAGTACCTGATATGCACCCGCTATAGAAGTCGTCGTAGTCTAGTAGGTAGTGTGTTGGCTTCACAGACATCAAAACGAAAATATGAAAATATTTCTTTGGTGTCTTCCTCTCAGCAGATTTCTGGCAAAAATTCTGAAAGTAAATAAAAATTGCCATGAAAAGTTTCTCAAAAATCTGTCGTTCGGAGTCGACTTTAAACTGTAGGTACCGCCACTTATGTATCAAATTAACATACGCGACATAAGTGGTGAGAGAAACTAGGTTCATAATCCTGACTGAAAGTATGTATATATACTCAATATATAGAATTTATAAACATTATTTTTCCTTTTTTCTCTGCCGTGCTAAATATGTGTATATTAGATTAGATTGGTATGTTAGATTTGTATTTATAGTCGCTAAATTCGATCCCAGATATTCTTCTGATTGCAGCACCCTGTTAGTAATTATAAAAAGTAATAAATACTTATACTTTAATTTTTTGCACATTAAACGAATTTTAATATAATTTCTTTGACATAATAAAATCAAAGCAAAAACAATATGAAAAAACAAACATTTTTTTTATAATTTCACTGTCTGCACAAATAATGGCGACAACAGCAGCAGCATACAAGTGGAAAATAAAAAAAATCGCAAAACATTTAAAGTCAAAAGGCATTAAAAATATTCAAATCCAACAAAGTCTGCCTGCACACAATGCAAAGCAAATAATATTTAAAATAATACAATAAAACCAATAACAAAAAATCGAACGATAAAAACAATAACTGTAATAATAATAATACAAATACAAATAAAAAATAAAAATAATAAAACAAAAGCGCATTAGAAAAATCAACATACGAGTGTATAAACCACAAGAAAACAGGAAATATTTGAAACTTTGTTAGCTTTCGTGGTGATGTTAAAATACAAATCCAGAGTCCAGAGTCTGTCTGCTCGTATACCATATGTCTGTCTGTCTGCATATTTTTCTTGATATTATTGCTACACTATTGACTTGGCTGTAGATTTTTCATTTTATAATTTTGCCTTCAATAAAATGTGATTTAGTTTTGCTTAATATTCACAAATAAAAACAAAACAAGCGAAAAAAATAGAAGAAAATGCAATACAAATGAAATGAAATGAAAAGAAGAAAAAAAGTTGCATAATAAAATGCTTAAAGGCCTTGCATGGTTTTTCTTCATAACTTTTGCTTTCGTTAAGCACCAGCACCAGCATCAGCAGCAATAATCCTTTACATCGTTAGATGGATGGCATATGGATGCCATAGAATGTGCTCCAATTTCAAAATTCGTAACACATTCAGCTTTAAAGTTTGCTGAAAAAAACTATTGCCATAGCTATGTTATCTGACATCTTGTAAGCAAAAAATAATGTAGGCTCCTCTTGCTTCTCCTTTTAGCATCAGCTGTTAGAGGTTTGTGCCTGTTATGGCCAGAGTAGTTAAGAAGCCACATGTTTTAAAATCGTTTGTCTTTTTTCTATAACGAACGATAAATATTTGTAAACTTTAATGTTTTATAGGTTTTTGTTACACTTTTTTCTTTTTTTATTATTGTTTGCTAACGAGTCGAGAGTGTATTCGTTTTCTTCTTTCCATTCAAACACTTTTCATTTCTATTAACGTTTGCTACTCTTTTTCTGTTTTTTTTTTCTTTTATGGCAGCCAGACATTGACTAGCTTTACCCCATAAATAGTTTGTTGAGATTTTTTTTTTGTTTTTTTTTTTGTCTTTATTACTGCTAACCAGCCATTTATTGTTGGTTAGTTAGTCTAATATTTTAAATATTTTAATTTTTTTTGTTTATCCATTTAGCAATTGTTATTTACGTTTAAACAAGTTTATTTAATTAAAGTACTTTAATGATTGTGTGGTTATTTATCGCCGATTTTCTTTTAAGTAATAAATTGCATTGTAACAATTTTGAAAAGAAATTTTAAGTGGAGCTCTATTAGAGTTGAAATAATTTGAAATCATTTCATTCATATATCCGTTGTTGTATTAATTTTATAATTTTATAACCTTCAATAAAAACATTATGAAAAGAGGGAAAAAATTTTATTAAGCAGCAGCTTTTTAAAGGAGATCAATTTCTGTGTCGAATATCTTGTTTTAATCCCAATGAATCAAGTGCTAAATTAATTGAAGAACAATTCAAATTATACTGACAACACGCTTCAGACTTTTCTTGCAAAATATTAATTTATTCATCCATAACAAACATACCGAGTATAGCGTAGGCATGAACCAAACTTTGTATGAAAAAGTTAATGCAGAAAATAAATAAACATTCTATGATTTGAAATCGAAAAGGTATTGCGGAACTGTAGTCAAAGCATTTTTTATTAGTAATTAAACTGAAATGGTAGGATATCTTTATAAAAATGTTGACCTAAATTTAACAGGACTCCATGAAAAATGCTGTTGTGACATAAACAATTTCAAAATGGACAGTAAAACATTAAAGAATACACTTTGCAGACATATTTACTCTTAACACGACAAACATAATTACTCTCAACAACTAACACTCACATCACCTTAGCCAAACATCAAGGGCAATCCCTATTGCCAACACAAGGCAAAACTGTATTATCAGAAGCAAAATAAATGCAGGCATAAGAAAAAATGGAAAAACATCCATATTGTCACCGTAGCAAATGAAAAAGTACCTTTTAACACAGTTAACTTTTTCAGCATACTTTTAATGAACACTTTTTAGGCTAGACATGTAGGCATGCCGAAAGTATCGTCATTCTTAACAACGACTTCTGTAGGAGCTGTGGATTGTCTTCCACCTCATGTGTCAGTGCCCTGCCCTTGTCATAAAGCGATGGAGGTTTCCGTTCTTCTGATAATGTCTTCCATCTCCTCCTCCAATTCCGTTTCTGTCTTCATTGACCGAGCTCTCTAATATAAAGATTGCTACAATAGCAAGATTTATTGTGGACTCGGAATGGTTTTCTCTAGGAAATAGTTGACCTCCGGGTAGAATTCATTATTTTATCACAATAGGCTTAAATGCTGGCCTAAGTGCTACCTCTGCCATCGAGGGGGTCTGCCACCTAACCTAACCTTTTAGATTAGACCTGCAGTCAATTAAATGCAAATCTCAATATTCTCATGTATTCTTGGGAACAAAGAAGATACACGGAATGAGTGAATAGGTGACTAAGTCTTGATGATGTACGCAAAGAACGCCCCAAACATACTATTACTGCAAAAAACATCAAAAAACTCCACAAAATAACTTTGAATGGCAAAAAATGTAGTTGACTGACAGATTTGAGGCTCAAAACATATCACAAGACCGTGTGGAATACAATTGGGCATCGAGCAAGATTACAATTGACCAAAACCAAAAACGAATTGGTAATTCTAAGTAATGTTTAGGAGTTCTCCATCACGCAATACATAGATATCTGATGAATAGTCCATCATTTCAAACCAGAATGACAACAGACGTCGTACGAATGGACTGGACATGGGGGAAGGGGAACGACTCCAATGCTTGCAATCTGTTGCCTGACAAGGTTATAGCAGTAGTATTTTAGAATGGCTATCGTGTCACATTATCTTGAAAAAGCAAAATCAATAAGAATGAAATAGAGTTGTTAAAGCTTTTTTTCATAATTGGCTATGAACTTATCTGCTAAACTGTTACAACGCCTGAACACTTTCATGTACCATATACGTAAGCCAGTGTTTTGGAATTTAATGTCCATAAAAACAGGTTTTCTTTACTTACTTGCTTAAAATTTTCATTACAACCCTTTAGTCAGGATTATGATCTAGCTTTTCACACTACCCATGTGCTAATTTTATTTACGAAAGGCGGAACCTAGAGTTTATGGCGGCTTTTCCGAGTTCTTATCAGAAGACCTTCAGCAGTCGAAGAAATATTTTTCATATTTTGTTTTGTTCGAGATTTCTGGGCTGGGATTTGATCTAAGGCCTCACGTCTAACAAGCCAACACACTACTTATTACATTACGGTGAGGCCAAGAGTTTTTCTTTATCTGCTCTATTTCCGTAGTTTCAGCACCGTGCACTGTAGATTCTTATGTCACAAGTTTTTTGTGGAAGGACCTAAATTCGTATTTAAGCGGTTACTCTTTAATCCTTCCAATCTTTACAATTTTCAATTTAACATCTCTTAATTTTAATTCTAAAATAATGACTTTTTAAGTGCCAAACTTTAATAATGTCTTACCAAAAATGCCCACTTCTACCAGCCAACTACTACCACAACTTTTTTAACACTTTTAAATTTAAAACTCAAATTTAAGATCCTATTTTTGTTTTTAAACTCTTACTAACTGCTCTAATTTCATAAGATTATTTCTGCTGTTACTAGTTTTACCTGATTTTTAGCACAACGTGCAATTTTGCAGTCACAGCCTCAGCATCAGCAGCAGCTGTTTGCATGTAATTCATCTAAAAAACACAAATTTATTACTATTAACCTAAATTTTGCTATCTAAGCTAGAAAACAAGATATTTTTAAATGCAATCTGTGAATTTTAAGTTGTGATCTTTTTTATTTTTTCAAAGATTTCAAAAAAGTTTACCGACCCATTAATGAGATGCCGAAACATGTGGTTAGTTGGTACAGATTTTTATTAAATTAAACACTTTAGATTGAAAATTATAGAGATTTTTGCATTGCAATAAGCAGATACATTTTTTTGAGATACAATTTTAATTTGAATGAAATTATTTTTTTTTTTTATTAAATAACTGTAATAAATGCTAATTTATAAAAGCGTTAAATTAAAGATTTTTCATAATTTTATGAATGAAATTATATTTATTAATAACCGTCGATATAAACAATAAATTTTATGATGTTTTTTATTAAAAGGAAGAAATTGTGATTTTTTTTTGTTGCGTTTTTTAATTAAATGTGAATCAAGCAACTCCAGCTGTCATCTAAATATTAAAGCTATTTATGTCCGTTTTATTAATATTCCATCTTGACAATATTTTAACGCAAATGCAGTATAGGCATCGGCTAAGTAAAGTGAGAAAAATGTACACAAATAACGAAATTTAAGTTAAATTTTGAAGAGAGAAGGCATAGTAAAATGAACTGTTCAAAATCGTTTTTAATGAGTTTGACGTCTTTTCTATCGATCAAAGCAGACTGTTTGTAAGTACCAAATGGTACAAAAATTCATAATATTGGATCCCAAATTGGCAAAGTTTGTCCATTTGAGAGCAATAGATGATAAGATGACAATCCCAAAAAACATACACACTGTAAATTCTGCTTTCACCGCCGAGGTTAGAACCAGAGATCAGCAATGAATCGTTTTTTCGCTACTCATAAGTACTCATGAAATTTTGAATATGAGTGAGTCACTAGTATTAAAATTCAACTACTCTGACTCCTTCCTGCTCACTACAACATTGATTTATAAGTACGGGTTGCAATGAGTTTGAGTACAACATCGAACTCCACCATTCGAAATATGTTTGATTCATATGCCTACTCATTCAGATTCATAACTTTAGAATAATTCTTATAATACTTATAAATGATTCGAGTGACTCGAATCATTCATCAAAATTTACAGTCTTAGTTGTTGTTGCATTTACAAAAGAAGAAGCAACAAAAAGACAAAGACAAGCAAAGCAAACACACAACCTTCTAGTGAGTATTGTAGTGTTCGTACGCAAATCATACTTATTTTGTGATTCTTGTAAATGTTGAGTAAAGCAGAGTCGAAATCAACAACATCATGATCATCATGAGTACGATGAGTACTTTAAACTTTGAATATGAGTAGTATGAGTATGATATTAAAATAAGTATGAATGCGTATAACTATCATAAATTATGAGTATGATTCAAATCTACTCATCTTTTTGAATACTCCTTGCTGATCTCTGGTTCGAATACAAGAGCTTTTGCTTGACCTCAGATTGTTTCATCACTGTTTAAGAGTATTAACACGCATATTAATAAGCACTGTAGACAGTGATACACCCCTCTATGACGATGCTATCGACAAAAACATTATAAAAGTCCACAAAATAATTTTGATGGATCTCAAAGTGAGTTAGCAGATGCTCTGAAAATATATGAGGAACATATTAGGCATATAGTGCATAAATATTTAAGTAAGCGAAGGCTTTGTTCGAAGTAAATGCAACGCGAGCCCGGTTATATGATGAGGGTCAAATAGTGTGTGTATAAATGTAGTACATAAAGTGTCTTAATTGATAAAATGTCTTGTGATGGTGCATGATAATGATAATGATGATAATGGTGATAATGGTGATGATGATGATGTTTTAAAATGGACACTGCAATTAAAATGTCAATGAAATCGATCAACAAATGTTTCGCTTTTCTTTGGAAGAAAAAAATAAGAAGAGAGAGATTATTTCTATCTCCGATTTGCATTACAAACTTTTCTTTGTAATATATGACAGTATTTGTGCCGCAGTCTTAGCAGCATTTATATGAAAGGTTTCTCACAATCGGCTAAAAACAACAACCGGTTGATAATTATAAGCAGTGTTTGAAGCTGTTCCATTATAAATGAATTTATCCTGCAGCATCTGATAATTTAAAACGTGGCTTCATCATTTCACACCAAATTCTGAGCGGATTACACATGCTAAGACACAACGGTCAGCATGGTAGCAATCTTATGACACCAGTACCTTGGTACGTGCATGATATATCACCAATATATCATCAACTTTTTAAAAGAAAAAAAATGATCAACATTGAGTATTACAAATTAAGGTAAGAACACGCCGTACGTAGTTCCGTTCATTTTTCGTTCTCCTTGTGTATGGTTAGGCACTCGCTTAGACGGTTGTTCTAAAGATTCCAATCAATTGTAACCCTGGTTGTATCACAGAATATCTGCCTTCACACCCGTCTTTGAAACTCGAACTTAATTTGGGTCTGCCAGTAGTGCTGAGAGTTGAGTATTGCCAGGAAATACACTGAATTCCACTCAGACAGAAATTGACGGATTAAGCAGGTCTGTAATACAGTATTCATAATAATAAAAAAAATTAATGCCATACTATACCATGTACATTACTGTAATGGTTAACCACAAACATATTTCACTCCAACGTTTTCATGAACTATTAAGGCCTCATAACTGCCTAAGAGATACACACAGTTACTATATTATACGTACGGTTAAAAAATTGCCGAAATTTTTTAACTAATCCGTTTTCGTTGAAAATCTTTATAGTTTCCTTGATGTTAAGACGGTTAAAAAATTTCTGAAATTTAACTGAATTGTGGCCCTGCACAGGCCCACAAAGGTATGCATCCGATTTACAAATTTCACAAATTTCTGAACCAAAGCAAAAGACCGTCTTAAAATCGAAGAAAGATGTCAGACAATTATAAATATTTTCAACGAAAACGGATTAGTTAAAAAAATTACTGAATTTTGTTATCCGTATGTATACTTCTGTGCCTATGTGTAGTTGATAGATGAGCATATTTCGATCGTCTTACAAAAGTATGTACCAGCTTGCATAGACAACCGTTTCATTGAACGTAAATTTATCGCATGAAACTTTTATTGTTAGAAGTATATCGTTCTACTTTTTATACAATATTTCATAAAAAATCTGTTTCTCTTTGTTTTCTCCAGAAGTATTCCTCAATAAAAAGATTCCATTTCAAAGTTGGCACTTGCATTAGAATTTCTATTTTTTTTTTTGTCATTTACTTATGTACATAAAATTAAATTGTAATGAAACGTTTATAATCATATCGTTAACTGGTTAGTTTTAGGTTTAAACAAATATGAATGAATGAATGAAATAGCTGAAGCAAAAAATTTAAAATTGACAATAAAAATACAACATTGTATACAATAATCTTGTGAGAAAATTGTTAATCCTTAAAAACATAAATAAACGTGCCATACAACTAATCTATGTGGTATGATTTTTCATAACATCTTTATGTTTCAGAAAAACAAAAAAATCAATTCTTTTTTTACTACCGAATTCTTTTCACAACTATGGCCTCCTGGGACTATGCATTCAAAATTAAAGCACACATAAAGTCACAGTCGAATACAAAAATTCCGCAAACATTTTGGAAAGAAAAAAACAAAAAAAAAACGTCATTTTCCAACCATAAATAACGCTGACACAAAAATAACTTTATTACAATCAAACAGTTATAATAGAAAGACAGAATGATAGAAAAATAAATACAAAAAACAGCAACAAATGAACCACTTTATTTAAAAAGGTAAAAGCTACAGTTTAAATCCCTTAAGAGTTATTGTTGGTGGCAAAATAGAAAACGTTAAGGAGCACGAACATGACTAAGAAAAAAATTGGTTTTTTTTCACAGTTTTTTTCATTTTGTCAACACATGCAGGATTTGCAGAAAGAAACTTTAATAAACATATAAACGTTAAGGTATTTTTTTTTTGATATATTTTATGTCTTTTAAACCCGATTATATCTGGTTATAATGACGTTTGTTAAATGGAAACTAGTTAAAAGGAAAATATTACCCAAATATAAATTTGTGTCGGCTGATTGATGTTTAATGATAACCTCAATATGTCTTTTAAAGTTAAACTTTATAAGTCACCTTTAAAAAACCAAAAAAAAAAAACAATTTTATTTAAAGTCTTTACAAAGCCACATAATTTTTTAATTATTTTATATAAACTAATAATACATATTTTTCTTTAAAGTACAACAAAAATAACAACAATAATAATAATAAAAGTTATTTATTACTTTGTATTACAACGATTGTGTAAACTCTTGTATTGAATGAATATCTCTTATGCTTCAACCAATTGTTACCATTTAATTAAGATTTCTTAAAATATTGCGTGACTTTGTTTGCAAAAAGAAAAATTAAAAACAATTTACGAAAATCGTTTTGAAAAGTAATAAATCTGTTTTTTTAATTAAATTAATATCTTGATTATTGTTATGTTTAGTAAGCCAATCTTTGTTTAAAGCAAAGCAAACAAAAAAAAAAACAAAACAACTGGGATTAGTGTAGACAGCTGCCTGTGCCTGTAAACGAAATGGTTTACTGAGTTAAAAACATGTGCTTGTTTCTTAAGTCTTTTGATAATTTTTTTATGAATTATAGGGCGTTGATCTGCTTTTATGTTCGTAATATTGAAAGTTTGTGAAGTTGTTTCTTAAATAAAAATACTTTCATAAGAGATTACATAACATCAGAAATTCTTACAAATGACAACGAAATCATGGCATTACACAGATTCATGGCATTGAATACAAGAAATTTTTAAAATTTTTATTAAAAAAAACCTTGAATTTAAACTACAAGCAAAGTAAACAAAGTTTAATTTAAATTGTATTCATTTGATTCATTATTCTGCTCTTTTTGCAACTGACTTTGTGGGATGTCACCTCGTTATACCCCATATTAACATACATACATACATACATGCAGAATTGGGCATTGCAACAATTCAGTCTAGATTACGACCACATATGTTATATGTGTTAATTTCATATATGAGTGGCGAGACCTAAAGCTTAAAGTAATTTCGATCGACAGATTTTTCAGAAAATTTTTGTGACATTTTTTTTTACTCTCAAAGTTTTTGCCAGAAATCTTACATAATTGCTCATTACAACCCTCAGGACTACGACCTAGCTTCTCACATCACTTGTTGTGTGTGTTAATTTTATACATGAGTGGCGGGGCTAACAAATTTATGCCGATTCATTAAAATTTTTTTTACTCTCAGAGTTTTCTGCATCACCGAAGAAATAATTTTTCATATCTCGTTTTGTTAGAGATGTCTGACCTGGAATTTGAACCGACGCCTTACGTCTAATAAGCCAACACACAGACAACGGTGACCCATTATTAGCGGTCATATGAAATATTTTTAAGAAAAAAGGATTGATTTGGCACAAAGCGTTCTCTTAGTCTATATTTAAAGACATAGAAGGACAGACATTTTTTAACAAATCCGTTTTCGTTGAAAATCTTTATAGTTTCCTTGATTTTAAGACGGTCTTTTGCATTGGTTAAAAAATTTCTCAAATTGAACTGAATTGTGGCCTTGCACAGGCTCACAAAGGTATACATCCGATTTACAAATTTCTCAAATTTCTGAACCTATGCAAAAGACCGTCTTAAAATCGAAGGAAGATGTCAGACAATTATAAATATTTTCAACGAAAACGTATTGGTTAAAAAATTTCTGAAATTTGTTAACTTTTGTGGGTCCGCACATACATACATACGAAAAGTGTACAACAGGCCCATAAAAGTTAATAAATTTCAGAAATTTTTTAACCAAGACCGTCTTAAAATTTGATTTTTGTTAAAAAATTTCTGAAATTTGTTATCCGTATGTATAATTTTGTGGCTGAGTGTATATAAGAACTTTAGGTAGTTAATATTACAAATAATCCGGCTTCCAGTTTCTACCCCATCTATGAGCTGAGCGTCTTCTTCGGTGACTTTGCTGTGGATTTTCAGCATTATTTACCCTTAGTAAAGTGACATTTTCGTTTACCATAGGACTGGCCTGTATCCATAACTCGGTATTCACAGGCTTTGAGTTATAAACTAATGGGTTTTTTCCAAATCAAAGTGTCATTCTATATTTCACATTTATAAAGAAATGAGAGGTTATCCAAACGATTTTTAATATGTTTTGTGCCGGGCCTTCTGAATTAAACAGACTTGAACTGGCTTTTATGGATATAAGGCTGCCAAGTTAGAAAAATTTGTTGACTTCTGCTAACTGGGTGTTGTGTATTGTAAATAGATCAGTGGTGGATGTATTCACATTTAACGTATCGAAAATCAAACCCTTTTACAATAAAGCGATTGGACATTAACTTTCTTAAATAATTTGTATGGTATTGACCATTAAAAATTCAGAGACGAATTTATTAATTCTCTATATGCTGTGTCTAAACTGTTTCGAATTGCTTTTGCAAAATTAAAAAAGTTATTAATTTTAGAAGTGAACAACATCGAACATTTTATGACCATTAATAATTATTACAACACAATAATAAAGTTTTCCTTTTTATTTTTGTTGTACAGTTTTTTTTTGTAAATTATACCACAATAAAAATTAGTCTAAACATGAGATAGTGACCATTGTTACTTTAAACAACATTAAGACCACAACAATAACAACAAGAAAAAGCATAAACAAAGTGAGAGGAACATTTAATACACAATATATGCATGTATATAAGTACATACATATATGTATTATGAAATCATACATATGTGTAATAAAAAAAAAACTAAATAACTAACTAAAGCCAGATTTAAAAATTTTGGTTTTAAAGGAAAAGTTTCGCTAATTTTTCCTTTCTAAAAAAGTAGCAAAAAAATTCACAATATTTTACTACAGCCACAGTAGCATAAAAAGAGAAATTTCGCTATTTAAAGTGAGGGAAAAAAACGATAAAAATAGAAAAGAAGGGAATAAACATAAAAAAAAAATAAAAAATTTATTGTTTTATTTATTAACCGTTTTGTTTATGTTGAAAATTATATTCTAATTAAAATTTCTTTTTCTGTTTCTCTTTCAGGTATGTATTCAATGTCTAAATTAATGTCACAAGTACGCTTTTAACACTTTAACGAACTTAATTAATTGCTAAGAAGCAAACAGTGGCTGTTTAAAGAAAACTGAAGGTAAACTAAATTTCCTTAAATGTTTAACTTAAAGACAATGAAAAAAAGGCAGAAAAAAATGAAAAATTTTTGTGTTTGTTATTGTTGTTTTTGTTAACAACCAGCCTAAAGAGGAAGTAATTAATGTGTGTTGTTTTTTTATTTGAAATAATATTTGAAATTAATACGTTTTTTTTGTATTTTTAAGAAATCTTGGCTTTTATTTTGGTCAAAAAAAGTTTATATGTATATATGTAACGGTAAATTGAGTTCAAATAAAATGAAAACAAAAAAAAAAAACAAATCATCACAACAAATGAACACAGTGCATTGCACAACACAAACTTTATGGAAAATCGTATTAAATTTACTCTTTTCGTGGCTATAAAAAGCCACAGCAGAATGTGCATTTGCGATAAAAAAATAAACGAAAAAAAAGTACAAGAAGTGTAACGCTAATAAAACGAAAAAAAAACAAACGAATACGTCATAAAAAGTAGCAGGTGCATTTATGGTTATAACATTGATAAAGTGGTGTAAATCGCCTAATAAAGGAAATCTTGCACAGATGCTTCTCTTGATGATGATGACTGAATGAATGTCCAAAAAAAATTAATTAAAAATAGAAAAATGACAGCAACCAAACGGTAATTGCCCATACTATTGGTTTTAAAAATGTATCAAAATATTTAAGTGTCACTCAAACCGTTTTATTCGTTTAAAAGGGCGAAACAGTTAGTATTTCATCGTAATTAAATACAAAATTCAATTTTTGAAAAATATAAAAATTCGTAAAATATAATTACTTTTGCATACTTTTTATATAAATTTTTATAACTGCTGTCATGTAAATAAAGTCTTCATATCCATCATGTATTTATGGAAACTATTGTTTCCAAGGTAACACTGCTCTTTAAAAATATGTGTACTAAGATCTCAAGAAATTAAGCCAAAGATTCTCTTTAAAAAGGTCATACAATTTTGCTAACACTGTATATTTTTAACATTTCACTTTTTCCTCATGTCACATAGTAAATAATTGTTGAATGTAAGCAATAAAATCCTGAAAGTGCAAAACAAATCAAAATACATTTCAGGTATTTTCAAAATTAAACAGTATAACTCTTTAGTCAAAGTTATGGTCTATTAGACAACTATTAGCGAATTTAAGTAGTTTTTTCATGGCAATTAATACCCAGAAAACGTGTCTAGCCAAAGCTTAACCCATAGTATTATAAAACTTTTAGAATGGTTAAATATATTACCAGCCTGCAGTTGCAGACGTATATGTGTGTAGAAAAAGATATAATTTGGCATAACAACGAGACTTTTTAGGATCCTAATTAGCTATGTTTTATCATGTCTGCAAATTTAGGCTATTGTAATTTGTATTTGTGAAAGACACCAATATTACCTTATTATAAGAAAAATTGAAGCGAGTTTCTTAAAGCAAATTCCTGAATATAATATAATAAGCCCAGACCGTCAGGCAGGCATTGCAACCGTTCCCACAAAACGAATATGAAAAAAAATTTGTTTTGGTTACTTTCTCTCAGCAGATTTCTGACAAAAACTCTGAGAAAAAATAAAATCGCCATGTAAATTTTCTCAAAAATCTGTAGTTTAGAGTCGACTTTAAACTGTGGGTCCCGCCATTCTTAGATAAAAATAACGTTGTATGTTGTATTCCTGACTGAATTCTTGTAATGTCTAATTATGTATGTATGTGTGGATCTTATAGCAAATATTGGCAGATGGATTAGAAATCGTTCGCTTGAATTTTGATACTCAATTTCCCACGAAACGAAATATTCTTCGACGTCTTCCTCTGAGCAGCCTTCTAGCAAAAACTCTGAGAAAATATAAAATTGCCATAAAAAGTTTCTCAAAAATTTGTCTTTCGGAGTCGACTTTAAACTGTGGGTCGCGCAGCACTTTTATAAAATTAACACACACAACAACGGTGGCGTGAGAAACTAGGTGAAATGAAATCCCGTCTGAAATGTTATAATGACGAATTATGTAAGTAGGTTGGGTTAGCTTAGGTTTCAGCGGGTACAGCTTACTCGAATTGTCTTTGGTACTTATGGTGGCAATTTGAGTAGCCACTATTTCATCTTGAAAAAATCTACAATAATCTGATAGCGCAAGGGACGATCAAATAATCAGTTGCTTTGAAATGATGGCTGCCTTCCGAAATGTTAGTTGCTTTGTGTTTGAACAAAGTATCGTGTTTCATAATGCCGCTGTACAAAATATATACAATGTATTCTATTTCAAAACGTCGTCAATGTGTATTTTTAACGCAGTCAAAAAGCATTCGGACATCGGATTTATAGTTGATGCATTGTTTGGTTACTTTGCATATCTACATAGTAGTAGAACTGCATATAAACTTTGTATTGATACATTTTGGAAGGCAGCCGATTTCACACCCAACTTTGATGCGGGATCTTTGTCCGCCAGTGAAACCTGAATGATGTTTCCTAGGGGGTTTAAACCATTACCATAGAAGGATCTATCGCGTATCTGTTGGGTAAAACCAGGCTCAAAAGCAGGTTCAGGTATCTTTTAAGCGAGAGGTATAATCAGACTAACCATACCCCTCTATGCTTCCATGCTCTTATGCCGCTCAGTTTCATTGCTATGTTTGTAGCAACATGTTTCGCCAATATGTCTGGTAGTAGTAAGTTAAGAATAGTAAACAATGCCTTGTAGATGTAGTCCTAGGGGGACCTATTAAGTAAGTAATTAAGCTGACATCTTACTTAATAGCATCATAAAAATCTGAGCAATGAGAAGATTTCCTGTAAGAAAGACAGTATAAGGCTGCACAGTGGCCTGTAAAATTTAATATATTTTAACAAAGTTATTTCTGTTTTATGCTTCTTCTATGGGGTTTTGAAAAAGCCTTTATATAACTAAATTAAAGATATTGTATTGAAAATTTTTGTGCACAATTTTAAATGCTAAATTCTGTATTAATAAATATACATTCAAAGCATCAGCCATGAGAAGCCTAATCATCTCTTGCCTTGCACTTTGGAACGAAATGTTTATTAAAACGTTACAATAAATTTTTTCGATAATTAATTATTTAAAGCTGTACATTAATATTGTTTATACAATTATGATCTATTTTTAATCAATTTTATCTATGGATTGCTATGAAGCATTATATGTTGCTAATTTTGAATATGATATGATAAATTTAATTTCAAAAAGTCTCGTTATAATCTATAATAAATTGAATAATAAAATGTAGTTAGAGAGCAAAAACAAATGTGCAAAAACATTAAAATCAATTGTATTTTGAATAACAATACAAATGCATTTGAGTTGTGTTTCCTTATTACTGTGTGCTGTATGTCTTTCCATTGAAAGACAATTAATTACAGCCTCAAGTATTCAAATATCAATTAAATTTCTTACACTTTTTTACCACCATTTATTCACTGTTTTCTGTCTTTTGAACGTTTAACAAAACAACAACAAATAATTGTACATAGTAATACATTATTCATATGCCACCAATTTATTTGTCATTGTTACAGTTTAAATTTAGCCAACGTGTAGAAAAAATTGCAATTTGGCCACTTAGCCAGTTAGTTGGTTAAAGCACATTCACATGAAATATGAATCGAATGAAAATATATAAGCACTACCAGTACCTTTAGGCTTTAATAACAATCAGAAAGAAATTGTATTTTAAACAGTTTAAACGGTGTGTTATCATTAACATGATGAAAATAGTTGATGAATTCATCATCATCATATGCAAGAAAATTGTTGGCGTTAATAATATGTAATACAATATAATATAATATGATTACATTTATAACGTAATCTTAAACTAACGTAAAACAACTTTCATTTCTTTCTTTTTTGTTTTCAAATTTTTTTTACAAAATTTTTGGCAAACTTTTGCAATCAAAAATATTTCAGGGAAGTAGATGTTAGTCAGTCACTATGACTGTTAAACTATTGAAAAGTATTTTAATAAAACTAAGATTATAGGTTTTAGATGTGATAAGTAATCCTTTTACTTTAACTTTTATTAATTTTATCATAAATCTCGTGTTATTTGAAAGTTTCTTAACAGTTTTTAAATGTTTTAATAGTATGAACATGAACATCTTCCTGACAAACTTTAATTTCCTTTCAAGCTGTAATTTATTTATTTTATCTTTATATAAACCAAATATAATTAATTAAAAAAAACTTATTGGATTGTATTTTATGTTTAACTCAAGAAAAGTAGGATTTCTAGTTTCAAGAACGGCAATTTCAAATACCTTCTTCCACTGAACTGAAGCATTTTTTTATAGCCACAAAGCCAACGGAATTTTGAGTATTAGAATTCATTTTTCAAATCAAAATCTTCTAGCTTTCAAATCATGTGATACGTACATACATACATAATTGGTCATTACAACCCTTTAGTCAGGATAACGACCTAGTTTCTCACATCACTTATGTTGAGTGTGTTAATTTTATACATGAGTGGTGGGACCTACAATTTAAAGTCGACTCTGTACGACAGATTTTTGTGAAACTTTTCATGGCAATTTTATTTACTTTCCCAGTTTTTGCCAGAAATCTGCTGAGAGGAAGTCGCCGAAGAAATACGTTTTTGTATTTTATCTTGATGTCTGGCCTGGGACTCGAACCCTGGCTTTACGTCTAATAAGCCAACACACTACCTACTAGACTACGGCGGCTTCAACCATGTGATGGCTAATGTTTTACGAGGTATTTCTACAAGATGCATTATATCGTTAATTAGTTCCTTTCTTTCCACACGCATTTGTGAAATGTCCAAGTTCTCCTCTTGGAAGCAGCCTCCTCCCTCCACATGTCTTCTACAAATATGTGCTGACATTCTAATTTTTTGGCATAATTGTGGGTTCAATTCTTTATCCAGTTTTGCCAAATTTATTATACTTTCTGGTCATAATTTTAAGCATTAAAGGAACTTAGTGCGATCTTCACTACAGAGAAATCTGGAATATTCTTAAAATGAGCTGTAGATGATGAATGACTGAGTGGAGTTAATAGTCATGATCGCATTAAATATGTATGTAATCTTTCACGTTTATTGTGGAGATCAACATGCAATGATCAATCGGCCAACAGATTGACTGCTGAACTTCATTGTGTTACGGATGTTAGCACTGGCTCCTTTTCAAAATTTGTAACTCTACTTTGCAAGTTTGAGGTATCGCCAGCTTCGACATGATCTTATGTTTCCAAATCTCTACCCGCAAGAAATGTAGATTTCGCTTCATGTTGCCATGTCTTTGACCACGAAAACAGATGTCCATTGTCTATTATTCCTTTTGGTATAGATAAGACACGCTGTAATGCACAATCAAAAACACTGTTGAACGGTAGTACGGTTATTATTCTAAACATGTAATTTTCTAAAATTCCTAATCATCGAATCTATATGTCTAGAAAACCTACTCTAATCAATTTTCATTTGTATGACCTTAAAAGTTGGGTTAATAGTTGCTTCAAAAAAAATCTGTGCATTTTGTTTCCCATATCGAAAGACTTTAAACTCATATTAATTATCAATAAAAATACAAAACATATGCACAAAGAAAAAAATAATTCTTCAAATCATAAACAATATAATAAAATTATATTATTCAGCATAGACCGTAATTAAATTGAATAAAAATAATAAAATTAATTTGGGTAATTTATTGCAAAATCAATAATCATTTATATTTATTATATTTAATACATTCAAATATAAAATTTTATAAATGTATTTAAGCACAAAATGATTTTTAAAAACAATTAAAAAACTGTTAAAATAAAAATAATAAAAAACTGTAATCATTAAAATGATTAATTTTACCAATTATAAGTATAATAATTATATATTTATTCTAGATATATGTATCAGAGATCAGCAATTAATCGTTTTTTCACTACACATAAGCACTCATGAAATTTTGAGTATACATAAGTAAGTCAACAATATTGAAATTTATTTACTCTGATTCATTCATACTCAGTACAACATTGATTTATAAGTGTGAGTACAATGAATATGAGTTCAGCGTTGACATCGAACTCATACCATTCGAAATATGTTTGATTCATATGCCTACTCATTCAGATTCATAACTTTAGAAAAATACTTATAAATGATTCGAGTGACTAGAAACACTCATCAAAATTTACAGTCTTAGTTGTTGTTACATACATACATGATTGGCCATTACAACTCTTCAGTCATGATTACGGTCTAGCTTCTCACACTACTCATGATGTGTGCGTTAATTTTATACGTGACTGGCGGGGTCTACATTTTAACGTCGACTCCGAACGACACATTTTTGAGAAACTTTTTCATGGCAGGTTTATTTTTTTTCATATTTCGTTTTGATGCCTGACCTGAGATACGAACCCGGGCTTTACGTCTAATAAGCCAACACACTACCTATCAGACTACGGCGACTTCACTTCGACTTAGTTATTGCATTTACAAAAAAAGAAGAAAGAAAAAGACAAAGACAGCAAGCAAAGCAAACACACAACCTTCTAGTGAATATTGTAGTGTTCGTACGCGAATCATACTTATTTTGTGATTCTTGTAAATGTTGAGTCATGGAGAGTCGAAATCAACAACATCATACGTATTGTTAAGTATGAGTACGATGAGTACTTCAAACTTTGAATATGAATAGTATGAGTATTTATTAAAATAAATATGAATGCGTATAAGTATCAGAAATTATAAGTATGATTCGAATCTACTCATCGTTTTGAATACTCATTGCTGATCTCTGATATGTATGTACGACAATATATTTTGACAAAAAAAGGTCCCCACAGGCCTAATACTCTTGCACATAGTGCCGATATGACTTCAAGAGATTATTTAGGAGATTATTTGAAAGAACAGTTACGTAATCGCTAAACCTCAAACAAAAGTCAACTGAAAAACTTGCTCATGGTGCCACCAGAAAACACTAAAAAAACTTGTACATTCAATTCCAAAAGGGTTAAATTGAGTGCTTGGCCCTAAGGGATATTCTACTAAATACAAGAGATAACATTTTCATATACATATTAGGCCTTTGAATTTTAAATTTACTCAGAGTACTCCTTGGGGGTCATCTGAAACTTCTCCTTATTTTTCTGTTGTTTTATGAAAAACATTAAAAAATTGTTTGTTTTATAATAAAACAGAAATAAATTAATAAAATAAATATGTAAACACTAAATTTTTATACAAACTTTTGGCTAAAATTCATGCGATTACATACATAATTGGTCATTACAACCCTTCAGTCAGGATTACGACCTAGTTTCTCACATCACTTGTGTTGTGTGTGTTAATTTTATACATGAGTGGTGGGACCTACAGTTTAAAGTCGACAGATTTTTGAGAAACTTTTCATGGCAATTTTTATTTATTCTCAGAATTATTTGCCAGAAATCTGCTGTGAGGAAGTCGCCGAAGAAATACTTTTTGTATTTTTATTTTGATGTCTGGCCTGAGGCTCGAATCCTGGCTTTTCGTATAATAAGCCAACACACTACCTACTAGACCACGGCGACTTCATTCATGAGATTGCTAAAATACATTGCCGTACTAAGCCTTTTGCTGTCCACTGCATATACAGACCTAGAGATTACATACATACGTAGAGTTTTACAATAAGTTTTAGATGTATGCATATACGTTGTAAATTCGATTATATATAGATTTAAAAAGGCGCATCAATTCGATTGATGACGTAGAATGTTGTTTGGTGTTTGTTATGTTAGCTTTATGGACTACTGTGATTTGGGGCTCATTCGCATATACCTACGACTCAACAAAACACCACAAGAAAAAATCTAACGGGATTAAATCGCAGTTCCCATTACGTCTATGGTAGATAATTAAATGAAATAATTTTTGGATAAATTGATTTGCTATCAACCGCTGCAATTTCACAGTCATAGAACTAATTTACACATAAGTAATCTGGTGCTAAAAAATAACGTAAGACATACTTCACTTCCTTGTAAAAATATCTGATTTGTTATTGCCTAATTATTTACATTAATTAATCATCAAACTGTAATAAATTTAAAAATAAATAAAAATGTATTCTTGGTGGTCGCTGTTATATAATGAGTAGTTTATTTAATGTACTAGGCACTAGCGTATCTCTAACGTATTGAAAAAAAAACATAAAAAAAAATTTGTAATTGATTTACCCGAAAATGAAATTAGTTTTGTTAGATGTTATTTTGTATTTACACTCTCGTTATTGCTTACAAATGAATAGATTTAGTGAAAAAGAAAACCGAAAACCTTTTTAGTCTGCACTGTATGGCTTAAATGTTGTTAAAATGTAATTAAAAATTAAAATATAATTAAAAAAATACTTTTGTTTTTAAATAATACTAAGTAACTTACATATACATTTAATGCATTTTAATTGCAGCTTAATTTTGTCTATTAAATCTCGTTTATTTTATTTTTTTTTTTGGCATAAAAAACCAAACAATGTAAAAAATGGTAATAAAAAATAAGAAACAAATAACAAGTGCTAATTTTTTTTTGGCAACAACAAACAAAGAAAAATAAAAACAAATAAATAAAACAAAATAATTTAAAAAGTAACAACAAAATGTTTAAATTATTGTTAAAAGATAAGATTTCTGTAAAATTTTGTGTTTTTTTTCGTATTTTTATGTCTTGTACCTGTCATTAGATGCGTTGAAGATGTTTACTTTTAAGTTGCCTTTCAATTTGTTTATTTTGGCAATTAGTTGGCTAGTAAAAGCCACTACTAAATTCCTTTAAAGTTGTAAAAGTTTTTTTTTTCTTTCTTAATTAGCAGCATTAAAAAATACAATATAATTAAATAATAAAAAAATAAAATAAAATAATAAAATTGAATTAAAATGAACCATTTTGCTTACATTAAGCATGTATTGCATTTTTAATTTAAAATAAAAATAAAATAAATTAAATTAATATTATTAATTTTTAACTATGAGAAAATCATAAATTAAAATTTAAAAAAAAAAAAACAATTTAAATTTAAAATAAATTTTTTTTAAAAAACATGAAAATTTCTAAGCTATTTACAGTGGTGGCCACGAATTTAAGACACGACATATGATTGACTTAGTTGTGATAATATTTACAATCCTGTAATATCAAATTTGATATTCTTTATTCTTCTTTATGTACCCAGTAATATTAAGAAAAAGTACCATTATTTTATTTTGTTTCTTTTTACATTTTGTTGTTTTTTGATCATATTATTGTAAAAACATTTATTTGAAACTGGCCACGAATTTAAGACATTTCGGAAATATCTGGTTTTTAAGTGATTTTTTGGTGTTTTTTGAAGCTAAACGGTGAGCAACGAATATTTTATTTTGTTTTATGTTGGAATACATAGAAATATTTAATTATAAATGGCCAGATATACTTGGAGTTCCGATGCCAAGCGAAAACTGATCCAACAACTAAAATTTGATCGAAAAACAGTAATGGAGATATCCAAGCTGGTTAAATGTTTTAGATGCAAGATTTACAACGCGCACATCACACCAAAAATATCAAACAGCAACCTAGAGCCCGAAAAACTACACCCTAAAGTAGCTGCTAATAATCCTTTCACGAGCTCCAGTAAAATAAAAAATAAAATTGCATTGGATTTTGGTATTGATATTTCGTCTAGGGCAATAAGAAAACGTCTAAATGAGAAAAACTTGAGTGGATGCATTGCACAACGTAAACTACTTGTGTCAAAAGAAACATCAAATCCCGACTAGCATTTTCGAGAGAACATCTCAATAAGCCGATGATATTTTGTAAAAATATACTTTGGAGCGATGAGTTGAAGTTCTGTCACTTCGCCTCTGATGGAAAGCAGTATGTATGGCGCCTTCCAAACCTGGAGCATCACCCAAAGTACACCCTTAGAAAGGTCAAACATGGTGGTGGAAATATGATGGTGTGGGTAGCATTTTTCTGGCATGGTGTAGCTCCCATTTACAAGATTAATACAAAAAGTATTCTAACAGACACTATGCTACCATTCGCTGAAGACAACATGCCTCTAATAAGGAAATTTATGCATGATAATGACCCTAAGCACACCTCACGTCTAGTGAAGAGTTGCTTAGATGAAAACAATATCACTGTTTTAAAGTGGCCAGCTCAATCCCCGGACCTCAATCCAATTGAGAACTTGTGGAATGATGTTGCGGAACATGTACGAGCAGTAAAACCAAAAATTTAAATTATTTGTGGGAAGAATTCCAAAAAGCTTGTTGTGCGATTCCAAAGCAACATTGTATGGCTGCTGTGATCCAAAATAAAATATGTCTTAAATTCATGACCAGGATAAAATGTGTGTTTCTTAACCAAATGTTGCAAAGGTTGCAAATTATTATTAATTTTTCTCCATAATATTACTAAGATCTTAAGAAAAATATCATGGACCTAAAATCTTTTTGATAAGATGTAAAAATTATCACAAATATATGTATAAGTAAAATGTCGTGTCTTAAATTCGTGGCCACCACTATATATCAATAAAATCCAAAAAAAAACCTCAAAAATATTAAAATTTTTCAGCTACTGTCGTTACGTGTAACAGTTTAACACTTCCCCCACATAAATATGTATGTGTAGTATGTAGACATAAAACGATTTTAAATTTATTTAAAACCCATAAAACTCAACGGGTGTTTAGTGGTATTTAAAACAAACCATACAAGTAGCCTAGTCCACTAAATAAATATGTTTCAATTTTTAAGATATAAAACAAACATAAAAAATATGAAAAACGTAACACTTCTTTAAATTTTCAAACATTTTGCTGATGTAGATGTTCAGCTGTTCAATATTAATATGTAAATGCTTGCATAGATATGTATGTATACCCACCTAATGAACACATGAAAAAAGATTACATTCAACTAACTTTAACGATTAATTTATGAAAATTTATAACGATAATAAATGGCTTAACGTTATGGCGTTATGTTATGGTGATCAAATTTTTCTTAATTAACAAAATGATTATTAATTTAGATTTAAATTTACATACAAGCATGCATAAATAAACTTCAATTTAAATTATTTCCTAGAAGTACGGTATAAATGCATGCAGCACGTGTCTTAAGTCTTTCGTTTGTCTGTACCGAATAATGGCATGATTCTTCGAATTTTTTTTATTCTTATTGAACTAGTTCCCGTTTTCATATAACGGTAACAGGATTTCTACAAAAATAACACAAAATATGTTGCTTTTTTTAATTTTATTGAAATATTTCTTGATTTCTATGACTTCAAAGCCCCTATAAATTTTTTTTTTTTATTTTCAAATATTTACCCTCAAAATCCAATTGATTTGTTATGCAATTTCAAATTGCCATACCAATCAAATGACCGGATATAAATACTAAATATGGTTAAAATGTAAACTAAACAAGTTATAAATCATTAAACATGCCACAAAAATATATTTTTTCCCTCTCTTAACAAAATATTTTTGCTACTAGTTTTTCATAGACAAACTAAAATAAAAAAAACTTATATAACAAATAAATTATTAACAATTGCTACAATGGTTGGTTTGTTTATAGAAAATATGTATGTATGTGTATTTGTGGTTTAGTGGAGCAGAAACCTAAACCCAATTCATTGGTTTTAATATTACAGTTGACAAAAGCCTTGTTGATAACAATAAGGCTGAAATAGACGAAATAGAAAAACAATAAATTAAAGCAAAATAAAATATAATAGAGACGTTGCCAAAAAGTCAATATCAACCATCAATAGGTAGAAAAACAATTGTACAATTTGGTGACTTCACTTGACTTGACTTAGTTTTTCAATGGATGGGTATTTTTCAAAAGCAGAGATGAGAAATCGAAGGCACGTTAAAGGGAACGGTCAGACTTTCATTACTTTTGCTAGGTTTATAAATTTATTGTAGTTGTTTAAGGAGTAAAAAAGAAAAAGAAGATTAAAATCTTCCGTCATTAAACATTGTACTGTACAAAGCAAAGAAACTGAAAACTGCCACTAAAAGAGGTACATCCCTCAGCATCGTGATTATGTCTATGACATTTGGTATTTTGCTTGCACATAATACAGGTCTATGAATTAATATCAGAAATGTTCAAGATCCTACGTTTGAATACCACCAATACTACTAAGTTTACTACAGATGGAGTAAAGCTTGATAACGTTTCGTATTTTCTGCACATGAGAAATTCTATAACCTGTCCAGTCGGTCTACAAAAAAATTTGTAAAACGCATAAAAACGAAAGCAATCAAGGCAAATGGGGCACAGACAGAAGATATGTGAGTCCTCATAAATTTAGTGCAGCCCTTGCGCTGACCAGCTTCTTCCTCTTCCCTGATTTTTTTGGTGGAACTTGGTCAGTACTTGGACTGCGTTCACCTCGTGGCATCACAACGGGCCGCTATGCGTGTACAAATGAGCTTCTTGATATCAGAGCGACCACTCCGATCTAACCTAACCTCATAAATTTTCTTTGGAATCAAATTCCTTGCTGTTGTATTAGTGAAACTTGGAACACCGCATCGAACAACTTTCAATCGCTATATTTATTCAACCACAGAGACTCTAGAAAATATACTTCACGAATGTTCCTAGGTAGGTAGGTAGAAGTGGCTGTCCCCTCGATGGAATCATGAGCGGACACACTTAGGCCGCACACAGTGCCCATTGTGATACCACAGTTCATCATTTCCCCTATTCCAGGAACCATTCGGCGCTCCCGATGAAGCGACTCAGGCTGCCAATATCCATACATGGCAGTTCATCCATATCCTCCATGTAGTAGGCACCCAGGCACCTCTTTCTCCTCCGACTAAGTGCCGGACGAATGTTCCTAACAGAGACTTAAGAAAAAGATATGGAGAATACCAAAATGAAGGTGAAATCGGTAAGAGAAAGTGGATTTGAATTTACCATGTTTTAAAGACATCTACAAGGAGAGGGAAAGATCAGAAAAACTAGGTTGAAATGAAGCTAATGGTAAGGAAACTAATTTTGTAGTGAGAAGCTCTTGAAGTTCTGAAATTAGCATATTTTTCAAATGTGGAAATATGCAGGTAAAAATATCTTGGGTTGTATAGACATCGGATGTCTTTAGTATTTACACCATTTACACATAGCCACAAAAGTATACATACGGATAACAAATTTCAGAAATTTTTGTGGGCCTGATATACACTTTTGTGGGCCTGCACAGGCCAAGGAAACTATAAAGATATTCAACGAAAACGGATTAGTTAAAAAATGTCGGCAATTTTTTAACCGTACGTATAATTTAGTAACTGTGTGTATATCCGTATATACAATTCTCGATATGCGCCGGTGCCTGAAAAATTTTTTAGGGCTGTTCAAGCATGTGGAAGGTTTTGATTAATAATGATAGGATATCCAACTGATTGAAATACCATAGCAATGTGGCTTTTGTTTCAGATTAGACTTCCGCCGAAGTAAAGTAACTTGATACTGACAAATGCATATTTTTATTCTTCTCGTAGAGTATTCCGTTCATTGTCTTTTGGCGATTGGAACGCGGAATACATAAGTGAGAAAATTCATTTATTAGACGCACTATTCGCATGTGAAATCCAGAAGTTTTTTCTGTCGCTTAAAACAGATTTAAATCTATACACCCTACTCCCTCTTTTCCCTCTAACAGCCTATTTTCCTGCATGTTCGTTTCCAAAAAAAAACAAGATAAGAACAGATTGCAATGAAAGAAATTTGTCGTGGGTAGAATAATTACCATGGAATCATAGAAAATAATATATGAACTGATCTGATTAAATTTTTAAATACGTTTACCTTCGTACCTAAAAAAATTTCCCTTCTCTGACTAATAAGATTTCACATGAACTAGAAACCAACGTTTACGTATACATAACAACTATTGTTACTAAACCATGGCACGTGATTAGGTTTAAAGACTCATTAACTGTAATATTACCGCTAAACAAATTAGAAAATCAAATTTATTCATACAAATCAAGCGTTTTAAAATAGACAAGTGCAATTATTGCTTAATCGCTAAGCGGATGGATGATATTGATTTTGTTAAATGATGACACTGAGAATGTGTGATGAATTTCAAATAGAAAAAGATTTATGCAAACAAACTCGCTAACTATGACACATAAAAAAGGGAAGTCTATTAAATATACAACCTTGGCTTAAATCTGCTAAAAAAACAAACTGAATTCAAAGTAAAATTGATCATATCAAATGAATTCATCAGAAAAAATAAAATGACTCGTTTAATGTTGTACGAAAACGATTTGTTTTGGTAAAAGTTTAAAATTTCAAATGATTGAACTTTTTGTGTTTGTTTGCTTTAATCATTAATTTCGTAAGAAAGATCATGTAACATCAAGTACATTTAATTGATGTCCCAATTATTTACACTTTTATTAACCATTCAATGGTGTTTGCACCATTTCCGTGAAATGAATGGCCCCATGTTAAACTATTTATTCATGCACAATTATTTATAATAAAAATAAAAATAAAGTCTTATAAAATTTAATCTCTTTTCAAATCGGCTCTCTTTTTTGATATTTTGATTGAACAATTATTGTTTTTTGTTTAATTTTTTTTCTTCTTTTCTTGTAACATCATCTTTCAAGTGCTCTAAAACGAGCATGAAATATTTCCAGGGAAAGTATTTCCTATTTTAAGTTGATGTCTGCAAAAAAAAAACTGAGAAATGGAGTAAAAAGTAAAAGGGGAACTCAAAGCTTTTGTTTAGTACTTAATATTTATATACACATTATTTTTTTTTTAATTTTATAGCCAATATTTTTGTGATATTTCTCTACATACAGCTCTGGTACCCTATAATTGTTGACTATAAAAATTTTACAAAAAAAAAAAAAAATTAATGACTTTGATGTTTGAAAATTAATGTAGAAAGTACAATTAAATGCTTCATAAATGTCACATGTATTATGGTAACATCAATACGTATTTTAATATGCAACAAGGGCAAATTGTCACTTTGCAGATATAAGCAACATTTTAAAAATACCTGTGGTCTCAAGTGATTACTTATTTATTTATTAATTAGAATACATACATACATATACATACATACATAATTGGTCATTACAACCCTTCAGTCAGGATTACGACCTAGTTTCTCACACCACTTATGTTGTGTGCGTTAATTTTATACTTGAGTGGCGGACCTACAGTTTAAAGTCGACTCCGAACGACAGATTTTTGAGAAACTTTTCATGGCAATTTTATTTACTCTCAGAGTTTTTGACAGAAATCTGCTGAGAGGAAGTCGCGGAAGAAATATTTTTTCATATTTTAATTTTGGTGTCTGACCTGAACCGTGGCCTTACGTATAACAAGCCAACACACTACCTACTAGACTACGGCGACTACAACTTTAGTGTAGACTGATGACTTTAGTGTAGAGTTTATTCTCATAGGAAAGTACCTGTCTTTCTTTCAAAAGTAAAAGCTTTTAAAATTAAAAGTAGAAGGAATGACAATCTTAATGAAAATAGTAAAACTTTATATTGTAAAAATTTTAAATCAAAAACGCTTCGCAATGTGACCAGCACATTTATTTTGTTAAATAATTCTTGTCAAATAGAGAGGTTCAAGTCAAATTTAGAAACTTTAAATTTTCGCATTGAATATCTCTTTACCATATCAGTTCCTCGGCCTAAGCTATTTCATCTCCTCATATTTAAATTCAGAAAAGTTTTCATACCCTTAAAATCTACTACGTTCAAGAGAATTAGGATTTAAAGATTTTATTAAACACTGTCTTTGGAAGACTTATAAGGTATTAAACGTCTACCGGCACCCACTGTACAATAAACCTAATAAAATACTGTGTTATCGAGAGAGTAACACCGTTAAGCTTTGTAGATATAAAAAACTTGAATGTATTGTTAAATTTATGTCTCCATAGACTCTATCGCGAACATTACTCATTAACAAAAATAATCTTCTTAATTCTATTTTATTCAACTCCATATGTAGCCCTTCTCTGAATTTAGCAACACATTTGAAAACACCTTTAGACATAGTATTAGACGTCTGCACATATGTGTCAGATTTCTCGAATTATTGCTCTGTTATATTTGAGCGAGAGTAATTTTAAAACCTTGAGAACAACGTTGCTCTGTAGTGAAGGTAGTACGCAATGATGTCGTAAACCTTTTTTTACAATTATATCGTATACAATGGGTAACGCTGTGGTATAATACCTTAGGTTAGGTTAGGTTAGAGGACGTGTACCTGTCAGGCAAGACAAGTACAGTACCCGGAGGTCGGATTGACCCATTGTACAACGTCCTAAAGGAGGGAAGGATAGTATAGGGGATAGGATGAAAGGAGGGTATATAGGAAAGGGGGGGAGTGAGAAGCGGAGGAATGACACAGACCAGACAGAACACAAAGGGTGGGAGAGTGCGACTACACCGATGAAGTCCTAGCACCTCTCAACCAGCCTAAGCCACTAATGAATCTGCGGAGAGCCTTGATGTCGGCTCTCGACACCGAATTTAAGCTCCCAAAGAAGGCCCTGCCATGGGTCCTCAATCTCAATCTACCAAGGGCTGGGCAGTTACAGAGGAGGTGTTCGATAGTCTCCAACTCCTCCTCATCGCAACACGCCCTGCAATGGTCCGGCTGGGATCTGTTCCAGATCCCCGTCAGTGACCTAATATCGCAGTGCCCCGTGATAAAACCGACAAACAACCTTAAGCTGGCCTTATCCAAGCACAGCAACCAAGCTGTTCTCTTACTGTCTACAGCAGGCCATAGACACCTACAAACAAAACAACCTGATCTGTTCCCCCAACGCCTCTGCTCTTTCTCCATGACCCATCCATTGATGAGTGGCAGACTGGGGGTCAGGACCAACCATCAAATCGCCCCCTAAAAGCGAATCTAGCCTAGCGAGGGCATCCGCCGTCTCATTGCCCAGTATTCCGCTATGTCCCGGAACCCAGCATAGACGGATACGGTCCGGTCCAAAAGTCCTCAACGACTCCTTACACTCGCGGCCGTGATTTGCACCAGACCGACGCAATGGCCCTAAGGGCAGCCTGACTGTCAACGAAGATCATGTAAGATTCGGAATCCGAAGCTGGGCCACCAGCTATGGCCCCAATAGCCTTCAAGATTGCGAAGGTAAGCCGGAATATTTTGTTTGTATTTAATACCCGCCTTGTATTCTCTGTTCTAATTTGAAGTCTACAATCTTCAATATAATATAAATAATCTCAAATCCATGATATTACATGATATCTATTTCATGAAAGTACCATGCAATAATTTGTTGGGAATTTTAACGTTCTTTTGTTGTATGATCTCTTGATATAATTCTATACTTGTACTATAAACAATAAATAGTGGATTGTACAGATAACAAGTATAATAATGTACTATACGATCAAAGCCAATTGGTTTTGGTGAGAATAAACCGGTATTCTGAATATTTTCAATACAAAAATTTCCAAAAAATCGGCTGAGTTCCAAAATGTTAGTTGCTTTATGTTTGAACAAAGTATAGTGTTTCATAAAGCCGCTGTACAAAATGTTTACAATGTATACTATTTGAATTGATTTATAGTTGATGCATTGTTTGGTAACTTTGCATATGTACGAAATGTATATACCGTAGTAGAACTGTATACAAACTTTGTATTGATACATTTTGGAAGTCAGCCATCGCTTCTAAAAACAAAACATTTGGTTTTATGAAATTTGACTTGGATAAGTTTATCGAATACCTTTCTATCAGAATAGAAATTCAACCTCATGTTGGTCAGAACGTTTTTTTTTTGTAGGCTTTGATATTTTGTCATGAGCATTCATTCGAGTATAAAAAATTCTATTTATACCGTGTTTTTATGAAAAATAAGTCAGTAATTCAGCAGGAAATTTACTACTGTGATATAAGTTATGGAAATACATATATACACAATCTTGACAATGCCCAATTAAAAGAAAATTCCAACTAGCATGTCTTGCGTACCCTCACTATACTGTGTAGATTAGAAAAAATTTAGCCTTTACCTTATAATCCTCAGATCACTAGCTAAGACCCATTAAAATGGGTAGAAATAAATATAAAAAACACACTGTTCCTTATAAAAATGTATGAATAAATCAAAAGACTTAAGCAACAAACTTGCTATTGCACATTTTATATCAAATCATGCTTTTTAAAACCTATTTGTAACACCAATAACATTGCAAAATCATTAATAAGGCTTAAAATTTTGGCAATTATTGTAAAGATCAATAGTTTACTTAATCATTTTGTATTTTTGTATTGTATAGTTGTTGTAAGATAAATAGATTTCCTAATAAAACTCAATTCGATTGGACTTCTAGTACTGAAAATTAATTTTTCTTTATTTAGCGAAACGAGTGAGCTTAATTCATGTAAAGTTTTGAAAAGATTTTTTACGTAAAATTCGATTCATATAATTTACTTTAATCAAATACATAAACAACAAAGTGGTCATTACATAATGAAGCACAACAAATCAGGCAATAAAATTAAGAAAAAGAAAAAAAAAAGAAATAGAATTGCAAATAACAATGCTAAGCATGATTATTGAATACACATTTTAATGTTGAAGCATTTTATCAAATATTTGTAGCGTTTTTTATTTTGTTTTTTGTTTCTAAATTGTGTTTGACTACAGATATGTCTTGAATTGTATTTCTTTTACTTTTTATTGTTTCAATATGTTGTATAAATTTTCAGTTTTTTTTTATTTCACAATTGCTCCAAATTTATGTACAAAACAACAATGGGTGCAGTACAATGTGTTGTGCATTTGACTTAACTGTCTAGGGGTTAATTATGAGAATACATTGCTTGCTATGGTGCAGGCGTAATGTTACAAACATTTTTTCATTTTTTTTTTGTAAAAACATGTACACAAAATTCTAAACGGAATTATGAATTATTATGTGTCTGCCAGGGAAATATTTGTTACGATTTTTCTTTGGTTGTTTTTTTTTTTTTTTTGTTTTGTTTTAATACCATGATTTATATGCGTTTTTATGACACAGTTTACTGGCATACCAAATAAACAATGCATACATATGAGTGGTATAACATGTTCGTAATTGGCATTTAACTAAAAATTATTTGACAATACATACATACATACATATACACATGAAATATATTTGATTTTCATGAAAACTTGAAATGTAGATCATTTCCAAAATAACATTAGAAAACCTTTAAGGAAATGGTCTTTACTTGAGGTTATTTTTCTCTTTTTTTATTCATTTTAATATACTTATGGCAGATATATTGCTTTTAAGGTATAAATTGTTATTGATTTATTGGCAAAATAGCAACACACTTAAGACAGCCACAATTTAGAATATGGCAGTCGGTCAAACTGGTTTACATGGTATACTACAGGGTTTTGTTCAATAACAAAAAAATTCATTTCCAATTTTCATTATAATTGGCAGTTATTTCTTAATACCAGAATGGTTGTCATTTTAGTCTAGTAAACCTGAGGCCGTGGTCAAACCCCAGATCAGTTATCTCCAGCAAAACGAAATATGAAAAAATATTTCTTCGTCAACTTTCTCTCAGCAGATTTTTGTAAAAAACAATGAGAGTAAATAAAATTGCCATGAAAAGTTTCTTAAAAATCCGACGTTAGGAATCCACTTTGAACTAAAGGTCTCGCCAGTCATGTATAAAATTAACACACACAACATAATCCTAAATGAAAGGTTGTAATAACCAATTATATATATATGTACAGTGAGCGTCAAAAGAAACTGTTTATTGAAAAATACACATTAAAAAATTACCGTTTTTAAGATTGAAACGAAAAAAAAAATTACAAAAAATTTCGAAATATTATCAAAATTTTTTCGGGCACTCTCCTTAAATGGTAAAAGTTGACTTTGGTATTTGCTAGAATTTTAACCATAGTGTACAGTTTCTTTTGACGCTTACTGCATGTATGTAATGTCAGAATAGAAACTAAGGCGTAATCCTGATTGAAAGCTTGTAACAATCAATTATATATATATACAGTGAGCGTCAAAAGAAACTGAACATTAAAAAATTACCGTTATTTTTATTTTAAAATTGTTTAATTCCTAGTTTTTAAGATTGAAACAAAAAAAAGTTTCAAAAAAATTTCGAAATATTATCAAAATTGTTTCTGCCACTCTCCTTAAATAAAAAAAAGTTGAGTATGGTAATTGCTAGAATTTTATCCATAGTGTTTCTTTTGACGCTTACTGCATGTATTTAATGTCAAAATAGTTGCCATTTTTTTAAACTATGTCGCATAGATAAGTATTCCTGAAGCAACTTTTTCGAATAAACGAATAACAATTAGAAGGACAAGAAGAAGAAAGTTTTCAGAAAGTCAAGCAATATTTTATGTCGAATGAAATTTTATACAAATTAAAAACAATTTTTATATAAATTAACAATAACTAATGCCGTTCGTTAATTGTGTACAAATTTATTCCCAATTGTTATTATTTTCATAACGTTGCTAATCATTCATTAAATAATACTGTCAATAACAAATAATTCCACTCTAAATATTTAAATTCGAAAGGAATGGAATTCAAGCAATACGTTTTGTAACAACTCTTGACAACTCCTCTACCTTGGTGCCATTGTAGATAGATATTGTCTTTAAAAAAATGCCAATAAATTATTAGCAATTATCAATATAAGAAAAACAACACGTGTATGTTACTTTATCATTAACGTAATAACACAACAGTATAATAATTAAAATTCCTTAAGCCATTAATGATCTTTTTTTTTTGCACCACTCTGTTGCCATATTGTATATCAGTTGCCCTAAAGCAAAGTTATTTCTTTGGTATTATTAAAGGCTTAAAGTACTTGTTGTAGAAAAAAGTGGGTGTAGCTATATTTACTTTAAAAAAAATTGCTCTAAAAAATTTTTTTCTCTTCCTTCTCTCTTGGCGGTAATGTGGTGACATAAGTTGACATTATCATTTCATTTTAATTCAGCTTAATTCCGTTTTTTCTTCATTTTTTTTAATAAAACTCTTAACAAAGAAGTAAATGTGTTAATTTGTTGTTGGCGTAACATGTTTACATACAAACATTTCGGTTTTTTTTGTCGTTTCTTTTTATAATGCTCGTGTTTCTGTGGGGGCTGCTGTCGTTGCTGCTGTTTGTTATTTAATTATGTTAAACACGTTCTTTGCTTAAGTCTTTTGTTTCGTATCGCCTTCCAAGTGGTGGCGTTAAGCAGAACATTTGTACGTTTGATATTTATATTAATCTATTTAAATGATCTGATATTTTTGGTTGTATTAAATGGTCATTGAACTTTTGTTTTAAAATTTTTTTTTTAATTTATACGAGCCATTACATGAACACACAAAAAATTTTTTTGTTTACTTGGAAAACAATGATTTTTATGATCCTACTGTTAAGCATACAATATAAGAACATGTTGTATTTTTGTATTTATAAAAAATGAACTCCACTTAAAAATCTTAAAACTAATTTCCTTTTTTCTCGTATTATTCTTTCAGGTATGCAAATTCAATGAAAATTTAAGAACAAAACACAAGTACGCAGTGAGTTTGTTAAAATGCTAAAAATATTTTAAAACTCTTAATGGCTTACACATGCGATTAATTAAGATAAAGAAAAGCTAAATTAGGACCTATTTAATGCTGATTTAAAGTATTGTCCACTCAGGCAACAATTAAAACAAATTTTTAATAGATAATCCTTCTGCTGGGCCAATTTCAGTTCCTAATCTTTCTTAAGAGCTGACGCTACCCGTGTTATACTTTCGAAAACAAGGATAAATATATTAGGCTTCTCCATAATAAGAAACTGGTTAAGCAGTCGCCGTAGTCTAATAGGTACTGTGTTGGTTAATTAGACCTGAGGCCACGGTTCAAATCGCAGGTCAGACTTCTCCAAAAAAAACGTTGAATTCGTCTCATCAGATTTTTGGCAAAAACTCTAAGAGTAAATAAAGAATTGCCATGAAAAGTTTCAAACAAAATCTGTCGTTCGGAGTTGACCTTAAACTGTAGGTCCTGCCACTCATATATGGAATTAACACACTCAACATAAGTGGTGTGAGAAACTCGATCGTAATCCTGATTGAAGGGTTGTGTAATGACCGATTATGTATGTATGAAGTGTATCAAGACAGAAATCTAGTCCTATGAATCTTCTTTGGACCTCTTAGTCACCCTAACAGTCAACTTCATTTTTAAAAATGAAAATATTCACGAATTTTTTTGAGGAGAGACTTACCTTTTAAGATAAAGCTGACCGGTGACCCATAAGTTCAATTTTGAACTAAAGGGTCCGCCAAATAACTTTTTTTTGAAGATGTTTAAAAAAACTACTGAATATTTTCTCAAATTTCTTTTTTTATTTGAAAATACAATTCTTCCGGTTAATAATGGAAAATTATTTCATTCAAATGGCTGCCTCGGCTGGCCATGCAGTAGCCTAAACCAGAAGATGCCTATTTTGGAAAAAAAATCATCTTTTCAGATGAAGCTTATTTTTTGATCTTGGCGGGTATGTAAACAAGCAAAATTGTCGCATTTGGGGCACAGAAAACACGCACACATACATTGAAAAGTCGACGCACCCAAAACGAGTCACTGTTTGGTGCGGATTTTGGTCCAGAGGCATAATTTGGCCATTTTTCTTCGAAAATGAGCAAGGAGTGGCCGTTACAGTCAATGGCGATCGTTATCGGGCCATGTTGAACGAATTCTTGTTCACAAAAATTGAAGAGGAAGATATTGGCAACATTTGGTTTCAACAGGACGGCGCTACGTGCCACACAGTCGAAGCTATACTCGATGTTTTGCGCCCTGTTTTTGAAGATCGCATTGTCAGCCGCAGGGCTGATGTCGTTTGGCCACCTCGGAGCTGCGATTTGACACAGTTGGACTAATATTTGTGGGGTGCCGTCAAAAATAAGTGTTACGCCGGCAAGCCAGCGACAATTGACACTTTAAAGGACAATATTCGTGAAGCCATTGGTGAAATACAGCTGCACACAATCGATAATGTGCTTAAAAATTGGACCGATCGTGTGGGCTACTACATGGCCAGCCGAGGCAGCCATTTGAATGAAATTATTTTCCATTATTAACCGGAGGGATTGTATTTTCAAATAAAAAAGAAATTTGATAAAATATTCAGTAGTTTTTTTAAGCATCTTCAAAAAAAAAGTTATTTGGCGGACCCTTTACTTGTTCTAGCATCCATCTTCCAGTGCTGGAATTGTAACTATCTGTTCACTGTAGAGGAGAATGATACGTGTAAAATAAGATCCCAGCAGCGTCAAATCGCTCGAACCAATGGACAGTCTAGAAACTGCTCTAAAATGTGAGATTTATTGCATATCAAACTGACTTCCCAATACATTCGTTATAAATCAAATGTGTTGCATCCGTGACACTGTCCGATTTAAAAAAAGGGAAGTACAATTCACTCCTAACACAGCATCTTTTAGAGAGCTCTTGACCTGCCTCTGTTCTCCACGCCAAATTCGGCAATTATTTGTCGTTGAACATAATTTGTGAAGGAATTCTACCAAAGCATAAATGTTGGTCATAAAATACAATGTTTGATTTGTAAGTCTATTTCTGGCGATGCCAAAAGCCACGAATCACTTTTTGTATTGAAAAATCACTAGTCCTTACAAATATAGTCTACACTGTGTTGTTTTCATATTCTTTTTTAGAAATTTTGCTTATTCCATGGAGCTACGAGGCTTTACAAAGGCTTTACGACAATATATCATATCTGATAAGTAATAGATTTTTCAATCATGTATTTGCCACACTTCAATATCATTAAAAATTCTTTTGTACTGTTTTGAAATATGCGGCACTCGTTAGTATTTTGAAATGACATTACAACCCTAGATTAAAAACAAGATACCACAACATGTTTCGTAAACAAAGCGTATATTTGCGGTATCATTCATTGCTAAACGTCTAATATTTTTTCACTGACAAAGACGTCACAGGTATTAATGTTACACGCTTGTTAACAACGATTTGTTGTCTTCTTTTTTCTTTTATTAGGCACTAGCCCTCGTGTATGAAAGCATATTGTGATGGCATAGACTGCGCTTAATAAACTTATAATAAGCAATTAAATTCGTAAACATAATAATGGTCAGTCATCACCATTACCCATCCACGTCATCATCTTCAACAGCCTTATAAAAGGCAACCTGCTATGATAACTTTAAACACATGTTAGTTTAGTTTTTCAACAATTTGGCACACAAATTTGCTATAAAAAAATGCAAAAAAAATATTACAAAAGCAACATATAAAATATAAAATAAAGTTGTTAAAAGACCTTAAGGCTAAATAGGCAGACATGAAAAGAAATCTATAAAGTAATATGAAAAAAAAAGAAGAAAACATAAACCATGAAATTTGGTTTTGAGGAATCGGTTTCAAAGCATTTAACATTTCAAGAAAAAACCATCCATAACACATCCACAGGCACCCAAGAGGTAGCATTTATTGGCTAATGGCTTACTTTTGGCTCTTCAATTTGTTTGCAGAAAAATGTTTTGGTTTTCAAATTTATTTGCAGTACTAGCTGTAGTTTATTTAAAAAAGGTTGTAAATACCCTACATACAGTTCAAGAGGTCACAGCATTTTAGTGTAGCAGTCCGTAACGTAAAGAAAATCAAATGTTTGTGTTTGGGTGGTACTTCTTTTCAATGGTTTTAAAAAATTGAGGCTGTAACATAGGCTAGTTTTTCGCCTAACTTCGTGTAGTCAAAACTTTAATTTCTTTTTGTAAATTCCACTAAAAATTAAAATATTTTCGTAAATTGATATGCTGGTGAAAGCTCAACGTAATGAACGATTTTTTACTAGTTACAGTTACGAAAATTAAAAAAAAAATACATAAATAACCAAACTAGCCTTTGTATACAGTGCAATGGTACATTGGTACAATGGCACCGACTTGCTTAAAAGAAAATGTCAACCAAGTGCAAATCCAAATTTTGTTAATAAATTAAATTATTTTCAATATTTATTGGCTTATTAGTCTATTTTCAAGAAGGCTCTAGTACATCTAACTTATCCTACGAATGCTGGAAATCTCTCGATAGAATAACTAACTTGAATTTAATTAATCGGATACAAATATTTGCCAGCTCATTATCAGTGGTGCTTTGCTTATCATACCTACATAGGCCCTTGACATACTTGCATTATTCCTTCCGCTGGGCCATTTTGTAAGGGCTTAGTGGCTGGAACTCGTAGGGGCATCTGGCCTACTGATCAAAGGCATGAATCAAATATTGAATACTCAAAGATCACATACATAATTATACCCTTCATTGAGGATTACGACCTAGCTTCGCACACCACTTATGTTGTGTGTGTTAATTTTATACATGAGTGGCAGGACCTACTGTTTAAAATCGACTCCGAACGACAGTTTTTTGAGAAACTTTTCATGCCAATTTTATTTACTCTCAGAGTTTTTGCCAGAAATCTGCGGAGATGAAGTCGCCGAAGAAATATCTTTTTTCATATTTCATATATTTCATATCTGACCTGGGGTTTGAACCGTGGCCTCAAGTCTAATAAGCCAACACATTACCTACTTGACTACGACGACTTGACCGAAGGAATTTGAATCTATCGGGAGTATTAACTAAATGATAACACAATTTGTGAAATTTGAAGAAGTATTGCAATGTAACTTGTTATCGTCTCAGTTCGGAAATTCACTGAGGGTCGAAATTGAATGGAACCAGGGGTGGTGGAATTATTGAATAAGGGAAGCATATCTAGAAGCAAATTCCATTAATTCAGGCTGCGGTAGGGGTTATTAAGGCTAAAAATATCTTTGGAAGTGATATTATCATACAATCTGATATATTACGAACTCCAAGACGTTTTATAGCTGTTGCAAGGCCCTATACGAGATAGCAAAACTATACGATATTCATATCAAATCGGTTTTGGATTCATAGTGATATTCCAGATAACTCTAGAGTATGCCAAACGGTGCACAACCATGAATTCTACTGTAAGTATTACTTATAAAAACCTTTGAGTTTTGGCAATGCAGAGAGGGATTTGGACAACACTATATCAGTGGCCTCGAACACAGCCAGAATAGCTTAACAAATCGGATCGGAGCACACGAAAGGTGTGCTCAAACACTATATGGATGAGCTTGGTATGATTGTTACAGACGTTACTGGATTTTGCATAGTAAATTAACTCCATCTTTAAAATTAGACTTTTTGTTATTTTAACAGACCTTTTTTTTTCAATTTGAACACGTTTAAAACTATTCCAAATAACTAAATCAAATGCAACAACTTCACTGACTTCAATTGTAAACTTGTTCATGGCAAATAAAATAAATCACGGCAAATATGTGAAAAACGTTAAACTGAAATAAATATTTTAAATGCTTGTCATAAGACAGGAACTATTCGGTCAAAGATATTTAATCACGTTTTCCGCTCTTCCACTTAAACAGCCAAATTTGGAAAGCATGCTTATGCACACAATATGTACGTATAAGACAAAATCCCTTTTATTAACACGCGTCTTACTTAACCGATGTAGTGTGTAGGAAATTTCTGCATTGCATTTAAAGAAAAAGTTGTACTTGTTTGTCATTGTTGTCTCCTGAACGAATCCATGAATGGTAAGTTGTGTATGGCTGCAATATTTGGGTGCATCATACATGCATACACACAGGCAATGGTGGTAGATCATGTTTAAATTGATTTTTTTTTGTCTTTCTATTTTTGGCTCAATGAAAATAAAGAAAATAAACAAAAAAGAATACAACAACAATGTTTGAGAAAATATTATAGTATAAGTAAGTATGTGTGCACAATACCATACATCCATATGTATATATACCGAGAGAAAGAGAGAGTGAAGCTATTACAAGATTTGTAGCTGGTTATTATCAACGCTGTTTTTTTCTTTATTTTCTTTTCATTTTTGTGGTGTGGCATAGACCTTGACTCAAGTTCATTTTATTTAGTAATAAAATATAATATGTTTACAGGCCTGCATACATGAGTGTTTGTATACTTAGCTCTGGCACTCAATGAAATGGCACAAGTTTATTAAATACGATACCATATCATAATAGACATGAAATTTGTTTGTATATTTATATGTTTGTATGTTTTAAAACCAAACAAACGAATGACTGAATGAATGAAATAGACTTCAGGCGTTGATCATTATATTGTAATAAAAAAAATATAATTATGTTGCGCAACATTGTCAATAAAGAAGCGTCGACAAAAAAAAATCAGGTGCTTGACACCTTTAACTTTGTTTTAAATATGTTATGCTTGTAATTATATTTCAAATTTGAATATCATTTTTAATTATATGATTTTATTCATAAATTTAATGATTAAAACAACGAATCATACTAAATAAATCAAACTGATTTAATAAAAGAAAAATTATATTTTAAATCAATTCATATCATGGTAAACATGTGGTTTTCATTCTACTTTTATGTCAATGATAATAAAATTTGTGAAACGTTGCAATTTTCAATGCAATTTGAAACATAAGTCAAGTATATGTTAAAATGATTCCCAAGTATAATTAACCTTATACATACAGTCAAGGAAAAAGGTCTACATACAACGTGGTTCAGTCTCCGGTTGCAGATATCTCTAACAAAGCGAAATATGAAAAATTATTCCTTCGGCAGCTTCTTCTCCGCTGGCTTCTGGCAAAAACTCTGAGGAAATAAAATTGCCATGAAAAGTTTCTCATAAATCTAACGTTCGAAGTTGACTTTAAACTGTAGGTCCCGCTGCTCATGCTTAAAATTAACACACAGAACATAAGCGGTGTGAGAAGCTAGATTGTAATGCTGCCTAAAATGTTGCAATGACAAATTAAGTAAGTAAGTAAGCAAGCATTGAAGTTATGCATACAACACACATAAAGCTATGATTTCGTTGAGGTTTTGATTGTTTTACAAGTTTTGGAAAAAAGCCTTTACGTGCACAATACAATGTATTTGAACACACATCTCCGACTTGCTTGTAGAAGCTTATCCTTTTCAAAAAGTTTTCAACTAATTTTTCAAGCAAATATTTATAATATTTTCAAACGCTCCAACATTTAGTGATTTACCGAGTAGGCACGCTATTTGACGTACCCGCACAAAAAAGAAAAAAAAATGGCGTCAAATCTCATGATCTTGATGACTAACTCCCATCATCAAAACATGGAGTTACTCTTTCTGGCAACTTCTCATACAGTAATACTCGTAGCAGCATTTGAAGGGAATCACATACCATCCAGTTCACAATCTTCAATTGAAGTCCGCAAACCGGTCATCATCATTGTTATCCTACGGCCATAGCTGCCTAATACCATGCAGTCGCTTTTTCCAAAAGCAATCGCTTTTCCTTAATAATTTTTGGCTTCTCTGAGAACCATTTGTGACAATACCGACTGAAAAATTTTGGAAATTTAAGTAGAAAAATCAGCACCTAATCACTAGCATCAAATCAGCATACCTATGGCTTTGAGATTAGTCAGTAGGCTTCAATTTTTATATGAGTTGGACTTTATGTGAGTGGCGATGTAAGTCCAAATGCCATAAAAAGCTGTAAGATAGGCCCAACAGCTAACAACCTAGTGAATCGGCAAATTCGTATTATACACCATATTTTCTGTAACAAAAACGTACTTTTGCGCGAACATGCAGGCTTGACGCACGTCTGTTGTGTATGTAGTCGCATCAAATTCATTATATTCTAGCCAATTGCTCGTATTTCAATTCTAACGATCGTAATCGAGTGACTACGCTCGAAATGTATTCACGTTTGAATCATCACGTTCGCAATAAGCTCCGACAGATTCTTAGGATATTAAATGAATGACTCGTAAATGATTAACCTTTCGCTTAATAAGTTATAGATGTTTAAGGGATATATTAACACTCTTGACAGATCGGTGGATTTGAAAGTATGAAATGAATAGTAGTCCTATATAAAACGTGTTTAACATAGGCTTCTTAGAGAAATCTCGAAACTGTTTCCATACCATAAGACCTACTTATCCGATTTCTAGTAGTTTTCAATGGCTCAGCTGGTCCATATAATACATTACATACATTATATATACATTATAATTTGTCGACGCTGTAATATACATTCTTTATGAATAATTATGAATGAAATTGACATTTTTCTATTGTACAAAATTTTTATAGCGGGTGATTTTTTAGCTATTATGTTTTTGGCAACACTGGTTTAAACAGCTCACGCACGTTTCGTGTTTTGTTTTACTGTCAAACATCTTCAGTTTGGTCTGTAATTTAACCATGAATCGTCTTACAAACGAACAACGCTTGCAAATCATTGAATTTTATTATTAAAATGCGTGCTCTGTTAAGAAAGTTCATCGCGCGCTTCTTCCATTTTATGGTCAGTTTAATCGACCCACTGAAGCGGCTATTCGGGCTATTGTGACCAAATTTCGCACCAAATTTACATTGTTGGATATTAAACCACCAACACGCTTACGTAGAGTGCGAACTGAAGAAAATATCACAGCTGTATCGGCCAGTGCTAATGATGACCATCAATTATCGATTCGTCGGTGTTCGCAGCAATTGGGCCTCTGTTACTCAACAACGTGGAAAATTCTGCGGAAGGATTTAGGTGTGAAGCCTTTCAAAATACAGCAGGTGCAAGAATTGAAGCCGAACGACCTACCGCAACGCAGAATTTTTGGTGAATGGGCTCTTGGAAAGTTGGCCGAAGATCAACTTCTTTATCGAAAAATTGTGTTCAGCGACGTAGCTTATTTTTGGCTCAATGGATACGTAAATAAGCAGAATTGTCGATTTTGGAGTGAAGATCAGCCAGAAGCATTGCAAAAGCTACCAATGCATACAGAAAAAGTCACAGTTTGATGCGGTTTATGGGCTGGTGGCATCATTGGACCGTATTTCTTCAAATATGCTGCGAATCGTAACGTAGCTGTGAATGGTGAGCGCTACCGTGAGATGATATCCAACTTTTTTTTTGCCCAAAATGCAAGAGTTTGACTTGCAAGACATGTGGTTTCAACAAGACGGTGCCACATGCCACACAGCACGCGTAACAATGGACTTATTGAGAGGCGAGTTCGGTGAACATTTTATTTCACGTTCGGGACCGGTCAATTGGCCGCCTAGATCGTTCGATTTAACGCCTTTAGACTATTTTTTGTGGGACTATGTTAAAGCTCATGTCTATACAGACAAGCCGGCTTCAATTGACGCATTGGAAGACAACATTGAAGCATTTATTCGTGAGATACTGGCCGAAATGTTGGAAAGAGTATGCCAAAATTGGACTAAGCGGATGGACCATTTGAGGCGCAGTCGCGGTCAACATTTGCATGAAATAATCTTCAAACATTAACCGTAATATCGATTCAAATAAAGATTTCATTTCATGCATTTTTCTGAATTTTATGTGTTTTTTTTTAATTTTCCTATAGCTCTTAAAAAATCACCCATTATTTAATTACTGTATCATACTCACTTCAGAATTCTATTCATGATATAAATTTAAATTCTACAAAACGTTATTGAATTATTTTTTCACTTGAAAAGCTTAGAAGTTCTATACTGATGGATTTAATCCAAAAATGGTAAAATATTATCGAAATATTAACAAAAGAAAAGTTTTCATTCCGATTTTTGATCAAATGTGTACACGATGGATTTCTACCATGTATATTATATCCTGCATCACTCAAAGCATCACAGTTGATGAATATAAACAAGTAAAAATATTCTACAATTTGCTACCAAAACACAGTGTACGCATTAACCATAATAAAAGCCCACAATGTCAATGAACGTCGTTTATAACTTGAAAAATCGTTTTATTTATAATTTTATTAACTTGTCTTCATAAATTTATTACCAAAATTGGCCTATTCCCACGTAAAACAAAATAACGGTTTTTACTTGCCTATCTAGACGCATTTATAAATTATAAATTTTGTTTTTGTGAATTTTTATTGGCAACATGTCTTGAATAATAAGACCAATTTTACTGTATGATTTGGTTTTGATAAAAAACGCTATAAAAATTACTCATCATCTGTTTATAATTGTGATTTTATGCAGATAAAACGCAAAAGCGATGATATTTTTTCTTTAAATTAACTTCTTCCATTGAGATTGGTCATAAAAATATCAAATGAGTTATTGATTGTAATAATTTTATTATTAATGAACTATAAATGCTAGACTAATGGCTATAATTTTTCAAACACCCCTTGCTATTGATAACATGAGTGGTCGGTCATAAAATAAAAAAGAAAAAAAATTCTAAAAATAATTTCAATTTGCTCAACTCAAGGTGACTGTTTTAATAGAAATTTTATTTGCAAAATTGTAATTTTGATTATAAATTTTAGTAGTTAGTTTTAAATCCATAATATTTAATTGTTTTCCATTTACTCTCATCACTATACAATAGTATTTTAAGATGCCATCACCATCTGAAAGTGCCGTTAAAAGGTTTCAATATTCTCAACTGCCTAGTGAAAAAGAAAAAATCTCTGATTATGTATTTAAATTTAGACTCACGAAGAATTAAATAAAAAACAAATAAAATTAAATTCCAATGCATGACATTTACGATAAGGTCAACTGGGTAAAATGTTGCCTATAATAACCAAACAAAACAAAAAGTTTTTTTTTTAATACAAAATTAAACACATTAAACTGCCACAGCTTGTTGCACTTAAACAGTGGAAAATCTGACAAAAAAAAAAATATGAAAAAAAATAAACAAACAACAATAACAATAACGAAAATGAAACTGGCATCTTAAAACAAATCTATTAAAAGTTCAAATAACAACAACAACAGCAGCAACAGTAATAATACTGCTACCAACAGGCAGAGACAAGCCTCTGAAATAAAATACGAAAATTCAAAATCAAGAAAAAAAGAACCAGAAAATATTGCAAAAACTCATCTTAAACTGCTGAAACACACAAATGACCTGTTCCAACAAAGCGTGGAGATAACAAAGTTTTGAAAAATATTGAAGTTTAACACAAAGTTTCGCAAAAATTCAAGAAACTCGCTGTAAACAAAGTTTATGCCACATCTACCTATGCTTAGATGATTTGGAGGTTTTCCAAAACAAAAACAAAAACAGAAAAACAAAACAAAATTAAACGAGACAACTACCAAGAGCTTCTTCTTGCCTTGTTAATGTTTAGTTGTCTATTTGGAAATTTTTTATTTTTATTTTTAGATTTTGAATTTCATTGCACTTTTGCTAACAAAAAAATTTGTATGCAACAGTAAGGCATTTTAATTTTTTTGTTTGTTTATTTTTTCTTTACCATCATCGCTGTTCAACATTATTCAAAGTAGTTTACTAAGATAATGACCGTAGGTGACTAGTAGTGGTGGTAGTAGTAGTTGCTATTTCGGTTTCGCTTGATTGTTTTCGTTTGTAGTCATTGGTAGTGTCTTAAACTACTATTTTTGGTAAATTTTTAGCACAAGTTCATCATCATTATTGTTCGTGAGGCTATGCAGCCTCTTTTTTTTTTTTTTTGAACTGCACTGCACTGCTGTGTAATTTTTTCGTCTTCGGTTTTATTTTTTTAGTTTTTATGTGGTGTGGCAGTTAAAGTGATTTTTCGTGCCACACTTGTGTATACATAATGTTTATAGCATAAAACCTTTTTTGTTACTTTCTGTTACTTACTTATAGGCATGAGTCTCTCTTCTTTTTATAGTCAGTGAAAAGTTAATTGATGACTTGACTATTTAAATAATTAATGATGTTCTCTTTTCAATTTTTTTTCTTTGAAATTATTTTGTGATTAAATAACAAAAAAAAAAAGAAACTTTGCTTTGCAAATAATTGTTTGCAATTAGATTTCAAAATAAATGACTTGTAAATGATAGTTTTTATATATAAAACTTAAATTTTATTTTGTTTATTATTTTCGTTAAGTTTGGTTAAAAGTAAAAAAATGAAAAAATAAAAAATAAAACAAAAGACTTAAGAAACGAACTTTTTTTTAAAACAAAATAAAAATAAAAATTTTATATTAAAACACCTAGCTGCTGCAAACTTTTCAAAGGGCCGACTTAGTCCATATATATGTTCCTCTTACTCCTCTAGGGAGCATACGGCCTTAGTCCATAGTTCACTATAATTTAGAACTTAGACCCTTTTCGGGCCAAAGCAAAAAAAAAACAGTCTTTAAATTAAACACGCTCTGGTCTCTGAATTTAATATTGCACACTGATATTATCTAAGACGTCCAATAAACGTCTTAGGTCAACGTTTCAGACTGCTAGTGTTATATTCCACAAACAACAGAGATGTACTCTGAGATAACAGCATAAAATACTCAGTTTACCTACGTTTCTAGTAACGAACTATAAAATTTTAGGCTTAACTTAATAGAGAGTTTAGACACAAGAAAATAATCTTAAAAAAATTCTGTACCAGTCAAATTGCCTTCCCGTTTCCGAAAAAAGCTGTTAATTTGTCAATTCAAAGTATAGTGTATGCAACTTAACCTAGCTTTCCTCCACATTCGTGTAATGTGCGTTAATTTTATACAAAAGTAGCGTGGCTTACAGTTGAATAACGACTGCGAACAACAGGTTTGAGAAACTTTCATCGCATTTTTAATTAACTCTCCGAGAATTTGCCACAAAAGTGCTAAGAAGAAATCGCCGAAAGAAATATTTTATTTTGTTTGAGATGCCTGAGGAAGTTGTATAACCAAGAGCTCTGATCTAATAAGGCAAAACACACTATCTACTAGATTAGGGCGATTTGATAGATATGTAGCTACCCTATGTAAAGATTGGTATTAAAATGGATTAACTACAACAACTAGACCCTCTTGTCATAATCAAAGCATCTGCTGGTATAGTGGAACAAAATATATAGCAACCTATCTAGGCATTATTAAAATAATACCCTTATACCCAATACCCTTAACTATTCAATAATAAAATGCAGTGAATGTAGTTACAAATTTTATGATTTAAAAGCATTAACAGCAATCGAGTATATTACATCCAAATCACAACTTGCTTGAGTATCATAACTGCATGTCAAATAATTTATTTTCTCTACCGTGTGCTGCACAGGTCGAAAGTGCTTATAAATCAAAGCATTGACAATATATGGGTTCATTAGAGCACTGTCAAGAAAGGTGTGTGTTTCACTATTTTATGAAAAAGTATTCTAACAAAATAAAGAAACTTTTGCCGGAAAATCCCCAATTTGCCTCAAGCATATATCATATAGGTTTATTGTATGTGAACCAATCATTCTGCCTAAGTCTTACCTAACTCTTCCAAAGAAAACTGATTCAAATTGAATGTTAGCAGACCCTACACCGTCTTCTGTCTTAAATTAGTACCCATACAGAAATGTCTTTTATAAATCTTGTACAAAATCCAACAAGTGGGCAAGGTAATTAAGTTATCAAAACAAAAGATTTAAGCAACAAAGTTTTTAACAAATTTCCTACAGTTAAAGTATTAATAAAAATTATAAAATTTATGCATAAACTTTTCCACAAACCCCCCAAGGCCTATTCACATGGAATTCTAAAAACAACTTCCTTTTTTCCGAAAACGGTAGTGTTTGTAAATAATTTTCCATGAAAAACAATAACTTCCCTTCTCATTCATTAGATGAAAAAAAAAAACAAAACAAAACACTAATGCAGTATCTTAGCTGCAGAACTCTGTTAGGTTCCACAATATTCTAAACGTTACGAACATTCCACTGAAGCTATGACTTTTAATGTTTTTTTTTTAATATTTAATTCTGCACTTGTCACGCTCTAATTTTTGTTCCCATGACTTGTCTTTTGTTTTACAGAAGTGATGGAAATTTATTTTAAGACAACGTCGAGAAAAAAAACAGAAAAAATTCTTTTGTTTAAATGTTAAATTGTTGTATTTGTTGTTGTTTCATGAGATTCTTTATAAACTAAAAATCATATTTTGTTTTCATTTCATTTGTATGTAATGCTCGTGCCTTATGAATTTCATTTATTTCTGGTTTTCGTTTTTATTGTACGTCATGTGTTTTGCTAGTCATTTCTTATGAAACAATGTTTGCATATTTCAAAGAATTTTTTTTGTAATTTTTTCTTGTTGTTGTATTTTGTTTTCAGATACAAAACATAGTGTTTGTAATTTCCCAATGTAGTTAAGCATTTATTGAATACAATTTGATATTTGAAATTAATTCAAATCATCTTTATGGTGATTTTAATGAATTGCTTTTCAAAACGATATCATTGCAAACGGTAAAGAAAGATTTGTTTTATAACTTATGGCTACACTGAAAGAAATTTATAAAATACATTACAAATTGTTTGATTACGTTAAACTACAATGAGTTATTTACAAACCACCTAAATCTGAAACATCGTAACACTTAAAACGTCAGATTTTTTTTTACTCTTATTCATTGAAAACCTTTCATACATCGCTTGTTGCTGCCCATACCCTTAACTTTATGCAAAAATATATAGCCCGACTGCCTTTTTAGGACAAGTTAGCTTACAGCTTTATTTAAACTTCGTGTCATTAATTTTTCCTTTACTTCAGATTAATTGTTAACCTTCTGTCCTATAATGAAAAGAACCGATAATAAGTGCAGAGAATTTTCTCGTAAAGCAGTGAAGAGACTGTATAGGGATAGAGGGACATAAAGTACTTGGGGCGTAGTATTTCGCCATTATAAAGAGTGCAGCATAACCTGGAAAACAAGTGTTCTAAATTTTGTCAGCTTGATCTGTCCTTTGGATCCACATACATACATAATTGGTCATTACATCCCTTCAGACAGGATTACGACCTAGTTTCTCACACCACTTATGTTGTGCGTGTTAATTTTATACATGAGTGGTGGGACCTACAGTTTAAAGTCGAGTCTGAACGACAGATTTTTGAGAAATTTTTCATGGCAATTTTATTTATACTGCTGAGAGGAAGTCGTCAGTTGATGTCTGGCCTGGGGTTGGACCCTGGCTTTGCGTCTAATAAGCCAACACACTACCTACTAGACTACGGCGACTTCTTCCTTCCTTTCGATCCAGTTATCACAATTTAGTACATTTCGGATTCCAATAATCTTCTGCGGCTTCAGTGATTCCTGTCCTGACCAATCCAGTACTATTTTTGTCTATAATGTCGCTGCAACCTCTGATCTCTGTACGAGCTATCAAAGAGATATTTTGTTAGTCAAATATTTTTAATGTCTTTCATAAACAATAATTAACGGCATTGAACGTATGTCGTTTGTAGGATAATTGTAGGAGTCATAGACGAATTTTTCTCTTGACGAGGATCCGTAGTAATTTGCATGTCTTTTGTCAATTTGCAGTTAACTGACTTAATGTTTCAATTAAGTTCACTGTATTAGTCGGTAGTAAATATGTTGCTGATATAAGATATACTTCGACTCAATCCAGAAGGTCTGCAAATCATTTTTAGCATATAGTCGACAGGCTGCCATACTATTCTACAGTATGGATAAGGTTTTTCGATTTAAGCCTTTGTGTTGGTTCACACCACACTCTTTTCCGATTTTTGCAATTATTTAGTTTATATTTTGACTCGTCTGTCCAAATAATTTTGTTTCAAAATGAATCAGGCATATTTATGTAAATATTTATGGTGGAGGCAGCCTCATGGTGTGATTATTTTTTTTTGCCTCTTCAGGAGTTGGTAGACTCGTTAAAATTGATTCCAAAATGACTGGAGAGCGCTATTTAAATATTTTGGAAGAAAATCTTTACAGCAGTGCGGAGGAAATGGACTTGGGGGAGTTTATCTTTCAACAAGACAACGACCCCAAGCACACGAGTAAGGTCGCTAAAAAATATTTTGAAAAAACTAATGTTGAAAAATTAGAATGGCTTGCTCAAAGCCCAGATTTAAACCCCATAGAGCATCTTTGGGCTATCTTAGATGACGAAATCCCGATGGAGTCCAGAACAAGTATTCAAAAATTTTGGAAAAAAATGCAAAGCGAATGGAGGGCAATTTCTACAAGTACTTTGAAGAAACTTGCGCTAAGTATGCCGAAAAGATTAAGAGAAGTCATAAATAACAAAGGAGGAGCAACTTCGTACTAAATTTTGAAGTTATTTAATTATTTATAATATTTTCTAGTGAAGTGTTACTTTATTTTGTCACTTGAAATTCCTTATGTGCCATATAGTTTCTATTATAAATAGAAAATATAAAGAAAGAATTCAATGTTAAGTTCCCTATTGGGATAAAATATTAAGCTAATTAAAAATGAAACTATAATTTATAAACATTTGAAATCAATAAACATATGCTTTAATCAAAAAACAAAAAATATTTCAAACCGCACTTTATTTTGTCCGACAGTGTACACTGTCATTTGTTTTAAGGGCCCCAAGTTTCATTTGTACACTACAACAATAGCTTCAATGATAGACGAGGTATCACAACGAAAGTATCGTCAGTTATTGTCATTATTACTGTCATGTATAGTCAAGCTACCGTACGGAGTATTATACTGCCCTCACTATATATATTGTATCCCTGCAATCTGGCGTCAATGAGATATTTCCTATTAGGATGCATTAATGCCTCACAAATTCCAAGTATATACTTTTTGAATATAAAGAGTTCTTAAATAACTAATCATCTGACTATTCTTGGTTGCAGTTACTAGATTTTATACCTTCATTAAGCTAATGATGTAATAGTATAATGAAGATGCTGCCATTGCAATATAATACTTAAGAGATTTACATTAAGATAATAACAATAATTTATTTTAAGGATAATAAAACTTCAAGACTATATATGATTGCAAAATATTAATTTTTATAGAATAATAATAAATTTTATAATAAATTAAATTGGTTCTATATAAAGGGTGTTTTTTATAGAGGTATAGAACTTTAAGTTGCAATAAAACAACGATGGATTATTCGATTGACATGAATTTTATTTATCCGAAAGATAATCTTGTGGCATTACATTTTAAATATGATTTCTGGCATATGACCGCCATGGCTGGTGCGGATGTAGTCCAACATTTGTGGCCGTATAGCGGCAATAATACGGCGAATGTTGTCTTCCAAATGGTCAAGCGTTTGTGCTTTACCGCATAGACCAATGACTTTACATAGCCCCACAGAAAGTAGTCTAGCGGTGTTAAATCACAAGATCTTGGAGGCCAATTCACAGGTCCAAAACGTGAAATTAGGCGGTCACCAAACGTGTTGCGCCGTCTTGTTGAAACCACATCTCCTGGACATCATGGTTATTCAATTCAGGAATGAAAAAGTTAGTAATCATGGTTCTATACCGATCACCATTGACTGTAACGTTCTGGCCACCATCGTTTTTGAAAAAGTACGGACCAATGATTCCACCAGCCCATAAAGCGCACCAAACACGCACCGTACAACGTCTCTGGGGATGCGAGTTATCAATAAGAGTAAACGTGGTGCGAAAACGTTCCATGGTTAATCGAATTAACTGCTCTGATGGACAATTTTGTCGACGATAAAATGGACGTAGTGCGCGATACGTTTTCCGCACAGAACCATTATTTTCGAAATAAAATTGCACTATTTGCAAGCGTTGTTCAGGCGTGAGTCTATTCATGATGAATTGCCAAACCAAACTGAGAATAAATTACTTGACAGCTGTTAAATCGGTCGCCATCTTGAAAAGTAATGCCAACTTAAAGTTCTATAAAAACACCCTTTACATCAAACTTTGACTCAATCCCCCATTTACAACACAATATAAATGAAAAACCATTTAACATTACAATTTAACAATAAAAGATTTTTATCAATTTCTTACAACGTAATTTGAAAAACAAAAACAAAAAACAACAATAAATTCCTTAAATGGCTATAAATCAATACAATTAAATATTTAACATGTCTATTTAACAACAATAACTGAAATATTACGATACGATTAATAACATTTCACCATTAAAATCATAAATGTCATGGTAACAAGATCTTACAAAAAAACAACATGACTTAAATCCAAAGACAATAGAAAAAAATTAAAAGATTTAGGAGCTGAAATGAATTTTAATATCGTTTGCAACACAACAACAATAGACCATAGAAAAAAAAGTGGAGATGTAACATGAAAAACTAGAAGCTTAACAAGTGTCATCAATTCGACATGATCAATAGATTGCACTTCTTTTTAGTCAAAACTAAGCAGCATATGTATGTGATCTTTTATGATTCTATTGAAGAGTCGTATTAAACCGCAAATAACATAATGAACTTGAAGTTAAAAATAAAAATAAAAAATAAATAAAAAATACAGAAAACAAGTAACCTTTTTAGAAAATAATGAAAAATAAATATTTATTTTTAAGCTTTAAACAAATAATTAAGAAACCAAACGTTCTTTTTTCTAGATGCTCAATCACAAAGCAAAAGATCATCACGCATTACCAGTTCACGTACCAGCTTTGGTACAAATGTTAAGTCATCTTATTCGTCATCATCATCATCATCATCTGCGGCCTCAACAAATGGTGTAAATTTCGATTGTCCCGAAGAATTCGGCTATTATCCCCATCCTACCGATTGTACACAATACTATGTGTGTGTATTTGGTGGAGCACTTTTGGAAAGCTGTACCGGTGGTTTAATGTACTCACATGAACTGCAAACTTGTGATTGGCCACGTAATGTGGGCTGTGAAGTTGTCGATAACAGTGATCGTAATGAACGTCGTAATAAACAGGTTCAACAACAGCAGCAGCAGCAGCAACAACAAGTCAATGCTAATCAACAAGTACCCAGTAGAGTAAGATTTGGTTCAGCATTTAGCAGTCCTCAGGATACACGCTCTCAGCCACAGTCTCAACAGGTATTAAAGCCTACTGTGCCACCGCAGTACCATAGACAGCCACCACAAGTTATACAGGCTCAAGTCCAGACTATACCACCACCGCCACAATTGAAAGTATCGCCAAATCCCGTAATAACATCGAGAGGTCAACCCAAGCATTTATTAGAGGCTCAAGAAGAGATTGCAAAGGTAAGAAATTTTTTAGGAACGACTTCCAATAGTTTTTTTTTTTTAATATATTTTCTTTGTAGCTCTATGCCGATGCCCATGAAACTTTACCTCCCGTTGAGGAGGAAGAAAGTGATCGCCAACAACGTGTCTATCGTGGCCAGCCCAGTACTGTAAGTCAAGTTCAAAAGGATCGTGATGGTATTATACATCAGGCCAGCATAAACGCCATACCCAATAATGATAAATTTAGTGCCTATAATTTCGGTACCCAATACCGGTAAGTTGACCTAGCTTGAGAAAAGAAAAATTATTTTAAAAACCATTTAAAAGAAAAAGAAAACATTTATTTCACTATTCACTGTTTCACTATGCTTTTATTTAATGAAAATTAATCGAACAGCTTTTAAAACAAAATTTATTTTTATTTCATATTTAATGCTCTTTTTCTATTTTTATTTTCAATATTATTATTAAAACAAATAAAATAAAAACAAATTGTCTAAATTCTATCTCATCGCTCAAATTACTACAACAAAAAATATCATAATTTTCTGAAAAAAAACATAAAATTAAAATCAAAATCAAAATGCATTTGCAACTGCACCTTATGACGTTTCTAACGCCAACTGACATAACAAAAAAATAAAAAACTGCAACAATAATAACAAAATAATTTACAACAACCTACGCCATGTAACTGCGTCCAAAAAACTCTGAACATATTACGAACAAACTAATCGCTTACACACATTAGTACTGACATGCTATTGGACCTTGACTCGCTCAACAATGGACTAGAAAACGTTTTTGTTATAGACTCCAAAGATCTTGACCTCAATGTTCATAAACGTGTAAAACGTGAATTAGGGTTGGCAAGTACCGGCGAAAATGAAAACGAAAATGAAAACGCAACAAAACCAAACAACATTAAGAACTTAAATGCGGAGGCTAAAGAACCACAAAAAGAAGAGAAAATTGTAAAATATTCTTCGAAATTTTCTTCAGCAAATACAGAAGAAACTATGCTTGAAATAAAGGGTTTAGTAGAGGAATTATATGGTCCGGAGGTACAAGTTGCCGATACCAATGATTTGATGGCATTGCTGGAGGCTAAAATAACAAAAGAAATGGAATTAAATAAACTACTGCTCGAGCAAGCAACACAAAAGGCAATGGAACAACAAACAACGAAAGAATCTACTGTAGAAAGTGATCCATTAGAAGGTAAATCTCTGGGAGATTTCAAGACCATAACTGAGAAGGCTGCAGATGACAAAGAAACTACACAAGTAAATCAAAGTTTAGAAGCAGAAGAAGTATCTACCGATAAAACAATGGAAAGAAATCCAGAGAACCAAACAGAAAGTCTACCACTTTCACACGATTCTCAAGACTTAGAGTATCTCGATGTGGGCGACAATGCTGCCGCTGAATCTAAACGCGCTATAAGACAATTGAGGCCTTATAATGGCGGTTCGCGTTCCCAATGGCTGGCTGGTGCTGGCAATGCGGCTGGCAACAATTATCGTTCCATTGATGCCAGCCCTTATCAACATCAATCACAGCCATCATATAGTTTTGGCACATTTAATCCCTACCTCTCACCACCAGTTACACCCACCTATACTGCCCTGAATTCGGTTAACACTCACTACAAGCCCAATCAATATCTACAGAATTTCCCACAAACCAGCAACTTCAAACAACAAAAACCCAAAGTAGTCTACACCGGCTATAATTTGTCTTTACCGCCACCAAAATCAACAGCCAGTGATGATATCTTTCGCCCTGTGGTAGGCAAATATTATAGTACCTCCTCTACCAGCACTACCCTTAGGCCTACGTATCTTAAGAATACCGATTTATTGCCTTATATACTGAAATCTCTGCAAGAACTCAAAGAGCAACGTAAAAAAGTTCAAGCTGAAAACTTCAGCTATTTTCACTTGGATAATCAACCCACCACCCTGAGAACTCTAAACGATTTTAAGACCTCCACCTCTAAAGTAACATCGAATTCCCATTTTTCTCAAATTAGTACTATAGGGGGATTTTATAACAATAAAAACTTGCAACAGCAACAACAAACGCCTAAAGATTATTTAACCAACAATCCCTATCTCAGCAATTTAATACCCTCGACCACGGAAAGCAATTATTTCAAGTACAATTTAATAGCCAATCAAAAAATGAAAAATTACTACAGTACCCTTAAAACGCCAAGTCCCAGTTATGAATTCACCACCATCACGCCTTTGAATTCAAACATCAATGTAGTCTCACCACCCAAACTGGAACTGCAAAAAGGCAATTATGTGGACTTTAATAAATTTCCCAATGGCTTGGTCTACGGTAACTCCACCTATCGTACAACCTTAAAACCTGCAATAGAAACTTCTACTACGACGCCTCTGCATCTGCAATTCAATTTACCCGACTTTCTTTCCAATTTACAATCACAAGATATGGCCCATTTAAATCCCGCTGTAGTGGATATGCTTAAGTATTTCAAGGCTGTTAATAAACCCTTATTAAATACAATACCCACTAAACAACCCTCTTTGAATATCAATGAGGTAGAAGTACAGCCTTCCTCCACTAGCACTACGAAACGGCCTATTAAGGGTTACGAAAGTTTCTTAAACAGTTTGAATAATCCCACCACTTCGAAGACAACTACAAACAAACCATTTATTTCCTCGTTAAATCAACAGGAATATTATGATGAATACGAAGAGGAAGAGGAAGAGAATGAATCTTCAGGCATAGATGCCGATGAAGATGTACGACCACCCTCTGAAATGCCACCCTATATGCCTATGACTGAAACTATGGCCCCGCCCAGAGCACAAATGATGCCAGTGTCAAAGCCCACAGAAAATCCTTTGAAATATCAAACAATTTACAACACTGGTTATTTTCAGGCCACCACCACACGAAGACCTTTGTTTACAAACGATTTTGAAGCGTTCTATCGTCCTCAGAGCAACACACAAGCCAATGCCAATCAAATACCCTCTTTTATAAATTTCCCCACAGACTATTTCCAAGAAATCAAACAGAAACTGCCCACTAGACATCAGATACCTCAACTTAGTGTTAAGCCAACGATCTCATCGACTGAAAGACACACCTCAACCACATTACGTACGACTTTAGCTACCAGCACAACCACCACAACGCCACAGCCTATGACCACTACTGTCAGTACAACGCCTAAAATGCGTTACACCATAAGACCGTATAAATATCGTGGACAAAACCGTTGGCAAACCTCAAATGCCGCATCGTCAAACACTGTGAACAATAGCAACAGCAATAACAACAACAACAGCAACAATAAAACTTTGACTTTAGACTTGAAGGAAAAGCCTTTAAGCATACGTAAACGTCCCACAAGTTTGGCTTCTAGTAGTGGTAGTAGTAGTAGTAGTATTAGTACGGGTGGCTCAAATGCAGGAACTGCCAGCCATATGGACTCTAACAGACAAATAATTAACGGAAACAACAACAACAACCACAACAATCAGAAAAACAACAACAGGTACAGTGTGTTATAAAAAAATTTTTACTTTTTTTATTTTATGTTCTGAAAAACAACTACAACAACCATATTAATTGAACAAAAAATTAATGAATGAATGAAAATATCAAAAACTAATTATGTTTTTAACCCCTTGTTCCCTAATAATATGTGTGTGTTTCAAGGGAAACTTAAATAAAAGTTTTCCTTAATTTTTTTCTCCCAAAATATTAAAAAAAAATTAAAGAAAAATCCCCCACGAAGAAAACAAATTACCAACTACCAACTGATAAACGACACTTTAATACTTCTGTAAATACCTATAAAAAATACCTGTGTGAATACTTTTACTGTGAATTGTCTACCACTTAACAAACAACCCTGTACAGATTTAACAGATCAAAAATATATACGTTGACTTCACCAAAGAGACGTCTTCACATGCTAAAATTTGAAGCAAAACAAACAAAAAATATGTTGTAAATAAATATGTAGCGAAGGTGAAGGGCTTTTAAATTTTAATTTAAAAGTTTATTCACTTTGAAAATGGAATTGGAATCGAGTTGTCTTAGAAGGGTTTAAGAATATAAATTTCTTTAAATTTTTGTTTTTATTTCTCCAAGATTTTTTTAAATTTTTGTTTTTATTTCTCCACTATGCTGCTTTAAATTTTTTTTTCTTTGCCTTTACCCTTTAAAAGTTAAACCTCAGACATATTGAAAAAAAACGAATACGCAGTCTTCTGGTAAAAACTGCAGAAATAAAATAAAATCGCCATGACAGATTTCTCAAATCTATCGTTCGAAGTGAACACATAAAAGTAGGTCCCGCCACTCGTGGATGAAACTCACAAGCACAACATCAGTGGTGTGAGAAGATTGGTTATAATTCCGACTAAAGGGTTGTAATGACCAGGTGAGTAGACGGGGGTTAGGTAAAGTTGAGTTTACAGCCACCTAAATGGGGATATCTCTGTTAGGTCGTATTAACCTCCAAGATAACGCCGTTATTATGATTGATATTTAATATCTCTCAGTCATCCTCAGTGCTTGATAAAAGCAAAAAAAAAAATTATTCAAATCGCTTTTATCTAGACACGTTCTGTGCCGAGCAATGGCAGAGAAGATAGTATGTGATGTCCACTTCATCTTCGCCATGAATGCTTCTGCAGAAAACGTTTTGAATTATTTTCAGCCTCCGGGCATGTGACAGTATTCTGGAACAACAGTTATGAGGTTTCTAAGATGAACTATGATCACGTTTGACACAAATTCTTGCTCTGTTTATATTCATATCAGGCAATATCTATCTGGTCGATATATAAGTGGCCTTTACAAATTAAAGGGGGAGTAAAGTACGAGATTACAGTGGCAACTTTATAAATTTTATTGAAATTTGAATGAAATGGAAAAAAATGAAACCATAATGGCCCTGTGTAACAGGTAAAGACGTTTATGCTAAAAACTTTCTCCTCAAATTGCCCTATCTGTCGCCATTAGTTCATCAAAATCTTAAAATAATTCAATCAAAATAAAAATTTAAATAGTTTTCATTTTGAGTTTTCAAGAACTTGTTTAAGACATAAGCTTGTTTGAGAAATTATAGAGTGACCACAGTTCACATACACAGAACTATCATGAGATGAGTGGGTAATATTGAAATAATATTGACAAGATGCCTAAAATTTTAAGTTCTCCTGTGATGTAACAATAATAAAATCTGTTTTCTATCATTACATAGCAAATTTTGTTCATGTAAGCAATTCAATGTTTAAAATAATAAAATATATGCTTTATCCACTACAATTGGCCAACGTTAGCTACAAACAATTTTTACTTTTGCAACTAAAAGTCTACAAATACAAAACTCTTTTAAACAAAAAAATCTATTCCGTGTCATGAACAACAAGTTGAAATTGAAATTATTACAACACTTAAACATTACTAAACTTTAATAATTAAACTTTTCTACGACAACTCTTCTACTTCGTAAACTTTACTTCCTATACTATATCTATCTCTATATACTAGCTTACCTCTCATTTTTTACTAAGCTTTCCTAACAAACTCATTCTATAAACAACTATATCTACTCTACTATATCTTACTCTGTATCTATAAAAACGCTTTTACTAAACTCCATTAATTTTGAGAAAAAAAAACTTTTTTCGTTAAAATGTTGTACAAAAATAAACTAATTTTTACATTTTTTTTATTATTTTTTCATTTTTTCTTTTGTATATATTCAAAAACGAAAAAATTTATCTTTTGCCAAAAAACATAAACAATAAATTGTTTGTAAAATAATACATATCATTGTTATAAACCATTTAAAATGCATCATTATAAAATAATCAATCAATTAATTGAAAATTTAAAAAAAAAACTTAAATTTTGTTATTGTAAATAATATAATAATTATTGGGGTTTACAAAATCGAAACTAAAACATATCCAACAACAAATACACAACAAACAAAAACATACCCATAACAATGTAGTATTGAAACATCATCTCCATCATCCATACAATCACAACAACCGGCTACACCGGCCACTATATTCATACAAACGGCTAGGCCAACACCACAACAACATCATCATCTTCAGCCACAACATCAACAACAGCAACAAGTGATTGTTGAAACTATACCCTCTACACAAACTCAAGAACGTATTAATCAACAACAACAATTGCTACAACAACAACAGCAATATCACAGACAACAACAAATATCACCATCATTACCAACATTATCTCAACCCCAACCATTTAGTCAAAATCGTAATTATTATAATACAACCTCAACAGCGGCTTATAATAGTAACAACAACAATAATAATAATAATAATCATCATCACAATAATAACAATAATAATCAAAATCAAAATCATAATGTTGATGTTGTATCATATATACCACAACATCAACAACAACAACAAATTCCCATACAACATACATTACAACAACATCAGCAACAAGACCAACAACAACAACAACATTCACTAATACCACAAAACGATAATGTTCAACAATCTGAACAAAGTCCTTATGATACTTATTATTCTGTTTATGACGATGATATTGATTTGTATAGGGATATAGAATATCAACAACAACAACAACAGCAGCAACAGCAACAACAACAACGTCGCCCACAACAACAACAATTGCAACAGCAATATCAACCCGCAGTACGAACACAAAATCAACAATCGACTTATCGTCCCTTGGAAATATTTACCACCCCGGCACCGCAATCGCAACGACCAAAAGCACAACCCCAAGAGAGACCCACTTATCAGACGAATCAACAGCCTTTGGTATATAATGCTGATTACGATGATGATTTGATAGCACAGGTAAGTAAAGATTTATTCAAAAAAGTTTTTACAATGTTTTCATGTTAATTGAAGGCCATAAGTAATGATGAAGGCCTATGGTAATTTGGCAAATTTTTCGAATTTTCCAAAATACTCGGTTGTAAAAATCATTCTTATGAGTATAAAAGGTGTTAGAAGTTAAAACCATGATTTAAAATATTGCTTAATTCCTCTAAAGGTTATATAAAATTCTTACTTTTAATTGCAACACCATAACCAAATCTAATAAAAGTTTAACTAAACAAAATAATAATAATTCTCATAAACGTTTTCCAGATCGAACAAGATAACGCATATGATCAACCAACACGAACACCATCAAGGTAAGTTTAAAATTTCCATATTAAATATGAAAATACAAATTTAATCATAAAAGTATATTTAAAAAAGAAAAAACATATAAAACCACACACACACACACACAATATATTTGTTAAACGTAAACGTAAACAAAATCAAAAGATTTAAGAAAGAAACTTGCTAACCAACAAACAAAACTTAACCCAACATCAATAATACAAAACCTATGTATATGAATTGTAATAAAATTTTAATAACTTTAAAAAAAAATTTTGTTCTACAACAAGTAGAAAAAAAACATTAAAACAAAAACAAATACATTGTATAGGATAGGTTTTTAAAGTAAATAAAAAGGCATGCCTGTTGTAAGTCTTACTTAATAAGAGAAAAACAAAAACAAAAATAAGTTAAGCAAATAAGACCAATATTATTAGGCCAAAAATTTTATCAACTCCAACTTACCATGATCTAAAAAAAGAAAGAAAAAACACTTTTAAAAAAAACACCATTAAACATAAACATACTAAAAAAAAGAGATACATCAAAATTTTTTTCTATTTCTTTTCCCCCGCTAAAATGCCTATCATCCCACAAATACCCCCAAAAAAAAATACTTTTACAAAAATAAATACTCTACACTTAACAGGAAAGAACAAGTATCCATACAAACTTTAGGTAGTGGTCCCTCATCGACACCGCGTTCATTGATCAATGGCAACGATGAACGTAATTATTATAGTACTTTAACTACACCGCTGCCAGCATCCTTAAATCTTAATAGTAATGATGAGTACATTTACGAAACGGAATACATTGATGATCCTGACTATTATTATAACGATAAAGTGAATAGACCAGCGCCTACATTAACGACCTATAAACCTAAGATTACAAAAAATCAAGATGAGATTGATGATATCTTTAATATAATCGGTACAAAATTACAAAGTTCTCAGAATTCGAAACCAAAGAATAGGATAAACACAAGGCCTAGTGTTATTGTAGCCACACCAACCTCAACACAGAGAGCAACAACGATAGCTACGACATCCAGTTTACCAACGACTACCACTACCACCTCTACAACTACCACAACAACCACCACAACTACACCTAAACCTTCTACAACAAAAATAAATAAAACCAATAGTCCTTCAACCTCAACAACCAAATCAAGGTATTCTTTTTTGTTTTCTACTACTCAGTTCCACAGTTCTCGGTCTGTTTTGCCATTCATGCTATCCACCATTCTATAGACTACATCTGTTGAATTCATACACAAATATTATTTGAACTTTGGTACTTTTATTCTTATTCGTATTCTTAAAGAACAAAAAACAAAAAAAAACTTTTGTGCTTTCAAAACTAAACGTAAAACAAAATGAATGATGAACTACTATACGTCTAACAATTTGGCTTTATCTTTATCAATGTGTTCATCTTCATAAGATGAATTTCATATACAACAACCACCACCACCACCACCACCTACTACCACTATCACCATTTCTATCTCTAAAAATATTCCTTTTTTTACTTTTTTTAACTTTTTTAAAACTGTAGATTTGATTGGCTTAAATCATTGAAAAACTTACATTGTTACACAAACACACCAATACACTAAAAAAAAACTACACTTACAACCTGTCCCTAAAAACATGGAGGAGATCTATTTGGATATTTTCAGGATGACTTATTTAGCATTTGTCCTAAAAAAATGACCAAAAATTATTAATAAGGCAGAGCATGTTTTAGTTTATAGTTACAAATAAATTTAGCATGTTACTACTGAAAGCATGTTGCATGCTTTAATAGTGAAACCTGTTGAAAAGTTATAGTACATCAATGAAACCATATTGAAAGCTTTATAAAATTAATATTGAAGAAGCTAAGCCATTATTATTGTGCAGCCCTAATACAATAATACAAGTAAATAGCATTACTACTACAACTCATTAATAAAAAGACGCCCTCTGTAATCCGTTTCCATTTCCCAAAGAAGTCACATAATAATTTTGAATAACAACTGTGTACCGCACCTAAATCAGGCTCATTCTCTGCATCAGATGAAATCTAATCCAGCGAATTCAAATTCAAATTAAAGGTTCTGGAAATACAACAGCTCTTGGCGAAAACATACTTTATTCGTACCCTATTGTATGGATGTGTACTGTGCTGGACTTTATCCGCAAATATAAATTAGGTGTTATTTATAACAGCAGCATTCACCAGCAGCTGTAAAGCTGCTCTCAATTCCAAGTACAATATGTTCCATAACAGTTTTCTTATATGAAAACCAATAAAACCTATAAAACATGTAAGCTCCATTGGCCTTATTAAAAGCAGTTTGAGAAAATCTAAGTTAATTTTTGAATTCAAAGTACTTGGGATAGACAATCTTAGGCCATATAAGGCCCATTGTAATACCAGAATTATCCATTTCCCCCTAGGCACGGAACCATTAAGAGCTTCTGATGACGCGACTTAGAATCCTCATCTTACCGCTGTTTTAGAAGCTATTTACAATGAGTGCAATTGAACATATTCTTTGTAGTTTGAAGAGACTTTTCATACGCCCTCTATTACGCTTTTGCTTGATTTATTGCGCCCCTCTGCCTGTATTTGAAACTGCCGCAGGCCTTTAAAGAGGTTTTCAAAGTAGATAACTCACCAGAGAGTGCGATAATTGTGCCGCGCCTAAGCAAATTATTCGCTCTACAGTTACCTGGATTATCATTAGGTCGCGGTATATATGTTATATAAACATCATACCGTGAAGTCGCCGTAGTCTAGTAGGTAGTGTGTTGGCTTATTAGACGCAAAAGCCTGGGTTCAAGCCCCAGGCCAGGTATGAAAGACAAAATACAAAAAGTATTTTTTCGGCGACTTCCTCTCAGTAGATTTCTGGCAAAAACTCTGAGAGTAAATAAAAATTGCCATGAAAAGTTTCTCAATAAATAAAAATCTGTCGTTCGGAGTCGACTTTAAACTGTAGGCCCCACCACTCATGTATAAAATTAACACACACAACATGGTGTGAGAAACTAGGACGTTGTACAATGGGTCAATTCGACCTCCGGGTACTGTACTTGTCTTAATTGACAAGTACACGTCCTCTAACCTAACCTAACATCATACCGTTCCAAAATTGTCTTGCAGTTCATTACGTCCGGCCTTTATATAACTTGCAGCAGCCTGTATGGCTGAAAAGCAATACAGTGATCCTGTTACCTTGTGGAGTGGGCTATGCCTACAGACTTCCACACAACATATCATGACTCACAGTTCCATTCAGTTTCGCATCATCAGTAAAAGTATGAGCAGAGTCATTAACGAGGTGTCCTACACCACTTTTTCAAATTCTTCTTTCCGAAATGACCGTTCTAAACGTATTATGGTATGATATAGTCAATACTCCCAAATTTCTGCTGGATACTTGAGGACCCAGTATTTGAAACATGTCACTGTCCAGTCGCCCAGAGATGCCTACTTGTTTCAGCCGTTAAGTAGTTATAATACAGTTTCATCGGAAAGAAGAAAAAATTGTCTTCAGCGCCGACAGTAAGGCTGCATCCAAAATGTTAGTTGCTTTGTGTTTGAACAAAGTATCGTGTTTGATAATGTTTGATAAACTTCGTCAATGTGTATTTTTAACGCAAAAAGCAATCGGGCATCGGATTTATAGTTGATGCATTGTTTGGTTACTTTGTAGTAGTACATACAAAGTAGTAGAACTGCATACAAACTTTGTATTGATACATTTTGGAAGGCAGCCGAAGTGTAGTATGTAAGGCACCAATAATAAACACAATACAGGCAAATTTTTGTATACAGGTTCAAGTTAATTGTTTTGCCAAGGAATTTATGCTACACTAGCCATCCGTAGGTTAACATACGTCTAACCACTACTGTTTACATCCAGTACATCGTCCTAGGTCACAAATCCTATTTTATTTCCTATTAATGCAAGCGTTATTACAAGTGCAAGCCTTAAAAGTTATTCGATTTATACGACAGCATTTTATCCAGAATAAATGCCAAGAAATGCGACTCGTTCGTGACTTTCAGTTAGCCCCATATTATCTTTTTATTTTCAGGGAACAAAGTAACAATACCTTTCTTGTTCTTTTTATAAAGATTTCTATGGTTTCATTGAAACTCCACAAATTCCAAAAAAAAAATAAATTAAAACCCAAAATCGTCCACAATCTAGACAAATAAAAATCCATAACTTGTAATCATAAATTATTGTTGCATGTGTTGAATAAGAAGCATGTCTTTCTCTTCCTTAAATTCCCTTCATACCTAACAAAACTGCATGCCTTTTTTATGAGGAATTCAGAGTTACCATACTTAAATCCAAAAGTAAGACCATAGCCGACCATAAAAGTATTACAACAAAGGAACTCAGCGCATATTAAATATGAAAAATAAAGTAATTTATTTTATTCGATACATTTGAATTATTTGAAAATAAATAAAATTATTGTTATCATAAGTGAAATAACTTTTCTTTTTTCTTTTTTTTATTTATTTTTTTTTTATTGAAAATATTTTATTAAAAATAAATTGTGTCCACTTTGTGTCCTTTTTATTCCCCTAAAACACATTTCTATTCTCCCTTTTTTTGTATGTACTTTCTGTATGATTTTCCCGTTTATTTATTCTGTGTTGTGTTTTCTAAATATCACTCTATCACCACTGTGTGCAAAAAATCTTTTTAAGTAGATTTTATCATAAACCTTCACTTTCTTACCACCATAACAATAATGACCATCATCAGAAACATGAAGTAGAGTCTTTAGATTATCATTATAATTCTCAAGATGTTAATGACAATGAGCAAATCATATTTAATATTGGCAAATTAAGGAATCATAGCAAAAATCAAAATAATAATAATGATTTTAATCGAAATTATAATCAAAATAGTAATAGTTATTATTACAACAACAATAATAATAATAATAACAATAATAACAATATTAATAACAATGATTATAACAATAATAATGAAAATGCACAAGAATTCAAATCACAACTGCAATTGATTAATACAAAATCATTAAAACCAACAACAACAACTACTACATTACTATTACCAACAACAAGAACAACAACAACAACAGCTATTAGTACAACAACAATCACTTCACTTGTACAAGAGCAAAAACAAGAATTTCTACCACCACCTATAATTAAGGCCAATAAAACTGAAAATGTTTTACTAACTCTATTAACGGATAATGTGGATTTCTCCAACAGATCCAAACAAACGCATGCAAATAAAAAATTACAACTACAACAACAACAACAACAACAACAAAAAGAACAACAGCAACAAAAAGAACAAGAACATGTACCACAAAAGTCACAATTACCACAGAAACATTATCGACCAGAATCCAATACACATGTCCAGACAGCAACCTCCACCTCTACCATCACCACCACAACTACAGCCAAAACCTATCCCATCCAGCATCAAACCCCATCCCCTTTCCCACATAATCCTTCGACTGTAAAATCAAGAATACCTAAAACCTCTCCACAAACAATTGAAATTGAAACGGAAATTTCAACACCCAGAATAACATCGTCTAGACAGGTGCTAGCATCCAAAAACTCGCGAGTCCATAAGGATGCCATTTTACAGAGTCTAGAAGATGCCGAAACAGTATACGACGAAAGCCAAAACGTACAAGTACAAAGTGCTGAGCCACCAAAAAGTCGCCATGATGCCGCTTATGCTGCTGATAATTATGGCGCTAGTGCTAGAGGCAATCAAATACGCTCTCAAACCGATAAATCGATCAATGAATTCAAATCGAAAAGTTATGATATTTATGGTGGACTCAAAAGTAATGAGTTCACTGAGGATCAAAAACCGAAAACAAATTTAAAAGATGTTAAAACACAATTAAAAAACTATGTTATATCTGATGTAGCGCCGCAAAGTTTTATAGCTCCGGACACGGCCAAATCAACGGCTCTCGGCAATGCGAAATATGAAACCGATGAAGAAATCTTAAAAGGTGCCAGCTCTACTACCACCCTAAGATATCCGGGAACGTTAAGAACCTCAACAGAGGCCAAACCATTCGAATATAGTTTACAGAGTAACAGCAATGGTTTTACTTTAAGAGCCAAACAATTGCCTTTCGTAGAAGAGCCTACGAAACCTTTATATGAACGTAGACCTGAAATACAATATTTTACAACTTCTACTCCCCCAATCATATACTCAACGACACCGAGTACAACAACAACAGAGGCTCCCACTACTAAATCAACAACCACGACCTCAACTACCACTACAACGGAAAAACCTATATTTAGGCCGTACACGGAAATTGTTTTGATCGAAACAGACGATGAAGATGATTTACAGCCGACTACATATGCACCACCTTTAAGAACTTGGCGCAATGGCCGGCCTACTATACAAACCTCATCTACTCCTGTAACTACTTTTAATCCTGGTGCTCAAAGTTTTTATGATTATAGCTTTAGGATACCAACAGAGTCTAGTAATAAATTGCAATCAGTAGCTAAGGAATATTTACCACGTTCCACTAGTACTTCAACTACAACAACAAGTAGCACAACTACCACCACACCGAGAACAACAACCACAATTAGGCCCCGAAGTACAACTACCACCACAACCACTACACCCAGGACAACTTCAACTTCATCAACTACAACTACCAGTACTACGGATAGGCCGCTGCAGACATTTACGGCAAGATCGGCTGTATTTAAGGATAACCTACAAAAAACTACCACTTCCTCTAGCCAACGCTTTGTATCACCTTATAAAAGTCTGGAAAATCTCTTGCAAAAAGAAGAAAGATCTTCATACGCTGCTGGTAGAAACACAGTTAAACCGAAATATTTAACATCATCGAGCACACCACATCCATTCTTGCAAACCACTAGCAAACCCTTAAGAAGCTATTTTATAATAACATCGCCACCGAAAAATATTAATGAAAGCCTTATCGGCAATATGAATACCTATAACAGGAATACATTAACAACCCCTACCACAACTACTACAACAACGACTAGCTCTACAACAACTACTACAACACCGAGTACGACTTCTACCACTACTATCACAGAGAGCACCACTCCTACGACTATGCCGAGTATAATTAATACCTCTTCCTTAAGAATAAATTCTTATGCACGTAATGAAGTTTCAGAAAAACCCAGACCAAGAGGAAGATCTCGTTATACAGCTGCCACTGTAACAAATCTGCTGGACAGAGATGAGCCCACAACATATGCTCCCAAGCATCGTTTCAAACCTGTACCAGAGGAAATAACCACAACCACTGCCCCTTCTGTGCCTTTGCAAGGCCGGAGAAAAATCCAAAGAGCCCGTATAGCAGCTTTGCAAAATCAAAGAAATCCTGTAACACAGACAATTAAGCCGAGAGAAAAGTATCAGACCTTCAAACAGGACATTAGAAATCAATATGAAAATGAAGCTGCGCAGCAAACTCCCCGTGCTGAAGCACTAGTAGCTGGACCTTTGAACAACAATCAAGACAATAGCATAGAAAGCACCCGCTCAACAGAAATAACGGAGAAAGAACATGTAGTTGCTATAACCGATAGGCCCTTAAAGTATTTTTACTCTAATAAGTATCGGCAACAAACAGGCGAACATACTTTGGCCGAAAGTTTACAGAATGCTGGCTATATAACCTCTTCCAGTAAGCCTAGCAATAAATTTGTTGGCTCAGTACTCGAACAGCTGCAGTTATTCTTGGCCGGTGTAGATAGCGATGAAAATGAATCAGCCTCACCGCAATTTGTCAATGAATTCACAGAGCCGGAAATTAAGGCCGCCGTACAAGAAATTAAAAATCTGTATGCCAACACAGGACAAAGACCCTCTTGGACCACGACCACTACTACGACTTTGAGACCTACCACAACTGCTAAGCCCCCTACCACTGCCTATAGCACTTTTAGCACTAAAGCCACACAACAACACAATCATTTGAACTCTTTACCCCATACTACTACCACTAAAACAACAACACACACGAACACACCTACCAAAGTTACCGCTTCAACCTCTTACCCTAGTAGTACTACAACACACAAGTATCAAATTAGTAGCACTTTACCAACAACAACAACGACAACAACAACAACAACCACGCCTAAATACTTTCCCAAATTTCCATCCTCAACCTATAGTTTCTTAACTTCCTCGTCTTCCTCCTCAACTACAACTACAACACCATCACCACCACCATCACCATCACCACCACCATCAACAACAACAACAACTAGAACAACTACAACAACACCGCCACAATCTCCTGCTTACGCCTACTCCTCCAGTAAAACAAATAAACATTCAACAGCGGGAGCAGCATCCTCATCACCGCCAGCTACTCGTGTCTCAAGAGTCAATAACGCTCTTAAATCATCTATAGCTGCAGCAGCTGCTGCTAATGCCTCCCCCTCCTCTTCCTCCTCGCTCAATGGTAACATAAATAATGCTGGACCTAATTCCGCCTCCACAGCGACCTCAGCGGGAAGATCAAATAATAAATTCTCTTTGAGTTCTACGGTTAAATGTTCCGATACTACGTCCAATGCTAAATGCAATGAAATCCCTACGAGGTATTAATTAATTACAAAATTAAAAAAAAACAAAAACAATTCAAAAATATCAAACAATTTAATTAAAATAATTTTCAAAAGCAACCACTATATTAAAACAAAAACCAACCCCCCTTTTATTATCTTTTATTTCTCTACCACTACCACTTTTTAAAATTAAAATCAAAATCAATCAAAATATTTTCACTGGCTTTGAAATTTAAATTTAAACAACAACAAAAAAGTACTTAAAATTAAATAATAATTAAGGGACCACAAGATCGACTTGGATATGATATGATTATGAAAAAGTGAAATTAATTAAATTTTATCTTCAGATTATAGAAAAACAAAAAATTGATTTTCAAATTAAAATTAAAAGAGAAAACATTTTTTCAGGCATAATTTAGTACCACCTTTAAGATCCCATTGCAATACATAAATAATACATACATAATTGGTCATTACAACCCTTTAGTCAGGATTACGATCTAGGTTCTCACATTACTTCTGTTGTATGTATTAATTTTATACATGAGGGACCTACAGTTTAAAGTCTACTTCGAAAGACAGATTTTTGAGAAACCCTTGCATGGCAATTTTATTTACTCTCCGAGTTTTTGCCAGAAATCTGCTGAAAGATAGTCTCCGAAGAAATATTTTTTCATATTTCTAATCTGAGATTTGAACCGCGGCCTCACGTCTAATAAGCCAACACACTAGCTACTAGTCTACGGCATTTCAATACTGATATTATTTATTCCATCATAGGATTGCAGCTCCTGTTTGAGATCTCTCAATCATTCGACGAGCCTTATTATTAAGGTGTGCATTTTATGCAGGTGCTCAAAAATTCTTGCCTTAGGGTCCTAAGCCGGGCAGAGACATGTTCGGCATTCTCCTCTTCTCCCCCATTGTTATAGTATCAGCAGAAGTTGTTGTGAGGTATTCCCTGCCTCCGGGCATATGCACCAAGAGGTCAGTGTCTCGTTATAATTGCTATGAAGTTTCTGTAATGGACTCTAATCAGGTTATTCGCAAATTTTGTTCTGCATTGATATCGGGTCAGACGCGTCTGGTCTCTCTGCAAGTGTGCTCATTATTCCAGTTTCCTTTAGCAAATGAGTCCCTACGTAGACGAATGCTAAGCTGTGTGTGCTAAGTGTGAATTCATTCGAAGTATCTGTTATGCCTTAGGCCTTAGCAAGTACGTTGGCTTTGTTTGTGCCTTCAATGTCCGCGTGTTTTAGGACATATATAAACGGCATTCTTGACAGTTTTAGATGTGATGCACACGCGCACACGATGTTCTTCTCTTTATATTAAAATGTCTTAGCTTTTTACGAGATGTACAGTACATTTTAGATTAAAAATCCATTATTTTGTTCGCAAAGTTAGTCAACTATACTAGGATTAAAGTACGCTGAAAACAGTTCACTACGGTTAATAAAAAAATAAATGTTTCGGAATACTGGTCGATAGCACCGAGAGTCAACAGAGTCAGTGGTGTATTAACCTACAACGAAAATAAATAAATAGGAAAACCGTAATAATGAGAAAATAACTTTTATTTGTATTAAAATTAATAAAAGAAAAATAAAAATAAAACGTAAACAAATAAAATCACATCATAATCATTTATATCTAATCGTCGATGTTATCCCTTAAAAAATGCACTTTTTCTCTATTGGGCCTTTTAAATTTAGACATCATAATAGAAAACCTACTTTTTTTACTAAAAAAAACAACAACTTTACCATTTTTTGAAATTGTTTTAAAACAAATTCACCATAGAAAATTTGTTTAATTAACACAAACTATACGCCTAAAGTACTTAAAAAAAACTAAAAGGTTTTGCCATAAAACTTTTTAGCAACAATGATAATAATAAATAATAATAATTTAGTATTTTTTTATTTTTCACATTGTACGCTGAGTAATATTTAGAAATTTAGAGTTCACCAAATAAGTTTTAATTAAAAAAAGAGAATCATGGTCTAAAATTTGAAATGGCTAAAAAAAAATTCAGGTGGTGGTACCATTTTTTTTTAGATTCTTAGCAAAATAATTACATAAAAAAATATATCTTTTAAATATATGTTTCCTTTTTTTCTTGGGGAAATTTTAGTTGAATTTGAATTTGTGCACTTAGATTTTAATCAAATAAAACGTGAGAACCGAAAAAGTTCCTTCTTAGGTAACCAAACTATGCACCTGTTTTTAATAAGCTTTTGGTTTGAAATTTTTTTTTTATTTATTTTTTTTTGCACCATTAGTTTTGAAATACACTTTTAATATATCGTAGTTGTTTCCATTAATAAATAAAAGTGCGTTTAAATGATTGACTTATTTGTTGTGAAGTAGACAATATTAAAAAGTTCTTAATAATACTTATTGTTTCATGAATAATAAGTATGATGTTACAGTCATAATTTATAAATAATTTGTGTATTAATTTTATATTTTAATTTATAACTTGTCTCAACAAAAAGCCTTTCAAAGAAGCTACAGTAAATAAGCAAAAGTGAATTCACTCATGTTGTCAATTAAAATTTTATTTTTGGGAACTTTTCTGTAAAATGTTTCACTCATTATTTAGCCAAAAACAAAACGTTGATAAAAATATCGTGTGTATCAAATTAAATTCAGAAGAACCGGAATACAAACTCTAAAAAGTACTAAAAAGATTGAAAATTTAAAGCTTCAAGACCCTGATATAGGTTAAGAAGACCTGTCTACTTTTTATCTCTATTGGAATAAAGTAGTGCATCAAATATAATGTCTTCATGAAATTTACCAGTACTAGTAGCGAGAAAAGCTCATTTCCCTAGTTAAATAGAATTTTTTTCACACCTTCAGCAAGGCTTTTAGTAATTGGTTGATTATATCTTCGACATAAAATTATCAGATTGAAATTGAGCAAACCATTTTACTGTAGCTTTCCTAGTTACGTTATAGTCTCCTTAAACTTCATAAATTTTATCGACAGCCTGCACTGTATTCTTACCTTTTCAACAATAGAAAAGCAAAATATGAATATAATATTGTAGAGATTCACTTTTCTATACGAAGACAACTTATCACAGAGTAATGTGTATTAGATTTGCCTTCTCATAAAGTGAAGCTTAACTTTCTAACGTGCTAATTCACGTGCCATATTTAAGGACTATCTGGCGATAATTGGAAAGAGAAATTTTCGAACGATATGTTTACTACCTCGCCAAATTTGTTTAAGTTCGGTCCATAATTGAATTTGAATTGCGTAAATTTCTTAGGATTAAGATTTGATAGTTAAACTTTGGAAAACTTAGAAATTAAAGAAATATTCCTATTAAAATTTATCATGTAATGGAGCCATAAAAATTCATGAAATCTTAAATAATATTATCAGCTCTGTAACTCAGTAGCAATAATAGTATTTAAAATATTTGTAAGATTTCATTAGCAAAACCATTTAATTTTTTCTAGAAAAAACAAATAATATTTGAACAATATCATCGAAATTTAGTATACCATTATCATTGCTTAGAATTTTTAATAAAAAAAATGTTTTAATTTATTAACGAATATTCTTCTAAGAATATTTGCATTCAACATCATATAGTTTGATCAGCATATCATATTTCATTATCAAATAATGTAACAATAATAAAGAATTTAATTTTAAATTAAATTAGAAACTGTTTTTAAGTATAAATTTTTTTCCTAAATCTTACTTAGCGTACACTGAAAAAAAAGCTAAATTAAAAAAAATTAAGGAAAACCCCTACCCTTCTCTCTCTCTCTCTGTCTCTATCTCTCTATTAAGGACCTACGCACTTTTATTAAACCCTTTTAAACTCTAGCAAACCTAACTTTACTTCCAATAGTTTTAAAACGGAATAAACCATGTCCTCGTCTCTATAGAACCCCCAAATATATCGTATATTAAACGTCGATTTCCTCATAAACACCAATAAAACCCCTCTGATACTCATCCAACATAGCAAGCCACCCATCCATACAATACCTCAGCCTCAAATAAACATTTTCAATAGAAATATATATTAAAACAACAAACAAACACATTTTTTCTTTTGCAGTTTTATATCTTTATTTACAGCTTTTCAAAAACCAAAATCAAAAACAAAAACAAAAACAAAAATATCTGCAGTAAATCATACACTACACTTGATAAACGAAACTGTAAAAAATGTACAAAAACATCTTCCTTACATCCACAAAACACTTACCATCCATCCATCATCCTACCTTTAACTTTTTTTGGTTCTCACTATAATAATTGTAATATAATTATAACAATCATATCCGTTATGCATGTATTTATCATATCTAGTACATACTGTTATAATAATAAATTTTTATTGGGTATTTGTACAATTCTATTGGTTTCTATTGTGTTTGTATTTGTATTATTCTGTAGTTGTTAGAGTTTGTAGCTATTATTTGCAGTTTGCTTTTGTTAACAACTAATTTATGTTGTATTTATTTTTAATATTTATTTGTAAAATAAATTAATTTATTTAATTGTTATTAACCTATTCTGTATACATATGTATATACAATTTATTGTTATTAAAGTGTCGTTTTGTATTTGAAATTTTTTTTAAAATTCTTTTTCATTTTTATTTATTAAAAAGTGTTATGCTGCCCTGTTCTAAAATCTTGTCTTTTTCTTTTTTTTCTCTAACTTCTATTGTTTCTGTTTTTTGTTTTACTAAATTTTAAACAAAATTATAAAATATTAAAAATATTTGAAAATAATTAGAATCAATTCGAACAGTAACAGGAATCGCGGCAATACAGGCTATCAAAGTGATCGTGACAGTGGATCAGCACCAGTGACCAGCAATCGTGGAACCCATCCACCGTAAGTATAAAAAACAATTAAAAAAAATTGTATTTGATTATACAAAGCTTAGGTTAGGTTAAAATGACAACTAATTTAAACATAGCTCACTAGGGAACTATTATGTTCCATTGTAATATCGACGCCTCCGTTATATAACATTCTAAGTCGAAAAAGTGTGTTTTGAGTTATGAGCTCTCAAAGTTTTCGCGCGACATACGACTATATGTGTATTCTAAGTAGATCTTTCCCTAGAACTTCGGAACGGATCGCCGCATCTTAACCAAATTTTAACAGTATTTAAGTTAGAGAATGTAGAATTTAAAAATGTAAGAACATTAAAAACGTTTTAAGTACACTTAGAATGTTATAGAATGAAGGCGTCGATAAGATGCCATATGTGTTCACGTCTTGATATTTCTTAGCTATCGTGTCATTTTTATGAAGGTATAGATTTTTTTTTGAATCACCTATACCTAGACAAGTTACGGTGAAGTCCTAAGTGCCGAAGAGAAGATGTTCAGTGTTCTTTATTTTTTCCTCATCATTACAGTTTTTGCAGAAGAAGATTTATGAGATTTGGACAGCCATAAGTTTGTACAAGTACATTAATATTCTGATTTTCCTTTGCCTCTGGGCAGCATCAACTGCTTGCCCTTCAACAGAGACATGACAATCTCGCATCTGAATTCATTCCAATTAGCTGTACCAGCTTTTCCAATGTAATTTTGCGGTGTCTAGCAACTCAATGAGGCCAACTGTTGAAAGTCGCAGCATTATTGAAGACACTAGATGTGATTATCAACCTTTTTAGGAGTTTAATGAACACTTTGTTGTCAGTAAATATAACTAGACTAAGAATTCCCAAGTGCCGAACAATTACAGAGTCGCCTTTAGTTTTTCCTCATCATTACAGTTTCTGCAGAAGAAAATGTATTATATTTGAACAACCACAAGATTGTACAAGTACAGTTATTTTCTGATTTTCCTTTGCGTATGGGCAGCATCAACTGCTTGCCCTTCCACAGAGAAATAAAAATTTTGCATATGAATTCACTCCAATTAGTTGTATCAGATTTTCCAAGTGTTACCTTAAATTTCGCGGTGTCTAGCAACTCAATGAGGCCAGCTGTTGAAAGCCTCAGCATTATTGGAGGCCCTCGATGTGATTATCCAACTTTTTAGGAGCCTAATGAACACTTTGTTGTCAGTAAAAGCATCTCGAACTAAACGAAATATGAAAAAATATTTCTTTGGCGACTTCCTCTCAGCAGATTTCTGACAAAAATTGTAGGTCCCGCCACTCATGTATAAAAATTGACGCAGGCAACATAAGTGGCGTTTCTTCGTCTAACCAAACTTTTGTTGTACAATGGGTCATTTCATCCCCGGGGTACTGTACTTGTCTTAATTGACAATTACACGTCCTCTAACCTAAGTGGTGTAAGAAACTAGGTCGTAATCCTCACTAAAGGGTTGTAATGACCATTTATGTATGTATGTATGTAAATATGTGATTATTAACTATTATTTCGGCCTGCAAAATACTACTAAAATATTCGGGAATAAATGAGCATTTAAGACTCATTTGATCTGAAAACATCCAGCATTACACGTTGCCTTGTGACCTCTCTCTATTTGACAGTGAATACTGATCTTAACTCCAGGACTCTGTAGGGCTTTTCCCCATAAAATAAATCAAATCCATTCCTGTCGCATTTAAATACAAGAGAGAGAGAATTTGTCATCAGTTGTATTTTATTTCGCTTCCACTGCTACAAGCCTGCTTTAGGTATTTGATTATTTATCTCGCCCTTAACTCTAAAGTAGTTTGCTCTCAAGAACTGTTCGACTGTTTAACAGTTTATGAACCATGAACATCCACATAAGAGCCATATTACGCCAGAGAGCAAATTACTTAAGCTTGCACACATCATATTTCATTCGCTTACGCTTACCATATACCTTAAAAAATTCTGTATTCTGCCTACTTGTAGTACATCAATGTCATGCATTAAATATCAAAAGTTTCCATATTTTGTTAAAAATCATAAACTGAACATTGCTTTTGGTTTTACGGAATTGAACCTTAGCATCTCATGCTCTATTTGCTATGAAAAGATTGTTTTTGTTTACAATTGGATCATCCCCAAAGAGGTTACAACCTAGGTTCTCACACCACTTATGTTGTCTGTGTTAGTTTTATACATGAGTGGTGGAACTTACAGTTTAAAATCGATTTTTGAGAAACTTTTCATGGCAATTTTATTTACTCTCAGAGTTTTTGCCAGAAGTCTGCTGAGAGAAACTAGGTCGTAATCCTGACTGAAGGGTTGTAATGACCAATTATGTATGTATGTATGTCTGGCCTGGGGTTTGAATCGCCAACACACTACCTACTAGACTACGGCGACTTCAGATCAATTTAAACACACTTTCTTATACTATGTAATGGAAGAAAATAGGTTAGGTTAGAGGACGTGTACTTGTCAATAGAGACAAGTACAGTACCCGGAGGTCGAATTGACCCATTGTACGAAACGGCCTTAAAATGGAAGGAAATAGAGGGGATAGGAAAAAGGAGAGGAAGTAGGAAAAGGAGAATGGGAAGCGAAGGAATTACACAGACTAAAGAAAATATAAAGGGTGAGCGCGACTACACTGCTGAAGCCCTAGCACTTCTCAACCAGCTCAAGCTACTAATGAATCTGTTGAGAGCCTTGATGTCAGCTCTAGACACAGAAATCAAACTCTCAAAGAAGCCCCTGCCAAGGGTCCTCAACCTCAACCTACTAAGGACTGGGCAGTTACAGAGGAGGATTAATTAATTAATATGGATTAATTTACTCCCTAAACAATATCTTTCAAAAGTTTCATGTACTCTCTTAAGCATTTACTTTTTATATCCTTTTTAATTTATCTTTAATTTTCCTTTTGCAGACGTACTCGTCCAACATTGAAACCATCTGGTACTATTGTTAGTAAGGCTCAAGAATTTGTCGATATTTATAAAAATCCACCAACTCGACCAGAGCCATTATATCCACAGCCACAACCCGATAAAACCGCCGCCAAGTGCCGTAAAGATGTCTGTCTATTACCTGATTGCTATTGTGGTGGACGTGATATACCCGGTAAGTGAAATAAATAAAAAAAATTTAAATTAAATCGAAAAAAGAAAAACAATATTTAACAAAAACAAAATAAAATAATTAATCAATTGAATATAAATATCATATGTATGTATATGTAGGCGATTTAAAAGTGGAAGAAGTTCCTCAAATTATATTGATAACATTTGACGATGCTGTCAGTACATTAAATATTGATTATTATGAAGAACTTTTTAATAATGAAACACGTAAGAATCCAAATGGTTGTCCAATCAGAGCCACATTCTATGTGTCTCATGAATGGACCGATTATGGTATGGTTCAAGATTTATACGCCGATGGCCATGAAATGGCATCACACACCGTATCGTAAGTTTATTTCAATCAAATCAAATATAAACTTCAAACAGCATATCTAAGCCATCTCATTACAATGCAACAAAACAAAATTAAACAAACAAAAGGAAATTTAAATTTTTCTTTTTTAAATTATTTATAAAATTAAACTTAACTTTTTTTGTATACCTTTCGGTTTATTTATCTTTTGTTTTTATCTTTTTTGTTTATTTTCATGTGCTTTCTCATCATACCCTTTACCTACCAACCTCTCTTTTTCTGTGTGCTTATTATCCCCATCTCTACCCTTATATATATATATATATCGTATATATTAAAATCATTACAATCATTTATCCCTTGTCCAACTCATTACCTCTCCTGGAATGCAAATTAATGAAATGAAATTTGTGTTTTGTGTGTCATTGAAAAAAAATTCGAATCTAAAGGTGATATGCCCGTGGAACAAGTTCCTCAAATTGTTTTGATTACCTTTGATGATTCGGTTAATGATTTGAATAAACAATTGTACATTGATTTATTCGAAAAGGGTCGTGTTAATCCCAATGGCTGTCCCATCACAGCCACATTTTATGTCTCTCATGAATGGACCGATTATAGTCAAGTACAGAATTTATATTCTGATGGTCATGAAATGGCTTCACACACTGTATCGTAAGTATTCTCTAAACCGTATTATTATCTTACTTTACATTCTCTTTTGGATGTATTGAAGCACAGACTGTTTTTAATGAAATAATATGCACGAGTAGTTAGAGTGACACTGTAATTGAAAAAAAAACACAATTTATTAACAAAATGTATTACCTATTAAGCAGTAAATTAATTAAACAGTTTTAAATCAAGCTTAGATTGCCGGTTCTGAAGAAATTTTATCAAAGTTTGAAAATATTAAAACAAATTTTTATTTTATAATTCGTTTAATAGACCTTGTATAGGCAAAAGGATACGTAACATGATTGAGTAAATAACCCTTTAAGCATGAATACTTTGTTAACCTTTAGAATAAAAACATAATAAAACATCGATCACAGGATATGATGAATATTTTTTGTTCAAACTGTCAAAAGGTTTTCTAATAAGAATGCATCAGAATTGCTATACTTGCAGCCAGGATTATATTTTGTAAAGGCTTTATAATATCAGAAAAACAAACAAATAAGGTTATCAAAGCATTATAAGAGCCATCCATGAAGAATCGCATGAGAATTCAAGGCAACTGATACCTTACATACACTACAATTAAGATTTTCATAAAGGGTTCGTTACTTGCTATCCTTGCAGCCAGCATTGTATTCTGTAAATGTTTTTGGATGTCAAAAAAAGCAAGAACTTGAGTTCATCAAGCACTACATAAACTATTCGTGAAAGTTCACATTAGAAATTAAGTGCTCAATCAGTTTCCGAGTTGTATAATACCAGGAACTCATGTAAAACTTAATCTTTAGTAAAGGCCCCATGATAGCCATTCGAAGTAAATTATTCAAGTGATTAAATGAGACAACCAGATTACTCAGAATATGATAGCCAGTAGCTTATCCTCCTTATCATTTGAGTTCTACAACAAATCCAAAGTCATCATATACAAAAAATTAAGCTTCCTGGTATTATAGATTCAAAATTTTAGAATTTTATAATTCATAACTTGGGCATAAAATCCCTCTGTTGTTTTAATTCCAATAAGGTTACAGAGATTGAAACATTCGGACTTTTTTGAAGACCGCAAAAGCGTCTTCAACAATAAATTCGCTAAAGTATGGTGGTCAAGTCAGAGCTATCGTCCATTGATGTCAAGGATACAGCTTCGATTATAAAATCTTCGGGCTGGTTTCCCAGCGTAGAGTAGTCGTGCTTTAGAATGTGCAGTAATTGCGCTCAAGTGAGCTTTTGACATCCCCTCTAACCTAGCCTAATGGGGGTCAAGTAAACATCACTACAATGCATTCAAGTCTCCAGAAGAATCTGAACTACACTCTGACTGGACTCGCTAGCAGAAGTATTTGAATTTTTTAATTCCATTGAAACTATTTGATACTATTTTTAGTAAAGCTCAAGTATATCGATATCTATAGATATTTACACTCTCGATTAGAATCAAAATGTCAATTCTTCCATAGTCAATTCTAAGAAATCTATAACAAGCAGGGAATTCTTTCACAGAACCAGTCCAGTACTAATGTAGCTAGCTAGTCTTCTGAATTTTGACTAGGTTTTTGTGTTAACAGAGAGCGCACTCATGATCAATATAGCGCCATTTTTAGGAACCGAGTACTGTTTAAGTCCGCTGTGAATTCAAAATTCTTTTAGGATTGTTACTCAATTCAATACCTAGTCTTTTCTTCTGAATTCGCTTAGAACGTTTGTTTTTAATAAAATACTATTATAACGACCTAATATTTACCCTAAACAATAAGGTAAGTTCTCACATTAATTATACCCACACATATCACAAATACTATTCAAATATTTTTAAGAACAATCTCGTTTACACCCCAAGCACGCTAACCAATACTCTTTACTAAAAACAAAAATCTTTCTTGGCACCCCAATAATAATTCACTTCACTGTCTATGTCACAAACAAATCTTTGTATATCCTTATGTTAACATCTTCTATTCTTTATCTCCCCATCCAATCTACCAATTCTTTGTCTTCAAACAAAAAAAAAACAGTCACAGTTTTGGTGAACAATTCTCGCAAAAGAAATGGACTCGCGAAGTAGCTGGACAACGTGAAATATTGTCAGCATATGGTGGTGTCAAGCTGTCCGACGTAAGAGGCATGCGTGCACCTTTCCTTTCGGTTGGCGGCAATAAAATGTACAAAATGTTATACGATTCGAATTTCACATACGATTCCTCAATGCCTGTCTATGAAAATCGTCCTCCCTCTTGGCCCTACACTTTGGATTATAAGATTTTCCACGATTGTATGATACCACCTTGTCCCACTAAGAGTTATCCCGGCGTTTGGCAAGTGCCTATGGTCATGTGGCAAGATTTAAATGGTGGCCGTTGTTCTATGGGTGATGCATGTTCGAATCCCTCAGATGCTGAAGGCGTTACAAAAATGATCATGAAGAATTTTGAAAGACATTATACAACAAATCGGTAAGTTGGTTATTTGTTGTAGTTGTTAACGAAATGTGTTTTATTTTTATTAAAATATTTGTTTTTTTTGTTTTTCTTATATAGTGCTCCCTTCGGTTTGTTCTATCATGCCGCTTGGTTTACTCAACCACATCATAAAGAAGGTTTCATTAAGTTCTTGGATGCCATTAATGCCATGCAAGATGTATGGATTGTCACCAATTGGCAAGCTTTGCAATGGGTTAGAGATCCTACACCCATATCGAGAATAAATTCATTCCAACCCTTCCAATGTGATTATTCGGTAAGTTGACTGTAATGAACGAGTAGATTTTAATAAAGTAGTCGAAGTCGAAACTACAGGTTATTTTTTGCGATCACAAATTTTTTATTTTCGAACTCTGAATGGGAATTATCTGTTGACAGAGTCTTTCTATTAGAAAAATCAAATAAAAAAAATTCTATAAGACGTTTAGATGAGGACAAGAAATTTATATTATTTAAGCACAGATATGAACACATGAGGATTTAATTACCACGATCTTTCTAAGGTAACTTAAAAATTTCTAAAGTTCGAAGTCTTAAAATTGTAACCTTGAGGATCAAATAGGGTTTATGAACGAGATTGTTTTGAAGTGTTTTCACAGTTAACCGACTGTATCTCTAAGAGAAGGAGTATCGCTGGCAATACCTAATCCAATCTCGCCTAGAGTGTTAGCCAATGAATTGTTTTGATCTTCTGAATTTGAGTTTTTAGCCATTGTTAACTTGAGCACTGTATTTGAAGTTGAACTTCAACTTTTGATCCCAATGCAAGACAGGCCTGCCGGACAAACTAAAATATCTCAGCGAGCAATTTTCAATATCAATAACTTATTCACAGTTTTTTTTAAATGCCTGTTTGGAAACCATTTAAAAATCCATAAACTCTCCCTCATCTGGCCGCAAAATAAGCAGGAAATGAGTTCTAATGTTCAGAATTTATATTGCACTTCTAGGTTAAGTAAACACAGAATACATTCATAATCAACGTAGTGCCATATTTAGACACTAAACACTATATAACTCCGCTGTAGGTTCTAATTTATTTTAAAACTTCATGCCTTAACAATCGCTAGCCCAGGCTGCTGAATTTTCAGTAGACGATTGAATACCTAAAAGACCTGAAATTCATTTTAAATTGTCACTCAGTTTATTAACAAACCCTAGGCCGTTGTTCTAAGCTTCCATTAAACATTTCACTAAAAATACACAGAAAATAATATTCATAACCAACATGGTCTCATGGCACTGTTTAACTCAGCTTTACGTTCCACTTTCATTTTAAATTGTCACACAGTTCATAAGCAATCCTGGCTTAACTTGAAACGTAGGCGGGTCTTTCAATTTTCTCTGAACAGACTCTATATACCACAGAACTTGATTGTTTACAATTCTTGTGCAACACTGAAGTTAAGTTTATAATACTGTATATAACTTACTTGATTATACGAACTACTAATGTGCAATGGCGGAATATAATGGAAAATACCACCAGTTATGGATTCAAAATTTAGATTGTCTTTCCAAACATGACTTTTAGAAGAGATTTTAAAGCATCGGTTTGAAATTTTACCGGCAATTATTAGGCACTTAATTTAAAATTGTATTTAAATTCCTTGTAAATTACTTATTTACTATTAAATATCCTATTTTTGATTTATTTTTATATAAAAATTAATAAATTTTATTTTTATTTTTTCATAGGATCGTCCCAAGCGTTGTAATAATCCAAAAGTATGTAATCTTTGGCATAAATCTGGTGTACGATACATGAAGACCTGTCAACCCTGTCCAGATATATACCCATGGACTGGCAAGACTGGCATACGATCATCCCGTATAGACAACGAAATTGAAGAATCAACGTAAATGATAATGAATTTAAAAAAGAAAAAACTTTAAATATAAAAAAAAAATTTTTTTTTTTGAAAATATCACACACTATTCATGGCACAAAATATTTAAATATTCAAAATTCCATTTAAAAAAAAAGATTCTTATGAAAAAAATTCACTCGTTTTAAAAATTTTAATTAAAAATGTTGTAAACAAAAGGAGAACAACAGAAATTAAGCACAAATTAAGAGAGAAAAAAATATTACGAATTATTTTTTATATTTTAAAATAATTAAAATTAAGAAAATTTTTGTTTAGTAAAAAAAACTCATTTTATTAAAATTTATTTTAACATTTTGTTAAAAGAAAACGAAAACGAAAAACTTATTGTTAAAAAGCATATTTATTTTTGCATTTCGATGTTAAACTTTTCAGATATTTTTTTTTAATTTTTTCTCATAACCATTCATTTAAATGTATATTATTAAACTAAATTATTTATTCAAAATTTTGTTTTATACATTATTATTATTCTTTAATTGTTTTAACTATACAAAATAATTTTAAGTTTTTAGAAAATTAATGTTTTAATAATACAACTACAATAACAATAATAATAATAATAATAGATTTTCTTTTGTAAAAGTAAAGAAACAACATAATATGGCCACATTTTAAAGCAATATTAGTATTAATTATGCTTAAATTTTGCTTAAATTTTAAAGCAAATTTAGTTTAATTTTTAACAATAAAAAACAAAATTTCATAATTCTTTTTGTAAAATATTCTAAAAAAAAATTATTTCGTTTCTTTTTTTATTATTTTTTAAAGCAAGAAAAAAATATGTATTATTATTAATTATTATGTATAAATGAATAAATTCTTTTATTTTTTTAATATAAGTTGTCATAAAACATAGTATAGAATATGTGATAAATGAAAAACTATTTTCTTTTTTAAGATACGATATAAAAAGAAAAACAAAAACAAAATCCTATACCAGTTATAAAGCTAAAACATAAAACACAATTTTCTTAGAATTGAAAAAACAACAAACAATAATTAAATACTCATCCATTAATGAAAATGTGTGTATGTAGCCTTCTTTTATTATAATTATAAAATTTATTATTTTTTTTTATATTAACTGCATTATTATTTATCATTTTATGTAAAAAAAAATTATTATAAAGTTGCTTCTTTTTTTTATTCAATAAAAAATTTCATCTTTTACCATAAATTTTGTGCAATTCTCCTCTCTTTTTATTGCTTAGCTATGCAAAAAAAAATTTGTAGAAACAAGCTTTGAAAGTGGCTTTTTTAGTTTAAGCGAAAGAACAGAATTTTATTATAAATTTGTTTTATCAAATTTCTTTCGCAATCATTTTAACATTAAAACATTTCATTTTTTGATTATAATAGCTTAAGCCAAGTTTAATAATATAAGATGATCACAGATAGTAAGCTACTATTAGGCCAATCCTTTGATAGCAATATCTAAGTCTATATCGAAACGATGGAGCATATTTTGTCGAAACAATGAAGCAGTTTTAGTCTCGTTGCCCAGCTTTTGTAAGATTGAGATCCCAGTATATTGGACACCCAGTGGAATGGACTGGAAGAAATTAAGAAACTTTGTACAAGAAACACACTTCCTATGTGTCCTTCCTAATGGTGAGGACACAACAAGCCTACATTATTGCTTAGGTGAATTTCAATTGGCATGAGACCATTGATTGGTTTTCTCTCCTTCAACCTACCTACCTTACTACCTAAATCTATAGGTCCTTGTGTAAAAAATTTAAAAAAAATTATATGAGATGGATGCTCAAGTACCTCCTAACTAAAGTCAATTACTATCGGTGTGTAAGCGTGGCATTAAATTAATGGAACACATCTCCATTCTGCAAAGCTAATTAGCCAAATAAAAATGTTTTTTTACTAGGGAAGAGGAATTATTTTCTTATTACCTCTTCCTATTCATTCATTTCGTCATCCAGAACCTTAAGATGGTCCAATTAATGACTCTCTATTTTTCCCCCCATCAGAACAGAGCTACTGTTTTCAAATCAGTCTCCTATCTATGCTGGAACATAATTGCCAAAGTTGGCTAATTATAGGTATTTGGCTCCTGATGACGAAGTAATTCCTGATTGGTAATTTTTCTTCCCAACAAGGAGAATAGAAATACTTTGGAATTTATGATGGCTCATAACTGCTGTTCGATGGATATAGAAATCCAAATCGTTAAAATACTATTTTTCGCAAGTATTCCTCCTTATTGATCTTGTAACCTTGTGGTTGAAACTTTTAATGGAAAATTGAGAGCAAAATCTTCACATTTTATTTTCCTCCAATAGCTTTTATGGACTCTTTATCGATTTTGATACCACAGTCGTTTGCACATGATTTATGGCCAGTTAAAGCCAAAGTTGGATACTTATTTTCATGGCCTTTTTTGTAAGGATTCAGCTGTACCATTTATTTTTTTTTTATTGTTTTGGGTGTTAGACAAGCATATGTCTTAAACTATATACATACATACATTGCCTTAATTAACATTTGCCTTAATGTCTACAAGTAGACATTCAAAATATGCATTAACATCAAAACAACCGTCTTGGAACAGCTCATACCAATTTCTTCCTTTCTATACAAAGTTAGCTCTTTGTATGGTACTGTTAGTATTTAAAGTGTATTGTATTGTAAAGTCTGCAATGGATTTCTTTGAAAGTAGAAACATTCTTTTGCAATGAATGTATCAACTGAGAGTAAAAAAAAAACAACCATAACAAACAATTTCAATTATCCTGCGAAGTTCAAAAAACTAAAAATCCTTTACACTTTTATTTTCTACTCTTTTTCTCAAAATTCTTTAGCTTCTTTTTTGTACTCTGTCAATATATAAAAACAGGCGAAACGTGTAGATAACATTTTCCACATTAATACGTCTACAATATGAAGATTAACGAACAACATAGTTAAGGCTGGTCAGCTTACAATACCTAGGAGTCATGTTGTATTACAGTAAGAATTTTGTAACACTGTGAATACAACAATAGGATATGATAGCCTACTTAAGATGTTTAGAAACTCACATAAATATGTCATAAACATTTATTTCGATTTTAAACGCTATTATAGTGCATGGGATTTCATAAATTTAAAATTTAAAATATTTTAACTAAACAAACTTTTAAAAGCGTACTTAAATCCCATGATCCATATGCAATAGTGCTTTAGTACACTGTAAATAATTTGAATGGTCACTCTGCTTATGAACCAGCTTAGTGGCCAAAAAAGATAATTTCGTTTGTTTATAAATTATGCTCAGTGTGGTATTTTAAAATACAAAAATGTATTTTAAATTTATTTATTATGGCATTGAACATTCTCATGCTATTGAATTTTATTTCGTTTCTGTTTCAGTGTAGCCACGCATAATAAAAATGTTTGTTTACTAATTCACTATCATTTTCACCACTAATTTACATTTTTTGGCTTAGCCGCTGATAGATTGATTAAGCATTTAACTTTAATTACTTAATTATTTTTGCGTTAAGCCAAGTACACTCATCTAAAAACAATTTGAAGTTCTGCTGAGGGTCAAAATTAAGCAATGATTCCGGAAATAAAAGGCTGTCTGTCTAACAAATATTTTAGGAAAATATTATTTTAGATTCGGAGATTTTATTTCAGTTGTGAAATATTAATGAATTGTTCAAAAAAAAATTAATAAATAAACAATAAAAATATATAAATAAAGTTTTAGTATACATATCTGGAATAAATTTTGAAATTAAATTACAAAACCATGCAGGCAGGGGATGTGTGAAACTAGGTCATAAAGGGTTTTAATAGCCAATAATGTGTGTATTAATAATGCTGCATTGAGAGTTAAAAACAAACGTTTTAAAAGGCACAGATTCTAAAACATTATTCTGTGGTAATTATTAAAAATACCTTCACTTCACAGCAGTCTTCTTTCACATTTTCAAAGCATAATAAGTAATATACAAAATAATACTCATGTGTACATACATATATATACAAATAAATAATAAAACATTTTTATTACTATACTGCTATTAAAAAATATCGGAAAAAATTAATTGAATATGAATATAAATGCACTCGTAGTAAAAGGAAAAAAACGCCTATACATGTATATACACTATTACGTATAGAAACCTATAAGTCCTAAAAATTAAAAAAAAAACTATAGAAAATATTTTTAAATTTAAAATTTAATTTTAAGTAGCCTAAGTTAATAAAAATCACACAACATTCTATCAATTTAAGTAAAAAAAAAATCAAAACACAATTTAACAACAATTAGTCATATTCATCTTCGTTCATTAAAAATTTTAAATTTTTGTGACTTAATCGTGCCCTAAAATCAAAGAATGTAAAAATTTAAAAAACGCATGTAAAACTTATTTCACATGAAATAAGCTGACATAAAAAAGTATTATAATTAATTCGAATTGTTTAATACATATTGATTTAAAACAAATTTAAAACAAAAACACAATTTTTTTTAAACATTAGTTAGCTAAGCATATTGGTTGAAACAATTTTTTAGTTTTATTATAAAATTTTTTAAACGAGTGAATATTTGTTTGAACTTATTTTGTGCTTAATTTGAAAGGAATACACAATCAATTCCATTAAACTTCCATGTTGATCTTGAAAATAATGAAAAATTTTATAAGAAAAATAAAAAAACTACATAATAAACAAAAAAAAAATTATTTTGTTTAATTAAAATCACCTATTGGCTTGCCTTTCCTCTGATCTTCTACTGATGCAGAGCTATATCAAACTAGCTATATCAAACTGCAATAATGGGAGCTATGTGCTTTCGTATAGTGTCTTCGATAAATTTAATTTTACGACTCTTACTAGCAACTTTTCGGATCTTATGAACCCGAGGTTACCGGAGAGGCCTTTTAGGTATATAAAGACGGCTCCAAAATCCTAGACATGAGACGGTGAGATGTACTGGAGCTCGTGCAAGGCTTGTTGGGTGATGGGATTTCTCCTGAAAATACTTTAATATATTTGCACAGCCAAGCTTATCGATTCCTTCACGATAATATAATCTTAACATCCGTTCTCATCCATTAAAGCCTGCTATGTTCATAAGAATTTCGAATCGTTCAAAGATAACTCTTGTAGGGGTTCCGGGACATAGAGATATTGTCTCAAATTGCATTTCTAATAAACGGGTTTACGATTGTTGCAAATCAAACAACATAGAACTTTACATACATAACATAATTGGTCATTACAACTCTTCAGTCAGGATTACGACCTAGTTTCTCACACCACTTATGTTGTGTGTGTTAATTTTATACATGAGTGATGGGACCTACAACTTAAAGTCGACTTCGAATGGCAGATTTTTTGAGAAACTTTTCGTGGCAATTTTATTTACTGTCAAAGTTTTTGCCAGAAATCTGCTGAGAGAAAGTCGCCGAAGAAATACTTTTTGTATTTTGTTTTGATGTCTGGCCTGGGGCTCGAACTCTGGCTTTACGTCTAATAAGCCAACACACTACCTACTAGACTACGACGACTTCATGAACAATGAACTTTGAAAATTCCAAAATCGTTTTTGTTACGACCAGGCCTTACTTAGAATCGGGGATATCGATGATGAAGCTAAGATTGCTGCTGAAGCTAATATCTTTATCATAAACAAAAAAAATGCAAATCAGCAACCAAGAAAAATGCAAATCAACAACCAAGAAAAATGCAAGTCTTCGACCAAAAAAATGCAAGTCATCGACCAAATAAAAATGCAAGTTATCGTCCAAAAAATGCAAGTTATCGATCAAGAAAAATGCAAGTCATTGTCCAAAAAAATAAAAGTCAGCGACGAAAATATGCAAGCCATCGACCTAAAAAATGCAAGGTATCGACCAAAAAATGCAAGTCATTGCAGTATTTTTTCGTAGTACTCGTTTTGTGAAAGATTGTCCAGTGGAACATACAATACAAATTTTTCCGCAGAAGTTTTTAATGTTTCTCAAAGTTATAAGGACTCAAATTTCCATAAAAGCAGACTACTTTTTTGTTGCAACACAATGTAGAACATCAGTAGGGGCCATTCTTTGAATACTAGTCGCAAAAAAAATATGCAACAAAGATCCACGGCTAATGGCGCTTGAGGCCAACACGTAAAAACTAATCTTTCTCTTCAGTTCGGCTTCATAAACAGTAATTAGTGCCGACAAAAAGTCATCAGTATGAGGTTGATATTCAAACTAAATACGTGATTATAGACATATTTTGTAGCTGTAAAAAAATGTTGAATACTTTTTGTATGATTTTTAAAAAATGCACTTTGGTTGCAGCATAACAAAACATTGTCATTCATTGTTAACTTGTTTAAAATATTTGGGTTAGTATATTGGCCTACTCTGTCAAATGCTTTAATACGCAGGTTATGCGGGTACGTGTTTGTCGGTAAAATATATTATACCTATGAATAGACACTTATGTGTATTAAATAACACTTTTGTGTCATTTAATTCAGAGAAACTTAGTAGAAAAAAGCACTTCAAATAGCGTGCACATACACCATTGGATTTTTGACGGAATACAAAATTTCCGCGAAAGCTTTTTAATTTTTGTAAGGAAAACGTAATAAATAAATATTTTAAATAATGTTTAATTATATTTAAAGGCCTGTCCTAATGGTTTATAAATAATGGTTGAAATAATAAACAATTTAACTCGTTTATGTTTGAAGTTGTAATACAAGACATAGATATCTATTAAAAAATACCTGACATACATATTTATGTGGTAAGAAGACTCCTATATGTAGGTTGCATATAGGGTTTTATAGTATTGTGTCCTTTCTAACACACTGCAACCACAACATAGTTTCCAGGTATGTCTGTATGTTTAGGGATACCAATAGGAAAGCCTTATCATTTCTCGGAGAAATAGGCAACATTCTTTAACAAGTTCGACGCTGATATATGATTCGAAAGAGCATGTTTTCAGGGAACTACTGAGCAGTCATTTATTCGCCATAAGGATAGCCAAGATTTTCACTTGGAAGGCACAACCATTTTCTAGGAGTTTCAGGCGCACTGCATCCGCAACAGGTTTCCAGGTATGTTCGTATGTTCAGTAATTTACTAGGAGGGTCTTATAATATCTCGGAGAAATAGGCGACATTCTTTGACAAGTTTGAAGACGATATGTTGGTTAAAAGAGTCATTAGCCTCTTTGTCAACGAATATCAGCATATTTTCAGGGAATATTCTACTACTGAGCAGTCAATTAATTCGCCATAAGGATAGCCATGATTTTCTCTTGAAAGATACTACAATAATCTGGAAGTTTGTATAAGTTCCTGATACACAAGTCCTCTATATGCACACAATACCGCGTTTTGCCATCCCACTTCGAGCCCCCGATATATAACTCCAGAGAATTTGGGGAAAGATCTGGATTCGCATTCCAATAAGCTCTATTAGGAAAGACTTTATCTAAGAAGCTGTTTAAATAGTTATAGTGGATCATATTATACATCGGTACCTAGAAATAAAGTTCTATGATCCTAGTATAGCCACGTAATTGCAGTTTACTGAGGTTGCCCTAATTGCCGCAAAAGTTGCCCAAAATTTTCCAATTTTTAAATACATTTTATGGAATTTTTCATGCGGCAGAATGATATTAAATTCTTTTAAAGCTTTAACTTCCTTTAAACTGCAAAAAAAAACAGGTGCAGTCCATCCATTTATTAATCTACAAAGCATGGGAAAATTATTAAACAAAAAATACAAAAAAATATGAAATGATTGCAAAGATAATGAAGAAAATATAAATTTCATAGAGGTTGTGACCCATAGCGTGTTTTTCAATATATTTTTGGGCCAAAGGATATGTGTACTGTGCCTGCAACACATTAAATCGTAAATAATAATTTTGTTTCAACATGCAGTTGAACGTTAGACAGATGGTTTGTCTATGATAAAATCACTATTTCAAAAGGTTTCAAACAATTGTCAAGTTAACACCTTTGGCTTAACAGGAAACCATTAAAATAACAATAAAAATAAAATACAATTTAAAAAAAAAGTTTAAAAAATGAACACAAAATATTTCATTTTCATACTGTTCTTAACATTATTACTTCATTTGGTAATAACTGTAGACGTTGAAGATGGCGATGAAATAAAGTGTTTAAGCGAAAAAGTTATAAAACGTTTTCAACTCAATACCGATCTCTATCGAGCATGTGAAAGTGTAACCAAAGGAGAAGTTAATGCGGCACCTCAACGCATACGTCGCCTTGTGGAACCCATTTTAAAGGGTAAACCCAAACCTCGCGCTGATAAGTTGGCTGCAAAATTTAATTTAAATCCCGTCAGTAAACAGATCACTTCTTTGGTCAATTTAATTTATAAAATTGCCAAAGAATATCTGTTTAAGTGTCCACCAATTATTTACTACGATAAATTTGTGGAGGAATCCGATAGTTTACTTTTGGAAGTTCTATTCAAATCTTTCCCGATAACATACTCGCATGGTGAAATCAATATGGGTTACGTGGCTAAAAATAAAAATTTAAAAAATTCCGTTGATAATAATTGCAAAAGTTATATTTTATTTTTATCCGATCCACTAATGACGCGTAATATAATCGGTCCTCAGATAGACAGTAGAGTTGTGGTTATATCCCGATCTACACAATGGAAATTAAAAGATTTTCTTGCATCCGAATTGTCTTCGAATATCGTTAATCTGTTGGTAATCGGAGAGTCTTTGACGCCGAACATTAATAGAGTAAGTGTGACTGGGTCAGTAAGGCACAAAAGTGATAAACTTTGTAAAAATTTTGTTTTAAGATAAAAATACAGTGAATGCCAGTGAAAATCGTACAGGGGCATATTATTTTTAATTGGAGAGTCTTTGACCTCGAGCTTTAATAAAGTAAGTGTGAATGGGTCAGTAGGGTACAAAAGTGATAAACTTTGTAAAAAATTTGTTTTAAGATAAAAATACAGTGAATGCCAGTGAAAATCGTACAGGGGCATATTATTTTTAATTGGAGAGTCTTTGACCTCGAGCTTTAATAAAGTAAGTGTGACTGGGCCAATAAGGTACAAAAGTGATAAACTTTGTAAAAATTTTGTTTTAAGATAAAAATACAGTGAATGCCAGTGAAAATCGTACAGGGGCATATTATTTTTAATTAATATAATAGTGCAAAATATACTTACATAATTGGCCCATTACAACCCTTCAGTCAGGATTACGGCATAGCTTCTCACACCACTTATGTTGTGTGTGTTAATTTTATACATGACTGGTGGGACCTACAGTATAAGGTCGACTCTGAACGACAGATTTTTGAGAAACTTTTCATGGCAACCTTATTTACTCTCAGAGTTTTTGACAGAAACCTGCTGAAAGGAAGTCGCCGAAGATTTATTTTTTATATTTCGTTTTGCTGAAGATAGCTGACCTGGGGTTTGAACCGTGGCCTTACGTCTAATAAGCCAACACACTACCTACTAGACTACGGCGACTTCAATCGTGCAAAATATAGAGAATGGAATTCAAAGTGTATGATTTTCATTTTTTCAGTTTCAATAACAAAGTTGTTCAGTTAACCGGTTATAATATGATATCAGAACCATTTGTCATTGCCTAGATACAAGCCTGGTATGGAAAATATTGCTGATTGAATCCTAATGTTTCTCAAGAGATCGAGTTAGCTATTCTTGCTACGATCGTTGAAGTTTATTCTCTTTGCAGATCAGGAATCGAAAGGCTTACTAGAAGAGTTGTTCGGATGAGAGTTAAACCTCTTAATTTTACAAATTCGAAAACCATGAACCAAGTTTAAATCAAGATTACATAGAGTCGTAGTTAAATTCTTTCATAAGTAATTATCCACTGCGTTTTATATTTTTACATTTCATTTCTGCGTTAGACTTACGCCTTACAACTTAGCTTGGACTATGCTGGCGACATCTGTCCGTTGTCAAACACACTCGAGGGCCTACAAAATAAGCTTCGTAGAATGTATAAATATAGTTTGAAGACTCTAGCTAAGACAAGCGTCAAAGTCTATGAGAATTGTGACAACAAACTCCATCTTCTCAGTCCTAAATAGCATGACAATTAAGAACGTAGAGCGCTTCACCCATCTCGAAAGCATTACTGGAACGTAAGGCAATGCAAGACCGGATGTAACAAATCAAGTAAATAGCGTGTTGTATATGTACTTTACTCAGGAAGGTATGGAACTCGTCATAAATATCGAAGCGTCTCGTAAAATCTGTTCTCCTGTTGATAGTGGCTTCTCCATTTTTTAAGAAACCAACAAATTGAAAAAGTAGCGGACTTATGGACCTATCCCTTTTCTCAAGATTGCCAGTAAGATTTCTGTTGAAAGTACGTGGGTATTCTTAGGCCAAGAAATTTTTTGTTGCAGATATGATCCTCCACAATAATACTGAGATATCGCCATGCTAAAATCGGTTTTTATATAGGTGAGGTGGCACCGGACTTTCTCCTCATTACCTTTGCAACTGTAGCATATGGATTTTAGGAACTGTAGACAAGCATCAATAAATTGTATCTAGTGGGTGCAAAGGAAAATCGGGATCATTATATTCAGATATATTATCAGCTTTTACAAACAGACGTTCTTCTATTCACTTCCTGGACATAAGAAGTTGAAGGTAATCGTATCCCAACGGTTTGAAATTCCATATTTCTGGAGATAATTTTCAACAATCTGAAGCACTTCTCCTCAGGCACAGAATACTTAAAGCTCTCGAGTGGAACATCTTAGGCTATTGATAAGGAGGATGGTGTCGGTCACTCTTTTTTTAACTTTGCTGTCGAATTGTTCCCATTCGATAACAAATGTGTCAGAACGAGAAGCATGGACCAGTTACACGAAAAAACCGAAATGTTGTCGATTTCTGATAGTAAGAGGCAGTTAGAAAGACCAACACTACCCATCCTTGCGCAGATGAGATGCTGCTATCGGTAGAGGAACATCAAACCCCTCATGACACGGTTGACTTACTTAACTGTCCTTCCAAGGCCACTGCCTTGGCATACTAAACCTTGTTTTAAAATATTTATTATACTGGGAAATATAAATACAGCTGAGCTGTTACAGGTTTAGGTTTAGGTCGGAGTGGTAGCTCTGATATCACAAAGCTCACTTGAGCACGCATAGCGGCCCGTTGCGATGCCACGGGTGAACGCAGTTCCTGCACTGACCAAGTTCCACCAAAATCAGGGAAGAGGAAGAAGTTGGTCAGCGCAAGGGCTGCACATCAAGAGCAAGAGCTGTTACAACAAAGAAAACTTTTTTTCATTAACTTTCTAATCGCCTTTATTTGTGTGTTTTTGAATTTCCAGGAACGTCCATTTGTTTTGTACACACATAAGCTGTATACCGATGGTTTGGGCTCCAATACACCAATTGTGCTTACCAGCTGGATAAATGGTGGACTATCACGACCGCACATAAATCTGTTTCCCCGAAAACTAACCGATGGCTTTGCCGGACATCGATTTCGTATAATGTCTGGCAATCAACCGCCATATATGTTTCGTATAAAAAATGTTGGCTTTAGTGGGGCAACAGAAATAAAGTGGGAAGGTATAGAATATAGGCTGCTAAACATGTTTGCAAAAAGTTTAAATTTTTCAATTGACATGATTGATATACCGAATATTTTGAATAGCAAAAGGTATCTGTTGGTGATCTGTAAAATTTTTTTTAATAAAAATAATTCGTTTAATTTAGTGTTTCTGCAAGCCTGGATTCTTGTATAATGCAACGCTTAGCTGATGTGGGCGTATTGGGTGTTTATGTTACACGGAAACGTTTGCAGGATACAGACATGTCCGTGGGTCATTCCAAGGATTGTGCTGCTTTTATAACACTGGCTTCAAAAGCCTTGCCAAAGTAGGTTGTAATGGAATTTAGTAAAAAGCTAAATTTGCTAACTCTTAAGAGATTTTATAGATATCGCGCTATAATGGGTCCCTTCCAATGGCCTGTTTGGGTGGCTTTAATTTTTATTTACCTGGGAGCTATATTTCCCATTGTGTTTACGGATCGTTTAACGCTTAGCCATTTAATGGGCAATTGGGGTGAAATTGAGAATATGTTTTGGTATGTCTTTGGAATGTTTACAAATGCTTTAACATTTTCCGGCAAATATTCATGGAGCAATACGAAGAAGGTTTCAACGCGCATACTTATTGGTTCATATTGGCTGTTTACCATTATAATAACGGCCTGTTATACGGGTTCCATAATAGCATTTGTAACATTGCCAGCCTTCCCAGAGACAGTGGATTCGGTAATGGATTTATTAGGTTTGTTCTTTCGTGTTGGTACTTTGGGTAGGTTTTTATAATAAAAAAAATTTTAAAATTTAATTTAACGATGTTTAATATTCTTATGTAGACAATGGCGGTTGGGAGTCGTGGTTCCAGAACTCATCACACGAAGCCACTGTGCGATTGTTTAATAAAATGGAATATGTTTCGTCTTTGGATGAAGGTATTGGCAATGTGACTCAAAGTTTTTTCTGGAATTATGCTTTTCTAGGCTCCCGAGCTCAACTGGAATACATGGTGCAGGCTAACTTTACAAATGAGTATAAGCCCGCCTTAGCTTTTATGTATTTAAGCTTTGCTTCAAGTTTAATATTTTAATCTTTTTTCACAGAAATATTTCCCGTCGTTCTGCTTTACATTTAAGTGAAGAATGTTTCGCTTTGTTCCACATTGGTTTCATATTCCCGAAAAACTCGGTTTATAAAAATAAGTTCAACTCTCTTATACTTTTAGCCCATCAGGCTGGCTTAATAGAGAAAATCGAAAATGAGGTTAAATGGGTCATGCAAAGATCGACCACTGGTAAGTTATTGCAGGCAAGCACTTCATCACCTTTAAGGGAAACCATACAAGAAGAACGTCAACTAACTACGGCTGACACCGAGGGTATGTTTTTGCTTATGGGCATTGGTTATACCATCGGTGCTATTGCCTTGGTTTCGGAAATAGTTGGCGGCATAACCAATAAATGTCGGCAAATCATAAGACGTACACGCCAATCAATTTCAAGTAATTGGTCTTCGAAACCCAACAGCAGCGATGTGGTAAAGCCCCGCAATCCTCGTGATAAACAAGAACAATTTGCTTATGCAGCCCGGGAAGTAGCACGCAAAGTTGCCGAAAAGGAGGCACATAAGGGGCAGAATATAGTTGGCTTTGGTAGAAAGCAATTTAATTTAACACGTACCACTTTACGTGAACTGTACAGTGATTATCATAAAACTCAACCGGATTATGTATTGAAAGATGGGCGCATATTTGTAGAAGAACCCACAGATTCGGATGATTCTGCAGAGCCTTTAACACGCGAGTCTAGTGCAAACACAAAATCTTCTATCTCTGCTGAGAATTGTAATGAAATTGCAACAGAACTGAATGAAAATGAAATTGAAAAAATGGTTGATCGTTTTCTTACGGAAGAAATTGAAAAAACTTTAAAATCTTTTGATGACACGCTTTTACAATTTAACAAGGAAATACCACAGGAATGTAATGAAATTGATGAGGAAGTTTTTGGTAGTTTTATACAAACAAAAGAAGACAATTATGGGCCTTTAGATAATTTGAATTTATTTAAAGAGGAGCATCAATTAATACTAAAAAACGAATATAACCGACAAGATTTTAATGAAGAAAATCCTAGGATATCTAATAATGAGGAATTAGACAAAAAGCAAGATTAATTTGTGTTAATTTTTAAATGTTTATTTAGAAAAATGAAGAAAACTTATCAAAAATGTAACTTAGCAAATAAATACCTGGCATGTTCGCTTTAATAATTTGGCTTGTTGGTTGCTTGGCCTCAACAATATTGTTTCACAAAACAAATTTAATATTTTAAATTAACTTAACAGGCTTTTTTTGTACGTGAACTTAGTATAATTTTTGTGTTAATAGTGGATGGAAAAATTTTGTGCATTGTAACAGCTAAATAAAGTTATAATTCATCTTTAACTTGAGGAGGTTCTATTTGGGTATATTCCTCCTCCATATTTTCATTATTAGTGTTTTCATTTTCATTTTCATCATCATTTGCAACGGTTTCAACTAAAAACAAATCCAAAAAGAAATAATAAATAAAAATTTTGATTTAAATCACAATATAATGATTTATAATTAAACAATTAAACAATAAAAACCAATTTAATACGCATACAATAAACTAAACTGGTGTCAATTTGTTTTAATACATTATTGTATATAATATATGTATGTATGTATGTATGTTTGGTTTGTTTTGCAATTATTTATACTACTATTGTGCTACTCGAATTCTAAAGTGTTAATATTTTCATTTTACTTGTCCTTATTCACAGAATAAATACTTTCGTTTTGTTTTTATATGCAATTCTTTTTTTTTATGAATGCATCTATGCATGTATGTACGTTTAAAATCAAACTATTCTGTCTTATTAATTAGGCTACAATTGTTTTACTATTTGCCTATACAAATAACAACGTCTTTTGCTAAGATTTACAATGATTTCATAAGCATTTCCTCTAATTGTTTTGTATCAATTTGTGGCTTATTAGCACCAGCCGGTGTTGAGCCAAGCCAATATTCGGAAGCAGCAATGTAAATGGCCACAGCGGCACCAACTATATAGGCAATGTGTGTTGAACTTTGGAAGATAACACAGGTGGCTACACACAAGCCGAAATATGTTAGAAAACGTGTTATATTTACATACTGATCACGCTTTTCATTCGAATCATCTGTTGCAGCCATGATGTATATGTAAATGTATAATAATATTTCAGTTTAATTGTTTATAAGAGATTAAGATTACATTTGTTACAAAATTTCTTAAATTTACCTTGACATTTTCCATCTTTAAGACTATAGCCTTCGGCACATTTTTTACACATATCTGGTCCATCACCATCGCAACCATCACAGGCGCGATCACACTCTAAACAACTGTGAGAGCCTTCATTGTTGACACAAAACTGATCAGGGCGACAAGCTCTTGTTTTGGCTAAGCATTCGTTAATATCGAGACAGCCGTTTGAGTCATCCCAGCGCCAGCCCTCATTGCATTTACCACATGCTGAAAATAAGGTGCATTTGAATACGTTGACAACAATATTGTATTTTAGATGACTTATATCTATGTATAGCAGGTAAAAGGTAAATCGTTATCACAATCTTGGTTAAATTGATAACAAGTCAATTTATTTCTGAAACAGATGATAACTGTTAATGAAAAGTAGATCACTTAGGTTAGTTTTGGTGGATGATTCTCCTTGAAGAATAATGCAAAAGTTTAGGCATATTTTTATATCTAAACTGGGATCAAACATTCCCTATAGAAAGCAAATACGATTCCAAAATAAATCTTGCTAATGCAGCAATATTTATATAGGAAAGTTCTGTCAAACAACACAACAAAACAAGAAATGAAAAGTTAAGAATCTCCTTCTCTTCATGGCATATGCTGGGCACTGACTGACGCATGAAATAAAAGATAGTTACTAAATCCTTCTCATACCACAGCTCGCGTAGAAGCCAATTGAAATAAATGCAAAACCTTCTGGCATCTCTGCAAATAGGACAGTGGCCTCTGAGAATCGCAATTCTGTCATATCCCCGTATACTGTCATTAATTTCAACATGGCCACAAGCTTTCATATTTCAACTTACCCTTCGGTCCAGCACCTTTGCAGCCATGTTCTTTCTGGCAGGCCTTATGACATTCCGAACACAAAAGTTTCTTATCATCACGGAATGCCTCATAGTAACCGTTTGAGCAATCATTACAATTCTCTCCACTATAGCCTTCATCACAATTACACTTGCCATTGCCTTTGCGTGTGCCGTCACCTTTACATTTACCATTTCCACGACAATCCGTACACGGCTTACATTCGGCACCATAATGGCCACTAGGGCAGCAGGCTTTCAATTGATCTATACAAAGCCACTTATGCAAGTCTTCCTCTTGGTCTTGTTTATGCGTAAACCAATCTTCCAGCAAGTGTTCATTATCGTTGGCCATATCATGGCATTGATCTTGACCACGTCGAACATCACTGCATAAATGCTCTTGAATCTCTACTAAACGCACTTCACTGGTTTTATAGGAACGCAGCTTTTCCTCTTCCCAAGCAGCATCTCCGCCAGCATGTTTCCCACGACTCGTTTTTTCTAGCCCCAAATTAAATGAGGTCACTAGTGTGGTACATGCCTTACATGGTGGCAATTTAGTGGATTTCTCTTTTTGCTCTTTAGGATTCAATTGAGTCTCGGCTGACACAATTGCAACATCACATAGATAAAAAATCGTTAAAAATTGTAAATACTTATGGAAGTGTAGCCTCATTTTCAATTGTATTTTATTTGTGGCTATAAATGCTTGATTTAGAATTTCCAATTGATTTAAATTAATTGATAATAAACGGGCACAAGAAGGTTTACGTGTTAATTTTTATTTTCTTTATGTTCGTTTTTTTTCTGTTTCTTTTCTACCCTCTTCAATACAATTCAATCAACCACCAACAAAACATAATAAATAGAGTTTTTCCAGAACTTATTTTTTTATTTCTTATCTGCCAAACGTTTGCGTGTTCAACGAAATGACAAGTTATTGTTTATTTCGCTTTAATGTTTTCTTCTTCATCGAGTGCCGGTTATCGAACATCAGCTGTGATGGCATTTCAAAAAGACAGGGTTGTTATCTAAGTACTTATGGGGTATTTCATAAACCTTCAAAGAAATTGAGATGATTTTGTTTTAAAACTAAAACAGGTTATAGTTGTTAAAATAAAGTGGAAAAGAAAAGCAAACATTATGCGGTCGTATTTCAAATTATGTTAGAAATTCTACCACGGACGTAACAGAGCCAGAGAGAGAGAGAGAAATGTTTATCAAAGTATAGAGTTCCAGCCTGAGACGTTTGCGATCACCTAGGCAATGAAGCTAGTCTGGGTACGGATTGTACTAGAGGAAGCTTGGCCACTGCTTTATGTCAGCTCATGACTAGTTTCAGTCTGTGGAAAGGCCCTCAAGAAGTTCCTGGACAATGATGACACAATGAGACTGTAGATGAACTGACAAGGGAAGGCTCAAACCTGATGAAACGATCGGTTAGAACTTTCCTGAGACACTTCTTGTTGTTCAAGTGGTTAGACGGGAAAAAGAGAAAATGTAGAATCTTTGAGTAGCGTTGGTTCAGATTCCATTGTTCTAGAAATGAATGAGTCTTGAATCCGGATAGAAAATTTATTAGGATCTTGATAGACTTTCTGATAGGGCATGAACTAGAATGTGGGATAGCGGCACAGAATTTTGGTAACGTATGGAAGTAGTCGTCTGATGAGCAATAGAAACTGAGAACTGCGACGGGAATATTACCAATATTGACTACCTACTGGTGACCCGATAAATGTACAGCTCTTATCCAATTGGAAATGTTATATTTAACACGTTGACTGACGATTTGCGTTCCCTGCTAGGGCGCCAAACTACGAGTTATCTCGTACTCACTAATGTGAAAAAATCAAATAGTCGTTTTTTTGGCAAGTTTTCTGAAAATTGCCGCGGCAGTCGACGTGTTAATAAAAAATAAAAACAATAATAGTCTCTATTTATCACATTAATACCGTAGTTGTTTTATTGAAAATTTTAAACTTCGTTACAATATTGTAATTTATATATTTTAAAACCATTAGTGGTGTTACAAATTAATTAAATATACAGTGATATTTAAGTAGTAATTTTTATTTGTTATTTTTGCAATAAATATTTAATTTTTGGTTTACATTTATAACTTTTCTTTTAATTTTTAATCATAAAAAAGTTACATAAAAATACTCGTACTTCTTTTCTTAAATATTAATTTTATAAATTGGACAAAATTCATTATAATACAAATAGTTTATGGAAAAAAATGTAATATTATATGTATGTTAGAAAAAGCTTTTTCTGATATACATATACATATGTACGATAAAAATAATTATAAAAAATATAAATTTTTAATAAAATGTTCCATGATGTATAAGCATAATCTTAAGTTTTTAAATGGCTGTTTTAAAAAATTAAGATACATATTTAATAACATTTTAATTTATTAAATTAAATACTGATATTGTATGTAAATATAACAAAAAAAACAATATTTTATAAAATAATGCGAGTTTATGAATGATATTTGTGTTACAACTTGGCAAAGAATTCTTATATGTTTTCTGTTCAACAAGGTACTCAGTTGTATTTACGTTTATAAACTATACTAAAATTGTATTTTGTAAAGTATATTAAGAGCTTATTTATGTATGTATGTATGTGCTGGTATAAGATCTTAGTTTAAACGATATTTTTTTTGTAGAATTTTTAAAACAATTTTAATGTCTACTTCAAATTGGTTGTTATATTTTATGAATAATATTTTCAACAAAATACAAACGTTTGCTTGAATGAGGGCTAGTCATTTATATTTTAACGAATATTGATTTCTAATTTCTAAAGCCAAACAATTATAAGAAACATAGGATTTTATTTAACACAAGAAACTACTTTGAATCTTTACCGCAACGAAAAAAAATTTGAAATTTTTAATTCTACCTTCTAATATTTATTTTTTCGAAAATCTAAGATCAAATTTATTTATTTTTGTATTTTTCGGCATTTAGGACTTCTGGCCATATCCTACTCTGTTTCTATGAATTCAAAAAATAATAATTGCGAAATAAATGTTATTTACGAAATATTTTCGAAAATGTTGAGAAATATCGAAAATTAGGAGATGACAATAAGAACAACAGGTTTACTTGGAATCAGATTTCTGTATTCTTAAGCTCAACCCAGGGCAGATAGTTTTTAAAACAAGTAAAAAAAATTAATTTGAAATGATGTTATCGTTTCAAATATTGGCGTATTGATTTTCGATTTGTTGCACACCGAAAGTTAATTATGGATTTGGAAAAGTATTTCTAAAGCCAAAAATTATTTTTTATTTTCATTTGAAAAGATTATAAAATACCACCACCAAAAAAAAAAATTTAAATAAATAAATAAATAAATAAAAAATAGTAACATTTCATTTCCTTCCTTTACAAACATTTGCCACTTCATTTAACACAGTAATTAGCCACTTTAGACTTCTTATCGTTAATAAATAAACATTTTGACACTTTCACAGCGCTGAAGTACGTTTTAAAGACTCTTTTCTTATATTTAAAAATAATTTACTAACTACACTTTGTCTACAAACCGCTACTCAACAAAATTCTCTGCTAATATTTATATCCTTGCAACAGCAACAACAAATAAATTCTTATAATAAAGAAAGATCGTTTTCTTTCTTAAAACTAGAAGATTTAAGTCCTTGCATTTAAAGTACTTTGACTAGTACTGGCTGATAAACCCATTTCTTCATCGGATTCATCTGAATCTAAAGGACTAACACGTATGGCCTGATACCATTTGTTAGTTAAATCGGTCATTTGTGATTTACACTCATGCAACTCTTGACTATTGAAACGACGCGTAAAGAAAGGTATAAAATATTTACGATCTAAACGACCAAAACCATCAATACGGGTTTGAGCAAACGAGACATCTTCTTCCTCTGTAAGTTCCGATAAATGTTCGGAATCAATAGCTTGGCCCCATTCTCTAGTCTTTGATAGGGAAATCGATTTTGCACGTTTACGTGAATTACTCCGTTGGCTATTGGCCGCTGATGAATTCGATGCACTATTACGGGAACTACGCGATCTACGTTTTTTACCCGGTTTCAAGTATTTCAACAGAGGCATTGTAGAGCCGCCAAAGAATAATGTTGTGAATAAGACAATAATTAAAGTGGTGGTAATAATAACGTGTCTAGTCTCATCACTTGACAAGTCTAAATGCAAAGAGAGGGCATATGATATGGCACCTCTCAGTCCGGAAAACCACATAATGAATTGCATTTTATTGGTTATTTTATGTTCGCGGAATTTATTAACAAGATAGGCCAATGGAAAGATATTACAGGCTCTGCCTATAAGACACAAAACAATAGCCCATATCACGAAAGATAGTTCCACTTGATGTTTAAAAGAGAATATCGCCAAACCCAAGTAAGCAAAAACACAAGTTTCTGCTATAAAAGCCAAAGTACGCATCGTTTGTTGCATGGTGATTTGGGTAACTGTAGACAAATTGAAATGGGTATAGTGTGACATGACAATGCCACAAAACAATATGGCCATGATGCCACTTAAATGTATGCCCTCAGCTAATACATATGGAGCATAGGTAAACATTAACATTATGGCAAATTCCAATGATGGATGTTTTCTTAAATCTACGTGTTTCAACAGCAATGCAGAAATCAAAGCAAATATTACACCGATACCAGCCGAAGCGAAAAACATTTCACAAAATGTTTTCAATGCGGATACAATAGCCTCACCTGTTGCCATTTTTGCATAAGCAGGACTATTTGCCGATTGTGTAATGGTGGTGGTTAAAACAATCGAAATGGCATCATTTAATATACTCTCGCCAAACACCAACATATTAAGTATGGGATCTACATCCAATGCATGGAAGATGGCCACCGTAGCAACAGGATCAACAGCAGATATTAGAGAGCCAAAAGCAAATGATTCGGAAAAATTGAGGCTGAAATAAAAAAGTAAACATTTAAAGTCATACGTTAATAAGAAATAGAATTGATTGGCCCATTGCGAAAATCCTGTTCTAATAAAAATGCTATTTTGGGCAATTCAAAAATAATTAAAAAGTCATCGAGTAAGCCAAACATATTTCACCAACTTACCGATAGGCAACCTCAGCCAATCCCAACAAGTATATGCCAGCGCCGATCACTAAAGCTGATATTGTAGTGCCAACAATGGCAAAAACCAAAATTGAGCCAATATTTTGGAAAAAGTTACCCTTATGCAAATTATAGCCGGATTCAAATATAATGGGAGGCAATAAGACTAGAAAGAAGCCAGTGGGGGAAAATACTTCTTCACGTTTCCAACTGGCATTTTCGCCAGACATTACTTTCAAAAAGAGACCAATAAGAGCGCCCAAAAACACCACAACAATGCTTTCGGGTAAGTATTGGAAACCGGTCTGCAACATGGAATGAATCAAGAGAATACCCAACATTATAACGCAAATGACAAAGAAAAGGGATAATGAGGAATTATGTTCCTGCTCAACGGCATGATGATCGGGTAATGGTGGTTCTGTAGCCACTGTCGTGGTATTTTGTGTTGAATTGGTTATAGTGGCTGGTGTAGTCGTTGTAGTAGTAGTGGTTGTTGTAATGGATGTATTGATAGACGAGGTCATATTTATATTATTTACATTGTTATTGTTGTTATTTATATTGGTACTGTTGCTATTTTCATTGTTATTATTACTGTTGTTGTTGTTGTTATTACTCATATCATTATTATTTGTAAGGTTATTATTTGACGATCCCTTTACTTCTTGGCCATTTACAACTGCCTGTCCATTTAATTGTTTGTTGGATTCATTTTGTTCGGAATTAATAAATTCATGTTTTGTATTGGAGGGCTTTTGATTGTTTGTGACGATTATAGGAACAGCCGGTGATGATTGCTGGGCCTCTTCAGCCCTTATCGCAACTGTGCAAATAGTTAAGGTCGTTATCAATAGAGTGAATAAACACCACACAGAATGTTTGTTTTTCGCCATATTTTCAATAAATTTCTTATTCATTTTCTAAATTAATTTTCTTTAATTCATGGACATTTATTTTCTTGTTTTTTCACTCTCTACTTTGTAACAATTTTTACAATTTACGTTTTTTCACGAACATTCTAATGAATTGTTAATCGTTTTATTTTTGGCCTTTGTGCGTTATGGAATGTCAATTGGTTTTCTTCTCCTTTCAATTAAATTTTTGTTTTATTTATCATTCTTTTACAACAACACGTCACACAAACAGAAGTGTTAAATGTCAAACAGCTGTTCCATTGTAGTTTACAAATGACGTTTTGCAATGTATACAAATAACCTGGCAAACATTTGCAGTGCTGTTGTAATTTAACGTTGCCAGATGGGTAATTTTAAAAATTCGTATTAAATTTGAAATACAATATATAATGATTAAAGGTTTTTAATTTGGAATAAACGCTTTAGATTATTTTAATCTAATTTAATAAATTTTTGAAATATTTTTCGGGTTTTTTATACTAAGAAAAGGAAATAAATAATAATTTTAGATATTGAATTTTCCATTGCAATTGCATACGCGTAGACACTCATATTAGACATTCAATGGTGCCAGAATTTGTCTGCCTGATGGCTTTCTGAACACGCCGTCAGCTCTCCTTCCTTTTATTTAGAAAGCCTTTAGGTGACCATTTTCAGTCATGGAGAAATGTATCCATGGCTCTATTCCCTCGCCACTTTGCTAATGATTGCCTCCTCCAATGCAGTTTGTTCAGAGTCTCAAATTTTACCGCAGGGTCTTCCTTTTGCATTACTACTATTCTGTTTGCTTTTGAAACCTACAGGTAGCTGTTACTTGGAGTTTTTTTGTGAAGAACTTATTGTGTTATTGACAGAACAACTATCGAAATGATTCTACTTTTTGATTTTTGTCTTTTGGAAGCGGTGTAATGACTTGGCTTCTTCTCTTGGCCGTCTGTTGACTAGGTTGGACGTTGATTCCTCTTTAATATTATGTTCTTCAGCCTTATTCCTGGTTTCATCCTGGTTTAATCGTTTTTCCATGTACCTCACCATCTGAAGCCTGCTTCACTGTGTACTTAGCGCAGTGTGTCATCTATTGCTGCAGGTTGGTATCTTTGGCACTCGATGGGTATTATGTCGCTGCGTTCTGTCTCTTACTTATTGCAGGATTGTCATTATTCCTAGCTTCAGGCGCAATGCTTCGAAGCTGGATGTAAATAGTCCATCTTTCAGCCCTACTTTTGCGTCTTATTAAAAGCATATTTTCAATTCACATTAAACAGTCGCGCACATTAAAAATCACATTATTCTTAACAGTAATTCTTTTTTAATCCAGTTCACTATTCGTTTTTAATCAAGTCATTAAACTTTATGCAACATAATGCCTTATAAGCAAAATTCTCTGTGATAAAAATGTTAAACAATTATTAAACACATGTTAAAATTAAATACTTGGTGTAAAATTTCAATTAATGGAATAGGGAATCGTTGCCTTTTAATTTTTCTTGTCAAATCATTCCGATACAGTTGTTTTTTTAACACATTGGTGAACTTGTAAACAGATTCAAATGTTGCACGTAATAATAATTAATTGATTGTGAGTTATTATCACAATTTCAATTCCACAATTTCAAGATTTTAAATATTTCGTATTCGTACAAGATGAGAAAACAATATTTTTTCTAATATATTCCTTTCTTCCGACACCATGCAACTCGTGTCAACTGATAATAATATTTATTATCAATAATTTAATTATTTTAAATGAATTCTAGTAAAAACAAGAACAGAATACTTATGAATTAACTTCCACAATTTGAGCGTGCACTGTTTATTATCAGGATTACCAGATATTTAAATATACATTTTATTTTAATAGCAGTTTTTGTTTGATTTTTGGCAAATTTATGCACTGTATTACCATATGAGATTAAATTACCGACATTTATTTGATTATTTCGATGAAGTGACAAGGCTAGTTTTATAGATCAGGTCAAAAACCCCACTCACAGACGAGCACACTAGCAGCAACCCATCAACGCACGTAAATCTCGAGACAATAAAATTAAGACATTGAGTTTTTGCTTCTTCACCCCTGATGGAACAACCAGCTACATCACTAGCTTATATGATTCCGTAATGTTTACGTCAAATTTGTGTCGAAATTTTACACGCAATTACATTTCCGTAAAACCTTTGATGTAATCAAACTATAATTTTTTTATTGCGATAATGAAAGAATTGTTTTTATTTTCATGTTATTCTTATCAGTTTCAATTCAAATTTCCGCTATTTTGGCAGCTCTGTGTACTACAAGATGTCATTGGGTCAAAAACGTGTTTTTCGCAGCGTATCGGTTATTGTGATATTTAATTCTGCGTTTTAATCGTAAGTCAACGAACTAAGTCCTAAGTCAACTTTATAAACTATAATACGAATACCACAATCATATGAAATATATGTCCCCACAATATTTAAACGATAATTTGTAAACGAAAGAAAAATTCTTATTCTAAAGCAATATCAATTTGAAACAGCATACGAATTAGCAAAGACTTTCAGCGCTTTCAATCTTTTTCGGAATTCACCAGATTCGAATAAAATTTGCAGGTTTATTCTTGTATTAACTCGTATTAAATAGAGCTTTTATAGCGGTAACTTTCAGGACAAGTATGCATTATTGTGTACCATAAATGGGTTGCCTCTTGAGGGTAGATTTATAGTGATTCTCGTATTGAAATCGTCGTCCATATTTGGAAAATCTGAGTCTAATAAGAAAAGAATCGTATGAAAACAAACTTGACGCCAGGCCCACGTCCAGACTAAAAGGTGAATGCACAAGAACCTTTCGAAGTAACCTTTTGCGTAGTCGCAATGTAAGGTTTGTTAGAGATGAATCTCTTCTCTAAACATCTGAGTTTAGGCTGTTCCATCAATTCACACACATTCTTCAAAAATGTATGTCCACAATTCATATGTTTTTCATTTAATATTTAATATATGAACTTTTATGAACCTTATTATCGTAGGAAATAATCAAGAACAAAGAGATTTGAATTTGAAAAACATGTTGCAAGAAAAGTGCAAAATTATAATTGATTTTAAATGAAATTAAATGATAACCTCTTAATAAAATGGCTAGAAATAGATGGTGACAGTGGTTGCGTAAGTCGCGGTGTACTCATGTATGTTAGCATGTTAGCGCTATATTACACGTGCATACCCCCTGTTTACAATAAGAACCGGCTGTTAAAAATAAGCATAATTATGGTCAGATAATTAAAATAATGTTTTCGTAAATTATTTTAAAAATTTTCAGCTTCTTAAACAAAAAAAAAAAAAAAGAAATGTAGAAAACAAATCAACCAAAATCATAAATTTTTCATTTCTTTTAATTCAAAATTTTTCTACCAATTAGAACGTCGCAACGCATGATGGTTGGAGGCAAAGAATTTGCGTCACAACATTCAGAAATTTTCTTCAATTTTTTATTTAAATCATAATCATAAATACACAATTGTTTTTGTCTTAAATAAATAAGATGTTTTATATTTTAAAATATATTTTTGATGACATAATATTTCTGGTATTGCCATTTCGCAAAAATAATCGAAGAGGGTCAGTCCATTATCTTTATTTGGCATAACAATGCGGTTCTAAACCATTTGCTCCATTTTGCATAAGTCGTTATGTGATGTTTTTTAGAATAACATTTTTTAATTAGGAAAAAGTACAGTAAAATTAGTCAATAGGAAAAAGTGATGTTGAGAGACAATGATAATAGAAAAGTGTTTTAAACATCAAATTCACATCCATTTATATAAGTTTAGTTTTAGTTAATCGACTGACCCATTCAAACAATCTCTGCAACACTAAGTAACATAACTATAATAAAAAATCCTCCTATTTGCATGAAATTTTGTTAAAATGATTTCAGGTCAAATAAATAAAAACTTTGTTCGGTAACTTTTTGTCATTCCTAGTGATAAACAACATTCTATCGATTTACAATGGAAGCTGTATATTTCGCAGGCTTTTATTAAGAAAAATTTATTAAATTCAGATCAAATAAGCACTATTTTAGTCGATAATTTGTTGTCATTGGAAGCGGTAAGCAACCTTCTTTCGATAAGCAACGAAAACAGTTTATATCGCAGGCTTCTATTAAGGAGAATTTGTTATTAACAAATCTGTCACATTGGGTATGAATTATAGGGTCTAGGTATAATAAGTTGCCAAACAATCTCTTGAAGCTTTATTCGAGTTACTAGTGGAATGTGCTTTTTGGTGTTATCCTTAACGAAATTAATTTCACTTTACTTAAAAAATTTGCTGTTTTGATGATTCAATTGTAGATAATATAAATTCAAATTAATATCATCAGTCGCCCTATTCTATTCCCCTTCAAAGTTCACGTTTATTTTAGATGTCAGTAAGAATAACTTCTTGATTTGTATTTAATGTGCATCAATGTATGTTGCGGATTCATTTTTCTCATACATATTGGGGTTGATGGGATCACTCTTCGCGACAAGTATTCTTTGGATCAACAGTGGCCGATCATGACCGCTTCGCTTGATGCTGTCATAATTGTCATGTTAATAAAGCTGTCAACCCTTGAATAAAATCATATTACAGTAAAGTATAGCTCAAGACGTTTTGAGAATTATGGGGGTTAGGAGGAGTATTTACATTATGTTTTTTCGTTTTCAATTTCGAAAAAATATCTTATTACTCACTCACGTCATTATAAGTTAAGAAACTGCAATGCGCGCGTTTGTAAAGAATAAGATGTTCCATAAAAAACATATTATTCTGCCTTGAACTTGAAAGACCTAACAAATGTTATCGGACATCTATTCTATTCATTGTCTCGTAAAACCTTTCTTAGAAAAACAACAAAAAAATAAGGAAAATTATGTACATAATTTAGAATATAACGTATATTCAACGTATGTACCATATGTCCCTATGTACGTATGTACATATAGAAAAATAATGACAAACTTGTGATCGTTGACGACTTAAATTTTTAGGAGAAAGTATTGTTTAAAAAACAATTATTGTGTACATAAGATTATCAACATTTTTTGAAAAACGAAAATCTTTAACATTTCTTATTAACAAAAAACACTTTAAGATTCTCTTAAAAAAAGTGTAAAGAATCAATAAAAATAAAAAAAAAATCTGAAACTAATACCATGACATATTAGAAGAAAGTAATTTGCTGATAATAGATTATTTTTTTAAATATGGTATATAATAATAATAATATTTAATGATAATTTGTTTTCTTTGCTGAAATAAAATATTATAAATGAAATTGAAATTTGTCAATCGAAAACACTTTATTCAAAACTTTCGTTGCGTAAAGTAAGTTTTAAAAATTGTTTAAAATTAATAAAATCGTATTTAAAATTTTGTTTAAATATTATTAGTGAAATAGAAATTGTTGTTTATTTAATGAATAAAAATTGAAATATTACAAATAGAAAATAATAATGAAATTATAATAAGTTTAAATATAAAAGGATATTTTGCAAGCTGTTTGTGTTAAAGTGTTTTATAAAATTAATTTTTTAATAATTTTGAAAGAAAAACAACCGTTATCTTTAGTTCAGTGTTCATTTCAAATCACAAGTCAAAGTATCAATGTGATAGTGTGCTAATAGGAAATTTATTATAAAGAAAAACACTTTGTCTCTATGCGTGATTCCAACAATTCTAATGGAAATATTTATTGAATTAAAAAAAAAATGTTGTAATATTTCGAAATTATGAGTGATGTGTACAAAACCTATGTAGAAACTTTAGACAATAATAAAGCAGTGATTTTTGGTAGCTTGTCGAACATCAAAATATTGTGCAATTTTTATTGTCATCAAGCCAGACCTTGGCGTGCTTTGTTACCCCCTATATATATATATATATATATATATATATACGTTTAACGAATGCTCACTACGAAAAGAATAGCTAGGTTAAGTTAGTTGTCATACTCCCCGTAGAGAGAAAGGTTCTATATAGGCCAGAGATTAGGATTCTGTGATACCACAAATCTATATGCAACTCGGAGATCAAACATTCCTTATCGTAAACGAATTCGACTCCATAATAAATTCTGTTGTTGCATTAGTCCTTAGTTTTAGGGAGTTCAGTCAAAGATGGCAGAATTTGAGAAATACAGAAGCTCTATCTCTTGCTATGAAGAGGCAATGAAATATGAGACTGAAGATTCCTATCCCCTAGATTCACTGTAGAACTCAGTCCAAAAAATGGCAATCTATCAGCATGTTTTCTTTAGTTCAGTGAAATGCCTGTAAGAACCGCAATAGTGCGATATATAGCCATGCGATTTAAGGTCCCCTTCTCCAGGTTCCTACAGAAATCATGTGATTAATTTATTTATCTAGCTATCTACCAGCTGCTGTCTTCATATCTTTGTTCTATCCAGGTTCTTCATAAAATTCTTTTCTTTAAAAGATATTTCCTAAAATTCAAATTTAATTTTGGTAACAATTATGAAATTTAATTAATCCGAGTGCAATTATTTAATTGTGAAATACGCGTCAAGCCCACTGTGTTCGTTTAACTATAAATAATGTTACCGTTCGCACATTATTTGTGTAGATAATCGTGCTCATAGAAATCTGGCAGCTTTAATTCATAATTAAACGAAAGATAATAAGAAAGCAAAATTGTCAAAAACAAACAGCTGATTTCCACATTGTTTTTGGATTGGAAAAGAAATTACAAAAATTGCAACAGCACATGGAAAAGTAGTAAAGAACGTTTTAAAGGAAGCAACTTAAATTAATTAAAAAATTTTGCCAACTTTATTTCGCAATATTTAAATAATAACAATAAAGTAAACAAACAGGTAATCTTGTTAGAAGGTTTCTAAATCATTTTAATTTAAAATAAGTTTTCGATTGTTGAAAAGTTTCGAAGAAATTTCAGCGGCCGCAAGGAAAAAGAAATAACGTCATGAAAAAAATGAAATGAAATGAAAGAGCGGAGACGGCGCGTTGTACCACCTTTTGTAAGAGCCGACGTATAAATTGAAAACAATGTGAACAACTTGCGCTCTTTTACTATTTGAACCTCGAGGTGTGAGGACGTTGTCTTCGTTTAAACATCTACAAATAAAGAGTGTTGTGCCAGACTGCCAGCCAGCCGTATTATTTCTACTCTACATACATACATACTAGACAAGTCTTTCTTTTTTTTACTTGTGGCCGGAGGAGCTGATAAAACAAAGAAGATTTTATTTCTGCCAACACAATCTCATAAATTGTTAGTGTTTTTAATTATAAAAAAAAAAGAATTTTTTAAAAATAATTTCTTCAATTTATTAAAAGTGGGAGTGCAGTAAAATTCTGTTAAAAAAAGAAAAATAAATTATTTTAACTAAAAAGGTTACATAAAAATATTCTATAGAAATGAAATAAAATAAAAAAAATATTCGCAAAAGCCAATTCAAATCAGAGAAAAATGTGTGAAAAATAATTCATCAAAAAAAGCAAAGCAACAAAATAACAACAATTTCTATATATTTAACGCAACTTTGAGAAAAATCAATTTTTTTCTATTGTGCTTATATTATTTTATATTGTGTATATTTCTGCCAAGAACTTTAGCATTTATTTAATGCCACTTTTTCAATTCTTTAGCCACTATCCGCAACTAACGCAACCGTGTAATACAACAGCAGCAGCAGCAACAGCAGCAGGAACTAAACACGAAAGAACATAAAAACAAAACATTAGAAGCGTCAGTCAGCAGCATTGTTTTGTTTATAATCCATCATATATTTTTACAAAATAACCGGAATTTTTTTAAATACAAACAATTTTCTACAAAATGCCACAAACTTTAACTAATGGACACTCAAACGGTTGCAATGGCAACGGCACCCAATATGACATGGAAGATGGACAATCCTTTCTCTTCACATCCGAATCTGTAGGAGAAGGACATCCTGGTAAGTTTATACAATTTTTTTTAATTTTCTGTTTAAAATCAGTTATACGAGGAGATATTGCATCATCTTTAGGGATTATATTTTGTAGAAGGGAAGAAATAAATATGAATTAAACAATGATTTGCCAATATGAACATTATTTCGGTTTAATTTGCTTATTGCCGTTGGTTCTACCTTTTACTTTTTATTTTCCATGTGAAGTGCTTTTCAGAAAAATTTTGAAAACAATAAAGGTTTCAGGTAGAAATACTTTGAAAGTGTTCTTAAGCTTCTTAGTAAAGTGCCGACGGTTTTACAAATTCAGCCAGGGTTTCGTATCGAAAGAAAATTCATTCAAATCGTACGTTGCAAAACATAGCATTTCAAAAACATTTCGAAACCGGCATTGTTTTTACAAATTCACAGAATGCTGTCTTAACTTTAATCATGTAATAAATAAAGAGATGCCTTCGGAATATAAATCCCAACAAAGTTCGAACAACATTAGAATTTAATCGTAATTTTTTGCACTCTTTTTTTAATAAACAAACGAACTTGCATCGGTTATTAGATGTCGTTGCTATAAATCATTTCCTTATCTTTTAGAAGCTTTTTCTGTCATAGTTTATGCTTCTGATAAATATTCAAGTTTTTTGTGCTGATTTCCTAAAAAAAGGATTTTAATAATGAATTTCGAACATAATTTTTATGCCAATTTCTAATCGTTTTCACTATTTTGCACACTCCAAATAGATGTAAAATTAATATATTTCTATTTATTGGTTCGTTTTGTGCCATTTTAGATATATCGGCTCACAATATACATAAAACCGCTGAAGTAAATAAACTTCAAGCTAAATAGCTTAATTATGTATTACGCTGTCAACTAATCTGTCAATCAAGAGAATCAAAATTTTTATTCGACTGAATTGTATTGTACATCAATATATAGATATGCCTACATATGTAACATAGATGTCGTAGGCCAACTCAAGTGGAATTGTTAAAAATAATTAAAATTTTATTTGAATTATTTGCCGAATATTATTTACTTTAAACTCTTCATAGGTTATCTTTTATAGGATCTAGTGGCAGACATAATAAACAAACTCTATGCAAAAGAATCATATTTCCTGCTAATATTTTATTGCTTACTTGTTTCTAATTCAGTTGAGTTATTGAATTCATATATAAATTCCATATTAAACCCTGTATCGTATTTGTTCGAATACAAAATGGCGTCAACATTCGACTCCTCACTTTACTTGCTATATATCAAATTATTTAGTTTAGTTTTCGTCTCGTTTATTATATTTTTTTTTACTTTTTATTTTTTACCTTTTTTTCATTATATTTTGTCGTTGGTAGCGTTGTTGTACATGTACTATGCCTGACTATCTTGTGTTTTTTCTTTTTATATTTGTTTGCTCTGTTTTTCGAATTCCTGCCGTAGAGAAATGATTATTTGAGAGAATCTTACGAATGCGCGCGCGTCTTTAAACCCCCAATTGAAGTTTTATTGTGAGGGTCTGTCGCATGTCAGTGAAACATATGTTCTTTTTCTTATATTGCCTTTAAACATATATTTGATAAAGGTATTTATACTTTTGAAAGGTGGCCAGCTTAAAAGGATTGTAAGGATGTTAGGCTTTAAATTGATAGGAGAATGTTTGAAGTTTCTTAAACTAGTTTTCGTTTTAACGATCATGAATTTTAAATTTTGTATAAATTGTCAGATTAAATATGATTTATTTACAAATATAAAACTTGTAGTTATGGTTAGAATTATTTAAATATTTATCTTTTTTTTAATATACATATATTTATTATATGGTCACCTTAATGTATCTTATTCATGCGCACACCATGTGGTTTTATTATATTTGTTATATTTCCGCTCTTATTATGTATTGAGAAAGATATTCAATATTTGAAACTTTTTTGCACAGCATTGAAACTCAGCAAATGTGTGGAGAAAGAGAGAAAACAATCTAAACTAACATAATAGCTTTTAGTATTTAAATTTTGCGACTATAAATTTAGCAAATGCAATCTAATATTTCCTTTCTTCTATTTTCCTTTATCGTTATACTCTCAATGTTTTCTTAATTGTAATTAAAATTCATTACATGTAATATCTCCTAATACATAGAGAATGAATTGATCAAAACAAACCAAAATATATACAATGTATGTATGTAGGTAATCGTTTTATGCTTTATCTTCAAATAAAACTTTTCAAACAATTTTAATTGTATCTACGGGATTTTGATTACGATTTTCTTTTATTTTTATTTTTATTTTGCTTTTGTTATTGTCTTTACTTTCTTAGGCCAATAGTTTATTTATATTTTCTTATTGTATACATCTAAGATGTTTATTTTGTACGATGATTATTATTATTATTGTTATTTGTTTTCTTTATATTGTATATTACGTTGTTTCAGTATTTAGTTGTTATAAAAAGCATTTTTTCAAACCACGTGGTTTTTTGTTGTACTTTTTTGCTTTTATGATTTTTTTGTATTTCTACTATCATTGATTTTTATTTTATTTTAACTGTATACGTTCAATGTGCTTATTTATTTATACATACAAACGTATTTCCATGTTTATCAACTAAATGGTTCTTAAAAATCACGTTTAGATTTTTTTTTTATAATTTGGCATTTTCTGCTTCACATTTTTATGAATTAAACAATGCTTCTGTTAATTTTATTAGTTTGTAAAGTATTATCAGATAAACATTAATATGTTCTGATTCACATTTACTACGTTTCGTATTTAATGACTTTAGCAAAAACAAAATTTTGACGGAACTCAAATTTTAATTTAACTGATAAGCTTCTACTCCGATGTAAACTAAATGAAAGTGTAATCTCATTCGTTATGTCTAATTCCGCTTTATATTTATTAATTGCAAAATCATAACAGATAACTTAGGAAATATTTTTTTCAATATAAAAATTTGATTGAACATTATCAGTTTGGTTTCAGAATATATTTCCTTTCTTTTTTCCTTTTCCGATTAGGCGTTTTGTGTTATGATTGTTAAACAAATATATGTATGAGCTTTTGTGAAAAATTATATTTTAGGTGTGCTAATTAATGGTTAAACACTTTAAAAAAAATTTATTTTTATGATTAGAAATTATGCGTTATTCTACGTCAGCTTTTTTTGGCGTCACTGCCTTTTGACATTTCTTAAAACGAGCGAAATTTTTACAATTTAACAAATTAGATAACAAAATTATTTATTATATTAATTTTTTTAAAGAGAATTCAATGGAAAAATAATTTAAATATTTATAAAGATGATTTCAATTCAACCTAATTGTAATTATCGTTATGAACTTTATTGAATTTATATGAAAAACAGATTAATAATTTATTTTAAATAATATACAATATATAAATATGAATCACATGTTTTCCTTTCTTTTGTAAATAATTCTGTCATTTAAGTACAGAGCTGTCGCCAATAGATAATTCTGAAACCGTCATGAAAGCTATATATAAAATGTTTCCTACTTAAATTGTCGGGAGTTTTCTTTATGTTCCACTCTTATTGCAATCCATATTTAATTGGTTTAATGAAGTCGCCGCAGTCTAGTAGGTAGTGTGTTGGCTTATTAGACGTAGACCAGGGTTCGAGCCCCAGGCCAGACATCAAGACAAAATACAAAAAGTATTTCTTCGGCGACTTCCTCTCAGCAGATTCTGGCAAAAAAATCTGAGAGTAAATAATATTGCCATGAAAAAGTTTCTCAAAAAATCTGTCGTTCGGAGTCGACTCACGTATAAAATTAACACACACAACATAAGTGGTGTGTGAAACTAGAACGTTGTACAATGGGTCAATTCGACCTCCGGGTACTGTACTTGTCTTAATTGACAAGTACACGTCCTCTAACCTAACCTAACTGGTTTAATTAAAGTGATAACATTCAGTTACCATTTGAAGGCAGTTTCATTTTACAAGCCTCTGTTTGGGCATACCCAGCCTTAACAAAATTATTTTCCATTTTAAATTTCTCATTCCTTTAGATTCTATATTTTTCCAAAATATGGAGATCTTGAACTTAAGAAACCCGGATGATATACAAAGTGCTTCATCGTTTCGATGTCTAGCTTTATTAGAAAGATTATTCGCTTCTCTATTTCCAATCGCTCTTTGATGTAGTGAATCCCAAAATATTGGCATCTTGAAATTAACAAACCCGGATGACACAAATCGTTTTGATGTCTACTTTATTCGCTTCCACATTTTCATTCACTCCTTGAAGACTAAGTTCACATATAATGCATATCGTGTCATGGCATGAGTAATTGTTAAACGCCTTCTAACATGCTAGGCAGTTTTTCATACCGTAGATACCAAGATACATCTTAAATTATTTGAAATCCTTAAATTCTTTACTTTTATTTCCCTTATTTAATGAATTATTTTCATTGCACAGCGATATCTTTCCTACCATTTGTACAACACGAGAAATTTTATACATATCTTTTTACTACACCTTATTATTATGATTATTTTATCCTTAAATTGTGTACTTTGATTTCCCTTATTCGTATTGCATTTATTGCTGAATATTAATAAATTTTTTTTTTAATTTATTACGTGTGTATATTTTTGAAATATGATTCAAAGATTATATTGGCGCTTGTGCCAATGAATGTCTAGTCATTATCCTCAGTTCCACCTTATCATCACTTTTTATGAACGTCTAAAAAAATTGAAAAAAAGAACACACAACATAATACATACATATACATGTACATGTTTACAAGGCTTTTCATTTGTAATATTTATATTATTTTATTCGTTATGAGATTTTAATTATTTCTTATGTTGATTTCGATTTCATTTTCAAAATTTTTATTTTTTTTTTGACTTTATGTTTCTTCTCTAGACACAATGGCATTGAATTTCGCTTACAATTGCTTTAAAAAATTGACTTTGATTTGATTTTTTTTGTATTCATATACAAATGCGCGTGCGATTTCTCCTCTTGCATGACAATAATTTTTTCACATTCTGTGTATAAATTTTTTTGTTTGTTTTGTCTAATTTGCTTATCTTTTGTACTTTTCTTTCTTTTTTTCAGATAAAATGTGCGATCAAATCAGTGATGCTATTTTGGATGCCCATTTAAAACAAGATCCCGATGCTAAAGTTGCATGTGGTAATTATCATATACTTTATGCATTAAGAGCTATTAAAAAGAAGTATTTAATTTTATAAGAAAAAAATTCAAAATTCAACCATACAACCAAAATAATTAAAACATTTTTCCGTATTAATTAAAATATTGGTTAAATCCCTTACAAAATCTTTATCAAATCGCTTCTAAATTTAAGAACTCAACACATATGCTGTTTAATTTCATTTTGATATCAAATAGCTTTTTAAACGTTTTTGAATCACAAGTAAAGTACAATACTACTGTAATATGATCTTTTCAATGGCTCCACAATTCTGAGTAGAGATTATAAATTATTTAAGCGTTGAAAAAAGTACCATAAACCCATATTTATTGAACATCATTATAAAGCGCGTGCGGCAAATTTTTAAAAATAAACAAATTGATGTTTATTTATGTATAATTTTTTTATTTCGTTCTTGCTTTAAAATTTCAGAAACCGTTGCTAAAACTGGTATGATTTTGTTATGCGGCGAGATCACATCAAAGGCTGTTGTTGATTATCAAAAAGTTGTACGTGAAACTGTTAAACATATTGGTTATGACGATTCTTCAAAGGGTAAGTTACCGCAATAGAATTAAAAATAATTTTAATTTGTTTTTTAAAACAACACTTAACTTTTGCTATTAAAATAAAAGCAAAGACAATTAAATTAAAAAAACAATTTTGTGGGGGTTTTACACTTAATTGTAAGCAGTATACGACGTTATTAAATCTTATATTTATTTTACAAAAATTACAAAAAAATAAGGTTTCGATTGGAAAACTTTAAATTTACTTGTTGCCCTTGAACAACAGTCTCCTGATATTGCCAATGGTGTTCATGTTGATCGCAAAGAAGAAGATGTCGGCGCTGGTGATCAGGTACAAATTCGCTCTGTTTATCTATCTATACTTGTTCAAAAAGTATTTGTTAACGTGTTCGTTTAATTTTTTTTTTGCTTTTTTTTATAATAATTTCTACCATTGGTTGGCCTCTCATTGTTTTCATTAAAAAAAATTAAAAAAAAACAAAATCTCAAAACTAATTAATTTAAAACAAAGAAAATTGTGAAAGAAATATTCTAAAGACAATTTTACAGTCCTTGTTTTGAATGGGAGAACAAAAACGCATGTAAAAAGGGGGTATTCAAATAGAAAAAAAAGAAAATTTTTAGAGAATTTCAAATATTTTGAAAAGTTTGCTGTTTTACTTTGTCTGAGCTGAATTTACAAAAAAAAACTTAATGAATATTTATGACTTAAATAAGATACTTTCAGACCTCACCATTAATTTTAGAATGAATATTCTCATGTGCATGTCATATAATTTGGGAACTTAATAAATAAGCAGATCGTTTTTTTATAGGTTACAGCAACGTTGGCAATTATTATTCCTCTTTGATACGCTAGATTAATTTGTTTGTGATTGTCCTAAGATAAATATACATACATATGTCATTTCATGGGTTAATAATAATTACAAAAAACCAAAAAAAACACTTTATTTTTAGAGAGAAATCTTCTTCATACAAAAGGGTTTAAAAGTAATTTTAAAAATTTAACAAATTTTAAAATTCTAATTCATTAATTTTAATATTGTGTGCAATTTTTTCTTTCATTTAATGCGCGTTAATAAATGTATTGAAAATGAACAAACAAATAACAAAACTAGGTTTCGATTATAAAACATGCAATGTATTGTTAGCATTGGACCAGCAATCGCCGGAAATTGCCGCTGGAGTACATATTAACCGTTGCGAAGAAGAGATCGGTGCCGGAGATCAGGTGTGCAAACAATAACATATTTAGACATTTTGTAGTTCTTTTTATGTAAAGAATTTTATTATTTTCTGTATTACATTATTTTTTTTTTTTTTGATGCAGGCTGTATGTTATAGTTTGCCTCTTTAATTAATTGTGTTTTTATATAATTTTTCGCTAAAGCACACATAATACATTGTTTTACAACAATTAGTATACCTCATGCAAATAACTTATTAATGAGAAATAAAACAAAAAAACCAAAAAAAAAACTTGTTATTGTTGTCCAAAATTTTATAAAGAAAAATTCAATTATTTTATTGTTTGCGATTTAGAACACAACAACAAAAAATAACAAGTTTTTCAAAATGTATATTTACAATTATCTCTGTCACACACTTGTATTTTTCTTTTTGGTGCTAGTCATTGATACAATTTTAAAGACAAAATTTATCTTTTTTTTCTTACTTACAAAATTTTGTAATTCCACGTTTATTGGTAGAATTTTGTAGCGTTTTTGGTCCTCTATTTTATTTAGTTTTATAATACCACCATACACCCTAAACAATTTAGTTCAAAATAATTTTTATTCTTTTGTTTTGATTAACATTTTCATTCTAACCAAACAAATCATTTCGTAATTCATTCATTGCTTTGCTCGCTTAATGCTTGTTTTCTAACATAATTTTGAACTAACATTTATTGGTTTTTGTGTAGTTTTTGGAAAACATTTTGAATCTCTTCACATAATTTCAAAGTTTCTAAAACATACTTTTCTTGTATTAATTATAAATAAAGGGTATTATGTTTGGCTATGCCACCAATGAAACTGAGGAATGCATGCCCTTGACAGTGGTTTTGGCACACAAATTGAATGAAAAAATTGCCGAATTACGTCGCTCTGGCGATTTCTGGTGGGCCCGTCCCGATTCTAAAACACAGGTAAGCAAAGCATTTAAAGAAAAGTTGTTTGTGGTTCATTTTGAATATTAATTTTGATTTGATGAATTTTTTTTAAAGATCACTTGTGAATACTTGTTTGACCAAGGCGCCGCTGTACCCAAACGTGTCCATACCATTGTTGTCTCTTTGCAACACTCTGAAAAAATCAGCCTCGAGGATTTACGCTCTGAAGTTATGAATAAAGTTGTTAAAGTAGTCATTCCCGCCAAATATTTAGATGCCAATACAGTTGTACATATAAATCCCTGTGGTTTGTTCGTTATCGGCGGACCCATGGGTGATGCCGGTTTGACTGGTCGCAAAATCATTGTCGATACCTATGGTGGTTGGGGTGCTCACGGTGGTGGTGCTTTCTCTGGTAAAGATTATACTAAAGTTGACAGATCAGCAGCCTATGCAGCCCGTTGGGTGGCAAAATCTTTGGTTAAGGCTGGTCTCTGCAAACGTTGTTTAGTCCAAGTATCATATGCTATTGGTTTAGCCGAGCCTCTGTCCATAACAGTTTTCGATTATGGCACCTCACACAAGACACAAAAAGAATTATTGGCCATTATCAAGAACAACTTCGATTTGAGACCCGGCATGATTGTTAAGTAAGTTTTACTGCATTTAAAATTTTAATTTTTCATGTCATTTAATAAAATTTTTATTTTTCTTTTTTGTTTTTTAAAGGGACCTCAATTTGAAACATCCCATCTACCAGCGCACAAGTACTTATGGCCATTTCGGTCGTGACGGTTTTGCTTGGGAGCAGGCTAAGCCTTTGCAGAACAATTGACTAGAAATTGATACACAGCTGCTTCCTCAGCCACCGTGTGCTAAAAAGTGTAAAACCGCGTAATTTTTAGTTATTAATTTTAATCATATTTCTTTTCTTACTTTTCATTTTATACACATAATTTTATTTTTATTTTGTGCGAATAGGAAAAAGCTATAAATTTGTAGCTACAAGAAAAAGTAATTAACAATTTTAAAGGAGAAACAAAAGAAAATAATATATTACGTACATACAACAAACAGAAACAAATTTAAAGTGAAAAGAGCCACAATTTTTCATATTGTTGAAGAAGGCATTTCTCTAAGTTTTTAAATATTTTTCGCTTTTATCATATTTTTTTTAACATTAAATTAAAATTTAGTTTTAGTTGTCAAAGAAAACAAAATAGGAAAAAAGAAAAAAAAAATAATGCAAAAACATAAAAAAATAAATATCGGATAAAACCCAGAAAACATTAAGTAAAATACTATATAAATAACAAAAATAAAAAAACAAAAAATGTATAACTAATAATAATAGGCAAAAATAAACAGAACAACACTGCTATCTATTTACAACAATAGTCCAAATATCTTCCTTAATTTATTTAACTTTTTTCACCAATTTTCTTCATCTGTTTGCAAATACAACGAAACAGCATAATTTTTATTCATACTTTCTAAATGCAGTTGTATTTTAATTTAATTTGTTTTTTTTTAAATATGTTTTTAAGCAAATTTACATTAATTATAAACAGCAAGTTCGATTGTAATTATAGTAAATGCCCCCACTTCCTCTACTATTCATGCTGTTTATCTCTATCACCCATCTCGTATTTATGTCCTTTTTACTATCTACTTTAACTCTTTATTCTTACAACAGAATATTGAAAAAAAAAAAAAATTATAAAAAAATACAAAAAATAAAAACCCAATACCATGTATTTTGTATTAAGTCCCTCCTTCTCTCTCTAAAAATCCTTTTTAAGCAATCAAAACAAAATGAGAAAATTTGAAAAAAAAATCAATTTTTATTAAGTAAACACCTACAAGACATTATAAAATTAAATTGCGTGTCACGAAAGACAATAAGAACGCAATTAATGGCATAAAAAGAATTCAAATTACAACACAGTTATGAATAATTATGTATATGTAAACCAATATTGAAACAGTTTCAATAACAACAACAAAATTATATTCAAAAATTATAAATAAAAAAACAAAAAATTTAAACAACAACAAATTAAATGTAAACGTTTTTAAATTAAACGATTATAAGTTGCAAGAGCAGTGCTTTTATTAAAATTCGTAAGTGTAAGTAAATGAAAAATAAAAATAATATTTATTTGCTACCAATTGATAGTTGACGGAAATGGATACAATTATTCTTATAAATTAATTAGAATTCGATTATTATTAAGAAAACTTTTAATAGAAATACAGAAAAATAATCACCATGCTTGGAAATTCGAAAATTATAAAGACCGCGTAATGCAATTTGAAAACATAAAATTATTATTAAAATTGTTTTAAAATAAGAAATAGAATCTTACGGGCAAAATTAAAAGTAAATACATATTTTTCATAGTTTAAATAATAGTATTATGTAAAGAGTAAAGAAATATTATTTATTTACTTAAATAAATATATTAAATAAAAAACAGAATAAATTAAAATTTTTTAAAGCTTTCGCTTAACTTTTCTAAGCTAATTTTTCATTAGTTTAACAATAGTTTTGAAATCTTCTTACTTGAAATTATTTATTGGTGTATTAGAATCCGTTGCAACCCATAGGGTATCATAAGTCCATAACATATTGTTTCCAATTGTGCCTGTCAAAAGTCAGTGTTCTTATATGAATCCAGTTCATAATGAGGAACGTGGTTTCTCTACCTCTACTTGCCTTTTTCAAGTAATGGGTTGGTATTCCAAACCTTTCAATGCTTTTACTTACACTCGACATAAGTTTATGTGCTAGGTGCCTAAAAAATGTAAAGGGTCCGCCAAATAACTTTTTTTTTTGAAAATGCTTTAAAAAAACTACTGAATATTTTCTCAAATTTCTTTTTTTATTTGAAAGTACAATCCTTCCGATTAATAATGGAAAATAATTTCATTCAAATGGCTGCCTCGGCTGGCCATGCACTAGCCTACACCAGAAGATGCCGATTTTGGCAAAAAAATCCTCTTCTCAGATGAAGATCATTTTGATCTTGGCGGGTATGTAAACAAGCAAAATTGTCGCATTTGCGGCACAGAATACCCGCACGCATACATTGAAAAGTCGACGCACCCAAAACGAGTCACTGTTTGGTGCGGATTTTGGTCCAGAGGCATAATTAGGCCATTTTTCTTCGATAATGAGCAAGGAGTGGCCGTTACAGTAAATGGCGATCGTTATCGGGCCATGTTGAACGAATTTTTGTTCACAAAAATTGAAGAGGAGGATATTGGCAATATTTGGTTTCAACAAGACGACGCTACGTGCCACACAGCCGAAGCTACACTCGATGTTTTGCGCCCTGTTTTTTAAGATCACATTATCAGCCGCAGAGCTGATGTCGTTTGGCCACCTCGGAGCTGCGATTTGACACCGTTGGACTATTATTTGTGGGGTGCCGTCAAAGATAAGCGTTACGCCGACAAGCCAGAGACAATTGACGCTTTAAAGGACAATATTCGTCAAGCCATTGGTGAAATACAGCTGCACACAATCGATAATGTGCATAAAAATTGGACCGATCGTGTAGGTTACCGCATGGCCAGCCGAGGCAGCCATTTGAATGAAATTATTTTCCATTATTAACCGGAAGGATTGTACTTTCAAATAAAAAAAGAAATTTGAGAAAATATTCAGTAGTTTTTTTTTAAAGCATTTTCAAAAAAAAAAAGAAGTTATTTGGCGGATCCTTTATTTTAGTTGAAATGAAAAAAATTATGTATATTTGTAAGTATGTTTTATTTTGATAGGTTTTAGCAGAGGTTTCACTATTCACGAAACTGAGTTCAAATTGTCTTGGGAACTATATAAAAATAATTAAAACCCACTAAAATTGGCAGCCTTTGAATAGCATACTTCGACACATTTTTAAGATTTTCGTGTCATTGTAATTTTTACAAGACATACAAATACCAGAGATCAGCAATGAGTATTCAAAAAGATGAGTAGAATCGAATCATACTCATAATTTCTGACACTTATACGCATTCATACTTATTTTAATATCATAATCATACTATTCATATTCAAAGTTTGAAGTACTCATCAGAGATCAGCAATGAATCGCTTTTTCGATACTCATAAGTACTGATGAAATTTTGCGTATGAGTGAGTCAACAGTATTGAAATCCAACTACTCTGATTCATTCGTACTCAGTACAACAGTGATTTATAAGTACAAGTTGTAATGAGTATGAGTACAACGTTGACATCAAACTCATAACATTCGAACTATGTTTGATTCATACGCGTACTCATTCAGACTCATAAATTTAGAAAAATAATTAAAATACTCATAAATGATTCGAGTGATTCGAATCATTCGGTTAAATTTACAATCTTAGTTGTTGTTGCATTTACAAAGAAGTAAGACACATAAAAAAGAAATAACACCATGCGGAGCAAACACACAACCTTCTTGTGAGTATGCAGTGTTCGTACGCGAATCATACGTATTTTGTGATTCGTGTATACGATGAGTCATGGAGAGTCGAAATCAATAACGTCGTGCGTACTGTAAAGTATAAGTACCATGAGTATTTCAAACTTTGAATATGAGTAGTATGAGTATGACATTAAAAAAAGTATGAATGCGTATAAGTCTGATTTGAATCTACTCATCGTTTTGAATACCCTTTGCTGACCTCTGGTACTCATCATATTCATACATACTTAACAAGACGTATGATATTGTTGATTTCGACTCTCCATGACTCAAAATTTACAAGAATCACATGAGTGCTTGTTAATAGCGAAAAACGTTTCATTGATGATCTCTGACAAATAGCAATACAATATTGGTGCAAGAATTCAGGTGAAACGATCATTGGGAATTTCGATATCAGCTCATTAATTGCAATAAAATTCAATCGAATCGTTTCGTTTTGTTAAATGAATACCGTACCCATAACAATAGCTTATTTGATATGTTCGAAATTATTTTCAATGAAATATGTTTAATAAGGTTCTGCAAGAATAAGCTAAAGTTATATAACTTTGAGAAGCGTTGATTTTCTTTTGTTTGAAACAAAAATAAACCAGTATTACTACAATATAAGAGTAACTTTCCATTTCTTTGTTTCAGTAAAAAGTGAACCCATTAAAAAAAAGAAGTAGTAACCTTGATTCTCTTCTTAAAAAGGAAGCAAGCAGTGCCTGTTAGGGGACTTACATATATAACAAGTCAATTAGGAAACAATCGCTTATTAATTATAGAATAATCTATTATCCTTTAAAATTCAATAGAAAAACTTAACACTTTGACACTAGTTTACATAAATACAACTGTATAAACGTTAACAGTGGTTTTAATAAAAAAGCCTTATAAATGACAGGAAAACTACTAACAACAACAATGATACCGATCAGGAAACCAAGTTCATTTAGTCAGTTTATTATAAAAATTTATTTATAATCATTAAAAATCGATTTTTGTTTCTGTTTTGGCTCTCAAAACGAAAGCATCATATGATATTTAGGTTCGCTTAACTGCTATGTTAAGCCACTTGTAATTCATATAAGGTTCTCTTAATGTAAACAAAACGTAGCTGTGCTCAACATTAACTGTTAAATCTAGAGATTTCAATGTAAAAGTGTTCTTAATAGCGTATGTATGTATGTATTTACAGATATGCCCGCTGGAGAGGATGTTTTATTGCAATAACACAAATAAACAGTGCCGCATATATTCACAACATCAAAATAAATACTCGTACACAGCTGTAACTGTGTAAACAAAAACACTAGAATTTATCTGCTGATACTGTTTTTGTTTTATTTTAAAGGGTTTTTAGTATGTTTTGCTTCGGTGCAGTGTTCTTATAAAGTTTTGTTCTAAATCACTGACAAAATCAGTTGTACGCAGGATATTCGTAAGATAAGTTCACTCAAAATGAAAAATCATTTCAACATGATGTTCAGTTTGTGTGTTATGATGGCCATATTAACGAATTGTTGGGGTTAGTTGTGAAAATTTTGTGTTAAAATTAAAAAAAAAATATATTATTTTAATAAACAATAAACTTCAGTTTAAAGTAAAGGATTTCAAATTGAAGTGTGTTTAGATAAAAAATTCAAAAGACTTAAGACACAAACGTCTTTTAACAAATGGTGAAATAAAGACTTAAGAAACATACTTTTTGTTTAATGTTATGAATGTTATTAGAATAGAAAGACTTAAACTTTGACTTTGTTTAAAATTCATAAGATTTAGAATACGAAATAAATTTCTAAAAAGATAAAAAATTGAAAAAAAAATTAAATTAACGATTGAATAAGTTACTGATACAAACGGTTTATAATAAGAAGTAGAAATTAAAAATAAATGAATGGACTATTAATGTGTTAATAATAAAAATTCAAAATATTCTGTATTTTTCTTATGTAACTACAATAAAAATGGATTGTAAAAGAAATATAAACATATTTTCAAATGGAATTTTGAACTAGCAATGAATATAGTATCGAAATAAGACTGAAATCTCAACTATGGAAACTTTGATAAGATACATGAATTAGACTACGAGAGACTATTTTTTGTTTTTAACTCTAAAGAATAGGCACTGTGGAAAGTGAAGTGTCTCCAACTATGAAATTGTCTAAAAAACAATTCTATTTTAATGACTACAGCAAATCCAATATATATGGATGGACAAAAAAAATGAAGAACCATTAGTAAAATGTATAGAATTCGAAGAAGATTCTCGTAGGAACCTGGTGGAAATCTAACTGAAATTTGGCATAAATAATTTGTGATGGGTTTGTCGTAATCAGTTTGTTAAAGTTCAGCTCCTGTTTTTTTATGTTGTTAATCCAGTGTCTGATCAGAAAGCCAGGTATTATTCTTGAGCTATTTATGGCAAATAAGAAACTAGATCGTAATCCCGACTGTATGTATGTATTTATGGCGGCAAACAATTAGATTGACTCAAATCCAAATGGCTTGAGAAGATTTTTCTGCTCACTTAAATTTTTCCTTTTAAACTTTTCGTCTCAGTTAATAGGAAGTTAGTGTATAGTGTAGTAGCATAGTGTAGTCGCCGTGGTCTAGTAGGTAGTGTGTTGGCTTATTAGACGAAAAGCAAGGGTTCGAGCCCCAGGCCAGACATCAAAATAAAATACAAAAAGTATTTCTTCGGCGAATTCCTGTCAGCAGATTTCTGGTAAAAACTCTGAGAGTCAATAAAATTGCCATGAAAAGTTTCTTAAAAATCTGTCGTTCGAAGTCGACTTTAAACTGTAGGTCCCGCCACACATGTATAAAATTAACACACACACCATAAGTGGTGTGAGAAACTAGGTCGTAATCCTGACTGAAGGGTTGTAATGACCAATTATGTATGTATGTCATAGGAAGTTCCATTCAGTTGCATAGAAACAAGTTCTACATGCTCATTGTTGTAATGACATTGTCTCTGACCCGCCGATTTATCGTGCCCAGGTTGTTCGGATAGTATGGCTATGTCCTGTCCTTAGTACTTTTTATTCAAGTTGAATTAAGGACATCTTTCAATGCTTCCGATTAGTGTTCCCATAGATTTCGAATATTTTATTTCGAAACTAAAAACTGTTGCTACTTTGCTACTATCTGCATGTGGTTGGATGGTACATATATCAGAATGGTTTCTTTCTTAAAATTATGCAGCCTCTAAATTGCTTTATTCTTATTACTTAGTTACGTTGCGAGACATTTGCCTTATTAAAGAGTTGACTGGTTTTGTCTAGGACACTCGATATGTTTTGTCATGATGTCGTTCATTATCCTAACCATAGTCTCCATAGCTGTAGGAAAGGTTTTCAGTTTTTGTATATGTCCGCCCAAAAAATGGTTACAATTTGCCTGACCATCATGGTATACGATATGAGTTATATCATACTCCTCAAGATTTTGCTGCATGACAATGTCATGTTAGAAGTGTTCCAGATTTTCTGATTAAGGAAACGTTTCAAGCTCAGATTTCTCTACATACTATACAAGTTTTCATTATTAAAATCTATTCGAAAAATTATTTTAAATCTCTTTCATTGGCGTCTCAATAAAAATTAAGTTTTATTGGCATCTTCAGTGATCATTAAAAATTTTGTTCCTTATTTTTCACACCATCTTGTCAACAATGAAAATATTTCATAAATTTATTTCATTTCATTTTATTTTCAGGTTTTTAAAACTTTTTTCTTTAATAATTTAATTTGCATTAATTGTGTTGTCTGCCCTTTTTTCCTGTTTTTTTATCTTTCCATGTACAATCTGCACTTGAAAATGCCCAGCGCACAATGAAAATTATTTTAAAAACGAGTTGGGCTACTGTGAACCCTTGACAGTGGAATTCATAGCGGGTCTGGTTACTAAAGAGGCACGCCATATATTGGAGCCACGTTTACGACCGCTCAGTAAACAGTTACATTTTGATTTATACACCAGAAAAAATCCCTATGTAAAGCAAATATTGTACACAGGCGATCAGCCTACGTTATTGAGTTCCAATTTTAATGTCATGTGGCCTGTAAGGTATGTAATCAATTACGGTGTTAAGTGTAAAATAAATGTGTGTAATATAGGAAGTAAGTGTTAAAATTATGGAGTTTGTTTACAGTTCTAGCATTTTATTAAAATTTTTATTGTCAAGTGATTCATGGTAATCATTGAAGTACGATGTTTTTTTTTAAATTTTTTTCTGTGATAATGGCACGCTTTTAAAAAGTACTTTCGGTTGAAACCACAGCAACAATGCATTGCCCTTAAGGTGAATGATCTTTTTAACAATGAAATATATTTCCAATTTAAGAGTCATTAAAATGAAGTGGAAGGATAATGACCTCATACTGTATGGTATTAACTTTGATTAAAATAGGCTCCCATATCTGCTGTCACAAAATTAATGATGGTAGGTCGGAGTATGACACATTTTATAATTTTCTTATTAAAAAAAGATTATTTATTGGAAGGCTTATGGGATTTTCCTAAAAATTTGTTGTATTTATATTGCAAAAAACATGTGGTTCAATCCGTTTTCAATCCAGTAATTTTTAGTCAAATATGTACATTACCTTGGTCGGACAATTGGTGACAAAGTGCATGAACTTTTAAGGGTTGTCTCAGCCAATGTAGCATGTAACAAAGTAAGAGGCAATATCGAATCGCATGTTGTCAGTAGATAGCGGTATGTTTAAGACATCAACCACATATTGCCTTTGATTGATTTAAAAAAGCAAGACCAGACTAGAACACTGGAGTATTGGGTGAATTAACGAAAAGAAATTTGAGAGAAGTAATTAGGATTACTGCGACTGTAGTCTGCAACCCAAAGGACATTAGATGAAGGAAACACACATGGCTATTAATTAAATTGAATGCCATGTACCTCCTGATCATGTATGTACAGTCAACCCTCCTGTAACGCGGTACTCTCAGAACGCGGTTTCCATATAACGCGGGGCTGAAATTGCGACAACCGTCCTATAACGCGCTACTCTGAGAACGCGGTTTCCATATAACGCGGTTTCACACATAACGCGGAACTGAAACTTCGACAGCCCTCCTATAACGCAGTACTCTTACTGCGCGGTTTTCGTTCAACAACATCCCATAAGTTCCTTCCGCACAGCCTAGTAACTAGATATGGTAAGCGTGTTTAATATCAGTTTTATTTTCGACGCAAAATCACAGCCGAGTTATATAAACAACATGTTTATATAAACATGCCAACTTATCTCATAGTCATCTCAGAGCTCCTTCACAGTATATACGTTTTGTTGGTGACCAAGTCTTTCTAAAAATTTTTCTGCAACTCATATCTGACAGTGAGGATGAATGTTGAAAAATTACAAAATTTTACAAACTTTTTCTTGTTTTTGGTGGAAAACAGTCTGTTAGTTTAATTTTGTTTAATTTTTTTACCAATCCTTATATGAACTCTTTAATTAAAAAAAATTAATTTATAATTAATCTTGTCTTGGTCTCCATATAACGCGGTACGAATGATGTGATTTGTACTAAATCCGAGTTTCTTATAGCGCGGTTTCCATACAACGCGGTAGACGGTTTCCATAGAACGCACTACGAATTAGACTGGTTTGTACGATTAAATCCGAGTTTCTTATAGCGCGGTTTCCATACAACGCGGTACACACTCACCGCGTTATAGGAGGGTTGACTGTACTATATATTATTTTACAATTGTTAATATCCAATCCTAATTGTGGATTACAAACCCTACAATCATACTTTTTAAGACATACCCGTTTAACCACTGCGCTGATCGACTTCTTCGACGATATTGGTGTAATTCGGTCAGTACAGGGACTGCGCTTAACTGTGGCGTCACTACAGGCCGCTATGTGTGTTTAAGTGTGCTTTGGTAGTCCAGGCTACCACTTCGACCTAACCTACGACATGCCCCGCTAAGGCATTCGCTACAAGCCTCCTTTTCTTCCAATTTTGTTTGTCCCAATTTATTCTGGGTAGTAGTGGAAGTTAGGTTAGGTTACGTTAGAGGACGTGTACTTGTCAATTAAGACAAGTATAGTACTCGGAGGTTGAATTGACCCATTGTACAACGTCCTAGTTTCTCACACCACTTATGTTGTGTGTGTTAATTTTATACATGAATGGTGTGACCTACAGTTTAAAGTCGACTCCGAAAGACAGATTTTTTGAGAAACCTTTTCATGGCAATCCCATTTACTCTCAGAGTTTTTGCCAGAAATCTGCTGAGAGGAAGTCGCCGAAGAAATACTTTTTGTATTTTGTCCTGATGTCTGGCCTGGGACACGAACCCTGGCATTTACGTCTAATAAGCCAACACACTACCTACTAGACTACGGCGACTTCAGTAGTGGAATTTACTGCATCGTAGTCCTGTATAATTATCAAATGATGCTGAAAAGTAATCGCCAAGAACCCTTCACATACAACTTTCATAACAGTTTGTTGGCATTGAAAGAGATTTATTAGTTATGAGTTCCTACAAGCTGGCGAAGCAATAAATTCTGGTTTTTATTGCCAACATGTTGAGCATATAAACGAGATAAATGAGAAAAGTTGTTACATTTTAGCATGATAAGGCCAGGCCACATATATCTGTAATATCCTATCAAAAAATTAATGCACTTGGCTGAGTAATTTTAATGCAATCACCGTATGTCCTAGCACATACGCTATTTAACTGCTTTTGTTTTGGTGCCTATAAAACTATTTTAATACAAAAATATTTTGCATCCAAACAGAAATTGAAATATGAAGAGGGAAAACCAGAAGAGAAAGAATACAAAAGACAGAGAAAGCAGGCTAGGGTCAGATAGTTCTAATTGTTGCAATAACATTAACGGGAGTGATAGTCTGCCAGTTTGATTTAGGTGCCATTATAGAACTCAATATTCTTTAAATGCTGGAGGCTATTTTTTGTCTGCTATTTTCAATAATTTTTCTTTTATTCCGCAGAATATCATTTCACGGTTGGAATGGTCAAACGAAAACTTGTTCCAGTGCTGCCATTAAAGATGCCTACTTAGAAAAAGGAGATTTTAATGTCATTCTGGTTGATTGGAGCGAGTATGCTTTGAACATCAACTATATACGACTAGTAAATGAAATATTTGAAATAGCACGACAATTTAATGATTTTACCAGATTTATTTCGGAAACCACCCGAATACCATTCGAAAATATGTATTTGATTGGCCATAGCTACGGTAGCCATATTGCGGGCATAGCTGGCAAGTTATTAAAGCCGGAAAAATATGGTGTAATATATGCCTTGGATACCGCTGGACCCATACACTCACTACTAAATACCAATTGGCGTTTAACTGCTTCAGATGCTGTTTATGTGGAGTCTATACAAACTGATACGGCACTTTTTGGTTTTCGAGGCAATAATTTAGGTCATGCTTCCTTCTATCCCAACTGGGGTCTGGGGCAATCGCACTGTCCAAATATTACTGTAAACGAACCGGATTTTACATGTGATCATTTTAGTGCTCTGTATTATTTTGTTGAATCAATACGCCGTGATCGTGCATTTGGTGCCATACAGTGTAAGAGTTATGACAGTATTGTGAATCAAAAATGTGGTTGTGGTACGAAGAGTAATTATTGTCCGGCTCAAGTATTTATGGGTGGTGAACCGGCTCAACCGAAGAAGGGTGTTTTCTATTTGAGCACGCGCAAAGTGAAACCATTTGGTTATGGGGAAGTGTGCCGCATTAAAAAAGCTATTGAATCGACAATTGTACGGATAACGGATAATGCGTCAAAGTAAAAAATTTATTTAGTTAAGACACTATTTCTAGATTTTTTGCTTTATTTTATGGTCTCAGTCTGTTTAAATTACTTATGTTAAGAAAATTTGGAAATTTTTAAAGATATGTCTAAAGATCTTTAGAGATAAGGCCAGTAAACTTAATTTAACATATTTTATTTTATATTTTATAGGCAAAAAATAAATAAATATTTTAAATTATTATTCGTAATTTGTAAAATAAAGGTATTTCTGATTATTGTATTGAAACTCAAATTTTTCTGTTAAAGTTCAGGGACTTTGAAAGAGAAAATTTTCTGTGATCTTTGCTTCATCCTCGTCATTACAGTTTCTGCAGATATCTCTGCGTCGTATGGAGTTAGGTTTAGATTTAGATACAGATTTGTTTGGTTTATAATTGTATACATACATACATACATACATAATTCGCCATTACGACCTTGGGCTCAAGCTTACGACTTAGCTTCTTACACCATTTATGTTGTGTGTGTTAATTTTATACATGAATGGTGGGACCTACAGCTTAAAGTCGACTCCGAACGATAGATATTTGAGAAATTTTTAAGAGTAAATAATCTCAGAGCTTTTGCCACAAAGTCATTGAAGAAATATTCAGTCATATTTCCTTTATTTGTAGATGTCTGGCATGCGGTTTGAATTGCGGCCTCACGTCTAGTAAGTCAACACATGACTTACTAGACTACGGCGACTTCTTCTATATATTGTATACTGGTGGGATCATTTGTTTGTAACTTTTTAGCGGAATGAAAATCTCATGTATGAATTCAATTGTAAAAAGCTAACACTCTAGTAGCTTTGTCATTGTACGTGCGTCCTGGACTCATATATGAGAGTAATTGTCGAATATCTCGATCGCTCCTTCAAAGACACCAATAACTTTAGATGTGTGGATCTACGGATCTATTGACAGCTTTACTGTTTGTCATCTTTGTTGTTACTTTCAAAATCGCAGTGTTTGGGAAGCAATATAAAGATAATACCTGTTGACTTTGGAGGACATAGCGATATAAATCGAATAGCGAATATATAAGGCGAAAGAAAATATTATATTGACTAATAAACAAATATTTTTCAATAAAAATAGAAATTTAATCCGGTTCCTACGAACTCTTATTTATTAATTTATGAATTACAATACATACATACATAACATAATTACAACCCTTCAGTCGGGATCACAACCTAGCTTTTCACACCACTTATGTTGTATTAATTTTATTCATAAGCATATCTGCCAGATGAATGAGGCACCAAATCGTCAAATATTTGAGAAAAATCGTCAAAATCGTCAGAAAAAATAAATAAATAAATTAAAAGTTTTTAAAAACCAAAATTATTTCTTTTGTAGTAAAACATATAAAGACAATGTATGTACAGTTCAAAAATAAAACATTAAAAAAAAGTGTTAGAAATTAAAAGCTAACGCTTCTCATCTTCATTTATTGATTTTTTTTCAAAAATGGGGAAATTTTAAACAATCTATCCCAGTGTTGCTTATTGACACATAAGCGCAGCAATAATATTGCATCATCTTAATCCTATATATGAGTGGTGTAAATATGAAGGAGTTAGAAGCTCATTCTAAGTATGAAAATTGAGTGTAATATTGGCTAGAACCGACACATTTTTCAGTTCTTGCAGTTCCTTCTTAAGATCTTATCATCTGATCTTACTATTTACACCATTTATAACCGACCGAGAATGGAATACCACTCTCATGTATGGGTCGGTGCCTTAACGGCTATTTTGAGGATTTTCGTGTACAGGAGAGGCCGTAGTAGCTCGTTAAAGACGGTAGAGTATCCAACTTCATTAAATCATTGGAGCATCGTTGCAATGTGGTTTGTGTTTCACTGTTCTATCGTTACTACAAAAAGATTTTGCTCGAACAAAATAAGGGGGACTTGTTCCCAAAAATTATGTATTCCTACGTAACGCTCGCTTTTCGAGCACATCCGTATGTGGTCGATTGGCCAGTGGATCGCACACTGCTTTACATTAATAAATTTTTTAGTCGGACTATTCGTATGTGGAACTCAATTCCTGCAGAGATCTTTCCTGTTACTTATGGTATAAAAATATATAAGCCTAGTTTCCATAAACACTGTTCCCTCTTTCCTTCTTCCCATAACATATTTTCATAGTTCCAAACACAATGCCATCCTAGAGTATTGGTTGTACGAAAAAAAATAACGGCGATTGCCTTTGTTCTTCCAATGGTAACATTAGAAGCTATACTCGAATTTTTAAAATTGTTAGGTTATTTAGGAGTTGTAATTTTTTGACTTTTAACAGGTTAGGAAGTATAAAAAACAGAAAAATTATCACAGGTATTCGACAGTTACTTAAAAATATAATACTTTACTCCTTGTTTTTACTAACATAAATTTCCAATAGTAACAATTGCAAAGTAAATATAAAGCTTAAAGTGGCTTTGAATGTACTAAAGTTAGGAATATAATGTAAATTTTGAATTTTTAAAAATCGTCAAAATAAGGGCATAAATCGTCAAATCGTCATTATGATATTTTTGGATTGATTGATACTTTGGAGAAATGACGATAAATCGTCAAATCTGGCAGCTGTGTTCATAAGTGATGTGACTTACAATATAGAATAGGCTCTGAGCAACAGATTTTTAGAAGGTTTTCATCGAAATTTAATTCATTCTCAGATGTTTTTGCAAGAAATTTGTTGAGAGGAAGTCGCCGAAGACATATATTTTCATATTCCGTTTCGTTGGAGATGTCTGGACCTGGGGTAATTACCGCTGTTTATATAATAAAAAATACGGGATATATTTGTAAATGTAGATAATAATGACATAAATTTTATTTTGCATTAAATAAAGTTTTTATAAACAAAATCTTACAACTAATATCACCATTTTTTTTTTAAATTTTAAGAAATATATCGCATGTATATATGTAAATTTGGTTGTGTTTTACTGTATAAAATAAACTTCTACCTCCTTAAAGAAAAATTTTAAAACTACAGCTACTACTGACTAAAAATTTTTTTTTTCTTAAAAAAATATAATTTTTATAGGAAACAATTCTTATTTTTTATTGTTTTATTCTTTAATATTTGTAAGAAGTAAAATTAAAATATTTCACCATCAACTGATTAACATACTGAAGCAAACGATTTGAACTTGTCGAAACCGATAAACGATGTTTAATCAAAATAAAGGCGGCTGTCGTAAATGTAATATAAAATATAACCAGAAATCCTACTGACATCCAATAGTCAATATTTTCGAAGCCCAAAACACTACGCAAGAATTGGGCTTTTTTGAACATGCAAAAGATTTCGGTATGTGGGCATATTGTATCGGCACGCTCATAGCCATAGAGAGCCTCAACCAAACCCTCTAGACTATGACGTAAATAACTTAATTTCATAATAAATCTCATTAAGATGGGTATTTCTACTTCATTGCCATAGCCCATGCCATAGAAGGAGAGTAAAATTAAAGGGCAGGCCATAACAGGACCCATAAACATGGCATTCTGTAATTGAAAATAAAAATTATTTTGAAAATTTCTTTACTTTTCTTGTTGTTGTAGCTATTAACTTACCACTAAACTTAAACGTGAGGCTATTAACATGCCCATACTATCGGATATTTGGGCAGTTAATACGGCTATTAGAAACAGCATGGCAAAACGGAACAATTCCAAGGGCTGACTGGATAACACATAAACCATCGATAGGTAGATGAATGCCAAAATAAACATGAACGGAAATTTTGAAGTAATGCTGGCCATAAAGTATGAACTTAAGTTATACCATTGATTGAAATATTCCCTTTTTAATAACTTCATTTCAGATGGAACTAAAATTAAAGCAAATAATTACAATCCATAGATTTTTCTTAAATTTAAAACCACTTACATTGCAACAATACCGGCATCAAAGGCAAATATAGGTAACCAATAACTATGGTAAAGGCAAAACCAAAATTGAATAAAGCTTTGGTGGCATCATTGCCGACACCAAAAAATATGCCACCCACCAATAGACCCAAGCATATATTCATATAGAATTTAAGTTTTATATACGATTTGTCTCGCCACATTTTCGTTATCATACGTTGCACTAATAGCTTGTATTGCATCCACCAGGTAGTTTGTGATTTTAATTTTTTTACATCAAACTCCACTTCAAATTGTTCCATTGCATCGAATGATGAAGCTCCTGAGGTGGTATCCGATTTAGTAGGTGTTACTGATTTGGCATGTTTACAGTCGCACTCAGGTTGCCAGCGATATACTTTGCCATTATCAACAGCTTTCACCATATTCTTGTGATAATCACCATATTCGCGACAGGCCACTTCAACAACTAGAAAAATAAAAAAAAATCTTATAGTTTAAGTTGAATGGAATTAAAATGAAAACAAAAATAAGCGAGGAACAGTAAAAAGAGAAATTAAATGGAGTCTTTCAATCCTACTTAAAGATGTGAATTATGTGTGTAATGTTTACCTAAACTTGTAAAAGATCTTCAACAAGCTAGCGAAACCCAAATGTCTGAGAAGCTTAACTCATTATTCTGGAGTTTAAATAAATATCAAAAGACGTAAGCCTTGGGAACAAACTCATTAGCACGTTGCTTCTGCTATTTAGGTAGCATAGTGGCAGCGAATGGTGATGCAAAAACAGACACAAACCGCAAACACAACAAAGCGTTAGCGTCATTCGGCTTCTTGTTGTCCGGAGATAATATGGCGAAGTTCACGTACATCCAGGCGTACCACGCTTGGAATATTTAACGCATATGTAAAGACTTCCATTTTGTAGGAGAGTGTAACCTGATTAGTAGCGAATATAATCGCACAATACACGTACGATATGGCTACTAGTACAATCAGCAAATTCCATCCAATTAAATGGAATAGAAAATGGTTGTGCATCTACGTTCGGTTGACTTCAAACTGTAGTCTCACCACCCTTGGTTAAAATTAACACGCCTAACATGGCTAGTGTGAGAAGCTAGGTTGTAGTCCTGACTAAAGGGTTGTAATGACCAATTATGTAAATATGTACGCTGACAAACAATCGCCAAGAAACCTTCACATACAATTTCAGATCAATGTTAACAGTTTGATGGCATTGGGGGAGATTTACTCGTTATGAGCTCCTACAAGTTGGCGAAACAATAAATTCTGGTCTCTATTGCCTCTATTAACCTCTTGAGCAAGTAACCGAAGCGATCTACCATGATAAGGCCAGACCACGCATATCTGTGATATCATACATACATACATACCAGAGGTCAGCAATGAGTATTCAAAACGATGAGTAGTTTCGAATCATACTTATAATTTCTGATATTTATCCACATTCATACTTATTTTAATGTCATACTCATACTACTCATATTCAAAGTTTGAAATACTCATGGTACTCATACTTAACAATACGCATGATGTTATTGAATTCGACTCTCCATGACTCATCGTATACACGAATTACAAAATAAGTATGATTCGCGTACGAACACTACAATACTCACAAGAAGGTTGTGTGCTTGGTCTGCTTGCTGTCTTTGTCTTTTTTGTTTATATGTCTTTCTTCTTTCTTTGTAAATGCAACAACAACTAAGACTGTAAATTTTGACGAATGATTCGAATCACTCGAATCATTTATGAGTATTATAAGTATTTTACTAAATTTATGTATCTGAATGAGTAGGCGTATGAATCAAACATAGTTCGAATGTTATGAGTTTGATGTCAACGTTGTACTCACACTCATTGCAACCTGTACTTATAAATCAATGTTGTACTGAGTACGAATGAATCAGAGTAGTTGGATTTCAATACTGTTGACTCACTCATACGCAAAATTTCATCAGTACTTATGAGTATCGCAAAAGCGATTCATTGCTGATCTCTGATGAGTACTTCAAACTTTGAATATGAGTAGTATGAGTATGGCATTAAAATAAGTATGAATGCGTATAAGTGTCAGAAATTATAAGTATGATTCGATTCTACTCATCTTTTTGAATACTCATTGCTGATCTCTGGTATTTGTATGTCTTGTAAAGATTACAATGACACGAAAATCTTAAAAATGTGTCGAAGTATGCTATTCAAAGGCTGCCAATTTTAGTGGGTTTTAATTATTTTTATATAGTTCCCAAGACAAATTGAACTCAGTTTCGTGAATAGTGAAACCTCTGCTAAAACCTATCAAAATAAAACATAGTTACAAACATACATATTTGATCATTACAACCCTTCAATTAGGATTACGACCTGGCTTCTCACACCACTTATGTTGTGAGTATTAATTTTACACATGAGTGGCGAGACCTACAATTTGAAGTCAATTCCGAACGACAACTTTCTTTGAGAAACTTTCTCATGGCATTTTTAATTACTCTCAGAGTTTTTGGTAAGTAATTCGCCGTAATCTAAGCTAATTGCCACTCAAATTACCATAATAACAAAAAACCAGCGTTTAATTTTGTAATTAAACCGGTCATATAGATCGTAAGCTGTTTAATTAAGCTCGAGTTAGCCACAACAAATCACAAACCTTTCATTGAACTGCCGCCAATTTGAAGTAGATTTAGCATATGCAATTAAACTTTTCGTGAAAACAAAACTAATTTTTTACATTTCAACTAAAATGAAGGATCCGCCAAATAACTTTTTTTCACTCATACTCAAAATTTCATGAGTACTTATGAGTAGCGAAAAAGCGATTCATTGCTGATCTCTGATACATACATACATAATTGGTCATTACAACACTTCAGTCAGGATTATGACCTAGTTTCTCACACCACTTATGTTGTGTGTGCTAATTTTATACATGAGTGGCGGGACCTACAGTTTAAAGTTGACTCCGAACGACAGATTTTTGAGAAACTTTTCATGGCAATTTTATTTACTGTCAGAGTTTTTGCCAGAAATCTGCTGAAAGGAAGTCGCCAAAGAAATACTTTTTGTATTTTATTTTGATGTCTGGCCTGGGGCTCGAACCCTGGGTTTCGTCTAATAAACCAACACACTACCTACTAGACCACGGCAACTACAACTGTGTTACTCTGTGATATCCCACGAAAAATTTAATGCACTTGGCTGTAATCCTTCGTGGTCGACTAAATAACATCTGATCCCTCACAATACTCCAAGAAATCGGAAGACACAAAAATATTTCTTTGGGCGACTACCACTCAGCAGACTTGTGGCATAAATCCTGCGATTAAAATTAAATTGCCATGAATAGTTTTTTTAAAAATATGTCCTTCGGAGTCGACTTTAAACTGTAGTTTACACCACTCATGGATAAAATTAATACATACGACATGGCTGAAGAATTTAGGTTGTAATCTTGGCTAAAGGATTGTAAAAACATAATCGTTTTATTACATCATATACAATACGCAAGAACTTTTCAAGGTGGTTTGGTTTTCAATTTTAAAATATTAAGAGGCTTCAATACGTTAATATATTACATCCATGAAGTTTTTTGACCCCCCCAAAGAGTAGGGAAGATCAGAAAGTGCCATCTCTTAAGGAAGAGTAGTACTCAGTGACTATCTTTCAAATGTTCTTTAAATGCTTATTTAGAAAAGTCTTTAATGAAAAGAGACTCTTAACCCAACGCTATAAATTATATAATAAAACTATAAATAATATTAATTTGATATGTTTCATGTACAAAAGTGACAATCGATTTTTTACTATTTAACACAACAACGATTTAATTTAATTTAAAACAATTAAGTCATTAATGTTAGCATTATTTAACTTTGCAGTCAGGTGGCGTACAAGAAGAGTGACTGTTAACTGCTGTATATCGTGTTGGTAATTACAAAATAAATTATATAAAAAAAATATAAATAATACAGATTAATTATAAATTTAATGTTACGAGTAATAGATCAAAATACAATGTATTTGTATAACAATTAATTCATGTCTGTATATAATCATTAAAGAAATTAACGTTAAGGCGTTATTCATGCATTCATTATATTGAAATAAAAAACTTAAGTTAGGAAACTTACTGAAATCAGCAGGATTATAGGTAACCGGACAGGTGGGACCAATTTCTTTTAAATATGGTACTATATTACGAACACTGCCCTGGTACACACATTCGCCCTCGGCCAACACATAGACTTTATCGAACATTTCGAATAGTTTGGCGGGTGGTGTATGAATAGAGCAAATTATTGTGCGTCCTGCATGGGCTAAACGTTGTAGTAATTGTATACACTGGGTACTGGAGAGATCATCTAGGCCCCTAAAATATATACAGAAATATCATGTATTCAAAATAGTTTGCAACAGCACTTAGTATATTTGTCAAGAAATATTTAATTTTGAATAAAAGTTCTTAATAAACGTTTGTTAAACTTACATTAAAATTTGTATTCTAAGGGCCATTATTACAACTTGCCGTTAACTAAAGGAAGGATTTTAACGGACAGATAAATTGTTTTTCATTATTATAAGGGGACGATAAGGTAGAAGTGAGCGTTAGGCTAAAGGGAAGATCATCCTACTGGTAACTTTTAAAGTTTAGTTTATGTTTGAACTTGCCATTTTATATATTATTTTCAAAATGGCAACTTCAAATATAATCACTTCAAAATCAATACAATAAAAAAGGAAGCCCGTCGTTGCCACTGCGTTTAAATAAAACTTGTTTAATTTGAGCAGTGTTATCGACATTAATAAAGTTAACTTTATTTTATCTGTATCTTGTAATAACGAAAATAAGTTAAAGGTAACTTTACAGTTCCCCTTAGCTAAAGCTACCTTTAACTAAGCCCAAGTTTAACGGCAAATTGTAATAATGGCCCTATATATGTTAGCTAATCAATAAATTGATTGCACTTACGTTGTTGGCTCATCTAAAAACACCACAGGCGGATTATTCACCAATTCGAGTGCAATACACAGGCGTTTACGTTCACCTCCAGACAAACGCAAGGCTTTAGTATGTGCCGCATTTTGTAATCTTAACATATTAAGTATCTCTTCAACGACCTCTAATTTTTGTTGTTTCGTTAAGCTATCACCTAATTTCAAATTGGCCGCAAATAACATGGTTTCCATGACAGTGAAATGTGGATCTATGACATCGTTTTGCATGATATAGCGTGACAGTTTGCGAAATAATCTTAAATTGCGTGGCGTTTGATTTACATTAATTTCTCCCGTATAATTATTACCTCTAAAAATAATTATTTTAATACAAATAATTTTGTTTTAATCACGATATAATAATAACAATAAAAAGAAAATTATATTTACCCAAATCCTGCAATGAGATTAAGTAAAGTGGTTTTTCCTGCCCCTGAAGGCCCCATAATGGCAGTTAATTCATGTGATTTAAATTCTCCATTTACCTGATGTAAAATTGTTTTCATGCCTGCAGATGTAAAATAAAAAAATTTTTTTAAATTATTAGACTAATTTGTTTATTGAATTATTAATGATTAGTTTATACTGCCCAATAATTAACAAAAAAAAGCATTCATTACACTGTGAAACTAATTAGGGGGTCATATTTCTGGGGTAGCAAATTGTATAATAAAAAAATAATAACAACGAATTAGTGGAGCAATTATTGGTAGACTGAAATTAGTCATATTATTTTAAATTTTATGATTAAAAAATTTTCCAATACGTATTCTTATATTTTTTCTGGTGACCTTTGAACTCAGCTTTATTGGGATATTAGTTTTTAATATCTTGCAGCCATTTTTTAGTTGTAGCACAAAAATACTACTTTGACTTGCGTAGTATACAGTGTGACTTAAGAGCTTCCAAATTGCTTTTTATAGCTAAGGGGCAATCAGAGAGCTTCTAAAAGTATTGTTTGGTATAGAACTGAAACTTGGTAAAAAATTGTCGTTTGTCTTTTACATTTGAATCTGGGATGCTATAGTCAAGCATTTCGAACACTACGCCATGCCACTTCTTATTAAAACTGCTAAGTAGAAATTTACTCAGTACAAGGAGTACGCTATTTGTCATCAGTTGGTATTTGACTCCAAAATTTCTACCACAGGTTTTTCTAAAAGATCGTAGACGAGTTCCCATTCAATGATATCAGCATAAAAAAACTTATAATCCCCTTTTAAAACAACATTTATTATTCATAGTCCAAGGCCTTGATATATTCAGGCAAAAAGACTTTGCAAGAATGAATCACTGACATCTGACCCACAGGAAATCTCCAAAAGGCGATGTATTGAAAAAGAGCATTTTACTTGCAAGACACAATTTATTATTGAAGTGCACATTAATTTGCAGGTCAACATTTTTTTACTGCAAGTGTAAGGAGGTCTTCCTCGTATTCCGCTTCCTAGGAATCATGGAATCATGGTATTGATTATGCTCATCTGAGTTGCTTTAAAATATGAATGATACAGCTTCAACACCATTTTATTTCGCCGATTTTTGCCAAAGGACTGTGTTGCAAATTATATTTGACCAGTATGTCTTTATTATTATTGCATTGAGCGTATGTCGCCGTAGTTTAGTAGATAGTGTGTTGGCTTATCAGACGTAAAGAGTAAAGAGTTGGCTTATTAGAAAAAAAGTATTTCTTCGGTGACTTCCTCTCAGTAGATTTCTGGCAAAAATTCTGAGAGTAAATAAAATTTGCCATGAAAAGTTTCTCAAAAATCTGTCGTTCGGAGTCGACTTTAAACTGTAGGTCCCACCACTCATGTATAAAATTAACACACACAACATAAGTGGTGTGAGTGGTCGTAATTCTGACTGAAGGGTTGTAATGACCAGTTATGTATGTATGTATGTATGTATGTGTGTATGTTGTTTGGAGCATAATGCCAGAATTTATCATCATATAGAAGTGTAGTGTGAAGCTTGTAACATAGCTTCATAAAATATTACACTGCTTTGCTTAAGCGTTTACCTTAATAAGGCCGTTGCAGGTGGATTTATCATCGGTCATGCAGGTCGTATGGATGTTAAGTTTTTCTGCAAAAGAAAGCGGGAAGTTTCTTGTATACTTAATATATAAAGAGAGAGTACGATATTGAGACAAAATACTATCACAGTTCATTAGATCAGGGATGAATATATCTTTCTTTGTTTTGATATTTTACTGATTATGTAAAAGGAATAAAATCTGTCAAAAGATTTTTACACTCATTTTTACAATACGTATGGAATTCTGTAATATTTCCTCTCTGACTTTCCCCAAGTAAACACTCATCGTTTAGACTGGCCTTTAGCAAGTATTTCTGCAATTCTGTAATTCGTTAGAAGTTTTAATGTCTTCGGTACGACAACCAAAAAGGATATTTGCTAGAAGCAGTATATTTTTTATATTACAAAAGAAAACCGGTTAGTTTTTTCTCAATATTCCAATAATCTATTTAGCAGTGTTCACGTAGCATACATCTGTGTTTTGGTGTGGTCATGTGTCTACGAAAATGTCCTTCTGATAACGATATTATAACACCGTGACTCTAATAGTAAAGAGTGGTTTATATAGACGAAGATGAAATTACGCAAGATACCTCTTCATCGACTGGATTATAGAAAATTCGAGCATACTAGGATAAAACACCGGAGAAGACGAAGAAATATTCATCATTGTTTTCGAATTCATAAGATTTTGGGATTTCAAGTCTCTCTAAATTATTGTATTTATAATTAATACACTCTAAAAACGATAACATTAATAGCAAACATCATAGTAAGTGTTACTCTACACCACTTCTTCTGTAAGAGTACGACGAAATGAGCAAAGTTCCTCAACACTCGTGTGTTATTTATTTTAATAATAACACGGTGCGACAGTGAAAATACACCCGAGTAACATAGTCTAAGTTCGCTCAAACGTGCAATTGACACATTTTGCGATAAAAAATCAAGGTCCGTAAAAAATTCTGAAAATTTTTTAACTAAAAGTTCATATTCAAAAATATAACTCAACTGTTAGACTCTTTAAATAATAACTACGGTAATTTTTATCCGATTTGATCAAATGAAGTGCCAATCTCTTCACAAAATAATGCATTTTCAGAATGTTATCACTTATTTCATATTTTTTAATTAAAGTTTGCTACTATTAACTGACAAACTTGAAAAAAATATGAAAAAAATTCGCTTTTGTCAAGTTTACCTCATCAAACCCCATAGCATATTAAGCCAAATAATATACATTCAGCCACAAAAGTTTGGTTAGGTTAGAGGACGTGTACTTGTCAATTAAGACAAGTACAGTACCCGGATGTCGAATTGACCCATTGTACAACGTCCTAGTTTCTCACACCACTTATGTTGTGTGTGTTAATTTTATACATGAGTGGTGGGACCTACAGTTTAAAGTCGACTCCGAACGACATATTTTTTGGGAAAATTTTTTATGGCAATTTTATTTTACTCTCAGAGTTTTTGCCAGAAATCTGCTGAGAGAAAGTCGCCGAAAAAATACTTTTTGTATTTTGTCTTGATATCTGGCCTGGGTCTCGAACCATAGCTTTATGTCTAATAAGCCAACACACTACCTACTATACTACGGCGACTTCTAACAACATACGGTTAACAAATTTCAGATATTTTTTAACCAATCCGTTACGTTGAAAATCTTTATAATTGTCTGACAACTTTCTTCGATTTTAAGACGGTCTTTTGCATTGGTTCAGAAATTTGTGAAATTTGTTAATCGTATGTATACTTTTGTGAGCATGTGTATACGGTGGTGGCCACGAATTTAAGACACGACATATGACTGACTTAGTTATGATAATATTTACAATCCTTTAATATCAAAATTGATATTCTTTATTCTTATATGTACTCTGTAATATTAAGAAAAAGTACCATTATTTTATTTTGTTTCTTTTTACATTTTGTTGCTTTTTGATCATATTATTGTAAAAAGGTTTATTTGAAATTGGCCACGAATTTAAGACATTTCAGAAATATCTGGTTTTTAAGTGATTTTTTGGTGTTTTTTGAAGCTAAACGTTGAGCAACGAATGTTTTATTTTATTTTATGTTGGAATACATAGAAATATTTAATTATAAATGGTCAGAGGTGCCTCGAATACCGATGCCGCGAGAAAACTGATCCAACAACTAAAATATGATGGAAAAATAATAATGGAGATATCCAAGCTGCTTAAATGTTCTAGATGCAAGATTTACAACGCCCTGGAACACATCAAGCAACAAGGTACCACCAAAAATGTCAAACAGCAACCTAGAGCCCGAAAAACCAGACCCTAAAGTAGCTGCTAATAATCCTTTCACGAGCTCAAGTAAAATAAAATTATATTGGATTTTGGTATTGATATTTCGTCTAGGGCAATAAGAAGATGTCTAAATGAAAAAAAACACAACGTAAACCACTTGTGCCAAAAAAATATCAAATCCCGATTAGCATTTTGTCTTGATCTATATATGTAAATAAAAATTCTTAACCAAATATAGGCAGCAAAATATTATTAATTTTTCTTCCTAATATTACTAAAACCTTAAGAAAAATATTATGGACCTAAAATATTTTTGATAAGATGTAAAAATTATCACAAATGTAGAAGTAAAATGTCGTGTCTGAAATTCGTGGCCACCACTGTATATGTATATTGTCTCCTATCTAATAAGGTTTAAATTTTTTACATCGGTTCAGAAATGTTTGTGTAATCAATAAATTTGTGCGTAAAGTAAAAAAAAACAGTTTTCTCAAATAAAATGAGTTCTACTCAACTAACTGAACAACGTAGACCAGGTAGTTACTCGAGTGTATTTAATTTTTTGTATTTTGTCGCATTGTGTAATTGTTCCATATTAAACCTTTAGCTTTCAATTTATTTACTATCGCTTAATAAATATCGATTGCAATAGAATGCATTTTTAATATAAAATTTCTTAACATATTCAACTTACCTTTGCCAGCGACTGGCACTTTGTATGTTAGATTATGAAAATCTATATTGACAGCTGGCCAACGTGGTAAATACTTTAAGCCATTGTATGATGAAATAAATTCATCTGATTGTTCTGGTAAATCAACGCTAATGGCATTTATATCGCTGCTGTAATTTAATGAAGTACCGCTTCGAGACTTATAACTATCGAAAGAATAACTGCAACCGGTATCTGTGGAGTCCATTGTTAATGCCAAAAGCGAGCACAGGTCACAGAGAATAATTTGTGGTCACAAATACACGTGACTAATTCTATAAAAGACTTGGCAGTTGTTTTCAGTTTTCAGTTTCAACACAATGTTTTTTTTTTGTTTTTTTCTGTTTTTTTAATAATTATTAAATTATTAATAATTATTTTAATTACTATGCTATGCAGTTAACAAAACAGCGCATATAGGAAACAGGTCGTTAGACGTTTAATGTGTTTATATGCGATTTTCAGCGATTAAAGTTATTTCAATCAATTTTGAAGGGTTTTATTATATTAACGTCAATATAAACAATTTGTTTAATCATATTATGGTTATTAAGAAAATGTTGTGCTTGAAGATTTTATCTGTAAAGATTGAATATTAAATTCATTGTATTAGAATTAAATGAAAGATTAAAGTATAATTCTTGTGATAAATATTTTAAGTTAATTATAATGTTGCAACACTGTATACGTAATAATATAATTATTAAAAATTGCATGATGAAATTTATTGATAAACATTAATAAATTGTAAATGAGTGTGAAAATTATTGATGTTTTTCTTAAATTCCGCCCATTTTGTAGTTCATGTTCTTGAATAGCCAACAATCTTTTCAAAGTCATTGCATATAATTAAAGCTTTATTATAATAAATCGTGAAAGACTTTTAGAAGATCGATAGTATTAATTCTAAGAATTTTTTGTGCATTTGACGTATTGTATTGGTTATTCTGAAGTGAACAATTAACGTATTTCTGTAAAATTTTATATTTCAATCTTAAATTTGTATTTTCGTTTGAATATTCACTTTAATTTAATAGTTTTTAACATTTTTTGCAACCGATTTCCAGAATGTAAGTGGATATAGGCGACGTATAGTATAGTAACTAAAGTGCTTCAATACCATACATATGTACATACATAATTGGTCATTACAACCCTTCAGTCTGGATTATGGACCTAATTTCTCATACCACTTATATTGTGTGTGTTAATTTTATACATAAGTGGCGAGACCTACAATTTAAAGTCGTCTCCGAACAAGAGATTTTTTTTGGAAAATTTTCATTGCAATTTCATTTACTCACAGAGTTTTTGCCAGAAATCTGCTGAGACGAAGTCACCGAAGAAATTTTTTTTTATATTTTTCGTTTTGGTGTCTGACCTGGGGTTTGAACCGTGGCCTTACGTCTAATAAGCCAAGATGCTACCTACTAGACTAAGGCGACTTTTTTTATGTAAATCATATATATATCATATGTAATTCAGTTTTGGTAGAATTTTAGCAGTCATTAAGCTTAACTTCCAAGTTATCCATTTTGGAACTCTCCAGAGAGGTTAACATCAATGACAAACTTCATTGGAAGGTTGGTTAAGCAACACTTCTTGAGATTTGAGAGAAATTCTTCACCACTACGCCCAAAATAATTCAATAAGTTTTCGCAGTGGACGGTGCTTCCTCCTTAAATGATACTACAGTTGGCAAAGCCGTACTTTAAATGAAATTGAAAAAGAAAAATCAAAGAAATAAAGAGAAGTTCGAAAGATGCCTTGTGGCAATCTTAAAGGAACGAAAAGGAATAACAAACAATATAAGGATGGATTTAATTGTCTCTACATTTGCGTCAAGTATATACTGCAAAGCGTTTCCTTCGCAATGCAATTAAAAAATAAAAATCCGTGATACCTTACTGTGTCGGCAAAGAGTAACTTGCCCAGTACTAAGAGCATGTTTCCAAAGTTTGATTTTCAAGAGGAGGTTTGTGAATGATAGTAACAGGAGAAAGCAATTATTGTTTTTTATTTTGTCGTTGACCCCTACAAAAAAGTCTTTTAATAGTTTGAATTTTCCAAAATAATTGGAATCTAAATCTCATTTGTGATAAATTATATGCTTTTGTTCATGCGATTGATTTATTTGGCATTGATAAAAGGTACGGGTGTGTAGTCCTGTAGACGAGGGCTCAAGAGTTAAAGCACCAATCGAAAATCTTCAAGAAAAATAAAAATAAATCAATCTTTATTACGGCTATCTCCTACAGTAGTCCTCGGCAAAAGTTCTAAGAGTAAAACTAATTACCATGATAAAAATTCTTAAGTCTTTCATTAGGATTCCTGTCACTCATGAGTAAAAGTAAAGCATATAACGTGGGTGATGGGAGAAGCCTGGCCTTAATCCTGACTAAAGGGTTGTAATTTTCATTAATGTGTATAATGTAGGTGTTGGTAAGTGATAAGTTATATACAGTAGTCGCCGTAGTCTAGTAGGTGGTGTGATGGGTTATTAGACGGCTCAAACTCAGGTCAGTCATCTCCAACTAAACGAAATTTGAAAAAATATTTCTTCTACGACTTCCTCTCAGCAGAATTCTAGTAAAAACCTTTCTGCCAGGAAAGTTAGTCAAAAGTCTGTTGTTCGAAGTCGACTGTAAAGTGTATGTCCCGCTACTCATGCATAAAATTAACACAGTCAACATGAGCGGTTTGAGAAGCTAGGTAGTAATCCTGATTGAAGGGTTGTAATGACCAATTATGTGTGTATGTATATATATGAACGGGTGTGGTTTTATGTAGATTTTCTGTATTGTCTATCCCCTTATTAAATGGTAATGGTATGTTGACCTACTATATGATGTAGCTTGCAGCCTCAGTCAGACAGCTCCTAGCAGTCTTTGGCAAAATTTCTGAAAATAAACTAATTGCCATGAAAAACTTTCTCAAATCTACGATAGATCTCGCCAGAACAAACTAACAAGGCTAAAACTAACTTATACTACATGAGGGGTGAGAGAAACCAGGTCGTAATCCAAACTCAAGGTACATATTTTAACAAAAATTTTACAGAGAATAATTTAATCTAGAAATGCTGGTCTATTTCATAGAATACTTGGGATCATTTTTAAAGCTGCATTATATAGCATATCTGGTTATATCGGCACACAGTGACCTAATTGATATCGATTCGCCTTTTATAATCTTTAATCTCCTACATAAGAGCGATTGTAAAAGCAAAGTCGTTGACCTGTTGGTCGAGCACACTAATGAGTTCCATAGAAATCCAACATCGGAGTAATGTTTCTCTCCATTACACCCAATACATGTTAACATCTAGGCAGATGCGAATCTTTTATCCTCAACCTTGCTACGCTAGTTTAGCTAAAAAAAAATTAAACTGAAACAAAATAAAGAAGCTGGGGCAGATACCCTAACTATTTAATATAATTTTGGCTCTTGAAATGATAGTCCATATAATCGTGGGAAAACTGTCTTCTTTAAATTTAATATTGAAAATTTATTACAATAATTAAAAAAAAATCTTTTTCAAAAAGTCATGAATTAAACAGTGACAAAATGTGAGAAAATAATTGTTATAAACACAATTTATTTCTACAACAATTAAATCTCCTTTCTAGACATTGCATTTTCACAGACGATATTAAACTCAAATAAATCAAAACGTTGTTGAATTATTTATAAAAACCGCTATAAAACAAACGAACCATAACTAGGCAATGATAAAGACATTGATTTTTAAAAACAACCTCCATTACTGATTTAATTAGTTTTTTTGCTTACAATGTTTAACAATGTTTATTATATTGTATTATTAATATTAATTTATTTCTACCTTTTACTGACATTTCGATGAATCAGGAAAATCAATTGAAGAAAATGATTCATTAATCGATTATTGAATCCAGTTAGCATTGACTTTCTTAGTTATTTATAGAGAGTGGATTGCACTAATTGTAGACATATTTTCTAAGAAGCACTTTTTAATAATTTCTATTGTATTTTAGCGATTAGAGTTAACTAATTAACTGATGAGACAAACAAACATATTTTTTTCTTCTTTTTCTATTTATTAAAATTAAAAAATAAAAGTGTAAAACTGGTTTAAGATATTCTAATGGAATTTTAATAATATATTCAGAAATTCTAATGAAACAAACATTCCAACAAAAAGAACTATTGATCTCCAGAAACTCGAAAATAAAAGTTAATTAACGGGTTAGATTTATACGACACCATTTACCACGTAAAAGCAAAATGATGCGAAAAATATCGAAATATTGGTCACTTGTACAAACATCGAATATTATTCAGCACCAGATATAGTCATCGGTTGTATATTAAGTATCGATAGCTCTATTAGACTATCGAAATAGAGGCAGACAAATGGGAGAAATTTAGGTCGAGCGTGAGTTCGATATTGGCAAATAAAGTGAACAATAATTTCATGCTCCTCAACGGAACTGCAGCCTATGCAGGAGTCATTTGCAGGTAAGCGAACTCTCTACGCAAGAGAGCCTTGAGGGTAGATATAGTGACAGAGATATGTCTACGATCCAATTTATGTAATTGATTGGTATGCATCCTGCCCAATCCACATCCACTGCGACAGGCAATGAACTAAGATTCTTCATCAGCTCTGGCAAGGTCATCCTATTTACTTACTTAATTGGTTATTACAATCCTTTAGTCAGGATTGCGACCTAGTTTCTCACACCACCCATGTTGTGTGTGTGTTAATTTTATCCATAAATGGTGGGACCTACAGTTTAAAGTCGACTCCAAACGACAGTTTGTTGGGAAACTTTTGAAGGACAGTCACTGAAAAAAAACTTTTTCCCGTTTTGTTATGTTCGAGATGCCTAAGACAGGGATTGAACCTATCTACTAGACTACGGTCACGTCAAAGTCATTAAGTATCCAAATACCCAAGGTACCACTATGACTATATTAGATTAACACAAACTGCTGCGAGAATCTATGAAAGGAGTAAAGGCATATAGAAACCTCTTTAGCAGGATTATTTTCACAGCATAGTTACCGTTAGATTAACTTGAAAATACTAAAGTATTTTCATACTTAGAAGTGAAGAACCGTTTTTGTAGAGTTGAAGAGAATCTTCAGAGCTGATCATGACAGAAAACTAGTCTTCTACCTTTGGAATCCTAGTGTGAAATCTCCTATGAAGATGAGGTGTAGCCAATTTCTCTCAGAGCCTGAGTATTCTCAGATAGGATATCGGAACGCCCAGATGATAGAGTATGCCAGCTTAACAGGGAACTAAGAGGATACAAGTGACGTATGTATATCTGGCCAACAATCGCGATTGCAACCAATTAAGCATAACAAAGACGGCCTTTGTAGGGTTGGTGCTAAACGCAGCCATAATTTATGTCGCAACAGGTCTCCACATTTTATAGGCGAACATCACATTGCAATTTTTATTGAGCAAAGTCCACATATTCCCATTAAGACAACTTTTTTCTTAAGGTATTACAATCACTGTAATAAATACATACAATAAAGCGGGTGTCCTTGTAGTCTAGAGGGTTGTGTGCTGACTATTAGCGTGAGGGTCGTGGGTTCGATTCCCACCAGACAATCTGGTCTGTGACAAGTTACTCCGCTCGTATATATTTAAAATATAATTTGTAATTGTAATTAATAAATAAATAAAGAAATAAATACAATAAAGCCTTACAGCCCATAGTGGTATGAATTATAAAAATATATCATACGATATAAATTGTATTAATTTTTTTTTGTAAAATAATTTCCATGTTTAATTTAATTTCGAAACACCAATTGCAATGCAATAGACGTTCCATAAATTACCTTAAATGTGTCAACGTCCCTGTTAATTATTCAAACTGTCAATTACTATGAGGATTTAATTATTTACACATTTCGTTAAATGATAATGATTTTGCACGTGAAACGGTGTAAAAATTTAAGTAAATACAAAGAAACAAGAGATTTAAATAAAAATAATAACAAATAATGATTTATAATAGTTTATTTGTTTATAACTCTTAGCAAGAAAGATAAAATACCATGACGACAGCAATCGGTAGCTGTTTAATAAAAAAATTTATTGTTTATTTTACACAGCATTTCAAATGAAATTCAATATTTATTGTATTTATTTGATTAATTGAAGTGTCTTTAACGAGTCACTGATGAAGCGTAACCGATTTGCAACGAAGCGATTAAAATCAAATAAATTAAACTTAAAGACTTTAAGCTTTCTTCGCTGATGAATTATTAACAAGAGAATTGGTATTTAAGTTAATAGGCATACGTTTTTTTATATTTTATGCAGCAGGGTATAGTAAGACGTTAATCAAAATCACGTGACTTGATGACTTTACTGTCACAACAGGGCTTGAGAAATATTATTTAAATTACCATAACTATAGATATGTTTGAAGTTGCTGTAGTCTAGTAGGTAGTATGTTGGCTTATTAGACGTAAAGCCAGGGTTCAAACCCTAGGCCAGACATCAAACAAAATACAAAAAGTATTTCTTCGGCGACTTCCTCTCAGCAGATTTCTAACAAAAACTCTGATAGTTAGTAAAATTGCTATGAAAAGTTGCCCAAAATCTGTCGTTCGGAGTCGACACTGTAGGTTCCGCCACTCATGTATAAAATTAACACACACAACATAAGTGCTGTGAGAACTTAGGTCGTAATCCTGACTGAAGGCTTTTAATGACCAATTATGTACATATATGTATAGATATGGTTATTTCTGTGCTAAGCATCAAAAACTTCAACATACATGGGGGATCAATAAGTAGGATCAATAAGGTCATTCAAAGAAGTTTTTCGAAATCAACTGAAAATTGGAATTAAATCTGTTTTTGCAAAGATTTTGAATGTGCCATAGTCTGTTAGGTAGTGCGTTCACTTTTTAGACGTAAGGCCGTGGTTAAAACCCCAGCCCAGGCATCTGGAACGAAATGAAATATTTCTTTGGCGACTTTCCCTCAGGTTATCTGGCAAAGACTCTGAAAATATACCTGAGTGACGGGACCTACAGTTTGAAGCCGACTCCGAACAACAGATTTTTGAGAAACTTTTCATGGCAATTTTATTTACTATCAGAGCTTTTGCCAGAAATCTGCTGAGAGAAAGTCGCCGAAGAAATATTTTTTCATATTTCGTTCAGTTGGAGATGCCTGACCTGGGCTTTGAGCCTCATATCTAATAAGCCAACACACTACCTACTGGACCACGGCGATTTCAACTGGCCTTTTGCAGGACATTGCTGACTCTGAATTTAGTTTTTTTGAGCTCATCACGTAGATTCTGTGATGATGAGAATGAATCATCAGAATATATTCCTGAAACCTGTGGTGCATCCGAGAAGGAGACACTTGGATAGGTATCAGCTGCTAGGTATGGAATTGTAATTTTTCTCACCGAGCTGCGTCCTGTCAGGATAATATGCTTAGAGGAAACTTAATAGGGATACCTTACAGAGTTGGAGGGGACTTTAATAGATAGTATTCACTTCTTTACGAGAATAACGATACATTAACTGAGGCCTTCTAATAAGTTCATTCTAGATGTTCTTCCTTCCGGAGCGTCAGACGTTAAGGAACCTTTTGGATGAGTTATTTGAAGGGGGATTGTAGCCGCTTGATTGTAAAAATTTCAAATTTGTGATGAAAATTTGTCGCTGTCTTTAGGATTCGATATCTTTCAAGCTTTTTATCCAATAAAAAGTTACAGCTGGATGCTTGGTGCTTTTACAAAATATTATGAAAAATTTATTGTTTATGGTGTAAGGTACCACATGGCTAAAAGTGTCTGATTGTTTTTAATAAAAAATCGCAATTAAAACATTATTATTTCTCAGATATATGTGAGTAATAGTATTAAGGAAACAGATTTTCTTAACATTTGTTTTTTTAATACATTGTTTTTTAATTACATACATTATAGTATATTTATTAGTTCTGTTCTTTTGTTTGTTTTACAAGTGAGTGTTGATTTGCGGTTAAATCCCATACTAGCAATTAATATCAGCCACATTGAATAGATCAATAGACCGATGCCTAGAATAAAATCTTTTAAGATGTCATAAAATCATCAATATTTTTAAATTTATAGTTATTGCGTATTTTGAATACTATTTTTTTGTATTTGTTTTTTGTACATTTTTCAGTGGCTGCATCCTTGGTATTGTATTTTTATTGTATTTATTTTAAATTATTTTAAAATTAGCAAACATGTGTGAATTTTAGAACTTTTACACGTTGATGCCTCTATTGCATGCAAGTAATGCAGAAATTTATTCAAGAACAAAAAAAAAATACTCAACTGTTGGATTATTTCATACGCAATGTCAATGAATTAAAATATGATTTTGAAATAATAACACATATATAACTATTGTGTTCTGAAATACTCATATACAGTGGACAACAAAAGTCTTAGTATTTATTTCTGTTTTATTATAAAACAAAAATTTTTTAATGTTTTTCATAAGACAAGTGAAAATAAGGAAAAGTTTCAGATGACTCTATATGTACCCCCAACGAGAACCTTGAGTAAATTTAAAATTCAAAGGCCTAATATATGAAAATGTTATCCCTTGTATTTACTAGAATATCCCTTAAGGTCAAGCACTCCATTTAACCCATTTGGAATTGAATGTACAAGTTTTGTTTAGTGTTTCCTGTGGGCACCATGAGCAAGTTTTTCGTTTGACTTTTGTTTGAGGTTTAGCGATTACGTTACCGTTCTTTCAAACGATCTCCGAAATACTCTCTCGAAGTCATATCGGGACTTTGTGCAAGAGTATTAAGCCTGTGGTTACTTTTTTTGTCAAAATATATTGCCGTACTAAGACTTTTACTGTCCACTGTATATTCTCGTACATTAGGATTTTTCAAGATTTTGATGGATTGTCTGAAATCATTGACATTGAGCGACTGGCAAATATCAAAGTTTTATAGCTTCAATAACAAACTCTATTAAATTCAAAGAAAATATTTTTTGATAAATGATTTTATTTTCATGTTTTAAAATGCTGATAATCTTTAAAATAATATTTAAAAGAATTAATTATTTTTCCAATAGCAAACTCTTTATCTTGCGTAATATAAATCCTATTGAATCATGCAAAATGACATTTGAAATATAAAAGATTGGCTTAAAAAAGCTCCTTATGTCGTTTTGTAATTACTTGGAACCTTACTCTTTGAACACACAATAAATAAAGCTGAAAACTTAAGCTATTCATTAATGGCCTTTTACACAATATTTGCATTTCGTTGATTTAGTTCTTGTAATTTTAATATCCAAGGTATACTATGCTCTGGACGGATAAAATTGTTAAAATAGCGAAATCGTTGATTCGAATCGAAGTGCTAATAATAATAATACTTTTAATTACGCAGAAGCTGAACGTTGAATGAATTCCCTTCAATTTAAATTCTCATAAAGATCGGACGCTTAAGATTCTAGCCTTTGTAAATAGAGGAATTATACAGAAAGAAAATTTAGACTAGACAACATGCCAGAGTCTCTAAGAGCTCAGTTAGAAAATTTGTACGCAATCGTCTCCGAATATGTTTGCTATCAATGATTTTGTTGAAGGAAAAAATTCTTTCATTAATTGAAGGAATTAATTGGAAATTAATTGGTTAAATTTGACATAAGTTCGATCGTTATTTACTTAATTGGCTTCTCTCATCATCAATGTTGTGCGTTTTCAGTTTTATCCATGTGTAGCGCAACCTACAGTTTAAAGTCGATTCAGAAAGTAAAATATTTCTTTCGACGATTTGCTTCCAATCGCCTCAAATCCCAGTTCAGTAATCTTGAACACGAAGAAATATGGAAAAAATGTTTTGTCATTGGATTGACAAATAAATGAAGGCAAAAACAATCATAACTCTAACCTTTCTCTGAGCTTCTTGGCATTATCGACAATGTCTATAATCCTCAGAAATTTTAAGGAATCCTCTAGACATAGTATATCAATAACATATACATACATACATAATTGGTCATTACAACCCTTTAGTCAGGATTACGCCCTAGCTTCTCACACCACTTATGTTGTGTGTATTAATTTTATACATGAGGTTCGGAGCCTACAGTTTAAAGTCGACTCCGAATGGCAAATTTTTGAAAAACTTTCATGGCAGTAGATTTTTGCCAGAAATCGGCGGAGAGGAAGGCGTCGAAGAAATATTTTTTCATATTTCGTTTTGTTGGAGATGTCTGGGTTTGAACCGAGGCCTCACGTCTAATAAGCTGCCTACTAGAGTGCGGCGACTACTGTGAATTACTTATCACTTACCAAACCTACATTATACACATTAATGAGAATTACAATCCTTTAGTCAGGATAAAGGCCAGGCTTCTCCCATCACTCACGTTGTGTGAGTCATTTATACTCATGAGTGACAGGAAATGAAAGACTTGCAAATTTTTTTCATGGTAATTAGTTTTACTCTTAGAACTTTTGCCGAGGACTACTAAGGGAGATAGACGTAAGAAATATTTATTCAATTTTTTGATGATTTCCGACTGTTTGGAGGAAGTCGCCGAAAAAATATTTTTTCATATTTCGATTAGTTGGAGATATCTAACCGGGGGGTTTGAACCTGGGCCTCACGTTTTAGAAGCCAACACACTACTTATTAGACTACGGTGACTTACACATAATAGGGCAGAAATGCTACAATGTTCTTTTTTTGGACCAGAGTAGCTCATTTTGGGAATATGAGGGTAAAAAAGTCAAAGTATACTTCAAATTTACATTCCAATGAAAAAGTTAACTTTGTCGTATATGCCCTTCTTCCCTGCAGCAAATTTAAATCGTCTTTTCTTTTGGATTACTCTTGCTTTTCTAAAAACTTTTTTCAGTGCAAATTTATTGAAAAGAAAATTAAATTCTGCAATAATAAAATATTATGATTCATTCTATTGAAACTATTTATTTCCATAAAATTATCATTGTATATTACTGCGTTAAAACATGTGTTTTTTCACCATAAAGGGCTACAATCTTAAATATAAAACAACGCTATTTAGCAGTGAATTAACCGAACGTATCAGTTCTTATTATTGCTTTTGTAATTTCTTCGAAAAGACAAAAACAATTTTTATATGAATTATCAGCTTAAGTTCCAAGTTCCTAAAGTATGTACAGAGAAATGAAATAAATTAAGACGCTTTCGCTTTTATTTTATACACAATTTTGTTTTTGTATTTTCTATAATTAAAAGCCGAATATAGAACAATAGACACAATTTAATTTATTTGTTGTGAAATAAGTTTTATACGGTATATAAAGGGTCCGCCAAATAACTTTTTTTTGAAAATGCTTTAAAAAAAAACTACTGAATACTTTCTCAAATTTCTTTTTTTATTTGAAAGTACAATCCTTCCGGTTAATAATGGAAAATAATTTCATTCAAATGACTGCCTCGGCTGGCCATGCAGTAGCCTACACGATCGGTCCAATTTTTAAGCACATTATCGATTGTGTGCAGCTGTATTTCACCAATGGCTTCACGAATATTGTCCTTTAAAGCGTCAATTGTCTCTGGCTTGTCGGCGTAACACTTATCTTTGACGGCACCCCACAAATAATAGTACAACGGTGTCAAATCGCAGCTCCGAGATTGCCAAATGACATCAGCCCTGCGGCTGATAATGCGATCTTCAAAAACAGGGCGCAAAACATCGAGTGTGGCACGTAGCGCCGTCCTGTTGAAACCAAATGTTGCCAATAACCTCCTCTTCAATTTTTGTGAACAAAAATTCATTCAACATGGCCCGATAACGATTGCCATTGACTGTAACGGCCACTCCTTGCTCATTTTCGAAGAAAAATGGCCCAATTATGCCTCTGGACCAAAATCCGCACTAAACAGTGACTCGTTTTGGGTGCGTCGGCTTTTCAATGTAAGCGTGCGGATTTTCTGTGCCACAAATGCGAAAATTTTGCTTGTTTACATACCCGCCAAGATCAAAGTGATCTTCATCTGAAAAGATGATTTTTTTTGCCAAAATCGGCATCTTCTGGTGTAGGCTACTGCATGGCCAGCCGAGGCAGTCATTTGAATGAAATTATTTTCCATTATTAACCGGAAGGATTGTACTTTCAAATAAAAAAAGAAATTTGAGAAAAATTTCAGTAGTTTTTTTCAAAGCATTTTCAAAAAAAAAAGTTATTTGGCGGACCCTTTAGATAGGAATAAAATAATGGTAAATAAATACAAGGAAATTTAGAGAATAAGTAAACATTTGTTTAAAATAATTAAATATTCGAAAAGAAAAAAACCTTAAGTAGCGACAAAATTTAATTTTTTTTCCATGCCCAGACTGTGTAATTAATTATATACACCGACAGAAATCTCTTAAATTGTTATTGGTGGTGGTATTTGTTTAAAACTGAAAAACGTACTTTACCAATCATCCAGTAGATGCTAGAGCATTTTTCATATCTAGTAGTACTACACCCTAATGACTGCCTATAAATTTAAGAATAATATTCGTGTAGATCATGACTTTGTAGAACTTATGGTAAACAAGAAAAAAAAAACAACAAAAAACAAAACAATGCAATATAACCTTATAATGACTATTTTTAATGTTTTTTTATTGCAATAAAATGGACACACAGTTAATATTTAAATTATAATATGCATAATACAAGGTTAATGCTGAACAAACTGTATGTTTTACAAGCTTTTTATGTTGTAATTAACTGTAATATTATTTCATATTAAAAATAACCGTTAAAGCGCTATTTCACAGCAATGTAATGGGTAACCACAAAATTAAGCATCTAATATGGCTTCAATCTGTTGTATCAATAAAATAATGGGAGATGCCTCTTGAGTTATTGCAAAATATTATTACATTTATTACATTATGATGAGCAATTATTAGACTATATATATAAATAGTCCTTATATATGCCCTATAGACTCAAATATAAGATATTTTAATTTTGTTGTTTATTTTAGAAATCATTTGGCATGTGTTAAGTACAATTAATTAATTTGCATTACGCTTAAAGCAATTAAATAAAAAAGAAATTAACCTTTACACTGAATTACTCTGTGTTAAGTAAAAGGGAAATTAAAAATACAATTCAAAAGCCCAACTGGAAATTCAACGTTATTATTATAAACTCTATACATATGACTGGTTTTCTGGTCAAAATAAATACCCTTTTAATGCTTCAGCCATTAAATACTCATCTTCCTCTATATAAGACTAAAGGGCAAGGAATTGTAAAGATTAATGAGCTAAAACAATGGGTGCTAAAATATTTATTGACGAACACGTAAAGTCTGAAGTCAAGTAATTAGTAGGATGGCTTATTAGACAAGTAACCCGGGTTCAAATCCAATACTAGATATATCGAACAATACGAAGTATGAACAATAATTTCTTTCGCTAGTTTCCTCTCAGTAGTTGAAGTCGCCGTAAACTAGTAGGTAGTGGGTTGGCTTAATAGACATAAAAGCCAGGGTTCGAGGCCCAGGCCAGACATCAAGACAAAATACAAATAGTATTTCTTCGGCGACTTTCTCTCAGCAGATTTCTAGCAAAAAACTCTGAGAGTAAATTAAATTGCCATAAAAAAGTCTCTTTAAAAATCTGTAGTTCGGAGTCGGCTTTAAACTGTAGGTCCCACCACTCATTTATAAAATTAACACACACAACATAACAAGTGGTGTGAGAAACTAGGACGTTGTACAATGGGTCAATTCGACCTCCGGGTACTGTACTTGTCCTAATTGACAAGTACACGTCCTCTAACCTAACCTAACCTAAGCTTCCTCTCAGTAGTCTTCTCGCAAAAACTCTGATAGTAAATAAAATTGCCATGAAAAGTTTCTCAAAAATCTGTCATTTGGAGTCGACGTTAAACTGTAGGTCCTGCTATTCATGGATCAAAGTAACACACACAACATGAGTGGCGTGCGAAGCTAGGTTGTAATCCTGACTAAAGGGTTGTAACAATTGGTAAGAAAGTAAGAACATCTAAACACAAAATTTTTGATGATGAAGTGGGTTATACAAATTGTCGGACGGTTGTTATAAAATATAAGATCTCTAGCAATACTATTGCTTGTTTAAAAGGTTACATTTTAAGCTTCAATTTGTTAGAAGACGTTATTAAAATCACATGATTCTGTGAAAAGTTATGAACGTTTTAAACATGATTTTCTATTAGTTGTGTCACAGGCTGTTGAAGAATTTGAGTTAGTGACGATGAAGTCCGTCCGATTGCTGTGATATTTTTTGAATTGTTAAAATAGTTGCACGTCTAGAAGACATTGTTCAAATCCGGCACATAAGTAACTTAAACCTTCTTATGAAACTATGTCTTGAGGGCCAAATAGTTAACAACCCTTTGAAAAAAATTAGACACATAGAGCAACTAAATATTTGGACAGCACCTAAGCTAACATTGGACCGAATTTCCATTTGAGATTCAATGATAAAACGGATCGAAATCAAATAATAATGGGCGATCAAAAGTAGATCGCCTACGACATGTGCCACATGTGTCACATGTGTATGTGCAAAGAAGATCTTGGAGGAGTGAATTTTACCAAAAGCTAATGCTGTCTATCTGGTGAAATTGGAAGGAAGTTATCTCCAGATATATTTATAGAAATAGTTTACAGGGCAAATTCATTAAATATGTATTCGAATCATTGAACATTGCCCAATTGCTGCACGTGCGCTTCTTAAAGTTTAAAAACTAAAGATGCTGATATTTTGTTTTAAAAATATTCTACAAGAAAAACAAACCTACCATTTGAACAACAGGTTGAGTACTGTAATTTAATTTCCCAAATTGTATTTATTGTTTACATATGTATGTATATACATTTACAACCTATGTATTCAATGTCAAGAAAAATTTTGACATCCTTATTTGTGTTAAGCAATTTTTTTTGTTTGTTTTGGGTATTTTTTCAAATTTTGTTATTTTTTTTTTCCAAAAGACAACTTTTTTTGCTTGTTTAAATTCCCTGGAACTGGTTATACTTATAAATAAATACCGTTTGATTATTCACAAAATTATACGAAATTAATATTATTCAATAAGTACGTAATTATGTAATTTAATTTGAATAAAATAAAACCACAGACAAATTCTTTTGTAAAATAAATTTATAAAATTTTATATTTCGTTAATACGTGTTATTCTTATTATTGTTTTTTTTTTGGAAGAACTATTCTTTCCACTGTACGTACTTCGAACTCGCTTTAAACGATTTTATTGAGTGTATATAGCGCGCCGTTTTGTACCCGTCCGTTCGCTAACGAATGATGAATTAAACTTAACAAATACTACAGTTATATTACTGCCGTTGTGTTGTATGAATATTGACCGTTTGGCGTATATGGTTTCGTTTGTTTTGTTGTTGTTTTTCTAATAAAACAATTGTGTTCTGTGCAGCAAACAACACACTCAGTTTAGAATTCAGCTTCAATTTAAAGTCATACTTTCGTAATGAAATGAAATTATTATCAGCCAGCATGTGTTTTTGTTGTTGGTAAACAATAACAAAAGAAATATTGTGAGAAGAGAAAATAAATCTCAATAGGGATATTCACAGGGAGAAATGGAAAAATTAATTTTTTAAACTCGTGAGATGGTGCTAGGAAGTCGCCGTAGCCTAGTAGATGGTGTGTTCGCTTAATAGACGTAAAGTCCGGGTTCAAACCCCAGGTCAGACAGCAAAACGAAATATGGTTTATTAGACGTAAAGCCAGTGTTCTAGCCCCAGGCCAGACATCAAAACAAAATACAAAAAGTATTTCTTCGGCGACTACCTCTCAGCAGATTTCTGGCAAAAACTCTGAAAGTAAATAAACCTGCCATGAAAAAGTTTCTCAAAAATTTGTCGTTCGGAGTCGACGTTAAACTGTAGGTCCCGCCAGAAGCTAGGCCGTAATCCTGCCTGAAGGGTTGCAATAGCAAATTATGTATGTATGTATGAGATGTGGTGCTATTAGTTTTATTTTGAAAAAGTTTAAAATTTTGTAAGAAAAAAGTACTTTGTTTTGTTCATTATGATTCAAAAAGAAAAAATTTTGAAAAGAAAAGCAATAACCATATAACAAGCAATAACCATTCAAAAAAACAAAATTCAAAGCTCAGTTGTTTCCTAAGGAATGTTTGAACTTATTAGACTCATAACACTTACCTGTGGCATCTGAACGGGCTGCAAAGCGTGCTCAAGTGAGCTTTGGTATCGAAGCTACCACTTCAATCTAACCTAACCTAACACTCTTATTCTGACATCTTCTAGTGACTCCTTCTGAATGTCAAGAAAACAATCTTTTACAAAATCTGCTTTCGTTATAACTCTTAACAAAGCACAAGATTAAACGTTTTAAAAGCAAGATTGTATTTAGGAGATTCTGGCTTTTCTTATGGACAATGTAAACATCTTATAAATGTGGCTTTCTAAGTAGTATGTACATTTGTTTAAATACATCATTGTTTGTGTTAAAGATTAGTACTGGCAAAAAGGTGAACAATGATCACGTCATAGCTACCAATACTGTTTTTAAAAAAATATTATGATATTATTTAGAAGCAAATGTAAAATATTACAACAAATAATATAAAATAATACAAAACAAACTAACTTTTATTTGTAATATTCATAAGAAACAAAATTAAACAAAATGAACATTTTTTTAATTTCCTGCGAAAATTTAAAATATGATGAGTGAGGTTAGTGGTTACCCAGCAGGGGTAACCCAAATTGTTGTCATATACACAACTAAACAAACTTTTTGTTTATAACATAACAGTGTACCGAGCGCTCTCCTTTAATACATTTTTACAAAGTCTCTCAACTTGCTGCCTCTAGTATTGTTATGTTGCAATCATATTCTTCATCAAGCAGGCTAAGGCATTCACTGCCCTAATTTGTAAGAGAGCAATATAACTAAACTTGGATATCAATCCTTAAAATATATACTAGCTCTACAAATTTTTATTCAAATCAACTCTATTTTAAGGTGGTTCTTAGTGGTGGTGTTCTTAGAACTACATCATCTAAGTCACGGTTTACTATTTTTGCCCGAGCAGACGTATTGGCGAAGCAAATGGTTGCGAAGGCATCGATAAGACTGAGTGTAACAATAGCATTGAAGAACAAAAATTATGAATATTTTAAGTACAGCCGATCTTAACATATCTATTGTTCAACAATGCCTGAATCCTTTTCGGAATCTGGTTTTACAACAAAGATATCAAATAGATTCTTTTATGATAATAGTTTACACCTTCCAGAGAACGAAATCCAAGTATTCACTGCTGGATCGACATCATGCAGCAAAGTTGATTGTGGATTCTTTTTAGATCAGTTGAATATTCGATTATGCCTTACGCTACCCGATTACTGTAGCGCAATTCAGACCGAATTTGATATCAATGTATAGCGGCCATGAAGTCGCTGTAGTCTAGTAGGTAGTATGTTGGCTTATTAGACGTAAGGACAGAGTTCTAATTCCAGGTCAGACATTTCCAACAAAACGAAATATTTCTTTCTCTCAGCAGATTTCTGGCTATAACTCTGAAAGTAAATAAAATTGCCATGAAAATTTCTCAAAAAACTGTCGTTCGGAGTCGACTTTAAATTGTAGGTCCCACCACTCATGTATAAAATTAACACACACAACATAAGTGGTGTGAGAAACTAGGTTGTAATCTTAACTGAAGGGTTGTAATGACTAATTATGCATGTATGTAATACGACCATTAGATTCCTCGATAATATGTACCACATTTGAATGTCAAAATAAAACCACTTGAAGAAAGACCCGATAGAACAATAAAATTTGGGTTAAACCTGACAGGAGTCCATCTTATGAATCTCATAGCAATTATAACTAGACACTGGCCTCTGAGTGCACATTCTCGGATAATGATCATCTCTATCATTGTCGGTACTTGGGAGCCTAAGACGAAGCATTCTTAGGCATTCACAAATTATTGGCCGAACATGTCTAGGCATTGGTGAATTGGGACAGAATCCAGATCTTCATAACGCTATCTGAATGACTGAGATATGCAAGTCAGGACTAATAATTATAACGGGGCTATATAGGACTCAAATAAGCTATGCTTTTCTAGTTAACCTACAACATTATAAAATACATGTATGTACATGTATGTACATTGATGTCCCCAATATTGTGCTAGCGTATTAGACTTTTTGTGTGGGGGTTGTATCTGCTATATTACACGGAATAAATAGTCCTGGTTGGTCAAATTGTAATAAGTAGGATATAATTTGCAATTGTTTTGGAGAATTAATAAAGAAAGGTATAAAAAACATTAAATGAATAAAAATTATCCTAGAATTTGAAGGATATTGAGTGAGTCTCTGTCCGAAAGATTGCTTTGATCAAAAGTACACGTATTAATAAGTTGAGTACTATTTTTAAAAACACTCATACAATATTAATACTCTCTTTGTCTAATTTTTCTCTCTAACAGTACATATACTGTTACCATTTCTTTTTATATTTTGAGTGCTTTTCAAATTGTATGGAAATCACCAATACAACGTTATAGTGAGAACTAATGCAATATGCACACACATAATACTCATACTCTTAGGGGTCATTGCTTTAATTTAATAACATATCCAGTTCTTGTTGTTGTTTTCGTGTGTGTTTTCATTTATTATTAATTTTATTTCTTTTGTTGTTGTTGTATTTTCATACTTACTAGTTGTTGTTATCGTTGCTATGACATATTAAAGGGAAATTTTATATTCTAAGACACTTACTAGATGAGTATTGATTGTTATTTTTGATATGGATTTTCAAACACGAGTATTTCAAATTTCTTTTGCTTATAATCTTTTATTTTTTGTTTTATTTTATTTTGGTTTTTATTTTATTTACATTTTCACTTCTCTATGCAAATGTGTAAAGTAAACAATTTCATTTTCAATAGTCAAGTGTAATTGAACTCATTTAGATTTTAATGTTTGATTGCGACAAACACATGTATGGCAAGCACTCAAACGCTGATGTTTTGTTATTTTCTTTCTCTATTTTTTTCTATTTTTCAATAGAAATATGATTTTCTAAAGGTTTGTTGTCTGCTGTATGGCACTTCAACCCAAATCTTATAAGATTTCCCCCAACAAAATTTCACATTTTCTTTGTTTTACTTTTCTTTTGCCTTTCTTTCTATCTTTCTCTTTTCGTTATTTTTCTTGTAAGTGTTTCTCTTTTACCATTTAAGCGTTTTCATTTCGAGATCTTCAACTTGTTGCAACTACAACATTCAAATTATAACTGAACAAAACAAAAAACAAGAATTTTATCCACGGCTGGGTGGCGTTATACGACTGCGGACTGATTGTCTGCAACTGTGTACTTGGAATACATGCGGTGGTATGAACTACGTACATGAGCGTACACAAATGGCGCACTGAGTGGATCGACAACATTCTGTTGCGGTTTAATGTGTATATACGAGTACAGTACAATTCCTATCATACATTGGATATACTGCGTCGTATTCTTTGTATCCATACAGACAGAACACAAAGAATTATTTTGTTCCGTATATCAAACTGAAGAAGCCACAGTCAGTCAAATATGTATTTACTGTCAGTGTATGTATATGTTCTGCTTCAGCCATACCACCATGCATGTTGTTTTTTATTTATTTTTATTATTTTTAGTTTGTGTTTCATAAACTTTTATTTCTCCGTTATTGGGGAGAGAGAAAAACAAAAAATAAAGTAAGATAAGCAAGAATAAAAATGTAGGCCTATAGCATTCATGTAAAGCACGATATACATATGAACGCTTTTGTTTTTAGTGTCAGTTCAAGCTGCAGTAAAACTGGGTATATACATACATATGAATGCATATACATACGTATATATGTACGTATATAAGGTCTAAAAATACTGAAGTACCAATAAAAAGGTTGTTGTTCTTACCACAAAAGCATTAAGCGATCTGAAAACATTAAAACGAGTTTTTCTTATGTGCATTAGCAATATTTTAGAAAAAAATTAAAACCATTTGGAAGCCAATGTTTGTATATTCAATTAACAATTCATGAATTTTGTGTATTAATTTTTTTAAATTTTTTCCATCACTTCCATATGCATTAGATAAGAAAGTTATCTTCTATCTGTTGTCGCATAGGCGAATATAGACTCTTATCTTGTATATATACATATGTATATACATATATTCGAAAAAGTTTGTTTTCTTGTATTTGAACAGAGACTTATTTATTTAAACAAATATGAGATAAAGCCATTAGTCATTCCATCAGTGTTGAACTTCTGAGTATAATGTTTCGAACAATGATAATGGGTTCTAAAGAGATAGAAGCGAACTATATGCAATTGCTGGCAAATTCTCTCAATTTCTGCCGGGCAACCAAAAATATGTGCTTCAATGTTATCAATTAATCACTGTAGATATCAGAATTAAACGTCTGTCTAGGTTGCAGAAACTCATAATCAACAATTCTCTTGCAATTCCACCAGATACACTGTGTTACTTTTCTGGATTCTATACGGGCCTTACCACTGTCTACGAAACTTTATTTAGTCTGCGATTCACAATTTTTGCTTGTTTTGAGGTTTTCCAGTTGGAGATTATGGTTACGGTTAAGTGATGGGAAGACCAATATTTTCACAACAGACGTCAGGACACATGGACACATAGATTGCTTGCTGCAGCTTATTGATTTGTGGAGTTCAGAAAAGTAACTTACGTTAGCGAACCCAAATCGTAGATATTGAATTGGATGCAACACTAAAAAAAAAAAACTCTAAGCCAGTCAAGCAAAAATATAAAAACGTAATGATATCAGGTGCCACACAAGTGGCCTGCGGTAGACGATATTTCTGCATGTGTCGCAATCGTTTGCCAAGAGCGCCGATCAGCCGAATCAATCTCAAAACCGAATATCCTTGGCGACAGACGCTTCTTAGTGAACAGAATTAAATCTTTTCATATGTATTGGCTAAAAACATCATCATCAAAATAACGCTCGTCCAGTGGTAAAGTTTTCCCTCAGTTACCTCACTGTCCAGACATTGCTTTAGTTTAAACACTTTTTGTTTTGATTGCTGGAGATATACACTGGCGGGCAAAAATGAGTACATAATATTAACAAAATATTTTAAATCCAATATTTTTTGTATTTATTGCAGTAAGTAAGAAATTGTAAGTAAAAAATTTCAGACATTGAAATGGCCAGCACAAAGTCCGGATTTAATTCCGATCGAGAATTTGTGGGCAATTGTAAAACGAAAGTCGGCACAGTATGAAAACCCCCCAAATAACCTTAAGTAAGAATTGAGAAAGAGTGGCAAAGTTTAAACAGCGAAACCATCAAAATTCTGATAGAAAGCTTACCAAAACGCATTAAATCAGTAATAACGAATAAAGGATTATGAACAAAATACTGAATTTTTCATTTGAAACGAAACGAGCAAAATTGGATAAATGCTACTAAATAATATTTAAGCTGTATTTTATATTTAAAAGGAAATAATATTACTGAAAAGTTTTTGTTTTAATTAGAGGATAGTCTAAATAAAAGTTGAACATATGGACTGTTTTTTTATTTTAATAAATAAAGTACAAATATAAAGTTTATATTTTCTTTTAATATTATGTATCCATTTTTGCACGCCAGTGTATAGTTCCTAGCTTGGCGTGGCAAAGTAGTTACTTAAGAAGTATTAAAAATTATAGTTCCTAGCTTGAAGTAGATAATATGCCCATTGGCCTAATGGGCTTCCAAATAAATTGCTTAACACGTTGACTGCCGTTTGGCGCCCTAGCAGGGAACGCAATCTCGTGCTCACTAATGTGAAAAAATCAAATTGTCGTTTTTTGTCAAGTTTTCTGAAAATTGCTGCGGCAGTCAACGTGTTGATAACTGGCAAGACCTCTCAAATAACGCGAATCTAAGCCAATATTTTATAAAATTTCTATGATCTTACCAATCCCTGTAAGAACTCGTAAAAATGCATTGCAGATTCAATCAAATTTACAAAATATGGCGAAAAAATGTTAATAAAACTTAAAAAGAATTTAAGAATTATATTAAGTGTCATTGCGGTATCTGCATTGGGAGAAGGATAGAAATAATAAAAGATACCATACAAAAATACGTATTAAATACTTGTTAAGTTATTTTCAAATTAATTATAATTATTAAAAGATATTTTTTTTTTTACAAAAAAATTTTGTTTTCGTTTGGATTACGTTTTAAATAAAGCGCCACACAATAACTAGACATTGGAATATTTTATAATTAGAAAAAAAGAAACAAATACGAAAATAATAATAAAAAATTAATAATAAACAGAAGTGCAGACAAAGTGCTTCAAAAAAACAAAAAATATATTTTTTGCTCATTAATTTATTTATTTATTTTTATTTTTTTAATAAGTTTCAATATAAACAAAAAAATAAAGAAGTGTTATTAATTAGAAACATAATTTTGTTTTAAATGGCATAAGAAGTTTTATTGGCATTAACAGCTGTGAAATTCCAATACGTTATGAAATTTCAAAAATAAGCATCATTATCATTATGGAGCTACTTTTTCTTTGTTTAAAAGTTATTAAATTTATTCAATTCTATTTATATACATATGTATTTAAAATAAAATATATTTTTTAATGATTTAACAAAAAAAAAAAAATAATTATTAAACATTATGTATGTTTCGCAAACGCCGTCATTCTGTATAAGACACTTTTTTACTCTTAATAGTATGACTAGGTGAAACTACAATTATTTTGAAGGAAATTGGACTTGTTTGTGGAAATACTTCGAAAGGAAAAACTTGATTTCATATACAACATATTCAAAATCAAAGTAAAATGTCATATTAACAGCACTTTTCCAGATGAATATAAAAAAATATTTTAATATCGAGTGTTCGATTAATTTCAGTTACAAATCAAAATGTAATATCTGTGGTAATATTAATTCATCGGATACGCTATCGAGTGTTTGAAATGTAATACTTTAAGCTTTACTTTGCTAGAAGACTTTATTAAAATCGATTTATTGTGTGAAAAGTTATTTAACCTTTTGACTGCTAAGCGATTCTGGTGAGAACGTTCGAAAACTGTTCGATTAATTATTATAATAAATAAATCTACAAAATTCTAATAACCTATGTATAAAGAGAAGACCCTATATCTCGTCTTTTGATTTTATTTTTGGTTTTTGACTAAATTTCTACACTGAAATTCGCAGCGCAAATGCGATTTTCGTAACAAAAGAACGCGGCGCAAAAGCAGTCAAGCGGTTAAGTTTAGAAATGAAGAAATATTTGGAACGTTAACATCATTGTTTTGCTTCTGTATTTTAGAAAAATTAATTTTAAATAAATTTGAATACGCTGCAGACAGCTGAAAAAATTTGTGAAAGTTACGGAGACACAAAAAGATTTTGAGAAATAAGCGTGAACTAAGCATCACGCATCATCATCCAATAATTATCAACCATTTTAAGAAAACTCGAGTATCCGAATAAAATCGATATTTTGCTACGAATCACTACTAAAATGAAAGGAAATCCAAACATTTCTAAAAGAAATGAATACCTGTTAAGAAAAGTGCTTCAATTAAGGCAATAATGTGTAAGGATGATCATAGACGGTAGATTAGGTTAGGTTATTTGTAATTGGGAAAAGTACAATACCTAGAGCTCGAAATGACCCATTGCAAATTCGTCCTAAGAGAGAGAGAGAGAAAGAGAGAGAGAGAGAGAGTGAGAGTGTGATAGGGGATAGTGAAGCAGAAAGTGGTAGTAAAGAAATTATATAAGAGACGGCGGAAAATTGATGAACCACAAATACACAAGAGAGCGCGACTACAACCTTAGTGCTCAAATTATTTATGAATCTATGGAGTGCCCTAATATCGGCTCAAAAAAACCAAATCTTCGAAGAATACCCTGCCCAGGGCCCTCATAGACGGTATGTAGATTCTAAGATAATGACAAAAAGAGTAGAAATAATATGATTGGAAGTAAATTGTTTACTATAAACCTCAACAATTAAATTAAAACGGCTAGAATTGATCAACAGAAATGATGTTGTGTTCCATTACAATAACGCACCACATACATTTTTGATTAACCGGCAAAAACTGAGAGAGATCAGATGAGAAGTTTTGGCGAATCCACCATATTGCAGCCCAAAACTTATTCTTCAGATTATCATTTCATCTCTACGGTAGAGGCACATCCATAGAAATTTCACTTTTCCCTTATCCCAGAAATGGCAAAATATTACCTATCAAACCGAAACATAATTGACTTAATAAAGCTTATTTCAATCCTAGGAAAAAGGTGTTTCAAAATTTAAAGTTTGGAGGTCTGATATCGTATTTACAGTGAGAGTCAAAACAAACGGTACATTAAAAAAATATACATTAATAAATTACCGTTATTTTTATTTTAAAATTGTTTCATTGCCAGTTTTTAAAATTGAAACAAAAAAAAATTACCAAAAATTTCGAAATATTGTCAAATTTTTTCGGGCACTCTTCTTAAGTGGTAAAAGTTGAGTTTGGTGATTGTTAGAATTTTGTCCACGGTGTTCAGATTCTTTTGGATCTCATTGTATATGTATACATATACTTATATGTAAGTAAAAACATTATTAAATATTCATCCATAAAATCCGTAGCAAATTTACAGAGAAACGAATCGATTTTGTTTAAATAGAACTGCGGGTTTTACACATGGTTTGTGCCTTTTATAAATTGTGTGATGTTTATAATTTTTTTCCCACTTGTTAGTCACTGAACGAAATTAAGTAAATAACTTCGTTTGTTTTTACTACGTAAACGTTGAATTTTGTAAAATATAGTCGTATTTCCGGAAATTTATTTATTTATTAATTACAATACAATTACAAATTATATTCTAATTATATACGAGCTGTGTAACTTTGACCATATGCTCAATGTAGTGTCACAGACCACAGTCTCTGGTGGGAATTGAACCCACGACCCTCACGCTAATAGTCAAGCACACTACCCACTAGACTACCAGGGCACCCTTCCGGAAATTTTTGAAATACATTTTTATTAAAAAAACGAGTACATTATTCTGAATATGTGCTATCGTTTTAAAAATTTGAGGGTTTGAAGGGATATTGCAGACGATATGATTTCGATACAAGGAATACAACATCTGTTCAGTTCTATCTCACTTGTGTTTAAAAATAATTTTAGTCAATTAAAGAGTATAAAGATGTCTTGGTTCAATAATTGAATACTTACACACCTAGTGCATCATAATTCTGTACATTTAATAAATTTTCATTGAATTAAGTTATTCGAAGTACAAATGAATTGTAACCATATTTTCCAACTTCCTTTATTACACTGTATGTACAAAAAGTACAACTTTAAGCACCTTTACATACCGGCACTAGTGTTAAATAATTCAATTGTATTTATTTTTATGATGAAAATCAAAAAAATATTGCAACACTGCTCTGCGAAAACCCATTTGAAGCATCATTAAAGTCATTAAATGAAAATAAAATTTTTTTTTAAAATTAATGAAATGCAATTTATTTATTCAGAAGTGAATCGCTTTTATTGTCTGTCAAAAAGTAATTGTAACTTATGAAGATGACTAATGAAATATGGATAAAAAATTGTTTTTTTTAAATAATTTCATAATTCTTCTTATCTTTTCAAATTCATAATTGTATTGCATATACGTACATATATACATATATGTATTTAGATATAAACAAAACCACAACTAGTATTACTCTATACCAGTTAATACCCTATAAAAGGCAGCTTTTACAAGTGATAAAAATAAAAATTTATCGGTCGAATATTGTAAAGTATAGAGTTCCGATTTCTGGCAAAAACTCTGAGAGTAAAAAAAATTGCAATGAAAAGTTTCTCTAAAAAATCTGTCGTTCGAAGACGACTTTGAACTGTAGGTACAGGCACTTATGGATAAAATTAACACACCCAACATAAGTGGGTGTGAGAAGCTAGGTCGTAATCTTGATTGAAGGGTTGCAATGACTAATTATGTATGTTTGTAAGTATTTAGTTTCGATTACCAAGTCGATCCAATAATGACTCAATGGCTGCATTGCGTACCACGTCGGCATATCGTACGGTGTCCGCCCCAGCCATAATTGTGATAGCAGGTATAATCCCTGTGGATCTGCTGGCGGCAGAACGGATGGAGATTTATAGGGCGAAATCGGCTGGAAATCACATAACCGGTCACTTTAGGCAAAACACCATTTCAAAGTGGCAACGACGATGGAACGATGAAGATAGAGGAAGATGGACGGCGAGACTTATTCCGGACATAAGGCTACGGATTGGTCGGAAATTTGAAGAGGTTAATTACTACGTCACACAGATGCTATCGGTTCACGGATATTTTAAGAAATATGTGCACAGAATGGGCAAGACCGCCTCCCCTTACTGTCTTTACGAGGAAGGGGAGGTAATTGATGATGCAGAGCACACTGCTTTCGAATGTGCATCGCTCTGCACTGACGTCGATAGTCGGGACGATCGCGGCCGGTAACATTGTCGGGATTATGATAGCGAGTAGAAAAAATTGGACCTCTGTGGCGAATTACGTGGAGAGCATTCTGAGACTGAAGAAGAGGGATCTTGAGGCTGAGGGCACGCCGGCATAGATGACACTGGCACACGTGTCAAGCGAAATTCGAAACAGGGACCTGGACGAAAGGAATAGTGGAGACACTTAGATGTCTCTTCAACTTTCGACACGCAATCCGGACGCGGATATGAACACGCAGGGGTCAAAGGGACTCCACTCCGAATTGATACCACCGTATTTCCGGAGTGGGCACAACGAGTCCACGAGACGAGGGGGGATTTAGTGGGTGAGGGCCCCACACACGGAGGATGTGACGACTTCCTCTATGGTGCGATTAGGTACATATACCACTCCTCGGCGTAAAAAAATGACTCAATGTATGTAGCGCAATATTTATTAGGAATTAGTGTCAATGAAACTATAAATAAAAAGCCAAACAGAAAAACTAAGCTCATTGTGGTCTCGATAGAAACAGTTTGGTATTCTTAATGTAGATTTCGATAATAGAGCTGAGGTCATATGGGATTTTAAAATTGGATTTGTGCTCCTTCAGGAAATTAAAGTAATATCTAAGAACGGCCCACTTGTTTGCGTTTGATAACAATGACAGCAGCATAGACAGCAATTTGGGATTGCCAGCTCAACTAATTAAGCTTAATTAGCGACATAAATATGTACATTAGCATTAAGCTGTTATACTACCATCGCCTTAATATTAAGCGAATCACTGCTTTAAAACAATACAGTACTTTAAATATCATTCAACCATTTATACCGTTTTTATTTTGTATGTTTTTTTGTCCGCCTTTCTGAACGCCATTAGTCATTGCCCTTTTTTTTGCTGCCACAATATGCCGTTAGATTGTATCTATCGTTCACCATAAATGTCCAAGTTTTTCACTTCAATGCTTATCAAGAGTTTTAGGTTCAACTAGTTTTTTTTTTTATTTCTCTAGTTTTTGCTTTTGTTGTTAATTTTTTTATTTTTGTTACTGTCTGTCCGTAGTTTTGCAGAACGAAATTAATGCCATTATTTAGCAACATTAACTTAAATACTGTGTGAGATACAATTCATCTGGTTTAAAATACTCGCTATGAGTTAACTTAGTGTTGGTAATTTAAAGGTAATTGACTTGTTGCGGCGTTGTGCTTCTGTAACTTAGGGTTCAGAAATGTCAGAAACAATTAAAACAATTTGATTTTGTAATATTGTAATTAGAATATTTGCTGTAACAACTATCAATAATATATTAACGTAAAATTAATTCGTCAACAATAATTACTTTAATTTATTTAATTAAGGCACATAAGGAATTTTGAACATAGTTATACACTGTTAAATTACACAAGCCGGGTGCAACAGATGCAGTACTAAATGAATTTATTTGATTTCTAAATGATTCATAAATACAGAACCAAATTCCAATTGATGCAATATGGACTGCACTAAATTACAAAAGATACTTAGAACAGAAATGTTTGAAATTTGAATGAAGTACACACTGACTTAATTGGTCATTAAAACCTTCTAGTCAGGATTACGACCTAGCTTCTCACACCACCCAGGTATGTGTGTTTAAAGCCAACTCCGAAAGACAGGTTTTTGAGAAAGCTTTTCATGGCAATTTTATTTACTCTCAGAGTTTTTTCCAGAGATCTGCTGAGAGGAAGTCGCCGAAGAAATACTTTTTGTATTTTGTCTTGATGTCTGGCCTGGGGCTCGAACCCTGGCTTTATGTCTAATAAGCCAACACCGTACCTACTAGACTACGGCGACTTAGGGTATCTTACTTATTTTAATAGCGATATCGTTACATTTTAAATTGGGTTATATCCAGATGATGCAAACCCCAGCCCAGACGTCTCAAACATAGCGGAATATGTAAAAATATTTCTTCGAAAACATTGCCTCAGCAGTCTTCAGTTTAAAGTCAACTCCGAAAGGCAGTTTTTTGAGAAGGTTTTTCATGGCAATTTTATTTACTAACAGCGTATTTGCCAGAAGACATACTGCTGAGAGAAATATTTTCTCAAATTTCGTTTTGTTTAGATGTTTGTGCAGAGGATTGAACCACAGTCTCACATCTATTAAGCCAATACACTACCTACTGGACTACGACTTGGCATTGGCCAATAATATTCAAAAGATGCTGTCTTAGGACCTATTTGGCCTCCATAATATTAAGAGAATTTGAAGCCAAGCTATGTTATGTGCCCTTATCTTTACGTTTCTACCGTTTTTAAGTGATTCAAATACTTTCCACCATTTGAGTTTTACTCTTCTACAAGTGGAGGCTTTGCCTGTCTTTCCAATACTATTCGTTGCTAATATTGGTTTCCGAAGAGGGAATAACTCTCCTACGAACATTAGCATCATATGCATGGCATGGTAGAAAGTGATGAAGGAAGGAATGTGGTAAAGACATCGAAAAGGTGAAGAGTTTTTTATGGCTTTGTCTAGTCTTCGGAATCTCAATATCTTGGCGGGATAAAGACTTTGTATAGAAAGTATGGTTGGTATCCCTTAATGCTGAACGCACAGTAAGCCTACTTGATGGCTTCGGTGTATGTGGACATGCAAGGCATGTGGTAAAGAGATTGGAAGGATGGAAATTTTTTTATGGCGATGCGTAGTCTTCGTTGGGTTGATGTCTCAATATTTTGTGCGGAATAAAGATTTTTTATAGAAAGAATGGCTGGTGGTATTCAATGGTGAGGTGCAGTGTATGTGGTTAAGATATGGAAAAAATGAATGATTTTTTATGGCACTGATATGCGGGATAAAGACTTTCTATAGAAAGTATGGTTGGTATCCTTTTATGCTGAGCATGCCGATATGCAGTACATCTGCTGTAGAGATTTGAAAAAATCTACCTAACTAGATCATGTTATTTTCTCTATGTGATAAGGTATATCCTGCTTGAATATTGAGTTAGAGATTTAAGATTCTTAATTTTTTTCATTTTCAAAATAACCACACAATGAAAAACGATTGATTTTCTACTGTATTGAACTCCAAGTTGCTTGTCTGTTGGTCGAATAAGAAAAACATGTTAAATATGCTGTATTTTAGATACAAGTCTAGCAGTTCTAATGGTACAATTCTATTTCTAGATTTAATGAAATGGGTAGAAGTACTTTTCGTCTTCTGGCCCACACTTACAGTGGTCAGCAAAAGTCTTAGTACGGCAATATAATTAGACAAAAAAAGTCCCCACAGGCTTAATACTCTTGCACAAAGTCCCGATATGACTTCAAGAGAGAATTTAGGAGATCATTTGAAAGAACGGTTACGTAATAGCTAAACCTCTAACAAAAGTCAACCGAAAAACTTGCTCATGGTGCCACCAGAAAACATTAAACAAAACTTGTACATTCAATTCCAAATAGGTTAAATGGAGTGCTTGACCTTAAGAGATATTCTACTAAATACAAGGGATAAGACTTACATATATTAGGCCCTTGAATTTTAAATTTACTTAGGGTTCTACTTGGGGGTCATCTGAAACTTTTCCTTATTTTTCCTTTGTTTTATGAAAAACATTAAAAAATTGTTTGTTTTATAATAAAATATAAATAAATTAATAAAATAAATATATAAACTATAAATTTTTATACAAACTTTTGGTTAAAAATTCATGGAATTGCTAAAATGTATTGCCGTACTAAGACTTTTGCTGTTCACTGTATATAAGAACTTTACTTGGCAACTATGGCCCTAAATAAGCCATAAATTTTTCAAGTCATAAATATTAATTTTGCTTTAATGTAAGCTTTATTTTTTCTTCCTAAATTTATAATAAAATATTACACGTGTTTTATTAATCTTTGTAATGCACGATACAGATGAATAATTATTCTTTCAATTACATTTGATTTAATTTAATAATAACATTTCAGCTTAATTCTCGTAATTAAAAGAACAACAATTATAAGAAAACGCTATGTAGAGTAGTATGATTTATTTATTATACGATTTATTTATTATTATTGCTTGCAATGTAAAAATTTGAAAATGGAACTCGAACTTGCAAGTTGTTGCACATTTATTTAGAAATAATTGTTCAGATAACAAAACGATTATTACAGATATTATTTGAATATGGTCTGAAGCTGTCGATTTCATTTGGTTATCAAAAGTTCTTAATTTTAAAAAAAATATTTTTTTTTCCTTTCAAATATTGAAATAGAAAAACTAACTGAAGTATTTTGCTTTATAATTGCAGCATGACAATTGCAAATTATCGTATTCGTAAGTGTGTTCATACCATATATCGTTTAAAGTGCAATGTAGCGATTAATAAATTTCAAGATACAAGCATTTGTATCTAACGTTTGCACTTAAAATTATAAATAATTTTTGAAATCGTTTTGACTGACAATGCAATTGTTATTGAATTATAAATTGATTTTTTTCTTTTATCAGTTACCTTTGACTTCACACGTTTTGCAGCTGAATTAAAAAGTTATCTTATAAACAATAGTTATGACTCACACATATAGTTTTTATTAAAAAATTTCGAAAAAATTCACAACATTGTAAATAAATTGTAACAAAATTTAATAAATATTTGTGAACTGTAAATTACCGTTTCTCTAAGAATTTTCTAATGAGTGATTTTTTAAGAGCTATAGGAAATTTAAAAAAAAAACACATAAAATTCAGAAAAATGTATGAAATCGTTATTTGAATCGATAGTACGGTCCATATAATTTAATGTTTGAAGATTATTTCATGCAAATGTTGACCACGACTGCGCCTCAAATGGTCCATCCGCTAAGTCCAATTTTGGCATGCTCTTTCCAACATTTCGGCCGGTATCTCACGAATAAATGCTTCAATGTTGTCTTCCAATGCGTCAATTGAAGCGGGCTTGTCTGTATAGACATGAGCTTTAATATAGTCCCACAAAAAACAGTCTAAAGGCGTTAAATCGCACGATCTAGGAAATAAAATGTTCACAGAACTCGTCCCTCAATAAGTCCATTGTTACGCGTGCTGTATGACATGTGGCATCTTCTTGTTGAAAGCACATGTCATGCCTTCATACCTAAATACTTCCGCAAAATTTTCCAGGTTGTTGAGTAAGAGAGGCCCAATTGCTGCGAACGGCGATAAATCGATAATTGATTGTCATTATTAACACTGACCGATACAGCTGCGATATTTTCTTCAGTTCGCACTCTACGTAAGCGTGTTGGTGGTTTAATATCCAACAATGTAAATTTGGTGCGAAATTTAGTCACAATAGCCCGAATAGCCGCTTCAGTGGGCCGATTAAACTGACCATAAAATGGAAGAAGCGCGCGATAAACTTTCTTAACAGAGCACGCATTTTGATAGTAAAATTCAATGATTTGCAAGCGTTGTTCGTTTGTAAGACGATTCATGGTTAAATTATAGACCAAACTGAAGATGTTTGACAGCGAAACAAAACACGAAACATGCGTGAGCTGTTTAAACCAGTGTTGCCAAAAACATAATAGCTAAAAAATCACCCGTTATTAAAAGTAATATTTTTTGATTCTATTGTACTAACTTAAAAAAAACAAGTAATTTAGATTAGTAGCCATTATTCGGTGTACTTGACTGAAACTATCTTAGTTTATTTAAATTTCATTCAAGTAAAATTCATAACTGTAGCCACCATAGTCTAGTATATAGTGTGCTAGCTTATTAGAAGTGATTATACGGTTCAAGCCCCATATAAGACATCACCAATATAACGAAATATGAAAAATTATTCCTTCTGGCAAAAACTCAGAAAGCAAATAAAATTGCCATGAAAAAGTTTATCAAAAATCTGTCGTTCGGAGTCGACATTAAACTGTAGGTCCCGCCACTCATGTATAGAATTAACGAACACAACATGAGTGGTATGAGAAGAAAGGTTATCATCCTTACTGAAGAGTTGTAGTGGCCAATTATGTATGTATGTATTGAAGTCGCCGTAGTCTAGTAGTGTGTTGGCTTATTAGCGTAAAGCTCGGATTCGTGTCCCAGGTCAGACATCAAAACGAAATATGAAAAGAAAATATTTCTGCGGCGACTTCCTCTCAGTATATTTCTGGCAAAAACTCTGAGAGTAAATAAGCCTGCCATGAAAAATTTTTTCAAAAATCTGTCGTTCGGAATCGACGTTAAACTGCAGGTCCCGCCACTCATGTATAAAATTAACGCACACAACATGAGTGGTGTGAGAAGCTAGGCTGTAATCCTGACAGAGGGGTTGTAATGGTCAATTATGTATGTATGTATGTATGTATTGAAACTAAAGCCTAATAATTAATAACTGTTTGGTAATAAATGTCCTCTTCTCTAGCAATCTCTGTGTTGATTGCTTAATTTTTCTATGATTTTATTAACTTTTTTTTGTGACTGACTACTCTGAGCGAAGTGCTTGAAGATAAGCAGGCCCTTTCGCTTTTGGTTTTCTAGTTACAGCATCGTTTACGTAAACTTATCAAAATTTTTAGCAGCTTACGATGCATTATTACCTTTACAAATAATAGAAAAGCAGGGTATGACTGTAATGTGCAGAATTTTGAAACGTGGATAGGTCAGACATCAACACGGAAATATAAAAAAAATAATATTTCTTCGGCGACTGCCTCTCAGCAGATTTCTGGCAAAAACTCTGAGAGTAAATAAAATTGCCATGAAGAGTATCTCAAAAATCTGTCTTTCGGTGTCGACTTTAAACTGTAGGTTCCGCCACTTATGTAAAAAAATTAACGCACACAATATGTGCAAGTGGTGTGAGAAGCTAGGTCGTAATCCTGACTGAAGGGTTGTAATGACCAATTACCTACGTTTATTTTTTATTTTTATTAATGTCTTCTAACGAATTGAACCTTGTGATCTCACCTTTTAAGAAAATAATATTGCTAAAAATGTATTTAAATTGCATACATATACATATGCATTATAAGAGCAGATCTGATAGTTTCATGCTGCTTTAATTTGTGAAATTCAATCCTTTGTCTGTGTGATGAATCTGATGATGACTCCATATAATACAATGATGGATTAATTAATTTGGTCCATAAAAATTTGTTTAAATTGTTTATTTGTAAATAAATTATTTTGATTTGCAACAGTACTTAAGGCTGCCGATATTATACTTGCTGATAAAATCACTTCTGCCATGTGGTTCCCTAAAGTAGGCAAAAATTCCAAGTACTTTGTTTTTTTTTCAACTTTACGGCACAGTGGGCCTAAAATTGTCATTGTTGAGCAAAATACAATACATACAATGTATATGTGTATATCAAATATACACATATGTATCTTACATACACATATATTTAATTAAAATATGCTTGTCAAAATCAGAAGATAAAATTATGTACAAACAAATTTTATTTGGAGTTTGAATGGTGAATTATTTTAGGAACCACTTGAATAAGTTTGAAAACAATTATTCTATAGGTAAAAAAAGCTGATGGATTAATAGAAACTGATGGCAAATATGCCACTTACGACAATATTAAAATGGAAATGATTTAATTCTGCAAAGACGATGCAAACGGTGGGTTACTAAGAATTGCCACTCAGGTCAGGTTTTCAGTAGAAGCTCATTAGATTCTTTTTCCTGTCAGTTTTTAATTTTATTCTATCAAGCTTTCAAAGGTTAGAGATATTTAAGTCCAGTATAGCCAATTTTGATATCACAATCATTCATTTATCCCAGACCTGAAACCATCCAAAGCTTCTGATGAAACTATTGAGACTCTCAATGTCCACCCTCAACAGATCAATGAGATCATTTGCATCAGAGAAGCTCAGGTCCTTTCTTCTCTTTGGGCATTTAATATATTCAGAACAGTTTCCTTCTCTTTCTTGTCTGGGCAACTCGGCAAAACGTTATGACAGACATCATTGCCTGTCTCGAAAGTATTCAGAATATGATATTAAGCAATGTCTCCAACAACGACGTTGAACGTGACCCTTTCCAGTTTGAGCAGATTCTTCGTGCACCCTGTATATAAGCTTGGTAATTGTCCGGTAGTCTTATTGATTTAACCATACTGTCGATTTCGATAAAATGCCTCCAAATACAATTGTGTTTAGTCTCGTTCCGTGAAAATCTGTACAAATTCGTTTAGGTGGAGATTTACAAAATTTTTAGATTCACTTTCTATCCGAAATGGACGTCTTGAATTTCTCTGAGAAGTCATGTCACGTCGCCCATTAGTAGGGATAACAATACTGAGTATAGTGGTTATCGAACCATATATTTAATGTTGTAATAGTACTAAGTAACGGTGGACCTACAAATTTATGCCAGATATTGAAAGAGAAATAAATACAAGTTTGGGGAAAATTAATCACAACTTTACCCAGTTCGTGACTATACAAGTGATTTATGCATCTCCAGGGAAGGCATATCATCATGAAGTTGTTAATACTCTGATGGAGATAAAATGGCCTGAGATATACGCCTATCGAATAGAAATGTACAACATAGTGATGCAGATACTGTGGATAGATATTGTAATGTAAAGTGATGCTCTGTACGAGAATATCTGGGATCTGGTGAAAAGACCAATGAAGAAGTCAACAAACGATTGGGAATAGCAGACGGTAATAAAACCCGTACGAAAAAGAGCAATTACTGCATGAACGGGCAGAAAGCTGATAACATATTAAAGTAATAACTTATTGGAATTACGTTGAGTGTAGCTCTAGCGATTGAGTTGATTTTAGTAATTAAGAATGCGACCAATATGCGACCCCCAATATCTCTTTTGTTATACATACATACATACATAATTGGCCATTATAACCCTTCACTCAGGATTACGGCCTAGCTTCTCACACCACTCATGTTGCATGTGTTAATTTTATACATGAGTGGCGGGAGAATTTAAAGTCGACGCCGAACGACAGATTTTTGAGAAACTTTTCATGGCAATTTTATTTACTCTCAGAGTTTTTGCCAGAATCTGCTGAGAGGAAGGCGATGAAGAAATATTTTTTCATATTTCGTTTTGATGTCTGACCTGGGGTTTAAACCGTAGCCTTACGTCTAATAAGCTGACACACTACCTACTACTTTTGTTACATTAATAAATTTTTTGACACTAATTGCCAGTGTCAAACCTACAATCATAAAAAAAGCTAACAATGTCAATAGCGTCCTTTAGCTAACAGTGAAGAAATAGAAATACATAGAAATATTATGATACATGTTTGTTATTAAATGCATTAGTATTCGTGTCCATTGAAGTCACCGTAGTCTTTTAGGTAGTGTGTCGGCATATTAGACGTGAGACCATGTCATGATGTCTGAACACAGGTCAAATATATCCGATAAAACGAAATTAAAATATTTCTTAGCCACAGATTTCTGACAAAACTTCTGAGAGTAAATAAATTTGTCATGAAAAGTATCTCAAAATTCTGCCGTTCGGAGTCGACTTTAACCCTTTGTATTCGATTAATCTTCAAGATCGTTATCTGTCAACTTGTATTTAATTTTAGCTGAGTGAATGTTGGTTTGCTTTACAATATCTGCAATAAGTTCATCAGTGAAAAATCTTTTAAAAAAATCTATTGTCTTGAAATTGAAGCCCAACATTCTCTCAAAAGTTAATAAATTTCAGAAATTTTTTAACCAATCCGTTTTCGTTGAAAATATTTATAATTGTCTGACATCTTTCTTCGATTTGAAGACGGTCTTTTTCATTGGTTCAGAAATTTGTGAAATTTTTAAATTGGATGCATACCTTTTTTAACCAATGCAAAAGACCGTCTTAACATTAAGAAAACTATAAAGATTTTCAACGAAATTAGGATTAGTTAAAATTAGTTTTAGATTAGTTAAAAAATTTCTGAAAATTTCTGAAATTTTTTAACCGTATGTATACTTTAGTAACTGTGTGTAGTGTCATTATCCGTATCAGGCTCTGGTACAGTATCCCTTTCACTATCAGATGAATATTGTACCGTTTGAACTCGTAAATTCAAATTCACTGTCATTATCCTGACTGTATTCAAAATCCATTTTGAGCACGAAATTAGGGGATGTACATGTGTACTGAATTAGACAAAGAGAACAAATTCCGTGAACGACTGACAAAACTTGGTAAATGATTACAGTGTAAGCCGCAATGTTTTTTACAGTTATTTAGTTTTATCGTCTACAGGCTAACATGCGAGTTGTAGAGTAAATTAATATTGTCACCTCAAGTGTGACATACGAGTGCAAAGGGTTAAGCTGTAGTTTCCGTAACTCATGTATAAAATTAACACACACAACATAAATGGTGTGAGAAGCTATGTCGTAATCCTGACTGAAGGGATGTAATGATGTTATGTTATCCGTGTTCATAAAATATTTGTTTTCCAATATTAAAAACACATCGATTTTATTTTTATTTTTATATCCATAAATTACGCATTTATTTTCGAAAAATAAAGAATTATACAATACTTTAAAAAAATTTTCAAAACTTTAACTAAACTACTGTTGTATTTCAAAATATTTAAAAAAGTAATTAAAATATAAAATAATTTTTGTTTTGTGATTTAAAAAAATTTCATTGTTTGTATATAAATATTTTATAAAAAATTTTACACAATAATTTCCATAAATTTATTGTAAATTGTATATCAAAAAAAAAATAATTATTAGTTCCCTAAAACATCGAGTTGTTTATTATAAATATTTAATTTATGTTCGCATATTAAATGTACATATGTATATACGTACTTATGTATATAATATATAAAAAGAGAATAATTAAAACTGTCTACCAAAGTACTACGACTAAAAGAAAATAATAATAATTTAATTGTATCGTGTATTTTTCTATAAACATTTTTATTTTTTATTATATTTTTATTTTTTTTGTTAATCAATAAATTAAACAAATTGACAATGATTTTGTTTTGTTAACGGATAAGCTAAAATCAAAAGCTTTAAAACACAATATTTTTTATTTTTTGTTGTTGTTGTAATTGTTTAAAATTGCTGTTGAAGATTATTGCGTTTTAAGATTTCGGCTTAAGGCATAATTTGGCATTTTATACTCTTTTAATATCGTGTATATTGGTTTCGTTTTTGGCTTTAAAATTTTGTTCATCGAAAGTTTGTTTGTTTGTATGTTTAATATAATATTTTATTTTTAAACAGTTAGAATTAAATCACGTTTTGTATTTGTTTTATAAGAAAAATACTTAAAAACTAATGAAGAATAATTAAAATTAAAAAAGAAATCTTTCTTAATGATGTCCTTCTTTCCAATTGATTAAATAATTTTGTTTTCTTCTAAATTCTTCACTCTTAAAAAACTAATGTCTTAACGTGCTGTTTTCAATTTCCATTTCAAGAAGAGATAAGCCGATATTCTTAAGACAATAAATATAACAACTAAAGCCACAATATCCAATGTATAGTCAGCATTAACCATATCCAATTCCTCCAAGGTAGTTAAAGGCGACTTGAAATGGCAATAGGTTTGGAAGCACTTAAGTTTCTCACGCCCGTAACCATAGGTAGCCAAGGCAGTACCTTCGAAACCGTATCTGATGTAAGACAAATAAGTAATCCATCTCAGATAGACGGGTATGGCATCAAAGGATACAAAGAAGCCGGAGAATAGCAAGAAAGGCACTGACATAACTGGAGCCAAAAATACACCATTTTGTACATTCATAGCGGCACCCACAACTAAACCAACTGATTGTGCCACAAATGAGATCATCAAACAAGCACCCAAGAACATGGAATAACGGAATAGTTCCCAGGGTTGTGAGGTAAAATAGTACACAATGGTTACATAAATTACACAGAAAATGGCCTGAAACAATAAAATTTGTTAAAAACAACGTTACATTTCAATTAACTGTATAATATGCACCTGGAATGGAATATCTGCTACCGATATAGCCAAATAGTAGGATCGTAGCGAATACCAACGATTAAAGTTTTCTTTTAGCAAAACCGGCATTTCAAGAGGGACTGAAATAAAAAAAAATTAAAATCTGTATCACAGAATACAATATTTTTCTTAACTTACATGATAAAATCGTAATTGTCATGGAAGTGTACATCAAGAACAACATGTTGAAGAACAGAAAACCCAAATTACTTAAAACCTTAGCACCATCATTGCCAATATCGTAATACAAAGCACCAATCAAAAAACCAACCAGTAAATGGGCAAATAAACGCAAATACATAAGAGTCTAAAGTATTTATAAAAAAGAAGAAGAAAAAAATATTAAAAATTATTTTCCCTATCTTCCACACTCCCCCTCCAACTTACCCAATCACGATAGCTGAAAAGTAAAGTACGTTTCAATACCACCCAGAACTGATGGAATTGTGAGGTGGGATAACGCTCGGGCGATGTTATATCAGCTGATAACAACAATGCCGTTGTACAATTATCAGCCTTTTCCAGCTCAATCATAGCATCACCTTTTTCATTGGTTTTCACCACTGGCTCAACTGTTTCCTTGGCAATATCATTCACTAAATTACCCTTAAGTATGCCATTATTTAACGTTAAATTCTCTTCATATTTGCCACTAGTCGAATTGGCAGCATCGTTTTTATCTAAAATTGCTTGTAAATTTTGTACCTTCAGCATGGTATTGCGTGTCTTCAAACCAGCATAATCAGACGATGAGCGTATATCCTTTTTGCCATTATCAATGGCATCCACTAAACTGCGTGTATGATCACCATGCTCACCACAGGCTACTTCAATGATATAACTAGCCGGATTGTGATAACTGGGACATTCTAAATTCAATGTGGATAGGAAAGGCACTAATTGTTTGGTACTACCCTGATATACACATTGGCCATCAGCCAATGTGTACAACTGATCGAACATTTCGAAGAGACGTGCCGACGGCTGATGTATGGTACAGATGATAGTGCGGCCACCTTCAGCCAACATTTTCAAAAGATTGATACACTGGAAGCAAGTGGAACTGTCAAGACCCGAGGTGGGTTCATCGAAGAACATAATCGGTGGATTGCTAACCAATTCAAGTGCAATGGATAGACGTTTCTTTTGGCCGCCCGAAAGATTGCGTGTCAAAGTGTTACGATGCTCGCTTAAGCTCAAAGTCAAAAGGATGTCGTCAATCTAAAAAAAAGAAGAGAAAAAGGAGGAACGAATTAAAAACTAAGCGAAGTATTTTTTTAAGTTATGCTAGAAATTATTAAATTTATGAACCCTTGTTAGCAATACTTTTTGTATCCCAAAAAAGGTATTTTTGCTACTGACAAATCGTATTGTTCTAGACCTTGTACTTTCAAGCGATTCCAGTTGTTCTCTGTGCATCGAGGAATTCAAGATATTATTTTAGCGCCGATTAATCTGTATTTGCTACCGTTAGTTGGTTGCAGAACGAACTTTTAGGCCAGCTAAACCTCTCCTGATCCAACTTAACGAATTCATTTGGCTCCCAAAGAAACATAACCTATCCTGGCACAATATTATTAGTTAATGCAATCACCCCTTACTTGAGGAATAGGCAAGACGGCTCCAGAGCTAGAGAACTTTCGCTAACAATATTAGTAGTGTGCACTTATTGGTGGAATAACCCGCGCATGCCTGTACTTATTCCTTAACCGTCTTTGATAACGTATTCGATCGACAACTAATTGTTAAAAACAATTCGGAATTAAAGCTTATGCTGTAGGGCACAGTCATGTTAAACAAAAACGTAATAGGGAAGGAATATGTCTTCGGCTACTTCCGAAATTATCATGACCCGACTTTAAACTAATGGTCTCGCCATTTAAGGACAAAATTAACATACGCAACATGGGTGGTGTGGTCTAGTAGGTAGTGTGTTGGCTTATTAGACGAAATGCCAGGGTCGAAACCACAGGCCAGACATCACAACACAATACTAAAAATATTTCTTCGATGGGTGATTTTTTAAGAGTTATAGGAAAATTTTTCAAAAAAAAAACATAAAATTCAGAAAAATGCATGAAATCTTTATTTGAATCGATAGTACGGTCCTTATAATTTAGTGTTTAAAGATTATTTCATGCAAATGTTGACCGCGACTGCGCCTCAAATGGTCCATCCGCTTAGCCCAATTTTGGCATACTCTTTCCAACATTTCGGCCGGTATCTCACGAATAAATGCTTCAATGTTGTCATCCAATGCGTCAATTGAAGCGGGCTTGTCTGTATAGACATGAGCTTTAACATAGCCCCACAAAAAATAGTCTAAAGGCGTTAAATCGCACGATCTAGGCGGCCAATTGACCGGTCCCGAACGTGAAATAAAATGTTCACCGAACTCGCCTTTCAATAAGTCCATTGTTACGCGTGATGTGTGGCATGTGGCACCGTCTTGTTGAAACCACATGTCTTGCAAGTCAAGCTCTTGCATTTTGGGCATAAAAAAGTTGGATATCATCTCACGGTAGCGCTCACCATTCACAGTTACGTTACGATTCGCAGCATCTTTGAAGAAGTACGGTCCAATGACGCCACCAGCCCATAAACCGCAACAAACATACTTTTTCTGGATGTATTGGTAGCTATTGCAATGCTTCTGGCTGATCTTCACTTCAAAAATGACAATTCTGCTTATTTACGTATCCATTGAGCCAAAAATGAGCTACGTCGCTGAACACAATTTTTCGATAAAGAAGTGGATCTTCGGCCAACTTTCCAAGAGCCCATTCACCAAAAATTCTGCGTTGCGGTAGGTCGTTCGGCTTCAATTCTTGCAACTGCTGTATTTTGAAAGGCTTCACACCTAAATCCTTCCGCAAAATTGTCCACGTTGTTGAGTAACAGAGGTCCAATTGCTGCGAACACCGACGAATCGATAATTGATGGTCATCATTAGCACTGGCCGATACAGTTGCGATATTTTCTTCATTTCTCACTCTACGTAAGCGTGTTGGTGGTTTAATGTCCAACAATGTAAATTTGGTGCGAAATTTAGTCACAATAGCCCGAATAGCCGCTTCAGTGGGTCGATTAAACTGACCGTAAAATGGAAGAAGCGCGCGATGAACTTTCTTAACAGAGCACGCATTTTGATAATAAAATTCAATGATTTGCAAGCGTTGTTCGTTTGTAAGACGATTCATGGTTAAATTATAGACCAAACAGAAGATGTTTGACAGTGAAACAAAACACGAAACGTGCGTGAGCTGTTTAAACCAGTGTTACCAAAAATATAATAGCTAAAAAATCACCCGTTATATAGCTTAGTACGACATAGCTTGACATAGATAGAAACAGATGATAAACCTTTACGTCACCACTCATCTGTGCTGTATACCATACATATTTCGCTGGGTTATTTCATAATCTATGAACTTAAAACCAAAGTTTGATGTCAAACACATAAAGGTAAACAAATTCAGTTATTTCTTTACAACTTTCTAATGTTTTATTAAGTGAATATGATCTAAAACTCTTTTTTATTTGCTTTTTTCTCTTACTTTTTTTGTATTTTTCGGTGAAAACGTGAGATAAATTGTTTTTTAAACTCATCTGGCAGTTAAAACAGTCATGTAAACAGCTGTATGCAAAGCATGTTTATTAACAGTTGAAAATGTTTTAAACATTTCCGTTTAAAGATACATATGTTTGTAGTTAAAGACATTAGATTGAATTACAAAATGTTTACGGAAATTTGTAAATTTGCTAAACAAAAATTTGCATGCCTTAGATGGTGAATTATTTCTTTCAATCAAACATTTGATAAGATTGTTTATTTATAGAGGAAGAAAAGAAAGAAACATTAAAGCCATCTCAGTTAATTTACAAAAAAGAAAAGAAGATATTAATAAAATAAAAATAAAAAATAAAATAAAAATAAAAAATAACAACATTTGATAGATATCTCTAGAATAGCAAAAATTGTCTTGAAATGTCTACACAATGATTTGAGTATTTTTTTTACGTGCTTTAAAGCATTATGACGTATTGATTGTTATTTCTTTTTTTGTTTGTATTTATAACTATGCACAAATATTTTATTTTTTATAATTACTTATGGAAGAAATACTGATGATTGTTGAATAAAATAAAATAAAAAACACGTTTTGAAAAACATTTTTATTAGCAGACAATTGAAACGAATTTTATGTACTCTACGTCAATTTTTTAGGTTTATTTTTGGTTAGCTTTAATATTTTATACTTATATTGGCTTGTTACATGAGAGGCTATGATTTAAAACCCGGGTTAGACATCTTCAACAAAACAAATAGGAAAAAATATATCTTCAACGACTTCCTCTCAGGAGATTTCTGGCAAAAACTATGAGAGTAAATAAAATTGCCATGAAAAGTTCAGGAGTCGACTTTAAACTGTAGGTCCAGTCACTCATGAATAAAATTAACACACACAAGTTAATTAGTGTGTATGCCTGTTGGTTGGCGGAATTTTTCTCGATAATCTCTGTATTTATTCAGACACCTATTCTGCAATTTAGTCTCTAACGAACGTCTTTTCGACGTCGGTCTTCGTCCATGAATGGTGGGAAATTCTCAGGGAATTTTAGTATCATTTATAGGTAAATTTAACACTTTGCCCTCCCTTGTCGCCCCATTTGCGATACGTTTCTTTATTTCACTCAGCGCTCTTAATTCTTAGAAAAACAAAAGTGTTTACGTTTGCGATCCAAAGTGGTTTGTTGTTGCTGGTTCCTACTATTACTTATTAGGCTTGAGTGCAAAGGGTTAATATGGCTTGTCGCACCTAGGGACATCTTTAGAAATTGCATTGCTGATGAACTATCTAGAGTCGGCACGGTACTCAAATTCTCTGACATGCTATAGGGCATAGGTATTTCAATTGCTTCAGTTAAGTTAGGTATAATTCGTTTTTATATTTCGTTTGTAGTAGAAAGGTAATATTGCTAGACTCTGTTGTACTTGTATGGCAACAAAGTGGACTGATTTATTTTTGTCGTAAAATCGCATGGCCATACCTCGCACAATTGTGAATCTCAGGAATCATTGTCCTATTGAAAGCCATGCATATAGATTTGACATTTCATCACATAACTTCTGCAGAAACTTTAGATCCGAGCAGTGTATCAGTGGCCTATTTTTGTCATAAAAAAGTAGAGTTGCTTAACCGTACATTTTCTGATTCTTCAATATAAAGATTTCAGCAATAGCAAGACATATGCTGGACTCAGTATGTTTGATCGCAGGATTGGATATTAATTGTGATATCACATATGGCCTAAACGCTGACCTTAGTAAAATCTTGCTCTTCAAGGGACAAGGGTCCCTCTTCCTCCCATTACACTTTAATTATTTTATTTGGCTCTATATATTGTGTAAACCAAAACTTCATCTAAAGAATCAGAAAACCTACGCATGCTCTACTAAAATAAAATTTAATTTATAATCGCTTTTCAAAAAAATTAACACATCGTCTATGTGAAATGCTTTCTCAGCAATTTTTTTTGTTAAACATTTTACGTTACCAACTATTTTTCAATTTGTGTTCTCAAAAATATTTTTTTATTTTTTATTTATTTTATGGGGTACTTACCATTGACATTTTTTCAGTTTTTGTGAATTTTTTACTCAATTTCAAATTGGTGGCCACTGTCATTGCTTCTTGTACTGTTAAATTGCCATGCAATTGATTGTCTTGCATAATGTAGGCGGATAATTTACGGAATGCACTGATATTACGTTCATGACCATTCATTGTAACACTGCCTTCAATATTTGAGGTTCTGAAAGTAAAGGAGAAGATAAAAGGAAATGTGTTAAAATCAATACACATAGACGTATGTTAACCTTAAGCCATAAAATTATAAAGTTTTTGTAACAAATATAATCAAAAGTAAAAAAATTTCATGTAATTTTATTTTAATGTCGAGCAATTTCTCGCACTAGATGCAGCTTCAACCGAGTAATTGTAATAGCGGAAATGATTATCAAATAATTACCAAAGTCAGGAACTACTGCTTAATTTCAATGGTAGGTTAGGTTAGGTTAGAGGACGTGTACTCGTCAATTAAGACAAGTACAGTACCCGGAGGTCGAATTGACCCATTGTACAACGTCCTAGTTTCTCACACCACTTATGTTGTGTGTGTTAATTTTTTTATACATGAGTAGTGGGGCCTACAGTTTAAAGTCGACTCCGAACGACAGATTTTTGAGAAACTTTTTCATGACAATTTTATTTACTCCCAGAGTTTTTGCCAGAAATCTGCTGAGAAGAAGCCGCCGAAGAAATACTTTTTGTCTTGATGTCTGGCATGGGGCTAGAACCCTGGCTTTACGTCTAATAAGCCACCACACTACCTACTAGACTACGGCGACTTCTAATGGAAAAGGTTCTGATTTATTATACAGAAGCCATAACTTATAACGCAAATTTCCTATTTAGTCATGCTTTTGAAACCAAAGTTCCATCACCGCTAAGCAGGAATTGAGAAAGAGTATCGCAATTTCTATCATATGTCAAGGCTTTGGTTTTTGATCCTGTAATATGGTTGAAACTGTCTTCCATTTGTTTTATGTCTTCGTCAATAGATCGTTGCCGCGTTCTTCCCGCTTCAAGGTAAATGAGCTCACATACTACATTAAAGCAGTAAACATGGTAAAAGTAACGACAAAGTTAAATAGGTAGGTTTTAGTGCTTTGCCTCGTTGAAGTTAAAATCTGGTGAAGGAACATTACTACAAAACTCAAGTTTTCCACCAAAAGATAATCAATGTTTACATAATAATTGGTCATTACAACCCTTTAGCTAGGATTAGGACCTAACTTCTCAAACCACTTATGTTGTGTGCATTAATTTCATACATGAGTGGCGGGACCTACAGTTTAAAGTTGATTCCGAACGACAAATTTTTGAGAAACTTTTCATGGCAATTTTATTTACTCTCAGAATTTTTGCCAGAAATCTGCTGAAAGCAAGTCGCCAAAAAAATATTTTATTTCAAATTTCGTTTTGATGTTTGACCTGGGGTTTGAATCGTGGCCTTACTACCTACTAGACTACTGTGTTTACTTCATCAATGTTTACAATACTTTTACCCTTTAGTGTTTCCCTGTCACCCAGCAGAAAAAATTATATCAATAACACAGCCATGCAAATTTGGACTTTTTTGTGCAAATAAGATGGCTCCAGGTGTTTCCGAAGGCATTTTGCGTGCTGAACACGAATCTGGTTTCAAAAACTTTCCATCACGTCAGGTTTTTTTTGAAACCCCTAAAAATAGCGTTTTTGGCCATTTTTGAAACATTGTAGAGCTAAACACTGACGTGCTAGAACAATCGCTATCGTCAGAAATTGACAATTGATCTTTGCTCTTTAAAATGAGCCCAAAGCCAAATTGTTTACATGCACCCTTAAAGTAGGGGGTGGGTTTATGTCAAGGGGTGCAAGAGAAAAAGAAACACATTATGGAGGTCCTTAAAAATTAATCAGATTTACTTGAAAATTGTTACTCCGGGGTTTTTGGGGCCGCTGATTACAGATCTTCATTCAGATTTAAAAAATTCAAAGTGGCGGATCCAATATGGCGGTCAAGTAAATCTGATTAATTTTTATAAACCTCGATGGAAAGTTTTTGAAATCAGATTCGTGTTCAGCGCAGAAAAGGCCTTTGGAAACACCTGGAGCCATCTTATTTGCAAAACCCATGCAGGGCTGTGTAATCAATAGCAAAAAAATGTCAGGGAAAGGACATTTTTCTAGAGGAATTTCTTTTCTATCGACAACAGTTGGCAACCCTATTATACTAGAACAATCATCTGGTTAACTGGAGGAAATTTGATTTATAAAAGTGAAAGGGAGACAATGAAAAAACGAAAAGGGAATAATATGGAAATGCTGTGTAAAAACTTTCTCTACCTTAGGAGAGTATAACTATCATTTGAGGGTCACAAAAAGGTCTTCTGTCAAATGAAACCAATAAAGCTAATAATAGATCTCTAATAATAAAATTCAAAAGATTTAATACCCAATAAATCTTCTTCTGTTGAGACAACAAAACAAAAAATTTATATCTACTTATCTACTAAAGGCCAGAGAATCATAACGATTAGGAAGCTAAAGAGAGCATAGCTCAGACAGCAGAAGATAGGTTGGAGTGATAGCTTTGATACCAAAAGCTCACTTGAGCTCGCGTAGTGGTCCTTTGTGCAGACAGCAGAAGTTCTTATCAGAATTATTTGGAACATTGGAAGAAATATTGGCGTAAGTGTAATACAATGCATGAGAGGGGCATAACATTGAATATGAATTAATGATGTTGCGAAAATAGATATTTTCCGAACAAAATAAAATACTGCAATTAATTTTTTGGATAAGGCGTAAAGATCAATATGCATATAAAGTATTTTTTGTATAAAAGCTGCAATAAATTCACGCCGAACGCCAAACAATACAATGAAATAGAAGTTCAAGTTGAAGGCATTTAAAATTAAATAAAATTATTCAAGTTATTTAAATTAGTTTAATTTGCGCTGGTATTGCATATGCCTGCAATACAAATCATTGCTTAAAAATCTATTGAAAAAACACAATTAACTTGCGTAAGTTAAATATTATATTTGCCAGTTGTAATGATTAAAAACATAACATTTTAGTACTCGTATAATTCATTTGTAACAATTACATTCAGTGTCACAGCTAAATACCAAAATTTTTGGCACACCTTTGTTACGAAGTGTGCTTTGCAAGTCGACTTAAATTGCTTATTCTGCTGACTAAACTCGTCGTTAGAATAGCAATGAATAATTTATGAACACAATATTGATAAACTTGTTTGAAATATTCTTTGCACATGATCTTTTGACTTTAATTGATTAGAAAACAAAGCAATGCAGCTTAAAATCGAAAACGAAATAAAATATTTATTTCTAAAGAAAGGAAATAAAAAGAAGACTAGTTTTTAAATTTCAAAAACCTGTGCAAAAAGCACATTTCATTTTGATGTTCAATATGGCAATATAATATAGAATGTAGCAGATATACTACAATACGTGTCTGATGAAATTAATTCTGTATAATACATACAATGGACAGCAAAATTCTTAGTACGGCTATATATTTTTACAAAAAAAGTCCCCACAGGCTTAATACTCTTGCACAAAGTCCCGATATGACTTTGTAGAGAGTATTTAGAAGATCATTTGAAAGAACGGTTACGTAATCGCTAAACGTCAAACAAAAGTCAAACGAAAAACTTGCTCATATTACCGCTATAAAACACTAAACAAAACTTGTACATTCAATTACAAATGGGTTAAATGGAAAGCTTGTCCTTAAGGGATATTCTACTAAGGATACAAGGGATAAAATTTTCATATATTAGACCTTTGAATTTTAAACTTACTCAGGGTTCTCCTTGGGGATACATATGGAGTCACCTGAAACTTTTCCTTATTTTTCTCTTGTTTTATAAAAAAACATTAAAAAATTGTTTGTTTTATAATAAAAAAATTGTATACAAACTTTTGGCTAAAATTCATGAAATTTCTAAAATATATTGCCGTACTAAGACTTTTGCTATCCACTGTATGTACATGCTATGGGGTTAGAAGAGGTGATACAATTTAAATGTAAAACCGTTCAAAACTATTTGCTTACAATTTCAATTTTTTTTTTCAAATTGATGAACATTTTTGCATTTAAATACAACGAAACAAATGTATACCGAGGCTTATCACTTGAAATAAATTCAAGTAGACTTTCATAAATAAATCATTTTATAGAATTCCGTAACTACAAACAAAATCAGAACATTTTATTCCAAATTCATATAATAATGCAATAAAAAATAAAATATTTGTTAAGGAAATATTTATACAACGATGTTTTGTCATTAATTGGTATTTTTTTTCTTAGGTTCAAAGTCCAAAGAATATTTTGCAAAACCACGTATGTATGCATTTGGAAAAATAGAACTAAAAAGATACGTCGTAATTGCTGGCAGTTACCATTTAAGAATGAAAACATGCATAAGAGATTAAAACTAGAATTGAAAATAAAATTGAATTGAAAATATTTTTAATGATTCAAATTAACCTTACAAAACAATCCCTACATACATATGTATGTTAAAACAGTTTGTTGAATTATCAAACAAAAATTTGTTGGTGAAATTTCAATGAAACATTTTTCTGGAATATATACATTTTTAAACAAAATTAAAAAAAAAAATAAACGCAATGACCTACTCCTATTCTACCAACTCAATTTCGCATTTGTTTATTTCAACAAAAAATTCTTATCAATTGTTGCTGACTGCTAATTGATAATAAAAAAAAACTGCACCAATCACTGGAAAACTAAAAAATAAGCACTTAACTACACTCAACGCCTTTGAATCTGCTTACATATGCAATTTTTTTTTATTAAATTAAACTCCCTAGAAAACAGCATATTTATGAGATACTGTAAACAAATGACGATTCTCTCGCAATGGTAAGACGATAAATCAGCCACGAACGAATGAAAACAAAGGAGGTTAACTATTATTACGTACAGGCTCTCCATGTCAAGTCCAGGCAGAATTTTAAAATAGCAATGTAAGTGTACTTCGATAACATGGATTTACTTTTCGTAAGTCTCTTCATGAAATAAGTAAAAGAATATCTTCTTAGTAGGCCTCAATACTTGAAATATCACTACATTCAGTATGGCGAATGTATTGCACGTGTGACTTCAGATAGTCTTATCAGTTATTTAAAAAATATTGACAGCTTGCCCGCTACTCGAGGATTATAAACATATTAAAAGGGATTTTTATTATTTAAAGTAAGTCGTAAGGGGACAAATAGCTTTCAAGTGAGAAATTTTATGGTGGACCAATCTAATTTGGAAAAAAGGGGACAAATAGTCTCCAAGTTAAAACTTTAATGGTGGACCAATCTAATTTTGCAAAAACAGAGGCTTTAGATTTAAGTTATGTTATGTTTGTGTTTGCTATCAATTGCCCAGCTATCAAACATTGCGCAAACGTGTGCACAAATGACAGCATGGCAGCTGCATTTCTATTGGCTTATAATTCCGAGCAGCTTTAATTGTAAAATGCTTGAAAAAACTAAAGGTGTTACATTAGTTAAGTTTATTATGCGCATAATTTAACATCAACGGAACCTTTGATATGCGTATTCTTGTTTTTTCAATTTTAGGGTTGCCAACTTCCCAAAAATATTGCCATGGAAAGTTTATCAAATATCTGTCGTCCTGCCACTCATGTATAAAATTAACACACACAATATTGGTGGTGTGAGAAGATAGGTCGTAATCCTGACTGAAGGACCAATTACACAACCCTGCAAATTTGGACTTTTTGTGTGCAAATAAGATGGCTCCAGGTGTTTCCGAGGGCATTTTGCGCGCTAAACACGAATCTGGTATCTAAAACTTTCCATCATGTCAGGTTTTCGAGAAAAAGGGGGTACTCGGTGCTTTTTGGGGTCGCTGATTACAAAAAACTCTGCGAGTAAATAAAATTGTCATGAAGCCGTTCAGAGTCGACTTTAAACTGTAGGTCCCGCCAGTCATGTATAAAAATACTGCACACAACATAAGTGGTGTGAGAAGCTAGGTCTAAATCCTGACTGAAGGGTTGTAATGGCCAGTTATGTATATGCATATGTAACAATTTTCAAGTAAATCTGATTAATTTTTATAAACCTCGACCGCCATATTGGATTCGCCATTTTGAAATTTTTAAATCTGAAAGAACATCTGTGATCAGCTACCCCAAAAACCCCTGAGTAACAATTTTCAAGTAATTCTGATTAATTTTTAAGGACTACCGTAATGTGTTTCTTTTTCTCTTGCACCCCTTGACATAAACCCACCCACTACTTTAAGAGTGCATGCAAACAATTTGGCATTTTAAAAATACGAAATTTTCTCCTTTCGGTTTCTTAAAGTTAATCATACGAATTGAAGTTGATAAAAAAAACTGCAACAAAATGTCGTGGATTGGAAAACCTTTCTAAGAGACAAACTACGTCATCTAATCCTAAGTACTATCATTCTTGATATGCTGCCTAGTACAGTGAGTACCGCGATTACGGCTTAGCTTCTCATGTCATTTTTATTTTGTAATGATTTTATCTATTAAAGATGGGATGTACAATTTTTGGTAGACTTTAGTTGACTCAGAAAAACAACTTTGAGTCCGTTCTTTATCGCCATTAGTTACTCTCAATGCTTTTACTAGAAGATTGGAGCTACCGAAGGAATAATTTTGCATATTTCTACTTTTTTTCAAGAATTAAGATATCGCCTGGTAAGCTAATACACTCTAAGCTATGGTGGATTGTGCAAATACCTAAATAAACTTCAAAATTCTAAAATACAACAAATGTTTCTGTATTTTAGCCTCTTAAAATGTGGTTAAAAAACCTTCCAACTTCTATTAATTACTTTTAAATAAATTTTAAAATTAAATTAAATTCAATTCATTCGTTAGGTTGCATTCGTTTATTTTAAGCATGAAAAACTTTGTTGAATATTTCATATGATACCAAATGAAAATTCGTGTCATTTAGGTTAGGGGGGCTTTTCTGTTCCATACTCAATATAACATTTCATTTTCAATTCTAGTATGTACACACATTCAGTTCGAATGCTCAATTATGTAAATGAATGTACAGGGAGAATGGATTCATGTTTTTTTGTTTTCATGTTCCCATGTGAATTTGACCATTCTGACGATACTATTTATTTATTTATGGTTTCAATTTTCTTATCAATTAACAAAACAAGAAAGCAAAATAAAAAAAACAAAAAACCAAGAAATATTATTAATCGTATAAGTAAGTTATATTGGACATACTCGTACATACGTGGTGGTCAATTAGATTCGTGTACACGATATATTTCTCTTACCCCACAAAAGCAACAACAGGTTAAATGAAAATACAATTCCACATAAATTTTACAATGTCGTTCGATGTTTGTCTTTATGGGGTTTCATTAGGTCTTTAATCATTATTTTTAATGGTTGATAAAGAAAACTTTTTATTTTTTAAATTTATTTTCAGTGCTTTCTTTAATAAATTGCTCTTTCAAGTTTTTGCGCAAGGTTACAACATGAAAATTATAAAATAAAAAGTTTATTGTACTTTACGCTTGATAAAATTGATTACGGCGGTTATGGTTAAAACATTTAAATATGTTCACAAGTTTGTATGAAAATAAATTTCAATTGAAGTTAATGTTAAGATAATACGTTTAAGACGTATAATAATTTGATTAAGATAAAGATCTAGTTGGATATGTGTTAAGGCTAGTATATCTACGTTTATGATTCCACGTGATAAAATAAAGGAGACATTTTAATTCTTTAAAGTAAGAAAAATACTGCAGTCCTACAAAAATAACTTGCTGGGTATGCCCATGTTTATAGAATCCCTTGAGATACAGGTTGTTTCAATTAAAATTCTCTGTTAACAATGTCAGTATTTTTGTTTGTGTCTTACATGCATATGTACATACATAATTAGTCAGTACAACCCTTCAGTTAGGATTACAACCTAACTTCTTCAACATCACTTATGTAGTGTGTGTTAATTTTATACTTGAGTGGTGGGGCCTTCAGTTTAAAGTCGACTACGAACGACAGATTTTTTGAGAAACTTTTCATGACAATTTTTTTAGCTAAAAATATGCTGAGAAGCAGTCCCAGAAGAAATATATTTTTTTCGTATTTCGTTTTGTTTGAGATGTCTGACCTGGGGTTTAAACTGAGGCCTCATGTGATGTTTCTTCTATGTGTTAGAAATCCAGCGATTCATAAATAAAGAATGTGTTATCGTTACTAAATTGTGCAGTTCCTTCCCTGATCAACTTCTTCGATCGTTTTAGTTAGTACAGAGACTACGTTTACCAGTGGCGTCACAATGGGTCGCTCAAGGAGGTTTGTTAAACAAAGCTACGACTCCAACCTACCTACCTATCTATCATTGCTAAAAAGTTTGACAAATTTTTACACCAGTCGTCTGGAGTAATGGGGTACAGTGCAATAGTGCACATGCTTTCTTCATGGTTAAGATTTTCGCACTCAGATGTTAAAAAGTTCATGCTGATAATGCAGGTTGGTCTCAACTGAGAAAATATTGAATCCAACAACAACAATTAGTCTTGGAGCCATACCACTACACCCCTATTATGACGATTGATATTTTTGATTTGGTTTTGAAATGTTTTTCCATATTTTGCTGCGTTCGAGATGTCTGGGCTGGTGTTTGAATCATGGCCTCACGTCTAAAAAACCAACACACTGCCTACTAGACTAAGGCGTGTCCTTTGTCATCACAAGCCCTCGAAAACCACGACATCCAAGATCGACCATACATATGTCACAGTTTGCGTGTCACATGTCACATGCGCTTACATATACGTCTTACACCAAACAGGCACTCACGGCTCTCGAAGACCACGACGACCAAGGTAGGCCATACAAATATAACAGTCTGCGTGTCACATGCCTCATGTGTTTACATATTCTTTAACACGAAACTGGCAGACACGTTACTGCCTGGAACTACATTTCTCATTGTATCCTAACGAAGAATAACAATTTGATCAATCTACAATAATATTCCGGGAAAACTTTCAGATGGATTACTTGCTATGACTGATTGTTGTACTTCTAAACTGTGGTAAAAGGTTGAAGGTAGAAATACCTTGACGCAGGAAGTTAAGTTGGTCACAATTTAAAATGTAACGATATCGCTATTAAAAGAAGTAAGATACCCTACATTGGCAAAAAGATGTAGAAAAATAATAAAAACAGAACTGGGTATATGGTGACTGATTCATCCTTTGATAACATTGAAATTTTTTCAGTGCGGCTTTAAACTGAGAAGTAATAATCAAGAGTAAAATAAAAATTTTGGTTAAAACCACACAGAAAGAAAAAATACAAAATGATAAGAACAATTTCCAGGGATTATCTTAACACAGAGTTACTGTATGAGACCTTTTGATATTTTTTTTATTATAAAAATAATTTTTAAATATTTTTCCCAACAACTTTTATTGAAGACTTTTGCTTGAAAACGGAATTTTCATAAACATAACATATTTTCATTTTAAATAATTGTTTACAATGATCAAAGTATAGAGTTTCCAAGGTATATATAAATAACTTACTTGTATCCGGAAAGTATATTAAGTAGAGTACTTTTACCGGCACCTGATGGTCCCATAATGGCAGTAAGCTCACCCGAACGCAAGCGGCCACTGACTCCCTTGAGTATAGTTTTGGCATCTGCAAGAGAAAAAGAAAATTGAAAAATTATTAAAAAACAGTTCGAGTTGTATTTGTTATTATAAACAAAATATAAAAGAATAAAATATTTTGTGTCCAGAATTAAGATTGCCAAACATGCATATCCAGTACAACATTATTTTGTTGAAGGTAACATGAATTCGAATCTGATGGTATTGCTTCACAAGTACAATTTTGGAACAAATTTTTTTGTACTGTTAAAAAAAACTTGATAAGCTTCAAAAAAAGCCTTTAAGCTTATGAGTTTCTAGTTGAGTTTACCTTTTAAAAGTCTTTAAGAAGATAAAGACATAAAATGTTGATTACAAGTCACCATTTAGTAACTACATGTGCAGAATAAAAAAAACAAAAGCCCAGAAATGTTTCATTTTGTTCAGTTTTATGTTGTTTTTTTGGTACTTGGGCTACAGCAATTGCTAAATTTGGCTAAAAACTACATGGTTATACAAGTATATTAAGTTTATATAATTAAGGCCTTAACGCTTCAAAACACTGTTTGTATGCACAATGGTACGGTAATGAAATGATACGATACATGATAGAGTGCATGAAAAACTGCTCGACCTTGTCAAAACTACACAAATAGCAACAATGAATTACACACCAAAATTAAAAAGTTGAAATTAAATTTTCCTTAATACCGTAACGAAAAAAATATTTAAAAAATAAAAAACATGATTAAGTAATTAAAACAAAATCACTGTTTAAACTGTTTTTGATTGAAAGTCGTCATGTAATCTGGTTTAAAACTAAATTGTAAACCCATTTTAATGGTTCAAAATTAAAATTTTTTAATGTTTTTTTTTTTAATAATTTTAATGACCTAAAATAATAACAAAAGCCACCATTTATTGCAAAATATTAAAAATTATAATAATAGTTTATAATTAAAATGTTTAACCTAAACTGGTGAGTTTGTTAAATTTTATTGTAGAAAATAAAAACATTTTTTTTATTTGGTCAAAAAAAAACATTAACCTTCGTATTCACAAAAGTAAACGTAATAAAATTCTGCGGCTTGTATATGGTTTCAGATTTTGCATTTATTTTATCAAACAATTCGAGAAAGAATTCGATGCGAAGAAATCTAATTTAAAATTCTTCAACAAACTATTAAAATCCTACGCTAATAAGAAGAAGAATAATGTTATTCAAGGATTTTATACATCAGCACAGGTATTATGTGGCATGTGTTAAAACATTAGAATAGTTTATTGGCGTTATAAGGTTTATTAGTATGAAAATTGCAAATAAAATCAATTGGTCTGAAGCTAGACTTATTCAGAAAGACAGTAAAAATGTTATTTGAGTTAAAAAATTTTAAAATTTTCAAAATATTTTGCTACACAGCAGTATGTGTTGAGTATACATTAGGCTCGTAACAATGCGGGTAAGGGATAAATGGATAGTACTTGACCTACAGTTAGTCTCTAATGGCTCTGCTATGAACAACAACTGAACTTCAGTTGCATTGTCGAAATAATTTTTTTGTGAATTATGAAATCTTTAAGTGTTGGTTGTCAGTTGAAGTTCAGCTGCTATCGCTACACATATTCTATTCATTCCTCCGTTTATCATGAAAACCTGGCAATAGAGGCAGTAATTCTATATGTTAATTGAGTGAAAGAGCCAGTATTTTTAAAAACAATTTCAGCAAGTTTATCATCAATATCTCTTCAACTAATAACAATGTTACGACAATGCCTACATACATACATAATTGGCCATTACAACCCTTCAGTCAGGATTAAGGCCTAGCTTCTCACACCACCCATGTTGTGTGCGTTAATTTTATACGTGAGTGGCGGGTCCTACAGTTTAACGTCGACTCTGAACTACAGATTTTTTGAGGAACTTTTTCATGGCAATTTTATTTACTCTCAGAGTTTTTGCCAGATATCTTCTGAGAGGAAGTCGCCGAAGAAATATTTCTTCATATTTCGTTTTGATGTCTGACCTGGGGTTCGACCCCGGGCTTTACGTCTAATCAGCCAACACATTACCTACTAGACTACGGCAACTACAATGCCTAATAAAATCATTAGACTTGCACTTGAATATTTATGAGTACGTATTCCGATCACCATACGTTAATTTTGTATTCAAAGCTTGTATTGAAAATCAAACTCTCCTCTTAATTCAATAAAAAAGGGTTCTAGAATAACAGAGTTGCCATCTGTCATTCCATAGAATTATAGCTATTATTTGGATATCTAGATAACATAGCTAAAGAAACTAAACTAAAAGCCTAGTCGGAAGTGTGGGCTAAATTTTGTATAGAATACTAGAGGACAATGACACAATGGTCTTAATTATTAGAATATTCTGAGGCGAACCAGATATCAATAAAAGCCCAAATTTGGTGAAGACTGTGAGATAAGAAAGAAGTCTTAGGGACACGGTATAGCTACATTTGATGGCAATGATGTTGTGAATAACGATATACAGTAAACATATAGAATATACCGATGTTATGGAACAGTTTTCATCCAATTGAGCCATTGTCCTAGTTTCTCACACCACTTATGTTGTGTGTGTTAATTTTTTATACATGTGTAGTGGGACCTATAGTTTAAAGTCGACTTCGAACGACAGATGTTTGAGAAACTTTTTCATGGCAATTATTTACTAGAATACTTTTTGTATTTTGGCTTGATGTCTGGCCTGGGGTCAAACCCTGGCTTTACGTCTAATAAGCCAACACACTACCTACTAGATTACGGCGACTTCAATAACATTTTATCAAATATTTTCCAGCTGATTTTTTGTTTATGAACTTTACGCGATTAGTATCCGGTTTAGGCATGCGAGCATATGCCATAGGAGAGGATGTTGCTATGTTGGTTATCTGCCCTTATCTTACCTACCCAAAGCCTAAGGCTATTGTATTTAAAGTAAGACTCTGAAGTCGCTGTAGTCTAGTAGGTAGTGTGTTGGTTTATTAGACGTAAGGCCACGGTTCAAATCCCAGGTCAGACATCAAAACGATAATATGAAAAAACATTACCACGGCGACTTCCTCTCAGCAGATTTCTGGCTAAATGTCTGAGAGTTAATAAAATAGTTATGAAAATTTCTCAAAAAATCTGTCGTTCGGATTGGACTTTAAACTGTAGGTCCAGCCACTCATGTATAAAATTAACACACACAACATAAGTGGTGTGAGAAGCTAGGTCGTAATCCAGGCTAAAGTGGTGAAATGACCAATTAAGTAAGTAAGTAATTATCCAGATGCTCTAAAGCATAAAGGCAGTAGCAAAGTTCTTGTAAAGTATGAGCAATTAGGGCTGTCTTTAAGCATCTACCCAGCTTGTGATTATTTGATCAGATTTGATCCATCGGATATCTAGTGTGTTATCTCATTGAAGTTTTCCATAAATTAAATTTCTTGAAGACATGACAGACGTTTGGATATTTCATTAACACCTAAATAAATAAATCAAATAATATGTAACACAATAGGTAAATATAAGCTGGTTTCCGTATTACATGGTAAGCAAAGCAAAAAGTTTTCTATGCTAATATGTTCACATATGTATATTACAATAACAAAATAATTATTACAAACGGCTTGTATGTGATCATAAATTCTCACGTGTTTTATATTTATTAAGCCGGCCTGTTTGACAACCACAAGGTATTCAAAGGCAATAATTTACATGTTTTGAACGACATAACTCAGCCCCAAAAGCGTACATACCATGCATATAGACTTTCTTATAAATGTGCAAACCATTCACAAACCAAGTTGAAATAGTTTTTGTTTTTTTTTTTTAATACAATTTGTATTGCTCATGGGTATTTAAGCGACTTTAAGCAGTTAACAACGGCAATCTTCTTCAACACAATACCTAAGAGCCATTGTTAAATTATCGTAATTATTGCCATCGACATTGTCATTATTTAAGCCAAACATACGGGACACATGCATATATGTATAGTTTGTGTACGTGTTCGAAATCGTCATCGTCATCGTCATCAATATCATCATTTGTTTGTCGATACCGTCTGTGATAGTTGCTTTTGTCCAACCACTTCCGTATTTGTGCTAAAAAGTGTAAAAAATAAAATTTTTTTTTGGTTGTTTGTATTTGGTCTGACTAGTTGTCTGGTCTGGTATTATTAACAATTTTTGTAGGTGCTTTAATATTTCTTTCTTTCGTTGTTTGTTAAAATTGTTTTTGTTATTTTAGGTTTATAAAATTCAAAATTCAATATTGATTTGTTTAACTATTTTGCATACGTTTGTTTTTACTGAAAGGCCATTCAACCACAATTTTTTTAAGACCATAAACATATGCTAACCACAATCATAGTAATTATCTATACGATGGAAGAGATATTTTCGATTTCGCATATTTCTCGCTAAGCGAGTTTAAACATCTGGTAGTTTCTTAAAAAAGAAGTGGAAATAACTTGATTAATAACATCGTTTTGATGGATGGGGTCACATGGGCAGTAAATAATTGAACATGCCATAATCTACTAGATTAAGGTGTCTTCTTTATCTTTAAAATTCTATCGACAATTCGGTAATTATTTATGACACCCAATTCGAGTGCAATTACTTGCGGTAAGCAAAATCTCAATCTGGTTTAAATGATTTTAAGGAATTTCTATAATTCTTATCTGGTTTATTGTACTTATTAAAACAAAACACTTCGACACAAAGTTAATTAAATTTCACTCCTTTAAACACATTAATAAATATATTATTCTTGAGTTTTAAGCACAATATCATTTAAGCTCTCTCCAAACGGTTGCCAGGGTTACGGTTATGACTGGAAAATATAAGAGGATCAAAAGAATTTATTGCGAACCCATACCACAGCTGTCAGTGCTCGTATGCTGTACAAGTTGGCTAACCAACCGGAAGGTTTGAAGTCGCCGTAGTCTAGTAGGTAGTGTGTTGGCTTATTAGACGCAAAGCCTGGGTTCGAGCCCCAGGCCAGGCATCAAAGAGAAAATACAAAAAGTATATTTTCGGCGACTTCCTCTCAGTAGATTTTTGGCAAAAACTGTGAGAGTAAAATAAAAATTTCCATGAAAAGTTTCTCAATAAATAGAAATCTGTCGTTCGGAGTCGACTTTAAACTGTAGGTCCCACCACTAATGTATAAAAATTAACACACACAACATAAGTGGTGTGAGAAACTAGGATGTTGTACAATGGGTAAATTCGACCTCCGGGTACTGTACTTGTCTTAATTGACAAGTACACGTCCTCTAACCTAACCTAACCTAAGTGCTGTGAGAAACTAGGTTGTAATCCTAACTGAAGGATTGTAATGGGCAATTATGTGTGTAGAAATTTTAATAAAACTTTTAGGAAAACTAGACATAGTTATGAGAACGGGTCTGAAGGACTTCTAAAGGACTTGACTAGTAGTAGACATTTTTAGAAGAAGATATTTTAAAGTTAAAAGCATAGCACATCCGAGAAGTAGTGTTTTGTATGACAGGGTGGTGTTATGATGGATTATATTTCGTATACTAATCTTTTTTTTTTTTGGAAAAGGTTTCCTTTACTAAACATAAAATTTATTACGCCCTTATTGAAAAATGTTCAATTTAAACATGCTTTTTTTCTAAACAAGGCTTAAAGAATACAGACATGAACGACGTACTAAAATAGAATTTTAAAAAACAATTTATAACTTTTGCTTTTATTTGAACATGACACAAAATAAATTGTAATTATTCTTTGTCTGATTCACATGTGTAGATTAATTAATATTTTAGGCACAACCTAATTTAATTATTTGTTTTGCTTTGTTTCAAATTGTTTTACGTATACTCGTACTGTACGAGTAATCTATGGAATTGTGTTTGTATTTTTATTTGCAGATGTTCTATGGAAAAATTCTTGTGACCTGACTTTAAGCACGTTTTCAATTAAATGGATAAATACCACGATTTATAAAATTTTGAATCAGGGTTTTGTACAATTTATAATAAAAAAATTAAGAAATTGTGTTATTATGGAAGAAGTTGTAGGTTTAAATAAATATAAGGAATTACGAGAATAGGGGACACACAAAGATCAAATTACATTAATAAAACTACTTAGGAAGATTCGGAAATTAACGAAAAGAAATTAATTACAATAACAAATCAACATTCAGTTCTAGAAGTTACCAAACCGAAAATAAATGAAGTGTATATTTGTATTTGATTGCAAAATTTATTTAAAAATTGCAAAAAATAATCGTTAAACAAAATTTAAATGTAATAATACCTTGAGCTGATATTCTGTACCTTTTATTTTATTTTTTTATATTTTTTGCCTATGTAAATATTCCTTGCAGGCAATTTAGTAATGTTAAAAATATCAATTTTAAAAAACTATGGATTTAAAAATATAATTACATTATTTTTTATAACATTATTCGATGAAGAAAAATCTATTAGCATATTTATTATTATTAGAATTTATTAAATTCTTTACACATTCTCCTTATTGGATCAGCACCAGCGTAGTTGGATCTAAAAAATTGTATTGATAATGGGGAAAATTGACGTGACGGACGTTGAGGAGCATTAAACGTGATATTATGGATTAAATAACTGGAGCCTATATCACTAGTAATTACATTGAATATGAACGAGATATTTAACATAGTTCTGCGGCTTTTAAGTGTCGGAAGTTTGATTAATGCTAGTCTGGCAGAATAAGAAAGTAAACTTGTGGGATTAAAATTCAGTCTTCGGAGGCAAAACATCAGAATATTTATAATATTTTTTATATAGAGGATCCCATATTATGGATCCATACTCGAGTATAATCCTTACAAGAGATGTGTGGAGCAATTTAGTAACATAAGGATCGTTAAATTCTTTTGCCCACCGTTTTATAAAACCAAGTACGCTTCTAACTTTATTTACTGTCATAGTTATGTGCGGAATAAAATTTAGTTTGGTATCAAGTAGAACTCCTAGATCCAGGAAGTTATCTACAAGCTCAAGCTCGTATCCATCAAAAGCATAGTTTGCAGAAATCGGATTCTTTCTTACAAATCTCATGTATTTACATTTTTTGAGATTAAGCTGCATTAGATTCAAATTACACCATAAATGAAACGAATTTAGGTCATTTTGAAGATGTTTCTGATCGGAACTTTGGCGATAACTTAAGAAAATTTTTACGTCATCAGCGTACATTAGGATATTGGAATAGTGAATCGTTTCAGGTAAGTCGTTAATAAACTATGAAAACAGAAGCGGTCCAAGATGGCTACCCTGAGGTACACCAGAAAGGAGATCAATACTTCTGGAGCAGCAGTTTTTAAAAAGTACGGTTTGTTTTCTGTTAGTTAAATATGAGTAAATCCCTTTTAAACTAAGATCAGAAAATCCCATTAAATAAAGTTTCTTCCTCAAAAGTATATGATGGACTTTATCGAAGGCCATGCTGAAATCCGTGTAGATAACGTCTGTTTGTTGCTGATGAAAAAATCCTCGATAAACAACTGTTGCGAGATGAAGCAGGTTTGTTGTAGTAGAACACTTCTTTCTTAAACCGTGCTGATAAGGAGATATCAAGTTAGAAACTTGATAACATAAATCATCTGTAACCATTTATTTCCTGATTTGAACAAAGGAATAATGAATGAATCCTTCCAAACATTAGGAAAACAACCACATATAATCGATTTATTAAATAAGTATGATAGTGGAACAGCTATAGCGTCGGCACAATTAATTAAGATGCTACTAGGAATGTTATCAGGTCCAAAGTTATAGGAGAACTTTAGTTTTCTCAATTCCATAGAAATAGTAGGAACGTTGATTAAATATATTGACACTGCGGAATTTGTATTTATTTTAATGGGATAATCAATGGAATCATTATAAGTTGCATCCGAATAAGTTGTGGAAAAGAAGTTGGCAAATAAATTGCTTATAATGCTGTCATCACTAGATTCAATCTGCTGAAATTTAATTAATTTAATTTATCATTTTGTTGAACTACAAATATTTGTAAAGAAATGCAATTTGCATGTTTAAAAATGAAAATATTTTCATGAATAAATGAAATCACATTTAGCTGTTCATGTTTAAAGGGGCCACTGAACTTTTTGATTAATAACAATGATAATGGTGTGATATTGATTAAAAATTTATGTGATTATTTAGCAACTTTTATTGAACAGAGAGACAATAAGCAATAATAATAGCTTATACTTGTATTGTAAATGCATACATATTTAGAATATAATGATGATCTTAATATTTTATAAAATTTAATGCTTTGTAAAGCCATTAAACGAGTTATTGACATCTATTCAAACAAAACTGTTGTAATATTTTATCGGAAATTTTTTAAATCGAAATATTTATGGAAATTCTTCATTGGCTTTAATTTATAAGCATTTTTTGTATTCTGCATTCTTTAGTCTTGTTGACAACCTTTAAACTAAATTAATGCACTATAGGGTATGCCATTGTTGGATTTCAATTTTAAAATAATATTTTGAAAGAAAATTGATCATTCCAATACCCATAATCATTTACGAAATTTCTAAAAGTAAACCATTGTTTAACTGACCCTTTAAAAAAGTTCCTTGGCAGACAGCCGTTGAAATATTTGATTTTTTTTTAAACAAAATTCATAAATATTTATGGCCTGAAACTAAAATAGGCGCTTAATGGCAGGCAGACATTATATATTTTATTGAAATTTGAACACCTAATTTCCGTGTTCAAAACATGACACTCGTAAGTGGTTGGTGGTATCATGAACACGAAAAACAAAAAAAATTTAAACATCTATCAACAATATTATGCAGGTTGTAAACTAGATTTGTTCCGTTCATTTGTTTCTATTGTAAGAAAATAAATATTAAATAATGCAAGATCTTTCAAGTTCAAGTTTATATTTAGAAAAACTTCAAAATGGCTGGTTATCCCTTTCATCTCGTAAACGAATCCATTTACATCGTCACTGGTAGCTCCAATTCGAATGGAACTGCAGGTAGTAGAATCTTTTCGGAATCAAAGGGCATAGATCAACCAATAAGCCTACCGGATCACAAAGTTGTTTTTTAATCGGAGAGTCAACAATATAAGGTGTGGTAAGGAATATTAATTACGCAAAATATCTGCAGAAGGGATAGTACCAACTTCCTGATAGCCAGTCAAGATACTGGGTTTCAATTTACTGAGCTTCAAAACGGAATATAGCTGACGTAGACATCTCAACGAGATAAAGGAATGTTATGATCTTCATCTCACATCGATACCGGACAACAGCGATGTTGCTATTGCAGGCAACTGTAGAGTAGATCAACTAGCCAGTTGGTACACCACCATTAAACTATTCAACGAATTCTTTATTTTGAGAACCCCTTTAAAGACCTGCCAGCTTATAATAAACGATAGAGCTGTGGATTCTATCAACGACATATATACGGCTTCGAATATCGAAGAAAGGCCCATCTGGCTAAAACTGGATACATGCCACACAAAAACTCTGCTTACACTCGAAAGGAGCACGCTCAGCATGGTTATTATTAGCATTACAGTGCATTGCATTATGAGCACTCAGGCAAGATGCATTGGTCTTACATGCTTGGCAAATGACTTTTGCAGGAGTTGTAGGGATAAGGAAGAAGTATTATTGTGCATTGCATTATGATCACTCAGGCAAGACGCATTGGTCTCACACATTTCGCAAATGACTTCTGCAGGAGTTGTAGGGATAAGGAAGAAGAGGAAACTGTTCTTTTCCTATTGAGTACATAGCCAGCAGTACCTCAAAGCAGATATGTCGTGTGGGGTAATGCAGTTGCAGGTGAGCTGGCAAGAGAAGTAGATTGGTGATGAGATCGGTGAGAACAGATTGGACTTGCTAGGCAAACTTCTTCGGACTAGTCGATCAGGTGATGAGACGAAGAGTAGACATTTCGTGGCGGAATGATTATAGACTCTCCAAGCTTATATAGTACAGGTTGGACCGATTTAGAATGAAACGAGTACTGAAACTTTGAGGGCAAGGATCACTAGATCCTACTTTATTTTAATTTAATCTCCGCCGACTACATTGTTAGGGTCTCAGTCTTTGGAGAAACAGCTGATATTGTGTGGGTTTTCAAATTCAATTACAAAGTTATTTGTAATGAAGTTATTTGTAATGAAGCAATGTATTAACAGTACGGTGGGAAATTTGATAAAAAATTTGATATATAAAATACATGTGGGAAGAGTACCGTACTTAAAAGTAAAAAAAACAAAAAAAATTTTGTATTTAAAAATACATACCAACTTTTCTTAATCATTCAATCGTTTATAAAAATATTTGTTTTATTCAATAAATTTATTGAATATTTATAAGTTTTTTTAAAACTTCTATACAAAAATTAACTAAAAATTTTAGTTTCGACTTTTTTATTTTGTTCTTCCACCATCTTTTGAAGTCATCTAAATATTTGTATACAGACATGGTATTTGTTTATTGTATGAGAAATATTTTTTGTTTAATGATTTGTTTGTAAATATTTATTAACATATTCATTTTAGTGTTAAGAGGTTCTACTAATATTTGCAAAACTTAACTTAACAGCCAGCGTTGTTATCAAGTTTTTTTATATTTTTCAAAACATTTAATGATTAACCGCCGCTACAGATGCTCACACAAACTACGTTGTCCCATCGAAAATGCTGAATACAAATTTGTTTAAATCTCCATTTAAGCATAAACAATTCGTAAACTACTGTAAATAACTATTGGAAAAATTATTATTTGTTATTAGAATAGAATATAGACGGCTTGGCTTGGAATAATAACCATTTGGCTCCCTAAAAAAATGTTTTTTAAATGTGAAAGTGTTTGTGGAAACTCAAACAGGTTATAATGTTTATAAAGAACTGTATCCAGTTCTCTAATTAACTTTTAAATACTCTAATGACTCAAAGACTGTTTATTTAATTTTTTGTTTATAGAAATTCAATTGGTTGTTGTTGTGTTCTTTTATAATGAACTTTTATTTAACGCATGTGATCCAAAAAGAAAGTGTAGCTGACGGAATTAATAACAGTTTAATTTTATTTTTCCTTTTTAGGTTAGAAGATAATTTGTTTTGGAATGCTTCAGCTATTATTCAAGAAAATTGAAAAAAAAACCAAATCAGAAATGCCAACGAATACGAAAACCAATGTTGCTTTAATTGCGTATCGAATCCCAGATTACGCCCAATAACTATACATTTGATGTTGCCAGTGGATTTGTTTTTCTTGGTTCTGTCGTTACCAGCAAAAACGATATCAGCCTGGAGATTAAGCATAAGATCACACTGTGCTACTATGGTCTCAATAGGCAACTGAGTGGTAGGGATCTCTCTCGTACGGCGAAACTAATACTCTATAAGTTGCATACCCTGCCCGTGCTTTCTATGACGCATAAGCATGGACGCTATTAGGCACCACTGTGTTAGGCACTGATGCAGCAAACTTGAAAGTATTCGAGAGAAAAGTCTTACCAGTCTCTTAACACTGCAATCTTCTCACACCACTCATGTTTTGTACTGCGAAAAGTACTACGCAAGATCTTCGACGAGTTGGCGATGATTTCCGCATTCGATCCAACAATGCGTTGTGCAGTGTATTAACATCCAGCGGCTATGCTAGATCGCCCATTTCATTCGTATGCTGCGGCGAGATCGATATTTGATACAGGGATTAGTGTGAGTCGGATTAGAAGGTAACTTTGTCTGCGTTGGAAGGATCAAATCATGGAAGCACTGTCATCGGTTAGTATGACTGGCGAAGGCGCACAAGAGGCAGGCCAACTCCCATAAACAAGTGGTTAATGGTGAATTAAGTAGGGAAGTAAGTAAGTATTGCCTAGCTTGTGTCGTCGTTAATTTTACCAATGAGTAGCGGGTCTTAAAGTTCAACGTGTAAGCAAGACTACAGATTTGAGAAGCTTGGTATATAAATTAATGTCAAGATGTCTGGGCTGAAGTTTGAACTGGCAGGCGTGGGACTATCCAACACACTGTTCTTGAGGTTGAGAATCATGGGTGAATTTTTTAGATGTACACTTCATGGGCTTGCATTTATTGTATTGGAATATATCCACAGCAACTCTCATACATACATACACAATTAGTCATTACAACCCTTCAGTCAGGATTACGAACTAGCTTCTCACACCACTTATGTTGTGTGTGTTATGTCAACTCCGAACGAAAGAGATTTTTGAGAAACTTTTTGTGGCATTTTTTATTTACTCTTAGAGTTTTTGCCCAGAAATCTGTTGGTATTTAGCAAACATTTTGTTGTTTTATTTAATAGAATATTCGTAATTTAGACTAAATAAATGCTGAATTATTTTTATTTAAATAATTAAGCTTTCAAAACCATCACTTATAATCTATTTCATATATTTATGCAATTAACGCCATTTTTTTTTTGCAATTTTACAATTAAATTGTTAAACTGTTTAGAATTTCCGTATCAAATATTAATAAAAAAACAAATAAAATGGAAAAAAAGGGTTTAAAGTACACAGTAAAATATCTAATTATTCTAAAAGCGTTTTAAACAATAAAACAATAGATTTCCGATTAATTTTATGATGTATTAGTTGGTGATTGTTTTATACAAAGTTTTTTTTTAAATTCTTAAAAATAAATTGATTAATCATGTTTTTTTTATAAACTCTATAATATATTGTATAATTCTAGACTACAAATGTATTAAACATCTGAAGTGATATGAAATTTCGTACTACTTTTACAAATTCAAGCACAAACAATGCACTTTGTACAATAAATTTACATGATTTTTATATTTTTAAACAAAAAAGTAAGAGAAATAAAATTTCATTTAAAAAAATGGGAAATGATAATATATAAAAAGAGTTAAGAAAAGTAATGAGGACACATGTCATGTCATTTAAGGTATGCGCCTTATTATAACAGATTTATTAAAGTTTTCTTTGTTCTTTAATTATTTTTTTAATTTCTTTTAATTTTATATCAAATGAAGTAATGTTTATTGTTTGCAAAAAACGAAAATGATTTCTTTATTTCATTAGATTACTAGCCAGTTTATATATTAGCCCTTATCAGTTCTAAACAACAACTAATTATGGCGGAAATTTTTCAATAATTAAAATCAAACAGCTGGAGAAAATCGCAAGTAGAAGCCATTTAAAAATTATTAATTTTTAGTTTTAAATTTCTTAAACATAACAAAAGTATAAAAATAAATTGTTTTTATCACCTCATAAAACCATTTTAAAGCATTTTCCAGTCTGAGAACATTCAAAGTAATATATAATAATAATTTAAATTATTAACATTTAATTATATGTACAATTAAATCAAGTGACGTGATCAAACAACTAACTACTAAGTCAGTAAAGATTTCAGAAAATAATTAAAAAAGTATAAAACGAATCAATTAATATAGAATATATAAATACATGTAAACTGGACTTTGATTTGAGAACAGATTAAAAAATATAATATACGTATATATAAAAATAATTATACGCAATTAAGTATAATAATTAGAAAATAAATTTTTTGACAAGTCTCTTGAAATATATTTCCTGAGTATTGTATACAAGTATTTATTTGTTTTTTATATTCTGCCATAAACATTTATAGCAATTAATATAATATAAATATTTTTATTCTGATATTTCTTCTTTTAATTAGGTATACTAATTAAAAAAAATTCCTGTCTAAAGTTTTTAACATTAAAAAATCTTTAAGCTACAGTTCAATTCTTTCTGATGGCGCTTCAGACACTTTTAATATTATTTATAGTTTTCTTAAGATTGTAAAAATATTTCATAATTTTCATTAAATTTAGTTTTTTTTATTAACTTAACTTAACTTTAAGTGGAATTTATTTTATTAAAAGTAAAAAAAAATAAAATCATAAAAAATCAAATGTATGATTCTAGAAGTTGACAAAACGAAAATAAATGTAGTATAAATAGCATGAAGTCGCCGTACTAGTAGTAGGTAGTGTGTTGGCTTATAAGATGTAAGGCCACGGTTTAAACCCAAGTCTAGACGTTCCGAATAATACGAAATAGAAAAAATATTTTTTCGGCTAATTCATCTTAGCAGATTTCTGACAGAAATTCTGTGCGTAAATAAAATTGTCACGAAAAGTTTCTACAAAATCTATCGTTAACTATAGATCCCGCCACTTGTGGATGAAATTAACACACACAATATACACTGGCGAGCAAAAATGGTTATATAATATTAACAAAATATTTTAAATCCAATATTTTTTGTATTTATTGCAGTAAGAAATTGTAAATAAAAAACGTCAGACGTTGAAATGGCCAGCACAAAGTCCGGATTTAAATCCGATCGAGAGGATGCCCTGGTAGTCTAGTGGGTAGTGTGCTAGACTATTAGCGTGTGGGTCGTGGGTTCGATTTCCACCAGAGACTCTGATCTGTGACACTACACCGAGCATATAATCAAGTTACTCCGCTCATATATAATTAGAATATAATTTGTAATTGTATTGTAATTAATAAATAAATAAATAAATAAATAAATCCGATCGAGAATTTGTGGGCAATTGTAAAACGAAAATTGGCACAGTATGAAAACCCTCCAAATAACCTTAACGAATTGTGGCTAAGAATTGAGGCAGAGTGGCAAAGTCAAAAATCTGGCAGAATGCTTACCAAAACGCATTAAATCAGTAATAACGAATAAAGGATTATGGACAAAATACTGAATTTTTCATTTGAAACGAAACGAGCAAAATTGGATAAATGCTACTAAATAATATTTAAGCTGTATTTTATATTTAAAAGGAAATAATTTTACTGAAACGTTTTTGCTTTAATTAGAGGATAGTCTAAATAAAGGTTTAACATATGGATTGTTTTTTTTTTTATTTAAATAAATAAAGTACAAATATAAAGTTTATATTTTTTTTAATATTATATATCATTTTTGCTCGCCAGTGTACATACATAATTGGCCATTCCAACCCTTCAGTCACGATTACGACCTAGTTTCTCACACCACTTATGTTCTGTGTGTTAATTTTATACATGAATGGTGAGACGTATAGTTTAAAGTCGACTGCGAACTACAGATTTTTTTTGCCAGAAGTCTGCTGAGAGGAAGTCGCCGAAGAAATATTTTTTCATATTTAGGTTCTGATGTCTGACCTGAGATTTGAAACTACCTACTAGACTAAGGAAACTTCACATGGGTGGTGTAAAAAGTTAGGTCGTAATCCTGACTAAGGAATTTTATTGACCAATTCTTCTCCCACCACCCATGTTGCGTGTGTTAATTTTATTAACGAGTGGTGGAACCTTCTAAAATCGACTAACGACAGAAAGGGACTTAGAACACCTCTATTAAATTACCAGTTAGGAAATTATACACATTTTTAATGCATTACGAAACTGAACACTTTATTTCAAAACTGAAATATCTTTTGCGGTGTAGTCTCGTCCACCCAAAAAACTGTTCAATACCTTTTTTCAGAGGGAGGTGTTTTTAAGTAACGTCTAAAGGCAACTCTATGAGTCTAGAATTTGATACGGCAGAAGCAATTCCTGTAAAACTGAAAAACTGAAAAAAAAACTGATACGAAGGTAAAGGAACCGTAACTGAATAATAAGATAAAGTAAGAAAAAATATGGACACACACTTTTCCGTAAAGAAACTGAGCTTCAAACTATAATTACTTTGATCTTCATTAAAATTAAAGAAAATAATATTTAAATCTTCCATTTTTTTTCTGGCTAGTGACTAAAAATTAAAGAAAATGACGAAATTCTTTTTCTATTTTGCATATCTGCAGTTTTAATCGCTTTTAAAACTGTCTTAAAAACACTATACTTTTGCATTTTCATAAAAATTTTTGATTTTAAATGCCATTTCTCGAAATTTGCATACAACAACAAAATATTTCTCAATAAAGTTGATAAACAAATCATTAAAAATTCATTTAAATATAAAATAAATATCTTTTGTTTGTCATTAAAATAAAACGTCATTTAATGTCAAGAAAAGAAAAAAAATATATTAAAAAAAATTTAAGAATATCAAATAAGCAGAATAAAATAAAATTTAAAACAAATTTTTGCATAAATTATGCAAAAAAAAGAAAAATTCTTATAAAAATCCAATTTAAATGTGTTTTTAAGCAATTTTTTGTAAATATGGCAATATTGTTTTCTTCTGTGGCTTGAAAAAACTTGACATTCTAGTTAGAACAAAGGGAAAAACCCATGCACAACAAGTCTAAAATAAAAAAAACCAATAAGAACATTTCGAATGAAAGAGAAAATATAAGAACAATGGGTGAATATTCAGGAATATTATTCACCATAGTGGAATGAATGGGAGAGTGATCATTTAAAGAGAACAAATGAAACTTAAAAAAAAAACATAATTAAGAGAAAAGTGAGAATACAACAAAAAAATTAAAAAGCATATGATATACAGAGAAAAGAAAACAACAAAGAAAAATCAAAACAAATGTAAACAGGGTTGATAAATAAGAAATCCAATTACGTACTAAAGAGTTCGCAACATGGTACCATAGTTGGACAAAGAGAAAATCTCATTAAAAATTGCTTATTTTTCAAAGTTTCTTGTGGTTTTTACAACCTAAATTCTGAATTGGATCGAAATGACAAACAGTAACCGAATTGTTTAAAAACCATTGCTTGACGTGTTGCGCTGTACTCTGGATCTTGTTGAAATATGTATTTATGCAGCATAAATATGGCATATTCTCGTTGATATATGGTGGCAGAGCATGTTATAACCTCCCCCATGCTTCAAACTGGCCAGAGTGTTCTTTGAATTAAGTTCTTTCAACTTAAGCCAACGGGAGAGACCCTGTTAACTTTTCTTCCGTAAGAAAAAAATACAATTTCACATCTGCCCGATGGTGGTATTCTTTGTGAACTCTAGTTTCTTTCGAGTTTGCGCTAAAATGGCATCGCTATCGATGGTTTACGGTGTCTACAGGCGGTTTTTTCTTTTTCACCAGAGACTGTAATACGAATATCATTTTCTGATTTGTGTTGTCTTCTTTCGCCGTAGTCTAGTAGGTAGTGTGTTGGCTTATTAGACGTAAAGCCAGGGTTCAAGCCCCAGGCCAGACATCAAAACATAATACAAGTATTTCTACGGCGACTTCCTCTCAGCAGATTTCTGGCAAAAACTCTCAGAGTAAATAAAATTGCTATGAAAATTTTCTCAGAAATCTGTCGTTCGGAGTCGACTGTAAACTGTAGGTCCCACCACTCATGTATAAAATTAACAAACACAACATAAATGGTGTGAGAAACTAGGTCGTAATCCCGACTGAAGGGTTGTAATGACCACTTATGTATGTATGTTGTCTTCTTTCGACCCGCAGACAATCGGTACATCTTCACTTACATCGTAATTGGGTTTCTAAGCTTTTAAGCATATTGGGGTTCCTCCATAATCATTGCCATTCAACCATGCGAGTACTGACATAGCGGGATTTGCCTTTACCACTGTCCTTAATATAGTGCACACTACCAGTGTTGCCAGATTAGTCAATATATTGAAAATATATGGTATCAAAAACGTTTTTGAGCAGGGATATGGAAACCAGATACCGTTTTAGGGAATAAGAACAAAGTTCTGATCAGACTATTGACATTGGCTACAAGAGATTAATAAAAGAACGAAAAAAAGGAAAGAAGTTTCTCTTTTAGCCAACGTTTTCAAAATAGTACCGTTCTTTCATAGTCTTTATGGTACTAAAATTTCGTTTTAATTTAACCATCCATGATGAGAAAATTTATGTAAATTAATTCAATGGAAAAAAAACTCGTTTGTAAGAGTGAAAATACTTTTTTAATGCACATGAAACAAGAAAATTAAAAAAAAAATAAAAAAAATAAAAAAGCAATAAAACAGATCAAAGGTGAAATTTTAAAACAATTTTTACAAAGAAATTCATAAAATAAACCTAAAGTGGTATAATAAAAAGAAATGAATACTTACTGCTACTGCTGCCTTCCTTGACTCTGTAGGTGAGATTGTGAAATGACAAATCCACGGCTGGTCGTTTGGGCAAATGTTGTAGAGTTTTGGGTTGCACCGGCACTATTTGTGCCTTCACCTGTCTGTTGTCGGTTAAAAGATTTTTATTAGCGCTCTCAATCATTTTGATTTATGTTTTTTTTTTTTATTAATATTTGTTTTATTAAAACATTCAAAATAAAATCACAAAAAATATTTTCCAATTTGTTTATAATTCTTTCAATATTTCTTTGTTTATTTTCTTTTTACAAAATACTTGGTTTTTGTTTTCCTTATCAAGTAAACCGAGAACCACGGTTCTTTTTATTTATTTAAATATTCAATAAACTGCGCGTTTTAATTATAAAATGTTTACAAAATGGCATAAAGGGCTCTTTTTTATGTTGAATTTCTTTCTTTATAATGAAAATAAATTTTATTCATTTCGTTTTGTATAATAAACAACCCTCCTTAAAACGTGAAATGAAAATTCACGAGGTAACTCAAAAAAACAACCGCTCACACACACGGTGCGATCGCAACTAATTTCTATTGTGGAAAACAGCTCCGCTGAAGTGGTTACTCAGCGGATTGTGGTGATTTTGTCGCTTGGCCCATGATGTTTATTCGTTTACTTCCACCACCATCGCAACCAATACTACCATAATTATCGTCATTATTATCATCATCGTTATTATCACCACCACTACTAATGCCAGCCAGTCAGTCAGTCAACTTTAGTAAGTTCTCTCTGCTTCTCTCTCTATTTTTTGCTGTCATTATAAATTGTGTGAATTAATATGAATACACTGTCACTGCTAGAACCCAACTAAAGTTATAACATTTTAAACATTTGGCCTATAAATTGTTATTGTAAATAATATAACAGTGTTGCCAGAGACTGTGATTTTTGTTTATAGAATTACGATTGAAAAGTCAAATAAAATATATATAAAGCTAGGATTTCGATGAAATTTTTATTTCATTAGAATGCTTGAACCTTGGCATTATCTCGGCAATATTTTAGTGAATGATGGTTTGCACTTGATCTGCATGATCTTTGTAGGAGCCACACAGCGCTGAGACGCATGATCTTACCAGATTGAGAAATTCCTCCATTTGGAAACAGACATGTATTTGAGTCAAAATATATTGTACTGGGTGGCTCGTAGTACTGTCTCGTTGAAATCACATACCATTAGTTCCTACTCCTTAATAACAGGCTAAAAAGTCGGTTACCAGAGCGTTCTGTATATAAGGATCTTTCAGGATCATTTTCGAAAGAATACGTCTCAATAACATCCTCAAATGTTGGACAACATGGTAACCCTTACATATGTACTATGCATGATTTCCTTTGTATTTATTTAAACAATACTGATGGGAATTACTTATTGTTCATAATTTAAGATAAAATGTAATGTTGCCAGTGTTTAGGTATTGTATACAAAATTAAATAAAAAATTAAGAATTTTTCTTGTTTTAAAATAAAACAAAATTTTATTTGTTAAATAAATATATTAAAAAATTTATTTTTAATTACTTAAAGAAAGCAGAACATAGTAGCTTTTGGCAACACTGTTTGAATGCGTTTAAATTGAGAGCAAGTAATTAATTAAAACAAGAGAGTGAGTGTTAAAAGAAAAGAAGAGAATGTATGGGAATTGAAAACACAGTGAGAGCGGTAATTAAATTATTAATTACACTAACTTACGTATTATAATTGTATATTTGATTATATGTAACTGACTGTTATTCTTTTTTTTTTTGCTTTTGTTGCCACTTAATTTTTTTATTTATTTTTTTTAAATTGAATTTTTGCCTAAGTGAACTTTGTTCCGCTTGTTTTATAAATGATTTGATATAAAATGTACAGATAATTGTTTATTAAGAAAGGCAGTAGTTGTTTAAACATTTTAACAGGTAAGAAAGTAAAACACAATATAAGGCAATATGACCGATCAATTGTTGCCAGATGTTTTAAATTAATATAATTTATTTTTTCTTAAATAATAATTGGAATACTATTTTTCTTCAGATGGTATTATTAAGTCGTTAATTTAAAAAAAATAAATAAATTTAAATATAGGGTTAATCATTTAATGGTTTCAAAATCGATGGTCTGGCAAGGTTGCCAGCTGTTAAATATGTAAGAAATTTGCAAGATTATACAGAAATTTTCAGAAATTGGGGCCACCATAGATGCAATCAGGCCTGAGCATCATTGCAATGTCTGTACTACCAAAGATATCGCTTCTGTTGGAGAAAATGTGTTGGATAACGGAAATTTGACTTTTCCACGGAATTTGACTTTTACACCTATTATACGTCGGAATACCGCCTAGTTAGAACTTGGATTTGTAGCTTCATTCCTATAAAGTAAAAATTACGGCAACAATTAAATCGGGGGACCGTTCATCAAACTGTTCGGGTGCTAGAGCAAGTCTTTTAATACTGAATTTTCGAATAAAATTTTCTTCAACAAAGAAACTTTTCCACTCAGTGGCAACGTCAACAAATAAAATGATTGCCTACACGGCTTGGGGAAACAAAGTGATTGTAGAAAAGCCTTTGTATTCGAAAAATTTGACCGTTTTGTGAGCATTATGGTCTGAATATGGTGTGAGTAAGGTCTAATTGAGCCATATTTTTTTGAAAATGGCTCTGGAAAAGTCACCCATTCCAACTACATGAAAACATACTTTTTTGGATTTATTGCGTCGGAAAAAATAAATGCACGGTGGAACGACAGCAATCGCCCACCAAGATCAAGCGATTTGTAGCCGTTGTACTGTTTTGTGGGATTACGTTTAAGAGTGTGTCGAAGCGTGTAATCCCATATCGATGTAGGACTCTGATAATATCAACAAGTTATCGTTGAGATATTGGTTTCGGTAATAAGAGTTATTTAAGACGTACAGCTTATTAGGCTATAGCGTCCGATCCTGGTGTTGGGGCTGCCACATCGCCTCCAGGCATGCAAATTGCCGGGATTTAGCCGTGCAAGTATTGAGGTTATACCGCCCCTGATTTACTGGCCCTCCATAATATCCAATGCCCAACTCTGGTCAGATACAAACCAGCAATCAATAGAGATGGAAATAAGAAGACGCAAGTGGGGCTGGCTTGGGCACACTCTTCGCAAGCCATTAGATGACATCACAAGGAAAGCCACAGATTGGAACCCCTAGGGAAGCAGGCGCATCGGACGACCATCAGACACCACAATCGAATCGCCAAATCACAATCGAATTATCCAAACTACGTCTACAGTGGAACGAAGTCAACCACCGCGCTGACGATCGAGCTCGTTGGAACCAACTTGTTGCGGCCCTATGCTCCCTAGAGGAGTAACAGGAACATATATATATATATATATCGTTGAGGTATGGACCAAAGTCCTTCAGTTGCATAAAAACTAATGGAATGCTTTTCACTACACCTAATTGTATTTATGGTTCATTTTAATCACTTTTTTATAAGAATAACCTGTGTATGGTTAAAGAAATTGGAAATTCGATAAGAGAACATTAATTAGCAGATGTTTAATAATTAAAGCGTTCATTAAATAAAATTAATTTCGATTAAAGCGAATTACACCGAACTTCTAAAGATTTGCGAAAACCAGCGATAAGATAGTATTGAAATTCCTTGATAAGGATCATAACAATTTCAATAAAAAAAATTCACTAACATATGCCGACAGCGCTAATGATTCACAAACTATCACGCTTTAATTGAAGGCATTGACTTTTCCTACTTCAACTATAATCTTTACTTCATATCTGGTATTGAGGGCGTGTTTGCTTAAGTATAATTACAGCCAACTTGTAATACCAGATACTATTTACTGTCTACCATAACCAGTTTCATTACTTTTTGCTCTTCAAGAGAAAATTTTTCAAGAAACAATACTTGAAATATTTTTTATCTTTTATTGAAGCGTACTATTGACTTTAATTCGATTTCTTATTCACAACAAAAATTTTTATTTCACCTTGACAGTGAACCTGTAGACATATCTTTATGTCTGTAAAGTTGAATAAACAATTTAAAGTTCAAATACACAAAAAGAAAGAAAACTTGTTTAAAGGGCTCGAAATATCTGTTATCTTTTTAAACGTATTGTTGTTAAAAACAAATAAAAATAAATTATACTACCTGTTATAATGATTGTAAATTTGTTTTTCAAATTTCAATTAAAATTTGTACCCGAATTAGTTTTTTTCTCTCATTTCATTTCTCTTGACAATTCTGTGGGGGGTTGTGTTATCTATGATTTGATAAATACAGTGTTAATGCGTAACAAAATATTAATAAATATGCTTTGAAACAATTTTATTTATTAAATAAATAAGATATTATTATAGATAAGGAAGTATTTTATGGTTCGATAAACTTTGGTGGTGAAAAACTAAGGAAGAAAAATATTGATAGGGGGTGGGGGTTGAAAATTTAGAATTTATTTTTTCCTAATCAGTTTACCTCAGGAAAGTTGCTGTTTTTCTTAAAGCATATTTCTTTGTTCATCAGTAACCCTCTATAGAGGGTTGTTTTTCGATATTCTTTTCTACGCATTGGAAATAAGAAATTTCTTGACAACAGATTTGCTACATTTTCAATAAGGCTGACAGTTGCTACGTTTTTAGTTTGGTTTGTCATTTTGTAACAGATGTAAGGCAGGATATAAATTGTTAAACATTGGTTCATATGTCTTCAATATAACAAAGAAGATATGTGTAATCAATCTTAATTAAAAAGTGAGCGTCATAATAAGATCGCAAAATTTTTAATTTATCCTCTTAGCTTTGAAAGTACAACACTGCTCTGTTATAACAAGTTATGTTTCGTTATTGAAGTCGCCGTAGTCTAGTAGGTAGTATGTTGGCTTATTAGACGTAAAAGCCAGGGTTCGAGCCCCAGGCCAGAAATCAAGGCAAAATACAAAAAGTATTTCTTCGGAGACTTTCTCTCAGCAGATTTCTGGCAAAAAACTCTGAGGGTAAATAAAATTGCCATGAAAAAAACTTTCTCAAAAATCTGTCGTTCGGAGTCGACTTTAAACTGTAGGTCCCACCACTCATGTATAAAATTAACACATATATAAGTGGTGTAAGAAAGTAGGACGTTGTACAATGGGTCAATTCGACCTCCGGGTACTGTACTTGTCTTAATTGACAAGTACACGTCCTCTAACCTAACCTAACCTATGTTTCGTTATTATGATTCTTTTCTACAGACATTAATAGCAGACTAAAGCATGAGTTAAAGAGCAAACTGAAAATAATGCCAAGCTATGGAAAAGTCTGCATCACCAATTTCACCGATAAAACGCATTTGTTTTGCTGAATTTCGTTGTGGCTGTATGAGCGCAGAAGATATCAAACTTTCGGAATAACCACTTAAGGTCCTTACAACTGAAACAATTGAAAAAATTCGTGAGTTTTCGTGCGATGGATTGTGAAATTATTGGCATGTCACATGGGTTACTTACTTAATAAGTCCTTACAACCCTTTAACAAGGATTACAACCTAGCTTTTCAAACCACACATGTTGTACGTGGCACTAAGTTGTTAATGTCGACTTCGAATGCCAAATTTGAGAATCGTTTAATGGAAATTTTTTATTTTACTTTCAGAGTATTTGCAAGAAATCTGCTGATATGTAGTCAGGGTAACAAATAGTTTTTCATATTTCGTTGTACTCAAGATGTCTGACCCAAGTGTTGGACCGTAATGAGCTCTCGTCTAGTAAGCCAACATTATTAGACTATGGCGACTGTTCTCACATGGATTGGTGGGTTCAAGTTAGAGTGATTACTTGGGTATAAGAAAGTTGTCTATACGATGGATGCTGTGTTTACAGAAAGTCGCTAACAAACGAAATCGTATGGCAACTATATACGTAGGAGGCCGTACAGATATCATCATTAATTGAAGTCGCAGTAGTCTAGTAGGTACTGTATGAAAAAAATATTTCTTCGGCGACTTCTTCTCAGCAGAAGCTTTGAGAGTAAATAAAATCTGTCGTTCGGAGTTGAAATAACATAAACAACATAACATAACATGAGAAGCTAGGTCGTAATCCTGACTGAAGGGTTGTAATGACCAATTGTGTATGTATGTAGGAGAGTTGCTATGGATATATTCTAATACAATAAATACAAGCCCTTGAAGCGTAAACCTAGAAAAATACAACCATGGTTCTTAACCTCAAGAACAGTGTGTTGGCTAGTCCAACGTCAAACTTCTAAGTTCAAACTTCAGCCCAAATACCTTGACAGTAATCTAAATGCCAAGTAACAGCTTCTCAAATCTGCCGTTTTGCCTCCGTGTTGAACTTTAAGTCCCGCTACTCATTGATAAAATTAACGACAACACAAACTACGCAATACTTACTTACTTCCTTACTTAATTTGCCATTAACCAATTGTTTATGGGATTTGGCCTGCCTTACCACTTGCTTCCAGGCGCCTCTGCTTCTTGTGCTGCTTTGCCAGTTACACCAACCGATGACAGGGCTTCTACGATTTGGTCAGGTTGTCTTCTAAGTCGACTGACACTAGTCCCTCGCTGCAGCATACTCTTCCATATGAGAGACATGGCCGAGCTAGCACATCCGCTGGATCTTAATACACTTCACAATGTCAATGTCGTTAAGGAGCTCTTGCAGTGTATTGTTGGTACACAGGTTAGGTTAGGTTAGGTTAGAGGACGTGTACTTGTCAATTAATACAAGTACAGTACCCGGAGGTCGAATTGACCCATTGTACAACGTCCTAGTTTCTCACACCACTTATGTTGTGTGTGTTAATTTTATACATGCGTGGTGGGACCTACAGTTTAAAGTCGACTCCGAACGACAGATTTTTAAGAAACTTTTTCATGGCAATTTTATTTACTCTCAGAGTTTTTGCCTAAAATCCGTTGAGAGGAAGTCGCCGAAGAAATACTTTTTTTGTATTTTGTCTTGATGTCCGGCCTGGGGCTCGAACACTGGCTTTACGTCTAATAAGCCAACACACTACCTACTAGACTAAGGCGACTTCTAAAAAAGTAAGTGAAAAGCTGGTTCGTAATCCTAACATACAATTATGCATGTGATCGACAAAGTAATATTTAAGTTTAAGATATGATGAGATGCATAGAGGTAATAGGGCTTCACTATAAAAAAGCATTTTAGATTTGATCACTATTTAGACCACAGATATCCCACAAGTTTTTTTTGGAAACTATCGAATAATTTGGTAGGAAAGGAAGATCAGACAAATCCACATTTTGAGAGGGAAATTAAATGCTCACTAGTTTATTAAATTCATTTTCGCGTAGGGCTTACTAAGCAGCCCTATCAAGTCCACTTAGTTGTAAAAAGTTTTATTAATGAGACTGTAACAAGGTAGAGGAATAGTATGAAAATGGGGTACAAGGAATAAAATTTGTTTCTTGATTACAACATCAAACGATAAAATTGTTTTGATCTGATCAGTTTCATACAACCTATTGTGCTGATAGATATATAGGCTTATTTGGCTTACTCTTTACTTATGTACGTTTCCAAAAATTTTGAACAAAAGTTATAAACTTTTTAAGACTCTTACTGCTACCCTGTACTAAAATTGATACAATTTCATCAATTTGGCATACATTACTCTAAATTAGCGTTTCATTCTCTAAAATATTCTACAAGTCAAATTAAATATGTAGTAGCAAATGTCAACTATTTTTTTTTGTATGTTTTCTTTAAGAACCTTTTGTTTAGAAGTGTGTATCAATATAAATGAGTAATAAACTGATAAGAAATAAATAAAATTTATTTATACAATTATATGTTTTTGCCATTGCCTTTGTAGAATTTTAGAATTGGACTTTGATTCTTTTCCGTAGTAGGAATTTTTACAAAAATACGAAACATTTTAAAATTATTTACTACTGAAACCGAATTATCGCAAACAAATAAAAACACAAAGAAACCAAATATTTAGCGATATTATTGATGTTTCTTTAAAAAAAACGCACAAAACTTGATAAGAAATAAAACTTCTTTTAATAAAGTTTTCTATCGCTTGTCTCTACAAAGTCACCTAAATACCAGTGGCCAATTCAATTGGTAACAAAACTTAATAACATTACGGACCTTTGATCTTTTCTGTAATATTTATTCATTTATTTATTACTTGCTTGGTTTTAATTTATTTGTTTATTGTGTCTCTATTTTTTTATTTTATTATGGAAGTAGTTTGTAATTATATGAGTCAATTAAGGGATTTTTATTTTTTAATTGTTTTTCAAATAAAAGGTTATTAGGGCTCACGTTTTGTGATGCCTTAGCACCAGTAATTTATTTTCATTAAGATAAGTGAACTAATTAATATCTACACATATAAGGCATCCCTGCAATGTTAACTTCAAACTTATTGCCTTTGTAAACTTCAGGACCCTGCTCGGTGTCAGTAAGAATAACACCTGATGAATGCATTAATGCCTCATAGGTTCTAACTATGTGTTCTGATCAAACCTACGTAGCGATTCAATGGATCCTCGTTAACGGTGTTCCTTTCGCCCGCATCTCGATATTTTCTGATAGTCAGGCTGCCATACGATTTCTGTCGAACGTTGTGAATAACTCCAGGGTCGTCAGGGAATGTCACCGTTGCCAACGGGGTACATTCTCCGCTGTTTAAAGCAACGTCAAGTTCGTCAGGGAATGACGAACTTCTTTCTGGACGATTCACCACCTGTCTCGGTACCCGGGCACAGCAATATTCCGGGAAACTGCAAAGCCGACGAGTTCGCCAGGGCTGGTGCACTACTTCCGGAATCCTCTTCAGTCGACTTGGGAATGCCACTTACCTCGGTCAAGCTGCTGGCCATCGCGCGGAAATTTTTTCGAGACGCCAAACTATCCTATGTCAATGAGGAGTCCTACTCCAGCGCTAGGCTAACTTGGCTTCTGATGGATAAAAGGCGTACCAACAAGTTACTCGGACTTTGTCGTGACATCATCTCCCACTTGCCCACTTTCTTTGCCAATGCCCATCTCTTGCGAGCTGCAGATATAGGTTATTTGGCTCTCCAATCCTTGTCAGTTTGACGGAGTTATCGTCCATTGATGTCAAGAATATAGCTTTGTTTACCAAATTTTCGGGCTGGTTTTCTAGCGTAGGGTAGTCGTGCTTTAGAATGTACAGCCCTTATGCTGATCAATTTCTTCTCCCCTGATTTGGAGAACTTGGTCAGTACAGAGGCTGCGTTCACCTATGGCGTCACAATGGGCCGCTGCGCGTGCTCAACCGAGCTTTTGCATCAAGGCTACCACTCTAAGCTTACCTAACCTAACCTACATAGCGTTTGATGCGATGCCTGTTCGAAGTAAGTGTTATTTCAATCTACAGTGAGTCATGTATGTATGTATGTATGTCTCAACTTCTTCATGCAATTTTCTATCTTTGAGTTTACCCTACCGAACATCTCTTTCCACTCCACAGAAAGGTTCTAGCCGTATAAGTAGCTCTCATCCTCACAAGCTCATTTGCCTTCTTATTGCCTTAAAATCACACACAAATGTTATTAAAAACGTTTGCATTATAAATGCATTTCACTTGTAAACTAGTTTCACTTGGTAATGTAATGTTAGTATGAAATTACAAGGGACATCGTTTTACGTCTATTCCATGCTATTGAACACAACACTTGTCAATCATATATTTCCAATCAATATTCTTTAAAAAAATTTATTGTTACTAATAATTTAACACTTTGTTCGATTTAAAATACAAAAAGAAAAACTATTTTGTTTGATCAATTTATTATAACACTCAACTACTTACTATTCAATGCGTAAGATAACCCAGCAAATATTTTTATGTTGAAACATAACTTCAATAGCAAAAATGGTAGAGTTTTTTTGAAGCCACTTTCCTTCTGTGCTACTATGCAGTTGAAAGTGAAATAAGTTGAATTGAGTCGGTAAGCGAAGTTATCGTTAAAATGATCATCTCCTTTTTATGTAAACTTGATTAACTAGCACGTATTTCAAAACGGAAATTTCAGCAGAATGGATCGATCATATCCATAGTTAGGATAATAGGAGATACGTCTTTCACAGAGGGCATCGTTACATGATCCATATCTGTCAGCTCTGTTCTCGACTATCACCTGAATCGAACAAGTAAGCTCTATGATTCATAACAAGTCTAAGTGAAGAGAGTGAATGTACACAAGCGTAGGTATTTGATCCTAGAGTGATATATTAGGAACTCCTCTAAACGCCATAGGACGATGTGTTCAATTTAACTTGAACATGAAGTACTAAAGGCGAAACTAAGCTATTTGAGTATGGATCTGTCTGTTCACAGTCACTATCACCTGGATAAAACAAGTAAGTTCTATGATTCGCAACAAGTCTAAGTAAAGAGAGGGAATGTACAGGAGCGTAGGTATTCGATTCTAGAGTGAAATATTACGAACACGTATAAACGCCATAGGAAGATGTGTTCAATTCAACTTGAACATGAAGTACAAGAGGCGGAACTATGCTATCTGAATATGGAACTGTCTGGGCAAGTTAAGTCAGTTGGAAAAGGAAGTATAGTTACACTTTGCTGGCTCCTAGTTCTTGTAGAAGTTCATCCAATGAACAGGTAAATGATCTTGAGAGCAGGCAGTTTCCATGCCGCTGATAGGTCTTCGCTCTCTAAAGGGGAAGGGGTGGATAGATAGAGGGGGTGACTCTTTTCAAGTCAAGTAAATTTGTGACATTGTACTCTTTTGTTGGAGTGTCATATGGCAGGTAGACATAGCTGCCAGATTTGACGATTTATTGTCATTTTGACGATTTTGGGCTCCAAAAATATCATTTTGACGATGTGACGATTTATTCCCTTATTTTGACGATTTTTAGAAATTAAAAATTTACATCATATTCTTTACTTTAGTACATTAAAAGCCACTTTAAGCTTTGTATTTACTTTGCAATTGTTACTATTGGAAATTTATGTTAGTAATTACAAGGAGTAAAGTATTATATTTTTAAGTTTATTTTGATTACATGTGATTATTTTTCTGTATTTTATTCCTTTTTAATCCCTTAAAAGCCAAAAAATTGGAACTCCTAAAAAACCTCGTAATTGAGAATAATTTATCACTTGTCGTTTTTATCACTTTTGTTGTTTTTATCACTTATTGTTTCAAAAATTCGAGTATAGTTTCTAATATTACCATCGGAAGAACAAAGGCAAGCGCCGTTATTTTTTTTCGTACGACCAACACGTACAGGGGATGGATGGCACTGTGTTTGGAACTATGAAAATATGTTATGGGAAGAAGAAAAGAGAGAACAGTGTTTAGCGACAGTAGGCTTGTATATTTTTATACCTTAAGTAACAGGAAAGACCTCTGCAGGAATTGAGTTCTACATACGAATAGTCCGACTAAAAACGTACTTTTTCTGCAATGCAGTGTGCGATCCATTGGCCAATCGACCATATACGGATGTCCTGGCCGAGAAAGACAAGCGTTACGTAGGAATACATGATTTTCGGGAACAAGTCCCCTTATTTCGTTCGAGCAAAATCCTTTTGTAGTAGCAATAGAACAGTGAAACACAAACCACATTGCAACGATGCACCAATGATTGAATGGAGTTGGATACACTACCGTCATTAACGAGCTACTACGGCCTTTCCTGTACACGGTCGAGAAACCTCAAAATAAACGACCTAATAAATAGTATAAATAAATAGTGTAAATAATAAGATCAGATGATAAGATCTTAAGAAGGAACTGAACAATTTGTCGGTTGCGGCCAACATTATACTGAATTTTCATGCTCAGAATGTCAAGAGCTTCTGACTTCTTAATATTTACACCACCCGTAGATTAAGATGATGCAATATTATTGCTGCGCTTATGTGTCAATAAACAACACTGGGATAGATTGTTTAAACCTTAAAAAATTTTTTCCTGAAAATCATATAAAGTTTCTCCATTTTTAAAAAAAAAAATTAATAAATGAAGATGAGGGACGCTTTTTTTTAAATGTTTTATTTTTGAACTCAGATACATATGGACATACATTTACGTTATATGTTTTACTACAATAGAAATAATTTTGGTTTTTAAAATCTTAATTTATTTATTTACTTTTCTGACGATTTTTTGACGATTTCAATAAACGTCTTTGACGATTTTGACGATTTTTTCTCAAATATTTTACGATTTGGTGCCTCATTTATCTGGCAGCTATGCAGGCAGACCAACTTTTTCTAAAAACATTCATTCTGTACACCAAACTTTATATTCTCGGTAATGCATACATACATAATTGGTCATTACAACACTTCAGTCAGGGGGAATGGACCTAGTTTCTCACACCAATTGTGCTGGTGTGTTCTAATTTTATACAAGAGTGGCGGGACCTACAGTTTAAAATCGACTCCGAACGACAGATTTTGTGAGAAACTTTTTATGGCAATTTTATTTCCTCTTAGAGTTTTTGCCAGAAATCTGCTGAGAGGAAGTCACCGAAGAAATATTTTTTTTCATATTTTCGTTTTGGTCTGAGGTGGTGTCTGTTCCGTAGCCTTATGTCTAAGAAGCCAATACACTATTTACTAGACTACGGTAATGCTTAGCTATATGTTTTATTTATTACTTTTTCAAATACAATTTGAATGTATGTAAATTATGTAAACACATTTTTGTGTACAATCTGTATTTTTACATTTCTTTCTTTCTTTCTTCATTTTATTGTATACCATCGCTCTGACTTGATTACAAATGTAGGTTTGTAGTACGAGGAAAATATCAATCCATATACTTCAACTTGACTATTTGGTTATGTTTGCATACAACTCGTATCTCTTATGGCTGGTTGTCTTGCTTCATTCAATTCAAATACTTGAAAGCGGAAAACTTTGCCAATTTATGTAATTAAATTCGTTTTCTTTTTATTGCATTTTTCTTTAAGTAGTATTATTTTCTTTTACTTTACAAGCATCTTCGATGGCTTCATTTAACAATTTTTAATAATGTTATAAGCTGCCAGTAGTTTTGAAGAGTATTTTTTGACATTTCCATTTGCAAACAGACAAATTGAATTGACATTTCTTAAGAGTATATTAACATTGGAAGAAGTCTTATAAATAAAGTGTGAATATCAATAAAAATTTAAAGAGAATTTAAAGAAAATTAAAAAAAAAATTGAAGAAAATATCAGGACTATGTGTGTCATATGTAGAAAGCTTTCAATTCTAATACAAAATCAATTTACAGTTAATTTTCAATTTTAGCAAAATGGAATAGATAAGGCTGTGGTGCTATTTCAATACTTAAAACCTGGATTTAGCAATCTGTACACGCTTTGCTTTTGCTATATCGATTGCCACTTCAATAAAGTTGTTCAACAATAAGTGTTATACGCATTAATGTGGAAAACAAACTGGAAATATTATTTACCACCATGGCTTCTCAGGTGGCCGTAGTTTAGTAGGTAGTGTGTTGGTTTATTAGACGTAAAAGCAAGGGTTCGAGCCCCAGGCCAGACATCAATATTTTTTTCTGCGACTTCCTCTTAGCAGATTTCTGGCAAAAACTCTGAGAGTAAATAAAACTACCATGAAAAGTTTCTCAAAAATCTGTCGTTCGGAGTCGATTTTAAACTGTAGGTCCCACCACTCATGTACAAAATTAAAACACACAACATAAGTGTTGTGAGAAACTAGGACGTTGTATAATGGGTCAATTCGGTTTCCGGGTACTGTACTTGACTTAATTGACAAGTACACGTCCTCTAACCTAACCTAAACTATGGCTTCTCACTGGTGACTGAGGGGAATTGGAAACAAAAAATGCATCAAAAATGTCAACGACAGGAAAAATGCTCAGAGTGATTCTCAGAAAGATTCTGGATGTTTTTCGGCCAATGTTTGCCTCATACGAATGAATTGTGTACGATACAAATTCCTTCGTAATTTCCAACATCGCTTACAGAAGCATATACAAGACGTGAACTTTCTTTCCCGCCATAGATTTTCAGCTTTCGCTGTACGAAATTTCATAACGTTTCCATATTTCAATGCCAGACGCGATACTATATTAATATGACTTCATTTATGGAATTCAAGCATAATTTCGAATATGAAAAATCGTTTTTAAAAATAGCCGTGGTCTAGTTGGTAGTGTGTTGGCATGTTAGACGTGAGGCCACTTTTCAAACCTTAAGTGAGATAAAACGAAATACGAAAAATATTATGTACTTTGGCGACTATCTCTCAGCAGATTTCTAGCAAAAAATTGCCATGAAAAAATGTCTCAAAATTCTGTCACTCAGAGTCACGTTTAAAATGTAGGTCCCGCTACTCGTATATAAAAATAACACACACACAAAATAAGTGGTGTGAGGACAAAGCCGTAATCCTTACTGAAGGGTTGTAGTGACCAATTACACAGCCCTGCAAATTTGGACTTTTTTTGTGCAAATAAGATGGCTCCAGGTGTTTCCGAAGGCTTTTTTGCATGCTGAACACGAATCTGGCTTAAGTAAATCTGAATAATTTTTATAAACCTCGACCGCCATGTTGGATTCGCCATTTTGAATTTTTTAAATCTGAATGAAGATCTGTAATCAGCGACCCCAAAAATCCCTGAGTAACAATTTTCAAGTAAATCTGATTAATTTTTAAGGACCTCCGTAATGTGTTTCTTCTTTATTTTGCACCCATTGACATAAACCTACCCCCTACTTTATTTTTGTGGGTTTCAACCCCCTTTTTCTCGAAAACCTGACGTGATGGAAAGTTTTTGAACCCAGCGTGTTCAGCAAAATGCCTTCGGAAGCACCTGGAGCCATCTTATTTGCAAAACCAATGCAGGGCTGTGTTATTTATGTATGTATGGATGTACGATTTAAAAAATATCTTGGCTACAATTACTTTGCTTTTGAGATTACAGTTGGAATAGCACCCAGCTCTTCTTGAGCTTATGTCTGTAAACCACCTTAAAAAACCTTAAAATTTTTTTTAAGCTGAAACATTTCTGAACTTCTGACAGATTTTTACAGGAATAATGTTCCTTTGAGGTCAAATAAGGATTTCTTTCATATTTCTTTTGAACATTTATGACTGTTTCTAGCAACAACTTAAGAAACAAAAATTTCTGTAGATTTGTTTTCACATACTTACACAAGGAGTACTTATATAAACTGTGGTGAAATAATAACAAAAGTAGAGTTTATGACAGGCACTAATAAGTTTTTTGTTTTTGCATTAAAACAATAAAAAAGTTCGCAAGCACAACGCAATTCAGAATTTCGAATGTGTTTTATATCCAGTTATGTACAGAGTTTTTCAAGTTTGGCTTTATTTTCAAATACACACAAATACATGACGATAAATGAAGTGTAGAAAATGTTTTCCATACGCTTCATTTAATTGGTTTAAGTTAAACGAAAATAAGATAAAGATAAGACTTCAGAATATCTGAAACGATATTATATTGACGTCTTTAAATTCACGAACTATCTGAGCATCATCTTAGCCTACGGTCCATTTTAGTCGTCCTCCATTTCATTTGTTTCAAACATATGATTCAAACATTCGATGATAAAGAATACATAGCAACAAAGCTCTCTAATGGCGCCATTTTGATCGACACTGTAGTTTATATCGTGTATGAAATGACTGGTTACTTGCATATAAATATAAGCGTTGCTTTATTATTATTGTTATTATAACGACATGTTTGTGAACTTTAGGAAACAAAAAAATTGTTGAATTCGTTTCTAAGCATTTACTTCTTTTATTTTTTATTTCAAATTTAATAAGATGTAATTATGAAATGATATTATTTCGTTTCTTGTTGTTAATAAACGTATGTAATTTGTGCCGTATAATTTTTATTTTAAATATAAACGCAGCACATTTAAAAATTTTTAATTGCTAACGCTTGCCAAGTGTGCATTCCATAAAACAATAGTTTTGCAAACGTTAACATTTAATTGCGACTTTGAACCATAGACTTTAGCTTTAACGTTAATAAACTTGACAATTAATTTTAATTTTATCGTTTACGATAACCTCCGTAACATTGCCTATTAAAATTAAGGATTATTTCCATGAGTATTTTGCATGTTGTAAGTTTGAAGTTTTTTGATTATAAATTTTTATAGAAATTCCTTTGGGTATCATTTGATAATAAATAATACTGTACTTAAATATGAATTCCGAAGGCTTTTTTGCATGCTGAACACGAATCTGGCTTAAGTAAATCTGAATAATTTTTATAAACCTCGACCGCCATGTTGGATTCGCCATTTTGAATTTTTTAAATCTGAATGAAGATCTGTAATCAGCGACCCCAAAAATCCCTGAGTAACAATTTTCAAGTAAATCTGATTAATTTTTAAGGACCTCCGTAATGTGTTTCTTCTTTATTTTGCACCCATTGACATAAACCTACCCCCTACTTTATTTTTGTGGGTTTCAACCCCCTTTTTCTCGAAAACCTGACGTGATGGAAAGTTTTTGAACCCAGCGTGTTCAGCAAAATGCCTTCGGAAGCACCTGGAGCCATCTTATTTGCAAAACCAATGCAGGGCTGTGTTATTTATGTATGTATGGATGTACGATTTAAAAAATATCTTGGCTACAATTACTTTGCTTTTGAGATTACAGTTGGAATAGCACCCAGCTCTTCTTGAGCTTATGTCTGTAAACCACCTTAAAAAACCTTAAAATTTTTTTTAAGCTGAAACATTTCTGAACTTCTGACAGATTTTTACAGGAATAATGTTCCTTTGAGGTCAAATAAGGATTTCTTTCATATTTCTTTTGAACATTTATGACTGTTTCTAGCAACAACTTAAGAAACAAAAATTTCTGTAGATTTGTTTTCACATACTTACACAAGGAGTACTTATATAAACTGTGGTGAAATAATAACAAAAGTAGAGTTTATGACAGGCACTAATAAGTTTTTTGTTTTTGCATTAAAACAATAAAAAAGTTCGCAAGCACAACGCAATTCAGAATTTCGAATGTGTTTTATATCCAGTTATGTACAGAGTTTTTCAAGTTTGGCTTTATTTTCAAATACACACAAATACATGACGATAAATGAAGTGTAGAAAATGTTTTCCATACGCTTCATTTAATTGGTTTAAGTTAAACGAAAATAAGATAAAGATAAGACTTCAGAATATCTGAAACGATATTATATTGACGTCTTTAAATTCACGAACTATCTGAGCATCATCTTAGCCTACGGTCCATTTTAGTCGTCCTCCATTTCATTTGTTTCAAACATATGATTCAAACATTCGATGATAAAGAATACATAGCAACAAAGCTCTCTAATGGCGCCATTTTGATCGACACTGTAGTTTATATCGTGTATGAAATGACTGGTTACTTGCATATAAATATAAGCGTTGCTTTATTATTATTGTTATTATAACGACATGTTTGTGAACTTTAGGAAACAAAAAAATTGTTGAATTCGTTTCTAAGCATTTACTTCTTTTATTTTTTATTTCAAATTTAATAAGATGTAATTATGAAATGATATTATTTCGTTTCTTGTTGTTAATAAACGTATGTAATTTGTGCCGTATAATTTTTATTTTAAATATAAACGCAGCACATTTAAAAATTTTTAATTGCTAACGCTTGCCAAGTGTGCATTCCATAAAACAATAGTTTTGCAAACGTTAACATTTAATTGCGACTTTGAACCATAGACTTTAGCTTTAACGTTAATAAACTTGACAATTAATTTTAATTTTATCGTTTACGATAACCTCCGTAACATTGCCTATTAAAATTAAGGATTATTTCCATGAGTATTTTGCATGTTGTAAGTTTGAAGTTTTTTGATTATAAATTTTTATAGAAATTCCTTTGGGTATCATTTGATAATAAATAATACTGTACTTAAATATGAATTCGCCGCAGTCTAGTAGGTTGGTGTTGGCTTATTAGACGTAAAGCCATGGTTCGAGCCCCAGGCTAGACATCAAAACAAATTACAAAAAATATTTCTTCGGCGACTTCCTCTCAGCAGATTTATGGCAAAAACTCTGAGAGTAAATAAAAATTGCCATGTAAAGTTTCTCAAAAAATCTATCGTTCAGGGTCGACTTTAAACTGTAGGCCCCGCCACTCATGTATAAAATTAACCCACACAACATAAGTGGTGTGAGAAACTAGGTCGTAATCCTGACTGAAGGGTTGTAATTACCAATTATGTATGTATGTATGTAGTTAAGTAATATTTTTTAAAATATTAAAAATTCCTCTTTCCTAAAAATGCATTTAAAACTCTCTATTAATTTAAACAATTTCTGTAATAAAAGAATCGTGATGACTGTGATTATCAAAAACGTAGGCGTAAGTGTCCTTAATAGTGTGAAATAAAAAATTTGAATTTATTTCCAATACATACATATGTACAGTGGATAGCAAAAGTCTTAGTACGGCAATATATTTTGACAAAAAAGAAAACCCCCACAGGCTTAAAACTCTTGCAAAATGTCCCGATATGACCTCAAGAGAGTATTTAGGAGATCATTTGAAAGAACGGTTACGTAATCGCTAAACCTCAAACAAAAGTCAACTGAAAAACTTGCTCATTTCAATGGGGTTCCAAATGGGTTAAATAAAGTGGTTTACCTTAAGGGATATTCTAATACAAGGGATATCATTTTCATATATTAGGCCTTTGAACTTTAATTTACTCAGGCTTCTCCTTGGGGGTACCTATGGAGTCATCTGAAACTTTTCCTTATTTTTCTCTTGGTTTATGAAAAACATTAAAAAAATGTTTGTTTTATAATAAAACAGAAATAAATTAATAAAATAAGTATGTAAACTATAAATTTTTATACAAACTTTTGGCTAAAATTCATGAAATTGCTAAAATATATTGCCGTACTAAGACTTTTGTTGTCCACTGTATATTTGTGAATTATCTACCACCCTATCTACAACTAGAAATTTGCCAAACATTTACTCCACTCTTATTTTCGGTTTCCTAAGTAAGGTATGAGATTTTGTATGTTTATTCAGAGAGTATAGAATGTAACTCCTGTATCAACTTTTTTAAATAATGGCTCTGCATATAAACATAAATATTTTGTGCTGTGAGACACATCAGCGTTGGTTCTGATATATTAAGTTTTATATGGATTCTTCCAATAGGGACTTTCGAATTTTTCCAGTTATTAATGACCATTTTATTGAAGCTACATTTGTCCAATTAGTTCCGTTTGCTGAATTGGCTTTAGAGCAGTTGGCAACAGACCAAATATTCATCGAAAAATCATCTTTTGTGATGAGACCAAAATGGTCGAATTTGATGCGATATCACTCCACAATATACACAATAACAGCGTATGCATCAAGAAAAAATCACTTTCTGGTGGAGATTTTGAGTTGGTGGCATCAACAGTCTATATTTGTTTAAGGACGACGTTGGTCGAGCCACTCAATGGCGAGTACAAAAGGTCGATGATGATTATCAACTTCATTTATACTATGCTCATATACGCACTTTTATTGAATCAATATTCGGTTTATTGAGTGCAATATTTTAAGTGTTCAGACATAATAATATACGCAGTTGAGCTGCTTATTCAATATTCATTTGACAGCTGGTAAACAAAACAGCTGGTTGTTTCAACAACATTGTTTTTATTTTGTTATTTTTTGTTTTTTTTTTTTTGTTTGTCGTTGTTGAACTTGAGTTGTCAAATATCAACAGAAAGTGTTCGGATAATTGTAATATTCGCACTCAACATACTTATGACAGTGCTGCATTTTAACTTTTAATCAATATTATAGCAATTTGCGTATTTATTGCGCAATAATTAATTGAAACTTTATATGAAATATTGAGCTCAATAATGGCGTTTATTGTGATTTACGCAATAAAGGTGCATATCTCAACACCGTATTAGTCTGATTTTGATGATTTCCTATAACTATAGGAAATTCTTTTAATTTTTCTACTGCCTTAGAGAAATTAACCGTGGTTTTGCGATGGTTCTTATGGTGCCAAGAATATAGGGAAAATATGTAGAGCCGTCTAACCTACGGTGGTCTTAAGCAGCTGATGCCATATTTCTCAGATCTTACAAGATCCAAGAACCACTTCTATGCCATAGTCTAGAATACACACTGTAAACGATTCTTTTTTTTAAGTCAGTAGGTAGTGTGTTGGCTTATTAAACGTAAAGCCAGGATTCGAGCCCCAGGCCAGACATCAAGACAAAATACAAAAAGTATTTCTTCGGCGACTTTCTCTCAACAGATTTCTGGCAAAAAAACCCTGAGAGTAAATAAAATTGCCATGAAAAAGTTTCTCAAAAATCTGTCGTTCGGAGTCGACTTTAAACTGTAGATCCCACCACTCATGTATAAAATTAACACACACAACATAAGTGGTGTGAGAAACTAGGACGTTGTACAATGGGTCAATTCGACCCCAGGGTACTTTACTTGTCTTAACCCTTTCATGTCCGAATTTTTTGGGTCAGAGCTAAAATTTTTTTAAGGACATGTGTTTGTTAGTCATGGCCTAAATATGAAGTGATATTAAATTCGGAGTCCTACGTATTCTGGTTTTACACGTTTTTAACCAAGCTTGTTTGCAAAAAAAAAAATGTTTTACAAAAATTTTAAATTACGGAATTTATGAACAAAAATGTACAGTGTTGCCTATAGGCAACATCGGGCATGAAAGGGTTAATTGACAAGTACATGTCCTCTAACCTAAACTAACATAACGATTCTTTAAGCGACATATCACAGGCCGCAAAGTGTTCGTACGAGTCAGATCCTATACAGATCAGAGAGTCTGTCCCAGTCATAGAAAGTATATAGAAAGTAGATCATAAGAGGTTGGTCGAGCATCCATGGTTAATAGTCTCATTAAACAACAATCGATGTTGCCAGAGTAAACAAGTCGATTAGAATAGAAACAGAATCTCAGTAGTCAATGTGCGCCCTCAAAACATGTGCACCGATGTACTTTAAAAAAAAATTGTCAAAAACAACCCCCATTTTTAAATTACACTCAGCCACAAAAGTATACATACGGTTAACAAATTTCAGAAATTTTTTAACCAATCCGTTTTCGTTGAAAATCTTTATAATTGTCTAACATCTTTCTTCGATTTTAAGACGGTCTTTTGCTTTAGTTCAGAAATTTGTGAAATTTGTTAATCGGATGTATACATTTGTGGGCCTGTGCAGGGCTACAATTGAGTTCAATTTTAGAAATTTTTTAACCAATGCAAAAGACCGTCTTAAAATCGAGGAAACTATAAAGATTTTCAACGAAAACGGAATTCAGAAATTTGTTTAACGTATGTATACTTTAGTAACTGTGTGTATATACTCGAGTTGCTATTACCAAAAAAATGGAGATCTTAGCTTTACAATTTTTACGTGTATAAGATTGATTTTAAATTCCATTGCTTTACTAAATGATTTACAAACACCCAGCGTGCAACGAAACGGGAATTTGTTTTGGAATTTTTAAAATATTTTTTTCAATTTCCTTAATTTTTCTTTTTGAAGTTGAAATAGTAAAACTCGGCATTAAAAAGTTAGTTAGTCAAACATTATTTTCATGGTTACAACTTAATAGCAATAGTAAGTAAACATTGTGTTGTTTGTTGCAAGTTTATTAGAAAAGCTTTTAAATTTTGACTTTTTTTGCCTTTTTCGAACACACACGAAAAACAAAACCTGTTAGCCGGCTTCAAAAGATTTCCAATGTATATGTTGGCCTGTCTAATAACAAACTTGTTTTAATACCAGGTTCGTTTTTCTGTTTTTTTTTGGTTTTTACGATTTTGTTTCTAATTTTTCATAGATCGTGAAAAACTTAACATTGGCTTTAAGTTTTCGTCAATGCGTTATGCTTTTTGCAGTTATAGACACCTGATTGAAGTGTTTCTAACAGAAATTAAGCATGAAAGAAAAACAAAAACTAAAGAAATATACAAGATATGTTGCTTAATATTGTGATTTTATTTGAAGTGGAGTAAGAAAATTATTTCAAAAATCTTTTGAAAAAACTGATACTTACTCGTCTTGATAATCCAATAGATTTTCATTGTAATTATCCTCAAAATCCTTTAACATTTTTTTGTTTTTTGATTTATTGTGTTGATTTGTTTATTTAGTTTTGATTGTATTTTCTTGGTAGATGTGTAGTTGTTTGTAGAAAAATTGAAAATAAATAAAAAAGTAATAAAATCCAGTCATAAATTTTGATTGCAGATGATCTCAGTATAGAATTGTAAACAATCGTATCATTTGCATTATAAATGCGTAGACAAATAGTAGAATTACAAACGAATAGCCTCGCTAATGAGTTAAAGAACACTTGCTATTTACAAACTATATGCAATTATTTTTGTTGTTGTTTTTAAACAATAAGTATTTCTTTTCTTGTTGTTTTTATTAGACCAAGGTTAATCAGAATAGAATTTGTATGGCCGCCTTGGAAGCAACAAATTAATTATCAAAATTGCATTTGAAATTATTTTTTTAATTTATATTTTGTAATATTTTTTCTATTATGTTACAAGTATATTTACAAGTATACTCGTATTATGTTACACGTATAATTATTTTTATTTTATTTTTAAGGCACTTTTCTTTAAGAAATAATGTTTTTTTGTTTTAAATTTTTTTATGTTAGAAACGCTTTTATTTCGTTGTGTATCTCTGAGTTTGTCTAACTATTCTATGCAAAAACCGTATAAAAACTGACTTGTAGCTGAAAAATTGCAAATTGTTTTACCACAAAAAAATAAATACATGTTGGCTTTTATTCGTTGTTGTTGCTTTTGTTGCTATTGTTGTTATTTCTCTTTTGTTGGTGTATTTTTATTTAAGTGTGTGCGTAATTTGTTGTTGAAATTTTGGTATCTACAGTATAGTATTATTTCAAGTATGATGGTATATTCGATACAGTTATGTTGTTTGTAACAGTTTGGACTTTTGTATATAACGGTATTTATTTAGAAAGAAAATTAAAAAAAAATTTTCCTAAACATTAACCAAACTTTGAAACGCTTGTTGTTACTTCGTCTGCAATAAGTAAAACCTTACAAGATGCTTTAAGGAAAGCGCCAGATGGCATCGACCATGTCATTAAATTACTACTACCAGTAGTTGCCGTTATAAGCTGTGTTCAACAGAAGCTTTCAGATCTGCGTTGGGCGCAAAACATCTATATTTATCCGTCTGCAACCTTGCGAAAGCCTGTCCATTGCATTGCGCCCAACATCTATTCATCATTAGTGCTATATGTAAACTGTAGCCAAGTAGTTGCTTATTGGGTTACTATCGGACTGGAAAATTTTCAAGATTCATCTCGAGGATATGCGAGAATTTATTTATCACATACACGTTGAAGAACCACACTGTGCTGAGTTGGTCGAAAGTGTGACGTGCTTTCATGATGCGGTTCGAGACTTCATCTGCTAGTTAGCTAGTTAGCTGCAGTTATTACGAAATTAATTTCATATTCAATAGGGAGTTCTGAGCTCTGTCCTTGCAGATTTTTTTGATTATGTGCCAGAAAACATGTATAGAAGTCGCCGTAGTCTAATAGGTAGTGTGTTGGCTTATTAGACGTAAAGCCAGGGTTCCAACCCCAGGTCAGACATCAAAACAAAATACAAAAAGTATTTCTTCGGCGACTTCCTCTCAGCAGATTTCTGGCAAAAACTCTGAGAGTAAATAAAATTGCCATGAAAAGTTTCTCAAAAATCTGTCGTTCGGAGTCGACTTTAAACTGTACGTGCCGCCTTTCATGTATAAAATTAACGCACACAACATAAGTAGTGTGAGAAACTACGTCGTAATCCTGACTGAAGGGTTGTAATGGCCAATTATGTATGTATGTATGTATGTTTTCCGTTATCAGTCGTTTCATTCCTCATCACAGTATCAGAAAATAGAGTTCCTATTTAACTTCTGAGTAATCTCGATTATAATATATATAATACTTCCTTACTAACGAGTGCTTTCCAAACGGTGGAGTGGCCAAGTACGTTGACCATCATCACAATTAAACTGTTCTTTTCTTCATGTGCATTTTGAGGTGCAGCTTATTGTTGAGATTTCTTTCCCCTGCTAGTAAAAAGGGGAAACTGGCATTTGCCATTGTTGACTTTTATTTTTCTATTATATATACAAGAATTATGCGCATGTCCTTTGCTTAAAGCCGGCTGCTTATATACTTGTTGTTCGTTATGTTATTTACATAAAATTTCTTATTGTTAAGAGTATACAAATAAAATTGCATTATACATACATATATGTATGTGTGTATTTGGGTTATTTATTGTCGAAAACATAATTTAGCTAAGGTCAGTTCTAAATTCCCAAATATATGGTGCTTGTACGCAAAAGCTAAAGGAAATTTTTTTTCAGGAATCTAAAGTTTTTCCTCTATATCTGGTGGTAATAAAAGTTAAGCTGGGCAATGTGTTTTGCACAAAAATCCTTACTGAAGCAAATAAACAAATTTCATGACTTTGGAAGTGAAATAAAATAATTGTTTGCTTAATACAAACAAATATATTTCTTTCAATATTTCTTAAAAGGTTACAATTGCAATGTCTAACAAGTGTGAGTGTCTTTTTTAGATGTACACTCAGCCACAAAAGTATACATACGGTTAACAAATGTCAGAAATTTTTTAACCAATCCGTTGAAAATCTTTATAATTGTCTGACATCTTTCTTCGATTTTAAGACGGTGTTTTGCATTGGTTCAGAAATTTGTGAAATTTGTTAATCGGATGTATACTTTTATGGGTCTGTGCAGGGCCACAATTCAGTTCAATTTCAGAAATTTTTTAACCAATGCAAAGGACCGTCTTAAAATCGAGGAAACTGTAAAGATTTTCAACGAAAACGGATTAGTTAAAAAATTTCTGAAATTTGTTAACCGTATGTATACTTTAGTAACTGTGTGTAAATTCCAAACAAATTTTAAATGGAAATTAATTTTTATTTATAAGTCCCAGGGGGTCTGCAATTGGGGAACAAGAAATTTATACGTGTCTCTTAATACTAAGTGCACATATACCCCATTTAGAGCAATAGTATCTCAATTAAAAACTCATTTCCTAGAAATCGTTTCATACGAGTTGTGATTGCTGGAATACTGTTAGGCGATTTAGGATTTAAAATACTGTCGTAGTATTTGCAAATCTTTTGATTTTAATGATTTTCTCTCTCCATTCCGATCTACTATTTGGAAGATTACTGTAATATTTGTTGTGATTCAGCTCTGATCGTAGACTAAGGCTTTCGTGATTGTAGGTCTCATCTGCTCTACAGGCAATCTTTGATTGCAGTGGTCATAACTAGGATGGTTTTAATGTTTACCAGACCGAGTGCTTGTTTATTGACTCATGGATAGTGGATATTTTTATCATCTAGTTCTTGATATTTTGGAACGCACTCGACAATAATGAGCATATCCTTTATGAATCGAAAGAAGAATGTTTTTATGTACTACTGAAAATGTGTAGAAGTGTGTTTAACCTCCATGTCTAGTAGACCGAATTTGAAAATCACTCAAGTATGCCCCAGTACGTCGAAGCTTATTTCTTTCTGCTAATGGGTACAGTAGAGGGCGAAAGTGTTCATTAGTGCCAGAAGGTTCTCTAATTGTATATATTTATAAGAGTACTTACGAAATATGGATCCGCTATTTTATTGGCATTACAACGGAATGAGTTTGAAAGAAATAAAAGGACTTGTTTGCATCTTTTTACATACTATTGATACCCATAGATGTCGCCGTAGTCTAGTATGTAGTGTGTTGGCTTGTTAGACCTAAAGCCAGGGTTCGAGCCCCGGCCAGACATCAAAACAAGAATACAAAAAGTATTTCTTCGGCGACTTCCTCTCAGCAGATTTCTGGCAAAAACTCTGAGGGTAAACAAATTGCCATGAAAACTTTCTCAAAAATCTTTCGTTCGGAGTCGACTTTAAACTGTTGGTCCCGCCACTCATGTATAAAATGAACACACACAACATAAGTGGTGTGAGAAACTAGGTCGTAATCCTGACTGAAGGGTTGTAATGACCAATTATGTATGTATGTATGTAAAAGGACTTGTTCGCATTTTTTTACATACTGTTCATGTCCATGAATCGATTGAACTTTTTGGAGAATATTTGTTCTTTAAACACTCTATTCGTACGTTAAACACTTCTCGTAGAGAAAACTTTTCTGTCACAGATTAAAATCTAATAAATCGTAAATATGATAATCTAGTAGGTAAAGTGTGAGGTCATGACGGTTCAAACACCAGTTTGAATATTTCCAACAAAATTAAATTCGAAAATAATAATTTTTTGGCGACTTCCTCTCAGCAGTCTTCTGGCAAAAAATTTGAGAGTAAATAAAAATTGCCATGAAAAGTTTCTTAAAAAAAACTGTCGTTCATAGTCGACTTTAAACTGTAGGTCCCGCCACTCTTATATAAAATTGACACACATAACATAAGTGGTGTGAGAAACTAGGTTGAAATCCTGACTGAAGGGTTGTATTGAGCTACGTATTCTTTAGTACTACTCTGTTTTTGTCTCCTCCCATTAGCCATACAATGCGTATGTGTTGATAAGTTAGAAAAATGTGCTTGTCACCATAATGTATGCAATTAACACACATAACATAAGTGGTGTGAAAAAACTAGGTTCAAATCCTGACTGAAGGATTGTATGTATGTATTTATCCTTTAGTACTACTCTGTCTTTGTCTCCTTACATTATCCATATTATGCATACAAATGTGTTGATAAGTTAGAAAAACGTATCAGCTTGTCAAAGTGCCAATGTGTTAGAATTTGATAAAAGGCAGCAATCTCTTTGCCATTATAGGCATAGAGTAAATAAATATTGAAAATAATTTCTAAAATATCAAACATGAAATAAACGTTAAAATATTAAAGAATTAATAACATTTAAGCCTTAAAGTTGACAATAAAAGTCATAAATCGCTAGTATGTGCCTCAGTTTATGGAATTGCCAAGTAAAATTCATTTCGTTAACTTTAAGCGTCTTTCCGATTACCTTTAAAGAAAACACAATCAGTTCAAGTGGTTTTTTGTTATTTTTTTAATTGAAAATTTTTGTTTTAATTTTTAATCTTTTCTTTGTTTTTATTTTACTTTTTGTTTAATGCTGATAATATTACTTAAAAATTAAACTTAATTATGTAATATGGATCTTTGGTTTTTCTTTGTTTTTTTTTCTTTTTTTGTTTTTGTTAAACTTTAAAATTTTTCAATAAGTAACAGACTATTTTTACATGCTTTTCATTTTGTTTTTGTTAAATTTTTTTTTAATATATTTTTTTTTATATATTTCAATGATTTTTTCTTTTGTTATGCTTTAATGTTTATATGTTTTTTTTTATAAAAAGCTTAATTGCTAATTAAATGAAAAAATTTTATTAAATGGACTTGAACTGAAGAGATGAATTATATAAATAATGTGTGTCTCTCATGCTTTAATTTTTTTTTATCTGTGGACATGATATTTTTGATTTTTTATACAGAAATTTAATGAAATTTAAATTTGTGAATAAAAAAAATTAAACACTGACTTAACATACATGTATGTATGTACGAATAAGTCTCAATGTAAAACTATAATTATTTTTATGTTCAAATAAATATATTCATTCTAATCAACTTCGTCTAAAGCTTTGCAACAACGTTCCTTTTGTGAATCTATATAGAAAGACACTGAAATTGTTGAAATTTTCTGAAACCAAACGCATAACAGAACCCAATATTTTCTTATTATAAAGACCAATTATTATAAAATATGTATAGTTTTTACGAAACTTTTCATTATTCTTAGGAACTCGTTATGTTCTCCATAAATAACGAATTATTCTTTACTTTACTCCACGGAAATTATTCGATGCACAGTGTTTTGATACAAGTCCCATTTAAAGTATTACATACATACATACATATATAATTGGTCATTCCAATCTTAATTACGACCTAAGGTCGATTCCAAACGAAAGATTTTTGAGAAACTTTTCATGGCAATTTTTATTTACTCTCAGAGTTTTTGTTCTTTCAGGAAATATTTGCAATTCGAACCGTGATAATTGAGGATATCCTGGGAGCATTTTACTCTTGAAAATAGGACCAAAGGATTACGTTAACAATCATTCATCTTCATCATTTATCAATCATTTGTTCTTTGTCATCATTCTTTAAGTTTGCAAATGACAAATTTATTTAATGGATATTGATTCTACTCAGTATTATATTGATGGAGGACTCAGAAAGCTATCTATCGTGATACGTAAAGTATACAAACCTTCATGTACCGTAAAGTACTACTCATGTTGTGGTGGAGAACTATGACCTTATACGACAACGATATAAACATGATTACCAATGACTGGAATTTTTAAGCTAACCAGAATAGGAATCATTCAAAATGTACATGGAGGAGATAGTTCGTATCCGAAACACTCAATGACATCATTTACTGTTTTATCTTTGACGAACTGCAATGAATTCGACCAATTTATGTAGCTTATGGTGTGTAGTGATATAAAGTGCTTCACTTAACACTTTGAAATGCCTTGGTCAGTAGAGAAATACTAAATAGATTAAAAGTTGAGCCGTTTATCGGAGTTATTTGTAAACTGCCTACAGAAAGAAGCCTTTAATCGATTTGACTGTACTTTTATCTTTAGGTAAAAAGCTTTTTTTAATAAAAGCGAGACCAAATGTACTGAAAATTCTGTCATTTTTCTAGTCGAGAAGCTCTAAATGAAATTGTAGGACACCGGTATACTTTAAAGAGTTGTGTTCAATTTTCGATCTGATAGTTCCAGATATTGAAGTCGCCTTAGTCTAGTATGTATTGTGTTGGCTTATTAGACGTAAAGCCAGGGTTCGAGCCCCAGGCCAGACATCAAAACAAAATAAAAAAAGTATTTCTTCGGCGACTTCCTCTCAGCAGATTTCTGGCAAAAATTCTGAGCGTAAAATAAAATTGTCATGAAAAGTTTCTCAAATTATATGTCGTGCGGAGTCGACTTTAAACTGTAGGTCCCGCCACTTATGTATAAAATTAACACATACAATATAAGCGGTGTGAAAAACTAGGTCGTAATCCTGACTGAAGGGTTGTAATAACCAATTATGTTATGTATGTAGTTCCAGATATTTCCTGAAAATTTTAAAGGAACCAGGACAGCTAAATGCTTATATCCATTTTTCAAAAATATGCTGATTACTGTAATAATACTACCAATCATAGCTATAGATCGTCTCTGTAGTCTAATGTGTTGACCTATTAAACGGCACTCTAACCTTTAGCACGAAAATTTTGCAAGAAAAGATGTTCTTTCAGCACGCTGCTAGAAAAAGCTTTGGATGTAAGCTAGTTGCCATGAAAAGAGTCGTTCTGATTCGACGTTAAACTGTAGGTCCTGCTACACATGTATAGAATTGAAGCATACAACGCCTTGCAGTGTTTTTGTTTTAATCCTGATATTGACTGCTGATAGCCGCAAAAGTGTAGTTGGGTACAGAAATTTAAGATTGAAGTTCGTACAGAAAGTAAAAATAGTGTTGGAGACAAGACAGAATTTTGTAATAATGGAGAGAGTAAGTTTTGGTAGCGTGTCATTCTTTGTCAATAGAAACCATTTGGAAAAGTAAGGATGAATGGCCTCTAACAGCATGGATTTTACGGAAACTGTACCACGTTTTACTAGCCAAATTGTATTCATATTTTTCTCCTATTGGGAAAGTGCGTTTACTTATTCTTTCATTTATTACACAAATAAGCGATTAAACGATGAAAAATTTTGAAAGAAGAAAAAAAATGAAAAATGAGTTGAATTTTTCCTTTAATCTGTAGGTATATAGAGAAATGCATTTGTATGATTTGATATTACGTTAGAAGAGTTACTTCAATCAGACTATTGTTGTTCTATTAATATTTCTGTGTTCTTTTGGTCACATAACAAGATAAGGCAAATTAGAAACAAAATCTAGCCAACTACTAAAAATCGGTGTATATTCCATTTTTAAGATAAATTCTATACAAAGAGAATTAAATGTGATTTATAAAAGAGTTTCGTTTGTTAAGTTTTTGGAAAGTTTTTGTTAAGTTTTTCTTTGAAATAAAAATAAAAGCAGATGATCGCTTAGGAAAAGCATCTAAAAGCTAAAACGTTTATGGTTTATGGTTTATGTTTTTTTATTTTTTGATTATTTTAAACTAATTTCATTATAATATGGGAAATTGTCTATATCATATGAGTATGTATGTAAGTAAGTATGTTTAAATAAATATGTATTGTTTTATTGTAATTATTATATTATGCTTATTATGGTTATTAAAACAGACTCTTACAATTAATTTTTTTTTATTGCAAATATTATAGAATTAAAACGCGTTTCTCTCTATAATTTCTATGAAATCTCGTAATGAATGTTGAGAGAAAAAAATATTTTTTTTTAAATGAATGAATTTTGTTACCTTTTCTTAGTTGTTAGGTTGTGTTTAATAAAATTCAGTACAAATTTTTTTTGTATATATGTATATATATATGGATTTTTTCTGGTTTTAAATTGAATTCATTTGTTTTTTATTATTAAATTTTCTTGATCGGTTTTTGTTGAATGATTTTTTAGAATAAATGGTTTATATTTATGGCTTTTAAAAGCTAAATAACTTATCATATAAATACTTAAATTTTTAATGGATTTCTTGTGGTTTTTATTATTATTATTTTTTTGCAATTATTTTTCATTCTTTATTTTTTTTATTATAATATTGTATATAATTTTATTTATCATTTTTTAAATTATGTCACAGAAAAATATTGTTGTTTTTTTATTTAATTGTATAAAAAAGAAATTATATTTATTATAAAAAAATATTTAAAACTAAACAAATACAATGTTTAAATATATATGTATATATATATATAATCACACAAATACATAGAAATGACATCAAATTATAATAATAATATAATAATTATTAATTCATATATAAAAAATTTTACTAAATTAAACAATTATATCAGGAAATAAGTATATTTATCTTATATTTAAGAACTTTCATCATTTAATGATAATTAAAGTGGAGTTTTTTCTTCATTACAATTAAGAAAAATAAAAAATAAGAAATACATCTTAAATTTTAAATTCAAATTTAATTTATAATAAAAATAATCACTAAGGCCTCATATCTAGAATATGCAATTTTGTTTATTCAAACGATTTTTTTAAATTTTAAAAACCTTTCAATTTTTTAAAGGTGACTAAAAGTTTTATTGAATTATAGAAATTTTTTGTTTTAAATTTTTTATTTTATTTTCTTTTTAGGCTAAGCATAAAAAATATAATAAAAATTAGCATTAAAAAAATTTGTTACAGAAAAAAATAATTTTTTTTGTTTAAAAACTTTGTTTCAAAAGTCTTTTTTAAACAATTTTGGCTTCTTTTTCGTTTCAAATAGCTAAAATTTTATTTTTATTTCAAAAACAAAAGCCATTGTCTTGTAGTCAGCTATTAAATGAACAGAACCATTCAATTTCCAGATCTACACTATTTAAAATAAAAAATTTCCAAAAATTATAATTTTTTCTAAAATTTTTCCTACAACATAAATTAAAGTGACGAACTCTTGAGTACACTTTTTATACGAAAATAAATTTGATTTTTTAGGTAAAATATGCTGTCATTGAATGGATCGGTCGTGTGCTGTATAAGATTCATATTCGTTTACAATACATATGTAAATTAGTAAATAAATACAATACACATGTAATTGAGTAAATAACACCATATTCTCGGTATATAGTAACAGACTAATACAGTAAGACCGCGCTTGACGCGAGGGATACGTAAACAGCATTAAACGAGGCAACTAATAAATCAACTGTGACGCAGGAAAGATGCGTTCGTACTGTGATTGCGACTTCGAAAAATACAGTTGGAATCTTTATTCTGGACAGACTAATAAAAGAGCGTTGAAAAAGTTACATAGTATTTTTGTTGGTGCGTGTACGTTTCATTTGCATACATATACAACAAGTATCAATACAGTGTGCGATTTAGGGGAATCCAAATCCTACCACGTAATAATGAAACAGTGTTAAGCGGAGCAGCGTTAAGCGGGGTCTTACTGCAGGCACACATACCGATAGACTACCATTATTTAAAATTGGGAAGGGATTTCATTGAATTTGAAACTTTTGAAGCCCCTGAAAATTATTTTTTAATATTTATTCTTAGCGGGGTCTTACTGCAGGTACACACCCCGATAGACCGCCATTATTTAGAATTGGGAAGTGATTTCATTGAATTTGAAACTTTTGAAGCTCATGAAAGTTTTTTTTATTATTTCTTCTTAGTAAGCTTAGGTTTTATTAAGATTTGCACAACTGTTGTTATTTTTGATTGACATTATAAAACTTATATTCAGTCAATGAAATCTAAGGAATCATTTGGAGAAGATCGGCACACAAGCACCGTAGGTCTTTGGTTTCAAGTATTTCTTGACAACTACTTTCTGGGCAGCCAGATCCATATTTTTATCCAATTTCAAATTAGCCAATGCTTCAATTAGGGAAAGATTTGTAATGAGTGTATAATCTTGCATAATGTAACAAGACTAACATAAGAGATGACTATAGGCCTCGGTTGACAAAACGGATAGCTATGGAATGGGTATGTTTTACTGTATAGATAACCAATAGACAATTTATTAACAAGATTCTTGACAGAAGATTAATTCTTTCAAATAATGTTGTAACGTTTTGCTGCAGAAAGGGGTGGTAATCAAGATAATACATCCAATGCAAGAACGTATAAGTAATGGGAGAACATTCATCATTTGAATTCCGAACAAAATGACTTCTGCAGGTGCTGTAATAATGTTCTGGAAGGGTAATGACAGCTAGTAGGCTGACCATTACTTCAAGTAGTATTTTTTGGCAGGGTATAATGCTGTAATGCAGGTAGTTTTAGTGCCAAAGAATCGAGTATATTTATGCCATTACATGCTGGTACATGCTGCTGACTTTTTCTGTGCCATTATTGTGCTATACTAAGCACTAAGAAAAGTGTATTTGGCAGAAACATTGTTGAAAAACAGTTCCACAGAATTTAAATGGGTGATGGTTCCTTAGTTGTATTACTTATCAAACTAGAAACTTATTATTGTTTAGCTCTGTCTCGTGGGGGTACAAAGTGATCGTGGAAATATAAAATTGGTGAAAGCGTTATTGAGTCTAAGAACTTTCACTCTGCTTTATACTGGCATATCGTTTATAATATGATATTTCTGTGAATCTATTGTGATACAAATTAAAGGGTGCGACGGTCAAAATACACCGAGCTAATGACATAGTGTACATTGCGAGTTTTATTGAATAGAACTCAAAAACATCTTTTATTTGACAATAACCGTATTTTTAATCTTTTCATACAAAATTATTGATTACCTAAATAATTTTTAACTTATTTTCAAAATTCAAAGTTTTTTTTTGAAAATGGGAGAGATGAGCCTTTAAAACGGTATACATAAACATATGGTTTAGACTTACATGTTATGAGTTTTGATGGGGTAAACTTGGAAAAATTATTTTTTTTCTTATTTCTTGAAGTTAAGCCATTCTTAATTGCAAAATTTAATTAAAAAATATGAAATATGTGGTGACATTTTGAAAGTGCATTATCTTGTTAACATATTGAAACTTCATTTGATAAAATCGGACTAAAATTACCGTAGTTATTATTTAAATTTAGTATAAAAGTCGTGATATATTTTTTTGAAAATATATGAAAAAAAGTTTACCTCATCAAGGCTCATAGAATATTAAGTCCAATAATATATATATGTATACCGTTTTAAAGGCCCATCCCTCCCCTTTCTAAGAAAGTTTGAATTTATGACATTGGTTCAGAAATGTTTGTGTAATCTATAAATTTGTGTGTAAACTCCAAAAAAAGAAAAAAAAACACTTTTTGTCAAATAAAACAAGTTTAGAGGGCTCAAGAAATATAAAAAAAATATTTTTGAGTTCTACTCAACAAAACTCATAACCTACACTATGTCATTAGCTGGGTGTGTTTAATTTTTTTATTTTGCCGCATAGTTTTATTATTACAATCATATTTAGATATTAACACTTTATCTTAACTGGCCTAAAAAAGTAGCGAGTTTTTTAGATACATACTTAAAAATTTTTTTAAGAAAATTATTAAGAATGGTTAAGGCAAATAAACTCTAAATAAATATATAATTAATTATCCTATTATGAGTATTTAATAAAAATATATGTAATATCCATAATACAATATCATATAAAATCTGATTAGACGATAACAAATTTCATATTCCTACAGTAGGCCTTAGTGAATTTTTCATTCGTTAATATCATTTTAAATAATTTTTTTTAATTGCTAATAATTAAAAATAATACAATTTAGAAAAAAGAAAAGAAAAGGAAATTACAAAGTATATCATGTATATTGTATGTACGTAATAACGAAAGTACTTTAGTACTTAATTAATGATTATGAAAATATCAAATAATTGCTTTGCCCATTGGATATACATCATATTGTATGTAGATAGTATTTTTTTGTAGATATATTTGTATGTAAGAGATACGTTTTCTTTTTTTTTTGTTTAAGAAAAAAAAATTAAAATTAAAAAAGTAGAACTCAAAGGAAAACGTTGTATAACAAATAAAAAAAAAAAAGATTTGATTATAAAAACATTGCGTATATATCACACCATATTGAGAATATAAAGTTTTTTTCCTTTTGTTGCCTATTGTTGTTGTTGTTTTTTCCGCTATTATTACTTTGACTTTTATTCTAATAAAAAAAACCAACACTCTAGAGTCCTATGCCTAAACTCTAAAACTACTACAGTACAGTTGTTGTACCCTTTAAAGTACCACATTTGCCTTGACGTCGTTTCTCTAATATCCTTAACGAATCATGTGCAGCTTCCAGCGCAACACAAAATATGCTATAATCCTAAGGGCTATAAAAATGCCAATTAAGGCAACAGCATCAATCCAATATTCGGCTTTGTCCATAGACATTTCCTCTAAAAATTTTCGTGGAGTACGGAAATGACAATAAATGGCATTACATTGTAATCTGTCACGATCCATGCCATAAATGGAAACCATGGCACCTAAAAATAGAATGCAACATTAAGTACATACATACATACATACAGCATTTATAGGAATATTTTTGAATAATAGAGGAACCCACCTTCAAAACCGTATCTCACATAACTAACGTAGGTGACCCATTGTAAATAGCCGGGTATGGTATCAAAATTAACAAAGAATCCCGAAAATAATATGGTTGGTATAGTAGTAACTGGCCCCAGAAATACGCCAGCCTCTATATTCATGCCAGCACCTATAAGCAGGCCCAACGACTGGGCCACCAGTGACGTTAATACGCATATAACCACAAACATTGTTATGCGCTGTGGTTCCATAGGCTGTGATGTTAAATAATACACAACAATCACATAAACACTGGAGAACATTATCTGTAATGATTCAAAATGTCAATTTTTATTAACTTTCACTCTTCAATCAATATCAATCAATCTCAATCCTCATACCTGGAATGGTAAATCGGCCATTGTTTTAGCGAAATAAAAAGCCTTCAGTGAATACCAATAGTTGAGATGCTCCCTTACAAATACCGACATTTCCGTTGGAACTGTAATTTTGTTGTTAATAATTTTCATTCGCTGTTTTTGTAATCATTTCAACTTACATGTCAATATTGTTGGCATCATGGCTGTAAACATGGTAAACAGTGTTGTAAAGAATATACAACCGGCATTGCTCATAACCTTTGAAGCCTCATTGCCTACATCGTAGTAGATCATGCCTATGATGGCGCCCACAATGATGTGTGATGCCAAACGCATATGGGTTAGCATGCGATCACGCATTATGGTAACAAAGGAACGTTTGAGCAAAATCCAAAATTGTGTCCAGCCACTGGTGGGAAAACCGGATTTATTGGGCAGCGTTATAACCGATTCATGGGAATCCAATAGAGAAGTAGTACAGCCAGCACCATTAGTACCGCCACCACCACCTCCGCCAGCACCACTATTAGTACCGCCACCTGCACCTGCAACATTAGTTACTGCATTAGACATTTGACCACTTTTCGAACTACAACTACAACTGTCATCACCATTGTCGTTGCGCGGCATATTGATGACAGAACAATCGGATTGTTGGCTGTGCTGTGATTCCAATTTCGGTGGTTTTAAAATGGTTTTATTAAGCTCTAGTTCTGCAGCTGCTGTGGGTTCATCCATTTTCAATTTTTCATCCTCCATGGTCACTGTGGTGGTATTTGAGGAATTGCCACCATTTGTTGTACTGCCATTGCCTTTGATAATATCATTGTTAATATCTTTGGATAGATCGAGACCATAGTTCTTGTGGCTATACTTCTTGCATACGCCACTCTTAACGGCGGCCACCAGTTTTGGCACACACTCTCCGTATTCACCACTGGCCACTTCCAACACATAATCGGCTGGATTATGATAAGACGGGCAGTCATAACCCAGCGAAGAGAGAAATGGCACTAAGCCTCTAACTCTGCCCTCGTACATGCACTGTCCCTCGGCCAGCATGTACAAATGATCGAATTTCTCAAACAATCTGGCTGAGGGCTGATGTATGGTACACACTATAGTACGGCCACCTCTGGCCAAAGATTTCAGTAGCGATATCAATTGGAAGCACGTCGAACTGTCTAAACCCGATGTGGGTTCATCGAAAAACATTACGGGTGGATTGTTGACCAACTCCAAAGCAATCGATAAACGTTTTCGTTGACCACCCGACAGATTGCAAGTCTTTGTATTGCTTGATTCGATCAGACCTATGGTTTCGAGAATTTCATCTACCACCACCTTCTTTGCAGCCAGATCCATATTTTTACCCAATTTCAAATTAGCCGATACCATCATAGCTTCACGCACCGAAAGATTTGCAATGAGCACATCATCTTGCATAATATAACAGGAGAGTTTACGAAAACGCCGTAAATTACGCTCTTTGCCGTTTATCAACACTGAGCCGCTAAGTTGGGAGGTTCTAGAAATGGAAAATATCAAATAAAAATTCTTATTAGAGGGGGTATTAAACAGAGAAAAAAAGGGGAACAATTATTGAAATTTTCAAAATCTGCTCTTATCGGACATGTTCAAACTTCATTCTATCACAAAATCAGAAGTATACCAGTCTTGTTTCTAATTTAAAACTCTGCGCACAGACATACAGAGAAAACTCCATTAAATATTTATGATAATGAAAAATTCTGCTCGCAGGCCATTTTCCTAGATCTTAGCAATTGTCGTAAAAAAATACAATTTGAATATAAAAACTGATTTAATATTTCATAAGAAATGTATTCTTCCTTGCTTTTCCTGCTTTTTCTTTTTTCTTACTTGAACTCTATGACAGGCCAATAAGCCTTTAAAGCAAGCAAAAAAGAAAAGAAAAAAGCATATACAAATTTAGTATAACTGTACAACGGTATTTACATTCTTGGCTTAAAACGTGAAAAAGTAATAAAGATTTCTTGTTCGCAATTGAAAAACTGAAAGGCAAAAAAAGTTGAATCAAGTGTTGGTTGTGGTTGGGAGTATAGTCATGTTTTTCTAACAAATTTTTGATTGAAGAGTTCAACAGTGGGTTAGAAAAATAAAGCGATAGTCTGTAGGTCTTAGTATACAACACAGCAATTATTCGAATGGTCTTCACATCAGTATAAAAATCACATGGGCATCACTCCGGAAGTTTTGAATAGCGGCAATAGTGGCAGTACTTTGCTTTTAAGTGGTAACAAAGACTTCATATATAATTATGATTTCCCTTGCTTTGCCATTTTCTATAAAAAATATTGGAATATTTGAGGAAATCGATTATATGTATATGTATGTGCCTCGTCTGGATATTTTACATTTGAATCTTAAGCAGAGAACACTTGTCGTCTAATATTATCTGTCCAAGCGATTTGGTGGCAGTTTACACGAATGAATCTGAAGTTGGAAACTGAATTTGGATCTGAACACTGAAATTCAGAAGGTAGACTGTTCTGTATTTCAGGACTACTGTAGTGTGTTTCAGGACTACTGAAGTGTGTTTCAGGACTACTACAGTATGTTTCAGGAATACTATAGTGTGTTTCAGAATTACTGCAGTGTGTCAGGACTCCTGCAGTATGTTTCAGGACTACTTCAGTGTGTTTTAAGTCTACTGTAGTGCGTCAGGACAACTGTAGTGTGTCAGGACAACTGTAGTGTGTTTCAGGACTATTGCAGTGTATCTCAGGACTACTGTAGTGTGTTTTAAGTCTACTGTAGTGTGCTTTAGAATTACTGCAGAGTGTTAGGACTACTGTAGGGTGTTTCAGGACTACTATAGTGTGTTTCAGGACTATTGTAGTGTATCTCAGGACTACTGTAGTGTGTTTTAAGTCTACTGTAGTGTGTTTCAGGACTACTGTGGTGTGTCAGGGCTACTGTAGTGTGTTTTAAGTCTACTGTAGTATGTTTCAGGACTACTGTAGTGTGTTTCAGGGCTACTGCAGTGTGTTTTAAGTCTACTGTAGTGTGTTAGGACTACTGTAGTGTGTCAGGAGTACTGCAGTGTGTCAGGACTACTGCAGTGTGTTAGGACTACTGTAGTGTGTCAGGAATACTGTAGTGTGCTTCAGGACTACTGTAGTGTGTTTCAGGACTACTGTGGTGTGCTTCAGAATTACTGCAGTGTGTCAGGACTATGTAGTGTGCTTTAAGACTATTGTAATGGGTTTCAGGACTACTGTAGTGTGTCAGGACAACTGTAGTGTGTGTCAGGACTATTGTAGTGTATCTCAGGACTACTGTAGTGTATTTTAAGTGTACTGTAGTGTGTTTCAGGACTACTGTAGTGTGTCTGGACTATTGTAGTATGTTTCAGGACTACTGTAGTGTGTTTCAGGACTATTGTAGTGTATCTCAGGACTACTGTAGTGTGTTTTAAGTGTACTGTAGTGTGTTTCAGGACTACTGTAGTGTGTCTCGACTACTGTAGTGTGTTTCAGGACTACTGTAGTGTGTCTGGACTATTGTAGTATGTTTCAGGACTACTGTTGTGTGTTTCAGGACTACTGTAGTTTGTTTCAGAATTACTGCAGTGTGTCAGTACTAATGTAGTGTATTTTAGGATTATTGTAGTGGGTTTCTGGACTACTGTAGTACTTCGGGACTACTGTAGTTAGTTTCAGGACTGCTGTAGTGTGTTTCATTCATATTCTTCTCTGACTGATAGTCGAGGCTTCCTCGATAGACTCTCGCGACAATCTTGAATCTGTCGAATATGGATCTTTAGTCATAGGAACATCTCGGATAATTGTGATAAATTCGGTAGAGCAGGCGTACTTCTACCAAAAATTTAATCCGCATATGAATACAGGTATACTTCTTATATAGGTAGCCGCTGTAGGGATTTATAAGATGCGAACCTTAGCTCAGACATCTTGAACAAAACGAAATAAGAACAAAATATTTATTCGACAACTTCCTCTCAGAAGTCTTCTGGCAAAAATTCTGAGAGTAAATAAAATTGCCATGAAGAGGTACTCAAAAATCTGTCGTTCGGAGTCGACTTTAAACTGTAGGTCCTGCCATTCATGGTCAAAGGTGACACACACAATATGAGTGGTGTGAGAGACGTAGGTAGTATTTCTTGCTACTAAGATCAGAAGTATTTTGCATTAGCTATACCAAGTATCGTCAATGAACAAAATACTCTACTAATAACACATGTGTGTGGTTTTGTTGTGTGGTTCAGTGACATGTCTTTTTATTATAAAAATTCAACTCCAGCTTCAAACCTTTGCTAATAAATTCTTACGAAATATTACGAAAGTAGGGAGGCCTTTAGTAAACACAAACGATGAATTGATCCAACCCAGATACGGCCTTTATAGTTTGGACATGATTGGATCAACCTCTATGGAAATAAGCAATATTTGGGTGCAGCTCACAATAAAACTGAAAATGCCACAGCAAAACTGGCAAAGTTTCTAATGAATTATATTCATTAGCAAATAATAGAAAATAATGTAGACTCTATGCTCTATGCCAGTTAAAGTGCCAATTTTCTCATAAAATTTTATCCCGCACTGTACACTCATAGTGGTCTTTGCTAAATAAGAAAAGTTACTGACAGACGAAGAGAAGGAAATTCCTTTAGCATGCATACAATCACATACTTCACGAGACTGTTTGTGGTTGGAACGAAAATAAAACACAACAACAAAATAAAGAAAACATTAAAAACAGAAACAAAGCAATTCTAATTAAAAATGTATGTATGTATGTTTAAAAGGGAAATTATTTTAAACAAAATTCCTCCATAAAAACTGTGCTAAAAAGAAAATGCCAAACAACTGGAATTACAACAGAACACAACAGCACAACACAGCTTTAAGATAACAAAAGCAAATAAAAATAAAAACAAAAAAGAGAACAAAACAGAACAGAACAGAAGATTTTTCAAGATTAACAACTTTGCCTGTTAAAGAGTTTCCAATTATTTCCTTTATTTATTTAACAACAACAACAACAATCCCTATATAATATATGTATGTATGGTCGACAGGAAAGAGAAACCTTAAAAGTAGGCTGTGGAAAACATATTGTATTTCCGTTTATTGTTTTTGTTATTATTTTTTACTTACTTGTATCCTGCTAAAATATTCATGAGCGTACTTTTGCCAGCTCCCGACGGTCCCATAATCGCTGTCAGCTCGCCATTGCGAAATTTACCCGATACACCTTTTAATATTGTTTTAAAGCCACGCCGTCGTCCTTCCGATACAGAATATGAGATTTCTGTGAATTCTATATCGACCGGAGGTCGTTGTGGCAAATGAGATAATGATACTGTGCCTTTCTTCTGACCATTTGGGCTGCAGTTGTTGGGTATTTTCGGCGCCAATATATGATTGCCGGATATGCCGCCATTGCATAAATTATTTTGAGAACTGTAAATAAAAAAACAAAAGAAAATATATTTAATTTAATTTAAATTTTCAAAAACGTAACATAATTCTTTTTGATGAGTTTTATTAAGATAACGGTAAAAAATTTATTAGAATGTGTATGTTGGTATAACATACATGTTTATTTACATAAAAGGTGTTGTTAATTTACACTTATGCTTGATTTAACGAATTATGGGTAATTTTGTTAATAATTTTTTTTAAATCTTTATTTCATCTTCAATTTCAGTATAAAACTTCCAAACAAATTGGTTTTTAGCGGCTGGCTACCGATTAAAACCCAATTTATTGTATCGGCTGCACAAATCCAGAACGCCAAACATGAATCTCAAATCATACATGACACCTAATATCACAAAAGAAGATCTACAAAGCGTTTGTGAACAAGTCGAAAGCATGCAACGAGAGAAAACCGTTCAAGAAACGCAAATACCCCCAGGACTTAAGCGTAGCACCTGACATCGAGTGTTTTGTCACAGAAATCCAAGTAAATCCAGAGTCCCCCAAGAGCCAATATTTGTTCAAGATTACAAAACAAAATGAGTAGGAAAAGGTTTGCGTCTTCCAAATCTCTAAGAAGCAACAACGGAGGACTGGTAATATCAAAAGATGGTCAACTGAAATTGTGCATAAAGACCTTCACGACAACTTTATATCTATATTTACATTGTAATACCGGTTTTGCCTTTTCCGCCAAATGTCCACAGCTTTTGGCTGACAGTTCTCAACCACACGGAGAGTTTTATGAACCTGCAGATTTCATTCACTTTAGACAGACAGGTTTTCAAGTGCCAGACTATTATGGAGAAGATGTTATTTGATCTCCTCTTCTTCCGCGTCATTGCATATTCTTCAAAAGGCTTTATTAGGTCTACGACCAGTGGCCAATACCGTTGTGACAGCTGGATAGACTGAAAAGTCTGAAATTGATTACTTTGGAAGACTATCTATATTTAGCTTAGGTTAGAAGACGTGCACTTATCAATTTAGGCAAGTACAGTACACGGAGGTCGATTTGACGCATTGTACGTAACGTTCTTAAGAAGGAAGGATAAAAGAGGGGATAGGAAAAAAGGAGAGGAAGTAGGAAGAGAGAATGGGAAGCGAACGAATTACACAGACCAAACAAAACAAAAAGGGAGAACGCGACTACACCGATGAAGCCCTAGCACCTCTCAACCAGCCTATGCCGCTAATGAATCTATGGAGAGCCTTGATGTCGGCTCTCGACACAGAATTTAAGCCCTCAAAGAAGTCCCTGCCAAGAGACCTCAACCTCAACCTACCAAGGGCTGGGCAGTTACAGAGGAGGTGCTCGACAGTCTCCAACTCCTCCTCATTGAAACATACCTTGCAGTAGTCCGGCTGGGATCTGTTCCAAATCCCCGTCAGCGACCTCATCTCGCAGTGCCCTGTGATAAACCATATAATTAACCCTAAACTGGCCTTATCCAAGTTCAGCAACCAACTTGTTCTTATAGTGTCTATAGCAGGCCATAGACATCGAGAAACATAAACGAGAAACAAGCCCAGCAGCCAACCTGTTCTTACACTGTCTATATCAGGCCAAAGACATCGATAAACAAAAACTATGTATCATTACAAAACAAACATATTAAACGTCTACTTTGAAAAGAATTTCGACATCCTAAACCATTCTGTTGTATGAAATACACCTCGCTGCAGAAACATGCCAGAGAGATGTGTATTACTAATGTAGACCCTGCACAGGAACACAAGCTGCCGCAATGTAAACGGGAATATGACAAGTTCCTATCAGTGTGAACTAGACGTGTGCACAAGATATTTACAATTGTACAGTATTGTATTTTTCTCATGAGCGAATATTTACTGTAGCTGCAAATATACATAAGAGTGAAGCATAGATAGAGAACAAAAAAACAACTGCACTCATAAACCATTGTACAACAATCCAAAGAGAGTTGTGTGAAGAGTACAGCAAAAATATTGTACACTTCATAGTGCATTTCTTTTTGCAGTAAGTTTGAAAGAAAAAATGTTTTTTCTTTTTTTTTTAGAATAAAGAAAGAGTATTTATTCAATAGTAGACGTCGGCACCAATAGCCCCTGGGGCCTTCGGCTTTTTACACACATAGGACACGAACATCAACGAATATTAACATAGCAATTTGAAGAGAGATTGTTGTTGGAAGAGTTCATGGCAGAAGCAAAGAATGTATAGAAACACTTATGTACGCATATTTTTCAACGTTGACACTACTGAAATTCATTTGACAATACTGAAAATTTAGTTTCAGTAGTGAAATATACTCTTACAACACAAAGCATATTTCCATTACTTCACAGATAAATAAGTGCTGTTGTATACTTTGAATAAAAGAGAAATACACATTTCAGTGTACTCGTATAATCAAGACCAACAAAAAAGAGAACAATTCAGTATTGCATATAGTGAAGGTTAAGCTAGCAAGATGTCTTGTGCACACGTCTAGTATGAACAATAGAGTACGACGAGGTTGCTTGTTATAGACCTTACTGTTTACCGAAGTCCTTGGCACCATTAGAGCTAAAACTGCATCAAGAACAAGGGGCATAATTTCACTTTTAAGCGGAAAAATCTACGCTCCGCAATACGCGGATAAGATATGTATACTATCGCTTAATTTCGATAAGTTAAACGCAGATCGAAGCAACCTTGCGTGGGCTCAAGATAGATAAATCCCAAACCAAAACAATAAGAAGAATACATACATCTAACTGCACCTTGTATTTTGGAGGACTTATTGTATTTGAGGACGTAGACAGCCGCATTAACTGGATCCTCTAAGCCAACTATATTTTGCGGCATTCTAAACTAAACATTTTTAATAGCAGTGTGAAGTCAGTTGCATAGTTTAGATGCGAATTGCCAAAAGCTGTCCATTGCGTCAATAAATTTATGGGGATCTTTTGGCCATTTATCACTTGCACTAACTCTGCGGCCAAATCGAAGAGATCCCATTTAAGATCGAAGCACGAAGATCGGGTAAAGATGTTTCGGTCTGTGAAAGGACTGTAGCTGATCGGAATCACAAAGACAGCAGTCGGAAGAAAATCCTTAACACATGTTGCGCTGCGCTGACAGCTTCGTGGTTTTATTGCTTCACGCAATTTTCTTACTTCATAGAAGAGAGAGAGATCAGAAGTTTTCTGTCCAAAATACCATAAATTATGGCGAGTTGATGATAATATTACCAGCCTTTCAATTTCTTGTACTTAAAAGGCAACTTTAAACCTGAATTCGGATGTGAAAAATTATAAAAATTTGTGAAATTAAATTTGAATTTTTTTTTCAATGAAACTTTGGAAGGATTTGAAAATTCCAAAATCACATAAAAATTAATTAAATTTTGGTATCAGGAAGATTAAAATAATTTCAGTTTATGGCTAAAATATTAGAAAAAATTGTTGGCACTTTAAAACACAATACGAAGACATTTCCTTGTCGATAAAATGGCATTTAAATGTCAGCTACAATGTACGAACTACTATTTCGTCCTTTTCCCCAGCTAAACCAACAAAACCAATGTCAAAACTTACTTTTTGGTCCTTAACCAACAACGTTTATGTGGAATTTTTCCATTATCAGTTTCCTTGATGTGTGGTTGAATCTTTTGTTGTTTGTTGTCTTTATGCTGATGCTGTAGTTCTTGAGGCTGTGGTAGTTGGTGTTGCTGCTGCTGTTGCTGTTGCTGTTGTACCGAAGTCACATGACCATTATTGGTAACAATTGTTTGGACAAAGGATATCGGTCGATGTGTATGATGTTGATTTAAATTACATTTATTATCATTAACCGTATCTCCTCCATAGACCTTCGCATATGCCGAATGACGTCTCAATTGTATATCATTGCAATGGCTAGTGTAAACGGTAGGCGAAGAGGTACGATGTATGGGACAGACGGTGGTGGTGGTGGTGGTATTATCAATGAATGCGGTGTTTAAAATGCCACCCTCTGAATCCATATGAATACGTAGATTCGCATGATGATTTTTACTGTAACGGGCAGCGCTATCACAACTGGTACCATTGTTTCTTGCTGTTGGTTGTGGTGGCGGCGTTGCTGGTGCAGGTGGTGGTGATGATGCTGATGATGTGTTAGTGCTGCTGCTGTTGTTGGTAGTGGTGGTGGTGGTGGTTATTTTGCCATCACTGCTGCAGTTGATATTGCTATTAGCTGCCGCAGCATTGACTTTTAAGGCTGGTATTGTATTGTATTTCACCTGGTCCGTTTTGCAAGCATTCAACACCAAATGTGCTTTACTATCCACACTATTGCAACGAGTTAAAGATAATTGAGTTTTATCTGGATTGTTGGACTCTTGAGAGTCTAACGATGAATCTTTTTGCACTGTCGATACCGAAGATGACGACATATTTGTTACACTCTACACTGTTAATAATAAGTTTTGCGTTTTTTTTTTTGCTTTTTGTTTTCTTTTTTTCTTTTTCCTTAATAGTAAAAATGTTTACATTCTTTTTTGTATATATTTAATAAGTTTCACTTTTAAATTTAAGTTTTTGTTACAATTTCAACTTAAATTTCAGTTTTTTTTCTAGTTTTTTTAAATAAAGTCTTATTGTTTCAATAGCCAAATAATATCTCGGCCAATTGCCTGAGTGTTGTGCTACCAATGACTGGCTTTTGTTTTATAAACGTTGCTTTCGTTGAATTATTCTCGAGACTTTGTCAACATCGTACAGAGCAGCGTAAAAAAGGCATTTGAAGTTTTGTGGTCTTTTGTAAATTTTACTAAAGAACATCATCATCATTTTATGAATTTTTTTGTACACAATTTCTGTTTTAGCGACACTTTTTCCAAAAGCGTCTCTTTTTAATTGAATTGTTTTGTTTTTTTTTTGTGATTATTTTCAGCTGTTTTGAAAATTTTATGTGTCTATTGCACTGTTTTGTTTGATTCATTAACTTCTATTTATTACTAGTACTTAAACACCAGCGACTTTTCAAGTGCTGTTTTATTCATAATCTTATTACACCATTTCCAAGTGCAAAAAAAGGAATAAAAAAATAATAATAATTTTCTTCAGTGTTGAACCTCGATGGTTATGTCGACAAGTAAATTTGTCACACATAGGCTACATACAGAGAATTCAGAAAAGGGTAAGGATATTTATTTGCATTCGGAAAAAATTACTGTTTGTTGCGTATTATAATATGGAGATGTCGTTGGCCCGTTAAAGAATTGTTCCCGTCTATTTATGACCATATGAAAATCCCTTACAATTCAAAATTATAAACTAGCCAGTCAGTTGTTTCAATTAGACAATGTAACGAGTATATAACGCGGTTTTGGCTTGAAAAGTTTCGCAGTTTGACTACCAAGATTATGAGACCATGAAGCCTTTTTTGTGTGACTATCTCAAAGCGCGTACCAATGCTGCTAATCTCCTGACAATTTAAAAACAAATATTATCAGGCACTATCTCTTCGATAACTATATTAAACAACTATACAATCAATATAGAGGCCATCATTTAAATGGTATTGTATTGTTGTCAGGATTACGACCTAGCTTTAGGTTAGGTTAGGTTAGGTTAGGGGACGTGTACTTGTTAATTAAGACAAGTACAGTACCCGGAGGTCGAATTGACCCATTGCACAACGTCTTAGTTTCTCACACCACTTATGTCGTGTGTGTTAATTTTATACATGAGTGGTGGGAACTACAGTTTAAAGTCGACTCCGAACGACGTATTTTTGAGAAACTTTTCATGGCAATTTTATTTACTCTCAGAATTTTTGCCAGAAATCTGCTGAGAGGAATTCGCCGAAGAAATACTTTTTGTATATATATAGCTTCCCATTCCTGCATAGGATGGCTCATGAGATCAGGTATGCGTCTACTCAAATAGTCTCATGTAATTACATTCCAGGGAGCCTCGTTGAATTCTTGCCAGAGAAGGCTAGAGCGTTATGTATGTTCTGCAAATAATGTGATTAGAAATGCTGCATTCCATTCGCCTATTGTGATAAACCTTTAGTCATTTAACCATAGATCGAGTTTTGTATCAAAAATTATACATTTCAATTTTTTAGACGATATTTGATATTTTTATAATTCGTCAGTGTTTTTATCGCCATTATTTTAAACGAAATAAAAAAAGAGAATTTCAAACAGGGGTTACAAAATTCAAAAACTTCATAATTCTGGCTTATGTATCTTTTTTGATACATACAACTTTCCTAGAGATTTTTTGGTGTTGTGTTTGAAATTTTTTTAAGATTTCAAAGATTTTGTGAAGTGTTATCGTAAATAGTACATTATTTATGGTATTTGAGAAGGAATTGAAAGTTTTGTAAGTGTGGGACGAAAGTGAAAAGATTGAATTTTCTATTCTTGATATGTTCTTGATATTGATTGAAGTAGTCGTAGTCTAGTTGCAGAGTGTTACCTTATTAGACGTCAGACCAAGGTTCAAACCTCAGGTTAGACATTTCCAATTTATAACGAAAGGTTGTAATGACCGATTATTTATTAATTATATATATAATATTCCTGCTGCTATAGACCTTGAAGAAGAAGAAAATAGAAGCTCGTCTTATGAACTGGAGAAAGTATTGGCAGCAACAAACATGACATCAGAATGTTTGGATGGTACTACTTGGAATAGAACAAACTGTATTTATTAGTTTGGGATGAAAAAATATTACCAATTTTCACGCAAATTCAGCTGGCAGCTGTTTCCTGAAATGTTGTAGAGTCTTTCTTACTGATCTTCCCATATTAATTTCACGTGACAGACAAACATTAGAAAAATGTGTTTCGTCCCATGTTTTATTATACATGATAATATTTCCATCAACTACGTACTGAAAGTCTCGCAACCTTTAATAATCATGCCTTTTTTTGAAATTCGAATGAAAAGGATTTTTTCTATAAAAAAAATATATTTATTTAAAAATTTTTTTTTAAGAAAATTTTAACCATTTTCATAAAACTTTTATCACACAACTCGTAGTTTTATGTAATAAATAATACTGTATAAATAGTTTGGGATTAGCTATCATACTTTCAGAGCAGCCCATATATCCTTTTTTTAAGATTTTTAAAAATTTAATTTTTTGTTCGCCTTAAAGGTAAGAAAATTAAAGAAAATATATTTAAATAACGATGCTTATGTTTTTATGTTCCTTTTTGCTATATTTTCTTTTCAAATTAAAGTTTTTTAGCAACAGAATTCAAAAACTTTTTAGTTTTATTGTGGAAAATGAAAATTACATCCAATGATTTTAATTGGAATTTGATACTTAATGATGGAATCATTATCAGTGATTGTTAGGGAAATTAATTTAAGGATATTTATATAAACCAAGCTTCATAAAGAGATTCAGGGAGTAATGCTTGGTATTGATTTATGTTTCCTTTCCTTTGTTTTGTTTTATTATCTTTTCACCTCATATGTATTTAATTTTGTCGCTGTAGATTAGTAACTAATTGAATTTGATGGTCGTTATAAATTTCGTGGTCCACCGAAGTCGAATTGGCAGTTTTAGATTTAAGATTTAGATTGCGTAGCAACTACTTACAGCAGTATTTGGGGAAACCCGTATTCGGGAAACAAGAGAGGACTCAAAGAGAGAAAATTGTTATTAACATAATCGATGTTCTATTGCAACAGGAAACTGTTTTTTACCTTACATGACGTTGACAACAAATATTTCTAACGAATCACAAGAATGGTTTGTACCATCAGGTTTCAGCCAGACCTCAACTGAGAGTGTTACTGATGCGAGTGACAATAATCTGTCCTTAATCTAAGCAATTGGAAACTTATAAATCGCCACAAAGCAGAGTGCTAGACGTCAAATTATTACCATTTAGAAAGAAATAAAACCAAATTGACATGAAGTGCTTGATTTTTATGTAAAACAGCATGCCAATGTACATCATTTCAAAAATTTTGGAATAAATTTCATAAAAGTGATAATAAAATGTAATAGTAAATAAATAGTTTTATTAAAATGAATTAAAATATTACATTTTTTTTAAAAAATCTATCAATAATCGTGACAATTTCAATGTACTACAAATATGTATCAAAAGTGATACATAAGCTAGAATTATGAAGTTTTTTAAGGCTCGATCTACGGTTAAAATACAAATTTCAATCCATAATATTTAATGAAATTGTTTAAAACATTCATTTTTTGTCATTGGAAATGGTGTAAACAGTCTCAAGTTAATATTTTCGCCTTGTTAAACTGCGAGCATTAGATTTGATTATAACTGACTACAGTAAAAGATTTATTTTTTATAAATCGACTTTATCCAGCTGTACTACTATATAATTAAATTCACTTCATTTTTATAGAAGTTGTTCATCTGTATGTGCGTGTGTGTATAGTATATAATAAAATTTTTATTATATTTTGTATGATTTTAAACGAGATAAAGAATAAACTTCACACTTTATATTATTGTTTACTTTATTGTTATTTTTGTAAATACATTTTTTTTTATAAAAATTTTATGTTTCAAGTTTATTATTTTTAATAATTAATATTTCTATCATAATGTTAAATTAAATATTTTGTTTGTTCTCGAATTGTTTATTTTCAAAACAAAGTTTAAAACGTGTTTAAATTCAATTGTAGGAATAGAATTTAATTTTACATGGGATTAAATAAATGTTTCATAGTTTTTGTTCAGTCACACAATCGACAGTCGAGATGGCAGATGTAACTACAATGAAGGCTATCTTCCAACATTTGTGTATTAAAGTACGGTGAAAATCGTCGAAAGAAATTTATCTTCTGTAGATGCAACTTGTGCTGCCGAACAGTGTTTGATTAAGGTAAACTAAGATTATGAATTGAAAAAATTACCAGCGTATATCTTAAAAATATTGCTAATGAGTCTTTTAAGTATTTGGAATATTAGCTGTGAGCTTCATTAGTTTCCTACATACCTACATACATAATTGGCCATTACATTACCTTCAGTCAGGATTACGGCCTAGCTTCTCACATACGTAGATTCCTATTGGGACTAATTGTGGTTAATTGGCTATCATCTGTTATGGATCTTTAGATCGAAATGTCTGCCGTTGGGCAGAAAGTTGTATATGATGATCATAATATTAAAAGTGGCCGTAGTCTAGTAGGCAGAGTATTGACTTTTTAGACATAAGGCCTCGAATCAAACCCCAGATCAGACATCTCGAACTAAACGAAATATGAAAAATATTTTTTCGGTGACTTCCTCTCAACAGATTTCAGGAAAAAACTCGGAGATTATAAATTATTGCCTTGAAAAAGTTCCTAAAAAATTTGTCGATCGGAATCGATTTTAAACTGTAGGTTCCGCCACTCATGTACGAAATTAACGCACATAACATAAGTCGTGTGAGAATCTAGATCGTAATCCTGACTACAGGGCTGTAATGACCAATTATGTATGTATGCAAGTTTCTGAATTGAAAAATTTACCAGCATGTATTAATCTATGTGTATATCTTAAAAATATTGCTAATGAGTCTTCTCAGTATTTGAAACATTAGCTGTGAGCTCCATTTGGTTCCTATTGGGACTAATTGTGGTTAATTATCTATCACCTGGCAGGGATTGTACTGTTATGAATCATTTTTCCGGACCAAAGTAGGGCAAACAGACCTTTTAGATCGAAATGTCTACCGTTGGTTAAGTCGCCGTAGTCTAGTATGTAATGTGTTGACAGACTCGACTTTAAACTGTAGGTCCCGCCACTCATATATAAAATTAACACACACAACATATGTGGTGTGAGAACTTAGGTCGTAATCCTAACTAAAGGGTTGTAACGACCAATTATGTGCGTATGTGTATTCGTACAGTGGAGCAATGTCAATTTGATTTTGATTTTCAGTGTTTGCCTTACTCTAAGGGAAACATTTGAATGCAAGGATATCAGTGAACAATTGTGATTAATTGTGGTCTGCTGTAAGGGTTGCACCGTCGACAAATTTTTAACGTGGAATTTTAAAGCTTTTAAGTTGAAATGTCACCCGATGGGCAACGTACTGCATATGATGACGGTAATATTAAAAGGTCTGACGACTTCGTTCTGCATCGAGTAAAATAAATGGTAGTTAGATGGTGCTATGCCTGAGGCAGAAGGTGGATAAGGCAAAACTTTGCAACTACTGCCTTGCAATATGTTGCCAATGCTCTGGCATGATGGTATATTACGGCTTCATTTCATTCCATTGCAATGGAACAATGCACTGTTCATTTTAAATGAATCAAGTGTATTAAATCCCAATCCCTTCCATGGTCTAGGCCGAATATATTAGTTTATAATAGAGACAGCATGGATATTCAGCTTTGGTGTTGATTTAGCAGCGTATTAATATCCAACGGCCGCGCTGGCTCGGCCATGTCGTTCGAATGGAGTAGGATGCTTCGGCAAGAGGGGTATTTGATGCGGGGATCTGCGGAAGCCGGCGAAGAGGACGACCTTGTATCCGTTGGAAGGACCAAATCGAGGAAGCCCCGTCATCCATTGGTGTGACCAACAGGCGTAGGCGCGCAAGAAGCAGAGGCGCTTGGAAGGATGTGTTGCGCAGGCCGAAATCCGTTAATCGGGTTGTTAGTGGCCAATTAAGTAAGTAAGTTGATTTGGCTTGGTGCTTGGGTTGTAGATACAATTTGTTGCTCTTCGAACTAAAGTCACACTGCCATTTCTTGTTGCCAGTACAGTGTCGTTCACAAACTGACTTCTTATAATGGTATTAACACATCATTTCCTTCATCTGGTGTGATACCGAATTTGACTTGAAGAGATTTTGTAGTCCGAAATTGTGGTTTGAGTTTTTTCTCATGAGTTTACAAGTTTTTTTTTGAGCTTGGCAACAACAATTACGGAGTAGTAATACCTCAAGTCACCATTTTCGAACTTATTTAGATAATCTAAATTGTCTTTGGTTTTCTTTGTATGTCCCCAAAAACATTAAAATATTGCCAAAGATTTTTCTTTCATACGCAAGTGTTATTTTATTGTTAGTAAGTTTATCTTACTGTAGTTTAGCTCATTAAAATAAATTAACAGAAAACAAAAAAAAAGTAATAATGTCCAACCACATCTGGCAAATGTTTATGGCCCCTTTGTTTGCAAGCAAAATAAACAAAAGACAGAAAAAGAAAACAGAAAAGAAAACTTCTTTTAATTTCATTAAAAGACAAAGAGCAGCATAATTCAATGACCTGTGAACTCTTTATACACAATTTCGGCGTAAAACGTTTATGAGTTTGTTAATTAAAATTCCATTTATTAAATGAGATGTAATGAGATAAAGGTTTATGAACGAACACCCATTGGTTCATAAGAAAATTTCAGTATTTTATTGGCAGCAATTAAGTTTAATAAATATGAATTAATAGGAAATAATAATAAGAGTTTCATAATAGGATTAATTTAAAATTAATAAATTTATATTCACATTAAAAAAGTGAAACATATTCTTGTTATTTCAAGCGCATTTTATTGAAAATTGCTACTTATTTCTTTTAAGTACAGGTGAATTCAACACATCGCCTCGACGCCTTACAAAGAAAACAAATATGAAATAAAATTGCACGACCAATCGCCAAATATTCGCAACACCAAGTAAATACGCAAATTATTTGGGGTTGAAATTCCACAGGATATTCCCGCTAAAATCCACAAAAAAAGAACAAAAGTTCTGTACAAAACAATTTTATGGCAACAAAATTTATGGCCCAGACATTTCCATTAAAGGCTTAAAACTGTTAAAGCAAACACTCTTAACGAAGTATTCAAATGCAAAATAATTCATAAGAAACGTTTTAATTTGAAATGTCATATTGCAAGGCGCTCTTTATCAAGAACCATTTGCAAAGGTCTCGAAAGTAGGCATATGCTACATACAATCTTATTGGTTTATCAAAGCATTAGCACAGTGCAGCACTTGACTCACTGTCTTATAAATTTAAAAGGAGATGAAAAGATAGCAATTGATGGCTATATTAAGACATTTGTAGTGACTTAGTGGCAGATTGGGAAAATAAAACGATTGCGTTGCCTTAAAACAAAGATAATAGGTATCACCATCAACAACCCGTAACCAAATACTACGGAGTCTAGGAAGTTCCAGTAAGCAAGCTTAGGAAGTATGGTGCCGTAAACACAAAGGTTATGCAGTTTTCAAAGTTCTCGAGAAGATCTAAATATCGCTATTTTTTAAGGGGAACTAAGACAAGTACATTAGTGGCTTTATAATTAGAAACGATGTTTCTGGAACAGAGTTCTCTGGAGTAACGAATCTAAGTTTAATTTGTCCCAATCTGATGGAAAAACGTATTTAAGACGTCCTCCAAACAAAGCCTTTGATCCCAGGTACACAGTGAAAACTGTAAAACAAATTAACAAACATACATGTTGCTAAGTCGTTTCTAATTATAAGGCCACCACTGTATATTTAACACGAGCATCAAATTAGCTGCTCTATACAATTGAGAAACATTGGATGTAGCGAACAGAGAAGGAGCCCGTGGTCAACTTCAGGGCAGAAGCAGCACGAAGGCAAATATATTTAACACGAGCACCAAGTCAATCGCTCTCTTTGGTTGTACCAAACATAGAAGGAGCCCGTAGTCAACCTCAGGGCAGAAGCGGACAAGTATATTTAACACAAGCACCAAGTCAGTTACTCTATACATTTGTGAAACATTGGACGCATCGAACAGAGAAGGAACCCGTGAACAAACACGAAGTACTGACGTAAATGACGTAAATGGAAATAAATTACTCACAACCTTCGTTATAAGGGGTATATTTTTTAGTAATTCTGATCTTATAGGCTGCCTAACGACTGTAGTATTTTTCAGGCGGGTTTTGAAGGAGGTACGATGCATGTCGGATGGCCGACGATTACTCAGGGATTCTTCGGAGCATTCAGAGATAACTTTAATGTGGATATCGTTGGAAATTGCTGATAACAGGTACATGACACTATCCACTTATTTTACAGGGAGATTCAATCTCATTGGCGGCAGTCGAGTGCGTGCAATGTGTGTATGGACCAGAGATCAGCAATGAATCGTTTTTTTCGCTACTCATAAGTACTCATGACATTTTGAGTATTATTCATTCGTACTCACTACAACATTGATTTATAAGTACAGGTTACAATCAGTATGAGTACAATGTTGATATCAAACTCATTCCATTCGAAATATGTTTGATTCATAAGCCTACTCATTTAGATTCATTACTTTAGAAAAATACTTATAATACTCATAAATATTTCGAGTGATTCGAATCATTCATCAAAATTTACAGTCTAAGTTGTTGTTGCATTTACAGAAAAAAAAGAAGAAAGAAAAAGACAAAGCCAGCAAGCAAAGGAAACACACAACTTTCTAGTGAGTATGGTAGTGTTCGTAAGCGAATCATACTTATTTTATGATTCTTGTAAATGTTGAGTAAAGGAGAGGTGAAATCAACAACATCATGCGTATTTTTAGGTATAAGTACGATGAGTACTTCAAACTTTGAATATGAATAGTATGAGTATAATATTAAATTAAGTATGAATGCGTATAAGTATCAGAAATTATGAGTATGATTCAAATCTACTCATCTTTTTGAATACTCATTGCTGATCTCTGGTATGGACACATATGAACAAGAAGAAGACTGACTGATTTCTATCTTTAAAACGCATGGACATCCATAATTCGATAGCGATTTTCGCAGGTCATTGTCCTTTTGGTAGGGATGCCGAAAGGCTTTTCATTCCAACGAATAACTTCTGCCTGGCTCTTGCTATAAAAAGACGGAGGTTTTCCAACTGTTAAGTTCTAAAATTTCTGATCGAGCTCTGTAACATAAATTTAGCTGCAATAGCAAGATTAATTCTGGACTTATAATGGTTTCCTCTACGGAATGTTTGATCCTCGGATTAAATATTGATTGTACTATCGCCATGAGCCTAATAATACTGGCCAAAATGTACGTCTTCCTTCAGGGATAGCCCATTAAGCGATTCCCCATTGCATTCTGTAAAGGTTTTCTAGAGTCTGATGTATACTAACGCTGTTCCTTTTTCTTCAAAACCAATTTAACTGCATGGTGTAGAGTAGGCATTTTGAAAGTATTGTTTGCATATAAAAAAGTAAATATTTCGTCCTGTCTAGTCACATTCCATTTAAATGTTTAAATATGTGTTTCAAAGCAAAAAAAAAAAAGAAAAGAAACAGACAATTGCAACATTCCTTGATGTTCAAAACGACAGCAGGCCATTGACTCTAATTTAGAATTATTTCTTAAGAATTCTTTGTTTGGTATTTGACAGTAAAAATCTTTTTGTTCTCAGCCAATGAATCAATGATAAATACTTTAATTTGTTCAATTGAAGCGTATTTAAATTCAAATGTTAAATATCCTTGAGTACGCATACATACATACTCTTTTAGCTATGTAATCAATTGGCTCCAATACAAAAAACGTAAATCAAGGTCATATCTATTGGCAAGCGTCGCCTCTGGATACCTTGAAACAATTAAGGAATTTGCTGAAAATTATTATTTATTTTAATATTTTATTAAAATTAAACACAAAAGGACACAGTAATTACAACACTTGAAGGTATGAGTGTTATGGCCAACAAGAAGCGCCTTACTTTTGCGACATTGTTTAGTGTTCATTCTGGCGTTAGAAAATATTCCAAAAATTTCTAAAACTGCCGCCAGTCATTGCATTATCCTGGCAATGTGGTTTATATAAGAAAAGTAAAATGTCTGCATAATTTTAATACAAATTCACGCCACAGACAATTGTTGACTTAAAAAAAACAAATATTTTTTCAAGGATTCTATTGTTTCCATTAAAGGCGACAAAGTTTTATTGTTTGAAGGAAAAAACATTTTTTTTTTCATTTTAACAAAAAAAGAATAATTTTTTTGTCTCAGATAGTTAGGTAAATGTTAAGGTTTTTTAATTGTTTGAGTATGATTTCTTTAAGACTAACAACCCTTAATTCAGGATTACGACCTAGCTTCTCACACCACTTATGTTGTGTGTGTTAATTTTATACATGAGTGGCGGGACCTACAGTTTAAAGTCGACTCCGAACGACAGATTTTTGAGAAACTTTTTCATGGCAAATTGTATTTGCTCTATTTAAATCTGCTGATGTCTGACATGGGATTTGAAACGTGGCCTTACGTCTAATAAGCCAACATACTACATACTAAATTACGACGACTACAAGCCTAATTTAGCTTTAAAAATACCATGAATTAAAAAATATTTAACTTTTGAGAACATGTCAATGGAAGTAAAGAACCAATCGACGGTTTTTCTGCTACAATGATTAATTCATTTACTTTAAACCGATTTAAATAGACCGACTAGTTATACAACCCGGAGGCTATATATTGTATGTAGGGACTCAGCCAACTAGCGTTTAACATCGTCATCGTTATTGCTTTTCACTCCTTTAATGGACATAATGAAGTCGCCGTAGTCTAGTACGTAGTGTGTTGGCTTATTAGACGTAAAATACCAGGGTTAGAGCCCCAGGCCAGACTTCAAAACAAAATACAAAAAGTATTTCTTCGGCGACTTTCTGGTGGTGTGAGAAACTACGACGTTGTACAATGGGTCAATTCGACCTCCGGGTACTGTACTGGTCTTAATTGACAAGTACACGCCCTCTAACCTAAGCTAATGGACATAATGCTGCACCATCAAACCATTTGTTTAATGTCTTTCTCCCATTCTAACTTCGAACTCGAACTCTACACGCCTTTCATTAGACTTCTTTCTCAAGCGCTCTGAAAGCCATGATATATAACTGGCGCTCAGTGACAATTGAAGTGAGCAGAAAAATAAATGAAGTGCTGCTGGGTTTGTTTTGAATTTTTGCAATTCTTCCCCAGCTAGTACTCATAGAAGCCGGACTATCTATGGTGCCTGAGGTAATTACTGCTCATTGCATAGTTTATTGAATGATGAAATGACGGCAGTCTTAACAAAACTTAAACAATACTTCGACGATAACAATCCGTATAAAAGATATTTACAAATATACCGGCGAACCTAGTTTAGAAAGTTCAACGCTTGTCTACTTTATGTTTACACTGTTGTTTTTTCTCCTCTATTATTTCGCGTGAGAACAAAAGGCTTCAATAAAATTGTTACAATTACCGCTGAGACATTTATGTTGGCTTATGTCTTTAAATATATTGCTTTAGTTGTTTTTACGTCGCTCTAGACGGCAATTTAATTGAGCACTTTATTGTAGTGCCATTCTAGTGACACCGCCCGTTGGTTTTCGTAGCGTTTGGCTTTTCTCTTTGGTAAGTAAATGAAATCCGACGAGTAGAGATGGAATTAGCCAAAGACTACTGGTATTTACCAATAAGTGCATCAGAGTCATATGAAGAATATGCCCAAAGATAGGCCGAACACAATGGGTCCTGTGTGTGGCCTAAATGTGTCCGCATATACTCCTTGAGTGGACAGCCATTTCTGCCTGCCAACACCAATATCAAAACTGATCTCTAAAAATTAATTAAAGAGAAACTCACACAGAAAACGAGAACGGATAGGTCATAGTATGAAGGAAATTCCCGGTATGATGTCAATATAGTGGAACACCAATCATAAGAATACTACCATAGATGCTGTACTCTTTAAGAACTAGAATGGTCTGGCCTTACATGGTAACGATCACTTAATTCTAAAAGAAGGAAATGTTTGGAGGAACTCAAATGCTCCTAACAGGGCTAATGACAAAGGTAGAACAGAAAAAATTTCATATTGTCGAAATGAAAACAAACTTTTGGGGGAAAAACAACTCCTATTAACTAAGTTATCTACAAACATACATACATAATTTGTCGTTAAAACCCTTCAGTATGTATTACGATCTAGCTTCTCACACCCCTTAGGTGGTATGCGTTAATTTTATACATGAGTGGCGGGACCTATGGCTTAAAATCGACTCTGAACGACAGATTTTTGAGAAACTTTCTTATTTTTTTGTTTCAGAGTTGTTGGCAGCAATCTGCTGAGAAGAAGTTGCCGAAGAAATATTTTTTGATTTTGAGTGGCGGGACCTACGGTTTAAAATTGACTCTGAACTACAGATTTTTGAGAAACTTTTTCATGACAATTTTTTACTTTTTTCAGAGTTTTTGGCAGAAATCTGCTGAGAGGAAGTCGCCGAAGAAATATTTTTTTTGATTTTGTTGGAGAAGTCTGACCTGTAAGCCATCAGGCTACCTACTAGACTACGTCTAGATTACGGCTGAGTTATCTAGCATTCCTTTTTAATAGTTTGTTTGCAATTGCTTTCCTGGACACAAGTCGATAGGTGATTACAGTCAACCCTCCTATAACGCGGTTTCCATATAAGGCGGGGCTGAAATTGCGACAAACCTCCTATAACGCGGTATTCTGAGAACGCGGTTTCCCTTCAACAACATCTCATAACTTCTTTCCTCACAGCCTGTGAATAACGCTAGTAACTAGATATTGTAAGAGGGTTTAATATGAGTTTTATTTTCGAAGTAAAAGCACAGGCGAGATATATTTATAAACAACATGTTTATATAAACATACCAACTTATCTCATAGCCGAATACAACATCGATTTCAGTTATCACAGAGCTCTTTCACAGTACATAATTCAATAAAAATAATTTATAATTTATCTTGTCTTGGTCTCCATACAACGCGGTACGAACGATGTGATTTGTACTAATTCCGAATTTCTTATAGCGCGGTTTCCATACAACGCGGTAGACGGTTTCCATAGAACTCACTACGAATTAGCCTGGTTTGTATGGTTACATCCGAGTTTCTTATAGCGCGGTTTCCATACAATGCGGTACGCACTCACCGCGTTATAGGAGGGTTGACTGTATATAGTTCCCGTATTTGGATGAAATTTATAATTAAGGTTCATATATAAGAAAAGCTTGTGTTATAGTAGAATCGTATTAAAACTAAAATTATATTGTTGACTATTTTACACGTTTTTTTAGTTATAAAATCTTGTCGCATGTAATATTTCTAAAAGCGCAAAATATTTATTACTTTACATGTCCATATTTTACTAAATAAATCGAAAACTATTTATTTAGTGGAAGTAATAAATCATATTTTAATTGACGATAAGTAAACAAAAACAACTAGAATTTATGGCTTTTCAAAACCAAAGGAAAGAAAAAAAAACACAATAATTTGCATTGTTCCTGTACCTTATTACATGCATGCCATGCCATAATATTCCATACGATTTATTACAAAATAAACTTTTCTTTCTCTATAGATTGTACAATACATACATACATTATTTTATATATAAAAAAATCATTATACACTTACACTGAACCATTTATTACAGTTAGATTTTGTATATTTTGACACTTTTGACCCATTTGTAAACAAATACAAGATATTGTTTATGCTCTCAAATTCTAGGGCGAATGTTGCCTTTTACATGCGTTATATTATAAACGAAATTTGACACACTGTCTCGCTATTGTGAGATTCGACAGAAAGTGAAACAATTCTTTAAACATTATAACACATTATTATTAACGAACGATACATGGTTTTTAATTTGCTTATTGAAATTATTAATTCAAACATTGTTTTTTCTTTTGTTTTATGAATTTAATTAAAACACGTACAATAGTTTGTTCTGGTAAATAATAAGCGTCCGCTTGAAATGGAAGAATAACAATAATAGTGTTAAACGTCAAAAAATTTGTTTTTTTCTTCTTTGTTTTAAACATGCGCATTACTCATTACAGTTGCTCATACAGAGAATTGTTTTTCAAGAAACACCACCACCTCGACAGACATGCGTCTTTGAGACGAACATAAACGTGTGAATGTCACTTCTCTGACATTAACATTTAAAACAACAACAAAAACAACATTTTACTTTTATCTGATAGATGAATGTCAAAAATAGACATCAGAACTATGTACTCGCAAATGAGATATGAGATATTTTTGGGTATGGGATTTATGCCATATGATTTTCAAATTAAACAATTAATAATAATTACTTCAGTATAATAAGTTGACAATTTAATGTCTTGTAGTAATCTGGGTATATCTTAATAGTTGAAATATTTTAATGACAAAAATTATCAAACATTAAATAAATTTGTAGGTTAGGTTAGGTCGGAGTGGTAGCTCTGATATCACAAAGATCACTTGAGCACGCATAGCGGCCCGTTGTGATGCCACGGGTGAACGCAGTCCTTGTACTGACCAAGTTCCACCAAAATCAGGGAAGAGCAAGAAGTTGGTCAGCGCAAGGGTTACACAAAGAAATTTGTAAGAACTGAAATCAAATTATGGAATTTAAAATTTCTTAGTGATTTCTTGTGCTAATTTTATTAGAAAAATGGAGAATTTTTAAAATAAATGAAGCCTGTGGACCTCACCTATTGTAAATCCCAAGACACAATAATTATTTATCCACACACTCTTAGACCTTAACGTCCAGCCCGAAATCTGGATTGACCTGTTTATTGGTTTTTTATTTCATACCTTAACTGCCTTAGTGAACTGTGTCCAGAGATGACAAGAAGTCAGCAAGATGTTTCAAGAATCCAGTCATTCTTATTGCTACAAACTGTCTCAGACCATGCAATGCTTTTTTGTTCATAAAAATATTGGAGTCCACAGAAACAGTTTTAGACGGATGGGCAATAACACAACGCATAAGATAACAGATGCAGAGAGATCCACGACATAATACTGACATTCAAGGTAAAATTTTGAATAACATCGCAAAGTTGGAAAAAATAGCAATATGTCAAGAAAAATTTAGGCAACTAGCTTATGACCTCGATCGAGATATTCGGAAGACAATTACATTGGTATAGAAGTGGTTTTTTCCTCCAATTTTCGTAACAGAAGTTAATCATATTTAAAATTTTAGAAGTCGCCGTAGTCTAGTAGGTAGTGTATTGGCTTATTGGACGTAAAGCCAGGGTTCGAGCCCCAGGCCAGACATCAAGACAAAATATAAAAAGTATTTCTTCGGCGACTTCTTCTCAGCAGATTTCTGGCAAAAACTCTGAGAGTAAATAAAATTGCCATGAAAAAGTTTCTCAAAACTCGTTTGGAGTCGACTTTAAACTGTAGGTCCCATCACTCATGTATAAAATTAACACACACAACAGAAGTGGTGTGAGAAACTAGGTCGTAATCCTGACTGAAGGGTTGTAATGACCAATTACGTTACAACGCATAAGATAATAGAGGCAGAGACATAATGACATAATTCAGACATTCAAGGTAAAATTTTGAAGAACATCGGAAAGTTGGAAAAGATAGGAATACTCGTACGTCAAGAAAAATATAGGCGACTAGCTTATGACCTCGATCGAGATATTCGGAAGACAATTACATTGGAATAGAAAAGGTTTTTCCTTCAATTTTTGTAAAAGAAGCCAATCACAATTTAAGTTTGTTGGCACTTCCGAAATCAATCAAGTATCGTCAATCTCTTCAAGCGTTTTTATTATTTGTCATCCATATTCGTTAATAATATTTTCGATATTAATTGCAATAGCATATGGGAAGATTAGTTTGAAGTTACTAGCTCCACTAAGCATGGAAAGCAATCTCGAAAAATATATTTTAACCACTAAGCCGAATATACCAATATGTACTATGCAGCATCAGAGCACCTACCGAACGACAATAATCTATAAAGAAGGCAAATTGAAAATATAGGGCAGGTAATACGCAATTCTTGCAAGCTTTCATTTCCATAATGATGTATAAATACTATCTTTTATCAAATTGAAACAAATCCTAGACTTTTGCATTAAGTTTGTGGAAGGCATGAAGCATGATTGATGCCTTGTATTTTGATAGAACCATTAGTCTTTTCGGTATAGTGCTAATCTGTCAGAGTTGGGGTGATGGATAGATGAAGCCATAACACCATTGAATCTGTACCAAAAACAGATTTTTTAAGCTCAATTTCCTCCCAATTATCCCTTTTGGTTCTTCAAGAATTTATAATATTTTTTGCAAATATTTCCAGCAAAAACAGTTGATAGTTCGGAACCTGTTTTGACATGAATTTTTAGCAAATATTTCAAGTTTTTTGTACATAGCTTTTTTGTACAGCCAAATCATTATTTGAAATCGAAAATGTACTGTTGCTTTCAATTCCTCCGAAAAAATGGCACTTAGTCGAGTGTTGGAATTAAAAATGCATTTATTTTTTAAGCCGTGGAGGTTCTAAAAATACTACACACCCTTCTGTTACAAATCCAACAACAAATTGAACACAAGTGTTCATACGTGAGCAACAACATCGAATGGCACTTTCATAAGAGTGCGATGTTTTTGTGTGAGTTTTAATGATGAACGCAAATGTTTGAAAAAATTTGTATTTTTTTTTTGTTTCGATGTGACAAAAAATACAATTAAAAACTACAAGTTGAAGAACATTGACCAACTATATACACGTACAAGTGCTACAACTACACTTACTGAAGAGTAGAAGAGGATGACAAAATGTTTTTAAAAGCATTTGAATAAGCGTTGATAACAGCAAAAAAAAAAACCAAAGTGGAGAACAAAAAATAAAAAAAAAAACTTCAACAAGTTTCTTAAAAATTTCATGGTCATGGTTAGAAAGCTTTTAGAGACCAAGAAACAAGAGAGAGAGAGAAAATAAAAAAAACTAGGAAACGTACACAATAAATGTTAAAAATGTTGACTTTTAGCATTCACTGTAGAAATACAAGCTAATCATACACGCGTACAAATACAAAAACAGCACGTGAAATTGTTTTTATCGATGTTTTTTTAATTTTTCTAAGCAGAAATTGTTGTTTGTTATACAACGCATAGAGAATATTTAATAATTTTGTTGTGTTATTACATTGAAAAACAGAAAACTTGTTTGTTATGCAAATAAATAAATTTTTTTTTTTGTTAAAATTTTGTTTTTATCGAATTTGTTTATAAACAAAGAAGTGGAATGAATTTTAAATGAGTGCAAATCAAATAAAAAACAAAAAAATTAATAAATAGCGACGTATATTCAATTATTTTTCTTACTTCCGATAAGACCAATAAATGTTGTTGACCTAGTCTAAGATAAAATGTTGCGGCAACATGTTGCAGAAGACTTGCGTATACATATATTCATATGAGTCTATATGGTTAATTGAATTTATTTGTTCTTATCGCATATTTTAAAGATTAATAACCGATAGTAATTTTAGCTTTAAATCTGTTTTGCTTTGTTTTGTTGTTTTGTGTCGCACAATTAAAAATTTATTTTGAATTATTTCTTGTTAAAAAGCAAAATTATTAACTTTTGACGGGTCAGTGTAATAAATTTAGATTAAAATTAATCGGCATAAAATTTAATTTGATTGGTAATTTATTTCCTCGAAATCATCTGGTTATATAAACTACACGCGAACTTAATTAAACGAACATTTTTGAAGCTGTGGAAAAAAGAATGAACTGTGGTGCTGACTGACTGATTCATCGCTTCACCGAGAGAAGCATGATTTTTGTATCACAAAGTCTAAAAATCCAATCAAAAAGGCTTTTTGAAAAGTCACAGTTTTAAGGAAGGTGTAGTAAAACCAAATCTTTTACATTTGTTTTGAAAACTTTATAAGGGTGTGTAAATACATAAGTCGTGACATTTTTAGATTTTTCGCTTCTTGACTTAAAGTCCACATTTAAACAAGCGGCTGCATTGATAGCAGACTACCTCGTAATTCGCCTGTAATATCTACCGTATTCATCAGATTTAGTTCCAGACGGTTAGAAGGACCATATTATAGCCTAATTCCCTTAGTCGGGATGAATCATATTCTATACCTCGTTGCCTTTCATGCAATCTTAAGTCACTATTGTTTATTATTTGAGATAAATATTTACGGAAGGAATGCTACGCATGCACTCTATTGTTGTAGTGGTCAGAAAAATTGGGGGAGTCAACCGGTTTGATACCCATTATTAGTTGAATTTTTTGTAGCAGATTTTTGCTCACATATGTTGCACATTTCAGGCGGTTTCTCGGCGATATCTTGGTTTGGCTGGTTTTCAAATACTCTTACTCTAGAGGATTATCTCTAAAGCTCATGATTTTCGTGACTTATTGGCATCACCAAAAACCTGAAATTGGAGTCGCCGTAGTCTAATAGGTAGTGCGTTGGCTTATTAAGCGTGAGACCACTGTTGAACCCCAGGTCAGACATCTCGAACGAAACGAAATATGAAAACGTATTTCTTCGACGACTTCCTTTCAGCAGATTTCTGGCAAAATCTGGCAAAATTATCTGAAAAAAGCGAAGTCGACTTTAGGTTGTAGGTTACGCCGCTTTTGAATAAAATTAACACAGACAACAGTGGTCTGAGGGACTACGTCGAAATCTTCACTGAATGGTAAGAAAAAATCTGGAATTTTTCTATCGGAAATGTCTCGTGCAATAAGGCCAAAACCAGTCGTGAAGTGTGCCTCGTATGGTTAGTACATCCTGTCTAGTTTGTAATTTTCAACTGCAGGCCCAAAAAAAAGCTCTCTTCCCAGAAGTGCGGGCAATGTGCACCAAACAATCCCCTTTTTTAGATGCAATTGTTTTTTATGTAATAAATTTAGTCTCCTTTCGCGCCAATATGCGATAAATTGGTTTTTAATGTCACCACCATCTTACAAATGAGCTTCATTGCTGATAATAATTTTGTTCGAAAAATCAGCCTGTTGTTCTACCACCCAATGAGCATTTCTAAGACGGCGTAGATGGTCAACAGACTTAAATAGTCTGGAAAGTTGAACTTTATATGATTGGGAGTGCTAATCAAATGCACAATTCGCTGTAATGAGAGACTTCAGATGGAAGACAGAAACAACAGATAGCATTGCCAGACTGGAAATTTTAAAATCTCTAAATGAATTACTCAATGGATATGTAACGTTTGCTTAGCTCGTAAGAAATTACTTTTAATCCCATCCAATATAATTTTTTGGCACATTAATTAAAAACGTCATTCTCCCATCATCAACATACATATTTCTGTTAGACATGCATACTACCCACGTATGGAAGGGTATTCTTTGAATTCAAAGAAAAAAAAAATAATTTCATTTGTGTCTCATCTAAATGCCATTAAATTTCAAACAGCTGTTCATAGGATGTCATCAAACAACGAACACTTGATTACGTATATGATGCTGGTAAAAATATTTCCTTATAAACATACGTATGTATGCTCAACAAAACAAGATTCTGTTCCTTTTGCTTTCCAAAATCTATGGAATAGCGAATGACAACAATAGACAACAACGATTGCATTGTTGTCATGATGGTTACAACAGACAACATGTTTGCTTGCAACATAAATCATGACACTGTATGTATTTCATAAAAATCTTCTTATATTTGTTGGCTTTTTTCATGGTTGTTGTCATAAAGAACTGTTGGCTGTAATGCCATAGAGATGTTGATGCTGCTAGCACTTGCTGTTGTTACTATTGCTCTTGCTTACAACTCTTTTTAGTTTTGTGTAATTTTGCTTGCTACTCTTTTCAGGTAGTCTTTGTCTCTCTATGTTTAATACTCTTTTTCACATTCTCTTTCGTTTTTCTTTGTATTACTCATTGTTTTTAAGTTCATTTGTACTTAGAATCTAGCGAACTGCACAACCCAAGTGCACATGTACTTAAAGTGGCACGTAATAACAACAATATAAACAACAATAAAGGCTGCTGTGGCTGTGGCAGTGGCTATACGTATAACAACAAAAACTAAAAAAAAATATCATAATATGGTAATAAAAAATAGAAAAAAAAAACACAAACCAGTAGTAGTAGTAGAACTACCAAGTGAACGAACTTAAAATCTAGGCAAAAATACGCACACACACACACATACTCGTCTAGCTAATAGTGCTTGCTCTGTGGCGCACGACCATTCCGAAAGTCTCTACGTTTTTTTGTTTTTTGGTCGGTATCAGGCAGAGTCGTTTATGGTATTATTTTTTGGAGCGTAAGTTGTGTTGTCGATTTCTTTTGTTATTTCTATTATTGTTGTTGTTGTTGTCAGTCATATTGTTTTATGGCATGGCATCAGAGTGTGTATGTGTTTGTGTATATGGGATTAAGCAATTTCGTTTGAGACCAATGCACTATGGTTTGGTGCATTGAAATTTAGTGGGAATTTTTAAAATACAAAATTTGCTTGCCTAGCTAACCGCATTCATTCCCTGGCAGAGTTGACATACACATACATACCATACATACATATGTAATTGATCATTACAAGCATTCCGTCAGGATTACGACCTAGTTTCTCACACCACTTATGTTGTGTGTGTTAATTTTTATACATGAGTGGGGGAACCTACAGTTTAAAGTCGACTCCGAACGACAGATTTTTGAGAAACTTTTCATGGCAATTTTATTTACTCTCAGAGTTTTTGCCAGAAATCTGCTGAGAGGAAGTCGCCGAAGAAATACTTTTTGTATTTTGTTTTGATGTCTGGCCTGGGGCTCGAACCCTGGCCTTACGTCTAATAAGCCAACACACTACCTACTAGACTACGGCAGAGTTGACAGCTGTTAAATATCTGTCATTTGAAAGGTTAAATATGAAAGACTTAACAAGCGAAAAATTACTAAAAATAGCTTAAGTCTGCTATAAAAATTTGTGATTCAAACGTAATATTTTTTTTTTCAAAATTGTCATACAATAACTCAATAGTGTCCCATTGTGCAACATTCCACATTAATAATAGCTTATATTACAATATACAAAAAATGGTTTTTAAATAAACTCTGCTCTTAAAAACGCAATTTTATAACAATTTTTAACGTTTCTCTTTCAAAAAAACATCAATTGACAACATTTACAATTCTTCGCGATAATACTTTACAATCGGCACTTGATTGATGTGTTTGTTGTTGTTGCTACTACTGTGTGAATAATTTAGACTTGAAAAGCAGATGCGTCATATGAGAACCCACTGCCAGCTTAATAAGCGATACAAAGGAAATATAATAAAAAATAAACTAAGAAAACTATTGCAAATCATCAAAGCGCAAAGTCCATAATTTTTGCTTTTGTTTCTTTTGTTCTATTGTATTTAGTTTTTATAAAAAAAAAAAAAAAAACATTTCTACACAACTCTGTGATAATTTTTTTTTGTGATATTCGTAGTATTTCGCATGTCAGATGAAGTAATTTTATTTTGTTTTTAGGAAATTATTCTCTGATAAATATTCGAGACGTATTCATTTTAAAACAATTATTACACATTGACACTTGTGTACATTTGGAATTGGGGTGTAACATTTCACATTAATTTGTATACTTTTTTCTCAATTGGCTGCTAAAATAAACAGAATTTAAATTGGTGAAATGAGAAAAAAATGATTGAATAGTTTATATAAAAAAAATAAATAAATAAACAGAAAAGACTGATAAGCTAACGCCACACGCACATAGACTTCCATAATGCATGTACAATTAAGTTCAATTAATATAATGGGCTGCTATTGATGATGTGATCATGTTTTCATGGGTACACTATGGAAATATTAATAAAATTTTGTTTGATTCTATGCAATTAATTGGAAATTGTATTGGAATACAAAATAAATAAATAGTAAACTTATATTTATTTATTTTTATAATCTCGTTTTTGTTTAAAAGATGAAATAGCCAGAGGTTGCGAGATCCTCAAATTGCTGGAATCAATAAAATTTCATTAAAATCTGAAGTGAAACAAATTTTATTTGAAACTCTTAAGATTTTAAAAAGAATGCAATTTGATTTGGTTACGTTTGAGCTTCTTGCAAAGGACCGACTTCAAATTTGGAAACAGCTACCATGGAGATATAGCACCTGGCGTGTGTTGGTATAACCAGAGCAATGAGAATTTCTCCTCTAGCAGTGCTTGAGGCACTGTTGGATTTTAGTTCATTTTGCATGTCAGTAACCACCAGAGCTTTGAAAACTGTGGTTAGTATAATGACTCTAATAAGAGATTCATTATAGTCATCCTCATTTAATTAATCCAACTGTTGACAGCTCCCTCCTTAACTGTTCTGTAGACAGAGCCACTAAGGTCTATAATTTCGGAAATTTTTCACAACGAGACTTCGTATGAAGAGTGAATGGAGTAAAATTGGAGGCTACATGGTCTTTTAAAAGGGAGACCATTTCATTACATCTGCATGGGTCGAGAATAGGAGCAGAAATTTTGGTTGTAGATCGAAATATTGTGAGGCCTGGGGAAATTTGCATGTGGAAGTTTAGATAGAAAGAACAAGGAATCAAACTTAGCAATACTATCTGATGATAAAACCGCATTCGAGTACTCTGCAATGAGGTTAAGTTGGGAATAGTGTCTGAGAAAATCGAGTCAGCTTTGCAAGAAAAATCTTATCAGTCAATTCTGGGTCTCAAGTCTTATCAGAATTGATTGTAATAAACAAGCAGATGTAGTCGTCGTAGTCTAAAAATTAGTGTGTTGCCTTATTAGACGTAAAGCCAGGGTTCGAGCCCCAGGCCAGACATCAAAACAAAACACAAAAAGTATTTATTCTCAAAAATATGTCGTTCGGAGATGACTTTAAACTGTAGGTTCCGCCACTTATGTATAAAACTAACACTCACAACATAAGTGGAGTGAGAAACTTGGTCGTAATCCTGACTGAAGGGTTATAATGACCAATTATGTGCGTAAACCAGCAGATGAAATTGACCAGACACTGATAGGACCACCCTATTTCGTGCAGTGTGGAGAGTTTCTTCATCAAAAGGGTATATGGAAAAAGGCGAGAACGCTCAACAAAAGAAGCAGGTTTATAGCAATCTAAACTCTAAAAGTTGCTCAAACGTATGTCGTTTGGAATCGACTTTAAACTGTAGGTTCTGCCGCTTACGTATAAAATTAACATATACAGTAATCCCTCGATTTACGTCGGCTCGATTAACGTTGTTTCGATTTACGTCGTACAATTTGTTGTTCCCTCTAATTTCAATTTGCGTCGTTATTCGATTTTCGTCGCCTTTTTTTGGAGCCAACTGCGACGTAAATCGAGGGAGACTGCAACTTTTTTAAGTTCCTTGTTAAAAACATACTACTTTGTGGTATGAGCAATATGAAATTCGAATTACGTCGTTTCGATTTACGTCGCCTTATTTTGGAACTAACTGCGACGTAAATCGTGGGATTACTGTACAACATAAATGGTGTGAGAAGCAATGTCATAATTCTGCTTAAAGTTTGTAATGAGCAAATATGGATGTATGTATTTATGTATATAGCATTTCAGTCCCTAATGAGAACATATGACCAAATTTATTAGAAAATGTGGTTACCAATTGGGTCTAATCTATCAGATCATGTTACTTGTAACCAAAGGGAGTTGTTTCTGCTTCTTTGGGTTGAAAGATATATAACTTTGTAACAATTTTTTTAATATACGTGAATGAAAAAATTTTAAATGTGACTAAAATTTACAAGAATTATTCATTTTTCTAAAATTAGTCTCTTTTTTAAACAATAATTGTTTTCTTTTTATATAAAATTGCTTAAAAATGTTTATGTATTCCAAGCTTTTTGTGGAAAATTGCCCATACCTGTTTGAACATGTTGAAAAAATTTCTATTTTTTAAGACCTTTTTTTGTATAAAAAAAGCACCAACAAAGTTCAGGGTCATAGAAAATATTGCAAGACAGAATAACAAATACGTACACGATAATCATGCCACATTAAGTCATGTACGGTAGCAGCGGATTACAAACAAGAATAACAAAGAGCGACACAAAACAGGCAACAGTCATACCTAATGCAGACAGGCAGACAGCCATTAGATTTAAAGCTTAGGTTATTATTAATAATATTTAATAAATTACTAAAAATAAAAACAGAAAACAAAAAATACAAGAAAAATATTCCTCCTACAAAGGTCAATCATGTTTATAGAATTCACAATTCAAAATAAAACAAAACAGTATTAGAAGAAAAAAAGACACTCGCTGAAGTCTACCAAGAGCTTTAAGGGTTACGTTTATACATTTTTGATTTAAGGTTTAAAGACACGCACATCGCAGGCAATTGGGTTTATAGTGGGAACAGTTTAATTTCATTGTTCACACTACTAGCGCTTCGTTCTAATCAATATTTTTCTGTATTTTTTTTTGTTTATTATTCTTTTCTATTTTCTTTTCTGTACGGCTGTCATATGCTTCCTTCTCTCAATGACGTTATTGTATCAATGACGACGACATTCGAGCAGAGAACAGCCATCACATACTTTGATAATTGAGTACCCATGTACGTATTTGGTTTACGTATTGCAATACGTGTACATATTGCTTAGTTTTTATTAATAAATATGGTTTTTGTTGTTTTTTTAGATATTTTCCCTGTTTTCTTGTTTTTTTTTTGTTTTTTGTTCCTTCTTATGAATGATAAAATTTCAAAAGTCATGAACAAACCTTTCACGAGACAATGGATATGGAAAGAGGAAGTAAATACTAACATGTTATATGATTTATTACTCAGACCATTGACTTTGGTATGGAAAGAAAAGAAAAATCCTTCCTTACAGGGTTAAGGTTTGCACAATTGAAATATGGTTTCTTGACAAACACAGCATTGTTTGTACCTTCAAAAATGTTTCACTGCACTGGACATAATTTTTTTTCTGCCTAGTATTATTATCCTTTTTATTGTACAGTTTTGTGGCAGACAGTGAAGATTTTTCTCAATGCTTAAATACAAGGCAACAGGTAGGTCTTAAGTATCCTCAACATATAACAATTATTGTGTATCTTTTTAAATTAAAGTGAAGGCAGTCGTAGAAGGCTGGATAGAAGAGATAATGGCTTGAATGGCCAGATGCCATTCTTTTTTCTTTACAGAATATAGAGGCCATAACAAAGCATCTCTCATAAGTTATTATTTCTTTGAATTCTTTTCAGTTCGATTTCTTTAATCAAATTTTTTGAGTTAACAGGTTCTAGAATAATAGGGTTGCCATCTTTCGTGACTTGAAAACAAAGAAATCAATCGAAATATATTGAGTTGTTGTATTAGATGTAATGGTGGTGAGCTTTGCCCTTTCGGTAGTATTTTCTTCAGTAGTTGGTGCTTTATTATCCTCATGGCAGCCTTATGTAAGCGAATTTCTGCAATGTATTATATGCAGAGTGGTATTTTCTAGACTTAATTTGTTAAGATTTAAGCAACCAAGATATAACTTTTTGACTTTTTGACGTCAACCGCATTCGAACCTTGTTTGCCTTTGTAGTCAAGCATTTTAATCACCCTACCATGCACACCTTATACGAGTATTCACTCATTTGTAGCTTTGTAGTCGCCTTGGTCTAGTAGGTTGTGTAATGGCTTATTAAATAAAAGCCTGTGGTTCCACCTCTGGCTCAGTCATTTCGAACAAAACGAAATATGAAAAAAAACATTTTTCGGCGACTTCCTCCCAGCAGTCTTCTGGCAAAAACTCGTAGAGTAAAATATAATTGGCATCCTTTAAACAGTAGGTCCCGCCCACGGATAATATTAACACATATAACATGAGTGGCGGGTGAAGCTAGGACTAAAGGATTATAATGACCAATTATGTGTGTATAATTTTAGTATTTTGCTTTGATTTAATAAACTGATGGCATTCTTAATTGCGGGAAAATTTTCATCAAATAGGACTTCTGTTAAGTTTCTTGGAAATCAGTTACAAATTCGATGTGAATTCTAGTTCAGCCTGAACCTTATTTTATTGGTTTTTGTTGAGTAACGCCATCCATTGTTATGTATAACTTTAGTATTTTGCTTTAATTCAATAAACTGATGGCATTCTTCAATTTTTCTTCAAACAGGACTTCTGTTAGGTTTCTTGGAAATCAGTTTCAGATTTAATGTAAAGTCTAATACAGCCTGTACCTTATTTTATTGGTTTTTGTTGTGTAACAAATTTATAACGCCATTCATTCAACACTACATATTTTTAGTTTTACATGCAAAAGTCACATGATAAAATTTTCATAAATTGTGCTACAAATACTCATAAATCCTATATGCTGAACATAAAAGAACAACAAAAACAAGACAAAACACCGAATTAGTATTCGGCTTTCTTTTACATCATGGTGCTACACCACTCTTTTTCTCTCTCTCTGTTTGAAGTTAACAGTAAATTGTTACTTGTGGTTTGGTGTTGTAGTATAAACAATAAATTTAGTGCCTGCACCATACATCACACCACATGGAATGGGGTTAATTAAAGGGGTTACTACAGCAGTAATAAATAGCAAAACAATTACGTTACTTTTCTTTTGAAATATATGATGATGAAAAGAAAAAGAAAACAAAAAAAAGAGAAAATAAGCATAAGAAAATCCAATAATTACTCTATTGATTTCTCTTTGAAAGAATTCCTGCTGAACATGTGTTTTGTAACACATTATTTAAGTTAATTTAAATAAATAAGTGTAGTTTGAGTGTAGAATGTATGTATGAAGGATTTTTGGTATTATGACAGCCTAGTTTGTCACACCATTCATGTTGGTAATGTTAATATGATCATATATTGTGTTGATTCTTAGTCAAAGTTTATGAACTAAATTGAAATATTATTTTCTATGACTCTATAGGAATATAAGATATTAATACATTTAAAATGTTGAGATTCCTGTTTGTTTCAGATCAAACAATAAACCCACAAATTACAACTTTTTGTAGCAGGAAAGCTTTCACAATTAATCTTAAGACTTGCGATCGGGTTTTAAGATTTTCGTGATTACTATAGGCAATGTTTTCAAACTGTCTCTCAAATTCTAGCGCAAAATTGGTATAAAGCTTCTGAATAATTTGTTTACTGGTAATTCTTATGTCAAAGTTGCATCTTGATTTTGACAAAATAATGAAAATACTTGACTCCGATTATCACAAACCCATATTTTGGTTGCCACAAGCTCAATATTGATATATTAGCTATTTATTTGCGTATAAGATTTACGTCTGCGAATCGCTGCTAAATTTCAGCACATTGATCTATTTATTGAAAGAAAAAACGAAAAAAAACCGTCACATTGAAATTACAAAGAGGCAGCTCAAACGGTCGTAGAGTCAGGCTACCTTCCAAAATGTATCAATACAAAGTTTGTATGCAGTTCTGCTACTGTATATAAACTATGTACATATGCAAAGTAACCAAACAGTGCATCAACTATAAATCCGATGCCTGATAGCTTTTTGGCTGCGTTAAAAATACACATTGAAGACGTTTTGAAATATAATACATTGTATATATTTTGTACAGTGGCATTATGAAATACGATACTTTGTTCAAACACAAAGCAACTAAAATTTTGGAAGGCAGCCTCATAGTTGCTTCTATACGGCCAAAGTCATAATTCGTTGCTTTATTGTCAATTATCAAGTGAATCATCAAATTGCTAATAATGGAATCAACAAATGGCCACACACATGGATGGTAACTTATCTGAATATCCAGAATTTCTAATCTAGATCTAAAATTTGCATAAATTTTTAGAAACGAAACGAAACTGACATCAAGTGATTACCACCTATTCCCCCCCTATAGCTAATAATATTGATGGTGAAAGCTTCGTTCAAATGAAACTCAGTGAATGTCAATTTTTTTGACGAAAGGGTCGACATTAAAGAAACTACTAAGACGAAAAGAAATAGAATCATTTTTGAAGAGCTCGTATAAAAATATGTTAAGTCTGATAAAACTAAACCAGGAAACAATGGAGATTAAAGATCGGTTCCCCTCAATAGACGATCTTATAGAGTAGATTGTAGTTAGATTGCTAGAAAATAAGGTTCTGTTCTGAGTTTAGAAAAAGTAGAAGAGAATTATCCATTACGAGTTGCTTTAAACAACAGTTCTAATCTCTAGTCTAGTAGGCTAAGCTTATTAAAAGAGACTCCACGGTTAAAACCCCAGGCTAGATATCTCCAACAAAACAAAGAAAATGAAAAAATATTTCTCCAGCGACTTCCTCTCAGCAGATTTCTGGCAAGAACTCAGAAAATTGCCATGAAAAGTTTCTCAAAAATCTGTCGTTCGGAGTAGACTTTTAACTGTAAAACACACATCATAAGTGGTGTAACGAGCCAGGTCGTAATCCTGACATAAGGATTGTAATGACCAATTATGCATGTATGCATGTAAAAGCAGGAGAACGAGTAATACTGAAGTACAGAAGATGTGTTGTATTCCACATACATATGTAGGACAAGTTACTGGTGATCCACATCAGAGGTGAGCAATGAGTATTCAAAACGATGAGTAGATTCGAATCAGACTGATAATTTCTGATACTTATACGCATTCATACTTATTTTAATATCATACTCATACTACTCATATTCAAAGTTTGAAGTACTCATCGAACTCATACTTAACAATATGCCCTCATCGCCCTCATACTTAACAATGATTTCGACTCTCCATGACTCAACATTTAGAAGAATTACAAAATAAGTACAATTGGCGTACGAACCCTACAATAGAAGGTTGTATGTTTGCTTTGCCTGTTGTCTTTGTATTTTTCTTTCTTCTTTTTTTGTAAATGCAACAACAACAAAGACTGTAAATTTTGATGAACGATTCGAATCATGCGAATCATTTATGAGTATTATAAGTATTTTTCTAAAGTTATGAATCTAAATGAGTAGGCGTATGAATCAAACATATTGCGAATGTTAAGAGTTTGATGTCAACGTTGTACTCATACTCATTGCAAACTGTACTTATAAATCAATGTTGTAGGGAGAACGAATGAATCAGAATATTTGAATTTCAATGCTGTTGACTCACACATACTCAAAATTTCATGAGTATTTATGATTAGCGAAAAAACGATTCATTTCTGATCTCTGATTCACATACACTATTCTAACCCTTTGTACTAAGCACCGTTTCAGACTTTACCTACCAGCAACTCGACGCCACTTTTTAACGAAAACGTACATCCTTGAAACGTGATATTATACAGTTTAATTTTAGAACCAAGTAAGGAATTGTGATGAAATTTGTTTTATACGAATTCGTGGACATTGAAGAACACATATTTACAAAAAAATATCAAAAAATTTTTCTATTCGACGTTTCAGTACGAATTGAGATCTTGTATATTTCTTCTAGCGGTTATCGGATTCTTTTATTATCGTATCAAGTTTCCAACTTCATTGAACCACACCCATGTAGCTTTGGACGCCTAATGCATTACATCTACAAATTGCTCAACGGATCAGAGAAGTGTACACGAAGTGTGAACGAACTTCGCATGTTACTTTTCGACGTGTAGAACGGACTATATGAGAACACTTGTTTCTTAAAAAATTGCGGTGGAATCATTCCATTGTCCGTAATCGCTAACAAACTATCATGTCCCCTCAGAGGGGACATGCCGAGTGGAAAGAGGCAAACTTGGTTTTGACATAACAACCATGCATCTTGTGGCGATCTGCTTAAAATCGCTTAACCTAGAATAACTTCTACTGCAAAGGCATTATTATTTATACAAAAAGTGACAAAAAATTACAGATAATAGAGGAAATATTTATTTAAACCCATGGCTATACCACAAACAGGGGATCATGCAAATAAAGATCATCTTGCTTTTGCAGTAATTTTAAGTCACATTTTTTTGTTTATAATCAAATTTTTGCTAAAAAAAACGAGTCAATATGTGTGTAGTACGTAATGCATTTTATACGACACAAAATTCCTTAAATATACCACCTAGCGTATGATTGATATTTAATTATTCCAAACATAACAATCATACGCACCAATGAACTTCACTAAAGGAAAATCATAGTCTAACTGAAAGCATAATAATTATTGATTTTTAGCACAGTAATTAAAACAAAAATAAAACACAAAAAATAAACTTTTAACCAGAAGAAAAAAAAAAATAAATAAAATATGTTTAATTTTTATTTCTCCCCCCAATATAAAGGATTTGCCCTAAAAGGCTGTTGAGTAATTGGTTTTTATTTCATTTAAATATCACGCACACACACACATACACATACGTAGTAGATAAGCTTCTATGAAAAAAAGAAAAAAATTTATTTTTGCAAAATTGCAAAGGGTTTGTGGATTTGTTTTTATTTCATTAAACGCCAACATTTTTACGGTCAGGTTGTTGTTTTTTTTCTTTCTGATTTTTTTCCTTGGTTACGAGCCGAATGAATGGTTGAAAAACGGTAACCGGAATGTGGCACAACTGTGTGGCGTTGATGAATTATTTACAGTTAAGTTTCATCGTTTTATTCACATTTTTTATTTGTTATATTGTTTCCAGTTGACACACTATTCTTACAGTCCATAAATATTTATAAGGACCTTAAAGTCATTCACATACACATTCATGTTAACACTTTGGACCGCTATTAAATTTACATTATTTTTGCACATACGTTTTTTAATGCTTTTTTTTGTTTTTGTTTTATTATATAAGCTTTTTGTTGTTATTTAAATTGTTTTTGTTATTGTTCTTCAAAAGGTTTGGCAGTAAATTTAGAATTTTTAAGAATAAAAATTTTTGTTTTGCTTTTAACAAGAATACATTAAAAAATAAAAAATTTATTTCCAATTTGCTAGTTTTAGTTGCAACAACTTTTACGGGAAAACTGACACAAAAACGACACACACACAATAAATATATCGACCGGTATTTCTTGTTGCAACAAAAGAACGCAAAAAGAGAAACAACACAACACAACACAACAATATTAACAATAATAATACACTACGATAGTTTGCTTCTTGTTGTTGTTGCTGTTATAGCTTTGATTTTATATTCATTTTCTATAATATTTTTCTTTTTCTTCTTCTTGTTTCTTGTTCTTGTTCTTCTTGTTGTTTTTGTTTTTCGTTTTTGAGCAGTAGAATATATTTTTTTTTATTATTATTTTTGTAATAATATGTGCTTTTAGTAGCCCGTATGAACGAAGACTAAAAATGCCATTTATTCGTTGATTTCGTTCTACTCAACAACTACTAGGATTTCTACGTCAAAACATTATCATTGTATATGTGCATACACAAGTGTATGTATGTGTATATGTGTATATATATCAATGTAAATGTATATTATAAGCAACTATAAGTATATCGGTATGTGTAAGTGTGTTTTTGTATACAAATTGTTATAATTTTGTAGGTTGTCTTGTGTATGTGTTATAATCGCTATAATAATGGTTTAGCAAAGTTTTGTTGGGGCAGGCAGGAAGGCTTTCAGTTTATAAGTGTACGAGTATATAGGAAATGGTAAAAATGTATCTGTGCTACCAGTATGATAGAGGCAAAAAGCTGTAACAGTGGTTTTTCTCGTCTCTATGTTAGAGATTTTAGTTTTATGAATGAAAAAGAAAAAATCAATAAAATTGCTACACTCGTTCTATTCTAGGAATCTTTGCAGTTGAGGGTGATATGAAAAGTATCGGCAGTTAGTAGGTGCAAGACCGTGAATCATGATTGTGGAATTTCTATGGTTTAACGATTAAATAGTGACTTATTGGATTATCAAGAGAGTTTTGAAGACAAACGGCCATCAAACTGCTTAAACTTTAGGGTTTACGGTATATACATAGCAAATTTTCTTTTTTTTTGCCTGTCATGAAGTGAAGTGAACAAGATTACTAAAATTGTGTAACCACCTCACCTCGCTTTTTCAGTTGTTAAAATTTGCATGTGTATAAAACACAGCAGCGAATTCTGGCATATTTTGGCACAACTAAGTTACTACGTCGTCGAAGTCGCCGTAGTCTAGTAGGTGTGTTAGCTTATTAGGCGTAAAGCCAGGGTTCGAGCCCCAGGCCAAACATTAAGAAAAAATACAAAAAGTATTCCTTCGGGGACTTCCTCTCAGCAGATTTCTGGCAAAAGCTCTGAGAGTAAATAAAATTGCCATGAAAAGTTTCTCAAAAATCTGTCGTTTGGAGTCGACTTTAAACTGTAGGTCCCTCCACTCATGTATAAAATTAACACACACAACATAAGTGGTGTGATAAACTAGGACGTTGTACAATGGGTCAATGCGAACTCCGGGTACTGTACTGGTCTTAATTGACAAGTACACGTCCTCTAACCTAATCTAACCTAAGTTACTACGTCATATTTCCTACTCTATCTTGATCGTCGCGTGATTAAATAATGATCAAAATATAACCTCTAGACTTCTGTGTAGTATTGTATCTGCAAAGCATTATTCAATCAAAATTTGAAAAAGTATAGAGTGTAAGTAAAACCTTCAAAAGTGTTTGATAATCGGTACGGATTTGGTCAACCCAGCATACACACATGCATAGTTGAACATTGCAACCCTGAAGTCAGGATTACGACCTAGTTTCTCACACCACTTATGTTGTGTGTGTTAATTTTATACATGAGTGGCGGGACCTACAGTTTAAAGTCGACTCTGAATGACAGATTTTTGAGAAACTTATCATAGCAATATTTATTTACTTTCACGGCTTTTGCCAATAATTTGCTGAGAGGAAGTCGGGAAAAATTTATTTTTTCGTATTTCGTTTCGATGAAATCGTCGAAGAAATATTTTTTTATATTTTCATTTTGATGTCTGAGCTGGGGTTGGGATCGTGGCTTCACGTCTAATAAGCCAACACGCTATCTTTTAGATTACGGCGACTTCAGTACTGTATTTGCAAAGCATTAATCAATCAAGATTGAAAAAATCTAGAGCGTATCCAGGGCCTGCAAAACTGACAATCCGTACTGATTTGAACAGTCTTGTATACAAGTATAAGCAGCGGACTCTTCAGTTTGATAGATATTTCTATGTTTCCCAACATGAAGCTGTCTTTAAAGCCATGCCAAAGTCAGGATTTCTTTTAGAATTCTTGACTATTTAACTGCGATTCAACTGCTTGGCTAAGCTCACGATTTCTTTCTGACATTCAGTTCTAACTTGGTCATCATTTGCACCGTATTCTACCTCTACTACCTGAGCTTGATGTTACAGTAATTGATTTGCTTTTCATCACAAATTATTATTCGATTACAAATTTTTACGATTGCTGTTGGAAAGTCGATGGATTCGCTTCTTTGCCTTATTTCGCACCAGACCCTTATGTGAAATTTTTTATGCAACCTAATGCAAATAGTCTCAAACGGTTATAAAGTGTTTAGCTTTTGGGCAACCGAAATAGAGTTTTCAATGTGGTTGGTTCGATTATTCTGATAATTATATCGGTATATTCGATAATTGATTCTGGAGGGATTACTCCCGTCTTCATCCAGTAAGAGAGTTTAATAGGTACAGCATTTATAAACCATTAAGTGAAACTTGTATTTATATCAGTCGAGAATATTTGACGCCAATTATGTTATCATATAAAAGAGTGTACATTTCTGTGATTGTAAAGTGTTATACTTGTCACAGGATCTGTAAAGTTTATACATACATACAGTAATGAAAAGGTTAAATGTCATTTACATGTGGAATTGGTTAACTTTTACTTCAGCCTGAAGTGCTAAAAATAAAATTTAAAAACAAAAATTAAAAAAAAATAAACATTCAGTAGAATAGTTGATGTACGATATGACCTTTAAAATGGCGCTAACATTACAGTAGCAAATTGAGTATTAACTTCATAAAACTGGATTTTAATTAAATATAGGAGTTATTTTCAGGTTAATTGAATTTATAATACTCGAACTCGGGTTCATAACGTAATAAATTTAAAAAACTGTCTCATATTGGAAAAAAACGAATTTTGATTAGCTTAGTATTTATAGTAGAATAGGTTTGAGTGAGATAGTAGGGCTAGTTCCAATATTACATAACATAATTGGTCGTTACAACCCTTCTGTCAGGATTACGACCTAGTTTCTCACACCACTTATGTTGTGTGTTAATTTTATACATGAGTGGCGGGACCTACAGTTTAAAGGCGACTCCGAAGGACAGATTTTTCAGAAACTTTTCATGGCAATTTTTTATTTAACCTCAGAGTTTTTGCCAGAAATCAGCTGAGAGGAAGTTGCCGAAGAAATACTTTTTGTGTACTGCTCTGATGTCTGGCCTGGAGCTCGAATCCTGGCTTTACTTAAGCCTACACACTATCTACTACACTACGGCGACTTCGCCGTACAGCCAACAGTTTGTTATGTGCCTAGATACTGTACTGTTAAATTGACTTGTACACATTACGTTATGAGTATAATATGTTCTCTTCATATAAAATGAAATAATTTTTATGTTTGATAAATCAAATGTGTCAAACTAACTTTAGTAATCATAGCCAAATTTCATCAATCAATAATTGTGTAGCCTATCAATACAGAATTATTTCTTTTCAATAAGAAGAAAGCATAAGCAACAGCTGTGAATATGATTGATAAGTTTTTCCTTAAAAAAAAAAAAATTAATTAAATCATTATTCATTAAGTAAATGGGATTTAAGTATTAAAAAAGGAAATTCCAGTTGATTATGCTTTAGAGTTGCCTTGTAAACAAAAATCAATTTTCAACTAAAATATATGAAAAGTTTTTTGGAATGCTTTGAATATTATGGAAATGTAATGCAAGGGTATTCATATACAAAACAACAAAATAATAATAAAAAATAAATATTACTATATGCGTGTTATTTCTTAAATGTGAGAAATTTCAATTCGTTTTAATTTATGTTAATAAAAGCACAAGAATTTGTTTTTTTCGAAAATATTCAAGAAATTTGAAAAAGTAAATTTGTAAACTTTATCCAGCCATGATCAATAAAATTAATTTATTTGTGTTGTAATGCACTCTTTAGTTTACATATGCATGACGTTATTCCTTAAAGTGATTGACAATAAGCCTGAGAAATCCAGCTATAAAGAAGGCGATAAATTTTCATCACATTTTTCGAATCTTCAAAATTATGAAGCTTTCATCCTTTTTCAAAAAATGTTTCTCCTGATCGCCCATAAAGGGGATATCATAAGCAAATCAGGCACTGTCATCTGTCAATGCTCTCATCTAAGCATCTGCTACAGTCGAATCAGATGACTTAGTACAAAAAGCTTGACTAAGGAAACTGAAATGAACAACAGTAAGCTGTAATTATGTTCACCCATAGGAATACTTCAAAATCGCCCAAAAGGGTAGAAGTTTATATATAAAAATGACAATAGAAAACAGTCCAGTTAGTCTTGGGTATGTGGTTTTATTGAAGATGTACTGCAAATTGTGGCGGGTTTCGTCTTTGCTGGTATCCATATTGAAACAATATTTTCTTACTTTATTGGCTATTACAACCCTTTACTAAGGAGGCGGAATATATATTGTAACGTAGAATGGTAGATTTGAATAGGTTTTCCTTGGGAATTAATGACTCCCAGAGCATTTGTAAGAAGATTGCTGCTCTGATATTGTAAATGCTTATCAGGTGAAATATCCTTGATTCATTACTTTAAATTGGTGATATGGGACGTTTATTATATGGATTCGATACGTGTATCTCAATGAATAAAAATTCACGATAAAATTTTGAAAACATTTTTTACAGTAAAAAATATGTATATATATATATATATATATATATATAAAGGGTGTTTTTTATAGATATCACATGTATGTATATATATATACATATATATAATAAAATTCTAGACATATGTTTGTAAGCATTTTGTTAAGCTATACTAGTATACCATATTCCTAGATGAATGGTTAAAATTCACCTCCATAGCCCTACGTTCTTAATCTGTTTATAGAAATATTTCACAATAGGCTACACAACCTCTCTGAAAAACAAATGGGCTGCAGCACTTAATTTTACGGGAGGCATGAAAACATTATATTAATTGATTATTATAAAGACTTTTATTTAAATCATTTGGATTTCGAAAGTAAACAAAATCTATAAAGAAAATAATATGTCAGTATTTAGAAAAATACATCGAAAAATTAAAAGATTTCCAGGGATTCAGTCAAGAATGTCTTCTTTCTAAAATCAGTGCTGAAGACATTTCCTTAAGAGCTCTCAACAGGTTAGAAATGGACAGTAAGGGCGATGACTTTATATAAGTTAAATAAAAGACATACAGTATCTCCAATAGAAAGTAAATGAATGACTAAATACAAAATAGAAATGTCAAGAGAGTGTTTTTTAAAACACAAAAACACACTGACATGTGGTCTGTTCTTTTATAGGGAGTGACATCCCTATATACATATGCTTTGTGCTTTTAACACAGTACATGAATGTTTGACAGATGGTAAACAAATTTTTTTTCTGTTTTGAACACCAGCACCACGTGCTTTAGTTCTGCAATTTGAAAAAACTCGAGCTGAATCACTTTGATTGCTCATTGAATCTAATTCTGCATATGTTTTATTGAATTCAATGTCTTAGAAATGGTTTTTTATGGTTCAGAGTACTGAACAGGTCAGTAAAAAAATTTCGATGATGATTTTAAACAGCAGGAGTCACACCAAAGTAAAGCAATTGTGTTCACACGGATAAATTGCGAGTAACTGTCCTTATTACTTAATTGGTTACAACACCACCTATTTTGTGTGTGTTAATTTTATCTTGAATAGCGGGATCTACATTTTGGCATCGATTCTGAACGGCAGACTAATAAAACTTTTCATTGGATTTTTATTTACTCTCAAGGTTTTCGCCAGAAGACTGCTGAGATGAAGCTTCCGAAAAAAATATTTTTTTCATATCTCGTTTTTTTTCGACATGCCTGAGCTGGGGTAATACGCTTAATGCCATTGAAGGCATTTTGTTTGCAAGTGATATCACTGTGCAATGTTTCATTTGTTCATTTTTAAACGTGTATTGGAATATGAGTTTATTTATGTTGCTTTATTTTTACCAAGTTTCCTATTTTATTTCCTCTCATCTCTTTATTTACAGGATTTAACCCACTGAGAGTGTATGCATGTTTTCGACACTTTTTGCAAATTTAATATTTAAGGGCCTCCTTTTACATTTCAGCTTTTTTTTCGTTTTTATTTTTACATTTTTTTTCATTTTTTTTTTTGCTTTATTTTTTCTATTTCGTGTTTATGTCCGTATCATTCAATAGGCCTGATTTAGGATAGTTTGTATGTATTTGTCTAATATTTGTTGTATTGCCCTTCGTTTCCCCACTATTCTTTGCATTTTTATACTCTTGACTGTTGTTGATGTTGGTAAAATTGTTGAAAGATTAAATTTGTAGTGGTGTTGTGTATTTATAAAGTTTTTACAAGTATATGTGTGTACACCGTACATATTATATATGCAATATCGTTGTATATGTGTGCACTGCGCACTGCAAAAATATAAGAACGTGATACAAACACGATAATCATCATCGTCATCACCATCATTATTACAGTCCTTGTGCTCGTAGGTAATGTAGAGAAGAATTTGTGCATTTCATTCAAGAGTCCATCGTTTTTCGCTGTTCTTTTATTTTCCGTTCATGTATTTTTCATTTTTTTCAATGCTTTTCCTTTTTTTTGTTGACTTGTTAAGGTGTTTTTTTTTCGGTTTTTTTTTGGTTATCGATGCACTTACTTTTTTTTTGTTTTCAGCATTTTTCTTGGCATGTTTTTACTGCATTTATAGTTAGTTTTTCAGTGTTTCTTTGCCATACATTCGAAATGTTTTAGGTCACCACACTTCTGCTGGCATGGCATGCAATTTGTTCTAGTCGTACGAACGTTACAATATTTTTCCTTGAATTGTAAGCAGACAAGCTGGAGTCATTTGCTTTCGAATTGTCGTTGTGTAGCAAAAAATAAGTGACGTTAAAACAAAAGGAAGAGTGTCTACAACGTGGTATTGTGCAGAAGACTAAATAATGGGAAACTATAACGAAACACCAGAACACAACACAACAAGTCAGGAATTACTGCGTGGGTTGCAATAGATTTTTATTGTCATTATTCTGTTGGATTCTTCTTCTATATTTAATGCCCATTAATTGGAAGTGGGTGTTTATGTTACTCATTTAATTGTTATATAAATTGCTTTGCATATACAATGTGCGAAATCCTCCATTTTTACGCTGAGTATGGGTATTAGTGATGTGTAATTACTCATAGAATTTGTTAACAGCTAACAAGCGGACGTGTCACAAGCAAACATTTTTTTATTTTTAGATATTCGAGAAGTTTTAAGTGCTTTCGTACCCGCTAAAATAACGTTTTTATAAGACAGGTGACAGTTATAATGACTTTTATGTTAAATAGACGGGCGTTTTTCATTTCATGTCAAAGCGAACAGAAGAATTAAGTCACAATGTTATTGACAATGTTGACAGATTATATTCTTCCTAATTACCATGTATTTTAGCTTTAAGGAAAGCTTTAGTCATCAGTTTCTATAGTTAGTTGAGTGCAATGTGACTACACTAGCAATCATTTGAAAAAAGATTTTATAGAAATAAGAATTAAAGAAAGACAAATTTTTCTTAGTTTTTTTTTTTTTTTTTGCTAAAGGTAAGAAGGCATGTCAATCAAGAATTCTGTTTACAGTCCTGACTATCTAAGCAAGCGCACATTCGAATTCGTATATTAAGTTGCGATAATCATAATTCGAGGGTTGTTAATGAAAATCAGTTACCGAAAAAATCTATAAAATAACCGCAAAGAAAAGATTGTCTGGCTTTACCCAAAGCCAAGCATTGAAAAACAAATTGTATCGAGCCACTTGTAAATAAAAAAGTATTGTAATGTTCAAAGCGAGAGTATTATTCAGATTTAGTTGCTCTATCATAAAATCTAAAATTTTTGAGAAATACTAGGAATCCTTATGTCCCATCTAACGTTTTTTTTTCAACTAGTGCTTATTTCGTGAATGGTAACACTTAGCTCATGTCTGATTTGACAGATAATTAGTTTTATCCTTCCGCTGAACGAATATGGTTGTGTATACGCTTGAACAACGCTGGGAAATATTGCGACATTACTTTGAAAATAATGGTAATGTTGCAGAATGTGTGCGAAAATTGCGTACGGATTTTGGAAGAAGAGAAGCACCATCAGCTCCTTATGTTCGTTTGTTCTTATGAAAAAAGTGAAAGAAACTGGCATCCTCATCGATAAACCAAAGCGTGAAAAGCCAAAAACATTGCGTACACCCGAGAATATTGCTGCTGTGGCAGAAAGTGTGCGTGAAGCGCTATCAACATCAATTCACCGTCGTTCTCAACAATTGATCATTTCGGAGACATCATTCAGAAGAATTTTGCATAAAGACCTTTGTATGACGCCATACAAAGTCCAATTTGTTCAGGAGTTGAAGCCAATTGACCATCCAATGCGTTTTCGCTTCGCTAAGTGGGCCTGCGATCGAATTACAGAAGATTCTGATTTTGGCAAAAAAAATCATCTTTTCCGATGAAGCTCATTTTGATCTTGGCGGGTATGTAAACAAGCAAAATTGTCATATTTGGGGCACAGAAAACCCGCACGCATACATTGAAAAGCCGACCCACCCAAAACGAGTCACTGTTTGGAGCGGATTTTGGTCCAGAGCCATAATTGGGCCATTTTTCTTCGAAAATGATGAAGGAGTGGCCGTTACAGTCAATGGCGATCGTTATCGGGCCATGTTGAACGAATTTTTGTTCACAAAAATTGAAGACGAGGATATTGGCAACATTTGGTTTCAACAGGACGGCGCTACGTGTCACGCAGCCGAAGCTCCACTCGATGTTTTGCGCCCTGTTTTTGAAGATCGCATTATCAGCCGCAGAGCTGATGTCGTTTGGCCACCTCGGAGCTGCGATTTGACACCGTTGGACTATTATTTGTGTGGTAGTTTTTTTAAAGCATTTTCAAAAAAAAAGTTATTTGGCGGACCCTTTAGATAGTCAGTCAGCTTTGAAGCCATCAAAAGAAATGCATTATTCTGATTCATAAATATTTTAACAACTGATTGAATGCCGCGAAGTAATTACATTAAAGTCAATTCAGTTGCTGATAATCTCTAAAATGTTTCCTATTCATGAATATTAAAGTTCCCCAAATAAAATGCCCACACCTAGACTTCAAAGTCAACGCATTCACCAATGAAATACAAAAAGCACAATGTTTGCAATGAAGTCCATATAATAGCAGCTTAAATATATATGCGCATAGAATAATAATGAGGGCGGGCCCTTAACAGAAATCTACACGATATCCTTCTTTACTCAGACATGCTACACATTAGTAAATCTGACGCCGCTAAATGCTATATTAACTCTTGAGAGTATACGACGATAGGCAGACATTAAATGCAATCTCGATGCTGATGGGAACTTTATTGGAATACGATTTACTTAGTTTATTGATCATTACTACCCTTTTAGTCAGGGTTACGTCCTACTTGTTCACAATACCAACCACGTTGTGGTACAAGTGGCAAGACCTACTGTTTGAAGTTAACTTCAAACGACGCAAATCTCAACGCTGATGGGAACTTTATTGCAATACGATTTACTTACTTTATTAATCATTACTACCCTTTTAGTCAGGGTTATGTCCTATTTCTTTACAACACCACTCGCCTTGTGTGTATTAATTTTATTCACAAGTGGCGGGACCTACTGTTTTAAGTCAACTTCGAACGACAGATTTTTGAGAAACTTTTCATTGCAATTTTTCTTCTCTATCAGAGTTTTTGATAGATGATTGCTCTCAGCAGAAGTAGGCAAAAGTAATACTTTTTTTCATATTTCGTTATGTCCCACCACTACTTAATAAACTACGGCGACTTCCCCTTATATAGTTCGAATATGCTCTTTGAATAACAACACAGATCACATAATTTGTAGCATCCACACAGACTATATACCCGATATTGATTTTACAGGAAAGCATGTGGGGGGAAAAAAGGACCACATCGGTTGATTAGAAATTCAAATTTGTTTGGTCATAAGTATTCTTTTATTTATTCATTTCACTCTGTGGACACTCTGACTGAATTCTATAAGAAATGTTGTTGTTTCAGAGAGATTATTTGTATTGTAAGTGATTGAAACTATAAATTTTTATACATTTGATACTCATGGCAAACATTTTTGACCTTCTCCGGTGTTCGAATATGTATTATTCGGACTTGTAGTTGAGATGTTTGGTTATTACATTACGCTAAGATGGGTTTGGCAGTAAATAAGGACAAAACAAAGTATATGTTATCGACAAGTAGAGAAGTGCGGCGTATTGATTCTCAGGTTCCGGCCTATAACTACACTTTTGATATATTCAAGGAATTTATTTATCTTGGATCCGCCGTTACCAGTCTGTCTGGAGATCAAGCGCAGGATCACTCTGGCCAACAGGTGCTACTATGGTCTCAATAGACAATTGAGTAGCAGAGACCTCTCTCGGACGACAAAACTAATACTCTACAAGACGCTCATCCTACCCGTGCTTCTTTATGGCGAAGAGGCATGGACGCTATTAAGCACCGATGCGGCAGCCTTGAGAGTATTCGAGAGAAGAGTAAGATCTTCGGTTCAGTACGACTTGGCAATGATTTCCGCATCCGATCGAACAGTGAGCTGTAGGATCTCCTCAACGACATTAACGTTGTGTAGCGTATTAACATCCTGCGGCTGCGCTGGCTCGGCCATGGCGTTCGAATGGAGGAGGATGCTCAGGCGAGACGGTTATTTGATGCGGGGATCTGCGGAGGTTGGCGAAGAGGACGACCTTGTATCCGTTGGAAGGACCAAATCGAAGAAGCCCTGTCATCGAATGGTGTGACCCACTGGCGTAGGCGCGCAAGAAGCAGAGTCGCCTGGAAGGATGTATTGCGGCAGGCCGAAATCAGTTAATCGAGTTGTTATGGCCAATTAAGTAAGACTCATCTTACTTGGTTTCCTGATGAGGTTGTGGAACCACTACTTGTACCCAAGTGGTTATATATAATGGTATTTCATATGATACATATGGAATCGAACAAAAAGGAATATTCATAAAAAGACATATGCTATATATGGAGTAGTTATCTTTGATAAGTAGGTAGTATGATGGCTTACAGATTTTAAAATCACGGGCTGAAAGGTTGAATAAAGGAAATATGAAAAAAGAGTTACCTTGGACCACCATTTCATAGCATTATTGTGGAGAAAGCTATAAGCTTAACTCATACGGTGAATACATACATACATACATACATAATTGGTCATTACAACCCTTCAGTTAGGATTACGACCTAGTTCCTCATACCACTTACGTTGTGTGTGTTAATTTTAAACATGAGTGGCGAGACCTACAGTTTAAAGCCGACTCCGAACGACAGATTTTTGAGAAACTCTTCTTGGCAATTTTAAGGAAGGAGGAAGTCGCCGAAGAAATACTTTTTGTATTTTATTTTGATGTCTGGCCTGGGGCTCGAACCCTGGCTTATCATCAAATAAGCCAACACACTACCTACTAAGCCACGGCGACTTCATACGGTGAATAAGTTTCTCAAATCTATCGTTTGGAGTAGACGTTAACTAGAAGTATCGCCATAGCTTACATGAATCCTATAAGGTCTCGTTGTAACACTGTTACTTGATATTTCCTCATACAATTACTACTTTTGGCAGGCATATCTCAGCTATTTCTATAGTTAAGTGAAAGTATGAATTTTATTCAAATCGCCCTGGGCTTTACTAGTTCTGCAAATAAATTTTGTATGCCTAAGAATTCTTCTTCTTAGGTACCAGAAGCTGACAGAGAAGGACTTCTTTTGTTACAATATTAATATTTCTATTTATTGTTGATTAAAATGTTTAAAAAAAGATAATTTTGAATATAAATTGCAGACACAAATAATGGCAATACATTAATAAAAAAAATTGCTTCTCATTATATATTTACTATGTGGTATGGCTAACTGGCTGATTTATTAAACATTTATTTTGTCATATGTATACATCGATTTACTTTTTTATACAAGAACAATAAAAGTCCTTCACCACTACCGGCTTATATTTGAACAAATTTAGCAATTTGCTTATATTCAACACCACTTTCAATTTATTCTTATTTTTGTTTTAGTTTAGTTTCTTGTTCAATGGATTTTTTTCTCATTTTATTATTTAAACAAGAATACAAATTCTTAAAAAAAAAAAAAAAAAAAAATAAAACGTACTGAAATAATTTTGTCACGCGATGTCTAACTACAATGCTACTCGTAACTACTGCACGTAATTTTTCAAGTTTTTTTTTCATAAATTTAAACATACAATGCTATTGATTTTCTTAAACAATTCTTTTGTTCTTTTTAATATGGAGACTTTCAATTTTGACATGAAATACTTAAAAATAGACGAGAAAATGTTGCAAATTATATTGGAATTTAAAGGCTTTTTAATTTTCTTATATGTATGTGTTGTGTATGTCTTTGAATATCCTTCTTCTGGTGGCTTTATCTAGACTATGCTGTCATTTAGAGCAAATGTTAAGTCCACAAATGGGATAAGGATCATGTGGTTATTTTACGAAACAGGCAATCTAGTGCCTGGCGGTGGTAACTCATCAAACTCTTACTTACTTACTTAATTGGCCATTAACAACCCGTTTAACCTTCCAGGCGCCTCTACTTCGTGCGCGCCTACGCCAGTTGGTCACACCATTCGATGACAGGTTTTCCTCGATTTGATCCTTCCAACGGATGCAAAGTCGTCCGCTTCGCCGACTCCGCAGATTTCCGCATCAAATACCCGTCTCGCCGAGGCATCCTCCTCCATTCGAACGACATGGCCGAGCCAGCGCCGCCGCTGGATATTAATACGCTGTACAACGTCTATGTCGTTGAGGAGCTCATACAGTTCACTATTGGATCGGATACGGAAATCATCGCCAACTCGCACTGGACCGAAGATCTGGCGTAGTACTTTTCTCTTGAATACTCTCAATGCCGCTGCATCTGTACTTAATAGGGTCCATGCTTCTGCGCCATAAAGGATGTGCGTCTTGTAGAGTATTAGCTTCGTCGTACGAGAGTGGACTCTGCTACTCAATAGCCTATTGAGACCATAGTAGCACCTGTTGTTAAACGTGATCCTGCGCTTGATCTCCAGGCTGACATCATTTTTGGTGGTAACGGCGGAGACAATATAGATGAATTCTTTGGCCGTATCAAAAGTATAGTTATCGGCCGTAATCTGAGAATCAATACGTCGTGCGTCTCTACTTGTCGATAACATATAATTTGTTTTTCCCTCATTTACTGCTGGACCCATCTTACTAGACTCCCGTTCAATAGCAATAAAGGCAGCAGTAACATCAGACTCTAGATTATCTTTAATGTATACAGACATTACGAAGTCGCCGTAGTCTAGTAGGTAGTTTATTCACTTATTAAACGAGAGGCCGTGGTTCAACCGTTGGTTCAGAGATCTCTGACAAAACGAAATATGAAAAATTACTTCTTTCGCCGTCTTCTTTTAGTCGCCGTAGTCTAGTAGGTAGTTAATTGACATTTTAGACTATAGACCGCGGTTGAACCCTTGGCTCAGACGTCACGAACAAAACGAAGTATCAGAAATATTTTTTTCGGTGACTTCCTCTCAATTAATGTCTGTTAAAAACGTTCGAAGTCGATAATAAATAGTAGGTTCCAACATTCGTGATGTGACAAACTAGGTTTTAAAATGACTAAAAGGTTGTAATGTACTACATGGGTAGGGGCCATTCCCTGAGTGTTGGTCGTAAGCATACCGGCACCCACACATACATAAGTAAGCATACAGGCACCCACTTCATACCTATAATACGAAAAATTGCTTTAAATATTTCTCTCGATAGTAATACAGTGCGTATGATTAATGTTGAACGTAAAATCATCGTAAATACATTATTAATCATACGCAACCGTGTGCCATATTTGTTAAATTTTTAAATATTCATTTATACTTATGATATGTATTTAAATTCTTCTTACATTTAAAATTTCATACGATTATTCTTTCATTTCATTAGCTTATCTGCATATCATTATTAAATACATACTCAATTTAAAATGCCTTTTTAATTATAAAATGCAAAAGAAATCCTCTCGATTAACTGGTAGTAAATATTTTTATGGCATACTTTGCATTTTAAGCACACTCTTATATACATTTATATACACATATTTAAGTGTTAAACACTTATCTTAACTTAAACATGACATCAATATTAAGGTTAACATTTTAAATAATTATGAAATTTTATGTGTACGTGTATGTATGTAAGTCCCCGTACTCTTATTAAAAATCTATCTCATCTCATGTCTTATGTTTAATTTTAAGGCAATTCAAAAGGCCATTAAAAATGCAAGAAGTAATGTGACCAGGACAAATAGAATGCAATTCATTATATATTCAAATGAAAGCAATTGATTTAAAATGCTTTTAAAGTGCTTTTTGCATAAGAATTAATTAAAATTTTATGGAAAATAATCAAAAAACATCTATTCATACATACGTTTAGTTTTAACGTTATGTAGCATGAATGTTGTAAAATATTAAAAGCTTTTTAAAGAATTTTTCTTTATAAAACTACAGTGGACTGGCTATTGGAACATATTTCTTAAAATTAATCAAAGTTAAGTGAAGAATTTAATTCTACCTTGGAAAATAAGTATGTTTATTTCATAAATTCATGAAATTTTCTCACAATGTAACTCAAATGTAAAATCCTCTACTGGTGCACAATATTGAAGGCCGTTAGATGCCTACAAACTTTGGTTAACTATTGTCAACGATATGTATAACGCTGTGTACAACGATCTTGCCGGATATATCGTGCGAAATATTCATACACAGATAGCGGAAGATTAGGGACATAAGGGGATGATTGTTTTAACCGCTTGACTTGTGAAAGTAGAAAGAAAAAACCGAAGAAAGTTTTCCAAGTGAATTAAAGGTTTATTTGGGGCCATAAATAAATATGTCCTACCAATTTCTTTTTAAAGATCATTTCATGTAAAAGTTGATTGCAATTATGTTGTAGGTAGTCCATCCAGCTACTGTATGGTAAACGACCATAGACAATGACGTGTTTTCACTAAACGATCTCTGAAGCAGTTGGGAGCTGTCCTAAATTTGCATCTAAGAATCATCTTCTGCGATGAAGTCCATTTCTGGATGAATGTGTATGTAAACAAAGAAAATTGTCAGCTTTGGCAGAGTACCAATCAACATGAGATGCCAGAGCATCAAATGCTCTCCAAAAAACGATGGACGATGTTGTCATTGGTACATCACTGTCAACGCACTGGGCACTGTAGGTCGATGATTAGCAACTTGTTTTAGCCTTAATTGGTGCATCTGGACATTTGATTTCAAAAAGGCAGCACTACGAGATATACAGCTCATCCCACATTAGATATTCAACGCGAGCGATTTCAGAGCATGGTTATTTCAGGTGTAGATAAGTCGATCTATCCTCCGCGACTGTTTGATTTGATCTCATTAGACTGTTCAACGTAGAATTTTCTGAAAACGCAGAGGTATGCGAACACAATGGTTCCCGAAGAAAACATGACCCGAATTATGGCTTAAATTAAGCCTGTTTTGTACGTCAGTCATGGAAAATTAAACATTTCGATTGCACTCCATCCAGAGAAGCTGAACGATCTAATGTTCCACTTATGATGGCCTTAATAGGTCTTTTAAACGCATAAAAATATCAATTACATACATATATACATACATAATTGGTCATTACAACACTTCAGTCAGGATTACGACCTAGTTTCTCACATCACTTATGTTGTGTGTGTTAATTTTATACTTGAGTGGCGGGACGTACGGTTTACAGTCGACTCCGAACGACAGATTTTTGAGGAACTTTTCATGGCAATTTTGTTTGCCAGAAATCTGCTAAGAGGAAGGAGCCGAAGAAATTTTTCATATTTTCGTTTTGATGTCTGACCTGGGGTTTGAACCGAGGTCTCACGTCTAATAAGCCAGTGTACTACCTACTAGACTATGGCGACTTCAAAAATATCAATTAAGAAGCGCTTAATGAAAGACTCGATAGCTATGATATGAATAGTCAAGCCTACCTTCTTCCATACATTACACAGGTTACATACATTACATTACACAGGTAATATCTACTTCCAACAATAGATTTATGAAGCTTTTATTACAATTAACCCTTTGCACTCGGCTGTCCCCTCTGATAGGACAACGTAAGTCTAGCATATCACTCGGTTGTCCCCTCTGAGAGGACATGATAGATGTTTGTTAGCGATTACGGACAATGGAATTATTCCACCTCAATTTTTTAAGAAACACGTGTTCTCCTGTAGTTTTTTGTTAAAATGGCAAAAAAAAAAATTGATTGTAATGTGATAGAATTAACAAGATGCATGATAAATAAATCGTCCGTTCTAAACGTCGAAAAGGAACGTGCGAAGTGCGTTCACGACGGACTGTGCACTTCTCTGATCCGTTGAGCAAATTGTAGATATAGTGGATTAGGCGTCTAAAGCTACAAGGGTGTGGTTCAATGAAGTGGGAAACTTGATACGATAATAAAAGAATCCGATAACCGCGAGAAGAAATATACAAGATCTCAATTCGTACTGAAACGTCGAATAGAAAAATTTTTCGATATTTTTTTTGTAAATATGTGTTCTTCAATGTCCACAAATTCATATAAAACAAATTTCATCACAATTCCTTACTTTGTTCTAAAATTATACTGTATAATATCACGTTTCAAGGATGTACGGTTTCGTTAAATAGTGTCGTCGGGTTGCTGGTAGATAAAGTCCGAAACGGTGCCGAGTGCAAAGGGTTAATTACTCGCAGAGCTAGTGCCAGAAGAGAGGAAGGTCAATAGAAATTTTTTTCGCATATATTTTTTACCAGATACTGCAGCTTTAGTTTAAACTCAATTTCTTGATTTAACATTTCTTTATATAGGTATGTGCCTACACTTACGGCAAGTGAACTTAAAGTTATCAAGACAGTTAACATAACTATGATCTAAAAATAACAACAAGAAAAGCCTGCTTACAATAGTTTTAATATGAGTCTGTATGTAATTAAGAAAATAATCATTTATTCAATAAATGTAAGGACTTCATTCATTCAATATGATGTCAAAAGAATTAAGTGTCATACTCTAAATAATAAAAATAAATTGAATATGCATGTACAAACATACAACAGCAACTTTTTATCATTTATTATGAAACATTGAAAATGAAATTAAAAAAAAAACAAAAAATTTGTTTAGTTTCTGTATGGACTTGAGAAACTTTGCCTTCCATCTAAAAAGCCTAATCTTAAGGTTAAAACGGACTTAAAAGCTTATCTACATTATGGCCGTTGTCTGCCTTCTAAGGCTTCCAATTAAAGAAATTGTTTTCTTTTTTTTTTCTCTGCCTACATTACAATTTGTTTTTATTGTAATTCATAAGTTTTGAATGTGTAATCAACAGTTTTTTGTTGCCTTGTCACTGGCAACACAAATACACTCCTCCAACATACTTGGCCACTCAAGCCATTAAATAATATTTGTTGTAATAGACACAAGCATTCATAATATTGTAGTTTCGAAACTAAAAATTCTAAAGCAAGCAGCGAAAACAACAAAAACAAAAAGTTACGTATTATTACTATACGGATTTAAATGTATTTCCGTTTGAACTTGTACGGGCTACACCCACTCACGAGAACCAGAACCATTGCTCTTTTCATTTGGTGGCGCATGATTGCGGGGTAAGTACGTCTACGAATAACGTTTCAATGCGTATTTAGTTGTCGAAACATGCAATATACATATACTCGTATACATAGACTTGTGTATTGTGTTGGAAAATGTAATACGTATAGAGATGTCCTTGAATGAGGTTGACTTAAATCATGTGGTTTTTGTCAGCGAGGGGGGAAGGGGTTCTTTCCTACTGTCTGAGTTAAAGTTCCTGCGACCATTAAATATGAATGCCAATGATAAAGTATAACACACTATATTAGGTTTTAATCCAGAAAGTTATAAAAAGCATGAGTTTTACTAACAAATTAGAATCTGTTTGCCAGTTGGCAAGTATTAAATAAGACATTAAAGGCTCTGAAATTGTATAAAACAAGCAAGACAGTAGTCCAGTAGGTAGTATGTTGGCTTATTAGACACAAGGCCTCGGTTCAAACCCCAAGTCAGACATCTCAAACTAAATGAAATATGAAAAAAATATTTCTTCGGCTACTGCCTCTCAGCAGAATTCTGACAAAAATTCTGAAAGTAAATAAAATTGCCATGAAAAGTTTCTCAAAAATCAAAAAATTGTTTGAAGTCGACTTTGAACTGTAGGTCCCGCCACTCATGTATAAAATTAATGCAAATGACATAATTGGTGTAGGAAACTAGTTCGTAATCGTGACGGAAGATTTGTGATGACCAATTATGTATGTATGTATGTATGTTTGTATGTATATATATACAGTGGGAAGCAGAACTGTCCAGATGTTTTGCATTAAGAAAGTAAGGTAATGAAAGTAATATAAATATAGGTGTATTATCGAATATATGTATGTATTTTTAAATTTTATTGAACATTATTCTAAAAAAAAAAAAAATAAAAAAAATTGCAAGAAACAAAAAATTTACTATTTGGACACTTTTGCACTGTTTGCGGTGTTTGTTGAAAAGAAAATCATTAATCGTTGCCAATTAATTTTTCGTCCAAAGGCCTTTATTTTTAATTACGCTTTTAATACGTTTTGGCATACTCTCCACCAACTTTTGGATGGTATCACGGTCAAGAGCTCGCCATTCATGTTGTATTCTCTCCCAAAGCTCGTCAAAATTTTTTGGTGGGTTTTCATATGCTATCAGCTTTCTGTTAACAATAGCCCATAAATTTTCTATAGGATTCAGATCTTGGGCTTTGTGCAGACCAGTCCATCGTCCCAAAAGTTTGGTTTTGTAGCCAGCTTATAACTATTTTGGCAGTGTGCTTCGGATCCCCGTCTCAATGTACAGATGTGTTTGACATTTTGTCATTTGAAAGATATATTGATTGATACCAATACCTTGGGTATATTAAATCGTTCAAACGTCTAACACGGCTTCTCAGAGTGGAGAGCATTCGAAATGTCCAATTATCCATGACTTTGGCGCATAAATCAATCAGAATTTGATAAAGACCGCTGTAGCTTGTGCTTTATTTGCGTATACCTGCCACTTAAGAAAACCACACAAGAAAAATCTAACGGGAATCAATCTTCTTTGGCCAGTTCACTGCACCACCACTTGGGATGAACATGCCCTGTGGCATGAGCTGAGAGATACATAGCTCAGTCCTACATACATACATACATAATTGGTCAGGATTACGACCTAGCTTCTCACAACACTTATGCTGTATGTTAATTTCAAACATGAGTGGCGAGACCTACAGTTTAAAGTCGTCTCCTAACGACAGATTTTAGGGAAACTTTTCATGGCAATTTTATTTACTCTTAGAGTTTTTGCTAGAAACCTGCTGAGAGGAAGAATAAAAATTTTTTTTCATATTTGGTTTTGGAGACGTCTGATCTAAGGTTTGAACCCTGGCCTTACGTCTAATACGCCAATAGACTACGGCGACTTAGTTCAGTCCTATTGAAACAAAACTTCGATCACCTAATTCTGAAAAAAAAAGTTATTAATCATCGACCATTTTGTTCTCGCCATTGAACGCTTCAGCCGACATTGTTCTCAATTAAATATGAACTAATGAAGAAGCGGTTACATTTTCGCAATACAATAAGAGTCCTTTATTCACATGCGCATTGATGTTGTTTGAAATTCCACAATTTCTTATACAATGAAACTTGGACGGATCCATCGGCCTGCTCAAAATCCACACCAAATATTGGGTGTTTTGAGATGTTCTTGAATCTCATGCGGATTGTCGTCATACCAATTTCAACAATTTGCTTGTTCACGTATCTATTCATTCAGAAATGGGACTCATCATTGAAGGGTAGTTTCCGATAAAAATTACAGTCAGTTGTTGACTGCTTAAGTGTGTGTTCGGCGCACACATCTTGTTGTCTATTCGCCTATGGAGATTTGGCAAAATAGCTTGAATAAATGGCAAACTAATTTGACAGATGATAGCTTCCACAAGCCAAAAGCTATACTTTCAACAACTGCTGTGATGTATTATAAAATTATCATAAAAGAATATTATATTCATAGAATAAGATGAGAAACAAAATTTATTAAAACGTCAATTATGCTCACATTTACTGCTTTAATGATGCCATTAAAGTCGACATTATCCAACATTAAAAAAATTTTTGCTCATAAATTGCATCGATATTTTATGCACATGATAATGATATACATACATACGTATTTTTCCTTATGATTTACAAATTATTATGCTTTTACGTTGCAATGCAAATTTAAATCCTATTTTTCTCTGTTTTTTTTTTGCAATTTTAATTCATATTTTTATTCCTCCTTTTGTATTCTTTATGATTTTGTGCAGAACAATGATAATTTCATGGAAATATCATTTTACTCCACCACTAAGAAGGTAATACAACTCGAGAAACTACAAAAAAGGGGGCAAAAAAAATTAATTTTATTTCCATTCTTACCTCGTTATGAATTACGTTCATAACTGTAACCTTGAAAAAAATAAGTCTTTTCAACAACAATTCAAATGATTATCAGGTTCAAAAGGAAATGTCAAGAGAAGCAAAAAAAAACTGAAAACAATTTGATACAACGAATACTCAAGTAAGTCTAGATTTGTGTTGTATAAGCAGTATTCCTTCCTTCCTATTTTTAAAGCAGGATATGTATGATACGTACTTATATAAGTTTCCATTGAATGTACATCATAAGTAACAAATAAAGTTTAATAATCTCTCGAAATATTTCAATTAAAGCTGACGCATTAAAAACATTTGTTTGAAAATCAAATGCTTTTCCAAATTGTAGGTTTTTCTTGGAAGCATAATTCATTATTTGATCATGTACAGTGAGCATCAAAAGAAACTGTACAATGAAAAATAATATATACATTAATAAATTCCCGTTATTTTTATTTTAAAATTGTTTCATTGCCCGTTTTTAAAATTTAAATAAAAAAATTACAAAAAATTTTGAAACATTAACAAATTTTTTCGGCCACTCTCCTTAAGTGGTAAAAGTAGAGTTTGCTGATTATTAGAATTTTATTCATTGTATGCAGATTCTTTTGCCACTCACTGAAGTAGTATTATTGAAATTTAAATTTCCTTTTGCTTCTAGGAAATCAATTTTAATCAACACATTATTATCGATAACTTTTTTTTATTATTTTACTGCCATCTGTGCCATCACAGTCTTAAATTTTAAATCTTCTTGTAATAAATGAAGAAAATTATTTTTAAATATTTCTCAAGCATAAAAATTTAAAAGTGTTGTGTTGTTGCTTTTAAATTATACTTGCACCTTAAATGGCTCTTGATTACACATGGGCAAACAATTTATTTCTTGTAAATAAAACTAGAGAGAGAGCCAACAACACAAAAAAAAGAAATTGTATTGCATGAAACCAGAATATTATAAATTAACTTAAGGCAGTCATATGGAAAAAAAATAAAAAATTAAAAAAAAAAATAAAAAACACTTGGAAATATTTACCCTAAATCCATATCATATGAAAATACATAACCATGTAGATGACAACATCTTTCATGTTTAAGTTTCTTTTTCAATAAAGGGGTATTTCTTTTAGGTTTTCTTTTAACAATTTTCTCAACTGAGTTCAATTTCTGTCGAGAATTGTATACAAATTAATATTAACAAACTAATATACGAGTACATTCATAATTGGTTCTTATAACCCTTGCGTCACACACCACTTACATTGCGTGTGTTAATTTTATACATAAGTGTCGGTGCCTTCAATTTAAAGTCGACTCCGAACGACAGATTTTTTAGGGACTTTTCTAGGCATTTATTTTCTCTCAGAGTTTTTGCCAGAAATTTGCTGAGAGGAAGTCGCCGAAGATATATGTCTTCTGACCTGGTTTAATTTTCTGGCCTCACGTCTAATAAGCCAACACACCTACCTATTAGACTGCGACGACTTCAGCAAACTAATATGATCATAATAATTTACTAACTAAGGTTGTAATAAGAAAGTTAATCGGAAAAATTGTCCCCGTCATTGAACTGCAAACATAGCTCCTATAAGGCAAATCATTAAAGAAAATTAAAATTTGTGCATTGTGTCGTTGTGTAATTTATTACTACAGTTCTATCAACCCTGTTCCAATCGAGCGCAGCTAATACTTATGTCCATCAGTACTATTTTCGTAAGGGAAGAATTACTTCACGAATGTCTCGAACGATATGACTGGAAAAAAGCCAAATTTTATGATTATGGCTTATTTTCTGTTTGATTAGAGCTTAAGGTTGTGTTAATGTTACAAGGCCCTGAAAGTCTTCATTCAGTGGGGCATTACTGTAGTAGAGTTGTATGCATATGAATGTCTCTTATAAATGATATGTGTAAGCGTGCACGCGCCTAACACGTGCGATCTATAATTTGTAGTCGAGTGGAATGTGACAGGGTCATTCTTCAAAGGATGAATGCACCTAAGATGTTTCGAAACTGGGATTGAAGTCACGTCAAGACCGAATCAGAATTTGTAGTTGAGCGGGTACAAATCAAAACTGCCAGACGGTCAGTTTTCAGAGAATGGATGCTGCTTAGTTGTTTCGAAATTAGCATTGAGTTGCTTTCGCTATAAGGAAAAGAAAGGAAGAAAATGGTTTCTGGGTAAACTTTGGTCGATGTAACCTATCATTGCAACTCTTTAGTCAGGATTACAATCTAGCTTCTCACACCACTTATGTTCTGTATGTTAATTTTGTGCAGAAGAGGATTTGTGAAGAAACTTTTCTTGGCGATTTTATTTACTTTCAGAGATTTTAGCAGAAGGCTACTGAGAGTAAGTGGTCGAAATAGATATTTTTTAATATTTCGTTTTATTCGAGGTATATGATATGGGGTTTGAAACACGGCCTAATTTCTAATAAGCCAACACACTACTTACAAAACTACTATGACTTTCGACCACTTGTTCATAGTAAAGCAAATTGGTGGTCCCCTCAGCAAACCATGACTGAAGCTGAGCGTTTAATCTATTCGACCCGGGCGATCAGTTCTGATGAATCCCTAAATGACCGTGCAGATGCCCTATCATCTTGCTTGTTAAACTTTTCCTGTAAGGTAAAGATATTTTCATTGGAAAACAAAATTTTTCTGTGTAATTTATCAGCGTTCTTTGCTACAAGACGTTGGCATTTTTCATCTTTTTTTTTTGAAAGCAGCATTAATCAAATGCCTGATAAGGTGTTTGAGGACGTAAAATCAAGTTTCTTTTAGTAGTTTGAATCTCTCGAAACATTATCTTGTGTGTAAGGGGATGGATTTATTGGATTCTTAGCTTGACAGCTTTGAGCACTTACGGCGTTCGAACGGTGCTTGGACGGTCCAACCGTTGGCGGTATCTAACATCTACAGACTTCTCAAACAGTTGAATTTAGCCGAAGATGAACATAAGCTAATCATGAACGGGTGGAAGTGTTTTGAAAATATCACTTCATCTCATATTACTCTGAAAAAGCTGTGTAACAGCGTCACGGTTCTCGTTATCCAACCATTGCATGGTGAAAACTGCAGCAATTTAGAATACCCGAAAGGAATGATGCCTTACAGATTATATTCATAACCCATGTGGCAATAACGTTGTATAGCAATTTTTCTATGTATTGTAATGCGTGTGCTCAAAGTTCGAATATTTACTCGTGATATTACGAATAAACCTGATAAGTTTCTATACCGATAAGCAATTTAAATTCGTTTCAAATATAAAAAACCTGCACTTAAAAGACCCTGTTTATTCTATATACAGAAAACATTATATACGACAAGTATGCTACAATTTATAAGCCATGTGCATATACACTCAGCCACAAAAGTATACATACGGTTAACAAATTTCAGAAATTTGTTAACTAATACGTTTTCGTTGAAAATCTTTCTTCGATTTTAAGACGGTCTTTTGCATTGGTTCAGAAATTTGTGAAATTTGTTAATCGGATGTATACTTTTGTGGGCCTGTGCAGGGCCACAATTCAGTTCAATTTTAGAAATTTTTTAACCAATGCAAAAGACCGTCTTAACAGCAAGGAAACTATAAAGATTTTCAACGAAAATGGATTGGTTAAAAAATCTGAAATCTGTTAACCGTATGTATACTTTAGTAACTGTGTGTACATTATTAAGCATACAACTCGTGTATATTTTTGAAAGGGTTTGTTGAAATAAACTTTTAAAATATATTTATTTTTTTTTTCTAAAACTTTTAAGAGACTTACCCATAACCTAAGGTGCCGTTCCTTAAATTGTTCCCCACAAAGTTGACTGGTTGCAGAGGCAACTGATTATGTTGTGGCTGCTGTTGTTGCAAATGATGATGCTGTTGCAAATGTTGCTGTTGGTGTGATGTGTTTGTAGTAGAATGTTGAGTATTTGAATTGACATTTGTTGGCGTTGCTGATGTTGTTGTAATAATTGGATTCTTTTGAAAACTAACAGCTGTTGTATTATCAATCATTTTAACTGGCTTAATAATGGCATTCATGCATTCCTCCCTTGGCACCAAGGACATATTCATCGTGTCATCCATCTTAGTAATGTATTTATTCGACTTTCTTATTATTTACGTTTTTTTTCAACCACACCGTTTAGAATATATTTTATATGTATTTCTAAATACAAATACAAATACAAAGAATACTTAAGCTTGTCTTATTTATTTAAAACATTTTTCATTTCTCTTTGAATTTCTTTTTCTTGAATTTTTTCTTCTACTTTTTTTAAGAAATTTTTTTTAGAAATTTTCTTTTTTGGGTCAATAGCGTTGCTTGTCTGTGTACACTATTAACAATGTATTGTAGAGTTTTTTTCTGTTGTTGCTGTTGTGATTAGTGTCTGATGATAATTTTTTAAATTTTTTATTTATTTATCCTTGCTTTAGAAGATTCGGTTTTTTTCTTTGTGTGTAACTATTATTCTCTACGCTGTGTTCTATTCTTTTTATTGTTTTTTTTTATTTTTTATTTTCTCTAGTGGTCTGTCGCATTTCTTTGGTATTCTATGTCAGCAGTTTTTATTTGTTTTTCTACAACTATTTTTGCTTATATTTTTATTGCTGTTGTTGCTGTTGTTTTTGTTTAACATGTTCTAAATTTGTGGTTTAATTTCTTCGTCTTCTTTTTGTTCTTCTGCTTCTTCTTATATTTTCTTTTATAACCACCATTTATTTTATTGTTTTGTTTGTTTATTTATTTTTTTGTTTCGTATCACACTTTCGCTTTTTTCTTACTCTCTTGCCACACACTGTATTTATCAACTTAAATTAGGTTTTTCTTCTCATTTATGTCGTCATGTCTTATAAACAAAACAAAACTGGCAGTTTTTCTTCATTTGGATTTTCCGTTTTTTTTTTGTTTGTATGATTGTGACGTTTATTTTGTTACTGTTGTTGTTGTTGTTATTGTTAATGCCTCAAGTACTACTCAAGCCACTGTGTATTGTATGGCCATCCTCATCATCATCATTATCATCACGTCTGTATGAATGAATGGCAGTATGAATGACTGGATTTTTGTACGCGTAGTATGTATGTGTCTATGTGTTTATCAGTAGCTGTAAAGATAAAATAAATTTTCATTTACATTAAATAGAAAAATAATATGAAAATTGTTGGTAAAACAAGATTATTTTGTTTTGAAAATGTTTATTTTTCATTTTATTTTTATTTCTGTTTTTATTTTCATACAAAAGAAATGATTTTTCTTTTACAAAAAAAAAAGGAAAACCTCATGAGTTGGGTTTAACGATGTAATTTCAAAATTCCTTAATTTAGTTGAATTGGATTCATTTAGATCGTTTTTATGTCCGTGATGATACAGTCGATTGTGAAAGACAGTTTTTGTATAAATGCTGCTGTTATAGTGGTGTCGTAAGAAATATATTTTTTTGTATTTTCTTAAGATGCTTTCATCTCGTAAACCAACATACTACATCTACTAGACAATAGTGACTCTTCTCTCTAAAGAGAGAGAGATAGTCAAGCGATTGTCAGTACTCATATTGGAACTTTTATTAAACGTTATGGACTGAGAGGAAGGGAAGAATGTGATAGACTGTGTGATTCAATGGCAAACCAATCCAGTTACACTCAGTCGAAGACCCCAAATATTGAGTTTTATTTTGTTGAAGCTAGAAATTATAGAATGCAGCAGGAAATGTTAGATTCTTTCTTTCAATTTCAGGGGATTGAAACTGCTTTTGTAGTGACTACCTACAGACTTCTGCAGAGAGAGTGCAGTTAAAATGAAATTCTTCTGATAATATCATTTGTGAGCGAATGGCCAATATTGCTTGAATGGACGCATGGCTACTTATTCTGTTCATTGTGTTGAAACTAGGAAAATGTGGAAGTAGAATCGAGAGAGAGTAGATTCTTCAGACAGATTCTAGGAATTCTAATGCAGGAATACTGTTCCACATATGAATAGTGTGACCGAAGAAAAAATGTTTTAGTATTATCTTGCAAGATGATTCTATTACTGGTACCAAATCATTTTGTTTCGTTAAATTCATTTGGATTTTGTTACCAATTAAGCATTGAAGTTCACGGCGACAAAACTCAATGCCCTGTCTAGTTGGAGTGTTGTCGCTTCTGGTCATTCCTCTATTTTGGGGATCGATCCCGTGGCCCCATTTGGTATTGATTATCTCCCTGTGGAATACTGGACCCCTGACACGACCGTTCCACCCGAACTCCTGGATGTCTACACCGACGGCTCCAGACTCGATAACGGGGTGGGCAGTGGAGTATACTCTGGGAAATTGGACCTGAACATCTCATCCGGCTGCCGGACTACTGCAGCGTGTTCCAGGCGGAGGTAATGGCCATCTGCCAAGCCGCACAGTGGATCCTCGCCTCCTATCCCTTTCACCCGTATCTCGATCTACTCCGATAACCAGGCTGCGATAAAGTCTCTTCGAACGTTGCGGATAATTCCAGGATCATCAGAGAATGTCGCCGCTGCCTCAATCTCTGTTCTGGGCGCTTCGGCGTCACACTTCTCTGGGTTCACGGACACTGCGATATTCCGGGAAACTGCAGGGCCGATGAGCTGGTTAGAGCTGGCGCAGTACTTCCGGAATCTTCCTCAATCAATTTGGGAATGCTACTTACCAAACTGGACATTGCGCGGAAATTCTCCCGGGATGCCAACCGGTACTGTATCAATGAAGAGTCCTGCTTCATCGCTAGGCTCACTTGGCTCACAGCTACTTGGACTTGGCCGTAATATCATTTCGATCACAGTGGCCATGCCTACAGGCCACTGTGTTATGGGTAGACACGTGGAAAGAATGCGACTCCCATTTCTCTGCCAATGCCCATCTCTTGCGGCGTGCAGATATAGGTTATTTGGCTCTTCAACGCTTGTCAGCTTGACGGAGCTATGTATCGTCCATTGATGCCAAAGATACAGCCTCGTTTATCAAACTTTCTGGCTGGTTTTCCAGCATGGGGTAGTCGTGCTTTTTGAAAATGTGCAGTCCTTGCTCTGACCAACTTTCCCCTCCTTGGATCAGAGGAACTTGGTCAATACAGAGGCTGCGTTCACCTGCAGCCGCTATGCGTGCTCAAGTGAGCTTATTGGTAAATTAAAGCTTCCACGCTAACCTAATCTAACCTAAGCATTGAAGAAAAAAGAGCATGGAGTTAGTGATCTAATGAATCAACATAATTGGACATAGAACTGGCACTAACAGGCTGTTCGGACCTGTACTGCATGCTATCCAAAGTCCTCATATATATCGAATAGGCGGCCAGTACAGACTTGTGTTCCATTTCATAATATGATTTAAAAATACTGTGAAAATATACATACATATACCTAAATGGTAATTACAACTCTTTAGTCAGGATTACAACCTAGTTTCTCACAGCACTTATGTTGTGTGCGTTAGTTTTATACATGAGTGGCGGGACCTACAGTTTAAAATCGACTCCGAATGACAGATTTTTTTTTGAGACACTCTTCATGGCAATTTAATTTACTCTTAGAGTTTTTACCAGAAATCTGCTGAGAGAATGTCGCCCTAGAAATATTTTTTCATATTTCGTTCAGTTGGAGATGCCTGACCTCGGGTTTGAACCGAGGCCTCACGTCTAATAAGACAACACACTACCTACTAGAGACCACGGCGACTTATAATACTAATATATTAATATAATAATATACTCGTTCTTATAATAGCGTTAGGTTGTTACGATTTTTTTTTATTCATTTTTAAATTTTTTTAGGAACATAAGACTGTCACAGATCATCTGCGTCAATTTTTTTAGTTTCACTAACAAATTAATAGAAATTTTATTGAGGTCCTTTGCTCCTTATCTAAAGAAAAAGATTCTCTTTAACGTCTTATGATATCCTAAGACTTTTAAAGTATTCACTAAAAATTAATATATGTATGTGTACTCCCCTTTCTCGGATAACACAAAAAAAGCAAAAAAAAGAATAAAAAAAATCAAAAAGTTACTCTTATAAAACTTTTATAACAACATAAAAATAACAAATATTCCACATTTCTGTATAGCTGTACAAAGTTTTTTTTTTGTTTTTATACGCTTTTACTTGAGAAGTTTGTGCTGTGCATCCTCTTAATAAAATTCCATTTTGTAGAGAAATGAAGCAGCATTACTTCTCATAGTTGATATTTAATAAAATGCTAAAGTTCATCTAAAGTCCAATATTGTTGACTCCAAATACAATCGTGCATTTAATTTCTGAACTTCTATTCCCGTTAATAGCTGTGTAGGCGTTACAGTCATAAATTGTTGTTTAGAAAGACTCGTACTCTGGCAATAAGAAATAAGTTCGAAACAAACGATTAAAAATTATTAAAAAAAAAGACTGAATCAATATTGCAATAAAAAGTGGGCGAAGTATTATTCCGTTGTTTTCATTTGCTTTAAACAGTATGTCTTGTGTTCGAGATTCTTTTTTCAATTATTATTTCATTCTTCAAATACATTTTTCTGTAAAATTGCAAAAAAAGGAAAGAAAGTTCTAAAAGTCATAAAAATAAAAACGTTTTCGCTTTAAAGCATTACTGAAGATGAAATATGGCTTCTCTATAAACGACCCTAAGCCAGAGAAATAGATTTTTTGTATCGATGCAAAGCTGTTTTACTGCAAAACTTAGCACTTTAGAACGAGGCTTGCGTTATGCTTGGTCTGAAAAATTTTGAGGTGTTTTGGCGTCATATTATAAAGATCGAAAACGTTTATAGTTTAGGTTTGGCCAATAAATCTGCACTGACACTATACCCACTCTTCCAATCGACTAAGACAGCAGAAAAATTAATTTTCTGCTAGAAAATGAGGCATGGTTGGGCAAAAGTGTCAACTAAAAACAAAAAATTTAAACCCTCAGATGCATTGGGATGTCAAGAGAACCCAATTAAACCGAGTCTCCATGTATCTCTGGATATTTTTCACAGTCCATTTTTCACCGACGTATACTAAGGATAACCGGACAAGTGACATGGAAATTATTTCACAATCTCCTATTCATACTGTACGTCCAAACGCTGAGCGTGTATATCTATTGTGCTGTAATCACAGAGGCAAGAAGTGCCACATTGCCCCTATTTATCCTCATCCAAGAACCAGAGCCTCTATTAACATGATGGGTCATCGTCCCTTGGCTAACTTCATCTTCTATCAGTAGTATCTAATAGGTCAGACAATTCCAACAAAACAAAATTTGAATATTTCTTCGGCGACTTTCTTTCAGTGGATATCCGACTAAAACTCTGAGAGTAAATAAAAAACATTGCCATGAAAAGTTTCTTAAAAATTTGTAGTTCGGCGTCGACCTTAAACTGTAGGTCCCACTACTCATGTATAAAAATTAACGCACACAACATGATTGGTATGAGAAACTATATCGTAATCCTGACTAAAGGGTTGTAATGACCAATTATGTACGTATGTATAGGTACACCCAAGTATTCCAATTTCCCCGGAGCACATAGGGTGATGCTAGCCCTGCTAAACTCAGATGCATGAGAATAATATTAGTACTACATGAAGTTCGCATATGAAAGCAAAACTAAGTCTTTTGAACAGGAATGCCAAAGGCCACGGCTTACAAAAAACTATCAAGAAAATTGAGTATTTCACAACGTCACAGAACTTCCTCATTGAGAACACATTCTACGAAACCACAAATCAATTTTGATCCTTGAGAACTCTAATTACATCAGGTGGTAGCACTGCGGAGAGTATAATTTTCGACATAAATGGAATAGAATAGAATTTTATTATAACTGTCGTGCAGAAGCAGTAAAGTACTGCTCTCAACTCATATAACTTTTCCTTTAACAGTTGCTTTGAGGCACTTTAGTCTATTGTCCATTGACAAGATAGGATAACTCGGTGTCTAGTACTTTAGAAAAACCCAGTTGTTTCCTTCTGTAATACACTAAGACCGCACAGTCTCTCAGTAAGAGTTTTGTTTATTTGTTCTTCTTCCCAAAGAAGGGATACGATCCCTATAATATCCTTTATAAAATGTCGAACATGACGGCAGGCGTTAATTTATTTCTAGATAGCCTTATCTAGACTCACAGCCGAACTACTCTTTTCATACAGGGTGGCTGATATATAATGCAATAAAGTAAAGCGCTATATTTTGTCAATTTTTTTTTTAATTTTATTGTTCAAAAGCAAAAAACTAACTAACGTTTTTTGTCCATCGGTGATCTCTTGCACTTTTTGGAACTTCAATGGCTTTAGTCCAAGCTCATTTTTCAATATGTGTTGCATCCGTTCTCACGATATGTTCATCTCACAAGCAATTTTTCGACCACTGCGGCATGGATTTCGATCAAATCTGGCCTTCACTTTTCGGATCATTTCTGGTGTTGTTACCGTTTTTTTTTTTTGTTCACTTTTTGGACGCGATGCAATACTGCCAGTATCACGGTAACGAGCAATGGTACGAGAAACAAAAGATTTATTCACATTTACATGCTGGAGAGCTCTAACGATAGCCACCTGTGGTTTTCCAGCCAAATATAAAGCAATCACACTATCACGCTTGCATTCCATCTCGAATAACTTTTTTTCTGAATGCAATAGATCAAAATGCTTTTGTAAGCTTGTAAATAATAAAATGAACTGTCACTGGAATAAACCTGTCAGCTGTCAGACGAGCGGTTTACAAATGATAACAACCTGAAGTTGGTTGGAATACATATCAGCCACCCTGTATATACATTTGCATACAATTGGTCATTACAACCCTTTAGTCAAGATTATAACCTAGCTTCTCACAACCCTTATGATGTGTATGTTAATTTCAAACATGAGTGGCGGCACCTATAGTTTAAAGTCGACTGCGAACAACAGATTTTTTTTGAGCAACTTTTCATGGCAGTTTTACTTAATCTCAGAGTTTTTGCCAGAAATCTGATGAGAGGAAGTCGCCGAAGAAATACTTTTTCATATTTCGTTTTGTTGGTGATGTTTGACCTGGGGCTTGAACTGTGGCCTCACGTTTAGTAAGCCAACATACTACGTACTAAACTATGGCGATTTCTCTTAGTTCTACTTTTATTCTACAAAAAGATTTTAATGCCATCAGTGGCATGGAGGTATCGTTATTGCCAGTTTATCTGCCATTCAAGAATATAAACCAAATATGGTTTGGTGATACCCCCCTTTTCTATAAATTTTATTCCATTTCATGAATTGCTCTTAATTGTTACGATTTTCTTAAGCTGTTTTTAGTTTTAAACTTAATTTGTTTAACCAAATACCAATTATTTCTTGCAAAATTTGCATAAAAAGTTTAAAGCTTAAATTGTGGCTTGTCCCAGTTTCAAATAGCTTAAAAAACATGCTGTTTTGCTTATGTTTTCTTATTTAAAATGTGTAACAAGAATGAATGAATGAGTTTAACACCACATGTGAAGCTTTCACAACAACAAAAAAAAGAAGAATTAAACAAGGAAACCAACTCATTAACTTTTGATAGTCAGATACATACGTATGTATGTACGTAGTAACATATGGGTTGTACCCTGCATTTAAATTACTGAAATAATATTTAAAATATATGTTTAATTTTATGTATGGAATGGCCCATATGTGATATAAAGAGTTGGTTTTTTAAACTAAACCCTTCATAATATAGTATTTGTGGCCTCATTTCTCCACCGTAGATGTAGTATTGCCATCGTTTAAATACATATGTATGTACGTGTACGTAAGACAGTCATCTTTTCTAAGGTCATTACGTAGAGCTGCTTTGCATGCATTTTTTCTTCTTCTTTATGTTGGCTTAAATATATAATTTGAGTTCTAGTCTGCACAACAGTATCAACTATTCAGCTGTATGCATCAAAACTGTAATTATGTTTGCATATAACTCTGTGCGTGTGTGTGTCATGATACACTGGTGCCTCGTTTTGTATAAAAAAATTTTCCAAACAATTAATTATTTTCTAAACTTTCCTACCACACAGTAAAATAAAGTATTTCCTTTACAACAGTGCTGGAATATTTATGCCATCAGATATTGTATGTTAAAGTTAAACGAGGTACATGTGCCTCTTTGTACTTTAAATGACTTTACTTGCGTAAATAATAGTTAAGAATGTATTTACTTAGGTTTTCTTTTATTTTTCTTTTATTTTTATTGTAATTATTTTTAATTTAATTTGTCCATAACAAATGTTTCAATGTTGAAATGGTTGTTACTTTCCTTCATGCCGTAACTGAAATTGCAAAGTTTGCTTCTGTGTTCTGTGTTCTGTGTTTACCATTTTGCTGACCATTACAGAAGCATAATTTTTTTTTGCAGTGCATGAATGGAATAAATTCTTTAAAGAGAAATTTAAAAATGAAAATATCTGAAGCGATAGTTCCCAACAATGCCGTTATATTTTGCTCTTCGATTATAGTAATACAGAGAGAAAGCATTGCATGCTTTCGTCAGTTGAGATATCAAAAGAATTATGCATCATGAGCTTCTATTAAGTCTTTCATTAGGCTTTTGGTGTCTTTAAAGTTAAATAAAACAGTGTGCGTGAGATGTAGTAAAAATTTTTTATTCGTTTCAAAGGCCTATTGATGCTATGCAAATGTCCATTATGACTTATCTGATTGGAGCTCATACGAAATGTTTAATTTTTTATGACTCTGGCGTCTAATCAGTCTGAATTTGTTCGTTGGCATATGTTGTGATTACTTTGATTACTGCTGTGGTTTATTACCGTAGTCAAGCAGGTAGTGTGTTGGCTTATTAGACGTAAAGCCAGGGTTCGAACCCCAGGCCAGACATCAAAACAAAATACAAAAAGTATTTCTTCGGTGAATTCTGTCAAAAGGTCTGAGAATAAATAAAAATTGCCATGAAACGCTTCTAAAAAATCTGTCGTTCTGAGTTGACTTTAAACTGTATGTACCGCCACTCGTGTATAAACTTAACACACACAACATAAGTGGTGTGAGAAACTAAGCCCATAATCCTGACTGAAGGGTTGTAATGACCAAAAATTATGTTATGTGGTTTGTGGCTTATTCGCATGTACCTACGACTTAAGAAAACCCCACAAGAAAAAGTCTAACAGCTTCAAATCGCACACTCTATGTGGCTGTTTCAGATCACCTCCAAGTTCACATAACTTACAAAAATATACAACAAAATGATTTCATTCTTTTACAAGCTGTTTTGAAATTATGCTTGTAAGTTGTTTTCATTTTTCATTTTCTTGCTCTATTTTCCTCAATTCAAAGTTAATAGTTGTGGTTGGGTGGTCGTAATTTCATGTTGAGTTGGTAACAAAACTTGATATCCTTTTTGCAGTTGACTTAAGGCAAGGAGGGCACTGCAGGAATTGTTATTCGTGTAGCTGATGGTGATGATGATGTACATTTCTCGGATATTTGCAATAAGTATTTGGGCTGCTGTTTTTCCAAACCAATACCACTTTGTTTTTGGCAGTTCATTTGATTATTGTTTTGCAACATTTTCAGAATATTTACAATAACATTGCTAGGCGGGGGATAAAATTTTTTTCTTTTCCTTTTTCTTGTTTTCGTTACAAATAGAACAAAAATAATGTCCTGTTTGTATATGATTTCTAATGCCCTGTTTGTATTGGTTGTTGTAATTTACTTTCATTCTTACCGTTGAATATGTGGGGCAACAGAGAACAACACAGTTATTCACACTTTATTTTTGCCAAGATTGTAAATTGTTTTACAATCGAAAAAAGTAGAACAAATTTTCATTTCATTTCATTCCATTCAATTGCGAATGACATCAATAAGTTGGCAAAGTATCATGCTGTTAACTGTTTAAAGGAAATTTTAAAGAAATTTAAAACGAATTTATTTAAAGGTATTCTTTAAGTCGTTGTATTATAGTAGGTACTATGTTGGCTTATGAGATGTGAGGCCTCGGTTCAAAAGGCCTCCAGGTCAGACATCTACAACAAATCGAAGTATAAAAAAATACTTCTCCGGCGACCTCCTCTCAACAGATTTCTGGCAAAAACTCCGATAATGAATAAAATTGTCATGAAAAGTTTCTCAAGAATCTGTCATTCGGAGTGCACTTTAAACTGTAGGATATGTAGGATATGGTTTGCCATCTAAGGTTTTTTTTTCTACTAGTGCTTATTTCGTGAATGGTAACACTTAGCTCATGTCTGATTTGAAACGAATATGGTTGTGGATACGCTTGGACAACGCTGGGAAATATTGCGACATTACTTTGAAAATCATGGTAATGTTACAGAATGCGTGCGAAATTCGCATACAGATTTTGGAAGAAGAGAAGCACCATCAGCTCCGTACGGTGGTTATTTTGTGAAAAAGTGAAAGAAACTGGCATCTTCATCGATAAACCAAAGCGTGAAAAGCCAAAAACAATGCGTACACCCGAGAATATTGCTGCTGTGGCAGAAAGTGTGCGTGAAGCGCCATCAACATCAATTCACCGTCGTTCTCAACAACTGAGCATTTCGGAGACATCATTGAGACGAATTTTGCATAAAGACCTTGGTATGACGCCATACAAAGTCCAATTGGTTCAGGAGTTGAAGCCAATTGACCATCCAATCCGTTTTCTGTTCGCTAAGTGGGCCTGCGATCGACTTACAGAAGATGCCGATTTTGGCAAAAAAAATCATCTTTTCAGATGAAGCTCATTTTGATCTTGGCGGGTATGTAAACAAGCAAAATTGTCGCATTTGGGGCACAAAAAACCCGCACGCATACATTGAAAAGCCGACGCACCCAAAATGAGTCACTGTTTGTTGCGGATTTTGGTCCATAGGCATAATTGGGCCATTTTTCTTCGAAAATGAGCAAGGAGTGGCCGTTGCAGTCAATGGCGATCGTTATCGGGCCATGTTGAACGAATTTTTGTTCACAAAAATTGAAGAGGTGGATATTGGCAACATTTGGTTTCAACAGGACGGCGCTACTTGCCCCACAGCCGAAGCTACACTCGATGTTTTGCGTCCTGTTTTTGAAGATCGAATTATCAGCCGCAGAGCTGATGTCGTTTGGCCACCTCGGAGCTGCGATTTGACACCGTTGGACTATTATTTGTAGAGAAAAATAATTGTGTGGACTTTAGGCTAGTGACTTTATGGGTTTTTATTATTTATTGGGCAAGATATTATCCAGGACATCACTTTCAACGGTGATCACTAAAGGTCGATGATTACCAACTTCCATTGGCCTGAATTAGATGCTCTCGGCACCAATCACATGTGGTCTCAATAGAGCGGTCCCACGTGCCACAGAACTTATGTTATATTATGTACTCTACACGCGCGATGTAAGGTCATGGTCATCTCAGGTAAAGGTAATGTAAACTGGCCACCGAGAGCATACGATTTGACGCCGTTTGACTCTTTCTTGTGGAATATATGTGAATTAGCCACAAACCACAGCGATCCTCAAAAGCGAAATATCCCATGCCACCGGAGAAATTTAGCCTGATCTATACAGCAGATTCATGGTAAATTGGACATGTCGAAGGCATTCAATTCAGCGAAGTTTTAGGGGACATTTAAAAACGATTTTACATTCCACACATTATGGTGTTAATAGATTTTTAAAAAGAATAAACATTCTCGAGATATCTCACACAGAATTTGTTTTATTAACATTAGAAAGCGCTTAATGAAAGACTCAATACTTTAAAAAAGAAATTTAAAGATTTTATTTGGAAAAAAAGAAACTTGGTGTTTAGTTGCCAAGCAAATAGTTGTAGAAATTGTTTAAAATTGATGCAACCCGATAAAATAGATACGATGAGAATAAAGTTCTCAATGTTGAAACAAATTTTTGCTTGAAAAACTTTATTTGATAACCACAACATGTTTTACAATAAATTATTTGCATGAAAACATAATGTGCAGTGTGTAGGGAATTCATATTGACATTCTTGATCGACAGTAACGTACCTCTACACATTAGTATTTAATATCTCTGATGGGAAAATGCTCTTATTCCCTTACCTCACTGTTGACTCTTAAAACAATACATTGACAATTTCTTTTTGCGTTTCAATATTAATAATGACAACAACTATCAGTTTCGTACCATTCGCAATATTACAATAAAAATAAAAACAAAAAAATGTTTTTTTTTTGGTACCATAAAAATGAAACGTGCAGATTTTAAATGAGGCATTACGGTTTTCTTCATCAAACCCAAAGTTAGAAAAAAAAGGAAAGAAAAGAAAAGAAAAATAAAAGTAAATGGAAAATATTACCATTTTGTCTAAAAATAACTGTGTTTTACAAAAAAAAAAATCTTGACTAAAACATGAAGTGAATTTATGCGCGTAGTGTAAATGAAAGAATGGCATGTACTTATACAGAATGAAATGGTTTTTCTTTTTGATTTCATTTTGAATAACAAACAATGATATTTCTGTTAGAAATTGTCTGTTATTTTTTGATTTTTTTTCTTTTTTGTTTTTTCTTTAAGATTTGAATTCTATTTTTGGAAAGATTTTTATTTGTGGAAATGGAATTGCTTTACAGTAAGTATATCAAGGGATTTATAAATATTTTTGCTGCTGTGGAAATGTTTGAAAAATTTTTTTAATCAAACAGTTGCACAACAGAAATACGATTTGAAATAAACTCTTATGGCTCAATAGAGATTTCTGTGAATTTTATAATACGTTACTGTTTTACTGACTAACGAAATTTGAGTAATGCTTTCTTAAAATCTCAAATTAAAGTGCGTTTGTATTTGATTGAGTAATAAATCGAACAAAGCTTTACAGCAAGTATTCGTTTTGCTTGTTATTAGGCAAAAGTAGTTCCTAGTACTTACGATTCTAAAAAATTCCATTGACATAAAAGAAAAACAGATTAAAATTTGATGCCCATAATACCACATCAGTTATCTTATCTCCTACAACAATGCATCTTCTTGGTTGCAACAGATTGCATGTGATGACTAAGGACCATCTTCTAAGTGTAGTTTTTGTACAAAAACCTAATGCAATAAAATTCCTTAAGATACCATTATTCCCATTGCAAGACATATTCTCTTAAATTCGGTATGCAGTTGAAGTATCGCCGTAGTCTAGTAGGCAGTGTGTTGGCTTATTAGACGTAAGGCCATCTTTCAAACCCCAGGTCAGACATCAAAACGAAAATATGAAAAAATATTTCTTTGGCAACTTCCTCTCAGCAGATTTCTGGCAAAAACTCTGAGAGTAAATAAAATTGTTATGCAAAGTTTCTCAAAAATCTGTTGTTCGGAATCGACTTTAAACTGTAGGTCTCGCCACTCATGTATACAAATTAGCGCACACAACACAAAGTGGTGTGAGAAGCTAGGTCGTAATCGTATGTATGTAGTTGAAGCATACAAATACCTCAACAGAAAAAAGCCTTTCGATTTCCATAGCATACAGTAGAAGCCCTAAAGCAGTTTTCTTTAACGCTCTCTTTTATATTTTCAGTAGCTTATATTGTGTCAGTATTTTCCCCTTCATGATGGCAGATTGCAGCCAGGCTAGTGACTTTATGCACTAACTTTCGTAATTTTAGAGGTTATTGAAATTATGGTTATCAAATAAACCGATCATAGTTCTATAAAGCTAGCTCTACTAATATATCTAAAGATTTGACTTAAGATTGTAGCGAAATGCCTAAAGGACCTATGAACCTACAGACAATTTTCTTATGGGATCGTGTGCATAAGTTCGACTTGAAAACTTGAACTTGAACTATTAAAATATATTGCCGTTCTAAGACTTTTGCTGTCCACTGTATATACCACCTACGATACGGCAAAGCGAATACAACATTCTCGTTTTTTTATTTAAGTACCAGAAAAAAAACTTTAATACCACAAAAAAATCTTTAATAATTCCTAAGAGAAAAAGAATGAAAAAAATAAAAAATGGAGGAAGGAAATGTGCACAAAATTCCCCACAAAGAGCAAAAACCCAAAATGTTCTCACTTTATGTTTCCTGTTTCAAAGCAGTACAGCAGAGTATCACTGTTTTTACGTTATCCTATTCGCCAAAATAATCACAAATATGAGAAGAAAAATAATTAACTGCCGAAAAATATGTGAGTCATTGCAAATATAAACTGCGATATGAAAAATATTTTGCAAATCTTTTCATATTTAAAAATTTGTACTTTTATTTTAAAATAAATTTTTATGGGTTACTATGCTATTTCATCATTGCGAGCTTTTGTTTCCTACTCTACACTGAAACAGTTTATCAAAATTTGAATATCATTTCCAAACTGTATTGAAAATTTATAATAAAAATATTTGAAAACTTTTTTGATTGAAATTTCCTTTGTTATATGGAGCTTATGTTTCTCTGATACCTAGTGTAACAACAATACAATAGCTTAATGCGGTTTATTGTGTCATTAGCAGCCTGCGTAGCACTTTATAAAATAGCCTTAGCGGAACCTCATAACAATGTTTCACATTGCCTTGTTCAAGCGTGGGCTACAAAGCATAGCTCATGACGTTAACAAATTCGAAAACATATCTTTTTAACAAACTTTTGAGTAGCACTGTACTCATAATCGAAAATGTTTAGTAAAATTTTTTTTTAAGATAGACGCTCGATTGTACTACTACAGCAAGTTTCAGAATAATAAAGTTGCCATTTTTCTTACATACTTAATTGGTCATTACAATCCATCAGTTTGGATTACCACATAGCTTCTCACATCACCTATGGCATAATAGAGTCACAATACCTACTAGACTACGTCGACTTCACAGTTGTCATATGTCGTTGCCTAAAAATAGGGCAGCAATGAAGAGATTTCTTCATGGGGTCATATTAGTTTTTAAGAGGTGTCGCTACCTGATCTTGCCATGGTGTTATCATTTTTGTTTCGTTTCCTTATAATTTTTTTTAGATAAACGCTGGATTGTTCTACTATAGAAAGTCTCAGAATAATAGAGTAGCCATTTATCTTATAGACTTAACATTATTCTCACAAGACTTATGGTGTATGTGTTAATTTTATCCATAAGTGGCAACATCTACAGTTTAAAATCGACTCCGAACGACAGATTTCTGAGAAACTTTTCAAAACAAATTTACTTTGTCTCAGAGTTTCGCCAGAAATCTGCTGAGAGGAAGTCGCCAAAGAAATATTTTTTGTCATATTTCGATTTTGGAATTGAATATGCCTGCGTGGTTTCCAGACCAAATAAAAATATTCTTCCCATAGCAAGCTACTTGTTATATGATACGGCAGAGATGATTCACTTCATGACAAAAGATACTGACATTCCGAAGTACTTATTTGAACATTTGTGTTGGGTAAGACGAACCTGACACATCTTAATTAGAATCCTGAGATTAAGAATTTCGAATCCTCAAAAATAGGAGGATACATACATAATTGGCCATTACAACCCTTCAGTCAGGATTACGGCCTAGCTTCTCACACCACTCATATTGCGTGTGTTAATTTTATACATGAGTGGCGGGACCTAAAGTTTAAAGTCGACTCCGAACGACAGATTTTTGAGAAACTTTTCATGGCAATTTTTATTTACCCTCAGAGTTTTTTTTGCCAGAAATCTGCTGAGAGGAAGTCGCCTGGCCTGGGGCTCGAACCCTGGCTTTACGTCTAATAAGCAAACACCCTACCTACTAGACTACGGCGACTTTATAGAGGATAATAGATAATATCTTTCAAAAAAATGAATCCAAGTAGTAGCCCCCTGGTTAAGAACAATTTGAAAATATAAATGTAGAGTAGGCTATTACACAAACGGTCTTAACCTACCTTAATTTTCCTCTTTATTGGGCAGTTGACAAGCCCTTAAGATAATAAAAAAATAGAAAAATTACATGCCAAGTATTTTATATGATTCCCATACAAATTGCCTGACTGTGTGATATTAAAAATAAAAATGTCTACGTAATGTCGGTTTAATATGATGAAACAAGAATTTCCAAGAATATTTAGCAGCAAACGTGAAAGAGGAAGAAAAATGTCAAGCAAGTGATTAATATGAATGAAAAAAAAAACGGATGTAATTTGTGTTACATATTGAATTGAAAGTAACGAGTATTATTCAAGACTTTAAACAGGCAAAGACATGTATGTATGTATGTAAGCTTAGGGAAGTATTTTTGTTTTGGAATTGTTAAACTCAGGGGTGTATTCAAATGTTACAGGAAATTTTTCATAAAATTTAAAATTTTTCTTCTGAATAAACAAAATTTTTTTATACTCTTATGCCTCTAATACCATTATCTCTGCTATACTACACTTTAATATTTAAGACACCATAAAGCCATTAGAGATATGTACGATTGTCAACAGATAAAACGATAGAAAAAGAAATGAAATAAACTATAAATGAAGACATCAAACTTTACAACAATTTAACAAGTAAATGTAAGAAAACCAAAAAAAAAATATTTTTTAACTTTACGAAAAGAAATTAATGCCATCAGCAATACTACTGTCACAGGTTTTATTTGTTGTTTTTTTTTGCCAATATTTACAAAAGCTTATGGGAACTAAGGAGAGTCTTATCAATATTTACAAATATTTTAACACTTCATATTGACAAATATCGTTTAACAATAAAATAAAAGACCATGACCTGCAACAAATAAAAGTGCTTAAAATTCTTTTCATTTTCACAAGACAAAATAGTTAAGTAAATGGCTATGTCAGCTATTTTTTACTTATGTCGTATGTAATCGTATATTGTAATGTGTGTGTAAAAGTAGAAAGTAATAATGTTAAAAGGGATATTGTGGTAGGGGTACATATTGTACATATTTATATACATACAAATTTATTGTCATTCTATAATGAGTGCTACTTTCATCAGAATTGAATCGAAGATAGTAAATTAATATAAAAAATTTTGTGAATAAACAATAAAATTAATACATTTGTTTTATAAATTTTGGTTTCGGTATTAAAGACTTAATCGTTCTTAACGTGTTCCAATTTATTGAAGTAGACCTACTGATTCACTCTGATTTACTTACACCATTTAGTCAGGTTTACAACCGAGTTTTTTACATCACCCCATGTTCTGTGTGTTAAATTTACGCATGAGTGGCGGGACCCTACTGTTAAATGTGTACTCCGAACGCAAGACTTAAGAAACTTTTCATTGCAATTTTATTTTATTCCTAGAGTTGAAGACGGCTGAGAGGAAGTTATCGAAGAAATATTTTTTTATATATTGTTTTGTTCATGTTGTCTTAGACAGGGCTCTCTTCTAATAAGCCAGCAGATCATCTACCAGATTACGGCGATTGATGTGCATTCGCTTCATGTATTTATTTATTGATCACAGGCTTATAACGACGCCTCTATTCTATAACGTTCTAAGTGTACTTAGAAATTTTTAATGTTCTTGCATTTTAAAATTCTACGTTTTCTAACTTAAATACTGTCCAAATTTGGTTAAGATGCGCCGATCCTTTCCGAAGTTATAGGGAAAATTCTACTTAGAATACACATCATAACTCAAAACACACTTTTTTGACTTAGAATGTTATGGAACGGAGGCGTCGATATGAAGGAATAAAAGAAGGAAATTTCTGATGCACAATAGCCTCAGTAGCGATAGTGTTTCCACTAACAAGATTTCATGGAAGCCATACTGTTCCATAAAAACGCTGTAACTTAGTAGGTAATACGTTGGGATATTATATGTTGCCATGGTTCAATACTTGGCTCAGTCGTCTCGAATATAACGAAGAATGAAAAAAATACCTCTTCGGCGACAGAAGATTTCTGGCAAAAATGCTGAGAGTAAAATAAAAAGTTTCTCAACGAACTTGTCATCCCGAGTTGATTTTAAAATCTAGATCCAGCCATTTATATATTAAACTAGCTGTACCCTGCGCGTGTTGCTGCGCCACCAACTAAAATAAATTTGAAGGAAATACATTACACTAATGCCCAATTAATTTTGAATCATTTTATTGATTTTGTTTCCCGTTGTCCTGGTGATGCAGATGAACGGGCCTGAGTAGTACGCATTCGATCAGTTTCTAATCTCACTTCTTGTTGTTCAAGTGGTTCAAGCGAACGGGTCATATACTCGAAGATTTTCCAGTCTCAATGCTCGTCTGATTCTGAGGTTCGTAATGCTATTTTCCTCCGTGCTTGAGGTGTAGGTCGACCAATTGCTTGTCATTCATTTTGAATAATTTTCAGTGACGCCATCCATCGGAAATTAATCGCACCAACCTCCGTCGACTCATGCGCAACAACTTTGTTAAAGAATGCACAGTTTACGATTTAATTCATTTTGAGTAATTTTCAGTGGCACCACCTGTCGGAAATTGGTCATAATAACTTAGAAACGTTCGTCAACTCATGCGCAACAACTTTGCTAAAGATCATAACATGATCAAATGCAAGGTGCATACAAACAAACATTCATTTTTATATATGTAGACTATGGGAGGTGACACGCCCATTATAGCCATTAAAATTTGAGGACTAGCTGTAGCAGTTTATGAGATATGCGACATTAAATACTTATTGGGTATGTGGGTGTGGCACCTCGCCTACTTGAAATTTTAAAATAAAAAACCTTCCTGAAATACAGGAAAGTACTGTTAAAATTTCAAGAAAATCGGTCCATCCGTTTAGCCGGCTATAAACTGCAAACAAACAAACAAACCCACAAACAAATAAACACACATTAATTTTTATATATAAGAAGAAGATTAACAGATAAACCATAAGTGGTCTGAGAAATTCAGTCGTAATCCTGATCTAATAATTAGCATACACCAGTTATACCATAGATTTTTTGCTTGCGTTAGTTGTATTTGATTCATTGGATGAATATGTAAGACTTTTCCATAGGAACTGTATAAACAGCAACAGTAGGAAGATGTGCATTGGTGTGCAATTTGTTATAAAAAATATGTATCATGAAAAATATATTTTGAACTACAGTTACATGTCGAGAGGTGCCCAGAAAACCACAAACAATATACTTAACTGTGGGATCAAAACAATCGCTCATCTTTAATTTTTAAAATGATTTTTAATTCAATGCCTGGAGTACATTAGTTCACAGTGTGAATTCATGGCTGTACGCTTTATTCTAACAAACTGGCGTTTTTTCTGTTTAACTTGATTACAAAATGTTTAAATTATAGGTTTCATCAGACTACCTACTTAATAAGATTGTTGCAAATTCTTAGAATTTTCATTTCATTTACGACATTGAAAAGTAATGTTAACAAATGTCATTAATTAAAATCCCATTACAGCAAACGGAAATTAATATGTAGTAAGACGTACATGCATATTTTTCTATTATTTGTTGATTTTGCAATGCATAAAGCAAGTCTTAGAAATTAATTACAACACATGTTGTTAGGAAAAATCACACAAAAAAGGTTAGAATTAAACGGCATTTAATAGTAAGTCATGAGATTGAAAAGCACAATGAATTCAAATATTGATAGCGTTTTTTTATTTTTTAATTGAAAGTTGGCAGTAAAATCAATTTGTTATTTGAATAGGCCTACTGATTAATTTTTAAAATTAAGTTTGCTTCACCAAAAAAAAAAAAATAAAATAAAAACTTGGAACAGAACTGATAAATTGAAATTGGCTGACATTTCCTCCAACACTATTCACTATTTACGTATGTTGAATACATTACAAATATAGATTTTATTGCCACATAAATATCGTTGTTGCATTGCAACTGAAAATAAAAATTATTTTACAAAATATTGTTATTCTCTAACGTAATAATAATATTTTGCATTGGAAATTCTCTGTACAAATTGTTTTGTTTTACAAGTTAATTAAATGTCAATATTAATCGAATTACTGTCGGTTACATGAACATCGAATTTTTTTTTAAATTAATTTTTTTTTGCCACAAAAAAAATCAAGGGATTGGTAACCAGTCATGCAATGTATAGCGTTGGAGGCATAGAGAAATAGTTTATGGAAAAGGGGGGGGGGGTGTTACGTATATACATACATACATAATTGGTCATTACAACCCTTCAGTTAGGATTACAACCTTGCTTCTTACACCACTCACGTTGTGTATGTTAATTTTATACCTGAGTGGCGGAACCTACACTTTAAAGTCCACTCCGAACGACAGATTTTTTGGGAAACTTTTCATGGCAATTTTAATTACTCTCAGAGATTTTGCCAGAAATCTGCTGAAAAGGAAGTCGCCGAAGAAATATTATTTCATATTTTCGTTTTGATGTCTGATCTGTAATTTGAACCTTGGCTTTACATCTAATAAGACACTAACACACTGCCTACTAGGCTACAGCGACTTTTAATGGAAATATTTTTACAGGGAGATTATTCGCTAGTTGCGAATGAGCTGCTGGCAGCAATATCCAATCTCTGTGGCCTACGGGCATTTCAAGTAAAAATTTCACTGGAGACTTCTGTTATGAAGATCCGGATGTTAACGTGAGTTTTATTTTGAGAGCTTTATAATTCTAGAAAGCTTTGACTGTGTAACATAGTATATTAACACGTTCATCGCCATGTCAGTCATATGTGTCTGACGCTAAGAAGTTCTACATGAGCCATGCCATGTGTCTGACGTACGCGATTTGGTAATTCACAAATGTCCGACGCAAACGATGCTGTGTTCAAAACAACAGCTTAATACTTGTTGTATCTTGTTTGGATGCGTCAGACATATAAGACAGACACGGCTTGGCGAGAAAAAAAGTTTTAATATAGGGCCATGTCAGTCATATATATGTGTGACATAAAAAATAGTGTTTTTCCGGGAATTTTGGCAAACAAAATTTTTCTGTGATACATTAAGTTTCCTTGATACATTTTTAAATAAATTATCTAATAAAGTTACCGTGGACCATGTGAACATTTTTCTGATATCATCGTGGCGAAGAACGTGTTAAAGGTTCTGGTATAAAATTTTCGTATTGGCTGTTTTAAGTTTTATGGGATTTACCTTGGAAATATCCTAATTTACTTGGAAACTAATTCTCCGATCCTTCAAAGGTACCTCTTATTTGATTTCCAGATCATACGGAAATTGTGGAAAATGGCTTTGCTGTTGAATTGGCCAAAGACGGTATGGGGCCCATAATAACCAACATTTTATTGGGTATACATGTTCCGATTGTGTCAGTTGAACTAGCCATTTTCCGGTTGAAGTGGTTACTTTCTGGTAGCAGAAAAGATACATGCAATATTGACAGGCTCATGGATTGAGTGATATGGATAATTAGAGGACTCATGGCATGGTTTTCCACTGGTAATCTCACATGATACTGTATTATTTGAAGGCATGCCGACAGACTAAAGTGTGTGTTGGTAGTGTGTTGGCTTATTAGACGTAAGCCTACGGTTCTAACCCCAGGTCAGATATCAACACAAAAATATGAAAAAATTTTCGTCGACGACTTCCTCTCAGCAGATTTCTGGCAAAAACTCTGAGAATAAATAAAACTGCCATGAAAAGTTTCTCAATAATCTGTCGTTCGGAGTTGACTTTAAACTGTAGGCCCCTTAACTCATGTATAAAATCAACACACAACATGAGTGGTGTGAGAAGCTAGGTCGTAATCCTGACTGAAGGGTTGTAATGGCCAATTATGTATGTATGTATGCCTACAGGCTTTTCCGTAATTAATTTCTGCTGGAGCTGTGGAAGACTATATTTGAATTAATCGACCGAATGAATGCTATTTGTTCGATTGCAGTTTGCCTATCTAAAAATATTTCCTCAGACAAATTATGTTACGAATGTGAACCATTGCAAGCTCTTTCTGACCCTAAATTATAAGAGACCTACGAAAGAACGAAGATTTGTAAGGAGCGACAAGATAAAAACTGTAACGCTAAAATAGTTGAAGGCTACTAAAAATAACTTTCCGTATTATTTTACTGTTTTTAATTCAAAATTATTACCTTTTAATGTTACTATTTACTGTTGCTTTTCCTGTATGTCAACTAATTTATTATTAATTTTTTTTACTGTTAATATTGTATTTATTAACTGTGAACTTCCATTTCATTTCCAACTAAAATTTATTTCGCAGAAAATTTCATATTCATAAACCTGCCATGTTTTATTTGAGATTTTTTTTTAGAAACAAACATTTTATAATTTATTTTATCTCTAACACATGATTTAATTACAAAACTATTTATTAAATATTTTAATTAAACAATAGAATCACAGATGAATGATAGGAATATTTATGAATAGTAAAGCATCAAAGTTCATTTTCTTTAATGGTATGTGTAAATTTTGTTTATTGTACAATGTTTTAATGAAAAAAACTATTTTATTACATACAAGCGTACATATTTAACACAATAATAAATGGCAAAGACATTAAATTTTATAGCCAATAACAGTAATAATGGATGTGTACTATTTCCTCTCAAGGAAAAACTGAATGCACACACTCATTTCGTCAATGGCTTACATGTGAGAGGCTGTATGTTATATGTACTCGTATGTATACTTTTCAAATGATAAGTCTAGAATGGTTGCAGTTGAGTGCTTCATTATTATTAACGGATTCCTAAGACCTCTTCTGTGCACATGGAATTGCCTCACGAGCATTAATTAAATTCTCTCTGACTGTACGTAGTGTAAGCATTGCTGCCAGATAGATGAGGCACCAAATCGTCAAATATTTGAGAAAAAATCGTCAAAATAGTCAAAGACGTTTACTAAAATCGTCAAAAAATCGTAAGATAAAATGAATAAATAAATTAAAAGTTCTTAAAAACCAAAATTATTTCTATTGTAGTAAAACATATAAAGTCAATATATGTCCATATGTAACTGAGTTCAAAAATAAAACATTTAAAGAAAAATTTTTTAGAAATTAAAAGCTAGCGTCCCTCGTCTTCATTTATTAATTTTTTTTCCAAAAAAGGGTAAAATTTTAATATAATTTTCAGAAAAAAATTGTTTAAGGATTAAACAATCTATTCCAGTGTTGTTTATTGACACATAAGCACAGCAATAATTTTGCATCATCTTAATCTATGGGTGGTGTAAATATTAAGGAGCCAGAAGCTCTTGACATTCTGAGCATGAAAATTCATTATAATGTTGGCTTCGACCGACACATTTTTCAGTTCCTTCAGTTCCTTCTTACGATCTCATGATCTTACTATTTACACTATTTGTAACCGACCGAGACTGGAATACAACTCTCATGTATGGGTCGGTGCCCCAACATCTATTTTGAGGTTTTACGATCGTGTACAGGAGAGACCATAGTAGCTCGTTAATGACGGTAGTGTATCCAACTCCATTGAATCATTGGAGCGTTGCAATGTGGTTTGTGTTTCACTTCAGATCGCACTTTGCATTACAGTAAAAATACGTCTTTTAATGGAACTATTCGTATGCACTGCATACGCAGAGGCCTTTCCTATTACTTATGGTATAAATATACACCAGCCTAGTGTCCATAAACACTGTTCTATCTTTCCTTTTTCACATAATACATTTTCATAGTTCTAAACACAATGCGATCGATCCCCTGAGTGTTGGTCGTTCGAAACGGCGCTGGATTTGTTCTTCCGATGGTAATATTAGAAGCTATACTCGAATTTATAAAATTGTCTGCAACAACAAATGATAAATTATTCTCAACTACGACGTTATTTAGGAGTTGTAATTTTTTGACTTTTAAGGGGTTAAAAAGGAATAAAATACAGAAAAATCATCACTGGTATTCGAAAGTAACTTAAAAATATAATACTTTACTCCTTGTTTTTACTAACATAAATTTCCAAGAGTAACAATTGCAAAGTAAATACAAAGTTTTAAGTCGCTTTTAATGTACTAAAGTTAGGAATATGATGTAAATTTTTAATTTCGAAAAATCGTTAAAATAAGGACATAAATCGTCAAATCGTCAAAATGATATTTTTGGAGCTCAAAATCGTCAAAATGACGATAAATCGTCAAATCTGGCAGCTATGAGTGTAAGTTGAAAGAAGTTGGAATAGAGTCAAGAATTTTATGATTTAAGAAATATTTCAGTTTCAGGGAAGACAGCTCCAAATTATTTAAGCCACAATATTAAGGGCTGCCTACTCCCTAATAATGTGGATACTTTTTTTTAGTTTTTTATTCCTTAAAATAAAATTGTCCAAAATAGCCACGAACGCCAAACCATTTATTCAAATACGGTGGTCCAGTCATTGCTAAAAACTCTCAGAAAACCACAAAAGTTCCATCTTCTCCTTCAAATTTGAACACTTAACTTCTCTCCAAAAAAATGTAGCCGAGATTTATCTCGACCCTCCCAGTAAGGATAACTTCATCAATGAATCATAGGAATATGAGGCAGTGCTGCCAGAAGAAGAGTAAGAATTCATCAGCAAAAAGGTTTCTCATCACTACAACTGATACAGGATGAAATCGATCATTGTTTTCAGGCATAGGACATGTTATCGTCGAAGCATTAGCTATACTTGATCTATACTTTTAATAAAAAATTGGTCAACCGGTGCCAAATCGAGTAGAGGAGAATAGAGTAGATAAATATAGTTCACGCCATAGTCTGGTAGGTAGTGTGTTGCTTTAGTAGCCGTGTTTTAAATCCCAGATCAGATATCTCGAATACATATGAAAAAAATATTTCTTTCGGGGAATTTCTCTCTGCAGTCGTCTGCAAAAACTCTGAGTGTAAAATAAAAATTTCATGAAAATTTTCTATCGTTCGTAGTCGATTTTAAAATGTCCAGCCACTCGTGGATAAAATTAAAACACACAACATGGGTGGTGTTGGAAGCTCGGTTGTAATCCTGACTAAAGGGTTCTAATGGTCATTTAGTTGACGAAAGAGTTGATAAACAAGCGACACAAGGTCTTAATTTACGAATTTTTGATATTTGCAATGATGTCTGCCAAACACAAACCAACTGACAGATGACTGTCAACAGAAATGGTGTCGTTAGAGGCCTGGAAATTCAAAAAGTCACGGACATATTGTTCTTATATTTAATGATCTTACGTTTTAATATTCAATTGCAATTCTTTCAAAGTCACAAACTGTCCTTTACTGGCATTACATTTAAAATATTTCTTTACGTTTTCATTATATTTTACAACGTATAAATAAAAAACAACAACAAACAATAATTGGCCACAATAAAATGAAGAACATGTAGTATTTCCCACGTTTAAAGTCTTACGATAAAAAATAACAACAAAAACACAATATTTTACCGAAACAAATAAAACAAAGGAATGAAACTGCAGAAATTGTTGTCTAAACAGACTAAAGAACACGTTGTTGTTTTCAGGGCACATGTACTTAAAAGCTTATATGAATTAAAAATATACAAACATATACAATCATTCATACGTATAGACATTGACATACACTGCAGTATATTTAGTTCCCAGTACAATGTATGTTTGTTTTATTTTCTTTTTTATTTTTTAAAAGAAAATATTTTTTCGCACTACTCAGATAGTGATGGTATACCCAGTTTCAAATTTTGTTTGTAACACAATATTTATATTAGTCAGGAGTAGAAAAAACTGTTGTGCTTCTCTCTGAAATTTATTTACTCTCTGATACTAATTATAATCCATTACAAAGACTGTATGTAAGATGCCGGCTGTAGCATGCTAATTCTTATCTTCACACTGGTATTTTAGAATTCTATAGCAGCTGTTCCATTCTAATATTAAAAAAAAAAATACAAATAAGTGTGACTGAATGTGTTTCTGTGTTTATATATGTATGACTGACTACATTCAGCAGCACACTTTCCTTTATGCCTCAAAGCAATTTAACAACAATAATAAAAAGGAATAAAAACTTATTTTTTATTTTCCTTAACGGACTTACAACCAACCATACAAATATATATGTTAACACCATAATGGCCCATACACATGCCTCGTACATGTAACCAACGAATCTATTGTGAACTTAAGACTGAATGACACACAATTTTTCGCTTTAAAAACATAATTTTTAGATTTTCTCTTGCACTTATGCGAACAGTAAACGAAATGAAATCGAAAGCTTTAATTACACAAACAAGTACTTGAATATTTACCGTAGTAATTACAAGGAAACAATTTCTAGCCTAATTAAGGAAATTTTTACAATCAAACTTATTTGTTTTCATTTTCTTCGTATCTTCGCAAATCACATGGTCGTTTGGCATCAATGGATGGACACCAGATAAGCGAAGAAATTTGTTCAATTTTGAAAGACATCAATCACCTCAATCACAACAATCGATATCAATCACCTCAATCAACATCTATCACCATCAATCATACCAATCACACATTGACTGCAGCAGTATTGCAGAAAATACAGTAAGCGGTGGACTTACACGTGAAATCTTCAAATTACTGATAAGTTGCATTAAAGAGGAACCATTTTTAAAACATTTCGATCACATATTATACATACATACATAAATGGTCATTACAACCCTTCAGTCAGGATTAATTGTATACATGAGTGGCGGGACCTACAGTTTAAAGTCGACTCCGAACGATAGATTTTTGAGAAACTCTTCATGGCAATTTTATTTACTCTCAGAGTTTTTGCCAGAAATCTGCTGAGAGGCATTCGCCGAAGAAATATTTTTTTCATATTTTCGTTTTGATGTCTGACCTGAGATAACACACCGTAAACTAGTAGTTAGTATGTTGGCTTAGTAGACGAGTGCCCATGGATTAACCCTAGTCCTTCTCTCAGCAGACTTATGGCAAAAATGAAAAGTTTCTCAAAAATCTGTTATTCGGCGTCGACTGTAGGTCCCGCCACTCGTGGATATAATTAACACACACAACTTAAGTGGTGTGAGAAGCCAGGTTGTAATCCTGAATAAAGGGTTGCAATGGCCAATTAAGGCAGTATATCTCAACCAAACTGCTTCAATTTTGTGGGTAATAATCATTAATTGAATTTCTTGAATACTAAAGTTTACATTTGATTGGTTTTTATAACTTCTGAGTATGGAACCTATGTAATTTTTGTTATACTTAAAGATATTTAAAAATTAAAAGACAAAATATGTACATATGTATGTATGCTTTTAACAACGTCCATATTGCCATTTAGATTTCCTAAATGAAAAAAGCAATAATAAAAAATGTTAAACTTTTTATTTTAATTCTAGAAAACAACGAACAGGATTAACAGCAAATATCCCATGAGTCATATTAAAAGAGGAAACTGCAAAACAGAGAAAGAAAAAAAAAAATTAAAATAAAAATAAAAAATATGTAACAAAACCATAAAGATGTGGGCAATTTAAAGTCAAATGAGAAATGTGGTTAAAAGCTGCCTGCCACGCATTTTAATTAAATTTGCAAAAAAAAACAACGAAACAAAAAATATTACACAACTCAGTCCTACACATACAGCAATAAATTATAAGAATTTAAAGAGAAGCTGGTTTGAAAAAAAATTTATAATTTCATCAAAATTGTTTCAAGTTTTGAAGGAATCCATTTAGAGGACTAGTGCTGCCAGAGAGCCTTATATGTCTGGATAAAGGGTATGATAAACAAGTTTCTTTACCTCTACACTAAATGCAAATACAACACACAAAAAGTCTAATTTCTAGAGAGATGGCAACCCTATAATTCTGGAACCTGAGACAATTATTCTGTTTAGATGAAAATAAATTGATTAATGAAATTAAAAAAGGAATAAAAACGGGAACGGTTTAAAAAGGAGGGAGTCCTTTATGGCAGTCTTGTACTTCTTAAAGAAAATAAAGGATTAATAAAAATATTTAAAAATGCGTGTTTTTGTTAAAGTTTGAACATTCATTGCAAAGCGTCATAGTAGGATACGTGGAATCAAAGCTTTCCCGCTGTGTTTCCATATGAAGCGATGCCCCGGAATTAACTGATAATTCATGGCTAATCGGTATTGAAAATTAGCAGGGCTTTGCATTAAAGCGAAAGAGAAACTTTTTCATGGCAATTTTATTTACTCTCAGAGTTTTTGCCAGAAATCTGCTGAGAGGAAGTAGCCGAAAAATACTTTTTGTATTTTGTCTTTGATGCCTGCCCTGGGGCTCGAACCCTGGCTTTGCGTCTAATAAGCCAACACACTACCTACTAGACTACGGCGATTTCGAGTGGTGTGAGAAACTAGGTCGTAATCCTGACTGGAGGGTTGTAATGAAAAATTATGTGTGTATGTAAGGCTAGAAACTTTAATGAATCTAATAATCGAGTTAATTTTAAGTAACGATCGTATCATTCGTCTATCGGATAAGGATGACTACTTACGAAGCCATTAGCGGGAAAGCAAAGTTCTCTACAGTTACAGAAAAGGCCATAGGATCCAGTTTACATAGGCTTTTGGTACGCTTTCTAACAAATTTATGTCTAGTAAGTCTCACAATGAAGAAGAATTTTTTTTCAGCACAGGATTTGTCAGCAGCCAATACAATCAGCTTTAATGATCAGCCTAGCGGAGGTAATTGATATGCCTACTTTCACAAGTGGACTGATATGTTAGTTCATCACCTTCGTAGAGATATATCTCTCCGTTTCTAGCAAGGTGTGGTTGCCCCAGTGAAAACAATTTATATTCCTTTCATCGCCAATATAATTCACTGCAATAGTACCAACTTTTTATGCAACTTGCTGCAGTTGCCGTAGTCTAGTAGGTCGTGTATTTTTTTAGACGCAAGGTCTGGATTCCAACTTTAAGTTAAACATCTCGATCAAAACGGAATGTGAAAAAATATTTCTTCGGCAACTTTCTCTCATCAGTCTCCTGAGAATAACTCTGGGAGTAAATTAAAAATTTCCATGAAAAATTTCTCCAAAATTTGTAGTTCGTTGTCGACTTTACACTGCAGGTCCCGGCACTTATGAAGAAAAAATTAACACATAATCAATATAAGTGGCATGGGAAGCTATGTTGTAGTCCTGATTAAAGTTTGTAATGATCAATTAAGTAAGTCAGTGATGCAATCCAGTAGAACCACGCACATGCCAAATTATGTTTTAAAATCTTCCAGCTTCAAATCGTTCGTATGATATGCAATTAATCCTGCTTATTGCGTCGTTGGCACATTGTTTTCGAATTTGAGTGCAAAATTTACGATAAAACATGACATGAAGTCGCCGTAGTCTAGTAGATAATCTATTAGACGTAAGGCCACTGTTCTAACCCCAGGTTAGACATCAAAACGAAATATGAAAAAATATTTCTTCGGCGACTTCCTCTCTGCAGATTTCTGGCATAAACTCTGAGAGTAAATAAAAATTGCCATGAAAAGTTTCTCAAAAGTCTGTCATTCAGAGTCGGCTTTAAACTGTAGGTCCCGCCACTCATTTATAAAATTAACACACACAACATGAGTGATGTGAGAATCCTGACTAAAGGGTTGTAATGGCCAATTATGTATGTATGTATGTATTTACGATAAAAACTGTCCAATAATTATTAAAACTACAAAATAAGTAATGAAATGTGTTGTCTGTTATACAGAGAATGAAGAAATTAAATTAAAAAAGCAAAGAAAATAAAAAAAATATGAAAAATGAAACAAATTTTACACTTTCTTTAAAAATATACGAAAGTAAACCAAATGTTTTGCTGGGATATTGGCTTATTATTAATATTTATTGTTTTTCTTTTTTTGTTAACAATTCTTCTAGACTGATTAGAACGAAAAAAAAAATAATTTTATAATATAATCTGCTAGACGTTTAAATATTCAAATCAGAGGTCAGCAATGAGTATTCAAAACGATGAGTAGATTCGAATCATACTTATAATTTCTGATACTTATACGCATTCATACTTATTAAAATGTCATACCCATCCTACTCATACTCAAAGTTTGAAATACTCATGGTACTCGTACTTAACAATACGCACGATGTTATTGATTTGGACTCTCCACGACTCATCGCATACACGAATCACAAAATAAGTATGATTCGCGTACGAACACTACAATACTCACATGAAGGTTGTGTGTTTGCTCTCCTTGCTGTCTTTGTCTTTTTTGTTTATGTGTCTTTCTTCTTTCTTTGTAAATGCACCAACAACTATGACTTTAAATTTTGATGAATGATTCGAATCACTCGAATCATTTATAAGTATTATAAGTATTTTTCTAAGTTTATGAATCTGAATGAGTAGGCGTATGAATCAAACATATTTCGAATGTTATGAGTTTGATGTCAACGTTGTACTCATACTCCTTGCAACTTATACTTATAAATCAATGGTGTAGTGAATACGAATGAATCAGAGTAGTTGAACTTCAATACTGTTGACTCACTCATACTCAAAATTGCATGAGTGCTGATGAGTAGCGAAAAAGCGATTCATTGCTGATCTCTGATTCAAATGTCTCAGCGTAATTCGTATATACTTATGTACTTATAAATATTTTATACTTAGTATATATGTATTTATATTCATTAATTCATAAGTAGGTAAGCCAGAGTATAGCTTTTAGTTTTTTTTTTTTTGTTAGAAAAAAATAATATTCAACTCATCTGATAAAGAAATGCCAGACACAAAGCAGAGGACGTCTATCAGTCTATGTTCTGGCCAACAACAGTAAGTATTACAGCAAAGTGATTAAAGGGTTTGTTGACGTTGGTAAAATTCTTAATTCTAATTATAATAATTGCAAAAACAAAATTAATGATTTCTTTCACACAACACAATGAAATTTTTAACTTTTTAATTCAATTTATTACAAATACATTCAAAAACTTTGACACAAATTCATCTAAAGAGAGATTTTGACAGTTTTTAATTACACAAGAGAGAAAACTAAACGCTAGAATAGAGAGAGCAAGAGAGTATTGTATATTTGTAGTTTTGAAATGAAACATAAAATATGCTTTGGAAAGGACGGTCCTACCCTAATTACATATTTAGTAGGTGTGTTATTTCCTTATTTCCTTGAATCCTTGCAAAATGTATGGAGAACTTATATTGGTTCTCTTATACATGCGGAAATTTCTCTTAAACTTTTGGTTGTGGAATCAATCAAAACAGTGTTGTCAACTTTAAAATTTAAAAAGCGTTAAAACCTATTGCTATCCCTACTTTCAATTGAGAGGCAGATTATAAAAAAATCTTTTCTATCGCAGTTCTAAGAAGCAAGCCCAGATTGTATGATAAATGCATAAAGATTACCAAACCAAGTATTGTTTTTGTCTGTTATTGTTTACTTCAGATAACCCAATTGTCCGAATTATGACAAATCAAAATTGAGGTCCTTACAAAACTGTTAAAACCAGATTTTTTGATACGGAATTTGTTTTCAACGCCATTTACTGCAGCTAAATTGCACTTATAGAACGCATAATGCATTAATGCTATTAATGTATTTCTATTTACTACACCTAATATAAGAAATTTGAAAAATAATACCTGAATTTGTGTTAAGAATTTTGGAGTGGAGCCAAGTTTTTAATAAAATTTCTGTCGAGAAATTTTTTGCATTTCACTCGTTTGCTTTCAAAACTATAAGTTGACCACATTGTTCATTTCATACTATTTTGTTTGCTTTTATTGTGATGTTTTTTTAAAGCAGGAAACGCTGCTTAACGCTTGATTTGTTCTCTTGTTTACACACTTGCTTATAGGAAATGAAATTCGCGTTTATTTTTTCATTTTATTTCATTCGATAAGGATTGATTGCTTAATGAATAGTTTTCTTTCAACTTGAGGCTTGAAAGTTGAATGCGAAAATTTTCCTTTAATTGTTTATTGTATGGACAGAATTTATAAAATCCACATATTGACCCTATTTTTTACAAGGTGTTAATAAATTTTGGTTCCCAAAATTGGGCAACTTTGAAGCATGTGTGGAAAAGTTGTATGTTAGCTGCACTCAATGTAATTATAATGATGCAGTTTACAATACTGGCGATAAGCGAAACGGATTTGACTCAAAAATATTTTAAAAGCAAAAATATTTGGAAGATACTCTACAATCGGTATAAAATTCATTGTAAATAAGTAAAATTTCATTTGGTTTAAGTAAACACTGCAATTAAATTGACACTTGGGTTACGCGATACATATACGTAAAACTACATGCGTAAGATTAAAATTTCTAAATAAAATTCTAAATTTTTATTGTAGAATATAAAAACAATTGCTTTGGAATTATCTCTGCTTCCCTTATTTCCCAATTGAATGTAAATATATTTCTGTAGTTAGAAGCCCATAAATATTATTGAATTGAACTGACAGATTAATGGTTGCGTATTAATTGTTATGGGCAAGCAAATCATCACAAAAATAATTTCGTAATATTTTAAGTGGTTTTGATTTATTGGCTAAAAAGACTCACGCTATGGATCATTCATCAATTAGAAAGCTTTACAATACAAAAATAATGTGAATAATGAATTTATAATGTAACTGCACTGAGTTTAAGATTTGAAAAATATTTTGCCAATTCACACGACATTGTATCGTGTATGTTGTATTGAATACACTTGGTTGTTTGTGAACGTTCAATACTATGCTGTATTGTGTATGTGGTATTCTTCTTCATAATTTTTGGCATTCAAACGATTTGATAGCACGAAACCAACACAACTTATTAAAAACATATGAAAAAATTGTGTATAAGTGTATCAGATTTTTACATGAAAATTATCAACAACAAGCATACACTGTTGTATAGTCGTCCAACAATACAATGAATACAACGATACAACGGCTTATGTGAATTGACCAATTATTAATTTTGGTCGCATATAAGAGTCAATAAGAGTCCAAAAATTCCTGACTAATAGCATATGGAACATCTTTTGCATGTGGTTTGTATATTTAATAAGTTAAATATGGGTTTTGGAACATTAATATCTTTCATTTATTTTACCATAAACATCGAGCGTAAATAGAGAAAACCTAAAATTTTGTATCAACAAAACATCAGTTGAGAGAAATTTTGCTTCATATTTTCAATTCAGAATGAAAAGAGGAGCTCGCCAATGTAACATAAATTTTAAAGTGCCAGTCAGAAGAAGATTTTAACATTCAAAACAAAGACCGCCCAACTAAGCTACACCTTATGAATATCAAACATATGTTTTCATCATGTCTTTAAGGAATATAGGGTCGCACTGTTTCTATTACATATTTGCCTTACTTCAGCTTCGTTACTGTCAAGGTCCTAAGATAATCCTACCATTTTAGGATCTGCTCGTTATCCTTTCTCAGGCATAACAACCTGATTGAAATTATATTGGTGTGTAGCAAACCTGGTGTTTGTCCTACTCTTTTATAAAATATATCACTGCTTGACCTTTTTAAGATGTTGGTTGTTAAGGAGGCTTTCTGGATAGATTATTTGGTGAAAAATTTAAATCCTTTTATATTTGTTATGAATTTGAAGGCCATGAAAAAGTTGTTAATGCTTTCACTTGAATTCGAGTTTGGATTCTTCAGATTAATGGCAAGCATTTTAAATACATCATTATCGAATTGCTGTTAGAGAACAGGGCTAGTGTAGAACAATTTTTTAAATATTTTAGGCTTTAGATTTGTTTGTTTGATCAGAAGAACCATGGCAAAACAATGTTTGGGAACTGTAAACGCTTTACAATGAATGTAATTTGCTTAAAAGTAGCAAATCAGGCGCTGCATATGAATAATATTACCTTATTGGTATGCTCAACTTAAAAGAGGCTGTAGCGAAAAATTATCACTGATTTATGTATTTGTATTTATGGTTTGGGGGTCAAGTGCCATCCGCAGGATAGGAATAAGCGATTACAGCTCTTATGAAGCCACGAGTCTCTACTGACAAGACCGTCAGTGTGTGACATAGTCACATCTTGCTCGAGGTGGCCCTGCATTTGCCCTACCAAACACTACGGTTGTAGACTGGGGAGCCAATGAACTCCCCTTTAGTCGGAGCTATTAAGGCTGATCTTTTTCTCTCTTTTTGCTTTGAACGACCATCTCATTTTTTCTCCCGGACCACTTCATCCTCCTTTATGTTTTTGACTTTGTTTGATTTGAGCTGGTGGTTGCAGCTTTATGGACGTAGGTGCTTATGCTCGGTAGCATCGGGGGTGAAACCCGCTGTGTAAGCGGTTCCAGGCTACGGCTACAACTATCTTTGTCCCGTTAAATCCCTGGCAGGGCTCGAAGTACGTTTCTTGTCTGTCACACTCCATCAGATTCCGGTAAGTGAATTAAAAAGTGCGTTACAACTACAAATATGGGCAAACTTCTCACTTTTCCCGATTTGCTATTTTCGGTAGTACTGCACAGTGTAGCATAATTTTTTTCCAAGATATTAAATTTTGTCTCCCTAGAATGACTAAATCTTACACTGTGTACTGTTAATTTTTATTTTAGTAAATTTTTAAATACTATGATGTTCCTTAGATGGACTGTGGTAAGGTTTAATGAAAAATTTTGTTCCGTGAACAGCGCGCCAAAGATGACTGGCCTCTATACAAGTGTGTTTATTTCTCCATCTTCCCTTTGCAATTAGGTAAAGTTTGTGCGGCACCATTTTTTGTTGTGTGTACAAAGGAATGCTGATCTCTCATATAAATGGATGAGAATGTTCCTTTGTTTTCGTACCTACAAGTGCATCGTCATTGTTGTCACCTTCAAAGTCATTGTGTTGAGGAAGGCCTATATATATGTAGATACTATTATTATTTTTATTCCTATAGTACTGTGTGTATTTTACTACCATAGCATACTGCCCTTATTCCATATAGAATATCCCTAGTATTTCTCCCGCCATAGAATTTAGTGTTCATTGGTCTAGAGTGCCAATATTCTCAGGCTACTTCTGTGGAATGTTAGAGTAACCTATGAATATACGTTTCAAACATTTTTTACAACCAGATTGATATGATATTCTATATTTGTTTATAAAAAAAATTAAATGAAATTCTTCTTGAGCTTGCTATTCTTTTGTTTTCGCAAAATAGCCCTTGGTGTCAACAGAATTACTAAAAATTGACCTTGTAAGCCAGATACTTATAAACTAATTAAATTTCAATGGTTTTTGATAAAACAAAAAACTTTTCATTAAGGAAACTCTATACTTTTCATAACAAAACTTTTCACTAATTTAACTTGGATGCAAAAAAGAAACGAAATTTTTTAAAAGCGAAATACTTGAAAATCATTGTGGCTGAAACAAAATGAAAAGAAAAATTTTAATTGGTATTACCGGTCATGACACCTACACTTACAGTTTACACCTTCAATATGAAGAAGAAAAAATATATTTTTTTTCATGCTGCTAAAGTAAAAGAGGGAAGAGGGAGGGAGTACCCAAAAAAGAAAAAAAACCTGCCATTGAACCCATTGATGAAAATACAATATCATGTAACAAATTTGAAAGAAGAAAAGTAAAAACCATGAAACGTATTAAATTCCAAAGAAATCTGGCGCAGAATCCTTAAGAGTTGAAGCAGCATTTAAGAGAAATTTTATAAAAATGGTGTAAAAGTTAATGCAAGCAAGGAACATATTTTTGATGAAAAATAAATTCTTGACCTTAATTTATATTTTAGGTGGCTATTGGTTGATTTTTTTTCTTCTTTTTTTTATTGAAATAAAAAAAATATTTTTATGGATAATAAACTTGTTTAAAGTGGTAAAATGCAGTTATTTTTAGGAAAATTTTTGTTTATTTTTTATTTGTTTTCATCTAATTTTCAATCTTTTATGCTGAATTTTATAAACAAATTTGAAAATGTAGAATGGATGTTGTTGGTATAATTTATGTGTTTTTTTTTCTTAAAAAGGTACTAAAAAAGAGTCATAAATTGTTTTTATTTAGATGGTTAGGTTGTATACAGCATTTTATTTATATTTTTATTTTAATTTGTTTATAAGTTTGGTTTAATTTTCTTTTAGAATTTTTTTTTAATTACAGTTTCTTTCTCATTTTCAGAAGTAAATTTTAATCTTTAAATGGTATTACCTTTTGCTTTTAATTTAGTTTTTCAGTAATTAAACTTTGATAGAGCCAACTTCTTACTTCTCCAAATATTGTGTGTATTTCTTTTAAATTTTTTTTCTTTCTTTCCTCTTTTGCTTCTCTTACTTTTAAAAACTTTTAATCACTTTTTTATGTTTCGTATGAAACAATATTAGACTTTTGCTGTTGTTTTTGTAAACTTATGTTTTATACAATAATTTTTTGTTTAAATACACACAACGGCACTGATATAACACAGACAAAAAAACATGTATTTTGTTTTGCTTTCCTATTATTATTGTTTTTTGTATTTATTGGATACAACAACATATTTTTTTAAGAACTAAACTTTTAGCATATATTCCCATACATGTAGTGTATATACACACATCATCATCATCATCATCATCACCATAAAATCACTTGTATTTGTATATCGAAATATTTATTTGATTTTGTTTTCATATTTATTTATAAGAATTAAATTTTAATAATGACAAAGAGAGCGAGAGAGTGTGTGTTTATTTTGTTTAGTTTTCTTATTTCTTTTCAAATATACAAAAAAAAACACAAACGTGAGAACTGAAACAACAACTGATACAACAAGCAACTTGAACGCTACGCTTACAAATAAGAACTGAATGACTATTCACCAAACAGTTGGGTGCAAAGCCAGTGTTTGTATTTTTCATTTCATTTCAATTATTTGGTAGATACACAGATGGTTGGATGGATAGATGGCTAAACGCGTACACACCACAACGATTACGTTATAATAACTGAGGGATGTTGGGAGGCCAGATGGGTATTTCAGCAACACCATACAAAATTTGAAAATAAAACAATAACAACAAAGAGTCAGCTGTGCGCATTCATAAAAGTAGGCATACATCTCTAAAGTGTGCAGTATTTCCTTTCATTTTTTCTTTATTGTATTTGATAAACAATTAAACAAAAACAAAAATAAAATAAAATTTTAAAACAGCAACTGAAACAAAGAAATCAGCAACATGTTGCTGGCTTTATGTTGATTACCAAAGCAGAAATATCTAAACATTTCTTGCAAAAAATAATCTAAAACCAAACAAAAGCCATAAAAGATAACCACAATGCCTATTCGTTTCAATAAAAGTTTAGCAACATCAAAGACTTTAGCAACATGTTGCTGTTTAGCGTAAGAAATATAAACTTAAAAAAAAATTTATTTTACAGTGCAAAAGAAAATGTAAACATTAATGCCACATAAGTAATTTTGATGCAGTTCAACTTGCATACATACATACATAATTGTTTCTCTCCGTCTGCCGGACTACTGCAGCGTGTTTTAGGCGGCAATTTACCGGGCCGTTCAATGGATCCTCGTCAACGGTGTTCCTTTTACTCGCGTCTTGGTCTTTTCTGATAGTCAAGCCGCGATAAGATCTCTATCGGGTTGCGTGAATAGCTCTAGGATCATTAGGGAATGTCGTCGCTGTCACAACCTTCTTTCTGGGCGCTTCACCAGTGTCTCACTGGTGTGGGTCCCCAGGCACAGTAACATTCCGGGAAACTGTAGGGACGACGTGCTCGCCAGAGCTGGTGCGCTCCTTCCGGAATCCTCTCCAATTGAATTGGGTATGCCACTTGCCTCGGTCAAGTTGGATATTGATCCGAAATTCTTTCGGGACGCCAACCTATCCTGGGTCAATGAGGAGTCCTGCTCTACCGCTAGAGCCACCTGGCCCTTGATAGACAGAAGGCGTACCAACTTGGTCTTGGTCGTGACGTCATCTCAACCACAGTGGCCATGCTTATAGGTCATTGCGTTATGGGTAGACAGGCGGAAAGAATGAGGCGCCCATTTAACGACTTTTGCCGTGGATGCAGATACGCTGAGGAAGAGGAGACTGTTATCCACCTACTTTGTCAGTGCCCGTCTCTTGCTAGGTGTAGATATAGGTTATTTGGCTCCCCATTTCTTGTCAGCTTGACGGAGCTATCATCATTGATATCAAGGATATAGCTTCGTTTATCAAACTTTCTGGCTGGTTTTCCAGTGCAAGGGTAGGCGTGCTTTTGATGTGCAGCCCTTGCGATGACCAACTTCTTCCTCTTCCCTGATTTTGGTGGAACTTGGTCAGTACAGGGACTGCGTTCACCCTTGGCATCACAACGGGCCGCTATGCGTGCTCAAGTGAGTTTTGTGATATCAGAGCTACCACTCCGACCAAAACCTACATAATTGTTCATTACAAGCCTTCAGTCAGGACAGCGACCTAGCTTCTCACATCCTTTATGTTGTATGTATTAATTTTATACATGAGTTGCGGGACCTACAGTTTAAAGTCGTTTTTTGAAAAACTCAGAGTTTTTACCAGAAATCTGCTGAGAGGAAGTAACCAAAGAAATATTTTTTCATATTTCGTTCTGTAGGAAATGCCTAACCTTGATTTGAACCTTGGGTTTGAACCATGGCCTCACTTTTAATAAGCCAACACACTAAACTACGGCAACTTCAAATTCCGAAATGAAGAATATTTGAAGACCAAGTAATACACCGCACAAGATCTTTTTCTGGAAATGCTGTCTACTCTAGAAAAAAGATTTTGTTGTCGTTGCTTGACTTATTTAAGTATGAGAACCTTAAGTATGAGCCTTAATCTGCGTTTCTCATCTCCATTGGAAATACATTTTTGGTCAACAATTATTTTGTAATAAAACTGTAAATAAATATTCTACCTGTACACATTTTATCTCCCACTGTACTGCAAACTTTCCTGTTTTGTTATACTATCACAAATACCAATTTTATAAGACAAAGACCTTTCTATCTATGAGAGAGTAAGAGTAAAAGTAAAATATAAAGAAATTAAATTATTTGATAGTTATTTGATAACAATGTGTCAAATCAATTGTTTATAATTTAAACCTTTTACTTACACTTTCATTACTTGGTTGCTTATCACTTATTCCAATTTGTTAAATATTACCCGGGTGAAATGATAAACAATTATCAATACTAACATGTTTTTTTTGACTGTCTGTTAGTTCTTATCTTTAATCTTAATTGGATGTCATTAAGACAGTCTTTCTAGGCAAACTTTTATGGTAGCTAAGGCGACTAGCTATATAAGCAGCTGTTTTAATAGAAAACTAAAAGATTCCAAAGAATTTTTTCTTTTATACGGAACCAATACCTTGAAACTTCTGTATACTCGTATGCATAGCATTGTGTGGGAGAAATAAGCAGTTCGAGGGGTTAGGAAGATTTGTAATTGTGAGCATTTGATTTTTTTTAATTTCTTATTCAATTGTATATGCCCCAGAAGACAGCGTGTAACAAAATATTATTCTTCAGGATCAGATTCAAATACTTTTAAGGCCTTTTAACCTGTGAGAAACAATCTTCATCGCTGAAGAAACTTTTTTTTTTCGAAAAATTTGCCATGAATAGTCAGCTGCTAATAATTGCGTTAGTTAAAGATGAAGAAAAACAAACAGAACCATTTTAAACAATACAAAGATAGTTCCACCTGTAGGGAAGGTTATGAAACTATTGTTTGTTCATGTTGGACAATTTTCTATTAAAGTGTAAGCGATATAGGCTGCCACACAAATTGTAAAGGATGGAAAGATCGTCGAGAGGAAATCTACAACACTTTCTAAAAAACAGCAGGTTGTAAAAAGACTGGGCTCCGATGTAATGATTTCCAAAACGATGTTTTAGATATCTTAACGCAGAACAGTATGATGTACATATCTTGTGGGTGAGGGGACTGTCGAATGAATGAAGCGGTCAGCTTTGGTACAACCATCGAACTCTCTAATGAATTCTCTAATATTGGCAACAACTTTAAAGACCTGAAAGCTTATAATTAATAATGCAGTTATGGATTCTCTTAACGAGGCATAGGCAATTTCGAATACGGGCAGAACAGAGCAGCTAACCTGACCAAAACTGGATAGAGGGCATAGGCAGAGGTGCTTAATATTAAAAGGGAAATATCAGTATGGTTGTTACATACATAATTGATCATTATAACCCTTCAGTCAGGATTACGACCTACTTTCTCACACCACTTACATTGTGTGTGTTATTTTTATACAGTTTAAGGCCGACTCTGAACGCCAGATTTTTGAGAAACTTTTCATGGCAATATTTTATTTACCCTCAGAGTTTTTGCCAAAAATCTGCTGAGAGGAAGTCTTCGAAGAAATACTTTTTTTGTATTTCATGTAGATGTCTGACCTGTGGTTTGAACCCTGGCTTTACGTCTAATAAGCCAACACACTACCTACTAGACTACGGCGACTTTCATATATTCAGTAAGGTGTCATTTGGTGTCATTCATATAAAGCTCTTCAGGCTTGAACACTTGGCAGGATCATAAACTGTTCTTCACTGTTCAATTGTTCGGAGAAGGAATATTCACCATGGTGTCTTTAATATATATTTAAAGAAACTGTCAGTGATGCGCATTAGCAGTGTAAGTCGTTTATCGTTAATCATTTGGAAATCGTCGTAGTCTAACAGGTAGTGTGTTAGATTACTAGATTACTACGTAAGGTCACCATCCAAAAAAATACAAAAATATTTCTTCGGCGACTTCCTCTCAGCAGATTTCTGGCAAAAACTCTGTGAGTAAATAAACCTGCCATGAAAAAGTTTCTCAAAAATCTGAGTCGACGTTAAACTGTAGGTCCCGCCACTCGCGTATAAAATTAACGCACACAACATGACTGATGTGAGAAGCTAGGTCGCAATACTGACTGAAGGGTTGTAATGACCAATTATGTATGTAATAAGCTAGGTCGGAATACTGATCAATTATGAATGATGACTGGTTCTGAGGCTATCCAACTTCTTTGTATGGACAGTCACCTCTACCTACCACTCTCAAGCAATTTTGAATCATATTTGCCTCCAAATATTCAGAATTTTTTTTTAAAATTATAAATTAAATTATATTTGAAGAGATTACTCGGTTTGGATCAAATGACCCTATTCATACGCTGCAGAATTAGAGGATGTCTGCATGGAAAGATGAAATTGTGGGACATATTTTACTGGCACTGCGGTGGTCCTATGTAGTAATCTAAAACGTTTGTAGGTTAGTTTGCTTGGTGTTGTGGCTAAAGTGGCAAATAATCCAAATAACTTGTGTTATTTCTTGGACAGGAATAATTAAAGTCAGAAGCTTGTCTATATAAACTTTTTAAGTTGGATGAGGCTCTCCTCATTTTTTTTGCTCGATTTTTAGTTGAAAATACAATCATATTTAGTCAGTAAGTTATTAACTGCGGTAATTCTATATTTCATTACTTATTTCGAATTGATTTTTTATTTTATTACTCCAGACAAAGTGAAAAAAATTTTATTATATGACTATAAACTGGTATATTTCCTGAGTGCTTAACATTTACAAATAATTTCTTTGGATTTTTAAATCTGTGAGTCATTCATATGCTGAAACTGCCTATTGCAGTTTCTAACCAGTCACCATCATCATCATCGATATGCATTAATATTCTGTCTTTGTTTTCAAAAAGCTTCATTCACATCGTGTTTGTATGTATCCAATGGATACAAGTAAATAAAAATAAAAACCCGAACACGAAATGTATCTCAACATTTAAGTGCATGTGTACTTAGAAAACAAACAATGTTAATGACAGTATTTCCTATTTTGTTATTGTTATTGTTTCTGTTTTTGTTTGTGTTTTTATTTTCAGGTTTTTATTTTTTTATATGCTTTTCAAAATATTTTCTTTATTCTCTCTCCCTCTCTCTCTTTTTTACTTGAATTTGTATTTACAAGTTCTCTGATTATTTTCTTGCCATGCTCTCTACAGCTTCTCAAAGTATCTTTCGCTTTCGAAATTCTCTTTAACGATTTCTCTTTTTTTTCCTTAATTATTTAAAAGGGTTGCAAATACAAATACAATACAATAGAAATTGTTTTTTTTGTGTGTTTTTTTTAACAATTTTCCTCAAAAACAATATTTCTTTTACGAAACAAAAGATGTTTTTACTACAGAGTTTTATATGTAGTATTTTTTCCATTGTTCGCAATGCAAACGAACACAATTTTATGAAGAATAATGAAACATTTCCCTTGTTTTACTATTATTTTATAGTCTGATATATTGTCCCTCTTTATTTCTCTAAGTGTATACTTTATAAATATTTACATTTGCGGTAAATACTTGTAAAATAATTAAATGTGTTCATGGCTTATAAGGCTTGGAGTGTAGTATACATTTAAAATCTTAAGAAAAAGTTTTCTTATGTACATGAGTTCATGTGTACTTTTGTAACGTTTTGAAGACATAAATCTTACGGCTAAATTTTTTTCCAAAAACAGAAACAAACTCTTCCAATTTTTGTAATTAAAAACTGAGAGACATTATTGACATACAATTCGTCTCTGAAGTTTTCTCAAAATATTTCTTCAAGTAATAGATCAAAAACTAAGGAGTGAGCATGAAAAAATTTGCACATAATTTTGATTGAAAAAAATATTATCGTTTATATCTTGTTGTTAATAATCTGTTACAGTACATACACTAAAAATACTATTCATTACATCCATGTTCATTAGTTTTTTTTTGAAAATAAGCATCCAACAAGAAACCCTCAGGAGAATAATTAAAATTTTCAATAACAATCCGCTTTCTTACATAATTCACTTAGGGCCATTATTACAATTTGCCGTTAAACTTGCGTTTAGTTAAAGATACCTTTAGCTAAAGCGAACTGTAAAGTTACCTTTAACTTATTTTCGTTATTATAACTTACAGATACATTTTTTCAAAAATATGGCAGTACCGGAGCAATGTCGATAAAACTGCTCAATTATACAAGTTTTTTTTAACGCAGTGGCAACCACGAGCTTCGTTTTGATGTTGTATATGCTCATTTTGTTTAAATTTGAAGTTGCTATAATGAATATAATATGGCAAGTTCAAACAAAAAGTGACCTTTAAATGTTAAAGGTAGGATGATCCTCCCTTTAGCTTAACGATCACTTCTATCTTATTGTGTACTCATAATAACGAAAAACAATTTATCTGCCCGTTAAAATCCTCCCTTTAGTAAACGCCAAGTTGTAATATGTAATGGCCCTTAATTGATCATTTCAAGCCTTACAACCTAGCATGGTTATGTAACCATGAGTGACGGCACCTATTGTTAAATGATGACTTCGAACAACAGTTTTGAGAAATTTTTCATGGCAATTTTATTTACTCTCAATGTTTTTGTCTGAAGATTGCTAAGAGGAAGTTCCCATAAGAAATTATTTTTCGTATTTCATTTTGTTTGAGATTTCTGAGCTGAGGTTTGAATCATGTGTTCCGGCTTACTGCCTACTAGACTACGATGACTTCACAGTCTGTTTCCTCAAATGCCTTTTGTTCGAAAGTATACAAAATAAGCCGATCTTTGGATATTTAAAATTTAAAATCAGAGAAAATTATCTTTTAAACGGCAGTGAGAAGTTTACATATGCTTTTCTTTCAAACATTTTAGGGCCTTTTAACGCAGGATTAGAAATATGGTTTTCTTTCAGGATAAAAATTCTAAAACAGCACTTCACCAATTACTATAGGGTCTGTGAATTGCGATAGGTGTAGAAATTAATTTCCCTAAATAACCATAAAGAGTTTTCAATCTTCATGCCACTTGTCCCTGTAGCAAGAAGGCAATTGTGGGAATGATATTGTTTACATACATATATAGACAACCGAAGCCACAAAATGATCCAGAACCATTGAGTGGTATTGGCCATTATTTAAGGGCTTTATTGATCATTATTAAGGCAATATTCTGCTAGAACAACTAGTAGCTGACTCCAGTACAAGGGCGTAGACACTGCCTCCAGTAAAGAAGTGCAAGTAGCATACTAACCCCTATTTTAAAGAAGAGCATTACAATAATAATTTACATACTATTTTTTCTAGAATAGAATTGAATAAAAATAGCGATAAAAGTATAGAATGCTATGGTTTGGATAGCTAATGGTTTCTGTTTACTTCATGATACCTTACGAGTATTAGTTTTAGAGCTCTTGAAATCCTTTTGAATATTTTCAGTTTCAAACAATTCTATGCTATAAATATGGACATAAGTCGCCGTAGCTAGTAGGTAGTGTGTTGGCTTATTAGATGTAAAGCCAGGGTTCGAGCCCCAGGCTAGATATCAAAATAAAATACAAACAGTATTTCTTCGGTGACTTCCTCTCTTCTGGCTAAAACTCTGAGAGTAAATAAAAATTGCCATGAAAAGTTTCTCAAAAACCTGTCATTCGGAGTCGACTTTAAACTGGAGGTTCCGCCAGTCATGTATAGAATTAACACACACAACATAAGTTGTGTGAGAAAATAGGTCGTAATCCTGACTGAAGGGTTGTAATGACCAATTATGTATGTCTATAAATATGGGCACAATTTTCAGTTTTTTTATAGCTCTCCTACAAACATATTTAAAACTGAGCACAAGGCTTTGCTGTGGTTACTGAACCGTTATAATATTTTCAATAAATTATACTAGATTTAGTCATAAGTGGCTTATTCATACAAAATGTTTTATAAAAAATACAATTGTTGTTAATACTACTACTGTTCGGAGTAATTATTTGTATTTTAATCTTAATTATTTTGTAATTTAAACCATTCATACCATACTTCATACTTCCAGTCTACGAGTACATATCAATGGATCTTTTAAATGACAACCATTAGAGTTAGTGAACCGGAAGGTATAATTAAAGCGGTACAAAAAATTTTGACTTTGTAATGTCGATTAAACTTTTTTATTTTAAATTTCGTTGTTCAAAGATTCATTGCGTAGAATAATCCGAAAAAATTTAAATAACTACAGCTTTATAATAGAAATGAAGTGGATTTTTGATTTCAAGTTACAATTTAAGATTTTTTTACTTTAAATTCAGTTTCTAGTAGGTTTGTTTTGATTACATACATAATTGGTCATTACAACCCTTCAGTCAGGATTACGACCTAGCTTCTCACACCACTTAAATTGTGTGTGTTAATTTTATACGTAAGTGGCGGGACCTACAGTTTAAAGTCGACTCCGAACGACAGATTTTTGAGAAAGATTTCTTGATAATTTTATTTACTCTCAGAGTTTTTGCCAGAAATCTGCTGAGAGGAAGCCGGCGAAATTTTTTTTTCATATTTTCGTTTTAATGTCTGAGCTGAGGTTTGAACCGCGGCCTTACGTATAATAAGCCAACACACTACCTACTAGACTACGGCGACTTCGATCCTCTGCTTCTTTCCTCAGTTCGCAATATATTTTGTATAAATATTATGTCGGAATATTATTGCAGCATGAGTTAGTTGTCAAGTTTAAATATTTATTATATCCTGTGATTCAAATTGGCCTTATTTGAAGCAAGATGATTGAGTTCTCTATAACTAATGCCGCTTTGATCAATTTCGGAGTCTATTTGGCCTCTTCTGATGTGTAATGAACGCTCAACAACTCAGAATTATTGTGAGAATTCGAAGCTTTTCTTAGAAGCTTTTGTTGTAACGGTGTGCAGAGCCATTTTCTCTTTATAATCTCTTTGTAGATTCAGTATTGGTGTGCCTACCTCCATGCTTAAGCATTAGAAGTGATATTATCAGTATAAATAGGAGACAGCGGTTAGTAAAGGCATGTAACATTAATATCGTGCAATAAAAAGTTTAAGTTCTCGTTGGTGTAAAGGAGGACAAATACTGATCTTGGTCTGCCTTGAGATTGCATTTATCATAAGAATGATTACTTACCTAATTGGCCATTAACAACCCAATTTTCGGCCTGCCTTAACACATATATCCAGGCGCCTCTGCTTCTTGCGCGCCTGCGGTAGTTGGTCACACCAATCGATGACAGGACTTCTTCGATTTGATCCTTCCACCACAAACAAGGTCGTCATCTTCGCCGACTTCCGCAGATCCCCGCGTCAAATACCCGCCTCGCCGGAGAATCCTCCATTTGAATAATATGGCCCATCCAGCGCAGCCACTCGATGTTAATATGCTGCACAACGTCTATGTCGTTGAGAAGCTCATACAGCTCACTGTTGGATCGGATGCGGGAATCATCGTTAACTAGCACTCGACCGATGATCTTACGTAGGAGTTTCCTCTCGAATACTTTCAAGACTGCTGCATTAGTGCTAATAGTGTTCATGCCTCTGCGCCATAAAGAAGCACGGAGAGGGCGAGCATCTTGTAGAGTATTAGTTTTGTCGTACGAGAGAGGTCTCTGCTACTCAATTGCTTATTGAGACCATAATAGCACCTGTTGGCAAGAGTGACCTTGCGCTTGATCTAACATCATTTTTGGGGGTAACTGCAGAGCCAAAATAAAAGATAAATGTAAGAATGATTAACCTTTGAAATTCGGAAGAATATTATCATCGATGCAACTTTCTATTTTCTTTTTTATATTACTGCCGATACGAAATAATGTCGCAACTTCTTTCAGATCATTTGTGTGCAATTAAAATTTAGTTGGCTCATGAGACCACTGCTCAGACATCTCGAACAAAACTTAGCAGTCTTATAGCAAATAGTCTGAAAATAAATAAAATTGTGTTGAAAAGTTTTTTTTTTAATTTAACACACACAATATGGGTGATATGAGAAGCTAGGTGGTAATACTGACTATAGGGCTGTAGTGATTAACAGAGTGAGTAAGTAAGATTGTGATAATATTACTATTTTTTTTTATACTATTTTTCGAATCTATTGTTACACCATATGTTTAAATTTTAACCTCAAGGGAATTGTAATTTACAGTAAATTGTATGTACAATAATTAAACGACACTGTAGTAGCATTCCAAGGCCTCTATCGGATGTTAAATGGGGTTTAGTTAGTAGGCATATATTCAAAATCTAAATTATCGAGAGCTTTATGAGCATATTGCCCTAAACAGTGAAATATTCTTTATGATGTATTGGTCTTATGACTACAATCATTAAATTATATGTATGCATTTGGAACAAATCATTTATTGCCACTTTGCCAAAAAATAAAATTTATTATGACTTACAACCTCAACATTACAATACCATTTAACACTATTTACCATAATAAATGAAAAAAAGGAGGAAAAAAACGGTAATCAGTGACTGACCCACATTGCATCTAATGCAAGCAAATATCTTTTATTTTCTCTTAATTTTTTATTTTTTTTTCTAATTTAGTTCTCTAAACAAAAATTTTCAAATTCAAAATGTATTTCGCCTTTGCGTTGAGCAGACAAATTCATGTCAATTAGAAATTCAATTCATTTAAACGGGTTTCGTTTTATTTTTCGTTTTCGTTTTCGCTTTTAATGCCGCAACAAGTACAATAGGGGAGGGGTTAGGGTTACATTAATTGAACTCTTATTGATTTGATCTGTATTCTCATAAGCAGTGACTGTTAAGAAACAAAAGCAAGTCAGTTACACGGAAAACTACAACAGAAACAACAAGAAATTGTAGAAAAACAAAACAACTCAGCCTTCATTGCATTGTAATTAAGCTTGCTAAAGTGCAAAATGGGTACGTATTGAGTGCAAGTGACCCCAAATAACTGGAATAAATAAAAAAACAATGACAACAACATCAACAATAATGGATATAATAAACTAATGAGTACTTACGAACGTACGATATGAAACCTTATTGTTGTACTCTCATGACTAGACAGAACGTACGTTAAACAATTTGCAAACATACACGCACACAAATACATAATCACGCACACACAATTGCAAATTTTACAATATAAATATTTACTTAAATATTTAGCTATTGTTGTTGTTGTTAATGTTGTTGTTATTTGGTAGTTTATTTAGTTTAAAATGTTTTTTTTTTTGGTTTTGTTTTATGTATTCTCAATGCAACATAAATTTAGAAGCATCATATTACAACGTATAACATAGCAACAAATACTCAACTAAATCAAGAATTACAGAGGTCAAGTAACGAGGGTTGCAGAAAAAGTTTATGTTCAAAATTTTGCTACGATCTGTTGGTAAAGTGCACGAGATATGTTTTCAAAATTGATCTTCTAGGAATTTTTATGTGTTTAACTCTGTACAGATTGCCAGATAATGTGTCAGACTGACAATAGCCTGACAATGAAAAATTGTCGCGTAGTCGTAAGAAATGTATGTAAAAGGAATGCTTACAATTTCAAAGTTAGGTGTGCTACTTTATGTGCTAACGTTCTCAGAGAAAAAATTCAAAATTCACAGAATTTTTAGAACCCGCTTTTAACCCAAATATGCTCCACGGCTTCTCTGGGTGTAGCTTGAATTTGAGGACAGCGATGGTTTGCGCCTTATTGTGCATACATTTGCGTTTTAAGAAAACTCAACAGAAATAAGTTTAACGCCCTGAAATCGCACGATTTCTATACACACATCGCACGATTTCGGTACACATCACCTTCACGTGGGATGATCATGCCTCACAAATCGGTCGCGTAAATTATTCATAATCTGGGTGGCACGTAGATCTGGCGTTTAGATCTTCCAATTCAGGCCGTTGACAGTGATGGCCTGACCAATGGCGTTCTCAAAGGAATATGGAGCGATGACGTCACCAGACCAAAGTTGTTCAATATGCATTGGTTGTTATTGGATATGATGTGGATTGGTATCGTCCCAAATTTGAAAATTTTCTATGTTCACGTACGCATTCATCCAGAAATGGGTCCCGTTGCTGGAGATAATATTAAAATGATTGCTCCAGAACCCGTTCATTATACACACGTCGTTGTTTATTCACGTACGCATTGATGTAGGAATGACTCTTGTCGCTGAAGACAATTTTTCAATGAATGCTTCAGAGGCCGTTGAACACACGCCGTTTTCTGCTCACGTACGCATTAATCTAGGAATGGGTCCAGTCGCTGAAGATAATTTTTCAATGAATGCTACAGAGCGTATTTAACGAACACATGTCGTTTTGTTTCAGGAACGCATTCATCCCGAAATGGGTCCAGTCGCTGAAGATAATTTTTCAATGAATGCTGCAGAACCCGTTCACCGCTGTCTGTGATCGTTTTCCTTCAAATCAGAAATCAGCAATAAGTATTCAAAAAGATGAGTAGATTCGAATCATACTCATAATTTCTGATAGTTATACGCATTCCTACTTATTTTAATATCATACTCATACTACTCATACTCTAAGTTTGAAGTACTCATCGTACTCATACTTAACAATACGTATGATGTTGTTGATTTCGACTCTCCATGACTCAACATTTACAAGAATCACAAAATAAGTATGATTCGCATACGAACACTACAATACTCACTAGAAGGTTGTGTGTTTGCTTTGCTTGCTCTCTTTCTCTTTTTCTTTCTTCTTTTTTTGTAAATGCAACAACAACTAAGACTGTAAATTTTGATGAATTATTAGAATCACTCAAATCATTTATGAGTATTATAATGATTTTTCTAAATTTATGAATCTGAATGAGTAGGTTTATGTATCAACGTTATACGCATACTCATTGCAACCTGTACTTATAAATCAAAGTTGTAATGAGTACGAATGAATCAGAGCAGTTGAATTTCAATGCTGTTGACTCACTCATACTCAAAATTTCATGCTGATCTCTGCTTCAGATCCTGAGTCAGTTGAATTGTTTTAAGGATGCCGACCCAAGTCACGGCTTTATATTCGCCAAGTTGTGATTACAAAAGGTCGAGTTATTGTGAGGGACTGAAAATCGATTTTCTCTACACTCTCTCGAAAAATACTGTTGTTTTAGGCAGATGTTGCATCTCATCGACGACGCCCATATGTTGTCAATGTTTTCATAACCAGCAAACTCTATCCATTTATTGCAAATAGTGTCCCCAAAAGGTAGGACGATTATAGTGATCGTAAAATAAGCAAAGTGTGTGATAAGTAACTCGAAAAGAACAACCATTTTCAAAAAACAATTTTATTATTTGTACGTGTTGAGGTCGCCATAGTCTAGTAGTGGTAGCGTGTTGGTTTATTAGACATGAGGACTAGATTCAAACTCCAGGTCAGACATCTCGACTTCCTTTCAGCAGATTTCTGTCAAAACACTCTGAGAGTATTTAAAATTGCTATGAAAAGTTTCTCAAAAAATCCTATCGTTCGGAAACGACTTTAAACTGTGTGTCCCGCCTATCTTGTATAAAATTAACACCCAAAACATAATTGTTGTGATAAGCAAGGTCGTTATCCCGACTGAAGGATTGTGATGACAAATTATGTATGTATGTATGTATGCTGCATGCTTGGTGATTAGGCAAAGCGGACTGCATAAATGCCAACTAATTTGACAGATCTGACAGCTTCATTAAGATGGCTGTTATGAAACCGTTAAATTTCGGGAGTGCCTGTTGGAAAATCCATATTTTTCAAGGTGGAGATATTTTATTTGATCAAATTTATTTTTTATCAGTTAAAATGTGACATCAGCTTTTCAAACACACCTCGTTATTTTAAATAAATTATAAAAAATCAAAAGAATACAACAGATACATAGATACTGGTAGATAGATATCAATGTTAATTGTTACGTTGTAATCATTTCAGAATCTGGGGAATTTATTTGATTTTATTTATATACCATGACTGTACAAAAATAAAAACGTATTCGTATGACTGACAACAATTAATAATGAATCAATCTTTTACTAAAATTACTGTAATTAAAGCTACACAAATATCTTAAGTAAACGTTGAACTTTCTGCAGAGACAGAATTTCTTTGCATCTAAATTTCATGCAATTGCCAACAGCATTTGCATTGTTTTGAAAACCACTGCAGTTCCTCATTTTCTATAACAATAAACGAGTCGGAATTACGTTGAAGTTAAAACCTGTTACGTATTCGTTCTTGGAAACGATGTTTACTTTTGTTTATTTACAGGAGAGTGAAATTGCAGTTTTCTATCAAATTTTGTTTGATTATGTAAATAAATTGCAGTTAAAATAATAATTAATCTCTGGGCTGTTGGTGCAACTGCACTTTAGACAATAATATGGAATAGGGAGCAAGACTTTTAACCCTGGACAGTTAATGTTCGTCGAATCAACGAAGATCATTTACTCTTGCTTGCAGTCAGTAGACGAAAAAAGACTTTTTTGATTCAACGAATAGTAACATTGCTGTACAAAAATGACCATCCAGTATTAAAAAAATGGGTGGCCAGGGAACGTTGACTCACTACAAGCTTTCGTTATCAACCAACATTGTTGATAAAAAAGGGCGAAATTTGGTCAAACATAAAAGAATTATGTGATAAAAAGTAAATGAACTTCATCGACTCGACGAACAGTAACTAATTAGGGTTAAAGTGTTCGTCGATTCAACGAAGACTAACCTTAATGTACAAAAATGAAGAGTAACCGTCCAGGGTTAATAAGCTAGGAAATATAAAAGTAAGGCGGACGTAAAACCTTTTAAATTTACACAAACTTAGCTCCGCTGAAAAGTATCTAACAATGTTTGATAGTTTGACAGTAGCATACTTACTTGCATACTTAATTGTTCATTACAACCCTTCAGTCAGAGCACTACGACCTAGCTTCTCGCACCATTCATGTTGTGTATGCTGTTGTGACATTCCCATTAAAGACTCTACTCTTTTCCATTTTTTGGAAAGGCCTAACGGATATACTAGGAGGCTCCGGAATAAATAAACAATCGTAAACATTGACAACGGTTTATAGGCCAAGGGCTTGGAAAATCATTTCCGATATTACGTTTAGATATACGAATGCCAATGATCTCCAAAAATTACGTAACATTTATGTGGTGCCATCAGAGAATTCGCGTCAAGCTATGATAGATCTCAGGTCATAAGCAAATTCACGTTTACTATCATCCACTTAAGCTTGCGAAGCCCCTAATTGGCCCAAAATCTTTCAGTGATATGAGAAAAAAAAGTTTGGAAATGTATCTTAGGCGAAAGGGAAGATGGAGACACTTTTCAAGCGAAATGGGTTTAATTTAAGCCTTTTCGTTTCGTAATTACAAGATGAAGATTCATTGTGGGAGCAAAGAACAAGAATGTTTGGCATAGGCATGGCTTCAAGTTCATTATGTAGGTCACTTGATAAGCAAACTTGGAATATGATTGGCGTTATTGCATTAGAAGGAAACGTGACAGTGAATTGTTCTTACTGACATTGAACAACTTTTTGAAGTTCGTCAGGGAAAAAGACATTATCCCTATAGACATTATCCCAATGACTAAGGCACTATAAGCGATAGTATGGTGGCAGTATTCTTGCATCAGCAAACAACAATACCTTCAAAATACAATGTCTGGCTGCTTAAACCCGCGTAAAAGTGGACAATTACGAATTCATCCTTAAATGATTATAGAGACCGGGGTAATTGCTGTCACCGTTTTTTTTTTCATCCTGGAACCGTAGTAAGCAATGTATAATTCGTAAAAAAAGAAACAAAAGCTATCATATGAATTTAATTTTTATCTGACATACACTACGGTCCATCTACTACTACTTTGACAGTTGATCTCAGATAAAAATTTTTTGTTTTAAATTTTTTTATTTAAGTGTAGGAGCATTCGATATCAGAATTGATTGTTGACCCCACTTGTTGCAAATCTTAATAAACAATTCCCTTCTATTCCCATCATGCATTCAATATAACCGTGATTGACGTCAATCCTCACTTTGAAGTTTATTGTGTAGGGTCATCATGCTCTGGAAAATAATTTTTATTTAATATTCTCGTGTCCATTGGTTGCAATCATTGACTTCAAATATTGTTCAATTTGATTGTTTTTGGCTGGTATTTTGGTCAATAAAATTTATTGGCGTTAATTGATGTAACCGCTCAACAGTGAGTTTCTTTGGATAGCTTGTCTATTCAAAATGATTTCAAACTGCCATGTGATTAATTTTCAGTATTTTCCGCCAAAAGTTATAAAAAATCTACCAAAGAGAGGTCAAAACGAAAACGTTGACCAAGAGTAATCTCGCTGATGTGTGTGAAGATAGATTATAAAATCTATCTCCCCAGACGCAAACCAAATCAGTTAACAGAGCTCTTTTATGTTACTAACAGAGCTATTTTATGTTACTAACAGAACTCTGTAAAACAATTAATTGGAGGCGGGGAAAGAAATACAGGAAAATTGAATTAATTTCCTGGATAAAATAAGAAAAAAAAGGAAAAAAAATGGCAAAAATAAGTCCTATAGTTAATTACTGTTACAAAATATTGCAAAAGGTATTGTAATCTGATAAAAAAAATCAATATTGTGGGAAAATAGGACTACATGGGCGGACAATGAAAATTGTTTTCAAAGCACTTTACGTCCCTTTAACTAAATCAATCGCCAGAACCCTTAACAGCGCGAGTTTTCATAGCAGAATTTGAAATTTTCTGAGATTTAAGATTTTAAAATCCTTTTGTTAGAAAGCAGCATTGTTTCTAAGGAGTGGAGAAGTACGCAATTAGGTTTTTGCCAAACACTTTATTGTAGACGGTATACAGAGTATTTATTGGGCATCACCGTAGGATAATAGGCAGTGAGTTGGGTTTTTATACGTAAGGCCACGGTTCAAACCCCAGGTCATACATAAAAGCAATTTTATAATTTTGGGGATAATATGCAAACGACTCAATTGTTTGAATCTAAATTCAAAGAATAATTTTAATCAATAATTTAACTCAATGAATAAATGTTTATTATGTTTTTTTATAATGAATTATTCTTTGTAATCGCATATTCCCACGCTTTACTGAAGTGAAGAAGAACCCTCACACCACTTTTTTGGCGTCCCTCACACCACGTGTCCCTCACGCCATGGTGTTAGGGACGTGGTGTGAGGGACTTGGTGTGAGAGACGTGGTGTAAGGGACAAGTGGTGTGAGGGACGTGGTGTGAGGGCAACGTGGTGTGAGTTCTGTAAGTAACATAACAGAGCTCTGTTATCCGATTTGGTTTGCGTCTGGGGAGATAGATTTTAAAATCTATCTTCACACACATACATATCTCGCTGTAGGTTTTCCAAATTGTGCGGCATTTTTTCTTTTTTATGTAAGCAAAGTTCCTCACCTCTATATACAATAACAACCAAACACTATTCTCATAGCATTCCTATCATTCTAGAACTTACCATAGTATACCAATCTCCTTTCAAATGAAAAATTTTTATTCATAGCACCATTGGAAGGATTGAAACACTAAAGAGAACATTAGTTTAGAATTTAAATTGTCTCACGTAGATATACAAACGTATATAATTTTGGTCGATTAATTGTCTTAAGAATTTTGAATGAACGTACAATAGAAGTGTCTGGCATAAGTTCTAAAAATTTGTTGTTACAATTTTGTAAAACTTTTGTAGTATTTAACTATGTTGGCAATATTCATTTATAAAACGGTAAATCGTAGACAGAAACCATATAAAATCATAGCAAATTCACAAACCTTATCACATGAATTAAAAAGCTTTATTTTATTTACACTACAACAGTGTATAATTATATATACGTGGTGCTGAATGTTCGTTTATGTCGAATATTATTTCTATTCCTCCCTTGGAGAATGTTATTAAAATGATTTCCATCTGTTATGCTCCACTATTTCTTTACAATATGTAGGTTTTCCATGTCTGTCATCATCATTCGTGTTCTGTAGAGTGGATTCTATTATAAAGCTTACTGAGTTTGTTTTGTTACTGAGTTTGTTTAATTCATCCTTATTTTTCTTCTTATCTAAATTTTAATTGGCTCACGATTAAGTTTCCTCTATAGATATGCATTGGAAAGAACACGCTGTAAAAAAATACTCAGAAGCTTATTAATAATTGCGGCAAATGCCATGTATGAATTTGGATTTTGTCTTTCACTTTGACTTTTTCTATTTGAAATTGATGATATTCTTTCATGTCGTCCATAGATGTCCTCCATAAAATTAAGATGTTCGAAATTATTGTGTTGATATCAATCGATTTCTCTCTTTTTTACGTATCTATGTTACGCTTATGTATAGTGTCACAGTGAAAAGTAATGGTGATAAGGAGCAGAGTTATTTTATTCCAGTGTTATTATTATAGTTGTATGAGGTACTAGAATACTTTGGCTAAATAATCCATTGTACTGCCCTAAATCTATATTGGACATCATCATGAATGCTGTGGCATTAAAAGTATGTGTTGTAATGATTCGATGTCTTCATCACATCGTTCCTAAAACCAGTCATGCCGGTTGCGACATAAATCTCTTCCCGTCGTATTGCTTAGCAAAAGTGTAGACTGTGTCGTTAGTCGTTTGATTTGAAGACTCCTTTTCCTACCCCTACGGAAATTTTTTGGCGTTAACAGTTAAGTGGAAATTTAAATTCCTTTTACCTAAATGTACCTATATGGTCATTACAACCCTTCATTCGGGATTACAACCTAGCTTCTCACATCACTTATGTTGTGTGTGTTAATTTTATGCATGAGTAGCGGGACCTACAGTTAAAGGTCGATTCCGAACGACAGATTTTTGAGAAACTTTTCATGGACATTTTTTTTAATCTCAGAGTTTTTGCCAAAAAATCAAGCGCAGTATCACTCTTGCAAACAGGTGCTACTAAGGTCTCAATAGGCAATTGAGTAGCAGAGACCTCCTAGTAAACTAATACTCTATAAGACGCTCATCCTACCCGTGCTTCTTTATGGCGCAGAGGCATTGACCCTATTAAGCAGTAGCCTTGAGAGTATTCGAGAGAAAAGTCCTACGTAAGATCTCCGGTCCAGTACGAGTTGGCGATGATTTCCGCATCCGATCCAACAGTGAGCTGTATGAGCTCCTCAACGACATGGATGTTGTGCAGCGTATTAATATCCAGCGGCTGCGCTGGTTCGGCCATGTCGTTCGAATGGAGGAGGATGCTCCGGCGAGACGGGTATTTGATGAGGAGATCTGCGGAAGTCGGCTAAGAGAACCTTGTATCCGTTAGAAGGACCAAATCGAGGAAGCCCTGTCATCGATTGGTGTGACCAACTGGCGTTGGCGCGCAAGAAACAGAGGCACCTGGAAGGATGTGTTGCGGCAGGCCGGAATCTGTTGATCGGGTTGTTAATGGCCAATTAAGTAGGTAAGTTTTTGCCAAAAATGAGCTGAGTGGAAGTCGCCACAGAAATATTCTTTCCATATTTCGTTTTTTTGGAGATGCCTGCCCTGGTGTTTGAACCGTGGCCTCACGTCTAATAATCCAACACATTACCTATTAGTCTATGGCGATTCCATCTGCCTGAAAATTGACATAAACTCCCAAATAACATGAGATCTAACAGTAGGAGACCCTGTCTATTTGACTCAACTTGACCAGACAGCCTCCTACCAATCTTGAGTCAATCTGATTGGACTTGAGCGCTCGGAAGGCGGCCTGGCTGCTATATCCCATTGTCTGTATTTCCTATCCATGTTGAATATACCTCTTGATACAGAGACTATCATTGAGAAAAAACTCACGAGTTTCTCCAAGGTTCCAAATACATTATTCTAAAACCGATAGTCTCCCCTCCTGTGTACAGTCAGTTCTTGATCAATCCGTATACCATTGAATGGTATTTCTTTTAAAATAGTATTCAACCTATAAATCTCTATAGCTCTGGTGCCTAAGCAATGGATAGGTTCTGACATTCTCGATTATACTATCGAATGTATCTCTGTATGGTTCCCAAAAAATGTCTCCATCATCATAGTATATGTCCAGTGCATGATTCTTGTGTTTACACCCCAAAGTTTTTCTTGCAAGCCTTTAATTTTGTCCACAAAATTGTACAAAATCGAAGTGAGGAACCTCTTTCATATCTTCTGTTGATACATATCAAATTTACACACGGTTATACTACATATGTTTGTTGAACGCTTAAATCGCTAAGACTGACTCACATATTTATTTGTGTGTTTAAATATCAATAAAACTAAAACCTACCCATTCATTCCATATGAAATAAAACACACACTCAGAAGCTATCTTTATTGATAATGATATTCTCAATTCAATTCATCTGAAATAAAACTCAAATAAAAGTTAGTCGGCATTTTTTTTATTTTTGTTTTTTTATTTTTATTTTGTTTAATTAGAATTTTATTTTTCAATTAAATCGAATTAAAACCCATGATAAATAACACCAATACGGTACAACAGTAGAAAGTTAAATGAATACAAGCAAATGTACATATGTACATACATACAAAAACATTAATAGAAATAAAAGGCACTCGGAATGAAACTACACAACTTATTTTGGCTTAAAACGTATGACAAACTTAAATATCATTATTATTGTCATTATAAACAGCAATAGCAATAACAACAACAATACAAACGTCTTTTAAACGGCATCAGCATATGGTGGGTGGGTGGTTGGTGATGATGGTGGTTGAACATTAAAACGGCGTAAATGGTAAATCTATGGCATTAAATAGAAACACAAATAACACTAACACTAGAGAACAACAAACGAACGGTTCAGTCGAACAACACACACACACATGAGTAACGTAATAGACAGACAGAAAATTTCTGAAGGCAACGAAACAAATAAACAAAATGTGGAAACAACTATGGAAACTCTCGTAATTAATTTGTTTTACGTATTATTCTGAAACCGCCACGTTATCTCGTACACTCAGGTATTATTCATCTTTTCCGTGTCATTTGTATGTTCGCTGCTGTCGCAGCCATCCTCCATGGAACCCTCATTAATGCCGCTGCTGTCTTTGCCAGCACTGCCCACATCACCGGTGAAAAGATGCAACAAACAGCTGCGTTTCACATACAAGAAGGCTATCAGAGCACACAATAGAAAGGCAACACCAATCGAACTGCCAATGAGTAAGGCACGCATTTTACGCTGTGATGGCACTTCAATTACTAATTCACTGCTCGGTACCTGGCCGCCATCAGCCGAAATGGCCAAAACACGTATCTTAAATGTTGAATCCTCTTTCAAATGACGCAATTGATAGAAATTATCAAATGTTTCCACTGAACCCACAAGATGATGTTCCGGTTCCTTCCACCAGCGCACCGTGTACAGGCGTAACAAATCTAAACCATGTTGCGGATGTTCCCAGTGCAGAAGCCAACCTTGTTGGTTATGAATGGCACTTAAATTCCAGGGTGCACTTAAGCTACCAGTACTTGGCAAAGGTTGGTTGTTGTCGGTTTCGGGGTGATGCGAATGGTGTGTGTATTCAACGTTTGTAGACTCAACGGCGCCGACATTCTCCTCAACTGCAGTTACTTTCGATGATGCTGCAACAGAATGTGATAATGAAACCAAAAAAAGAAATGAAAAAAGAAAATAAACGAGAGATAAAATAAATTTCTGTTTAAATATAAAATTTACAAGTTTTTGTTGCTTAAAATACGACTTCAAATAAGAGTTTCACAAAATTGTTTTGAAAATAAGTATATACAGTGGACGTCAAAAGAAACTAAACATTAAAATAAATATTCATTTATAAATTAACTTTATTTTTATTTTAAAATTATTTTAATGCCTGGTTTTAAAATTGACACCAAAAAAAAATTTTTTTTTAAAAATTTTGAAATATTGCCTAATTTTTTCGGACACTCTCCTCAGTTTGTATAAGTTAGGTTTGGTGATTGTTAGAATTTTATCCTTACATGTACAGTTTCTTTTGTTGCTCACTGTATTACACAATGTAATACAACAATTACAGTGTTTTGTAAGGATTCAAGGAATTAATTTGCGAATTTTCTGATAAAAATTTATGCTGTGACTCAAGCTATGCAATTTCAAATTTTGTTTCGTACATTTCTATTGACCGCTAACATGTACATATTTTCCTGTATCTGTTGCCATGCTTTGAAAATTATGTTTATGTTCCCTTCAAAACACTGTAATTGCTGGCAAAGCAAAGCTAAATTTTAACATTTTCATTTCTTTAGTTTTGCTTTGAAATCATAATCAAAAAATAACTTCAAATGAAAAGAGAGAGAAAAAAAAATATAAACTGCGTTGCATATACATAAATCGTCGATTGAATTAAACTTACGTTGCGTTGAAAATCGAAATTGTTTACTGAACATGCCATCGCCGTATTTATCCTGGCTGAGTACCATAAATTCATATTCGCGTCCTGGTAGCAGATGCTGTATTGTTGCTTCCATAACATTCTTTTGTACGATACGCAATGTACGCCATTCTGGTGCATCCGTTAGACGATACCATACCGTGTATTCTAGATTGGGCCGCAAGTATCCTATACGAGATGGAGTTTGAAAAAGGACGAAAAAAAACAACAAATTCATTACATTACAACACTAACAATAGTACGATGAATAGTTTCATTAAAAAAAAATAGAACATCTACCTACAAAACTTAAAAGAGGGAAGCATGGATTCATAGAGAAGCTTCATATTATTGAAATATGCTTTCCATGCTTTCATTTGCATACACCCATACATGCCATATCTTATATATAAAAATGAATGTGTGTTTATTTGTTTGTGGTTTTGTTTGAAGTCTATAGACGACTAAACGGCTGGACCGATTTACTTGAAATTTTTACAGCACCTTCCTGTATGTATTTCAAGTAGGCGAGGTGCCACGCCCACATACCCATGTAAAAATGAATGTTTGTTTGTATGTACCTTATAGAATCGTAAACTATGCATTTGATCATGTTATGATCTGTAGAAAAGTTGTTGCAAATGAGCCAACGAAGGTTTCTAAGTTGGTATGACCAATATCCGATAGGTGGCGCCACTGAAAATTACTTAAAATGAATTAAATCGTAAACTGTGCATTTGATCATGTTATGATCTTTAGCAAAATTGTTGCGCATGAGCCGGGGAAGGTTTCTAAGTTGGTATGACCACTGCAAATTAACCAAAATGAATTAAATCGTAAACTGTGCATTTGATCATGTTATGATCTTTAGCAAAGTTGTTTCGCATGAGCCAAGGAAGGTTTCTAAGTTGGCCAATTTCCGACAGGTGGCGCCACTGAAAATTACTCAAAATGAATTAAACCGTAAACTGTGCATTCTTTAACAAAGTTGTTGCGCATGAGTCGACGGAGGTTGGTGCGATTAATGAAAGGCGTCACTGAAAATTATACAAAATAAATGACAAGTAATTGGTCGACCTACACCTCAAGCACGGAAGAAAAGATCACTACGAGCCTTAGGATCAGACGTGCATTGAGACTGGAAAATCTTCCAGTATAGGCCGCTGATACCTGTTCGCTTGAACCACTTGAACAACGAGAAGTGAGATTAGAAACTGATCGAATGCGTACTACACAGGCCCATTCATCTGAAGCATCAGGACAACGGAAAGCAGAATCAATAAAATGATTCAAAATTAATTGGACATTTGTGTAATGTCTTTCCTTCAAATTTATTTTAGTTGGTGGCGCAGCAACACGCGCAAGGTAACATATAAAATAAAATATTAAATTCTATGTAATAACCCACTATGGGTGTATAAGTATTTAAATGGTAAAATAACAATTTTTTTTCAGTTTTTTATTTAAATTTTTAGCTGTTGAACGTGAAACTTTTATATTCACGGGTATATGAGCTTATGAGTGCGAGGGTGTATGTGTGCATTTCTATGTTGTATGTATTCATTTATTTGTGTGAAGAATTTCAATTATTTCTTTATTATAATTAAAATGCAATATAAATATTTTATTTATTGTATGTATATGCTTCGATAGTGCATTTATTCCTCAATTTTTTTTGTATCATTTTGATTGGGGATCATAATGAAAACTTTATTTTATAGAACATATTTATGAAATGTATGAACTTGTTTTTTAATCAGTGAATGAATTTTAATTTAATTTTACGGGCCACTAATACAAAATAACTGCATAAGTCGCATTTAAGAAAACATAATTAAAAAAAATATTTAAGAATTTTTCATAATTTTTTGAGTGTCAATGTTGTATAAATAGATCCCTCTTACTTATGTGAGAATGGGGTCACAAGCCCAAAACTTTCCGAAAGACCCTCCTGTGAACTGAAAGAACAACGCCACTCCAGTAATCAGGCATGTGTCAGTTGACGAAAGAGAAAAACAAACAAGCGGCATCATTAGGTTTCTTTTTGTCATCCATATTGATAACAGACTACCATGTGAGGAGGAAAAAATATGGAAAAACCATGAAATTCATTCCAAAAACCATTAATTAGGCTATCAATGACGTTTGATGTCAGAAGTGGGATTGCAATAAACATATTAAAATAAAATTAGCAGAAACTTAAATAGGAGTGGCTAAAAAGGGAGTTCAGCAAACAGACGGTATTAGGTATTATTAGCTACATTAATACACCCATAGTTGGTCATCACAATCCTTCAGTGAGGATTACGACCTAGTTTATCAACCACTTATGTTGTGTTTGTTAATTTTATACATGAGTGGCGGTACCTATAGTTTAAAGTCAATTCCGAACGATAGATTTTTTAAGAAACTTTTCATGTCAATTTTATTTACTCTTAGAGTTTTTGCCAGAAGTCTGCTGAGAGGAAGTCGCCGAAAATCAATAATTTTTTATATTTCGTTTTGCTGGAGATATTTGACAATGATTTTGATTGTCGAACTATAAAACAGTTTATTGAAGGGTTTTCAACAATGCGGTCTTGTTTATATGATGATGGAGAGAAAAATGTAACAATAACTATCAACACTATGCAGCGTTACTTGCTTCCTTAAAAGGGAATGTTATGGCTTTCTTGGAATAGTTAGTAAAGACAATAAAGGAGGAAAATGGAGAAGCCCAAGTAGCGTACCTAGCTGCCACAAAGAGAAGCTTAAGAAAGTAATAGAGTTACAATAATACAATAAAAAGTATTCAGAGAATTGTAGTAGGAGGCGACGACGTACAAACACTGTTGTTTTAATTTCTATAACATGAGCATGAAGCCCCATGCCGTTCCGTTCATAATCATTAATTGTAGGCGACAAAATGTCAGTTCTAATAAGACTATTGCACTCTGAATGTCCGTCAATGATTCTTCCAGGTTCATTTTCGCAAAGAATAAGCCTCAATATTACGTCTAAGCCATAAATTTGTCTGGATGCACTGCCTTTTTCACAATCGCCTCTGGGCTCCCAATATCAATTTGGGACAAATTTTAGTTTATACGCTGAGAAAATTTTGTTCGAAAAATCATCTTTGAAAGTCTGTTGCATTACCATACAAACATAATAATTATGACCTTCAAAATAGTCGGTTGGTTTCAATAATTGCGCGTATTGAAATTTATATGAATACAGTTTCAAATCCAAGTCATAAGATAGGCCAATTGCTGAAAACGGCATGAAATCGATTAATTCGGTTTAGTCGCCATACTGTGTTTTAAAGAACCAATATGTTTGGCCGAGCGTACAATGCAATGACACACAAACCTGATCATATCTGCAATGATTCTGGTGTCTTCAAATTCCTTTCTAATCTTGCTTTTACTATGAACAGCAGGTTGGTCATTTATAACGACCATAATCGCCTTGTAATGTGAAAAAAGTTTAAACCACCATGCTTGTAGCATGGTTTTGTTTAAATAAGGAGATGGAGTACTGACTATGGATTAGAGTTGGTACTACTGACTATAGGCTAGTGTTGGTAGGAGCAAAGTAAAGTCTGTAAATATCAAATACCTGCACATAAAACTGCCGATAGGTTGAACTTCAAGATTAACTTGAATTATACTTGCAAGTCGCCGTAGTCTAGTAGGTAGTGTAGCTGCCAGATTTGACGATTTTGAGCTCCAAAAATATCATATTGACGATTTGACGATTTGTGCCCTTATTTTGACGATTTTTAGAAATTAATAATTTACATCATATTCTTTACTTTAGTACATTAAAAGCCAATTTAAACTTTGTATTTGATTTGCAATTGTTACTATTGGAAATTTATGATAGTAAAAACAAGGAGTAAAGATTTAAATTTTAAGTTGCTTTCGAATTCCTGTGATGATTTTTCTGTATTTTATTTCTTTTTATCCTCTTAAAAGCAAAAAAATTACAACTCCAGAATAACCTCGTAGTTGAGAATAATTTATCACTTGTCGTTGCAGACAATTTTAAAAATCCGAGTATAGCTTCTAATATTACCACCGGAAGAACAAAGGCAAGCTCCGTTATTTTTTTATCGTACGACCAATACTCAGGGGATCGATGGCATTGTGTTTGGAACTATGAAAATATGTGATGTGAAGAAGGAAAGAGAGAACAGTGTCTATGGACACAAGGCTTGTATATTTTTATACCATAAGTCACAGGAAAAGCCTCTGAAGAAATTGCGTTCCATATACGAATAATCCGACTAAAAAACGTATTTTTTCTGTAATGCGATCCACTGGCCAATATACCACATACGATGCTGGCCGAGAAAGACGAGCGTTAGGTAGGAATATATGATTTTCGGGAAAAAGTCCCTTATTTCGTTCGAGCAAAATCCTTTTATAGTAGCAATAAAACAGTGAAACACAAACCACATTGCAACGATGCTCCAATGATTCAGTGGAGTTGGATACACCACCGTCATTAACGAGCTACTACGGCCTCTCCTGTACACGGTCGAGAAACCTCAAAATAGACGTTGAGGCATCGACCTGATAAATAGTATAAATAAATAGTGTAAATAGTAAGATCAAATGATAAGATCTTAAGAAGGAACTGAAGGAGCTAAAAAATGTGCGGTTGCAGCCAACATTACACTGTATTTTCATGCTCAGAATGTCAGGAGCTTCTGACTCATTAATATTTACACCACTCATAGAATAAGATGATGCACTATTATTGTTGCGCGTATGTGTCAATAAAAACTAGGACATTGCACAATGTGTCAATTCGACCTCCGGGTACTGTACTTGTCTTAATTGAAAAGTACACGTCCTCTAACCTAACATAACCTAACCTAACCTATGTGTCAATAAACAACACTGGGATAGATTGTTTAAACCTTAAATAATTTTCACCTGAAAATGATATAACATTTCTCCATTTTTGGCAAAAAATTAATAACTCAACATTAGGGACGCTAGCTTTTAATTTCTAACAAATTATTTTTAAATGTTTTATTATTGAACTCATATATGTAAATATATTGGGTTTATATGTCTTGCTACAATAGAAATAATTTTGGTTCTTAAAAATTTTTAATTTATTTATTTTTTTCTGATGATTTCAATAAACGTCTTTAACGATTTTGACGATTATTTCTCAAATATTTGACGATTTGGCGTCTCATTTATCTGGCTGCTATGTGGATGATATAGAGCAGCTATAAATTATTGAGTACTCTGTTGCTTAGGATTTGATGCAATTTTAAAGAAATATCCTTGAATGGTTGGATTACATCCTAATGAAGTTGAATGTTCTCTGGGAAACATCCTGAATAAATTGCGAACAATCTTTAATAGATGCACGATCATAATAAATCTTGTGGCTGCCCATAGTAACATTTCTCTCCTTTTTTTGGGTGGAATAGTGGGTTTATTGCATTTTGAAGCATTCAAATGGAGTAATAGTCCATATGGAGCACTTATGTAATTGTCTTAAATAACTGTTATAATAACAGTTCGTAATAGACTTCCAAGGTGCCTAAGATTTTGCAAAAATTTTAAAATTAATTAAAATTAAATTCTTTAAAACAAAAATTTATCCTACCCCTAGGCCTTATGTTTCTTAAAATATTATTTCATTTTTATTTTAAGTAAATTAAATTTTATACATTAAAATAATTTTAATTTACATTTCTAAGCTATAAAGTTAACCTAAAAATTATGATGAAACAAAACTACCATATATGACCACACAAAGTATTTATAAATAAAATTAAAAAAAATTATGTTCAAAAATATACTCAATGTTGATTATAGTTTGTCAAGATAATAACAGTAAATAAAAATGCATTGATTAAAATTCTTGTTAATTACTATTAAAATGTAAATAATAAAATTATATTGTAAATAAATATAATCATAATGATAATTAGTACTCGTATAATTATATTAAATATTTAACCTAAAGCTATCGATAACATATGATAACTTAATTAAGTTATAAATTGCTTTCTGGCAAAACTATAACTTAAAATATCATCTCTTTTTCCGTTCTTGTTGTAGATGTTTAAGAGCGAAGGAATTATAAATAACAATAAGGAACTTAGTTAGCAAAAATGCTGTAAGTAATTACAGTGAAACACAAAGGAAATCGTACAATTGTAAATTATTTAAAAATGATGTGTTTAAACAGAGAATTTTTAACTTAAAGTGCAGAATATTTCATGGCGAAAATGTTATTTAATTCGAATATAAAATACTTTGGGTTCGAAGACATTACATCGCCAAGAACTTAATCAGTCAGTAAAAATCATACGCGTTTTTTTTATAAAATAATTCTAATGATTATGATATTTGGAATGCCAATTTGATTTACATAGTTTGCCTGGAATACACTGTCTTTATAACCCAAAGTTAATGTTAATGGTATAAGTTAACTCATTGGTTTAATTATATAAAGGGTCCGCCAAATAATCTTTTTTTTGAAAATGCTTAAAAAAAACTACTGAATATTTTCTCAAATTTCTTTTTTTATTTGAAAGTACAATCCTTCCGGTTAATAATGGAAAATAATTTCATTCAAATGACTGCCTCGACTGGCCATGCAGTAGCCTACACCAGAAGATGCCGATTTTGGCAAAAAAATCATCATTTCAGATGAAGCTCATTTTGATGTTGACGGGTATGTAAACAAGCAAATTTGCGCATTTGGGGCACAGAAAACCCACACGCATACATTGAAAAGCCGACGTATCCAAAACGAGTCACTGTTTGGTGCGGATTTTGGCCCAGAGGTATAATTGGGCCATTTTTCTTCGAAAATGAGCAAGGAGTGGCCTTTACAGTCAATGGCGATCGTTATCGGGCCATGTTGAACGAAATTTTGTTCACAAAAATTGAGGAGGAGGATATTGGCAACATTTGGTTTCAATAGGATGGCGCTACGTGCCACACAGCCGAAGCTACACTCGATGTTTTGCGCCCTGTTTTTGAAGATCGCATTATCAGCCACAGAGCTGATGTCGTTTGGCCACCTCGGAGCTGTGATTTGACACCGTTGGACTATTATTTGTGGGGTGCCGTCAAAGATAAGTGTTACGCCGCCAAGCCAGAGACAATTGACGCTTTAAAGGATAATATTCGTGAAGCCATTGGTGAAATACAGCTGCACACAATCGATAATGCGCTTAAAAATTGGACCGATCGTGTAGGCTACTGCATGGCCAGAACATACCCCCAATCGTGTAATACCATTTTGAGTTCTAAAACCTTCGATATGAGCTGAACTTTGATGGAACAATTTCGTACTTACCCTTTGATACATACATGCATACATAATTGGTCATTACAACCCTTTCCTCAGGATTACAACCTTTCTCACACCACTTATGTTGTGTGTGTTAATTTTTTTACATGAGTGGCGGGACCTACAGTTTAAAGTCGACTCCGAACGACAGATTTTTGAGAAACTTTTCATGACAATTTTTATTTACTCTCAGAGCTTTTGCCAGAAATCTGCTGAGAGGAAGTTGCCGAAGAAATGTTTTTTCATATTATGTTCAGTTGGAAATGCCTGACCTGGGTTTTAACCGAGGCCAACATACTACCAACTAGACTACGGCGACTTCAGACTATGTTAACTGATTGGTTTAATCAGACAAACCAACAACTCTGGAGCCACACCTACAATACTTCCAGTCATGTAACATCATTTGAGTGCTGTAGCTTTTAAAGAATATCCCCGATATGAGCTAAACTTTGATCCTCAAGGAAATTTAAATGTAAATGATATGAACAAAATGTTAAACTAAGCAACTAGTGATATAAAGTCTCTTCGAAGTCGCCGTAGTCTAGTAGGTAGTGTGTTGGCTTATTGGACGTAAAAGCCAGGGTTCAAACCCCAGGTCAGACTTCAAGACAAAATACAAAAAGTATTTTCTTCGGCGATTTCCTCTGCAGATTTCTAACAAAAACTCTGAGAGTAAATAAAATTGCCATGAAAAAGTTTCTCAAAAATCTGTAGTTCGGAATCGACTTTAAACTGTAGGTCCCACCACTCATGTATGAAATAAACACACACAACATAAGTGGTGTGAGAAACTAGGACGTTGTACAATGGGTTGGTCAATTCGAATGTACTGTACTTGTCTTAATTGACAAGTACACGTCCTCTAACCTAACCTAAACTAAGTCTCTGAACTCAAAATTAAAAGATCAATTAATTGCTGTACGATTTTTACTCACGTTTACTGTATGAAAAGCGTAGTGAAATTTAATTAAGAATTCCATACAAGAAATTTCTTTGGAACATTCAAAACACATACGTATTTATGTTATTAAACGATACATATCATTATATACTAAAGACACATATGTACAATATGCTTTCAAAATGACATACATTTTGGGAGCTCCCGCGCATTAACAATAGACAAAATTACCTGGTTGCCATCGTATGGTTATTGTTGTTTCAGTAATATTTGCTGTTAAATTGTATGGTGGCCTTGGTGACAAATTCTCAATCATTAATTCTGTTTCCGTTGTTATTGTGGCAGCTTCATTAGTTGCAACACATTCATACATACCACGATCCGTTTCAATAAGATTGGCGATGGTCAAATTGCCATCCTTAATTACAGCACGTTCCTCAGGCAATGCTGAGCCATCTTTCTGTGTGATGAAAAAAAAAGAAAATAAATTTTTAAACAGAGAAAATGAAGGAAACATATTATGAAAATTAAAGAAAAAAAATTGTTGTGTGAATCACACACATCATCATAACCTGTTACTTTATATCGTTTATGGCATGGCTGGGTAAAAAACCGAAACAATTTCAAAAGTTGTTTTAAATAATTCGGGGAAATTTTTCAAAATCTTATTGAATTTGTTGCATTACAATGCTACTGTTTTATAGTAGTAATCATTATGCTTAAATGAGTTATTAAATCTAATTTAATTAGAAATAATTTCATACTGTTTTAACTTATTATCATGTTTTATTTTCTTTTTTGTTGGCAAACTCTAAATTAAACAGAAAACCGACCACCACAAATATTTTATAGCAGCGTTGATCATTTACAGTGTAAAGTCACGGCAAAAGTATTAAAACATTAACGAAAACCTGAAATAATTACTCAGTTTATACGAAAATACTAACAAATCAATTGCTGCTAACTGCCACTGTGTTGTGGGACTTTTTATAAATTTTGCTACACACATTTTAAATTTGTTTTTTATTTGTTTACTTTATTTTTTTACTCAAGTGACTTTGAATAATTAAGAAAACAGGTATACAATTTTACTATAATTTAGCCGTTGAGCCGATTTTCAATTTCACTATAAAATGTTTTGTCATATACATCGTTAATAAACACTTTTTCATTATTATTTTATTAACAGAAATTCATGTTAAAATTCATCTTAAAATATTAAAAAGTTAGGCTTAATGATAAATTTGTATTGGATTGCATTTGTAAGTAGAGGTATCTATTAAAGTAAATTGTTTGTAAATTATTTACTAAGAAAACATTCATTTTAAAGAGTGCATTCATTATAAACACTTTTGTTTATAATTTTATTAAGATGTACATATTGATAATAACATTTTTTTATAGCGAGGGTTCAGGTCTTTGCTATTGTTTGCTGTTGATTTGAATTTGGAGGATTGACACGTAACTAGCCTTTTCAGTTTTTGTCTCATCCCCCATAATCTTACTGATACGAAAAGCAAGACAAACAACTAGTCAAAATAGCAAGAAAATCAGGTCCAGATCTGAAATTCAGAAAAACTTAATACCGGAATTGTACAATGGGTCAATTCGACCTCCGGGTACTGTAGTTGTCTTAATTGACAAGTACACGTCCTCTAACCTAGTCAAACATTCATAGACATAAACATACATACATAATTGGTCATCACAACCCCTCAGTCAGGATTATGGACCTAGTTTCTCACACCACTTATGTTGTGTGTGTTAATTTTTTATACATGAGTGTCGGGACCTACAGTTTAAAATCGAATCCGAACGACAGATTTTTGAGAAACTTTTCATGGCAATCTTATTTACTCTTAGAATTTTTTCCAGAAATCTGCTGAGGGATAGTCGCCGAAGAAATATTTTTTTTCATATTTTAGTTTTGATGTCTGACCTGGAATTTGAACCGTGGCCTTACGTCTAATTATCCACTACCTACTAGACTACGGCGACTAAGCAGCTTTTGTTATTTCGGTAGCATAGTTACATACGGCGGTGGGACTGAGGAAGATGTCAACAACGGACTATACAAGGCTAGAAATACTTTTGGAGACTTATCAGCCGTATTGAGGAACGCCGGAATTAGAATTCTCGATGCAGACATAATTGTTCATTATAACCCTAGCTCTTCACGCCTCTTATGTTGTGTGTGGCGGGACGTACAGTTTAAAGTCGACTTCGAACGATAGATTGTTTGATAAACTTTTCATGGCAATTTTAATCTCAGAGTTTTTGCCCAAAATCTACTGAGAAGCAGTCACCGAAGAAATATTTTTTCATATTTCGTTTTGTTAGAGCTTTCTAACCTGGGGTTTCAACGAACTACCTACTGGACTGCGGCGACCACTAGAATTTTCGATGCCTTAAATTTAAATTAAAGTTAAAATTAAATTTAACAATTAAATTAAAATTAAAATTAACAGTTCTTTATGGAAGGAAAGATAAACTAGGGCGTAATCCTGACAGAAAGGTTATAATGACCGATTATATTAATTATGGAAGTAAAGAGTGGCTTACAAACACCATACATAACATAGAAATTGCAAGCATTTGTTAATAAGTGTCTGCGGTTTATCAATCTCTATCGAATCAATCTCACGAATTTGCAGAAGCAAGTGGAGATTGAACTGCCACAGTTTGCAAACAATACAGCACTATTTTTAAAGCAGCGCGCTACTGGAATAATATGCACAGGGCAGGTATTGTTCGGGCAGGCTACGTAGAACTAGATGAGCTGAAAACAATAAACTACACATTGCCAATAATTGAAACATTTGCTTTGACATTAGCTTTTATCCGGAGAAAAATATTTGTTTGAAAGAAGTGATGTTCCAAGTATGCGTACGTTCTTTCCGAGTCGTACAGTTTTCCAACCGCATGCCCCAATCAAACTGCATATAACCTATAATTAGTTCTGTATTCTTAAAATAGGTTTAAACATTCTCCTATAATCTGACCTATATGGATCTTTTAGCTAGCACCTACATATATACATAAATACATACATACATACATAATTGGTCATTACAATCCTGACTGAAGGATTATGAACCTAGTTTCTCACACCACTTGTGTTGTGTGTGTTAATTTTCTACATAAGTGACGGAACCTACAGTTTAAAGTCGACTCCGAACGACAGATTTTTTGAGAAACTTTTCATGGCAATTTTAATTGCTTTCAGAGTTTTTACTAGAAATCTAGTGAGAGGAAGTCACCGAAGAAATCTTTTTTTTATATTTTCGTTTTGATGTCTGACCTGGTGTTTGAACCGTGGCCTTAGGTCTAATAAACCTACACACTATCTACTAGACTACGGCGACTAATAGCCAGAGGTCAGCAATGAGTATTCAAAACGATGAGTAGATTTGAATCATACTCATAATTTCTGATATTTATATGCATTCATACTTATTTTAATATCAAATGTATCGTACTCATACTTAACAATACATATGATGTTGTTGACTTTGACGCTCCATGACTCATCGTATACACGAATCACAAAATAAGTATGATTCGCGTACGAACACTACAATACTCACTAGCAGGTGGTGTGTTTGCTTTGCTTGCTGTCTTTGTCTTTTTCTTTCATCTTTTTTTGTAAATGCAACAACAACTAAGACTGTAAATTTTGATGAATGATTAGAATCACTCGAACCATTTATAAGTATTATAAGTTTTTTCTAAATTTATGAATCCAAATGTGTAGGCTTATGAATCAAACATATTGCGAATGTTAAGAGTTTGATATCAGCGTTGTACTCATACTCATTGCAATCTGAACTTATAAATCAATGTTGTACTGAGTACGAATGAATCAGAGTATTTGGATTTCAATAGTGTTGACTCACTCATACTCAAAATTTCATGATTACTTATGAGTAGCGAAAAAGCGATACATTGCTGATCTCTGCTACTAGCAAGCAGCTACTTCACACATTTTTCAATCAGTCTTATTGACTTCAAACATCCTCCTGCATTGTCTTTAGGAACAACACAGCTTAATAACTTTCCTTTCATTATAGAATTCATTTTCCACAATTGTAATCATGATATTGCCCCTAATTAGTGCCTTGTGTAATCATTTCCTTAATCGTTTTATCTAGTCTATTACAAGAACTTAGTTGTTCAAAATATGTTATAATTGACATGAGCTCTTTATGTACCCCTGTAGTATAAAGATCGGTCGAATTAATATTATTACTTGAGATCCATTAAACATTAGTTTAATACTACCCGATAGTGTTCTTATTGTATGACAAAGCATTTCTTGAAATGTTTTATTTTTTTATGAATTCATTCTTTTACATCGTCCAAGTTGTAATGAGAATCTGAGTATAAAATCTGTTATCTGAACACATTGTGAAATTAAAAGTTTTTGCGGTTTACATGAGATCAGTTCGATTGTGATTGAATATAAATAATAACGGTTAAAAGTACTTTTTTATCAAAACCAATTCATTTAAAATGTTTTTAAAACAAAGAAATTTATTTATTGCCGGTATATGTTTGATATTTACGGTACACAGTGCATATCCTTTTAATGATAATATTCAATTGCTATTTAAAATTTTAAATAATGAAACTCAAACGAATTCAATAAATTGCCATGACAGTGAAAATGCATGTGAGAAAACGAATTCAAATACCATGGATACTACGGTCAATAAGAGTCCCATAGATTTTTTGAAAGGTCTTTATAAACCAAATGAACATGCTCAGGAGAGGAAAACGGAAACAACCAAAGAAATAAATACACAGTTTTTAACTGAAAGAAGTAATACGGAAAATGCGGCAACAACAACAATAACAACCACTACTACTGAAAACAGCATAAACGTTCTCAAAAATGAAGAAAGTACTGTAGACAGTACTACCGACATCCCTGTGACTGATAACGAAACATCATCTTCGGATGAAATAAATTTGACTGAACTTATTCCCCTGTATGGTGCTGGTGGTAAGCAGACAGGTCAAACAATTGAACTTCAACGTTCCAATATTAACTCAGATATTGAAAGTACCAATGAAGCTGGTGTAGAGATATTAAAAAATACCTCATTGGTTTGTGGTTCTCTATTGGGTAAACGAATTTCATTTGCTAACATAACCACACTTATGGAATTTCCCTGGACAGCTTTATTGCTATACAATACCGAAGAGCGTTATCACTGTGGTGGCAGTTTAATAACAACGAAATACGTTCTAACAGCAGCACATTGTGTCGCTCAGCAATTTTATGAACTGTAAGTATAATTGCCTGAATGATAGGCAACGACGAAATAAAACAAAAAAGAAATACTTTTCAGAACTGGTGTACGTTTGGGTGAACACGATGTTACCAAAGAGAGAGACTGTGAACCAGATATTGTTGGCCAAGACGTATGCACCACAACGGTTGATGCTAAAGTATTAAAAATTATTGTCCATCATGGATATTCTCATCTTTCATTTAAAAACGATATTGCCTTGCTGCGATTGGATCAGATTTATTATGGCCGTAAGTATTTCTAAATAATAAGTAAAGGGGCCGCCAAATAACTTTATTTTTTGAAAATGCTTTAAAAAAAAACTACTGAATATTTTCTCAAATTTCTTTTTCTATTTGAAAGTACAATCCATCCGGTTAATAATGGAAAATAATTTCATTCAAATGGCTGCCTTGGCTGGCCATGCAGTAGCCTACACGATCGGTGCAATTTTTAAGCACATTATCGATTGTGTGCAGCTGTATTTCACCAATGGCTACACGAATATTGTCCTTTAAAGCGTCAATTGTCGCTGGCTGTTGGCGTAGCACTTATCTTTGACGGCACCCCACAAATAATAGTCCAACGGTGTCAAATCGCAGCTTCGAGGTGGCCAAACGACATCAGCTCTGCGGCTGATAATGCGATCTTCAAAAACAGGGCGCAAACCATCGAGTTTAGCTTCGGCTGTGTGGCTCGTAGCGCCACTCCTTGCTCATTTTCGAAGAAAAATGGCCCAATTATGCCTCTGAACCAAAATCCGCACCAAACAGTGACTCGTTTTGGGTACGTCGGGTTATCTGTGCCCCAAATGTGACAATTTTGCTTGTTTACATACCCGCCAAGATCAAAATGAGCTTCATCTGAAAAGATGATTTTTTTGTTGCTAAAATCGGCATTTGCTGCAAGTCGATCGCAGGCCCACTTAGCGAAGCGAAAACGCATTGGATGGATGGTCAATTGGCTTCAACTCCTGAATCAATTGGACTTTGTATGGCGTCATACCAAGGTCTTTATGCAAAATTCATCTCAATGATGTCTCCGAAATGTTCAATTGTTGAGAACGACGTTGAATTAATATTGATGGCGCTTCACCCACACTTTCTGCCACAGCAGAAATATTCTCGGGTGTACGCACTGTTTTTGGCTTTTCACGCTTTGGTTTATCGATGAGGATTCCAGTTTCTTGCACTTTTTTCACAAGATAACGAACATACGGAGCTGACGGTTCTTCTCTTCTTCCAAAATCCGTACGCAATTTTCGCACACATTCTGCAACATTATCATGATTTTCAAAGTAATGTCGCAATATTTCCCAGCGTTGTTCAAGCGTATACACAACCATATTCGTTCAGCGGAAGGATAAAAAACATGAGCTAAGTGTTACCATTCACAAAACAAGCACTAGTTGAAAAAAAAAAACGTTAGATGGCGAACCCGATATATGGGTTTTTGTAAAGCTTTCCCTTTTCTCTTTACAGGATCTTTTTATCCCATCTGTATACCTAAACCTGATGCAACGTTTACAGAAACAAAAGCCATAGTGGCTGGCTGGGGTGCAACTGAGAAAGGTTGGTGGCTAAAAAATTAATCCATTTACACTTAGATTTCCTTTTTAACATCTTGTTTCATTTTGCAGCAATACGCTCCACTGTATTACGAAAAGCTGAAGTACCTATCTTGGACATGTCAGCATGCCGTTCCACTTATCGTTACAGCAAATTTAATGATACGACAGAAATTTGCGGTTCTGGTGTTAATGAAATCGATGTGTGTCAAGGCGATTCTGGTGGTGCCTTGTTTTACAATCAGAATGTGGCCAATAAACAAAAGTATTATCAGTTGGGCATTATATCTTTGGGTGTAAGACGTTGTGGTGATAAACGTTTTTTGCCCGCAGTATTCACCAAATTAACGGGCTACTATAAGTGGATTGAAAATAATTTGGAATATTAGAGAAGTACAACGTGTAAATAAGTTTAAGGAGACTGTTGATTGCTAGTATTATATTAAAGGATATTAGTTTGATAAGTGTTTTCTTTTAAAAATAAATTTTTAATTGAAAACATTTCTATGGAGGCAAATTTTTCACAAATAAAATTATTTATTTATTTATTTATTTGTTCAAAAACAATACAACAAGAATAAATCTTATATTACAGTATTGCTTAGCAATTGTTACTAATATTTATTCTGAACCATTTATTTTAACTAAATTAACATAATTTAACAAAAAATCAATTTAAGAAGAAAAGCAACTTAAAATTCAAGAAAAAAAGGAAATTTAAATAAAGAAAGGGAAAAAGAAACATTATTATCACAAAAGTATTAAAAAAAAAAGAATATCACAATTGTGATAAAACTAAGCGGAAACAAATTTACAAAAATTAGACAACATTAACTAAGTAAAGTGCTTGAAAATGGCAGTTTTTAAATACTTTACATTGCTGATCATTTGTATTTGAGGGGAAAGTTGGTTCCAGAGACGAATGGAGTGAATTAAAAAATGTTGTTGAGAGATGGCCTTGTTATATTTCATAGAGTTTATCCTGTTGCCTCTATTCGACCTAGAAAATATTAATCTCTCATACAAATAAGGTGGCTGTTGACTATATAAAGGGTGTTTTTTATAGAGGTATAGAACTTTAAGTTGCAATAAAACAACGATGGATTATTCGATTGACATGAATTTTATTTATCCGAAAGATAATCTTGTGGCATTACATTTTAAATATGATTTCTGGCATATGACCGCCACGGCTGGCGCGGATGTAGTCCAATCCGGACGTCCAATTTCTTTTTCCAACATTTGTGGCCGTATATCGGCAATAATACGGCGAATGTTGTCTTCCAAATGGTCAAGCGTTTGTGGCTTTACCGCATAGACCAATGACTTTACATAGCCCCACAGAAAGTAGTCTAGCGTTGTTAAATCACAAGATCTTGGAGGCCAATTCACAGGTCCAAAACGTGAAATTAGGCGGTCACCAAACGTGTCTTTCAATAAACCTATTGTGGCACGAGCTGTGTGACATGTTGCGCCGTCTTGTTGAAACCACATCTCCTGGACATCATGGTTATTCAATTCATGAATGAAAAAGTCAGTAATCATGGCTCTATACCGACCACCATTGACTGTAACGTTCTGGCCACCATCGTTTTTGAAAAAGTACGGACCAATGATTCCACCAGCCCATAAAGCGCACCAAACAGTCAGTTTTTCTGGATGTAACGGTGTTTCCACATACACTTGAGGATTACCTTCACTCCAAATGCGGCAGTTTTGTTTGTTGACGTAGCCATTCAACCAGAAGTGCGCTTCATCGCTAAAAAAAATTCGCTTATGAAAATCGGGAACAACGGTAATCTCGTTTTGGACCCATTCGACGAATCTACGCCTTACTTGATGATCGTTTGGCTTCAAATCTTGCACGAGTTAGATTTTGTAAGCACGCAAACCAAGATCCTTCCGCAAAATCTTTCATAAAGTGGATGGACACAGATCCAATTCCTGTGCTCGATGGCGGATGGACTCGTTCGGGTCTTCCTCAATGCTACGCTCTACAGCAGCAATAGCTTCTTCTGTACGCACCGTACAGCGTCTCTGGGGATGCGAGTTATCAATGAGAGTAAACGTGGTGCGAAAACGTTCCATGGTTAATCGAATTAACTGCTCTGATTGACGATTTTGTCGACGATAAAATGGACGTAGTGTGCGATACGATTTCCGCACAGAACCATTATTTTCGAAATAAAATTGCACTATTTGCAAGCGTTGGTCAGGCGTGAGTCTATTTATGATGAATTGCCAAACCAAACTGAGAATAAATCACTTGACAGCTGTTAAATCGGTCGCCATCTTGAAAAGTAATGCCAATTAAAGATCTATACCTCTATAAAAAACACCCTTTATAAGTTTATGTAAAAATAGCAGAGTCCGGCAATTCAATAAATTGTCAAATGTGACATTATAAATTAGTCGAGCGAAATGTGATATGCTACTATTTCTCCTGATGCCAAAAATGTATCGTGCTATAGCATTGTAAGTTACGTTAAGTCTTCGTCTACTCAATGCATCGCAGCTAGCAAACAGCTCACATCCGTACATAAGAGGTCTTCGCTAATAGCATTCGAATATTAGTTAGTGTAAAATACTGTGACATCCAGAGATTTCGAAGCATCGCAAAAGTTTTTCCACAGTTCACGTGATCCGACCAATTTAGTTCTCTATTCAGAGTTAAGCCAATACTTTTAGCTGTTCTAAAAATCCTATATTCGATCCATTAATTTGATGGATGGTGGTGGATTCGAGATAACATTTTCAGGTGCTCCAATTAGTAACGCCATTGATTTGTTGGGATTTATACTTAGATCATTTGCAGATGCCCATAAATAGATTTGATTCAAATCCTGATTTATCAAACGGATGCAATTGGTAGCATCACTAGCACTACAACCCATGTATAGCTGCACGTCATCAGCATACATGTGTATTTGGCAATGTTTTACCTGCAACGGAGGTCATTAGCATAAATCGAGTACAACAATGGGCCAAGTATAGAGCCCTGTGGCACACCTCTTGGCATTGAAGAGCTCCTGGATATAACTGAGTTATGGCTAACGCTTTGACTTCTGTCGCCTAGATAGGAGGAGATCAGTTTTAGTGCTGTTGAGGAAAAATTGCACATATATTGGACATATATGGACAGTGTCAAATGCCTTAGAATGATCCAGTAGTACAAGAAATAAAATAGTGTCACGTTTATCAATCTGGCACATAATTTCCTCGGTTACATCCACCAATGCACTAAGACAGCTGTATTGTGGTCGCAATTCGTCTATAACGAGTTAGTATACAGATAACTACTAATATGCAAATAAACTAATTTCTCAAAGACCTTCGATAAATAAGGCAATATAGCAATAGGACGAAAAAAATTGATATGATCTTAGCATGTTTCCATACAGAAGGGTACGTAAAGGTGGTGACAATTGTATTGAAGAAATGAGTGAAATAAACAAGTGTATATGGGAGCGTTAGTCTAATAAATTTTGTCGAACAGGGTAACAACTGGTGGTCCCTCTATAACAGATTCAAGCTCAAACAAGCTATTTTGGCCTCATGCTAGCCGCTACTGATGTGGTAGGCCTTAACATAGATTCTTACTGTAATAGTGATAGCAGGAGATATTCCCAACTACACACCTTTGCATTGCTGAAATTTCTTTAACATGCATTATTGCTTATGTAATAAGACTTACCCTTTTCCAATCAATTGACGGATGATTAGTGCCATCCCGATCAATGGCCTTACACGGTAATTCCGCCGTTTCGCCTAATTTTTGTATGTAAATTGCTTTCGGTGTTATTGTGAAGATGGGCGGCCGCAAAACAATTACATTAATGACCGGTGATGGTCCATCGGTGCCCAGATCATTGTACGGTGTACATGTATAACTGCCGGAATGTGATTCATCCACTTTCGAAAAGAATAGACTGCCATTCATTTTATAAAAAACGCCCTGTAGATATAACAAAAACGTAAACAATGTAAAGAGAATACATACTAACACAATCAAAACGATTTACAAAACGATTGGTTTATGCATGACTTACTGGCACATTGTATGAATCAAAGAGTAGACCATCTTTTTCCCATCTTAGATTCTTTAATGGTGGATTCGCACGAAAATGACAATCTAAAACAGCGGGTTGACCATACGGCAAATAAACCTCTGGTGGCGCATAGATTACTTTGGCTTTATCTGTGAATAGCAATTAAAGTAGCAATAGAGTAATAGCATTAGCAATAGCATGGCACTAATTCATCATCATTCATACGTATATTCATTAATTGAAAAAACGATAAAGAGTTAGCATTTTATTTATATTTCAAAGGCCCTAAACTAAGTACATTTAGTTTAAATTTATCGATAACGTTTTTATCATAATATAGTTATCGATAACTAAATTTTATTTACATTCCAAAGGCCTTAAACTCCGTATATTTATTTTAAATTTATCGATAACGTGTTTACCGTAATATACTTATCGATAACAACATTTTATTTACATATATTCCAAAGGCCTTAAACTTCGTATATTTATTTTAAATTTATCGATAACGTGTTTACCGTAATATACTTATCGATAACTGCATTTCATTTATATTTCAAAGGCCCTGAACTCTGTATATTTCTTTTAAATTTATCGATAACGTGTTTACCGTAATATACTTATCGATAACTTTATTTCATTAATATTTTAAAGGCCCTGAACTGAGTATATTTATTTTAAATTTATCGATAACGTGTTTACCGTAATATACTTATCGGTAACTACATTTTATTTATATTCCAAAGGCCTTAAACTCCGTATATTTGTTTTAAATTTATCGATAACGTGTTTACGGTAATATACTTATCGATTACTGATTTTGAATTCTTTAGTAACAGGGATTTTTTTAAAAAGTACTTCAGCTTGTAGAAATATACTCGTTGCTATTAATTATCGCTGTTTTAATTCTATAGTTTGTTTTTAATAACATTAAAAATCGATGTATTAAGCAAAAAATTATTTATCGATAAGTTTTTCATAAAATTTAAAATCTTAAATGAAATGCACCTACACTCTCGTCATTATACATTAACGACTATGTCGCCCACACACACTTACATTGTATGTTAAGAAATGCTTTGGCGGTTTGGACTTCATCATCATTATTGCGTACATGACATTCGTATTCGCCATAATCACTCATCATAGTTGGATCAATACTTAAACTGCCTTGCGGACTTAAGCGTGAACGATGTATTAGATCGGGTATATCTTGCAGCAATACACCATCTTTGTACCAAATGGTTTCCGATGTATTTGGATATTTCATCACACAATGAAAGAATGCCGTCTGTCCTTCCATAATCGTTTGATTCACTGGTGGTATTTTTATCAGAGAGCCACCTAAAATGATAACAACAACAACAATGACAGTAACAACAATAAGGAACAATAGACATGAAAAATGAAACAGAAATGAAAATGAAAGAGAGAAAGAGGGAGATAGAGAGGGAGAGAGAAATTCGACAGAATACACATTGTAACACAATAAAAGTTCATTAGTTTGTGTTGTCTGTTGTATGATTCTCTCAAATTGAGTGTGTGTAAAATACAAAACAACAGTAACATGGTAGTAAACGTTGCAATACAATACAATATCAAAGAATACACGAATATAAGAACACAATAGTAGCGTTGATTGTTGTTTACAATACTTGTATCTATCATACATATGTACATGTGTACATAATTGTGTCATTTGAATGAGGATGTTGTGTATTTTGAAATTCACAAAAACAAACAAAAAAAAAATAATGTAACACTTACCTTGTACAGTTAGAAAATACCATGTACCGTTATTGCGTATACTCGGCGCACGATTGGGAAAAACAATTTGGCAGTGATACCAACCCTGATCCGATTCACGTATTGCTGTTAAATTTGCTGTGGCTTTACCATAATCATCATGATTTGTTATCAGATTTAAGCGTCCATTATAGAGTTCATTTGCTGATGCCTCACCCTCATACCAAGTAAATATTTTTTTATCCTTAAACGAAAAGCGAAATAGTTAGAGAGAGATAGAGAGATAGAGTGAGATTGGTAAATGAATTAAATACGTTTTGTTAACATTAATTTACACATAAATTATGGAATTCAAATACATTTTCTTGAATTTCTTTCGCTAACTGTTGGCGCAATGTAATAAAGGTTTTGGGGAAAAAAAGAATTCGAACTAAATTTCCAAATGTTTGTAAAGTTAAGTGTTTGAATTTGCTATTTGCTAATTAAGGAGGGAAAGCTCCTTTGGAATATTATAGGGGTTAAGCGGAACGAAGGTTGATAAATAAAATTTTGCTTGCACAAATGGTGCTCAAGTTAGAACGATCTGCTAGGGAAGTTTGGTAAGATTGTCAATTGGGGCCTATGTCATCAACCCATTAGCATTGAGAAAAGAAGTCCTTAGCAAGAAAATAATTGTAATGATCAGAACTATGTACGTTTATGCAGAACTCTCAGTTCTTCTTATTTTATTTTTATTTATGGTGGTTCAAAACAAGGATCACCACATGTGTTCACTATACATTGTACATAATCGGTCATTACAAACCTTCAGTCAGGATTACGACGTAGTTTCTCACACCACTTATGTCGTGTGCATTAATTTTATACATGAGTGACGGAAACTACAGTTTAAAGTCGACTCCGAATGACAGATTTTTGATAAATTCTTCTTGGCAATTTTCTTTACTGTTAGAGCTTTTGCCAGAAATCTGCTGAGCGGAAGTCACTGAAGAAATATTTTTTTCATATTTTCGTTTTGATGTTTGACCTGGGATTTGAACCGTGGCCTTACGTATAATAAGCCGACACACTACCCACTAGACTACGGCGACTACATGTGTTCATTATAGCTTTGGATAATATAATAAGCCAAACCTGCTAAGAGAGAAGAGAGATTGCATTGAGTCGTTCAAACGAACTACAGGATTTAGGTTAAGCAGATGATATTTATGGTCGTCATAGTTTAGTAGGTATTGTGTTGGCTTATTAAACGTGAGGCCACAGTTCAAGCTGCAGGTCAAACATCACCAATAATATGAATAAATATTTCTTTGGGCACTGCCTCTCAACAGATTTCTGCCAGAAACTCTGGGAGTAAATAAAATTGCCATGAAAAAGTTTCTCAGAAAAAATCTGTCATTCGTAGTCGACTTTAAACTGTAGGTCCCGCTACGTATGTATAAAATTACACCACAACATATGTAAGTGATGTAAGAAACTATGTCGTAATCTTGACTGAAGGCTTGTAATGACCAAATATGTATGTATGTATGTATGTTGATGATATTTGGCTATCTTCATACAATATCTTCAAAGCAGAAACACCTGGAAAGCATTGTGGGACTTGAGATACATATCAGGAAAACGGAAACACCTGAGAATAGGCAACAGGGAACAATGTTACAAGGCCAATCAGTACAATACATGATAGAGTTTATTATATTGGCAGCATAGTGCAGCAATTTGTCGAACAGAAACCAAAGCAACCAGCACATTTTACAAATCGACAGTGGAATTCGCATGGTACCAAACAATATTGGCAAAAAAAAAACTTACAAATATCCACTCTGCAAAACCGACAGCTGTTTAAAAATAACGACAGTATAGTGGAAGTCACCGTAGTCTAGTAGGTAGTGTGTTGGCTTATTAGACGTAAGGCCACGCTTCAAACCCCAGGTTAGACATCAAAACGAAAATATGAAAAACTATTTCTCCGGCGACTTCCTCTCACCGGATTTCTGGCAAAAACTCTGCTGAGAGTAAATAAAATTGCCATGAAAAGTTTCTCAAAAAAATTTGTCGTTCGGAGTCGACTTTAAACTGTAGGTCCCGCCATTCATGTATAAGATTAACACACACAAAATGGAGTGGTGTGTGAAGCTAGGCCGTAATCCTGACTGGAGGGTTGTAATGGCCAATTATGTATGTATGTATAGCGAGTAGAATGGAAATACTTTGTATATGTCATATGCTTCTATGAAAGCAGAGAGGAGAGCTGAAATAAGTACTCATTGTCTATTAGCTGCCTGCCAGGGAAGACCTCATGTCACGCTAGAAATTTACTTGAAAGAAGTGTCGGAAAATCATTTCCTACGAGCTGCTCCGTACTGTCAACTGAGCAGAGCATTCAAAAATGATGTCAAATTTGTAGACCTAGACCTAGATTTTGTTCTATAGTCGGGCTTGACTTTGCATCTTTAAGAAGATGTGTTTTGGAATTTCTTTTGTTATTTTTGTTTAGAAATTAGGAATTCAATTAGCACCACAATACCACGACATTCCGTTAAATATTACTATTGCAAGCGTTGACAATGCTTGACAATAATAGCAACAACTAAAACCACAAAAAGCAAAACAAATGAAAATATAGAAAAAATGCAAACAAATATAAAAAAGTAAACATCGGCACATAAATTACGAACATTTATAATTTCCTAATAAGATCAAAATTATAATTAAAATAGCAACAATAACAATGGAATATATTAAACAAGGGCAACAAAACAAACAAAACAAATGCAATTCTTGTCTTTTGTCTCTATTGGGCTCAAGTTGTTTTGAATTTAAACAAATAGCCGAAACGCACATACAAATACAGCGTAAAAAGTGGAGGAACTAAATAAACAAAAACAACGAGAAAGCAACCAAAAACAACAATAATGCAATAAATCAGCATGGATAGACAAAATGCCAACCAAAAATTATATTTAGCATAGTGCGAGTACAGTACAGTTCAATGTGCATGAACACAAATAGACAACACCAAGCCACCGCACATATATGTAAATAAATATGCATACAGTGTCCAACAAAACGAATTGAATGTAAGAATGAATACAATGTGGTAGTCGCCGTAGTCTGCTAGGTAGTGTGTTGGCTTAGTAGACCTAAGGCCCGAGTTCAACCACCAGGTCAGACATCAAAAACGAAATATGAAAAAAAAGTTTCTTCGACGACTTGATCTCAGTAGATTTCTTGCAAAAACTCTGAGAGTAAATAAAATTGCCATGGAAAGCTTCTCAAAAAAATCTGTCGTTCGGAGTCGACTTTAAACTGTAGGTCCCGCTACTCATGTATAAAATTAACACACACAACATGAGTGGTGTGAGAAGCTAGGCCGTAATCCTGACTGAGGGGTTGTAATGGCCAATTATGTATGTATGTATGTATAAATACAGTTTAAAATAAATGGAAACCTTTTTTCAAAATCATTTTCAAGAAATGTTAATAAGGCGAACGGCGTATAGGCTCCGGTGATAGTTAACAGGAACAATAATATCTCTGGGAGAGGTATTAGAATTAGAGGATCTGGGGTTTCAAAATAATCACTTCTCGTTGTTCTCGGTTTTCGGTTGCCGAATTTTTCATAGATATGACAGAGTGATAGTGTAATCCCTTTCAATGCATACTCGTGGCGCAACCATTGAATTTTTGGATGAATTTTTTACATTGGGAACCTGCATGCTTAGGATTGACAATGAAATAACAGTTTCCGTCAGTTACACATCGACAAGAATAATCAATAAATTTAGAGAAGATAGCAAGCGCTGTGGAAATCTGCTCAAATACATAAGCAGTGCGCTTAGTGTCCTTATTGGACACTCACTATTGGAACTCAAGGGAGACGCATTGGTCATTGGTCATTTGGCCAAGACATCTGCAGGTGTTTAAGAGAAAAGGAAGAGGATGAGATAGAGCACAAGCATAGCATTATGTCGCAGAAGAAAGAAACACTTGATCTTACTGATCTATTGTGAATTAGCGTTGGGAGACGTCAGCAAAAGTTTTGTAAGTTTTTTAGCATTCATTTGATACTATTATTGATCATTTCCATTGAGACTTTCGAATAATCATCCTTATTGATTTTTTTATATTTTGTTCTTCTCTACAGATTTTCTTTGCTTCACGTGACGTCATCTCTACCACAGTGGCCGTGCTTACAGGTCATTGCGTTATGGGTAGACACGCGGAGAGAATGAGGCTCCCATTTAACGACTTCTGCCGTGGGTGCAGATCCTCTGAGGAAGAGGAGACTGTTATCCACTTTCTTTGTCAATGCCCATATCTTGCGAGTTGCAGATATAGGTTATTTGGCTCTCCATTTCTTGTCAGCTTGACGGAGCTATCATCTATTGATATCAAGGATATAGCTTCGTTCATCAAACTTTCTGGCTGGTTTTCCAGTGTAGGGTAGCCGTGCTTTTGATGTGCAGCCCTTGCCCTGCCCAACTTCTTCCTCTTCCCTGATTTTGGTCAGTACAGGGACTACGTTCCCCATGGCATCACAACGGGCCGCTATGCGTGCTCAAGTGAGCTTTGTGATATCAGAGCTACCACTCCAACCTAACCTAACCTAACATAAGCAGCGCACTTAGTGTCCTTATTAAACTCATTGCTGTATACAGAGTATACACAGCTCAAGGGAGGCGCATTGGTCTTGGTCATTCCGCCAAGACATCTGTAGGTGTTTAAGAAATAATGAAGACGATGGGACTGTCGCAGAAGAAAGAAACACTTCATCTTACTGATCTATTGTGAAGCTTCAGCAGAAATTTTGTAAGTTTTTTAGCATTCATTTGATACTATTATTGATCATTACCACTGAGACTTTCGAACAATCATCCTTATTGACAATAAGGATTCTCTCTAGACTTCAACCAATTCCATATCGATTGATTTTCTTATTTTGTTCTTCTCTATACATGAAAATTTATTCTCTAAGTTGAGGTTACGGCACACAATTAGGGGATGTGAAGACCAACTCTTTCGCCACAGAAGTCAGGACCAATGTTTAAAATGTATCCTTGTTCTTCACCCTTGACAACCAATGCTTTACAGCAAATCAAGTGTACTTTGGATAGGTTCTAGGTTCAAATATTCAGAAGAAGTCTCTTTCGTAGTGTATTGCCTTAATAAATGAGAAATTGTGAGAGAAAATTGCGATTGAAAAAGTTTCTTAAATCTGTTGTTAACACCCAAAGTTAAATATAAGTTCTACTATAAAGCCAGCAGTTTAAAATAATATTTGTTTAACAACTTTTGTTCTACACTGTACCCACACACATACTAATATACATATATTCCTATAATTCCTATAATACAATATTATTTAAATGAGTTCATGTGTGTAAATAATAACAAAACTAAAAAGAGAACAAAAAGATACGAGAGGAACATAGAGAGCGAGCTCAGTGTCAGTGACACACTCTGAATACACATACTAAATTGAGGTCTTTACGGACTTAAAGGGATACGAGAGTGTGTGTGTGTGTGCGATAGAGAGAGAGAAGAATGTGGCATAAAGTTTTGTGTACCTAATAAAACTTATATTGAGCACACATACACACACGCACACACGATATATTGTAGTCGAACTCGGTGTTTTATTGCTGTTGCGGTCGTTGCGTTATAACTGTTCTTTTGGGAAAGAGATAAATAAATTCAAAGAGAACATCATATTTAGAGTATAAATAGTATACAACGATAATAATTTTAAATAAATTTTCATAAATTTCGTAAATAATTTTCTATAAAGGCTTACGTATGTATTAGTGAATGCACAAGCATTTGTTTAAGAGATTGTATGGGTATAAGTATTTTCCTAAATACAGTTACAAAGCTATTCTTTTCTCTGTAGGTACACACATGTATGCATATGGTTGCAATACAATAAATGCATTCAAATGCATTGACATGAACGAATAGGCCACTATTGTATGGTTGCAGTTTTAAGGAATACATACATGTGTATGGATAAGTCTATAATGATATATTGTGTATTCAAACGTACGTATGTGTGTGTGTGCATATGTATCGAAGAGAGGGAGAAACAGTGTGTTTGTTAGTATTTGCATTTGTTTAGGTGTACTCTCGTGAAAATATTGTGATATTTCTTATTGTTCAGTTTTAGCCACCTGCTAAGTTTGACATTCACTTTAGATTGGTTCAGATAAATATTAAATTTATTTACAACAAATGTAGCAAGTAAATGAGTTAAAATGAATTACTGCTGTACGTTGGACAGTATGATATAATTAACAGACACACTATACGGTAATGAGGACTACTTTGGGGAAAGTATATGTTGCTGTTATTCATATGAAGTGTAAGTCAGTCGAATTTTAGAGAAGAATATGGAAACTTTCTTGCCTAAGTAATTGCATTTATTGAAATTCTGTTGGTGTTAGCAGCCATTTCATTAGTTTTATATCGAATGCTTTTAAAGATTTTACCAAAGTGTACTAACACAAGAGTTCAGTTAAGGTCAAGAGATGTTGCAAGATTTCTTTAAATTTTAGTTGTTATTAATCCTAAGCGCCTTGTCTGCGTCTTCTTTTTTAACATCAAATTTGTTATTCAAATACTTACATACATACGTACAAACATAATTGGTCTTTATAACTCTTCAGTTAGTACTACGACCTAGCTTCTCACACCACTCATGTTGTGTGCGAACGACTCCGAACGACAGAATTTTAAAAAGAAATCAAACAATTGAGAATTTTTGCAGGAATCTGCTGAGAGGAAGTAGCTGAAAAAATATTTTTTCGTTTTTTTTAAGATATCTGGCCTCTGGTCTAATAAACCCACACACTACCTACCAGACTATGGCGACAACAATTGATAGCATACAGGTGAAACGCTTTAGCAAACGGGATGAGAAGGCTATATCTACATGGTCCTCGAATGGGGTTTAATAAAGAGAATCTATTTCAATGCTTGGAAAACTGGACCTAAAGGAGAAGCTTACCGGTAAGCTGCCAGCTTCTATAGAATTGTATTCTATTAGTGTCGAGTTTTGTTTTGTTTCTAGATGTATATGGCCTGCTGTGAACAATAGGACAACAGGTTGGCTGCTGGGCTTGGATAAGGCCAGCTTAAGGTTGGTTGTCGGTTATATCACGGGGCACTGCGAGATTAGGTCGCTGACGGGGATCTAGAACAGATCCCACCCAGACTATAGCAGGGTATGTTGCGATGAGGAGGAGTTGGAAACTGTAGAGCACCTCCTCTGTAACTGCCCTTGGCAGGGGCTCCTTTGTCGGTTTGAATTCTGTGTCGAGAGCCGACATCAAGGCTCTTAACAGATTCATTAGTAGCTTGAGCTGGTTGAGAAGTGCTACGGCTTCATCAGTGTAGTCGCCCTCTCCCTCTTTTTGTTGTGTCTCATCTATGTAATTTCTTCACTTCCCATTCGCCCCTTTCCTACATCCTCTCCTTTTTATCCTATTCCCTCTATTATCGTTCCCTCTTTAAGGACGTTGTACAATAGATCAATTCGACCTCCGGGTACTGTACTTGTTTTAATTAACAAGTACACGTCCTCTGACCTAACCTAACCTAACCTATTGTCAAGGATCTTATATATGTACCTTACAAATCCAAATTGGCATCTTATTTGCTTACTTTTGACGAAAAACTTGAATAAATTGAAGACGCGTTTGAGACAAGCATAATATTGTTATCAGTTTATTCATTTATTGGTTCTGGCAAGGCAGTTGCTAACACTATCTTTCCTGTTGAAATGTTACTTGTTCAGTGAATAGCTTGCCATTTACGAATATAAATCATTTAGCAATCGAGAAATGCATAAAAATAGTTAACACATCTACAAAAGTAGTGATTGCAACGTGTGTACTTTGAGGAGGATACACACAACACAGTGTTTGCTCGAGCATTAAGCACTCAATGCAAGATATTTCGTACAAAATTTTCTTCCGTGAACAAGTTCATTTCCTACTTGGTCTACAAGAAAATTTGTCACAAGTGGATCTCGAAGAACTCAAGGGTAATAGTGGAAACGCTTCTGCATTCGGAAGAATTGATTCTGACGTTCTCATTATGGTCTGAAGGTGCCATTTGAGCATATATTTTCGAAAATTACAATAAAGAATGAATATCATAGATTCAGGCAGCTATGACCGCATGATAACTAATTTTTTTTTGACCGGCAATTGAAGACTATGAACTGAAAGGCATGTGGTTTCAATAACACAATTCCACAAGCCATAAAGCATGATCGATTTTGGCTTTATTGTAAGAGAAGTTTCCAGTACCAGTAAATTCGCATTTTGGCAAGAACAATTAGCCACCAAAATTGTGATATTTTACGCTTTTAGACTTATTTCATGGGGCTATGTAAAAAATCGTGACTACAGGGATAATTCTCAAAGGCAAGAACATACGAAAACCTATATTCGCCATGTTATCGCGAAGACACTGCCAGGTATGAGCGAAAAGCTAACCGAAAACTATTTCGAAAAAATCGTTTGCTGCATCTGTGCTGCAGATTTTAGTCCTTAGATAAACATCTTAAAATTAATTTGTATTAACTGTAAATCGAACAACATAACCTGTTAAAGCTTTCCAATATGTGTAGGGTACCCAATGACACATGCACAATAAGCGGTTTGTTGTTGTTGTAGTGTCTAATGAAATCATGTGGTGCAACCTTAAAATTTACTTGCAACAACTAAAACTTATAGGTGAACTGGATGACAGTTTGACAGTAACTAAAATGTACCAAAAAAGCAATAACAACAAAAACAAAATAAATTAAAACAGTAGCAAATACCAACAACACTGATTAGAGAAGAGAAGCACTATTAAAACGTGTACCATATATGTACATACATACATACGTATGTAGACATCTATATGGATTGTGTTTAGTGTCATTGACAGTAATTTTCTCTTTTTTTTCTGTTTTTTGTTTAATAAAGGTAAGCAAATATATTTTGATTAATACGAACAACAACAACAATAATAATAACAACAACATTTAAATAAATTATTTTCCAAAGAACTGAATGTTGAAACAGTTCACAGTAATTTGAATGCGGAAGTTCATTGGACCAAATCACTGGTTGCGTTGATAAGGCCCTTCCTTGCCTTTGGAAGTTTTGTTTAAAATTGTTAAAAGCTCTGGAATTAATACTAAGTATTGCATGCGAATAGAATATTTTATTCAAGAGAAATTAATTAAAAATTCTTTTATGCAAATTTTATTATGCGTTTGAGAGAGTTTATATTGAATTTTGTAGGCGGAAACTGGAAAATGTGTTGGCTGATGTAAAATCAAATCATTTCAACTCTATCGGCAGATTTAGAAATAAAATGGAGATACTGAAGCATTATTCTTTGGAAGCAAAATATTTGTTTGTATTCATCATAGTACAGAAACAAGCGAACATTCTGGGCACCCGGTTATAGTCTACTACTACACTATCGTGGATGAAAATTACAAGAGATTGTGGGAGCTAAAGGTTTTTCACTTTATTCTATGGTTCCAAACTTTTATGGCCACTTGGGTATGAGAAGTATTTCTCAAGATCAGTGTGGCGTGTTTGCCCACAATTAAATACAAACGCAAATCGCATGACAATTCCTTCAGATTGTTAGGCATCTCGCCACAACAAACCGTTGGTTTACCACAACTTTCCGTAAATCAAACAGCTGTTAAAATCGTGGGTGAATCAGTTCAAGTAGAGCTGTATGGATTTGTTAGCCACTAAAGTCGAGGAACCGTTTTTTCAAATACACTTGATGTAATCCTCATTGAAGAACTTTAAAAAGGTTGAACAATCAATGGCGAATGTCATACCAACACACTGAGTGATTCGAAAAAAAAAAAACGATCAAATTCAATAGAAAGGTGCACACAGCTCCAATACAAAAAAATTTCAGTTCAACTTCTGTTTCTTACAAGTTAACCCCTCTTTCCTTTCTCTTCTGTAACTATCTTTCTGGTATTCGAACACATTGAGCTGGTACCCCCTAATATAGCTTCTGAAATCGCCGTAGTCTAGTAGGTAGTGTGTTGGCTTATTAGACACAAAGCCAGGGTTCAAATCCCAGGCCAGATATCAAAACGAAATACAAAAAGTATTTCTTCGACGACTTCCTCTCAGCTGATTTCTGGCAAAAACTCTGAGAGTAAATAAAAAATTGTCATGAAAAGTTTCTCAAAAATCTGTCGTTCGGAGTCAACTTTAAACTGTATGTCCCGCCACTCATGTATAAAATTAACACACACAACTGTGGTGTGAGAAACTAGGTGGTAATGACCAATTATGTATGTATGTTATGTATAGCTTTTGTCCATGAGTTTGAGTATAAGGTTAGAGAAATGAAATCTCCATGCAGAGTAATCGGAAGCACTAGAAAGGATGGAATTCGAAACAACGTAAAAAACACTCTCAAGGTCTCAGCTCTATGTTAACGAAATAGGAAATTGCCAGCTAAGACGGTGTGATGGCATGATTGACGAGAGGTCATGGTTCAAACCCCAGGTCAGATATCTTCAACAAAACGAAATTTGAAGAAATATTTCTTTGACAACTTCCTCAGATGTCTGTCAATACCCTAAGCGTAAATAAAACTGAAAAATTCCTCTAAAATCTATTGCTCGGAGTCGACTTTAAACTGTAGGTCCCTCCACCCATGTTTAAAATTAAGACACACAACATAAGTGGTGTAAGAAACTGGATTGTAATTCTGACTGATCTAACAAACATGCAGAAGCTTTGGGAATTCGAAAAATTTTCACAAGGGTATGGTATCTAAAGATGATTTCTTTAAACAAAAATATTGAGTGTAGCCACTAATTAAATTATTTTTTAATATTTAAACATGCTCATTAATTAATTTATGCTTAGGTATTGCAATTACTTTCCATTTTAATTTAAATTCTTTTTTGTTTGTCAAAAACCAACAACATAATTAAATTTGATATACAATTTTTTGCATTATTTTAATTTGTTTAAATGTCATATTGTTTGAAAAAAAAAATTTAATATTTAAATATGTTTACCAGTCCAAAACACATGTATGCACATCATCAGTACACAAACACCTAAAATAGTAGCCCAAAATACTTGTCATTCATGCGCTTGAATCTGATGATGTGCTTTCGAATCAATAAAAAACTCATTCATCAACATAATCCAACAAATTACTGGAACATAACTTGATTTATCCGGTAATTTGTATTTGTTTTGTTTTTTTTTCAATAACAACAACAATGTATAAACTAAGCAATAGATAAACTCATAGATAGACAGACAGACATACTTTCTTTATATATTATATAAGTGCATATGTACGTATACATATGTGTGTGTGTGTTTGTGATTTGACTAAATGTCAAAGTTATCTGCTTCAATGGAAACGAATTATTTGTATGACTTGATGTTCATATGATTCGTAGAAACATAAGACACTGACTGGCATCCAAAAGAAAACCACCACCCAAGCATGTTTGCAAAAATTTTCAATTCCAGCCATACAGAGATGCTAGAGTAAGAAAATTCTAAATGTGTAGGTATGGTCGATGCTAAATGGATAAATAAGACCCTCTATAAACAAATAATATGTAATTAGAATGGCATTTGACCGTGAAATTTTTATTTTTTGTTGTTGTTGCTTTTTCCGTTTTTTTTTTCAACAAACACATGCTGCTGCTTGCTATTTGTACTACTACTGGTATGTTTCTCCTTTGGATTGTAGGGGTATACGTACTCATGCTGTTATAAACACTGATTTACAGCATATTTCATATGTTTCTTTAAATGTGTAAATAATTTTATTTAAAAATTATTTTAATTTGTAAATAATGTTGACTTTTGGTGATTTCCAATGCCAATAAAAAATGGAAAAAAATATTTTTTTGCAAGAAATTTGCATATCACTATGTGGGTGAGAATTCGCAGAAAATTCCTTTCCAAAATATATAAAAAAAATACACAATAAATTACAAGAAAACATTAGAATATTACCTTAGACTTGACAGTTATTATTAGATAATCTACACTGTATTGCATTTATTTAATTTTGCAACATGTAAAGCAACCTTAGAAAATCACATTTTAAATTTACTAAGAAGATAATTTCATCTCCTACTTGGTGTGACTTAATTCCATATTTCTCCTTAGTGTTCGTAGGCTAGAATTGCCTTAAAATAAATTAAATATGTACATACATACATATGTAGGTATGAAGTGTTAAATCATCTACGTTTCATATATACACATGTATGTTATAAAATATGACTAAAGTCTGTAATTATAGACAAGCAATTCAATTTCAAACCTTTCAGAAAGGTAAAGAAATTCTCATCATAATTTTCGAATTTAAAAACTTTAGCGGCTTCAGTCGTCTGCAGGCGATGATACCAACAAAAAATATCATAGAAAGGCCAAGTAATGTCTTGAGAGAAAGTACTATTCAGTTACCAACGTTCATCATCAGCAAATCCCATATAAAACAGAGGCTTTCGAACTTTGACGGCCATCTTGTTGAAGCTAGATATGCCAGAATAGTTGTCTGTTAATCACCATGGACGGATAAATCATGCAACAATACGTGCAAACAAAAAATCATAACGAAACTCGTCCTTCGCCAATCTTCAGCTATAAACAGCATGAGGAACCAAATTCGAATTTGGTATGATATGAAGGTCCAGGAAAGACCAATACATACGTATATAATTGGTTATTAAAACCCTTCCGGCAGGATTACTGCCTAGATTCTTACACCACTTATGTTGTGTGTGTTAATTTTATATAGTGGCAAGACCAACAACTGCAAGTCGATTCCGAACGACAGATTTTTGAAAAACTTTTCATGGCAAATTTTTTATTTACTCTCAGAGTGTTTGCCACAAATCTGCTGAGAGAAAATCGCCGATGAAATATTTTTTTATATTTCGTTTCGTTTGGGATGTCTAAGGTTTGAACCGTGGCCTCATGTATATTAAGCCATTACACTACCTACTAGACTACGTTGATCTACTAATCCAATGCCTGCCGAAAAAGTAACTTTTTGTTATAGATTTTGAGCTAACGACGTCCATATTTATTTGAAAATAACATTTGTCAGGCCATCAAAGTCAAATATAAAACGGCAAATATAAAACGATAATTACCAATCTTTTCGGCCTAAACTGGCTGATCTGGACACCAACGACATGTAGTTCCAACAACATGGCACTAAGTGCCACACACTTCATGCCACACTGGATATTTTGCACGAGTGATTTGAGGACATGGTCATTTCACGCAAAGATGATGTGAATTAGCCACCGTTAAACTCTTTCTTTAGGGAATTTTTTTTAGTCGCATGTGTATGCAAAATATTAGGTATTTTGCACAGCGATCCTCAAAGCCAACATAATCATAAAAAGACTTATAAAATATTGAACATTTCGGATGAGCCACACAACCAGTAAAGCTGTGATAGACTTTTGAACGACTTTATATCCCGCACACATTCTGGCATTAAGAGGTCTTCTTTCAAAACTATAATAAATGTCGACGCCATTCATTTTGTTTTATGCATTTATAAAGGGTCTTTTATTAAGCGCTTTCTATCTCTAAATTGAAATTTTTCTATGAAAGTTTGGTTCAGTTGCTAAGTGCTCAAGATTCCATTTAGCGAACACCCGTCTTTGCCTATGCTCGCTTATTTCTCTTAATTCCAGTGTCAGCTAAATTTTGTGTAGGTGCATACCAGAGATCAGCAATGAATAGTTTTTTCGCTACTCATAAGTACTCATGAAATTTTGAGTATGTATGAGTCAACAATATTGAAATTCAACTGCTCTGATTCATGCGTACTCACTACAACGTTGATTTATAAGTACATGTTGAAATAAGTATGCGTACAACGTTAACATCAAACTCTTAACATTCGAAATATGTTTGATTCAAACGCCAACACATTCAGATTCATAAATTTAGAAAACTACTTATAATACTCATAAATGATTCGAGTGATTCGAAAAAAAGAAAGAAAAATGCAAAGACAGCAAGCAAAGCAAACACACAGCCTTCCTACGCGAATCATTTTTATTTTGTGATTCTTGTAAATGTTGAGTAGAGGAGAGTCGAAATCAACAATATTATACGTATTGTTAAGTATTAGTACGATGAGTACTTCAGACTTTCAATATGAGTAGTATGATATGATATTAAAATAAGTATGAATACGTATAAGTATCAGAAATTATGAGTATGATTCGAATCTACTCATCGTTTTAAATACTCATTGCTGATCTCTGGTGCACACCCAAGACGTGACGAATATTCTTGTAGCTTGCGAAAAGCCGACAGTGAGAAATAGTTTGCCTCGGATATACTGTACACTTGCACGTCAAGCGGCTATGTTTTCAGCAGATACTATTATGTTTATCGGAAGATACTATACGGTATTAGTCAATCGTTTATTGAATCGGTGGATTTGCATTCAGCCGCACTACTCATGGTGATTTGGTAAAACAGATCAGATAATTGACAACTAATTGGACAGATGTAGTTTCAAGAAAATGGCTGCTATCAGCTGTCAAATTGAGAAAGTCCCTGTTGAAGCACCCGATATACTTTTCAAATGAGGATTAAAAATCATACATAATTGGTCATTACAACCCTTCAGTCATTATTACGACTTAGTTTCTCACACCACACAGTTTAAAGTCGACTCTGAAGGACAGATTTTTTTTGAGAAACTTTTCATGGCAATTTTTCTTTACTCTCAGAGTTTTTGCCAGAAATTTGCTGAGAGGAAGTCGCCGAAGAAATAATTTTTGTATTTTGTTGTGATGTCTGGCCTGAAGCTCAAACCCTGGCTTTACCCAACACACTAGCTACTAGACTACGGCAATCAAAAATCAAATCCCCAAAATGAACAATATTGTGTTAAATGTAATACTTACGCTTCCATATATTTCATTACTTTAATAATAATCTCGAAATAATTCTTTAAAATTAAACGTTTCTCATTCCCACAATTATTAAAAATAAATGACGACGGTAGTCGTAGAAGTAGAAAACCGCGCACACACATACGTATCACATTGTAATGATTGTCTACACATTTCAGTAGACAGCCAAATATGCCACCTACTGAACGAAATAATGCATGAACAAATGAAATAACGATTCGATTCAATAAATGAGCGAATGACAGACTAAATGATTGAAAAAGCAATCGAACAAATTAAACCGATACGATACGGTGATGAAATTAAGGAAACAATAAAAACAACAAAAATGTTATTTTCAATAAATGAAATGAAAGAAGATGATGATGCCGTTTGCAAGGTGAACGAATGAATGATTGAAATAAAAAGTGGAGTGATGGGATGATGAAATGAAACAATTGTGAGATAAATAATGTGTCAATAATTTGGTTAAAATAATGAGAAAAAAATTTTAAATTAAATTAAAAAAAAAATACATCCAACAATTGTTTGTTTTCTTTTGTATTGAACTTTCATGCACAGTAGAACGACAAAGTATTACTCTGCACCATAATGCATTCCAGTAGCAGTGATTTTATATGAACGATTTGTCCAACTTAGCTTCCTTCAGCACCCATGTGGTGTATGTTAATTTTATCAATGAGTGGTGGGACCTACAGTTTAAAGCCGACTCTAAACGATAGATTTTTGAGAACTTTTTCATGGCAGGTTTATTCACTCTCAGAGTTTTTTGACAGAAGTCTGCTGAGAGGAAGATGCCGAAGAAATATTTTTTCGAGACAAATGTGGACCTCATGTTGTAGGAGCTGTTGGAAATTCTTTAGGGATTGAACATACATACATATATACATAATTGACCAGCAGTTTAACGTCGACTCCGAACGACAGATGGCAATTTGATTTACTCTCAGAGTTTTTGTCAGAAGACTGCTGAGAGGAAGTCGCCGAAGATATATTTTAAAGAGACATATGTGCACCCCATGTTGCAGTATCCGTTGAAAATACTTTGGGGATTGAACACCTTTTTATATCCAACAAATCACGCAATTTGCCATGAGGATTGAAATGACTTCCTAGTCTTTCAGATGAGCTTGCGAAAACGGTGTTAGAGTGGACGCTTCAAATGGCCCTGAAATCAAATCCGCGTGGAAGGAAAAACCGATGTAGACATGGCAAGAAGCTGATTAAACGAAAAAGTGTCTGTTGAAGCCGCCGTAGTCTAGTAGGTAATGTGTTGGCTTATTAGACGTAAAGCCAGGGTTCGAGCCCCAGGCTAGATATCAAAACAAAATACAAAAAGTATTTCTTCGGCGACTTTCTCTCAGCAGATTTCTGGGTAAAACTCTGAGAGTAAATAAAATTGTCATGAAAAGTTTCTCAAAAATCTGTCGTTCGGAGTCGACTTTAAACTGTAGGTCTCGCCCACTCTTGTATAAAATTAGCACACAACATAATTGGTGTGAGAAACTAGGTCGTAATCCTGACTGAATGCTTGTAATGACCAATTATGTATGTATGTATGTTTCTGTTGATAGGTAAGTAAGCTGGACCCAACTCAGCCTAAGCAATTAATAATAAACGACAGACTAATCAGTTCCGTTTAATTTGTAAATTGTAACTTCGAGTTGATTGGTACAAGCAAGAGTGTAGAGTATAAGGCCATTGCAAAAATCAACATCTTCTTCGCTGAAGCACAATCCATAAACACATGTATGTGTACTCGCACATACGCATTAATAAATAGAAACAAATACGAGTGATTGAACACAGAGACGTATTGTATGTTGTATATACATACATACATATGTACACAAGTTGTTATAAACACAAATACATGGGAGAGTGGGAATAAAATGATTGTCATTAAACAAAAATTGCAAAAACAAAATAATTGACAGTTACTGCTGTGATATGACAGTGACATAAGCATACTAATACACAGCCAGCCACTCATACATACACTCACAATCACAGCTGCATTCGCTAGGTATGTATGTATGTAAAGGAACAAGCAAATAGCCTGCTATACAACGCGAGCTTTTCTCTTCCGTAAGCTGACTCACAGGCCATGCATACACTCTCACAACAGAGACACAGGAGGCACTGCAGTGTTTATTGACTGGCTGGATTTTTTATTTTTTATTGTTTACTAGAGAATGCGTATATGATTGCATACGTATGTATGTGTTTGTGTATAAGTGTATTTATTTATATCTGTTTTGTAGTGTTTGTATGTATTTGTTTATTTCCTCTTTATGTGTGTATAAGTGCATGTGTATTTTGTTTTTGTTGTTGCTGTTGCTGCTGTTGTTGTTGTATTCTACTTATTTGTATTGTAATTTATTCAGTTGTTGTTGAAATCAATTACAGCCGGGTTCAATCGAATTGAATTGAATGGCATTTTTGTTGACAACTGTTTATTTTATTTGTAAATATAATGCAATTTTATTTAAAAATCAACTTTAATTAAATTTTATTCAAAAAAATATCTATAAATGCATGAACATACATACATTCATACTCCCCTGATATCACCAATGTATAGAATGTATAAAATGAATGAATTAATGAATGTATGAATGAAAAATATATAACAATACAACGAAAGTGTTATAAATCATACAACAAATCATTTTGGTTGTTCAGAATAATAGAAACGTTTAGGAAATTAGGAAAAAAACGAAAAAAAACTTTAAAAACACTTTAAATTTTAAACGATGAATAATCATACACGGACAATTGAATTTAATGGCTTAAGGTGACCATATAGCAATGTATGGTTTAATTCTATGACTCATATTATTTTAGTTCAATGATTTTTTAGTAGGAATATACAAACAAGATTTTATTCCTATTTCAATGATCGCTGTAAAAGCATCCTTGTGAGTAAACTTGTTAACAAAAGAATAAAAGTATGACAGCAGGCAGGCAAGTTGCGGCACAAACTAGTCACACTGGAGTCCTTCACTGCATAATCAATAAGCTGGTGAAAGAGTTAACTGTGCCTAAGAAATGATGTAATAAACACGGTGACAATAAAATAAATTCAAATTGTTGTCCAGAGTGAATAATATTCAATAATGTTTTAGTCCCCGTAGTCTAATAGGGAATGTGTTAGCGTCTTAGACGTAAAGCCCGGGTTCGTGTCCCAGGTCAGGTATCAAAACGAAATATGAAAAAAAATATTTCGTCAGCGAATGAATCTTAGCAGATTTCTGCCAAAAACTCTGAGAGTAAATAAAATTACCATCAAAAAGTTTCTCAAAAATCTGTCGTTCGAAGTCGACTTTAAACTGTAGGTTCCGCCACACACGTATAATATAAACGCACACAACATGAGTGGTGTGAGAAACTAGGCCGTAATCCTGATTGAAGAGTTGTAATGGACAATTATGTATGTATCAGAGTTCAGCAATGAATCATTTTTTTATTTGATGAGCCAAAACCAGTAAAGCCGTGACAGACATTTGAACGATGTTATATTCCGCACATAATGGCATTAAGAGGTCTTTCAAAAGAGTAATACATATCGACGACATTCACTTTATTTTTATATATTTGTAAAGGGTCTTTCATTAAGCGCTTCCTATCTTTAAATTAAAATTTTTCAATGAAAGTTTGGTTCAGTTGCCAAGTGGTCCTGAGTCCATTTAGCGAATGCCTATGCTCGCTTACTTTCCTTAATACCAGTGTTAGTTAAATTTTGTGTAAGATCAGAAATTAATCGTTTTTTCGCTACTCATAAGTAATCATGAAATTTTAAGCAATGAATCGTTTTTTTTGCTATTCATAAGTACTTCCTACAACACTGATTTATTGATTAAGTACAGATTGCAATGAGTATGAGTACAACGTTGACATCAAACTCATAACATTCGAAATATGTTTGATACATACGTCTACTCATTCAGATTCATAAATTTAGAAAAATACTTATAATACTCCTAAATGATTCGAGTGACTTGAATCATTCACCAAAATTTACAGTCTTAGTTGTTGTAGCATTTACAAAAAAGAAGAAAGGAAAAAACAAAGACAACAAGCAAAGCAAACACACAACCTTCTAGGAGAGTCGAAATCAACAACATCATACGTATTGTTAAGTATAAGTACGATGAGTACTTCAAACTTTGAATATGAGTAGTATGAGTATGATATTAAAATAAGTATGAATACGTATGAGTACTTCAAACTTTGAATATGAGTAGTATGAGTATGATATTAAAATAAGTATGAATGCGTATAACTATCAGAAATTATGAGTACTCATCTTTTTTAACACTCATTGTTGATCTCTGGTATGCATGTAATATTTTAAACTGGAGAAATATGCAACTATCGAATACAACTACTTGTACAATCAGCCTATCTACAGCTAAAATCGCCAGGATAATAAATACCTTGCCATTTATAACATTTCAAATCGGTGCCCAACAACTTGTTCTCTTTGCACTAAATTCTGTGAAAGGCACGACAAAATCCAAGACAGCATTATTGATTAAAGCTTAAAGGAAAGAAAACGCGAGTATCCACTCTACTAAGCCTTTTAAGCAATGAAAGTGAACATGACATTAGGAAGTGACTTCCTACTGTCATAGAACTGAGAAAAAAAGGCTTGAGTAACTCAGTTATCTATGGATTTTAGTGGAACAGTTGGTAGACTTCGTTCCAACTCCGATTTATGACACCCAAAATATATTGCAATAGATTATACACACATTCAAGTTCTATATAAGCTTCGAAGTGCTTCATGAAAATCGTCTGAACGATCAAATAAATGTGTCAGTTGGTGTGCGGCAATGGCGCGCAATATCACAACTTTTGTTCAACGTTGTTGTATACTGCTACAAACATCTATTATACGGTGGCTGTAGGGATTCGTTAGAAGCGGGCATTGGCCGCAAAGCGCGTGAAATATGAGGACATTTTTAAAATTCACAGGTAAATGATGAAAGTTTAAACTGTTTAGAAAACAGTTTGCCGCACTCAATTTATTGTTCAAACCTTGCCCTACCCGAACAATACTTTATTTACTCGATATATTTGGAATTATTTATTCGTTTGAAAGACCTACTTTTGTTCTCTAAGTGTGGAATATAAAATCGTTTAAATGTATGCCAATACTTCTGTGGGTGGAGCGCATACGAAATGTTCAATCTTTCATTTCTCTGATGCATAAATGAGACTGACTTGATCGAAGTCATGTGTTTGGGATTAATTCGCATACACATGCGACTTAAGAAAACCTGACAACAAAGTCTAACAGGATTAAATCGCACGATCTCGGTGACCTGTTTATATCACCCCTCAGCGAGGTGACCATATCCTTAAATCACTGGCACAAAATATCAAAATGGTGTGAGCTATGTGGCACATAGCACCGTTCCGTTGAAATAATTTATTGTTGCTGTCCTGATCATTAAAATTCAAGCCCCAAAAAAGTTGATAATTATCGACGTATAATACTCGCCGTTGACGGTGATGGTCTGATTAACTTCGTTCTCAAAGAAATATTGACCGCCTGTTTAAAATCCCAGATAAGCAGTGAATTTTTCGGGATTCTCCCTCCCAAATTTGTTTGTTCACGTGTCCATTCATACAGAAATGGGTCTCACGCCTGAAGATTATTTTTCGATGAAAATTACGGTCAGAAAAGAACAGAAACAATTCAGTTTGCTTGTCTTGAGTGAAGTTGCCGTAGTCTAATAGGTAGTGTGTTGGCTTATTAGACGAAAAGCCAGTGTTCGAGCTTCAGGGCAGACATCAAGACAAAATACAAAAAGTATTTCTTCGGCGACTACCTCTCAGCAGATTTCTGGCAAAAACTTTGAGAGTAAATAAAGTTTCTCAAAAATCTGTCGTTCGGAGTCGACTTTAAACTGTAGGTCCCACCACTCATGTATAAAATTAACACACACAACATAAGTGGTGTGAGAAACTAGGACGTTGTACAATGGATCAATTCGACCTCCGGGTACTGTACTTGTCTTAATTGACAAGTACACGTCCCCTAACCTAACCTAACCTTGTTTGTCTTGTTGAATGCTAAATACCGACTACTATTTTGACAGACGTGGCTTTAACAAGATGACCGTTATGAATAGTCAATTAGTTTTTTGGCTTTAGAAAGCGGGGGGATCATTTGGTGCATAATTTATATTCTGCCAGAATGATGGTGGCATTTACTTTAGTAAATATTTATCAATTAGTCGCTGTTGTCTAGTAAGTAGTGTGTTGGTTTATTAGGCGTAAGGCCAGGGTTCAAACCCCAGGTCAGAAACGAAAATATGAAGAAAATATTTATTCGGCGATTTCCTCTCAGCAGATTTCTGGCAAAAACTGTGGAAGTAATTGAAATTGCCACGAAAAGTTTCTCAAAAATCTCTTGTTCGGAGTCGACTTTAAACTATAGGTCCCTCTACTCATTTATAAAATAAAATTAACACACACAACATGAGTGGTGTGAGAAGCTAGGTCGTAGTCCTGACTGAAGGATTATAATCAACAATTTTGTATGAGTGAACATAATGTTAGGGATAGAAAATCTAAACAGACACTTTCAGCATCTATTGGAAAATATGAACCAAGAGTTGTAACATAAATTACTGTCGGTACCCTTTCAAGATTGACTTAAGTCATTAATACAAGACTATATGTATATGTGCAATGTCGGGTCAAGTGACCCAATTTTTAAAATCGATGTCTTCCAATTTGCACCAAGGTTAGTACTATTGGATAGTACAGTCAAGAACTGCCGGAGTTAGAGGGGGTCAAAGTTGGACATTTTGGTCATACATGGTTTTTTTAAAATGTGTGTAACTTTTCACCTATTGGTCCTAGCAAAAATTTTTCAAAGGATATTAAATAGCTATTTTTTCAATCTTTCCAAAAATAAATTTTTTCATTTTTTAATTATTTTTATTTTTTTAAATTATTTTTTTTAATTTTTTTTTTCAAAATGGGCCTTTTTTTTGCTCAAAAGAAAGCTTATACAATTTCCTTAAGGCGTTTATAATCGCTAATGGGATGTGCGAGTGGGATATCTATCCAAAAAATTAATTTTTAACTCAAGAATAAGATTTTTCAATATTTGGCATAAAAACGTACTACCTAAATGATCGTAAAAAAGTATTTATTTTTATTAGTCAATTTAAGGCAATCACGGTAATCGTGCAAATCTTCTGAGGAATCATCTGTCAAATACTTTAAGTTGGTTTCCTCAAACATGAGTTTAACATTTTCATGGTAAATGCAAAAATTGGGTCACTTGACACGAAATTGCCCATATGTATGTGGACTTTACACATAACAAGCACATTAAATTAATTAATCGAATTAATTTTGAAACTATAATTTCATAACTCTGACTATATTTTGTTGAATTTGTCCAACTTCACAGTTGGTTGCCATTCATTATAACCCCTAACGAAAACAGTGAATTTCTTTTTTTTTTATTAATTTCAAATGAAAATCTGACCACAACACACATACACATACACACAGTCTGCATTACAAAACCATGTAATTTTATTATTCGTTCGTTATGAATTTTTGTTAAAACCTACACTTTGGATAAATAATTAACTATTAAATAAAAACACAACAACCACAACAAAAACAAGGAAAAAAGGAAAAATATTTGATAATGATGTCACTTGTTTAACATCACAAAACAAAAAAAAAATATTCATTTTGTTGTTGTTGTTGTTGTTAAAAAATTTTCATTATTAATTTTTGCTTTTGTTTTTGTTTCTCAGCTTAATTTTCTGTTTATTTTTCACTATTTTGTTCTTTTTTTCGTTCAATTTTTCAATACAATTCAATGTGAGGAGTATAAAGTGACATATCAATTGAACCAGTTTTGCACAATTAGTCAGCAATGCTGTCACTCAATGCAGTCAGAAACACTTCAACGATTATAATTAAATGAAAAACCAATTGTTCTGGAATATTTGTGCACTGCTGCATTGAACTCTTCATCATCATCAGCATCATCATCGTAATGGTGAACAGAAAATGCAACAGCAGCTTCAGCTTGAGCATCAGCATCCATTATTCGCAATTTTTAGGCGTAATTATTACGCCGTAAAATGCAAAACAAAGAAGAAAAAAAATGTAAAATAATATACAAAAAAAAAGTTGTTTTTAATTTAAAATATTTTTTTTTTGTTTTGTTTAAATGTATGCAAACAAAAAATTTTATTAAAATTAAATGCAATAATTTTCTATTTAATTAATGCCAATATACCACATACATACGAGTACATGTAGTACGTACGAATGTATTAAGGCATGTAGTGGACAATTAGTCTGTCCATTTGTTTATTCATTCTTATGGGACCTCATGCAAAGTGATAATCCATTAAGTAGCATTATATTGAGTTAAAATAATTCAGAGCTGCCATAATAATACATAAATATTTTTTTTATTAAAATTAGCACAATGAAAATAAAAAAAAAGAAAGAAAAACAAAAGTTTATCAAATAAAAAAAAAAAAAGAATTTCAATAGGAGAGTATTGCAGCTGTAACTCAAATCTACGGAATCAAAAAAGTTACCATGTATGGGTGCAAAATGTACGATTCACAGCAGATGATGTATCGTTTTCAAATGGTGTTTGTGTCTTTAATAAATAAAATGGTGTTTTGGAGGGCAAAGAATTTTCGTATTTTGTAATTAAATGAGCGGGGGTGATATGGTGCCTGACTAAAAGCCCGAGAAACATAAAATTGAAGCCCTGTAGAAGATTAAACGATCTACTTTTTTCACATACATACATAATTGGTCATTACAACCCTTCAGTCAGGATTACGACCTAGTTTCTCACACCACTTATGTTGTGTGCGTAAATTTTTATACATGAGTGGTAGGACCTACAGTTTAAAGTCGACTCCGAACGACAGATATTTGAGAAACTTTTCATGGCAATTTTATTTACTCTCAGAGTTTTTGTCAGAAATCTGCTGAGAGAAAGTCGCCGAAGAAATACTTTTTGTATTTCATTTTTGTTGAAGATATCTGCCCTGGTGTAATAAGCCAACACACTACCTACTAGACTATGGCGATTTCATTTTGCTGGTACCATCCCACATCTTAATTGCATGTGAGGATAGTATTTATTTTAATTTCTAAATAAAATTCGTTGCTATTCAAGCTAAAACATTTCTATTTCCTTCACTACTTTTGTTACTTTTCAAAGTAAAATATTTCAAATAATTCTGAATGTTTTGACCTTTATTGCAAGACTAAAACCATTAGATGCCAGTCTCTTGGCAATACATTTAATACCCCCTTAGTTGATCAAATTTCGTCTCGAAGTATTTGATACTTTCTTCTAATTTTTATTAACGGTTTCAATGTTTTAGTGTAAAAATCATGTGATGAAAATGACAAAGAAAATTTTTTCAGATTTATTTTTAAGGGAATTATTCTAAATATTATGATATTTCATATTCACCACAAATATTGTATTAAAATTCTCAAATCATTGTATTGTTATGTATTTATTAGCATATAGAAATGCTTTGAATAATAGAAAATTCGAAAAAAAACAACAAATTTAATCGAAAACTAAATAATATTGTGAAATTGTGTAGAAGTTCTATATCGAGAAATTTTTTTGACACACTTCTGACATGTGTTTTATTATCAAATTACAATAATACAACTACTACTGACTCGTTATTTATTTATTTATTAAGTTAGTAGACTTGCCATATACTATACTATACATAGCATATAAATACAATACCAGACAACAACTGATGATGGCTCCAATAGAAAATGCTACAGTTGTTGGACATCAAACTAAATTATAAAATTAAAATGAAAATAAAGTTTGAAATCAAGGAGTGTTTTAATTTCTATGGAAAACGAATTTTTAAATACCCTAACGAATGAATGGAAGTTGCCCCAGTGTGCTGGCTTATTAGATGTGAGGCCACGGCTCAAACCCCTGGTTAGTATGAAAAAATATTTTTTCGGTGACTTCCGCTCAGCAGATTTCTAGCAAAAACTCTGGGAATAAATAAAATTGCCATGAAAAGTTTCTCCGAGTCGACTTTAAACTATAGGTCCCGCCACTCACATATAAAAATAACACACACAACATAAGTGGTGTGAGAAGCTAGGTCGTAATTCTGACTGATGGGTTGTAATGACCAATTATGTATGTATGTACATATACAAAGGCGAATTCCTACTGTAGGGCATTTAAGTTGTAATGCTAAACACACCCAAATTTAGAAATGATACTGTATGTTAATGCGGTTAAGTATTTAAAGTATCATTTTATGCAAAAAAAATATAGGAAAAAAAAGAGTAAATACGACAACAACATTAAGCAAAATCATATAATTGCGGTTAGAATTTATTCAAATGAAAAAAGAATGAAAAAAAAGGAAAGCATTTGAATTAAAAATTATTGTCGAAAAGCCATTCAGCCTATTTCACAGCTCTAGATTATGTGACTACAACAATCAGTTTTAAAAACATTAAAAACTTTTTAATCGTTTTGTGATAAAAAATATTTAAACCGGAAGTAAAGTTCGTATACCGGGATTTAAAATATTCGAAGGACAGAAAATGATGATGTATTTTGAGATTTAAAGATTTAAAAAAATTTGTGGTTTTAGTAAATATTTTTTCTAGCCTTGGATTATTAAAAAAATGTGAGTTGGGTTCGTATATTCATTGTCCGTATATACACAGACCTGTAAATCAGCTATAGGGTACAATTACATACAATATTGGTCAGACAGGATTAAGACCTAGCTTGTAACACCACTTGTGTTGTGTGTGTTAATTACAGTTTAAAGTCGATTCGGAACGACAAATTTTTGAGAACCTTTTCATGGCAATTTTATTTGCTGTCAGAGTTTTTGCCAGAAATCTGCTTAGAGGAAGTCACAGAAGAAATATTTTTTCATATATCGTTTTGTTTGAGATGTCTGACCTATGGTTTGAACCGTGGTCTCACATCCTCCTACTACGGTAACTACTACAGTACAATTACCATTTACATATATTTATAGATTTATCCCTAGAATCCATGAGAAAAACTGTTCGCTATAATTGCATTAGTCTTTGATGAATAAAAACTATATTAGATTAGACATATGTTCTAACCATCCCCATACCTCCATCGTCTTTAAAAAAGTCCGCTAAAATCTTAATGGGAAACAATTACAAGTATAATTTGACTTTTATGAAGTGGCGTCTTGTATTTTTTAAAGTACTCGACTACCTAGTAATGTAATCCTGCATCATATCTAAAAAACCAAACAATTTAGACTATAGTTCGGGCGATTAAAACATTTCCATCATTATTACCGAATATGCAGCTACACTACCCTATCTATCGTACGCTGCTTTTTAGGAAAATTGTTAGAAAATCTAAAAACTTGCCTTGAGAAATGACTTGCAGTGATGTATCACTGTGTGGAAGGTCACACTTATGAAAGCATAAGCATTATTTTTTGTGTCTCAACTAATATTTGTACAGAGATCAACATACTTTTAAGACTTATTAAGCTAGATTGAGAGGTTTTAATGGGACAATCTTTTAGAGAAGACCTGGCGTCAATGGAGTACTACAAGGTTTTGTTTATGGCGTATAATTTTCTTGGCGAAAAGTGGTTCTGTTTATAACAAGATATCATAGAAAAGGAGGCAGTGTTGTGGTACCACTTGAACTATCTGAGAATTAACACAAGCGTTTCCTACTACAATCGGGGCTCCCTTAGAATCGCGCTAAAAACCATGTTGAACGTTTAATACAATAAGAGAACGACTCGATATCTAGTAACAATAACTTCATTAGACCATCGAGAAAGGGTGATTAAAGAATTCTGCATTGAACTAGATACAGACATAGGCATATAAAGTGGAAATTACTCAATACCTTCTCAATCGGTCTACAACCTTTACATACATAATTGGCCATTACAACCCTTCAGTCAGGATTACGATTTATCTTCTCAAACCACTTATGTTGTGTTTTATACATGAATAGAGGGGGACCTACAGGTTAAAGACAATTCCGAACGACAGATTTTTGAGAAACTTTTTCATGGTAATTTTATTTTTACTGTTCAGAGGAAGTTGCGGAAGAAATATTTTTCCATATTTCGTTTTGTTGGAGATGTCTGACCTGGGATTCGAACCGAGGCCTCATGTCTGATAAGCCAGCACAGTACGTACTAGACTACGGTGACTTCTATAACCTGAGAGAGGCTATTTATAGATAAGCGAGGGCACTTCGCATGCCTACTTACTAATTCATATGCTTCTTATGCAATTTAGGAAAGCAGAGTCTGGCAATAAAGTAATATTTTTCCTGAATCCAAAATTTGCTAGCAGAAGTAAGAGGTATACTTTTAATTCACATATGAATACAAGATATGTGAATTGCTATTCAGTAGGAGAGCGTTCGATCTAGCAAGAGAAAGAGACCTGGCTGAGAGAGGATAGAAACACTATTTGTTGGAGGTACCTTACTCGGGACTACTTTACATATGATAGAGTCGTGCCCAAAATTAGCTAGTCAGAGCATTTTGTCGCATAAGCGCATGTTGTTTGGCAATTAATCGAGATGGACGCCAAGCCTGCTTACAATGAGCCTTTTTTACTGCAAAGTAATAAGTTGTTAAAATATTTGGGTTTTGTAATCGAGAGGAATGCCAACCCTGCTTACAATTAGCCTTTTAGTGCACTTTTTATCGATCTACTGCATTCAACTTAATAAGTTGTTTAAAAGCATCCCAAATACAAAGTTTATTCAAAAGTAATTAAGGATTTTCTGATTGAAACTTGTTTACACTTTACAAAAAGTGCTCCAAAAAAACTTACTTTACAAACAAATTTTTCCAGTATTTTTTTTTAATTATTGAAACGTATTTGTAGTTCAAATTATATGCAACTATAATATATACTTATATTATATATATTTTTTTTAATATCGTAACTAATACTCACATCTTTGCTCCAGTGCACCACATACGGTATGGGCGAATCATATGGGAAATCAATATAACAATTAAAGACGGCATATGAGCCAACTTTTGCCTCCATATTGGTTGTTTTCTGGCGGTCTTGACGTGCACCTGACACACAGGATACACTAATTAAAATTAAAAACGACGACAATAACAATAACAATGCAAAATATCTACAAATGCTGTTATTGTCATTGTGATGGTAGAATATTATCGTTTTACGTTTCATTTTTAGTTTTTTTTTTATTTCAAATGAAAAAATTTTGCTCTCCTGCTGTTCTTTGGCTGCAGTTTAAATTAGAATTTTATTTTTGTTTTTTGTTTTTTATTTTTTATTTTTTTAAATATACTTAGAGTATGTATGTATGTATAGTATATATTAAATGAGTATACGATAAATTATTTAATTTTATTAATTTAGTTTTTTAAAGAAACTTTTCTAACGAAAATCCAGGCTAAACAGCTGTTTGTCTTAGCATTCATTGGCTGTGGCAAAGCAAATTGAAACACATTTTTCAAATTCTTTTTAATTATTTTCAAAGTCTGAAGAAGAATTTTCTGTATTTTTTATTTTATTTTTTAAATTAAATTAAATTAAATACAAACTTTTGCTGTGGTTATTATATTTTGCTTTGGCTTTATGTGTATATATGTGCCAATTAATGTATGGTTTTAAAAGCTTCTTTTTTATGATAATTATGTACGTAATGTATTTTATTAATTAATGAATTTAATTGAAAGAATTTTGGACTGTTTTTATAAATATTAATTAATTAATTTTTGTTGTTGTGAATATAAATATTACGTCGTTTTCTGTTGCCTGAAGATTAAATTCTTTTCGAGCTTTTTTTTCAAAATAGTTTCGAGGGAATTTTCTTTATCTATTGAACTTAAGTTTTTTTTTTCATTTTTTCTTTAAAAAAAATCACTTGTTTTTAATTAAATAATCTTGTCTACTGTTGATTGCAAAAAGACAAACGGGTCAAGTGTTATTTTTTTTTGCTTTTGATTTATAAATACTCGTATACGCGTGCATGTATTCGCTTAATTTTCTTTTGCACTGTCGAATAGGTTTACTTGCCTATTTGTTTTCATGAAGATTTATTTGAATTCATAAGAGAGCTTAGCCTTTATCTTTATACATACATATGTATGTATGTACACTTCTAATAGCAACAGCCTACAAATATTTTTTTTTTTAATAAAAAATAATTTTCCGTTGTTCAAAATTAAAATGTAACGTTTGCAATGATCTCAAAACCGCAACTGAATATTGAGAAAAATTATTCACAAGCTCTATACAATCCAAGCAGCCAACCAACCATACAAATAATCATAACTATGATAATGATCATCTCCAGTGATATATGCCATGTACATATGTGTTCTAATAACGTTCTCAAATAGTTTCGTGGCATGTAATGTTTTTTGTTTTAGCATTATATCGTAATTATTATTGCTGAAGGGGTGTTTATTACGTTCTCAAAAATAAAATTCGTTTTGTATCTCTCTACGCAGAGACATTTGCATTCAGAGAGAAGCTTAAATTGGGTTTTTACTTTTGCTTTCTTGAAAATTTAAAATTTACAATTCATTACTCATGCAATCAAAGATAATTTTAGGGTAACATGCATACTTACTAATCGAAAAGGGTGGTTCATGGAAGAGCATCGTTTCCTTTTTTTTTTTTTTTGGAAGTGACGTTTTGCATGCTTAAGAAAATTAAATGGAGAGAATGTTATTATTTTTAATGGCTTGTTTTAAATGAAAAAGCGTTTAAAATCTGAGCTCGTAGATTGACTGCTTTGCCTTGCCTTTTATATGGCAAAGTAAACATTCTGTTGAATGTTCTTGAAGGCGAACGTTCATGACTTGGCCTTCTCGAAATCTCTATAAATGTAAACATCGTTGTTTACGTTTATTCTTGTAGTGTTTGTTGTTGTATTTTTGTTTACTTGTTTACCATTTTTTAATGCTGGTGTTTGTTGGTCTATTTTTGTTTACTTGTTTGCCATTTTCTTTTGCTGATGTTTGTTGTTATATTAAGCAGTGCGATAATTTGCAAAAAAAGTTCATTGTTTTCTTTTTGTAGCTTTTTTTTATAATTTTGATGTTAAACGATGTGAAAGCAAAACACCAGTATTTCGATTTTTTTATTTTCGTAACAATATTCTTTTTAAAGATAAGATTCACAAAAAATTTCAGTGTCCATAATGCCAACTAGTCATGTATTAACAGTAAAATATTCCGGCGATAGAGACTGTTTCTTTATCCAAATCATTGCTTTCGAGAATTCTTTTGATACGAATTAATTATGCCATATGTTGGGCTTTAGATTGAAATGGAGTACTTGACTACGTATGCAAATGTAACATAACTCATCATGGAATTACATTTTGTATATAGTTTAGGTGATATATAAACGATAAATGAACGTCTGAGAATAGAATTTACCCAACCCTTACAAGGAAGATTATACGATTTAAATTATACCGAGTACATCTGCTAAGGTTATGTTAGTTAAGGTGGATAGAATAAGTATAAGAGATCCCCATACTTACTTACTTAATTGGCCATAACAGCCCGATAAGTGGATTTCGGCCTGCTGCAACACATCCTTCCAGGCGCCTCTGCTTCTTGTGCGTCTGCGCCAGTTGGTCACACCAATCGATGACAGGGCTTCCTCGATTTGGGCCTTGCAATGGATACATGATCATCCTCTTCGGCGACTTCCGCAGATCCCCGCATCGAATACCCGTCTCGCCGGAGCGTCCTCCTCCATTCGAACGACATGGCCGAGTCAGCGCAGCCGCTGGATACTAATACGCTGCAAAACGTCTATGTCGTTGAGGAACTCATACAGCTCACTGTTGGAAAATCCCCCTACACATAGGTTCAAATTATAGTGCCTAGATAATGCCAACAACTCCAGCTGAGGTTAAGGCAAATCGGATGGATATAATAAAGACTTAATATTTAATATTTCTAAAACTATTATACCAAATAATAATTCGACTGTGATAGCTACGCTTACTTCCATTCTAAGAGCGAGGTATTGCTCTACAGAAATACTCAAAACCGCCTTATCCAAACTAGGAGTGTGTAATTTCGATCAATTGACATTTCGAATGATATGTTAGAGAGAGCGAACTCTATATCTGTATCTGTATGTTATATCTGTAGTGATCTGATTGGTTATCAGTTGCTGAATCGCTACCAAGCTACAGTAGATTGTACAGAGATTGTTTACGTCCAGCTGTAGTAGTTCTCTCATTGTCACTTTCCCTTATGATAGTGAGTAAAATGACTTACTTAATGATAGTGAGTAAAATGACAAAGAAATTGCAGGGGTTTTAAAATTCGTTTTATCTTTCCGCATGAAGTATACTTTCTTGTTTATATTTTTTTCTCAAAAAGTGAACCTCTTAATGAAAATTTTTTGTCACTTGTTATTTAATTTCTATTGAAAAAGTGTCAAATGTGACACAATTTTATTACAATTGAAACACTTTAAACATTTACGCCTGCGCATATGTCTTTATCTATTTCTATCATGGAAATCATAGCGTGTTGTGTGTTGGATAAAATTAATTTAATTACAGTACACAGCACGCTTAGATTTTCCCACAAGCTGCTTATATATATTCTTCTTTACTTTATTCAATTTAAAATGACTGAAATCGAATATGCTTACTTTTACTAGATAAAGGGAATATTGTTCTAAGAAGAATATTAAATTCTTTAAGAAATGTTGTAAGGAAACTGTGTTTTGGCCATATTCTGAGGTCTACCATATTAACATATTGCAATTAATATTTAATACTGTCGCTTTATTAAAACTAATAAAAATTAAAAGTTCTACAATTTTTTATTGTTTTTGTATGGAATGATAACCTTAAGTCGCTCTAAATGCTCTTCGAATTGTATTGGGTTTTCCAATTTGGGCTTCATAATTTTTCAATTATAGCGGCCATTCCATTGAATTGACCTCCTTCAAATTATTTGTGATATATTTTTGCCAAATCACCATGGACGGATATACCACCAACACCCATACATTGATGACATGCAATATTCGCTGAAAACATCATCACTCTCCGTAACAGTATGCAGGAGAACCAGAGGCATTAGATTTTACGTTTATTACAAGTACCCGGCCTTTCGCAGGCCACAAATTCAAAAACTTGCGTTTTGGCGGCTTGGACCGGCAACCGTACAAAATTCCACTCATCCAGAAACTGACGGTTAACGATCATTGGCAACAACTTGTGTTCGGCGAATGAGCCTTAGTGCAAATGGCTACTGATCTTAATTTTCATCGAAAAATAATTTTCAGTGACGAGGCCTATTTCCGGATGAGCGCGTACTTCAACAAATAAGATTTTCGAATGTGGGACGACACCAATACATATAACGTTTCAGAACGTCCAGATAAAGTCACAGTATGGTGTGGATTTTGGAGTGGCGCCGACATCAAACCATATTTCTTTGAGAAAAACGCTAGCCACATATTACAAGAGAGAGCGCTATTGATTTTTATTAACTTATTTTGGTCTGAATTGCATAATCTGGATATCAACGATACATGACTTCCATTGCTCATGCTACATTGGATTCCATGGATTTGAGAGCATGGTCATCTCAAATGAAGGTGATGTAAACTGGCCACCGAGATCGAGCTATTTGAAGCCTCCGGAAGCCTCCGGGGTGTATAGAAAGATATCGCCTGCAATCCTAGTCGATGACGATAATGAAGCTGTATTCGATCTGGCGGGCGGAAAAAAAATTTGGAAAGATTATGTAGCAAAACTGTTCACTGATAATGGAAGATCGGCCTCTGAACCTAATATGGCGAGCGCAATGACAGGAACATCAATAACAAGGAACGAAGTAGAATATGCTATGAAATCTCTTAAAGACAAAAAGGCAACAGGTCCAGACGAAATAGCCTCTGAAGTTTTGAAATTAATAGACAGCAATAACGTACAACTTCTAGTCAAAATATTTAATTACACATACGACACGGGTCTCCAGAAGATTGGCTAAAATCAACATTCATCGCCATACCAAAGAAAAATAATGCAAAGAAATGCAATGAATACAGATTAATTAGTCTGATGAGTCATGTGTTAAAAATATATCTAAAAATTGTACACAAGAGGATTTATACCGAATCTGAAATTGCCATGGGAGAGTCGCAATTTGGTTGCAGAGAAAGTATGGGTACACGAGAAGCTTTATTCTGTGTTCAAATATTAATTCAGAACTGTCGTTATGCCCAAAGAGATGTCTTCATGTATTTTGTCGATTATTAGAGGGCTTTCGATACGGTCAAACATGACAAACTAATTGAAATTCTGACCTCTTTCGGAATACAAGATAAAGAACTACGCTGTATTAAAAACCTATATTGGAATCAGACGGCACGAATTGATGTCTGTGGGGAAGAAACTGACGAAATTGACGTATCAAGAGGAATCAGACAGGGGTGCATACTATCCCCATTATTATTTAACATATATTCGGAGAAAATATTCCAAGAAACGCTTAAAGGGGAAAATATAGGGATAAAGGTAAATGGGGAATTCATCAATAATATAAGATATGCTGATGATACCACATTTGTGGCTGGTAGTATATCCGACCTACGAAAACTGAAAGCTGGCACGTATAAGTGAGATGTATGGATTAAGAATCAATATGAAAAAGACTAAATACATGGTTATTAGTAAAAAACTTCCCATCAGAACGCAACTTTAAATATACAAAATATAGAAATCGAAAGAGTGCGAAGTTTTAAATATCTGGGAGTCTTAATAAACGACTAGTGGGACCCATCAAAGGAAATTAAATGCAGCATAGAGATGGCGAGAGATGCCTTTTTTAAATATAACAAAGTATTGACCAGTCATGACATCAACGTAGCAACAAAAACACGCTTCATAAAATGCTACATTTGGTCTGTCCTATTATATGGAGTAGAAGTTTTGACAATCAAAAACTCTGATGAAAGAAAATTGGAGGCCTTCGAATTGTGGATATGTCGTCGAGTTCTGAAAATACCATGGACTGCCAGAGTCTCCAATGATGAAGTATTAAGAAGGACGAATGTCAACCGACAACTAATATTAATGATAAAAAAGGAAAACTTCATACCTAGGACACGTATTGAAAAACAACAAATACAAAATTTTACAACGAATCCTTAAATATAACATTGAAGGAAGACGTAGTAGAGGCAGAAGGGAAACATCATGGCTGAAAAACATACAAGACTGGTATGAAAACAACCTCCTTTACGCCACTAGAAACCGAGAGCTGACCATTTTAATATAAAATGAGTACATATACATATTTATAAACATATAATTGTACGATAGCGGATGAGTAAATAAAGAAGAATAAACATTTTCTTGAGGGAATTTTAAATGGAATGTATATGTGAATAAGCTGTGGTTCTCAAAGCAAATACAACCCATGCATTGGGTAAAATTCAGCCTGATTTATGCCCCAGAGTTATGGAAATTGAAAATTTCGCATGCGTTTCACCCAAAGAAGCCGTGGCGGATATTTAAACGATGTTACATTCCCCAGATAATAGCATCAAGAGGGCTTTGAAATGAATAACAAATTTCGATGACGTCTCACGTAAACCTTGTTTATTTAAATTTAAAGATAAGAAGTGTTTAATGAAAGCCCGTTTACAAACGATTCATTGTTTTTGTTTTTGTAGTATAAGAAGAAATACAGATAAGAATACACTAAAAAAATACCTCAACTTACCATGAACATGCAATTTGATTGAAAAAATAAAAACAATTTTGCTTATATTTTTATAATTTTTTTTATTGATTTTTTATTTTGTCATTTCTTATAATTTTTTTTTATATGTTTTTAAAAATTGTTCACTCAACTTAACCACATAAGAGTTTGTTTTCATAATTATTTTTTTTGTTAATTTTTTTTAATTCATAATTTTTATTTTCTTAAACTTGTTATCATTTATTTAATTAATTATTCCATTTTTTGTTTGTGTTTTTTTGATTTATAATTAAATCATAATATTATGTTTTATTATTATTTTTTGTTTTTTTTTATAAAGAAAATGTACAGTAGTTGTTGCAGTTAAACTGAAAATTTCAATAATAATTATAATAATTTAAAATAAAACAATAAAAAAAAGAAAAACAAAAATGTTTTAATTTTATGATACAGATAAAGATATTAGTTTGTACTTAAATATTTTATTTTTTTTACTTATAAAAACAAAAAATCATTTATTTTTTTAAATTATATTTATAATAAATTAAAATTAAAATTCAAGAATTTTTTTTAATATTTTTTAATTTTTTTCAGATTTTGTTTTGTAATGTAATTAGATTTTTTTTTTTCGATTTTTTTTGTAGGTTTTTTTATATAAAAGTATTTTTTATTATTATTAATTTAATTTTTAATTTATTTTATTTTGCTATCATAATTATTTTTATAACTATTCAAATAGTTTTTTTAGTTTTAATTTTTTTTCTTTGCTTATAATGTTTTCTTTTTGTTTTTAATAGAAAACGTAGGAAATGAAAAGTTTTCAACGTAAAAAATTTAAAGATTTTTTCTGTCATTCTGTTTTTATTTCTTTTTTTTTAGTTAAATTTAGAAAATATTTAAAAGTTGTTAACAAAAATCATAATAAGAAATGTTTATTTAAAGACCTTTTTCTTTCTTTTCTTAATTATTTTTTCGTTTTTATTTTTATTTTTAATAAATATGTAATAACAGTTAAAACCCTTTTTTTCTTATTCTGTTTTTAATTTTTATTTTTATTCTTTTTTTTTAATATTTTTTTATTAATGTTTTTTTGGGTATTTTATAAAGGGCTTCTAAAGCGTCAGATTTTTTTATTTTTAATTTTTTTTCTTTAATTTTCTTTTATTTATTTTTTTCTTTTTTATTACTTTTTATTTTAGAATCTTTGAGTTTTTTAATTTATCTTTTAAGTCTGTTTTAGTTTTTTTTCAGTGTGTTTGTTTTATGTTTTTTTTTTCATAATATAGTTAAAATGTTTTTCTTTTACATTCATTTCGTTATTTTGTTTTTTGCCTTTAACTTATTTATTATAATTTATTTATAATTTTTGCTAATCTGTTTTTCTTTCTTTTAAGTAAACGTGTACATTTTATTTTTTATTTTCTTCATGTTTTGCGCATATTTATATTAGTTTTTCGTTTATTTTTCTCTTTTTTTTAATATAAAAAAAATTAAACAAAACAAATCAAAACACTTTTATTTTCACAACTTACTTACATACTAAAATTTTTGCATTATTTATTACATTACTTAGCAGTTTTAAGGGAAAGAATAATTTCCTCAATTAATATAAATATTGATTTATGTTCCATATAAAGGTATTAAAAAACACCACCTACACTGGTCCATAAGAAATTCAATATTTCGCAATGAAAATGTTTTTAATTAAAAAATTTATTAAAATCTGCATGATTTTGAACTCTTATTTGTAGTCTTCACAAATCTCTTAATTCAAGTCAAATATGTGCAACTGTATGTGGGGTATACCCTCATTCTATTGAGTTAGATAGCAGTTTCCTTTAGAATTAAGCCAATTAATCTCTCTCCAAGAGAAACTAGGTCGTAATCCTGACTAAAGGGTTGTAATGACCAATTATGTACGTAATCTTTTTCCAAGACATATTAGAAGAATATGGAATAGTTATGACTATTATGAGAGATTAAGGCATTAAACATGCCTTCTATGAACTACCCTTTGGTATACATAGATTGTATACAAATATAATTTCTAGCTCCATGGTAAGAGCTTAAGCTTTCGTCAAAAGATTTTCTGTCATCTGTGTCTATATGCAAATAAAAACAGCTTCGAAGCCAATTTGTTTGCTGATTCTACGTTGCTTCATCAAGCTGTCGCAAATATCGTAATGCGTTGGGAGAAGGATATGATGTCCATTACATATAAGAACCAGGGCACAGTAATCTTTCAAGTAGCTGTAGAGCAAGTAAACTGGCCAGAGTTGGCACATTTGTCGAACTCTCCGATGAATTCTCGACTTTGGGAATCCCCCTGAAAACCTGCAAGCTTATAATTGATAATGCGGTCTTCGATTCGGTCAACAATAAATCGGTGGCCTGGAACACGGGTAGAACGGCCAGAAAAATCTGACGAAGATTGGTTGAAAAGTGCAGGATTATTTTGCTTAAGCTGCAAAAAACGTTTAGTATGGTTGTCGAGGTCAACACAGGGAATTTCACTATGAGCACGCATGATGGGCACATTGACCTTGGACACCTTTCTTCATGAGGAAGAAGAGGAGACTGTCCTTCACATATTGGGTACATGACCGGCTACACTTTGTAGTGGAGTAAAAGGTACCTTGATGCCTACTATATTTATGATGTGGTGGAATTGTCACGGAACTGTGACATTGGTAGTCTGAATAGCTTCCTCAGAAGTTCCGAAAGATTGAGGCACTAGGGTATGGCTTAAAACTGTAGTATCACAATAGATTCTATGTGGCCATGCAAAATCCTAGGAAGGAGAGACTCCAAGCAGCTACCTAACTATCTCATCAATGCTGATATTCTGCTGGTAAGTGATTTTATTATTGGCACTCACTGGTTATTATTCTAGGCCTACATTTAATGAATACCTTGAACACCTGGTTAATCCTCATAAATAAAACGAGACATAGTTTAAGCCCTGGGGTTTAATACAAGTCACATATTTCTAATAATTGATCCTGAACTACGATGGGTTGAAAGGCTAGCTGCGATGTGTTGCTTACACCATCTACTAAAGCAAATTTAGTTATGAAGTGATTTGCTTCATAAATTCTATGGTTATTGAACCTTATCTTCCATATGTAATTAACTTTCGAGAGGATAGCCTTCAATAAAAATTGTAATATAAAGCTCTTTGATAAAGTGAGCTTATCTGTTACAATACAGATTATGGGTGGTTTGCGCACAACTCTTTTTTCTTAAAATTAATTGGCCTAGATCTAGATGACTCGCCACAGAACATACAACTGTTACAAGGCGATTTGATGCCATGCCATCAAGGCAAAAAAGAATCTGGGAATCTGGCAGACTTGAAATATAGTCCAGATATTAGATTCAGAACTAGAAAGATTTTCAGATTTTCCGGAAATTATGAACTTGAAATAAAGTAGGGTGTCACATACTTGTACGGATATAAATATCGCCGCAATTTGAAAAACTCAATCAAATAAATACAGATTCTCATAATAGTTCTTCTGAATATTTTGTAATTTCGTAAAAGGACCATCATTTTCTTTAAGATGCCTGAATTAGTATTACATTTAAAAAATTTTTCCCTTAAAACTACTTAGTGGATTGAATATTATTTGTATAATTTTTTTCTAGTCGTTTTAAATATATTTTTCTTTATATACTGGTTTTTTTTAAGGGTATAGTTTATAAATCCTTTTCGAAATTATAGCTAGATTACAAAACAATAAAACACTATGATAATTTTCTTTATTTTTTTTAATTAAATATTTTTCTTCTTCTTATTCATGGCCTTTTCTTTCAATGGCGCAGCTTTTGTTGGTAATTTTTTTTTTCTGTGTTTTTTAGAAATTATTTTCAAATTTGAGTTTTCTCTTCATTTTTGTTTTTGTTTTCAATAATAATGTTTCTTTTTTTTGTTTATTAAAGGTAACAGTATATTAAACTACATCATTAAGTGCATTTATAGGGATTTGTTTTGAAAAACTTAATTAAAATTAAATGGAAAATTAATAAAAAAAATTAGCAAAATTGTTTTTAAATTTTAAAAGCTCTTTATTAAAATTTTGTTTGTTTTTTATTTCCGGTTTAAACAAAATTTCAAGAAAGTTCTTTAGTTACATGTATTCAGCAGAAATATGATACCAAAAAACAATGATTTTTTTTAAATTTTGCAAATGGGCTCACAAAATTCTTTTATTTGTTATTTGGCTGAAATATTATTTTTAAAAATAAAAAAAAAAATAAATACAAAAGCAAATTGAGATCTTTTTTAATATTAAATTAAAAACTTAAAAAAAATATAAAAATATTTTTTTATAATATTATTATTGTATTATTATTATTTATTATTCATTACATTCCCATACAATTTTAACCATAGACTTACTTATCTTAGTTTATTATTATTTTTTATTATTAAAATATTATTTATTTTATATTATTTTCTTTAGTATTATTATTATTATAATATTTAAGCCTTATCTCCATTTCTTTTGTTTTTAAATATTACTTAGATTTTTTCAATTTTTTTTATTAAATTTTCTTCGCTGTGGCAGTGTTTTGGCGTCAAGTTGTGTCAAACCTTTAACCGTTCAATGTACAATTTTTTTTTAAATATTTTTCGTATTTATTTTTTTTTGTTGTATGTAACCCTTAGAAGTGCTTAATTTTTAAGTAAATTTTAAAAATTAAATCCTATTATTCTGTTTGTTCCTTGCAAGCGTTTTTTTAATTTTTTTTTCAATTTCAAACTCTCAACCCAACTTCTTTGTTTTTTCTTCAATTTTATTTGAGTTGTTTTTTTATTTATTTTTTATTAAATGCTTTTATTGTTTATAAATCATATTAAAATTTTATTTAAATTTTAACTCATAATAAATTAAAAACAAATTAAAAAGAAGGAAAATAATTAGAAAAATTTTTAAATTGTATATACATGCGCTATTTTACGATTAGGAATTGCTAAATTTTAATTGTTCGTTTGTTTTTAAATTTATTTTTATTTTTATTTTTATTTTTAAATTTATTTTTATTATTGTTTTATTATATATCATTTAAGAATATTGGAAAGATTTTATCAGAAATTATTTTCGGAATAAATTTACGCATAAAAAAGGAATTAAAATTGTTTAGAATAAAACAAATAGAAAGGTGAACAAAGAGGTCATGTCTGTACGATGTGTTTATCACTTTACAAGGAGCTGAATGTGAACAAATGCATTTGATAGTCATAGAGGTGGCGTCAACTTCACAGTGCCACTCTACATTCTGGGAATGATAAGTACATAGTTATTTGAGAAATAGTTGGTTAGTTGAAGATGCAAAGCACTCGATATCCGTACGTACATTGAGACCCCGCTTAATGCGGGGGATACGTTGCAATAAGTTCCAGCGCTAAACGAAACAGCGTTAAACGATGGAACTTAACACGTACATATGTAAATACATACATACAGTGGTGGCCTTATAATTAGAAACGACATAGCAACATGTATGTTTGTTAATTTGTTTCACAGTTTTCACTGTGTACCTGGGATCAAAGGCTTTGTTTGGTCCGTTTTTAAATCAGATTGGGACAAATTAAACTTAGATTCGTTACTCCAGAGAACTCTGTTCCAGAAACATCGTTTCTAATTATAAGACCACCACTGTATGTACTGTGATTGCGACTTCGGAAAATGTAGTTGGAATCTTTATTCTGGACAGACTAACAAAAGAACGTTGAAAAAGATACATAGTATACATATATAACACATACATATATAACAAGTATCAATACAGTGTGTGATTTAGGGTTGCGCGTAGTACTGAAACCGGGCTCTTACTTAAGCGGGCTCTTACTGTACTGATGTTGATATCACTCGGAATTTGTGTCAGCACTTGGTGTGACCATGTCTCTCTAACATCTTTGAAATAGTGCTTGTGAACATGGAGAACTGGGCCTATGCAAAATATGAACTTTCAATCAGGTTCGACCGAGAAAATGAGATAAAGAAACGTTCAATATCGTTGCCGAGCTGTGGAAGGAGCCAGATGGGCAATTAACGAATAGATTGTTAATCAATTTGCCTCGTCTAGAACAGATGTTCAAAGAGCATCTATATCCTTTGGGAGGCAAAATGGCCAGCCATTACTGCAGAGTGAAATTATATACTTTTCACATTCACAAAAGAGCTGAACCACCATAAAAGTTCACGGTGATGGAATCGGAACTAAATATCTGACAAAGGTGCCTGTTGTCCCCTTTTTTCTATTTCTTAGTGATTGTATTAAAGACAATAGCCTCATATGTGTTAGTAATCAACAATAAGTTCGTGGTATAATAAGCTTTCTGTACAGAAAACAACTCGAAGACTTGGTTCTTAATTCGGCAGAAAAACAGAAGCGATTAAAATAAAAACCATGAGCCAGCAAACCATTCGGAGTTGGGACATGATAACCGTGGTTTTGTTGAAAATAATTGGAAAATGTATCTCAACAATACTTCGATAAAGATGAGAGCATCTGGAGAACAGCATAGAGATTGCTTTTGCTCGAATGAGTGAGGCATATTAAGAAAAGAGATTTTTAATGCACCCCTTTTTATGATTGCCACAATGGGTCTCAGGGTATCCAAGTTAATCTTAGCATAACATTTTGTTACGAAAGACATGGTTTTTAGGTTACAAGAAATAAATGGATAAAGTTATTAGGACTTGTTAGTTTTCAATGTCATTTTTTGAAAAGAAATTTTCTGCAGTCTTCTCAAAATTTCATGTGGTAATTGCACTTCTAAGTTTTTTAAAAAAATGTCTTTTAGGATTTTCTTTTTAACCACTGCTTTTTGAGAAGCTTTAGAAAAATCAAACCATATGATAAATACTTTCCAATATACATACTTTACATTAATTATTATTGTTTATGTTGTTTAGTTTTCTAAATTATTTAAAACAAAGTGCCTTCGAACTTATTCATTTTTGTTTATTAATTTATTTTAGTATTTTAGTATTTTTATTTTTTTATATTTATTTTTTACTTTTTGTTTTTTATTTATTTTCATGTACTTAATAATTAATGAAACATTTTCTATTTCTTTTTGTTTTTATTTACTTTGGGTTGTGGTGTTGTTTTGTATTTTGTTTTTATTTTTTTAAATTAAATTACATTCATTAGTCTCTTATCTTTTTTTAAATTAATTTTTTTTTTATTTTTTTAATAATTTTTTTATTTATTTTTTTTTTTTTGGGAAAAATACTTAAAAATTATTAGGTTGTTGTTGTTGTTTTTCTTGATCATGTTTTAATATTATTATAACAATCTTAATTATATAACCATAAAAATTGTTTAATATTTTTAATTTAATTTTTTTAATTTATTTATATTGTAAATAATCATGAAATTACTTTTTATATATCTCACATGTTGATTTTTTATTATTATTTAATTTTATTTTCACCTATGCATACGGTCTACATAAAGGCTAAGAAATGAAAGAAGAAGTTAATTTTGCAGTTAAAGTTATTGAAAAGGGAAAATATTTTGTTTAAGAGAAAACAAGGTTAGATAAGAAAGGATTTTCAGATAAAAAAATAATTGTTTGAATAATAATTTATATTAAGATCCATGATATAGAACACAATATTGGTCCAATATTTTAACCAATGATTTATCATGTTAAATTCAGGATTTTATCACTCATCCTCAAAATGCGTAAATAAATGAACAAATTATAACCAGAGCAGCACTTTTTCGTAATAGAATGGATATTTATGCCAAAGTCATTGTAGATGTCAATTACGCCGGTGGTCACCAGAACAAATGACTAAATATACCGGAATATGCAGGCACAATCATTAATCTCTAATTAGATCCAAAAACTATAAATCTAGCAGAGTGTATAATAGAAGCTGCTGCATAAAGCGAAGTCGGATAACAGAAGGGAACTGAAAGAATTATTGTGGCGAAGAGGTACAATTTCCTCAAGATTTTCGGCATAATAACTGACGATGGGTCAATTCCACCTCCCTGTACTGTAATTGTCATAATTGACAAGTACACGTCCTCTAAACTATCGTCAGCTATCCCAAATTTCAGGAGAGTAAAAGCTACATGTATATTACTCTATCCACGTTACTATATGCATCACTAGTATTCACTTTAGAAAGCCCATAAAAGTGAATATAAGAGAGATATACGTTTTCAAGAGCTAGTTCTTAAACGTATACAGAATTATATACTTTGAATAGCTGTAGGTGAATATTATCCTAAGAATTCATGTAAAATGCGAAAAATCTAGTTGGCAATACAAAATACGAAATTTTTGCTACAGTGATCTCTAATTTACCCCTAGATTAGGAAAGGTTGGAGCGGTAGATTTGATAGCAAAGCTCACTTGATGTATCTTTGATCCTGATAAGATTTGGTAGTTGCAAGGAGTAATGTGTACGAGTTGAGCATTACATATTATTAAGATGATAGTACTTAACCAATGAAGATGAAAGTGCTAAACATTTTGTGTGCAAATGCAGTAATTCTTAGTATGAGCGTTGTAGTAATATCAACCAAAAAGACGTTGCACATGTACAGAACAGCGATGGACAAATGATTGCAAAAAAAAACAGGAAAAACGATTACAATATGATTGATATACCTTTAGAAGCGACTTAGAGAATGTCTGCCGATATTTCTTATTATTACATGTTAGCGTAGAAAAGATTGTTATCTTTATGTGTCGGTAAGACTTTTTTCTTGAGAATATCGAGATAGTAATAGGTTAGGTTAGGTTAGAGGACACGTACTTGTCAATTAAGACAAGTACAGTACCCGGAGGTCGAATTGACCCATTGTATTTACAACGTCCTGGTTTCTCACACCACTTATGTTGTGTGTGTTAATTTTATACATGAGTTGTGGGACCTACAGTTTAAAGACGATTCCGAACGACAGATTTTTGAGAAACTTTTCATGGCAATTTTATTTACTCTCAGAGTTATTGCCAGAAATCTGCTGAGAGGAAGTCGCCGAAGAAAATACTTTTTGTATTTTGTCTTTGATGTCTGGCCTGGGGCTCGAACCCTGGCTTTACGTCTAATAAGCCAACACACTACCTACTAGAGTACGGCGACTTCTCAGAGATAGTTATACGTATCGAGAAATGAAGCTGAAGACAGATCAGGCTTAAGAAAATAGTGGATAGTTAAGATTTATCTACAAAAACTTAGACAAAATTATTAAAGAACTCTGAAATTATTAAATTAGTGAAAGAGGCAAATGCCTTGATAATAAAATATAGGGGATTGCATATTAATTTCCATGTCTGCAACTACGCGTTGGCCACGCTTAGAACACAGAGACCAAAAAGTATTTTCGAATACTACAACAGTAGTCGAATGGTTGAATGACCTGAAGCATCCCTGGATCAAGACTTAAAACTTGGGGCAAATTCTCCAATAATAGCCAAGTTTAGTAAAAGCCTACATGCTGGTATCACTATAAAGGACTAAACACCAAAATGAATGTCACTTTAATAGGCATTTCCTCTTACTTCAATACTAAAATACTCTTTCATGTATGTTTATATTATGTTTGAATTGTCTTAACACTGAAATGGCCCACATATTGTTAAGCACTCATATATTTATTACTCTCAAACACTTAATGTGTGTATGTGTATATTATTCGCGTACATTTACAATATAGCTTTGTCAGTTTTTTATACGTATAGGAAAATTTCATGATTCAGTGGCATGACTTGATTTTGTCAGAGCCTATGATGAAATTAAAAGACCTGATTCTATTAAATACTACTTCTTATGAGTGTGTTCGTTGGTTAAATTGCTATAATTCTACAAATTTTCAATGAAAAAAATTCTGCTGCAGGTTTCAAGATAATCATCAATTAAAAACACATGAATAAGATGTCATCTTATTATAGATCCTACAAAGAGGATGGATGCAACTTAATAAATCTAATAATAAAAAAATTAGAAAAAAGTACGAAAATATAACAAAAAAAAATTTATAATTTCTTTAAAACATAAAATGTACAAAATATCATAACTCATATAATCTGATTAATAATTTTTTTTTTCTATTTTTAATAAATTTTTTTTTTTATAAAATGTCGCTTATTTTTCAGCCTTTATATGGACCTTATTTTTTTTGCATACTTTTGAAAATAAAAAAAAGGAATTATGTAATTTTTTTTCCTTACTCTAGAATTTATTAATTTTTTTTATTTTGTTTTTTATTTTTTTTTATATTTTAAGTAAAATTAATAATTAATTATTTTTTACTTTTTTACGTTGTTTTTGTTTTATTGAAAATGCTAAAGGATTATGTTGAAGTTTTTGTTTTTATTATTATTATTATTACTCATTTATGTATTTATATTATATTATTATTTAATTTAACTTTTATTTATATCTATATATATATATAATTTAAATTTAAATTTTAATTCAATATGTTTAATAATTGCTATTGTTTGCAGTTTTTTTTTAAATTTTTTTATTCAATTTTAATTTTATTTACAGTGTTTTAGTATTTCTTTTTGTTTTTTATTTGAATATTTTTTTTTTGAATTTTTTTATTATAACCTAAAACTAAACTTAAATTTTCTTGTAATTAAATTTAATTTTAAATATATTAATTAATTAACTAATTTTTTTTGTGTGATTTTTGTTTTAAATTTAAATTTTTTTTGTTGTTTTTAATTCAAATTTAGATATTTATAAATTAAAGTTTGTTTGTTGTGTTAACTAAAAAACTGTATGTCTGTTGAAGTTTTTTTTTTAAATTTTAAATTTTATTTTTTTATTTATTTATTTTTTTCTCTTTAATTTATTTTAGTAAATATATTACAATTGTTTTATTATTTATATTTTTTGGTTATTTTTTGTGTTTTTTATTTTCTTTTTACTAAATTGTGTTAAAACTACTAATTGTGTTTCATTTTTAATTTTTTTTTAATATGTTTTCCTAAATTTTTTTCGCTTTTTGGTTTTTAATTTGAAATCGCTAAGTTTTCGTTAATGGTTGTTGATTTTTTGTTTTAAATTTAATTTTTTATTTATTAATATATTTTGTGGGTTTCTTTACTAAAGAAATAATTCGTGGAAGAGTTTTTTTTTGTTTAATTTCCGTGTTTTTTTTTTTTGAGTTTAATTACGAGTACTTTACAACTAACATTATTTTCTTGAGTGTATTGCATGCTGGTATTTTTTTAAGTTGATGTTTTTCTTTATTTTAGTTTTTGTTTTTGTTTTAATTTCTATTTTTAATAATTGAAAAATCAGTGCTCTTTAAAGTTGTTGTTTTTTTGTTTTTGTTGTTGTCGGTTTTTCTTTTTTTAATTAATTATTGAGGTTTTTATTTTATTTTTTTGTTGGTTTTTTAAATCTTCAATGATGTTAAATTTTGATTGTATTTTGTCTTAAGATCGCTGTTATGATTAATGAATTGAAAATTATTGAAAATTTTAAAAAATTTTAATTTTTTTTTCTTAAATTGTTTTAAACTGTTTTGTCCTTAAAGGAAAAATTAACGAATTGGTGGCGAACATCTGTTTTTCTACTCAAACACCCCCATTTTATAAAAAACTTCTTCTCTTTTAATTTTAAAAATCTTAAAATTTATTTTTTTATTGAATTTATTTCTCTTTTTGTTGTATTTTTCTTTTTAAAACAAACCTCTTGTACCATTTAGTAGCTTCCTAAAGCCTTTTTTCATACACTGTCAGGTTTTCAAAGTCTATACGTTTCTACAGCTTCTTTCTCTCTCCACCTCTTTCTCTCTCTCTCTTAAACTAATATGCCTCTGAGGCTTTTCTTTTTCGTCATCTATGTCAGCAAACACTTTCCAGCTCGGAGACACCCGCCCTTTGCATGGCTTGCCTTTTACGATACTCATAGAATTCCTCTTTCATGGCTTGCAAGCGGGCTTCTATGTTATCATAACGTCCTGGTACACGTGATTTACGTGCAGTTGTGCCACCAAATGTGGCCGAACCCGAAATCGTATGACTTAAACCCGTCGCTTGATTATGAAATAAGGATGACGAGGACGTTAACGGACCTAAAGTGTGATGTTGACCATGTGTTTGCTGGTGCTGGTGCTGATGCTGGTGATGGTGATTATGATGATGATAATGTTGACCATTATGATGATGATGTAGAGTATTATGCTGCTGGCTGCCGAGTTGATGATGCAAATGATGCCCCGTGGTGTCTATATGTAAATTGAGATCTTCACGTAGTAGGCCCCCAGTAGGTGTTGAGGCACTAGGTGTGGGTGTGGAAGGATCAAATTCATAATGGCCATCCACACTGCCCACATCAACGGATTTGGGAAGATTAACACCATCTGTGGCAGCATTCAGACGTGTTATCATATCCAACCAATGCTCCATGGTATAGGGCGGCGTTAGGGTTCTTTGGGTGCTGGAACTAAAGTAATTGGATGGTGAATAGGGTTGATAGCTGCTAGGCAAAGTATTAAAATGCGGTTGTTGCTGTTGGGCCAGCTGGTTGTGATTTTGTATAACCGGTGCTTGAGCCTGGGCCTGTTGTGGCTGTTGGCCATTTGTACTGTTACTGCTGGTACCGAAATAAGCTGCATTAGCTGCCGGTGGCGGTGGTGGCGGTCTATAAGGTGGCAATAAACGCCATTCACTGGTACTGCCCGAGTGATGAGATCCTTGTGGATGATTGGAAGTATTTTTAGAACCAAAACCTGATGAACTTGATCGAGATTCGGGAGAGGCATCTAGTCCCAATATGTGATTATTAGCAGTTCTCATTGTTAGATTAAGATGAGGCAAAGGAGACATTAAATCCGATTGGGGACGACCAAACAGCCGGGAATAATGCCTGGGATACCATCTAGTACGTGGCCTATAACTGTGATAATATGGGGCCTGACTATGTTGGTAATAACTTCTCCAAGAGGGTGGTGAGTCTAACTGTAAAGGTAAATATTCTTGGCGCTGTTGGTGTTGTTGTTGTTGCTGCTGATGTTGTTGTTCATAATTCAAACGCCTGGTTTCCTCTTGTATTGTCCTTAAGGAAGGCAACTCATGAGCATAGTAACGATATCTACTCAAATTACCACTGGCTGTAGGCGTTAAAGTTGGCACTGATCTTTCATTAGAGCCCGGGCACACAGTGCTCAAGTCACTAAAGTTATTGTAGCTAAAATTGGTGGTATGATTTGGTGTTGTCAATGCCCAGGGTGAAGTTAAAAGACCTGCTTCCGTTAAATTTTGCTCATTGGGACTGCTGGTGGGGGAACTTGAAAATATTCTCCAAACTTTTGATGGCGAAAACACCTGATGCATATGATGTCCTAAAGTGCTACCACTGATCGTATTGATATGCAAAGGCATGCTGGCAGGCTCGGCCTGTTGTTTACCCACATGATGGTGATGATGGAGATTACGATATAAATTATTACCATAAACGTTTTGATATCTGGCGCCTGTGTTCATATTATCTGCTGCATTATCACCGCCAAGACTGCCTCCAATTTTAAGTAAACCGCCCAGGCCTTGTAGGAAACCTCTAGCTGAACCAGCTGCTGCCGACTGGAGACTTAACTGACTGGGCGATTGAACAAGCGGTCGGCGCCAAGAGGCTCGTGCTGTAATGAAATTACGACGTGAAAGGAAGCCACCATCGTCTGAAGATGACTTTTGCGAAGCACTGCTATTACGTCTACCAGGCATACCATCTACCTCATCCACACCTTCATCCTCTATGGGCTCACCATTGGTTAGGGCATTTGTTTTACCGGCAACCACAAAACGCCCATCACGCGATCTCTGAATCTCTGTAACAGTTTTCGGATCAGGATCACTTTCATTCAAATGCGATGAACTGTATATAGAATGACAATTGTTGCAACGATCTGGTGGCCATATCCAGTGTAGTATAGCAATGAGTATTGTTGTTAAACTTGATATTCGGGTTTGTTTATATCTAAAGTTGGAGAGTGATTTTAATAAATTATTTCGATTTCGTTTAAAGAAATTGATTTTCTATTCAAGGAAAAATTAATTAAGAAATTTTGTGCAAAAAGTGTAAAAAGCCTAAAATACATGCTGTTTTGTTTGTTTGTTTTCTTTTAATTTTTTTTATTCTATTTACAAGACTACTATAAGTGCTTAATAGGTGATAATGTTAGTATAGGAGTTATAATAGTTATGCCAACCTTTTGATCTACAACATCATCCAGCACATGGTTCGTTACAAAATACAAAAGATTACATTTATTTACACGTTAGTACATATTCTAGGAGTACATGTTAAGAGTATAAAAAGGAAATATTAATTCAGTTATAATGTAAGTTTTTTTGTTTTTATTAATTTTGACGGATAAAAAAAGTTCTTAGTAAACTAAGGTAAACACAAAATTCTATTTTTTTCTCTAGTCTTTCGTTAGATTCTTTGCCCAATTTTCCCTCAATTTCAATATTTAAACGCGTTTGTAATTTGGAATAGCATTCGCTGTTGATTGTCTCACATATACATATAAAGGGTCCGCCAAATAACTTTTTTTTTTTGAAAATGTTTTAAAAAAAACTACTGAATATTTTCTCAAATTTCTTTTTTTATTTGAAAGTACAATCCTTCCGGTTAATAATTAAAAATAATTTCATTCAAATGGCTGCCTCGGCTGGCCATGCAGTAGCCTACACGATCGGTCCAATTTTTAAGCACATTATCGATTGTATGCAGCTGTATTTCACCAATGGCTTCACGAATAATGTCCTTTAAAGCGTCAATTGTCTCTGGTTTGTCGGCGTAACACTTATCTTTGACGGCACCCCACAAATAATAGTCCAACGGTGTCAAATCGCAGCTCCGAGGTGGCCAGCTCTGCGGCTGATAATGCGATCTTCAAAAACAGGGCGCAAAACATCGCAAAACGGCCACTCCTTGCTCATTTTCGAAGAAAAATGGCCCAATTATGCCTCTGGAAGAAAATCCGCAACAAACAGTGACTCGTTTTGGGTGCGTCGGCTTTTCAATGTATGCGTGCGGGTTTTCTGTGCCCCAAATGTGACAATTTTGCTTGTTTACATACCCGCAAAGATCAAAATGAGCTTCATCTGAAAAGATGATTTTGTTTTGCCAAAATCGGCATCTTCTGGTGTAGGCTACTGCATATCCAGGCGAGGCAGCTATTTGAATGAAATTATTTTCCATTATTACCCGAAAGGATTGTACTTTTAAATAAAAAAAGAAATTTGAGAAAATATTCAGTAGTTTTTTTAAAGCATTTTCAAAAAAAAAAGTTATTTGGCGGACTCTTTAGTACTCGCTGTTGATTGGTTCACAGATACATATACATAATTGGTCATTTCAATCCTTCAGTTAGGATTACGACCTATCATCTGGCAGTCGATTTCGAACAATTTTTTTGAGAAATTTTTTCATGGCAATTTTGTTTACACTCAGAGTTTTGCCAGAAAGCTGTTGAAAGGAAGTTATGTTGGATATGTTTGACCTGTGGTTTGAACCGCGGTCTCATGTCTAATAAGTCAACACAATACCTAATAGTCAACACAAGTCCTGACGACTTTGAATGCTGATACAAAAAAAAAACAGAAAAAAGCGTTCGTCTATCGAGGCCAAGAATGAATCGAACCAAGTTGTAAAAGCATTCTGTGTTTATCGAAACAAATGGTAATCAGAAAAGGCAAGGTCTAGGCAATACGACGGATGACGTACAAATTTGAACGAAATTACCTGAATATGCAGGTCGTTTTTATAGCCATGTTCGTTTTAAATGAATTAATTGTTATCTGTACAAGTCTTTTGTAAGCCTGGTCCAGCTTGAACATAATGAATCGCACCCTTAGGATCCCACCATCTTCGGAGAATTATCTTGGCACAATGCTATATTGTTCATTGCTAAGTCTTTACTGATAGTCTAGTACGTTTGTGATAGTCTGGTACAGTATCAACAGCTCATAATGGATGACAAACTTATGATCCCTTTATATACAGAAAATTATGCTTGGCCGTAGATATTGTTCGTTGCTGATGCCTTATGATTTCTTGTCAACTTACTGAACCTATTTTTCGTTATCAGTAATAATTCGATGCAAAACTGATGACTTTCTTAAGAGGGCAATCAGCATTTCAGACATGAAAAACTTTATTTTTACTTCTCTGGCTTTCCGTTCAAGTGTCAATCAATTTTCTTAATTTTAAATAAATCCTGCTGCTTTTAGGCTTGATTCACGCTACTGCTGGTTGCGTTTGATCTTTTTGGCATCTGACTTGAAACTTGAACTAGTAATATTTACAATCTATGGTTTCCAAACCTTTTTGTTTGGATGGCCCAGATACACTTTGTCCTTCTAATGTTAAAATCGCCTTTTTTAAAACCGAAAATCATTAGATACACTGTGTTTTAGAGAGAACGTGTTCATCATATGTTTTCACATTTTTGAAAGCTTAAGAATTGGTCTTTGAAATTAAGTATACAGCATTGATATTGAATTACGCATAAACCAGTGTTGCCATCTTACGTTAATGCTTGGTATTTAAGTAACAGGTATATAGTAACTGCAATAAAAATTGTTTTAAACTTTTTTCATTCTTTATAGTCTTATGCAAAAACACATACATGTACAATCATTGTCTCATCGTATTCTTACCAAATTACTCTGCCAAGTTTACATTCCATTCTAGGGAGAAATTTTGCCTTTTTAAGTAGACAAGCAATGAGAATTTAATAGAATTTGCAAAACACAAATTTCCAAATAATTTAGTTCAGTATTAAGTATGTTGTAGTACATGTGAAGTATGATTGTTATTGAATTCATATTTGAATTAAATATTGCTCATACGCTCCACTGGTTGTTTTATATTGAGAGTGTGCGTGGATACTTAGGGAAACACTCAAATCTAAGCACTAATTAAACAAATTTAAAAAATGTTAAAAGAAGGTGATTTATTCAGGCCTTACACCGTCTAATTATTATTGTTCTCATGCTCTCACTGGAATATACTTCAGTTAAGTACAGGATATTAGAGAAAACCATTGAGCACGTTTATTAGGAACTTGTGAAGTGAAAAATGCTTGTCCCAAGAAATTTTTATTTTTTGGTATAGACTCAACATGAATGAAAGCTTCTAAAAGCAGTTTCTGGTTGTTTTTGTAGGAAGAATTATTAGTCCGGTTTCGCCAAAATGCTACCTTATAGAACGATTTGTTCTTACTTGAAACTAAAGCTGAAAAGGATTTTAATAATTAGGGTTTAGGGTATCATCAAGTAGGTATAATCAATTATATGTCAAGTAATTATAGCTACACATAAAACAGACAATCTAGATACACAATATATTTATAAAACAAAAACAATATTTGATGTTAACAATGCAATAGGTTCGTATTTTAGCAACTAAAGTAAAAACACTTTTATATGCCAAAACTTAAGCAATGAAACTTGAGTTAACGTTTCATCAAATCAACTCTAAAATTAAAATAACAACACGAAAAAACTGAAATTAAATTAAAATTAAAATTGAAACTGATAACAATTATTACACAATTATTTTTCATTACGTTAACATATTTTTGTTTGTTTATTTTTTTGTTAAAAATATCACTCTTACGATTTTGATTATGGCATGATGGACCTGGAACTATGAAAACAGTTTCATAATCACGATAATGATCAGTATTGCTAAGATTATTGTTTCCAGATTAAAGAATTTTGTTAAACACAATAAAAAAATAAGAAGAACAACAAAAAAAAAAACGAATAGAGATGAGACGTGGAAAAAAGAAGAAAATTTTTTGGGTTAAAAACCGTATTTTTAAGTTTTTTTATTTCTACCAAAATAATGCTTATTTTTCATGAAATAAAATTACAAAAACATGAATAATTAATTGCCAAATAATTAGAAATTTACAAAAAGAAAAATAAATTTATTAATGAGATAATTAAACAACAAGTAAAAACTGACTAACTGAAGCAGATAAAAAATGTAAAACAAAATTATATCGTCATTAAGATAATTGAAGAAAAATGCCAAAATAACGAAAAAGAAGAACATAATTGGGGGATTGTTAAAGGAAAAGAACAAACAAATTAATCAAAGACATTAAAAGTATACTGCGAGCTATTTGAATAAAGTTTTTGTAAGTCACGCATATATATACATATATTGTTATTGTTTTATCCTTTTAAAAACGTTTAAAATATGAGTTCGTAGATTGCAAATAAAATAAAAATAAATTTGTGTTTAGTTTTAAATAAATTCTTTATTGTTCGCACAATTCCGTGTGCCACTGTTCGCAACTTGATTTAAACAACAACAATTTGCTTTATTTGTTAGTCTTCTTTACACTCTTCCGCGTACACAATAACAATTGTTCAGTAGATCTTTATAACAGAGATCTTCCAACCACAATTATTCTCTTCACACACAACGTGTCCTCACACAAGACTGACTGAATTCTTCCTGATCCCGTTGCCTGTTTTGTCTTGCCTTTTATATCGCTGGGTAAACAGTCTGATGAGTGGTCTTGAAGGATAATGATTTTGCCTTCGCGAAATCTCTATAAATGTAAACATGTTGTTTACGTTATTGTTGTTTGTGTATTTTGTTTACGTTTGTCGTTGCGGTGTTGTTGTTGCTTCTTGTTTACTTCTCATTCCTTTTTTGATACTGATGTTGTTGCTATATTTTTGTTTATTCGTCGATTATGTAAGCAAGTCCCTTGTTGTGTTTTTGTAGCTTTTGTTTATGATTTTAATAACACCATTTCCATTTTCGTAACAATATATTGGTCGGTAGAAATAGTCACTCTTAAACATAACTACCAAGGCTGAATATTTGAAGGTACGATGCAGGAAAAGGGCGAACACAGAATACTTTGAAATACGCTGTAAAATAGCTAAAGTCTGGCGTATGATGTCGGCTGATAAAGTAGTCTCCTATATAAATTTTCTATAGCACATAGTTATTCTTCAGTCTGGATTATAACCAAGTTTTTCACATCATTCCTGCTGAGTGTGTTTTAATTTTACCTTTGAGTACTGGTCCCTGCAGGGACTCCGAACAGATTTGAAAAACTTTGTATGACAATTATATTTTGCGCGTATAGTTTTTACCAGAAGATTGATCAGAGAAAGTTCGCGAAAGAAATATTCTTTTATATTTCATTTTGCTCGGGATGTCTGACCCAGAGGTTGAACCACGGACTCTCGTGTAAAAAGCCAACACACTACCCACTAGACTACGGCAACTTTAAGTAAATATCGGCTGCAGTTAATATGCCTGATGTAAACAATGTAGTCCTACAAGTAAGTGGTAAACAATCACAAATGGGCCACTTCTACACTGTCACAGTTTTCCTATCCGCAAAGGTTTAGGTAAATAAAAGCCTGCTTATTTGTATCTCCATTGCAGCTTCCAGTTTTACAGGAGTCCTGCGCATACTATCGGATTTCAGGAGGTTGATGGCAATTAGGCACGTATTTAAACCTCTTTGACAAAGCTTTGACACCTATTATCGCATAAGTTAAGGAAATGAAACCGGCTGTAGTTATTGCCTTCAGTATTTACAACCAGAGACCATAGAATGTAAAAGCAGCCGGTATTTAGACTCAAAATTTTGTATGTCTACCACATGAAAACAGTTTTTTTGATCATTGAGCCGTACATTAAAATCAACAGCAGCCTTCATCGCGGTAGTCTAGTAGCTAGTGTGTTGGCTTATTAGACGTAAAGCCAGGATACGAGCCCCAGGCCAGACATCAAGAAAGAATACAGAAAGTATTTCTTCGGCGACTTCCTCTCAGCAGATTTCTGGCAAAAACTCTGAGAGTAAATAAAATTTCCATGAAAACTGGTCCCATCACTCATGTATAAAATTAACACACACAACATAAGTGGTGTGAGAAACTAGGTCGTAATCCTGACTGAAGGATTGTAATGACCAATTATGTATGTGTCTTCATCTACATTTTGTAGATTTTGGACACGATTTCTTTATGGAACCTATTTGGAAACCATTTGTAGCAAGGATGATAATGCGTAGCAGGTATAAATCAGGTCCGTGTTCTGCGTCCCTCTCGGCATTCGTTAGAATATGAATGCGTTCCTTTATGATATCGACTATGCAGGCATTATGTCACTTCCATACGTTTTGATGTCAAGGCTTAAGCTCAAATGCCTTTCCTTTAATGTCAATAAATTTCAACATTAATTAAAGGAACACTAAAATTGTTCGAATTGTTCGAATTGTTCACGAGAGATGAGATTAACTCTTTATAAAACTTTTTTAAAATAAATGTCGTTGAGAATGACGGAATTATTTTCGTCCAATAAATAGGTACACTTTGTGAAAGACTCGATTCCTGACAAACAAAATTTATTTGAGTATTAAAAAACGGTAGTAAAGATACAACATTGGAGGCCATCACTTGGAATGCTTTCATAAGAAATCTACAAGCAAGTGGAACGGTATCTACAACTGGAATCAACAGATTGAAATTAAGGCAGCCCAGCTTCGGCCAAATCGGCTTCGAGTGAATGCACCTCAACCAACGTATTATATGTATATGTATTGACCCTATTAAGCCCGTATTCTAATAAGCTCGTAGTATACTTTGAATTATATTTGTGTTTTAATTACTTGCAAGAAAAATAAAAAAGTTTTAAAAGAAACATAAAAATGAAACAACAAAACAACAAAACAAAGCATAATTTAAAGAAATAAAATAAAATAAAAAATAAATAAATTTTCTTTTTTCTTTAATTTAAAACGGGTATTAGATAAACAAGAAATGAAAGAAATTAACAACAAAAAAAGGAAAAAAAATTTACGGAAAATACTTACTTTTTTAAAGGCACTTGACTAGCGGAAATCGAGCCCGTATTACGATTATGCATTTGCTGTAAATGATGCTGATGTTGTTGTTGTATATGTTGATTTTGTTGTTGTAAATGTTGTTGTTGCTGTTGTTGTTGCTGATGGTGTAATTGCTGTTGTTGTTGCTGTTGCTGCTGCTGTTGTTGTTGTTGTTGTTGCTGCTGTGGAAGCAACACCGACGACGATGACGGCGGCGGCGGCGGTGGCTGTTGTTGCTGATGATGATGAAGATGATGATTATTTGCTGCTATATTACGGGCATCCGTTATCCTGCAAGCTACCATGTTGAACTCTGTAAACGAATTATTTCTACAATTAATTTTTTTTTGTGGAGCATTCGTCCGTCCTTATGTTAGGCACATATAAATACATAAACAAATACAAACATTATCATCATCGTGTATATACTAAATATTTCTATGCCCATATATGTATACATACTCATACTAAATAAGTTAATTATATATGCATACGTACATATATTATTATTATTGTAAATATATTGTATATTTATTTGGTAGCATTAATAGAGAGTTCATTTGATTAAGTTAGAGACAGAGCGATAGATAGAGAGAGAGAGTGATTCTAATTAATCTAGAAATAAAATTATTATTAAATTAAAGCTTCTTATGATTTTGCTTCTGTTCTGGCATTTAGGAAACAGAACGGCAGAGTTATGACGACGATGTGGAAAGAGATCGACCATGTTACGAATTAGTATGTTTGGTATGGTATGTATGCATGTATTTAATTTCATTTCGTTTATAATATATTGCATATACCATGTATATATACACAAATAAATATGTTATTAATAATATTTTCTTCATCATCTTCTTCGTCCTTTTTTTGGTTTTCATTTTCATTTAATTTTGGCCAAAAGGCTTTGGCCTCCATATACCAAAATATAAGTGTTTCTACTCTCCACCACAACACATTTGATAATATTAGTTAGAGTTAGAGAGATGGTTAAAAAGCATATTAGTTTTATCTAAAAGGAAAATTAATGTTGGCAAATATTTTGTACCCAACAAGCATCAACAGAAACTAAAAAAAGAAAGTAAATTAAAACAGAAAATAAGTAATTTATTTTGGAAAAACTAAATTAAGTCCTGAGTAGAACAGAACAGAACAGAACTGAACAGAAAACAGCAAATATTGAACATAATTAACAAAATAAGTTTTCCATTTTTCTCAATTTTTTTTGTTAGTTTGTTAGAAACATTCCAAAGTTAGTATTAGATTTTGTTTAATTAGAAATAATTTGTTCTATCCGTACGGTTTAATTTATACAAAATAATCAAAACTAAAATCAAATAAATTGTTGTACAACATAATGAAAATGAACAGCAGCATTTAATAATAATAATAACGACAGCAATAGTTCATTTAGAAATTAATTTAAAAGTTGTATAATTAGATTTTAATTGCTATACAGTTAACTACCATATACTCTATGAAATATATGAACAAACAAAAATGTAAAAGAAAAAGTCAATATTTCAATAACCTTAATCATCACAAACAAATGAGTTTGCTTTTAACATTAGGAAATTATTTTTAAATAATTTTATGTAGAAAGAAAAATACCACAGATGGGCATTACAATGAAAAATACCTCATAAGGTTGATCTAAACAATTTTAGCAAAAGGAACCGAAACTAATTCAAAGTTCTTTGGTCGTTTGAAAGACCTAATGATGGCGAAGTTGCCGTCGTCTATTAGATAGTATGTTGGCTTATTAGACGTGAGTCCTCGGTTCAAACCCCAGGTTAGGCATCTCCAACTAAACGAAATATGACAAAAAATTTCTTCGGCGACTTCCTCTCAGCAGATTTCAAACAAAAACTTTGAGAGTAAATACAAATTGTCATGAAAAGTTTCTCAAACATCTGCCGTTCGGAGTCGACTTTAAACTGTAGATCCCACCGCTCATGTATAAAAATTAACGCACACAACATAAGTGGTGTGAGAAACTAGGTCGTAATCCTGATATAGATAATGATGAAGTATAATGGTATGAAGTGTGTCATATAAGATCAAACAAATACCTGCCACGTTGTCTGTGGTGAAGCGCATTCGAAATTATCAGGCTGAGTCATGATTACTGTGAGGACCACTGTGAATCGCAACTTATTCGCATATTAAAATTCTCGACAAAAGGGCTGACTTTCAAAATGTATCAATACAAAGTTTGTATACAGTTCTACTACGGTATATAAATTTCGTTGATATGCAAAGTTACCAAACAATGCATCAACTATAAATCCGATGCCTGATTTCTTTTTGACTACGTTAAAAGTACATATTGTCGACGTTTTGAAATAGTATACATTGTAAACATTTTGTACAGCGGCTTTATGAAACACTATACTTTATTCAAATACAAAGCAACTAACATTTTAGCAGTCAGCAAAGCTGATAGGTCAAATTGCACAATCTTGGTGTCCAGATAACATCAAAGTCACATAAGACGAGCATAGGCTGTGTAGCACATATTACCGTTCTGTTGAAATCACTTGTCATTGGTGTCATCCAGATCATCTTATTCAAGAAAAAAGAAAAAAAAAACTTGAGTAATGCCGCGACCTGCCCAAAATCCACGCCATACCTTGACTTTTTCGGTATGCATTTGATGTTCTTCGATCTCATGTGGAATAGTATCGTCCGAAATTCAACAAGGGGCCGTCATCGTTGAAGATGATTTTTAAATTAAAATTATCTAGTTTTACTGAAGTAGTGTACATACTATCTGATCCTAGACACAAGACGGCATGGGCTGAGGAATGGTGTCAAAAATCTTGAAAAGCGGCTCCAGAGCATTCATCAAACATTCATTGTTTACCCTTAGTTTTTGGGTCAGTTAAATTTTGTACGGGTACTGGACTAAATTACATACATATATACATAATTGGTCATTACAACCCTTACGACCTAGTTCCTCATACCACTTATGTTGTGTGTGTTTATTTTATACATGAGTGGCGAGACCTACTTTTCATGGCAATTTTTTATTTACCCTCAGAGTTTTAGTCAGAAATCAGCTGAGAGGAAGTCGCCGAAGAAATACTTTTTGTCTGGTCTGGGGTTTGAACCATGGTTTTACGTCTAATAAGCAAACACACTAGACTGCGGCGAGTTCTAAGGACTAAATATTAACGGAAAAATCGCCAAATTGTGGTCTGTGAAAGATCGAACGCTTGCGAGTTGCGCGAAATCGAATGCCTTGGATTCTACAACACACAGTGACTGACAGCGCGATATTTTCAGTAGAATTCGTTTTTTGTTGATCTTTTGCTGAACCAATAGACTTAAATTTATCCACCATAGTGCGAATAGTCCTCTTGGTAAAAATAGTAAAATAGGTAAAGCACGCGGTACGTTGCTGGAATGCGCATTTTATTATTTGCACGTGTTGTTGAATGTAATATCCGCCGATAACATACACATATCCTTCAGTGTGGATTACGACCTAGCTTCTCACAATACTTGTGTTGTGTGTGTTAATTTTATACATGAGTGGTGGCACCTACAGTTTAAAATCGACTCCGAACTACAGATTTTTGAGAAACTTTTTATGGCAAATTTATTTACTTGCAGAGTTTTTGCTAGAAATCTGTTGAGAGGCAATCGCTGAAGATATATTTCTTCGTACTTCGTTTTGTTGGAGATGTATGATCTGGGGCTTGAACCGTAATCTCACCTCAAGTAAGAAAACACAGTACGTACTAAACTACGGCCATTTCCACCAATAAAAGACTGATTACACAGCCCTGCATGGGTTTTGCAAATAAGATGGGTTCAGGTGTTTCCGAAGGTATTTTGCGCGCTGAACACGAATCTCATAAGGTTTTCGAGAAAAAGGGGGTTGAAACACCTAAAAATAGCGTTTTCGGCCATTTTTGAAAAATTCAAGAGCCAAACACTGACGTGCTAGAACCATCGCTATTGTCAGATCTTTGCTCTTTAAAATGAGCCCAAAGCCAAATTGGGCATGCACCCTTATTGTAGGGGTTGGGTTTATGTCAAGGGGTGCAAGAGAAAAAGAAACACATTACGGAGGTCCTTAAAAATTAATCAGATTTTCTTGAAAATTGTTACTCAGGGGTTTTTGGGGTCGCTGATTGCAGATCTACATTCAGATATAAAAAAATTCAAAATGGCGGATCCAATATGGCGGTCAAGTAAATCTGATTAATTTTTATAAACCTGGAGCCATCTTATTTGCACAAAAAAGTCCAAATTTGCAGGGTTGTGTTATATGACAACTCATTGGGAGATGTAGCTTCAAGAAGATGGGCGTTATTAATTGGCAAAGCGGGGAAGTTTCTTTTGAAAGACCTGATAGTATACATACAGACGTGTTCGAAATAATAAGAACATTCAAAGCGAAACAAAATTTCGTTTTAAAAAATTTTTGAGAAAGATTTGAAAATATGGCTTTTTATTATTTTTATTGTAGACATCTTTAGCTTTTTAAAAATACTTAAAGTTATGTTTTAACTCATCTAATTTTTTTTATACTGCCGATAATGTTGAACTAAGTCGAAAATCAGGTGTTCGAAAAAATAAGAACAAATTGGAAAATTGGTAATAATTTCAGTTTTAACGTTTGTTAAATTTACAGATTAGTATTATTTGTTTGTAAGTAGTTAATATGAAGTAGCCCCTCCACGATTAATGATTACTTCGGCACATCTGGACCTCATAGAAGCTATCAAAGTCTGACATCTGTGGAGTAGAATATTTTTCCGTGTATTCTTCGCTACAAATCAAAGTTTCTCCATATTTTTGGGCCTTGCATTTCTAACACCTTTCTTTACATCAATCCAAAGATGTTCAATTGGATTTAGGTCCAGGGATTGTGCCAGCCAATCCATAACATGGATATTATTGTCCTGGAAGCAACGCTTTGCTTTCTTTGAGGTATGCTTCGGGTCGTTGTCTTGCTGAAAGACCCATCGGAAAGGCATTTCCTCTTCAACGTAAGGCAACATTACGGCTTCTAAAATATTTTGACCGTAATAGGTGGCATCCATCTTGCCAACGATATGGACTAGAGATCCAACGCCGATCTACCCAAAGCACCCCCATAGCATGAGCCTGAAACCGTCATGATTTATAGCTTTTATAGTGTACTTGTCGTTGAATTGTTGATTAGGAGGGCGTCTAACGTACTATTTATCTTTGCCGTGGTAGAATTGGACTACTTTTGTTTCATCGGTCCATAAGATATTACGCCAAACAGTGTCAGGCTCATCGATAAACTTTTTGGCAAACAGAAGTCCGTTCTTTAGATGTATTTTTTTCAACATTGGTACTTTTCTAGGACTTCGTACTTTCAAATTGACTGCAATAAAACGTTTTCTTATCGTCGTTGTAGCAATTGGGAGGTTTAATTCGTTTCTAATCTGTAAAGACGTTATAGAGGGGTGCTTTTTAACGATCCGTGTGGTCGCATTATCCTGTCTTTTGTTAGTTTTCCTGCGCCTTCCGCGACTTTCGATCTTCAGTGACCAGTTCCTGGCATTTGTTATCGCTACGTTGGAAATTCCAAGCTGTTCCCTTATGAAAGCACACATTTCCCTTCGCTGAGCAATTTTTTTTATTATCTTACGTTGTTCGATAGAGCAATGCTTGCTTCTTCCCATTTTAGAAGAATTTTTCACCAAAATAAGTCAATATTCTGCACAAAAAATGATCAAAGGCATCTCAACAATTATATTTGTAACAAAACTTTAGACTTTTTTCACATGTGAGGAATGTAAGTGGGACCAATATGATTTGTTCTTGTTTTTTCGAACACCTGATTTTCGACTTAGTTCAACATTATTGGCAGTATAAAAAAAATTAGATGAGTTAAAACATGACTTTAAGTATTTTTTAAAAGCTAAAGATGTGTACAATAAAAATAATAAAAAGCCATATTTTCAAATCTTTCTCAAAAATTTTTTTAAAATGATCTTTTGTTTCGCTTTGAATGTTCTTATTATTTCGAACACGTCTGTAAATAATTGGCCATTACAAGCCTTCAGTCAGGATTACGGCCTAGCTCACTCATGTTGTGTGAGTTAATTTTATACATGAGTGGCGGGACCTACAGTTTAAAGGCGATTCCGAACGACAGATTTTTGAAAAACTTTTCATGGCAATTTTATTTACTCTCAGAGTTTTTGCTAGAAATCTGCTGAGAGGAAGTCGCCGAAGAATTATTTTTTTTTCATATTCCGTTTTGATGTCTGACCTGGGGTTTGAACCTCGGGCTTACGTCTAATAAGCCAACACGCTACCTAATAGACTACGGCGACTAATATTATACCTTCTTTTAATAATTCATTAACTAATCTGGTGGATAGCACTTTAGCATATCAAAGTGCCCTATATTTCAATTTACACGAACTAATCACCCTTATTCTGGTTGTCGTCGTCGTCGTTTTTGAGTAGACATCGTTTTCAATCGTCGTCGACATCACGTCGAGACTGTTTTGGTATTCTGTAACACTACTGTGTCGACGTCGCTGTTTATCGAAAATTATAATAACACAAAACACACATCTCTAATATTTAAGTCAGCCGATTCATTTTATGGTTTATTTAGAAAAAAAAAAGTTTTTTATCATCAGGCCTGTCGAAATCAGCGATGTATTGATCCATGTCCAGGAATACGTGGCCGTTTTCCGCTTTGCGATGTTGTAAACCACAGTCCGTTCTGTACTTGTATTCAAGACTATACAGGAAATCCACTTGTTCAGTGCCAAAGAATGAGTAAGTTTGATAGGATTACAATTACGAAAACTTAGCTATTAATACGACAATGTCTGTAGTTGAACCTCAAAAGGATGTTGTTGCTTCGAATCCTTAACCTTCACCGTGTGGTCCGAATTGCATTTGTAAGGATATAGGGACAACACCATCATGTACTTGCTTACCAGAGTATACAGGACAACCACCTACTTGCCGCCCTGAATGCGTTACAAACTCTGAATGTCCCTCGCAACAAACTTGTGTTCATCAGAAATGTAAGGATCCCTGCTCAGGACTTTGTGGCCAAAGTGCAGTTTGTCGTGTTAATAGCCACACTCCAATGTGTTATTGTGAGTCTGGCTATACTGGTAATCCATTTGTGCTATGCTCTCCCATACAACAAAATCCACCTGAAGTTGTCGACCCTTGCAATCCATCGCCTTGTGGATCCTATGCTCAATGCCGTCAACAAAATGGCGTTGCATCTTGTCTATGTTTACCTGATTAATTTGGCAATCCTTATGAAGGATGTCGACCGGAATGTTTGATTCCCATGTCCTGGTACCTGTGGCAGAATGCCGAATGTTTTGTTAGAAATCATTTGGTGACGTGTAACTGTGTTAATGGATATCAAGGCGATCCATATCGCTATTGTGCTAAGGAAGAAAAACGTAAGACAATAAAAATTCACCACAAGAGTTAATTTTTTAATGCTTGTCGTTACCAAAAATGACGTCGACAAAATCAGAGTCGACACAACACAATATCGACTTAGTATTGACTTACAGAATACCAAATGCATGTCGACAGTCATCGATAACTGTCAATAACGACAAACAGAATACCAATTTTAAATTGTCGACGCAAGTCCACGTCGTCTTGCGTCGATGACGACAACCAGAATAAGGGTGAATATTAATTTTTATAATTTCAAATTCGAATTAATTTGTGATTTTAAAATTGAATCGTTAGAATTTTTGTTCTCATAAAAATGAGTTGCATACGTACTCTCTTAAGAGACCAAAGCTTATAATTCTTAGTTTAAACATGCATAAAATAATAATGACAAGAAAAATAAGAAAATGTTGTATAAGATATTGTAACTAAATTGTTAACAAAAATGAATAATAAATAATCTATGTTAAGATGGCTTACAATAAATTATTAAAAGCTTAGTTTAAAAATCAAAAAATATACACAAAATTCCAAAAAATTTCAAAAAAAGAGGAAAGAATTTTTCTTTCTTTTTTTTTTCTTCATAATCAATAAATATTGTATTGAGTCTATCTATTATGGCTGGGGAGTACAACACACAGAACATTTTATTTGAAAATATTTAATAATTAATTTTGTTTTTGTTTACGAATTATTTTTTTTTTTAGTTTTTTTGATTATTTCTTTCGAAATATAGGATGAAACTACACACACATACACATACAAATATACATTTAATGCAGAATTTTATGCATTTTATGAATTTCATTTTTAATTTTTTTTATTTCATTTTTAATTTGTTTTTCATTTTAATTTTCTTTGTTTTTGTTGTTGTTATTGAAAAATTTTGCAATATTTAATATATATAAACGATAAATTATGTATTGTTTATATTTATACGTTCATTAGGATCGGGCTTTACTAAGTGATTAAAAAAAATGAACAACAAAAAAAAAATTGAAAAAACGAAAGCAAGAAATGGTTTTCAATGCAAATATGACATAAAAAAATATGCGAATTATATTGTTATGTTTTTCATCTTCTACCATATATTCGTGTGATGTCATAAATTATATCAAGTATATACACTTACATACATATATACATTCGTACATAATATATATATGTATTGAACGAAGGTATGTATGTATATAAATGTATATACGTAAGGATTATCATCTGCAAAAAAAATAGAAATGCTTTGCAATGCATGGTATCAAATAATTCATGATGCATGGTTGAATGGTAAAAAAAGGGGAAAAATTCAATATGAAAAGAAATGAAAACAAAACAAAAAAAAAATCCAAGCAAACTAATAATTTTAAAAAAAAAATTATAAAATTTAGAAAAAAATTAATGAAAAATATTTGTATATGATTGAAAAGTATATGTTTTTATGTGTGTTGATGTAAAATGTTGTAAAATTGACAAAATGATGGACTTTCTTAAAATCGAATAATTTTCATATGACTTAAGTCTGTTGCCTCTACAAGTAAAGCGTTAACCAATACGTAAACAATAATGGACTTTTATTATGGATCATCATTCAATGGCTAGTTTCGCACAAAAAGCTTGATTTAAAATAGCCTGGCAAATTTTTATTAGCTTTGATAATATTAGCATTGATACCTATGCTTCTAACTTGGGGTAAGAGGCCGTTAGCTAGGGGAAAATATTAGCAGCTTATTAAATTGAAATACGACAGTGGTGTACTTTTCGAACACCAAAAGTTATTTTAAGAAAAATATACATTTCAGAGACGGAAACTTTAATTGTAAATAGGCTTATATACAAGGATTTAAAAAAATCATTTGCTTTTCATTTAATTTTTTGTTTGACCGAAATGTGATAAAATTATCAAGATGCATGATAAATAAATCTACATGTCGAAAGGGAACGTGCGAAGTGCGTTCACGACGGACTGTACACTTCTCTGATCCGTTGAGCAAATTGTAGATATAGTGGATTAGGCGTCCAAAGCTACAAGGGTGTGGCTCAACGAAGTGGGACACTTGATACGATAATAAAGAAATCCGATAACCGAGAGAAGAAATATACAAGATCTCAATTCATACTGAAGCGTCGAATAGAAAAAATTTTTGATATTTTTTTTGTAAATATATGTTCTACAATGTCCACAAATTCATATAAAATAAATTTAATTACAATTCCTTACTTGGTTCTAAATTATACTGTATAATATCACGTTTCCAGGATGTACGTTTCCATTAAAAAGTGGCGTCGAGTTGCAGATAGGCAACATCCGAAACTATGCCGAGTAAAAACGGTTAAATTAAGCATTACTTTGTTAAATTGAGGTTTAGTTTTCTAATTACTGAGAGATGACATAGTTGGTGTACTCTGTGGGGTCAGTGATGATAACTTTTACGTTGATTTCATCAAATTCGCTTGCTAACGAAGTAATTTTACTTAAACTTCATTCATACGAGACATATTAGTTTTTGTCATGTAGTTAATAACGTTCATGCGACTTACAAAGCCCAGAGAGAAAGTAGAAATACTCTTAACCTAATGAACATGCGACCTCAATGTTTTGTCGTAGTAGAAATAAGCATCTGGGATTGTACTATACAGTTGATCACACTGATATATCAAGAATATACATTGGAAGCTTAAGTAGCTTTATCAGAAGCTTCAAATAGTTGCAGGGCTTTTGAAGATGGAAAACTTTAGTATTACAAAGGGGCACATTTGGCCTATCTGTGTCTATACTCTATGTGTTTGCACTCTCACGTTGACGACCTCTTCTAGCTACCTACCTGCCTGTGGAATATACCTTATTTAGAGGTCATGGTGCTTTTTCGTGGTGACTATGGTCTTATTATGGGCGACACTTGGCCTCTTCTATCTACCTATCTGCCATGGAATCGCGAGCTTTTTGAATACATTATTTGGAGGCCAGCCAGGATTACGACCCAAGTTTTAACGCTACTTATGTTGTGTGTATTAGTTTCATACACGAGCGTTTGGACCTCAAGTTTAAAGTCGACTCATAACGACATATTAGAGGCAATGATGGGATTTTTTTTTGAGGCTCTTACGGATTAGAAACTGGATTTATGGGACAACCTAAACACTAGTCGAGCTGCAATACTAATGACCAACCAAACTGCTCTAGGTTAGATTAGGTTAGAGGACGTGTACTTGTCAATTAAGACAAGTACAGTACCCGGAAATCGAATTGACCCATTGTACCACGTCCTATTTTCTCACACCACTTATGTTGTGTGTGTTAATTTTATACATGAGTGGTGGGACCTACAGTTTAAAGTCGACTCCGAACGACAGATTTTTGAGAAACTTTTTCATGGCAATTTTATTTACTCTCAGAGTTTTTGCCAGAAATCTGCTGACAAGAAGTCGCCGAAGAAATACTTTTTGTATTTTGTCTTGATGTCTGGCCTGGGGCTTGAACCCTGGCTTTACGACTAATTAGCCAACACACTACCTACAAGACTACGGCAACTACAACCAAACTGCTCTAACTGATTAGGTAGATATGTGAAGAAGTGCTGTACGTTGCGTATTGATCATAAATTCAGAGATACTGCAGATGATTGCATTTCCATATGATTTCTTTAATTAATGCTGTTTTGAGATAAGATATAAGGCAGTTAATAAGAATGAGCTTTTTCAGCAGCAACACACGTTCATATGTACATATATCCTCTATTAAGAAAGCCAAAATCTATGAACTGAAGTTGGAACGGCAATTATTTGCCATGTGCTATTGCAATATAATAACTTGAGTTTAATTTTTAAAACAATATGAATTTATTTTAACATGATTATGCATTTAAATGACAAATTAATGAAAAAACAACAAAAACCGTTGTGAGAACAATGTATAAAATGATTTTATTTTCGCACAATATTTTTTAGAGAAAATGAGACAAAAAAAATATCAAATTAAAATAAAATAAAAATAGTTAAACGACCTGCAATAGAATATGCAATGTTTTCATGATTGAATTCTGGAATTTAGAAAACAATATGCAGCTAAAATTGAAATGATGTTGGAAAGAAATTTTTTTATTTTTATTTTGGAATGGAGACATCTAAACACACTGCAATGTGTATTGATTTTTGGTATTAGTTTAGAGAAATTAAGTTAAAAAATAAATTTAAAAAACTTACCCCATTTGTTGTTAAATTTTCTTAAATTATTTAAATATTTACGCTCTTCCTGTTTATAAGCCGTTTTAGTTGTATTAAGTGGGTGGGGGGATAAGGGGGATTTCTTAATTTTCAAATTATATAAACAAAGGAGTGTCTTGTTTGTGAAACTCTTAAATTTTCCTTCTTTTTTTGTGCAGAGGAAAAAAAAGGAAAAATAAACTTTGTTTTTATAATTTAAAATACGTTGTAAATCTTGTCATTAGAGGACATGCCAACGCTGTTTTTTATATCGTTAATGTTTTTTATTTTTTTAATTTCTTTTGTAAAAAACGCGATCATTTTATACATTTTATAAATAATTTTTTTTTTAATTTGAATTTAATTTACTATTGACTTTAAATAAATTTAAGATTGAAGTTCTTTTTTATTTAAATTCTTTTTTTTAAATTTTTGTGCGTGAATTGTTTACAAAAAACGTCTGCCCAGTATTTCCAGTGTTCAAAAAAGGCCTTTACCCTGCAAGAACTTAGCTCTGGGCAGAAGCAACGACAATTTTGATTTTCCCTAAATTAGAAAATCAATTTACATTCTACTAAGATCTTGCTTTCATTGTTAAGTGTAGGGGGGTAAAGACCGTTTAATGAAAATTTTTAATTTTTTTTCTTGGAAACAAATTTAAATACAGATTTTCTTTGTTTAAAACAGAAACTTGTATTTACATTTGCTTCTCGCAGTACCAATACAGTTTGTTTTGCTGGTATATAAAGACAAAATAATGTTGCAGTTAAAAGTGTAGGTTTTTTTTTAATTGTTTTTGAAAAAGAGTTATTGTTTGTTCAAGAAAAGTCAACATAAATAAAAACAAATCATATATAAAAAATTAAAAAAAAAATTTAAATTATTATAAAAAAACTTAGCAAAAAGGGGAGAAAAATAAATAAAAAATAGATCCATAAATTCGTTTTAATCCTTGTTTTCTTGCCTTAAATAATGAAATTTTTTTAAAAAATATTTTTTCTATATTTTTGTATCCAGTTTATCTTGAAACCTCTAACACATCAAACATTTAATAAATTTATGAATATGAATTAAAAAAAGATATATATTTCGTTCATATATAAAAATATATGGTATATTGTATATTTATATGGTTTTTTAATAACTTTTTTAATTGTTTTCTTTTTCTATTTTTCATTTTTTTATATAAAAATATGTCATAAAACTCTGTTATACACAGAGCGAAATAAAAAAAGTTAAAAAATATATATTTTGTGAATATGATATATGTATGTATGGTATGTGATGTATGTATATGCATGACAGATAGATAGATAGTTATATAGATAGATGACCACGTATGTATGAACTAAAATTTTTATTATTTTATGCATGATAAACTAAAAAAACTAAAAAAAAATAATTCATGTATAATATATGATTTTATATAACATGCTATATATATATATATATGATATGTATGTATACTCGATTATTTGTACACATGTTATTATTATTAAAATATGAAATAACAAAATACAAATACAATAAATATGAAACTCTATAAAGGAATCCACACATTTTTTTTAATTATTTTTTTACGATGCTTTAATTACATCAGCTTGCTAGTAAGATAAAAAGTTTAAACTGTTTTCATGTAGAAAATCATGTTGTTTTTTAAATTAAAACATAACTTTTCTTTTTCACATAAAAATATTATCAGCCAAAATCCCTAATTAAAAGAAATCATTTTGGTCGAAGAGTCTCTGCCTTACAGAAGTACGTTTTTATGTCATAATAATTCTTTTGCTAGCTGTAGATCTATGAGCTGCTGTATTATTCGATATACAGCATAAATATATTCCTTCTGCGGAAGCTTTATTCTGTTAGCTTGCTGAATACCGGGAAAACTTACATTAGACATCAATATACTCCTTGCTTTGACACTGACTAACAGAATGTGTACAACACATAGGGCTGTAATCTGAGTAAGGTATTACAAAGCATTCACTATGATACACATACAAACATAATTGGTCATTACATTCCTTTAGTCAGGATTACGATCTAGCTTCTCACACTACTTATGTTGTGTGTTAATTTTATAATTTTATGAGTGACGGGGAACTAAAGTTTAAAGTCGATTCCGAACGACAGATTTGTAAGAAACTTCTTCATGACAATTATATTCACTCTCAGAGTAAATGCCGGAAATCTGCTGAGTGGTAGTCACTGAAGAAATATTTTTTTATTTTCCGTTTTGATGGATGGGTTTGGAACCATGACCTCACGTCTAATAAGCCAACACACTATCTACTGGCCTACAGCGACTACTATGTGGGTATAAAACTTATGTTGTGAGTCGTAACAACATTACATTCCGCCAAAGAAGTAAGTTAAGGAGTCAAATTTAATTTTGACCCGACTTGTACTCTGAGTATGGATAGAAAATCTTTCAAACTGCCAAAATAAAAACAGTATTTACGGGAAGTATTGTTAAAACACTTCATTACGAAACTGCATGTGCGAATCATCGTTTGCTTGTGTAATTATACGGTTAGTACACTCTATGAACAACATAGGAACAAGGGTTTCGTGGGTTTCAAAAATGTCGACATCAACAAAAAAAAATTGCATGTAAGACAACTATTTGAAAAGAGTTTCTTGTGTTCGAGGGCGAATAGTGCCGTAATAGAAAATAGTTGTCTCATGCAGTGAAACGCATATTTGAGAATCACTAGAGCTATGGAAACAATATAATAAAATTGAAGACGCTCTTTATAACATGGTACAAAGAGGTTTGTAGATTATAAGTTGATGGCGTATCTTAGCAGAGTTGAAGATTTTCTTAATCCGATACCAATTTCAAGATGGAAATGGATTAATAAATATAATCGTAGTATCATGGAAAGTGGAGACAAATTCTCTACCATTAAATAGGACAATAAAGGGTCATTTAGAAAGCATTTCAGGAAGTACCACACCAGTGAAAATGATATGCAGAAGAATTACATGGAAATTTTGTGTTTGTTAGGCTGATTATGACATTGTTTGAGCACATGAACTGATTTCCTCTCAGCAGATTTCTGGCAGTAAACACTCTGAGAGTAAATAAAATTGACATGAAAAGTTTCCCAAACGTCGGTCTGTGAGGACTTTAAAATGTAGGTTCCGCCATACATAACATAAAAGTTCATAATTTTTCGCATAGTAGTGTCGCCGCATGTCAACGCATGTCGGCATCTGTCAACGTATTTTACTTATAAGTTCAGAAATAATTGCATAGCAATGTATGTTGATGAATTTCGACGCATGTTAATGTATTTTACATATTAGTCCGCAAGTGATTGCATAGGAACGCATGTCGTCGTACGTCAACGCATGTCGACGTATGTCGAGGTATTTTATATATAAATTCACAAGTATTTTCAAAGCAACGGATATCACCACATCTCAACGCATGTCTACGTATGTCGATATATTGCAATTGATGACATATAGATTGACATATTTGAATGAGGTACAGACACTCGCATGTTTTTGTATAAGCAGGGGCAAAGAGAACTAGAACAACTCACGCGCAGGAGGATGATTACCGAAACACTGAAACAACAAAGGTAATCACTAAATTTGGAATTAGAAGACTACATATTATTTTAGCAGAGAAATCATTCTGTGCCACAGGGATTAGTGGACAACTTATAGTATGCGAGGCATGGTGGAATTCAGCCACATATATGAAATAAATATGGAAACTTGCAAATATCTTCCATGCCGAAGTCAACATTCAGAAGACAGGCGGAGACTGTTCTCAAGATAAAAGTTTTTAGATAATGTAAGCTATCGAGAGGCAATCTAAGGATTGTAAAGGAACTTTTGTAGACTCAAAAAACTCTTGTTTAGATAAGGTCTCCGATCGATTCATAGATTCGTTAATGTGGAGAATAAATCATCAGAAAATTGTCATTAAATCTTTGAGGCGTGTATGAAGTACTAGGCTGGGAGTTATTCTTAGGGACATTGTCTTATATTCTTAAAGCTTACAGATCACTGTGTTATTGGTAGACATGCGGAAAGAATGCGGCTCCCATTTAACGACTTCTGCCCTGGGTGCAAATCCGCTGAGAAAGAGAAGACTGTTATCCACTTTCTTTGTCAGTGCCCATCTCTTGCGAGGTGCAGATGTAGGTTATTTGGCTCTCCAACCCTTGTCAGATTGAAGGAGCTATGTATCGTCCATTGCTGTCAAGGATATAGCCTCGATTATCAAGCTTTCTGGCTGGTTTTCCAGCGTGGTGTAGTAGTGATTTAAAATGTGCAGCCTCCTTGATTCGGAGGAACTTGGTCAGTACAAAGACTGCGTTCACCTGTGGCGTCACAACGGGCCGCTATGTGTGCTCGAGTGTGCTTTTGGTATGGAAGCTACCACACTAACTTAACCAAACGTAATAGGATTGTAGGAGACCTTTCACTCCTTTTATAGAAAGAAATTTTCAGCATAAAATTAAATAAAGTGAAGCTTTAATACGATGTAAAATAAACTTTAAACGACTGAAATTTAGTTTTCAATATTTTTTGAATGAACGTTGAAATATCATCATGATCTTGCTTAAAATGGAAATGATTGATAACAATTGAAAATATTTTGGTTTTCTTCGTTTAACGTTGATATGATAAAATACAAATTAAAATATGCATTTATATGGAATTTAAATATGAATTTATATGCAAATGATGATTTATTTTATTGTTTATGAATAGAATAGTATGCCAGTGATAACATGCAACCTTTCCTTCGTTGTTTTTTTTTTAATAAACTACTAACCATTACCACAGAAACCAAAAAATAACAAAAAATAAAATAAAAAATTAAAAAAATATTTAAAATAAAATATGCAATGAAAATAAAAATTTAAAACAATAATAAAAGAAATGATAATAAAACTAAAAATAAAAACAGAAAGACTAATAGAAAATTTATTATTGTTATCTGGCTTTTAGAAAAAATATAACACAGCCATTTTAGCAAAAGTCAATTACATGTAAAACATAAAAATCAAAAAAAAAATTAAAAATAAAAAATAATACTTTAAATAAATAGAAGCAATGAAAAAGAAGAAAAATAAAATCTAAAAAAAAATTGCTCAAGTTTTCAAATTCAATTGAAATGGCAGAATTTAGTATCATTTTTCAAATTTATTTTCAACATTTAAAATTTAATTTCCAATAATTTTTATGCAAATTAAGGGGAGGAAAGAAAATCAAGAGAATTTACAAATTTCTTTCACATTTGCTTCCTCCCCATTTATATTTTACAAAAATTTCCGTTGCCATTAAATAATAAGAAAATTTTTTTGAAGTAGAAATTTTTTTACCAAAAAACTTAACAAAATCTTACAAAATTTATTTAAAAAGAATTGAATTGAATTTAATTTTTTTTTAAATTTTCAAAAAGTTAGAAAGAGATAGAATTATTAATTATATTTGTAATGTAAGTAGTAGTAGTAGTAGTAGTAGTAGTAGAGATAGTCTCAGTTAGCAGAGATAGGAAAGTAAAAAGACCATTTCAATGCTTTTGTTTTTAATTTTTTTAATTTTTTTTGTTGTTGTTTTAATAATTGTAAAACTGTCATTGTTTGTTTTTACCTTTTTCCTGTTTTCGTCGTTTACGTTTATTGCAAATTTTTACGGCACAAACCGATAAAATGATCGCAACTATAAAAAACAGGATGCCCCCAACGACACCGGCCGTTATGGCTTTATGTTTGACTCGTGCCGGTACCGGAAATTTAACTTCATCACTGGATTCATAAGATTTTTCCGAATTGGCTAAAACGCGAAAATAATACGTACGGCCACCAACTAAATTCTTAACTAAATATTGTGTTTCTTCGGGTCGTATTTTACCACGATTCAAAGTCTTCCATTGAGCATCAGTACGATATTTTATTGCATAATTTTGAACGATATGGGCACGTTCCAATGGTGCTTGCCAAGAGATAAGAAAACCATTCGATACCTCTGTAACGGTTAGATTACGTGGTGGTCCTGGTTTTGGTCCTAAAAACATCATAAAATTTTTCCATGTAATGGTAAAGAGGGCAAGGTTAGGGAAAGAAAAAAAAAGAAAAAAAAATTATTAATAAATTTTAATTAATTTAAAGCTTATTTTATATGTATCATACATTAAATAATTCATTTAAATATTTTAAAGCTCTTTTTTCAATCACTAAGTAGTTATATTTGTAATGTTACCTGTGTTTCCTGTATATTAACTGTTAATAAGATTAATAAATAAATAAATGATTTAAAATAAAACTTTAATGCTCTTATGGCCATTATTACAACTTGCTGTTAACTAAAGGGAGGATTTTAACGGGCAGATAAATTGTTTTTCATTATTGTGAATACCCAATAAGTTAGAAGTGAACGTTAAGCAAAAGGGAAGATCATCCTACCATAAACTTTTAAAGTTAAGTTTATGTCTTAACTTGCCATATTATATATTATTTTCAATATGACAATTTCAAATATAAACAAAATGAGCTATCACAACAAAAAGAGAGGCTCTTCATTGCCACTGCGTTTTAAAAAAATTTGTTTTATTTACATTTACATTTATCGACATTGCTCCGGCACTGCCACATTTTTGAAAAATTTAACTTTATTTTATCTGTAGATTGTAATAATGAAAAGAAGTTAAAGGTGACTTTGAAGTTAACTTTAACTAAAGATACCTTTAACTAAACCCAACTTTAACGGGAAGCTGTAATATTGGCCCTTAATGACAATGAAAAAGATGTTTCTCATGTTCTTATTTAAATAAAAAAATAAAAACGACATTTAAAACAACTTAAAAATAAAAAATGGTATCATTTGGGTGTTTTCAATGATTTTTTAAGAATATTTTTGTATTGAATAGGTTTTGTTGTAAAAATAGAATAAAAATCTGATTAGAAATGAAAAATAATGTATAAACATTACGTTATCCTGATATTTTTGTGCAGCGTTTGATAATAAATTGAAATTCATTTAAAATGAGTACGATAGGATATGAGGTTTTAGCAGCTTTGTTCAATTAAATCATGAAGTAACCCATGCCATATTTTACCGATTGATAACTCAATAACCATTAGAGTTTTGCATTTAACGCCTGAAAGTTTAATGATAATAATTTAGTATTGAATCCATTACACAATCGAGAAAGAGTGGGCCAACTGAAAGAAATCTTTACAGATACTAAGACTGTAAATAAGTGATTAAAACTTTCTTCCACCTGAACCGATCTCTGCAGAAACCATCCGCTGGTAAGTGGTCGTCTATACATTATTCAATGAACTGTGAGAATATACAGTGACAGAGATGCAGATGTCTACAAATTAGGTATGTACCATTACTTGCAAATGCATCAAATGTTTGTGACCAGAGATCCATATTAGATTGATACCAAACTGCTACAAAAGTCAAGCAGGCAGTCACGGACGTATCAAACCAGTTTAGGCTTGAAGATTTCACTCGGATATAACTGATTGGAGAATTTTTTAAAAACTAATTATGATTTATGGCCATTGTAGGGCCTTCACTTTTTCTCATTTTATAAACCGTCTATTTAATCCTCTGATCATGGGACCAGTCTTCTCTGGAAAATCTATTTTAAAATCTTCTATCAAGATAAGGTTCTCACTAGGTACAGACAATTTCACTCAGAGTATGACATCCTCAGATAGTATAGAGAAAGGAGGAGCATAACGTGAAGTTTCACATGTTGTTTGACTAGTAATCTAAGCGAATGCCAGTTAAGCATAACATAGAGAGGAAGTGTACAGTGCACCCATAATCTTTATTGCAACTAGTCTCTTTAGTTAATCAAGGTCCATCCAAAATTGTTCACTACAACCCTTCAGTCAGAATTACGACCTAGTTTTTTACGCCACTTATGTTGAGTGTGTTAATTTTATAGATGAGTGACGGGACACACAGTTTAAAGTCGGCCAAGAACGACAGATTTTTTGAGAAAATTTTTATGACAATTTTATTTTTATTTACTCTCATAATTTTTGCCAGAAATCGGCTGAGAGGAAGGCGCCGAAGCAATATTTTTTCGTATTTTTGTTTTGATGTCTGATCTAGGATTTGAACAGAGGCCTCAGGTCTAATAAGCCAACACACTAGACTACGGCGACTTCAGTTAATCAAGGTGCAATTGAATACTCAAGCAGGCAAAGATGAGGCCTCTTGATATAATTACTATGAATCTAATGCTGTGAAAAGCATTACTAGGAACAGCATTGGCCATTATATCCCGGCCGAGGTTACGGTCTAGCTTTTCACGCCGCTCATGTTATATATGTTCATTTTATCCAACCATGGCTGGACAACCCCGAAGTAAAGTTTAAACATTTTTTTTCTTGATAATTTGAGGGCGGGACCTGTCTAAAGATATATTTTTTGCATTACATTTCTACAAGATTAGAACTAGGATTTAAACTCGCAGCTCTTTTCTAACAAGTATACATACTAAGTACTATACTACAATGAGAGAAGGAAGTGGGTCCTCTATAATTTTGATATATCATTCGTATGTAGTTGCTAGGGATTAATCGAAAGTTGAGCTTGTTGCCGCAGTCTAGTAGGTAGTGTGTTGGCTTATTAAACGTAAGGCCACGGTTCAAACTCAGAGGGTAAATAAAATTGCCATGAAAAGTTTCTTAAAAATCTGTCGTTCGGAGTCGACTTTAAACTGTAGGTCCCGCCACTCATGTATAAAATTAACACACACAACATAAGTGGTGTGAAAAACTACGTCTATAATCCTGACTAAAGGGTTGTAATGACCAATTATGTATGTATGTATGAGCTTGTTGCACAACCGTACCGCTATCGATATAATATTTGAAGGAGGGAAATGGCCCTCATATTATCATCCGATATTATAGGCCCTTCCCATAAAGAAATAAATTGGTGTTGAGTATATAAACAACTGAATAAATTACTTTTTTAAACAATTAGCTCTCATATCCTATAGGTTTTATGTAAGCTCCTCTAATATTATTTATGTATTCTCTGAGAAATTATTTATGCAAATAAACCAGAAATGATTGAAGCTTTGTAAGAAAAATAGCTGTGACATGAAAATGTCGAGATCTTCTCTCTTCGCTCTCATTTTCTCATTTTTGTTTGTTTTCTTTTCGATTCTATTATGCAAGTCTTTTCCAGTAAAGAAGTTAATTGGTGAATATTCTAGATTGGTGTGGACACCTGTAAAAATTATCTGGGTTGTTGGATTGGATATATACTGGACAGAAAAAGGCCTTAGTACCCCAATATATTTTGACAATTTCATAAATTTTAACCAATAGTTTGTATAAAAAATTAAGGTTTTTATATTTAATTTATTAATTTATTTCTGTTTTTATTATAAAACAAAATTTTTTTTAATGTTTTTCATAAAACAAGAGAAAAATAGGGAAAAGTTTCAGAAGACTCCATAGTTACCCCCAAGGAGAACCATGAGTAAATTAAAAATTCAAAGGCCTAATATATGAAAATGTTATCCCTTGTATTTAGTAGAATATCCGTTAAGGTCAAGCACTGCATTTAACCCATTTGGAATTTAATGTACAAGTTTTGTTTTGTTTTTTCTGGTGGCACCATGAGCAAGTTTTTCGGTTGACTTTTGTTTGAGGTTTAGCGATTACGTAAACGTTCTTTCAAATGATCTCCTAAATAATCTCTTGAAGTCATATCGGGACTTTGTGCAAGAGTATTATGCCTGTGGAGACTGTTTTTTCGTCAAAATAAATTGGAGTGCTAAGACTTTTGCTGTCCACTGTATGTACTGACGCTTCGTCAGTTTCCTATGATTTGAATTATCAAGAAGTTTCCCCGTTGGACTACTTAGAATTAAGGTTGAAGCCACTTAAAATATATCAATCAACACGATAAAATTCAATTTAAAAAACGAATTTAAATTTACTTTCGAAATTAGTGTTGAATATGAAGACATTTTGTTTATATTGGCGTATGACATCGGTTTTGTATTTCGGTGGTAATAATGAAAATTTTATTCCACGTTTTTTCAAATTTGAAATGAGAAAATATTTGTACAAATTACAATACAATAATGACAGTAACTTGCACATATGTATGCAAACGAATATTAAATTCTCATATTTTGTATGATTTTCAATTCATGATTCGTTTTTATTTTTATCGGTATGGGTTTGTAAAGAAAAATCATTCCATTGGCAATTATTGGATTTCAATTTTAATGCGTTCATGCATTGTCAACTAAATATGCATGAATATGCCATGGCAATACATACATAAGCATATAATGGTAAATGGTTCATATAACTGCATATTCATATGTATTAACATATATGTATGTGGCATGGTATGTATGCAGTTGGCTAATTATGTTGATATTCCAATATTCTTTGGAATTGTTTTCAATATGTATTCTTTAGTTTGCTGTTACACAAACTGTGTGTGTGCTGTGTTATCACGTATAGAATATCGTTTATAATTGTCATACGATATTTGAAATGTTATTGGTTTTGTTTTTTGTTTTCTTTTGCTTTAGCCTGGGCTTTATAATCATTTTAATGCAATTATAATAAAATGTATTTGAAAAACTGTTATTATTCTTATTATAATTAGTGTTTATTTTTGTTTGACTTTAATTACTGGATGGGTTTATGGAAAATTGGAAACTTTTTTGATTTGAAAAATATTTCAAAGAATTATGCTGTTTCAATACAAATATAATTGGAGGGGTTTTATTGCATTTTTTTTCTTTTAAAATAAAATTATTTTACTTTAATCAATTCTGTTTAATACTACGTTTTAGTTGGTTTTCTTTAGAATATTGAAGTTATTCTTATGGAAAATGCAGAAACCTATTAATTACCCCAATGTCTGCTAATGCATTGGCCATTACATAAGATTTAGTTAGAAATATGGATTAGCATCCCACTCCATCCATATTATGTAATTTAATTTTATTAATGAGTGGCAGATATAGTTTTAATGATGAATATAATAATAGGGATAATAGTTTACTCTCAGAGCTTTCGACAGAGCACTATTGAAGTTTAATATGGGAACCCCCTTATAAAATTTTTTTTTTTTTCATATTTCTTTAAGTGTACGAGCTGAGATGTTAATTTTCAAATCTGCTTAGGCATAAAGTTCTGCGTGACAATATCTCTTCCAGTATGTCATCAGAAAGACAATATTTTATTCCGAAAGAAATTTTTCACGAGTTTTAGTTAGGTTAGGTTAGAGGACGTGTACTTGTCAATTAAGACAAGTACATTACCCGGAGGTTGAATTGACCCATTGTACAACGTCCTAGTTTCTCACACCATTTATGTTGTGTGTGTTAATTTTTTTACATGAGTGGTGGGACCTACAGCTTAAAGTCGACTCCGAACGACAGATTTTTGAGAAACTTTTTCGTGGCAATTTTTATTTACTTTCAGAATTTTTGCCAGAAATCTGCTGAGAGGAAGTCGCCGAAGGAATACTTTTTCTATTTTGTTTTGATATCTGGCCTGGGGCTCGAACCCTGGCTTTACGTCTAATAAGCCAACACACTACCTACTAGACTTCGGCCACTTCACGAGTTTTGTGATTTCTTAATTCTGCAAAAAGAAAATTCCAATCTTGATATGCTCCAAATTCGAAAATTTTCAATGTTTCAATATTTGTTTCCTAACCATTTCGGTGGTTTGACGTCAAAAATAGGTTACTCTCTGGAATAAGGTAAAACCAACTGTCATATAAGAATTTTTTTGATTACACAAGTGAACGCAGTCTCTGTACTGACCAAGTTCCTCCGAACCAAGGAAGGAGAAGTTGGTCAGCGCAAGGGCTGCACATTTCAAAGCACGACTACCCCACGCTGGAAAACCAGCCCAAAAGCTTGATAAAGGAGGCCATATCTTTGACATCAATGGACGATTGCTCCGTCAAGCTGACAAGGCTTGGAGAGCCAATAACCTATATCTGCACCTCGCAAGAGATGGGCATTGACAAAGAAACTGAATAACAGTCTCCTTTTTTTAGCGGATCTGCACTCACGGCAGAAGTCATTAAATGGGATTCGCAATGTGATCGAGATGATGTTGCGACCAAGTCCAAGTAACTGAGTGGTGCGCCTTCTATCAATTAAACGCGAATTGAGCATAGTGGTGGAGCAAAACTCCTCATTGATCCAGGATAGGTTAGCATCTCGGAATAATTTTCGCGCGATGGCCAGCTTGAAAGAGGTAAGTGGCATTCTTAGGATGATTGAAGAGGATTCCGGAAGTAGTGCACCAGCTCTGGCCACCTCGTCGGCTCTGCATTTGATTAAACAGAAGTTAAATTTTCTCCAAGGACGTAACCCAAAAATGACGTTACTTTTCAGAAGAATGTTAAGTGGATGAATTTGAAAACGATTCAAGGAGGGTGCACAGTAACAGTGAGACCATAGGTACGAGTACTAATTGCTTTGAATTAAACTCTACAATATTCAAGTCGATGACATCCCAACCGAAAGACTCTTTCCTTTCAATCCAGAACACTGCAATGAGCTCAACTACCTGGCTACTCTATACTTAGATGCTCTAACATAAGTACCAGGGTATTAGTAGCATAGGAGGAATAAATGGTAGCCAAATACCTGCTGAAGAGTTTTTCAGTGGATCTTCTTTATCATTTGTCTGCAGGTGAAATCTTGTAAAAGGAACGATGAGGAACTTGCCAACTTACATCATGAAGTAATGTTGAAATGACACTATTCGCCTTGATCATTGCAAAATCATTGGAAAACTGAACATGAAAAACTAGAGAATACTTTTGAGCGAACATACTACTCCACCTGATATCAACATCAGCACAGGAAGAGCATATCCGTTATTAGTTATTGTAATAAAAGGAATCAATAGAGCACTTGAACAACAACTGTATTGCACTACAGCATAATCAATACAGACTGCTACAAGCGTGCATGCTGAATGAGCACAACGAATTTATACTTCTAATCACGTATGTGAGACAATTTAGTTACCATGTGTGTATGTTAATTTTATACATGAGTGGCGGGACCTACAGCTTAAAGTCGACTCAGAACGACAGATTTTTGAGACTCCGGCGACTTCGTAGGGTTTAATGTCTTGAAAAAATTAAAAATTTTGTTTATAAACCTGCTGTACTATACAATAAATTTAAAACTCTTACTGATAGTCCCTTATAGACTGGAAAGAATTTAATTTTTAATTGATTTCTTGTTTTTTTCTTCTTCCTTACAAATCCTTTGATTTAAGCAATTATTTTATCACAGGTACCATAAAAAAGAAACTAAAACTACGTAAAGAAAAATGTTGATTTGCAGTGACAACTGTCAAGGTGTTAGACATGACAACGACTACATTTGCCAAAAATAGATAAAAAAAAACAGGGAATAGAAAAGTAAGACGGGGTGAAAAAAATAAAACCATTTGAATATGAAATTCAAAGCCATAAAAAGGACTCACAGGACAGCAACAGAAAACAACAAAGTAAACTAAACAACAACATGGAGGGAAAAAATGTCAAAAGTACAATTGTTTGTTATTTATGGCTGTAAAGGAACGAACGAACGAAGCAGCAATGGCAGCAACACAAACAATAACAAAAACAAAAACGACATAATAATTTCAAAGGACTTGAATATACACATAAACACACAGCCATAAAAAAGACTCTCAAATCAAAACCTTCCTTGTTTCCCCATCTCCAACTAGCAAGCAATGTTGTTCCCTGAACAGTAATGGCTTAGGATTACCAATGCAAGCAAGAAAAAAACTAAATTTAGGGGAGAAAAAAAGGAAAAAAATTAAGACGAAAAAGCCTTAAAACGAGTAGAAGCAGAAAAAAAAAAGAATGGCTCAACAATACAAACGCATTAAAGGTAACAAAACAGACACTTGTATGGTAAATAAATAAAAAGCGTTAGTGAGTGGAGGCTTTCACAACGTTAAATAGAGTTTGAGGTCGTTTTGGTACGACTTAAAGAAATAAAATTCTAAAAATTTTCTATTCCTTGTTGTTGCTATTGTTCTCATCTTTGTTTTTGTTTTCTTGCTGTTGCTTGCTCTTGATGGTATTTAAATAATAAAAAAGGAAGAAAAATAAAAAGAAAGAATGAAAAAAAAATGGCAAGAATCCTTGTATTCAAAACAGAAATTGAGAAAGGAAGTAAAACATTACTTAAGCGCATTAAGTACAACACCGGAAATATGTACTTTGAATGTAAACACATACACACACAGAGAGACACACACACATACATACACACTTTATAACAAAATAGTTTTCTAATATTAGGTGTAGTTAAAAGAAATCTAATATTACGGCATAAAATTTAAGATTTTTAAAGCATTCCTTGAAGAATTCTTCCAATAGTTCTGTGTTAGTCTCATAAGAATTCCCGGTCAGAAGAACTTTCATGTAATTGAGTATCCCATGAACTCGCTATTCGTTATATAATAATGGAAAATAATTTCATTCAAATAGCTGCCTCAGCTGGCCATGCAGTAGCCTACACGATCGGTCCAATTTTTAAGCACATTATCGATCGTGTGCAGATTTATTTCACCAATGGCTTCACGAATATTGTCCTTTAAAGCGTCAATTGTCTCTGGCTTGTCGGCGTAACACTTATCTTTGACAGCACCCCACAAATAATAGTCCAACGGTGTCAAATCGCAGCTCCGAGGTGGCCAAACGACATCAACTCTGCGGCTGATAATGTGATCTTCAAAAACTGGGCGCAAAACATCGAGTGTAGCTTCAGCTGTGTGGCACGTAGCGCCACCCTGTTGAAACCAAATGTTGCCAATATCCTCCTCTTCAATTTTTGTGAACAAAAATTCGTTCAACATGGCCTGATATCGATCGCCATTGACTGTAACGGCCACTCCTTTCGAAGGAAAATGGCCCAATTATGCGTCTGGACCAAAATCCGCACCAAACAGTTACTCGTTTTGGGTGCATCGGGTTTTCAATGTATGCGTGCAGGTTTCGAAAATTCGAAAATTTTGCTTGTTTACATACCCGTCAACATCAAAATGAGCTTCATCTGAAAAGATGATTTTTTTGTGCCAAAATCGGCATCTTCTGTAAGTCGATAGCAGGCCCACTTAGCGAAGCGAAAACGCATTGGATGGTCAATTGGCTTCAACTCCTGAACCAATTGGACTTTGTATGGCGTCATACCAAGGTCTTTATGCAAAATTCATCTCAATGTCTCCGAAATGTTCAATTTGTTGAGAACTACGGTGAATTGATGTTGATGGCGCTTCACTCACACTTTCTGCCGCAGCAGCAATATTCTCGGGTGTACGCACTGTTTTTGGGCTTTCACGCTTTGGTTTATCGATAAGGCTGCCAGTTTCTTTGACTTTTTTCACAAGATAACGAACATACGGAGCTGACGGTGCTTCTCTTCTTCCAAAATCCGTACGCAATTTTCGCACACATTCTGCAACATTACAAAGATTTTCAAAGTAATGTCGCACAATTTCCCAGCGTTGTTCAAGCGTATACACAAACATATTCGTTCAGAGGAAGGATGAAACTGATTATCTGTCAAATCAGACATGAGCTAGTTGTTACAATTCACGACATAAGCACTAGTTGAAAAAAAAAACCTTAGATGGCGGACCCGATAGTTCATCAGGTGCACATATTTATTAGATTCTAAGAAATCATGGTGTTGCAAAAATCTTGTTTCATTCACGACCCATCAATTAAACTCGATTGTGGGAACGTCATCGTAGTCTATTAGGTAGTGTGTTGACTAATTAGACGTCGGGCTGCTGTTCAACCGTAAACGAAATATGATATCTTCGGCAGATTGCTGGCAAAACCTCTGAGAGTAAATGAAATTGTCATGAAAAGTTTCTCAAAAAACGAACGACAGTTCGGAATCGTCTTTAAACTTTAGATCTCGCTACTCATGTATAAAATTAATACACACTACATAAGTGATATGAGAAGCCAGGTTGTAATTCTGATTTAAAAATCTACTGACCAATTGTGTATGTATAGTAAATAGGAACGCCTCTGTCATTTTTCTATTCGCACGGGTCATTGCATAATGTGTAGGAATTTTGTAAGATTTCACTTACCGCTAATGGCCACTACAGTGTTCTCTACAGTAAATCGATCAAACAGGAAAAAAGTAATGCTCATAATATAACATAGCCCTATGGAATATTAGAACTCTAAAGCCTTCATGGCTTTATGAGCGTCGTGCATGCTAAATATCAAGCAAAAATTTGCGTGATAGTCTCTTACAGTTTTAGGATCGCAAATATTTTATTTGACTTGCATTTTCGCCTTCATGTTACAGAAACTGTGAAATTTTCTTCTTCTGTAATAGTGGGCTCCAAGAATTCTCAGCTAGACAACCATTTTTTCACCGGAAACTCCTACCTTTCACACACCTAACAGTGTAAACAAACACTATCACACAATGAAAGTTATTTACAGGAAATTAATGGATTTCTTTTCACTACACTGTTTATATTCTTGTAGAGTAGTGTGGTTAAATTTCCTTTATACACACACTTACACACATACAGAACCACATGTACACTCCAACAATTACTAAGCAAAACAGCAGAAAATGTCAAAGTAACACAACAACTACAACAATAATATCTGTTGTAAACTGTTGTAAAAAAAAAAATAAAACAATCACTCTCTTTTTCTCTCACACCCGTACCACTCTCTAAGCATTTAAGCCATAAAATGAACAGCTTTTTTTTTTAAAGGCCAGGTTTATGAGCCTGTTTGCGGCACTTAAATACGAATTTTTTTTCTGTTGTTTTTTTGTGGAATTATCAAAGTGTTTTTGAATAAAAACAATGAGGAATTTAATATTTTTTTCTTCTATTTTTTCTATTTTTTATTTAAAGATTTTCTTCGTTATTTGGTCACTTAAAAAGCAGGTGAGGGGATAGAGAAAGAAAGACAGGACAAATGTAAACTTAAATTTAATTGTTTTGCATTTTATGTATGCTACAGGCTTCTCTAATACCTTTTGTTTTACAAATTTGTTGCTTTTTGTGTTTTATTACTTCTCTGTTATTTTTTTTATAGAGAAATTACCACAGTAATAAAATCCTTACAATTGTAAAAAAAAAAATAAAATGACAACTGGGCAGTGCAAACTTGTTGAATTTTGTTTAGTAAATTCAAGAAAATTTGTAAAATACAGACCTTAAGTGTGTAAGATACAAAAAAATTCTTTGTTCCTCCAAAAGTAACAACTATGCATCATTTATTTTGAGTTGGTCGAGAAACAATATCAAAAGCATGTAAATTGGTAGTATGTACACTGTCCGATATACTGCTCAATTGGAAATCATGCTTGAAGCCTGAACATACATACATAATTGGTCATTACAACCCTTCAGTCAGGATTACGACCTATTTTCTGACACCACTTATGTTGTGTGTGTTCATTTTATACATGAGTGATGGGACCTACAGTTTAAAGTCGACTCTGAACGACAGATTTTTGAGAAACTTCTCATGGCAGTTTAATTTACTCTCAGAGCTTTTTTGCCAGAAATCTTCTGAGAGGAAGTCGCCGAAGAAATACTTTTTTTATTTTGTTTTGGTGTCTGGCCTGGGGCTCGAACCTTGGCTTTACGTCTAATAAGGCAACACACTACCTACTAGACTACGGCGATCTACCTACTAGTCTACGGCGATCTACCTACTAGACTACGGCCTGAACATTTAGCCTATTTAATCTCAAAGTTGAATACACATGATGTCATGGTAACAGTTCATTACTATTTGGTAGGACAACTATAAGCTGGTGAAACGTAGTCAAGCAATGACAGAAGAAATGAGGACAGCCCCAAAAATGAGACGAATATGTGACGGCATGCAACGCTGTAATATAACATCAAGAGAAAAGTCGGCCACACATTACAGGATCAGTTAAGTACCATCTAGGATAGATTTGTGTTGGAAAGAAGGAACTGGGCATTTTCTTGAAATTAAAGCTTAATGAAGTACAGAAAACAGCCCGTAGTGATAGCATTAAAACCAATGCGTACATAGTCCTATTGAACAGGTCTCGAAGCTTTCCATTAAAGCATGACAGCCTTAATATCAGGTCCAAAATCAGCCACCAAGTTTAGCTAATCTTTTTATTGTGTTGTTGTAAAAAAACGTGACCTCTGCCAGGGTGAACTGAATATGAAAAGTCGTCATCGAATAAGCGAAGGACTTTGGCCAGGCTATCAATAAAGATTGAACTGAAAACGAAAAGTCGTCATCGAATCAGTGAAGGACATTGTCTACAATCGATAGCAGGTAAGAGAATTCTCTCCATTTAACTACCCACTAAGCAATGAATGCTAAGAGTAGATACGGTGACAGAGATGTTCCTATTTTAAGAGTTGATTGGTACGCTTGCTATTCACTTTAGTTCAGTGAGCCAGTCATTGAGATAAGATGTCTTCTCAGGGTAAGAATTTGTTCAACGTTCAATGAGTATCCTTGTTAGTTAGACAGTTTAATGTTTACTTTCATAAATGGGTGGGTAATCGGTAAGAGTTTATTTGATCTGCACAACTTTTCAGTATTTTATTGTGATCAGAAACCTACAGTGAGCATAAAAAAACTGTACACTAAGGATAAAATTCTAAGAATCACTAAACTCAACTTTTACCACTTAAGGAGAGTACCCGAAAAAATTTGACAATATTTCGAATTTTTTTGTAATTTTTTTTCATGTTTCAATTTAAAAAACTGGCAATGAAATAATTTTATAATAAAAATAACGGTAATTTATTAATGTATATATTTAGTACAGTTTCTTTTGCCGCTTACTGTATGTGAGTTTGACACATAATTGCAGTATCAAGGAAGGCACAATGAGTCGTTGCAGTTGTCAAAAGCTGTTTATTTGAATGTCACTATTGTAACTATGGGTGAAGGAGAGATATTGGAGATAATTTTTTCGCTATGAAACATACTAAAATAGACTGGGGAGAGGATACACGCCGTACGATTATACCTCTCGAAGAAAATGCTGATTTTCATATATGGAACAAACTGTTTGAAATGTTATGTGGTCTACAAACGAATTTTGGGGGAGAAGCTGTCTAGAAAAAATGTTTGAAGAGTTTAGCCTCATATAACTTTAGTAACAGACTCTGCGATACTCTACTTCACAACCGAATATTCTAAATAGTCTCGGCGTAAAAAAAATTGACAGTCTTCCGCAAAGATGAAAAAGTATAAATTGATAGGTTTTTAACAAAACTATGTCGTACCAAAGTTTCACAATAAACATCGAAAATGTCCTTTTTTGTGGTATACACCCAATAAAGTCATACGCCACCACAAGCCTCTGAAAAATTTCTCAAATCTGCATTAAGATTTATTACTGCCCAAAAAAAAAAAATTTTTTTTTGTTGTTTTTTCTGCTTTTTGTTAAATCTCTCGTGTCACATTAATTACATTATGTGTGCTACAATGTCATTTAAAATTTATGAATTACAACCACTATTGGTAGCAAATGCGACAAAATTGATGGACTATTATAAATTTACCCGCTTCGTTTTTTTTTGTTAATCTCTTTGTTGGCTGAAGCCCAAAATCGGGTACACATTTGTTTTTAGTTTCTGGTTTTTCTTCTTTTTTTTCTGATAATTTTAACATAAATCCTTAATACCACCAGCTAACCGCACTTTGGACAGCTCTGACAACAATAGAAACAACAACAACAGCGACAATAGAGTGAGAAATGGAAAATTATGACAATGCTTGGGTTTGCATGTCAAGGCAAAGAGAAAAAAACACGAATTTTTTACACAATGTTTTGAAAATGACCTTTAAAATCTTTACATTCTATAGTGAGGATTTACTCCAGACAAATACTAAAAGGCACTGAAAAGGTATGTAAAACAAAAGGACATTTTGTTAGATTTAAAGAAATTTAAATTTAAGTTATTATGGCCATGTTTTCATGTTCATTTCTATTTCCTTGTAAATTTGGATTTTATTTTTTTGACACAATTTTCCATAAATTTTAAATATTTTTGGGAACATTTACTGCAGACAAGTCATTTATATTTTTGGTTTTTTATTTAAATTAAATTTTTATAAAATAAATGTAAAAACTAAAGCAAAAACAAAAACAAAATAAAAAAATATGAGTACCTTTTAAGTTTAATTTAGGTGGTGAATAAACAATCGATCCATTCGAATCGGTATGAAAATAAATGTCAAAATAGGCTAAAAGGTCTGCAAATAAATAAAAAAAAGAAAATAATGAAACAAAACATTTTTTTTTTCAATTTAAATATAAAAAACTCAAACTTTCTTCATTTGCAAACAGAAAGAAAATTAAAGAAAATATTTTGAAGAAGAAAAAAGTAAATCAAAAGATAAATAAAAGAGGAAAATAATTTAAGAGAAAAATAACAACAATTTACTGGATTTGGATTTATTACTTGTGCCATTGGGAAAGAATTGTGCAAAAATAAAAAAGAAATTATTTTTTAGGGGGGTTTTCTACAGTAGCATAGTGTGCAGTACTTTACGCAGTTATGTTTAGAGTATCACAATTTTTTTTTTAAGATTTCACTAAAGTGAATAGATTTTTTTAATAATAATATTAAACACTACCTTAACGGTTTTCTTTTTATCTTTTTTCTCCCCAAAAGTAGATTTTTTAAGTCTTAGTTATGGGGAAAGAAATATGTTCTACCATTCAGCTATAATAGCAAAAAAGAAACAAGATATGGAAAAATTAACGGAATTTTCTCCGTAATAAAACACATTAAGATTGGTGGCTCCCTTAACAACTCGAAGATCTTAAACTTGCTGATACTATCGGCCTGATAACATACAATTACCAAGGCATACATAAAATAAAATAATTGGTCATTACAACCCTTCAGTCAGGATTACAACCTAGCTTCTCCCTTCACTTATATTGTGTTTGTCAATTTCATACGGTTTAAAGCCGATTCCGAATGACAGATTTTTTTGATAAGCTTTACATGTCAATTTGATTTACTCTCGGAGTTTTTGCCAAAAATTTGCTGCGAGGAAGCCGCCTAAAAAATATTTTTTTCTTATTTCGTTTTGATCGTGTTGTCTGACCCGGGGTTTAAACCGTGGCCTCACGTATATCCGCTTTCTTATTTAATTTACTTCATTATTCATTATTTCCCTTAAGTCAGGATTGCAACCTAGCTTCTGCCACCACCCATGTTTCGTTTTGGTGGAGATGTCTGACTTGTGGTTTGAACCGAGGCCTTAAGTCTAATAAACCAACACACTACCTACTAGACTACGACGACTTCATTATGAAACACAAAATTCAAGAGTTAGAGATATTTACTGGAAAATTAACACGGAAAAAGGAAAGCAATGCGTGTAAATCATTAAAATAGCAACAAACTTGTCACAGACAACCATCAATTTTAATAGGTACATAACTTCACTTATCTTGGACGTCTAAAAATGCAAATAAACGAATGCATGCTAACTAAATAATAAAAATAAATATCCCCACTATACATATGAATTTATTAAACTAATCTTTTATATGGAACCGAAAGAAATTAATACATTCCACGCACAGATTCAACAATCTTTTAAGTATCGTATGTCAGGTTTTCTTGTCGTTGCCATCATACATACATAACATATATAATTGGTCACTACAACCCTAACGTCAGGATTACGACCTAGTTTCTCACACCAATTATGTTGTGTATGTTAATTTTATACATAAGTGGCGGGACCTACAGTTTAAAGTCGACTCCGAACGACAGATTTGTGAGAAACTTTTCATGGCAATTTTATTTATTCTCTGAGTTCTTGCCAGAAATCTGCCGAAGAAATACTTTTTGTATTTTGTTTTGATGTCTGGCCTGGGGCTCGAACCCTGGCTTTACGTCTAATACACACACACTACCTACTATACTACTGCGACTTCTGATAATTCTCGGTCTAACTTTTGATAGTTTTGATGAAGAATTATTCACAATGATACGATCTTTAACGTCTCCACAAACGATCCAAATGTCTAACGGTGTCCCATTGACGTCGAAAATGTGAAATTATTCTTTAAAGAAATCGTTTTGTGGCTTTTGGCGTTAACTTGGTGACGACCAATACCCTCCAGTTTATAATATTCAAGTGCAGGTTAAAAAGAAGACTTCCGGAAGAACTGAACAGCAAACTGTAATTTGTTCCATTTGGATTGGCGCATGTGGCAACATTAATTACTAATCTAACCACCGAGTAAAAAATTTTGTCAAAAAATCAATCAAAGCCTGTTACTCTATCACCCAATCAGCATATGTGCAGTCCTCTTTTATTGTTGAATGGGCTAAACTGTAAACGAGTTGAAATGCAAATCCAAATGCGAAGGACACTATAATGATTCGTTAGGTAGACCCAGTATATGGAATGGGCACATTTTCTAACACAAATTATTTTTTTTATAGAGCGATAATAACCAGACCTGTAACGATTCCTGTCTCTTCATATTGCTTTTTAATCTTACCAACTCCATGTATTGTATGTATGTACATTTTACTGAAGATAATCACTCGATTATGTTTAAAATATAAACACAATGTCGAAGTTTGGTAGCCTTTCAAGGCAGGATTAAATGGCACAATATTAGCACTTATCATAGAACACACTGTGATCTCTTCGCAGCAGTTAATAAAACAGGCATAATTTATGACAGCGGACATACGCATACATATGCTAATGATAAATATCGAAAATTTCGAAGAGGTAACTGCTGTCTTTTGCAAATATCCGTAAGCAAATTGTAGACTTCCACGATAATACAGTGCAAAAAAATAAAAAATTGCAAGCAACTTAAAGAAAGGTCCCTCTCGACCAACTGAAATCATACTGTACAACACTCTATAGTTATAGCGGATAACTGTGATAGCACAATGGGCCCAATGTGAGTCCATCCAAAAATTTTTCTTGGATGGGCAGCCACCTCTACCTACCTGCCTACCTAACACTCTATAGTTCCCACGTTATTACATGGCGAGGAGGCATCTGTACTTGCACTGGTGGATGAAACTATGTTTAGAGTCCGAGAAAAAAAAAATTCATCATAAAATATGTTGCTCCGCCAGTGTCGAAAGAATGATGAACTGTACAAGCTTTGGGGTGAGTCAAGATACTCCTGCGAAAGGATTTCTACAGTTAGTGACGAGGATAGGCCTAAAAAAGCTGCTGAAACACCGATGGAACGATCAATGATCTTAAAATTCTTGTTATGAGAAATTGGAGAAAGAATTCATATGATTGAGATATTTGGTATTTGGTTTTTATTCAAATTATATTACAGCTGCTACAGAAGAAGATGAAAGTCGATGTTAATATACGATTCTGTACAATTAGATTACTTGACATGGTAGAGTAGCAAATATTCGGGCTTGTTTTGCTATTGCCTTTGTTTATTTTTGCATTTTCGCAGTACTGCATGTCCTTTATTTAAGTTTATTTTTAAATTCTTGTACTATTTTGCATGTATTTGTTTTTACTGCACTGCAGTTATTTGTTTGACATTTTTTTTGTTCTCGTAGTAGCTTTTGTTCTTGTTGTACTTTTTTTCTCATTCATATATTCGTTCATTTGTTCATTCGTTGATTCATTCATCTGCATACACGTTCCATACATACACACACATAAAATTGTTACTTTTTAATTGAAAAAAAGAAAAAAAATTGTTTTTCCTCTTTTGCATACGTATAGGGGCCCTGCTCACTACACGGGACACTTGGTTGTTAAGCTTTTATTTTGGAGTAAGTGTTGACCAGTATTTGTGAGAGAGTGTGAGTATGTGTGTACATAAAATGTTATGCGTATGACATGTAGTTGTTTATTTTATGTCAGTGTGTGTAAGTATGCTAATTTTACTTGTGCTTTTTGGTTTTTTCTGTTTTCTGTTTCTTTCCATTTGTTGCGTTTTCTGTACTTTTTTGTCTTACTTCCGTTTTTGTCTGTCCTGTAGTAAATATTTTTTTGTTATTGTTTGTTGTGTTTGTTTATTTGTTAGGTTCTTAAGTGTAGGCTTTTTAAGTGTAGGATTTTTAATATCAGTGTTAATATTAAAAAAAAATATTAAAGAAAGTAGTAAATCTGAAATTATTATCATTTCAAATAAATTCAACATTTTGAAAATTTAAGTAGACGTACACACATACACAATTGGCCATTACAACTCTTACAACCCTCATGTTGTGTGTGTTAATTTTATAAATGAGTGGCAGGACGTACAGTTTAAAGTCGATTCCGAACGACAGATTTTTGAGAAACTTTTCATGGCAATTTTTATTTACTTTATTAAGTAGACGTACTCTAAAAAATGATACAAGGGTACTATTGTTCCAATCTTGATGAGGGCCCCTGAGGACCAAGGAACTTATTCAGATTAGAAAGCAAAGAATTGTTAGATACCTGCAAACTGAATAGTTTTAACACCTTAAAAAAATTAGTAACTAATTGTTTGATTGATTTATTATTTAAATAACTTTTCTGAGTTTTTTGATTTGTTAATAAATTTTTTTAAATATTATTCAAGCCAAAAGATTATAATTTGGAGAAGGACTAACAACTCTTAATGTTCCGGAGTACATAAGTTGGTAGTCAAGCATTTTAACTAGCACACCAGCTTATCTAACTTGTTTGAACGGGATCTTGCAGTGTTTTGCGGTCAAAATCAGAAAAATAGTTGTTGGAAAATTGTTTAAAAATATGAGAGTTATATTTTAAGACTCTACGGGTTAAAGAAAGATTCACACGCTGCCTTGTGCCATCTGTTAAAATCAATCAAGTTTTCTTATTTACAGATTTTTTAAAAAACTTTCCATGGTAATTTTATATACTCTTAGAGTTCTTGCCAGAAGACTGCAGAGAGGAAGTCACCGAAAGTAATAATTTTTTATATTTCGCTTGGTGAGACACATCTGAGTTGGGGGTTTAACCATGAGCTCCCGCATAAAAAGTCAACACTCTGTTTACTAGACTACGGCAAGGAGATAAGAGATATACATTGAAAATAAATTTCGAAAAGGAGCTATTGAAAATTGTGCTTAGAGCAGTCCATTGCCTACCTAGAAACAATCCGCACTTTTTCGTCACTTTGATGGAATCGGCTATGTGCGAAATAATCCTAACTCCACTGTAGTACTCTAAAAATGACCTGGTGATATTCACAAGTAATAAGTTGTGTCGTGATGGATCGATTTTTTGTCACCATTAATGATTCGGTTGATGTCGCCGTAGCCTAGTAGGTAGTGTGTTGGCTTATTAGACGTAAGGCCATGGTTCAAACCCCCAGGTCAAACATCAAAACGAAAATATGGAAAAAATATTTCTTCGGCGTCTTCAACTCAGAAGATTTCTGCCAAAAACTCTGAGATAAAAAAACTTGTCATGAAAAAGTCTCTCAAAAATATGTTGTTCTGTCCCGCCACTCACGTATAAAATTAACGCACACAACACGATTGGTGTGGGAAGCTAGGCCGTAAACCTGACTGAAGGGTTGTAATGGCCAATGTATGCCAATGTATATACATATGTATGTATATCATCCGATTTGACTCTACTCTACTAACTTCTGTGGGACAAGACAACCACAATTTTAGTCCTGCAAACTTGGTAGAACTCTGTACAAAATTGTAGGAAATGTACGTACGAAATTTTGTTCACCGAGTAATGACGGCTGACTTAATTTTTGTCCAAAAAGAGAAAATTTGGATTTGATTGGTTTATGGTTTCAACAAGACGGTACAACATTCCACACGATACAAGATACCTCGAAATGACTAGGTCGATAAGACAAGTCTTACAGGCCAGTTTCATATTCAATTAAGTTCACGTGTTGAAGCCGCCGTGGTCTAGTAGGTAGTGTATTGACTTATTAGACGAAAAGCCAGGGTTCGAGCCCCAGGCCAAACATCAAAACAGAATACAAAAAAGTATTTCTTCGGTGACTTTCTCTCAGTAGATTTCTGGCAAAAACTCTGGGAGTAAATAAAATTGCCATGAAAAGTTTCACAAAAATCTATCTTTCGGAGTCGATGTTAAACCACTCACGTATAAAATTAACGCACACAACATGAATGGTGTGGGAAGCTAGGCCGTAATCCTGACTGAAGGGTAGTAATGGCCAATTATGTATGTATGTACTCGTATGTAGATCATCTAATTTGATTCTACTCTATTAACTTTTGTGGGACAAGACGGCCACAATTTTAGTCCTGCAAACTTGGTAGTACTCTGTACAAAATTGTAGCAAATGTACGGCGAAATTTTGCTCACCAATGCATCATCTACATTACATGGAATGGAGAAAGCTAACGAGTAATGACAGCTGACTTAATTTTTGTCCAAAAAGGGAAAATTTGGTTTGAACAAGACAGTACAACATGCCACACTTTACAAGATACCACGAATTGTAAAGGTCGATAATACAAGTTTGAGCGGCCAGTTTCATAGAGTCCTGCTCCACCGTTAAGCTAACTTGGCCCTCAATGGATAGAAGGCGCACCAACCAGTTACTTGGACTTGGTCGTAACATCATCTCCATCACAGTGGCCATGCTTACAGGTCACTGTGTTATGGCTACACACGCGGAAAGAATGCGGCTCCCATTTAACGACTTCTGCCGTGGGTGCAGGTCCGCTGAGCGTGGGGTAGTCGTGCTTTGAAATGTGAAGTCCTTGCGCTGACCAACTTCTCCCTCCTTGGTACGGAGGAACTTGGTCAGTACAGAGATTGCGCTCGTGGCGTCACACGCTATGCGTGCTCAAGTGAGCTTTTGGCATGAAAGCTACCATACTAACCTAACCTTACCTAACCTTCGTGATGTCATTGCTGCACAGAGACACGCAAGCCAAATTTACAACAACATTAAAGCTACTATAGTTGAGATACCGGACGGAAAACTGGCAAAATTATTATAAAATTAAGCTCACGAAGAGATCAGATATTCCGTTGTCATGAGCAGCATTTGCCTGAAGCAATCTTTAAAAAGTAAATCGTTAATCTTTCATTCAACTCTACAAAATAATTAATTCACTAACTCTTGCATAATTTCTGTTTGTTTCAATTTTCAAATTGCAAAAATAATTAAAACATCACTGGTTGCTATTTCTCAATCTTCACAATCGTAAACTGCAAATAATTAATTAAATTCACTCAAATAGTATTTCAGGTCAAGATATAATTTTAAAAAGAAAACAACTTATATACGTACAAGATTAATACTATTTACCCATTAACATACAAAAGTTCTTCAAAGTCAGCCTCTTTTACTCTCTAAAGAAACAAAATTTAATTATTTTCTGTATTTAATGTTGTTTATACAATAAATGAATGGCATTTAATACGATAGAATCTTAAAGAAGGAGCTGAAACTATTTTCTTTTTTTGTTTTGTTTTTATTTTTGAAAAGCATTTAAAGCACATGATTTATGCGTAAATTTGAATTTAATTTTTTCTGTTTTTCTACGCAATTTTCCTTTTTTGTTTTAAATTTCTTTTTTAAAATGACAACGACTTGGAAGTTTGAACAAAAAGTATGTGGAAAAATAACTGAAAGAGGAAATGAAAATTAAACTCAACCCGTTTTTTTTCAGGAAAGTAAAGAAATAAAACAAAAAATATGAAAAAAATCATAAAGATACGGTAAAGGAAAGACGTAATGGGGTATGTATACGTATTCATAAGTGGGTAAATGTTATTATGTTTGCATGTATGCATATGACTGTATGTATGCCTGTGTATGTAAGTGCAATATATACACATATACATACACAAACGAAAATTGTTTACGAATCTTTAAATGTATGGCTAGTGAGAAATGTGTATGTATGTAATGATGGTAGTGAAGGTGCTGTTGGTTGTTTAATTGGTTGGCTTGGAGAAGAGGTGGTTGTGGTGGTGGTGGTAGGTGGTAGGTGGAATATGATGACCTTAATAATTTATGCGAATGACGTCCACTGTGCACAACGTAATCACAATAACAAATACAACAACAACAACGACAACAACATCAACAACAATAAAGGCTTACTTAAAAACACACTCATTCACTCACTCACTCACTCACTCATTCACCCATACGGCGGACATATTTTTCAACGTACAACAAAGCAAAAAAAAATTACATTTGATATCAGCTAATTAGAAATAAGGCAGATTTTGTTCAGTTATTTACTGCTAACAAATAGATTACATTCTTGCGCACCATTGTCATTAACTACAACTACATGGCTTTTAAAAGCTCAAACATGTCGCGTATTTGATATAAAAAATGTATTTTTTCTCATGTTTTGATGTCTGTTTTCCCTAAAATTTTAAGCAAATTAAAAGTAGAACCTAAAATCAAATAATTTCTTGGCCAAAACGAACTATTTCCCCTATAAAATCTTTAAGCAATAAAGGTTTGAATCTTTGTCTTCGGGTCCATATTGTTTTTTCTTTTCAAAACGAAGCATTAGTACCAGATTTTGAGTAAAGAAGTACCCCAGAATATTTCAAATTCTACCAGTTGTAAGGTAAGGTCTGTTGTTAAGGTAACCAGAAACAAGATTAACTGGTATTGACTCCAGACAAAGATGTAGAAAAGATTACAGCCATCCTAAAACTTTACAGCCATGTGAAGTAGAAAAAATTAAAAATCCTGGCATTCTTAATGCAGTAAACCATTGACCATTACTCTCAGTACGTAATACGTGTGTGAAGACGTTAATAAAGAACCTATAAGTGCACTAAAGCCTGGAATTTAAGAAACCATTAAATTAAGAGAAATTGCTCGGGATATTGACTTCTTAAAATTATGACACTAAACTTTTCGCATTTGCTCTCTTAGGGGTTGCCGAATATGCTAATTATCGCCAAAAAATATTCCTGGGAATTTATTAAAACATTCATAGCATCAACAAGAGCCCAATGTTTAGTGTAACGTATTGCAAAGCTAAAATGCCGGACTATAAGTCTGAGCAATACGTATAAAACACAAAATATTTTGTCTTGATTTTCAAGATGGGCCTTAAGCCTCATGAAACGAAAAATTCGTTAAGATAAAGTAGGTCAAAATGAGCAAAATACCTCACTACTACTCTCTATAAAACTGCCGAATATGTGTCCATATCAAATGATGCATTTAGGCACCTATAGGTGGCAACCTTATTATTCTAGGACCGTATACACTAGGTCAATCAATTTGTTTAGTTGGAAAGACATGACATAGTCTATTAGGTAGTGTCTTGCCTTATTACACGTGAGACCACGGTTCAAACCTCCAGCTCAGACATCTCAAACTAAACGATGCACGTTCTCCTAGCAGTCTTCTGACAAAAACTAGGGGAGTAGATACAATTTTTAGAAACAAATTTTTTTAGAAAAACTTCATACGGCTTAATCCCACCCACTGTTCAAATTCAATTTAAAATAAATTCTTTTTCTATTTCAATAGCCAATGCGACCAAATATTACTAATTACTTGACATTGGCTGTGTATGCAATGGAACGTACGTACGTGTACGCAATTTGTGCATCAACAAAAGAATTAACAGCCTTGACACAAATTGTACATGTGTTATAATATTTTGCCTCTTCTTCATCTGCTTCTTCTGTGTTTTTTTTCTCTCTCTACTTTTCATACTTGGCATTATTTTAAGCTCAAATGTATTGAGACAGAGGGATGGGATGGTAATAGCTGGCTCAGTTAGCCAAATCATAAAGGCTGACAGCTAGCAGAGCAGGAAGTGGGCGGCGGTGCATAAAGTAGAGTAAGAGGTAACGAAGGTTTTTATAAATTTTTTTGTCTTTTTTTTTTAAGCCCGAGTATTATATGAAACGGAAATTTAAACAAACATTGAATGTTGGCTAAAATGAGACACGAGAGCAAAAACAAGTGCAAAAAATATGTGTATAAAATACACATACTTATACACTTAAAAAAAACAAGAAACGAAACGAAACAAAACAAGCCAGTGATGTTGAAAAGCGTTTATAATGGTTTTGAAGAAAGAAACAAAAACAAAACAGACACACACGCATACATACACACATAGTAAATACTTTTTCTGCACACTCACACATATGAACAGAGACATATATTTTCGCACACAAACACACGCTTAATATGTTACATAGACAGGACTGTGTGAATTCGTTTTTTGCCTATTTTTTGATTTCTTTTTTTTTTCTTAATTTATTTTTTTTATATTTTTTTTGTTTTTTGCACGTTCTTTGAATTTTTTTTTTAAACAAATGCTTAAAACGTTTACGTTTTTATGCACAATTTAAATCATAAAAATGAATAAAAAAATATTTTCTTTAAAAAAAGAAAAAAAAAATTGAAACTAAAGAAATACTATAAATAAGCAAAAAAGCATTGAAAATATGTAAAATTTTATTAAAAGAAAAAAAGAAAAAATTTATTTTAAATGTTAAAAAAAATTTTTTATACAAAAATTGTGTTGAAAACGTAAGCGCCAGAAGTTCACGAAATCCAGGGTTGCATTACACAACAACATACGCGTATAACTAATAAAAAAAAATAATTTTTCACGACAGTGTTAACGACGTATTACAATTTAACTTTGCTGACGTAGTTTTACTTTAAGAAGAACGATGTTGTAATTGATAGATAACAAAAAAAAATAGATTTTACCATAAATTAGATTTTTTAACACAGAATTCCAGTTTTAAGTTCTATTAAGTTCTAAATCGAGTTAGGCCTTTTTTATATTAAGCCATCGATATGTATGTATGTCGAAATCTACTGAAAAATTTTGGGTACATAATTTAAAAACGTCAAAGCAGTTGACATATGTTTTATAAAAGATTTGTGTATTTTATAACACATATTGCGGTAGACCTACATGCATACATTGTCGGCCATTACAATCCTTTAGTCATGATTACCTATACCATGTGTTAATTTATTTGAACTTAACTCTAAACGACCGATTTGAATGCTAAAGCCATTGAAAGTAATACTTTTGTTTCAATATCCTCTTTATTCAAAACTTCAGAGCTAAGGTTTGATCCCGGTGACTTCGTAAGCCAAAAAACCTAGGTTAAAGTCAATGTTTGCTTATCCGCGTTTGTCTTCTGTATGTACTCTCGATTGTAACTTTGAACACGGAAGGCAAACATGACTTAGGTTCAAAAATGGTGAAATAGAGACATTACGCCTTGAAGATTGTTATCATATTCAAGAAGATTTTGCACATGTTTTTGGGAGCCTTTAAGTGCTCAGAATTCGGTAAAAACAGAAAAAAAAAAATATTAAAATAAAAATAAACAAATTTGGGTACAGCATGAATGTCACAAAACCGAATCATTACATACAAAATTGACGGCCATTACAACGCTTCAGTCAGGACTACGGCCTAGCTCCTCTTCTTGTGTGTGTTAATTATTATACATCAGTGGCGGGACCTACAGTTTAAAGTCGATTCCGAACGATTTTTGAGAAACTTTTCATGGACATTTTTATTTACTCTCAGAGTTTTTGCCAGAAATCTGCTGAGAGGAAGTCGCCGAATAAATATTTTTTCATATTTTCGATTTGATGTCTGATCTGGGGTTTGACAGCACACTACCTGCTAGACTACGGCGATTTCAACCAAACCATTACTGGTGATAAAAAATCGATCTACTACGATACAACTTATTACTTGTGAATATCACCAGATTATTTTTAGTGGTATCTATAGTGGTGTTAGGATTATTTCGCACACAACCGATTCCATCCAAGTGACGAAAAAAGTACGGATTATTCATCTCTCATGCTATGAAACAAAATCATTTTAGAAAATAGTGCTGGAGTAGATTGGTTTTACTGATCTGGTAGTTCAGTCCTTGATCGATATGTTTTCGATGTATACTATCTCGTTTTATTTTAGTAAAGGGTACTCGAAAATGGATTTAATGGTCATGGGCCTCAAAAATTAAGCAGTTTTCATGAAGCGGAATGCTTAAGATGACAGAAAGATGAATGAAAGCGAATAACCTTTCATTCATTACCGGTTTTGGAATTCAAATCCATCACCTATATTTCGTCGTAACAGATTGTAAATTCTGAGAACTCTTTGTTACAACGAATCATACATACATACATTATTGGTCGTTACAGCTTCTCACACCACTCATGTTGTGTGTGTTAATTTTATACATGAGTGGCGGGCCCTACAGTTTAAAGTCGACTCCGAACGCTTAGACTCAATGAATATTTATTCAAAATAAGAATCGCTTCCAGCCTCTTATGAATATTTTGTGACGTCAACGAATAGCTGGAACACATAATTGCTTGAAAATAATGATTTTCAGAAGGAAACACTGACGTGCTTATCAAGTGCTAGGCAGGAAGTCGTCCTTACTGATGCCGAAGAACATCATACATCCTAAGATTCATTAGGGCAATACGGTCGGGTGAGATTATACAGTATATCCCTGTATTGAGGCCAACACAATATATCATCTGGTTGCAGTCTTTTAGTACTTATTGTTATGAGGCATATACATACATAATTGGGCATTACAACCATTCAGTCAGGATTACGGCCTAGCTTCTCACACCACTCAAGTTGAGTGTGTTAATTTTATACATGAGTGGCGGGACCTATAGTTTAAATTCGACTCCGAACGACAGATTTTTGAGAAACTTTTCATTGCAATTTTTATTTACTGTCAGAGTTTTTGCCAGAAATCTGCTGAGGGGAAGTCGCCAAAGAAATATTTTTTTCATATTTTCATTTTGATGTCTGACCTGGGGTTTGAACCTTGGTCTTACGTCTAATAAGCCAACCCACTACCTACTAGACTATGGCGACTACACTAATAGAGAATAGAGACACCATTAAGAAAATAAAAAAAAAATTTTTTTGGTCAAGTATTTTAGACTCGATGAATATTTATTCAAAATAAGAATCGCTTCAAGCCTCTTATGAATATTCTGTGACGTAAACGAATAGGTTAGGTTATGTTAGAGGACGTGTACTTGTCAACAGTACCCGGAGGTCGAATTGACCATTGTACAACGTCCTAGTTCCTCACACCTCTTATGTTGTGTGTGTTAGTTTTATACATGAGTGGTGTGACCTACGGTTTAAAGTCGACTCCGAACGACAGATTTTTGAGAAATTTTTTCATGGCAATTTTATTTACTCTCACAGTTTTTGCCAGAAATCTGCTGGCTTTACGTCTAATAAGCCAACACACTACCTGCTAGGCTACGGCGACTTCACATAATTGCTTGAAGAAAATGATTTTCACAAGCAAACACTGACGTGCTTATCAAGTACTAGGCATTAAGTCATCCTTACTGATGCCGAAGAGCATCATGCATCCTTAGATTCATTAGGGCAATAGGGTCGGGTGAGATTATACAGTATATCCCTGTATTAAGACCAACACACTATATCATCTGGTTGCAGTCCTTTAGTAGTACTAAAAAGGTTTACACCAGTATATCTTATTCTTATGATGCGTAACCCACTTAAGTTGATATAGTAAGCAATTTCTGTGAAGAAGCAACGGAAAATACCTTGGGATTATATGAAAAAATAGTATCAGGGTTTTTGAGCGTCACTATAATATTTATAATACCTCTTATAAGGATTTTTTATTATTTTCCTAATTTGAAGAACAAATTTCTTTAAATTTCTGAACCAAATCTTTTTAATTTAAAACTCTAAGGCTGTCCTTAAATACAAACATTCATGCAATATTGCTTAATGTAAAGACCATACCAGTACTTTTAGAACAACAACAGACATGCTTAGTAAGTTTGTCCATGGACTAGTAAAAACTGATTTCAATACACGCCAACTCCACATTAAATGCACTTCGATACTTATATTGTATTTATTAAAATTACACAAAAACAAAAAAGAAAGGAAATAAAATGAAATGAAAGAAAGAAAGAAAAGTTATAATGTTTGAGGTTAATTCATTATATTATCGATTTTCTTTCTTCATTTCAAATCATTCTAAAAAAACTTGACCTCAAATATAGGCTTTTCGAGAAAAATTTTTTTTTAATTTTTCTCCATTTCTTTTTTTTTCTATAAAATAATATTTCTTTTGCCTCGTTTTACAATAAATATTCTGAAAGGGTAGAGAGAGAGAGAGAGAGAGGGAGAGAGAGTGATAAAGTTTCTAAAGGTTGTGGTTATGTGGTTAGTAGGTTGGTTAACTGGTTGATTGGTTAGCTGGTTGACTGGTTTCATTGGGTTGTTTGGTGACGTTAGTGTCGGAAAGAGTTGGTGTTTGGATAAATTAACTCAGATAAAGTAAACAAAGAAATGAAAAACAGAAACCCGAAACGAAAATCTTTTGAAATAATAATAACACAACAACAGGAGAACGAAATACTTTCGTTCCCTTTATGGAAGGAATGAACCTTCACAAGAAGAAGTAAGTATTGGTGCGTACAAAAAATATCTGCGGTTTTTCATCTCTATCGTTCAACAAGCATGCGCTTGAAAACTTGAGACTCAATTGTCCTTACAGCTGAGATCCGATAGCTAGTTGATATTACAGCAGAATTACCAGAGCAATTGCCTTGTTTATATAGAGCAGCTTCCTACTACAGAATAAGGATTTTATTAGCCATTTTGTACGCTTGAGACCAGGTATTGTACCAAATACAAGTAGTGCGGTTTTTTCCTCGAACTCTCCCTTGACCACTACCCTGTTAACATCGTTCACAAGGCGACAAGCCGAAGTTCGCCATGTTAGACTATCAAGATACACCTTTTTCACAACGTTTCTGAGACCTAGTGCAGCATCACACTCAATATCTTGTTGGTGAAAGCATTTTTATACCAATTTAATATCAATCTAATCTGAAGACAGAACCATTCATGCCATTTGTTGATCGTACGTAACTTCATTGGTCATTACAACCTTTTAGTCAGGATCAAGATCTAGCTTCCCACACTAGCGATTTCTTTCATGATGTACCTACAGTTTAAAGATGACAGATTTTTGAGAAACTTTTTCTGTTAATTTTATATACTCCCAGAGCCACCGAAATGATTATTTTTGCATACTCCGGTTTTTCGAGATATCTAAGCAAGTGGCACATGTCAAATAAGCCATCATACTACCTATGGCGCCTTCTGCATGGCGATTCCGCAAGTGTGGGCAGCTTGATGGCCAGAGTTCTTGACCTCTGACTCCACTATTTGTATTTATCTCCACACGTATGCAAAATTTTCTTGATTTTCGCCTGGAAAGACAGCTAGACTAGACACTAAATTAGAAACTAGACTAAACACTAGACTAGACACTAGAATAGACACTAGACTAGACACTAGAGTAGACACTGGACTAGACACTAGATTGGACACTGGACACTAGACTAGACACTAGAATCGACGCTAGAATCGACGCTAGAATAGTCACTAGACTAGACGCTAGACTAGACACTAGAACAGACACTAGACTATACGCTAGAATAGACACTAGACACTAGACTGGATACTAGACTAGGCACTAGACTAGACACAGGACAAGACACTAGACTAGACACTACACTGGACACTAGAATAGACACTAGACTAGGCACTAGAAGAGGCTCTAGACTAGACACTAGACTAGACACTAGACTACACACTAGACTAGACACTAGACTAGACACTAGACTAGACACTAAACCAGACCACGAATTGGGCCCAAAATCTCCCAAGCCTATACCACTTCTGTGTAGCACAGAAACAGTAGGATTCGATCATAATTTTCCCAAACTCACACTCTTCAGAATCATAAAAATCAATTATGAGGGCAACCAAAGTTTAAAATCTTGATGCACATGTCACTTGAATCGCAAAGTCAGGATATTTATTATTTGTCTAACCCGCCTTGAATTTGAGACACTACCTCTCTGATTACTTTTCATTTCGAACGATATACAATGTATTTACTGAAATTTCCTTTACTTGTACGTAGGATATTTGAATTTGACCCGATTTATTGTTGGCCTTAGTAAATAGCAGTCCTTAGGGAAGGAATCTCTAAATTGCCAGAATGGTGGAATATTGGCCCAACACTTAATTTTATATTTGAAAATTGATTTCACAGCCCTGCAAATTTGGACTTTTTTTGTGCGAATAAGATGGCTCCAGGTGTTTCGGCAGGAATTTTGTGTGCTGAACACGAATCTGGTGGATCCAATATGGCGGTCAAGTAAATCTGATTAATTTTTATGAACCTCGACCGCCATATTGGATCCACCATTTTGAATTTTTTTAAATCTGAATGAATAGCTGTAATCAGCGACCACAAAAACCCCTGAGTAACAATTTTCAAGTAAATCTGATTAATTTTTAAGAACCTCCGTAATGTGTTTCTCTTTCTCTTGAACCCCTTGACATAAACCCACCCCTTACTTTAAGGGTGCATGCAAACAATTTGGCTTTGGGATCAATTTTCAATTTCTGACAATAGCGATGGTTCTAGCACGTCAGTGTTTAGCTCTACAATTTTTCAAAAATGGCCAAAAACGCTATTTTTAGGGGTTTCAACCCCCTTTTTCTCGAAAACCTGACGTGACGGAAAGTTTTTGAACCCAGATTCGTGTTCAGGGAATTTACCTTCGGGAACACCTGGAGCCATCTTATTTGCAAAACTCATGCAGGGCTGTGTTTTCAGTAAAGAGAAGAAAAATAAGTTACTTTTCATATGACCTAATATTAGACTTGAAACGAACGAAACGATGTCGGTACATACACTAGCATAGATTTAAATGCAACATTAACCAGAGAGTCATGTGTGAATTAAGTTTTAAATACATAAACACAAAAGGATTTACCACTACACATGATGGAGTGGAAAAGAACCAAAGAGTGGAAGAGAGAGAGAGGGAGAAGTGGAGGCATGAGAACAGTAAAGGAGCCAAGGATATTAAATGGCCGTTAATGTGCATTTGTAGGTCACCCATACATATGAGTAGGTACATATGTATGTATATATAAGTATGTAAACAAAAACAACAATATAAACACTCATATGTTTTTAAGGCAACAACAGCAAAAAACAGAAAAAATTTACAAAAAAAAAATCAGAAACAGAAACAGAAACAGAAACGTTAACAAATATTTGTGTTTTTATTCTCTATATGTTGTTGTTGCTGTTGTTGTTTTTCATTTTCATTTTCATTTTCTTAACTTTTCTTTTCGAAACAGAAGGTAAACATCATTTACTATTTCAGATTTTTTTTACTTTTTTTTTTAATTAATTCCTACAGATACAGATAAGAAGCATGCTTGTTCTTCTTTTTTCGTTTTGAAAAAAATAATTTTTTTTTCTGGTTTTTCTTGTTTTTGGAAGGGTTTTATTGGAACATGCAACAAAATAGAACGGAAATAAACAAAAAAAAAAATACAAGTTAAAACAGAGAGGACGAGAGAAAACAAACCATAAAGTACGAAGAAAAACCGAGAGTGTGTTTAAAAGTACGTTTTTTTGTTTTAAATTTTTTAGACATTTTATGGTTAAACTTGTGTGTTCTTTTTTATTTAAGGTTACCAAATTTAACTTTAAAAAACAATTTTTGTTTTTGTTGTTATTGAAAAAGGAGCTTTTAAAATATTTAAAAAAAAAAAGTTTTTTTTAACTACTTTCGCTAAATTCATGGCTTTTGTTATAAAATTTTGTTCATTGTTCGAGTTTCTCTTACCAGCTTCATCTGGCATTAGTTGAAATACATGATCTGGCGTTTGTGTTGCAGCCTTGACATTACGTGGCGGTATCGGAACATCTTCTATTGAATTTGAATATTTTATTATTTGATAAATAAAAATTCAAATTTCAATTTCAATTTCAGTTTTTTTTAAATTTTTGTGTTTTTTTTTTCGATAACGATTTTTTGTTTGTTTTTTATTTCATCGATTTGGCGATATTTTTTCGATGTGAGATTTTAGTATGAAATTCATTTGATGGTGAACAAAGTTTGATGTTTTTAATAAAGTAAAGTTAAAAAAAATACAAAAAAGAGAGATATTTTCACACGTATATGTTGTTATTGTAAAACCGAAAAAATAGAAAACAAGTATAGAATGAAAATAAATTGAAAAGAGAAGATACAAAAATACATATTGATTAACGTTAATGTCAAAAGCCAATTTTATTTCATTTAAAAAAAATATTTCTGTATTTGATAAAAGTGACAGGAAGCTAAAGAGGATTTTAAGTGCTTTTCAATACCAAATACTCGGTTGCATAATAAGTTAATATTTTTTAAAATAATTTCCTCCTCTTTAACTTCCCCTCATCGATAATTAATGATAATTAATGGTGCATTTTGTATAGCATTATAGAATTGTATATACGAGAGTATTATTTGTTAGATTTTCTTTAATTCTTTTATTGTATAAATATATGTAGTATATGGGATATTGTTTGTTAAATAGAAAGTTAAGTGATTTTTTTTTTGACAGCGAGAAATAGAGAGAAGTATGTTTGAATGATGATTTTTTGAATCGAAGAAAAAAAAAGAAAGAAATAAAGAAAAAACTCTTTACTTACCCAACGTTCGTACAGTCATTACTTTACTCATCATACCATCACCGAGCACATTACGACCAACAACCTTCAATTCATAGGTAGTACCCGATGCTAAGCCATTGATCGTTACTTGTGTACTACCCGAAGGTGTTACAGATATTGTTTGCCAATCATTAACACCCGCCTCACGATACCAAATCGTATAGTCCTGCTTATACTCCGAACCGCCACTATATCCGGGCATCCATTGTAATGTAATTGAAGATTCCGTTGCCTTACCGGTTATATTGTAAGGAGCATGCGGTTGTGTACCCTCAATGACAAGCTGTGTTTGGGACATTAGAGTGGCCACTTCATTAGAGACCACGCACTGATAGTAACCAAAATCTTCGCCGCGTAAATTTTCAATTGTTATATTACCGCCAGAGATTTTAACGCGATTACGTTGAGTATCCGAAAGAGCACCACCGTCTTGTCGTTGCCATTTAATAGTTGGTTTCTGTGTGCCCTCCGCCTCAACGGCATCACAATGCATTTCCACACTATCGCCCACTTTACGCTGATACAGCGATTCGGGCTCAACCGTAAACGTGGGTGGTTTACGTACTAAAACTTCCATGGAACCCGAAGATCCCTGTGTGCCCAATGCATTGTAGGGGGTACATGTGTAGCGTCCCTGATGATCTTCATTGACGCGTGTAAATAGCAGAGAACCATTGGCCATAACGACAATATCCTTCATTTGATAAGGTTCTAATAGACGTTTGTCTTTGGTCCAGGTGACATATTGTAATTGAGGATTTGATTTAATATAACACTGGACAACACCGGCTAAACGGAATGGTAGATATTGTACAGTTGGTGTAAAGGTCACTTTGGCAGGATCTGAAAATAAATTGAAGTTTTTATGAGATGCTATTTAGCTGTCAGGAGCTAGGAGAAGATTTTAAAATTTTTGGTTTAAATAAAAATAAAAAACCTTATTATTAAACTGCGTATTGTACAACTGAAAGCACTTATAAACGCAGTCAGTCATTTACAACAGTCAGAATATGCTTTCAGACATGCAATCCTAACTGGGACATGCTATCTCACTCATCTTATAGTCTATTTACTACGATTTTCATTCTCAGTTGTATACGCTTAATTACAAAATAGGCTTGATTTTTGGCCACCAAATATAAGCATTTATTTTTATTACCGTAGATATGGACAGAGTACGCTCTACGTACTTCTCTACTTCAGCCTTCATGAGAGTATATCCTATAGACCACAAATTCAAAAGAGGAGAATTTTCCGTTGAAATCAGCCTTTATAAACAGACATATTGTAGACTCCAAATTCATAGGAGGATTAAGTTCGAATATTTTTATTGTGACCTGTGTTCTAAGACACCTAGAAATTACATAAAAAGTGAAGCTTTACGCATATTAAATATCGGGTCCGCCATCTAACGTTTTTTTTTCCCAACTAGTGCTTATTTCGTGAATGGTAACACTTAGCTCATGTCTGATTTGACAGATAATTAGTTTTATCCTTCCGCTGAACGAATATGGTTGTGTATACGCTTGAACAACGCTGGGTAATATTGCGACTTTGCTTTGAAAATCACGGTAATGTTGCAGAATGTGTGCGAAAATTGCGTACGGATTTTGGAAGAAGAGAAGAACCGTCAGCTCCGTATGTTCGTTATCTTGTGAAAAAAGTGAAAGAAACTGGTATCCTCATCGATAAACCAAAGCGTGAAAAGCCAAACAAAGTGCGTATACCCGAGAATATTGCTGCTGTGGCAGAAAGTGTGCGTGAAGCACCATCAACATCAATTCACCGTCGTTCTCAATAATTGAAAATTTCGGAGACATCATTAAGACGAATTTTGCATAAAGACCTTGGTATGACGCCATACAAAGTCCAATTGGTTCAGGAGTTGAAGCCAATTGACCATCCAATGCGTTTTCGCTTCGCTAAGTGGGCCTGCTATCGACTTACAGAAGATGACAATGTTGGCAAAAAAAATCACCTTTTCAGATGAAGCTCATTTTGAACTTGGCGGGTATGTAAACAAGCAAAATTATCGCATTTGGGGCACAGAAAACCCGCACGCATACATTGAAAAGCCGACGCATCCTAAACGAGTCACTGTTTGGTGCGGATTTTGGTCCAGAGGCATAATTGGGCCATTTTTCTTTTTCGAAAATGAGCAAGGAGTGGCCGTTACAGTCAATGGCGATCGTTATCGGGCCATGTTGAACGAATTTTTGTTCACAAAAATTGAAGAGGAGGATATTGGCAACATTTGGTTTCAACAGGACGGCGGTACGTGCCACACAGCCGAAGCTACACTCGATGTTTTGCGCCCTATTTTTGAAGATCGCATTATCAGCCGCAGAGCTGATGTCGTTTGGCCACCTCGGCGCTGCGATTTGACACCGTTGGACTATTATTTGTGGAGTGCCGTCAAAGATAAGTGTTACGCCGACAAGCCAGAGACAATTGACGCTTTAAAGGACAATATTCGTGAAGCCATTGGTGAAATAAATCTGCACACGATCGATAATGTGCTTACAAATTGGACCGATCGTGTAGGCTACTGCATGGCCAGCCGAGGCAGCCATTTGAATGAAATTATTTTCCATTATTAACCGGAAGGATTGTACTTTCATATAAAAAAAGAAATTTGAGAAAATATTCAGTAGTTTTTTTTAAACATTTTGAAAAAAAGAAGTTATTTGGCGGACCCTTTACTAATTGCGGTCCTATCTGCTCTCTATAATTTTAATGGAAATATATCGCACCTTAAATTGTCCTGGACATCACTGCGTCCTTTCTAAACGATCTGCCTGAATTACTCTGACACTAAAACTTGAAAAATATTTCTGATAATTTGTGTTCAATTGGTTCTGTTCTCTCTTCTCTGAAAAATGATTCCGTGTACCGCTTTCTACGCCGCAACACCACATTGGAAAAAAAAACTTATTCAAAAAAATATGACCAAGCAGTACCTCTTATGCCTCAGTAATACTCTTCAAATATGGCCTGGGATTTCAATTAATTTCTTTTTTTATTTCCTATACTCATCGATAAAACTCTCTGCTTGCACCTAACAAGAGAGCAAGCCACATATATCGCGACAATCCTAGTGTACCTTCATCAAATTTAACACTCTAGTCTCCGTAGTCAGTCCAGTCTTTGTAACATTTAAAGACGTAACATGACATATGAATGCCATTCTGACTTTTACTCGCACCAGCTCTGAAATTAATTCTTTCATCCACAATTTGTCTGTTGGTTTAGGCATCCTTTTACATTAGCAGGATGACCCTAAACGCTAAAATAAGGTTACCTGGCAGGCAAACATGCTTTCGAAACGCCTTGACTGATCGTAGGATCTGTCACAAACTTTCTATCCGCATTATTTTTTTTTGAAATCTCATACTTGTGTGGCCCAAGTGAACCTCTGCACTTCACACACTGGCATACATATTGCTGTTCGATACCCGGAAACAACATAAATCATTGGATATATATGACTGCATAATCTAAATGATATGTACACACGAGGCAACGTGTTTACAAAAACAGAAAAGTTTCATTATTGGTCCAGGTTTTATTCAAGGTTTTACAAACATTCAAATATTTTAATATTTACTGGTTGCACTTATGGTTTCATTGTTGATTGCAGTGTGTGTACTATAACATGAAACCTAAATTATAAATGCGTTATATAAACGCATTGCATCATGTGTAACTACCATAATGAAAATTAAATTTATAAAAACCCACTTATTCTTGTTGTATTGTATGTTTTACGGTAAAACGCATATGTATGTATAGTATGTACTTACACTCAACATTCAAATAAGCGGATGCACTCTGGGGATCGCCAATACCGTTTGTTACTTCACACAAATATTGACCCGAATCATCGGCGCTAACTGGATTAATAATTAACGAGCCATCTTTGCGTATTGTTATGCGTGTCTCCAATGAGGCCACCTCTCTAACTGGTGACCCCTCACGAAACCATCGTACGGTGACATTGCCAGGCATAGCCTTTGCTTCACATGAGAATATCACCTTTTCGCCCTCTAGTTTAGTTGTGTTGGTGGGCGGCACCTACAATGACAAATACAAACAAAACCAAACGACGAAATGTAAATAAAAGAAATTCATTAAAATTATGCTCTTCTTCTTTGTTTTTTATAAGTTTTTCTCCTTTTTTTATTTTTGGGGAAGAAAAACTCATTTTTTTCAAAAAAATTTAAAATAAAAGTAAATAAATTAATAACGGTAATAACAATAAATGAAAGGTAGAAAAAACAAAAGATATTAATTAAAAATGGATTAAGAAAAAAGAAGGGTTTTCTTTTTTTCAAATAAAACCAACACCAACAAGAAAATAGTGAAAGAAAAAACAACATAGGATTTAAAGAAATTAAAAATCGTTGCAGAAAAACAGGAAAAAAAAGGTAAAAATAAGGGATTTATTGTATTTGAAAAGCATATGCCGAATGATGTAATGAAAAATGAAACGATAATGACGATGATAATGATGATGATGATGATGATGAAAGTTAGTATTTGAATTATTATTGTTTGCACATAATTAATTAGGATTTATTTATTTACGGGTATTAATTAAACGAAATGATAAGACTTATTTACAATACAATACCAAACAATACAAGGTAGCTTACGCATATACGTACAAACGCATGTTTTATGTTTATATTTACCAACCATCTATCGAACTTTTAGAGCCCAGTCATTAAAAAAAAAACTGTTCATTTAACACATTTCATTGCGACCGTTATTCGCTGTGCTTCTCTGTATTTTTGTATAGGTATGTCAGTGTTATTATAACAGCTGGCTTGCAAATACAGATTTGATTTCATTTAAAACTATAATACATATGGGCATCGTTGTGCCAATTAAGCAACTCAAGCAAAAGGGAAAATATATTTAAAAGAGGGCATTAGTAGTCTAACGAGCAAATGTTTCTACAAGTTTAGGTCTTTTTTCTTTTTAAATTCTCTGGTAAATGTATGAAGTTGCCCTGTAGTCCGGTTGGTAATGTGTTGGTTTATTAGACACGAGTTCGTGGTTCAAAGCTTAACTTAGACACATCGAAGAGAACGATTTCTTTTCAGCTCTCTCAGTAATCTTCTGCCAAAAATTTTGAGAGTAAATCAAAGTTTGGCATGAAAAGTTTTTAAATGATCGCCGTAGTAGGTAGTGTGTTGGCTTATAAGATGCAAAACCTGGGTTCGATCCCCAAGCCAGACATCAAAACAAAATACAAAAAGTATTACTTCGACGACTTCCTCTCAGCAGATTTCTGGCAAAAACTCTGAGCGTAAATAAACCTGCCATGAAAAAGTTTTTCAAAAATCTGTCGTTCGAAGTCGACGTTAAACTCTAGGTCCCGCCACCCATATATAAAATTAACACACACAACATAAGTGGTGTGAGAAACTAAGTCGTAATCCTGACTGAAGGGTTGTAATGACCAATTATGTATGTACGTATGGTTCGGAGTCCACTTTAACTGTAGATCCCGCCATTGTGGATATAATTAACACATACAACATGGATCGTGTGATTAGCTAGGTCGTCAACCTGATTAAAGGGTTGTAAGAACCAATTAAGTAAGTGAAGCAAATTTGTGTCAAAGAAGTCACTGTAGCCTAGTGCAACGTGGTGCAAACAAGACAATCAAGAAAACGAAATATGAGAAAATATTTCTGTGACTACTTCCTGAGTCTGAGATTAAATAAAATTGCCATGAAAAGTTTCCGAAAAATCTGTCGTTCGGAATCACGCCATACATGGATAAAATTAACACACGCAACATGGGTGGTGAACAAATGTGTGTCAAAGAAGTCACCATAATTTAGCAGATAATGTGCTGGATTATTATACTTGAGGCCGTGGTGCAAACAACAACTCAAACATATAAAGAAAATGAAATATGAGAAAATATTTCTGTGACTACATGATGAGTCTGAGATTAAATAAAATTGCCATGAAAAGTTTCCGAAAAATCTGTCGTTCGGAATCCCGCCATACATGGATAAAATTAACACACACAACATGGGTGCTAAGAGAAGCTAGGAAGTAATTTTGACTAAAGGGTGTAAGAACCAATCAAGTAACTGAAGCAAATTTGTGTCAAAAAAGTCATCGTAACCTAGAAGGTAATGCGCTGGTTTATTATACTTAAGGCCGCGGTGCAAACCTTAACTCAGACATCGCGAAGAAAATATTTGCGACATCCTCAGATTTCTGCAGATTTCTGGCTAAAATTCCATAAAAAATCTCTCAAAAATCTTTTGTTCAAAATTATCTTTAAACTGTAGATCCGGCCAGTCATGTATAAAATTAACACACACAACATAAGAGGTGTGAGAAGCTAGATTGTAATTATGATTGAATTAACCTCCTATAATGTCGGTTAAAGACTTATGCATTTGAAAACGAAAGTCGTATTTTAAAGTTTATGTATATAGGTCAGCATATTTATACTTGTAAGCAAAATTAAACAAAACAAAAAAGAGAAAAAATATGAATGCACCACTAAAAGTTCTCATATAAATTTTTCAGTGTGGCGTAGGCCCACAAATACAAACATTCATGTGTGAATTCTTAATAGACGAAACGTAGAAATACGCGTATATTTCATTTAAGGTCCTGATCAATATTGAATTTATTGTATATCAAGCAAGTATCCCTAAATGCAATTTAATTATGGTGGTTGCGTTGGTACGTTTACCATTTTCATTTTATTTTTCACAAGAATTTCATTTTTTCGGTTTATTTTGCTGTTGTTGTTGTTATTTTGTTTAATAACAATTTTATTTTAATTTTTTTTTTACTTTTACACACCCGTCGTTCATTTATTTTGTTTTTAATTAAATGGAAAAAAAAGGAGAAGAAAAAAATTTCCATCAAATATATTTCCACACACACACACACACACACAGATTTCATTGGAAAAATATTGAACTGAACTGTTTTTAATTGAAAGTCCAAAGTAAATAATACTGATGAGCACAATATGTGTATGTATGTACACAGTACGCTGCTGTAAATAACAATTTGTTTTTAATTTAATGGCAATATAAGAGCACCGGGAAAACAAAAAAAAAAAAAAACTAAAAAAATAAATTTAAAGCAAAAGAGAAAGAGAAAGAGGAGAAGTAGGAGGAGTAAACAAAAGCTTCAATCGTTTTGTGTCTTTTAATACATTAAGGATTTGTTAGCGAAACCTTAAGCATGAATGTTTGGCATAATGTATGCAAAGGGGGTGTATGCTTAAACAAACGCTTGCTTATGATTAATTAATTTATACGAATACGAATACGAATAAGGATATATGCTGGGTTTAATTTGTAATTAATTACCAGGGATATGTTAAGACAATGATATGGGAGTATATTTTTTTATTTTTTTTTTGTTTGTTTGGAAGTAATCTTCACTAGAAGCAATTAATTTTGAAGAGAATTTTCTTTTATTTTCTGAAATAAATTTATTTTTAACAAAACAGTGAATTTAAAAATTCTAATAAAAATATTTAAATTGTTTGCTTGTGGTAGAACAGAAGGATTTTGTCTTCATCAGCACATACTGTGATGAATGAATTGAGCTCTGGATATTCTACACTTCCTTAATAAGTTCTTACGCCTTGGAGCTAGTTGGGCAGACGTAAAAGAGATTTGAACGTATGAATCTGGTACTCCATTTCTACACGTATGCAGATTGCGTAAATTATAAGCGATCTGATGAAGTCAAGTAGCCGTAATCTAGTAGGTATGATATTGGCTTTTAAGACAAGAACTTGTGGTTCAAACCCCGGCTAAGACATCTCGAACAAAAATGAAATATGAAAAAATATTCCTTTCGGCAACTTCATTTCACCAGACTTCTTACAAAAGCCTCAAATTTCTAGTTCTGAATCGTCTTTAAATGGTAGGTCATGCCTCTGGTGTATAAAATTAAAACACACAACATTGGTGGTGTGAAAAGCTAGGTTGTAAACCCGGCTAAAGGGGTAAGGCAGTAAGTAAAGAGCAGCAGAGATGTTTTCGTTAAAATCTGGTATGAAATATCCAAAACTAAAACGATTGCAGTACAAAAACTATTACCTTCCAGGTCACAACATGTTTAAAGTCATGTGTGCTTCATTTGTTATGATCTGCCAATACCACTCCCTAGACTGGCCTAGCTCACATGGTGTCTGTGAAAGATTAGAACCTCAAACTTCCTTGAGCATTAGTGCGATTGTTGCAGAGTCAGTTTATTTCATCATGTTTTTAGTTTAAGTCTTAATCAGACTGTAATGATATGGAGAAGGATGAGACTGTCATTCATTTTCTTTGTCATTATCCGGCCATATCTGTGAATAGGAAAGGGTTCCCAAATGGTTACTCTTTGCACAGCTTAGTCGACCTGGCATTTGTGAAATTTAGAAAGCGTTTTGTCATTTGAACAGAAAATGCCTTGAGTGTAATTAGATTTGTTGCAGATACAGTTTATCCCTTAATGTTTTTGGTGCAAGTCTGCATACAAGGCTTTCTAATCAGCAGTCTGAACAGATGTTTTAGTACTGTAGACAGTATCATCGACAGACGTCATATAACACGCTTTATATACCGTCACAGCATGTTTAAAAATTTTTACAGAAAATCTAAACACACTACACAAATTGAATCTCAAATGTAAGCCTCATATCTCTTCTTATCACTCAAGCTTAGTGGTTTGCTAATTAGCTGATAAAAATTGAATGAAATTATTTCCCTACAATGGCTTATTGATTTACGCCTTGTTTTGTAATTGCTTCCCAAAGAAAATAAAATCAAATTTTGTTGCCTTTCAAAATTTACATCCCTTTGCTGTCACTACCAAGTGACTTATCAATCAAACTACTTGCTTACCTACACATACTTAGTTAAGCTATAAATACGATTGTACCCAGGGTATTGCAATACCATATACAAATACTAATGCATACATATGTATGTATTTAAAGCATTAAGTATGGGATAGAGAAAAGGGGGGTAGTGTTCTGTGTATTCGATGTTTAGAAGTTTCATTAGATTGACGTGTGCCAACATTATTAGTTTGACACTCTAAAGTATACACACGCAAGTGTTTGTTGATTTAATGTAATGCATGCATGTCGAAAACTCTTTGTGCAAAACGACACATACTCTTCTGCACATGCAGAGACGGAGAGAGACAGGGAGAGCATGTGAGCGGAAGCTTTTATATGTATTGGTGTTTATATAAGCATGTAATGTTATGAAGCGCAATTTCATCTAAAAAGCCAGTGCATACTTGTAGGCAATAAACACATATTTTCATACAAATTTATTGCCTTGGCATACAGTGGGAGTGAAATTTATTAACAAGAATATGCCGTCCTGTAGCCTGTAAGCAAATATTTAGAAATTTTTGTTTTTGTTTTTCTTTTTGTAAAAGTACTGTGTGAATGGCTTTGAATCGTGCATGTTATTATTTTTCTTGTAGTAATTATTGTCGTTGTTATTGCTGTTGCTGTTACTTTTGTTGTTGTTATAGTTGCAAAATAATATGAATGTATATATGTACGTATTGCAACCAATACATGCTCAAATATAATTTAAACTTATTGCAGCAACATTTCATTTTTCTCTCTCTCTTGGCTCTCATAATGTACTGCTGAATGTAACAATCATTTGTTGTCGTTGGCATGCATGAATGTATTAACAAAACGTCTATGCAGTTGTTTGGTTGGCTTGTGCATGTGTATGTGTATGCATATGTGTATAACTTAAATGACATGACATTTTCAAAAAGCAAATCCTGTACTCGACAAGCTGTCATTCAAATGTCAAATATTAAATGACTGTTCATACAACAACAATAATAACAGCAACAACAACAACAATAATAACAACAAATATAGATACATACACACATAAGTAAATTTAAAATTCAATAGAAATACACACACATACATTTACTTGAATAAGAATGTATCAGCAGAATTGCATCAGTATTTTTATAATACATATGCAGGAAAATAAACTTAGTTTTTTAAGTAAAGCTCAAAAAACTGCTCCACAAAACTATTCATTTAATTTTATTCTTTACCTTTTTCAATTATACTCTGCACGAACACCTGGGGTTGCAAAAAGATACTTAAAAATTCGATAATAAAATGGAAAAGGGAAAAAGGATTCCAAAATTTACTAAGAAAATTTACGAGCATTTTGAGGACGCTGTCTCGAAGTGGTTTACACTGTTGTGCAGAAAATCAATAAATCCTAGCCAATGATAGGCTGCCTAAAACAAGCACTCTCAGGATTGTCTAATAAGTTTTGTTTCTGCAAAACTGATCACAACAGATATTTTCCTTTGAGAAGAATTCACAAATGCAGTTGACACAAGGATATTGAGGGCGCTTGCGATATGGCTAGACTTATACATTATAAATTTAATAGGCTTTGTAATGATGTAGAGAAATATGAGACAATCTACTACATTTTTTATCTCTATCTAGCTATATATGCTAACAGGGAAAAGATCCTACATAGGTGCTCTACCTAAAGCCTATGAACTTTGTATGAATGAAACGTGACATGGTTTTGAGCCTTCAACTAGAGAAAGAAGTTATCGTTTGCTTCCTTTGCTTTGTTTAGAAAGAAAGCCTTCTAAACAGATACTCTCCCGACAGCTTAGCTGACATAGCTGAATGCTGGAAAGCTGTATGGTGCCAACACAATCACTAAATGGCTGGAATGTGAATTGGTTGGTTTGATTCTGAATCGGGTAGCAGTGATGTGTGTTTCATTTGTTGTGCCCCACTCTCTAGACTGGCCTTGCTGATTCAGCGAAATATTGATTTGTTTGTAACTTGGTGCAGAATTAATTTAATGGATCTTAACTTGGAAAAATGTAAATGCATGGTTTTCTCTCGCGGGGGCGTAATTTCGTCCACTTATGTGATTAATTCTTGCCCTTTGGAAACTGTGACTACATTTCTTGATTTGGGAGTATTATTGGATATGAAATTGTCTTTTATTGATCATATTAGTATGATAGGCAAGGCTCGGGCTGTTCTTGGTTTTGTGAAAAGATGGGCTAGGGAATTTATCGATCCTTATATAACAAGACTGCTATACATTTCACTTGTTAGACCTATTTTGGAGTTCATACTATCGTTGTCATAGTGATTCAATAGAGTCTGTGCAGAAGCAGTTTTTATTATTCTGTTTACGTGGCTTAGGATGGGATTGTGCCAATGGGTTTCCGTCATATGAGGCTAGATTAGGTTTGATAAAACTTCCAACTTTAGAACGTAGAAGGGCTGTTTTAGGGGTTTGTTTTGTTTTTAATCTGGTTAAAGGTGATATCGATTCTGAATTTTTGCTTTGTAACCTGAATTTCAGTATTCCATCAAGATTTTCACGGCACTATCGTCCTCTTTCTTTAGATTTTTATAGAACGAACTGTGGATGTAATTTTCCTTTTTGTAGATTATGTAATGATTTTAACTTATATTACGATTTTATTGATTTTAATTGTAGTGTTTGTAATATAAAACGTAGCTTATATGCTGGCATTAATTTGTAAATTATTATATAAAAATGTATTATCGTTCTTGTCATATGTAGTTCATGTTTATTGTAACTTTATTCAGCTTGTGATTAAGTTCTGTAGCTGTTTTATGTCCTCGTTGCCATTACTTTTCCCTTACCCGCTACAAAAAAAAATTGAAGATTATATGAGTTCGTCCGAACCCCAAAATCCCTTGAGCGTTAGTAGGAGTGCTGCAGAGTCAGTTTATGTTTTTGGTTCAAGTCTTAATCAGACTGCAATGATATGTAGGCGGATGAGGCTATCATTCACTTTCTTTGTCAATATCCGGCCGTATCTGCGGATAGGAAGGGGTTCCCAAATGATTACTCTCTGTCTCGCAGTATATACTAACAGGCAGGGGTTCCCAAATGGTTACTCTTTGCACATTTTAGTCGACCTGCCATCTGTGAAATTTAGAAAGCGTTTTGTTATTTGAACAGAAAATGCTTTGAGTGTAACTAGATTTGTAGCAGTGTCAGTTTATCTGTTTAGGTTTTTGGTGCAAGTTTGCATTAGGGATAGGTTAGGTTAGGTTAGTTTAGAGGACGTGTACTTGTCAATTAAGACAAGTACAGTACCCGGAGGTCGAATTGACCCATTGCACAACGTCCTAGTTTCTCACACCACTTATGTTGTGTGTGTTAATTTTATACATGAGTGGTGGGACCTACAATTTAAAGTCGACTCCGAACGACAGATTTTTGAGAAACTTTTTCATGGCAATTTTATTTACTCTCAAAGGTTTTGGCAGAAATCTGCTGAGAGGAAGTCGCCGAAGAAATACTTTTTGTATTTTGTCTTGATGTCTGGCCTGGGGCTCGAACCCTGGCTTTACGTCTAATAAGCCAACACACTACCTACTAGACTACGGCGACTTCAAGGATAGATTACAAAGCTTTCTAAGCAGCAGTCCCAACAGATATTCTACTAATGTAGACAGTATCATCGACAGACGTCATATAACACCATGGATATGCCAAAGAGTGATAAAGACAATATGTGTCGTTGGATAAAACAAATTCCCCAACTATATTTAACTGATTCCCTAGCTTAGACTACATTACATACATAATTGCTTGTACAACTCTTTAGTAAATATTATTATTATTTTTTTGTTCGTCGATTCAACGAAGAGTAACCTTACTGTACAAAAATGATCATCCAGGATTAAAAAATGTGTGGCCAGGGTACGTTTACTCACTACAAGCTTTCGTTATCAACCAACATTGTTGATAAAAAGAGCGAAATTTGGTCAAGCATAAAAGAATTATATGATAAAGAATAAATGAGCTTCGTCGATTCGATGAACAGTAACCGTCCAGGGTTAAAGTGTTCGTCGATTCAACGAAGAGTAACCTTAATGTACAAAAATTAAGAGTAACCGTCCAGGGTTAATAAGCCAATACTCTGCCAACTACACTACGGTGACTTCACTAGGCTAGAATTTAATAGAATTTTATTTGCCCTTTCGGATACTAATTGGTTCAAACCGATACTAAGCTTGCAAAGATGTGGAACACAAAGAGATGCTCGAATTCTTAATTGTAGCAATGCAGCTACAGTTACGTTAGGAAATGGAAGTGATTGCCAAACCGTTATTAAGAATTATTTTTCTTTATGATGAATGCAGTAATATTCCCATATTATTTACACTTTTTGTAACAGAAAACTGCTGTCATATATTTCCTTTTAAATCAAATAATTTTTTTGGATCATGTTTCTGTTTTTCTTAGCTGAGTATTTTATGTTGAATAATTTGTAAATATATTGGTTGAATTCATATTTTGTGTTGCTGTTTCTCTTTTTTCGTTTTGTTAATAATGTTCAATAATAAAATATGTTTTTCTAAAAAATAGCTTTTCCATGTATGTATGCATGTATATACAACTGTAGGTGTATATGGTATATGCACATAAATATACACGATAAATTCAAGCGTATGTGCAATAAAACATGTTGCAAAAAAAAAAGAACAAACATGGAGAAGTGAACCAAATTTATATGAAAATGACATTTAGAACTCCTATTTTTTATTTCTTTATAATAAAACGAATCAACAAAAAAAAAAAGAACGAAGGAAATGTGAACAACAAAATCATATTTTATATGTTCAAATACAATATTTTTTAATATGAATGCAAATGTTGTTAGAAATGCATCACAATCTCTCTCTCTCTCTCTCTCTCTGTGAGACTATCTCTGAAGTATGTACGACATATTTATGTATGTTTGAATGTATTTAAAAATAAAAATGATTTATAATAAAATGTGATAATATCTAACTCCCTCTCTCTCTCTTTATGAAATGTTCTTTTTATGAAATGTTGTTCTCAACTGTGGATTCATATTTGATGGTAAATTGGTAAAGATACTTTAAACTTAACAGTATTTGCTTGTAATAAAAAATAAAAAGTAAAGAAATTCAAATTTATTTTATTCAATTAAATATCGAAGAAGAAGAATGACAAGCTTAAATTATTTGCCTGCCACATGCCGTTGAGGCTTTTAATGAACCGTATTTATTTTAAAACATGTTTCTGTCTGTCTCTTTAATTTTTAAATTGAAAAATGATTTTAAATACAAAAAAATTTTATTTCAATTGAAAGATAAAAATTAATTTAATTTTGATTTGAGTAGAATTTTATGTCAGTGAAAATTAAACTTGATTTTAACAAATCATATTGAGTGCATGACTAAACTATAACTATTGTAACATAGTTGAGAATAGTAATGGGGTATACAACGTGTATCCTTCTTAAATTGTAAAGAAATTTCACTCTGATGATGTTCAGACAAAGAAAATCATGATCCGTTTACGAAAAATTCAAGTTTTGACGACTTAGTTCAACACACATACATACATACATAATTAGTCATTACAACCCTTCAGTCAGGATTACGACATAGTTTCTCAACAGTTTTCTGAATTTCGTAAAAAAATGTAATCGAGTATATTATATTATAAATGATGCTTAAGTGACATAAAAGGAAGTTATTTGTTATTTCGAATCATTACAAGCACTGTAAAGTGAATCCCTTACGAAGGGCTGAAGCGGAAACCCAAAATTCTTAACTTGAAGGCAGGTAGGTAAGGTAGGTGTCGGAGTGCTAGCTCTGGTATCAGAAAGCTCACTTGAGCACGCATAGCGGCCCGTTGTGATGCCACGGGTGAACGTAGTCCCTGTACTGACCAAATTCCACCAAAATCAGGGAAGAGGAAGAAGTTGGTCAGCGAAAGGGCTACACATAACTTGAAGGCACTATAATTAGTCTTGAAGACCCTTCAGCCAGGATTACAACCTAGCTTCTCACACCTTCTATGTTGTGTATGTTAATTTTATCCCTGGTTGCAAGGAGACACAATAGTAAATTTCGAAAGACAGATCTTAAAGAAATTTTTCATTGCAATTTTATTTACTCTCAGAGTTTTTGCCGAAATTTTTCAGTTGATTCGTTTGTATGTATTTGGATTAGGTTACTTTAGTTAAGGTAACGGACTCTTCTCGAAAGGCGAACTCCAATTTAGACCAGCATTTAGACGCATTGTAATATCACAATTAACATTCAACCTGAGAATCCAACATTCTCTAGAGGAAACCAACTCGAATTCAATAAAAATCTTGCTCTTCCAGCAGTCTTTATACTAGAGAGCTCGATTAAGGATGTAGAACAACGAGAGATCAAAAACCCCAAACAAAAGCAATGCATTGGCACATGATATAAAAGAAAGTCCTGCTCAGATCAATAGCTCCTGCAAAAGTCATTTGACGGCTTCCTAAGATATTTGGCATGCCTGCCATAAGGACAATGATAGCTCGTGAGAATTACTATTGGGCGATAGATCGTCTCGCGATTTAAGGATTCAAAATGAATTGGTTCTCTTCTTATTCTTGAGTGTCCACCAGATTTAAGCAATATTGCATGTATCTTGCTAATGCCAACGAGATTCAGATTCTCTCCTTTAATAATATCAATAATAATATCTCCTAATAACAGCTTTAACTGAGGCAATCAGAACATCTATGCCCAGTAACATGTCGGAGATTGCAAGGTCCATGTCGGCCCTGGCCAGTTCATATGCAACCAACTATATCCATGTGTCCCATAACCTAAATATTGGTACGAAAATATAAACTGTGTACATCGTTTAACATTCAAATGAGCAACAGCTACACAAACAAATACAACGAACTTGTAACAAGTAAACCAACAACAGCAGTATGTAAGAAAAGGGGATAGACAGCAACAAGTAAGGTGAAAAAAATACACAAGGAACAATGGAGTCACGATAGAGTTCTCGAGAAGGCGAAAACCCCAAACTCTTCGACTTCAAGAATCTTCATCAGACTGATTACGTGCGCATATAAAAAGGCAAGACAAAGCAGGTAAAGAGTAGTAAGAATTCAATCAGTCTTGTGAGAAGACGCGTTGCGTGTAAAGAAAACAGTCGTGCTTTAAAGATCGCCGTTGAAAAGATCTGTGTTGTAAGCAAAGAAGAATAGCGATAAAGCTGTTGTTGTTGTATTCGTCGAGTTGTAAACGGTGGCACACAAAAGTAATGCAAACAATAAAGAGCTTAATTGAAACTAAACACATATCTGTTTTTATTTTGTTTGCAATCAACGAACTCATATTTAAACGTTTTAAAAAAGATAAAAATTTAACAATATATATATAAGTGTTATCTTTAAATGATTCGAAATTTCCTGACAAATCCCAGTTAAGCATCTTTAAGTCATCAGTATTGACTGCAAGGATTTCAATGGGAACATCCCTGGCGGAGCTATATAAACGACCCGAATGTGTTTAGAATTTCTGCATAGCACACTTGGCGCCTAATATCGTCCCGGTATATTTTTTATGCTGAAAAGTAGAAGTTAATAACTGTAAAATGTTTTTAGACTGCACAGCTTTAGTCCTAATATTTTACAATATATACTAGCTGTACCTTGCGCGTGTTGCTGCGCCACCAACTAAAATAAATTTGAAGGAAAGACATTACAGAAATGCACAATTAATTTTGAATCATTTTATTGATTTTGTTTCCAGTTGTCCAGATGATTCAGATGAACGGGCCTGAGTAGTACACATTCGATCAGTTTCTAATCTCACTTCTCGTTGTTCAAGTTGTTCAAGCGAACGGGTCTCAGCGGCGTACACTCGAAGATTGTCCAGTGTCAATGCTTATTGATCGTCTGATTCTGAGGCTCGTAAAGCTCTTTTCTTCCGTGCTTGAGGTGTAGGTCGACCAATTGCTTGTCATTCATTTTGAATAATTTTCAGTGGCGCCACCTGTCGCAAATTGGTCATACTAACTTAGAAACGTTCGTCAACTCATGCGCAACAACTTTTCTAAAGATCATAACATGATCAAATGCAGAGTTTACGATTTAATTCATTTTAAGTAATGTTCAGTGGTGCCACCTGTCGGAAATTGGTCATACTAAGTTAGAAACCTTCGTCAGCTCATGCGCAACAACTTTGCTAAAGATCATGACATGATCAAATGCATAGTTTAGGATTCTGTAAGGTATATACAAACAACCATTCATTTTTATGTATATAGGCTATGGGAGGTGATACGCCTACTATAGCCAATCCGCCCATTTTGTTTATATATACGTCAAAGTTGTCCATACAAAATTTGAGGACTCTAGCTGTTGCAGTTTATGAGATATGCGACATTAAATATTTATTGGATATGTGGGCGTGGCACCTCGCCTACTTGAAATTTTAAAATAAAAAGTAGCCTATAACTCTTTCCAGACATACAGGAATATACTGTAAAAATTTTAATAAAATCGGTCAAGCCGTTTAGCCGTGGACTTCAAACGAACCCACAAACAAATAAACACACATTCATTTTTATATATAAGAAGATAACACACGTGACGTATGAGTGTTATATCAGCCAAAGTATCCAATTAATATTACGTATACGCTCAGTTACTTTGAATTTACAGCAATTCATACAGAAACAATGAATAACTATGCAGTGAACTTCTCAATAACTTTACCTTTTCGTAAGGATAACTAATAATTTCTGTTTTACTTTTTAAAAGTGTTGGAATTTTATTTTTTGTTGTTGTTAATATTTCATCATTACAGAGTATAAGTTATTTTTTTCAAACCGGCAATTAATTGCATTTCCACTTCACAAAGCGCAATTAGTTTAAAAAATTTTAAATACTTTTCCTTCTTCAAACAATAATTTCATCTAAAGTTGAAAAGGAACTTCGTTTCTAAATCAACTTCTTTTTGATGTTTCAGAGACAAAAAAGCAAAAAATTGTAAATTTAACTCAGGCGGCATTCAGTATTTGTACAGGCGTAAAGAAAAAATCATAAAAACTTCAACTATTTTTTCTTATAATTTTTTTTTTTTTTAAGAAATTGTCTTGACTAAATGCAAAGACTATAAGAAAAATTTCTAAAAAAAAAATATAAACACATGCACAGGAACGTTAAGTATGTACACATAAAAGTGATAGTGGTGGTGGTGTATGTACATATTTTGGCATTTTATTGAAGCATAAAAAAGGAATTTTTAACATATTTCTTGTACAGGAAGAAAAAGATGCATAAAATGCCGGATATGAATTTAAAATGTAAATGTAATTTTGAATGGAAATAAAATGTGAAGTGAAAACGAAATAGAAACAAAAGAATAAATTTTTTTTATTGTTTTAAAGCGGTAGGCAATATGAAAGAAGAGTTTGTATAAAGAGTTCAGGTGTCTTTGTTAATACAGAGAGCAAGGAAGTTCACTATTTTAATGTAAATGTGAGGTGACTTTAAAGCATTAAATTTAAAGCTTTATTCATAAAATAGAATTAGAAATGATATCGGTCTTGTAGCTAGCAAAGGAGCCGTTTTTAGAATGGGATATCAATTGCAATGCTGATGCGCTGGCTAGGGACGGTGTATAGCTAACAATTGCCGACATGTTGCAGGTCATAGATATTTCGATTACTTTAGTTAATTTACATATTATCCACTAGTTTTACAGGGAAGCTTAATATCGTTGGCAGCAAGAAGGTACATGCAATATTGCTAGTCTCTGCTGGATACGTATGGACAAGAAGAAGACTGACTCACTTGTGTATTTAAATCACATGGCCATTCATCGCACAATAACGACTCTTACAGGTCACTGTCCTTTTGGTTGACACGACGATAGACTCGACATTTCGACCAAAGACTTACGGACAAGAAGAAGACTGACTCACTGGTGTATTTAAATCATATCGCCATTCATCGTACAATAACGACTCTTACAGGTCACTGCCCTTTTGGTAGACATGCCGATAGACTCGACATTTCGACCAATGACTTCTGCAGAAGCTAGGGGTCTGAGGAGAAGGAAGAGACGGGATTTTACTCAAGCTTCAATGTCATAAAGAGATGGAGTTTAAAAACTCTTATTTTCTGATATCTTTGACTGAGCTGCAATTACATACATAATTGGTCTTTAGTCTGGATTACGACCTAGCTTATCACACCACTTAAGTTGTGTGTGTTAATTTTTATACATGAGTGGCGAGAAACTTTTCATAGCAATTTTATTTGCTGTCAGAGTTTTGCCAGAAATCTGCGTCTGCTTTCTTGCGTCTAATAAGCCAACACACTACCTGCTAGACTACGGCGACTTCGATTGCTTCTATTACAAGATTTATTTTAGACTCGGGATAGTTTTCTCTAGGAATTGATTGAAGCCCAGATAGTATTGATTATGGTACTAGAATCGGCTTAAGACTTATTCTGCAAGCGGATCCGCCACCTAACCTAACTTTATCCCTTTATGGTCGCAAATCATATTCGTCGCTGCCTAAAACCTCTTCATATTTGTAAAAAATTTGTCACTATTTTCAGCACAGTTTATGTTATTCTGCTGAAAACTTTTTCACATTTAATGTTCTTGAATAGTTTTTCATGAGTTCACAAAAAAAAACTTAAACAACTTTTAAATTTTAAAAATTCTAAGAATTTTCTTGTTTTCGAATTTATTTGTGGTGGGTGCAATTCAATGAATATTAGTTTCTGTGAACTTTTTAACACACACACACATACATACTTACACGTACCATATATGCTGTAATATGTATTTGTAAATGAATTTATTTATGTACACATACATACATATGTACATACGTACATACATGTTATTTGTGGTTATTTTGGTGTTTTGTTGGCTTTTGTGGCGTTATGTTGGCGTGAAATTTTGTTGCAGATCGTTTCAGTGTTGTGGTGTGAATTAAAAACGAAAAAAAGCAACAATAACAACAGCAACAAAAATATTGTTTCAAAGTAATGAAATACCAGTCATCCAACTACTCATTCAGTTGGCAAAAAAAAAAACGTTTTAAACAATAACAACAACAATACAAGAAATAAAAAGAAATTTATTTAACAATAGCAACAGTAACAGCAATAACAACAACAGCAGCACTAAGAACATTGTGATGCCAGCATTAAAGACATGAAATGATTGTACATATGTATTGAAGGTATATTTGTATGCATGTGCTTATTATGGGTTGGTTTAACATCTTTGATTTGAACGAGCTTTAATAGAATGAAGTAAAATGTGCTAGTTTTGATCGTTTTAATGTTTAGCGTTTGATTCATTTGCAGCAAGTACATCTATTGACAACCTAATAAAAGCTGCACCAAATAAATGTGAATTTAATATAAATTACAACCCTTTTACACGTCGAAAATAATAAATACAACTAGTTAGAGTAGGAAGTCGCCGTAGTCTTGTAGGTAGTGTGTTGGCTTATTAGACGTAAAGCCAGGGTTCGATCCCCAGGCCAGACATCAAAACAAAATTCAGAAAGTATTTCTTCGGCAAAAAAACTCTGAGAGTAAATAAAATTGCCATGAAACGGTTAGGTTAGAGGACGTGGACTTGTCAATTAAGATAAGTGCAGTACCCGTAGGTTGAATTGACCCATTGTACAACGTCCTAGTTTCTCACACCACTTATGTCGTGTGTGTTAATTTTATACATGAGTGGTGGGACCTACAGTTTAAAGTCGACTCCGAACGACAGATTTTTGAGAAACTTTTTCATGGCAATTTTATTTACTGTCAGAGTTTTTACCAGAAATCTGCTGAGAGAAAGTCGCCGAAGAAATATTTTTTTCATATTTCGTTTTGATGTCTGAGCTGGGGTTTGAAACTTGACTTTACGTCTACTAAGGCAACATACTACTTACTAGTATACTCAAAAATATTTACGAGTTTCCATATGCTACAAGTGTAATTAACAGAAGTCATATATAGCTTCAGCTATCTCGGCAGAAACACTCCCAACGGCAAGCTCAGAAAACTGAGAGTTGCATTTGAATTATTTCAATCCTTATAGAGAAATCCGAGAAGGAATTACGCATGAAGAGGTTAATTTATTCTGTTGTATGACAATCAAACTAACCTAACTAAGCAAAATTACTGGAATACTTTTGAATGTTCTAGAATTATGGGGAATTGAATTGGCAGATTGGCAGCAGATTGAAAGAGTGCACAGGTGGGTGAAATCATAGCGACTGAAGGTCGTGTGGAGAGAATTATGGAATAATTTCAACGACTTTGGATGAGACTTTACCAAATAATTCTTTTTTAAGAGAGCCTCATTGAATGAACTACTTAGAGGATACGGATTGCCTATGAAATTTACGTAGAGACCGGAAAAAAGTAATGTTTTAGGTTTGTGCCTACCATTCAATGACAAAATGAAAATAAATGACTAATGTTCACCCTTGAAATTACAAAATTTCAATAAGAGACACACTCCTACATTTTTAAATTATTTGGAATATCAAAGTAATGTGTACTTAAAATTCTTTTACTGTATGGATTACTTTATATTTGGTTGCTGTGAATTGACCTTAATAAATTAATTTAAATTTAAGGAATAGGTAGGTATGTAAGTTAAGGGAGAGGAGACCCACCAAAAATCGCATGCCTAAGCCGTCATGTAAGCTTGTTGTGCGCTTACCCTGAAGAATACGTCCTTACTTTCCATAGGAATAAATTTGAAATAAAAAAAATTTTATTTTAAATTTTCTTTAATAGTCCTTCAAACTTTCTTTTGTGTCTCCACAGCGAATAAAGTGTGAATGAAATTAATGTATGACAATAATTACGAATCAAAAGGGCAGTCTAAGAGAAAATTTAATTCCTTTTTCTTTAAATTTCTTAGCGTAAGACAAGATTAAGCGTTATTAGTTTAAGAATTGCTAGAAAAATAATTAAGTATTTCAAATGTTAACGTTTTTGTATGATTAAATGTTAAAAATATTTTAAAAACTTATTATTTCAGTAGTTGTCCAGTAGCCAATTAATTTGTGATTATTTGGTGTGACATCAGTATTGAACAGGCAAATATGAAAGCTGTAATCATAGTTAGTTTTGCTATTTATGATGCAAAAAAATTTTAATCAATGAATTCATTCTTTCAAGTCTCTGCAATGCGATTTTTTTATTTTTGTAATATATGGCAGCATCAGCATTAATGGCAATGGGCAACGACAACAACAACAATGATAACGTTAATGTTAGCATTCTCTCTTTAAAATGGAAACAAAGTATGCGTATTTTTTTAAAAAACAATTTCATTAAGAATTTAATGCCATGAAAATGTTGTGTTTGTTTATTGAAAACCGAAACAATGAAACGAAACGAAACGTAAATCGAATGTGTGGCGAAAAAATGAATGAAGAAACATTGTTGTCTGGCATTAACGGAGAACAAAAGTAGGGGAATGCGACGTATCCAAATGAAATACAATTTTGAAAACACTTTTTTTTTTTAAACCAATTCGTGAGTAAAATATGAGAAAAATTGATTTGTTTTTCATGGTAATTTAAAATTCACTTGTTTAAAGCTTTAAATACTTTTCACGTTTTTTTTTTAATAAATAATTCAAGAGTATTTAAGTTTCTTTATGTTTAAAAAGAAAAGGAGAAGTTGTAGTAGCATAAGGCAACAATTGAAGGGAAAGAAAACAAAGAAAGAAATAAAATTTTAATGTAAAGAAAGTAAGAAGTAAACAAACAGAGAGATTGAGAGAGAAAGAAAGAAAAAAACTTACAGTTATAACAATTCTATTCTTTTTATCACTTGTTTTCATAAATTTACGCCGTTGATTGGTGTTGGCTTTGAGTTTCGTTTTTGTAACGGTTTTAGTAGAAGCCGTTGTTGTTGTAGTAGTAGTAGTAGTAATAGTTGTAGTAATGGTGGTTTGTATGTTTTTAGCATTTCCGTTATCCGGCTGCTTTTTTTATATGAATATTTTCAACATTTAAACATTTTGTTGTTGTTGGTTTTTTTGTTGATTGTAATTTTAATTTTCAAATATTTATATACAAACGTGGTAAAACAACATAAGTATATACACACACAAATACACACACACATACAAATATATTTAGTTTTTGTTTTTGTTTTTTTGTTTTACAGATACCCACATACAATATAGGTGAAGGTTTATTGTTTTGTTAACAATACAAATGAGTATACATACACATAGAGATGCACATACATATACATGTTTATGGTTTTATGGTATATAATAATATATTGTTGTAGTGGTAATTATTGTAGTTGTAGCAGTGGTATTAAATAGAAAGGTAGTAGCAGTAAAGGTGGTATATTTGTAGTCAGTTGGTTGTTGTATTGGTTTAGTTGGATTGGATTGGTTTGGTTTGGTTGGTTTTAGCAATAGTAGTAAAAGAAATAGTCCCACATATAAGAATACATAGATACAATTTCATTTCATTTCATTTCATATCATTTCGTTTCATTTTATTACAATTTATTTCAATTTATTTCAATTTATTTCATTTCAGTTTATTTAGATTAAAATTAACCATATTGTTTTGTACGTACGTTGTACATTTAGTTGTTGTTTTTTTGGTTGATTGGTTTTTGGTTCAGGATTTTATTTTTTTGGTTTTAAATTTTTTTTGTTTTAATTTTTAGTTTGTTTTTATGTTCGATTTATATGTCAAGGTGTTTTTGTTATTTTGAAGTTTTTAACAAATATTTTTCAGTTGATTGTTTCATTCATTTTCATTTTCATTTTCGTTTTCATTTTCAAGTTTAATTAATTGTTTGCGTTTCGATTTCAAGACAAGAAAAAAAAAACAAAGAAAATAAAAGAAATAGAACAAAAAAAATTATTGTTAAGAGAAATAGAATTTTAATATTAAAAATTGTTTTTTTTATTTTTTATTTAAAAATTAGATGAAATGAAACTGATATTGAATCGATTCGCAAGTAATTAAAATGAATTGAAATATTATTTGAAATATCATTTGAAATTGAAATGTTGTCAAAAAAAACTTTAATAATAATTTAATAAGAATTTAAAATTATTCACATAAAAGTGTAACACGTTCATTATTTTTAATATTTAAAATCTAAGCCAATTTACAGCAGTAGTTAGCAACACAATTGCATTCAACTAAAAAACAGTTTAGGCACTCACAACTTTCCTCATGATTTAACTTAAATAACGATTAGGATTTTGAAAATTCGAAAAAATTGAAAAGTGTTCAAAAGTAAATGAAATTTTTATTCGGCATCATAGAAGACTATTTCATGTAAATATTGCCGGTGACTACAACACAGGAGGTTCACCCATGGGCACCAACTTACTTACTTATTTAATTGGTCATTACAACCCTTTCGGCAGAATTACGACTACGCTTCTCACACTACTTATGTTGCAAGTGTTAATTTTTATCTATAATTAACGGAATCTTCAATTTAACCGTAGATCGAGCTTTGTATCAAAAGTGATACATTTCAATTTTTGAGACGATATAACTTTAATTCAGAAAAAGTTAGATGACTGATATTTTTATAATTCGCTAGTATTGTTACCGCCATTATTTTAAACCAAATAAAAAAAGAAAATTTCAAACAGGAATTAAAAAATTCAAAAACTTCATAATTCTGGCTTATGTATCATTTTTGATACATACGACTTTGCTAGGGACTCTTTGGTGTTGTGTATGTAATTTCTTTTAAGACTTCAAAGATTTTGTGAAGTTTTATCGTAAATAATACAATATTTATGGTTTTTGAGAAAGAATTGAAAGTTAAGTGTGGAACGAAAGTGAAAAGGTTGAAATTTCTATTTTTCTAGTATGTAGCGTGTTACCTTATTAGTTTGGTATGAACAAATATTACCAATTTTCACGCAGATTGCTAGCAGCTGTTTCCTGAAATGTTGTAGAGTCTTTCTTACTCCTCTTCTCATATTTATCTCACGTGACAGATAAACATTAGAAAAATATGTTTTGTCCCATGTTTTATTACAGATAATAATATTTCGGTCAACTACGTACGTATGAGATAACAGAATCATTCGCTTTGATAATGATAGATTTACACCTATTACGCCTTTCCGAAAAATAAGCTGAAAGTCTTGCAACCTTTAATAATCATGCTTAAAGCCTTTTTTTTTGAAATTCGAATGGAAAATTTTTTAAAAAAAAAATATATATTTATCTTAATTTTTTGTTAGAAAATTTTAACCATTTTCATAAAACTTTTATCACACAACTTGTAGTTTTGTGTAAGAAATATTGCTCTATAAATAGTTTGGGATTAGCTATCATACTTTCAGAGCAGCCCATATATCCTTTTTTAAGATTTTTAAAATTTTAATTTTTTGTTCGCCTAAAAGGTAAGAAAATTAAAGAAAATATATTCAAATAACGATGTTTATGTTTTTATGTTCCTTTTTGGTACATTTTCATTTCAAATTAAAGTTTTTTAGCAACAGAATTCAAAAACTTTTTAGTTTTATTCTGGAAAATGAAAATTACCTCCAGCGATTTTAATAGAAATTTGATAGTTAATGATGGAATATTTACAGTAATTGTTAGGGAAATTAATTTTAGGATATTTGTATATTGTATTGTATTTGTATTTGAGGTCGCCATAGCTTAGTACGTAGTGTGTTGGCTTATTAGACGTAAAGTCAGGGTTCGAGCCCCAGGCCAGACATCAAGACAAAATACAAAAAGTATTTCTGTGTGTTGTGAGAAACTAGGACGTTGTACAATGTGTCAATTCGACCTCCGGGTACTGTACTTGTCTTAATTGATAAGTACACGTCTTCTAACCTAACCTAACCTAAACGACCATAATAAGACGGCATGGAGTACATAGCTATTGCAAGACCACATGACTCAACTTCAAATCCCTGGATGGTCAGGCAAATTAATGTCATGAATTTTAATATATCTTCAGTCTCCTCCTTCTAGTTGCATTTAAGATCGTAGGGAGGCGAAGCATTGATTCCTTTTGAGAAATTGAAGGACTCACTTAGTAAAAAGTTTCTCACCTATAACCAATCTATCCTGTCTAATTAATGAAACTAGCATTAAGAAAAAATAAAATAAAATTGGCGTAGGGGGAGGGACATGCTTTATGATATTCCTGTTTTCGTTGAGAGAGCGATTACGAATATATAATAAATTAGCCAGAATCATTAAGAAAATAAGAGAGACATTTTTAACAGTAATTAGTCAAGAATCACTTCATAGCTAACTTTGGCTGTAAGAGATACGCCTTAAAAACTTTTAAACAATCGTTTAAAACTATTGACCCCGTAAAACTCCCTAGGCTTTAGGCGGAGTGCATGTGGTGGTCAAAGTGTTGTTGACTATTCGAATTAATTCATTCATTACACCGTACGTTAGCCGATTAACCAAGTATTCGGTTCCCGAAGCAAAATTAAATTAAAAGCACTTGATTTCGATGAAACTTTTATTTCATTACAATGCTTGTACCTTGCCATTGCATACGAAATACAATGACGGTTGAATGGACTACCTTGGATTGGTTACAGCAGTCGTAACCCTCTAAAGCAGATTTGGATTTCTATTTATCGATCAATAAATCGATTTAAAATTCATTTAAATTTTAAATAATTTTTCCATATGTCCAGAGCCACGTATTCATAAAAAAAACCATAATTTTATAGCATATCTACTATAGCCACTAAATTTTATTAAAATATTACAAATTATTTCGAAATTCGAAAGATTTCCAACATCTACTTAAAGTTCCACAGTGTTTTGTTCATTTCAAGTTAATTTTAAAGATTTTAAAGTATTTCTCTTCTTAAGAAACCTAAAGAAATTCAACTTATGCCAGTCATTTATAAGTAATCCATGGGTTTGTTACTTCGAAAATTAAATTGTCTTTAACGTAAAATGAAATTAATTGAAAATAAATTCTCGTAAAGACAAACACACAAGAATGATTTCATTCCAGGAACATGAAACCAATTTAATTTCTTAAAATAAAAATAAAACTGAAAGTAAAAAGATATTACGTTTGTTTGTAAATTGAATTTATTTTCCAGTACTTTTGCTAGAGTCTTGAGGATTCTTTTTAAAAGAATTGTTTCAGACCACATAACTAAAGCTCTTTAATTCTATAATATACTGTCAAGTATATGCACAAATAAATAATGGAAAAAGTGAAATACAACAGGTGAGTATGTGTTTTAAATCGATTTTTTTTCATAGTTTCTTTAAAATTTTGACATTTTTAAAAAAATTAATTTTTTTGTAAAAATGTTTACTCTGAATTAAAAAATATTTCTATCAGTTGTAGCAGAATGCAGTTGAGGAAAAGTTCACTCATTGTATTATAACTTTTGTCGAGAGCAGAGATCAGCAATGAATCGTTTTTTCGATACTCATAAGCACTCATGAAATTTTGAGAATGAGTGAGTCAACAATATTGAAATTCAAGTACTCTGATTCATTCGTATTCACTACACCGTTAATTTATAAGTACAGATTGCAATGAGTATGAGTACAATGTTGACATCAAACTCATCATATTCGAAATAAGTATGTTTGATTCATACGCATACTCATTTAGATTCATAAATTTAGAAAACTACTTATAATACTCATAAATGATTCGTGTAATTCGAATCATTCATCAAAATTTATAGTCTTAGTTGTTGTTGCATTTACAAAAAAAGAAGAAAAAAAAAAGATAAAGACACAACCTTCTAGTAAGTATTGCAGTGTTCGTACGCGAATCATACTTATTTTGTGATTCTTGTAAATGTTGAGTAAAGGAGTGCCGAAATCAACAACATCATGTGTATTGTTAAGTATGAGTACGATGAGTGCTTCAAACTTTGAATATGAGTAGTATGAGTATGATATTAAAATAAGTATAAATGCGTACAAGTATCAGAAGTTATGAGTGTGATTCAAATCTACTCATCTTTATGAATACTCATTGCTGATCTGTGGTCGAGAGGTACACATAAACACAGAAGTATACATACTGATAACAAATTTCAGAAATTTTTTTAATTAATCCGTTTTCGTTGAAAATCTTTGTAATTGTCTGACAACTTTCCTCGATTTTAAGACGGTCTTGGCAGGCCCACAAAAGTTAACAAATTTCAGAAATTTTAAAAAATTTTTTTTTTTTTTTTTTTTTTTTGAAAAAATATATAGTTGTCTGACATCTTTCTTCGATTTTAGGACGGTCTTTTGCTTTTGTTCAGAAATTTGTGAATCGCATACCTTTGTAATTGCATACCTTTGTGGGCAGGGCCACAATTCAGTTCAACTTCAGAAATTCGTTAACCAATGCAAAAGACTGTCTTAACATCAAGGAAACTACAAAGATTTTCAACGAAAACGAATTAGTTAAAAAATTTCGGCAATTATTTAAGCGTACGTGGAATTTAGTACCTGTATGTATAGCCTTTTGATGATGTCTTCTTCCTCATGACATATGGACCGACCTATATAGTTTGTTTGGAGAAAGCCTTAAGACTCTTAATTTTAAAGTTTGTAAACTTCAATGAAAATCTTTCACCTTCATCCGGAATGGATCTGCTTTACTAGAGCTTGTAGTGACGAACTTAAATCGCTGCAATATGCTGCCTGTACCCCTTTGGACTTAATGTGTTAAAAAACAGTAAGGATTTCAATACCTTGCATTGGAGTAGAAATATAGTAACCTTTGTAAAGTGGAGTTCATGTAGTAAAATTCACATAGTGACATTTACAGTGTGGCTTTCATAAGGTGGTACTCAAGAGCATCATTCATAGTTATGATCTGAGAAATTTTCTTTTTTTTTGGGGGTTTTTTTCTTTATAGACGAAATAATATTGCACTATAAATAATGGCAGAAGTTGCCGTAGTCTAGTAAGTAGTGTGTTGGCTTATTAGACGTAAAGCCAGTGTTCGAGCCCCACGCCAGACATCAAAACAGAATACAAAAAGTATTTCTTCGGCGACTTCCTCTCAAGAGATTTCTGGCAAAAACTCTGAGAGTAAATAAAAATTGCCATGAAAAGTTTCTCAAAAAACTGTCGTTCGGAGTCGACTTTAAAACTGTAGGTCCCACCACTCATGTATACAATTAACACACACAACATAAGTGATATGAGAAATTAGGTCGTAATCCTGACTGGAGGGTTGTAATGACCAATTATATATGTATGTATAAATAGTGGTGATACACAAGAAACAATCACGCTGACAGCGCTCATGGAAGACTTTGGGTGGAGCTCATTTACTAGGCTATATAGTTCCTATTATCATTGATATCGTAGTGCGTTAACTTAGTAGAGACGAGCCAGGGATACAAACCCCAGCTCAGACTTCTCTAACAAAATGAAATATGACTTCGGCGATTATTTTAATTTTGTTTACTCTCTCGGTTTTAAACTATTGTCTCCGCCGGATAGAATAAATAGACACAACATGGGTGGTGTGCGAAACTAGGTTGTAGCCCCAAATAAAGGGTTGTAGTTACCAATAAAGTGCCCATCCCATTCAAGCTACCCTGCCATCTATTATACTCTTTCTTTTTGATTAGGGTCTCGTATCTGCTTTTCGGAGACATATTACGTTCTCTTTTACTATCCCCTGGATAATCTGAGCTTCTCTTAAAAGGTTATGTCGACAAAAAAAATAAGAATTTCAGATGCCAAAAAAAAATTATTTGCTTCACGTTTTACAAATGCTGTTGGAAACATTGTAACAGTAATTGGTAGTAGTTTTTGTTTTCTCAGTTGTACAGAGTAACTGTTCAATAGTCGACTAAAAATTATAATAAATTTAGTTCGTAAAGTTTGGCCGGAAAGGAGTAGGCTCCCATTAGCAAGTTTTAGTCAGATTTCTTCCTCGAAATGTAGTACCATATGAATTGAAGTCGAAAAAGGGCGTTACGATAATGCTTTGTATTTGGTGGAACCAGAAAGGCAGCTTCTATTAAACGATTACAGGCAACGTATTCCATTTAAATCTAGTAAAGCCACTGTTGACTGAATATAACGCAAAATATGCATCTTATCACACACAAGTCAGCAATATTTCGTTATAACAACGCTCGACCACTTATGGCAAGCCTAGTTACGCATGTATTATTGAAAATTTAACGTAGAACAATTCCATGGCAGTCGTGGCCAAACTTTTTTTATTTTTTTTTTTCAACATGTCAGAGCTAAGGTTACAGAACTCTATTCTATCAATTTACTTCTCCCTAGACTATGGCGACGATCCACTAAACTAGCGAGTGGAAAATTCCATTCTAATCTTTACAATTTCAATTGTGACCTTACTTTTGTATCACCTCGTGGGGCTTTTAACAAAAATACTAGAAAATATTTCCTGTTTTATTTCCAAATTTTATTTCATAAACTTTTGCTTGAGTGTATTAAAATAACAACAATTTTCGCAAAGAACTTAAGCAAGAAGAAAAAAAAGAGTATAAAACAAATGAATAAACTTTTATAATGACAACAATGTTAAGTACAACAATAAAGACAAAAAGTGTAAACGGGTAAAAGAGTCCTTATTGTCTTATTTTCGTAAGAAAACAATGTTTTCTTCTTCGGTTTTTTTTTCGTTCTTTCTAGTTGTTGTCATAAATTGTTGAGCCATTATGCATCATTTTTGTGTCTTTTGTATGTCAGAGCGTTTCCCTGGGAATTGCGTGGATTTGTTTGTGTGAGTTAAAGTGTATTTATATTTATACACTTACACTTAAGCACAACACATACACACACATGCACGTATATGTATATTTGTTGATGTTAATCTCCGTAGCCAAGTTTAAACTGAGGCAACATATGTTGCACAAACTAATTTATAAGACTTGCAAAAGTAATACGACGACAACAGCCAAAAAGAAATGAAAAGTTTTTTCTGTTTTCTTCTTCTTATTTTTTCCTTTTTTTATTTTTTTGTCAGACAAAACTCTTAATTTTTATAAATGGATAGATAAAGTTTAAAAACAATTTTGTTTTATTTTTTTTAAACTTTTTTGCAGCCTTAAAAGAATTGTTTAAATTGTGTCTTCTTTTTTACCGAAATTTTTTAATTTTTAAAAGGCTTTTAAATATTGTTAAAAACTTTTGTTGTTAATAGCGTTGTCGTAATGCTCCTGTTTCTTTTTTTATTATTTTTTTTTTTTTTTTGGGGACATAAATTTAAAATTTTATTTAAAAGGCAGCCCGTAATGCTTATCACCATTTATAGTAGAAAGGGTTTCAAGCGAAAGAGAATAACTTGGAAATGGCAGACATATTAGTATTGCTAAGTACCCTAAAGAGAAGGTTTTCTTATGGAACTTTTGGTACTTTTCATTTTACTTTCTTTTCCAGCAACGGTGTGGTACTTTTCCGACAATTGCACAATGGGCATTTTTCACTTGAGGCATATTTTTTAGCAAGACTTGCTTCACTTAAAATAATTATGTTTAATTATATCACCGTGGCATGGTGTAGTTTTTAAAGTGCTTGACTAAAAGCACCAACATTCCTCGTTTTTATCTGGCAGAAGAAACAAAAAACCTTTTCATCCTAGTTTTCCAATTTCAAGAATTAAGAGACTACAATTCCAATACAAATAATCCTTACAGGAAGCCACCTGACCCCTTAAAGATGAAAACATCAACAGCAAGTGTATAAGGAGGACCACGCTGGGCTTTTTTTATGAGTATAAGAAGGATTAAAAGAACAAAATTCTACGATAATATGCATAATACAAGAACTCAAATTATTTTCTAAGTTTATGTGAATATTATATGGCAACCATGCCAGTGATAATGGGACAGAACATTTTTTGTGAAGGCAGCCCTACTTTCCTTCTTTCGAATATTTTGATACCATGAGAGGTTTCAGACAAGCCGATCCCTTATCATGCGACCTCTTTAACTTCGTCATTGAGAGTGTTCTGCGAAAGGCTGGAATGCATCGCAATGGCACTATTTTTCAAAAAAGTGTCCAGTTGCTTGCGTACGCTAACGACATTGACATCATAGGGCGTACCAAGCGCCCTATGCCTTTAGTGCTTTGAACGGCAGTAAGTGAGGGCAAAACAAAAGTGTATGTGCGACATATTGCTTCTCAGATTACGACCGATAACTATACTTTTGATACATTCAAGGAATTTATTTATCTTGGCTCCGCCGTTACCACCAAAAATGATGTCAGTCTGGAGATCAAGCGCAGGATCACTCTTGCCAATAGGTGCTACTACGGTCTCAATAGGCAATTGAGTAGCAGAGACCTCTCTCGTACGACGAAGCTAATGCTCTACAAGACGCACATCCTACCCGTGCTCTTCTTTATGGCGCAGAGGTACGGACCCTATTAAGCACTGATGCAGCAGCCTTGAGAGTATTCGAGAGAAAAGTCATACGTAAGATCTTCGGTCCAGTGCGAGTTGGCGATGATTTTCGCATCCAATCCAATAGTGAACTGTATGAGCTTCTCAACGACATATGTAGATATTGTGCAGCGTATTAATATCCAGCGGCTGCGCTGGCCCGGCCATGTCGTTCGAATGGAGGAAGATGCTCCAACGAGACGGGTATTTGATGCGGGGATCTGCTGAAGTCGGCGAAGAGGACGTATGCGTTGGAAGGACCAAATCGAGGAAACCCTGTCATCGATTGGTGTGACCACTGGTGTAGGCGCGCAAGAAGCAGAGCTGTCTGGAAAGATGTGTTGCGGCAGGCCGAAATCCGTTAATCAGGTTGTTAATGGCCAATTAAGAAAGTAAGTAAGTAATGCGTAGAGAATAGCCCATAACCATGCAAGGCATTATTTTGGATCGTCATAGTCATAGTATCGTTCATATGGAAACGAAAAAGAATGATAATAAATCTGACACCAGTGACCGCCTGGCTCGATATAAGTATTTCTGGTTTTAGCGTTACTTTACAGCCATGATTAGTCCATTTTTGGTTTAATTCCTTTGGTTTGCCGGCTTTTAATACAATCCTTGGTTTCGGATTAATTCTGCAAATTGAAAACATTTTGCAAAAACTGATTAGTTGGTCTCCGAGGGGTCATCCACCATCTATGAACTTTTAGACTGATATGCCAGGTGTTTGTCTTATTTAATTGGTCATCACAGAGCTTTAACGAATTAAAATCGAGTTTTTCACACCAATTTGTATTAATTTCATACAAGAGCACCGGGACCCACAGTTTATGGTCGACTACGACTAACAATTTTGCAAACTTTTCATGGCAATTTTATCCATTTTCTTAGCGTCTTTGCCAGAAGACTGCTGAGAGGAAGTCGCCGACAAAAATATTTTTTTTCTTCACATTTCGTTTTGGTTCGAGACGTCTGAGAAGGGGTTTGAACCCTGGCCTCTTGTATAATAAGACCACACATTACTTATTTGACTAAAGAACAAATCAGCACTTCAGGACAGAACTAAGGATTCGGCTTGCTGTTTTTTTTTCCAGATCGATGAAGTAAAGCAAACCTTTCTGCAAATCGTTCTACATTTTAGTAGCAAATTGGGTTCAATGGTTACATAGCAATAAACAATACATGTAGTCTCTCTAGAAACACCATGTAAGTTGTTCAAGTTTCGAACATTGTATACAAAATATTTGTTTTACTTCCAACAGTTTTAAAGATTCTTAGATCAACACTTGATAATAAACTTTGCATCTTTTGGTCCCTTAAGTTTCTAACTTCATTCCTTTTGGTAAGCCTTAACGAGTCAAAGAGTAAGTATCAACTCAATTAAAATCCTAAAAGAACTTCAGTATTTTATTAAATGTATCTTGTTTTGTGTTATCCTGTTATCCTAATTGGAATATTTTTGAATTATGGAGTTAAAACTCTTAAACGAACCTTGAAATACAAGCAATGCTTGTATTCTCTTTCCTTTGCTTGTATAATGGGAGGGGGGAGTAAAATTTTAATTTTCAAAAGTCGTAAACATGACTCAAAATGCTTAAATTCATATCCTCTTCAACATTAATGTTCATTAGACATGAACACACTAATACATACACACAAACCTATACACACTTACACATTTCTACTTATGCTAAGGCAAACTAATGTTATTAATAATCTTGTTTTAGACGATGTTCTCTCTCTCGAAATTATTGCAATCGTAGTAGAAGTGTTATGATTACAAACTAATGCGTGTAGGACAGAGAGAGAGAGAGAAAGAGAGAGAGAGAGAAAGTCAAAGAAATTGTACAATCGTGTGTGTAGGTGTATGGGTGTGTCCGTATACCAACTAGTGTGTTATTAAACATACAAATACATGCATATTTAAATGAGTTACTTAGCAATTAACTTAAATTGCTTCATAAATTGTGCCACAATTTCACGTCTAAATGTTAAGCGTGTACATACGTACATATATATGCAAGTGTATGCTTTGGTATAAGCTATGTAATGTTTAATACTAACTAGTATGCATACACTACCATATCCCTTTAACTAAATTGTCTTGTATTTGATTTCATTTTGAAAGCTTATGCTGCTGCTGAGGGGGGGGGGGAGGGGGGTGTATTCAGCGACCACCTTCAACGTATTTTTCAGGAAATGCCCATAAAATCAAATCGAATAATACTTGGCGGTGATGTGGCCATGTGTGCGCACACACGTAAGCTGGCAACTCATTGGTATTCATTGGCATTCGATAACGCCTGGTACTATGTACCGTATATGGCATTTGGCGTCTTTTACTCTGAAGTATCGCAAGGAGTTGTTTAAAGTCATTTACTTTAATGCTGATCACAAATTAATGTTTATGTTGTAAATAATAACAGCGTGTGTATGGGAATTAGTTTTTTTATGCAGAGCGAAATTAGCCGATGGAAATTTTTCTTAGACATTAACATTCTTTCTATTTTATTTTATTAACTGCTTTTGAAATTAAATACAATTTATCGCTTTTAAAATTTAATTTCTTTTTTGTAATAGCCGAACGGTAAAAGTTAGTGAGGTATATCAGAGTTAAAGGCCATATTTTTAGAACTAAATGGTAAAGTAATGAAAATAATTTTCAATTTGACGTTCTGACAATCATCCTTTCATTGCAAGATATAAGAAGCGAGATATACTTTCACTCACTACAATGAGAGACAACACAAAATTTCTGATGGAATAAAGAACAAACTGTCTTCTAAGAGTTCAAACGTATCTGTATTGCTAATAATTAGAATGTCTGAAGGATATGGTCAAATTAGATTATAAAAGCTGAAGGTTAGGTTTGGGCATGTTGCGATGAGGAAGAGTTGGAGACTATCGAACACCTGCTCTGTAACTGCCCAGCCCTTGGTAGGTTGAGGTTGAAAACCCTTGGCAGGGCCTTCTTTGAGAGTTTGAATACTGTGTCGAGAGCCGACATCAAGGCTCTTCACAGATTCATTAGTGGCTTGGGCTGGTTGAGAGATGGTAGGTCTTCATCAGTGTAGTCGCGCTCTACCTTTTTGTCGTGTCTGGTCTGTGTAATTCCTCCGCTTCCCATTCTCCCCTTTCCTACATCGTCTCCTTTTTATCATATTCCCTCTATTATCCTTCCCTCTTTAAGGATGTTGTGCAATGGGTCAATTCGAACTCCGGGTACGGAGGTACTTGTCTTAATTGACAAGTACACGTCCTCTAACCTAACCTAACCTTCGCATCTGGAATATTGATATTTGGCCATAAGGTTCTCGCAACATCTTCATCATCGATATATTTAACAGCTTAGTTTTTTAACCTACGTTTTAAAGATTAAATTTAATGATTTAAACTTATCTTAAGAAGCCCCAATGGATAAAAAAGTAGGCCGAAATCTGGTAACTTAACCTAAGGTTAGGTTTAGCTGTGCGCTTATCCGTACTCCATTTGCTTTAAAACGTTAAAATTCCCTGAAACCCAGCATAGTAGCTTTCTATACCAACTTATGAGGCTTGTGAAGGTCTTCTTATAGACTAAAACCACCCTCTAACTCATGTCAGCCTGAATATCTGTATAAATAGCAATCGCTTGGGTCAATCCGTTCTCAGACTAGCCAGTACAGTGAATACATCAGGGAGCCTATATAACAGCTTCATACTATCCCTAGGGTAGACTACCGTATCAGCGTCAGCATTCATTTTACCAAGACCACTTTCAGCTCGCCATTGTATGTTGTCCAGGAATACAACCGAAACTACATACTATATTTCGTCCTCTACAACTCACGTCAAAAAAACAGATTTTGAGTAGTAGCAGAGCACAGCAGTTTATCTGAATCAATGTCTCCAAGATATCCGACCAGATATCATTTATGAGAACTGTTAAGACCAGATATCGTAAATTCAAAGATATTTCGTTCGGAGTCAACTTTAAACTGTAGGTCCTTCCACTCATGTATACAAATTAACGCACACAACATAAGTCGTGTAATAAACTAGGTCGTAATCCTGACAAAAGGGTGATAATGACTAGTTATGTATGTATGTTTATATACAGTGGACATTAAAAGTCTTAGTACGGCAATATAATGAATTTTAACCAACAATTTGTATACAAATTTATAGTTTATATATGTATTTTATTAATTTATTTCTGTTTTATTATAAAACAAAAAATTTTTTAATGGTTTTTTATAAAACAAGAGAAAAATAAGGAAAACTTTCAGATGACTCCATAGGTACCCCCCAAGTAGATCCCTGGAATAAATTTAAAATTCAAAGGCCTAATATATGAAAATGTTATTCTTTGTATTTAGTAGAATATCCCTTAAGATCAAGCACTGCATTTAATCCATTCAGAATTGAATGTACAAGTTTTGTTTAATGTTTTCTGGTGGCACCATGAGCAAGTTTTTCTGTTGACTTTTGTTTGAGGTTTAGCGATTACGTAACCGTTCTTTCTAATGATCTCCTAAATACTCTCTTGAAGTCATATCGGAACAATAGTATTAAGCCTGTGGGGACTTTTTTGTCAAAATATATTGCCGTACTAAGACTTTTGCTGTCCACTGAATGTATCGTAAATTTACCTCACGATCGCCAGGCGAAGTCTACGTCTCTTACCGGCGTCAGTTCCAACTGTATTATAGAAATTGGGTCCGCTCCTTATTATCACCAAGGTGTTCTCTTTTCTGAAAGACACTAAAGTACCTAGCTTCCCTACAGACTGTTTTCTCAATCTTTAGTTCTATCAGGCCAGGCTTTGCACTCGACTCAGGTTGCGCACGTTAAATTTATATATTTTATAATAGGGTCCGCCAAATAATTTTTTTTTTGAAAATGCTAAAAAAAACTACTGAATATTTTCTCAAATTTCTTTTTTTATTTGAAAGTACAATCCTTCCTGTAAATAATGGAAAATAATTTCATTCAAATGGCTGCCTCGGCTGGCCATGCAGTAGCCAATTTTTAAGCACATTATCGATTGAATGCAGCTGTATTTCACCAATAGCTGCACGAGTATTGTCCTTTAAAGCGTCAATTGTCTCTGGCTTGTCGGCGTAACACTTATCTTTGACGGCACCCCACAAATAATAGTCCAACGGTGTCAAATCGCAGCTCCGAGGTAGCCAAACGACATCAGCTCTGCGGCTGATAATGCAATCTTCAAAAACAGGGCGCAAAACATCGAGTGTAGCTTCGGCTGTGTGGTACGCAGCGCCGTACTGTTGAAACCAAATGTTGCCAATATCCTTCTCTTCAATTTTAGTGAACAAAAATTCGTTCAACATGGCCCGATAACGATCGTCATTGACTCTAACGGCCACTCCTTGCTTATTTTCGAAGAAAAATGGCCCAATTATGCCTCTGGACGAAAATCCGCAGCAAACAGTGACTCGTTTTGGGTGCGTCGGCTTTTCAATGTATGCGTGCGGGTTTTCTGTGCCCCAAATATGGCAGGCCCACTTAGCGAAGCGAAAACGCATTGGATGGTCAATTGGCTTCAACTCCTGAACCAATTGGACTATGTATGGCGTCATACCAAGGTCTTTATGCAAAATTCGTCTCAATGATGTCTCCGAAATGTTCAATTGTTGAGAACGACGGTGAATTGATGTTGATGGCGCTTCACGCACACTTTCTGCCACAGTAGCAATATTCTTGGCTTTTCACGCTTTGGTTTATCGATGAGGATGCCAGTTTCTTTCACTTTTTTCACAAGATAACGAATATACGGAGCGGACGGTGCTTCTCTTCTTTCAAAATCCGTACGCAATTTTCGCACACATTCTGCAACATTACCATGATTTTCAAAGTAATGTTGCAATATTTCCCAGCGTTGTTCAAGCGTATACACAACCATATTCGTTCAGCGGAAGGATAAAACTAATTATCTTTTAATTCAGGCATGAGCTAAGTGTTAGCATTCACGAAATAAGCACTAGTTGAAAAAAAAAAACGTTAGATGGCGGACCCGAATCTTCTGAACAATAATTCTAGTCGGACATATTAAAATATCTTCTGAGTATAAATATTAAAAAATTAATTGTGCAACAAAGATTAAAATTTAAGTTAGCTGTCAGCCGATTATTCTCCTTCTAGCACCATTATTGATTTCTATTTTCAATTCTCAGATGTGGATCTAAAATATCTGTCATTCCTAATTTTGCTCCTGTTGTCCTTAGAAATATTTTGACAATTTTCTGGTCTCTTCTGTTTAAGTTTAACGAATTCAAAACTTTCGAAACAAAATTATTTTCCCATTTTACCAGAACCATTTTGAAAATTAAAAAATGGCAATGAAATTAAAGGAGAAAGAAAAAAAAAACAACTGGAAATTTGTTTATTCAAATATTTTGTCAGTTCTGCTCGTCATGCAAATGTATGTGCGTACTTCCGTTTCCGTTAAACAGTTGGTAAATTTTATTTTCATACGCTGTTATTATTATTGCTGTTGTAGTTATTTTAGCAAATAATTTTGCTGATACCAGGCTATAATGCTCTGCAATGCCAAATCCAAATCCAATAATGGGGAAAACGAAATAAAGACGAACTGAAGCAAATAAATGAAACAAAAAACCAGCCTGTCAAACTGTTCGTTTATAATTTCTTTTTTTCCCACGTTTTTTTATTTAATTGTTATTGCGCTGCTATTTTACGCTGTATACTGCTTCCACACTTCTTCTCCCCCCCATGGCGGCTGTTTTAACTCTTTTGTGTGCTTGAGTTTTAAATAAATTTAGATTTTGTTGCTGTTGTTTCAATTTCATATTGTTCGCAGATGAAATATTACCCTCCAAGGCTTTGTTCGTAAATATTTGCCATTGTACATGCAAATACATACATACATACGCATGGCTATGTGTTTGCGTTGGTGTATGTATATGTATACATACATACAATAACATTATATTGTTGATAGAAATTTCCAGCTTAACATGTTGCCATCAAAATTCATTTAACTTCCGTTTCGTGCATATTTTGCGCTTAAATTATTTTGTTTGTACATTGAATTAGTATTAGTACTATACACATACACAAGCACACATATATAGGAACTCATGTTCAAATACAAGTTGGAGTATGTGTGTGTACGAGTTGGTATTTGTATAGGAAGCATTTGCTTATGTATTTAAGTATATACGAACTTCTCTATATGGTACATATATAGGCTAAAACATTGCCAGCTTTAATAACAACAGCCAGCACCACAATAACAAAAAGGCTTATTTACCACAGAGGAATATTTAAATTCTCTCTCGTGTTGGTTTATTTTATTATTAGTTTCCCTCTTTTTTTTCTTGTTTTATTCTCTAGTTTCTGCTTAAAAAAAATTAAAAAAAAATAACAAAAGTATTGTTTTAGTTTTTGACTTTTAACTCCAGCGTTATTTATACTTTCAAAGATGGTGTACATAACACATAATATTATACGAGGGTACTTAGTTAAGTATGTATTTTCAAAAGCACCATTTAGCTTTACATACATACATATATACATAATTGGCCATTACAACCCTTCAGTCAGGATTACGGCCTAGCTTCTCACACTACTCATGTTGTGTGTGTTAAGTTTATACATGAGTGGTGGGACCTACAGTTTAAAGTCGACTTCGAACGATAGATTTTTTGAGAAACTTTTCATGGCAATTTTATTTTACTCTCAGAGTTTTTGCCAGAAACCTGCTGAAAGGAAATCGCGAAGAAATATTTTTTCATATTTGGTTTTGATGTCTGACCTGGGGTTTGAACCGTTGCCTTACGTCTAAAAAGCCAACACACTACTTATTAGACCAGGGCGACTTCATCTGGCTTTCTATTGTTTCTTATTCATCCTATGGATCAATGTATTTACATACTATATTTGGTTACAAGGAGCTCTATCGAATCAAAGGAATGCGTTTCTAGAAGATATGACGTATAATCGTAATACGGAAGGCAAAACAGTAAAGATAATTTAATGGCGACATACTCACTGAGTACGAATATGTTTCCATCATAAACTGTAGGTATAGTGAACATAGAAATGTTGTATAGTTGCGTTTATTTCCTTTTAGGAACAAAGAAGTTGTCACAAAACATTTCTTCATCATCAATCAAGCTTTACAGCAAAGTTCTGAGATGATAACAGATCCAATAACTATCGTGCTCTTGCTGTGGACATATGGATATCAAGTGCAGTAGTGTGTAACTCTTTTTTTCGGCCTATTAAAAACCACAATTTTCAAGAGATGGTGCTTTTTGATCCTCCTGTGATGTTCGTTGCTAATGTTATCCTTTCTTAAACAGCCTAGCAGAGAACAGTTGGCTTTCTAGTTGTATAATTTTGAAAGGATAAACGTAAGTTATATCTGCAAGCATATGTGAAAATAATACACTATAATGCAAGGCTAAAGCACACAAGATGTTTGTTTCACATACAGACCAAGCTGGCCACGCCTACTTCTATAGTCAAAATAATGTGTTAGCTATCGTCGCTGTGGTGCTTTTGATAACGCTGAAGCATATGAAGCATACACAAGAAAATTACACTTGCATTGAGACCAGAGTACCTACTTTCCTAATTGGTCTTTGACCCTTTAGTCAGGTTTACCACCTTCCTTCTCACACCATTCATGTTGCCTGGGTTAATTTTGTCGATGAGTGATGGCAGCTACTGTTTAAAGTTGACTCCGGACAACAGATTTGAAAGACTTTTTAAGACATTTTTGACTCTCAAAGTTTTAGCCAGAAAACCATGGAGAGAAAGTCGTCGAAATAAATTTTTTTCTTTGTTTTGTTCGATGTGTCGTAGACAGGGGTTGATTCACGGGCCCTTGTCTAATAAGCCAACACACTAACTACTACACTACGGTGACTTCAGAGACCAGAGTACACAGGATTCTAATGGTTTGATTTCATTAAATTATAAGCAAGTATCCAAGGATTTGGAAGTCGCCGTAGTCTAGTAGGTAGTGTGTTGGCTTATTAGACGTAAAGCCAGGGTTCGAGCCCCAGGCCAGACATCAAAACAAAATACAAAAAGTATTTCGTCGGCGACTTTCTCTCAGCAGACTTCTAGCAAAAACTCTGAGAGTAAAGGGAAATTGCCATGAAAAAATTGCTCAAAAATCTGTCGTTCGGGGTCGACTTTAAACTGTAGGTCCCACCACTCATGTATAAAATTAACACACACAACATAAGTGGTGTGAGAAACTAGGACGTTGTGCAATGGGTCAATTCGACCTCCGGGTACTGTACTTGTCTCAATTGACAAGTCCTCTAGCCTAACCTAACCATCCAAGGACTTCTCCTACTTGCTAAATCTAAGCATGAAAATTCTTTTTGCAGCAGAATATCGTGGAAACTAAGATTAATCAAGGTTGCTATCTTTACCTTATATTTGGGACAATAATCAAAAGAGCCATACTTAATGAAGAGTTAGGAGTATGAGGATAATATGTGGGCGCAATTAAATACAAATCTTCGTAAGATGGTCTGATCATGTGAGAGAGAGGGATTGAGACCAAGAACTCAAATTAGTTTAAAATTGTTTATTAAGTGCTGTTAAAAAGATATTCCAATGATCACAGAGGAGAGTAATAAATGGTATGACTACTGAAAAAACCCTTAACGAATCTTAAAAGCCTTTGCGAGTTAAGTTAGAATTGAAAGATTTAATAGGTCTTCTTGGAAGACCTTTCAATTATTCAAGTGAGTTTATTTGCTTTAATTTGGAGTCAGAGAAACCAATTTGGATTTCTTACAATGTCTAGCTACTACAAAAATTGTTCTAAAGTGCTTGAAAATTTTAATTGCTGCCCTCGTATTCATATAGGCAACACATTTTCAATAAGCGAGAGAATGGTGGTACCAAGAACGGTATTGTTTTTTTTTTCAATTTGAATTTAATTTTTTTGTGACGTTTTGTAGTTTTCACTGTTAAATATAGAAAAAAGAAACGTAAAGCAAGAGAAAACAACGTAGCAGTATTTCACGAAGTTTATTTCTACAAGGTCTTTTAATGTGTATCGCATGTAATTTCTATTGTACTATAATAGATTAATGTAAAGTTATCCGTTTTATAAAATACAATTTATTCTCCCTTTTTCATTTGACTGCATCCTTTTTCAAATTGCTTATATTGTTATAAATCCTAATTGTGTATTGTGTAGGCATACATTTTTGTTTATTTCAAAATATATTTTATGTGGTATAGGCTACACAGCTAGCAAATGGTAAGTATAATAAAGAGGTTCAACAGAATAGCAAAGGTCAGTTTAAAATAGCAGTTTAATCTGACGATTAGGATTTTTAGCAATGTATTCTAGCAGTCTCAATCAACCAGTAGTGATTCAGTTAGTCTCTGAGAACTTTGTTGGTCGTGGGAAGAGAGAAAATAATTAGCTTTAAATTATTTGGACAAGAATAAAGTGTTTTACAATCTAGGTCAGGAACCAATCAACAACGAATTTCTTTAGGATCCAGGCATTTAAGAGTTCAAATAATAGGTTAGGTTAGGTTAGAGGACGTGTACTTGTCAATTAAGACAAGTACAGTACCCGGAGGTCGAATTGACCCATTGTACAACATCCGAGTTTCTCACACCACTTATGTTGTGTGTGTTAATTTTATACATGAGTGGTGGGACCTATAGTTTAAAGTCGTCTCTGAACGACTGTTTTTTTGACAAACTTTTTCATGGCAATTTTTATTTACTTTCATAGTTTTTGCCAGAAATCTGCTGAAAGAAAGTCGCCGAAGAAATCATTTTTGTATTTTGTAAAAAAAATGAATTCGTGTAAGGCCTAAGGAATTAGTTAACATGCTTGCTAAGATACGTCCATTTTTATCTAAAAGCTTATATTTGTTTCATAAAATCAAGACCCACCCTCACCCAGAGATTAGCAATGAATCGGTTTTTCCTTACTCATAAGCACTCATTAAATTTCAACAATATTGAAATTTAACAACTCTGATTCATTCGTACTCACTACAACATTGATTTATAAGTACAGGTTGCAATGAGTATGAGTACAACGTTGACATCAAACTCTTAACATTCGAAATATGTTTGATACATACGCCAACACATTCAGATTCATAAATTTAGAAAAATACTTATAATACTCATAAATGATTCGAGTGATTCGAATCATTCATCAAAATTTACAGTCTTAGTTGTTGTTGCATTTAAAAAAAAACAAGAAGGAAAAATACAAAGACAGCAAGCAAAGCAAACACACAACCTTCTAGTGAGTATTGTGGTATTCGTAGGCGAATCATTTGTATTTTGTCATTCTTAAAGGAGAGTCGAAATCAACAACATCATACGTATTGTTAAGTATGAGTACGATAAGTACTTCAAACTTTGAATATGCGCAGTATGAGTATGACATTAAAATAAGTATGAATGCGTATAAGAATCAGAAATTATCAGTACGATTCGATTCTACTCATCTTTTTCAATACTTTTATACTTTTAAACAATACATTGCTGATCGCTGCCTCGTACCCTCCTTTCGTTATAAGAATTTGGAGAATAAATATACACTCAGCCACAAAAGTATACATACGGTTAACAAAATTCAGAAATTTTTTTGAACTAATCCGTTTTCGTTGAAAATCTTTATAATTGTCTGACATTTTTATTCGATTTTAAGACGGTCTTTTGCATTGGTTCAGAAATTTGTGAAATTTGTTAATCGGATGTATACTTTTGTGGGCCTGCGCTGGGCCACAATTCAGCTCAATTTCAGAAATTTTTTAACCAAAAAACCAAAAGACCGTCTTAAAATCGAGGAAACTATAAAGATTTTCAACGAAAACGGATTGGTTAAAAAATTTCTGAAATTTGTTAACTGTATGTATACTTTAGTAACTGTGTGTACATCCTAGGCTGCAATTCTGGCACCTTGTATTTGAGCCTTAAAAATTTTAACGCCTAACATTTGCTGATTCTTATTTTAGGATACTTAACCAAGAAGTAAAAGAGATTGCGGCTTGGTTGCCGCAAGTACCAAAATAACCACGCCACCTAAGAGCCAGTAGTAGTAAATTCCTAGGAGGGTTAATTAGCGAATGTAATATTTCATTTTAAATTATTATGATAGAAGAATATTCATTATGTAGGATGGTTCACAGTGTTAGGATACACAAATGTTGTTAGCTATTCGCATCAAAAATAAATTTTTAAGTTTAGCATGAACCTCACTTATATTCATTAATACATACATACATATTAAGTTAAGTTAAGCTATTAAGCTTATAATTATGATTACAGTTTTGAGTAAAAACAGCCATCTTTCGCACACACAAACATAAAAACATATTTTATTTATATCATTAACACTTTTTTGGCAATGTTCTTACACTGCCAAAGGGATAATTACCGTTAAAAGAATAATAAACGGCAGTACTTTAAATAATGCATTAAAAAAAATACAAATTTATTATAAAATATACAAAAATTTAAAAATATATACGTATGTATATACGTATGTATTGGATCCTTAAATTTAAGTAAAACAAAGTATGCATGTGAGATATCTTCAAAATGATTCCTTCCTATCACGGTTTCCATGACCCTGAGGCATAAATCAGGCTGAATCTGACCGATAGCGTCGTTTATATTGGTTTTAAAAACTTCTGTGGTTTGTAACTTATTCGCATACACCTGCAACTTAAGAAAACCCCCACAAGACAAAGTCTAATAGTGACAAATAAATCGCACGAAATTTGTGGTCAGTGCAATGACCACGCAATCAAATCGCTTGTACAAAATATCCAATATAACCACATGTTGTTGCTGTCTAGATCATATCATTCAGGCCAGAAGAAGTTGTTAACCATGGCCTGTCCAACATCATTCTCAAAGAAATATGAACAAATGACTCTGCCAGCCCAAAATTCACTCCAAATAGCGACTTTTTCGGTACGCATTGGATACTCTTGGATGTCATATGAATTGGTATCGTCTTAATTTCAACAACTTATTGTTTGTTTCTCTACCCATTCATCCAGTAAAGGGAGCTGACTTTTCGATGAAAAATATAGTCACTTGCTGTCTGCTGTAAAACATATTAACCCTGGACGATTACTCTTCATTTTTGTACATTAAGGTTACTCTTACGACGAACACTTTAACCCTAATTTGTCAAACATAAAAGAGTTATATGATAAAGAGTAAATGAGCTTCGTCGATTCGACGAACAGTAATCGTCCAGGGTTTCATTTCATTCTGTTTCTGTTCATTTACCTACAGTTTTTAGGTTAGTTGAATTTTGTGAGGATGCAGTCCTAAGTCACTACGTAAAATTCGTCAAGCTATGGTCTGCGTAAGGCTGAGTTCTTTTGTGGCGACTCGAAATTGAATGCCTACGATTAGCCTACACAGTCTTGCGGCTCAGCAGCAATGTTTTCTGCAAATCCTGCGTTTCATTGAGGTACGGAAACTGTTGAACCAACCTGTTGCGACTCGAAATTGAATGCCTATGATTACTCTACACACAGCAGCGATGTTTTCTACAAATCTTGCGTTTCATTGAGGCACGGAAATTGGTGAATTGTTTATTCAACCTGTTTCCTTGAATTTATCCACCACATTGCAAATAGTCCTCTCGATAGGACAATGATGACGATTGTAAAATGGCCATTACAATGCCTGAACAGAATACCCATATTGATAAAAACAATTTTCTTATTTGCTTGTTTTGGTGAATGCTACAGTCGCCAATGGTGACTAAACAAATAACAACTAATTTCACGGAAGTAGCTTTATGGCCGTTATAGACTGCCAAAATTCGTAAACCCCAGTTGGAAAAATGCGATATACCGAAAAAAATTGTTTGCGTTGGAAGCAAATATTGTTTGAAATATGTGACAAGCCATGAAGTTTTAATATTCTGTAAGAAGAATGCTTGACAACATACTGCAAAGCTTTAATAGTGGTTGTGAAGTGTTATCTTATCCGCTTGATAAGCTTGACTTTGCCACGCCTGAGTACTATTTTTTTTTTGATGAATATGGAATACTCTCACTGGAAACTTGAACCTAGAAAATAGTGCATTTGAAATTGTTCTGATACGGTTTTAGTTTCAGTTGCGGTTCTTTTGGTGTGGAATTCATGTAGGATTTGGTTTGTGTCGTACAAATATTTTCAAATAGTGGCCTATAATTCCACATTTTTAAGTTGAAATATAAAAACATATTGTGTTTTAGAGAATCTATATCCTTCTCTAGATTTTAGATACAATATCAAAAAATCTTTAATTTAAGTACTGTTGTATTCATAGAAATAATTCATAAAATACACTCTTATCAAACATAATCAAAATTCTGTTAAGATATGCTTCAAAGCATGATATTCATACAAATGGGGCTCACGTGTATGATTATAATACTATGTTCAGATACGGACTTTTATTGAGTCAATATTCGGTTTATTGATAGCAATATTTTAAGTGTTAAGACATAACAATATACGCAGTTCAACTGCTTATTCAATATTCATTTGACAGCTGGTAAACAAAACAGCTGGTTGTTTCAACAACATTGTTTTTTTTTTGTCGTTGTTGACATTTGAGTTGTCAAATATCAAAAGGAAGTGTTCGGAAAATTGTAATACGCTCATTGAACGTACTTATGACAGTGCTGTATTTCAAGTTTTAATCAATATTATAACAATTTATGAATTTATTGAGCAATAATTAATTGACATTTTATATGAAATATTGAGATCAATAATGCCGTTTGTTGCGATTTACTCATATACATAAGTGCATGTCGGATCATAGTATAAGAGCTTTAATTAAAAGAATTCGAACATTAGAATATTTTTTATTTGTTGGTAGTAGAAAATAATTATAAGTTTAGTTGTAGGAAACATAATAATTGCATGGCGTTTTTTTTTCAAATAAATTTTCAATGATTGCTCTTACTAATTGTGGTATTATTTGCAATAAAATTTTTATGTAAAATATTACTTTGGTAACACAAACAAAAACAAATAAAAACTCAATTTTTCATATTGGAAAATAAAAATAAAAATTTGGAAATAAAAACTGAAATAGAAAGGAAGAAAAAATAATCGAAAAAATATAAACTAAACTTGGATATATTTTACTGTTTTTTTTTTATTATCAATAATAAATTTGCTTGTTTAATAGAGGGCGGACAACCAAAACTATGGAAAATAAGAGGGTTTGGGTTTAATTTAGTCAGTATTTAGAGAAAATACAAATATTTATTATTTATTTGCATTTCATTAAAACATTTTTAGTTTTGAACAAATTAAATGAAAATATTCTCAAATGTTTTCCATTTCAGCATTATTAATTGGCCAAAACTTAAAATATTCGAATATTAAACTGTTTGCTATTTTCTTTTTTTCACACACGTTTTTAATAATTTTCACAAATATTTAAATATTAATTTTAAAAAACAGGGAATCTAAAAGAGCATTACAAAAATAGATTTGTTTTTGTTAGTTTTGCATGCTGCACACAAAACTATGAAACAAATAAAAGTTTTCAAATAAAATTTTAAGAGGGGAATGTTTAACGGAATTGATATTAAATTTCTCGTTTTTTTTTTGTTCTATTTTTTTGGGAGATTTGATTTGTTAAAGAGCTTTTGTTTTTGTTTTTTGATAATGAATGGGGATGTTAGTCATGTTAAACAAAATTTTACCATGATTACAGCGCCGCCCGCTATTATAACACGGGCCGTATGGGAGACTTGTCCCTCACCATTGCGTGCAATGCATGTATATTCTCCGATATCCTCGTGCCGTATTGTAGAGATCCGTAATTCGGTGCCATCATTAAAGATGCCAACAGTAGGCGAAGGATCAACGGGATTAGCATCTTTGTACCATAGAATTTCGGGTGTGGGTGTGCCATCAGCTTGGCAATTTAATATAATTGAATCACCTGTAAATAAACATAAAGAGAATAAAACAAAAAGCAGATGAAATAAATTTTCAAATTCAAATTGTTTAATTTTTTTTTAAATATTCATAAAAGAAATGCTTATTTGTTGTTGTAAATTACAGATAATACCTAATTATCTGGTATAATGACTATCTGAATATATCCATCAAAAGTCCTATTCAGTGTATGTCAGCTCACTTAGAATCTGCCAATTTCTCAATCGATAAGAATCTACGGAAAATGTATAATGTAAACTTACAGGATTTGAAAGCCAACAGTCCACCAGATTAAGGCGGTAATATTTTGGAACGGTGTAATGATTCCAAATACATAAGCGTATTTGCATACTCTAAGTTCTCCTGGTCGCCGTGGTCTAGTAGGTAGTATGTTGGCTTATTAGACGAAAAGCTAGGGTTCGAGCCCCAGGCCAGATATCAAAATAAAATACAAAAAGTATTTCTTCGGCGACTTCCTCTCAGCAGATTACTGGCAAAAACTCAGAGAGTAAATAAAATTGCCATGAAAACTTTCTCAAAAATCTGTCATTCGGAGTCGACTTCAAACTGTAGTTCCCGCCACTCATGTATAAAATTAATACACACAACATAAGTGGTGTGAGAAACAAGGTCGTAATCGTGACTGAAGGGTTGTAATGACCAATTATGTATGTATGTTATGTATGTAAGCTCTCTTGGGAAGAAAACCCCTCCGAAAAAGGTACAAAACCTATTCACTCTTACTGTTATGGAATCCTACATCAGCAAGGAAACATTTCTGCTCGTATCTGCTTAGCTTCCGGAAATAAATCACTTTCGCATTGCCCAGACAGCATAGAAAAAGAAAAGGTTGTGCTGTTCTCTATTATACTAGATACGTTAACTACTTGAATTTCGCCGGTAGGCTCAATAAATCAGTTTGCCCTCTAGAGAAGATTGGACAACGGTATCTGCACCTGGGACAAGACGACTGAAATATCTCCGACATTATTAAACTTTTTTTCGGTTATGTGGGTTTCTAATATCTCCACAAAGCAAATAGACCGGTTCAGTTTTAATTTAAATATGAAATATTAAATATTTTAATTTAAATTTCTGGCAAAAACTCTGAGAGTAAAATAAAATTGCTATGGAAAGTTTTCCAAAAATTTGTCATTCGGAGTCTACTTTAAACTGTAGGTTCCGCCACTCATGCATAAAAATTAACACACACAACATAAGAGAAGTTGGGTCGTAATCCTGACTGAAGGGTTGCAATGACCAATTATGTATGTGTAAACAGTAGGGTCCTAAGTGACACCACTCAACTACTTATACCTTCCATTATTGAGGGTAAGACTCTTCTCGAAAAAAACACAAATAATACGAGGTTCACGAGAAAAATTTTTCAATAAAACTCTTGAAATTCAATGAAAATTTTTTGTGCTTTTAATACATAATTGATCATAAATGTCCTAAAAATACAAAAACAATAGAATTAAAATTTTTTTTAAATGATTTAAACCTATGTCCACTTTCATTTCATATGGCAAAAACAGAGATATTAAATTGCCTTAAAGCTTCATAAATTCCTGATTTCCAAAAAAGAAATTATTTTTTATTACAAACCTGGTCTCACTTTCTCCATCTCCCTCTCTCTCTGTGTATGTAAGAAATGAAAATTATTTTTAAGCCAAAATTGTGGATTTTTTTTCCATTTTTTTCTCTGGGTTCTTAAATATTTGCCATTTCTTATCTACAGCAGCTACAAAAATATGTATGTGTGTATGTGAGTGTATTTTTATTATATTTTGCTGTACAAAAAAAATAGTTAGATTTTTTGCTGAATTTATTTCTGTTTTTATTTTTATGAAATATTTTACCCCAAAAAGTCTGGCCCAGCATATTTTTTTCTTTTTCTATGTGTGGTTTGTGCTCTTGCATCTTTAATAAGGATTTTTAATATTTTTTATATAATTTTTTGTTCTAAGGATATGTGTACGTGTGTGTGTGTTTTTGTATTAGTGTAGAAGCCCGTATGTGTGCTTTTTGTCTTCTCCTAATTTCTCTTGGCATACCTTTTCTTTGTGGCAATGGTGTCGGTGGTAATGGTAACAGCCGTAGGGTGTCTGTGTAAATATTTTGTAAGGCGAGAGAGTCAATGTGCTTCGTGTATGTGTGTTTGTGTGTATGAATGTTCTCTTTCCGGTTTTCCTTTATGTATTTTGGGTAAATAGGTTTTCTTTTGTTGGATATTTTTTTCTCTACCTCTCTTTTTTGTTTCCCTAAATTCTTATGTTCATGTTGCTGTTGTTGCTGTTGCTGATATAGTTATTGTTGGTTGTCGGTTGTAGGTTTTTATTTAATATTTAACCACAATTAACTTTAACATTTTTTAAATTTTTTTGCTCTTTTCTTTTTATATTTTCTGTTCTTTTGTCGACAAGATTTTCAAATATAAATGCGGTTGCTTCTAATTTTTCTTTGGAAAGGAAAACCAACAGAGAAGAAAAAAAAAATAGAGTAAGGCAAAGAATTTTTAATTTATTTAAAAATTAAAAAAAATAGAAAGAAATTGTTTTCCATTTCAGCCTCAAGGTATTTATTTTCATTTTCATATATTTTTTCGTTTTTGTCATGCTTAGATTAGATATTAATGTTCTGATGGTGGTATCATGTAAAAATCTTTATAATTTTCCTTTTCCTTTCCATTTAAATTGGCTTTTCTACTGTGTTCTTATTTTCTTTCTTTTTTGTTTTGCAATCTCTGCTCGTTTTGATTCCATTATTTTCTTTATTGTTGTTGTTTCCCATTGAGCTGTCAAGAAACTGTCTATTTAAAATGTCTATTTGACCATTTATCTTCTTGGGATTATACTACAAGGCAGAAATTCCAAAAAAACCAAAAAAAGGAATTTAAACAGTTTGACACAACCACAGAAAGAAGGTAATTTAAACGCAAACGTAATCAAAGAACGAATGGTAGCAGCAATTGGCAATGGCAAGTGAGTGAAATGCTTATGCAAACTATTTTTGAAAATCAATTGATGATGATGTAGGCGTAGAAGCAGAAGTTGAAGAGAAATTTTAAATTCAAAATTCTTTTTCAATCTATAGAGAGCATCACCCAATGTCAAAAGGTGTCAGTTTCAAAGGAACTTTCCAAAGATATACAAAAAGAGGAAACAAATTAAATGATGAGGTTTTAAGTATTTGACATTTGGATTGGATAATGTTTCTAAATGTCTTCAAAATGTATGTCTTTTCTCTTTAAATTTAGAAGAAAAAAAAAATTCCAATGAAATTCATCAGAATTCTGGTTCCTTTTATTAAATTGTACATGAGTTTGTAAAGGCGTTTTAAAGGAATAATTCAATATTAGGGAAAATCTTACTGCTTTTAAATAGTTTCCTTAAAATAAAATGAAGTGTAAGCTGTATCCCTACCTAGACTAGAGCCTAGACACTTTGTGATACCACAAATCAATATACACACAGTTACTAAATTACACATACGGTTAAAAAATTTCAAAAATTTTTTAACTAATCCGTTTTCGTTGAAAATCTTTATAGTTTCCTTGATGTTAAGACGGTCTTTTGCATTGGTTAAAAAATTTCTGAAATTGGACAGAATTGTGGCCCTGCACAGGCCCACAAAGGTATGCATCCGATTTACAAATTTCACAAGTTTCTGAACCAATGCAAAAGACCGTCTTAAAATCGAAGAAAGATGTCAGACAATTATAAATATTTTCAAAAAAAAAACGGATTGGTTAAAAAATTTCTGAAATTTGTTAACAAAAGTGTACATCCGGCCCACAAAAGTTAACAAATTTCAGAAATTTTTTAACCAAGAGCGTCTTAAAATCGAAGAAAGATGTCAGACAATTATAAATATTTTCAACGAAAACGTTATCCGTATGTATACTTTTGTGGCTGAGTGTATATGTAGGGGAACAAATATTCTCTGTATCGAAGATGATAGAAAACGAGATACTATATGATACACATACATACATAATTCGCCATTACAACCCTTCAGTCAGGATTACGGCCTAGCTTCTCACACCAATCATGTTGTGTGCGTTAATTTTATACATTGTACAGTTTAACGTCGACTCCGAGCGACAGATTTTTGAGAAACTTTTTCATGTCAATTTTATTTGTTGTAAAAGTTTTGCAAGAAATCTGCTGAGAGGAATTCGCCGAAGAAATTTTTTTTTATATTTCATTATGATGTCTGACCTGGGATTCGAACCCAGGCCAACACACTACCTACTAGTCTACGGCGACTCCATTTTCCTTTTTGCTTTTTAAATTCACAGCTCCAACAAAAGACATTTGGGAGGACGTCGAGTCTATTGACATGATTTTAAATAAATCAAAGGCCTGTGCGAACGACCATAGAACATTCAACATTCATAGAATATTCAGCCCTCAAATACAAATACAAATAACTAAAGGATACCCAGCTTCAATCAGGCAATGGGAATACCTATGTACAGTACACGTTGAAGATTGTGAGAGAGAAGATTGTGTGTTCCAATACCACACTTTCTTGCTGCCAACGAATTCGAAAAGACATGCAGAATACATTGGAACGTGTCCGACACTTTGAAATCAGCCCTGAGTCCAAGTACTGAACTATCACCGGCAATGTAATGTTCTAAGATATCCATTACTTTGGATTAATCTAAAAATTCCTTGAGAAATCCATGGCATTCGTAAACGGTGATGGATATCAAGATAGTATTCGTTAGGGACTTGATCACAAACCGGCAGTCTGAGTCAATTTAAAGAATTTCAGATTTTTAATTGTCTCTCTTGATTTCCAATAATCATTTTGCTTTCCATATTGTGATGATGAACGCTTGGAAACAAGTAAAGAATTTGTTTGCTATGGAACTATAAAATATTTCAAGCTTAGAAAAATAGCTGGTAAGTGAGAATCGTACTTCCCAGTATCCAGAAAAATTACTGCAAAAATACGGGTCCTGCGAATATTGAAGGACGTACTTTTGAAGTACAATAGAAAATTCCAACGAATTTAATCGTTATTAAGATATTCTACTGAAGAGGGAAACAAATTAGATCACATTTGCTCTTCTGCCGAGAATTAATGGTAAGAAGCCCTTGTATATTGTTAAAAAAAAAGCACCAGACAAATTATGTATTTTTTCAAGAAGCTACCAATTTAATATTATCTTGCCTCAGGTACCAGGTGGTGAATCAAAATTTCATCTGCAGTAAAAAGTCGCAAGAAAATCTCGATTTTATAGCTGTGAAGCATCACCAAACACTCGATTAAAATATTGTTGTTCTTACTCCATTGCAATCAAATAGGGCAACCATTGTCTTGCTTATAGATTGTTTTGTAAGTTTTCAAACATCCCATCTCTTCCATTAGTCTGGTCACCTTATGCCGCCAATTATGAAAAGCCATTTAGTTGAGTGCCTTCTAGTTTTCTAGCACGAAAAACGTATTTTATCGTCCACTAAAAATGAACTCTTTTAAAGTCTGTTATAGTTTTAAGCCAAGCTGTAAACTCCTCCTTGAAGTCGCCGTAGTCTAGTAGGTAGTGTGTTGGCTTATTAGACGTAAGGCCACGGTTCAAACCCCAGGTCAGATATCAAATCGAAAATATGAAAATATTTCTTCGTTGACTTCCTCTCAACAGATTTCTGGCAAAAACTCTGAGAGCAAATAAAATTGAAATGAAAAGTTTCTCGAAAATCTGTCGTTCGGAGCCGACTTCAAACTATAGATCCCGTCACTCATGTATAAAATTAAAGCACACAACATAAGTTGTATGAGAAGCTAGCTCGTATGCATACTCCTACCGAGTAATATTGTCAAACCTTGTAATATTAGAACCACCATCGTATAAGCCTTATTTCATTGGTACTATTAATGAATAACATTATGTGGTGATATACACTGAGCGCCAAAAGTGACTAAACACCACTGAAATAATTCATTTTCTTAGGATAGCGAGAGAAGTAAATGAGATTAGACGAATAAATTTCCAAAAAACAACAATTCAGATAAAGGAACTTTTTTTATACTTAAGAACAAAACTGTTTTATACTTAAGAACAAAACTGTTGACTCACTTATGGCGGTCACTGTATGTATTTATGCCGAAAATATATCCTCATTTTATTTATTACAATAAATTCCGACTATCCGTCATGTCATAATGTTACACCATTTTTTTCTTCAATACAATTGAAGACAAAAGTTTTACAAAAACAACAACAAAAACCTCATTTGTCACAATACATCTTAAATTGAATAATCCTTAGAAATAAAAGCAAACAAAACAAAAAAAATAAACACAAATCCTTTACAGTACATAGACTACATAAATAGTATCTGTTAACAATAGTACCTAGTATAACACGATAGAATTCCAAGTTATTGCATAAAAAGCTTCAATACCTGATATTGTTAATGTTATGTTTTAAATGGTTCTGAAAATAGTTTTTCCTTCTATTATTTTTCAAAGTACATTTGTTATGGTGTACAACGAGTTATCAATGTAAGAGTTGAGTTCTTATGTATGTCCATACATATATTTTTTTTGTCATTTATTGTAAACGAAGTAGAAAACAAAAACGAATGGAAACTGTTTTCTTCAATTACTTTGAAACTAATGCCGTCATATACATCATAATGACACTTTTTCTCATACACTCCATTTTCCCCATAAATATTTATGTACACATGAAAAGGTATTCGTTTTCCTTAACACAACTTGCAACTCCAAGACATAAGGTATCTACGAGTATGTATGTATCTTGTGTTTCATCATATTCAATAACTTCCTTTCTTTTTTTAGATTCTATTTGGAAAGGTTAACAATTTGTTATCACACCTTTATTTTGGAAAAAAAAATGGAGAATAATAAAGAAAATGTGAAAAAACCTGAATAAGTAAAGTAAATCAATCCTTGTTTTTATTTTTGTAAGTTTTAATGAGTTACGTTAAGTTCTTGATTTATCTTAGGTTACATACAGATAAGGATATAAATATGAAATATTGCAGATGATATCTTAACTGCCTTATGGAGTATCATCAACAATTTGAGAGCAAGTTCTAGAGTCAGTTTTATTCGTATTCTTTTATTAGCTTGAAAGACCTATTGATGTCAATATATGTAGAATATAACATCGTTCAAATGTCCTGCATGACTTCTCTGGGTATTGCACATCCCAAGTTTCAAATTTCCTACAAATCGGACGCATAAGTCAGGCTGGTGACATGGGTTATGTTGGCTTTGAAGATGGCTGTAGTTTGTGATTCATTTGCATATTCTTGTGACATAAGAAAACTTCACAAGAAAAACTTTAACGTGGGCAAATCGCAAGATCCTCAAATTACTCGTACATAATATCCATTGTGGAACATAGCTACAGTCCTGCTGAATCAAAACGTCATTGATCTCCAGAACATCCAATTCAAGCAAAGAAGTTGCATTATCAACGAACTATAGTATCCTACGTTGACAGTAACAACCTGTCCAACGTCGTTCCTAAAGAAATGTGTACCCATAACACCGCCATCCTAAAATCCACACCAGAGGTCAGCAATGAAAGGTTTTTTCGCTACTCATAAGTACTCATGAAATTTTGAGTATGAGTGAGTCAACAATATTGAAATTCAATTACTCTGATTCATTCGTACTCACTACAACATTGATTTATAAGTACAGGTTGCCATGAGTATGAGTACAACGTTGACAGTAAACTCTTAACATTCGCAATATGTTTGATACATACGCCTATTCATTTATATTCAGAACTTTAGAAAAATACTTATAATACTCATAAATGATTCGAGTGATTTGAATCATTCATCAAATTTTACCGTCTTTGTTGTTGTTGCATTTACAAAAAAAGATGAAAGGAAAAACAAAGATAGCAAGCAAATAAAAACCCACAACCTTCTAGGGAATATTGTAGTGTTCGTACGCGAATCATACTTATTTTGTGATCCTTGTGAACGCTGAGTAAAGGAGAGTCAAAGTCAACAACATCATGCGTATTGTTAAGTATGAGTACGATGAGTACTTCAAACTTTGAATATGAGTAGTATGAGTATGGCATTAAAATAAGTATGAATGCGTATAATTATCAGACATTATAAGTAGGATTCGAAACTACTCATCTTTTTGAATACTCATTGCTGATCTCTGATCCACACCAAACAGTAAGCTTTTCGGCATTTCGAATTTGACAACTTTACCTGTTCACGTACGAATTCAGCAAAATATGGGCCTGATTGCTGAAGATAATTTGTCTCCTTGCGCGTTACCCGAACAGAAGACCAATTTTGATCAGATAATTTTATTATTATTATTGATATAACCATCCATGAGGATATGGTATAATAGACTGAATAAATGGTAACTAATTTGATAGACGCAGCTTCAGCAAGATGTCCGTTATCAAGTGTCAAAGTTGGAAAATCCGATAAATATGTGCCGTGCGGCTTTTTAGTGAAAAACAAATCAAATGCGTTTTGCATCAAAATTTCTCAGTAACGTTCCTTCTGTAACATTATCAATAATGTATGTGGTTTCGCCTTACTCCAGTAGTAGTGGTAGTATTGTATTGGCTTATTATACGTGAGGCCACAGTTCAAAATCCAGGTCAGTCAGACCTTTCGAACAAAACGAAATATGAAAAATATTTCTTCAGCTACTTCCTCTCAGCAGATTTATGACAAAAACTCTTAGAGTAAATAAAATTGCCATGAAAAGTTGCTCAAAGATCGGGCCGACTTTAAATTGTAGGTCCCGCCACTCATATACAGTGGTGGCATTATAATTAGAAACGATGTTTCTGGAACAGAGTTCTCTGGAGTGACGAATCTAGGTTTAATTTGTCCCAATCTGACGGAAAAACGTATGTAAGACGTTCTCCAAACAAAGTCTTTGATCCCAGGTACACAGTGAAAACTGTAAAACAAATTAACAAACAAAAATGTTGCTAAGTCGTTTCTAATTATAAGGCCACCACTGTATGTACATGTAAAATTAACACACTCAACATAAGTGGTATGAGAAACTAGGTCGTAATCCTGATTGTAGGGTTGAATTAAAACTGATCGTTTTAATTGAATTACTTGCTTTAATTATGTCTGTTATTGGCGGTGGAGGACAGAGTCAATCGTTTGGTTAGTTTCTAGAACCAATTCCCTATCAAAACCAACAGACATGCCAGATTACCTTTCTTGGTGTCATTTCGGTCAATGCCACGCTTTTCGAAGCCTCTTCGTATCGTATTGTTCAAGCCTTGTGTCGTCCAACTGTCATTTGTTGCAATCCAGGCAGAGACTGTCAGTCGAACACGCTGAAACTACTTCTAAATGGAGTATACATAACTACATACATACATAATTGGTCATTACAACCGTTCAGTCAGGATTACGACCTAGTTTCTCACACCACTTATGTTGTGTGTGTTAATTTTATACATGAGTGGCGGGACCTACAGTTTAAAGTCGACTCCGAACGACAGATTTTTGAGAAACTTTTTCATGGTAATTTTTATTTGCTCTCAGAGTTCTGAGCAGAAATCTGCTGAGAGGAAGTCACCGAAGAAATAATTTTTGTATTTCATTTTGATGTCTGGCCTGGGGCTCGAACTCTGGCTTTTCGTCTAATAAGCCAACACACTACCTACTAGACTACGGCGACTTACGTAACTGGTCCGATATATTTTTCGCAATTTTTTTTTTTGGTGCGAAATCCATACGTTTACGGAAATTTTAAAAAAAGTCATACGTAGAGATGGCCGCCTAATATTTATTGATTGTCATCCCGTTAAGGAACATGGAAATTTCACAAAGCTTGTGTCTTATCTTCTAATTATTTCTTTGCTTTCTAGTTTCAATTTCATTGTTCAAGTTTATTTTCAGCAAAGCATCGGATTACTTTACAATAGCATATCCCAAGATAGTAGCAGCTCCATCATTTTATTCTTGTGCCAAAACCTATTTTATTTAATTTATTTTAAATTGTGTGACCACTCCTTCTTAGTTTTCATAAATTTTTGACAATTCATAACCAACATCTCTTAACATATTTTCCTCACTTTAATGTCTTGTAATGTAAGTGGGAATTTATTTTCTACTTCTCGAAATATTTTTTTCTTTATTTCCTTTTTTCATTTTTTATGAAATAATAAAAAAAATAGAATTTCTTTATGATTACTTTTCCAAATAAATGTTCGGTCATAAATTGTATTTGAAAATCATGATGAATGTAGTCGAAATGTTTCAGTCAATTTTTCATAGAATTTTTGTTGCTGCTGCCGCTCTTATACAGAACGATGGAAATAAATGTCCCGTATTTTATTGAAAGCTTTCCTTTTTTTCTTTCATACTTTTCTTCGGAAATCTTTAAAAAGACAAAAAATTAAGAAAAAGCTTTCATTCTTGAGAAAATAAAAGATGTTGTACAAGAAAATTTTCAGTTGATTTATGAAAAACCACAAGACTATTATGGACATAATAAAATACGTGTGCATTTGTGGTTAAATTTGGAAAAATCTTCTTTTTTATTGTTCAATTTCTGTATATCTAAGCTACGTATTGTATCAAAGGTGTACGTACAAGTATTCCAGTTCAAAGCTTTATTTTATATACATTTCTAAAGCGGATTGGTATTTTATCAATTTTTTATCAGGGTCCGTAGACAGTACATATGGAAGATATTATCAATTTTAATGAGTTCAATATTTCGGTCGGTATCCCGGCTACAACTTGACAAATGTTGGTTTTCAAATGTTTCAACTTTAGGAGATTATCAGTCTCAGCATGATCATTGACATACTCTCATGAAAATGTTTACCGCTGCCTTATAGCATGATTTTTTGGAATTGGACATCAATTGACGTCTCCAAAGCGTGGAAAGTTTTCATGCAATACAGCGAAAGTCGATCATGTTGTATAGCTTTTGGCAAAAAAACATCGTTTATCATTGGACAATAGTAGCCTGAATTGATGGTATTGGCTCTTCGACCGATATTGTCAAATAAAGATACACAACATACGATATACTTTCTCACACGACTTATGTTGTGTGTTAATTTTATACATGAGTAGCGACCTACAGTTTAAAATCGGTTCCCAACGACAGAGTTTTGAGTAACTTTTCATGGCAATTTTATTTACCCGCAGAGTTTTTGCTCGAAATCTGCTGAGAGGGAGACGCCGAAGAAATACTTTGAAATATTTCGTTGTAGTTGGAGATGCCTGACCTGGCGTCAAATAAATGCAGCCTAATGATAAATTCAGCTTCTAAAACACACTAAACAATAACATTCTCCACAAGCAATGGATTTTCACAAACGTCTCTGAGTTGTCCAAGCAGCAATTCATAACTGAATCAGTGAACATATTTACGGCATTGAGTATGGGTTTTACATGAATTGAAGAACAAATCTGAAAGCAAAATGTGCTACAATGAATTTTAAAGAAGCTCAACTTCTGAGAGCACCGTTGATAAAGAAATTCAGATTACCCGCTACAATAAGGACAATAATGATAATGGCGCCATCATGTAAACCGCAACAAACAGAATTTTGAATTTTATTGAATGTTAGGGTGATATGGTAACGACTTGAGCATTATCTTTACTTCAAATTCAGCACTGAATTTTTATACAAACTTCAAACCAAATTCGTGGATAAAAAGCTCATCTTCAGATATTTTCAATCGATCAGACGATGTTTTTTTTATTGTACGAAACCAACAATCAGAGAATGATGACGAATAAAAAAAATTCTTACTACAGCTGCAAAATTCCTTTGGCAACTCCCATTTCTTTGTCGAGAAGAGTAAAATTATGGCCAAAGTAATCAATGACAACTGGACCGATTGTTTTAAACGTAGCATGTCGCCGTAGCCCAGTAAATAGTAAGTTGGCTTACTAGACACAAAGCCGTGATTTAAACCCCAGTTCAGACATCAACAAAGCAAAATTTAAAAAAAATATTTCTTCCTCTCAGCAATGTTCTGGCAAAAACACTGACAGTAAATAAAATTTCTAAAAAAATTCTCACAAATTTGTCGTTCGGAGTCCACATTAAACTGTAGGTCCTGCAACTCATGGGAAATATGCACCCACACAACATGGCTGGTGTGAGAAACTAGATCGTAGTCGTCACTAAAGTGTTGTAATGAACTGTAAAGTACGAGTAAGTAAATTAACCCTTTGCACTCGGCACAGTTACGGACTTTACCTAACAGCTACTTGACGCCACTTTTTAACGAAGACGTACATCCTTGAAACGTGATATTATACAGTATAATTTTAGAACCAAGTAAGGAATTGTGATGAAATTTATTTTCCATGAATTTGTGGACATTGTAGAACATATATTTACAAAAAAATATCAAAAATTTTTTCTATTCGACGCTTCAGTATGAATTGAGATCTTGTATATTTCTTCTCTCGGTTATCGGATTTCTTTATTATCGTATCAAGTTTCCCATTTCATTGAGCCACACGCATGTAACTTTGGCGACCTAATCCACTATATCTACAAATTGCTCAACGGATCAGAGAAGTGTACAGTCCGTCATGAACGCACTTCGCACGTTCCTTTTCGACGTGTAGAACGGACGATTTATTTTTCATGCATCTTGTTAATTTTATCACATTTCGATCAATTTTTTTGTACCATTTTAATAGAAAACTACAGGAGAACACCTGTTTCTTAAAAAGTTGCGGTGGAATAATTTCACTTCCCGTAATCGCTAACAAACTATCATGTCCCCTCAGAGGAGACAACCGAGTGATATGCTAGGCTAACGTTGTCCCCCCAGAGGGGACAGCCGAGTGGAAAGGGTTAACATGTAAGTAGCATAGAGGAAGAGCAGTCTGAACGTCGCGAGAAGATTTTTTTTTTCAAACTAAATTTCCACAATTTGAAAGCGGTGTTCTGGTTGTAAGAAATTCATGCTGACTTGCCAAATTTTACTGGATATACATATGTATGTATATATTAATCTAGTTTGACATTTTACTCGACTATACCAATGCCTGATACTACGAAATATAACAGACTGTTTCGAGTGTTTAAATGAAGTGTAATCATGAAGAAAGCAATGGCAGGGTAATGGCATTATTATGGTAAAAGGCGGTTTGATATCCAATAGGAAAGGCTGTTTGATATCCAATAGGAAAGGCGGTTTGGTATCAATTTTCCTTGTGGATAAAAGAGTTATGGAAGTAAAAAGTGTACAGTTTTATGGAGAACTCAAAATACATCACGTTGCATGCATAAAAAATATCAAACTGTACTGAAGAATTCTGAGAAATACTATCTTAAATGCAACATAAATTTTGTACCCTTTTTATTATTATTAATTTTATTTAATTACTTTTAATTGTATTTTTCATTATGTTGTTAATATTGAATTATAAATAGACTTTACTGTAATATATGGATGAACTCAATATAAAGATTTACTTACCTAAGTTAACATAAATAATATCATCGGGTGTTACGCTAAAACGGGGCGGTGCATGTACATCTAAATGGAACCATGTACCGTTCTTATGCTGTTTGGGATCACGATTTAAAAATACAACTTTACACTCGTACCAGCCTTGATCCGACTCCTTGATGTTGGTCAAATTGAGTGAGGCCGAACCGAATGGTGAGTCCGGTGACACACGCGACACACGTCCCTTATAACCGTCTTCGATGTGTTCGGGATAACTTTCATACCAAATGTATATCGGTAAGTCCGAGCCCTAGTTGTTACATATTTTTAATTTTTTTTACATATTTTTGCGTTTTAAAAAATATTTTATTGGAGAGGAAAAAAAGTAAAAAATATTATAAATTAATAAAATTAATTTCATTAAATATTTTATGATTAATTTTTTTGTTTTTTTTTTTTTGTTGAAATTAATATCTTTATTTTTTGTTTGTTTTGTTTTTGTAATTTTTATTAAATAATAAATACAAATTAATATTAATATTACTGTATTACTTTTTGTTAAATACATATATATATTTATGCGATATAGGTAGAGATTCATTTTTTTTAATATTAATCTGTTAGTAAAAAATGAAAGCAATGGCTTGGTTTGTTTATAAAAAAATGAAGGCAAATGAAGACAACAAAACACAACAGCTATGATAAGAAATGAGCGAAAAAAACATGTTTAAATAAATAATACATTTAAATTAAAATTTGAAAAATTTAATGTTAAAATATTTTCCATTGTTTGTGTACATGGATGCAATCAAATTTTTATGCTGACTTTTTATGTTTTATTTTTTTTTGCATATTTTTTTAATAAAAAAAAATTAAAAAAAAATAATGTTTAAATTTCTTATGTATGCAATAAAGGTTTTTCTTTTTCAATTTATATTGCATAATTTTTAAACAATACAAATCACAGAACAGAAATCAAGCAAAAAGCTATAAATATGAACGAACGTATGTAAATAAAAATCTAATAAAATGAAATAAATTTATTTATTAATACACAGCACAATTTACATGTACAAGTTGAGGCAAAAATTTTTTGTTTGTTTTATTCTTTAGAAACAATAATCAAAAATTGTTTATCAAAAATGCAATTTATAAAGAGGAAATAAATAAAAAAATGAAATATAAAATTAAAAAAATTTACATTGCATACATATGCATTATTAATTTAATAAAATATTTAGGTATACTTTGCTTTTAATTGCAGAAATTTTTAATTCTAAAAATTATAAAATAATTACACGTTTTTATAATTAGAATTAAATATTAAATTAATAAATAAGGCATGCAAGTTTATTTATGCTTTTTCATTATTTTTTCAAATTAATTACTCAAATGTTTGCATTTCTTTATTTATGGTTATTACTTCCTAAAAATAATAAACATTTTTGAAAGAAAAACCAAAAAAAAATACTTTGTACTCTAATTAGGTTTTAATTAATATTTAAATATGGAAATAAACACTTTTAGAAACAAACTCAAATTCTTTATTATTTGGTATGCTTTCTAAAATACAATATACAGTAATCCTTCGATTTACGCTTCGATTAACGTTGTTTCGATTTACGTCGTCAAATTTTTTGTTCCCTCTAACTTCAATTTGCATCGTCATTCGGATAACGTCGCCTTTTTTGGAACCAACTGCGACGTAAATAGAGGGATTACTGGAACTTTTTTAAGTTCCTTGTTAAAAACATACTATTTTGTCGTATTAGCAATATGAAATTCGATTTACGTCGTTTTGATTTACGTCGCCTTTTTTAGAACCAACTGTGACGTAAATCGAGGGATTACTGTATTCTTAAACACATGGTTTTTGTCTTCAATATTTTATATGGTAACGTGAAGGTTAATGATTTAGTTCACTCTAATAGAATAGGAATAGAACAAATAAGTATAAATGACAAAATATTTTATTGGCGTATTCTAGACAAGAGCCCGAGGTTCAAACCCTGACTGAGACATTCAGACATCTAGAACAAACCCAAATAGGAAAAAATATTTCTTCTGCGACTTGCTCTTAATAGTTTTCTGGCAAAAAGCTCTAAACTTTAAAATTGCCATGAAAAGTTCCCCAAAAATCTGTCTTTCGGAGTCGACATCAAACTGAAGGTAGCGCCACTCTTGGGTAAAATTAACACATACAACACGGTGTGAACAGCTAGTTCATAATACTGACTTAACCGTAGATCGAGCCTTAAAAAACTTCATAATTCCAGCTTATGTATCACTTTTGATACATACTTGTAGCACATTGGAATTGTCACGATTATTGATAGATTTTGTTAAAAAATTTTAATATTTGAATTCATTTTAATAAAACTATTTATTTACTATTATTACATTTTATTATCACTTTTATGTAATTTGTGTCAAATTTATGACATGATGTACATTGACATGCTTTTTTACTTAAAAATCAAGCACTTCATGTCAATTTGGTTTTATTCCTTCCTAAATGACAATAATTTGAAGTCTAGTACGATTTATAAGTTTCCAATTGCTTAGATTAGGAACAGCTTATTGTCACTCGCATCAGTACCACTCTCAATTGAGGTCTGGCTGAAACCTAATGGTACAAACCATTCTTGTGATTCGTTAGAAATATTTGTTGTCAACGTCATGTGAGTTAAAAAAGATTCCTGTTGCAATTGAACATCGATTATGTCAATAACAATTTTCTCTCTTTGATTCCTCTCTGGTTTCCCGGATACGGGTTTCCCCAAATACCGCTGTGAGTAGTTGCTACGCATGTAGCATGTACTTGAATCTAAAATTGCTAATTCGATTTCAATGGACCACGAAATTTATAACGACCATCAAATTCAATTAGTTACTATCTACAGCGACAAAATTAAGTATGAGTTGGAAAAGGAAAGAAAACATAAATCAATACTAAGCATTACTCCATAAATCTCTTTATGAAGTTTGATTTATACAAATATACATACATACATACATAATTGGTCATTACAACCCTTCAGCCTGGATTACGACCTAGTTTCTCACACCACTTATGTCGTGTGTGTTAATTTTATACATGAGTGGCGAGACCTGCAGTTTTAAAGTCGATTCCGAACAATAGGTTTTTGAGGAACTTTTCATGGCAATTTTTTATTTACTCTCAGAGTTTTTGTCAGAAATCTGCTGAGAGGAAGTCGCCGAAGAAATACTCTTAGTATTTTTGTTTTGATGTCTGGCTTTACGTCTAATAAACCAACACACTACCTACTAGACTACGGCGAACTCAAATACAAATACAATAAATACAATATTCAAATATCCTAAAATTAATTTCCCTAACAATCACTGTAAGTATTCCATCATTAAGTATCAAATTTCAATTAAAATCGTTGGAGGTAATTTTCATTTTCCACAATAAAACTAAAAAGTTTTTGAATTTTGTTGCCAAAAAATTTCAATTTGAGATGAAAATATACCAAAGAGGAACATAAAAACATAAGCATCATTATTTAAATATATTTTCTGTAATTTCCTTACCTTTTAGGCGAACAAAAAATTTAATTTTTAAAAATTTTAAAAAATGGATATATGGGCTGCTCTGAAAGTATGATAGCTAATACCAAACCATTTATACAGTATTATTTCTTACATAAAACTACAAGTTGTGTGATAAAAGTTTTATGAAAATGGTTTAGAAAAAAAATTCTTTTCATTCGAATTTCAAAAAAGGCTTTAAGTATGATTATTAAAGGCTGGAAGACTTTCAGCTCATTTTACGAAAAGGCGTAATAGGTGTAAATATATCATTATCAAAGACAATTTTATCTCATACGTACGTAGTTGACCGAAATATTATTATCTGTAATAAAACATGGGGCGAAACACAATTTTCTAATTTTTGTCTATCCCGTAAGAAAGACCTTACAACATTTCAGGAAACAGCTGCTAGCAATCTGCTTGAAAATTGGTAATATTTTTTCATCCCAAACTGCTGAAGGCAGTTTGTTCTGTTCCAAGTAGTACCATCTTTGGCGATAAACATCCTGTTGTCATGTTTGTTGCTGCCAATACTTTCTCCAGTTCATAAGACAAGCTTCTATTTTCTTCTTCTTCAAAGTCTTTAGCAGCAGGAATATTATATATATAATTAATATATAATCGGTCATTACAACCTTTCGTTATACTAAATTGGAAATGTCTGACCTGAGGTTTGAACTTTGGTCTAACGTCTAATAAGGTAACACGCTACTACTTCAATCACGACGACTTCAATCAATATCAAGAACCTATCAAGAATAGAAAATTCAATATTTTCACTTTCGTTCCACACTTAACTTTCAATTCTTTCTCAAAAACCAAAAATAATGTACTATTTGCGATAAAACTTCACAAAATCGGCACAAATGACACCAAAAAATCTCTAGGAAAGTCGTGTGTATTAAAAATGTTACATAAGCCAGAATTATGAAGTTTTTTTATTTTGTAACCCCTGTTTGAAATTTTCTTTTTTTATTTGGTTTAAAATAATGGCGATAACAATACTAACGAATTATAAAAATATCAGGCATCTAACTTTTTCTGAATTAAAGTTATATCGTCTCAAAAATTAAAATGTATTATTTTTGATACAAAGCTCGATCTACGGTTAAAGATTGTAAAGATCAATCAATCAAAATATATCTTTTTTTGCTTGAAAAATGTAAACAATAAAGCATTTTTTGCAGAAAGCATATTATGAACATCTTTCATCGATTTCAGTGTCATACAAATATTTTTTTCTGCTCATAACTGAAGTTTTCGAAACGAACTGCAACGTCCAACTACTCAAGCAGCAATTTGAAAATGTTTACAAGTAGCAAAATTCATTCAAAAGCATGCAAATCGAAAGCCGTTTGAAGACGATTGTACCTTGAATTCTAACAGGCTAACGATGAATAAACACCAGGTCCATTAATTTATAATTAATTAATAATTATTGACCATTACAGCTCCTTACTCAGGATTGCAGCCTGGCAATATGAAGAGCAAGAAAATGGAGATTATGCACAAACAAAGTAGCTATGGTGTCTTGGAAAAGCTCACTTAAATCGCCATAGTCTAATAGGTAGTGTATTGGATTATTAAATGCGAGTCCGTAGTTTAAAACTCATCCCAAACATGTAAAACAAAACGAAATAGGAAAAAATATTTCTTCGGGGTCTTTTCGCAAAAACTCTGAATCGAAATAAAATTGCCATAAAAAGTTTCCCAAAAATCTGTAGTTCGAAATCGACTTTAAACTATAATTCCCACTACTCTTGGATAAAATTAACTAACAGAACATGTGTGGGTTGAAAAGCTAGGGTACAATCTTGATCTCTCATACCAAAGATACCAAAGATTTGATCTGCCTGAGTACTATTTCTTACGAATATGTTAGCAATAGCGAAGAGTTTGACTCAATCTGATGCTCAATAAGGATCAGTTCTTTTGGCATTGATTTTCAAATGGTGTCAAACAGTGATGGAAAGGTTTTAGAATTCGAGATCAATAGTTCAAATAAGTTCGTATTGTACTTAGACGTCCATATTTATACGTCCATTATAATTACATCTCATAATAGTAGATAAGTAGTGCACTGTCTTTTAACAATGCTACAGTGTATATGCTTCTCGCTTTTACTAATACTGATTGGAAATGTTACTTTTGCAAATATTCATGTTTGTTTCTAGAAATTTACTGTGGATTCGTTATTGTTAATTTTCGGAATATTTATAGGTCTTCCAGTTTTGTTTTGGTAACTTCTGGAATATTTCTGTTGATTTGTTTTTGTTTTTTTGCTTATTATCGTTTAGATTGTGTTCTTTTTTCTGAATATCTTATATATAAAAATGAGTGTATGTTTATTTGTTTGTGGGTTTGTTTGAAGTCTATAGACGGCTAAACGGCTGGACCGATTTTCTTGAAATTTTAACAGTACCTTCCTGTATGTCTGTAAGGAACTATAGACTACTTTTTATTTTAAAATTTCAAGTAGGCGAAGTGCCACGCCCACATACCCATATAAAAATGAATGTGTGTTTGTATGTACCTTATAGAATCGTAAACTATGCATTTTATCATGGTATGATCTTTAACAAAGTTGTTGCGTATGAGCCGACGAAGGTTTCGCAGTTGGTATGACTAATTTCCGGCAGGTGGCGCCACTGAAAATTACTTAAAATCATTTAAGTCGCAAACTGGGATTTGATCATTTTACGATCTTTAGCAAAGTTGTTGCACATGAACCGACGAAGGTTTCGCAGTTGGTATGACCAATACCCGATAGGTGGCGCCACTGAAAATTACTTAAAATCAATTAAATCGTAAACTGTGCATTTGACCATGTTACGATCTTTAGTAAAGTTGTTGCACATGAACCGACGAAGGTTTCGCAGTTGGTATGGCCAATATCCGATAGGTGGCGCCACTGAAAATTACTCAAAATTAACAAAGTTGTTGCGCATGAATCGACGGAGGTTGGTGCGATTAATTTCCGATGGATGGCGTCACTGAAAATTATTCAAAATGAATGACAAGCAATTGGTCCACCTACACCTCAAGCATGGAAGAAAAGAGCATTACGAGTCTCAGAATCAGACGAGCACGAGGACAACGGGTAACAAAATCAATAAAATGATTCAAAATAAATTGGACATTTGTGTAATGTCTTTCCTTCAAATTTATTTTAGTTGGTGGCGAAGCAACACGCGCAGGATACAGCTAGTTTATGTATATACTCTGACAATTTTGAATAGCATATACAGAGTCTTATATACATACAATTTTGTTTAAATCTTAATTTAAAATTTAATTCAGAAGTACTCGCACAGCAAGTATAAGCCTGTGTATATGGAAAGTGTTCACACAATAATTAATCACAAGTGCTTTTAATTATTACAATATTTTTCTTGTCCATAAATAATGTTTTATTTTCACATTCCTTTTTTTTTGTTTTTGTTATTAAATATTTGTTATTGCATAATATTTTGTTGTAATATTTTTTTATTCAATAATTGTGGGTTTGAGGTTGTGGAATTTCATCTTTTGGGAAATAAATTATAATTTTTTTCTTTTTTTTTTGGTGGAGAATTTATAAGCCAACATATGTTTTTAATTATTATTTTGTAATTAAGTAATGCTTGGGTTTAAGCAAATGAATGAATGAAAAAAAAGTAGAACATTTAAGTAACCTACATTATATAGCCTAAAGGATATTTATATGCGAATAGAGAAGTGAGTTTATAAATAAAATTTTCAAAATTATTTTATTTTATTGCAATGCGGCAACAAGAAACTTTATATTTTATTTACGATAATTAAAGTGAAAACATTTGTACATTTGATCAATTTAGCGTTAAGTACGTATTCGAATTTTTGTAGAAAAAGTTTACTTAATGAACGAAGAGAAAATTATAGAAAATAAATACGTGAATGGCTTTTGTGTGTGATTGTAAAATTCGAATGCAAGCATATTCTAATGTCCTGAAAACAGTTTAATTTGAAAATTAAATTTCGTTTAACTTAAACAGAAAGTTTTTAATTTGAATGCTAGGACATATGAGAAGCAACTGTTTGGTGCGACAAAGGGAGCAGGTGAACAGAAAGGTCTGTACATACATAATTTGTCATTGCAACCCTTTAGTCACGATATGGACCTAGTTTCTGACACCACTTATGTTGTGTGCGTTAATTTTTATACATGACTGGCGGGACCTACAGTTTAAAGTCGACTCCAAATGACAGATTTTTGAGAAACTTTTCATTGCAGTTTTATTCTAGGTTTAGCTTACGTTAGACGACGTGTACTTGTCAATTAAGATAAGTACAGTACCCGGACGTCGAATTGACCCATTGTACAGAACACCCTTAAAAAAGGAAGGATAATGGAGGGAATAGGGAAAAGGAGAGAAATGACAGTTTTATTTACTCTCAGAGTTTTTGCCAGAAATCAGCTGAGCGGAAGTCGCCGAAGAAATATTTTTTCAGATTTCGTTCAGTTGGAGATGTCTGACCTGGGCTTAAACTGAGACTCACGTCTACACTCCTCACTACATACTAGACGGCGGTGACTTCACAGAAAGGTGTGTGGTTACCAAACAAAAAAAAAAAAAAAACACAACACACTCAAAACAGTCGTCGAAAATTCCTCTAGACGGATCAATTACAAAGTGACAAGATTCCAGGGAGTAGGTTAGGTTAGGTTTGAAGTTAGGTTAGGTTTGTCATTAAGACAAGCAAAATACTAGGCGATCGAAATTACATTGTAAATTCATCCTACAAAGAGGTCATTGCGTTATGGGTAGATACGCGGAAAGAATGAGGCTCCCATTTAACGACTTCTGCCGTGGATGCAGATCCGCTGACTGTTATCCACTTTCTTTGTCAGTGCCCGTCTCTTGCTAGGTGTAGATATAGGGTATCTGGCTCCCCATTTCTTGTCAGCTTGACGGAGCTATCATCTATTGATATCAAGGGTATAGCTTCGTTCATCAAACTTTCTGGCTGGTTTTCCAGTGTAGGGTAGTCGTGCTTTTGATATGCAGTCCTTGCGCTGACCAACTTTTTCCTCTTAACCGATTTTGGTGGAACTTGGTCAGTACAGGGACTGCGTTCACCCGTGGCATCACAACGGGCCGCTATGCGTGCTCAAGTGAGCTTCGTGATATCAGAGCTACCACTCCGACCTAAACCTAAACCTACAAAGAGAGGATTATTAGAGACAGGATAACTGAGAAAGGGAGAAAAAAATTAATAAAAGGAATTAAAAGGAAACGGAGGGAAAAAAATGGAAAAGACGATCAAAAATACATAAGACAGTGCGAATCTTAATGTCCCAGCACCACTTAGCCATTTCAAAGTACTACCAAACCCCTCAAAGAAATCCCTGATCAGGCTTCTGCACGTACGGAGTGAAGACTTGCAGAAAAGGTTTCCGATAGTCTCCAAGGAAGATTGGGAGATTCGGCAGGGATCTGTTCCAGACCCCTACCAACGATCTAACCTCGCAGTGCATTGTAATAAACACAATAACTAACCTCAGACTGGCCTTTTCCAAATCCAGCAGCAAATCTGTTCTAGCACAGTCTGTAGCAGGTGGTGGACCCTCAGACACAACACACAACACCTCCATCTCTCCAATGCATCTGCTCCTTTTCCCTGACCCACCTATTAACTAGGACATAGAAATGGCACATTGGAGGATCAGGACCATTTTCAAAGTAAGGCCTTAGAAAGTAGAACGATTTTCCGCCGTCTATGTCCCAAAACCCATCATAGACAGATCCGATCAGATTCAAAGGTCTTTATAGACCCTTTACTATCACGAACAGCAGTAAAATGAAAAAAAAATTGTAAAAAAATCATGGCTTAACATTATTAACATTCAGCGAAGCTCTTAAGATATTTAATAAGCTGTTGGAAGTAAACGAGGTATGATTGCAATTTTCGTCATTTTCCTCAGAAGGATAAGCCCATGTGTTTATATGTGAGTAGAAATCGAACAATATTTTCCTCACACAGTTCATTTAATTGCTAAAATTGGTGTAAAATTCTGTTGCAGAGAATGGATACCATTTAAGCTCTTTAGAATCCTTCTTTAAAATTAAAAAAAATTTCTAAAGATGCACTCATTGTTTGAATTTCAACAGAATTATGTTTGCAAGAAACTGATTAAATTGTTAAAAGGTTTGGCAAGTAATTTGATGTCGTGGTCTAAAGATTTTGCCATTTGCATTGCCTCTTCTACAATGAAGATTACAAAATTCATTGTTTACAACCATTTAATGAAAAAATAATAATGACTGCAGCTAATTTTCACTATCGAGTCATAAAAATTAGGATTATTTTCTTTTCTTGTAGAAGAAAAAAAGAAGAAAAAACCCCTTTTAAAACATTGTTTTCCTTACACTCATTATTTTTTTTGTTTGTTTTTTATTCTTCAGGAACTTCTTGTTCTGTATGAATTTTCCCTTTAACTTTCAATAACGACAATTTAATTGCCCTTATGTTTTTAATGACTTGATACTAAAGAAAGAAAACAAAAAAAAAAAAGAAGAAAAGCATACAAGGAAACTTATTTTAAGGTTTTAATGTATTTTTACTAAAATAAGACAAAAAAGAAAAAAACATAGAAAAAAACACACGACCCAAAACAAATGACAAACGAAAAGAAAAAAACGTCAAGGCAAATAGAAGAAAGCACAACACTTAGAGTGTGTAAGAAAAAAAAAGAAAGTACGCAACAGAAGTAAAGGGAATTTCTTCTTGTTTTCTTCATATCGTCGAAATTAAGAACGTAAAAATAATTTTGTTTTCTTATAAAACTCATTTAAACAGCTTATCTACTTAACGCAAAAACAAAACGAATGTTCCTGTATATACACGAGCATAATAGGGTTGAATTAAAAAATGCCAACAGGGTGTGCTGAACACAATGCTGATTGGTGAATATTCATTCAATTTATTCAGATAAAGAAGTTTAATTGTTTCACGCAGTAAAAGCTTGTGTTCTATGAGTTGCACCTCACATAGACATGTAGTCTGACTTCCAAAATGTTAGTTGCTTTGTGTTTGAACAAAGTATCGTGTTTCATAATACCGCTGTATAAAATGTTTACAATGTATATTGTTTCAAAACGTCGTCAATGTGTATTTTTAACGCAGTCAGAAAGCAATCAGTCATCGGATTTATAGTTGAAGCATTGTTTGGTTACTTTGCATATCTACAAAATTTATATACCGTAGTAGAACTGCATACAAAGTTTGTATTGATACAGTTTGGAAGTCAGCCGTAGATATACTAAGAGCCCATGTCTCAAACCCGTGCTCAGATGTCTGGAACAAAACGAAATATGAACAAATATTTCTTAGTGGACTTCCTCTTAGAGGTCTTCTGGTAAAAACTATGCGAGTAAATAAAATTGTAAAATTAAAGTCAGACAGACTGAGATGTTAACGAATAGCCATGTATTATAGGCTAATTCATGCTAAAGAATTATCGTCAGTATGCTCCAGACTAAGCCTAGACTTCAGGGCTGTTTTTTCATTTTTTATACAACCAGAGGCATAGTGGAGATATCAATAAACTGTTATTTTAAAAAGAACCAATGCTACATGGCAGAGGATATTATGTGGAATCATGCCATTAGTATTAACGAATATATAATTCTGACAGAAGGCCTTTAGCTCTAATAGATTAGCACACGATATTCTGCTATTTCACTAAGAAATTTTTTGCCGAGGCAATTCTGTTCTTCATCAGACGATATTATAAAATAATTTCGCTTTAAATATTGTTATTATTGTAGTTAAATTTACATTAGATCTGAATAAACCAAACAAGATAGCTTGAACACAAATTCGGGTTACTCTGTATCCAATTACACAGCTCACTTTTATTTATTCTTCAAACGACCGTAGTATTTTTCTATTTTATGCGACAAACAGCAAAACATATAAAAATAGGCCCTAAAAAATACTCTTGATTTTTGCATGAATGCTAGTACTCCTCAGGTTAAAGCATGTTACGTTCAGCAACAACAGCACACAAAAAAAATCCTGAAGTTTCCATTTAGGCCCCATATATTACACCAATTTGTTCACTTACTTAATTGGTCATTACAACCCTTTAGTCAGGATTACGACCTAGTTTCTCACACCATTTATGTTGTGTTTGTTAATTTTATATATGAGTGGCGGGACTATACAGTTTAGCGTCGACTCCGAATGACATATTTTTGAGAAGCTTTTCATGACGATTTTATTTACTCTCAGAGTTTTTGCCAGAAATCTGTTGATAGTAAGTCGCCGAAGAAATACTTTTTGTATTTTGTTTTGATGTCTCGCCTGGGAATCGAACATTGGCTTTACGTTTAACAAGCTAACACACTACCTAGTAGACTACGGCTACAATTACAATTTGTTCACTACGATTCATTAAATTTAAAAGCGATAATGTACACAAGATGCTCTCTGTTGCTTAGGAACTGTTAGTCAAGTAGTGAATGTTTTCCTAATTTCCAGAGTAATCATGGCCCCTATACATTCCTACATACATAATTGATCATTACAACCCTTTAGTTAGGATTACGACCAAGCTTCTCACACCACTTATGTTGTGTGTGGTAATATTATACATGAGTGGCGGGATCTACAGTTTAAAGTCGACTCCGAACGTTAGATTTTTGGGAAACTTTTTATTGCATTTTTACTCTCATAGAGGTCTGACAGAAATCTGCTGAGAAAGTCACCTAAGAATTATTTTTCATATTTCGTTTTGTTGGAGATGTCTGACCTAGGATGTGAAATGTGGCCTCACGTCTAATAAGCCAACTACTTATTAGGCTACGGCGGCTTCTGAGGCCCAATTAATAGGTTACATTACTTCAGAAGTGCGATTATAGGAAATTATCCACTTGATACCCCTACTTAGAGAATTAGTCAAATAGAAAGACATTTTCTGCCGTGAAACATCTGGAAATAAAGGGTGTATAAACATATAAAGTACATTTCATCTTATCCGCATGTTTTTGGATGCACCCTGTATATAATAAGAACAATATTTAATGCGTATGTAATACTTAAGTAGCTTAACGATTAGTTAAAAACACAAAAAAAATAGAAAAACAGAAAAACAAAACTGGATAAAAACTTTTACAAAATTAAAAGGATTAAATTTATGACTCTACGAAAACTTTAGAAAAGTTTGCTGCTGTTTTCTGTTTTAGCTTTGAAATCAGAAAACATTTTTTAATTACAAGCAAAGCTGTAATCCTGTTTTAAAGAATTTTAAAATGCCAAATATAGCAAAATATGGACATTCCATTATACTACAGAAAAGGATTTTTTTTTAAATCCTTTCTTTAGTCCAATACATAGAATTCAATGAAAATTTATTAAAAATTTGTATTATTTTGTCAAAATATTTTTACTGGTTAATGAAAACCCCACCCGAACATTTTGTAAGTGTAGTAGAGACAACCGAATGTAACCAGAAATGTTGGAAATTAACCAACACCACCATCACTATCACCACCAGCACTACTATATCATAGCATTTGTATTCTTCATTCTGTATGTAAATGTTGTTACAAATTAATGTTGATTTCATTTCATTACATTTCGTTTTTCGCTTCGTTATTGAATTTTTAGTTTCTATTCAATATTTTTTGTAATTCTCTGTCATTCTCTGTTGATTATGACTGGGGTTGTCAATAGTTGTGACATTTTATTGCATGTTGTTGATAATATTTGCAGTTTACAGGGACAAAAATAGAATTAAAAATAAGTAAAATTGTATTGATTAGTTTTATTTTACATACATACATGTATACGATATGTATGTATGTATGATACCTACATAAGTAACAAAAATATGTAGCAAAATAATAGAAATTCTAAATCGGATTCTTTTTGTATTGCTGCTAGCAATAGAGTGGAGTAGCACTTTTAAATAAAACTTATGAAATATTTTGAAAATAATTTTCAAACTTAATAACTTGGAATAGAAATTGTAAGTTGGGCGGAAGAGATTTGTATCATGTTTTACAAAGCAAATGAAGTGTAATGTTGTCATTAACATCAAATTACTGCCATTGACCACATTATGTCAAAGGAAAATATTGCATGTGGCAAGCTAGATACATATGCATCTTGAAACAGTTTTGCCTTGTATACAAGAGTATTTAAAAAAACTTAAACCCAATAATTAAAAGCATTTTTAAACAGTAAAGGTTCAATCGAATTGAGGCTATGTATCTAATTTTATGTAAATATTTTAAATTAAATATACTTGAATGAATTAGGAGCAGTTAATGATAACAAAACTTCCCTAACGAACTCTATAATTTGCGACACAATCAGTTTTGGTTTGCTGCTGTCTTGTTTAAGTGGCAGCCAAACTCCTATTCGAGCATACGAAATCATCTTCAGAATATCTGTTCTGGCTTCAGTTCAAGTGTTAAACGATTTCTTTTCTGTTCGATAAATCCCACTAAATTGTTGTTTGTGTGGATCTCAATTATCTTGCAAGTCTCTCTCGAATTCGAAAATAGTCTACCTGGCCAGAATCTGCAATTTTGTACACGTAATTAAAATTTTACAAGAATACATTATATGACGAACCCTCCTTCCTGAACAACAAAATTCCACATTAGAACCATTCTGATACCAACCAACCATTCTAATGTCAACCAAACATCAAAGATGAAAGAAAAAACTAACAGAGAGAGCCTTCGACTATTTATGACAAGAACATAAATCATGAGCTGAAAAACAACTGCTGCAGAAAAAAATCGAACAATTGCAAAATTTATCCCTACGCCTTCGAATAGTACAACTGCCCGTGAGTATTGTATTCATGCAGTTGACGGCCATGCAATATTGTATGGACATAAGATAATCAAGAAGTCGCCGTAGTCTAGTAGGTAGTGTGTTTACTTATTAAACGTAAAGCCAGGGGTCGAGCCCCAGGCCAGACATCAGGACAAAATACAAAAAGTATTTCTTCGGCGACTTCCTCTCAGCAGATTTCTGACGAAAACCCTGAGAGTAAATAAAATTGCCGTGAAACAGTTTCTCAAAAATCTGTCGTACGGAGTCGACTTTAAACTGTAGGTCCCACCACTCATGTATAAAATTAACACACACAACATAAGTGGTGTGAGAAACTAGGTCAATTTGACCTCCGGGTACTGTACTTGTCTTAATTGACAAGTACACGTCCTCTAACCTAACCTAACCTAAGATAATCAATTTTCTACTTATCTATACAAATCCAGCAGGGTCTGAAAGCCTCATGCTGCCAACGAACCGGAATCTTCCCTAAAACGAGCAGAGAATACCTAATCTTACAGAAGCCTATTACCTATTCTCTATAACAAGGCAGAGAAGTTTGCACTAGGCCTGTTTAATTCACCAGCAATACAATTATCTCCGATATCCTCATTTTCTAGGACCCATATAAGTGCTACCTTTGAATGATTTGAGTGAGCAGTGCCTAGCATATATGGATATACATTTAGGTCGAACGTCACGATGTTCGCAGGTCTTAGTTGCCGAAGTAGGTTAAGAGGCTTTCAGAGAAAATACCACCATTCAACAAGCGTTGCGCTGCTTTTAAAATTTCCTATGACAACGCGTGGAAAACATTGCAGTGTTTAGACAGCTCATGTGAGAGTTTAATATCAGAATCCTTATGCCACAGTTCACTCTCAAAAATATTTTAGAGACATCTGTATAAACCTTAAGAGATATGATTGCATAGACTTGGTATCTGATGGAGGATCTAAGCCCCCATAACCTCAATTATGCTGTTACTTCATGTCTCTGTATTGTATCCATCTTGTTCCAAAAAGATTAACAAACTTGTATTGGTAAATTTAAATTAAAACAATTCATTTGAAAATGCTAAATGTCCCCCAAAATTCAATTATGGTACGCACGCATTAAAATTAAAAAAAAGGAAATTCAAAATTTCTATTTAAATAAACTTCTAAGTACTGAATAGAATGGATGACAGTGGCCTGTCAACATTTAATTTAATGCGATTTGTAACATATTTTTTAATTAAAATTGACAATTAATTAGTTGAGCCCATTTTCTTTTTTGGAGTTTTGTTTGTTGGCATATTTTAAATAACAATATAATCCCTAAAATACAATGCAATACAATATATACTCTATATACATACATATGTATGTATAGGTATTTATTTTATGTACAATATATATTTTTTTTTAATAAATAAAACAATAAATATTTATTTAATAAACAAATATAAATTACTTGATATTATAGATAAAAATAATAACAATATCAACAGCAATAACAGCAGCAAAAAAAGAAAATAAAACAATAAAGATAACATCAGAAAACATTAAATCACTAATGCTGAGGCATAAATTTAAACAAATGCAAATAAATTATAATTAAAAATAATGTTTGTTTTAAAAGAAATTAAATCAAAAACTATATGTACATGTATTGGTTTGTTTGTATGTTTGAGTGAACAATAGGGCACACACGGGCTTAATATTTCAAGTGGAAAAACCAAAAACACAAATGGGTCTCGCCCAAAATTTCATCTGCCATAGAAACTCAACAGAAGTTTACATACATACACACGTCCATACATACATACATACAGAACATAGACATATTGGCGGATGAGATGAGGATGATCTACCTTTGCCGTCTCGAGCACCTGGGACGAGTGGCAGCTATAAAAGCGGAGGAACGAATGGCAGTCACGATGGGAAAGCAGTTTAAAGGGAAGGAACATTTCGCCTTGTCCCTGATGTAACCCTTTGGATGAAAAACAAACATTGCGAGCTGAACTACTACGTGACCCAGTTCCTAACTGGTCATGGGCACAGATTTGGTCATGACACTTCCCCTATATGCCCAAACTGTGTAAATGAGGAGGAAGATGCGGAGCATATTCTAACATGCTGTCCCAGATTTAGATGGCCCGGAGAAACGAGTTTAGGACCAAACCGGCTAATGGAAGAGCTGTTAAATTGTAGGATTCTATGGAGTCAAGATAGTCAGAGAACGGCTGAGGTTATGCTAGAACTCCGAAGACTAGAGGAACGGAGGCGAAATTTGACTTAATGTGATAAAGCTTTCAAGCTAACCAGCTCTCCGCGAAGTAATACCTTACGGCAGTCCCACGGAGGGCGAGTGGTTGAAGTGTGTAGGGGGTGGGTTTAGTACGTAGGCACCAGTGATGGTGAATCGTGCACTCTTTTGTTGGAACAAAAGTGTCTTTCGAAGATTCCCACCTCCGGCTCAAGACAAAAAAACACATACATAACTGGTTATTACAACCCTTCAGTCAGGATTACGTCCTAGCTTCTCACACCACTTATGTTAAGTGTATTAATTTCGTACATGAGTGGCGGGACCTACAGTTTAAAGTCGACTCCGAATGATAGATTTCTGAGAAACTTTTCATGACAAATAAATTTACTGTCAGAGTTTTTGCCAGAAATCTGCTGAAAAAAAAAAGTCGCCGAAATAATATTTTTTCATATTTCGTTTTGCTGGAGATGTCTGACCTGGAGTTTAAACCGTGGCCCAACGTCTAATAAGCTAACACACTACCTACTAGACTACGGCGATTACAACTGAAGTTTAAAATCGTAAAATTGTAAAAGCCAACAATAGCTCTGACAGTGAACGTGGTACTTGCTGAAAACATTTTATATTCTTTCCACAGTTATGGTCACCGCAGTATGGTGAGTAGTATCCTAGAAGAAGACGACGACCCCATCATAGCACACTCTTTAGAAAATCTGTGAAAGTCTTTAATTACCATGAAAAAGTTCATAAAATCTATACTTCGGTGTCCACTTTAAAAGTGTTGATCTCTTCACTTAATACAGGCAACATTGCTGGAAATAGAAGGTAGTTTCCATTCTTGACTAAAAAATTGTGGTCGTGGCCAATAATATAGAAAAGTGTGGCATCCATGCTCTGCGGATTAAATGAATTATGTCTCATTTTCGTCAAAATACAGACGTAAATTGACAGGAATTCTACATGCAATTTGGATAGGACAGTAAAAAATCGCTTGTATCTGCCAAAAATTTCAAAGTTGTTAACTTCGAAGCACTACTGCATGCAAATTATTGTTTAACCCTGGTAGAACTAGTGAGTGAATTCATTGAAAATCACTCAGAGTTTTTGCCAGAAACCTTGATGTCTGACCTGGCGTTTGAACCCTCGCCTTACGTATAATATGCCAACACACTACCTACTAGACTACGACGAATCCACAGAGATTAAGCTAATCTGTAATAAATGTCGATAATATTCAAGGTAACTGAAGTAATGAGAATACCTTAGCCTTGCGGCATGTCAGAAATTACAAGCTCCATACCGGCTGTGGCCAGTTCATAGGCTGCTACCGGTACCCATATAAGAGTGTCCTTTAAATGATCCGAAATTTCCTTGTGACACCTTCAGAATTTATGCCTGATTGACGGTAACCATGACTACAGAGGCTGAACTGCTTGAAGTAGATTTAAAATCTTGTTTGAGTACTTTTGGCTAGTTCACTCTCCCCTGTTTGAACTCATTGACAGAGTTATAATCAAACTATACAAGACTGAACATTCTACTGAATGTAAAAACTGAAGTGACATAAAGTTACTGACTATGGTTAATCAGATTCCGAGTAAATCAAGAGATTTGCACATGAGAAATTCAGCCACCCATCAGACAGTGCCCCGCTCCCAAAATTGCTATGACCTGAGATTGGAAAACACTGTACTATCTGGCCACCTCACATGGACAGTGTATGTCAAAGAATGCACAATGCTTTCATTGGAATTCTCCAAATTTTATAATAGGGTATCTGAAAGTGATCTGAATTATTTTTGGCCTTAAAACATTGAAAGAGAAGTACAAATTCTAGCTGATAAAGGCCAATACTTTGAAAGAATTTATATTTTATCAGTATCTCACCGAAAATTTTTACAAAATTTCATTATATTTTGTACTTATAAACACTACAGCCAAAATTAACCGCAACTTTTTACTTTTAAAACCCAGATTTCACTTAATGCGACCCACAAAAAACTTAACAAATTAAAAAAAACGTTTTAAACGCATAATTTTTTTTTTGCAATTTTATTAAAAAACAATTAAATTAATAAGCCCTTGGCATCGCATTAAACCAGTAACGAAACTTTAGTATAACTCTTCTCCAAATTGGATAAATACTTAAGCCTTTTTAATGTTAATAACAAAAAAAATTCCGTTGACCTTAATTTAATTATAATCCCGGCTTTAATAAATTATATTAACCACAGCAATATATATGACAAAAACTCACAAAGATATTATGAAACATACAAGAGCCATGGAGCAAAAGAAAAAAAATGGCCTCCAAATAAGCAAATTTAACAAAATATTGTTTAAATTGAAAAAGAAAAAAATTGTTTAAATAAATCCCTTTTTTTTAAAGAATATTCAGAAAATATTACAAAAAAAAATTGTAAACAGCAAAAAAAACAGGGGAAAAAAACTTTTTCTATTTAATTAAATTTATAATCAGCAAAAACGCACAAAATACCACTTTTAGGGATTTTATTTAACTTTCTTTACACACACACACACACAGATATGTGCGGGTGTGTGCTTATGTTTGTAGGTCTTTGTGTACATAATTTTTTCTATGTACTTGATTTATATACTTACACTAACAACAACAACTAACGAAAAAAAAGTCACCATACACATGTTTGCTTTGCCTGTGTTTGTTTTCCTTTTTTTTTTTTATTTGCCATGACGAATTTGGGATTAAAAATAGTAGTAGGGTGGTATGCATTGGACATTTTACATAACATAACAGAACATAATTGGTCATTTAGTCAGGATTACAACCTAGCTTCTCCCACCACTTATGTTTGTGTGTGTTAATTTTATACATGGGTGGTTGAACGACAGATTTTTGGAAACTTTTTTATATCAATTTTATTTGCTGTCAGAGTTTTTGCCAGAAATCTGCTGGAAGGAAGTCGGTGAAGAATATGTTCATGTTTTTGATTTGATGTCCGACCTGGGGTTTGAACTGTGACCTACTAGACTACGGCGACTTCATGTACATACATGATTTTATTTTCATATTCACAGTTGTCAACAATTGTGTTAACCAGAGCTGTAGTAATGGAAGATGTTACCAAAATTTTAGAGCACAATATGGCGACTTAAATAAAGAATAAAACTCTAAAAATATACCGTCTATTAACTTATAACTAAAGTAAGAGGAAGGTGAAGAGAAGAAATGCATGAATATATAGCATATAGTGCACTTAGAATCTGGAAGCCATTTTCTACGGTGGACAGCAAAAGTCTAGGTACGGCAATATACTTAAGCAAATTTCATGAATTTTAGCCAAAAGTTTGTATAAAAATTTATAGTTTACATATTTATTTTATTAATTTATTTCTGTTTTATTATAAAACAAACAATTTTTTAATGTTTTTTATAAAACAAGAGAAAAATAAGGAAAAGTTTCAGATGACTCCGTAGGTACCCCCAAGGAGAACCCTGAGTAAATTTAAAATTCAAAGGCCTAATATATAAAAATGTTATTCCTTGTATTTAGTAGAATATCCCTTAAGGTCAAGCCCTCCGTTTAACCCAATTTGTAATTGAAAATAAACACCAGTTTTGTTTAATGTTTTCTGGTGGCACCATGAGCAAGTTTTTCCGTTGACTTTTGTTTCAGGTTTAGCGATTACGTAACCGTTATCGGGACAGTGCAAGAGTATTAAGCCTGTGGGGACTTTTTTTGTCAAAAGATAGTGCCGTACTAGGACTTTTGCTGTCCACTGTACTTCGAAAGCCTTCTGCGATTCAATTACAAACAGAACCAATATTGTCACAGCCTGCTCAGACAAAGCTGAGATTCTGAATATTATACGTACACTGAAGAATGCCAAAGCACCAGTTTAAATTAACTTAATTGGCAACCCTTTGGTTAGAATACGGACCTAACTTCTCACGCCACCAAAGGTGTGTGTGTTAATTTTAAGCATGAGTGTTGGCACTGACAATTTTGTACCGACTTGATATGCTGATTTAAGAAATTTTTCATGGCAATTATTTACTTTGAGAGCTTTTGCCAGAAGGCTATTGAGAGGAAGTCGCAGGGGGACATATTTTATAAAATCTATTTCTTCTATATCGCTATGCGCACCACCCCCACAAAGGCCTTGCTGGCAATGCTCAACTGACTTGCTATTGTGCTTCTGGCTAAGCAGGTAGCTAAGTTTGCAATGACTAGACTTAATGCCCTGTCTCGTTGCCACATTGAACCTTCTGGTAACTCCTCTATATTAGTGGCTGATCCTGTGGCCCCATCGAACATCGATTATCTCCCTATGGACCAAAGCATCTCTCTCCGGATGCCGGACTAGTATAGAGTGTTGCAGGCAAAGGTGATGGGCCGCTCAATGGATCCTCGTCAATGGTGCTCCTTTTACCCGCGTCTCGGTCTTCTCTGACAGTTAGGCCGCCATAAGTACTCTGTCGGGTGTTGTGAATAACTCCAGGATCGTTAGGGAATGCCGTCGCTGTCTCGACTTTCTTTCTGGGCGCTTTAGTGTCTCACTGGTCTTGGTACCCGGGTACAGTAAAATTCAGGGGAACTGCAGGGCCGATGAGCTCGCCAGGGCTGGTGCACTCCTTCCGGAATCCTCTTCAGTAGACTTGGGTCTGCCACTCTCCCCGGTCAAGCTGGCCATTGCGCGAATATTCCTTCTAGACGCCAACCTATCCTGGGTCAATGAAGAGTCCTGCTCCACCGCTAGGCTCACCTGGCCCTAAATGGATAGAAGACGTACCAAGCAGTTACTTGGACTTGGTCGTAACATCACCTCGATCACAGTGGCCATGCTTACAGGTCAATGTGTTATGGGTAGACACGCGGAAAGAATGCGGCTCCCATTTAACGACTTCTGCCGTGGATGCAGATCCGCTGAGGAAGAGAAGACTGTTATCCACTTTTTTGTCAGTGCTCATCTCTTGCGAGATGCACATATAGGTTATTTGGCTCCCCATTTCTTGTCAGCTTGAAGGAGCTATCATCTATTGATGTCAAGGATATAGCATCGTTTATCAAACTTTCTGGCTGATTTCCCAGTGTAGGGTTGTTGTGCTTTTGATGTGCAGCCCTTGCGCTAACTAACTTCGTCTTCTTCCCTGATTTTGGTAGAATTTGGTCAGTACAGAGGCCGCTATGCGTGCTCAAGTGAGTTTTTTGATAATAGAGCTACCACTCCGACCTAATATCGAGATGTCACAGCAGAGGTTTGAACTTACAAGCTCACGTGCCAACATAGTACGAAGTAGACTACAGGAGCAGAACTGCTTGAAGATGATGTAATTCTTTACAGATCAATAATTAAAACCTTAAATCAGTACTTCTGGTTATTTTACTCTCGCACAAAATAGTCAGACTGATTGCAGTTTAGAAAAGAAAAGATAGTTTGCAGCGAAATAACAAAGAGAAAATTAAGAGGTGTCTGCAATTATACGTTACAAATTTTTTTATTACATCTGAGCACTACCCTAATAACGTAGCATACATATGCTATACAATGGTGTGTGTATGGCTTGTCAACGATAAGAGTTTAGCCAACAACCACAGCAAAAAACAGAAACGTCGAGAGAAAAAAGAAGTCAAATCTAAAATCCACATTTCTAACATAAGTGTAACAACTATTATACAATTTAATATCCAAACCAAAATTAAAAGGATTATGTTGCATTATCCTCTAATTTATTTATTTGATAAAGTTTTCTGCTTTTTTTTTCTTTCCTTTTTTGTTTGCTGTTCAGTTTTTCCATTTATGTGTACTGTTCTGCTTTACAGTTGTATTTAACTTCCTTTTTTTTCTATCATTATGCTGTGGCTTTTACCATTATGTGTGTACGTGTGTGTGTATGTGTTTATCTACTAATTTGAAAGCAGGAAAAAAATTAAATGAACTTTTTTTTTGCTATGGATTATACACGTTCCAAATGACACACATGTACAGAAAACTTTTAAATACCACACACACATGTGTGTGTGTGTGTGTGAAAACGATTTTTATTTCTATTTTTCTTTTTGTTTTCTATAAAATATTTTAATAAATGTATTTAAGTATGTTTGTATTTGTTTTGCTTCCCTTTTTTGTTTTGTAAAAATTATAAACTTTAATACACACTCACACACACACACAAAACATATTCTTTATATCCAAATTATGTATATGTTTTGCTCTTTATTTTACAAACAGGAAACACAAATTTTGGTGCTTGAAACATATTCTCTCTCTCTCCATGCTTTTTTAATTTTAATTCAGATAAAAATGTTTATGAAATATTCTCTGTATCTGCAAATTTCTTTTTTTTATTATTATTTCCCCAACTAAATCAAGGTAAATTATATGAAACTTTAATGCAAAAAAAACAAAAAACAAAAATGGAGAGCAAAAAAATTTCATAGAAAATCTAATAAAATTATGAGTGCTTTGGAAAGTAGGACAAAAAGTCATAACAACTGCGCTTTTAAGTGTAACCATTGGGAAAATTTCTAAATGCTAGGCTGCACGGCGTTGATTATTGTAGTTGCAGCAGCATATCCACTTTAATTTTTTAGCATTCAATGGCAAGAGCTTGATTTTGAAATCAAAGTATCATAAGTGGCTTAGAAAATATAAGCATAACATAAATAAATATTAATTAAGTTTATTAAAAACCCGCTCCCCCCTCAAACAAACAAAAAAAAAAAAAGGAAAACGAAAGCAAACAGCTTAATATTTAAAAATTTTTGGGTTTTTCTTTAGTAAAAAACAAGTAATTTTCTACGAGCGTACTTGTCTTCATTTTATGTCCAATAGAATTATAAATAAATGTGGGAATTTTTTTTCCTTGGTATTATAGATATAACTTAAAAATGCAGGCTTGATGACATATTTTATTTATAAAACTATTGCGTGTAAATTTTTAAGATCAGTAATGAAACAAACGAAGTCGCCGTAGTCTAGTAGGTAGTGTGTTGGCTTATTAGACGTAAAAGCCAGGGTTCGAGTCCCAGGCCAAACATCAAAATAAAATACAGAAAGTATTTCTTTGGCGACTTCCTCTAAGCAGATTTCTGGCAAAAACCCTGAGAGTAAATAAAATTGCCATGAAAAGTTTCTCAAAAAATTTTTCGTTCGCAGTCGACTTTAAACTGCATGCCCCGCCAATCATGTATAAAATTAGCACACACAACATAAGTGGTGTCAGAAACTAGGTCGTAATCCTCACTGGAGGATTGTAATGACCAAGTGTGTGTGTGTATAACGTAAAAATGTAGGCTTGATGACATATTTTATGTTTATGATGAAATATTAATAGAATTAAATACTATTTAAAGTTTTAGGTCCCGTCAACTATTGCTTCTCAATTTTTAAGACTAGTAATGAAACATAATATTGGGTTGTTCAGAAAATAATTTCGTTTTTTTTCCCGACAGAATTAATTGTATTTTTTTGTATCCAACTTCACACTTAAGCCATATAATTTGCGGAGCTCATATAGCAAGGCTTATGTGGGAAAAATTCCAATTAATTTTACGTAGTAGTTTTTGGTTGGTGCCTTTTTAAATATGCAGAGCGATAAGCAGCATTTTATCTTGGCTCCGCCGTTACCACCAAAAGTGATCAGTCTGGAGATCAAGCGCAGGATCACTCTAGCCAACAGCTGCTACTATGGTCTCAATAGGCGATGGAGTAGCAGAGACCTCTCTCGTGCGACAAAACTAACACTCTACAAGGCACTCATCCTACCCGTGCTTCTTTATGGCGCAGAGGCATGGACCCTGTTAAGTACTGCTGCAGCGGCCTTGAGAGTGTTGAGAGAAAAGTCCTACGTAAGATCATCGGTCCTGTGCGAGTTGGCGATGATTTCCGCATCCGATCCAGCAGTGAGCTGTATGAGCTCCTCAACAACATAGACGTTGTACAGCGTATTAATATCCAGCGGCTGCGTTGGCTCGGCCATGTCGTTCGAATGGAGGAGGATGCTCCGGCGAGACAGGTATTTGATGCGGGGATTTGCAGATGACGGCGAAGAATATGAATTTGTTTGTGTTGGCAGGAACAAAACGAGGAAGCTTTCTAATTGATTGGTGTGACCTACTGGCATAGGCGCGCAAGAAGCAGAAGGGTGTTTTAAGGAAGGCTGAAATCCTTTAATCGGGTTGTTAAAGGCCAATTACGTAAGTAATTAATTAATCAAAGGACATAAGGGTGTCACTCAAATGCGAGAGTAAATCAAATATAAATGCCCAATTGCCCTCTCGAATGATTAAGACTAACTGCCTATCAAGACCAACACTTCCGATCCTTGCAAAATTGTGACGACCTATCTCACACAATTTACCGATTATATAGCTGCAGGAAATCAACACGCCAACACTGCAGATACTGAAGAAGTTGATAACATTTTGCAACAGCAGAAGCCAGATCGAATCGTATGTGTATTTGGAATCATTCGCTGTCTACTAAAATAACTCTGTTGCTTTGTTAAAAGCTTGTATTGCTCATATTAACAATATATGCATTATAGTTGTCCAGAGGAACAAATGTCAGTCACAGACAGCATTTGGAGGGCATTTATTTTTAGGTGAGTTCCTAAGAAGCTGACAGCTTTCGATCAAAATGAAACCTAGACCATGTGTGCTCAAGGGATACCTACTGGTTTCTAAGTTATTTCTGATGACCTACTATATATAATCCAATAGAAGCTAAGGGGCTTTTATTGAAACTTTCCCAATCCCTTATGTTGATGTTATATGCCTGTTATCAGTGAAACAGCTTGAAAGGAAAACAATTCTCAACTATGTGAGTTACGAGGCGATTATTATTAGTCAACACCATCAAAAACTCTGCGTAATATTCGCAGGGAATGAAGTCACCGTAGTCTAGTAGGAAGTTTGTTGGCTTATTATACGTAAAGCCAGGGTTCGAGCCCCAGGCCAGACATCAAAACGAAATACAAAAAGTATTTCTTCGGCGACTTCCTCTCAAGAGATTTCTGGTAAACACTCTGAGAGTAAATAAAAATTGCCATGAAAAAGTTTCTCAAAAATCTGTCGTTCGCAGTCGACTTTAAACTGTAGGTCCCACCACTCATGTATAAAAATTAACACACACAACATAAGTGGTGTGAGAAATTAGGACATTGTACAATGGGTCGGTCATTTCGACCTCCGGGTACGGTACTTATCTTAATTATTATCCTCTAACCTAACCTAACCTTCGCAGGGAATGGTGAATAAAAGCTTATTCCAATTATAATGAGTAAAAGGCATCGACTGTAAATGCGTGGCTTATTATCCTGTAACTGACTGGTATCTTTGTAAACAAAGGCCAATGACTGGTCCTTATACGATGATGATAACAATCTAAATAGAACGTGCAACATTAAACCAATTGCCGACTATATTTCATAAATTCAAAAAATAAAGAAATAAGGGTATGTCGACAAACTTTGCATTGGAATCTTAATGTAGTCGAAATACTCTTCACCCTTATACAGGCTGCCTTTCAAAATGTATCAATACAAAGTTTGTATGCAGTTCTACTACTGTATATAAACTATGTAGATATGCAAAGTAACCAAAAAAAGCATTAATTATAAATCCGATGCCTGATTGCTTTTTGACTGCGTTAAAAATACATATCGACGACGTTTTGAAATAGAATACATTGTATATATTTCGTAAAGCGGCATTATGAAACACGATACTTTGTTCAAACACAAAGCAACTAACATTTTGGAAGGCAGCCATAATGTTGATTATTGCAAACGGAAGTTAATGAATGCGGAAAATTGTGAAATGAACTAAGGGTGACAGCAAAAAACAAGCTGTTAAAGCCTTCTGCAACGACAAATTTTGATCTCTTTTACTAAAAACTCGATCGTTTAAGTCAAGTAACCACGAGAGTCGACAAGAACTGAGGGAAATAAATTGCTGTTTTCCGTACATGAGCCCAGCGTACAGCGCGGGCCTTACATTGTCTAACTTCCATTTGGTGTGGTGTTAGCAATGCCCTTTTGATCATAAAGAGAAAATAAAACAACCCAAGGCTTGGGGACAGTAGGGGCTTTCCTCTGCTGATAAAAGTTCTACAGTAACTGAATTATAAGGCTTTCCGAAAAATGGCAAGGAATTTTGAATAATGAGGTCAAATGTTTACTTGATTGTACAGTCGTAAGCTTTAGATAAAACTTCAACTGAATAGGTCAGCTATGCCATATGAGAACAAGTATTGCTGAAATATAAAAAACTTTACTAAAAGTGTTAATTTTTAATTTTTAAATCCTTAAACATAAAAAATATAAAAAATATTTTACAAAAGAGATGCAAACATTTGCTAACTACATAATAATAGAAAAAAATATGATGAAAAAATATTCTTATCAATCAATTCCTACATACAAATATAAAAAAAAAATTAAATAAAACCACAGTAAGAAAAAATTTAAAAAAAAAATTAAAAAAAAGAAATAAATTTATAAAGGAAAACCAATTTGTTTGTGTAATATTAGGTGTAAATTTGTGCTTTTATTATTTGTTGCTCTAAATTAATAATAAAAAAATGTTGTTTAAAGGGAAATACGTTATAAATTTTTTAATTCGTACGTAATTTTTTTGTTTCTAAAATTTAAAATGTGAATAAAAGAGTGAGAAGAGTTTATTTAATTACAGGAAAATTTCTTTTGTGAATTTTGTTATAAAAAATAAACATTTTCATTTGAAATTTAAAAAATTTTTTTTCTTGATTTTGTAGAGGAAAAATGTTAAATTGGAATAAAACACACACGCAGTTTTTCAAAATCATAAAAGAAAAAACCATTACAAATAAATACTCGTATAAACATTTTTAAATTGAATTAAAAAAAAACTGGAATGGAAATTTTTTAAATAAATTATACAAACGATTTATGGGTGAAATTAGTGTAACTACAAGTGTATGAAAGTATCTGTATGTGTATATATATATTGTTAAGTGTGGAGTTATTAGCTTAAAATTACAGTAAGACTAAGCAAATATTTGATGAAAAAAATTGGTCAGAGAACTTGTTAATATTGTTATCAGTATTGTTCGCACATTCTCCGAGCAACTGAATAAAAAAAATTTGGAAAAATTAAGCTGCAATACTGTATTTATTCTTTTTACATTTTTTCTAAAGAGAATTACCCGTTATCCTGTAAAAATATTTTAGGGCAATGCTCCCTAGGTAAGTAATGAAACATCAGGATATAAAAAAAAATCTTGAAGAATTTTGAAAAAAAAATTTGAAAATTGTTAACGTGTTTATTGGGCCTGAACAGAGACAACTTAAGGCAAAGGAAATAGGAAGGAAGTGACAAAATACCTAGATATAGGCTATTTAATAGACTACCCAGAGCCTTTATCCAAAGTACTTCTCATATGATCATAGAGAAACTGCTACCAGAAGCGAACTTTTAAGATCGCATTTAAGATTCTCCCCGTCTCAAAGACCACATTTAAGAGCAAAGCTGTGGTGAGAAATCTAAATAGTTCAGCAATTGACGGAACCTTATTAGATTAGTATTGCTTGTTGTTAAGCCGACTGTTTGACTGTAGATTTCTTACAACCTACTGATTAGTTTACAGAGGCTATTTGACCTAGTCTTTACAGGTTATGGTATTAAAAAAGGTTGATTGGTTTTTCAATGACAAAAATGCTCGGCAAAGTTTGCAATTTCCTGTGAATATATTAACAACCGAACACTGCTTACAAATCAATGAATTTTAGAGCAAAATTAGGAAAGCAGAAGACCTGTGCTGCTATCAAAAATCTTATATTCCGAGTTGTTCTTTGATTTTGGGTTGGAGTAGCCGTATGTGTTATGAAGAGCAGCCAAAGAGTTAAAGAGTTGCTGCACCTGCTGAGTACTTCACGAGTTGGCAATGCACTCTGAAAGACGCACTGCTGGATGTGTGGGTTGTATTACTTTAAGAACGAATAAAATCGAAACTTCACATGAGAGAAGAAAACGTGTAATAATTACTGACTGTTTTTTCTACCAAAATGTTGGAATTGAAATTGGTTGACAAGTGGTTTCAACGAAACGATGAATACATACATAGATCCATACTAAATCATTACAACCCTTCAGTCAGGATTACAACCTAGCTTCTCACACCATCACACAGATTATTGAGAAGCTTTTCATGGCAATTTTATTTACTCTCAGAGTTTTTGCAAGATACAGTGAGCGCCATAAGTGGGTCAACACATTTGTTCTTAAGTATAAAATAGTTTTGTTCTTAAGTATAAAAAAAGTTCCTTTATCAGGAATTGTTGTTTTTATTTTAACATTTTATAAGTAATAAATAAAGGTTTTTATTTTTGGAAATATATTCGACTATTCTCATTTACTTTTCTCGCTATCCTAAAAGATGAATTATTTCAGTGGTGTTTACTCACTTTTGGCGCTCAGTGTATCTCTTAAGAGTAAGTCGCCCAAGAAATATTTTTCAAATTTCGTTTTGTTGCCGATGTCTGATAAGGGCTCTTCTTTCTGGGCCCTTCAGTGTCTCACTGGTCTGGGAACCCGGGCACAATAACATTCCAGGAAACTGCAGGGTCGACGAGCTCGCCAGGGCTAGTGTACCCCTTCGGAATCCTCTTCAATCGACTTAGGTATGCCACTTGCCGTGGTCAAGTTGGCCATTGCGAGGAAATTATTTTGAGACGAAAACCTATCCTGGGTAAATGAGGAGTTCTAGATTCACCCGGCCCAACCAGTTACGCGGACTTGGTCGTAGCATCATCTCAATCACAGTGGCCATGCTTACAGGTCATTGTGTTACGGATAGACACTCGAAAAGCATGCGGCTCCCTCATTTAACGACTTCTGCCGTGGGTGCAGATCCGTTGAGGAAGAGGAGACTGTTATCCACTTTTTTTTAAGTTCCGTTTTCTGTTCTCCGTTTTTTGTCAGCTTGACGGAGCTATCATCTATTGATGTCAAGGATATAGCTTCGTTTATCAAACTTTCTGGCTGGTTCTCCAGCGTACGGTGGTCGTACTTTGGATGTGCAGCCCTTGCGCTGACCAACTTCTTCTTCAAACCTGGTTTGGTAGAACTTTGTCAGCAAAAGGGACTGCGTTCACCTGTGGCGTCACAACGGGCCGCTATGCGTGCTCAAGTGAACTTTTGATATCAAAGCTACCACTCCGATCTGCCACCTGACTACGGCTACAACCATGACCTCAACTTGGAGAATTAATCTCAAAATAAGAAACTAGATGAATACATTCATTTTTTAATTTTTAATTCTTTAATATTTACTTATTTATACCCATCAGAAGTTAAGGAAAACGTAATCCCTACCTTACTATTTTTTCAGCAAATATTTGCCTAGTCTGCCCATAACTTAAGAGTACATGTGTGCAGGAAACTAAAACTTTTGTGTGTAAGTATTTAAAAGAATATGTATTGATTGTCTACAAATAAATACAAGTATTAATGCAGTTTTATTGTTTATAATGGTGTGTGTACAATTTTGTTTTAATGGATTTTAAACAAAATTTTGTTGTTCTGTATCAATGATAATAAAGATTAAATCTATGAATATGGCATAAGGCGAGTGGTTTTAAAATTTGTGGCTTTTTTTTTGTTATTTTTTGAAGGTGAAGGAAATGGAAATTTTTCTTCTCTCACTCTCTCTCTCTTTCTCTTATTCTTACTCTTTTGGTTTTCTTGATTTTAGTTAAAAAAACGGGTATAGTATAATTAACTAAAATTTATTTAAAGTGGCTTTAGCTTCTATTGAAAACTAATTTTTCTTAATTTAGTTGAAATTTTTTTTTATTTTTTTTGATTTTGTTTTTATTTTAAAGCATTTGGCATAAAAATTTTGGCTTTGAAAGAACTGTTTTGATTGATTGTTAAGCCTGGCTGCTAAAAGCATATTTTTATTATTGTTTTGTTTGAAGTAAACGATATTTATTGAAAAAAAGTTTGTGTATTTGTTAAAGAGTAGTTTTATAATTGAAGAAATTATAAACAAAAATTAGAAGAATTATTTAAAATAAAGAAAAAAGCCTTAAGACAAAAGCTTTATTTAATAATTAATTTAAAAGAAAATCAAAAAAATTATTTGAAAATTAAATTGTATTTTCCAGTTGTTTGGAGGCTCTTTTTCAAGAGTTTTTTTTTGTTTTTGTTTAATTACAACTTTTAAACAAAACTCAAAGGAAATTAGAGAAAATTCATTGAACGAAATATTTTTTTTAAATTAAAGGCCAATAATAACCATACAATACACACTTAAGGAAACCAAAAACTCATGTTTTTAAAAAACTAAAAACAAATTTCGTACAATTACTTTCCAAAAAAGAATTTCTACAACCAATTGTTCGTACTAAAAATTAAACATGTTTTCTTTTTAAAATAATAAAATCAGTATTTTTGGTTTTAGTTGTTGTATTATAGCTTAGCTTCTGATCTTGAATACTCACAGTACGTGTTATTTTGTAAAAAAAAAAATTAAAACTTTGATTAAAAGTTTAAAGAACTTTACAAAACGTTTGTGTTTTTGAATGTAATTTTTGATTTTCAAAATCATTTCAAGTTTAACAACACAAACGTCTGTTCTTTGGTTTCTGGGTTTAAGGAGTTTTCAATTTCTTATCTGTTCTTAGAGTTTTTTGGGGTTTGGTTTTATATTTTGTTTTTTGTATCTTTTTTTTTTGGTCTGACGCTTTAATAATATAATAAAAAAGAGAGTTTAGAGAAGAAATATTATTTTGTGATATCGTACCGTTTCGCTCACCTTCTTGTCCCACTGCAGGACATACGGGACTGGATGATCATTGGGAAATTCAACGTGACAGTTGAAGATAACACCTTCACCAAGTATGGCTGTGATATGGACAGCATCTTCTGTAAAAATATAAAAAAAAAACAAAAATCAAAAATAAATTTTAAAGTGAGTTAAGAAATATTATTTTATTCAGAGAATTTCAATGGCATTTCAAAAAATAAATTTTATTTAAATTTATTTCATTGTAGGAGTCAATGAGTGTTCAGGTTCTGCTTTCTTTATCGCAATAAAATAGACTTCAAATGTTGGAAAGATTGGACTACATTTGTATCAACTGAAATAGGTTTGGAAGAGTGTAGGTTAAATATTTCTTTGGTAAGAAGGCTCGGTCAATTATATTCCTATCAAAAATAACAAAGTCAGTGTAGAAATGAAAGCGCATAGTTCTTGTCCTCTATAAAGCAAACAAATATAGGACTTAGATTCCAAGAGTAGGGCACACAAATAAGTGAAGAATCTAACTGACATGCAGCGAAAGCCATAAACTACGAGAACTATGGCTAAAGACAGAAAAAAACCCTCTTGAAAAACCTCCACAATTTAAGACGTGGAATGGATAAAGTAGGCAAGAAAGTGTTTTATTGATGAAGGTAATAATGGGCTTTCCATTCTAAAACAAAGAAATCTTTCTACTAAACTATACATCTGTAAGGCAAGCAATCAATTTAAATAAAAGAAAACATTAGGAAGAAGATTGACCTGTATTACCCAGCTATACCTTGAAACTCCTACTATAATTAGGGTGTAGTTTTAGCCTCTTTCTCTATTCCCATTTGTTGAGTTTACCTTTTCAAACTATTCTTTCCATCACACAGACAATTCCTAAACGCATTAATAGTGTTAAGGCACCACTCCAAGACACATATGCCTGTTCATTGCCCTGAATTCATGATCCGGGTTCCAGGTAATTGTTATTCGATGTGTCCTACTCAGCTGATTCGGTAATCCTACACAATACCATACTTCTTCTACATACTTCCTTCAGTTTCGTAGGAACTACGGCCGCGATAACGTCCTGGCATCTACTTGAAAGATACTTTCGAGTTTCCCTATAAGTTCCGGATACTGCACTTGAAGACCGAATACTAACCATTCAGGACATTTTCATACAGCACAGAGTTATACTCTTTTAAAAAAGCAAGTTGCTTCCAGATGGTTTTATGCTCCTTACATACATACAGACATAATGTGTCATTACAACCCTTTAGTCAGGATTACAACCTAGTTTCTCGCACCACTTATGTTGTGTGCGTTCATTTTTATACATGCGTGGAGGGATTTTTTGAGAAACTCTTCATGACAATTTTATTTACTGTCAGAGTATTTGCCAGAAATCTGCTGAGAGGAAATCGCCGAAGAAATACTTTTTGTATTTTATTTTGATGTCTGACCTGAGGTTTGAACCGAGGCCTCACGCCGAAGAAGCCAACACACTATCCTACTAGACCACGGCCTAATAGACCACATGCTTCTTATCCCTCATAATTTAAACTGCAATCTTTACAGCCCAGGTCTTTACTACCATATGGAACGCTTTCAAGTCCAACTGAGCCTGCAACGACAGTGTAACACAAGTTTCCATTGCCACGGTTATATGAGCTTTTTGTTTTTGTAAATTCGTGTTTACAACTTTAGAAGTTGCAGTACAAGTAAGAACCATATTTGTCTCAGTATCTAGTGCAGTATAACGTGTCCATGCACAGGTCACCAACAATATCTTCAGAGACTTTATTGAATCCTGAAGATATTTAAATTAAAAAATAATTTCAAAAATAGTATTTACTGCGGAGTAATACTGAAATAAAGATTTTTATTTAAAATTTCTTATGTAATCTAAAGCTCTTGCTTGAATTCATTATCTAACAAACATTTTGTTTCAACACAATCTTTTTCTTTTCCTTTCAAAACTATTCTGTTTTTTTCTTTTCTTGTCTAGGCTGGCTATATATTTTACTTTTTAAACTTTCAAACAAAAATGTACAAGAAAAACTATTTTCCTTATTCTTTCTATATTTTAATAAAAAGAAAAGAAATAAAATAAAATAAAAGAAAAAAATGATTTCCAACATTTTGTTGAAATACCCTTAGGTTTTCTTTTATAAACTACAATAAGAAAATAACATCAGAAAAAAGGATTTTTATGAACCAGGCACTTTAAAGTTTATAAAAACAGTGAATGAACTTTTTAGAAAAATATTTTTCTTCGACTTTTTTCCTCCTCTCTTCATAACCATGGCACAAGAGCAAGAGGAACATACATATTTTTCTTCGACTTTTTTCCTCCTCTCTTCATAACCATGGCACAAGAGCGAGAGGAACATACATATGAGTACATATATCAGTTCCTTATATACAAGTACATCTACATATGGAATTGAGTTGTTCTTTCCTCTCTGCATAAATATTTTGTAAAATTATAACAAAAAATACGAGAAAAGAAAATATTGATGCACATCAAGAAGAGCTGAATAAATATTATTCTCCTATAAATAATCTCATCGTACGTATGCACATTTACTCTTTGATCAAGTGTTACTCTTGTGCTACTGATATTGCTTAAAGATTTTGAAATCCAAACATAAGTTTCGGAATTATAAGAGTTTACCAAAAGAAATATAAATTCTTAGTATAATCAACAATAAAAAACAATCGTATAATTTCATTGAAGTCGCTTGGTCTAGTAGGTAGTGAGTTGGCTTATTCGACGTGAGGCCTCGGTTCAAACCCAAGGCCAGACGTCAAAGCGAAAGTATGAAAAAATGTTTCTTCGTCGAGTTTTTCTCAGCAGATTTCTGGCAAAAACACTGAGAGTAAATAAAATTGCCATGAAAAGTTTCACAAAACTTCAGTCTTATATAAGAATTAACGCATACAACCTAAGTGGTGTGAGAAACTAGGTCGTAATCCTAACTAAATGGGTGTAATGACCAATTATGTATGTATAGTTGCAATGGTTCAATGACTACGAACGATTTACGTCGACTTGATTAACGTTGTTTCGATTTACTTCGTCAAATTTTTTGTTCCCTCGAATTTCAATTTGCGTCGTCATTGGATTTAAGTCGCCTTTTTTGGAACCAACCGCGACGTAAATCGAGGGATTACTGCAACTTTTTTATGTTGCTTGTTAAAAACATACAACTTTGTAGTATGAGCAATATGAAGTTTGATTTACGTCGTACGAGGGATTACTGTACCTACCATTCGCAACAGGCTATCCACAGCAATATCTTATCAATTATTCTGTACTTCAAGCATTATGTCTTCAGAAACATTACAAGTAAAGTTTATATTAAAAATTCCTTTAAAAAACAAGATTTGTTTGCAAAAAGCATCAATTACAGAATGTACAACTTCAATTCGGAAGTACAATCCATTAAATTTAAGTGAGTCGATCAGTACAGCCAATTTTATTACGAAATATAAAAGCACACTCATGATGGACTGAGGAAAATCACTGGGCACCACTTAAGCATTCAAAATTCGATTTAAAGGTTTAGAGACTGGAGTTACTTACAACCCTTTAGACAGGATTACAACCTAAATTCCCACATCATTCATTATTGTGTATGTTAATTGGATCTATGAGAGGCGGGACCTATATCAAATCAATACCGAATGCAAATATTTAGAAATCATGACAGCGCTCTGTATTTGTTCGGACGAAAAAGGCCCTTCTCCTGGGCCTAAATAAGCGATTTTCATTTTCAAATGTAACAAAGTGTATGTGAGATATACATACATAATTGGCCATTACAACCCTTCAGTCAAGATTACGGCCTAGCTTCACAACATCACTCATGTTGTGTGTGTTAATTTTATACATGGAGGGCGGGACCTACAGTTTAAAGTCGATTCCGAACGACAGATTTTTTGAAAAACTTTTCATGCCAATTTTATTTACTCTCAGAGTTTTTGCTAGAAATCTGTTGAGAGGAAGTCGCCGAAAAAATATTTTTTTTCATACTTTCGGTTTGATGTCTGACCTGGCGTTTGAAGTGTGGCCTTAGGTCTAATAAGCCAACATACTACCTACTAGACTACGGCGACTGTGAGATATCATAGACACTTTTTTATACATTTGAAAGACATATTGATGCCATTTAGTTTGGAATATAACGTAGTATAAGTGTTCGCCGCGACTTCTTTGGGTGAAGTGTATCCGTAATGTCTAATGCCTGGCGCATTAATCGGTCTGTATTTGATCGATGGCATTACGGAATGTTGGTTTGGAGGACCGCTGAGGTTGGTAACTCATTCACACACACCTGTATCTTAAGGGAACTCCTTAAGAAAAAGTTTAAAGTGACAAATTTCCACGATCTTGGTGGCCAGTTCAAATCGTATCCAAGTTAGGTAAGCGTGCCCTCAAATAACTCGTGTAGAATATTTAATGTGGCATGACTTGTGTAACACATAGCGTCGTCCTGTTGAAACCACATATTGTTGGTCTGAAGTTCAGCAACTTCATGCTAAAAGCAGTTGACAATCAATGATCTGAAGTAGCTGAAGTCTAGTAGGTGGGGTCTTGGCTTATTAGAGCCCAGACATCTCGAATAAAATGATATATAAAAAATAATTCTTCTGCGACTTTCTCTCAACAGATTTCTGGAGAAAACTCTGAGAGTAAGTAAAAAATGTCCATGAAAATTTTTCTCAAAAAACTGTCTCTTACATAAGTGGTGTGAGAAATTATTTCGTAATCTTGACTGAAGGATTGTAATGACCAATTAAATAAGTTAGCAAGTAATCATCGACCTATAGTGCTTGGCGTTCTAAAAGGAATAAGGATCGATGATGTTGCATGCCAAAATCAGCAATTAATAGCTACTTTTCTGTTTGCATAGGATGCTATTTGGTCTCTTGAGGATTAATGTTGTCTCAAATTCAACAATTTTCATCCCATTCATCCACCAATGGGCTTCTTCGCTGAAGATGATTTTTCGATAAAAATAAAGGTCAATTGCCAACTGGTACAGAGCTTATTCAGTGAGCAGATGTCCTTCGGTTGTTGAATGCTGTATCTATAGATTGTGTTTCAACAAAACAGTCTGATTAAATGGCAAGGAATCTGTAGCTTCAACAAAGTGGCAGTTATCAACTGAAAATGCGTAGGCCTTCGCTGATAACAGTATTGAGATTAAGTATAGCAAAATTATAACAAAATTTTTTGCATATAATTTTTCACAATCTTTTGTTAATTTTTGTAATTTATTTATAATTAAATATTTCAAATTTAAAAGAATTCACAATTTTCCAAAGTATTAAAATAAATTCTTTTTTTTTGAATACTTCAAACTTTACCTCATTAGTGTTTAAAATAAAAAAATAATATTCTTGTTTAAATGAAAAATAATTCAAAAAGTAAAAAGAAGAGAAGAGAAAAGAAAAATAAAAATTAATTACTATTTAATGACACGCAACATTTTCTTTTTTTTTTTTAAATGCATATAAATCCTAAGACAAAAGCAGCAAAATTCTATAGTGCAACCTCGTCTCCATGCAAACAAACTATACAAAATCCTTGGTGGTAAGGAGAGGGTGGTAAGAGGTGCATAAAAGGCACATAAAACTTTTCTATAATAAGTATTTTGCAAGCACTTAAAAAAGTTCATTATGATAACTTATGTCTACTTTTAACGCATACAATTACTGCATTATGAAAACATAAATACATACTCGTACCACATATAACCTATTTTTATGCTTACGGTGCTCTGGGAGTAGTATATGTAGTTTAACAGGGCAATAGGGGAACGTTATGCGATAATACGAAACACAGCACAACCTAAAATTATGCTACAGAAGGAAATAAACAAACGAAAAACAAATGCAATAAAGCACAGTAACATATATTCTCAATGCAGACGAGTACGTGTGTTTGGGTGTGTTTGGGTGTGTGTGTGGGGGGGGGAGCATGAAGGCATACAACCTTTTTAAATTGCATTTGTTTGCATACATTGTGCAATACTTAGAGAGTTTATGTGACAACTGCATACCCTGTATTAAAGTGGAGTGGAGTAACTCACATTCGTATTGTAAATAGAGACGAGTAAACAGCCCGTAGGATGAATTCTTAGCAGTTTTTACTTGTTGTTTTATTTAGATTTTGAAAAGCTGTGTGTTTTTCTTTTTTTGTAATCGGGGCAAGGGTTACTAAACGTTTTAGCTTTACGAGTAAGTTCTATACTTCCTTAGCTTTCATTTCCAAATATTGCAAACAAAATCTGTGATTTAAATTTAAATTTTTTTTCCTTAAACAAAATTTAAGATTCTCTTCTTTTTTAATTTTTTTTCTTATTTGCCAAGGTTAATCACCCATTGTGTGATGCTACATAAATAATGTTTGCTTTTTTTCTTTTTGAATATAATTTTTTAAGTGTTTCCTCCTCTTTAGTGTATTATATTTTGTCTTTATAAAGTATTTGGCTCTTAACACCTCAACAGCACACTCACAGCATAGTCTACTGTCGTGAGAGAATGGCTGAAACTTCATTAAGACAACGTCATGTACGAAAAGTGCATTAAAAGTGTTTCTTTTTAAAAGCACATTTCAAAGGAAGACGGAAGTGTAGAGGAAAAAATATTGACAGACAATTTCAACAAAGTTTCACGTACACTACTTTAAGGAGAATGTTGAAAGGTGCTATTTTCACAAAAATTTAATGTATTCTAAGGGTAATAAAAATTGTTCTTTAAATATGAAACTGTCTATTAATTTTGATTAAATTGACTGCAATTGATTCTAAAGCTCATAAATCTGGTTTATGAAGTTAAGAATTTGGCCTATACTTTTCACTTATGTCTGTACTAAAATTGAATCTTTTTTTAAAGATAATGAGACGTTTTGGATTCAGTTCTTTGACATGTAATATGCCTCCAATTGAATCGGAATATGAATCTTCTTACCTTATCTTAGTTAAAGATCTTCTTTGTCTAACATTCAATTTTATATTTTGACCTTGTATTAGTAACTGGAATTAATTTAAAAGGCATTTGGATACGCCTACATATGACCTGTACAAATGTTCTCTTTGGATTGGCAGCTCAGTTGCATGGATGAGTACAATGAATAGGTCCGGGAATGATGCAATAATTATAGGAAGCTGTCCATTTACTATACGTACATAGGTTGAAGTCGCCGTGGTCTAGTAGTTAGTGTGTTGGCTTATTAGACGTAAAGATGGGTTCGAGCCCCAGGCCAGACATCAAAACAAAATACAAAAAGGATTTCTTCGGCGACTTCCTCTCAGCAGATTTCTGGCAAAAACTCTGAGAGTAAATAAAATTGCCATGAAAAGTTTTGTCAAAAAATCTGTCGTTCGGAGTCGACTTTAAACTGTTGGTCCCGCCACTCATGTATAAAATTAACACACACAACATAATTAGTGTGAGAAACTAGTTCGTAATCCTGACTGAAGGGTTGTAATGACCAGTTACGTACGTACGTACATAGATTCTTTTGAAAGACTTATTGATGCCTTCGTTATATTGGTTTTGTGTTATGTTGGCATGGGTTATACTGACTTTGAGGACCGCTGTGGTTTTTTGCTTATTCGCATACACATGTAACTTAAGAAATCCTAAAAGATCATATCACTTCCATGTGGCACATAGCGCCGGCGTGTTAAAATCACTTCTTTTTGGTGTCCAAATTATCTAAATCAGGCTAAAAGAAGTTTATAATGCCCGTCGTTGACAGTGTTGGCCTGGCTAATGCCATTCTCAAAGAACTGTGAACTGATGAAGCCGTCATTCTATATTATACACCAAATGGTGACATTTTCGAGATGCTTTGGATGCTCTCATGTGAATTTGTATCCACCCAGATTCAATAATGTTACGTAAACCTATGCGTCCGGAAATAGGCCTTAGATGATTAGGGGCAGTTGCAAACTGCTACAGAGCCAATTAAATGAACACATATGATTCTTTATGGTCCATGTCCTTTCGTCCATGGAAATTTGGGAAAACAATCTGAATAAATTACAATTAGCCCCTGTTAGAAACCCGCTATAACGAACACAGGTTAGGTTAGGTTAGGTTAGAGGACGTATACTTGTCAATTAAGACAAGTAAGTACCCGGAAGTCGAATTGACCCATTGTACAACGTCCTTAAAGAGGGAAGGATAATAGAGGGAATAGATTAAAAAGGAGAGGATGTATTAAAGGGGAGAATGGAAAGCGGAGGAATTACACAGACCAGACACAACAAAAAGGGACAGCGCGACAACAATGATGAAGCCCTAGCACCTCTCAACCAGCCCAAGCCACTAATGAATCTGTGGAGAGCCTTGATGTCGGCGCTCGACACAGAATTCAAACTCTCAAAGAAGCCCCTGCCAAGGGTCCCCAACCTCAACCTCCCAAGGGCTGGGCAGTTACAGAGGAGGTGTTCGATAGTCTCCAAACGAACACAGGACTGGGGCTTAAAATATTGCCCAATTACTTATAATTTTTTATTTCATGAATTAAGTTTTTCCAGCGAAAATAATTTCTTTCACTTTTTCCATTGCAGCAGACTCTGGGTAACTGGGTAATGTCCTTTGGATGGCAACACAGCTTAGACGATAAGAAGAAATTTTTTAGGATTCAATCTTGGAAAATTTACACATCAACTACCTGTCTATCCATCGTTTTACTTTATTCCAATGGAAAATATATTTTAAAATGGTATTAAGCAAACCAATTCATAGGATTCTATTTCTGCCTTCCTTATTATAGTCTCAACCATTCCCTTTCCCTACCTTAAATACAATGCAAATTTCAGGTCTATGTTCTCGCTTAAATAAAATACTTTGAGGCTTTACCCCAATGGATGGAAGTCGTTCCATTGATCGTTGTAATTCAATCAACAAAATCCATACTGTTATGTACCTTGGAGAAATAAATTGCCCTGTTTACTATGCCATTAAGTGACATTCAAGATGTAGCAATGCACATGAACTCTTTGTAACAAAATGTTTCAAAATATCCTCGGACAAAAAAAAATCTTTTTTTTCATACCAACTATAGAGTGGCTCAAATAGAAAAAGGAACCGCCTGTCTACCTTTAAAAAAACACTCATGAATATTGAAAAAGAAAAAGAGACAAGAAAAGAGAAAAATGCAAACTCGTCAACGTATTCCCCACAAACTTAAATAGTTTTATGTTAGCCCTTGACGTAACGTGACAAGACGTGTAACGATATATATTTTAACGTGTTTTTAACGTGAATATTGCCACTTCTAAAAGTTCCAGTGATGACACGATGTTGACAGACAAGATGACATTGGGCACGCGGTTGCATATTTCAAGGTATAAAAATATCATCTCCACTTTTTTATTTTTCCTGTTTTTTTTCTTTTGCCACTTTGACTGATACTTGATGCGTTGATGTTTTCTTCTGACGCTCAGCAGTATTTTTTCCAGTTTTTTTTCTATTTCCGCTTTTCACAAGTGATGACCATGTTGTCTATTTTATAGATATTGTTTATGCTTGTGTGTGTATCTCTTTGTGCGGCTGTTGTTGTTTTTATGTTTCATAAAACTTTGTCACTTCCTGTTTGATATTTCTATATACACTATATACTCTACACAGATGATGGAGAGAGAGTGTACAGTGTGAAGATGTAAGTGAAATAGTACGAACGAAAGAATTACAAAAAAAGTAAAAAGAGAAGAAGAAAAAAGGAACAGTTTCCATATAACAAGTGAGTATATCTTAAATTGCTAAACAACAATTACTACTTATCTACTTTGACATGTCATCATTCCCCCAATGGACTTAGAGCTTACCAGGTTAAAGAGAGAAAAATATATAAAAAAGAAAGACACACACTTATACTTGCATATATAGAGTGTTAGTTAGGAATTGAAGCAAGAGGACTGTGTGTTAAAGTCTGAATAAAAAAAAAATAGTCAAGTGAACAATAATACCGTACAGGCAATAGTATTGAGTGTATTAACTTTTAAATGTGGTTTGTGTCTTTACTAACTTACTCATCAGAGGTCAGCAATGAGTATTCAAAACGATAAGTAGATTCGAATCATACTTATAATTTCTGATACTTATACGCATTCATACTTATTTTAATGTCATACTCATACTACTCATATTAAAAGTTTGAAATACTCATGGTACTCATACTCAACAATACGCATGATGTTATTGATTTCGACTCTCCATGACTCATTGTATACACGAATCACAAAATAAGTATGATTCGCGTACGAACACTACAATACTCACAAGAAGGTGTGTGTTTGCTATGCTTGCTGTCTTTGTCTTTTTTGTTTATGTGTCTTTCTTCTTTCTTTGTAAATGCAACAACAACTAAGACTGTAAATTTTGACGAATGATTCGAATTACTCGAATCATTTATGAGTATTATAAGTATCTTTCTAAATTAATGAATCTTCGGATTGTTATGAGTTTGATGTCAAGGTTGTTCTCATACTCAATGCAACCTGTACTTATAAATCAATGTTGTAGTGAGTACGAATGAATCAGAGTAGTTGGGTTTCAATACTGCTGACTCACTCATACTCAAAATGTCATGAGTACTTATGAGCAGCGAAAAAGCGATTCATTGCTGATCTCTGTTACTCATTGACTAAAGGCATGTAGTAACTAATAACCTGCTGTCTTGTTTTATGGAATTATATTTCCAATATTTCTAAATAATTTCATATTTTTGAAATATTTTTACAAACATTCCACATTTTTAAGTTATACACCCAATACTTGATGCCTTAGAATACGTTAGTTGTTGTACTAGTGTTTGTTAGTACTAGTAATTGTAGTCGTTGTGTGGTAGTGATGGTGGTGTTAGTTTTAATAGCAGCAGTAAATTGTCGTACATTGTAAAACGTTGTGTATTTTTTCCTTTATTCCTCGCCTATCTATTTCTCCCACTGTGGGTGAATATTTCGTAAGAGATCTTAGTTTCATTTCCCACTTCAATTATTGGATTTTTTTTTCTCCTTTTTTTTTTTGAATCAACAATTTACATGACATGCTGTCGGTTTTTATTTTTTTGTTTTCATTTCTTGTTCTTTTTTTTCGCTTTTTTTGTATTCCTTTTTGCCATTTAATGTACTTTTGTCTCTTAAGTGTTAACTGCTCGAAAGTTAGTTAAAAAAGGAATAAAATTTTTTTTATTAGCACGCTGCGAAAATGTCGGAATTACGCTATTTTACATCACGACAGGTGGTCGGTGTGCTATTGTGTTTGTGGCGCTATTTAGAAAACGAGAAAGTTGATTTGAAAATTTCGTATTTTTTCAGAGATTATGATTTTTTCACTGTAGCAAATGCTACAATGTTAGTCTTGTCATAGGTAGTTAGCAGTAATTCTTGTGAATCAACTCATATAAAAGTATTCTCATGGCTCAGAAATATTCGCTCTAATGAGCACTTATAGCGTGGCAGTATTTTCGTATCATTTGGAAGATTCCTAAAACCTAATCCAACGATCACTCTTCCTTTTCCAAACTTGCTATGGGCATCGTAGCAAACGAGTATTTTTACTTTCTGGTATTTAGAAAATTTCTAGTGAAATAACTACCCGGCATCGTAGCAAACGAGTATTTATTTTCTGGTATTTAGAAAATTTCTAGTGCAATAACTACCCCACTATAGTAATATATTCCTCAATTCCTCTTGCTGCTATGTGTATTATCGGGCTTCAAAAATTGATCACCATTTCCCTGTGTCACCTGCAAAAATTTGCTTCAGTTCAATTCATAATTTCTTTATTGCTTTACTCCCTTGCTTCAATTTGTCGGCGACAGGTTCAACAGTTGCCATGAACATTCTATACAATTGCAGTTCTGGAGGTATGGAAGAAAAGGCTGATCTAAACATGCCGGACTGAAGTCGCCGTGGTCTATGAGATAGTGTATTGGCTTATTAGACGTGAGGCCTCGGTTCAAACCCCAGGTCTGGCATCTTCAACTGAACGAAATATGAAAAAATATTTCTTCGGCGACTTCCTCTCAGCAGATTTCTGTAAAAACTTTGAGAGTAAATAAAATTGGCTTGCATGGTTTCGCAAAAATCTGTCGTTAGGAGTCGACTTTAAACTGTAGATCACCCCATTCATACATAAAATTAACGCACACAACATAAGTGGTGTGAGAAAATAGGTCGTACTGATCAATTGTAATGTTGTAATGATCAATTATGTATGTAAACATGCCGGCCACGTCTGTCCGCGAATCTCGACTTCTATTAAGCCTATTAGGTTTATGCCCAGAGTTGTATTTTGCTGAAGATATTGCGTCAGAAAACCCGCTAGATTAGTCTCAAACATCGGCTGAAACAGATCTCGATGATCTTTGCCCTACAATATTGAGTTTTGTGAGCTCCGAAATGTTTCAGATGTTCCACACTGTGTATATTTGGTCAGCGGCTTGTCTGGTCCTATTATATTGATTTCTAACATCCTCTCTGGAAGCAAGGCAATTATACTTCGAAAGTATCAAAATGATTGGCGTTTTCAATTTGCTGCTGTTGCAATGAGCATTTGTGTTATTTTTTTAACGCCTAAGGTTTCAGTATAGTTATCTTGAGACCGTATGCTTTGGTCTCCAAATCGCTCTGTTTCGCCTGCAAATCGCTGGTGTACGAAAGCAGACATATGTCTGCCATATTCGCTCTTCGGCATTGCCGGTTAAATGTCGAGTTATACCTCTTGCATTCGATGTTACTTTTACGGTAACGATAAAGAATCTTAATCTTTTAAAAATATTCTGAAATGCTGTTGCATTATGTGGGAAACATAATTTAAGCTGATGAGTTAGTTGCTTTACAAAATTTTTAGGAATAGTCTTCGCAGGAACTGAAGTAAAGAGGTAGAAAACATAGATTTTTTTCTTCTAGTTTATGTTAAGGTAGGAATACAGCTCGATGTTCTAAGACATATTGGCAACCTGAAAAAGAGGCATTTCACTTATTATTCGATCTTCGATTAAGTCGGTAAATTCTCGAAAAAAATTGTATTTTTTCCCTGCCTTTTTTAACAATTATGGCGACCAGTCGAGTCTCTTCCAGCTCTATAGATTAGTTGCAGTTTTTAATCAGACATACAGACATACATAATTGGTTATGACAAGCCTTTAGCCAGGATTGCGATCTAGCTTCTCCCACCATGTATGTTGTGTGTGTCAATTTTATACATGAGTGGCGGTACCTAGAGTTAAAAGTCGACTCCGAACTACCGGTTTTTTATAAACTTTTCCTTGCAATTTCATTTTTATTTATTCTCATAGTTTTTGCCAGAAATCTGACGAAGAAATATTTTCTTTCTTTCATTTTGTTAGAGATGTCTGAGCAGGGGTTTGAACCGTGGCCTTATAATGGGTCCGCCATCTAACGTTTTTTTTCAACTAGTGCTTATTTTGTGAATGGTAACACTTAGCTCATGTCTGATTTGACAGATAATTAGTTTTATCCTTCCGCTGAACGAATATGGACCATCCAAAGCGTTTTCGCTTCGCTAAGTGAGCCTGCGATCGACTTACAGAAGATGCCGATTTTGGCAAAAAAATCATCTTTTCAGATGAAGCTCATTATGATCTTGGCGGGTATGTAAACAAGCAAAATTGTCGCATTTTGGGCACAGAAAACCCGCACGCATACGTTGAAAAGCCGACGCACCCAAAACGAGTCACTGTTTGGTGCGGATTTTGGTCCAGAGGCATAATTGGGCCATTTTTCTTCGAAAATGAGCAAGGAGTGGCCGTTACAGTCAATGGCGATTGTTATCAGGCCATGTTGAACGAATTTTTGTTCACAAAAATTGAAGAGAAGGATATTTACAACATTTGGTTTAAACAGGACGGCGCTACGTGCCACACAGCCGAAGCTACATTCGATGTTTTGCGCCCTGTTTTTGAAGATCGCATTATCATCCGCAGAGCTGATGTCGTTTGGCCACCTTGGAGCTGCGATTTGACACCGTTGGACTATTATTTGTGGGGTGCCGTCAAAGATAAGTGTTACGCCGACAAACCAGAGACAATTGACGCTTTAAAGAACAATATTCGTGAAGCCATTGGTGAAATACAGCTGCACACAATCGATAATGTGCTTAAAAATTGGACCGATCGTGTAGGCTACTGCATGGCCAGCCGAGGCAGCAATTTGAATGAAATTATTTTCCATTATTAACCGGAAGGATTGTAGTTTCAAATAAAAAAAGAAATTTGAGAAAATATTCAGTAATTTTTTTTTAAAGCATTTTCAAAAAAAAGTTATTTGGCGGACTCTTTATCTAATAAGCCTATATACTGTGTTCTAGACTTCAAGGTTACGGCGATTACTTTTAAAAAATATTTTATAAAGTGAATATAATGGTTCCAGGCATTACCTCACATTTTTGTTTGAAATTACTTTTGCTCCTATCTAATAAATTATTGCCTGTACTAATGCTAATGCAAACAATTATACACAAAATGACATCATCATGATGGTGGTCATTTAAAAAAATTATTGCTGAAGTTTTCCACTAGTCGATGTCCTTTTATACTTATAATCGTATAGTGGGTCATGGTGTTGAAAAGGACAACATATTGTTAATTGTGAATTCGATTAAAAAAGAAAAAAAAGAACAGAAGTACTCCACTATGATTGCAAGTGATGGCTTAAGAGTTGTTTTTAATTAGTTTAAACACGGCAACAGGAAATGACTTGCTGCGAAGTAAATCGATAAATTTGTAGACACGAAATATACAAAAGTGAACATAAGAAGGGGAAGTTAAAAGGGTTTCTTAAAGAATGAAATTTGACTAAAAGTACTACTGTAAGGAAAAATTAAATTTTGAAACATTTTCCTTTTTCCAATTGTTGAATATAATTTTATGTTGTTTCTGTTCTCCACGACTGGTTAATTAATCACAAGTTTTCATTCACAACTGAAGGAGTCAAATTATGAAATTATCTTTCATTCTGATTAAATTTAATACCGCATTCTAATTGGTAATGAGCAAATGATGTATTTTGCTTTGCTGCTTTCATTTGCTTCTCCACAAATTATAAGAAAATTTCCAAAAATTTTTTTTGCCTTTATTAAGCGAAAGAAAAGTTGCCAACAAAATAATTCAGAAATAATTTTTGGCCAAATAAACAAAGTTTTTTGTGGTATTCATTAGCGACATTTGTCAATATGAAAATTTTGTTAACAAAAATTGTTTTATTTTTGCCTTAATTTTATCTTCTTTTTTTCATAAACCGTTTGGCCCTTAAAAACCGAAAACATTTTCCCGCATCGAGGCATCGGAGAAAATAACCTTCAAAGCAATGGTAAATGTTTTCAACCACAACAGCCATAGACGACGCATGCACAGGCAATCATTTGCTCTGTTTTACCAGCTACAGTTAGCTATACGCTAAGGATAATGGCCAAAAATATCCTTTTAATGTCATAATTCATGTTCAGCGTAAAGCAGGCAAAAATTTCAAAGAAAATCAAGCTTAATTTATTTTTAAAAGGCGAAATCAACATTTCACAAAAGAACCAAAAAAAAACCAAACTTGAAATTGAATTTGTTTCAAGCATGAAGCAACAGCATAAGGCAGCATAAAGCAAAAACCATTGAAAATAGAAAATAGTCAACATCACTCACATCCCCCCCCCCAAACCGCTGCTTATGCCATACTATCCGTTGCTATGGCTGGCTGGCTAAAAAGGAATGAAGATGAAAAGCCGCCATTATTAAATTAGTTTTTACTTCAATTGCGTTATTTTTGTGGTTGTTAAACAACATTGTAACACTCGTTATACTTGTTCCCATCAACTGCACAACGACAATGCCACAAAAGGACGAAATAACTCACAAACAAATGGAAATTCGTTTACGGATACAGGGATTCAAGGCACATAACAAGACAAATAAATACTCAAAAACCATAAATACCATCCATACGCGCACACACACTGTGTAATTCGGTTAACAATTTTTGCTTTTTTTGGGATTTTAAAAGCAAATAAATTTTTTGTTTCCTTTTGGTGTAGTTGTTGGTATCAAACGTAAAATGATCATTATAAAATTAAATTCGAATGAGTAAAATGTTTCATTAAATTATTTGAAAGGCAAAAAAAGGTGAGGTAATAGAAAAAGCCGAAATATACATCCTATCAAAAAATTGTACATCCATTGGTAGTACAGAAGTTTTGGTCATGCCAAATCTGGAAAAATATATCTTTGTCGACTTTTTCCCAGCAGATTTCTGGCAAAAATTCTGAGAGTAGGTTAGGTTAGGTTAGAGGACGCGTGCTTGTCAATTAAGACAAGTACAGTAGCCGGACGTCGAATTGACCCATTGTACAACGTCCTAGGTTCTCACACCACTTATGTTGTGTGTGTTAATTTTATACATTAGTGGCGGGAGCTACAGTTTAAAGCCGATTCCGAACAACACATTTTCGAGAAATTTTTCATGCCAGTTTTATTTGGTCTCAGAGCTTTTGCCTGAAATCTGCTGAGGGGAAGTCGCAGAAGAAATATTTCTTCATATTTCGTTTTGATGTCTTACCTGGGATTTGAACTGTGTCCTTGCGTTTAATAAGCGAATACACTACCTACTAGACTACGGTGATATCAGTACAAAAGCTTTGGTCATGCCAAATCTGGAAAAATATTTCTTTGCCGACTTTCTTTTAGCAGATTTCTGGCAAAAATTCTGAGAGTAAACAAAAATTGCCATGAAAAAGTATCTCAAAAAAAAAAAAAAAAAATCTGTCATCCGGAGTCGACTTTAAACTGTAGGTCTCGTCACATAAGTGTTCTGTGAAATTCGGTCGTAATCCTGACTGAAGGGTTGTAATGCCCAATTATTTATTTATGTATGTATGTATGTAAAACACTGGAGAGTGTGTACCACACATTTAAGATTGTCTAAAAATGCTGAGTGCCTCTCAAGGGGATAAAGAGACCTTCAATGTTCCTGGACACAGGGAAATCAAGGGCAACAACAAGGCCTATGCACTGGTTAAAATTGGTACTGCGGAAAATTCAAATGAATTCCTACAAGAGATAGACTCTCCTCTAGACAGAGCCAAATAAATGCTTTCACAAAATGTCCATTCATTGGCAAAGGTGAGATGGGAATATGAACCCAATTGTAGAAACATCAGACAGAACTGGACTGACTTGGATATAAGACAGAACAGAATATGCACTGAACCTAACAAGATTCCATCTAAGAAACCTCATGGCAGTAATAACGAGATACTGGACTCTATGTGTTCGCATCAGAAGACTGGGAATAACCACTCATAATGACTTCTACAGTAATAGTCGCCCTAGTCTAGTATGTAGAATGTTAGCTTATTAGACGTCAGGCCACGGTTCAAACCTTAGGTCAAACATATCGAACAAATCAAAATTACAGAAAAATATTTCTTCGGAAACTTCCTCTCAGCAGATTTCTGGCAAAAACTCTAAGAATAAATAAAATGCCACGAATATTTTTAAAAAAAGTCTGTTGTTCCGAGTCGTCTCTAAACACAACATAATTGGTGTAAGAAACTAGATCTTAATCCTGACTAAAGGGTTGTGAAGACTAACTATGTATGTGTAATGACTGCTGCAAACGCTGCAACGACGAGGAATAAGAGGAGACCACAGAACATCTTCTCTGTCATTGTCCGACGCTTGGGAATCTGAGAAGTAGACATCTTAGAATTTACTTACTTACTTCCTTAATTGGCCATTAACAACCCGATTAACGGATTTCGGTCTGCCGCAACACATCCTTCCAGGCGCCTGTGCTTCTTGCGTACCTACGCCTGTTTGTCACAACAATCGATGACAGGGCTTCATCGATTTTGCCCTTCCAATGGATAAAAGGTCGTCCTCTTCGCCGACTTCCGCAGATCCCCGCATCAAATACCTGTCTCGCCGGAGCATCCTCCTCCATTCGAACGACATGGCCAGCGCAGACGCTGGGTGTTAATACGCTGAACAACGTCTATGTTGTTGAGGAGCTCATACAGCTCACTGTTCGATCGGATGCGGAAATCATCGCCAACTCGTACTAGACCGAAGATCTTACGTAGAACTTTTCTCTCGAATACTCTCAAGGCTGCTGCATCAGTGCTTAATAGGGTCCATGCCTCTGCGCCACAAAGAAACACGAGTAGGGTGAGCGTCTTGTAGAGTATTAGTTTTGTCGTACGAAAGAGGTCTCTGTTACTCAATTGCCTTTATGGGGCCAACGAAGGCAGTTTTATAGTCGACAAAAAGATGGTGTGTGTCGACTTGTTTTTCGTAGGTCTTTTCCAGGATTCGACGTAAGGTGAAGATCTGGTCGATGGTGGACTTGCCAGGTCTGAAGCCAAGGGTCCAATCAGTGTTTTGACGATCGGCTTCAGTCGTTCACACAACACGCCTGTAAGAACCTTATATGCGATAGAGAGAAGGCTTATATAACTGTAGCTGGCGCATATCGTAGGGTTTCCCTTTTTCAGGACAGGACAGAGGACACTGAGGTTCCAATCGTTGGGCATACTTTCATCTAGCCATATTTTGTAAATAAGCTGGTGCATGCGTCCTACCAACTCTTTACATCCGGCCTTAAACAATTCAACGGGGAGGCCATCAGGACCTGCTTCTCAATCGCGACTTTGACCTCTCCATGGCTAGGCGGCGGAATCTCCACGCCGTCATCATCGACCGGGTTCGGAACATCATCTCTAAAGGCGGTATTGGTATCGTCATCGCCTTGTAGCAGAGTAGAGAAGTGTTTGCTCCACAACCTCAGCATCCCCTACGGATCTATTAGCAAGTTTGCATTCTCATCTTTGCAGGAAAACGCTCCGGGCTTATAACCCTCGGTTAAACGCTTAACCTTTTGATAGAATTTTCGAACGTCATTCTCATGCTTGAGAGATAGTAATAATTAATATCGATGTTACAATGGCACCTTACATTATCCAAGTAATTTGTAACCGTTGAGACGCCTGCAAGGTAAGGCTAAGCATGTGAAAGTATGACAAATAATTGGATTTGATATTCCCTTAACATGTATTGAAACTAAACAATAATTTTATTCAGCATCAGCTAATTTTAATGCCAAATATTAAAGTACTCATCTGTTGTTGGCTTCGTTTCACATTACTTATCTTAACATTAAACCTACTTTAGCTAGCTCGATTTGCTTTCATGCGAATGACTTTCATCACTTAACAGATAACAATTGAATTGAAAATCAAAATCATTTGTCCTCCACAACCATAATGTCGTGTCCATTATTTGTGTTGCTCTCGCCTATAAGTCAATTTAACAAAAACAAAACAAAAAACAAAAGCAAAGAAACAAACATTTTCTAAATTATTCTGTCCTTTCGAGTGGAAATAATAACATTTCGCATTTAGTTTCCTTCTTTGGATTCTTCGAAAACATCTTCAAAGGCATGGAAACATAGAAACTTTCATTTTAAAGTCCAGAAATATAATTTCCGTTCGCTGTTACTCTTACTTTTATTATCAAAAAAATAAAGAAAACTTTAATCTATTTTATCATGAGTTTGATAAGTTTATGCTGTGTTATTACCCTTGTCTCTTTCATAAAAATTATTCATTAAAATAGAAGGTTTTTAGCTTTTTAGCCTGGTCTTTATTTCATTGTTTTTGTTGTTTTTGTGAAAATGTTGTTTTAAACTTTGTTTTATGCTTTTAACAGCAAATTTTTCGAGGATATAATTTCTCTTTCTTTTTTTTTGTGCTTGTTGTTGCTATTGTTACTGGTTTTTAGAGCATTAATTTAATTATATTCACCAAGAAAAAAAACAAGTTAAAACAAAAGTTACAATGGCACACAAGATTTTCTCTTTTCTTTCCTTCTTTCGTTCTCTCTTCTCCTTATTTGCCTTACGCATCCGTCACTTTGTTTTTGATTTAATTAATCGTCAAAACCTTATCACAATTTGTTGATGTACCAGGATTGTTAGTGGATTTGTTAATAGCATATCCTCTATAAAGTATGAGCAGCTTCTTTCAATGCGTAATAAATGAGTTTCATTTTGTATTGAAAGCAAAAATAATCAACACAATATTTGAGCGAAATTTTCAGGAAAGTTTGTTTTGTAGTTAAATTACTAACCAACCAAATTGTCAAATAAGGACAGCAAAGCAAAGGTCATACAATTGCGTAAGATTGATACAACATAAATAAATTCAAAGATTTATACATAATTTTTGAACATGCCAAGCCAAAATCGGAAGACTATCCTGCATTGATCGAACAAGATTGCGAGTACATCACTAAATAGTTGCTAAATGACTTTGGAACAGATGCTTTACTGCAATAATTAATAATGCTAGCAGCATATATGTACATACATACATAATTGGCCATTACATCCCTTTAGTCAGGATTACGGCCTAGCTTCTCACACCACTCATGTTGTGTGCGTTAATTTTAAACGCGAGTAGTGGGGTCTACAATTTAAAGTCGATTCCGAATGACAGATTTTTGAGAAACTTTTTCATGGCAGCCTTATTTACTCTCGGAGTTTTTGCTAGAAATCTGTTGAGAAGAAATCGCCGAAGAAATATTTTTTTTCATATTTCGTTTTGATGCCTGACCTGGGATACGAACCCGGGCTTTACGTCTAATAAGCCAACACACTACCTATTATACTACGGCGATTTCTAGCAGCATATTGCAAGTATTTTTCAGCCTGCACGAAAATAATTTTTTTTTTGCCCAGATCGCATGCGATTGTCTGTTCAGATACTAATGGATTGCACCATATAATCCCGATGAAGTCACCATAGTCTGGTAGGTAGCATGTTGGCTTATTAGCATTGTGAAGCAGGAGCTTGAGTTTGACTTTGGTGTACTCGCAGTCTTATTTGACGTGAGGTCACGGTTCAAAACCAGATATCTCCAACAAAACAAAATATGAACAAATATTTCATCGGCAACTTCCTCTCAGCAGATTTCTGGCAAAAACTCTCAGAGTAATAATAATAAAATCGCCATGAAAAGTTTCTTGAAAATATATCGTTCGGAGTCGACTTTAAACTACAGGACCCGCCACTCATGTATAAAATTAACACACACACCATAAGTGGTGTGAGAAGCTAGATCGTAAGCCTGAGAGAAGGGTTATAATGACTAATCACGATATCTCAGTGTGGAATATAGATTTACAAAAATTCAGAATGCCTTATGGAGTTTATAAAGGGTCCGCCAAATAACTTTTTTTTAAATGCTTTAAAAAAAAACTACTGAATATTTTCTCAAATTTCTTTCTTTATTTGAAATTACAATCCTTCCGGTTAATAATGGAAAATAATTTCATTCAAATGGCTGCCTCGGCTGACCATGCAGTAGTCTACACAATCGGTCCAATTTTTAAGCACATTAACGATTGCGTGCAGCCGTATTTCACCAATGGCTTCACGAATAATGTCCTTTAAAGCGTCAATTGTCTCTGGGTTGTCCGCGTAACACTTGTCTTTGATGGCACCCCACAAATAATAGTCCAACGGTGTCAAATCGCAGCTCCGAGGTGGCCAAACGACATCAGCTCTGCGGCTGATAATGCGATCTTCAAAAACAGGGCGCAAAACATCGAGTGTAGCTTCGGCTGTGTGGCACGTAGCGCCGTCCTGTTGAAACCAAATCCTCCTCTTCAATTTTTGTTATCAAAAATTCGTTCAACATGGCCCGATAACGATCGCCATTTACTGTAACGGCCACTCCTTGCTCATTTTCGAAGAAAAATTGCCCAATTATGCCTCTGGACCAAAATCCGCACCAAACTGTGACTCGTTTTGGGTGCGTCGGCTTTTCAATGTATGCGTGCGGGTTTTCTGTGCCCCAAATGCGACAATTTTGCTTGTTTATATACCCGCCAAGATCAAAATTAGCTTCATCTGAAAAGACGATTTTTTTTGCCAAAATCGACATCTTCTGTAAGTCGATCGCAGGCCTACTTAGCGAAGCGAAAACGCATTGGATGGTCAATTGGCTTCAACTCCTGAACCAATTGGACTTTGTATGGCGTCATACCAAGGTTTTTATGCAAAATTCGTCTCAATGATGTCTCCGAAATGTTCAATTATTGAGAACGACAGTGAATTGATGTTGATGGCGCTTCAAGCACACTTTCTGCCACAGCAGCAATATTCTTGGGTGTACGCACTGTTTTTGGCTTCTCACGCTTTCAGGATGACAGTTTCTTTCACTTTTTTCACAAGATAACGAACATGCGGGCTGACGGTGGTTCTCTTCTTCCAAAATCCGTAAGCAAATTTTCGCACACATTCTGCAACATTACCATGATTCCCTAAGTATGTCGCAATATTTCCCATCGTAGTTCAAGCGTATATATATTCGTTTAGCGGAAGGATAAAACTAATTATCTGTCAAATCAGACATGAGCTAAGTGTTACCATTCACGAAATAAGCACTAGTTGAAAAAAAAAAACGTTAGATGGCGGAACCGATAGTAAACAAGTCATTTGAATAATGAAAATAAAGCAAGCCAATGAAAAAGGAACAAAAATGGAATCTTCCGTGACAGCTTTAGGTGCCTTAAAAGTACCATCACTTGAAAATTGTCTGGCTTCATTGATTACAAAGCAGTGGTTTAACATGGGTCTTTGTCTATAATCATTGAAATTTTATCTGAAAAATAAATCTCCAGTAGAATAATATAATTTGGCTTCCATGCTGTATTGGTTTGGTATTGTCGTCGTACGGCATTACCTCAAATCTGTAGTTTATGGGTATAAACTGATATCCTTTCATAACAATTTCTGTTATTCTTTGGGTAACAGTTTTCTCCCAAAAGTTCTGAGTGTAAAATAATATTACGAAAAAAACCTGTCAAAACTGCAGTCCAAACTTTAGAAGCCATGTCCTGCCAGTCGTGTATAACATTCACACACCAAAAACATTGGTCATATGATACTAGAACTAAGGTATGCATGTATTTGTATGATATCAATGCGTCTGCGATGGTTTTCGTGATCCAAAAGTTTTTTTTTTGAGATAAAAGAAAAAGACTTCTCTGATTAATCAAAAAAGTCCCAACAAAAATTGTTGGGCACATGAATGCAGTAATTCCCACGGTTTTAAATGCACTGGAATTTATACAGTAGCAGATGCAGAAGTCCTTTTTGTCAGCACTAAGCAGTCGCCTACTACTCAAAAGCTCTAAAACATGGTAACAACCCACATTTGCTTATAAGGTAGCTTTAATAAACGCAATATAGCCTTGTTTCCAATCGACAAAGTAAAAAAATGTAATGTACCCATTACCCATACAACCATTAACCCAGAAATTATTGTTTCAGAGTTTTTTGGTAATTTTTAGGAGTTTTAATACGCGTGCCATGTTGGTTACTTTTGGTATTCATGTTCTGTTCAGTTTCATATTGCGTATGTAAAATTTCACAAAATTTTTAAAATTTACACCTATTTGTTGTTGTTATCATTGGCTTTAATTTAGCTGATTATATGCCAGAAGTTTTATGTTTTATACACAAAATTAAGTTTAATACGTGTTTCATAAATTTTGTTTAAAAATAATTTAAAGATTTTCAATGTTTCACAACATGTTAGATACACTTTTCCCCTTTCAAATTTATTTGTCTTTTTTACTTCCATGTAATCATATTCTGTATCATCTACCTGTAGTTAACGTATAAAATTATTATAATTTTGTTAATTACTTGCAATTTGTGTAAAATTTCCATTTAAACGCTGAACCACCCTGTTAAATTTACAATATTTTGTGGTGTAACTGAACGTATGAGTAATATATGCTGCTTGCTTAGTGTTAATGTTCAAAATTAACACTCATACGCCACGAGTTCAGTTTTATTATTCGTGTCTCTCTTGCATACATAATTTATGATTTTATTTTACAACATTTTATTATAATTTTGTTTACATTAGTCATAAAAGCTAACAATTCAGTTTTTTTCTTTTCGTTTTTATTTTTGTACCTCTTTTTTTGGTGTTTTTATTTTAACAGCATGCCCGCTGTTTTTATAATTAAAAATTAAAAGAGATAAACATACATAAATGCCTGGAAAAAATTCTGTAATTTTACAAACAAACTCAGGGATTGTTTTCTATTAGGGTTATAATATGTTACCAGGGTATCAGGGTATCATATGTATTCAAGCATTTCTTTTCGTGAAACTAAACACTAATAACACTATAGCACTGCGCACTATTCCTACGATCGCTCTGGAGATGATCTTATACCTTCTACCGTTTGACCTATACTGCAGGGGTGTGGCGGCTAGGGTTAGTAGACGTCTTTGGGCGACTGGACGATGGCATGCATCCAGTATTGGTTATACATGGATACTTGAAGAAACTTATATTGTTGGAAGCATTGACTATATGACACCGCGATATGACTTCTCAATGAATCCATTCCGAAAAGGGAAGACTGGAGGAAAGGTGCGGCGCAACTCGCGGCGGATACCGCACAAATCTACACCGAAGGCTCCTAATTGGAAGGAGCCGTTGGAATTGGTATCTACTCGAAATCAATCGGAATATCCAAGTCTATAAGGCTACCAGATCAGTGCCGCGTCTTCAGGAGGAAATGTCTGCAATTCAGGCTGCGGTGAAAATTATTGTGGACAAAAATGTTCACAAGCCAAATATCACCATACTTTCCGATAGCCAGGCGGCCATCAGAGCATTCGATTCCAGTTTAATAAGCTCCAAGACGGTATACGACTGTCGCAGATGTCTCAAAGAGATGGCGACCGATATGATGTTTGTATCAGACATATAGATATTCCCGGCAACTGCAGAATGGATGATTTGGTCAGAAGGGGCACGACCATCGAACTCTCTGATGAATTCTCTACATTGGGGATCCCTTTGGATACCTGCAGGTTTATAATTGACAATGCAATCGTGGACCTTGTCAACAGCTTCGGCTAAGAGCAGAACGGCGGAAAAACTCTGGCCAAAGCTGGATAGGAGGCGCTCGGAGGCTCTGCTTAAACTCCAAAGAAGCAGGCTCAGCGCTGTTATCGCGGTTATTACGGGGCAATGTATTATAGGAACGCATGCGAGGCGTATTGGTTTTGGACACCTCGCGAATGATTTCTGCAGAAGCTGTGGAAATGAGAAGGAGAATGAAACTATTCTTCACCTACCGCGCACATGCCCGGTACTTGGTCGGAGAAGAAAGAGGCACTTGGGTGGCTACTACATGGAGGACCTAGATGAACTGTCATGAATGGATATTGGCAGTCTGAGTCGCTTCATCGGAATCTCAGAATAGTTCCTGGAATAGGGGAGAATGTGAAACTGTGGTATCACAATGGGCATTGTGTGCGGCCTAAGTGTGTCCCCTCATGACTCCATCGGGGGGACAGCCACTTCTACCTACCTACTTGAACACTACAGCAACTAAACACGTGAGAAACAGTGGCAAAGTTCGTCATTTCTCAGACATTTTTGTGTCCTCAATGAATAAATAAACATTTTTCATTTATTATTCCTGTTCTTTTCCAGGGATTATGGTTTAGTGTTACACATATAAAACGTTCAGAGACCTATAACGTCAGTAAGCTTATGACGGTATTACTGAAGGCCGTCCAGTATGCGGAACCAGTTACATTCTGTTAGGCATATATATTGTCTTGGGCGCTATGCACCTAGTAGGTGCCATGTGAAGCAAAAAGTGTCCATCAAGGATGTATGCCGTGACCAATGCTCTTCTTTGTCGCTCTGGACGAAGTTATGAAAAAGGATATGAAACAGAAATTTTCTGCAGTCAATTAAATGTGAGAATCTAGGTCTTGCCAATATTGTGGAGACCAAAATAGCCTGCTCTTGGTATCTCAATTTAATAAAGTCTAGGTCTATCAGTCATACGACAAGTACGCCTCTCCTAAGGCGAGTTGCCTACATACATACATATTTGGTCATTACAACCCTTCAGTCAGGATTACGACCTAGTTTCATACAACACATATGTATGTCGTGTGTGTTAATTTTATACAAGAGTGGTGGGACCTACAGTTTAAAGTTGACTCCGAACCACAGATTTTTGAGAAACTTTTAATGGCTATTTTATTTACTCTCAGAATCTTTGCCAGGAATCTGTTGAGAGGAAGTCGCCGAAGAAATACTTTTTATATTTTGTTTTAATGTCTGGCCTGGGGCTCGAACCCTGGCCTTACGTCTAATAAGGCAACACACTACCTACTAGACTACGGCGACTTGCCTGCTGATGATAAATTAAATGTTCCGACAATTCTTTATGCAGTACAGCTCTCAGTGAATTGTTATACACAGCTCTGCTATGTAGAATTCATTTCGAACACCTTTACAATGTCATACGGTTCAGACTACGTGCTAAAAGATGGTATCGTAGTGCTGCTAAAAGCAATGAAGATCAGTTATAAGAAAGTACGCCGTGCTATTGTCCACATGGCTGCAATATATTAGCTGCTGATGTGGCTAGTGCCAGATCGATATTTTTTGAATCGATCTGTTTTTTTTTTGTAGACGAGGGAAAAACGAAAACCTCTGTTAGACTATAGTTTAAAAAGCATAATAATGTCGTATGTTTTTACATTCCGTGAAATCTTTGTTGGTTCTATACTTTCATAAGAAGAGACAGAGTATTAAAGTAGTGTGCTCTGTTCTACTCCAACCAAGACATTATTTGCTATCCAAAATTGGCTCCCTTCTGGCCTTTTATTAAGGCTGAGGGACTGAGTTGGTAAGTAACTGAGCAGTAAGACTTAATGCAGTTAAAACCTGTCTCTTACTTCTATTCTAAACCATATAGATACATAAGAAACGATTATATGACTAATTTCAACTTTCGGAATAGAACATTTGATTTCAGAATTTCCACTAGAGACTTCTGGTTTGCAGATGCGGAGGTCCCCAATAGAACCTTTGCATAGTCTGTGTTATAGTCTTGAGAGGTATGTACGTGAGTTTTGCACACCGTCCACCAGCCATGTAGACCATAGAGCAAGGTTAACTCCACCACAGCCGGATACTATGACTTTTCGAACAAATTTATGAGAAAGATGTGGAGATAAAGTATATCCCAGTTCCAAATCATTCACCTTACATACAGTTGTAGGGGAGTTTCCTACAGTTTCCGTTCAACTCTGTTACCTGTATTAATAGGCAACAGTTTGGCCTTAAGTATCTTTTTTTTTCAAGCCAAACTCTCTCGTCTCGTCGAGACTTTAGCCCAAAAGTATTCAAGTGTACCGTATATGTAAACTTGATCCTGAAGTTCTTGTTAAGACACCGTTTCTGTCAATTATCAAATGACTTCTAGTTTCGTTAAGTGGCCAGGCATGATATAAAAATGTTGCATTCACTTTGCGAGTATTGAAGATGATGTCTGGCAAGGAAACTGCGACTTACCACGTTCCAATGGCTACCATTTTGGGTACTCGGATGTTAACTTTTTCAGAATTTTCAGTTGCTTCTAATATAGAAGGCAACCAAAGATGTAAAATCTATATTTTATACATGACTTAAGGTATGAGCACATAGACGACAGATAACAGAAAGCTGGCAAGTTTAGAATACACACGTTTATATGAAAACGATTGTATTGAAGGCAGAACAGAAAAATCCAAGACAACAACCTAAGCAGATTCTGCCCAAATTAAACTATTCAGATTAATATTGGACAAGCGGAACAACTTTCTTGGCTTAAAACAATTTAAACGAAGTCTGTAAATTTCTCAACAAAAAAAGGGGGAAACTGATACTCTCAATGAGACGAAAAGCTTTATTTACCATTTTTTTCATTTTTTGTTAAATTGGGAAATCACTTGAAAAATATTTAAAAAGAAGTTGAATAATATTCCCACAAAACGTACATACATGCACACATATATACACACATACATACATAGATAATTGGTCTTTACAACCCCTAAACCAGTATTACGACCTAGTTCCTCACACCACTTATGTAGTGTGTCTTAATTTGATACATGAGTGGCAGGAGGTAGAGTTTAAAGTCGATTCCAAACGACAGATTTTTGAGAAACTTTTTCATGGCATAGTCACCGTAGTCTAGTAGGTAGTGTGTTGGCTTATTAGACGTAAAACCAGGGCTCCAAACGACAGATTTTTGAGAAACTTTTCATGGCATTTTTTATTTACTCACAGAGTTTCTACCAGAAATCTGCTGAGAGGCGGTCGCCAACGAACAATTATTTTGTATTTCGTTTAGATTGAGTTGCCTTACCGATGGCTTGAATCATGGCCTCACGTCTAATAGGCCAATACACTACCTACTAAACTACGGCGAATTCAAATTGGGAAATCATTTGCATAATACTGGAAAAGAAGTCGAATAATATTCAAAAAAAAAAAATGCAACAACAAATACGGAGTTACATCCCTAATAATTTCGTTATAAATCTACACAGTTATTATTGTTGCTTTATCGTACATAGTATGTATACCTAGCACATACATGTATACATATTGCATTATTATGATAATTTATGCGTTTATTGCACCGCATAATTCAAATAATAATTTTTGCCATTATAATATTAAATACATACACCACACTACACTATACTACACTACACTACAACATATACAATGTAATATAACAACTGCAACAGACTGCATGAGACATGTACTTAATGAGCATAGACAACAATAATAACAACAAAAGCAACAGCAGCGACTATAATAGAAAAAGGACCCCAAAAAAATAAAAGAAAAGTAGACAACAACAAAAACGAAAAGAGAAACAAAAACGAAAAGCCCTTTAAAAATACAAACAGCGTAAAATAAAAAAAGAAAAGAAAAAAATATTAAAATTGTTATAATATATGTGTTGTGTAGTATTACTTATAGAATATAATGTTAAAAAAGAAATGATAAAAACACATACACACACAAGAATACATAATAAAAATTTATAGTAATACAGCGCAGCAACAAAAGAAGCTGTTGCAGACCAAAATCAAAAGGAAACTCTTTTTTATGCAAAAAACATACAAGTATCCTGGGTGATGCACATAAAATTAACTGCAATATTATATACATACATACATACATACACTGACAATAACAAGGGCTCTTCTTTCTTTTTTCTTTTTTTTTGACTCTTTAAAAACAAAAAACTGCATATAAAGCTGTTGTAGCTGTTTATGTATGTATAAGTTTTATACAATGAAAATGACGTTTTACTAAATTGCAAAATAAACTTAATACACTTTACATAATAATAATAATAACAACAACAATAATAATAATGTAGACATAATATAATAGAATAGAATACATGGTATGATGAACAAAATTATTATACATATTTACGAGTGTGTATGGTTGGTTGTATACGAAAAAGGCTATAAAAATTTCGTTGCCTGTTGTTTGCATATTGTTCTGTATGTATGTGTATTATACATACACTTCCTAGTCCATAGACCCCCAAAATATATGCAACAAAAAATTATGAAAAATTGCTTAAACAATGAAGCTGCTTAAAAACTATGCAATTTTGCTACGCACTCGCGAAATAGAGAAATTTGCATAAAACATGATTTAGGTTTGAACGTTTTTTTTCTATTTTTCTTCCTTTTCCTTTTTATAGAAGTATGAAAAACGTTTATAAAATTATTATTATTTTTATAACATAAGAAAATTCATAGACTACATTTATAGGCTGCTTATTCAACTGATTCACCTACTCCTATTGCTACATAAGTGTAAAGTGCCAATGTAAAGTGCTACTATAGCAAAGTAAGTTTGTTAGTAGTGGCTGGATATAGTTCCATGCCTGATTTTTTCTCGTGTGATATAACATTACGATTACGCTTCCTTATTCTCCCTTTCCTTCTTCGTCTCCTTTTTCCTATCTCCTCTATTATCCTCTGTTGTTTAGGACGTAGTACAATGGGTCAAAGGAAAGTACACGTCCTCCAACCTAAACCTAACATTACGATACGCAATATATATATTAATATACATCCACTTTGATGTATATTTCAATGGCTTCAATGCCTGTATACTTCAATGTCTGCAGACTTCTGTGTCTGTGGGCTTCAATGTCTGTAGGCTTCAATGTCTGTAGACTTCAACGTCTGTAGGCTTCAATGTCTGTAGACTTCAATATCTGCAGACTTCAATGTATGTAGGCTTCAGTGTCTGTAGACTTCAATGACTTTAGACTTTTCCACTCTTTTTGCTTCGAAGTCGGGTATTAATCTTTCTCTTTAATTATATTCTGTCGGTTTTTACCAGTAGTAGAAAAAGAGGTAGGTACAGATAAATGTTTACCCAAAAAAAATAATTGTATAGGCATACTTAGGTCACATCATGCCCATTTTAATACCCCAGTTCCCTATTTTCCCCTAGTATCGGAACCGTTCGAAGTTTCTAATAAAACCCCTCAGACGACAAATATCCATGTCTGACAGTTCGCCAGCTTAGTACTGAGCATGTACCCAATAGATGAAGATGAATTTATTCCTCTTCTTCATTTCTTCAACTTCTGCAGAAATCGTAGGACCAATGGGCATCGCATGAGTGCCTTGCAATGACTCAAACAACCATCTCACGTAACAACAACGTTCTCTTTTGGAGTTTAAACCTTTCGTGCATGCTATATGGGCCTCGCATGAGTGCTGTGGTTTAGTAGGTAGTGTGTTGGCTTATTAGACGTGAGGCCTCGGTTTAAACCCTAGGTCAGGCATCTCCAACTGAACGAAATATGAAAAAATATTTCTTCGGCGACTTCCTCTCAGCAGATTTCTGGCAAAAATTCTGAGAGCAAATAAAATTGTCATGAATAGTTTCTCAAAAAATTTGTCGTTCAGAGTCGACTTTAAACTGTATGTCCCTCCACTCTTTTATAAAAAATAACGCACACAACATAAGTGGTGTGAGAAACTAGATCGTAATCCTGACTAAAGGATTGTAATTACCAATTAGGTTATGTATGTATGTATGGGTGCCCCTTATAGAATGCAATGACTTCAACAACCATGCCATGGGCCGACAACATTCTCCTTTGGAGTTTAAACTTTTCTTGAGTACCTTTAATACCTTGCAATGACTCCAACAACCAAGCCGCATGTCAAAAACGTTCTTCTTTGGAGTTTAAACTATTCGTGAGCCCTCTATCCTGTTTGTCATTTGTAAGCTCGCAGGTCTTTAACCAGTTCATGCTAGATACTCGAAAAATGACTGTGCCCCAGTACCCATATAATATGGACATCATTTCTGCAATTCGTTGAGATGTAGGCAACATCTCCAACAAAATAAAATATGAAAAAAAAATATTTCTTCGGCAACTTTCTCTCAGCAGATTTCTGGCAAAAACTCTACGAGTAAATAAAATAGCCATGAAAAGTTTCCAAAAAACAAAAAAGATCGGTCGTTCGGAGTGGACTTTAAATTGTAGGTGCTGCCACTCGTGTATAAGATTAACACACATAACATAAGTCATGTGAGAAGATAGGTGGTAACCCTTACTAAAGAGTTGTAATCAACTATTACGTACGTATTACGTAAGATCTTGGTTGGAATTATGACTGACTTAACTCTGTACACGAGAGAGTTCAATTATCGCCGTATAATCTAGTTGCGTCACATTACATGATCTTGCTGGTCAATCTATAGCTCCAAAATGTAAAATTAATTGCTTATCATAGTCGTTTTTCAATGGGTTGATCTCAGAACATGCCTTGTGGAAATTATTTTATTTTGATTAAAAGGACTCCACTCATTGTAACGTTACGATTATTTGCGTTTGAAGCACAATGCTGCTTCACAACCTGCATCAAGTAAAGCATCTTTGAGGGCACTTTTCACACCAAATTCAATAAATCTGTTCTAGGTTATGTTAGGTTAGAGGACGTGTACTTGTCGATTAAGACAAGTACAGTACCTGGAGGTCGAATTGACCCATTGTACAATGTCCTTAAAGAGGGAAGGATAGTAGAGGGAATAGGATAAAATGGAGAGGATCTGGGAAAGGGGAGAATGGCAAGCGGAGGAATTACACAGATCAGACACAAACAAAAAGAGAGAGCGCAACTTCACTGATGAAGCCCTAGCACATCTCAACCAGCCCAAGCCGCTAATGAATCTGTAGAGAGAGTCGGTTCTCGACACAGAATTCAAGGTCCTGCCAAGGGTCTTTAGCGACCTAATCTCGCAGTACCCCGTGACAAAACCAACAACAAACCTTAAGCTGACCACCTGTTCCAACAACAGGCCAACCTGTTCTCCTACCGTCCACAGCAGGCCATAGGCATCTAGAAACAAAGCAACCAGATCCATTCCCCCAACGCCTTTGCTTTTCCTCCCCGACCCATCCATTGATGAGGCCGTAGAGGTGACAGACTGGGGGGTCAGGACCAACTATCAAATCGCCCCCAGAAAGCGAACCTAACCTATCGAGGGCAGCCGCCGTCTCATTGCTCAGTATTCCGCTATGATCCGGAACCCAGCATAGACGGATACGGTCTAGTCCAAAAGTCCTCAACGACTCCTTGCACTCTTTCTGTTCTAAGAGGCACCCATTCTCACACAGCTCGATAAAATAAAATTCAAGCATTTGAAAGTTTATTCATGCTGAAATGGTTAATCTTATTCATTATAAAAATAAAACACTTCATTCATAGTCATAACGGTTTACTTAAAAACTTAATTTGATTAATAAATGTTTCCAGTCAATAAAATATCTCAAGTAAGAAAATAATTGCCTAAAATTTCTTATCATCTGTTTTTATTTATTTTTTATTTAATTTTATTTTTTTATATTTTTTTATAATCATAAAAACTATAAAACTATAATATTAACGACCTTGAATTTATTTATTACAAGCATTCCTAATGGTAAGCAATTCATTGCCGATGCCTGTGATAAAAATTTGTTCCGTACAACTGAGAGATCATAAATCACAATCTAATGTCGAAGTTGATAAGGAAATAATAAGGGAAACGGAAAAACAATATCTTTATAATAAAAGCTGAAAATAATAAATAAAAAAGGAACAAAAAAACATGACAATAATAATCAAATCTTAAAAAAAAATATAAAATACAGAGAATCTAAAGGAATAACACGATAAATAATAGTTGAACATGTAAACTAAGATAAAATCTTTAATATTTTTTTAACAATAATTTTGTACTCCTTCCTAACCCCTGTTCGCGTCATATCATAAGGACTAATAAAGTTTTCCTTATGCTATGGCCACGATGGCCGTTTTGATTGTATATCGCCATGTCGTTGTCTCATGGCTTGTATTTCCTTTATCGAGTTGGTTGCTGTCGTTTTGTACGTACAAAACCCAATAACACCATTATGGAGCACAAATATTTTATCATTATTTTTCTTTCTTTCTTCTGTTATTTTTCATTTTTATTTTCGTTTCCATTTTTTCCAATTTTTTTTCATTCTTTCTTTAAAAAAAAATAAAATTTGTCGTGTTTAGTTGTACAACGAGAAAGACTATTTGCTATCAGTGGTGGAGAGTAATGAGCGACTTGGCTGTGTGGCTGATGGAGTGACAGCAGGGTATGTTGATACAATATCCAATCAATTCGTTAATAATGTCATTTGATATTTGTACATTTCATTCTCTTTCTTTTTTTCAGTTTTTTTTATTTTATTTCTTAAATTTTTTATTACTTCACTGTCCTGTTCTTTGCCGCATTGTCGCTGAACACTGCTGTCAATCAATTTGTATTTGGGAGGTTTGCAAGGCAATGGTCTCTTTTGTTGTATTTGTTATTGAATTTAAAGAAAAGAATTTTCCACTTCCAAAAGTAAGGTTTTTCAAAATGAAATTTAATTAAAATTTTATTGATGTCATGTTCTTTTATCATTTTTTTTCTACAGCATTATAGAACGCCAGACGGATGACCATATAATAATAATGCCGGAAAAAAATTAATAATAATATTAAAAATACGTGACTTGAAGCAATTGTAATGGTAATATTTTGAACTGATTATGAACAAGTAGCCTACACGAGAAGATGCCGATAAAACAGTTCTCCTTTTTCACATATACATTTCCAATGAGACACTGACTGCTAGGCATGCACACCGTTTAAACTCAATGTCACATGCTTTTTTTTTCAGGTGCTAAATTGTCCGCCAAATAACTTTTTTTTGAAAATGCTTTAAAAAAAATACAGAATATTTTCTCAAATTTCTTCTTCTATCAATCGTTCCGTTTAATAATGGAAAATAATTTCATTCAAATGGCTGCCTCGGCTGGCCATGCAGTAGCCTACACGATCGGTCCAATTTTTAAGCACATTATCGATTGTGTGCAGCTGTATTTCACCAATGGCTTCACGAATACTGTCCTTTAAAGCGTCAATTGTCTCTGGCTTGTCGGCGTAACAATTATCTTTGACGGCACCCCACAAATAATAGTCCAACGGTGTCAAATCGCAGCGCCGAGGTGGCCAAACGACATCAGCTCTGCGGCTGATAATGCGATCTTCAAAAACAACGCGCAAAACATCGAGTGTAGCTTCGGCTGTGTGGCACGTAGCGCCGTCCTGTTGAAACCAAATGTTGCCAATATCCTCCTCTTCAATTTTTGTGAACATAAATTCGTTCAACATGACCTGATAACGATCGCCTTTGACTGTAACGGCCACTGCTTGCTCATTTTCGAAGAAAAATGGCCCAATTATGCCTCTGGACCAAAATCCGCACCAAACAGTGACTCGTTTTGGGTGCGTCGGCTTTCCAATGTATGCGTGCGGGTTTTCTGTGCTCCAAATGCGACAATTTTACTTGTTTACATACCCGCCAAGATCAAAATGAGCTTCATCTGAAAAGATGATTTTTTTGCCAAAATCGGCATTTTCTGTAAATCGATCGCAGGCCCACTTAGCGAAGCGAAAACGCATTGGATGGCCAATTGGCTTCAACTCCTGAACCAATTGGACTTTGTGTGGCGTCATACCAAGGTCTTTATGCAAAATTCGTCTCAATGGTGTCTCCGAAATGTTCGATTGTTGAGAACGACGGTGAATTGATGTTGATGGCGTTTCACGCACACTTTCAGCCACAGCAGCAATATTCTCGGGTGTACGCACTGTTTTTGACTTTTCACGCTTTGGTTTATCGATGACGATGCCAGTTTCTTTCACTTTTTTCACAAGATAACGAACATACGGAGCTGATGGTGCTTCTCTTCTTCCAAAATCCTTACGCAATTTTCGCACACATTCTGCAACATTACCATGATTTTCAAAGTAATGTCGCAATATTTCCCAGCGTTGTTCAAGCGTATACACAATAGAGATGAGCGATATGTTCAAAACTGTGATTTAATCACGGTGATTGATAATTCACTGGTAACTACAGTGATTGAAATTGCCAAATAACAGTTACTAATAATGTCGTTCTTTCAAAATTGTTACATACTCAAATTTATTTAATTTTATTTTGAGCGAGGCAGAATTACTATTAGATGATGCTGATTATTTACTTTTATCTTTTATACATGAACTTTCTGTGAAACTTAATTGTCAGACTTCATATAAAAAAATTACGTTAAAAATAATAACATTGATGACATTGTCTTTTTCTTGCGACTTAATAAAATATGTTATTGTCATTATTGTTTCCTTTTGGAATACTGTGATCACAATCACTGTTTTAAAGAACAGTGGTTAACAAATCACGTTCACTGAGAACAAAGTTCTTCAAAAATCACTGGATCGCTCATCTCTAATACACAACCATATTCGTTCAGCGGAAGGATAAAACTAATTATCTGTCAAATCAGACATGAGCAAAGTGTTACCATTCACGAAATAAGCACTAGTTGAAAAAAGCGATAGATGGCGGACCCGATACTTGTCGAGCGACGATAAAGAAACTGTATTTCGATTAAGATCTAACTAGCCACCACTTGAGCTAAGACGTATGAGATTACCAGGCATATGAGCGAACTGAAGAGCATTGTCTATAACATAAGGTATTGATATTGCCAGATTACACTTTCTTATGAGTGCATCAGCTACCTTTTATTATCATTTCTAATGAACTGACTTAAGTGAAGAATATCTCTATTATTTCTTCCCATAGGTGACGCCACCGTAGAGGGATAGCATTTTCAGGGGTCACATTCTTCCCGGCCAATTTGCCAGTCCAGTAATTTCCATAGAAATCCTAATTGAATAGAACTTATACAAGCATGGAATTCATAGTCCAGTAAGTAGTATGATGGCTAACAAAACGAAATATGAAAAAGTCTTCTGGCAAAAATTCTGGGAGCAAATAAAATTGCCATGAAATGTTTCTCAAAAATCTGTCGTTCGGAGTTGACTTTAAGCTGTAGAACCCGCCTCTCATGTTTAAAATTAACACAAACGACTTGAGTGGTGTGAGAAGCTCGACCGTAATTCTGACTGAAGGGTTTTGTAATAGCCAATTATGTATGTATGTATGCGTTATTCGACAAAACACGATGATAGAAGTTTTCCTATATTCTCTTACTCTTCTACATATCAATTAAGAATTCCAATCTATAGTTTCTAATAATTTTTGATGTGCTCGTGTCACTCTATAATTCAAAATTTTACTTCAAAGACCGTGTTCCGTTTTAATATCGAATTGAATCCCTTTAAGAGCATTTCTTTAGAATCAATTTTAAAAAAATTTCTAATTTCTATGAAACACCATAAGGCACTCTTCTAACAGGAAATAATTTTAGTTTCTGTTTAAAAAAGAAAAATCATTATATTTTCAAAGGAATTGCAAATTCTATTGGGGAAATGAAAACATTTTGAGTGAATAAATTTCATTTCATTATAAAAGAATCAAACATAATTTTTAACACTTAAGGAGACTCGTTATTATTGTTAATGTGTTGCTGTTGTTGCTGTAACTGAAGCTCAAGCTGATGCTGTAACTGCTACTATTATTATTATTATTGTTAGTGTTGTTGCTGTTGTTGTTGTTGTCATTGTCTACAACTATAACACAACTAATGCACTTAAGTTTTGTTAACGTCCTTTTTTTCTTCTTCTTATTACTATTATTTTAGATGCATCTAACCAATACACACACATGTACTTATATTGCAGTTGTTGTTGTTTCATCTGCATATTCAAACAATATGCAGCCATTGTCTATGCAGAATATAATAGAGAGACAGAGAGAGAGAGAGTGCGAGATAGAGAATAGATAATACGAAAGGATAATGTTGATAATGCTTTGTCAACAATTGTATAACTAAGTATACATACTTATATAAACATTAGATACCATGCTACCACTTTATATACAACAATGACAAAATTACAACAACATATTGCTTATACATGCATATATATATTGCATATACTCTGTGATGAGTGGAATCTTAACTCATAAATAAATAATAACGATGCTAGCATGCGAAATATAAACGTTTAGGGTGAATGAGAATGAAGGTCTGTACATAAATTTTAAATTATTTCGATGCCATCCGGCTTAAGGTCTTTTGACAATGATATGATATAGGCAGAGAGCTACAGATTTTAAAGTTCGGTACTGTATCTGCGCTTATTAAATGTGAGGTCTCGGTTCAAACCACAGGTCGGACATCTCCAACAAAATGAAATACAAAAAATATTTCTTCCGCGACTTCCAGATTTTTGGCAAAAACTCTGAGTCCGTTCTATAGCATTCTAAGTCGAAAAAGTGTGTTTTGAGTTATGAGCTCTCAAAGTTTTCAAGCGACATACGACTATATGCGTATTCTAAGTAGATTTTTACCTATAACATCGGAACGGATCGGCGGATCTTAACCAAATTTTGACAGTATTTAAGTTAGAGAACGTAGAATAAAATAACGTATAAAATTAACGTACACAGCATAAGTGTCTCACACAAGCTACGTCATAATTCTGACTGAAAGATTGTGATGACCAATTGCATGTATGTATGTATGTAAATAAATTTAAAGCATCTGCCGTTCTTTCCTATAATCTGTCTCTATCTTTTTAACAACATTCGTCTTCTGTCCTCAAATAACTACTCAGATTCAATTGAATGTGCGACCAGTGGCACACTGGTCTGAAAGGAAGCAGATATCACACACAGCACTCTGCATTGATAAAGTCGGACGGCTCAAGTTCTCTATCATTAGGTAGTTTTAAGTGGTGGTAGAATGGGTGCATGTTTGCATTATTCAAGATATATACGTAGTGGGTGATTACAACCCTTCAGTCAGGATTACAACCTATATTTCCGCACCACTTATTTTGCGTATGTTCATTCTATACATTAGTGGCGGGACCGACAGTTTAAAATCGACTCCGAAAGACAGTTTTTTGAGTAACTTTTCATGGCAAATTTATTTTACTCACAGAGTTTTTGCCAGATATCTGCTGAGAGGAAGTAGCCGGAGAAATATCTCTGACCTGGAGTTTGAAACGTGGCCTTACGTCTAATAAACCCACACATTACCTACTAGACTACAGCGATTAGATAGAAGATGCAGTCTTTATATTTGATTTTGATTTCAAACAAATCCACTGAGGTTGGTACTTGTCTGGTGTCATTGTCTGTTTGCTAAAGTAAAGCAATTTATACTAGATGGAACTATTATAGTTCTACAAAATTTAAAATATAAGATTGAAAATTTTCTTTTCTTTTTTTTCTTCATTTCTTCTTTTTCTTTGGTACAATAAAATGGTCCTGTGCACCCACAAAATAATATTGCATGTCTCGAGCACATGCATTATTTAATTCCACACATTAAAAGTGTTGAAAGCTTTGGCTATATATGGAGTGTTCAAGGACGGACCTCGTAAAGCAAAGTAAGCTTATGGTTCTCTCAATACATTTTGGAAATCACAAAAGATCTGTTAGTGTGAGTTTAAGATTTTCCAAAACAACGTGAAATCCACGCTTCAGTATGACTGTTAAACGTGGTATATTTTTAGACAGAAAACGGATTTGCAAGCAAGCATTGTCAAAATCGAAGCTTCCGGCATAATCTAATAGGTAAGCGTGTGTTGGCTTATTAGTCAAGAGCCCATTGTTCAATCTCTGGTTTAGAAAACTGAAAAATATTTCTTTCCGCTGACTTTCTCTCAGCAGTCTTTAGCAAAAATTTTGAAAGTTAAATAAAATTGCATGAAAAATTTCTCAAACTTGTCGTTTGGAATCGACATTAATTAATAGGATCTGCCACTCAAGGATAAAATGAATACACCCAACGTAAATGATGTGAGAAGCAAGGATGTAAGCCTGACAAAAGGATTGTAAGTGAATTCATAAATTTCTTTTGAAAAATAAACTGTTACCTGCAAGAACCTATATATTTCATAATTTTCTCCTAGTGTTACAATGATGAAATCATATGCTTGCTAAAAATTTAAAACTCTTATGATTATATTCTTGCAACTGCAATGTAAGTACTTTGTTGCCACGACTACAAGTGCATACAACTTCATTTGCCATATGATTTTATACGCTTTAGATGTGTATGTATGTAAGTAAATATAATAATCATAAAATACAATATAATAATAATATGTTTCACAGCGTTAACTACAACTACAACAAACTCCAACTTATTGTTGTTGCAGCACCATGTACCATTCCAATGAATAAAATGAAGTGTCTCTCCCTTCCCTTGCATTCTATTCTGGCTGCTAAAAATGTATGATGGATGAGTGTTGAGCAAATGTTAAAAAAGAGAGCATTAGACTAAATTAAAGATTAAGTGCTAAAAGTACTTCTTCTTCTCCTACTTCACACCATTTTCCCTTTTTTTATTTTTTTACTTCTTGTTTGTCCTTCCGTTGTTGTTGTTGCAGCCTTTAAATATATAATGAGTGGCGACGTCAAGGAAGTAAAAATTTTAAAATGATGATTGAATTACATTCCAAGCATTAATTTGTTATGGGACATTGCAGTAGCGTTGTAATACTAAATGAACACCCAAGTCTGTTTATAAAATATTCAGCAATTAAACTTCTACGAGTGCTATAATTAATAAAGACTCTTAAAGGAAAGTCGCAAATAATTAACCCCATTTAATAATTATACGTACAGTTCGCAAAGTTGTCGATAATTGATGATAGATTAACAGGCCATACAGTACACAGAATATTTTAATACGAATTGAAAATAAATTTGAAAAAGTATTCAAAGTTTAAATTCAGTTTTTTTCGTTAGAGATGGAAATTTGGGAATGTAGTGCAAATCTCTAAAAATGCTGAGGTTATTAGTTTGATAACCTTGGTAATATTCGCTGAAAAAGTATCCTTAGTGTGTGGTCAATTTTATAAACGAAATATTATTGACGAGAATCTTAAATACTTCGCTCGTTGTGTTGAACTTAGGTGGTCTATTCGATAAAGCCAAAAGATTTCTAGTGGACGGACCTTCGGGGGTTAATTTCTACAATCCATGACAACTTTAAGGTTTTCCAGTCAAATGCACTAAAATTTTTTGCGGATCATAAATAGACTTAATCTTGATTGCTTTATTCAGCCGAGTTATGAGTAGTAAGAACTGATTGCTTTAACACATAACGGGTGATTTTTTAGCTATTATCTTTTGGGCAACACTGGTTTAAACAGCTCATGCACGTTTCGTGTTTTGTTTCACTGTCAAACACCTTCAGTTTGGTCTATAATTTAACCATGAATCGAACAACACTTGCAAATCGTTGAATTTTATTATCAAAATGCGTGCTCTGTTAAGAAAGTTCATCGCGTGCTTCTTCCATTTTATGGTCAGTTTAATCGATCCACTGAAGCGGCTATTCGGGCTATTGTGACAAATTTTTTTTTGCCCAAAATTCAAGAGCTTGACTTGCATGATATGTGGTTTCAACAAGACGGTGCCACATGCCACACAGCACACGTAACAATGGACTTATTGAGAGGCGAGTTCGGTGAACATTTTATTTCACGTTCGGGACCGGTCAATTGGCCGCCTAGATCGTGCGATTTAACGCCTTTAGACTATTTTTTGTGGGGCTATGTTAAAGCTCATGTCCGCACAGACAAGCCCGCTTCAATTGACGCATTGGAAGAACACATTGAAGCATTTATTCGTGAGATACCGGCCGAAATGTTGGAAAGAGTATGCCAAAATTGGACTAAGCGGATGGACCATTTGAGTCGCAGTCGCGGTCAACATTTTCATGAAATAATTTTAAAACATTAAATTATATGGACCGTACTATCGATTCAAATAAAGATTTTTCTGAATTTTTCTGAATTTTATGTGTTTTTTTTTTTGAAAAATTTTCCTATAGGTCTTAAAAAATCACCCATTATTTCATTGGTATTAAAAAGCCCATCTTAATCTCAAAAAAGCCCATGCATCGTATTGAAACTTTGTTTCCCTTAATGGTTTGCATTTGAAAATCGAATGGTATTCGCTGGAAAGAGGCAAGAAAATGATTTGTTTTTTTAATTTATACTGTCCGCCATCAGTACGAAAATGAAATACAACAATCATACATGGATTCGAGACGGCCATTAACAAGAAAAGGCGAAATTATTTACCCTGGCTCCGTACGGAATGTAGTGACAAACTGACGAGATCTGTGTTCATACGCTGAAAATGAAAATATATTGCCGCCGTAGTCTAGTAGGTAGTGTAATGGCTTATTATACATAAAGTTACCATTCAAAATTCTGGTCAGACATCTCGAGCAAAACAAAATACGAAAAAAATATTTCTTCGGCGACTTTCTCTAAGCAGATTTCTGCCAAAAACTCTGAGAGTAAATAAAATTGTTATGAAAATGTTTCTCAAAAATCAATCGTTCGGAACCGACTTTAAGCTGTAGGTGCCGCCTTGCATGTATAAAATTAACAGCCACAACATAAGAGGTGTAAGAAGCTAGTTTGTAATCCATGGTTCTGGTTGTAATGACCAATTATGTATGTTATGTATGGCTGTGCAATACAATCCAACAACGTTGTACATTTTAAAGACAGATGGCAACCCTATCCTTCTAGAATCTGCTACATTAGGTAGATATCCTTTTTAGTTGGCTAAAATTTAAATTGATTAATGTTACTGAAAAATGTAAGGATATGTATTTTAATCACTCGTAAGAATTTGCTTTAAAAGTGGGACCAGACTTATTAAATGATTTCAAATCGATATATAGTTGACTGCTTCACAAAACTTCATGTAATTGTTTAATGATTCAGCGCATAGAGGTACTTAACATTACTATTTGTCTCCGAGGTCTATTAATCCAGAGAAGTCTACAACAGTATGTGGAATTTTGTGTTAAATTTTACAAGTATCTAATCCAAGCAGTGAAAGAACTTATAGGATACAAGACTACTCGCAAGAAATCATGATTGAAGAAAAATACAAGGAAATTTGTAGGCCCAGCGTAAGAGGAAATGATCAATGAACTGTTCTTAAACCTTAAACATCGACGGCAAGTATTTGCACTCGCCTTTAACACCTAGAAGACAGTCAATTTACCAGCGCATATCCTAAAGTCTCTGAAATTGTAGTTGCGATTTCATCCCTGAAATCCAATAAAGTACCTGGTCCTAAAAGCAAACCTCCACAGTTTTTGATAGTCGATAGCATCCTAAATGCAGAACTACGGCAGCCATTTCTATGGGATCTTGCTATCTGAACTCACTGAGTAAGATATAAATCTGCTGCCAAAGAAAGGAAACCTATCTGATTGCAATAACTGGAGGCTAATTATATTATTAAGCAATAACTCCAATAAAATATTAGCACACATCATCAATAAAGATTATCCTACTGTGTCTTACCTAGTTTGAGAAACTAGCAGGAGGGATTTACAGTGACCCTGCCTTTATTACGTTAACTATTAGGAATAAATATGAAATCCTTGAAATTCTTAATAAATATTATGCGTCTAGAGAAGGTAACCATATTCTAGTAGGTAGTGTGTCGGCTTATTAGAAGATAGCAACTTATGACTTCAAAGCTCTTCTGCTTTTATATTTCAAAAAAAATAAAGGAAAACAATTTCTTCCTTCCCTCTTTCCTCTAGGAGAAAAAAAATGAAAAGCCTCTCAAATCTGTCGTTGGAAGTGGATGTTAAACCGTAGGTCCCTGTATTTACAGCTGAAATTAACACATACAACATGGTAGTATTAGAGACTAGGTTGTAATAATGACCAAAGGATTGTAATGGCCAGTAAAATGAAATGAAATGAGTGTCGAAAATTACTCTGAACCGTTCGACACAGTGAACGTTAAGTGCCTGTTATTTGTTATTGACTACAAGGTCGTCCAAATGATCAGATTTACACAAACGAAGGCTACCTTTAAGTTTATCCAGCTTCTGGCATTAAATCTGATAAACATGCTTGAAATACGTTTATCTAAAGGCCTCAGTACGTGCAAAGAAAACAAAACATTCAGTGTTACTACGGAAAAACCAGCCTAATTAAGTATTAATAACGATGTGCGCAATATTCCAAAACAAGAAAACAATTTTTTGATCAAATATTGCAATCAATATCAAGCTATGGAGTGTTTCAATTGACAAGCTATAATCATCACAAAAAAATTAGCCACAATCGTGGCACTCCATGGAATAAATCCTGCTCATATGTGAAGAAAATATGTTTTGTGTGTAATATGGACTAGAAAGGGAAATTTTATGAACTCTGTTTACATGCATTTGATTTAAAAAATCTTCCTGAGTTTAATATGTCCTTGGTTCTTTACGTAAAAAAAATATTTTTTCAGTACAATAAGTACGTAACGTATTTATTTAAACAAATTTTAAAATTTAATAAAGAAAAATAGTTTTTAATTGTTTTCTAGAACTTACCCGGTATATTGTTATTGGCATATGCTGTTTTTGTTAAAAGTAAAATGATAAACAAGAATATCGTGAATTGAAATGATGATTTCAGCCAATGGCAAATATTTTCCGATTTATGCAAAATTTTCGTTAAATTTAATGTTGATATCTCTCTACTATCTACTGCTGTTGTTGTTGTTGATGTTGCCGGTGCTGCTAATTCCGTTGATTTTATGCAAAACGTTGTCGGCGTTGTTGTACTCGTTCTCGTTCTCGTCCTTGCTGTTGTCGTCGGCGTCGTATATGTTGGTAAATTATATTGAAGGTGAGACTGCGATCTGGTTGTTGGATCACAAAACTTTAACGTCTCCAGTATCGTTGTTGTAAGTAGACAATCTGTTGAAGATTTTGTTAATGTCGCTGGTATTGATATTGTTCGTGTGGCAAATGTTGTTGGTATGCAGCGTATTTGATAATCGTTATGTTGTTGCCGTTGCAATTGTTGCAATTGTTGTTGTTCCTGCTGCGGTTGTATTGTTATATTACTGTTCTTATTATTGTTGTTGTTGTTGCTGTAACTATAATGCGTTTTATGTTGATTAATTTTGTTGCAAATAAAATATTTTTGTTTTCTTTTGCTGCTGTTATGGTTGTTGTTGCTGCTGTTGTTGCTGTTGGTAATTATAGTTACGTTTAGATTTTGGTTTTTATTATTGTTTGTGGCGAACGATGATCGCGTTCGGCTTAATGCCTGACACCACCGGTAAGACCCAGGGTCCGCACACATGCCCATGCCTCTGGTCCCATAGTCAATGCCGCTAATGGATCGTCCTCATTGCAGCGGCGTCATCTGAAACGAAAGAATTTAAAAAAAAAATAAAATAAAATACAAAGTCTTCTTAAAATAACTTCTTTAAATTACTGCCATTTACACTGCCTCTTAAGTGTTCAATTCTGAGATTAATTTTTAATATCCTTCTGCCATGATAAACTTATAGACTCTGTCACCACTGTTGCCAGTATAAAAAGGTATAAACTGTATTTTCAAAGTTTCAAACAATAAATTTAATTTAAAAAAATAGTTTCCACCGCAATTTCAGCTTAATTGAAATAATCCTTAGAAAACCTTTTTTTATCTGCACTTCATCTACATTTTAAGTCGTTTTCAAAAGTTTTGATACGAAATCTCTTGCATATACAATGTAAAGCCAGCCAGTCAGCCGCACACACTCAATTACTTTGAAATAAAAGTTGTTGAGAAATTAGTTAAAAACCACACAGGATTACAACAAGCGTCACTGTCAACGCCTACCACTACCATCACTATTTAAAATGGCAAGTGTATGTGTAGGCAAATAATTTATACACACACTTAATGTCAACCTGTAAAGCACATGGGTTTCTGTGTAAAACCCTCTTCTCTTGGTATACGAATACGAATGTCAATAAGAAAAACTTCTGCTTTATACATAAGCGTTGACTGTGATTTTATCTGTTCAATAATATTTTAATTTCTAAAAAGGCAACAACAACAATAACAACAACCGTAATATTTGTAGTACAATTGGTATAACAAAAACGCATTAAAGTTTTCATTTTATTTCATGATTTACGATTTAAGCGTATATGAAACCTTACGCTTGATATTGTAGAAGAAAAGCCTTTTTTGTTTTTGGGTTTGTAAACAAAACGAAACAAAATAAAACAAGAAAACAAAACTATTTGTGTTTGTGTATCTGCATACAATTTGTTTTATATTGTTTATGTCTGTTTAGACATGATGACAAAGTTTTTCTTACCGTACACCATTTCCAAGTAAAATTTCAAAATGATTAACAATAAAAAAATGTTTAGAAGCCTCTCTAGTCCTTTAAAACTAGACGTAGAGTACGTACTTAACGTAATTGGTCATTACAACCCTTCAGTCAGGATTACGACCTAGTTTCTCCCACCACTTATGTTGTGTGTGTTAATTTTATACGTGAGCGGTGGGACCCACAGTTAAAATGTCGACTCCGAGCGACAGATTTTTGTGAAACTTTTCATTGCAATTTTATTTACTCTCAGAGTTTTTGCCAAAAATCTGCTGAGAGGAAGTCGCCGATGAAATACTTTTTGTATTTTATTTTGATGTGTGGCCTGGGGCTCGAACCCTGGCTTTTCGTCTAATAAGCCAATACACTACCAACTAGACCACCGCGATTTTATATGCAGACATAGAGTATTTTTCCCAATTTCTTCTTAAATGTACTGTGATCAAAAACAGTTTAAAATATGAGTTCGTTGATTGCAAACCAAATAAAAATAAATTTGTGTTTAGTTTCAATTAAACTTTATTTATTTTATTGTTCGTATTACTTTTGTGTGCCACCGTTTACAACTTGACGAATCCAATAATAATTTGCTTTATTCGTTATTCTTCTTTACACTTCTGTCCGCGTACACACTAACAAATGTTCGGTAGATCTTTGTAACCACAACTGTTTTCTTCACACGCAACGCGTCTTCACACAAGACTGACTGAATTCTTACTACTCGTTGCCGGCTTTGTCTTGCCTTTTTATATGCCCACGTAATCAGTCTAATGAAGGTTCTTGAAGTCAAATGTTCGGTGTTTCGCCTTCGAGAACTCTATCGCAACTTCATTATTGTTTGTGTATTCTGTTCACATTGCTTGTTGTTGCGTTCTCGCTTACTTGTCTATCCCCTTTTCTTTCATACCGATGTTGTTGGATTACTTGTAACAAGTTCGTTGTATTTGTTTGTGTAGCTTTTGCTCATTTTAATGTTAAACGATGTACACCGCTTCCATTTTCGTAACAATAGTTTCAGATAAGATTCGAGGATATACATATGTATACTTCCATGATAATTATATAAGTAGAAATGCTACAGCAAAAGGCATTAATTTTAGCATTAAAACGCCATGAGTGATGAAATATAGATTCATTACGTAACCCAAAGAGTAAGAAATCTCCCACTTAAACACTATAAATATTGCAGCTTCGTAAGACTATAACAAAAATTGTCAAAAAATTATACCATTGTGAGGTCCGTATAAATTAGGTAAATGACAGTGAACCAACCGTTTCAAATTATAAGTCAATCTGAGCTGAGACCATTTAAATATTTCAGAAAGACATAGAACCGCCCCTATGAGATGTAACTAATCATCAGTAGTTTGTTGGACTGCCAATTATGTTGTTATGTTCGTAGTAGGGTAACAGAACAGAATCTCAAATGGGGGTTGAACTCAAAACATACACGAACATAGTATATACTAAGATGTAGCTACGCACCAATTTCAGTACCAGTATTGTGGAAAATACTGTTAAGAAGCAATGGCTTATAATGCACAGAATTAAAGGACAGTTTCGCTGCGCTATGGCCAAGACTTTTCAAAGTTGACTTAAGTCTACGAAAAAAATTTTTGTGGAAAACAGTGATTATAATACGTGTTTTCTGAAACTGATTATTATTGATGTTCTTTGTTACTTTTCTCGATTAATAGCGAAGCTTTATAAGGGACATACGAGGTTAATAGATGGGATCCCATAGGACAAGTTATAATGCATAATAAGGTGTCGTGCAATATAAGACTTGAGCCTCCTCTCTACAGTTTTTCTAGCACAACCGGTGGCAGTAACTAATCGTTCGTCGTTAATGTTAATTTTTAGGTCCATTTCTTAATAGATAAAATTAGAACACAAAACATAAAGTAAAAGGTATTATGGCTAATAATGTATGTCACATATGGGATGGCACGTACACGGATGATTCCACTTTTGTCTGGAAAACCTAGCATTATTCCATATTTATTTGAAGATTGAATTAAACTACATGTGACTTTTTCAAATCTAATGTAAAGAAAATGTCCGAATGAAGTCGCGTTGGTAGGTAGTGTGTTGGCGTATTAGACGTAAAGCCAGGGTTCGAGCCCCAGGTCAGACATCAAGACAAAATACAAAATGTATTTCTTCGGCTACTTCCTCTCAGCAGATTTTTGGCAAAAATTCTGAGAGGAAATAAAATTGCCATGAAAAAGTTTCTTAAAAATCTGGCGTTCGGAGTCGACTTTAAACTGTAGGTCCTACCACTCATGTATAAAATTAACACACACAACATAAGTGGTGTGAGAAACTAGGATGTTGTACAATGGGTCAATTCGACCTCCGGGTACTGTACTTGTCTTAATTGACAAGTACAAGTCCTCTAACCTAACCTAACTTTAATTGCCGAATAGAAGTATAGTATATGAGCAGATTCGATACAATACAAACAAAATTTTACATTGTAACTTGACTTACAATATGCCTCGTATTGAAACTTTGTTACCCTTTTTTAAGAGCTTCAAAAGTTTTTAAGGATGTGCATTTGGAAATCGAATGGCATTCGCTGGAAAGAGGCATGAAATTGAATTTTTTTTTTAATTTATACTGTCCGCCATCAGTACGATAATGAAATACAACAATCATACATGGATTCGAAAGGACCATTACCAAGAAAAGGAGAAATTATTTACCCTGTCTCCGTACGGAATCTAGTGACAAACTGACGAGATGTGTTTACACACTAAAAATGAAAATGTACTGTCGACGTAGTTTAGTAGGTAGTGAGATGGCTTATTTGACCTGAGGTCTTGGTTCAAAAACCCAGGTTCAGCCACCTCCAACAAAACGAAATACGAAAAAAATATTTCTTCGGCGACTTCCTCTCAGCAGATTTCTGGCAAAAACTCTGAGAGTAAATGAAATTGCCATGAAAAAGTTTCTCAAAAATCTGTCTTTCGGAAGCGACTATAAACTGTAGGTGCCGTCTTTCATGTATAAAATTAACCCACACAACATAAGTGGTGAAAAAAGCTAGGTTATAATCCTAGGTCCTGGTCGTACGGACCAATTATGTATGTTTTATATGCGTGTGCAATACAATCCAGCAATGTTACACAATTTATATATGTTAAAGAGAGATGGCAACCCTATCCTTCTATAATCTGCTATAGTAGATAGATATCTTCCTTAGCTACCTAAAATTTAACTTGATTAATGTAACTGAAAAAAGTAAGGATTTAATAAAAAAAAACTCGTCATGTTTTTGTATTCCTTTAAGAAAAGTAGTTTTGAAAAGAAGAAATTTCTGAATACAATGCATTACATAAGCAAAGCAATATCCAGATGGCTGATCATATAAAAATGTAGTCGCTTATTTAAAGGATTTATAGCATCAACAGTCTTATTTTGGCGCAAATTTAATAAGAAAGTATTCGAAAACAGGGGCTAAATAAATTTAAAAAAAAATATTCGGTTTTAGTTTCTTTTAAACCTTCATGCTACCAATTAGAAAATTAAAGTGTTCCTAAATTCCTTAAAATTAAGACGGATTTTTATGCTGATTAAGACACAAGAATGGAAATCACCGTAGTCTAGTAGGTAGTGTGTTGTCTTATTAGACGTATAGCCCGGGTTCGTATCCCAGGTCAGACAGCAAAACAAAATATGAAAAAAAATATTTCTTCGGCGACTTGCTCTCAGCAGATTTCGGACAAAAACTCTGAGAGTAAATAAACCTGCCATGAAAAAGTTTCTCAAAAATCTGTCGTTCGGAGTCGACGTTAAACTGTAGGTCCCGCCAATCACGTATAAAATTAACGCACACAACATGAGCGGTGTTAGAAGCTAGGCCGTAATCCTGACTGAAGGGTTGTAATGTCCAATTATGTATGTAAGACACAAGAATGCTGTGCACAATGTTGAAGAAATCTCTCTTTTTATTAGATTTCTTGAATTAAATAAGAAACTTGGATACGGTTTAAAAGTGAGCCAGAAAAAAGCCTTTCCAACACTATTCCATTCTGTTTAATAGTTTTATTATAGTTTTAAGCATAAAGAAAACTTTCTATTCTACACCTCCATGCTATTTTCTCCCCTTCTTCTTATTTATTTATTATAATTTTTCTTTCTTTCATTTTTCTTTCCTCGCCTTGTGTTGTTCTCTGGAGTGTGTTAAATGAATGTTTTTTTTTTTGTTATTTTATTTGTTTATAGTTTGTTGTTGCCATTGGCATTAAAAACATAAAGTTGGTGTCGTTGTTGCTGTTGTTGTTATTTGTTAAGCCTATTTATGCACACGTACTCACGAATCAATAAGGATACGTTATAAGGACCCCATGTATACCATAACATGCCATAACATTCTTTATATTGTAAATGAATAGAAGAACGAAAAATTTTGAAAGTTTTTCGTTTATAGAACAGTTTTTTTGTTGTAATTGTTGTTATTGTTTTTCGGGGGAAAGTTTTCTATCATTTATTTGTTGTTTTGTTATTTATTTCTTATTGTTTTTGTTTTTTTTATTATTATTTTTCTTTAGAGAAACTAAGTTTTGTTTATGGTAGTGCACGCTGTCAGTGTTTTTGTATTTGTTTTTGTTTTTATTAGAATCTTATTGAATTCCATTTCACCTTCTTAGTTGTATTCTTAGTCGTTTCTATTTGAAATAGGCTTTGGCTGTTAATACGCAACAACAACAACAACAGAAACAAACATGATAAAGCATTGAAAATGTAAACGTATTGAAATTTATCACAAAAGTTTTAGCTTTTAAGACTTTTGTTTTTGGGGCCAAAACTAAATAATAAACTAAAACCGATATTTGTTTACAAAGCTAACAAAGGTATTGTGTTTTGCAAGAAGGTGTTGAATTAAAGATGAAAGCGGAAAATATACCATAAGAAATGGGAGAAATGATTAATGATACGTTGTTAAACCAAAAAAATTAATAAAGAAAAGCAATAAATTATAGGCAGAAAAATAAAAATATAGTTGGGGTATGGAATGAAATAAAATTGTTAATGTTAACTAAGAAAATTCCATATGATCACCGACTGTGTTTTTACTTAGCACTCTAGTTTCACCGAAATAATTAAGTCTGAGCATTTCGTACTTGGCATGTTGTACTTGGTTTACATTCTGGCTCAACAAAGTTATTCTTGTGCAGCCGTAAGCTGTTTCCCTTTTGTCCAACCAACCAAGCTCACGCATTCATAAGAAAATTTTTACAACTCTACAAGACGATCATCCTACGCGTGCTTCTTTATGGCGCAGAGGCATGGACCCTATTAAGCACTGATGCAGCAGCCTTACGAGTATTCGAGAAGAAAATCATACGAAAGATCTTCGGTCCAGTGCGAGTTGGCGATGATTTCCTCATCCATTCCAACAATGAGCTGTATGAGCTCCTCAACGACATAGACGTTGAGCAGCATATTAATATCTAACGGCTGTGCTGGCTCGGCCATATCGTTTGAATGGAAGAGTATGCAGCCGCAAGACGGTCATTTGTTACGATGATTTGTTGCAGGCGGCGAACAATACGACTTTGTGTTGCAAGGAACAAAAATGAGGAATTGATTGGTTTGACCTACTGGCATTTTTTTTTGCGGGAAGGAGGGAAAATGCTTTATGCATTCATGATGGTCGTCACCAGACACTATATGTCGGACTCTCCCAGTGGGTATAACGACTAAAAACCCACCTTGTCTCCTCACCGGGGGATCATTCCACCTCGGAAGCACGGTTGTATTACTTCGAGGTGAACCCCTTTTCTGGCATATGTTCCAGTTCCATCATCGTCAGCCTGCGTCTAGGCTCCGCTCTATTCTCATTCTGCTGCGTCTAGGTCAAATTTCTTCCTTCGCAGGACGTGCTCTACAAAGTGTTTTACTGCGTTCCAGCTCTCTCTACTATTTATCATTTTCAGCACATTGTTTGTAGGGCTAATGACGCCGATTTCTGCTTCGAGTCGTTGACGGCTTTCGTCCCATCGATAACAGCTGAAGAAAGTGTGTTCGGAATCATCTAACGTTTCTTTCTCTTCGTAGATACAGAATGGCGAGCGACATTTCCCCATGCGATGCAGATACTCCCTGAAATACCTACTGGCATAGGCACGCAAGCAGCAGAGCCGCCATGAAGGATGTCTTAAGCCAGCTGAAATCCTTTAATCGCGTTATTAAAAGCCAATTAAGTAAGTAAGTAAGTACATAAGGAAATTTTTAGAACACATTAGAAATATTTGTATAATAGTTCGGACTGACTGGTACAAAATAATTGAGTCAGAGAAGCAATTTCATAAGCTGCTTTAGGTATTAGCCGAGCTTAAGTGCCAAAAGACAACAACAACTGAAAGTCTTTAATAAAAAACATTTTGTCATGATAAATTTTCAATTTATCACAAGAACGAGGCAGAATATTTTTCGCTAATTAAAGTCAATGAAAAGCATTATGAAAATGAGCATCACGCAATTCGTTCAGCAACTGACGGCACATATAATCATGAAGTCGCCGTAATCTAGTAGGTAGTGTGTTGGCTTATTAGACGTAATACCAGGCTTCGAGCCCCAGGCCAGACATCAAGACAAAATACAAAAAGTATTTCTTCGGCCACATCCTGTCAGCAGATTTCTGGCAAAACTCTGAGAGTAAATAAAATTGCCATGAAAAAGTTTCTCAAATTTTTTTTTGAGTTCGTAGGTCCCATCACTCATGTATAAAATTAACACAACATAAGTGGTGTGAGAAACTAGAACGTTGTACAATGGGTCAATTTGACTTCCGGGTACTATACTAACCTAACCTAATCGTGTGAAGTTTTTAGAGTTCATTACTAAAAATTGTAAAGAAAGAAGTAACCGATAACCCACTACAATCTCTGAAAGAGCTCACCAAAGCCACAACATAAAAGGGCACATGAAATACTATTAACTGTAACGGCGTGGTGATTACAACCCTTTAGTTAGGATTACAACCCAGTTTCTCACACCACTCATGTTGTGTGAGTTAATTGCATCCCTGGTGTGGACTCCGCACGATAGATTTGAGATTTATTTAGCCTCAGAGACTCTTAGACATGAGGCCGTAGCTCAAACCCCAGCCCGGAAATGTCGAACAAAACAAAATATGAACAAATATTTCTTAGGGGAGTGGTTTCTACCAACTTGTTGAAACATCAGATAGAACTGGCCTGACATTGATATAAGAACAGAATTTGCACTGAACCTAACAAGATTCCATCTAAGAAATCTTATAGCAGTGATAACGACATAATGGCCTCTGAGTGTTTGCGCCAGAAGGCTGGAATTAACGACTCATAATGACTTCTGCAGTAATAGTCGCCCTAGTCCAGTATGCAGACTGTTAGCTTATTAAACGTGAGGCCATGGCTCAAAGCCCAGCCCAAACATTTCGAACAAAACAAAATATGAAAAAATTTTTCTTCGGGAACTGCCTCTCCGCGGATTTCTGGTAGCGAATAAAATTGCCATGAAAAATTTCTTAAAAAATCTGTGGCTCGATATCGATTTTAAACTGAAGGTCTCACCAGTCATGGATAAAATTAATACACACATTACGAGTGGTGTGAGAAGCTGGGTTGTAATCCCGACTAAATGGAATGTGATGGTATGAGAAACACGGTCGTAATCCTGCGTGAAGGGCTGTAATGACCAAATAAGTAAGTTAAGTAAGAGAGAAATTAACTTACCATAGCCAAATGCATTTTTAATAATGTTTTCTAACAAAGTAAAGTCTCAAATGCTACCTCTGTTGTCTGATACAATTACCAGAGCTATTACCAGGCTACCAAAGATATCGTATTTTACAGCCATCTAACGACAATTTCTAGTTGAACTTTGTTGAGAATCAGTATACTCTGGTCAAACCAAAGCAACATTAAGAATTTATTGCATGATGAGTAAACCTGTGTGCTTAGTATTGTGTTGAAAATTAAAAATTTGTGTTTCTGTGTAGTTTTAATTAAATTGACAGCAAAATTTGTCTGCTACATACATACATAATTGGTCATTACAACCCTTCAGTCAGGATTACTACCTAGTTTCTCACAACACTTATGTTGTGTCTGTTAATTTTATACAAGAGCGGTGGGACATACAGTTTAAAGTCGACTCCGAACGACAGATTTTTGAGAAACCTTTTATGGCAATTTTATGTACTTTCAGAGTTTTTGCCAGGAATCTGGTGAGAGGAAGTCGCAGAAGAAATATTTTTTGTATTTTGTTTTGATATCTGGCTTAGGGCTCGAAACCCTGGCTTTACGTCTAATAAGCCAACACACTACCTACTAGACTACGGCGACTTCATTTTGTTTTCATTCGTCTGCTAACATCTTACAATACTTCATCAAGTTGCCTTTATTATTTATAATTTTCAAATACTTTGCTTTACTCCCTGACTTACTTATCCTCTGCATCATTATAAGTGCAAACAACTACTCTGTTATTCAAAAACCCAATACATGCACCCATCCTTTAATGGTTTACTGCACTCCTTCTTCATCACCTGAAACTAAAAAACAATGCAACAATCGTAGATTTTCCCTTTTTGAGTAGCCCAATTGTAAAAGATTTTTAATCTCATATTCTAATAGTAACTGTGAACTGAATGATTATTATTTATTATCATTCATTGTAATTGTCTTAATAAGGAAATTACTTTCGAAAAAGCTCTCCCCAATTGATTGTCTATTAAACATATACGGGAAAGCATTTCCTACTCGTACAGTCAAGTCAGTCAATCCTCTCAATGGCAAAATTCTAATTGCTGGCAACAAAAATAATTTCCTTTTATTTGAGGTTTTCGACAAAATTTTCGGACAAAACAGTAACAGAAAGTGCACATGATTGTCTGTGCAAGAGAGCGTGTGTGAGGGAGAGCGCTTTATCAATCATATGTGGATGTGCATTAATAGACGACAGCTAGAATAGTGCATTAAAAATGATTCCATTTGTAAATCACTTCATTAGTTAGGAAATCCTGATCATGGCTGTCATTGAAATGCATCAATGGCATCGACAGGAACAAATCAACAGTAAGAGAGAGAGAGAAAAAAAGATTTTGTGTGGCATCCAGAATGCTGTGGCATGTTATAATACGAATATGCACACATTTCAACAGCAGCAACTATTGATGACAACAGCAGTAACAAAAAAAAAAAAAAGAATGAAAACCAAATTCGTAGAGCTCTTCCTCCTGCCATATGCCATACAAATACAATACAACGCACAGCTAACCTAACTTTTTCTCTTGCAAGCTGATGAGCTCACATCAGTATGCATGGTTTGCTTTGCTGAATATGGAAATATGTATGTATGTTCACCTGGAAAATTTTGTTTTTATTTTTCTGGTAAAATTTTTCTTTTTTTTTTTTTGTTAAACTGTTGCCATACAATATAATCAGATTTATTCAGGTTAGGTCGTAGAGAATAGTAGGTTGGGTGCGTGCGGTTTTTGCATAGTCTGATGAAATGTCCCCCCCTTTCCCCTCATGCTTATCTGAATATGTACGGGAAAGAGAAACACAAATGTATTCTAAAAACCTTTTTCTTTTTTGTTTATTTTTTTGAAACATAATTTTTCTTTTCCTCACTCACATTTTTATGTGCTTGTGTTACGGGGTTTCTGGGTTGACACTGACAAATTAGAGTCGGGTATTGAATTCCAAAGCAACGAAATGATTTCAAATTTAAAATACTTGCATGTATGTTTCTACACTTTAGGAGGAATGTGTGTACGTGTGTGTGTGTGGCAATAAATGTTTTTATTTCAACCATAAAAACCATCTCATTAGGAAGACAAAAAACAAATTCGGATTTATTTGTATGCGTAGAGAGAGAGAGAGTGAGAGAGATACAATTCCATAAAATGGAAAATATCCTAAACAGGGTGCTGAGCAAAACAGGTCATAAAAGTTGAATATCTGAAGCTTATGAACTCTTCAGTAGAGCCAGGTTTAATAATCATAGTTCGTCCACATTTTTATACAATTGCAAATTGAGAACAACATGCACGTTGGATACCTATTTGATGTATGAGTCCTTTTTTGAAAACTTATTTTAAATGGAACCCAAAGTTGAATTAAAGAGACTTAACGGCCTTTCAGTTGTTACCAACAGTTGCGTATAACTTACTTCAACACGAAAATTTTTACGCACCACTATTATTATCATACTTTGTGGGTTCCTATAAGTCCTACTTTGATCACAAATTAAAAACTTCATGCACACTCCACACGCATAGATAATTGGTCAATAAAAGCCTTCAGTCAGGATTACGACCTAGTTTCTCATACCACTCGTGTTGACGGGATCTACAACTTAAAGCCGACTCCGAATGACAGATTTTTGGAGAAACTTTTCATGCCAATTTTATTTTACTCACAAAGTTTTTGCCAGAAATCTGCTGAGAGGAAGTGGCCGAAGAAATATTTTGTCATATTTTGTTTGGTCGAGATGCCTGGCCTGTGGTTTGAAACAAGGCCTCACGTCTAATAAACCAACACACTAGACTGCGGCGACTTCACACTCCATACACAATTACAATAAAATAGAACAAATGGAACAAATGTGATTGCATTGATCCTGCCCAGCGTATTGCATTTACAAATCATTTGACATGGAGCTGTCCATGTGAGTCTATCCAATGTGAGTTCTTGAGAGGTCCACTCTCAACCTAAATCCTGTTCAGTTAATCCAACAATACGGTTTAGAACACATAAGTTGCTAGCTTCTACGGAATGACGCAGGATCCATCAGAATACAACTTTACCAGTCGCATCATATTGATAAAGATAAACAAAGCATTCCCCGAGAAGATGTTATTCCATTAAATACAAAGCTCATACTGTCAGCAAGCCTTGGCTATCTCCTCTCAGGGCACACTGGCATTGTACGAATCTCTGCTTGAAACACTCTTATCCATTTACCCATAGGTACGGAGTTCCAGCATCTCCATCGTTATAACAGCCTTTGATTTGTTTATAAACCATGGATACAATCATATTCTAGCTATCGTTTGCTTCATTTGTGACCACTAAATAATAATGATCGTATACCGTATATAAGTGTCCTTAAGATCCAAACGTTATCTCTTGAAGAAAAAGCCCGCAATAGTTCCATTAAGCTCTTGAAGCCTTTCGAAGTACCACACGAAGTTCAGAGTGTCAGTGTCATTTCAAACAATTTACTCAGTCGTTGATTAAAACCCTGTAGCGAGGCTTACAACCTAGTTTCTCCCTTGATATGATTGGAATATTTAGTATTCAGGCAGCGGATAATAGACTGTACACTCCAGTGTTCTTTAGCTCACACCTGTGTTTGTGTTGAGTTCCAATGAACTTATATGACAGAAATATTCCTATGTTTGTTGATGACATTGTACAGAATCTTGCAGCCTATCCTGTCGCAAAGAAATAATCCAAGGCCTCAAGAGATCCAAGCTAATATCTAAGAATTCGAATATACGCGCTAATGCCTTGGACTACCTACGGCCACATATATTTTTACTTGTTTAAGGATTTGTTGGAGGTGGATCGTTACAGATCTGTTCGAAAAATTCAATACCGTTTTTGGCATTCAGAACAATAGATAAACAACTAAAGATCACTTACTTACTTTTCCTAAAACACTTTAGCATTTACATACATACATACATAATTGGCCATAAAAACCATTCAGTCAGGATTACGGCCAAGCTTCTCACACCACTCATGTTGTATGTGTCAATTTCATACATGAGTGACGGGACTTACAGTATAAAGTCGACTCCGAACGACGTATTTTTGAGAATCTTTTCATAACGATTTTATTTACTCTCAGAATGTTTGCCAGAAATCTGCTGAGAGGAAGACGCTGTAGAAATATTTTTTCATATTTCGTTTTGATGTCTGATCTGGGTTTTGAACTGTGTCCTTACACTACCTACTAGACTACGGCGACTTCTTAAGCATTTCCCTCCATTATCTCTTGTTGTCTGTTATCGATCAGTGACTGTGTAAGGATATTATATACTCCACTTTCTTCCGATGACAAACATGTTGTTAAAAATGTTACTGCATAACATGCTATACATATTACTTCCGTTTCCGTTACAATATTTTCAATCGTTTATTTTTGTTATTCAACTCGGCAGTTTATGGCATTGTTGCCAATAGTTTTAGAAACCGTTTAATTTCGTGTGTTATATGTAAATATTTGCTTACACTATGTATTCTTTTAACGGCCTTGTAAGGTATAAGGCCTTGTAAGGTATACTGCTATAACACATTAAAAAGGGGATTGAAAAGAAATATTTATTTTTGACATTTGTTTGCAATGTTTGTTTTATAAATTTCATTTAAGTTTTGTTGTCTATTTACGTTTTTAGTTTATTTGTGTTTCTATTTTATTTATTGCATTTATGTTTTCTTCTTTTGTTTTCCTTTTAAAAATAAAAAAAAAATTATTTTCTTGGAAAAAATATGTCAATAAGAATACTCAAAGGATATGGGGTGTGGTGGTAGTATTAAGTGAGTGTTTATGCTTGTATAAGAAAGAATGTTGATTACTTTAAGGATGTTTATTAAAAATTTATAAAAAATAAAAAATCTTTTAATTAAAAAGTTTGGTATTCATTTCTTCGAGAATATTTAAAAGTTTAAAGCACTTTTGGGATATTGGCAAATAAAATGGGTTTTAAGGACACACACACACACACTCCTTGTTCCCAGATCGTTTTAAGCTGCAACTGACAAATTTAATGAATTTTTAAAATTTAATTCCTCTTGGTGCTGATATAAATTATGAACGAATCCATTTTATTTATATTTATTGGAAAATGATTTGGGTTTCATTTTTTTTTCTTTTTAAGTTTAAAAACAAAAAAAAAATTAAAAGTGACCAATTGCGACCTATGGGACACACACAATGTCAGTCAAATCGTTTTATATAGTTGGGGCAACCATATCTCTTACAACGGTGTGGTAGCCACAGTTTATTATTTAAGCTTATTGCACATGTTAGTAAGATCTAGAGTTATGGAAACTATGATTAGGATAATAGGAGTCATATCAAACACGAGATTCGTTATTGGGCATCTTGATCTGATAAATCGTGCGATGAGATATGTTGGATTTAGTAATAAAGTGAATGAAATTCAAGAGAAACCCCATGTGATCTACTAATAGGTCGAGAAAACATATTTAGTCCACAGCTATCAAAAGATGTGGTAAACTAAACTTAGACAATATTTCAACTCTTGTGAGATTAACTCGAGGGGACTGTCTGAGAAAAGAGAATCACCCGATTATGTAAAAATTCTCGTCAAGAAGCTGTTTTTAGGGGGAGAGTCCTTTTGTGGTTGGGGAGAGATATTTAGAAGCTTATTCTTGGCAGAAGGAAGTCACCGCTGTCTAGTAGGTAGTGTGTTGGCGAATTAGACGTGAGGCCTCGGTTCAACTAATCTCCAACTACTCGAAATATGACAAAATATTTCTTCGGCGACTTCCTCTTAGCAGATTTGTGGCAAAAACTCTGAGAGTAAAAATAAAATTGCCATGAAAAGTTTCTCAAAAATCTGTCGTTCGGTGTCGACTTTAAACTGTATGCCCCACAACTCATGTATACAAATTAACGCGCACAGCATAAGTGGTATGAGAAAATAGGTCGTAATCCTTGGCGGAAAGTAAGCGGATACTCTTTTGGAGTCAAATGGGTAAATGCAATAAGAAGAGATTTGAGAAGATCCTTTAGCAACCAACGGCCTATTGATCAAGTATTGTAAACTGCACAGGGAACACTTATGCATAAGAGAGAACGTCTTTGAAACCAATATATAGAGATTAGGTGATGAGCTTAATAATTCATTAGAATTCATACTTAGAACCTGCATGGCATAAATGGATACCAGAAGAAAAAACTTGGCTGCGAATAAAGTGTTAGGCAGGGAATTGTCCACGCGTTCTGAAGTTTGCTCAATCAAGAGGATTGCAAGAGAGATTATAGGGATGCCCGGCCTTAGATTGTGGGCAATTAAATAAAGCATTTGCTGGCAGTAGTAGGTCATTTGTTTAACTACTGACTGACAACGATACATTTCCCTCTATGTATACTTGGTTCATTTTCAGTCTGGTAACTTCTAGAATTTTACTGTTGATTTGCTATTGTTTTTTTCCATCTTTTTTGCTGATGTTATTGTGATTTGATATTTATTTATTCATACGTTCGTATTTCATTGTTATTTTGTTAGAATAAACAGTCAGAGATTATTATATCGGTAAAGCAATACAGTACTGGGCGAGAAATCGTAGAACTTACACTGAAGATTTGGTACAGAATTTTATATTCTTAGTTCTAATTAGGATACACTTATGCAAAGCAGGATATGAACTACTAAAACCGTCTGGTGTAAAATTAATAGAAATTCATTTTTACGACACTATAGTTAAAGTTTAGTTAGATTGTTCTAGAAAATCCATCAAAGACACAAACCGAATTGTCTGAGATAACCTATATTAGACTATTAGCGTGGCTTTCTTTATTTATATAGGTTGCTGAGTGTCATGTTCATTAGAATAGTTATCACGCTTATCTTAGGCAGAAAATGGAAATCAATGTTTGGATTGCGTGCAACCTATCTTCTGTTGATTTCCCCATGCAGCATAAGAGACTAAAAACTTTTAAAATAAAATATTTTCCAAGACAATTGGAAATAAGTTTTAAACCTTTCGAAACAAGTGCTTTGGTTAAAATATTTTATACCCAAACAAATCCACTTATGCCCTATTTAGTGCATTTTTAGGTGTTTTACTTTATTTTTTAAAATTTTTTCTTTTATTTTACTACTCCGAGCATCTTCAACTATTCTCGATACAAATTTTTATTTGTTTTCACAAAACAATACAAATAACGTAAATATCTCAGATATTTTTTCTTTTTATTTTTTTTATTTTCCATGTCTTCACATACTAGAAAACTTAGTTTTTCTTAAAAAACTCTCCAGGGTTTTTCTTCATACCAATTACTAGTATGTTAGAGTGTTGGTACAAAAATATTTCTTTCTAAGAGTGTGTGTGTGCGTTTTGGCATTCACTATATGCGTTGCGATATAAATACAGTTCAAGCATTGGCCTTATAACGAAATATATTGCCAAAAGGCGCCAGTATGGCTGTCTTCAATACAAAACAACCTGATTTTTCTCGTTTTTTTTTCTTCTATTTTTTCTCTCTTTTTTCAATTTTTTTATAGATTTTGTTTTTTGTTATAAAAAGAAACATAGAAACACACTCATACAATTTTTATTCCGTTTTCTTTTTTTTGGTGTTGTAGTTTTCGTATTTATTGAAACAAAAAAAAAGAAGAAATAGAACTGAAATGTATTTTATAGCTCTGCAGTCAAGTAAAAAAAAGAAAAAAAAACGAGAATGAAAAACTAAAATATAAAGATAACAAAGTTACAAAGTGAATATAAGTAGAAGGGCAAAAAATAAAAGACATTCCTTTTTGGTTGGTATTGGTAATATAGAGCGAGTATAAGTTCCTCTACTATTTCTCCAGAATAACAAGTTACGAAGAAAATGTTGAAGGAAAAAAAACTTTATTGAAAACATTGCTCAAGGTGTTTTTGCCAATAAGTGGTACCAAAATGAAAGCAAAAAAAGAAAGAAACAACAGAAAAGAAGCAGTGATACTCGTATGTTTCGGTACAAACAAAATAATACAATGGGCGGGTGAATTGATCAGTAAGTCAAATATGAATTAAAGTAATACTGGCACTCCTTTCCTCAATGCAAAACATACATACATACACACACAAATGGTCAATACAACCCTTTAGTCAGAATAACGACCTAGTTTCTCACACCACTTATGTTGTGTGCATTAAACTTATACATGAGTGGCAGGACCTAAAGTTTAAAGTCGACTTCGAAAGACATATTTTTGAGAAACTTCAGATTTGGACAAAAATCTGTTGAGAGGAGGACGAATACTTGCTATTGAGACAAATACAGTACTCGGAGGTTAAGTTGACCCATTGCACTGCTAAGAGGAAGTCACCAAAGAAAAATTTTTCTTGTTCGAGAGGTATGACTTGGGGTTTGAACCATGGCCTCTCGTTTAATAAGCTAACATACGTCTCTTGCAAATATACATACATAATTACAACCCTTCAGTTAGTATTACGGCCTAGTTTCTCAACACCACTTGTTAATGTTAATTGTTGTGTGTTAATTTTTATACATGAGTGGCGTGACCGGCAGTTTAAAGTGGACTCCAAACAACAGTTTTTTGATTAACTTTTCATGGCAATTTTATTTGCCAGAAATCTGCTGAGAGGAAGTCGCCGAAGAAAATTTTTTTCATATTTTCGCTTTGATGTCTAACCTGGGATATGAACTTGTGGCTTCTCGTTTAATAATCCAACACACTACCTACTAGACTACGGCGACTACTTTTGCAAATATATATTCCTTAAATATATTAATTCTCGTCTTTTGATATCAAGATTAAATCGAGTCACTTTTAATACCGTGAGGTGAAGATTACTTCAGTGGGAACGTTTTTCATCAAACGAAACAAATAGTAGTCAAAAAGGTGTAGGTTATACTGCGGGAGACATAAAACTTCCCATCCACTGCATTGGAAATATGTAGTAGTTTTCCTGATCCATGTCTTATGAAGAAACAATTAAAGGCTTCCAGAGTTGCAAGCTAATATGTAAGAGTCCGAATATATGTGCCAAGGCCTAGCCCCCTATATTTTAACATCGTGAAGAATTTTTTGGATTTGTATCATTATAAATCTGCAACGAATTTAACCAGGAGCAGTATTGTATGCTGTTCGATTTGCGCATTTGGACTTTTATAGGCCAGTACGCGCTTTCAAAAAATTAATTGTGGTCTGTACAAGTCTCCTGTGACAGTCTTACCCGGTTTTAGCAACTCATAATGGCTCACACCTTTCCTATCCAAAAAAGTGAGTAATACCTTGGTGAAATGGATGTTCTGCGCTTCACATGTGAATTCTTGCGCTTAAGATTGTGATAATGAATCTATTTGCTGTTGCCAGTGATAATTCGATGCAAAAATAATTTCTCTCTAAAGCAATCAAATAATACTTCGGTCATGCAAAATCATATTTCAATGATTTAATTAAAGTTCCTTGCTTTTGAATAAATTTGAATAAATTTTGTTGCTTTTAAATGCTTTAAAGGGTGCCCTGGTAGTCTAGTGGGTAGTGTGCTAGACAATTAGCATGAGGATCGTTGGTTCGATTCCCACCAGAGACTCTGGTTTGCGACACTACACCGAGCATATGGTCAAGATACTCCGCTCGTATATAATTAAAATATAATTTGTAATTGTATTGTAATTAATAAATAAATAAATAAATAAATAAATAATAATATGGTTTCGAGTTTATGGTCTTCAAAGCTTTTTGGCTGTCTCGAACGATCTTTGTCTTTGAAGTCAAGTCAATCATTATTTTTTAAACGTGCAAGCCGCGTAACTCCAAAATCAAACTTCACGTATATTATGTTTTTTTTCAGCAGTTTTTTCATACATACATACATAATTGGACAGGATTACGTTCTAGTTTCTCACACCACTTATGTTGTGTGTGTTTATTTTATACATGAGTGGCGGGGGAACCTAAGTCGACTCCGAACAATTGATTTTTTTAGAAAATTTTTAAGCCAATTTCATTTTTTTCAGAATTTTTGCCAAAAATCTACTGACAGGCAGTCGCCGAAGTAATATATTTTTTATTTCGTTTTCTTGGAGATGTGTGACCTGGGGTTTGAACCGTGGCCTTACAGTCTAATAAACCAACACACTACCTACCAGACAACGGCGGCCTCATGGTAGTTTTTTATTTACCATCAGAGTTTTTGCCACAGTACTGCTGAGAGGAAGTTGCCGGAGAAATATTTTCTAGTTTTGTTGGAAAAGGCAGACCTGGGGTTTGAACCGTGGTCTCACGTCTCATAAGCCAACACACTACTTACTATACTATGGGACTAAAACAGATCTTTTTTGACAGATTTTCCAAAAAAAAAATTTTAATGTGCATACCAATTGCTTTTTCAAAGTAGTGCCATCTTAGGCGAATGACCATATGAAGGAAGGAAATACACATCCCTCAAACAAATTTTGTATTTATTTTTCAGTAAAGTTTGTGGTAGTAGTCGCCGTGGTCTGGTCGGTAGTGTGTTGGCTTAGTAGACGTAAAGCACGGGTTCGTATCCTAAGTTAGGCGTCAAAAGGAAATATGAAAAAAAATATTTCTTCGGCGATTTCCTCTCAGCAGATTTCTGGCAAAAACTCTGAGAGTAAATAAACCTGCCATGAAAAAGTTTCCCAAAAATCTGTCGTTCGGAGTCGACGTTAAACTGTAGGTCCCGCCAATCACGTATAAAATTAACGCACACAACATGAGTGGTGTGGGAAGCTAGGCCGTAATCCTGACTGAAGGGTTGTAATGGCCAATTATGTATGTATGTATGTAAATTTTAATACCTTTTCAATTCAGTATCTTACTTCGAATGGAAAAATATTTTTTTTAAAAATTTTCCTCTTGACTAACAAATAAGAACAATAAATGTATTTTTTTTATAATATTATTGCACACGAACTCACAAGCCAAAAGGAAAAGTAAAGTAAAGTACAAAAAAAAAGAAAGGAGAAAAAATGAATAAAACAATGGCGTAATAAAAATAAAAACTTTTTGTTAGTCATACCCAATGCCAAAGTGGGCCAAAAACGAAAAGACATTAAAATACGGAAATATTTTCCATTCCTATGCAAATAAGCCATTAGATTAAGAAACATTTTTTCGTTGTTTTTATTTTTTATTGTTATTACCATTTTACCTTTATGTAATAGGAAAAATATATACAATATATATGTATGTACATATGTATGGTAAGTATGTATGTATATATAAATAGCATTTAAATATTAAGCTAATATTTAATGTAAAATCGAGTTTATGGTCTGTCATGAAATTTAAATCCCCCAGTATATGTGTAGGATATACGAGAAATAATTAAAACATTTTGCATAGAAAAGGCAAAGAAAAGAAAAGGAAAATCCCATAAATTTGCATTTAAACTTAAACGTCAGGTTAGAGGCACAGGATGTTTACTAAACTTTTCAGTTTTTCTTTTTTTTTTTGTTTTCTTTCTTCAATAACTTTTGCTTTATTTTCGTTGGGGATTTCTTTCCTTTCTGTCGTTCTTTCTTTTCATACTGTTTTAGATTTTATATGGTAAATAAACATAAAATATTTATATTCACATTAAGTATACGCCTCATAACTCTCTATTCTACTCCAAGGCATAATACAAAACACATATGTATGGTGTACTCGTATAGGTTGTGGGCCAAAACAATTCTTTGTTTCCTTCTATAAAAGTAGACATAAAATACTTCCTGTTTTATTATCAACCAAAAATAGACAAAATGAGAGTCTCCTTTTGAAACTGTTGTTTAGTAACCTACAAACTAAGTTTTATTTTCATTTTGAATTTGAATGATGGAATATTTCTGCCATATAGACAGCAGCTACATATGAATACATACATACATACATATGTATGTATGTCTAACGCAGTTGTATAGCTAAAAGCAGTTTAAACCATTAAAACTTTAACACGTTTTGAGACTTGAAACATTTTATAACACATACATTTCTATTTATATTTATGCTATAATGTCTGCATTTTATTATTATTCGCTCTCTCTCTCTCTCTCTCTTTCGCTCCCCATACATATGGTATATACAAGTAGGTCTGTATATGTATCTCATGCATCCTGGCAAACAAATCTTTTTTCATTATCCCACTCCCCTTACATTCATTTCTAGGTTTACTGCTAACCTCCCTTTATCTACTTATTGACACATATATAGAGACTATAATTTATAGAAAAGTTTTATGAATATCTAGTTTATCTTTCTTAAGAAGACAGAAAGAAAAAAAGAAGTAAAATTAAGCAAAAAAAATTTTCTCGAAATGAAAAACTTTTTTTTTGTATGGCTTTCAATGGCCAAACAGTCTGCAAAAGAAAAACTAGAACAGCCTCTCAGAAAGAAATGAAATCAAGAAAATATAAAAAATAAGAAAACTAAGTATAAATGAAATATAATTTATCTTTTACTAGTTGTTTTTCATTTTCCTTCCTTTTCTTCCTCCCTTCTATCCTTCTATTTGCGTATCTTGTTTGCAAATTAAACGAGAGAGAGAGAGGAGATAAATGTTTATTGCAAAAGTGCAAAAGTATTGTAATTTGTATGAAAACTTCTAGTCTTCATTCATTCTTCTTTAGTTGTGTGAAACTTCAATTTTATGGCCTTTTCCTCTCTCTCTCTCTTTTTCTCTCTGTGTGTCTCTCCATTTAAATGAAGGCTCTGCTGGTCATCAAATTGTATGTAGTTCAACTGATTTTTATTTATTATCAAAGTTTTAGTTTTTAATGAGAAATAATTGTAAAAGTATAGATTTATGTGCCACATACAATAGCCATAATGATGTAAGAATTTATTGTGGATGAGCTAGAAAAAGTTAAAATTAAAAAAAATTATATGTTTTTGTCTTCATATGCCATGTATCCTTTAGGCGACAAGCTTTGTGTCTCGTAGATGTACAGTTAGACTGAAAAGATCTTAAGTTAACATACCTTTAATTGTTCAAACATATTTTTGATGGGTTTTATCTGTTCAATCTAGTTGCTGAATAATAAACCCTCTAGCCGTAGACTACTAGTTAGTCTGCTGGCTTATTAAACAGCAGGCTAAGGTTCACACTTTAGGTCAGAAATATGATATGAATATTTCTTCAGCGACTTCCTCTCAACAGACTTTGGAAAAAAGTTTCTCAAAAAAATTCTATCGTTGGGGGTCGATTTTAAACTGGAGATCCTTACGTATAAAATTAAAACACACAACATAAGTGCTGTGGGAAGCTAGTTCGTAATCCTGTCGCAATGCTTTTAATGATCAATTAAGTACGTAAGTAAGTATATTAAACTCTGCGCAAAATACTAATACCTTAACCTTACCAGCCGTCTGTTAAGTCATTGTATACTTTGTAGTCTATTCATATGACGATCGTTTAAAATAATGGAACCATGTTTTATCTATTGTCATACACTTTAGCATAGATTCCTTTTTTTTATAGTAGAACTGCTTCAAACGCTATTCATTATCCTCATTTTGTGTTTAAGCAAAGCTTTTGCGTAAACAAATATTCATGCATAATATGTGCAACAGAGACAAGCAATGAGTATTCAAAAAGATGAGTAGATTCGAATCATACTCGTAATTTCTGATACTTATGCGCATTCATACTTATTTGAATATCATACTCATACTACTCATATTCATAGTTTGAAGTACTCATTGTACTCATACTTAACAATACGCATGATGTTGTTGATTTGGACTCTCCTTTACTCAACATTTACAAGAATCACAAAATAAGTATGATTCGCATACGAACACTACAATACTCACTAGAAGGTTGTGTTTTTGCTTTGCTTGTTGTTTTTTGTAAATGCAACAACAACTAATACTGTATATTTTGATGAATGATTCGAATCACTCGAATCATTTATAAGTATTATAACTATTTTTCTAAATTTATGAATCTGAATGAGTAGGCTTATGAATCAAACATAGTTCGAATGTTATGAGTTTGATGTCAACGTTGTACTCATACTCATTGCATCTTGTAATTATAAATAAATATTGTAGAGAGTACGAATGAATCAGAGTAGTTGAATTTCAATACTGTTGACTCACTCATACTCAAAGTTTCATGAGTACATATGAGTAGCGAAAAACAATTCATTGCTGATCTCTGATGTGCAACACGATCCTGATACATTAAGCGTCTCAGCCATCTGGATATACTTCACTTTGTTGTCATTCAAAATTACATTGTGAAATATTTTTTTATGTTTTCGTAAGTAACAACGTGACTGGGGCATCTGCTACATGCTTTGTTCTCAGTACGCTTTTCATTTCCAAGTAAAATTTAGTTACCGTATTGTACTAGGCAGTATGTTGGGCTATTATATATGAAGTCGCGTTTTATACCCCAGTCCACACATCACGAACAAATCGAAATATAAAAAAATTTTCCGCCGACTTTCTCTCAGCGGATTTCTGGCAAAAACTCTGCGACTAAATATAAAATTACCATGAAAAAATTACTCAAAAATCTGTCGTTCAGTGTCAGCTTTAAACTGTAGGTCTTGTGCTCATGTACAAAATTAACACACATAACATGAGTGGTGTGAGAAACTAGGTTTTAGTTCTTACTAAGAGGTTCTAATGATCAATTATATATGTATGTATTGTTGACTTTTAGTGAAGGATTGAAACTAAATGTGATTAAATATTTTAAGTACCTTCTATAAAAAACCTTCTATAAAAACTTCTATAAAACCTCTATAGGTCTCCCGCCAATATTAAAAAGTATTACAAATTCCATGGCTTTATTGGCAAGTCACTGTATAATGTGTTCGTAATAAAACATGTTGATTTAAAAGAAGTTATTATGCGAATATTATCGTTCTAATTCGATATTAGAACTGTATTAACTTTTCAATATCAATTATTTTACAATTTTTTTCACATTTAAATTCATTTAATTTTATCAAATTAAAATCTAATCCCAGACTTAATTGATTCTTTTTATTTGAATAAAAATCTTCACACCCTAAGCCATAATGCAGACTTTTGCAAACTGTTTTTTTTGGTACACCCCTAATATTATTCATCTTTCGTTTTAAAATTTATTTTGTATCTTCCTCTTCTTCCGTAAATGATTTGTAATTTGAATGTGTTCATTCATGCATGAAATTGAAAATAATTTCACCTCCTTTTCTTTATATTTTTTATTCTTTCTTTTTTTCTTCATTATTTCCTCCCATCACTTTTTCATAATAAAAAACGAATAATTTTTTTCTTCTTTTTTTTCGTCTTCATGTTATTCTTAAAAATTATTTCTGTGTGGTTTTATAATAAAGTTCTTTGAACTTAATTTGTCAAGAAAATTAAAAAAAGAAAAAATGAAGAAAAACACAGTAGCTGTACAAGAAGTATTTTTAAGATATTTTCTTCTTTCTGTACTATTTTCTCGTTTTTCATAAGATAACTTTTCTTATACAGAAGCATTGCAAACACAGCCAAACAAACAAGCAACTTCTTTGCAATTACTTGACATACTTTAAACTAATTAACGAAAAAGGGAAGAAGAAAATTTTTAACATTTACTTTGACTGCTATGTCGTGTTATTGTTTTCATTTAATTTTTTCTCTCTCTCTCTCCCGCTCTCTTATTTGTGATTGTAAGAAAATTAAATGCGTATCCCAGTTACACGCATACTCTAGTGAACCCATACACATGTATGAACTTATTTTCATACAACAAAAACCATAATGTTTGCTAACGATATGCAAATGTACAGTGGAGGCAAAAAAAGTATGGAAAATATATGCTGAGCTAACGGCTTAGGTTGACTCAAGCATGGTATGAGACAAACTATATCAGCTATGCGGAGAATCACTTGGGAATTCACAGCATTAAATAGGTAGTTAAGCTTGAGAAAAGAAGACTTCCTCGCAGCTAATAGGAGCAAAAGGTTTTTTGTAAGGTTTAGGTTTAGTTCGGAGTGGTAGCTCTGATATCACAAAGCTCACTTGAGCACGCATAGCGGCCCGTAGTGATGCCACGGGCGAACGCAGTCCTTGTACTGACCAAGTTCCACTAAAATCCATCAAAGGGGTTTGGAGGTCATTTAATCATTTGCTGGGTAACTCTAATGTGACGAGATTTTTGGCATGCATTAGGCTGTTAAAAGACCGGTTGCTGTTGGTTTTTAAGAACACTTCTTCAGAATATGGATCGAATCCAGTCCAATGTATAGATTCTGTGATGAGAAAAAAGAACGACTAGAATGATCAGAATACGTACTTCAAATCTGTGAGGCAATAAAGAACTACAGAAGGATACTCGCTAATGCGTACTCAGGACTATGTAGTAAAGTGCCCATAATCATTCTGAGAATGTTCTAATGTTAGACAGTGTAACAGAGTAAAACATTTGAAGACGCCGTAAAAAATATGGTGATTTCCACTCAACAGTCTTCTGGCAAAAAACCTAAAATTGCCATGAAAAGTTTCTTAAAAATTTGGCTTTCAGACGCGACATTAAGCTGTAGCTCCCGCCGTTCATGTATAAAACTAACACACACAACATATGTAAGAGCTGTGAGAAGCTAGGTCATAATGCTAGCTAAAGTTTTGCTATGGCCGATAAGTAAGTAAGTACAACATTTTGTCTACCACTATAACCAGTATTAAAATTCATTTTCTATGATTGTTTGTTTATGTACAAAAAAAAAAACAGCAGCAACAACAGTAAAAACAGCATTAAAATAAAAAGGAAAACATGTTTGTGGTAAACATCTTAAGGTTAATGGAAAATCACGCACACAAAAAAAAATTTATTTTAATTCTTTAGCTTATGCTCTTTCTCTTCCCTCCCTCCGTCCCACGTTCATACACTCACATTTTATGAATTTTTATTTTATGTATCAGAATGTATGTGTTTTTAATTAAATTTATTAACTACTACTACTACTCCTCCTAACAACCAACAAAAACACACAAGCAATTACCATTAATGGCTACACACACGTATATGTTGTTCAGTATGTGTAGGTGATTGATTTAGAAATGACTGCCGTAGAGAGAAAATAAAAAAGAGGAAAAACGAGCTTAAATTTATTAGAAAATGTTGTAAAGGGTTGCCTACTTTTAGGTTTCAAAAGTAAAGTTGAATAAAAGACATTTAAAATTATGATTTTTATGAAATATTTTTGATGCTTATAAATGAATAGCTTTGGATAACTTTTTACAAAATTTTTTTTGTACATTTCGGACTGTATGTCGGCATTAACTCAACAAATTTTAGATTTTAAAGGCTGCAGTGTTTGGGGTACTTTTCATTTAGAGACTATCTTTCTCCTAGCGTCTTAAAGAGAGTGTAAAGACAGACAATTACATGAATTGATGTCTCCAAACGTTCATTCTTTCCAAAAATGTCTCATGCAATAAAACCAAAATGAGTCAAGTTGTGTAGCTTGGGGCACCGTCTTATTGTAATCACATACCTTTCAGATTAGCATCTTGTATTACAGGACAAAGAAAAGGGGGGGTTATGAAGTCCATATCACTCAAATAGACGGTAAGAGTTCCTTCAAGTCGTTTTTTGGAAAAATAAAACACATTGTGCACCATATAGTTGTTTTATTCGGATGCAAAGGCATCCCTACTAGCTTTTCCGAACCGCATTTCTGAAAATCTTTTTTTTTTTTTTTGACGTAGCGAAAGAGTATGAAACCAACTTCGTTGCTGAAGAATTTTTTTTGCGAAAAATCAGCATTGAAGTCGTGTTTCTTTAGCCCCAAATAAGCTTGTCTTCGACGTTTGTGAATGGTCAGTCGTCTTCATTTGTTGCATGGCTTGGTGTTTTCAGGGATGGATGTGCAAATTCTAAAGCAAATATGCAATGATAAGTCGTAGAATAAGCCCATTTTCTGAGAAATACGTGAAATCCAACAGAATTAGTTCATCTACCACACTTTCTGTAACAAAACTGACATTTTCGTTATTGCGTACCTCGCGATTATATAGTGACTTGACTATGCCTGTAACACAGTGACTTAGGATTTAGTTATAAGCTTACAAATGAAGATGCAAATCCAAATGAAAAGTATACTATGATTGAGCACTCATGGGGGCCCAATAGCTGAGAATGCCGTGATAATCGAGTTATGACAAAAGCTTCCCCTAACAAAAACTATATTTTCGGCTGTTTTAACATTACGACTATGCCTGTAATACAGCGACTTAAGATTTATTTATAAACTTACAAATGAAGACGCAAATCCAAACAGACAAAAGTACACTATGATGAGACCTCATGTGGGCCCAATAGCTGAGAATGCCGTGGTAATCGAGTTATGACACAAGCTTCGCCTAACCGAAACTATATTTTCGGCTGTGCTAATACTAAGATGATGCACTGTGGGGAGCACATCCATTCTTTTTTTATAATCTTGCCAATCTCTTGCACATGACATGACTATTATGACTCTCATAATCACCTCGTATTGCTGGAAAGGTGGCCACGTTTGATCAATACCGTACAATTTTGAAACCCCTTAATGGATAACCCCATAGCAATATAATTTCTTACGGTATTAATGTGTGTGCTGTTATATGAGTGTATAAAAGAGTGTTTACGTTTATGATTGTTTTTTATGGAAATATTTCAGTAGATGTGGTGCGTACAAAACGACCTGCAAATCTCTTCTATATTCTCTGCGTCAATTTAAATTTTAATCCTGGTACAGTATTTTTTTTACTACTTTTCCAGTGCTCTATCGACCTTTATGCCATTTTTTAATTTTTTTTTATAGAGAGAAAGAGAAAGAAAAAGAGAGAGGGAGAGAGAAATTATATAGTTTTAATGCACGATTTCTAGTCATGAATTCGGTCATGAATTAAACTTGTTTGTTGATGTGTGAATGTGTATGTTTTTTATATTTCATTTCAACCCCTTTTTTAGCACATTTATTTGCCTCTTCTACACTTATGGTACACGTAAGTGTATTCGAGTGTTGAGGTTTTATTTCAGCGCAAAGGATTTTGTTTTAAATGTGTCACATGATTTCTTTTTAACTTCATACGACTGACATTAACATACTATGACATGCTATAACTTTGCCTTTTTTCCCTGCCTTTTTTTCAGCACATTTCTTTTGCTTTTTCTCTCCCCTTTTTTCAAAACCTACATAACAATTTAAGTGTATAATTTTAGCTTTGAAGTGTTAAAAAAACATAAAAAATTAAACAAATCATGCTCAAAAAAAAAAACGAAAAGAATTTTTTAATGTTATTTTATATGTTAAAATGCGGTTGAGTTAAAATTTGCTTTGAAATGCTCACATAATAGATAAAACTCTGCTGCTGCTATTTCTGTGTTTTTTTATTACATTTTGCATTTAGAAAACACCTTCACTTAAGCAACATCCTTTAATTCTGTATAATTTCCGTGCAAATGACAGACATACAAATAAAATGAAAGGAATTTAATGACAAACACACACAAAAACAATTAAAAATGAAAGAGAATCAAATTTCAAAGCGAAGGTTTTTTTTGACTGTTTACCACACTACATGTTGAATAATCACAAATTTTTGGCTAGACAGTAGAGGGTGTTTGTTCTATCTATTAAAAGCAATTTGTTTTGGAAGACCTGTTGTGGAAATCTATACATGTTATAGGGAAGATGACATGCGAAAGTAAGTTAAACAGTTTAAAACGAAAGAAAAGAGCAATAAGGTGTCACTGTGATGATACAAGCAAAGTGAAGATTTTTTCTTAAGGCCATGTTCGTGCCTTAAATCCTTAACCCTGGACAGTTACTCTTCATTTTTGTACATTAAGGTTACTCTTCGTTGAATCGACGAATACTTTAACCCTAATTGGTTGCTGTTCGTCGAAGCGACGAAGCTCATTTACTCTTTCTCATATAATTATTTTATGTTTTACCAAATTTCGCTCTTTTTATCAACAATGTTGAGCTTCGTCGATTCGACGAGCAGTAACCGTCCAGGGTCAATAAAGTTATTAAAACAATTATTTCATCTAAAATATACATTAAAAGATAATATTTCCGATGAAAGATTCAAAAATCCACGCTAACCTAACCTAACTAGCCTGGTAATCCTTGGAGCCAATCAATCTCGCAGAAAAAAATTCGGTTCTTTCAGTTTTTCGTTGTAGTCATCATAGCCTATTTAGTAGTGCGTTTCCTTACTAAAAGTGGACTCTACAGATCAAACCTCAGCTTGAGCATTTTGAACAACAAATTTTTTTTCTCCAGTCTGCTGAAAATTTTTGAGAACAAACTAATTGCCATGAAAAGTCTTCTCAAATCTGTCATTCGAAAACTTAAGTTTTTCGTTGTGGTCATTGTAGCCTATTAAACGTAGATCGAGCTTTGTATAAAAAATGATACATTTTAATTTTTGAGACGATATAACTTTAATTCAAGAAAAGTTAGATGCCTGATATTTTTATAATTCGTTAGTATCGCCATTATTTTAAACCAAATAAGAAAAAAAAATTTCAAACAGGGGTTACAAAATTCAAAAACTTTATAATTCTGGCCTATGTATTATTTTTGATACATACGACTTTCCTAGGGATTCTTTGGTATTGTCTTTGAAATTTTTTTAAATTTTCAAAAGATTTTGTGAAGTTTTATCGTAAATAATACAATATTTATGGTTTTTGAGAAAGAATTGAAAGTTAAGTGTTGGACGAAAGTGAAAAGGTTGAATTTTCTGTTCTTGATATTGATTGAAGCAGTCGTAGTTTAGTGTGTAGCGCATTACCTTATTAGACGTCAGACCAAGGTTCAAACATCAGGTTAGACATTTCCAATTTATAACGAAAGGTTGTAATGACCGATTGTATATTAATTATAAACGTAATATTCCTGCTGCTAAAGACTTTTAAGAAGAAGAGTCTTATGAACTGAAGAAAGTATTGGCAGCAACAAACATGACAACAGGATGTTTATCGCCAAAGATGGTACTACTTGGAGCAAAACAAACTGCCTTTAGTAGTTGGGATGAAAAAATATTACCAATTTTCACACAGATTGCTAGCAGCTGTTTCCTGAATTGTTGTAGAGTCTTTCTTACTGCTCTTCTCATATTTATCTCACGTGAGACATAAACATTAGAAAAATGTGTTTCGTCCCATGTTTTATTACAGATAACATTATTTTGGCCAACTACGTACGTATGAGATAACAGAATCATTCGCTTTGATAATGATATATTTACACCTATTACGCCTTTTCGAAAAATAAGCTGAAAGTCTTGCAACCTTTAATAATCATTCTTTAAGCCTTTTTTGAAATTCGAATGAAAAGGATTTTTTTTCTAAAAAAAAATATATTTATTTATTTATATTTTTGTTAGAAAATTTTAACCATTTTCATAACACTTTTATCACACAACTTGTAGTTTTATGTAAGATATAATACTGTATAAATAGTTTGGGGTTAGCTATCATACTTTCAAAGCAGCCCATATATCCTTTTTTAAGATTTTTAAAAATTTAATTTTTTGTTCGCCTAAAAGCTAAGAAAATTAAAAGAAATATATTTAAATAATGATGCTTATGTTTTTATGTTCCTTTTTGGTACATTTTCATCTCAATTTAAAGTTTTTTAGCAACAGAATTCAAAAACTTTTTAGTTTTATTGTGGAAAATGAAAATTACTTCCAGCGATTTTAATTGAAATTTGATACTTAGTGATGGAATACTTACAGTGATTGTTAGGGAAATTAATTTAAGGATATTTGTATAAATCAAGCTTCATAAAGAGATTTACGGAGTAATGCTTGCTAATGCTTTATGTTTTCTTTCCTTTTGTTTTGTTTTATTACCTTCTCAACTCATATTTAATTTTGTCGCTGTAGATTAGTAACTAATTGAAATTGATGGTCGTTATAAATTTCGGGGTCCATCGAAGTCGAATTGGCAGTTTTAGATTCAAGTACATGCTACGTGCGTAGCAACTACTTATAGCAGTATTTGGGGAAACCCGTATCCGGGAAACCAGAGAGGAATCAATGAGAGAGCATTGTTATTGACATAAACGATGTTCTATTGCAACAGGAAACTGTTTTTTACCTTACATGACGTTGACAACAAATATTTCTAACGAATCACAAGAATGGTTTGTACCATCAGGTTTCAGCCAGCCCTCAACTGAGAGTGTTACTGATGCGAGTGACAATAAACTGTCCTATCTAAGCAATTGGAAACTTATAAATCGCCACAAAGCAGGGTGCTAGACGTCAAATTATTACCATTTAGTAAGAAATAAAACCAAGCTAATATGAGTGCTTGATTTTTATGTAAAAAACCATGCCAATGTACATCATGACAAAAATTTTGGCGCAAATTTCATAAAAGTGATAATAAAATGTAATAATAGTAAACAAATAATTTTATTAAAATGAATTCAAATATTAAAATTGTGTTAACAAAATCTATCAATAATCGTGACAATTCCAATGTGCTACAAGTATGTATCAAAAGTGATACATAAGCTAGAATTATGAAGTTTTTTATGGCTCGATCTACGGTTAAGTAGTATATTTCCTTACTAGATGTAGACTCCACAGATTAAACTTTAAAAAATGTTTTTTTTGCGATCATCTCCCTGCAGTCTTCTGGAAATGTATAGTTTATGTGGCATTCAACCATCGAGATACTACTTTGTATACACAGCTTTTTCTTTTATTATTGATTCACTGTTTAATAATAAATGCCTAATTTACTATCGCTTGCTTCATGCTACTTATGCCGGTCTTTTTCAATTCTTTCCATCATTTTATTTACTTTCGATATTTCGCTTTAATTTTAGACTCTACAAGATAATTGCCTTCTAACAAAATAAAGCTTAAACTGTCTCGTTATCTCCTCTGTCACCCGTTTCCTCTTCTTTTCAATTTCATTGAACAAGATTTCTCAGCTAAGCTGGTGATTAATTGCTATGATAGATTCTAGGATGGTAAAATAGTCATCAATCGATAGAAAAACCAACGGCCTCTGTAAAAATATAAATGGTTGTAGTATTGGGTATATTGTTGAGGAACTGTGATCAAGAGCACAACTCTCTGACCATTATATGATGTTCGTCATTCTCTCTGAACGGTTTAAGAGGCTTGGTTAGGTTCAGTGCAGAAAAAGTAGAGTTTTTAAATGCATATGCACATGCCATGATGCTAATATTTTCCTCAATAATCAGATTCTACTCTGTATTTATTGAGTACATTGCCAAAACTACGCCAACTGTACTAATAACAACAACGTTTTATATTACCTTTGAAAATATTAATTTACTGGCGAATGTTTATCCATACCTTTGTCCTACGTTTGTTCCACCGATTTCAATATGAGAGAAATCATGCATAGGGTAGGTAGGTAAGTAGGTAGGTAGGTAGGCAGAAGTGATGATTTTGACACAGAATATAAAGACTGTCCAGGTCGGCAATAAATGTTCGAAAATATGAACTGAAAGCGCTAATAGATGAACATATGGGCGCCTTCAAATCCAGGAATAACCTTCAATTTCAAAATGTTTTCATATAGCAAATGCAAACGGCGAGAGCCGGAAGAGAAAGAAGTTGTTTGTAAAACAGATAGCCAACAAACGTTAGATGGATATGTATAAAACGAGCGTTGGTCGAAAAATTATAAAAAGAGTGTTTGTCCGCTTCGTAAGTGGTTGCTTTTGATTTGAAGCGGGTGCCCTGGTAGTCTAATGGGTAGTGTGCTAGACTATTAGCGTGAGGGTAATGGGTTCGATTCCCACCAGAGACTCTGGTCTGTGACACTACACCGATCTTATGATCAAGTTACTCCGCTCGTATATAATTAGAATATGTTGTATTGTAATTAGTACTCGTAAATAAATAAATAAATAGATTTGAAGCATTGGAAGCCAATATTCAGTTTTTCATTGACGATTTGTGACCACATTTATTGGAGAAAAATAATGAAAAAATGGACTCTTAGAATAGACCTCTTTTTAACTCATAGCCACGGCGGATAGTGCCGACAATCATATTTAATAAAACAGATTTCCAATTTCAAGATCACACACAAGGTCTCGTATGACTAGCCAAGAACAAACTGTGCCTACTTGGATATTTTAAAGCACTCTCTGTACAGCTCGGATCATTACATTTCCATTTGATTTGGAGTCTGTACTGTTCTGTTTATGTTAAAATTAATGAAAATATTAAAAGCGATGTTAAATTCGAATTGATTTAAATTTAAACTTATTTTTCTTATGTCTTCCAGCTGTCTGCATTGTTTATAAAATAGTGTAGAAGCCACTTTCATATTTTATTTTCTATTAATTGCTGACGCTATGCATTAGAAGAGAAAAAACAAACGTCGTATTTTACAATTCCACAAAGGCTATGAATTTCTTTTCTCGGCCTTTTCTTCTTTCATTATTGTATTCTTTTTTTTCCGGTCTCTCTGCAACATTCGCCGCAGTTTCAGGCCTTTGTAAAGTTATTCTTTTCATTGTTGTTTAGATTAACAACAACGTAGGGAACAGAAACAACAAAAAGAAAGAAAAAAAAAAGATTAAAAAAAGGAATATTATTTAAAAAAAAAAAATTTACGTAAACGTTAAGATGTATAGTTGCATGAGTTGGATTCTCAAACAATAAACCGTTTTCTAGTTAAGAATTATGATCCGCTCTAAACCTTTTCAATGCTGATTTTATTTCATGCTGCTTAACTTCTTTTGTAGTTTGATTTGCTTTTTATTCTGAGTTAAGGTTTAAAGGAAGAAAAAGGCAACTTTTTTAATGGAAATAAAAGTCCATATTTGAAGCATATTTAGCATAAAAAATATGCCTAAGGCAGTAAGGGACAAGGATGTGTTATTGAATTAAAGGAAGGATTTTAAAAATTATTGTAAACAGTAGCAATCTTTAATTAGAATCACCATAATTTATAATCCACTAAAGACCTCGGTTCAAACCCAAGGCCAGACGAAAATATGAAAAAATGTTTCTTTGCCTACTTCCGCTGAGCAGATTTCTGGCAAAAACTCTGAGAGTAAACAAAACTGCCATGAAAAGTTTCTCAAAAATAAATCTGTCGTTCGGAGGTCTTGCCACTTTACTTACTTACTTAATTGACCATTAATAACCGAATTAACGGATTTCGGTCTGCCGCAACAAATCCTTCCAGGCGCCTCTGCTCCTTGCGCGCCTACGCCAGTTGGTCACACCAATCGATGAAAAAGCTTCCTCGATTTGGTCTTTCCAACGGATACAAGGTCATCCTCTTCGCCGACTTCAGCAGATTCCCGCATCAAGTACACGTCTCGCCGGAGCATCCTCCTCCATTCGAAAGACATGGCCGAGCCAGTGCAGCCGCTGGATATTAATACGCTGCACAACGTCTATGTCGTTGAGGAGCTCATATAGCTCACTGTTGGATCGGATACGGAAATCATTGCCAACTCGCACATGACCGAAGATCTTACGTAGGACTTTTTTCTCGAACACTCTCAAGGCCGCTGCATCATCACTCAGGTCTTGCCACTCATGTATCAAATTAACACACACAACATAAGTGGTGTGATAAGCTAGGTTGTAATCCTGACTGAAGGAGTGTCATGACCAATTATGTATGTAAGTATGTATAATCTGTAATCTTAAAAGGCAAATGGATATCAACTACCTTCTTGGACTCCTTGTCTGCTTTAAAAAACTGGTGTTTTATATAATAAAGAAAACGACTAAAATTTTACTGTGAGTACTTTGCATATATATGTACATAATTGTTGATTGCAACCCTTCAGTCAGGTTAACAACATAGCTTATCACACCACTTATGTTGTGTGTGTTAATTTTATACATGAGGGACCTACTTTTTAAAGTCGACTCTGAACGACAGATTTTTGAGAGACATTTAATGACAATTTTATTTTACTCTCATAGTTTTTGCGAGAAATCTGCTGAAAGGAAGTAGCTGAAGAAATATTTCTTCATATTTCATTTTGTTGGACTTGGGGTTTGAACCGTGGTCTCACATCTAACAAGCCAACAGACTACTTTCTAAGCTACGGCGACTTTAATGCTTGAATACTTTCAGCATTGATGGTTTGTTGGTAGTATACCTACCAGAGATCAGCAATGAATCGCTTTTTCGCTACTCATAAGTACTCATGAAATTTTGAGTATGAGTGAGTCAACAGTATTGAACTCCAACTACTCTAATTCATTCGTACTCAGCACAACATTGATTTATAAGTACAAGTTGCAATGAGTATGAGTACAACGTTGACATCCAACTCATAACATTCGAAATATATTTGATCCATACGCCTACACATTCAGATTCATAAATTTAGAAAAATACTAATAATACTTATAAATGATTCGAGTGATTTGAATCATTCGTCAAAATTTTGCAGTCTTAGTTGTTGTTGCATTTACAAAAAAAAAAAAAAAGAAAAAGACAAAGACAACCAGCAAAGCTAACACACAACCTGCTAGTGAGTATTGCAGTGTTCGTACGCGAATCATACTTATTTTGTGATTTTTGTAAATGTTGAATAAAGGAGAGTTGAAATCAACAACATCATACATACATACATACATAATTGGTCATTACAACCCTTCAGTCAGGATTACGACCTAGTTTCTCACACCACTTATGTTGTGTGTGTTAATTTTATACATGAATGGCGGGACCTACAGTTTAATGTCGACTCCGAACTACAGATTTTTAAGAAACTTTTCATGGCAATTTTATTTACTCTCAGAGTTTTTGCCAGAAATCTGATGAGAGGAAGTCGCCGAAGAAATACTTTTCGTATTTTATTTTGATGTCTGGCCTGGGGCTCGAACCCTGGCTTTTCGTCTAATAAGCCAACAAACTACCTACTAGACCACGGCGACTGCATCAACAACATCATGCGTATTGTTAAGTATGAGTACAATGAGTACTTCAAACTTGAATATGAGTAGTATGAGTAAGACATTAAAATAAGTATGAATGCGTATAAGTATCAGAAATTATAAGTATGATTCGAATCTACTCATCGTTTTGAATACTCATTGCTGACCTCTGATACCCATATATGAATATAACGAGTAGGCTCACCTACTACCCTATTCATATTGCTTATTTTGTAGGCCAAAAAATTTACCTGTTTTTCCCATTTTAGCTTTCAATTACTTGCAATAAATTTTAATGCAAAATTTATAAAAAAATAAATAAAAAATAATTTCAATTAAATCCTAAATTGAAACAAAAACAAAAAATATAAAAATTAAAAATAAAACCAAATGCCCCTGAAGAAAATTTCCAACTTTTTAATTTAAACTTGTGATTATAAGGGGTTTCCAAGAATCACTTTTCTCTGCAAATATTTACATAAGTGTGCACAATTTTTTGCTTTTATTTTTTGTAAATATTTTCTAAAATTTCCATAAAAAAATTTCTTTAAAAATAAATTCGAAAAAAAACGAAACTTTTTAAAAACTCTACTTATGTAGGGGTTTTTACTATTTTTCCATATTTTTTCTACTTTCTTCTTCTTCTTAATTTTTATGTGAGTAAAACTTTATGCTGTTTCTTTGCCAAGTTTAGTTTCTCTTTTTTCTTTTCTCTTTTCTTCATACATTTTTATGTTGAGAAATTTTTCATTTTTAAAGGTTCCTTTTTTTCGTTTTTCTTTTAATATTTTGAGAGAACAGAGATGGAAAAGTTTTATCAATTTTTTTTCATACTGTATACATAATGTACTGTTATTGTTGTTGTTTTTGTTGCATACAATATAACTTATAACTGTGAAAAATTTATGTTACATTTTCATACACAGCTTTTCCTTTTTCTATCTTTTCCTTTCTTTCATTCATTTTTCTTTCCAATTGCAAGATCTTCTACTTCATGATGTACACTTTGGCCCTTTACTTCTCCCTGCTTTGAGTAGCTATTCTGTAGGAGATTTAAAAAAAGAAATCTCTATAGTTCTTTATTTTTTTTTTTTTTTTTGGTTTCTCTCCTGTTAATATTTGAAATAGTTTTCCTTCATGCTGTTGCAAATTGAAATGCGAAAAGTAGTTAAAAATTTTTGATGAAAAATAAAGAAAAAACGAAAAACGAAAAATTAAATTTAAATAAAAAAATCTAATTTTAAGAAAATAATAATTTAAAAATAATAACAACAAACAGTAAACAATGAGTGAAACAATAGAAGTTGAAAACAAAACATTGAAAGAATTATAATGCATTCGGAAAAGTAAAGTCTTGATTCAAAAGCTTTAAGAGAATTAAGAATGAAAAAATGATTAAAATTTGACAAAATGACAAATCTTTTCACACTTTCTTTTTATTTTGAGATTTGTTACTTTATTCCGATAATGTTTTCGTTAGGTAGGTAGGTAGTTAGAAGTGGCTGTCCCCTCGATGGAGTCATGAGCGGACACACTTAGGCCGCACACAGGGCCAATTGTAATACCACAGTTTCACATTCTCCCCTATTCCAGGAACCACTCGGAGCTTGCGATGAAGCGACTCAGACTGCCAATATCTATGCATTACAGTTTATCTACATCCTCCAAGTCACCTGGGTGACTAGGTGGCTCCTTCTCTTACGACCAAGTGCCGGGCATGTGCACAATAGGTGAAGAATAGTTTCATCCTCTTCCTCATCTCCACAGCTTCTGCAGAAACCATTCGCGAGGTGTCCAAGACCAATACGCCTCGCATGCGTTCCTACAATACAATGCTCCGTAATAACCCCGATAACAGCGCTGAGTCTGCTTCTTTGAACTTTAAGCAGAGTCGCCATGCGCCTCCTATCCAGCCTTGGCCAGATTTTTGCGCCGTTCTGCCCTTATCCGAATCTGCCGACCTACTGTTACAAGGTCCACGATTGCATTGTCAATTATAAGCCTGTAGGTATCCAAAGGGATCCCCAATGTAGAGAATTCATCAGAGAGTTCGATAGTCGTGCCCCTTCTGGCCAAATCATCCGCTCTGCAGTTGCCGGGAATATCTCTGTCTCGATACCCATGTGATACAGACATCATATCTGTCCGCCATCTCATTGAGACATCTGCGACAGTCGTACACCGTCTTGGAGTTTATTACACTAGAATCCAATGCTTTGATGGCCGCCTGGCTATCGGAAAGTATGGTGATTTTTCGCCTGTGAACATTTTTGTCCACAATAATTTTCACCGCAGTCTGAATTGCCGATACTTTCGCCTGAAAGACGCTGCAGTGATCTGTTAGCCTTGTAGTCTTGGATATTCCGATTGATTTCGAATATGTACCAATTCCAACGACTCTTTCCAATTTGGAGCCATCGGTGTAGATTTGTGCGGTATCCCCCGCGAGGTGTGCCTCACATTTCCTCCAGTCTTTATTTATTTCGTTATTTATATGGAAAATATCCAGTAACTGAATGCCTCCATAGTCTAGTAAGAAATGTGCAAAGCTGCGTATAAAATGATTATGACTGAGAGCCATTAGATTTTATTGAATTCTAGAATTTAAAAAAATAAAGGAAACGTCAACATTACCTAACAAAACTAACTGCAAATTATAAATCATCTTTCATCTTCACACTCTAATCCCTCCTTTGTCCCTTTTACAATCAACCTTTCCAATTCCAAGGCAATACATTGCATGAGTATGAGCCATTCTATATATACTCATGTATACTCAGGGAAATGAAAACTAGAGGCAAGCAGATGGAAAATTAAAACTTTTGGTAAGTAATTACAATCGAAAGAGATTTATGTCAATCCTGAAACTATCCAGGAGCCGTCTGAGATTAATAACCGGCCGTTTGACAGACTTAAGTAGACTAAATGAACACTTGAACAGAATGAACTTCTCTTCGGATATATAGATTGTATGAAAATGGATTAGTACATATACTTCCGACTTGTGCCGCGCTAATATCTTATCAGATAGAAAGACCTGCTGCGTGTTGAAAATGAGCATCATCCTAAAGCAAGAGCGAAGACACATTGTATGCGTACCTTGAATAGTTTGACGGTTGTACAATACATCATATGACGGCAGTACAACAGCAACACTACACGAATTTAATAGTAATTTGAAAAGTAAGAGAAAATACATCGTAAATCTTATGGAGCCATCAGTTACACCTACCCTGTGACACGTCCTTGGTCAATCAGTTAATCACACGGAGAGAGGGTGTTTATAACGGAACAGTGCAATTTGCAGGACATCCAGGCTTCTAAGACTGGGGAGGGAAACTTCTAAGACCATTATAGATTCTTTTGAGAAGGTATTATTGAAGTCATCGTAGTCTAGTAGGTAGTGTGTTGATGCCAGGCATCTCGAACAAAACGATAAATATTTCCATCGACTTTCTCTCAGCAGACTTCATTCAAAAACTCGGAAGGGAAATTAAATTCCCATGAGAAGTATCTGAACAAACATCTGTCGTTCGCAGTCGACTTTAAACTATAGGTCCCACCACTCATGTATAAAATTAACACACACAACATAAGTGGTGGAAGAAGCTAAGTCGTAACCCTGACTAAAGGATTGTAATGACCAATTATGTATGTATGTATTATTCCGTGAGGGTAAACACTAGTATCTAGGAGAGGGGTCATCCGGTCATCCATCTACCAAAGCGAGCAGATGTGAAAACTAAAGATTCTTAACTAAGGTTTCCTTAATACCGGTGAGGAGTATTTGTAACATTAAGAGTTTTTTCTTTAGCATTAATTGACTTGTAAGATGATTTTATTTCTTCCTTTTTTACTGTTTCAATCTTCCTATCTTTTGGATGTTTCTATAGCCTTCCTTTTCCTATTGCTTTGTTTGGCTTGGCTCACTTTTCTGAAAGATAATCAAAATAGATTGTTTCTTGTCTTCGGTTCGAATCACTTAATTTCTCTTTCTCATGTAATGTCCTCTCCTGGAAAAGGGAGATCCTACGATATGCGCCAACTACAGGGGTATAAGCCTTCTTAATATCGCATATAAGAGTTTTACGGGCGTATTGTGTGAACTGCAAGCCAACCATCGTCAAATCCTGGAAAAGACGTTGTGCAGCGTATTAACATCCAGCGGCCGCGCTGGCTCGACCATGTTGTTCGAATGGAGGATTAAAAATTATGTTTGTTTTAATTTTAAAAACTGGCAATGCAACAATTTTAAAATAAAAATAACGGTAATTTATTAATTTATATTTTATTTAATGCACAGTTACTTTTGACGCTCACTGTATACACGAAGCAGTGGCACAAGGAATTCTTTAGAGTAAACAATTGGCTTAGTTACGATAGGATTCTAGAGAATGAAAAGATTTAATGTAGGCCCATCTATGCTGTCTCATACGTATAAAAAGCAGGAACTGAAATACAAATCTTACAGAAGTTTTCTGGTTGATGAGACATTTATCCAAATATGCTGTTGATTGTATATTGATGATCCACAGTGCTCTGTACTCAAGTCTGTATAAGTTTTTTCTAAAGCCTTCAAATCGTATGCCCATTTTAAATATTTTTAAGCCTTCTTTGTACTTTTGTTCTAGTACTCGATATAATTTATAGCCTCTCTCCCATAGTAGGCCTAGAATCTTTAAAAAAAATGTATTATTCATACCAAATACTACAATTTCTTTCGAAAACATCTCGTAAAATATTTCCATTAAATAATTTCCATTCTTCATACAGAATTAAATGCAAACATTATGTTGAAATTAATTCATAATAATAAAAATTTTGAAACCCATAAAAATTTCGGGTTTTTTTTTGGCATATTATTAGTCCTGTTTTCTTATTCTTATTATTAAGCTTGTAAAATTTTATAACATTATTAAAAATTATTTTCTGAACAAAATGACAGCACAAAAGAAGGGTTCGCCTGGCAAATAAAACGCATTAAATAATCCCTTATTAAGGGGGCCTTTGTACGGCCAAGGATTTTAAAAAAACCATAAAATTTATATTTATTATGCACGTTCTTCACTCATACCACTTTATTTACAAATCCAAATATTCACAATGTCCTTATTTTAAATAAAATTTTCAAAGTTTTTCCAAAGAAAATTATTATTATTCTTATGAAAATAAATCAGTTTTTATTTCTGGGTCACTTTTACTAGATGCTTGAATAAACAAATCACGTACAGTTCAGTTCAGTTAAGTTCAGTTCAGCTCAGTTTGTTGAGTATTTTTATTTTCTATTTTTTTATTTTCTATTTTTTATCTTTTATTTATATTGTAATGCACACACACATTACATTACATTTGGATGCATTAAAAGCCCTGCTTTTTTATTTTTTGTTCCTATTTTTAATGCAGCTTATAATGGTTCTTGTGCAGTACACTGCACGTAGAACATGCCATACGGAACGGAAGGAAAGCCATAAAAATTTTTTGCTTTTTCTCTTCTTCTTTCATTTTCTAAATTTAAATTTAAATAACCAACTTCCTACCCTAAGCCATTTATGATTACAAGTAACCAATGAATAAATAGTATTCCATGGAAAAAAAATTTGCATAATTTTAGAGGATAATGGAAAGGATCGTTAAAAGGTCAAATTAAAAATAACATTAAAATGAAGAATGAAGGGAAGCAAGTAAAAGGTCTTACAAATTTATATTGTTACGAAAATGAAAAATCTAGGTACTGGTGTTTTGCTTTTACATCGCATAACATTAAAACAACACAATGCAGTAAACAAACCTGTTTACAAATTATCCTACTGCTTAATATAACAACAAATACCAGCATAAACAAAAAATCGTAAACAAGTAAACAAAAATATAACAACAAACGCTACAAGAATAGATGTAAACAACGATCTTTACATTTATAGAGATTTCGAGAAGGCGAAGTCATGAACATTCGCCATCTTGAACAATCATCATATATGTAAAAGGCAAGGCAAAGTAGGCGACTGAGTAAGTGAAGGTCAGTCAGTCTTGTGTGAAGACGCGGTGCGTTTGAAGGGAGTAATCGTGGTTTGAAGATCTCCGTTACAAAGAGCTGTCGAATAATTGTCTAGTAATTGTTATCGTTAACGCAAGGTATATAAACAGAGGAAAAATAAAGGAAAGCAATTGTTGTTGCTTGAACAGTGGCACACAGAATTTTGCGAATAATAACGAAATTTAATTAATACTAAACACAAATTTATTTTTATTTTATTTGCAATCTACGAGCTCATATTTTACAAAATTTTAAAAGGAGAAAACGTAAAAATATTAACTTTTATTCTTTAGTTGTCAGGCAAAAAGTGTGTAATTTATTAAAAGAAAACTTAATTCCTTTCGTTCCTTTAAGGCGCTTATGTTGATCATAAAACTTTCAATCACCATAACTGCACTTAAACGATATGCATTTGTACTGCAACTAAAATCCATTGCAATTAGTGTAATTCCAGAATTAGAATAAATCTTCTTAAGGTTTATAATAGGTAAGGATGTTAAGGAATTCATCACTTACAACCCTCTTAAAACTACTGGCGAACTGAATTGACTTTGATCTCCTTTATTACGAAACTATATTTTCTGTCCGTTTTTCCTTCGGTAGGTACACTTATAACCTTCAGCAGAGTAGATTGCAAAATACTAAACTATTATTGAAGTACAAAACCCTTTGGATGAAGGCGATTGGGAAAATGTTTTGACGTACCTCGTGGACTCGACTTCATGCAAATCTTTATGGGTTGGTGAAAACTATATGCAGCTGTGGTTATAGGAATCTTTACTATTTCAGGAGGTAAAGCTCATTACATATTGTTTTCGGATCATTGAAGCGTCTTTCAGGTGAAAATCTCAACAGCTCAGGCAGCGCTGAGACCTATCTTTGAAGTCGCCGTAGTCTAGTAGGTAGTGTGTTGGTTTATTAAACGTGAGGCCACGGTTCAAACCCCAGGTCAATCATCTCCAAGAAAACGAAATATGAAAAAAATATTTCTTCGGCACCTTCCTCTGGGCAGATTTCTGCCAAAAATATATAATATTAATAAAAATTACCATGAGAAAGTTTCTCAAAAATCAGCCGTTCAAAATCGACTTTAATCTATAGGTCGTGCCAGTAATGTATAAAATTACATGCAAGGGTGAAGGGTTATAATGGCCACTGAGAAAGGTATTACCATGACAGCCACGTATGCATTAGCCAGATATGGCAACCAACAAATTTTCAGATGAATTCTTTACATTGGTAATCCAGTAAAACACTCGTACATATATGCGTTAAAGTCACGTAGATTACTTCGAAAACGGGCAAGATAACGTGCAGTAAATCTATGCCAAGACTTAATGAGAATACACCGAAAATCTGCTCAAACTTTGAACGAATACGCTTAGCATTTTTTGAGAGTTCTTACTCAACATTGCACTCTGGGTACTTTTAGTCAAGACGCATTAGGATTGAATATAAATCCAATGATTTCTGTAGGACCTATAGAGAAAATTGCTTCCATACTATGCAGATGACTTCACTGTTCGATAAGTAATGGACATTGGAGTCTTATCATACAAACAAACATAATTAATAGGTCATTAAAACTCTTTATTCAGGATTACACCCAAGCTGCTCACGCCACTTATGTTGTGTTTGTTAATTTTGTGTATAAGTATCGGGACCTACAGTTTAAAATTCGACTCGGAACGACAGATTTTCATGGCAATTTTATATACTCTCAGAGTTTTTGCCAGAAATCTGCTGGAAAATGTTCATTGTGCAATAACAGGGGGCCTTAAGTGGCCCGCCCTTTTATTATTATCGATAGTCTACAGATACGATTGGAAAATGATGTCGCTTACAATATTTTTAAGAAATTAAATAACGAAGGCATTCTAAAGGAGTCGAAATGGTTGGAAAAAATTCAACTTGTTTTTAACTTCTTTTCATTTTCCATTGTTGTTTAAGCTGAAGACTATTATTGCGCAAAAACTTGGACATCTAATCAGCACAGTTAATTATTGAAACACGAACTTTTTCTTTCTGATACTAGGTACGTAGGTTGCAGAAGAGCAGACCAACCAATAATATCAGGCCTATCGACATACATCTAAGCCATCATGTAGGCTAGTTGTGCGCTCACCATTGGCAATATAATCTTACCTTCTATAGGAAGTCTTCTTCCAGTCCATTAGTATAAGGTGAGTTAATTCTGATATCATCCCTGAAATCCTAAATTTTATTTATCAAAATATTTACATCTTACACCATTCCGGTAAAATTTTAAAAGTACTTGAAAAAATGTGCATTTTTTAGTAGAATTTTTAAATTTTTTGTAAAATATTCTTTCATTTTTAATTCCTTGAATACCCAAAAACATAATTTATTAGAAAGTTATGTATTTTCTAAAGCAATAATTCTTCAAATTTCTTTCTTAGTTTATTTTTTTTGCCATTTTGTTTGACATTTTTATAGTAATTAACTTTTATAAGAAGCACAACAAAAATAATAACAAAAACTCTGAGAAAAAAAAAACAACAAAAACGAAAATAAATTGCAAAATAATAAACTTTTTTCAGCAATAACCCTGACGAACTATACAGCAAAATAATGGATGTGTGCTGTGAATAATAAAAAAAAACTAGAAAATAAACAAAATTTAGCAACTAAAGCAAGGATAAACAAAAAAAAAAATAAATGCAAATTAGAATAACGAAAATTTAAAAGGCATTTAAACTAAATGAACTCGCAACAAGTAAAGCCTTAAAATACCGTTCCCTGCTTACATACGTATATAATTGGTCAATGCAACCCTTCAGTTAGGATTACGATCTAGTTTCTCACACTACTTACGTATTAATTTTATGTTAATTATGTGTTAATTTTAGACATGAGTGGGGGATCTACAGTTTAAATTCGACTCCGAACGGCAGATTTTTGAGAACCTTTTCATGGCAGCTTTATTTACTCTCAGAGTTTTGCCAGAAATCTGCTGAGAGGAAGTCGCCGAAGAAATATTTTTTCATATTTTTGTTTTGATGTCTGACCGGGGATATGAACCGTGGCTTCGCGTCTAATAATCCAACACACTACCTACTAGACTACGGAGACTACTTTTGCAAATATATATTCCTTAAATATATGAATTCTCGTCTTTTAAGACCAAGATTAAATCGAGCCACATTTAATAACGTTTTTCATCAAACAAAACAAATAGTAGTCCAAAATGTGTAGGCTATACGGCGGGAGACATAAGACTTCCCATCCACTGCTTTGGAAGTAGTAGTTTTTCTGCTCCTTGTATAATCCTGCCATGAGGAAACAATTAAAGACTTCCAGAGGTGCAAGTTAATATGTAAGATTGCGAATATACGTGCTAAGGCCTTGGACTACCTACATACCCATATATTTTAACATCGCGAAGAATTTCTTGGGTGTGGATTGTTACAGATATGCAAGGAAATTAAGTAGTATAAATTGTTAGATTCCGTATTTGGACGTTTTTAAGCCTATACGCACTTTAAAGAAATTAATTGTTGTCTGTACCGGTCTCCTGTAGTAGTCCTACCCAGTTTTAGCAACTCATAATGGCTCACACCTTTCTAGACCAAAACAAAAGTGAGTAATACCTTGACGAAATGGATATTCTGCACTTCACATGTGATTTCTTGCGCTTAAGATTGTGATACTGAATCTATTTGTTGTTGCCAGTGATAATCCTACAGTTTAAAGTCGTGTTCGAATTTTTTGAGAAACTTTTCCATGGCAATATTATTAACCCTCAGAGTTTTTGCCCCAAATCTGCTGAGAGAAATTCGCCGAAGAACTATTTCTTTTCATATTTTCATTCGCTGGATATGTCTGACCTGGTATTTGAACCGTGGCGCTATATCTAGTAACTCAACTGACTGCCTACTAGACTGTGACGACTCTGTAGTTAGTTGCCTTCGTATATCGGCGTCAAGGTAAAGCTTGCTAATCCTTGTCAAAATAGAAGATATAGTCACTTAACTCATGCTATACTACAACAATTCTATTCATCAATTTTAAAGTTATCACTCGAATCGAAGTTATACAATATGTGATACAGATTATTAAAGTCATGTATTGTAGAAAATATTACAAATATCAGCTCAAATAAACTATAGCACCATGACCTACAGCACAGTAGGGTATATGGTAACTTAAAACACATACAAACACATACATTCATAGATAAAAAAACACAAGTAATGAAGTAAAATATTTTATTTGGCATTTGGCCAAAATAAAGCCTTGAAAGCCCGCTTATATACCTACACATACAAACACACAATATTTACTTACTCTATGTATGCGTGTAATATATAAAATAAAAATTTTTATATATGAAATATAATAACAAAACAAACACACTAGCACACACATATAGATTTTCATTTGGCTAAGTGTGCATAAATAAAGTGTCCATATAGATTTACTGAATTTCGTGTAAGTGTGAGTATTTTGTCTATGTACTAAGCTCAAACATTGGTTTAAGCATTGGAAAAATATCCTTCTAAGTCTATGTATGCATGTATGTTGGTATGTATAGTCTATGTCGAATATATAAAAATATAGTTTAGTAGGAGGACAAAAAAATAAAAGAACAGTAACATCAGCAGCAACAACAATATATGTATACATACATATAAGTGTTATCTAAGCCACCACAAAAAGGAAAAAGTCGAACTAAATGTAAAGAGAGAGAGAGAGAAAGAGAGGAGCGAGCAAGACACAAACTACTACAATAAAGAGAACTAAAAAAAATCGCTGTTTAAATACTTTGCACGGTGGACTTAAGACCAACATTATTATTTTCTTTTTTTCTGCAAAACATGGTTCAAACAAATGCTAAGGTTTGGAACCCGGGTAATGATGTTAATGTATTGGGTGATTTTTTAAGAGCTATAGGAAAAAATTTTCAAAAAAAAACACATAAAATTCAGAAAAATTCATGAAATCTTTATTTGAATCGATAGTACGGTCCATATAATGTAATGTTTGAAGATTATTTCATGCAAATGTTGACCGCGACTGCGCCTCAAATGGTCCATCCGCTTAGACCAATTTTAGCATACTCTTTCCAACATTTCGGCCGGTATCTCACGAATAAATGCTTCAATGTTGTCTTCCAATGCGTCAATTGAAGCGGTCTTGTCTTTATAGACATGAGCTTTAACATAGTCCCACGAAAAATAGTCTAAAGGCGTTAAATCGCACGATCTAGCCGGCCAATTGACCGGTCCCGAACGCGCCTTTCAGTAAGTCCATTATTACGCGTACTGTGTGGCATGTGGCACCGTCTTGTTGAAACCACATGTCATGCAAGTCAAGCTCTTGCATTTTGGGCAAAAAAAAATTAGTCGCAATAGCCCGAATAGCCGCTTCGGTGGGTCGATTAAACTGACCATAAAATGGAAGAAGCACGCGATGAACTTTCTTCAAAGAGCACGCATTTTGATAATAAAATTCAATGTTTTGCAAGCGCTGTAAATTATAGACCAAACTGAAGATGTTTGACAGTGACACAAAACACGAAATGTGCGTGAGCTGTTTAAACCCGTGTTGCCAAAAAGATAATAGCTAAAAAATCTTAGAAAGTGTCTGCAGGTAACATTTAATGATAAATCAAAATGCTAAAGTACAAGCCCAATGAAGCTGGAGAATCTATATTTCGAAAGTTGTATGAACATGAACTGTATGATTGGAATGGTTTGCGTCTTTAATAACTTAAATTGCAAGCAATTTTTTTCGTTTTGGTTTCGCAAATGTCGTATACAGCTATTAAGATTACTTTCAATACGTACATACATAATTGGTTATTACAACCTTTCAGTCAGAATTACGACCTAGTTTCTTCTCAGATATTTTGCTAGAAGTCACCGCAGAAATATTTTTTCATATTTACGTCTTGATGTCTGACCTGGGGTTTGAATAGAAACCTTACGTCTATTAAGCCAACACAATACCTACTAGGCTACGGCGACTACAAAAATACGCTCATATCAGAAGTGGAGACAAAGCCCTTACAGATTTGCGAAAAAATTGCGAAAACTATTGCTTCATGCAATTTGTCAACGTTACAGGCTGTTAACTCATATCAGTCATGCTCTGTGCATTAATTTTATACATGAGTAAAGGTCCCGATTTATAGTTTAATGTCGAATATGATAGACAGATTTAAGCAGCGCTTTCATAGCCAACAGTTTACTTTCAAAGCCTTTTTCTCGCCTCTGGGATAGCTGAAAGAAATATTTTTTTTTCATATTTTTTTCAATGTGTCTGAGCTGTGGTTGGCAATTACATACATACATACATAATTGGTCATTACAACCCTTCAGTCAAGATTAAGACCTAGTTTCTCTTATTGTGTGTGTTAATTGTATACATGAGTGGTAGGACCTACAGTTTAAAGTCGACTCCGAACGACAGATTTTTGAGAAACTCAGAGTTTTTGCCAGAAAAGTGAGAGGAAGTCGCCGAAGAAAAACTTTTTTTGTATTTTGTTTTGATGGCTGGGCTTGGTCTCGAACCCTGGCTTTACGTCTAATAAGCCAACACACTACCTACTAGACCACGGACCATGGAGGTTGGCAATTACTCTCTAGAATTTGATGATCACCGTATGAATTGAATTGAAAAAACGTTGAAAGGTATTTGTGTTTATACAAAATTGTGCTTTAATGCCGTGAGAAAGGACTATATTTCTATTAAATTATTCTTATTCATGATCAAGTAATTATATGTGCAGCTGCAGTAGCATAGCCGCTAAAGCCCATTAACCTTGGCGTCAAAGTAATGCTCTGTGTTTTATCGGTCGAAATGAGGCTTGAACGCTGTGAAAAAGAATTACATGTGCAGCTTGACTAATCCACAAAATCGACGCAAAAGTTGATTAACCATGGTGTCAAAATAATTTCTCTGTTCTTCGTCAGGCGTTGAACATTCTCTTCGATGCTTCTAAACTCAGCTCAAATGATGGGAAAGAGCTGTACAATTGTTTCTATTGAAGTGATTATTAATCAAAAAGAGCAGCAGAACTCAAGCCAAACAATCACAGAAAATCTACAGTAACAAAATTCATTCCTACGAAACAAGAATCATTCAAAAAACGGCCGATATATGTAACCAGCTATACCCGGCGTAATCCTCCTTGTAGCAAGAAGAGTAGTTCAAAAATACTTTCAAGTTGTATGGAAGATTGACCACAATCCACTTCTTGCTCCGTCCAACTACTTTTTATTTCGATCGATACGGAATGGTCATATTTGAAAACAGAATATCCCTGCTGTCCATACATTTAAAGTATTTTTATAGGCAGCGTATGCCCTAATGTCCGTTGAAGTATTTTCCTTTCAATTCCACTGTGCATAAGTATGCATTTGTATGAAAATGTTCTCTACAATGTCTGTGTAATTTAGTTAGTGTATATATGTATGTATGTGAGAGTAACACAAAACGGTTTTTCTTTCTTATTTTTTAATTTTATTTTGTTTTTTTATTATTTAAGGATAACAACTAAAGGAGACGCCAGCATATTTTTTAAATATTCCAATTTTTTTGCTTAAATTTTTTCATTTGCATTCAAGAATTTTTCTTTGAGTCCTTTAAAGTATAAACTTTAGGAATTGTATGTCTATAAAACTTCTCCCAGTAAATCTATTAAATATCGAAGAACATTTGCAACAGTTGAAAATAATTTAAAAAAGGAATTATTTTCTGTTAAAAATCTTTAAAAATATGAACGTAAATCGATGGGTAAACCATGAAATGGATGACAAATGAACTCAAAAAATACAGTTAAGTTTGCAATTTTCTCATGACTGGTATAATTTTAGTTTTGTTTTGCAAATTTTCAGTACCAGGGTATAAAAATGTTGTGTTCATTACTAATAAACCAGTAACAACAGCATAAACACCACTTCTAAAGCTTGTCCATTATTGTAATCGTCCGATCACAACTCTTGCTTTGTTGAGTCTGCCGTTTGTGCTTGTTAATGTTATTTATTGTCACTATAGGGCCTATATGGAAGTCGCCGTGTGATACGTTATGAAAAACTTATGAATACTTATGGATATTTATCTTAAAAGATCTATTCAATATCTTGGTTGAAAAAAAAAGATACGATGAGAGCAGCTGATGCTTCTTTAATGCGTTGGCAGCACATTTGAGTATCCCACAGGGGTGTCAGCATCTACAAGTCAAGAAACCTATTGAGTGCAGTCATTGTCGGACAAAAGTGATTATTTGTCAGCATAACGAGTTTCAGTTACAAGACTCCCAGTGCTCTCCAGAATTTGAGGCTTGTCCCTGACGACTTCTTTGTAAATTCTAAGGTGGATTGTGTCAAAACTATAGAACTGGCTTTTCTGGCTTCTGAACCTGCAGAATCTTCAGGATCGAAGAGTATGACGGGAGATATGTTCATCACTTAAACGTGTCCAATTTTCATGCATTACGGTCGGCAAACTTTTAAAGAAATTAATGAATGAAAGTAATGAATGCGTTACAAATGTAGTCAGGCCTCTGTGGAAAATATCGTTTCAATTGAAGAAAGTATTGTGAATCACCACAATATATAGCGATCCTATGACATTCTTTGTAATTGAAACTATCGTACGATTCATAATGGCTGACCATTCACATCGCCGTAGATATGGTGATTGGATGCTAGACCACACCGAAGTCGCCGTGGTCTAGTAGGTAGGGTGTTGGCTTATTAGACGTGAGGCCTCGGTTCAAACCCCAGGTCAGGCATCTCCAACTAAACGAAATATGAACAAATTTTTCTTTGGTGACTTTCTCTCAGCAGATTTCTGGCAAAAACTCTGAGAGTAAATAAAATTGCCAAGAAAAGTTTCTCAAAACTCTGTCGTTCGGAGTCGACATTAAACTGCACACAACGTAAGTGATGTGAGAAACTGTGTTGTAATCCAGACTAAAGGGTTGTAATAACTCTGTCTATGTATGTATAGGGCCTATGTAATAAAAATTGTCTACGTGTTCGACTGAGGTGACCTTGAAGTTCTTTTGCGACACATCGAACGCAGTCTTCTTCCTCTCATCTTCAGGAAGAATTCTTCCGACCATATTGAGCATGAAGTATATTGAACCATCGACTCCCAAACACAATATTAACCCTGTACGGTTACTCTTCATTTTTGTACATTAAGACTACTCTTCATTTTTGTACATTAAGACTACTCTTCGTTGAATCGACGAACACTTTAACCTTAATTGGGTACTGTTCGTCGAATCGACGAAGCTCATTTACTCTTTATCATATAATTCTTTTATGTTTGACCAAATTTGGATCTTTTTATCAACAATGTTGGTTGATAATGAAAGCTTGTAGTGAGTAAACTTCCCTGGCCACCCATTTATTTAATCCTGGGTGGTCATTTTTGTATAGTAAGTTCGTTGAATCGTCGAACAAAAAAATTTTTTTTCGTCTACTGACTGCAAGCTTTTATTATCAACTAACGTTGTTGAAAAAATGAGCGAAATTTAGAAGAGCTATATGATAAAGAGTAAAAGAGCTTCGTCCATTCGACGAACAGTAACCGTCCAGGGTTAATTTCCTCCTCAATGGATTTGAACTTCTAATATTTGTAAATATCCCCGTCAGTGCTCCCAAAGCCACCAATGCTTTGTTTGTGATTAATTTTTCCAGTAACTCGATCAATCAATGCTCTTTGATTCTATTTTAGTGCTTACAAGAGCTACATTCATCTTTTCCCATACTTTCCGGTCAGTTATCAAGACGACTGCCACTGTCTTGGATACTGAGACTATGGTAATATCATCTGCAAAACTTACGAAGTACATAATAGTCCACTACATACTGCTTCTTTACATTATCTGTCAAATATATTACTCTCCGGTTACGAAAACATAATCCTTTATGATTTTCGTTAATGTGGCGATTTGTACAATGGGTCAATTCGACCTCCGGGTACTGTCTTTATTGACAAGTACACGTCCTCTAGCCTAATGTGGCGATGCTGAAAACAGTTTTCGTAGTCTGTCTCTAGTTCCTACAATTAATGGCGTTCGTAAATGCAAGTGCCACCACCGAGCAGTATTCCTTGTTAACCAGAAGATAATTAGAATTTTACGCAGGCATTTGTTGATCAAAACATGCAATCTTTTTGCGGGATGTGGTTCCATTTTCTATATTACATATTCACAAAGCGGGTTAATTTTGCCATAGAATAGTGGACTGGATTTAGCTTTTAACCAAGTTTTAACCACATTAACATAATATTATATTACCATTAAAATTCATTAAGATGACAGGAAATTGTGTCGAATTATTCGTTGACCCTGGGTACAAGGTTCTTAGATCCCAAGTTTCATAAATATTTTCCAACTTTTTAACCAAAAATATAACTTAATTTAAGGTGTATACGGTATTGCTATTGACAACATTCGAAATACTATTCCAGTATATTCAACTCCTTTTTCCTTATTGTCCTATTTTATGTTTCTCTGTCGATTCTTTGAACTACAACAGCTGGTCTGGGAGTAATAGGATTCTTACACATAAACTATATCGACCACTTTTGGAAAAAAATTCTGTCTCTCTAATTCTGTCTATGTATGTATGTATGAATGGCATTATTCTCAGGGTATTGATATTACCCGTATATTGTATGTGGTAAGGTTCATACATACATACATATAATTCATATGGATTTTTTCCTCTTTTTTTGTGTAATATTTTTCTATTGGCATTTAAATAGTTTCTTACTATCTATTGCTAGTACTGTTGGTATATTTTTATAACTTATTGATTTTCCTTTATCGTTCTCTTTTTTATATCCTTTAACGAAACGTTGGTCCTTTTTCCGCCTTTCCATTATTACACCAGTTTGCTTAAAACATAAAACCCTGGTAACACTATTGTGAGTGTAATGTGGCAGTAAAAGAAGAGAGAAAAAGTAGAAAAAAAAATTGGAACAGAGGGTATAACTATGGAATATGAAATAAAACCTACAAGGATATTATAAAGTCGTGATTATATATGAGAGCCATTAAATGCAAACAACAAATGAGGGAAAGAAAAACTTTGCTGGCAAAGAGAGAAAAAAAAACTCTGATTATTATTGTTATTTTTCCTTCCAGCTATGCTTTTGAGGTCATATTGAACAGAAAACCTAACAGCGAAGGGAGTGAAGCAAAGAAAAAAAAGGTAATTTGTCTCAAACGGATATAAACAGTTTGTGCTTCATTAAATGCCAGACAAATAACCTCCAAAAAAATATAAAAATTTCTATAAAAAAAACGGGGTAAAACTAAGTGAGAAAAACTAATAACAAACAATTGTTAACGAAAAACTACGACTGCAGAAAGCCTTCATATAATAGCCATGAAATGAAAGATACAAAAAAACTTTTCTGGCACCAACACTTTGTTATGGAGGATAACAAGTTATTTTCTCCCATTTTTTTCGTCGTCGTTTATTTGTTGAAAATGTTGCATAAAAAAGCAAAAAAAATTGTTTTCTTCATATTTTATGTCAAAGTTGGTTGGTAAACATTTGAAAGAACTTTAATTGGACTCAATTACTGGGTGTCTGATTAAAATCGCAATTCAAAGGGAGAAAAAAAGCAGGAAATATTTTTGTAAGAATTCCTCACAATGCATTTTTGAATTATAGTTTCAATTTATTTGCAAGTAGACTTTATTCTATGAAAAAGAATTTACAACAAGTAAAAAGTATTTTAGAATATGTATTTGCCACATTTCCCTCAAGTCCTTGTTGAGCCCTTTGCAGAATTGATGAAAACAGGTATTAAATGTGCAACGATTAGCGAAACTTTAGTCCTTGTAACACCCATAGAGACCAGACCTTACAGGAAATACTGCATTACAGTCATACCATCAAACTGCACTTGCCTCAAGTAATTTATTCAATTTGTTGATGTAGCATGGACCTTATTGAAAGAATTGAAAATTGGAACCACAACCATACCATGTCGCTTGCTTTAGAAGTACACAAGGCCTTTGCAAAACCATTAAAATAGTCAAATATCATGAACCCGCTGGTGAACGAGGATATTATTTATTATTCCTTTGTATTTCCTGCCCAATTTGAATTCGACACATTTATGGATGGCATGAGGTCGCCGTAGTCTAGTAGTTAGTGTGCTGGCAGTGAAGCCATGGTTCAAACCACAGGTCAGACATCTAAAACAAAATGAAAATAATATTTCTTCCGCAAATTCCTCTCATCTGATTTCTGGCAAAACTGTCAGAGTAAATAAAATTGCCGTTTGGAGTCGACTCTAAACTGTAGGTCCCGCAACTCATACATAAATTGTAAATAAAAGTGGCATGTAAAAAAATCTGTCGTTCGGAGATGACTTTAAATGTCGGTCCCAACACTCTCGCATAAAATTAATACACGCTACATAGATATTGTGAGAAACTAGGTCGTAATCCTGACTTAGGGTTGTAAAGAACAATTATGTCATGTATGTATAGGCTTCCGCTCAAAAAATATCCTCGAGTTCGCCCAATGAGAGCGATATATATAACTTTCTGACAAAATAGATACCACAGAACTGCTCATTTCACTTTTATTGCTTAGTCTAGTTGGGAGCTGTTAGCTCCTACTCGATTTGTCAGATTCTATTATCTCTTCTTTAACCTTGTGTCAGACGAGTTTTATGTTACCATAATTCATATCTCCAATCCTCATATAAACTTGAAACTCCACTGTCGTACGTTTATACCAACACATGGTAGTCTCTGTAACTTACGCATGTCCATCTCCACACCTCCATTAAATCACTTCTTCCTGCTTAAGCAATGACCCCATATTTTACAATTGACCATCATAATAAACATCCAGGGATTGACCCCCAAGAATTTTCTGTAAGCCTTAGCTTTCCTTGAAATGCTTTTTCATGTGCCTTGTTTAACTATAAGAATAGTTTGAAATTAGATTTGTTGCCAAGAACATGTCAAACAGATTAGTATTTAAATTGCGTTTACTCACATAACTTTAGCACTAAGTAGTGATGCCAATACATTCTTAGCTAATTGGTGATTGCAATCCTTTGATCAGGATTACAACCTTTTGTTGTGTGTGTTAATTTCAGACATGAGTGGAAACACCTACACTTTAAAGTCCGATTCCGAACAACAGATTTTTGAGAAACTTTTTTATGGCAATTTTATTTACTCTCAGAGTTTTTGCCAGAAAACTCCTCTCATTTTTTCAAATTTCGTTTTGCTGGAAATTGTCTGACCAGGGGTTTGAACTCAGGCCTCATGTGTAATAAGCCTACACACTACCTACTTGACTACGGCGAAATTGTTTAAAATTAGATTTGATACCAAGAATATGTGAAACAGATTAGTTGCACAGTAACAGGCCTGATAAATGCCAAACTTTTAAAAGGCGTTTAAGAGAGGCAGCTTGAAGAATTGTCAAATAACTTTAACTCTAAATAGTGATGCCAACAGTAACTTGTAAAAACTTTATAATTGTCCACAGGGAATAGAAATTCTGCTTTAAAGACAGAATAACATCGCTGTGGTATTTAGCTATGATGTTAAGTAAAACCCTCAATTGCAAAAAATAAATGTTTTCTAGAATTCCTTTTTTAATATATTTCATATTACAGTTGAAAGAATTGCTATTCACTTTAAACTTAAAGCCTCTCTTTAACTTTCATCCACAATTCTTACCACTCACAAAGCCTTTAATATTTTCTCTTATGTTCCAAAGAATATAAAATATGTACCACACAATAACAAACTCTTAAAAGATCTCTAATACAATGCGATTACAGTGTATAACAATTTTAAATACACCACTTAACTCTTATACAAGATCTCTTAATGCGGGGCAAAATGTATTCACCTTTTGCTTGAAAACTTCAAAACAACGCTCAATAAACAACAGCACCAACGATGGCAGCGGTAATAAGAATACAATGCATATAATAGTAACAACAGCAACAACAACGACAACAACAACAATGACAAAAACAACTTAAAATGTTTAAACATAAAAAATATGAAAAAAGAGTAAAATAACAGCAAAATATTCTGTATTAAGTATGATTATTTACATTTAAAAGTGTGTGTGTTTGTGTGTGTGTGTATATAGACGTGTGTATATTCATAACAAATACCCAGAGCGTAACAGGAGAATTCAAAAAAAGAAGAACAAGAAGAAATAAAGAAACATAAACTACATTTTGACCTGGTCCAGCATTATCCAGTTTCATATTAAAAACATGCCACCGCTTACAAGCATGCTTATACACAAGCATACCCATATACTACGATGATATTTATAAGCATACAATTGAAATTTTTGTTTTGTTTTTTCTCTTCCCCTCTCTTTCTCTCTCTCTCTCGCTGTCTCTCTTTCTCTCTCTGTCATTTCTTGTTGTTGCTTTTGACCTTCTCATTCTTTACAAATAAAATAAAAAAAATACATAAAAATACGATTAGTTTGTAGTACGTACTAAAGAGTAAATATACTACGTATAGTACATGAGAGAGAGAACACTGTGTAGTAAAATGTAAAAATCCAACAACAACAACAACAACAACAATGCCTAAGAATTATAGTTTTGTTTTCGTTACACTGTTTATCAAAAAAAAAAAAAAAAAAAAAAAAATAAAAAAAAAATGGAAAAAAAACTGTAAAGAAGCCTAAAAGTTAAACAACAATATACTCTAAAGTATTGTATATCCATACCAATATATACATACAATATAATAAACTTTATAGTCTGTATGCTATTGAATTGTATACTCAACTACTACATGTACAAGTATTTCTTGAATGTGTTTGTGTGAGTGTATTTATAATAAAAAATTTTTGTTTATAAACAATAATGATGCTCGTTAGCTTTAAGCGGCGACAGCGTCAATCAATTGTGTTTACACAGTTGTAGGCAAAATAATAGCAAAGCTATGTACTGTAAAATTTATATTGAGTGTATAACTTAAAATTATTTGGGTTTCTTACTTTAATTGTGAGATGTTAGCACAAATTTATTCTTCCTCCTAACATAAGGAAACTGAGCAACAGGAACTTCTAAAGTTTTGAGGATAAGAATGCATCCATCAAATTTAAGAAACATTGGTTTGAAGCTTAGCGTACAATATGTAGGCTATAAGGAGGACAAAGTAAAACTTTCTAAACGTACGTATCTTCATGCATAAATTGCTTTCTATTGTGGTCTCTGTAGTCTAGTAGGTAGTGTGTAGGTTTATTAGACGTGAGGCTATGGTTACAACCACAGGTCAAACATCTCCAACAAAAAAAAATATGTAAAAGATTTCTTGCAAAAACTCTGAGAGTAAATGAAACTGCAATGAAACGATTCTCTAACATCTGTCGTTCAAAGTCGATTTTAAACTGTAGGTCCCGACACTCATCTATAAAATGGACACACACAACATAAGCTCGTAATCCTCTTTAAAGGACTGTAATGATCAATTATGTATGTATGTGGTAATTTTATCAACGCATGGAGGTAGAATAGACTCTAAACGACAGGTTTTTTTCATGGCAATTTGTAGCTTTTAAAATGTCTGCAAGAAAACGTCAGGGTCTGAGCTGTCAAAAGCACTCGAAAAAATTCGGTTTTAAATTTAAAACGGATTTTAAAAAATAAAATATGTGCTGTTTTACTCCTTTCTCTGAAATGCGTGAGTTGTCTAAAATAAAAACTAAATACCTCTGCGGAAATCAAATTTACACCATCAAGTCAATTCTTCAGAGATCACAGTAAATTATCTGCAGTTCTAGTTCTGGCAGATTCTGCTGGATTATCACAAATGCGGGCGGTCTGTGTCGTCATAAGGGAGAAATTTAATTCCAATATTTGCTTCAATCACAATTCCCTAAAAATATTGAATTTAGTATCTCTTTTAGAAGGTCGGCATGTGCTTTCATAAAGGAAAATTACCGCGCTATGTCTGATATTATACTTCAAGAACATTTTGGCCAATTCTCGGTTCAGGAGAATAACAAAAACCGGTCGACGTGGGTTATCCTAAAGGAATATTACAGCTTTATGTCTTATCATATATTTATTTGGGACGTTTTTCAAGTGAATTTATTGTGTATGGTATGGGTGACCTATAATCGGTTCAGTGGGTGTGGTATACATTTTTCTTGGTTCTACGAATGTTCCTTTTTTGGCCTTATTTCAATACGTTAGTCGAAAAGCAGGTTTCTTCTGCCTTAGTCTGTCGTAATGGATTTATATTTATCATTACGCAGTTATTGTTCTAATATTTGGGAGTCAAAATTTATAATATAATTAAAGACTCTTTGTTTTTCAATTTGCACTGCTCTTTTTTGGTTCATTGCTGTATAGGCGCTGAGAGTGTATACAACAAAATCAGAATATTTGTTGGTTACTGTGTGTATGTTTTTTTTGGGTACCAATTGAACTTCAAGTGAAGCTTTATATCTGAGATGGGGATCATTGATTATTATATACCACAAGCAGTTTGTAAAGGAATTAAATCATAGAGTTTGAAAAAAATTTCGAAAAGAAAGATTTTCAAAATAAAAAAATTTAATGTCTCATGAGGAAAATAAAATCCACAGTAGAAAATTTTTTGTCAGCTGTTTGTTTGCTGGCATTACAAAATCTTTCTAAATATGTCAGCATTCCTTTCCACTTCTTTTTCCAATTGAGACACAAGCATTTCGTTTAGACCCCAATGTTTTGCTTAGTGGCTGCCGGTTATTTTTGTAATTTAAAACTTCATTTCCAAAATGTTTGTTTGTCTTTTCAAAATTGGTTTCATTGTGTTTCAATTTTCTTATTTCGTTTTCTTCTAAAACCTTAAAACGCGCTTAAAACGAGTTTTTATATTTAAAGATTTTTCTTTTCTCCTCTCTCTCTCTCTCTTTTGGCTTTAATAATAGGCGTGAGAATTCTTATATTTTTTTTATCTGTTTTGTTATCATCTCTCTACAATTGCTTGTGTTAATTCGTAGGGCATTTGTATACAAACGATCTCTTAAAATTCCCTATAAAAAGTTTGAAAAACGAAACAAAATGCAGGAACTTAAAGTAAGAAAATCTAATTATTTCGTTATGGGAAATGAACATCAGTACAGTAGTTGGGGTCTTACATTAAATAGTGATAAATGGTTTTTATGTTAATGGCAGTGGTAAACAAATTTTATAATTAAAAATGAATTTCTAATGATATAATTCGAAATAATTTCAATTTAATGTGTTTTTCAGTTACATATTTTGAAATATTTGTAAATGTTACAAAGGGATTAATAAGGGATTATAGATCTTATGAAATAATATTTTTTTTAATAACATGTTGCATGTATTGGAAAAGAACACCCACTTGGTTGCACAGTCCCCAACAAAAGGGTGGCTCTAATTGAAATCTTTTTTAGGTCACGGTGGTAAAAAAAAATGAAAAAAAAAAATAAATATGTATACATACGTAGTATGTATATGTATTAGTCAACAACAGAAAAATATCAAATATACAGAAAAAAATATTTGCTTTTAAAAACAAGAAATATTTGGATTTACAGGTAGTCCCCGACTTACGATAGAAAATACTTAAAGAAGACAAATATGTAGTTGCGGGGAATCCCAAAACTATATGAATATATGAATTATATGAATTCTGGGTGGTTTCATTTCTCCTGACCCTCAAAGTTAGTTGTAAATTTTTTGTTTATTTTTTTATATGAATTTCGAGTTACGACTTAATCGACTTACGAACGATGACCAGGAACCTATCTCGGTCTTTAGTCGGGGAATACCTCTATTTATTTTTTTATTAATTACAATACAATTACAAATTATGTTTTAATTATATACGAAGGGAGTAACTTGACCATATGCCCGGTGTAGTGTAACAGATCAGAGTCTCTGGAGGAAATCGAACCCACGACCCTCACGCGAATAGTCTAGCACACTACCCACTAGACTACCAGGTCACCCAATATTTGGATTAATGTATGTAGATTTGAGGATTTCTCGGCATTAATTTAAAATATTAACAACAAAACTTCTAACACAATAGGACTGAATGTAATGCAATGGGAAAACTGCAAACGACCTACGAGTTAAATTCTACAAGAAATGTTTGCAAAAATTTTTTTTCGTTTTTATGTAGGTGGTGAATTTACCACATCTAGGAAAGTCCAACTCATCCCAGGGCAGACATCAAAACAAAATACAAAAAGTATAAGTTTTTCGGCGACTTCCTCTCAGCAGATTTCTGGCAAAAACTCTGAGAGTAAATAAAAATTGCCATGAAAAAATTTCTCACAAATCTGTCCTTCGGAGTCGGATTTAAACTGTAGATCCCGCCACTAATGTATAAAATTAACACACACAACATAAGTGCTGTGAGAAGCTGGGTGGTAATCCTGACTGAAGTGTCATGGTAATGGCCAATTATGTAATATTATCTATATTATCACGCATATAACAGAGATACCCACCGATTGTACCAACACTGCAGCTACTTTCAAATGCATCAAGCCCCTAAAGGATAAAAAACAAGTTGATTGAGATGGCATACCTCCATCTATTTTTAATACCAATCTATTACAAATTGAAAAACTGGACTAATGAAGTTGAATGTAAACGTTCAGATAAAGGAGATTTAAAGAACATAACATACATACATAATTGGTCATTACAACCATTCAGTCAGGATTACGACCTACTTTCTCCCACCGCTTATGTTGTGTGTGTTAATTTTATACATGAGTGGCGGGACCTACAGTTTAAAGTCGACTCCGAACTATAGATTTTTGAGAAACTTTTCATGGCAAATTTTATTTACTCTTAGAGTTTTTGCCAGAAATCTGCTGAGAGGAAGTCACCGAAAAAATACTTTTTGTATTTTGTTTTGATGTCTGGCCTGGAGCTTGAATCCTGTCTTTACGTCTAATAAGCCAACACACTACCTACTAGACTACGGCGAACATAATCCCAATGTTAATATCCAGAAAACACTTTACTCAGAGTTCAAAGCAAAACAAGAAGATGTGCGACCATGGAAATCGTGTACAGATCATGTAAATAGCCTGAAAAAAGATTCTCCTGCTATTGACGATTATTAATAGGACAGTAGGTAGTTACCACAAGCCGTACAACACAGCCAGTTTTGGCCATATTGCATGAGAAAGTGCAATTTCATATTTTGGCCACCTCAATTAGGCTGATCAATATGTCTTAACAAATTCATACTTTTTTGACGGACTATATCAAATACTGAGTCTATGTTAATAATTGGAAAACCAAATTTCATAAATTTATTGCCGAGATAAAGCTTGAAATGTGCGAAAAAGAGGTTGAAAAGTATCTTAAAAGTATCGACCGCTGTCAAAATACTTCGTACATAATAGCAAGACCCAATCATTTCGTACAAATTAAAGCTTTATATAGATTTTATTTAAATTTCTTTTCTGTTACATTTTAATATAATAGACTGTAAGTATGAAAAAGGGTATCGAGAAAAACTTTTTTGTAGTGAAACTTTTTTATCTGTGGTTTCTATATCTTATGCCCCATGTGCTATTATCGGAGGAGTTGATTGATCTTTAACTCAATCCCAAGAAATCTCTTGGAATTAACAAAATGAGCAACAAGACTCTTATGTAGGTGCTCAATACAGCCATGAGGATTCTTCTTTTTATCAGGAAAGCAATTTATCGACTTGTCTGCTACCATCAAAAGTGAAAAGTTGCTGAATTTAAAATGATACCTAAGCCTGACATCAATTAAACAAAATCGAACTCTTGCTGGCCTATAATTTTGTTGCGTTCAAAACTATTTTAATAATTGCTGATATCTAAACTAAAGCCAATATTATACATAACCAAATTGTGTGAGAAGCTAGGCCGTAATCGTGACTGAAGGGTTGTAATGGCCAATTATGTAAATTGTATTCCAGATTTTCAATTTGAATTCAGAAAGAAACATAACACCACAGGACATAACCTATAGGTTGGTAGAAATCAAAAGAAAAATTTTTGTTTCTCGCATTTAATAGAATGTTATCAAGCATTCGGCAGGATATGTCACAAATAACTGATTCGAGAAATGAAACTAAATTCCCCATTCAATATAATCATGCTGTTGGATAACTATACTATCGGCTGCAAGTTTGTCGTTAATGAGGGTAATTTTGAAGGTACTTTTCAGCAGCTTGCTCCCGGTGTACAGCAGATTACTACACTAGGATTCGTTGCATGCTTAATATATACCTTGATCATGCTATTAAACAATCATACCACATACACATATTTATATGCTGATAATGCTAATTAACTTTAACTATATGAGTTCCTCAACGACATAGAAGTTATGAAGCATATGCAGCGGCTGTGTTGGCTCGGCCATGTTGTTCGAATAGTGGAGGATACTCCGGCGAGACAGTATTTGATGCGGGGATCTGCGGAAGTTGGCGAAAAGGACGACCTTGTTTGAGTTGGAAGGTCCAAATCGAGGAAGCCCTATCATCGATTGGTATGACCAACTGGCGTAAGAGCGCAAAAAGCAGAGGCGCAGGCAGGCCGAAATCCGTTAATTGGGTTCTTAATGACAAATTAAATACGTAAGTAATGCTTACTTAACTCTGCAACATAACAGTCACGTTACGACGGCATACCTGTCTCCTTTCGAATAATAACATGAAAAACCTTATACTGCACCCGAACGCCGTGGCTTGTAACATATTAGACAAGCAACATCATTTTCACACACAACTTGGATGCTGTAAGAAGGTAGATTTTAGTCCTGACCAAAGTGTCCTAAGTAAGTAAGGTCACTAAAAACTTTACTTGACTTAAGTTATTTATTTTCTTCTGACAATCTATTTTTTAATCGATAACTTAATTACAATTTTCTTTCTCTCAATTACTGTAATTTAAGTTTCCGTTAATAATAAAAAAAACGGTTTTCATTTTCTAATTTTTAAGTAATTGCCATAAAAAATAAAACTCCCACTAAAAGGAAAAATAAAATTGCTGGTATTTGTATATATGTATGTTTATATGTATTCTTCATAAACCATAAAAATACATTCAGTAAATTAAACTTTTATTGTAATTGAAAAAAAAATTAGAAAAGAAGAAATGGTCTTAACAATAAAACAAATTTTCAGGTAAGAAAGTAAAAACGTTTGAAGAAAAAGAAAATTCATTTTCTTTTTGAAATTGACATCAAAACATAGATACGTACATAATAATTTTTATTATTTCTTTTATTTTTTTTTATTTTTTTTTCGTTTTCCTTTTAAGAAGAGCATCATCGTCTCTTTTGAAATGAATGTATATTAGAAACCTCATTCTGATATAATCCATCTTTATTTGTTGTTGTTGTTGGTTTCGTCTCCAATAATAAATAACATTTTCTAATAAATAAGCAAATAATACAAATAAATAAATACTTAAATACATACATACATACATATGTATGTACATATATATATAGTATATACAATTTTATGTACATATGTCATATATATGTACATTGGTATGTAAACTTATAATAAATAAGAAAAAGAAAATAGAAAAACAATTTCTTTATTTCTTTGCTTTGAATCAGTATCCGAGAGTAAAGCCTGAAAAATGTTTTCTTAATGGAATTAAAGCTCAATAAGTTTCATTTTCATTGGGGAAATAAATCAAGTGGAATCGAGAACAATATTTGATTTGTGGCAATAAATAAATACAGCAAAAAAAATAATATTGATAACAATATTAATACAATAGCAATAAATATAGAAAATAGAAATTATAAATTTAATATTTTAATCCAGATTAAACAATCATACGATACAATATATTTGTATTCGACAATATTAAGTAATTGCATCACAAGCGATTAAAGTCTTTAGCAGCCTTTAACTATTTGAGGGGTAAAGCAATACTGCATACTCAGTTAAGAATTATCGATAGATTGTTCAAGTCGTCGATCCCAGGTCAGACATCAAGACGAAAATATGAAAAAATATTTCTTCGGCGACTTCCTCTCAGCAGATTTCTGGCAAAAACTCTGAGAGTAATTGAAACTGTTATGAAAAGTTTCTCAAATATCTTTCGTTCGGTGTCGACTTTAAACTGTAGGTCCCACCACTCATGTATAAATATTAACGTACACAACATAAGTGGTGTGAGAAACTAGGTCGTAATCGTGACTAAAGGGTTGTAATGACCAGTTATGTATTCATATATGTATGTATGCAGATGGTTCTAAACCGTGATATTTCTGGTAGTATTGGATCAAGTCGTTGTCGGTGTAGATAGTGCGTTGGCTTATTAGACGTGAGGCGACAGTTCAAACCCCAACCCTGATATCTCGAATAATTCGAATATGAAAAAATATTTGGCCAATTCACACAACTTTGTATCGTGTATGTTGTATTGAATACACTTGGTTGTTTGTAAACGCTCAATGCTATGTTGTATGTGTATGTCGTATCCTTTTTCATAAATTTTTTCATTCACATAATTTGATAGCACGAAACCAATACAACTTTTAAAGAACATATAAAAAAATGTGTATAAGTGTATCGGATTTTTACATGAAAATTATCAACAACAAGCATACACTGTTGTATAGTCGTCCAACAATACAATGAATACTACGATACAACGGCTTGTGTGAATTGACCAATTGTTTTTTCGACAACTTCCTCACAGCAGCGTTCTGGCAATAACTCCGAGAATAAAATAAAATTGCCATGAAAGGTTTCTCAAATCTGTCGTTCGATGTCGAATTAAACCGCAGGTCTCATCGTTCGTATAAAAAATTAACACAATCAACATGATTGGCATGAGAAGCTAGGTTGAAGTCCTGATTAATGGTTGTAATGAGTAATGAGCATGGTTCAAGACATACTATGGCAGGTATGAAAGGCAACATTTTTGGCTCTACTATGCTAGAAGATATTGTCAAACGTTTCACAGTTATTAGAAATTTTGAACATTGTCGTCATATTTTGGTTTTCTATTAGAGAACAGTCAAGAATTTATTGCAAGAAGCAGAAAAAATTTATGAAGTTTGGGAAAACCAAACTGCGAGTTGATTTCACTCTCACTTTAGTTAACCAATTATTAAAATAGTTGAAGACATCGTCATGAAAAAAAATTAAAATCAATGGCTCATAAGCAGCAAAGAAAAGTGAATTGTACGTTAATAATATGCAAAAAGGAAAACATTGAGTGAAAAACTAGGATTGCCATAAAGAAAGCGAATGCTGTTATATAATATAATATAATTATAAGGGCACTGTGCATTGTTAGCTTCTGCAGCCTGATCAACCTCTATCTCTTAATCACTACTATCAATTATTTGACGAAATTGATGCGACCAATTTAATAACAATTTTGGAAATAATCAACTAGGAATGTATTGTGTGCCATTAAAACAAAGTCGGAGCACGTATCTTATGACCTGAGAGAACTTGCCTGTGGAGTTTTGATGCATTCACAATTTATTCCAAACTTTATGTTATCAGTTGTTTCAATAGCTGTAGAACGTTCGTTGCTTAAATTCACAGTCGGTATAATCCTGAAGACCGCAATTAAATCCATTTGTGCTCAAAAATTTATTTCATTTCGATAAAATTTGAACTGAAGAACTTTTAATACAAGTTCAAAGTTGCAAAATCATAACAGGTTCACTGTATTTTCAAAAGCTGTTCGTTGAGTAAATTTTTAACGGAAGAGGAACTTACTTAATCGGATTACGACCTGGTGCCTTATAACTCCTGTGTTCTGTCTATTTATTTCATACATGAGTAGTGGAACCTACTGTTTAAAGTCGATTTTGAATGACAGATTTTTGAACAACTTTCCATTGGCTATTTTAGTATACTCTTAGAGTTAATGTCAGAAGGCTGTTCTGAGGAAGAAATATTTTTTTTCATATTCGTTTTGCTCATGATATCTGGACTAAGGTTTGAATTGCCAACACACACTACCCAATGGACTATGGCGACAACCGTACGTACCTGATGATTATGTCTTCGAACATTAAACATCACTGATTTGAAGAAGAAACGTGGTGACTTAAAATGTCAAGATTTCCTAACTAATTGTGGGTGTCTTACCAGAATTCCAAATAAGTTGTATGGGATACTTTCTCAAAGCATTATTGAGCCTTCATCAAAATGATTGATAGATTGTGTACGGCTACATACTTCCGAACTTTAGAAATATGCTTAAAGGTTTTACAAAATGATACTCCAAATAGCAATGGGGAGTTAACAGTTCATAATACAATGGTATACTCAACATTGTATTATGAACTGATATTGATATACTCCATAGCAAATGTCAACCATTTTGTTTTGTTTGCTTGTGATATATCCATTGTTCTTCCTATAATGTTTTATTTGCTTGTAAAATATCCGTTATTCTGCCCACGATACAGTTTATTATGTCGTATGTGTTTATCTTCTTTGAATTGAAAATGCACTAGCATGTTTTCCAATGATAGTTTCTATCTTTGAAGTATTTAGTGGATTTGCAATCTGATTTTCTGCTGTTATTGCTGCAATCGAAAGATTTTTACTAATTTCTGTACTGTATGGCTCCCACCTAGGCAGCTATTTTATTTATTTCATAATTTATTCAGTTTTTTCATTGTTTTTTTTCGTATTTGCATCAAAGTTATAAAAATTTCAAACTACAAATAAATTTTACGATTTTTTTTTCAAATATTGAAACTATTTTTATGACTTTTTTTTTGCAATTTTTATAACTTTTGTTAATATTTTCAAGTGAAAAATATTTCTTTAAACATTTTTGAACGGTGAGGTAATGATATCTTTTGTAATATTAAATAAAACCAGGGGTCTTATTCTCTCAGTCGATCTCATGAGAGATTTACACGAAGTTAAGATTGTTTTCTTTTGTGATTTCGTCACTCATTATCAAGTAAGTATTTCTAGTGTTGATTCAGTCTTCATTTTCTACTTTTACAAGACTTTTTAAAAAAATCGATTCACAAGATATCAAGTCCCAACATAAGAAAAATTCGTACAATCAAAATTAATTTCAATACGAATTTATTTCTATAACGAGTGCCAAAAATCTTTCGCAAACTTTTTCTATACAATGTAGACATTTTATGGATCACAATACAGGAGGTTTTTTTTGTAGAAAATTTTTTAAATTTATTCACACATGCACAGCAAAAGTCTTAGTACGGCAATATATATTTTAGCAATTTCATGAATTTGTGGCCAAAAGTTTGCATACAAATTTATAGTTTTTATATTTATTTTATTAATTTATTTCTGTTTTATTATAAAACATACAATTTTTTAATGTTTTTCATAAAACAAATGAAAAATAATGAAAACTTTCAGATGACTCCATAGGTACCCCCAAGGAGAACCCTGAGTAAATTTAAAATACAAAGGCCTAATATATGAAAATGTTATCCCTTTTATTTAGTAGAATATTCCTTAAGGTCAAGCACTCCATTTAACCCAATTTGTAATTGAAAATACAAATTTTGTTTAGTGTTTTCTGGTGGCACCATGAGCAAGTTTTTCAATTGAATTTTGTTTGAGATTTAGCGATTACGTAACCATTCTTTCAAATGATCTCCTAAATACTCTCTTGAAGTCATTTTGGGGACTTTGTGCAAGAGCGTTAAGCCTGTGGCGACTTTTTTTTTTTGTCAAAATACATTGCCGTACTAAGACTTTTGCTGTCCACTGTATGTACATACAGTTGTCATCTATTCCCTTTTATATGCTAAAAAAATAAAATAAATTGTAAACTTAAAATAAATCCAATTCAATTGAAACTTAACACAAAGCTAGGCTTTAATTATAGGTAAAAAACAGGTATTGCCAACTCATTGGATATTATCTAAGTTACACATTATTTTATGACGAGAAACTCTTATTATTTTATCTACTTTTTGTTTGTAATAAGGCTTTTGAGTGTAGGCTTAAATAACACAAGTCATACACCTGAAAACAATGACGAAAAAATGAGCCAACCAACCTTCTAACCAATACAAAAACAACAACAACAACAAAATGATATAAAAAAAAATATGAAACAATTGTCTGAAATCTAAGTAGTCGTCATGGTTTCAACACAATTTACTTTACACTTAAGTTTGCTGCAGTGTTTGGCAATACAAACCAAAAAAAAAATAAAAAAATTACAAATAAAAGATAAAAACATTAGAAAACCAAAGTAAAAGTGTGAATAATTGTTGTCGTTTTGTCTGCCTTTAAAGCAACAACAACAACAACAACGACAACAGTAATAACAACACAGGTCTTAAGTTTTAAATGCGTTTGTTATTATCATCATCATTTCCCTGGAAAATTTTTTAAATGCAACAACAATTACATCATCATGGCTTTAATTTTTTTTTGTTTGTTTCCTTTTGTTCACGATCAAGTAACACAACACATGTGTATGTCAGTCAATAGGCCGCCAGCAACCCGCATATGCTGTCAGTGCAACAGCAGTGAAGGTGAAATACTTCTTCTTTAATTTGTTTCCCCCTCGTTAAATATGCGCACACGTTTTGTGTGTTTACTTAGGTTTCGGAAAATTGGGAAATTGGGTGATAATTGGTAACTTCCATATGAAAATAATTCGTAGGGAATAATTAATTTTACTTTTCAAAGTGTAAACATTTTAAAGTGATGAGTGAGTGAGCCATAATCGTCTGCAGGGTATCATATGTGGGTGAAGAAAGCTGTTCACATGAAATTGTTGAAAGAGGCAATAATGTATGAATTTTATGATTTAAAATTTGAAAAACATTTGTTTAATGTAATCAAATACAAACGCTTGAAGTGAAATATCTTTATGGTACTTAAAATTCAAAAAAATTTCAAGTTTTTAAAGAAAAATTTTAAAGTTACATTCAAAATTTATTAAAATAAGAAAAAAATATTTCGAACACATCATCACTTTTCAGTATGTGAATTGAATACCAAAGAAAGTAATTTAAATTATTAGAACCAGCTAAGGGGATGCACAACTCTTGGTTCAAACATTTCGTACTCAAGCTGAAGTATAACAAAAGTATTCTCTATGAGATGAGTGGTAATTTAAGCCACGATTCACAATCAGAATACAAATTTGTTATCTTTTAAGATAAAATAATCGAGAATTTGTAAATTTTTGGATAAGACCTCCTGCATTTAAAAAAAAACCTAGAAAGCTTGGAGAGAAATGTTGGACTTAACATACACACATAATTGGTCATTACAACTCTTCAGTCAGGACTACGACCTAGTACCTTACACCACTTATTTCGTGTGTTAAATTTATACATGAGTGGTGGGACCTACAGTTTAAAGTCGACTCCGAATGACAGATTTTTGAGAAACTTTTCATGGCAATTTTATTTACTCTCAGAGTTTTTGCCAGAAATCTGCTGAGGCGAAGTCGCCGAAGAAATACTTTTTGCATTTTGTTTTGATGTCTGGCCTGGAGCTCGAACCCTGGCTTTACGTCTAATAAGCCAACACACTACCTACTAGACTACGGTGACTTCAATAAATGTCAAAATAACTAAAGTCACGAGAATAAACAATATTGGCAAAAAGAACATCATTAGGTATGAGGCACTTATTTTATACAGTGTTCAGATATACACCTTTATTGCGTAAATCACAATAAACGCCATTATTGTGCTCAATATATCATATTTCAGTTTCAATTAATTATTGCACAATAAATACGCAAATTGTTATAATATTGAGTAAAACTTAAAATGCAGCACTAAATCATAAATTTGTTTAGTGAGCATATTACAATTAAACGAACACTTTTTGTTGATATTAGACAACTCAAATGTCAACAACGACAAAACAAAAAAACAAAATAAAAACAATGTTGTTGAACATTGAATGAATATTGAATAAGCAGCTGAACTCCCTATATTATTATGCCTGAACACTTAAAATATTGTACCGAATATTGACTCAAAAAAGTGTTTATCTGAACATAGTATTAGCTTCTATTATTCATATAGAGTAGTGACAAAGAATGGCGGCGTAGAAATGTAAATAGCTGAATACATTATAGAATGGATAAATCTTAATAGGTAGATAATTAAAACTCTTAAAAGCAAAAAGTCTCTTATGCAAACAAATTGAGGACGTATTAAACCAACAATTCGGATGCAGAGGTTAGAGAAATCCACTTAATCAATGTAAAAATTAAGAACTGATGGCATTTTCAATAATATGGTCACCGTAGTCTAGTAAATAGTGTGTTGGCTTATTAGACCCTGAGGTCTCGGTTCAAGACTCAGGTCAGACAGCTCCAACAAAATGAAATATAAAAAAAATATTTCTTCAGCCACTTCCTCCCAGCAGATTTCTAGTAAAAACTCGGAGGGCAAAAATCCATCGTTCGGAATCGAATTAAAACTATAGGTTCCGCCACTGATGTATAAAAGTAAAACACACAGTATAAATTGCGTGAGAAGCTAAGTTGTAATCCGGACTGAAGGGTTGAAATGAACAATTATGTATGTATGTATGTATGTGTTTTTGAATAATATAAGAATAAGGTATCAATAGTAAAAGCAGTTGTACATATGGCGAGATTTTGATCCTCCTAGTCATTCAACTGATTGCTAACATTATAAAAAAAAAAATTTAAAACAGGGAGCCTTACAAATGTGGTCCATCAATTTTATATGTTTATTGCTGAAAATATACAATGTTACTTGGTTACAAGGGTCATACGGTAATTTGGTGTTCGACATTGTAAAGATACCGATCGACTGTTGCAATGTGGTGGCCATTCGGTTACATAATGCCCAGCCATAAGCATTTGTGTGTTTTAAACAATTTTAGTTTAGAAACCAAAATATAATAAAAAGAAATGAGGGTGATTAATCCATAAAAATTGGATTTCGAATTTGAAAATACAAAACGAATTAAATCCAATTAAGGAGCAAAATGGTAAAGTGCTGTTGGCATTACTTTCCCTTTGTCTATAAAAATTTAAATTTAAATTTCTAAAAACATATCAATTATATGGGTCTAGAAGGTTAGGTTAGGTTAGAGGACGTGTACTTTTCAATTAAGACAAGTACAATACCCGGAGGTCGAATTGACTCATTGTAAAACGTCCTAGTTTCTCACACCACTTATGTTATGTGTGCTAATTTTATACATGAGTGGCGGGACCTACAGTTTAAAGTCGACTCCGAACGACAGATTTTTGGAAAACTTTTCATGACAATTTTATTTGCTCTCAGAGTTTTTGCCAGAAATCTGCTGAGAGAAAGTCGCCGAAGAAATACTTTTTGTATTTTGTTTTGATGTCTGGACTGGGGCTCGAACACTGGCTTTACGTCTAATAAGCCAACACACTACCTACTAGACGACGGCAACTTCGAAGTTTAAATTTAAAATCTCTAAAAACATAACAATTATATGGGTCGAGAAACTCGACTGAAAAATAAAATTTAAAGTGTTACATTTAAGCTGCTTTGTAGAACTCGATGCAAAAATTTTATTTGAAGACCTTGTTGAAAAGGCTTTTAAAAAACACTAGAATTGTGTGAATTTTTTTGAATTACACTATGTGACAAAATGAAATACACCCAGCTAATGGCATAGTGTAAGTTGTGAATAATTTTTTATATTTCTCGAATCCTCCAAACTTGTTTTATTTGAAAAAAAAACTGTTTTTTTTGACATTACGCACAAATGTATTGATTACACAAACATTTCTAAAGCGATGTCCAAAATTTAAACCTTATTAGAAAGGAGAGGTTGTAAAGTTGTGAGTTGTTGTAAAGCCCCAACAACAAAAAGCATATATATATAATTTGACTCAATATTCTATGAGGTTTGATGAGGTAAACTTGGCAAATGCGAATTTTTTTCATATTTTTCAAGTACATATGTTCATTCATAGTAGCAAACTTTAATTAAAAAATATAAAATATGTGGTGACATTCTTAAAGTACATTCTATTGTGAAGAATTTAACACTTCGTTTGATAAAATCGAACAAAAATGATCGTAGTTATTATTTAAAGGGTATAATATATCAGAGTAATACTTATCAGTGGCGGTATTTAAATAGTATTTAGCAAGTAAATGTCAGCAATTCGTTTCTAGTATTTGTATTTCATTTACTATCGAAATTTGAAATGTTTGAAATATCACCTATTTTTTCCAGAACCTTTTTTGGTTTTTATAAATTTAAGAATAAATGTTGTAAGTATTGATATCAAAACTTCTTCCAGAAGTAATATTTATTTTCTAAAATTTCTATAAAACCTTATGATGTATTTAAGGACGTTTCGTTAGATGTATATCAAACATAATTTAAAAAAACTTGTGCAAGGTCACATTAGTTTCTATAACTCCAGGATATATTATTTAAAAAACAAACAAAAAAATGCAAATAAAACTTACCTTTGTTTCACAAACATTATCCAATAAATGAAACCATGCGTATGAAGTTTTTTGTGGCTGACTGTTGTTAAACAAAAAAACAAACGAAGATATTCCAAAACAATGGAAATTAAATGCAGGAACACTGGTTGTTAAAGCACCACTGCGTTCAATTAATTTTTATTAGACTACACTTGCTTTAATTTTAATTTTATTTTTAATTTTAAATCATTTAATGAATCGTAAAAAAAGAACACAATTTTCACCAGAACAACATAAAATGAAAATGAAATTTTATCAAAAAAAAAAATCACCAAAACACACACACACTTTGCTTTGTGTTGTTAATAGAAATTTCGAATCTAAAGCGGTTTTGTTGGGTACTTTATTAATTTAATTTAATTTTTTTCTAAAATGGCAAGTATTTCAATTGTAGTTGTTGTATAAATAATTAATTTTTATTTTTTTTATTGTAGTTTTATTTTAGAAAATTTTATTTTGAGTTGAATTCGTTGCTATTTGATGAAATTAACACAGGGCATGCTGCAAGAATTTTTTTTACAAACAAAATAAATTGAAAAAATTTTAAATTAAAAATAAATTGAAAAATAAAACAAAATTACTTATATTATCACAATAAATAAAATTTAAAATTTTTTCATGATTGTTTGATTTTTGTTTTCATTTTTATTTGTTTTCTTTGTTTAGTTGCTTGGGTTGGCTTTACTACAGAAGGTTTACACACATTTATTGATTTCTCTTAATGATTACAATTATTTTGCTGTTTGTTTTGTTAATTGTTATAATTATTTAAACAAAAATTCGTTTTTAATATCCACGCCCTTTTGACTTTTTTCTCACACACTTACACGCACGCACATACACTCTGAAATATTCGGTTTAAATTTTTTTTTGCAAAAGCGAAAAAAATCACACTCAAATACACACACTCAGCAAAATTCCGTTCAACATTTTCTGCCTTTTTTCTCCACGTGACTAAAATTTTTGTTAGAGGTCATGTTAAACAAAAAAAAAGGAAAAATTAAAAAAAAAAACTTTTTTCTTTAATTTTAAAACACTTTAACTCATCAGCTACTCATGTATTCTTAATTTTCTTTTTTTAATTATTTTTTCTTTATTTTTTTGTTTTATCGTATATCACTTCCACTTTCTTTTAGCCTGCATAAAAAAAATTAATTTTTCCATATTTTAATTTTTCATTTTCTTTTTTCTTTCTTTTCTATAAATTTTTTAATTATTTTCCATATTTTTTTCATAAATTTTTTCACTTCTTATAATAGTTTTTGAAAAATTTCACATCACCCGTGTATGTACATTTATTTAATGTTTAGTCCATGTCCTTTTACCGTGTTGTGTATGTCTCCAATTTCTTTTGGTGTTTTAGGCTCCAACGTGTTTTGTTGAGAAAAAACGGCATTTATTTACCATGCCAGTCAGTAGTCAGCTTGTCAGCCAACAACAACCAGCAAGTAGCAGTAGCAGCAGCAGCAGCAAGTTGTAAGCCATGGCAGAAACAGACATTTCCGTTTTTGCCGTTATATTTTTATTCTCTTTGTTTTGTGCTTTAGTCTTTTCCCCACTTTTCACTTCCCTTTCATGCTCTTACTACTACACTACTGCTACTACTGCTGCTACTCACATTGTGTTCGTTCACAGTTTGTTCTCTGTATGGAATATCCTTTTGCAGAATTTTTCCAATTGCTGCTCTTTTCATGGTTCGGTTTCGATATTTTTTTTTCATTTTTTTCCTTTCTTTAACACCCTCATTGTTTTGGGAGCTCTTTGAAAATAATATGGGTAAGAGGGGAGATTCATTTTTGTGTCTATTTTTTGACGTTTTGCAGCTGATTTTTATGAAGGAAAAGAAAAAACGAAAAAATCTGATTCCATTGTAATGTGCAGGATAATGTTACGGTTTTTTGTTAAAGAACTTAGGAAAAACGCCTAAAGGTTTAATCTTTGATCTGAGTAAACGATACTCTCGGCGAATTCTAAAAATCTGCTGATCAAATACAATCAGCAATACTCAGGTCACAAACTCTTGAAGCATCAGATCCAAAAACTAAAACAGAGATGGATTGAACATCGACTATAAAAATATCATTGAAGCCAATACTCGAGGCACCTGAAAAATTTGGCATTTAAGTCACACTGAGTAATGGTAGCAGGATATATAAAAATATCGAAATAACCTCAATCCGAGGAAGACATTACTCAATCAGCATTACGGAAGTAGTGTTGATTTAGTCAACCGTAGCCTACAGTTCCTGCGTGGGTTCGTTTCGTTCAATAATCATAAGGTCAGACAATGTTAAAATTAGATTATATTTGTTTTGCATTTGAACCTAGCCTTCAAACGATCTACTTCGTAGGACCTTTCATCGTGAGTGATTTCAAGTTAAGATCACCACAAACTCAGTTTTCCTCTTTTAAGTTCAATTCATTAAGACTGAAATCTGACACAAATAAGGACAGTCTTTCCTTGTATACTCAATGATCCTATATGATTTGTGGACAAATATTTCGATCGTGATCGTTAAAATTCTTGATCTGTTTAATTCCACAAATAGTCGGAATTATAAGCCAGAAGCGTATTTAGTTATTTGCTTACTCCGTCTGGTACTTAATATTATCTACCTACGTTACTGACTGTTCTAAAGTTTCTAAGTGTGTTTCATATTGTCCCAAGGACACTAATGCATTTTAACGTTGTCCTCGGCCTTTCTGGTAAGCGTAAATCTTGTTGCAATATAAGAGGAACATCTCATTATCTAACTATCTATCTATCTTATCTACTAATCTTTTTTTATATTTTCATGATTAATTTTTTGATTTTCTTGTCGAGAATTTCAAAGGTTTTTTGTAATTAAAGTGTAATCTTAATGGTATGACAGCCTTTTTTCTGAAAACCATTTAATATTATAAATATATGTACGTGTTGCTAATATTTGATGATCCTGTTACGACGACAACTGTATACTAAGATTTGTGTTTTGCCACTAAATTAAAGCGTTTAAGTGAAATAGGTGCCCTCGATTTGGGTTATTTATTTATCATTGTCAATCGATCTTTCATTCTGTGAAAGTCAAGAGCAAAACTATCATCGCAGAATAGTTCTTGTTTTAGCCACCAATGGTTAGAAATTTTACGCTATTTTTTAGACAAAGAAAGTAAAAAAATTCAAAATGGCGGATCCAATATGGCGGCAGAGGTTTATAAAAATTAATCATATTTACTTGACCGCCATATTGAATCCGCCATTTTGAATTTTTTAAATCTGAATGGAGATCTGTAATCAGCGACCCCAAAAACCCCTGAGTAACAATTTTCAAGTAAATCTGATTAATTTTTAAGGGCTTCCGTAATGTGTTTCTTTTTCTCTTGCACCCCTTGACATAAACCCACCCCCTACTTTAAGGGTGCATGCAAGCTATTTGGCTTTGGGTTCATTTTAAAGAGCAAAGATCAATTGTCAATTTCTGGCAATAGCGATGATTCTAGCACTTCAGTGTTTAGCTCTACAATTATTCAAAAATGGTCAAAAACGCTATTTTTAGGAGTTTCAACCCCCTTTTTCTCGAAAACCTGACGTGATGGAGTTTTTGAACCCAGATTCGTGTTCAGCGCGCAAAATTCCTTCGGAAAAGCCTGGAGCCATCTTATTTGCAAAACCCATGCTGGGTTGTGTTATTAATGTTAATAAAAACGAAGTATTCGACTAGGACGGAGGTGATGGTATAACAGATCGTTCTTTGGAACGTTTATTGACGATTGCTGATGGGGTTTTGAGATAGATTGCAGTTGAATTTCTGCAGAGTATGTATGTGGCGATGAAGAGCTGTTGGAGAAGTCTGAGCATCTTTTACGTGAATTTCGGGTTCTTTGTAGAAGAAGATTAATTTCTTTGAGACTTTAAACATGTAGGCTTTTATGTGTTTTCTTATCAAATTTCGGTGACAGAGAAATGGGCCACTACCTCGTACAGTTGACCACTCTGTTTTTCTTTCTGCTTATTTTTTTCTATTTCGTTTCTTTTACTAGGTTTCTTCTTTCTATTATGAACACAAACCCTCTGGAAGTTTTTGTATTTGGCACTATGGCTATATACATACATAAGTCCTTAAACCTGCCTAGATGTATTAGAAATAAACACACGTAATCTTATGTAAACTTTATGACATTCACTTCTCCCTCATTTTTAAATATTCACGATGGAAATATTAATTAAATCTCTACAAATTCTATAGAATTTTGTTAAAAAGGCATGTAACAGTGGCTGTGAACATGAGCGGGCGGACGGATAAAGCATGTATGATTCATTGTAATACTACAGTCTTTAATTTTCCCTAAAGCTGGCAACATCCTTAGCTCCTAATGAAGCCACTTGGACTGCCAATGTTTACTATCGGCGCATAAGTTCTCTCATTTGCATAATAAAAGGATCAGGAACTTTCTTTTCATAAAAACTTAAAGCTGGGTATATACTTTTCTTCTTCTTTGTCTCTGCAACACCTGCAAAATTCAAAGACCATATGGTCTCGCATGAGTACCCAAAACTAATGTCTAGTAAAGACTCTCACAATTACCCTGACCGTGTTGCTTTGGAATTTGAACAAACTTTTCATATCCCTTTTTCTAGCCTTTATATTGAGAAATATTTGCTTAACTTTGGTCTAAAATAAAAAAATTATGGTTCATAAGAGAATGAATAAAATAAAGGATCATGATCTGTATGGAAATCTGTATATTTTTAGGCGTACAATAAAAACATGTCCTTGATAATATAGGCTAGAGCTTTGGTACTTAAAAGATCGTTACTTTTGCGCTAATTTTCAGAAACATAAAAATTCTCTTTCCTACTCTTCACGTCGATAGCCCTCTTTAAAACTCTTCGCAGCACAAGTGAAAAATATTTAGAGGCTAAGGATCAGCTGTTTTAGTTCTTCTTTTTTAGTAACAAATTGAGACGAAACAGAGTATAAAGAAAGACAACAAAATTAGGGAATTTCTGCACAAACTAAGGAGACAATAAAAAGAACAACAACATGAAAATTATACAAACAATCCAATTGAAAATATAACACTTCCAATGCTCCCAAAAAGCAAAAAAACAAAAAAAAAAAACAAAAAAAAAACAAATCAAAGCAAAACTAAAACACACTAAAGAAAAACGAGAGCCCACAGGGTTTGAAAGAGCAAATAAGCAAAGTAAGTTATGAAAAATCTCTGGCTGTGGCTGTGGCTCTGACTCTCTGTATATATTTTCGAGTTGAAAATAATGTTGGAATTTTCATTTTTACAGAATAAATCTAAAAGGCTTTAGCTCTCTCTCTCTCTTGCACTCTGTCGCTCTCGTTAATGATTTTTAGCACACAATAAGGAAAACAAATCAAACTTCCAGTTCTCTTTCAGTGGCTCTCTGCAAGTGTTTCATATTTAGGAGTGTATTTGTAAGGTTTTTCTTTATGCCTGATATCTGAACTCTCAGCCGTCTCTCTCTCCTGTTTTATGTTTAGTTTAGAGTGTGTTTTTTGGTTTTGGATTTTTAATAGAGTTTTAATACTATATTTGACACATAAGGCGCCTGTCTGTATGGCACACAAAATGTCAGGTTTTCTGTTTGTGTTCGTTTTGCTTGTTCTTCTTCTTCTTCTTCTGCCATGTCCATGTTCATGTTTTATTATGATGTTTGTGTGTAGCCCTACAATTTTGTTCTATATTGAGGAAAAGGTAATGCAAAAACAGCAGAAAAAAAACAAAAACCAAGTGAGTAGTAATGTTAAGATGGAAAGTACTTTTTCAACCAAAAGAAAAAATAGTACTTTTCTGTGAAAAGGAATTTAAGGTACTTTGATTTTCATCCCCGTTTATAAATGTATAATTTTTTTTTGTTATTCTTTATTTTTCTCTTTTTGCAAATTCCTTTTTGTGTATTTTGAAATTTTTCCTTTTTAAGCTGACACACACAGAACACAGAACACATAGTACGAGTATAAGAAAAACAACATGCCAATACTGGAATTTTTGTTTTTCGTGTTATTGTTGTTGTTGTTGCTGTTATTGTTGTTTTCTTTGCTTGTCCTGTATAAGTGTATATTGTTTTTTTTAAGCAAATATCTGTTTAAAAGTTTATGCGTGTGTGTGTGTTATTTTTACTATAACAGCCTGTTTAAGGTTTTCTTATAAGAAGAGTATGGGAACCTTTTGCGAAAAACGACATGAGCTTACAGACAGACACACACACACAAACACACAAAACAAAAATGTAGCAGCGCGCGGCGGGTGTGGTCCATATTAGAAAACGAAAAATTTATGGAAAATTGAATTTTCTTTTTGTGTATGTCAAAGCCAAAAACGAAAAAAAATAATAAAAAACAAACGAATGTTTTCCTTTTTGGCTTTTGTTTTTGTAGTCAAATGATATTAATTTTTATAATAAAAAAAAACTAATTGTTGTTGTTGTTGTTTTTTGCCAAACACTGTTTTTTAAATATCCTTTTTTAAGGTTCTTTTTGCTGCAGTTTCAGTCACTTTAGAATATTTTTTCCTTATTTTTTAACACTTTTTTCTATATGCAAAACTTGTTTAATAATTAACCTTCTTTTTCCTTTTCTTTCTTTAGATTTTCCAATTTGATTTGACTTGATTTTCTTTTAATTTCTTTTATTTCTTATCAATTGTATCACTTAAACAGTGGTCATCTTTTGTTTGCATTTAATTTTTAATTTTGAAAAATTCTGATTTTCTTTACTTAAAGATTTCCTTTATTTTCTTTTCGCTGTGTAAAGAACACACAAACGCACACACACACACGTACACTCAATACAAAATAATTTAAGAATTTTTCATATAATTTTTTTTCTCTCTTATTTTCTTCTTTATTTTTCTGTGTGTGTTTTCCCGTCGTAACACTGTGATTTTAATCCAAAAGACGCACACGTTTGCTTATCGAGCACAACAACTGAGAACTAAATTGCTCTTGTATGATACCCTATACAGGAACCTGTGCTAACGGCCCATGTAGTATCTTTCAATTACTCTCTGTTGTTTTATGTACGTAGTTGTGCATGTAAACTTGTGTGTGTATGTGTGTATGGGTTTCTGTTTAAAGTTGTATATATAGTAGACATTATTACCACCACTCAAATAAACAGAGTAAATATAACAGTGATGCTCTTTCTTCTCACTTGACGAACAATTTTGTGCAAATATCTCAAACCGGTTAAGTAACTTTGTTTATTACTCCCTCTCTTTTAAACTAAATTCCGAGTGCTCTCTTCTGAAATCAAACTCTTTATTAGCATTCGTTACAAAAAAAACGCTCTTATATATCTCTGGCTTTGACTTCGTTTTGTAAGTGATAATAATTGCCACAACAAAATTTAAATAAAATCTGCTGTTTAACGTTGGAAAAACTCTTTCAAGTTCTTACGTTTGTTTTCTCTTTCATTTCAGAAATCTCTTTAACTGGCTGGCAGTTAATATGTTTAACATATAACTGTTAACTTAGAACCTGTTCAATTGTATACTGTTTTAAGATGCTGTATTTTAATTCTGGTTTTATTCTTTTGCTTCTCTCTCCCCATCTCTCTTTCCAGCACTTGTATTGTGTAGGGTTTTAAAGAAACCCTTTTTACTTCATCGTTCATTCATTCATTCATAATGCAGGTATAATATTACCTGCTGTTTAATATTTTATTTATATTGCTTTTCAAAAAAGTTCTCATTTCAGTTGTAACCCTTTTTTATGGCTGCTTTAACCCTCTAAAGGCTATACACATTGAGAAAAAAATTCGAAGGTTTTTTTTTGGTACTTGGATTACGGTTAAGGCAAGCAGCATACTACAGCTTAGCTATCTGAACGTGATTTTAATACATGGGTAGTTGATTGTGTAAATCGAAGCACAAATATGGCTTAGTGACAGATAGTTTGAAAGGGCCAACATATCAGATTGCTGTGTAAGTGTGGTCATAAGTGTTGATAAGCTGTTTAACCCTGGACGGTTACTCTTCATTTTTGTACATTAAGGTTACTCTTCGTTGAATCGACGAACGCTTTAACCCTAATTGGTTACTGTTCGTTGAATCGACGAAGCTCATTTACTCTTTATCATGCAACTCTTTTATGTTTGACCAAATTTCGCTCTTTTTATCAACAATGTTGGTTGATAACGAAGGATTGTAGTGAGTAAATGTACCCTGGCCACTCATTTTTTAATCCTGGATGGTCATTTTTATATAGTAAGGTTACTCTTAGTTGAATCGACGAACAAAAAAAAATTTTTTTTCGTCTACTGACTGCAAGCTATCATTATCAACTAACGTTGTTGAAAAAAAGAGCGAAATTTGATCAAACATAAAAGAGTTATATGATATAACAGAGTAAATGAGCTTTGTCGATTCGACCGTCCAGGGTTAAGGAGAGGATTGTACGCTTTTCCTTCCAGAATATCAAGGCTTTATGTCGGAATCATTGAACCTATATTACTCGATGAGGCCACAAGACCAATACAGCATCTTCTACACGGTTATAATTGCTATTGTGATGATTATTGGAAGAAATAATATCTCCAGAAAGGACGTTAGAATACGAACAGCTTAGTAGTCTAAGGGATATGATATTGCAATCAGCTCGAGGAGATGTAGAACATTCATATCATATGGATACCGGGACATTCACTGAAATTTCAGAACAGAAGGAATATGCCAGAAGTAGCGAATTTTCCACATTAGGAATCTCATTCTATACCTGCAAGCTTATAATTGGCAATATGGTATCCGATTGCGCAGCAAATCACGTCAAAACTTATAGGACAGCATATCTGCTTAACTCATAGATGGGAACTTATGCAAAACGCCTTGGTAACATGACCAATGATTTTGTGACCAATAAGTGCATCGGTATCATCAAACGGCGCAAGGAATACTTCACTCTATCTCATCTCCTTACTATTTACACCACTTGCATCCTGCCGAAAATGGAGTACAACTCTCATGTACATACGTGATGGTGTCTCGATAAGCAAAGCTGCTTTTTAATGAAGTAGGGTATCCATCTCTATTGATTCATTGGAGCATCGTCTCAATGTGGCTTGCAATGGATTGAGCTCTAGAGAAATAAAGATATTTGCTTCCAAAAATTATATATTCTTACATAATACCCGTCTATTTCTTCGATTATATTCATTTAAGGTGAAGTCACCGTAGTCTAGTAGGTAGTGTGTTGGCTTATTAAACGTAAAGCCAGGGTTCAAACCCTAGGCCAGACATCGACACCGAAATACAAAAAGTTTTTTCATCGGCGACTTCCTCTCAGCAGATTTCTGGCAAAAACTCTGAGAGTAAATAAAATTACCATGAAAAGTTTCTCAAAAATCTGTCTTTCGGAGTCGACTTTAAACTGTAGGTCGGAGTGGCGGCATGTATAAAATTAACACACATAACATAAGTGGTGTGAGAAATGAGGTCGTAATCCTGACTGAAGGGTTGTAATGGCCAATAATGTATATACTTATGGTATGCCGTATAACCTCAACTTGTTAGAGTACAAATCTACAAGTGGGAAAAAACTTCTAGCAAGCAACAATTTTATTTAAAACTTCACAGGAATATAAATATAGTAGGAATGGAAAACATTAAAGAGTGAGAATGTAGTAATGTTGTAATGGAATGCACTATGCTTTATAGGCAAAATTTGTTCCTCAGCCGGACTACTCCTATTTGAAACAATATTTCAAAAGTAGTTTTTTCTGTTACTTACACCATTCAAGTCTACCTTTCAGAAAGTCAAGACCCTTCAAGCATTTTCCTGTTTGTCTCAAACTATTTTTCGAGATCCTGAGTATTGGTTGCCTAAAAAAAAGTTCGTCTTTTTATTGAAATTGTAGGTAAAATGAATTACAAGATCGTCCTTGAAGATATTATCTTGTAGCTGCTTAGCGATTGGTTTCGTGACAATAATATTGTTGTTACGGAGTCATCTCTCCAAATAATCGATATTAATCCGATTAAAACTTTTTGGGAAGACCTAAACAGCCAACTTATACGATAAACTCTTCAAAATATGTTTCAATTGCAGCAAAAATTTCAATTCAAGATATATCTTCCTGTACCTTTTTTAATACCCATTTTTTCCCCTTAAATTATTTTTTATTTATAAAATATTATAATACAAGCGTTTGTTAGAATGATGAAGGTGCTTCTATCTCTATCCGTATGTCAAAGTAGTTAGTGTGTTGGCTTATTAGACGTAAAGCCAGAGTTCGAGCCCCAGGCCAGATATCAAGACAAAATACAAAAAATATTTCTTCGGCGTCTTCCTCTCAGCAGATTTCTGGCAAAAGCTTTGTAATTAAATAAAATTAACATGAAAAAGTTTCTCAAAAATCTGTCGTTCGGGGTCGATTTTAAAACTGTAGGTCCCGCCACTCATGTATAAAAAAATTAACACACACAACATGAGTGGTGTGAGAAACTAGGTCGTAATCCTGACTGAAGGGTTGTAATGACCAATTATGTATGTAGGTACGTCAAATTTCAATAGAGCTTGACTTTGTGTATCACCACTAACTATCATAAGTATTCTTAAGTCTTCTCTAACTTTTAAAGGTTAAAAGAAAACTAAACTTTTTTTTATTATTTCTTTATTTTTATTTTTATTTGTTTCTATTTTATCGTTGTTGTTGTTGTTGATATCGTTGTTGCTGTTGTTTATAAAATTACAAAACAATTGAAGAAACCAGTTTGGTTCATTTGTTTTTAGGCTTTAGAAAAGAGATCTTGTTGTACAACTTTTTCTTAAATTACAAGCACAAGACCAGACTTGAGGATGAATTCAATATGGGAATACGTAAAGTACGTTCAAGCAAACATTCAAAAAAATACGTTACGAATCGAATCAAGCGTTGAGTATCTATGATTAAGTTTGAAACAACTATGCGAGGGTAGGGTGATGAATTTGTGTGTTTAACTTTGTTGCGCATTCAATACATACTTTTTGTTATTGCCCATATAAACCTATGAACACATATATTTTGTTAAATGAAAGCAATTTAAACTTATCTCACATGCTACGTACATATATGCAAACATGCGGTCATAGTTGCATACAAACATTCAAACAGAATGTACCTACCACTTCAAAAGGAAGGAACGCACCTTATGCCAGTTCGTAAGTCAGTCATGTGGAAATGTGTGAACTTTAACTAAAACATGTCATTTTTATTCTGGTTGTTGTTACTATTATTATCGTCATCAACATCGTTGCTGTTTCTGTAATTGTAGTCACTCTGACTACATATGTATATACGTACGTGTGTTGTTGCTTTGCCTTTGAGTCAATTTAATAAAACACTTGGTGTTTTTGTTGGTTTTGGTATTATTTTTTTGTATTCTTGTTTTGTTATGGTTATGATTATTATTGTTTTGTTTTTGTTTATACATAAATGAAGAAGAAGTAAATAAAAAAAAAACAGGGCACAAGAAAAGGGTTCGTATGTGTTTTCATTTGTCATTTATTTGTGTTGGCCTTTCTTGTTTGCTCAACTTTTTTTGTTTTTGTTTTTCATTTCATTTTTATGAATATTTTTAAGTTCTTTTTCTTATTATTGTTGTTGTTATTGTTACTGGTTGGTTTGTTTGTCTTATTTCTATCTCACTTTTTCTCTCCGTTTGTTGTAGCTGTTGTTTTTGTCTCTCATAATTAATTGTTGCATGATTAATAGTTGTTTAAATGTTTGGACATTTATTTGTTGTATATTTCATTTGTTATTGTTTACCGTTGTCTCAATTTCTCTCTGGTCACACACATACGCATACACACATATAAGCATAAATTAAGCCTATGCATTTAAAACAGCGCTGAATACGTATTTTTATTCTCACTGGCCACCATACACATTAACCCATACACATACAGGCATGCATACTATCATCGTATTTTACGATTTGGCGGTTAATCGTATTTTAATCGTAAGCAATTAACTTAATGAATTGTTTATTTGTGCTGCGTCCAAACACACATACATAAAAACATTCTTTTTTGTTATTGATGTTGTTGTTGGTTGTTTTGGTGTGTTTTTCTTCCGCTAAAGATCGTTATCGTATTCTAGTTTTATTTTTTTTAAAGCGGAAAAAGGGATCTTTAAACGAAAAAAAAAAAACAAATCAACAATTATCCCAATAGGTGGTAAAAATGTGTTTTTCGTTGTATTTGTTGATTTTAGTCTTCTTTTTTTTGTTGGTTTCAACAATTATTGTGTAGTTGTTGTTTTGTTCCCAGTTTTATATTCTCACGCTGTCCACGCTTATGATCATGTCTGTAGAACGTTTACAAATGTTATCAAATAATTTAAATCTTGACAAGATTATAATCGTCTTGCCTTTGAAAATTTAAGCCATCAAAATAAATTGGTTAATTGGGAAACATAATTTATTTTTAAAACAGACTGCCAGCCTATCTCTTTCTTTGGAAGAAGGTATTTATAACAGCGGGTTATCCATATTGAGGTTTCAAAAGCACAGCTAAAGAAATAATGAATAAGTCTATGATTTCCATGCAACTTTGGCTCCTTTACAGTATTTGAATCTTAGATACGAAATATAATATCATTTAAATCATACATACATACATAATTGGTCACTGTAACCCTTCAGTCATCATTGCGACCTAGTTCCTCACACCACTTACATTGTGTGTGTTAATTTTATATATGAGTGGCGGGACATACAATTTAAAGTCGACTCGGAATTAAAAATTTTTGAGAAACTTTTTCATGGCAATTTTATTTACTCTCAGAGTTTTTGCCAGAAATCTGTTGAGAGGAAGTCGACGAAAAACTACTTTTTGTATTTTGTTTTGATGTCTGGCCTGGGATTTGAACCCTGGCTTTAGGTCTAATAAGCAAACACACTACCTACTAGACTACGGCGACTTACAAATCATATAAATTACCGCCACTAAACAGTGTCCCAGCGATGTCTCCTCTAATTCTGCTGTTATTAAAGTCGTTGTAGTATTAGACGTGAGGCTGTGATTCAAACCCCGGCCCAAACAGCTCAAACAAAACGAAATAAAAAAATATTTCTATCGGCGACTTCTAGTCAGTCTTCTGGCAAACAGCCGGAGAGTAAAGAAAATTGCCATGAAAGGTTTCTCAAAAATTTGGCGTTTGGAGTCAACAGCACGAATTTGTGGTGGGTAAAATTAACACACACTACTTAGATAGTGTGAGAAACAACATCGTAATCCTTACTATAAGGTTGAAATGACCAATTAAGTAAGTAAGTAATGACATGGAGTTATCCGCAGAAACGCGGTCTTGAATGTAGCCAAACAAATGAGTCTAACGGCGTAAAACAGCATTATCTTGATAACCAATTTGGGATGCTAACACGTATAACTACTCTTTCAGGAAAGGTTTCATGCAATAAATACAGAAGCAATCGTGTTGTGTGGCTCACGGCGCTGTCTTGTTTACACCACGGTTTATAATATTCAATCACAGGTGAAAATGGCCATATCTCTCCAAATTAACGTTAGCGGTTGCTCAATATATATTTTCAAAAAATTACATAATAATTATGCCCCCAGACCATAATGTGTAGCAACCATTCAATATTTGCGAATGTTAAAGGTTTCCACAAGCACTTCTGTGTTATCGAAGCACTATATTCAACAATTTTGCTTGTTGACAAACCGTTTAAGAAATAACTTTCACTGTTGAAGAAACTTTAGTTCAAGTAATGAATAGTGAAGCGTGTTGTTAATATATATATATATAAACATATTCACGCAATAGTGAATGATGACCAGGGCATATATACATAACATACATAATTGGTCATTACAACCCTTTAGTCAGGATTACGACTTAGTTTCTCACACCACTTATGTTGGGTGCGTTAATTTTTATATATGAGTGGCGGGACCTACAGTTTAAAATCGACTCCGAACGACAGATTTTTGAGAAACTTTTCATGGCACTTTTATTTACTCTGAGAGTTTTTGCCAGAAATCTGTTGAGAAGAGATTGTCGAAGAAATATTTTTTCATATTTCGTTCAGTTGCAGATGCCTGACCTGACCGAGGCCTCACGTCTAATAAGCTAACACACTACCTACTAGACCACGACAACCAGAGCATTATTATTCCCTAATTATGACATAAAAAAATTTAAAAATGCCATACCGAGTCATAGTAAGGACCGATTATTACGAACGCCGATGAATATATGAATTCGGCATTTCGATAGTGCCTGATTACATCTGTAACGACGCTAGTCTACTTGTATTTCTTTGTTGAGAGATCCATATTGCGCCACTCATGTATAAAATTAACATATACAACATAAGTGGTGTGATAAGCGAGGCTGTAATCCTGACTAAAGGAATGTAATGACCAGTTATGTATGTAATTAAGTATACAGGTAAACTATTATACGATATTCGAACGCAATCCTGGACAACGGTCTAAACATTTCCGAGAATGTTATCCAAGTATTCCACGACGAATTCAGACCAAGCGACAAAGTCTGTTAGAAAATCTTAACGGAACAGTTGAAGGAAGAAAAGATATACGCGGCGAAAAGATGTCTAGCGAGTCTGTACTTACTTACATTACTTACTTAATTGGCCATAATTGGCCGGATTTCGGCCTGCCGCACCATATCCTTCCAGGCACCTCTGCTTCGTGCGTGCTTACGCCAGTTGGTGACAGAGCTTCCTCGATTTGGCTCTTCCAACGGATGCGAGGTCGTCCTGTTCGCCGACTTCCGCAGATTCCCACATCAAATCCGTCTCGCCGGAGCATCCTCCTCCATTCGAACGACATGGCCGAGCCAGCGCAGCCGCTGGATATTAATACGCTGTACAACGTCTATGTCGTTGAGGAGTTCATACAGCTCACTGTTGGAAGATCTGACCGAAGATCTTCCGTAGTACTTTTCTCTCGAACACTCTCAAGGCCGCTGCATCTGTACTTAATGCCTCCATGCCTCTGGGCCATAAAGAAGGCCGAGTATTTTGAGTATCTTGCAAAGTGTTTTAAAGTTTTGTCGCGCGAGAGAGGTGTCTGCTACTCAATTGCCTATTGAGACCATATATCTGTTGGCAAGAGTGATCCTGCGCTTGATCTCCAGACTGACATCATTCTGGTGGTAACGGCGGAGTCAAGATAGATGAATTCCTTGACCGTATCAAGACGAACCTGTACATCCAAAATAATTAGCCCAGAATGCCGAATATCTCTGGACAAGATAGCAAGACCATCAACGGATACTCTTACATGGATTTCTATGGACATTGAAGACAGCAACGCATAGCAGTCGACGCACTTGCCAAAAACTCTTAAAAAAAAAATTCAAATAAATTCACAACTGAGCTACGTATTACCCTATAGAGGAGAAAACGGAACTGATTTCAAGCTTTCAAAAAAAAAAAAAACTGAAAAATGTTCCCAACTTGTGTTTTCATTTCTTTTATTGCTTGGCAGCATAATTATCATTGACTGAAAAAATTAACACTACAAATGTGAAATTCTGAAACTGTATTTAAAAAAAATACCGTCAATACGGTTTTACATCAATTGTGGGAATATTCGTATTGACTTTTGCAGAATCATTGCAAATATTTCCGCTAAAAGACTAAGTTTTGAAATGGTCTTCTTGGTTTCTTTGTGGTAATCGGACATGTTAATTTAATTTCTCACCATGAGAGGTACTCAAAAAAATAACTGTAATTAATAGTTTTCACACCTTTTTTGTTGCTACAAATCCATTGAGTGGAAAACTAAGAAAAAGAACTGTTAAGAGACAGAAAAATAAAACAGACACACAAATTGACACGAAATATTTAAAACATTCTGAATGACAATTAGCCAAAGTACCATACTTGTTGTACAACAATAACAACAAAACAATTTAAAAATAAATGAATAAAAAAGGAAGAAGGAGAAGAAGCAAATTTACTTAAACAAAAATGACAACAACAACAACAACGAAAAAAAACAATGCGAGAATTACAAAACGTAAGAAATTTACACTTCCTTATGGAAATTGAACAAAAACCCAATGACAGAGGGAGAACGAAAGGAAGAGAGAGAGATGGGAAAAAACAAACGGAAACACACACACACATAAACACATACACGCTCATAAATAGTAAAACTGCTTTGAATAGAAGGGCATATGCAAGCAAGCCAGCAAGCATGCAAGCAAAAAAGGGGATGATTATGCAGCAGAAAAGAAAACAAAAGAAAAAAATTTGTTTAATTCAATGACATAAAATTACATGCAACAACAACAATAAAGAAAGAAAGAAAGAAAAAAAAGGAACAACCGTCATTATGTTTTAGTTGAACAGTAAAGAAAAGATATGCGGACAGACGCTTAGCTAGAAAGATAGACACGAAACCAAGAGACCAAAAGACGCAGAGACACAAAGGCAATAACAGATGTAAAAGGACAGACGTTCATAATTACACAGAAACAACAACAATATGACAAGACATTTAGTTAGATTATACGTGTGCTAACAACAACAACAACAGCAACTACAACAAGCACTAAAAATAAAACAAAAGGAAGGGCTTACAAAACAATTAAGAAACAAAAGAACAGGGGGGATACAGGAAATTTGCAACAACATACACGCATACACTCACATAATATTTATGCAACGGACACATTAAAGCATAAACAAAATAATAATAATAACAATAACAACAACAACAACTATCATAATCATAATAATAGTGATAAAGGAAGAAAGAAGAACAACAGCAGCAGGCAAAGGCAAAAAAAACGAAAATAAGTATGATACCGCAAGTGATGATGGTGGTGGTGGTTTTGCTGTTGTTGTTGTTGTTGCATCTCTAGCAGAGACCATGATAATCATAATAATAATACAGCAGCAGCAGGGTGATGAACTATTGTTAAAAAATTTCAAAATAATGACGCTGAAGTTACGGAAAACAAACTACAAAGCAAAGAAAAAAGGGTCCACTAAAGGCACTTATGATACATACATACATATATACATGTGCACCTATAATCTGTTATACCACTCCGTAGGAAATTGGTAATTCCCACGTTATAGTGCGGTAAAATTGAAAATAAAAAACCGAAAAAGAAACGGAAAAAAACGGAAAATTATCGCAAGCATGCAAAAGCAGATGCAACAGCAACAACAACCATGCATAGGAACAATGACAATGTTTTTTTTGTGTGTATGTTTTTGTAGGAAAAATTATGACTCTCTACTGCAGTTTATGTTGTTGAAAAGAAACAATCCGTAAACCCAAACTCTAGTTAAAATTTGTAAGTAATAGAACACAAAGATGTAAGCTACACTCTCAAGGAAAACATAAAAGACCTTGGAGATCGACATGTGTTACTGGCATCTTTTTTTTGGCGTGTGAGGTAGGGTTTAAAATGCCTTCGCACTTACAGTTACCGTCGTCAGCAGCGTCAAATGGGGCTTCCACTAAAACAATCCCTCCTCCTCTTCTGGAGATACTCCCAGAAACAAATTATTCTTTTTTTCGTTTTATTTGGCGTAGTTAGGTATAAGTGGCCGCCCCCCCCCCCAAATGAATTGGATGGATGCACTTAGGCCCCTTGGGCCCCATTGTTTTACCACAGTTCGCGTCCACCATCCCCTAGTCATGGAACCATCCAGAGCTTACAATGAAGCGACTCAGATCATCGATGTAGTAGGCACCAAGATGTCTCTTCCTTCTCTGACATAGTGCCCGGCATGTTCCCAGTAGATGAAGAACCGCCTCTTCCTCCTCTTCGTTCCTGCAGCTTTTACAGAAATCGTTAGCGAGGTGTCCCAGACCAATGAGCCTCGCGTGGACACCCATAATGCAATGACTCGTAACGATTCCAACAACCGCACTGAGCACGCCTCTTTAGAGTTTTAGCAGCCTTGCAGTGCATCTTTTATCCAGCCGCAGCCAGATCATGCGCGCCACCCTGCCCTTATCCGAAGCTGCAAACCTGCGGTTGACAGAGTCCATGATCTCGTCATTAATCATGAGCTTTGAGGTCCCCAAAGTGACCCCAATACCTAAGAATTCCTTGGAGAGCTCGATGGTCGTGCCGCGTCTGGCCAATTCATCCTCTCTGCAGTTTCCCGGGATATCATTGTGTCCAGGAACCCAAACGATATGCACATTATACCTCTTTGCGACCCTGTTCAGGTGTTTCCGACAGCCGTAGAACGTCCATTGGAGCCCAGAGCCCTGATAGCCGCCTGGCTATCGGAGAGTATGGTGATGTTTCCATTGGAGATAATCGAATCCTAAATAATTTTTACCGCAGCTTGTATCGTCAACACCTCCGGTAGACTTATAGATTCGGCTATACCTATTGACTCCGAGAAAATTCCACTACCAACGGTATCTCCCAGCTTAGATCCATCAGTGAAGATTTGGACGGAGTGCTTGACGAGGTGCCCAGCCTGCATAACTCTTTATCCGGGATGGTCCTCATGTATTTCATCGAGAAGACATATCGCGGTATCATATAGTCTATGTCCCCGACAGCCTGTAATTTCTCCAGGATACTTGAGTAACCAGTATCTGATCGTTTTACATAACAATTAAGAACATTTTTATTACGTTAACAGCTATTTAAGGACTTCAATCTTACCTTCAAAAGTTGAGGGCTACTTTAGTTAAAACGATAGCTTAGCTTGGCAACGATCCTACGAAATTGAAATTTCTTTGGCGCTTAAGTTTATTACCCACAAAATTAAAGTCTTTCGAAAATCTGCTGATGCCTGAACTACTCTCAGCATTAAATGCGTGTAGATGTATTCCGGATAGCCTACTTATCTTCATTAGGAGCAACACAGCACTATTGAATAAACTCAACAGTTAAACGGCACTCGTTTACAATGGGCCTCAAGGTATTGTCCTTGCGCCAATGTCCTCAAACCTAACCTAAATAGCAGTCGTAATGAAGTGTCATAGTACTCCAACCATTAGTTGTTGGATGTAATGTCATCAATCTACATAGCAAAAGTAGAGTAGACAAGCCTAGACAAGTTACAGTATGGTGCTCGGTGTCAACAAATAAACTTGCCCAGCACATCATAAGCACCCAGGTGTTTCTTTCTAGAATGCATTAATAATGCCTCACTGTTTACAATAATGCCTCTGGTGGCAAAATATTCTTGCTAGACTTAAGATGATCTCCATTCTGAACAAGTGCTCCCTAAATCTATAGTGATCTGTCAATAGATCAGATACTAATTATTTTTTGCTTAATTATGGTCATTAGAACCCCTTAATCACGACTACAATTTAGTTTCTTACACGACCCATATTGTGTGTGTTAATTTTAGACATGAGTGGCGGAACGTCAGTTTAAACTTGACTTCCAAGGATAGGATTTTGAGAAACTCATGGCAGTTTTATTTTTACACTCTTGGAGTTTTTTGCTAAGCGGAAATCATTGAAGAAATATGTCTCCATATTTAGTTCTGTTGGAGATGTCTGACCAGGGTCAATTGAACCTTGGCCTCATGTCAAATAAGCTAACACACCACCTACTAGACTACGATGATCTCAGTTACTACATACTTTCTTACTTAATTATTGTCATTACAATTCCTTAATCAGGATTATGATCTAATTTCTCCCACCACTTATGTTGTGTGTGTTAAGTTTATTCATGAGTTGTGGCACCTACAGTTTATAGTCAATTCCGAACGACAGTTTTTTGAGAAACTTTTCAGGCAATTTTATTTACTCACAGAGTTTTTGCAGGAAATCTGCTGAGAGGAAGTGGCCGAACGAAATATGTTTTCATATTTTGATATCTGAGCCACGGCCTTGCGTCCACTAAGCTAACACACTGCCACTAACCTAACGGTATTTCCACTACCCTCAGCTGATGTGACTTGGGGGAAATAGCTTTTATTTCCTTCAATATTTTTCTGTTTTATAGAACATTGTGGCCCACCTAGAAAATTATTTGCTATTATGTAGCAACTAAACGTCCAGCTTGTTTGAGTTTTAAAAGACTTGTAACTGCCATTGCAGGCTCAAATTAGCCTGTATTTGAGGTTAAATCGAAAATATGTACATTCAAATTTAATGTTATATACATACAGACATAATTGGTCTTTACAACCCTTCAGTCAGGATTACGGCCTACCTTCTCACTCCACTCATGTTGTGTTTGTTAATTTTATATGTGAGTGGCGGGACCTACAGTTTAACGTCAACTCCGAACGACAGATTTTTGAGAAACTTTTTCATGGCAGGTTTTTATTTACTCTCAGAGTTTTGGCCAGAAATCTGTTGAGAGGAAGTCGCCGAAGAAATACTTTTTGTATTTTATTTTGATGTCTGGGCTGGGGCTCGATCCCTGACTTTACGTCGAATAAGCCAATACACTACCTACTAGACTAGGGCGGCTTCTCAAATTCAATGTTACGTTGTCTTATTATTACTACTGTACAGTGGTGAAATCTGATATGTAACAGAAGTCGCCAAAGTCTGGTAGATATTATTAGATGTGGCCACAGGCCACAGTTCAAACCCCAGGCTAGACATCTCCAACAAAACGTAATATGAAAATATATTTCTTCTGTAACTGCCTTTCAGCAGATTTCTGGCAAGAACTCTGTGAGTAAAGTAAAATTTTCATGAAAACTTTCTCAAAAATCTGTAATACGGAATTGACTATAAACTGTAGGTGCCACAACTCATGAATAAAATTAAAACACTCACAACATGGGTGGTGTGGGAAACTAGATCATAGTCCCGATTAAGGGATTGTAATGACCATAATTAAGTAAGAAAGTATGTAGTAACTGAAATCATCGTAGTCTAGTAGGTGGTGTGTTAGCTCGTTAGACATGAGGCCAATTTTCAAACCCCCTAAGTTTGACATCTCCAACAGAACTAAATATGGAGACATATTGCTTCAACGACTTCCGCTTAGCAGATTTCAAGCAAAAACCTCAAGAGTAAAAATAAAAAATGCCATGAAAAGTTTCTCAAAAATCTGTAATTCGGAGTTGACTTTAAATTGTAGGTCACGCCTGTCCTCAATGGATCAAATTAACACAACACAACATAGGTGGCGTGAGAAGGTAGGTTGTAATCCTGACTGATGGATTGTTATGAGCAATTATGTATGTATGTGTGTGTTGCAAAACAAATGTACTAACAAACATTAAAAAATACCCAAGTCTGTCTTCCAATCTTTCGATCATTTCGAAATAAATTCAACTTTTTATTATTAATTAAATTACAATGGAAGATAAAGATCAAATACGAATGTAAACTGATACAACATCTACTTTCAAATACTTGTTTATGTGCTACAATCGATTTGGAGTTGCCGCAACAGCATCTATGCTAGCAGAAGTAAATCATTCGTTTCCTTCTTTTTTATGAATACAAAAGAATTGTAATACATAGTTATTGTTGCTTATTTCATGCTGTATTGAGAATACTTTATCATAATTGTACCGCCAATAGACAAAAGAAATCAAAAGAACAAAAAAAAATGTTTAAACTGCTGCATGCATGCATGAACCTGGTAATTTATACGTTTTGCTTAATTTTTATTATTTTCAGTTGACGCTATTGTATGCAAGATAATAAAGCCAAGAATTATTAAATTGCCCTCTCATTGAAATCATAAATTCCCACGTTTAGCAGCAACGTTTAAGCAACAACAACAAGAATGCAATACAAAGTCAAGGTGTTAATGTGCAACAAAACTCTCTGTTTTGAACGCAGTACAAACGTATGATGACGTCTAAAGAAGTTTTATTCATAAATATTTAAAAGAAATCCAACAAACACCCAGAGTGTATGTGTATGTGTTTGTGTGTGTATTACGATAAAATGTACGCCAGTCATTACAAAAAGGAGCCAAAGTTAAAGCCTGACATAAAGAAACTGCTAATGATAGTAGCGATGACGTGCACAAAAAAAAGACGGAGCAAATGAAAAATGATGTCTTAACATTTGGCAGGTAATACACGTATAATAAAAAGGACACAACAGCAAACAGATATCTTACCAAAATATCCCATTGTTTTCAAATGAAATACACCGCAAAGAAATATCCCTTCTTCTTCTTCAGTGTTTTTTTTATCATATTTTATCAATAAAATGCCAGCCATACAGCTAATATGGATACGTTTCAAAGCTACTGGAAGTCATACTAGCTGGCTGCACAAACGACATGCGCAATCGAACACCGCCTTTTGGGTCTTTGACAAGGATTTTACCAACAAAATATAAATCAGAGCGTAACGAAAAGATAATCACAAAAAGGAAGTTGAAAAACTGAATGCAAAGCAAGAAGAAATGAAATTCAGGTGCACAAACATTTTAAGGACAATACGTTGTACTACGCTGTTGTGTGCTGTGCTGTGCTGTGCTGTGCTCAACTTAACGAAACAACTCAGCTGCCTGCAAGAGCAACAAATGAGTTTCCATATGAAAACCACACAAAAAATAAGAGAATCCTTTATACAAAGAGAGACAGAGAGAGAGAGAGAGAGAGCAGGTGAAGCCAGAGCATATTTATAAAGAGAGTAAAACATAGCCTGCGCAAAACATCCCTTTCTTCTTCTCAGAAAACAACAGAAAAAAAAGAACATGAAATGCTCTCGTTTTTCATGCATATTCGCCGCAAAATAATTTTAGAAAATCGTGTCTACGAATTAAGGTTTTTCAAATTCACCTCTTCGTTATTTTAGTGTCCCGTTTAGAAAAAATTTAAGGCGAATTCCCTTTGAAATGAAAAATTAGTTCAGCCTGTAAAATGAAAATTTGTGTTTCCATTCCGAAAAATTCAAATTCATTGGATTCACGCTTAAAAGACATTCAATATGCAATATAGTGTAAGGCACTGTTGAACTCATTTGCTTGCCTGTCCTCTTGTTTAAATAATTTCGTATTTCTATGTTTAATCCCATTTAACAAGAAGTAAAACAACAACTGCCAACATGTTATTTCATTTAAATTGTTTCAACACGTATGTAAGCGGTTTAAATACTTAGAATTGTGAGTACACATTAGAAAATTCATAGAAAAATGAAAACCAAAAAAAGGCAAGAGCTACCTCAATAGAGGATTTATTGGTTTCTCTCTTTAACTACTTTTAATAACTTTTTGCTTAATCTGTTGGCTTTATTTCACTTTTTGTTTTAAATTCCGATTTGGTATAGGGTTTGAAAACAAGTGGATAATGGTATTGAATTGTAGAGAAAATATGTTGTTTGAAGTTGTTATATTGAAAGAATGCCACCAATCCACTTTTTAGATTACCACTATTTACCACTAATTACTAATAGCACTCTAGGCTAAGAACTGTTTTACTACAAAAATAAAAAAGTCCATATATTGTTAGTTTAGATACCATAACACTTAGGTTTTTATGAAAGGATTGGAAATGGATTGCTAACCATTTTCATTCGAAATACGAATATCTTAAAGTTGATATAGTAGAGACGGGATCACAACAGAAAAACACAATTTGTTAAGCCCCAGGATATTCCTCTGTTGACCAATGTAATTCCACCATATTTAGCTTTAATACCCAATGGATACTAGGCAAGGCAAAATAAATTGAGTTTTTTTTTTAATTTTTGTATCTCCAAATGAACCGTATATCTAATCATACTTAACTTTACAGAAGATTGAAGCCTACTTGAGGGTCCACAGAATACAAAAGATTTCAAAAGAATGGTAGATTGCTATTATATTGCTTTCTGCATACATACATACATACACAATTGGTCATTACAATTCTCTAGTCAGGATTACGACCTAGCTTCCGACACCACTTATGTTTTGTGTCTTAATTTTACACAGGGGTGGCGAGACCTACAATTTAAAGTCGATTACAAACGACAGATTTTTGAGAAACGTTTCATTTTACTCTAAGAGTTTTTACTAGAAATCTGCTGAGCGGTAGTCACCGAAGAATTATTTTTTATATTTAGTTGTAGATGTCTGACCTGACAACATCTACAACAACAACAACAACACCCCACCTACTAGACTACGATGACTCAGATATACTACATATGTACATAACATATGTTACAACCTTTCAGTCAGTATTACGTCCTAGTGTCTCACACCACTTATGTTGTGTGTGTTAATATTATACATGAGTGGTGGGACCTACAGTTTAAAGTCGTCTCTGAACGACAGTTTTTTGAGAAACACGTTCATGGCAGGTTTATTTACTCTCAGAGTTTTTGCTAGAAATCTGCTGAGAGGAAGTCACCAAAGCATTATTTTCCATATTTCGTTTAGTTGGAAATATCTGGCCTGGGGTTTGAACTGAGGTCTTACGTCTAATAAGCTAGCACACTATCTACTAGACTAAAACAACTCAATGAATACTGGGGAAAATAAATTGAGAAATCTTGTATCTCCAAGTAAACCGTATATCCAATCATACTTACTTTAAAGGGAATGGAAACCTACTTGAGAGTCAACGAAAGACAAAAGATTTATAAAAAATGATGGTAAGATCAATCAATTAATTGGCGTGCTATTAAACTGCTTTGTACGGTTAACAAAATCAATACAAAATATTTTCAAAACTCATCGCCGCTAGAGTTTCACAAGCTCTAACCAGGGATCCAGGTAGGAATTCAGTCGTACAATTGCATTATAATCTATAAAAATAATCTGTTGAACGCAGACAGTCTGCGACATCTCAACTTTTCTACTATGCAAAACCTTTCCGCTTCGATTTATCCCACTGCCTTTGTCAGAATGTTAGCTGAAGAATTAAATGGAGGGAAGCACTAAGCATGATGATAAAGTTGGAAGTCGCTGCAGGCTAGAATTTAGACTCATACCATTACCTCTTCTTAAATTCTTTGGCATAGTTTTTAAAGGTGAGAAAAGGAAATTATATACATATGTAGGGCAAGCTTCTCAATAACAATAGCAATGTAAGTGGCCGTATTTATAACAAATTTAGGCAGAAACTACCCCTGTTAGTGGAATTCCTCCTGAATTATTTCTCATAAAAAAACAGTCAAACAAAACTGTTGTTATTTTCCAAAACAGTGGGTCTAGGAAAGACATTGACAACGGCATACTCAAAACAATGGCGGATAATATTTAACTCACCTAACACCCTCGTTTACAACCGCGAGACATGCAAAATGTCCAGGTGTTAGTAAGTCAATAACTTCTTAGGCTTTTGCAAATATTCTGGCCTGAAGTAGTCTCTGACAAAGCCGGTTTCTTACAACTACAACTTATAACTACAAAAATATATATCATACGAAATGGACGCCCGGCTTATTTTTTTTCGAACGTCCCCGGCCTCACACTAACCCACTCTCACCCGACCGCGGAGGTCTCGTCCCCATTACGTAGGGACACGTACACACTACAGCCCGGACTGTAGCGGGTAAGGGAAAAGTAATGGCAACGAGAACATAAATCAGCTACAGAACTTAATCACAAGCTGAATAAAGTAACAATAAACAGGAACTTCCTATGACAAGAACGAAAATTCATTTTTAATTAATAATTTACAAATTAATGCCAGCATATAAGTTACGTTTTATATTACAAACACTACAATTAAAATCAATAAAATCATAATATAAGTTAAAATCGTTACATAATCTACGAAAAGGAAAATTACATCCATAGTTCGTTCTATAAAAATCTAAAGCAAGAGGACGCTAGTGCCGTGAAAATCTTGCTAGAATACTGAAATTCAGGTTACAAAGCAAAAACTCAAACAAACCCCTAAAACAGCCCTTCTACGTTCTAAAGTTGGGAGTTTTATTAAACCTAATCCAGCCTCATATGACGGAAACCCATTGCCACAATCCCGTCCTAAGGCACGTAAGCAGAATAATAAAAACTGCTTCTGCACAGACTCTATTGAATCACTATGACAACGATAGTATGGATTCCAAATAATAGACGCATACTCCAAAATAGGTCTAACAAGTGAAATGTATAGCAGTCTTGTTATATAAGGATCAATGAATTCCCTAGCCCATCTTTTCACAAAACCAAGAATATACATGTAGAAGGAAAATTGATATGGAACCAAACAAAGTAGGTAAAAGCAAAATGACAAAATGAAGTCGCTGTAGTCTAGATGTGGCTTATTAGACGTAAGGCGATGCTTCAAACCCCAAATGAACGAAATATAAAAAATATTTCTTCGGCCGCTTCCTGTCATCAGATTTCTGGCAAAAATTCTGGGAGTCAATAAAAAAAATTGCCATGAAAACTTTCTTTAAAATCTGTGGGTTTTTAGTTTGTATTAATTAACATACACAACATAAGCGATGTGAAAAGCTAGGTCGTAATCCGGACTGAAGGATTGTAATGACCAATTATGTACGAAAAGTGCGAGCAACAGACACAAGACTAAATTATGGAGGCCCTTTGGCTTCTTATAAAATCGATGGGAACATATGTGTGTAACACATTAACACACATTCATTAGAAACGTAATCATTTTCTGGCAGATTTCCGAATTTCAAAACATAATATTGCCTTTAGCAAGCGGTCTGGATCAAGTTTCCATGGTAAAGCTATGTGGGACCACTTTTCCTGTATGCGTTCAGAGCCCATGAAATGTGGTGTATCAGTGCCTTAAGAAGAATAGTCAAATGCGCCTGCTTTTACCCATTTAGGACTAAAGGAAATCTTATAGACACTCCAGTTTCATAGTAGATTTAAAAAGACTTACAATAAGAGCAGTCGCCGTAGTCTAGTAGATAATGTGTCGGCTTATTCGACCTAAGGCTAGGGCTCAAATCCCATGTCAGATATCAAAACGAAAATATGAAAAAATATTTCTTCGGTAACTACCTTTCAGCAGATTTCTGGCAAAAACTCTGAAAGTAAATCAAATTGCCATGAAAAGTTTCTCAAAAATCTGTCGTTCGGAGTCGACTTTAAACTAAAGGTTCCGCTACTCATGTATAAACATAACACACGCAACATAAGTGATGTGAGGAGCTAGGTCTTAATCCAGACTGAAGAGTTGTAATGACCAATTATGTATATATGTATGTATGTATGTATGTGTGTATGTATGTACAATAAGGGTGTTCATGTTCATCTCAAAAATATACCATCAGCACCTGGGACTCAAATGGGCAAAGTTTTTCACGGCGATATTTCAAGATTTTTTTAGAAATATTATGACAAACAGAAAGGTATTCGAATTCTTTGGATCCAATCAAAGTTCAGAGTACTTACTACCTAAGGCTTCAATTCCTTCTCGCCAGCTTCCCATTTTTCTTTTTTTTTTTTCAAATTATCCTAAATCCACAAAAATGGATTATTAATTGCTTTTTTTGTTTCTTTAAAAATTTTAATCTGTTTTGTTATTAAAGCCAACTAAAAAAATATTAAAATCGACTTAAAAACCAATTCGTATTCATCAGAAAACAATCAATTTTTTTATAATATTATTATGTACACATAACAGATGACCTAATGGACACGTGCCTTGAACATTTTATAACAATCTGCCATAAAATAAAAAGTTTAATTAACACATTGTTTTGCCTGAGCTCATATAAATTAAGAGATTAAAAAAAATTTATGTTCAAATCCTAAAAGGAAACTCAGATAATAATTAATAAAAACATCAAATTTAAATTAAAAGCTTCCTTTGCAGAGGAGGAGTAGGAGTACAATGGAAAATGGGGGAGAGGGTAGGTTGTCAATTTATTGCCACATAATAAAAAAAAGTTGAAAGTTGAACACACGTAATTAGAAAATAAAACTCCTTACAATCGATGTTTTACTAGGGGTAGTATATGAGGAAACATACATGAAGTTGACTGCATATTATTTACCCGACTTAATAATAAAAACATCCATAAAACGAAAAGATATTTTTTTATAAAATCTTTAAGTCAACAAATCCTTTCTTCATTTATTTTTCGATTTTTTAAAGTCTTTATGCAATTGTAACAGACATTATCTGGAACTCCTATTGCCAATTGATATGAAATTGAAGGGGAAAATTAAAGAAAAAAGAAGAAGTGAAAAATAAATCTGTATTGTATATCAGCATTAAGGATAAACAGCAGCAGTTAAAAGAATGAACTTGTATAACGCCCCAAGTAAAAAATATAATGACCCAAGAATATAAATGAGACGAAAGCGAGAAAAAAATAGCAGCAGCAGTAATATCAACAGCAACAGCAAAGAAGAATGCTAAAGAGACACCTAAAATTCATAAAAAAATAATATTAAACAAGCAACAAACATACAGACATACATACAGACACATACATATAAAAAGATTTTCCTTATCGCAAACATATACTGGTGTATGGTATGTATATAAAGAATTTTACCACCATATAAGCCAGTATACACATATACATACATACGTCTATACATGTAAAGCTAAATATGTTTGAGCCAACAGTTTTATAAAATGAATGGAAAAACACGAAAATTGGAATAAAAAGCCTTAAAAATCATCATAAAAAATGCGATATTATTTCGTTGTCGTCGACAGTATTGTAACTTTCGTGGCTTTATTGTAAGATTTTATGCAATTCGTCTTGATTTTGCATACCCTACACTAAAATGGCATCTAAGGATACCATTAGGCATAGCACATCGCTTATTCTATGGCGAACCTTAAATTGTTCTTCTTCGCCTAGTACCTGACAGGCCTCCTGGTGATTGTGATACACATGAACATTTCTTTTTATGGCATTCACATATAAATCATGGAAATTCAGAGTCTTTATACCCCAGGCAACAATAAATATTTTAATAGATGTCTCTAGGAGTGAACATTATTGAACATGCTTTGGTCACAGGCACTTAGAATCATTAAATCTGATTTATCTGATCTTAGGTTAGGTTAGGTTAGGTTAGAGGACGTGTACTTGTCTTAATTGACAAGTACACCCGGAGGTCGAATTGATCCATTGTATAACATCCTAGTTTCTCACACCACTTATGTTGTGTGTGTTAATTTTATACATGATGGGACGTATAGTTTAAAGTCGATTCCGTACGACAGATTTTTGAGAAACTTTTTCATGGCAATTTTATTTACCCTCAGAGTTTTTTTGCCAGAAATCTGCTGAGAGGAAGTCGCCGAAGAAATACCTTTTGTATTTAGTCTTGATGTCTGTCTGATGTCTGGCGTCTAATAAGCCAACACACTACCTAATAGACTACGGCGACTACTTATCCGATCTTACTTGGAAACTAGTTAGTGTTCCACTTGCTGAACCTGAGGTTCATTCTGAACACGCTTTTGTACCACACGAGCTAATGACATGGTCAGAGATATTTGAGTAGTCAGTTATCAGTGGTGTTAGGTCTGCCCTTAGGTAGAGGTGCATCAAAACTACCACACGAGTGCAGTCTATTTTCGCTGTCTTGAATTTATTGTCAATAAGGCATGGTATTGCAATGTAGTTGACGTAGTCTAGCAGGTAGTGTGTTCGCTTATTAGAAGTGAGACCACAGTTCAAACCCCAGGTCACACATCTCCCGCAAAACACCAGATTTCTTGCAAAAACTCTCTGAGGGTAAATGAAATTGCCATGAAAAGTTTTTCAAATATCTGTCGTTCAGAATAGACTTTAAATTGTAGGTCTTGCCACTCATGTATAAAATTAACATACACAACGTAAGTGGTGTGAGAAACTAGGTCGTAATCCTGGATTCATTTTTGTAATGTCCCTTTCCTACTTTCTCTCCTTTTTCCCTATCTCCCCTATCATCCTCTCCCCTTTAGGAAGTTGTACAATGGGTCAACTGGACCTCCGGGTACTGTACTTGTCTCAATTGAAAAGTACACGTCCTCTAACCTAAACCTAAACCTAAAATTATGTATGTATCTACGTATGTATGTACGTATGTATGTATGTATGTATGGTATTGTCATAACGCAACGCGGTGACATAAACCTGCGAATTGCCCTTTCATGACAGCTTCATTCAAGTGTGAGCATTGGAGAGCAGAATTGTCTACTTTCACTGTATTGATCGCATATACTTTTGCAATAGGCCAGGTTAGGTTGCGGAGTTCCTGTCATCATTTAAATAACAATGTTATGAAAGCAAGGCAACTACAATTTCTATTTAAAAAGAACAAAATCCGTATGAGCATCACAAGATGGTATCTCTAGTAAAATTATTGTTATCTGTGAAAACCGTACACTTCAAAAGTACGAAGTTGACGTAGTCTAGTAGATAATGTGGCGGCTGATAAGACAAGAGCCGCCGGTTAATGTGAGGTCAACCCCCCGAAATATGAACAAATATTTCCTTGTGAATTTCCTCTCAGCAGATTTCCAAAACATATGGAAGTAAATAAAATTGCCATTTAAAGTCTCATAAAAATGTATCGTACGCAGTCGACTTTAAACTGTAGGTCCTGCCACAAATAGATAAAATTTGTCACACAAAGCATGTGTTTGTTGTGTGATGCTAGGTCGTATTCCTGCCGAAAAAGTTGTAAGCTCATCAATTAAATAAATAAATTTGGCAAACCTTAATGTCACGAATACTTTTTTATACTGAAAAAAATTGCAAAGAAAAACCAAATGGAAATCAACTGTTATCTTCTCTTTGAACTACTGTATCTTGAAATCTATTGCAGTTTGTAGTCATCAATCTGGCCAGTTAATGAAATTTCTTCGAATCTCCAGACAATTATTTGCAATACTTGAGGAAGTTCGAAGTCGCCGTAGTCTAGTAGGTAGTGTGTTGGCTTATTAGACGTAAAGCCAGGGTTCGAGCCCCTGGCCAGACATCAAAACAAAATACAAAAAGTATTTCTTCAGCGACTTTTTCTCAGCAAATTTCTGGCAAAAACTCTGAGAGTAAATAAAATTGCCATGAAAAGTTTCTCAAAAATCTGTCGTTCGACTTTAAACTTTAGGTCCCACCACTCATGTATAAAATTAACACACACAATATAAGTGGTGTTAGAAACTAGGTCGTAATCCTGACTGAAGGATCCAGACTCCTTCTACGTACTTTCACCTCATCAATCCCTTTGTAGGGTACCTTTCTGGGCTACAAATTTCAACGTCTATCGTATCTCTTATCGTGTTACGTATTCATATAAATAAAAATCGAAAGAAAAAAAAACACAAAAAACGAATATCACACTGAATGCCAACGATAATAATAATATACTGCTAATGTAGTGGTGAGTGTTGGTTTATGGCTAAGAAAACGTAACGTAGCGAATGTAAAGAAAAAAAACAGAAATCTTCTTTACATAAAAACATACTTACATGCATAAATATACAGATACAAACACATGTAAGCTGACTTAAAAATTTTTGTCTTCATCTTCATCTTGGAACTCATAAAATACACCAGACAACACATTTATTTAAACACCAGCCAGCAACAGCAACAGCAGCCGTCAGTGGATTGTATAAATAATGCATCCTGCTAAGTTTAAATACAATAAAAACCAGAGGCAATAGAAGAAGAACGCACGCCACTACAACAACAACAACAAAAATATGACAGAAAAAATCTGATTTCTTTTTAACGACTACACAACCAACACCAACAACCAAAAGTTGTTATAATAATGTTGGCAATAGCCAGCCAAAGAAAAGAAAAGAAAAAAAAAATAAGAAAGAAAAAACCAACAAAAAGAAGGACGTCTAACAGCCTTAACTGGCGCTGTGTGAAAAATAATGATGTTTTGTTGACAGCCTTACTAGACTGAATGGCCTTCCCAAAACTGAAAGAGTCATAAAAATTTACAAACACCCTCCATCCATGCCCTACCAACAACCAACCAGGCAACGTTCTTAAGGGAGTTCATCTTAAATATTCACTCGTCCATTCATTCATTCATTCTAATTTTCAGTACAACTACAACACAATGAGCAAAAAAAAAACAAAAAATTCTTTATTAAGATGAGCAGAAAGAGGGAAAACACGTCAAAGAGTGTGGGTGCGATGCTACAGTATGGGCTGGTATGATTATAAGGTTGGCACGAGCATTAAAACGTAAAACGCTTGGGTAATGTTGTAATTATTTATGCGCTTGCAAGTTAAAGTTGATTTATAGACGGTAAGCACTGAATGACCGATCCCATTCATGTTCATTACTGTTGCCAAAAAAAAAAAAGAAAAAAAGAGAAACAAAAAAGCAACAAAAAATTGTAATAAAATATGGAAAAAAACGACGACGACGAATAAAACATCTGCATTTAAACAGTTTGGCCGTTGGACAACCAGGAGCGGATACATTTCCAACTTTTATATCGGATGAGAACGGAAACATTATATTTAATGGCGGCATTAATTATTTAGAAAAGATTTTATAAATGATTTCAAGAAATGAAAGAAAAAACAAATTCAAGACAAATAAATTTGTTTAATTTCTCTTTCATTTTTTTCTTTCTTCTTTACAATTTATTTTAATTTACTGTTGTTTTTAAAATTAAAAAGTTTGAAATTTTTAAATAATGAACAGGAAAAATATTTGAATTTAAAGGCATAATAAGGGACGTAAATATTTCGAAGATAATTTTTTTTCTTATATTTAAATTTAAATTTTTCGTGTTTAAAATCGAATCAAATATAACAGAACATGAAATCACAACAAATTGAGAACAAATTTTCTTTAATCTCCAGCATAAATTATTTATTTTTAGTCATATAAATAGAGCCTTAGACTAATGAGTATAAACGGTCTTCAATGTTTGCTCACCTATTCCTAGTACTGATGGATGACATACTTAACATGCAGCAGACTTACTTAATTACTTCCTTAGTTCCTTCTTACAACACTTTAGTCAGGATTACAACCTAGTTTCTCATACCATCCATGTTGGATGTGTTAATTTTATCCATGAGTAACGGGACCTACAGTTTAAAGTCGACATATTTTTGAGAAAGTTTTCATGGCAATTTTCATTTACTCTCAGAGTTTTTGTCAGAAGTCTGCAGAGTTAGAAAGTCATCAAGAAAATATTTTTAATATTTTGTGTTGTTCTAGAGGCCTGAGCTGGAGTTTGAACGACGCGCTGCGTAGTAGACTGTGGCGACTTTAACAGGCCACTATCGCTCATACCGTGGTATTTCCTGGTAAACATTGAGATAACTAATAGAACAGATGATATCCTAATTCTGTCGATGAAAAGATCGATCATGGAAAGGAAACTAATTGGCTGAAGTCGTAAAGCATTAGATTATGGTTACCAGATCACTGTCATGAAAGCAGACTAGCCCCAGGAAACGAATCTAATTCGCTGAAGCCGAAAAGCATTAGATCACGGTTACCAGATCACTGTCATGAAAGCAGAGTACTGTGTCGATGAACGAAAGTAAACAGGCTCTTGTAATGTTCTAAATATCTATAAGATATTCCTGTAATGTCTTCCCTAAACCTGTCGCCATGACAAACTTCAAAATGTTATTCACTCTCAGTGTTTCCTTCTGAGAAAAAAAATATTACTTCGGCGACTTCCTCTCAGCAGTTTTCAAAAATTGACAAATAATCCTAAAGGATTGTAAGGACCAAACATTCACCATTTTACTTCTATACGTGTTTTCTTTGAGTCTTTAATACCCGTTCAAATAGTCTTTTACTATCTCAAGCTGCTTCTGCATTCTTTAATACATACAATACATACAATACAAACTTAATCCCATGGCATTTAATCGCCGTAGTCTAGTAGGTAGTGTGTTGGCTTATTAGACGTAAGGCCACGGTTCTTCTGCGACTTCCTCTCAACAGATTTCTGGCAAAAAAAACTCTGAGAGTAAATAAAATTGCCATGAAAAAAGTTTCTCAAAAATCTGTCGTTCGGAGTCGACTTTAAACTGTGGGTCCCACCAATCATGTATAAAATTAACACACACAACATAAGTGGTGTGAGAAACTAGGACGTTGTACAATGGGTCAATTCGACCTCCGAGTACTGTACTTGTCTTAATTGACAAGTACTCGTCCTCTAACCTAACCTATTCTAATGGCAATTACGCATCAAAAGTTCTGATTATTTCTGGTTTAAGATGTGTCTTTGTCTCTCTCCAGCTTCCCTTTGCCGGAATATATTCTTTCATAGATATCCTACCACTCCATACAGAAAGATTTTGTCTCCATAAGCGGCCTATTCATTGCAGCGAATTCCTAAGTAACTAGTGATCAATCCTGCATAATTGATTCAGTTTTCTATTCTAACTCAAGTCAGTAGTAGGAATAGGGCGGTGGGAATGTTAGATAACGTTACTATGTACTGTCCTTTGTACTTCCCGTTGGCCTTTAAATGAGCACGTCTTTCGTTGGTACAAACTTTCGTTTGAAACCAAAATCGAATGTTATTCAAGTGCTTTGAATATTTAGATCTGGGACCCGTCACCTTATATGTCCTTGACCCATCATCAGTATACGAAAGAATGTTTTGTTTCACTTAAAAGAGTATACAGCCAACAAATTATTCTTTTAATTTTTATTACTCGGTATCGTTGCGAAGGATTTTACAGAATTATAGTGTTTACAGTTGCGGTCTATTTCACAGTTAAGGAAGTGAGTTGACGACACGAATGGCTAGCAGATTCGATTTATCAAGTCACGATGCTCTCTGATTAATATTGTATAAGAGTTTCCCGCGTTGATCTAACCATAGTCGTCATGGCTTTGGTTCTCACTGCCTATGCAACGGATTTATGTAAATCATATAGCGCCTGCAGTATCTTTAAGCTAACTCACGACCGTCTTTTAAATTTCGTTCAGCTCCACTTGGACCGACATAGGCTCCAAATAAACAGATAGTGATGTCATTAAGCAATACGCTAACCTAACCTAACCAACAATTCCCCACCAACTATAGTCTGCCTTCAAACCCGTCTTTGTAACTTATTAAACTCCACTAGGATCGTATGTATGTGTAGTCATTAAGCAATACGCTTTACAACTATAATGAGTTCTTCTCTACAATTCCCCACCAACTATAGTCTGCCTCTGCTTATTAAAAAAAAAAAAACAAAATCTCTCTCTCGACTTATCCCCATTATCCTCATTTTTGTTTGGTTTGAATTTTATTCTACACTCCATCACCCGATTTTTACTCTACTACTGTTGCATTTTGTATACGTTTGTACCAAAAAGCTTTGAATAATTCTCCATAAAACGAACAAATTTCTGATGGCTTTAATGGCAATATTTTTTTGTATCCTTTTTTTACGAGTATTGCCACAATTTAGTATAAACTCTTGAGTAATTTACAACCTAATCATAAAACGTTGTTGTTGTTGTTGTTGTTGTTGTATATTCCTGTGCACATCCATGCGCATCCAGTGCCAATGCCAACCCTAAATTGTAAAAAAGAAAACAAACAAAAAAAATAAACATTAATTTGAACACTTGCTCCTCAATTCATTGTTTCAATATTTCTATTGTTTGTTGCGATTACGTTCACTTGCACTGAAAATCACAATTTGGTTTTAATGGCAACAAATATTTCGTGTAAATCTAAATCAACAAACATTTGAAATAAGCTTTTAACCTGCAACATAAAAAAATGTTGCTTCTTTTCGTTTCCGTTCTCTCTCTCTCTATCTCTCTGTTCTTTGTTTGTTTTACGGGATTTTATTTTTTTAACATTCGGATTTTTATTGTTTGATTATGTATGTGATGCAAAAACGTAAAATTTAAGTGAATAATACCCTGATGAAAGTGATGTCATGCCAACGCGAAACGCTTTGATTTTTTTTATTTTTAGGGAAAGTTTGGAAAACAATATATTGCAGTTGATATGAATTAATAGGCGTTCGAAGTTTAATAAAAATTTTATGGGAGTGCTAACATGGGTGATGGCATTGATTGTATTCAAATTATTAACAAGTAAAGCAAACTATCAGGTCAACAAATACTGATGTGTGGACTTATCGAATTATTTTGATGTAATGAATATGCCCAAGACGACCTTTTGCAATCACAGCCAATCACAGACTCAAGAAACAGGACCAGCTTATTCAATGGAAGTGTTCGTGTTCTTCAAAGTGTTTCAAAAAGCTTGGCTGTTTGAATTCAGAATAAAGTCCCTACTACTGTAGTCGTAGATGAGCAATTTTTTCGAATTGTAAAAATCATAAATGTTATGCCAATAACGACGGATATTGACAATTTCCCTTTCGTCTCTTTCAGAAGCCTTCGTTAGAAGCCCACAGTTGGAAAGCGTTCAGTAAAGATTGTCTTAGCCCCTTTGTAATCAATGTTCTCCATCTCATTTTCTTGATGACCATCAACTTTTGGCATCCATGTGAAAGTAGTTTGAGTTTCTTAGAGGCTCGGTTATTGACCGAGCTGTGACGAAAATGGGGCACGAAGACCATCTATACAGAAGGGTCAATGAAAGAAAGAAACATTAGTCGTGTGCCGAAGATAAACCTTGAAAAGCTGACGATCCACTGCGGACGTTGTGGAGTGGGTTGCAAAAATTATCTGAGTTACCTAGAAAACTAATTAAATCCCGAAGAATTATAAAAAAAGACAGAGAAATATAGAGAAACATAGGATATCATTCATAAGCCCTTCCCATATTTGATTATGATTCGTTTATAAGGCTTATTAATGGCTGGCGCATACATCATTGATATGTGGTTTGTGGCTTATTCGCATATACATGCCACTTGGAAAAATCCCACAAGACAAAGTCTAACGAGGTCAAATCGCATGATCTCAGAGGTTAGTTTACAACAACTCCATGCGAGATAACTATGCGATCAAATTGCTTGTTTAAAATATCTAATGTGGCATGAGCTGTGAGGCATGTAGACCCGTCCTTTTGAAACCATATGTTGTTGATATTTAGATCAATTCAGCCCAAAAGAAGTTGGTTCTTGTCTGTGATTGTGATGACTTGGCCAATGTCGTTGTCAACGATATATTAACCGATGACTCCGTCATTCCAGAATACACACCAAACAAGATTATTTCGGAACGCATTGGACGCAATTGAATCTTATGTGCATTGGTATTTTGTATTTTGTTTGTTAACATACCCATACATCAGAAATTAAGATCATTTAAAGAGCACATGTCGTTGAGTATGGTCGTTTGAATGACAGTTAATTTGACAGATACAGCTTAAACAAGCTGACAAAGTTCGGAAGTCTTTGTTAGAAGAGACGATCATTATTCGGCAGATGAAACATACTCATGTAGTGAACACAAGCTCTGTGACAAATAAGTTTTGTTAATTATCTAATCGCTGATTATGAGAAAGTACATTTCGTTTTACTACCGAAATAACTGTGAACCGCAAGGGATATTAATTTCATGATCTAATGAATCAACAGAGTTTGTTTGCATACCACAGAAATATAAAACCTTTTCATTGATTTAACATTTAATTGTACAAACTTTTTTTATTTGATGGCGATATCCAAATTATACAGAATTCTACAGATTTTAATAATTTTTACCTTTAGAGCCAAATCCATAAGCTTCTGTTAAATAGTATGTATACCTTTTACCTTAAGAAAAAAATCTTCAGTTTCTCTATTTTTTCACAATTTTTCTCTTCCCCTTCATTTGTTAAAACTGCTAAGAGGATGTAATATTTCGTTTTGTAATTTCCTTTCTTTTCGAACTTTCGTTCAAACAATTTTATATATTTTTCTCTTTTATTTGCTTCGCTATTCGTTTATTATTTACGATGGCCATAAAATTCGAAAACTTCCTTCCATAATGCATACACTTTCAATAGTAGTTGCCCGTTTTGAAATTGGCAAATTTGTTTTCGTATTAATTTCATTGAGAATTTAGTCTTTCGGGGTCTCTAAGTTAAGCATTTACGCAAATGAAAATGAATTTGGTCAAAACCCAGAGTATAGTGTTTAAAGGAATTTAATAAGAAAATAAACGATTAAATTGATTGTAATATTCACACATTTAGAATGTTTTCAAAATTTATTATTATGAAGCGTCAAATTGATAGTTAAAGATAAAATAAATTTTATTTATTGTAAATACTTATAAAAGAAGAAGACTTTTTGATGTTAGCAAATGTGGTGATTCATATTTTATTTTTATAGCGATAAGCGATTGACAAAATTTTTTTGTTAATGGTCATTCGACAACATAATGATGACGACATAGTTAATGGACAAGTGAATTGAAGAAAGGTTGTTAAGGAAGACATTTTTATTCAAGATAATTTAAATTGTCTTTTAAAGTCTGGCGTGGTTAAATCATACTGTTACGTTTGCTCGTGGATTGCAAATAAAATAAAAATAAATTTCTGTTAAGTTTTAATTAAAATTCTTTATTATCCGAACAATTCTTTGTGCCACTATTCACAACTTGATGTAAACAACAACAATTGCTTTGTTTGTTATTCCTCTGTTCATGCCCTTTACAAAAACAATAACAATTCCTAGACAATTGTTCGACAGATCTTTGTAACGGAACTCTCTTCAAACACACCGCGTCTTCACATAAGACTGACTTAACTTTTACTAACTCAGTTGCCTGCTTTGCCTTGCCTTTTATATGGCAACGTATAATGATGAATGTTCTTGAAGGCGAATGTTCGTGGCTTCGAATTCTAGAGATCTCTATCAATGTAAACATCGTTGTTTCATGATTGTTGTTTGTGTATTTTTATTTACATTTATTCTTGCAGTGTTTGGTGTTGCATTTTTGTTTACTTGTTTATCAATTATGCTGGTGTTTGTTGTTATATTACGCAGTGCTTGTAAACAAGTTCATTGTTTTTATTTTTGTAGCTTTGGATTATAATTTTAATGTTAAATGATGTAAAAGAAAAACATCAGTATTTAGATTTTTCCATTTTCGTAACAATATTCTTAATACAATGGCTCCTCCGACCTGACAAGGCAGTCAGCTATTAAATATCTTTCATATGCAATGTCATTAATGGAGTGCATAGTTAAAATATGCTACAAAATGGTGATGTAAACTTAACCTCTTTTCATGCATTACGAGGTTATTAAAGGCTCATTTCGGACATGCTAGGCAGGTAATGAAAATTGAAGAAACTGTAGGCATTATCGCAGTGTGTGCCCTTCCAAAAATATTGTTTCTGTTGAAGAGAATGTGAGAGATTATATGAAATTGTCGACTCCACTACGTTTTAAACAATTACGGATTTCTTAAATCTGACCTGAACCAGCCGCTTATTAGACGAGAGACCATCTATGACACTCCCTCTGGTAAAAATTCTGAGAGTAAAATAAAATTGCCATTAAAAAGTTTCTCAAAAGTCTAACGTTCGATGGCGAATTTAAACTGTAGGTTCCAACACTCATGCATAAAATTATCACACACAACATAAGCGGTGGGAGAAGCTAGGTCGTTATGCTGACTGATAAGATTAAAATACACAGAAGGAATGATGTGTGAAGCTAGGTTGTAATCCTGTCTAAAGGACTGTAATGACCAATTAAGCCAGTAAGTAAGTACATCTCATTCTAACATATTTTACATTTCGATTTACAACTTCATTTACAAGAATTTGATCTCGAAAATTTGCTTCCTTAAGAGTTGATACTTATTTATTCCTTGGTGGTTGCATTGGGAGTTCGAAGCAGTGGTTGTGATAAAGCAATGCCATCCGTATAAAGGAACTATTTATCGTTTCTTATTTTGTCGAATACGTTACAATGGACCCATTACTTTCTAAAATTTGTGTCTTGCTTTCTTAATCACGGAAAATATCACCACTTCTCTGAGCTAAATCTTAGAAAATTGTCTCACCTACATGAGTGTGTTTCAATCTGGGATAACAGGCACAATTCATGCTGCTTAATTTATTTCTGAAGAATTAATCTTTAACTACTGGCACTGTTGTCTTCTCTGATAATCAGGTGGGAATCAGACCTTTTGCAGCTGCAATCTTCAGATGTAAATTGATTCACATATGCCACGACTTTCTTAAACAACTCTTGCGAGAGTTTTGTTTCAGTGTAATACCGGTTTCCGGTCACAGTGATACCATGGGTGATTTTCCAGCTGATGAACTTGCAAAATAAGGCTCATACTTTCAGTCTTTATTCTGAGGGATTCATGCTCTAAATGCGAAGCCCTAATGCTCATTGTACAGACCGTTTAATAAGAACCTTCAGATAGTGGCTGTGGCATTGCCTCAGGTGATATAACTACGATTCGCTTTGTGTACTCAAGTGTACTTCTTTTAATGCAACGGCCGCTACCTCCTATGTATCTTGACCTATACCATTGCATGATTACTTTTTTATTTTATTCCGAAAATTTAAAAAAATTCTGCATAAAACATAGTAGAATCTGAATCTCTTAATATTTATTTGTATTTCGTTTAATTCCAACCTTTTATCGTTTGTTGCAAAAATAATTACCGAAATACTGTAATTAATTTAAATACTGTCTTCCCAATTGAATATCCTTTAACCTTGTGTGCATTTTTATTGATTCTTCAACCTGTACCAGTCACCAGTCAAGAAAGAGAGAAAGAGAGCGAGAGTAAGATAGAGAAATACAAACAAATGTATCTCTTACGTTTATATGCTACAAATCAAGACGTATTAAATTGTGTTTTTATTATTTGATTAGAACAGAATTTTAATTAAAAGCACGTAGAAAACCTACAAAGTAAAGCTGATTGTCTGATACCGTTTATAATGGCAATGGATGTCATTACCGAACGAAGAATACAACTCTAAATCACGCAAGTGATTGCAAAAAGAAATAAACATGATCTTATTAACCCGCTTCTTATGTGGTGGGTAAGCTTATAAGGTTTCACCTTAACAGTATGAGACATCCTTAAAACGACAAAAAAAAGCTTAAAAAATAAAAACCCAAGTAAAGTAAAGAGAAAAAGAAGTATAAATAGAGAGAGAAAGAGAGAAAAAGATAAGATACGTTACGATACGATAAATGAAAGTATTTATGTTGTGACGCCTGCAATTTATGTATGTTTAGATGTACACAGTTTTAGTTTAGTTACTAACTATGTGACATTAATTAACGTGTCTAACATTAACACTCATTAGAAGACAGTAATAATACGTATGAATATACAACTGGGGTTGTACGTTTTATTAAACCGAGTTGTGTTGTACGTATTCACACAATATATTTGCACTGAAAGAAAATTGAGTAAATTTCTAGGAAGTATTGAATGTATAACTGTTGTGCATCCACTACAGTATACGCATACGTAATTGATCATTGCTATACTTCAGTCAGAATTACGACCTAGCTTCTCACACCACATACGTTTTGTGCGTTAATTGCATACAGTGTTTCGGACTTACAGGTTAAAGACGACTCCGATTGGCAGATTTTTGAGAAGATTATCTAGGCAGTGTTTTTGCCAGAAATCTACTGAGGAGAAGCCTCGTAAGAAATATTTTTTAATTTTTCATTTCGTTGGAGATGTCGGTGCAGTCAACGTTTTTGAAATAAAACAACTTGTTTGGTGGCTTTGATAAGCATCACGTTACGTCATTAAATTGTTTACCTTGTGGTTAACATTTCTAACTTTCATTGTATATAAAACTCTTAGTTTCGGATTCTTGAATTTCGGGCCCAGTGTAGCTCTATAAAGTCGTAGAGCCCATATTAATTCATTAATTATAATAAATCGCATTGCTTAGTATAAATCGGCCTTTGGCAAACCACAACTTTTGAATTTACAAACTTGGATTGGGCCTGCAAACGTACAAGATTAGTTTGGCCCAGGAACTGAAGGCCAATGACCATGGACAACAACGTGCGTTCGCTGATTGTTCTCTTTAGCAATTGGCAACTGACAATAATTTTCATAAAAAAAGCTCAGCGATAATGCAAATTTCAGAATTAATGAGTACTTGAACATACAAAATTAACGAATTTAGTGAGATACCAATCCACATTAGATCCAAGAGCGAGCAATGCATCCCCAAAAAGTTATTGTTTGGTCAGGTTTTTAGGCTGTCGGTGTCCATATTTCTTTACGAACAACTTTGCCCAGCTAGTCAATGTCAACGGCTAGCGCGGTAGATCGATTATTACTAACTTCTTTTGAACTGAATTGTACAACCTGGATAACAGCGACATGTAGTATCAATAGGATGCCATTACGTGTCACACAACTCATGCCACATTGAATATTCTAGACGAGATATTTGTAGGCATTGTCATCTCGCATACAAGTAATGTGAACTGGCCAGGAAACCATGGGATTTGATCACGCTACACTTTTTCTTGTGGGATTTTCTTTTGCATCATATCATACATATGTACATTACAACTCTTCGGTCGAGATTACGACCTAGTTTCTTACACCACTTATGTTGTGTGTATTAATTTTGTACATGAGTAGCGGCATTGGTGGCAATTTTATTTACATACATACATAATTGGCCATTACAACCCTTCAGTCAGGATTACGGCCTAGCTGCTCACACCACTCATGTTGTGTGCGTTAATTTTATACGTGAGTGGCGGGACCTACAGTTTAACGTCGACTCCGAACGACAGATTTTTGATTTTATTTACAACCAGATTTTTTTCCCTTAGAATAAAGTTCATCAAGCCAATAACCCATGGTATCACTGAGACCGGAAACCGGTATTAGACTGAAACAAAACTATCGCAAGAGTCATCCAAGAAAGTCCTGGCATATGTGAAACAATTTACATCTGAAGATTGCAACCGCAAAAGGTCTGATTCTCACCTGGCTATCATATATACATAATTGATCATTACAACCCTTCAGTCAGGATTACGACCTAGTGTCTCCACCACTTATGTTGTCTGTGTTAATTTTATACATGAGTGGCGGGACCTACAGTTTAAAGTCGACTCCGAACGACAGATTTTTGGAAACTTTTCATGGCAATTTTTATTTGCTCTCAGAGTTTTTGTCAGAAATCTGATGAGAGGAAGTCGCCGAAGAAATACTTTTTGCATTTTATTTGCATTTATTGTATATGTCTGGCCTGGGGCTCGAACCCTGGCTTTTCGTCTAATAAGCCAACACACTACCTACTAGACACTGGCTATCAGAGAAGACAATAGTGCCAGTAGTTGGAGATTCCTTATTCAGAATCAGTTAAGCAGCACGAATTGTGCCTATTATCCCAGATTGAAACACACTCATGGAGGTGAGGCAATTTTCTAAGATTTAGCTCAGGGAAGTGGAGATATTTTCTGAGATTAAGAAAGAAGAACGAAAGAAATTTTAAAACGTCATGGCTACGTTGTATCGTTTTCGACAAAATAAGACACGACAAATACCTCCTTCGAACTCGTAATGCAGCAATTTTGTTTGCTGACGTAACCACCAAGGGATAAATAAGCTACAACGCTTAAGGAATAAAATGTTCGAGATCAACTTCTTGTAGATGAAGTTGTAAATCGAAATGTAAAATGCGTTAGAATGAGATGTACTTACATACTGACTTAATTGGTCATTATAGTCCTTTAATCAGGCTTACAACCTAGCTTTACACACCATTCATGCTGTGTGCTTTAATCTTATCCATGGTACTAGAAAACTTCACTCAGCATTACGACCTAGTTTCTCACACTACTTATGTTGTGTGTGTTAATTTTATACATGAGTAGCGGCATTAGTGTTAATTTTATTTACACTCAGAGTTTTTTCCAAAAGTATGCTGAGATGAAGTCGCTGGAGAAATATTTTCTCATATTTCTTTATCTGGCCTGAGATTTGAACCGTGGCCTAACGTCTAAAAAGCCAATACACATTACCTACTAGACTAGTTGGCAAATACATATCATAAAGGTCCGCCAAATAACTTTTTTTTTGAAAATGCTTTAAAAAAACTACTGAATATTTTCTCAAATTTCTTTTTTTAATTGAAGGTACTATCCTTCCGGTTAATAATGGAAAATAATTTCATTCAAATGGCTGCCTCGGTCAAATTTTTAAGGACATTATCGATTGTGTGCAGCTGTATTTCACCAATGGCTTCACGAATATTGTCTTTTAAAGCGTCAATTGTCTCTGGCTTGTCGGCGTAACACTTATCTCTGAGGACACCCCACAAATAATAGTCCAACGGTGTCAAATCGCAGCTCCGAGGTGGTCAAACCACATCAGCTCTGCGGCTGATAATGCGATCTTCAAAAACAGGGCGCAAAACATCGAGTGTAGCTTCGGCTGTGTGGCACGTAGCGCCGTCCTGTTGAAACTAAATGTTGCCAATATCCTTCTCTTCAATTTTTGTGAACAAAAGTTCGTTTAACATGGCTCGATAATGATCGCCATTGACTGTAACGGCCACTCCTTGCTCATTTTCGAAGAAGAATTGCCCAATTAAGCCTCTGGACCAAAATCCGCACCAAAAAGTGACTAGTGTTGGGTGCGTCGGCTTTTCAATGTATGTGTGTGGGTTTTCTGTGCCCCAAATGCGACAATTTTGCTTGTTTACATACCCGCCAAGATCAAAATGAGCTTCATCTGAAAAGATAATTTTTTTTGACAAAATCGGCATATTTTGTAAGTCGATCGCAGGCCCACTTAGTGAAGCGAAAACGCATTGGATGGTCGATATTCGTTCAGCGGAAGGATAAAACTTATTATCTGTCAAATCAGACATGAGCTAAGTGTTACCATTCACGAAATAAGCACTAGTTGAAAAAAAAAACGTTAGATGGCGGACCCATTAGTATAAAACGATATAAACGTAGCTAACAATGGAATTTCATAAGGTCACCTTATATTTTAATTTTTCAATGTGTAGTTTCATGTTTAGAATCCAACAATTTCACAAGAATAAATGTTTCTAAATATAGCATATTATACCATACATACATACATAGACAATATATTTATTTCATTTCATCATTCACTCATTAAGTCACTCATTCATTCATTCATTAAGTCATTCATATGGAATTACATGTAATGGTGCATCGGTAATCGTACCGTAACGTGTAGCCAACTAATTACGTACAAGTAACGTGTCACACAGTTTCATTTTATAAAACAGAAACAGTCATACATTCACACTTTAACAGAAGTTAGAAAGAAGTTTAATGTTGCAATTATTCTAAACGCGTACAGAAATTAACTGAAGTTTTCTCTCTTTTTTTGGGGTTGAAACACCATTTTTACGAAATATTGTTCGTCTTCTCGTAACTACTAATTGATGAAAGCATAGTCATGATAATATATCATATTTAACATTTAATTTATTTTTCTTTTTTCGCTTTCTTCCTCTTCGTTTCTTTCCTTTCCATTGCTTTTTCGGTTTCGTTTTTCTGTTACTTACTATGGCACATGGTATGGCTTTAAAACTTTTTGTACCACTCGCACATTTCTTTCCATTATGTTTTGTTGGTTTTTTTCTTCTTTTTGTTCGTTTTTTTTTTCGTTTTTTTTCGTTTTTTTGTCAACGTGTATTATAACGAAAATAACTGCCAGAGTGATGACAATAAAGTACAATACAGAGTACAACATGTACTAATCCTTGTTCATCAACTCATTACAAGTATACGACAAGGACTTAAATAACCGGGCAAACAGCAAAAACACAGAAGACAGCGAAAAGAGATGCACATCTACCATAACAAGAAGCGTAACGTAGCCCCAGCTCAACCCAATTATCTTTTGTTTTTTTCTGCTCTTTTTGGTTACACCTACACTTTCCTTTTGGATAAAGCGTAACGGCTAGCACTTGTGCTCCAGTTGCAGTTATAGCAGTAAGAGAGTATAAAAATAATGATGATGAAGATAATATTTGTCCCTGGCTGGTGCTTGCTGTCGTGGCCATCATCGTATACACTGCACCACACTCCCACTTACACTAGTCTTTGACAATGCCATCACCAACCAACTCCAACCATCATCAGCATTTGGTATCCAAAAGTCATCACTTTAGCAAACACCAGCTGAGACATCATAACTTTAAGTTTATATCGACTTGAAAATAAAACAAAAAACAAAACAAAAGAAAGGAATACAAATTAATGAATGGCATCAGCAGAAGGAAAAGAGAACAACCATTACATAGGGATTAGCTTTAACGAGTTAAAAAACGAAGATCCACTGGTAGTTTACATACATGTACTCTACATCAGGTTTAAGTGGAAATATTGCAAAGTATGTGTTGAAAACTTGTATTTTTCTTGATGCATTGAAGAGATTTTTTTTAAGCGTACTTGTTCTAGTATCTGTATACAGGGTAACGATATAGGAGGGCACTGTTAGCAAAATATTTTGTTTTCTTTTTCTTTTGCTTTTATCTGCCCCAACACTCTGGAGATTGCTTTCATTCATTCAGCAAATATTGCTGGAATTGGAAAAATTGTGAGACAAAAAATCAAATCTGTTTACATACAAATACATACACACGTACACTTATAATTGGTCATTACAACCCTTGATTCATTATTACGACCTAGCTTCTCATATCACTGATGTTGTGTGTGTTAATTTTATACATGAGTGAAGGGACCTACAGTTTAAAGTCGGCTCCGAACGACAGATTTTTAAGAAACTTTTCATAGCAAATTTATTTCCCCTCAAATGTCCTGAGAGGAAGTCACCGAAGAAATATTTTCATATTTTCGATTTGATATCTGACCTAATTTTATATGTATGTGAGTTGCGGGACCTACAGTTTAAAGCCGATTTTGAACGACAGACCTTTTTTTGAGAAACTTTTACATGGCAATTTTATTTAATCTCAGGTTTTTTGTGAATTTACTACACATGTTTTCAGGGGTTTTCTTGCCAGAGCTCGGACTGATGTAATATATACTGATTTCAGTAAAGCTTTTGATAGGGTTGATCATAGAATTTTGCTTCTTAAACTTTCATTAATCCGTATTCCTGATATTATTCATCGTTGGCTAGACTCCTACCTCTCCCTTAGGACTCAGGGGGTATTGTCTAAGACTGTATATGTTCCTTTACTGTTTTTATTGTTTCTTAATGATCTTCCTTGTGTTATTTCCGATTGTAATATTCTGATGTATGCTGACGGCGTTAAATTATTTTATACTTTTGATGATGATCATGGTCAGGCTGTTCTTCAGCGAAATATTGATTTGTTTGTAACTTGGTGCAGGATTAATTTAATGGATCTTAACTTGAAGAAATGTAAATGCATGGTTTTCTCTCGTGGGGGCGTAATTTCGTCCACTTATGTGATTAATTCTTGCCCTTTGGAAACTGTGACTACATTTCTTGATTTGGGAGTATTATTGGATATGAAATTGTCTTTTATTGATCATATTAGTATGATGATTGGCAAGGCTCGGGCTGTTCTTGGTTTTCACAAAACTAGGCTAGGGCTAGGGAATTCATCGATCCTTATATAACAAGACTGCTATACATTTCACTTGTTAGACCTATTTTGGAGTATGCGTCTATTATTTGGAATCCATACTATCGTTGTCATAGGGATTCAATAGAGTCTGTGCAGAAGCAGTTTTTATTATTTTGTTTACGTGGCTTAGGATGGGATTGTGCCAATGGGTTTCCGTCATATTAGGCTAGATTAGGTCTGATAAAACTTCCAACTTTAGACCGTAGAAGGGCTGTTTTAGGGGTTTGTTTTGTTTTTAATCTGGTTAAAGGTGATATCGATTCGGAGTTTTTGCTTTTTAACCTAAATTTCAGTATTCCAGCAAGATTTTCACGGCACTATCGTCCTCTTGCTTTAGATTTTTATAGAACGAACTATGGATGTAATTTTCCTTTTCGTAGATTATGTAACGATTTTAACTTATATTATGATTTTATTGATTTTAATTGTAGTGTTTGTAATATAAAACTTAGCTTATATGCTGGCATCAAATTGTAAATTATTATATAAAAATGTATTTTCGTTCTTGTCATAGGTAGTTCCTGTTTATTGTAACTTTATTCAGCTTGTAATTAAGTTCTGTAGCTGATTTATGTTCTCGTTGCCATTACTTTTCCCTTACCCGCTACAGTCCGGACTGTAGTGTGTACGTGTCCCTACGTAATGGGGAAGAGCCCTCCGTGGTCGGGTGAGGGTGGGTTAGTGTGAGGCCGGGGACGTTCGAAAAAAAAACTTCTGTCATTTTTTCATATTTCGTTTTGCTGGAGATTGTCTGACCTGGGGTTTGAACCAAGGCCTCATTTCTAATAAGCCTATACTTACCTAATTTTATTTAATCTCCAAGTTTTTGCCAGAGGAAGTCATCGAAGAAATATTTTTCCTATTTTCGTTTTGAGGTCTGACCTGGGGTTTGAACCGAGGCCTGATGTCTAACAAGCCAACACAGTACCTACTAGACAACGTCGACTTTTACCTACGAATAATGCGATTGAATAAGTCGCCGTAGTCTAGTAAGTAGTGTGTTGGCTTATTAGATCGTAAGGCCACGGTTCAAACCCCTGGTCAGACATCTCGATCAAAATGAAATATGAAAAAATATTTTTTCGTCTACTTCCTCTTAGTAGATTTCTGGCAAAAACTCTGAGAGTAAGATTGCCTTGAAAAGTTTTTCAAAGGTTTGTCGTTCGGAATCGACTTTAAACTGTACGTCGCGCCGCTCATGTATAAAATCAACACACACAACATGGATGGTATGAGAAACTATGTCGCAATCCTAACTGAAAGGTTGTAATGGCCAATTATTGATGTATGTATGCGATTGAAAAACTATTTCTTTCACCAATACCTTACGCAATCTGCTAGCCAATGCAACTGATGGAATATATATATATATATATATATATATATGTTCCTCTTACTCCTCTAGGGAGCATAGGGCCGCAACAAGTTGGTTCCAATGAACCCGATCGTCAGCGCGGTGTTTCACTTCGTTCCACTGTAGATGTAGTTTGGATAATTCAATTGTGATTTGGCGTTTCCAGGTGTGTGATGGTCGTCCGATGCGCCTGTTTCCCTGGGGGTTCCAATCAATCGCTTTCCTTGTGATGTCATGTAATGGCTTGCGAAGAGTGTGCCCAAGCCAGCCCCACCTGCGTCTTCTTATTTCCACCTCTATTGGTTGTTGCTTTGTATCTGACCAGAGTAGGGCATTGGATATTATGGAGGGCCAGTAAACACGCATGATTCTACGCACGTATTTGTTCACAAATACTTGAATAGACTGGGAATCTCGGGGTGCCATATTCCACGTTTCGCAACCGTAAAGTAATGTGGATTTGACGCTGGAGTTGAAGATTTTAATTTTGGTGCGTCTCGATATATTAGATGATTTCCAATCGGGGTTAAGTTGGGCAAAAGCTTTCCGTGCCTTATTAATGCGGCTGGCAATATCTGCTTTTGAACCGCCGGATTTATCGATTACAATGCCTAGATAGCAGAAGGACTCCACTTCATCAATTTCCTTGCCGTATATTAGGAATTTCCCCGTTGCGTTAGCATTCATTCTGAGTGATTTAGTTTTGTGGATACTCACCTTTAATCCAGCTAACTTTGGGGTTTCGCTAACTATATCCAGTTTCAACTGCATGTCGGAGAAAGAATGGCTAGGTTAATAGGTATTCGTCTCAACTACTAGTGCACTACCTAAGCTGTCGTTAGCTTCGTATTCCTTTTCTGTTTTCTTTTTTTACTTGTAGTCAATTGTTTTTTATCGTAGCCAATCATCACCTGTTTCAACACAAATTTGCGCCAGTGTATGTGCCATAATGCCATGTAAAAAGGTAAGAACTGTAAAAAAGATGTCAAAATTGTTGAACTGACAGTTTTTTTTTTTAATCGAAATTTTTTCTTCTTTATTTTCGATTTTTCTAGCCATTGTTGTCGACTAATCTCTGGTGATTGGATTGTTTGCTGAGATGCAAGTTTAAAGTAAAACCATTTATATTAATTGTTATTTTTATCAATTAAAAGAGAGAAGCAAAAAAAGTAATTTTCATAAAAAATTGTTTTTTAAGCATCTAATTAATTTGGATTTAAATATGCTAAGGTTTAATACAATTTGGTATGCAAAGTTTAGTAAATCCTTTTAAGTAAAAAGTAAAAAATCTTTGGATATGTATAATAATGGAGTATTCTATTGCTATAGCTGGTCTATAGAGATGAATACATTGCGAAGGTAGTAAGCTTAAGACACTGAACTATCCTTCCAGTTTATTTTAGTGATAGCTGTCTAGGATTTCTAGCCCAAATAATATTTAGACGAGACTGAGAGCACTCACACATAATCGCCGATGCAGAAAATTGTCTTCATAGGTTAGGTTAGGTTAGAGAACGTGTACTTGTCAATTAAGTCAAGTACAATACCCGGAGGTCGAATTTACCATTGTACAACGTCCTAGTCTCTCACACCACTTATGTTGAGTGTGTGTTAATTTTTTACATAAGTGGTGGGACCTACAGTTTAAAGTCGACTCCTAAAGACAGATTTTTGAGAAACTTTTTCATGACAATTTTATTTACTCTCAGAGTTTTTGCCAGAAATATGCTGAGAGGAAGTCGCCTTCTTGTATTTAATTTTGATGTCCGGCCTCTTGTAGTGCTATTGTTAGTATAGGTAACGTTTAATTTTTATAGGAGAAAAAATTGCTTGCCGTTATAGCTTTTATTTTCATTTCCCGAAGTCGCCGTAGTGTAGTAGGTAGTGTGTTGGCTTATTAGACATGAAGCCCGGGTTCGTACCCCAGGTCAGACATCAAAACGAAATATGAAAAAAAAAATATTTCTTCGGCGACTTCCTCTCAGCAGATTTCTGGCAAAAACTGTGAGAGTAAATAAATTTGCCATGAAAAAGTTTCTCAAAAATCTGTCGTTCGGAGTCGATGTTAAACTGCAGGTCCGCCACTCACGTATAAAATTATCGCACACAACATGAGTGGTGTGAGAAAATAGGCTAGTGAAGGGTTATAATGGCCAATTATGTATGTATGTTCATTTCCCGAGTTACTAGTGTTCAGATTTTTTTTAGTTAGAAACCTATCCAGTCCTTTTATTATACGATGTTCAAGAAAGAAGCGTCTTAAAGGGATAACATTCCTTATTGATCGAAACCAATGTTAGTCATATAAAGGGTCCGCCAAATAACTTTTTTTTTGAAAATGCTTAAAAAAATACTACTGAATATTTCCTCAAATTTCTTTTTTTATTTGACAGTATAATCCTTCCGGTTAATAATGGAAAATAATTTCATTCAAATGGCTGACTCGGGTGACCATGCAGTAGTCTACACCAGAAGATTCTGATTTTGGCAAAAAAATTTTTCAGATGAAGCCCATTTTGATCTTGGCGGGTATGTAAACAAGTAAAATTCTCGCATTTGGGGCACAGAAAACCCGCACGCATACATTGAAAATCCGACGCACCCAAAACGAGGCACTGTTTGGTGTGGATTTTGGTCCAGAGGCATAATTGGGCCATTTTTCTTGGAAAATGAGCAAGGAGTGGCCGTTACAGTCAATGGCGATCGTTATCGGGCCATGTTGAACGAATTTTTGTTCAAAAAAATTGAAGAGGAGGACATTGGTTTCAACAGGATGGCCCTACGTGCCACACAGCCGAAGCTACACTCGATGTTTTGCGCCCTGTTTTTGAAGATCGCATTATCATCCGCAGAGCTGATGTCGTTTGGCCACCTCGGAGCTGCGATTTGACACCGTTGGACTATTACTTGTGGGGTGCCGTCTAAGGTATATGTTACGCCGACAAGCCAGAGATAATTGACGCTTTAAAGGACAATATTCGTGAAGCCATTGGTGAAATACAGCTGCACACAATCGATAATGTGCTTAAAAATTTGACCGATCGTGTAGGCTACTGCATGGCCAGCCGAGGCAGCCATTTGAATGAAATTGTTTTCCATTATTAACCGGAAGGATTGTACTTTCAAATAAAAAAAGAAATTTGAGAAAATATTCAGTAGTTTTTTTTAAAGCATTTTCAGAAAAAAAGTTATTTGGCGGAACAGAAATTTTTAGTGTCATGAAACAATACTTAAATAATTTATTTGACCCAAAGGTCCCTTAGGATTACATCTTAGCTTCTAACACACCCATGTTGTGCATAAGTAGTGTAACCTACCCTTTAAAGTCGTCTCCAAATGACAGGTTTGAGAGGAATTTTATGGAATTTTTCTTTAGGGTACCCTGGAAGTCTAGTGGGTAGTGTGCTAGACTATTAGCGTGAGGGTCGTGTTTTCGATTCCCACCAGAGACTCTGGTCTGTGACACTACATCGAGCATATGGTCAAAGTTACTCAGCTCGTATATTATTAGAATATAATTTGTAATTGTATTGTAAATAAATAAATTTTTTTAAGATGATAGAAATGGGGCTAAACTCACGAACTCTTATTTAGCAGGGACACACACTAGCTACTAAACTACGATGACCATGTTGTTGTTTTTCGAAATGATAAATAATCTATTTTAGCAACCTTTAATAGATAACAGCCTTCTGGTCCCATCTAATATGGATATTTGATTAGGCGTTGTTTTAGGTAGAAGTCGCTGTAGTCTGATAGGTAGAGGTGTTGACTTATTAGACGTGAGGCCACGGTTCAAACCCCAGGTAGGACATCTCGTTCATGAAATGAAATATGAAATAATATTTCTTCGGCGACTTCCTCTCACCAGATTTCTGGCAAAAATTCTGATAGTAAATAAAAAAATTGCCATGAAATAGTTTCTATAAAATCTGTCGTTCGCACCACTCACGTATAAAATAACAACATAAGTGGTGAGGGAAGCTAAGTCGTAATGCTGACTGAAGGGTTGAAAAGATCAATTATGTATGTATGTATGCTCTGACAGGCAATTAGCCATGCTTTTTATACTATCTATTACACTTCATGTTTTCATAATGGATCCATATTTTATCACTAGTGATGTTTCAATACAAACATTCCTTCTGATAAGGCGCTCAAGCAGCATTCTGAACATGAAATTTAATTTTGTAATCTCTCCCAGTTTAATCTGATGCAATAAATAATTTCCCTGTGTTTTCTATTGATACCCAAGTTATTCTTGATTTTGCCAATGATCTTAATGCCGTATTGCTTCTAATTATATTCCAATAATTTTTATACACACTTGGTTCATTGTGTTCGAAATATTTTCAGGACAAACTTCGATGCTTCAGTTCCACATATATTTATCAATTGAATATTTAAGGCAGTAATCTTTAAATTATCAAACACTGTTCAAGTCCTCATTCAATTAGAACGATGTAGCACTGATGGAAAAAAGCTTGTTTGATGAGGATACCACATTGTTCATATCGACGCCTCCGTTCCATAACATTCTAAGTCGAAAAAGTGTGTTTTGAGTTATGAGCTCTCAAAGTTTTCACGCGACATACGACCATATGTGTATTCTAAGAAAATTTTTCCCTATAACTTCGGAACGGATCGGCGCATCTTATCCAAATTTTGACAGGATTTAAGTTAAAGAAAGTAAAATTTAAAAATGCAAGAACATTAAAAACGTTCTAAGTACACTTAGAACGTTATAGAATGGAGGCGTCTATATTGGTGATGCAAAAGAGAAACAGTAATCGGATAGTCTGTGGTAAAATTAACGGCAAGAAGCACATTTTATCTTCGTTACCGCAGTAAAGCAGTATAGTGTTCGACTCGATCTTGTGATGTTCAAATGCAAGACTGCTGCTGGGGAATGCTTTACTGTTTTATGGAACACAAAGATCGAATTGAAAATAGCCAAAAAGGTAAAGAAAAGCGGGAGAATACATCAAAAATTCTTACTTTAAAAAAGGTCATATAGGATATGAAAGAAACGAGCAGCTGTGTGTACCCACCATTTCAAAGCTACCAACCCCTTTAAAAAAAATTTTCTCTATGAAAACATCTTAAACAAATTTTAAATCCAATCCTGCTTTAAATTTTCCTTCTACTCCACCTTATACAACAGCAGCAAACACAATAATTCAAAGGAAAATTTCCCTTAAAAATGGTGCAAAAACAAAAAAGGGAGAATCTTTAGAAAGCACCTGTGGTACTGTGTAATGTAATATAAAATTCCATTAACCGCAAACAGTACGATTCTTAAGCCACAAATGTTTAACTTGTATTTCCTATTTTTTTTGTTGTTATTGTTTTTGTTGACCTAAAATAACATGGTGCTTATGAAACCACTAATGGTCATATATGTATGTATGTGTGAATAAATTCTGAACCCTATTTACACTCGAATACAATTAAATGGGATTTTAAAATATATTTATTGCCAAAGAAAATCTACCAATAATAATAATAATAATAAAAGAGAGAGAAAACAAAAACAACAATAACAAAAACGATAACAACAAATAAAGAAAGCATTTTTATCTTTGGATTCATCGCCTTTTTTCCTTTTAACGCTTCCTTTCTATATGATATAGAACAAGGGAGCGTAGTGAAGCAGCGGCCTTGTATTAATGTCATTATTTTGATAGAAACCAAGAAAAGAAATACAAACAAAACCATAGAAAAATATGAATTCGCTTAATATTTATTATGTTTACATTGTATGTATGTATGTATGTATGTTATGTATATAATTGTATCTAAAAATGTATATTTTTATTCATACATATGTATGTATGTATGTAAGTGTGCATGCATTAGGGATATGAAAATGAAAATGTTATTTTTTTGTTTTGTTTTGGTATTAAAGATACCATTTAAATGCTCAATAATCCATTACAAATTTATTTATTTAGAAGCCCTTGGGTATGTGCCCTTCTATCTTTTCTTTTCTCCTTTTATTTGTACATAAAATTTCTTAGAAGGAAAAATGTACAAAAAAAATTAATTTCTCTTATTTTTTCAAATCGAAACAAGCCAAGTGTTAACAAAAAAAAAAAACTCTTTGAACCATTAATACAAGCATTATGTCCCTAATTGATAAACCCTTAAAAGGGAAAATGAAATTTAAATATCCAAATGTATTCTAATTGAAAACGATATCTATACATACATAACTATTATTGATACGCAACGACTTCAGGCCTCTATAATTTTAAGCGAAATTTTTTATTTTTCAGTCTTCACTTCTATCCATATGTATCGACCTTTTGTAGGCATCACATTATACAGGGTGTCATAGGTGTAATACAATCAAATAAGTTTACCACTAGATGCTCTTCTAATTACAATTCTCATTTTTTCTCTTTCTCTTTTTTAAACTTCCAATCTTATTGATTTGTAGTCCATTCAAATTGCATTGAAGGCCACGTAAGATTTATTTAAGTCAATGGACAAATTCCTTACTGGCTAATAACACAAATCGAATAAAATTGAATAGGAAATAGTTACAATAAAAATATGAAAAGTTACGAATTGAAAAAAACAATAATGTTCCGTTTTATAACGCAAGAATTTAAAGAAAAATCAACAAAGTCTGACAAATAATTAAATTGACGGCAAATTTATCAGCAACAACATAATTAGTTCTGCAGAATTGAATATAAATAAGATTATAACAGCGGAAGATACAACGAGGAACATTGAATTTAACAGATCTTAACAGAAATTCACAGCAAATGTTACCATTGATCAGCTTAATCATGAAGGATATATTTAACATTGTTCGACGACTCTCAAGGGTAGGCAGTTTTATTAAGGCCAGTCTGTTAGTGTATGAAGCCATATCCAAGTAATTCCAACCAAGGCCACGCATGCAGAAGAGTAGAAATTGTTTCTGAACAAATTGGATGTGTTTGCTGTAAAGATTATAGTGAGGATCCCATACGATGGATCCATACTCCAAAATTGGTCTGACAAGCGACACGTATAACTGTTTAGTAATAAATAGATCAGAAAATTCCTTTGCCCAAAGTTTTATGAAGCCAAGAGTGCTTCTTTTCCTTATTTACAGTCAAAGTGATATGACCATTAAAGTTTAATTTTGTGTCTAATAGGATCCCAAGATCGATAAAAGTGTCCACTATTTCCAGTTGATGACCTCCAAGCAAGTAATTAACAGCAATAAAATTATTTCTTGAGAACCGCATACATTTGCATTTTTTAATATTCAGCTCCATCATGTTGTACTCGCACCACAAAAAGAGATTATTATTATCACTTTGAAGATAAATATGCTCGATGAAATTATTAAAGGAATACTAAACAATATTGTACAGGAACACATTGAAATCCTATATGACCCTACACAGCCTTAAATCATATCAGACTGACTGAATGAAATATCGATCATTAAAGACTTTTAAAGTGGCGAAGTATTGACAAATAACTCAGTTTAATGTCTTATAAAATATGATGCTATGCAATGGAACCTACTTATTTAATTGGTCATTACAGGATTACAGACTAGCTTCTCAAACCACTCATGTTGTGAATTTGAATTGTATCCATAAGTGGCGCGACCGAACGCCAGAGTTTTGTGAAAACCTTTACGGTAATTGTATTTTACTCCCAGAGATTTTGCCAGAAGACTGCTTTAAGGAAGTATTTCGTATTTCGTTTTGCTCGATGTGTCTGAGCCAGTGTTTGAATCACGGGCTCCAATCTAATAAACTAATACACTATCTACTGTTGATTACTCAATAATAATATGATGTTACCATAGTCTAGTAGACAGTGTGGTGGCTTATTAGGCGAGAGTCAACTCCTATACATATCGAGCAAAATGAAATACGAAAAATATTTGTTTCCGACTCTTACCCTCAGCAGTCCAGTTTCCATAAAAGTAGGTCTCGCTATTTATCGAAATTAACATACATAAAATAAATACGGTGAGAGGCTTAGTTGCAGTCCTGTCTGGAAGGTTGTCAATAGAATTATGAAGTATTCCGTAATTACTCTTCATAGATTTCTAGAATACCTTCGCAACCATCACACTGACAACCATATGGGTAGAATTGAGAAGGACATGAAAACATCAACAAATAAAATGCAGTAGGTAGAGCAGCGTAAGAAAATAAGGAACAAAATGGGAAGATCTATCAATCAACAGAGTTTATGGCAATGCTATCAATCTCCCACTCTATTCATCCTTGTTTTGAATGATGTCATGCAACAAGCCTTTTGAGACAAAAGTGGAATTTTCATTAAATTCTGAATGAATGATATTTAACTATTCTCGCACAAAATCTCAAACTTGCAATTAAAACTAAACGATCTAGAAACACTTGAATGTGTAATATTGTACTTGAGGTAAATGTAAAGAACACCAAAGCATTGAAAATAATTAACGTTTCCACAGAACATCTTACTACGAGGTCAGCCAGTCGAATATGTAGACATCATCTGTTGTCTGGACAATATACTGTTTATGAATAGCTGAACAAAAATAGGCACAAACTACGGGCACAACTATCAGTGTGGGTTTTCTCACAGACTAACTTAGAATACCCAACTGATGTATAAAATATACTCCGCACTATGGTTTGGTATGGTAATTACTGCTGAAGTTGCTGTAGTCTAGTAGGTAGTATGTTGGCTTATTAGACGTAAAGCCAGGGTTCGAGCCCCAGGTCAGACATCAAAACAAAATAGAAAATGGTAGTCTAGTGGGTAGTGTGCTAGACTATTAGTGTGATGGTCGTGGGTTCGATTCCCACCAGAGACTCTGGTCTGTGACACTACACCGAGCACATAGTCAAGTTACTTCGCTCGTATATAATTAGGATATAATTTGTAATTGTATTGTAATTAATAAAATAAATAAATAAATATTTCTTCGTCGACTTCCTCTCAGCAGATTTCTGGCAAAACTTCTGAGAGTAAATAAAATTGCCATGAAAAATGTATTAAAAATCTGTAGTTCGGAGCCGACTTTAAACTGTAGGTCCCACCAGTCATGTATAAAATTAATTAAAATTTATTTAATTAAAAATTATGGTGTGAGAAACTAGGACGGGTACTGTACTTGTCTTAATTGACAAGTACACGTCCTCTGACCTAACCTTACCTAATTACTGCTATTGCCGTTTAGAATATGTTTTACGATCTTCGCAGTGTTATGAAGTTTTCAAAACCTGTAAGCGACAGCATTGCACTAGCATTAACACATTAAACAAATTACTATCCCGATCACCTGTAGTAGCATAGGCTGTAAAACACGAAACAATATTATGATACCCTATGGGATGATAAAATGATGAAAAAAGTTTATATTTCTTAGTTGCTTGTTTTAGTTTTAATGTGTCAAAATATAAGAAACATGGAACAAGTGTGCCCTTTATAAAGTTTTAATGTTTAATAAATTTCACAATTTTTTTTATAATAATAAGGATAAGTAAACATTAGTGTGTGTATGTAAATGTGTATGTGAATGTGTATGTATGTAAATTTATAATAAAAATCCCCAATACAATATAATACACTCGTCTACACACCTAGAATACTATACACAATACAAGCCGAGTAGAAGATTCTTGTCTTTAAATTTCACCTTCTACTACTCCTTGTAGAGCGTTCTCTTTTTGTATATCGTTTTCAACGTATCTCTTTACTAGATAAACAAACTTAAATTTCAAGTGTATGTACTTTTTACTTTATTTTGTTCCTCGCCAACTTCTCCTCCTTCCTTTTTCTTTTTGCTTTCGTATTCAAGTTCCTTATTTTGGGTTCTTATTATTTGCCTGGAGGGAGCGGAGGTGTAACACAGAAATGGAGCTGTGAGCTTGTTTGTTTATTTTTTTATTTTTATATTAGGTATGATTGTTGATGGCAATGTTTACTTTCATAAACATTTCACTTTAAGGTTTAAAATTTATTGAGGAAAAACACCAGGCCGCATACCGCTTCTTCTTTTTTTTTTTTTTTGTTCAGGCTTTGAGTCATTGCACACGGGCTATGATTTTACCGTGATTGAAAATTTTTTTGGTATTAAAATTTTTGTGTATATTTAGAAATTTAAAATATTTTATTTATAATCATCGATCACACTGTCACTGTTTATATTTTACATTGAAAACTCAAGGGTATGAGTACTAATATATTGCGTATACGCCATATTGTACTGAATCCATTATACGTTGTGTAATGCATAGCACGTTAAAATAAGCCAAACTCAACTTCTACTCATCTCCCTTTGTATTATTCAGGTATTAAAGCTTCTTTTAAATAATTTCTAACGGAATAATAAACTTAAAGAGAAAACCAAAAAAAAAGAAGAAAAAAAAAACGAACTAAATTTAACGCTTTTCTACCCAGCACATGTCATCTTAAATAAAGTATATGAACCATTAAATTTTTCATGCCTCCGGTTAATGGCAACCACACACACACAATTATATGCACAGGCACACACATATGAAGTCGTAAAAGAGTTTAAAATTTATACCACTTGGTGTGTGTATGAAATGTATGAAATTTAATAGACCAGGATGCTGTGTTGGTTGGTAGAGTGGTTTCGTTTAGAATCATAAAAATATTGGGTGTGGAAAATTAAACTTATGAATGCGGTTTTAAATGAAAGTAATTACTTTCAAATTACTTTACATACACATACATTTTAGACTCCTTCTTCTTTTTTTTATGCTTTCCTAAAAGTATTTAAAATATGGCAAAAGGTGTTGAAATATTTGTGGGGGAAAATGGTTGGTTTACTTACGTGAAGGTATTAATTTTAAGTTAACAAATAACCCTAGGAAATAAGGAAAGCAAAGAATGCTATGAGAGGCCATAAGTATGTGCGACATATAAACGATAAACACAACTAATCTAGCTTAAAAATTTGGATAAGGCGTAGAAATTTTCATCGTAGATTTCGAATTTTAAAAAGGAGAAGACTTCAATCTTATCACATTCATACATACATACAGAAATGGTCATTACAACACAGATAGGATTACGAACTAGTTTCTCACATCCCTCACATTGCGTGTGTGTTAATTTTATATATGGGTGGCAGTATCTATAGTTTAAAGTCGACTCCGAACGACAGATTTTTGAGAAACCTTTCATGGCAAATTCATTTTACTCTCAGAATTTTTAACAGGGGAAGTGGTCTCATTTAATAAGCGGAGCCTGAAAATGTCGTGGAGTGGACAAATTCATGTAATCTCTCACATTCGCTTCAACAGAAGCAATATTTTTGGAAGAGCGTACACAGCGATAATACCCACAGTTTCTTCAATTTTCATTACAAACGTGCGAGTTACCTGCTATGCAAGTACGAAATGCGCCTATAATTACCTCGTAATGCATGAAAATAGGTTAAGTTCACTTACTTACTCTCAGAGTTTTTGCCAGCAGTCTCTTATTAAGAAGTCGCCGAAGAAATATTTTTTCGTATTTCATTTTGTGGGAGATGTTTGACCCACAATCTTATTTAAATAATCTATTTAACCCTTTCATGCCGGATGTTGCCTATAGGCAACATTGTACATTTTTGTTCATAAATTCCGTAATTTTTAATTTTTTTAAAAGATTTTTTTTTTGCATACAAGCTTGGTTAAAAACGTGTGAAACCAGAATACGTACGACTCTGAATTTAATATCACTTCATATTTAGGTCAATGACTAACAAACGCATGTACTTAAAAAATTTTAGCTCTGGCTCAAAAAATTCGGGCATGAAAGGGTTAAGATGCTACCTCTCAGGTAGCACCATATTCTGAGGACGCCTCAATTAGCAAAGTTAACCGTCAGTATATCTAAGATGTATTCTAGACAATGATGTTTGAAACTCAGCATCCTAAGACCTACTTTAGTCTATGAAGCCTATGGAGCAATGTTTGACGACTACGGCGTTGTGACTATATTTGGTTACTAGGCGGACAGTTCTCACAATCACAAGGGTATCGAAGCTAGGGAAAGTGTAGAGCGATTGGGGAGGATCACATCGATTTTCGGACTTTCCCCGTAGAGCATAATTTAACTAACAAATAATCCTGCAAGCCTGCTAGTTCTCGCCACTATAAAGAGTATTATTCGTTCCTGGTTTTTTAAAATAGTTCAGCAACCATATCACTTAGTCGTTCTTCAATAATTGCTTAGAGATTGAGCACTAATTTGGGTCAACTTGGAGATGTGTATGTAGCTGTTGTTACACTACCAAATGACCCTTAATTTCTCACATTTGATTTTGGCCTTCATATTACACTTTTAATTCTGGTCTGAATAAATTATGTGTCAGAACATGAGCAGTGATCTGCATTTTCTTGCTTTTTATTCATGATCACTCCACTACATTACATTGCATTATTCTTTGTTATTGCAAACCATCAGTCAGGATAACAACTTGACTTCTTATACCATCCCCTCGTTGAGTGCATTGATTTTATCCAAAAGTTTATCATACAGTTTAATGTCATATCCGCACTATAGCCATGAGTAGATTTTTCATGGCCAATAGCCACTCCTAGAGCGTTTGCCACAAGATTGCTGCAAAAGCGAGTACTCAATGTAAATATTTCTCTCCCAAATGTGTTTCCTTTACGATGCTAGAATTAAGGTTTGAACTTCCGAGTAAGTCCTGCAGTGAGTTAACGTACTACTGACTACACCACTACCGACGATGACCACTCCAGTTGTTTTGTAAAATGTTTCTTTCACCTAAGTATTGCTATCACTGTTACTCTGTTAACCAGTTCCTTAGTTTAATGTTTTGTAACTGTCATTGACATTTAAATTTCATTAAGGATCAAGGGTAAGTACGAAGTCTTTCCACCTAAGTTTACCTCATACCGAGTGTGTTCCTTAAAAGCTTCAGATCTCAAAATGATATTACACGACTGAGAATATGGGAGGAGAACCTCTAGAGTTGCTGGTTTGTTTGATTAAATGAACGACTTAAAATAGCACATTAACATAACCTTGAGATTTAAAAGGGGTATTTCTAGGTTAGGTTAGGTCTGAGTGGTAGCTCTGATTTCGCAAAGCTCACTTGAGCACGCATAGCGGCCCGTTGTGATGCCACGGGTGAACGTAGTCCCTGTACTGAACAAGTTCCACCAAAATCGGGGAAGAGGAAAAGATGGTCAGCGCAAGGGCTGCATTTCTAGTCAATTATGAAAATCAAGTTGGCATTCCAAATATTATAATCATTAGCACTGACTTCTTATTTTTCTTGGCGTTGTAATACCTTCGAACCCAAAGTGTTATGGGTTATCGAGTGTACTTCAAATATATTATATTATGATGATCTAATGATCTACTGGCTGTTAGTTAGGAGATGATATTCGAGGCGAATCGATCTTACTCATTCAATTACCCGAGAGCAGAGCCGGTATTCAGGGGTAATTCATGGCATTACAACAGACCTGGCCTGAGCATTAGTAACACAGCTGGTATTGATGGATCCATATTGTTACGTTTTTAACTTTTAAAAACGTTTAAAATATGAAAACATAGATTGCAAATAAAATGTTGTTTAGTTTTAATTAAAATTCATTATTATTTGCACAATTCTGTGTGCCACTGTTCGCAACTTGATGTAAATAACAACAATTACTTTGTTTGCTATACCTCTGTTTACACTCTTTGCATAAACAATAACAATCACTAGTGAATTGTTCGACAGATCTTTGTAATGGAGAATACTCTCTTCAAACACATCGCGTCTTCACACAAGGCTGACTGAACTTTTAGTAACTAAGTTGCCTGCTTTGTCTTACCTTTTATATGGCAATGTAAACAGTCTGATGAATGTTCTAGAAGGCGAATGTTCGCGGCTTCGTCTTCTTGAGATCTCTATAAATGTAAACATCGTTGTTTCATTATTGTTGTTTGTGTATTTTGTTTACATATATTCTTGTGGTGTTTGTTGGCTTGTATTTTTGTATGCTTGTTTGTCGTTTTTTATGCTGGTGTTCGTTGTTATATTACGCAGTGCGATAATTTGTAAACAAGTTCATTGTTTTCGTTTTCGTAGCTTTTGTTTATAGTTTGAATGTTAAACGATGTAAGAGCAAAACACTATAATCTAGATTTTTCCATTTTCGTAATACACATAATAATTGGTCATTACAACCCTTCAGTCAGGATTACGACCTAGTTCTCACACCACTTATGTTGTGTGTGTTAATTTTATACATGAGTGGCGGGACCTACAGTTTAAAGTCGACTCCGAACGACAGATTTTTGAGAAACTTTTCATGGCAATTTTATTTACTCTCAGAGTTTTTGCCAGAAATCTGCTGAGAGGAAGTCGCCGAAGAAATAATTTTTGTATTTTGTTTTGATGTTTGGCCTGGGGCTCAAACCCTGGCTTTACGTCTAATAAGCCAACACAATACCTACTAGACTACGGCGACTTTCAATAGTGCTCCTAAATTCTTAATGCATTTAAGTACTGTTCTTTCTTATAGAAATTCTGTATCTTATCATTTCTGGATTTGCAATATTAAGTCATTTAGCTACGCTCTAGCACATACAGAACGTCACTACAGTACCCAAGTATAATTTTATTAAATAAATTATTATTCAATATTCATTAAAAAACAACAAAAAAAAAAAAGAAAAAACTTTTCTTTTAACATTTTACAAACAAGCAAAGACGTCTAAAAACTAAAACATTCCAGAAATCTTTCCTTAAATAAGCATTTTACATCGATTTGCTTTAGTTCAGCTAAAGTCCATTTTAATCGTGTGTATAATAGGAAAACTTGGAAAACCAAACTAAATTTCAATTCATCCTTCCATGGCATGGCATGGCATGGCATTAACGCAATTTAAATTCAACAGCTTTTTGAAAATACTTCAACACAAAATTTTGCTTGAATATTCATAACTTTTGCGTTCATTTTTGTTCTTTAGCAAGCAAATCAAATTAAATCAGAAAAAGGGGGAGAACTATAATTGCGTTTAGCCACAAATAGCGGCTAAAGAATTTTCTAACATTTATTATCATTAGCAACAGCGTCATCGCCATCGTCATCACCATCATCATCATCATCATCATCATCATCATCCTTGTGATGCTGGCTACAAGGCATTAGCATTTCACAAGTATTTGCTTAACGAAATATTTATAAACGTTCTTAAAGAAAATGAACATTGATTTGAAATGACTGCCAGAAATATTGTTGTTGTTAGCCTTTTGTTCTTGTTTTTTTTGGAATTTCAATTTGCAATTGAAGCAACAGCAGCAACAGAACAAATCATTCAAAATTTCCATAAATTGATCGATAAGAAACTATGAAAACTACTTAAGCGAAGTGACTCCAACTAACTGGGGTCACTCTGATGATAAAGTAAAAAAAAAAACAGAAAAAAATTGAAAAATTAGTTTTTTAAACCAAAAATCTATAAGCAATAGAGAGGATAAAATACCAAAAATATGGAAGGATTGGCAAATAGTTTCAAATATAAATCAGAATAAAATTTATGAATTTCTCTTATATTTGTCTTTCATTTGGAAGACTAAAGCATATTTAAAGGAACGGAATTTTGTTTTAAGCAAGCAAAAGCGAGGAAATTTTTGTTTAAAAATATTGTTGCGAACATAATGAACTCTAAGGAGCACAGCCAAGTAAGAACATGTTAAATAAAGCGATTGGCTTATTAAACGTAAGGGCACAGTTCAAACCCCAGGTCAGACATCAAAACGAAATATGAAAAAATATTTCTTCGGCGACTTCCTCTCAACAGATTTCTGGCAAAAACTCTGAAAGAAAATAAAATTGCCATGAAAAGTTTCTCAAAAATCTGTCGTTTGGAGTCGACTTTAAACTGTATGTCCCGCCATATTAACACCCATTGCGAGTACCAATCAGAGATCATCGCTTTTTCGCTACTCATAAGTACTCATGAAATTTTGAGTATGAGTGAGTCAACAGTATTCAAATCCAACTACTCTGATTCATTCATACTCAGTACTACATTGATTTATAAGTACAAGTTGCAATGAGTTTGAGTACAACGTTGACATCAAACTCATAACATTCGAAGTATGTTTGATCCATACGCCTACTCATTTAGAATCACAACTTTAGAAAAATACTTATAATACTTATAAATGATTCGAGTGATTCGAATCATTCGTCAAAATTTACAGCCTTAGTTGTTGTTGCATTTACAAAGAAAGAAGAAAGACACATAAACAAAAAAGACAAAGACAGCAAGCAGTGCAAACACACAACCTTCTTGTGAGTATGTAGTGTTCGTACGCGAATCATATTTATTTTGTGATTCGTGTATACGATGAGTCATGGAGAGTCGAAAGCAATAACATCATGCGTATTGTTAAGTATGAGTACCATGAGTATTTCAAACTTTGAGTATGAGTAGTATGAGTACAACACTAAAATAAGTATGAATGCGTATAAGTATCAGAAATTATAAGTACGATTCGAATCTACTCATCGTTTTGAATACTCATTGCTGACCTCTGATACCAATACATAGTCATGAATTTAATTACAGATCGCGGACTGTCAAACCTCCTAACATTCTAGGCATGCCGATATCTGTTAACGATAACAACACTTTACAGAATTTACAATCGCCCTAAGGTATAGAAATAAGACACAACCTCCATGTAATGCTCTCCAAGTCACACTGGCCAATGAAATTGCTGGTTTCAGATATAAGTCTTCGGTTAGAGTTCATTGCATCCATCGTATTACAAGTTGAGTACCAGAGCTCTACAATCAAGCTCTTCTAATGCTTCGAAATTAACAGAAAATACACAATAAGAAAGGAAAATCAAGATAACCTGGTTGAGTACGCAGCAAAATGCTTACTTGGATGCTGAATAGAAACTGAGAGATAGAGTTGATACCGGAAATAAAGCTCTGAGAAAGTACACAGATGTTATGTTATATACAGCATGGCTGTAAGTTCTAAGGATGATAAACTGACCCGACTCGAGTATAGTTAGACCTTTGCTAACATACATACATACATAATTGCTCATTACAACCCTTTAGTCAGGATAACGACTTCGTTTCTCGCACCACTTATGTTGTGTGCGTTAATTTTTATACATGAGTGGCTGGACCTACAGTCGAGTATAGTTAGACGTTTGCTAACATACCTACAGTTTAAAGTCGACTCCGAAAGACAGATTTTTTTTTCAGGAACTTTTCCTGACAATTTTATTTACTGTCAGAGTTTTTGCCAGAAATCTGCTGAGAGGAAGTCGCCAAAGAAATTTTTTTTTTCATATTTCGTTTAGTTGGAGATGCCTGACCTGGCATTTGAACCGCGGCCTCACATCTAATAAGCCAACACACTACGTACTAGGCCACGGCGGCTTCAACATACATGCTAACATATCTTACCTTTATTTGAAATACAATGAATTAGCTGAGGCCCTAAAACATATCATCAGCGTGTAATTCACTAACTGGTAGAGATATCGTACAACATATCTGTCACAATCAATCCGCTCACTGACTGACAATTGTAATTAAACGGAAACCTGGCACACTTGGAAACCTACGTTAGGAATGGTTGTCTTAATTGTAGAATCCGAAGTCGTACAACGATCCTGTGTACCTGAGCATAATATGACTATTAAGATGCGCTACTTGTCATCAGAGAATGTGTGGATTAAACCAGCACAATTTGGTATGAATAGATGTTCTCTACTTTACCCCTAGTACTCTAATCTTCTTGTAGAGTCTCTCCATATACAGCCCTCAAGTCCTTGCGAATCAAAACCTATTTTTGTTGCTAAATAACTTCTTACGAACGATATCAATATTGTGGTCATAATCCTGAAAGAACTATAATAGTTGGAAACTTGTGTTTTTGTCGTGTAAATACTAGCAAACAATCGTCATTAAATTCCACTTGGTAGTACATTACTTTCGAATATCCAGTGAAGATTCATCAGAATGTTCCTGAAGCCATGGATGCTATAGAGGCCGAATACAATTGTATTGGACTAACCTTTGTTAAAAGAACTCAATGCCAACATCACTGGCAATAATTTTTTATCATAATTTTTACAGTGTAGAATTGAAGCTCATGGAAAAATTGTTGTAATAATCAGATCAGCAGTACTTAGACCAGCTTTTGAATACACACATACATCATATATAATTGATCATTACAACCTTCCAGTCAAAATTACTATTTTGTTCCTCACACCACTTATGTTGTGTGTATTAATTTTATTCATGAGTGGCGGGACCTTAAACTGTAGGTCGATTCCGAACGACAGATTTCTGAGAAACTTTTCATGGCAATTTTATTCTCTCTCATGGTGTTTGCCAGAAATCTATTGAGAGGAAGTTGCCGAAGAAATATTTTCTCATTTACGTTTTATTAGAAATGTCTGTCCTGGGTTTGGACAGTGGCCTCACGTCTAATAAGCCAACGTACTCCCTACTAGACAACGACGCTTTTCATCAGCTCTTGAATGCCATTTTTAAAAACTGATTAAAGTCATCTTGAAACATAGTTTTCTCTGTAAGGCAAATATTTTTCGAATTGTTTATAAAAAACTTGTAAAATGTCAACTAAATTGAGAATCCATATTATGCTTGGTTTTTTACTTTCAAGAAAAAAATCTTACAAATCTTTCTACTTTCGTATATGCCACCTTCACCACTATCTTCGAAAATACATTTTCTCAAAAATAAAGGCAAAATATTGCATATATTTCAACTTTATCAAAAGAAATACATTTTTTTAAGACCAAACAAACCAAAAATCACTTTCACAATAAATTGCTTTAAGCAACCAAAAGTGTTAAAAATATTTCGAACTTTTTATTGAACGAAATAAATTTAAAGATTTAAAATTATTTTCAAAGAAAAATACTTTTTATTCTACTGGTTGTTATTATTATACGAACCTCGCCTAAAGCTAATTAAACAAATCAAAGTTATTTCTCACTGACTGGCATTTATCTTTAGAAAAGCGATTAAACTTCAATCGTATCCTTTCTGTAGCCAACAGTATCGTTATGAAAAGGGAAGAAATTCATAAAAAAAACAAAAATTGATTTCAAAAATACAAAAAGAAATGAAACTGAAAATTTGGCAAAACATAAAAATCAAAATCAAGAGCAGAGAAGACCTACTGACATACATACATACATATGTACAAATTTTTAATTGAGCAGAAAATGTTAAAGATTTAAACATATTTTTTCATGCTTTAAACGAAGATAAATAAGAAATAATCGGGCTTAATTCTCTTAGTTACTATACCTATCAGTAATTTGTCTTACAAGGCCAATTCCATATCCCTATCATTAAACCTTATATGGTGTTCAGATATGTACCTTTATTGCGTAAATCGTAATAAACGCCATTATTGAGCTCAATATTTCATATAAAGTTTCAAATCAATAGTTGCGCAATAAATACGCATATTGTTATAATATTGAGTAAAATTTAAAATGCAGCACTGTCGTAAGTATGTTCAGTGCGCTTATTACAATTATCGGAACACTTTCTGTTCATATTTGACAACTCAAATGTCAACAACGACAAAAAACAAAAAAAATGTTATTGAAACAACCAGTTGTTGTGTTTACCAGCTGTCAAATGAATATTGAATAAGCAACTGAACTGTGTATATTATTATGTCTGAACACTTAAAATATTGTACTCAATAAACCGAATATTTACTCAATTAAAGTGTATATCTGAACATAGTATTATCGCAAAACCTGTGTTATAAAGTTGGTTGCCTACCTCTGTTCCCCAATCGGTATGTACATAAATACATTCATCTGTATATACGAACACATAAAAATTGTATTCCTAAACGAAATAGAACTTTACATACCTTATTACTATTGCTACTGTAGCATCATCAACAGTAACAACACCAATACAAATATAACAAAAGCATTATAAACTGCAACAAATAATAGCCAGAAAATAAAACATTGTTATTTTGATAATTCGTTCATTCATTTGCTTTTTGTTGTGGTTAGTGTTGTTGTTATTGTTGTTGTTGTTATTATATTTGTTAAGGATAAATGAATGAACAGTTTACTTTGATGTCAAACACTCACAATCACAAAGACAAATGATTTCCATTTAAAAGTTTAGCCTTTAGCTGTCGTTTACAATGTGAACTAACGGCCATTACGAAAATACACTAATACATGCACACAATATTCAGAAATTTACTTATGGACGAACACCATTGCCAATATCATTATAAACAACCGAACGAATGAATTAACGAACTAACAAAATGAGTAAACGAATGGATTGAGTGATGATTAGACACATGTACACATACTAATACAAAAATTAATAAATAAAGCTACGCATAAATGAACAGAAGAGCAAATAAAAGACAGAGTTTGATTCGTTTCTATGGGGAGAGAAAGAAAACTTTGTTATGAGTAACATTGTTGCTTTTTTGCATTTTATTTGACGTTGTTGTTGGTTTACTTTATTGTTGTTAATAATAAACAAACAGCAAGAAAGCTAAACCAATGCTTAATCAAGGCTTGTTAAACTTTTTATATTAAAAGTTGTAAAAGAGTAGGGGTCAGTACAAAAGTAAAATACAATAAAACCGAAGAAGAAACAGCAACAGAGAGAAAGAGAATGGCAGAGAAAGTGCAAAAGTTTTCGGGAATTACTATTGTTTTAAGGTATAAAGGCATATGAGTGATTTTCTGTAAAAGATTTCAAAAATTTCTTTTGTTCGTTCCAGCAACAATACACAGTTATTGCTGTTTGAGTGTAAAGGCATATGAAAAATGTTATTGAAATTGAATGATGCTGAATACAGTGTTGCAAAAACTATAGCAAATCTATTTATGTGGTGTTAGCTTCATTGCCCAAACTTTTGATCTCTTAATTATTCATGGTGATGAATTTCCGTTTCCGGTCTATTTAATCAACTAGAAATATACGTCTTTAATGTAGTTCTTTTCCTGAAAACTGTAGTTTTGTTTATAAAATAAATATTAAACTGGGATTTTCGTTAATAAACTCACAGTTATTTGCAAAGTTGGTGCCAAAATCTTGACGTACAATAATACTTTGAAATGAAAAACAAGACAAAAAATTGATACCCTGTTTTGGTAGGACAAACTTTAGTTTTTATGGCAAACACAAATAAAACTAAGACGGTTGCAATTCGTTTTTATATACGAATAAAGTTTTTAATAATTAAGAGGCCTCACAATAATTCATCAAGAAAGTTTACTGAATCCCTAAGAGAGTATAACAGAGGCTAATTACCGGACTCAGCTCAATTGGGTTATGTAAGGTTTCCTTGTAACACCGATATTGCCTACCCCGATATTATAGCCCCAGGTTGGTATCTCTTAAGAAGATGCGGAATTTTCTGTAATCAGCACGTTTTTGCTAAATTCTGAGTGTTCGAGAACTCTTCCTCTTAGATTCCCAAGCGCCTTAAAATGACAGAAAAGATGTTCTCTGGTCTTGTACTTTTCTTCGTCGTTCCAGCTTCTAAAGTCATTGTTAAGTATTTCCAGTGAACAGCCAGAGACTAGTGTCCTGTTATCACTGCTATAGAGGTTATTTAAGATTCCATGATACGTTTAAAGCAAATACTACTCTACATATCGACGCCTCCATTCTATAACGTTCTAAGTGTACTTAGAACGTTTTTAATGTTCTTGCATTTTAAAATTCTACGTTCTCTAACTTAAATCCTGTCAAAATTTGGTTAAGATGCGCCGATCCGTTCCGAAGTTATAGGGAAAAATCTTCTTAGAATACACATATGGTCGTATGTCGCGTGAAAACTTTGAAAGCTCATAACTCAAAACACACTTTTTCGACTTAGAATGTTATAGAACGGAGGCGTCGATATGTATTCTTTTCTACATCTATATCGGGCCAGACCTGTCTGATGTCTCTCCAAAAAGGTTCACTAACCCATCTTAACTATGACAACAAACAGAGCTCTTGTGAAACCAAATGTGTGCCTTTCTGCAGAGGAGCGCCAATCTAATAGAGGAATTCAATTTAATTTTCCGCGGCACATCATTTAGCAAATGAGTTGGCCATGTTGTTATCTGCCATGTCCCCATGTCCAGGAACCCAAATAAGGATAACTGTCGAATGTCTCGCTATCTCCTTCAGAGACAAATAGCATTCGTGGACAATCTTAGTTGTTCTGCCTGAATTGCTAAGAGTAGATTGAGTAAATTTTCTTACTTGATTCATATCCACAGAGCAGGTTGTTTTTGGACAGCGATAGATGCCAAACTTTAATTTCAGCAAAATAATTGGTAAGACATCCAAATCCCCTTTTGAAATACGTCATGCCTTTATAAGGGATATTGTTTTAAGTGTGTAGTCGCCGTAGTCTTGTAGGTAGTGTATTGGCTTATTAGAAGTGAGGTCTCGGTTCCAGCCCCAGGTCAGACATCTCCAACAAAACGAAATATGCAAAAATATTTTTTTTGGCGACTGACTCTCAGCAGATTTTTAACCAAAGATCCCTTCACTCATTTATAAAATTAACACCCACAACTTAAGTGGTGTGAAAAACTAGGTCGCAATCCTTAGTAAGAGTTTGTAATGGCAAATTATGTATGTAGATACTATGTATGTATATTTTAAGCGTGTTAGCTGTTCTATGTTAATATAAGAAATTGAGTAAATTAGCTGTGTTACGTTATAAATTTCAATTCATTCCAAAAAAAATGTTTTTTTTTTCATTTTCCTGACGCCACATACATTGAATAAAGAGATCAATTGAAGATTTTTTTCTAATTTTTGTCATTTTCGTTCCATTCTTTCTATTTTTATTACTTATTTTATGTTATTAAAATTCAGGTATCGGTTTATCAAAAAGTAAAAATATAAACAAATAATTTTAATCGAAAACATTGTCAACAGCAGTTTACACTTGAGGATTTATTTTCAAGAGTTTACACTTCTCTATGGCATATGGTCTGCTATACAACACATACATTGTTCATAGTACCATATATGTATGTGTGTGTGTAGATGTATGTATGTATTATATTTACTTTTTACTTTTTTACTTTAAATCTCTTGCATACAAAATTGATTGTTTGTATATAATATGCCCTCTCATCTGAAAATAACAAGAGTGTTGAGAGAGAGAGAGGGAACTGCAGTGTTGGCATACAAATACAAAGACAAGTAGAATAACACAGCGTATACTTTACAGCAAATCAAGAATAGGAATATGGTGACATTAAATATAATGTATGTAGGTAAGTACACAACAACATAGATAAACATGGAAAAAATAAGGAATTTGTTTGGAAAGCAAATACTTGAGCTGTGAGCGAAATAGAAATTCGTAAATAAAAAAAAAAAATTGGAGATGAAATGGAAACAAGAAACTCATTTGATCATTGTGTACCTTATTCAAATAAATTTCAGTGTTTATTCAATATTACTAAAGTGTGATGATGATGACGATGATCAACAGCAATAATCAACATCAAACACACATAAACAAATAATCAACAATAGAAAAGGTCCATTGGCAATAATGCTTTAAAGCCAGCACAGCACAGCACACAGCAACACAGTACACATAACGCTGCCTTTACTTAAAAAAAAACGTCTATTTGGAGTGAGAATATGTGCTTATTTGTGTATGACTAGCTAAGTATGTATGTATGTATATGAGCATGTGAAAGACATGCCAGCAATATATGCTGCTGTTATGCGTAACAATGTGCAAACGGTAGAAAAAGCAAGAGAGCGCAAAAAAAAATCAACAACAATGTACAATAAATATAGAAGAGCTTTGGGGTTCTTGTTTTTTTTTTTCTAAGTATATCTCTATGTATGGGTGACTAAAACTCATACAGGAATATGTTTCCATACATGTGTGTGTGAGAGAGAGAGAGGGTAAAAAGATACGTACCGCTATTCATATTCTCTCTCTCTCTCTCTCCCTCTAACAATCGTAAACAATAACTAATTTTCAATTGGATTTTATGGACTAACGGAGAAACGCAATTGTTCTCAATATTTAGCCGTTAGCAGCCATTGCCAGAGGCCTAAATACCCCATATAACAGTTTACTGCATACATACCATACACTGTGACTGTAACACTCATACATACAGTCAGCCAGCACGTTTGGTTGTTTCATCCATGGCAGGCTTTCATATTTGAGTTGAGGACAACATTATGTTTTCCTTTCTTTTTCTACAATGGCTATGTATGGCATGTCCACCATTCATATATTAGTTGTATAATAGAGAGACAAAACATTGGACATATGACACACACGCATACATTGTGTGCATTGTAGTTATACACAGAATTCTGCCTGTGTATGAGTGCAATTATATATTTTTTTTTTGCAATTTAAGCTATTTTGATCTGACAACAAGATGCTGCATAATAAATAACATTTTAAATGGCGTTAAATTCTCTCTCCCTCTCTCTGTGTTTATACGTCCACTTCAGAATATCTTCTTCTTTAGTAACGTTGACACAAAACCTACATGGCCTGTGCATAAGAAAAAAAGTAATAACTTTTGAAATAATTGTTTAAATGATTGAATTTTGAATTTATAATGATCTACATAGCACAACAAGATACTAAATCTTATAAGTGACAGTGCTATGTTTACAATCAATAAGGCACAAAAAACCAACATTAACTAAATATAAAAAATTTAGAGAAAGTTAAGTTATGTATATAAATATTGAATTAAATTAATAAGGTAAAGTATAAAAATAATAATAATAATAATAATAAAAATAACAATAATAAGAATAATAATAATAATTATAATAATAATAATAATAATAATAATAACAATAATAATGATGACCTAAAAAATAAAATCACAAAATTTACAAATATGAGATTAAAATTTTAATTATGAAAATAATTTAAATAACTCCTTTTTGAACGCGTTTGCATTGCCCAGATTTTGGATGTTATTTGGTAAGGAATTCCAAAGACTAATGGTGTGTATAAAGAACTGTCGCTGAGACAGAAGAGTCCTGAATCGTTGCTGTATAATCCCAACACCCCGGTGGGATCTGGCAAACTTAATTTTACAATATAAATACTTCGGCTGTTTCGTGTAAATTATTTTATGAAGTAGAAGGAGGCATCTAATTTTCAGGAGATTATCAAATTTGATACCAAGAATCAGGTAAGCTAAATGAGAAATGTGATCCCGACGCCCCTTAAGGAAAACATACCTGGCTATGTTATTGTATGCCAGGTTAAGTTTCTGGTTGTCATCATAACTGCAATTTGCGTATATCTCACATCCATATAAAAGTACCGGAATCAAGTACGTTTTAGCAAGTTGCATGCGAATGTCAAAAGGAGTTGAATCTATGACAGCCCACAAATTTCGAAGCATGCCATAAATTCTGCCAACAATGACACTTATATGGGTAGACCACGATAATTTGTCATTAAAGACAATACCCAGATTAGTAGCCGACCTGACAAATTCAATTTTATTTCCCCTGATACTCAATTCAGGTATGACAAATGATCCGTTTGTTCTCGAAAGTGTAATACATTTAGACTTAGAAGGATTGATACATAGTCCATTGGCCGAGGCCCATCCGTCAATCCTTGCTAAGTCACGATTAATGTAGTCCAAACAAGAATAAATATTCTCCCTTGGAGTATATGTGTAAAGCTGCACATCGTCAGCATACATGTGAACATTACAGTTAACCAAAACATCAGGTAGATCATTTATATACATGCAAAACAGCAAAGGTCCAAGTATAGACCCCTGGGGAACACCTCTACTAATAGTAAGTGGATCCGAAACTTTGCCATTGAAATGAACCTTCTGAAATCTATTCGTCAAATAAGAATAAATTAGATTACAGGCAGTTTCGGAGAAATAAAATAGTTTTCGGAGCTTTTTCAATAGAACCGCATGATCGACTGTATCAAAAGCCTTAGAGTAATCAAGCAGAACCAAGAACGCCACACTATTCCCATCAAGTTCCGACCTAAGTTCCTCAACTACATTTACCAGAGCGGTAGTACAACTCCTACCTTTCATGAAGCCCGATTGATTAACCGTTAAGAAATTGTGGCCCCTCAGATATTCATCGATTTGTCTGGCCATGATGTTCTCCAATACCTTGGATAAAAAAGGAAGGATTGCAATTGGCCTAAACTCACAATTAGTTTTGGGAATGGGAAGGATTTTAGCCAGTTTCCAACTTTCAGGAAAAGAAGATTTAGTCAGAACTGTATTGAACAAGTAAGTATAGTAAGGCAAAAGTTTAGGAGTCAGAGCCTTCAAGAATAAAGGATGCAAATCATCAGAACCAACTGCATTCGATTTTACCGCTGAAATACATTCCAAAACCTCAAACTGATTTACGCAACGAAAGCTAAAGGAATACTGTGGTGGAACACAACAGAGGTCATCATACAAGTCACCGTTAGACCTTGGGACCCTAGAATTTACGAACTGGTCATTAAGCTTGTCCACATCCACATCAATATCGTGGACCTTTGGACATTTTCGTCCTATTCCTATTTCACGAATTACATTCCATTTAGACTTGTTGTCCATAGCATTGGAAAACTTTCCGCCATAATACAATCTTTTAGCAGTTCTTATGCTCCTGGTAACTTCCATCCGTGTGAATCTATGTAAAGCTTTCAAATCATCCGTCCTAAACCTCTTCCATCTCCTGTAAGCACTATCCCTCCTCTCAATGAGAGCTTTTATTTCCGCATTAAACCAGGGCTGTTGTTTAGGTTTGATGTGCTTGGTTTTGACAGGAACGCACCTGTCATAGAGCAAACGCACTCTGTCCTGAATAAACGATAATTGGTCATTCGCATTACCCAGTGTGTATACCTGGTCCCAAGATACGCTATCCAGTTCAATATTCAGAGATGCATAATCAATGTTACCAAAATCACGATACGTAATATATTTGTCCACGGGACGAGTTACGGACAAATTATAATTAAGGAAGAGAAGGTCATGGTTGGAGAAGCAGGAAGCAGAAATTTGGTCATATAACAATACCCTGTCAAGGTGATTCACAAATATAAGGTCTATCAAGCTACTGGATGTTGAATGGAAATGTGTAGGTGTTGACACATTTACAGGACTGAGGTGAAGTGAGAGCATTGGTCCAATAAGGGGATTATCAAGTAGAAGGTTATTGTTAAAGTCACCTACAATAACTATGTCGTCATATCGAATGGTAATATCCTCAAGAGTTGATATAAAAGGATCAAAATTTAAACTAGAATTCGGTCTATATACACAACCAAGAAGAAGTTTCGGACCATCGCCTGTTGATATTTCCAGAAACAAATATTCAATCTCGCTCCCAATGTGATTTAATAATTTTTCCTTACAAAGTATACCATTACGAACATAAATCGCAACTCCACCACCCCTGGCCCTGGTCGCATTACCATTAACCAAGATTCTCCTATCTGATCGGAAAAGTTGAAAGCCCTGTAAATTAAAAACTGTATCCTGAACATCCAAGGGTAACCAAGTCTCAGAGACGCAAATAACGTCAATACCTGCTGCCACAAATAAGTACCTAAATTCATCAATCTTATTATTTAAGCTCTGAGCGTTTATGTGGACAATGTTGAGACCTGCCCTTTGTTTCGCAAGGACTCTAATCATGTTATACACACAGTCAGGCTGAAAGGCTGTCATTTATATGCTGTTGAGTAATTACAAAAACACAAATGACAAGATAATACAGCAAATCTGCATGCGAGATATGTTTTAAAACTATTTTCTGTAAGCTGGGTGAGGCAAACAAAAGAAAAATTTATTTTTGTTGATTATTTTTCACCACAAACACTCATGAATAACGTATGTAATTGGCTTAGCAGTTAGTGTGTTGGTTTATTAGGCGAAAGGCTTAGAAATTTCGATTCATTTCGATTTAAAAAAGTAGTGTTCTCAACTAATTCCTCTTTCAAATCGTCGGAGAGTGAATTAAAATTGCCATGAAAAATTTCACCAAAAATCGGTCGTTCGAAATTAACATCAAACATGTAGGCCCCTCCACTCATGCAGAAAATTAACACAAACGACATGACTGATGTGAGAAGGTAAGGTTAGAGGACGAGTAATAGTCAATTAAGACAAGTTTCTCACACCACTTATGTCGTGTGTGTTAATTTTTATACATGAGTGATGGGACCTACAGTTTAAAGTCGCCTCCGAACGACAGATTTTTGAGAAACTTTTTTCATAGCAATTTTATTTACGCTCAGAGTTTTTACCAGAAATCTGCTGAGGGGAAGTCGCCGAAGAAATATTTTTTGTATTTTGTCTTGATGTCTGGCCTGGGGCCCAAACCCTGGCTCTACGTCTAATAAGCCAACGCACTACCTACTAGACTACGGCGACTTCAACGCCAGGTATCTGTAGCGGAGATATTGAGGTATATGACAGTAAACTTTATATGTATTTCTAGACATGGGGACATTAACGATAAAACAACGTCTCAATTTCCCAAACCCGAAACAAGCGTATAATTTAGTTCGTACATGAGCTTGGCAATCCTGTACACCTTTAGAGCAACAAACAACAGGCATAACACAAACTTTATTCATTTCCAAAATAAAGCTGGGAATTGCAGACAGATCTGGCTCGATATAGGTTCCATTTTTAAAACCTCACTGAAGTTCTGGCAAGACAGTGGTCTAGGGGTGCACACATCTGGATACTGGGTATGCCTCACAACCACTGCGCAAGAAGCTGTATTGGTGAAGATAATGAAGAAACTACAGAACATCTCTTCTATCATTGTTCTGTTGTTTTGAGAAACGAGACTGTAATTCTGACCTAAGGGTTTTACTGACCAACTAAATTAGTAGGTTAGGTTAGGTTTGATATCAAAGCTCACTTGAGCACGCATAGCGGCCAGTTGTGACGCCACGCGTAAGCGCAGTCAACATACTGATCAAATTCCACCGCACTCATAGAAGAAGTTGGTCAACGCAGGGGCTGCACATTTAGTTAAATGAATAAGTAAGAATGTATAGTGTTGGTCTAATGGTCACTGATTGTCGCCGTGGTCTAGTAGGTAATGTGTTGGCTTATTAGACGTGAGACCTCGGTTCGAACCCCAGGTCAGGCATCTCCAACTAAACGAAATATGAAAAAATATTTCTTCGGCGACTTCCCCTCAGCAGATTTCTGGCAAAAACTATGAAAGTAAATAAAATTGTCATGAAAAGTTTCTTAAAAACCTGTCGTTCGGAGTCGACTTTAAACTGTAGGTCCCATCACAACATAATTGGTGTGAGAAACTAGGTCGTAATCCTGACTAAAGGGTATGTTATATATGTTATAAAAGTATGTATGTACATGTGTAATGGTAAAAATGTAATGTAATGATCAACGATGTATGGTTAGTGTGAGAAGACGAGCTATAATCCAGACTTAAACGATTGTAATGGCCAATGATTTTAGTACAAGTGTGTCGCTATGCTCTGGTAAAGGGTAGAGATGTTTGTGACAGACATATTTTAGCAAACAACATACACTCACTACCAAGAGATATAAATCTTAAAGTGTTTTATAAAAAAGAAAAATATTGTTTTTGAAAGAAAAACATCAAAAATGTTTTTTATCTCAACATGTTTCATTTTTTATGTCTTTTTCAAATACTTAACAAAGATATGAAAACATAATCGTATTAAAAATCTTTAAAGAAAAATCCCTTTAGATCTGACAGCCATCATTCGTATTAAATCATCATTCATTATGTCAATTTACATTTTGACTTCTATTCTAAATCCTGTTACACACACACACATCAAGAAAGAACAAAAGAAGAAGGAATTCACTTTGGTTTGTAAGTAAGAACTGAAGGACTCTGAGTATTCAAATGTCGCATTAGACTTAAAATAGAATAAAAAATTTATTTTCAAAACGAAATACAAAAAAAAAACGATGACAAAACCTCTTTATATGCAAGAGTCTTTTATTATTTTGATAACAACAGCAACAACACAAATACCAACACCATCACAAAAACTATCTCTCGCACTTCCGTTGCCTCAGTTGATTTTATTTGGCTTGAGGGTTTGTTTTTTTTTTTTTTTTGTGACAAAAAATTGAATTGAGTGTAATGCTTACTTTCCACAAATCGCACACACACTCACACACTTGCATAGCTATATAAGATAAACAGATGTTGTATTAGTATCAAGCACTGGGAGGCTGGGCATTCCAAGATATACGAGATGTTATAACTTTATACGTACGATGTTGACAAAATCAATTTCATTATTATCTTTGACTTCAAACTTTATTTTTTATGTTACGCGTATACCACTTACAAATGTGCGTGTTATATATGTATGTATATACGTATGTATTCTTCTTTTTTTTCGTTTTTGTTTTGAAGGTATTATTATTTTTTTATGTAAATTTATTGAAATCAATAATTTTTTTTTTTATAAAAATTTTATGTATGTATGTTTATATATATGTACGCACGTCAACGATATAAAAAGAATTCTTATTTCTTATCAGCTTTATGGGAATTCTGACCTTCTTTAACAAAAAAAAAAGAAAATATTTTTTCTCTTTGCATTCAAGGAATATGTCTTCATAGGCAAGCACCCTACTATACATGTACTGTGAATAATAGAGTGATACATGCCGCACACTTCATGCCACATTTTGAGCGATTTGAGGGCATGGTTATCTCAATGGGAGGTGATGTGAATTGGCCACCAAAATTTTGCGATTTGGGAAGTCGCCGTAGTTTAGTAGGTTTATACGAGGCCTTTGTTTGAATCCCAGGTAAGACATCTCCAGCAAAACAAAATATTCAAAAATATTTTTCTGGCGACTGTCCCTCAACAAAAATCTGGCAAAAACTCTCAGAGAAAATTAAATTGTCACCAAAAAGTTTCATGCAAAATTTGTCGTTCGAAATACACTTTACACTGTATGTCCCGCCACTAAATTAAAAAAAAATAAAATTATTTGACGTGAGGCCACTGTTCAAAACCAAGAATGGAAAATGAAAAAATATTTCTTAGGAACCTTCCTTTCAGCAGATTTCTGGCAAAAACTCTGAGAGAGAATAAAATTGCCATGAAAAGTTTCTCAAAAATCTGTCGTTCGGAATCGACCAACAGTTTAAGGTCCCACCACCAGTCGTATAAAATTAATACGCACAGCCAAAGTGGTGCGAGAAGCTAGGTTGAATCCTGACTGAAGGGTTCTAATGACCAGTTATGTATGTAGGTATGTATTTTACGACCCCGGTATTCTAGTTGCAGGTGTTGTCATGTATCGAGCGAATGTCGGGCAATCGCAAACTCCACTATAAGAATGTAAAGGGTGTTTTTTATAGAGGTATAGAACTTTAAGTTGGCATTACTTTTCAAGATGGCGACCGATTTAACAGCTGTCAAGTGACTTATTCTCAGTTTGGTTTGGCAATTCATCGTGAATAGACTCACGCCTGAACAACGCTTGCAAATGGGGCAATTTTATTTTGAAATTAATGGTTCTGTGCGGAAAACGTATCGCGCACTACGTCCATTTTATCGTCGACAAAATCGTCCATCAGAGCAGTTAATTCGATTAACCATGGAACGTTTTCGCACCACGTTTACTCTTATTGATAACTCGCATCCCCAGAGATGCTGTACGGTGCGTACAGAAGAAGCTATTGCTGCTGTAGAGCGTAGCATTGAGGAAGACCCGAATGAGTCCATCCGCCATCGAGCACAGGAATTGGATCTGTGTCCATCCACTTTATGGAAGATTTTGCGGAAGGATCTTGGTTTGCGTGCTTACAAAATCCAACTCGTGCAAGACTTGAAGCCAAACGATCATCAAGAAAGGCGTAGATTCGTCGAATGGGCCCAAAACGAGATTACCGTTGTTCCCGATTTTCATAAGCGAATTTTGTTTAGCGATGAAGCGCACTTCTGGTGGAAGTTATAAAGGCACGAAATTGCTTAGAAACTATAAACCGAACAGATCAAGAGTGTAATCAAGCAGCACAGAAGTCTTTAAAAGGGTCATACTTTTAACATCCACCTGGTCCGATTGTGTAGGAGATTGTTAGGTATTCTTATGTCCAATCATCGTATTAAATAGTGCTGGCTAGTCATTGTGGTATTACTGGCAACGAAGTTGTACCTAGTTCATGTACAAACAGCATTTGATTTGGAAATAGCAATAGGAATAGAGTCGTCGTAGTCTAGTAGCTAGTGTGTTGGCTTATTAGACGTAAAGCCCGCGTTCGTATCCCAGATCAGACATGAAAACGAAATATGAAAAAAAAAAATATTTCTTCGGCGACTTCCTCTCAGCAGATTACTGGCAAAAACTCTGAGAGTAAATAAAATTGCCATGAAAAAGTTTCTCAAAAATCTGTCGTTAGGAGTCGACGTTAAACTCTAGCTCCCGCCACTTACGTATAAAATTAATGCACACAACATGAGTGGTGTGAGAAGCTAGGCCGTAATTCTGACGGAAGGGTTGTAATGGACAATTATGTATGTATGTATGTATGTAATAGGAATAGAGCCGAAGTCGCCGTAGTCTAGTAGGTAGTGCGTTGGCATATTAGACGTGATGCCACTGTTATAACTTCTGGTCAGACATCTCTAATAAATATTTGGAAATATTAGCAAATATTTCTCCGGCGACTTCCTCTCAGCAGAGTTGTGGTAATAACTCTGAGAGTATATAAAATTGACATGAAATATTTCTCAAAAATCTGTCTTTCGGAGGCGACTTTAAACTGGAGGTCTCGCCACTCAAGTATACAATTAACACACACAACATAAGTAATGTGAAAGCTAAGTTATAATGCTGACCTCAGGGTTGTATGTATGTAGTATGTAGAGCTGGTGAAAATAAAATATAAACTTTTTCTTTGGACTCATAATAAGGTATATAGAGGGTCATACCTTAGATATTCTCCTCATAGATATCTTGAGGAGAAACAGAATTAGTTAACAAAATTCCCCAACCTTATTTATCTATTCTAATAAGCCTATGCTTTTCAATGCAAACATTACCTTGCTAAAATCAGCATGAATCGGATGTAATAAGAAGAAGAAAAGATGTGATAAGAAACGAATGCATCTGTAATACGCATACAATTCGTCATTCATCTATCATTTCTACTTGTTATTAAATTTTTGTCTTATGCTCGACAACGTCTTTAGCTGTCTCATCGGCTTTGTTTTTTTGGGATAGTTGTAGCGCCATTACCAGGCAAGAGTATCACTACATACCAGAGATATTGTATTGCCGTTATAGTATTTATGTAAGTATATGTATTGCGTGCAAGTTGTTGTTATCACGAAGCGTTTGCTTGAATTTATTATTGAAATTTCACATTTCGTTCCTGTGCCATACACACTCTCTTTCGTTTTCTTCTGAAAAACATTCACGACAATAAATTGACGACTACTGTGTTACCCAATTCTTCAAAAAGGGATTTTGCGTTTGGCTGTCTGTCCGTGTGCCTGTCTGTCTCTTTGTATGTGTATTTGAGTTAACCTCTGCTGTACTTAGTATAAGTTTAAATGTATATGTCTGCCGGCATTGTATTGTCTTTATTACAGTTGGTGTTGTGTTCATTGTTTTATTTTATTTCGTTTCATTTTTCCTTTTTTTCGTCTTTGTTTTTTGACGGAACAGTAATAAATTTATCTTAAATTTTTTGTTCTTTTTCTTTGTTGCTGCTTTTCTTTCCTTCATTTTCTGCGGATAAGAATTTTTCGGTCTGTTCTATGCTGCTTGTTGTTTTATTTTTCGTGCATTTTTTTCTATCTTTCTCTCTCTGCTCTCATTATGTTAAATTTTCCATTTTTTTTTTAAATGTTTTTCCATGAATACAATTACATTTTACGTAGCGTTCTTAGGCTTCAACTTTTGGAAAATAATTTTTCATGAATTTTTATGTTTTTTTATTGATTTGTTAGCCTTTTTATAGGCTTTTAAGAGGGGAGTAGACATTTGTGTTTGGTGGTGGTGTAGTATTTTTCTTCTGTTTTTCATTTAAGAGGATATTTTTGGATTATTTTCAAAATTTGTTTTGTTTGTAATAAAAAAACAAGAAAAACAAGAAAAAATTGGTGATTTCCGTCGTTGATAAGAAATAGGAAAAAATGGAAATATTTATTAAAACTAAGGAAATTGTTTAATTTTGAACAAATCAAAATCAATTAAAAAGAAATACATAAAATAGAAAAAATTAATAAATTCAAAAACATAGCTAATCTGGTTTCGTTGTAAGTCCGATAGTACATATTCTGTCATGCATTTCCAAATAATGAATGACATCTCTCAGCCATACCGAGAATTTTATGAAACTGCGAATTCTACTCGAAGTCACCGTAGTCTAGTCGATAGGCTTTTCGGACCTCTCCAACAAAACGAAATATGACGAAAATATTTCTGCGGCGACTTCCTCACAGCAGATTACTGGCAAAAACTCTGAGCGTAATTAGAATTGCCATGAAAAGATATACAAATATCTGGCATTCGGATTCAACTTTAAACTGTAGGTCCCGCCACTCATGTATAAAATTATTACACACACCATAAGTGGTGTAAGAAGCTGGTTTGTAATCATGACTGAAGGGTTGCAATGGCCAATCAAATCACCATTGACTTCTAATAATTCTCTATTGCAAACAATGAAAGAGAAAATTTTCTGTGGTATTCTGTTCATACCTCGCCAATACTGCTTCTAAAGGGTGTTTTTTACAGAGGTATAGAACTTTAAGTTGGCATTACTTTTCAAGATGGTGACCGATTTAACAGCTGTCAACTGATTTATTCTCAGTTTGGTTTGGCAATTCATCATGAATCGACTCACGCCTGCAAATAGTGCAATTTTATTTCGAAAATAATGGTTCTGTGCGGAAAACTTATCGCGCACTACGTCCATTTTATCGTCGACAAAATCGTCCATCAGAGCAGTTAATTCGTTTACACGTTTACTCTTATTGATAACTCGCATCCTCAGAGACGCTATGTAAAGTCATTGGTCTATGCGGTAAAGCCACAAACGCTTGACCATTTGGAAGACAACATTCGCCGTATTATTGCCGATTGTGGCCGAATGTTGGAAAAAGTCATCGAAAATTGGACGTCCAGATTGGACTACATCCGCGCCAGCCGTGGCGGTAATATGCCAGAAATCATATCTAAATGTAATGCCACAAGATAATCTTTCGGATAAATAAAATTCATGTCAATCGAATAATCCATCGTTGTTTTATTGCAACTTAAAGTTCTATACCTCTGTAAAAAACACCCTATACATAAGACGTTAAAAGGTATTTTCAAATTCCATGCACTCTGAAGTAAGTGTGCCAGTAAGAAAACTCTTAGTGTCCTAAGACCGATACCGAGCTGGTTTAATGCAAATTTCGTTTTGCACATAACCGTATCGAGTTAGATTTGTCTGGCCTCTCTACAAGTGGATTCATTATACCACCTTTCATTTGGAATAGGTGTGCGGCCATTTGTTTGATACTCTAAGGAAGAATGTCAATCATATGAATGAATTCAATTGAAATTTCTATTGTGCCAAGCTCGTACATTTTTTTATTACCTCCAACGTCCCCGTAACCAGTAACCCATTTAAGAGTAACCGCCCAATGTCTCGTTATCTCTTCCAAGGATTCTGGGCATTCTTGGACAATTTTAAACGTGGGGTACAGACCAGAGATCAACAATGAATCGTTTTTTCGCTACTCATAAGTACTCATGAAATTTCGAGTATGAGTGAGTCAACAGTATTGAAATCCAACTACTCTGATACATTCGTACTCAGTACAACATTGATTTATAAGTACAAGTTGCAATGAGTATGAGTACAACGTTGACATCAAACTCATAACATTCGAAATATGTTTGATTCATACGCCTACGCATTCAGATTCATTAATTTAGAAAAATACTTTTAATACTCATAAATGATTCGAGTGGTTCGAAATTTACAATCTTAGTTGTTGTTGCATTTACAAAAAATAAGAAAGAAAAAGACAAAGACAGCAAACAAAGCAAACACACAACCTTCTTGTGAGTATTGTAGTGTTCGTACGCGAATTATACTTATTTTGTGATTCTTGTATATGTTGAGTGATGGAGAGTCGAAATCAACAACATCATGCGTATTGTTAAGTATGAGTACGATGAGTACTTCAAACTTTGAATATGAGTAGTATGGGTATGGTATTAAAATAAGTATGAATGCATATAAGTATCAGAAATTATGAGTATGATTCGAATCTACTCATCTTTTTGAATACTCATTACTGATCTCTGGTACATACTCTCTAGGTATTTAATACTCCCTTTACAGTCAGCAAATATGTGCATATCTGCATTTGATGTTCTCTGATACTATATTCGCACAGCGACAGTCTCTATTACAACCTGAGTACTACAGTATTCGAGTAGTGCAAGGGACAATTTAAGATTCGACTGTCCTACAAATATTCCACATTCTACTTTGTTGCGTGATCCGGATCCGTCACTGAATACTTGGATAACATGCTGAGGATCGAGAAAACCTTTGTCATAAAGATAACCACTCGACAGTTTTGTGGTAAGATGGGGATCGTTAGCGAATTCAGACATCCTATAGACAATAGTCTCACCTAGATCACCTATATTCATAATTTTGACATAATCATAGCTTTCATACCTCCATGCTCTTGTGGCAATCAGTTCTATCGCAACTTTCGCCATCTTATCTTCTTATTGTTTCGCCAATCTGTCTAGTGGTCATCAGTTTGGAATAGTAAGGAATGCCTTACACAATGCAATTCTAAGAGCACTTGTTATTATGATTGTCGTCATAATCATTGTATGATCAAATAAGGTTTGATGGTTCCAAACCAAGCCGCGTCTCTGTAAAATAGATTTGGTTTGATTACAATATCATACTGTCAGTGGGCATTGTTCTAGTTTATACGCCAGTTTACTGTCACCTGTTGCTCTCATAAAACAATAAAGACCAATTGCTGCCTTGTGTATACATATTCCAGTTGAGTTTGCTATCCACAATGATTTAAAAGATATTTGACTAGTGAGAGTCACTTCATTAGTATCAGGGTCTACGATCTTGATAGTAGCTTCATTTCGTTAGTAGTAAACTTAACATTGATATTAGAATCTCTGCACATATTTTCGTACGTTGACCTGTAGTTGCCATTACAACCTCGAATGCTTAAGTGGGATTAAGTTCTTTAATTACAACAATAGAAGAAGTGTATTTCATGCGCAGCTAGCTTCCATTTCGGAAAGTGCTATTGATTCATTGAACCACTCTCAAAAAGTGGTTTCCGTTTATCATTACTTTAAACGGAATGTGCTCAAGGGAAATAAAAGTGACTTCTTTCTAAAAATCGCAATTTTTGCATAGAGTACATCCATTTGTGGTGGATTGGACTTTGGATTTCGAAATGTATTATAAAAAAATTCTTTATTTAACTACACCATGTGAATGTTAAACTCTCTTATTGCAGAAGCCTTTCCCATTTCTTATGAAGAGAATCAAATCTAATTCTATAAACACTATTTCCTGTATCCATAACAAACATACATAATTGATCATTACCAGCCTTTAGACAGGAGTACAACCTAGCTTCTCACACCCCTCATATTGTGTGTGTGTTAATTTTATACATGAGTGGCGGGACCTACAGTTTAAAGTCGATTCCGAACGACAAATTTTTTTGAGAAACTTTTCATGGCAATTTTATTTGCTCAGAGTTTTTGCCAGAAATCTGCTGAGAGGAAGTCGAGCCGAAGAAATACTTTTGCTGTCTGACCTGGTGTTTAAACCGAGCCTATACACATATCTACCAGATTTGACGATTTATCGTCATTTTGACGATTTTGAGCTCCAAAAGTATCTTATTGACGATTTGACGATTTATGCCCTTATTTTGACGATTTGTAAAAATTAAAAATTTACATCATATTCCTAACTTTAGTGCATTAAAAGTCACTTTAAGCTTTGTATTTACTTTGCAATTGTTACTATAAAATTTATGTTAGTAAAAACAAGGAACAAAGTATTATATTTCTAAGTTACTTTCGAATACATGTGATGATTTTTCTGTATTTTATGCCTTTTTAATCCCTTAAAAGCCAAAAAAATTACAACTTCTAAATAACCTCGTAGTTGAGAATAATTTATCAATTGTCGTTGTAGACAATTTTAAAAATTCGAGTATAGCTTCTAATATTACCATCAGAAGAACAAAGGCAAGCGCCGTTATTTTTTTTCGTAAGACCAACACTCAGGGGATGGATGGCATTGTAGTTGGAACTTTGAAAATGTGTTATGTAAAGAAGGAAAGAGAGAACCGTGTTTATGGACACTAGACTGGTATATTTTTATACCACAAGTAACAGGAAAGACCTCTGCAGGAATTGAGTTCCACAAACGAATAGTCCTACTAAAAAACGTACTTTTTCTGTAATGCAGTGTGCGATCCATTGGCCAATCTACCACATACGGTTGTCCTGGCCGAGAAAAATGAGGGTTACGTAGGAATATATGATTTTCGGGAACAAGTCCCCTTACTTCGTTCGAGCAAACTCTTTTTATAGTAGTGACAGAATATTGAAACACAAACCACATTAGAACGATGCGCCAATGATTCAATGGAGTTGAATATACTATCGTCATTAACGAGCTACTACGGCCTCTCCTGTACACGGTTCTCAGAAATAGACGTTGAGTCACCAACCTTATAAATGTTATAAATAAATAGTGTAAATAGTAAGATCAGATGATAAGATCTTAAGAAGGAACTGAAAAATTTGTCGGTTGCAGCCAACATTACACTGAATTTTCATGCTCAGAATGTCAAGAGCTTCTGACTCATTAATATTTACACCACCCATAGTTAAGATGATGCAATATTATTGCTGTGCTTATGTATCAATAAACAACACTATCACTGGAATAGATTGTTTAAACCTTAAACAATTTTTTTCTGAAAATGATATAAAATTTCTCCATTTTTGAAAAAATAATTAATAAATGAAGATGGTGGACACTAGCTTTTAATTTCTAAAAAAATTTTTTAAATGTTTTATTTTTTAACTTAGATACATATGTACATACATTGACTATATGTTTTACTACAATAGAAATAATTTTAATTTTTAAAAGCTTTTAATTTGTTTATTTATTTTTTTCTGACGATTTTTTGACGATTCCCATAAACTTCTTTGACGATTTTGACGATTTTTTCTCAAATATTTGACGATTTGGTGCCTCATTTATCTGGCAGCTATGGCTATACATCTAATAAGCCAACACACTGCCTACTAGACTATGGGGACTTCAGTCCATACCCTATTAATTCCAATACAATAAACGGCCTGAGCATTGAACGTAAATAATTTTTACGCATTCGTATCAACAGCAACAATTGCTGTGTTGATATTATGGGTATGACCCCGTGTTATTTTAACAATTTGTATATGCAATTTATTTGCTTATTATTGTTTATTTATTTGATTTTTTATTGTTGTTGTTGTTTTTTTATTAATATTTTTTAATATATTTCTTTCACTATTTGTAGTTTTATAAACTCAAAAAAAAGATGATTTTCCATATAAATTTCAGGCCAGGCATGGTATTATATTCACACTATACATTCTCAAACATATACATACATATATAGTATATACGTTAGTATATAAATTTATGTAAATAAACTTTCAGTTCAAATTAAATTAATCCACATCAATACCTCAATAATATAAGGATGTTTATTTAATATTTTCCTTCTACTTCCTTGCATTCACATACACACACACTTATATATATGTGTATGTATAGTGCGAATGGGAAAAAATTTTTCCTTTTTTTTTTAATAGCAAATGATGAGGATGATGACGATGATGATCATATTGCTCTGTGCGAAGAAACAGCATTAAATAATGCTTCAGTAGAAAAGCGAAGTGAAGTGAGTGAAGTGATGAAAAAAGAAAGAAAAAAAAAACGAAGAGAAAAAATTTTTCTTATTGACAATTGAATTGACACTTGAGAAGAATAGATAAACGTATGTGTACACAACTGCTCCAATGCGAAGTTGACAAAAGTAAGGAGGGGACAAAAGCCGAACCCAAAAGAACTCATTGACATTGTTGTCTGCCTGTGCTTCAAGTCAATAAGACGGGGATCTGAACAATAAAAAAAAGATAAAAAAGAAAAACTAAAAACTATTGATAACTTGGTATGCTGGTCAATGTTGTCAATATAAATTTATTTTTATTTATTTATTTATCTGTCTTCCCTTCTCTTCTCTTCTCTTTCTTCTTCATATGCCTGGACAATATTTATGGTTTGTTTTCAGTCAAACTATGGTCCAAGCACTTTGTCGTGTTGAGGTTAAGAAATTATTAAAGTATAAAAGCAACTGTCTGTCATAATTTTAATAATCAACAGCAAGTGGCATATATTCTATATATGAGACCAAGTAGTGGGCCACAATGAAAGTGAAGTATAATTTTCGTAAAAAATTAAGCCAACCAAAAAGCCATTATTTCAGTGTTAATTGGAAGGGTGATCGAATAATACAAATCAATTAAATTATGTGTGAATGAAACGAAATCTGTTAGAATAAAAGTGTGAACAACAACAACAACAACGTTAATAGACAATGAAATACTTAAAGCTAACGGATATGAACATTTAATAACGTAGAAGCAGTGTTTTGAACACTCTTAATATAACCCACCACAGAATATGTGATCCAAAAATCCTGATGTGCGTGTAATATTTAAATTTCTGATGAAACAGAACTTGACTGCTAAAAGGTGGAAAAGCATCGTCACATTATGATGAAACAGAACCTGATTGCTAAAAGATGGGAAAGCGTTCGCATTTCACAGCCGTCCCCAGAGTTTTATGAGAGTGTGCATTTTTTTGCAGTCGCCTTTAACTGTAAATAAATCTTGGCTGCACAAAAATTATTTTTCTTAGGTTGGCAAGCGCAGAACAATGACAGAGGAGATATGCTGTGGTTTCTTCCTTTTCTTTATCAATACAGCTTCTTGCACAGTGGTTGTGAAACATACCCAGTATCCAGATGTGTGCACCCCTAAAGCACTGTCTTGCTGCTATTTCAGTGAGGTTTTTAAAATGGAAACTGTCTGAATTCCCACCTTTGTTTTGAAAATGAATAAAGTTTGTATGAAGCCTATTTTTTGTTGCTCTAACTATGTACAGGATTGTTAATCTCATGTACGAATTCAATTATACGCTTGTTTTGGGTTTCGAAATTGGGTCGCTGTTGTTATCGTTAATGTTCCCATGTCTAGGAATACATATAAGGCTTACCGTCATATACCTCATAATATACCTGGCGATGTTGGACAATCTTGGATGTGATATACACACTCCATCTAATATAAGTAGTCGCCATTAGACGTATAGCCAGGATTCGACACCCAGGCCAGACATCAAAACAAAATACAAAAAGTATTTCTTCGGCGACTTCCTCTCAGCAGATTTCTGGCAGAAACTTTGATAGTAAATAAAATTGCCATGAAAAAGTTTCTCAAAAAATCTGTCGTTCGGAGTCGACTTTAAACTGTAGGCCCCATCACTCATATATAAAATTAACACTGTGAGAAACTAGGACATTGTACAATGGGTCAATTCGACCTCCGGGTAGTGTACTTGTCTTAATTCACAAGTACACGTCCTCTAACCTAACCTAACCTACCAGGCATTGTTGGACAATCTTGGATGTAATATACATACTCCATCTAATCTCATAGCCGCCTTACTGTAGATATACTGGATATCCACGGCGCCAATATTTGCAGCCATTATTTCAGCCTGACTATCAGTAATCGAATAGTGCCAGGGACAAACCAAAATACAGCTCCTCTGAAAACAAACCACAGCCGATTTTGTCCCCAGGTCAGTATTCTTAAGTGAGTCGTTATTGATAACTTATGAATACTTATGGATATTTATCTTAAAAGAATCTCTTCGATATCTTGGTTGAAAAAACGAAGAGAGGATGAGAACGTCTGAAGCTTTTTAATGCATTGGCAGCACATTTAAGTATCCCTCAGGGAACTCATCATCTATAAGTCAAGAAACCAATTGAATGCCTTCATTGTCGTATAAAAGTGATGATTTGTCAACACAACCAATTTCGGTTACACGTTTCTCTGTGCTCTGCAGAACTTGAGGCTTTTGTCCCTGACGACTTATTTGTAAACTCTAAGGTGGTTTGTGTCAAAACTATAGAACACCTTCTCCTGAGTGATAAGGATTCACTTGGCAATGGCTTTTCTGGCTTCTGAACCTAAATAATCTTTGGGATCGAAGAGTATGAAGGGAGATACGTTCATCACTTAACACTGTCCAGTTTTCAAGCATTACGGGCGGCAAACTTTGTAAGGCAAACGAAGTAAGGAAAGCGTTACCAATGCAGTCAGGCCTCTACGGAAAATATCGTTTCAATTGAAGAAAGTATTGTGAAACACCACAATATATAGCGATCCCATGACATTCTTTATAATTGAAACCATTTTCAAGATGGCTGACCATACACATAGCCTCAGATATGGTGATTGGATGCTAGAGCACATAGGCTTTCAAAGCATATTTTGCTATTCAGAGGCCGTAAAAACAAGTAAAAATTGGTCAATAAGTGGCTCGAGCCATGACCATGCTTCATTGAATATTGCATTGCATTGCGCTTTCAAAATTACTTGGATTAGCTCCTGGCTTTAAAAAAACAAGAAGATTTTCTTTGCCCAGAAACCGTATGTTTGCCAGAAACATGAGCAATATTCGTATCCCACGCACACTTAAATATAAAATAAATAACTGCAGTATGCTTAAAACAGGAGGGAGAGCCCCAATAGTGCATTGGGCTTAAAAAAAATTTTGAGCCAGCACCTATAGTACTTTATTTGTAAGGTATTTAGTGCCATAATTGTTACCAATTTAAAACGCATACCATAGGTACGTATGAGTGATATTACGATGACGAATGTATGTAAATTATACGCACTAGAGTTTCATTTACACTTGAAATATTTGTAAAGTGCAACCATTTTTTCTTAAACGCTTTCAAGTGTTAACGAAAACAGAATGCGTTAATGATACTTTACGACATAATGGTGGAAAAATTGTCGTGTGTGTTTAAATTATTTAAGAATAATTCTTTTACTAGAGAATTTTTCATACTTTTTATATGTAAGTAGAACGAAGGGCATGAGGTGGATGACGATGTTACATTATAATATTGACTTAACCGTAGATCGAGCCTTAAAAAACTTCATAATTCTACCTTATGTATCACTTTTGATACATGCTTGTAGTACATAGAATTGCTACGATTATTGATAGATTTTGTTAAAACAATTTTAATATTTGAATCCATTTTAATAAGACTATTTATTTACTATTATTATATTTTATTATCACTTTTATGAAATTTGCGCCAAAATTTTTGACATGATGTACATTGGCATGGTTTTTTACATAAAAATCAAGCACTTCATGTCAATTCGGTTTTATTTCTTTCTAAATGGTAATAATTTGACGTCTTATATAAGACAGCTTTTTGTCACTCGCTTCAGTAACACTCTCAGTTGAGGGCTGGCTGAAACCTGATGGTACAAACCATTCTTGTGATTCGTTGTCAACGTCATGTGACGTAAAAAAGTTCCCCGTTGCAATAGAACACCGATTTAACAATAACAATAACAATTTTCTCTCTTTGATTCCTCTTTGGTTTCCCGGATACGGGTTTCCCCAAATACTGATATAAGTAGTTGCTACGCACGTTGTATGTACTTGAATATAAAACTGCCAATTCGACTTCGGTGGACCACGAAATTTATAACGACCATCAAATTCTTCAAATGCTTGATTTATACAAATATCCTTAAATTAATTTCCCTAACAATCACTGTAAGTATTCCATCATTAAGTATCAAATTTCAATTAAAATCTCTGGAGGTAATTTTCATTTTCCACAATAAAACCAAAAAGTTTTTGAATTCAGTTGTTAAAAATCTTTAATTTGAGATGAAAATGTACCTAAAAGGAACATAAACACATAAGTATCATTATTTAAATATATTTTCTTTAATTTTCTTATCTTCTAGGCGAACAAAAATTTAAATTTTTAAAAATCTTAAAAAAAGGATATATGGGCTGCTCTGAAAGTATGATAGCTAATTACAAACTATTTATACAGTATTATTTCTTAAATAAAACTACAAGTTATGTGATAAAAGTCTTATGAAAATGGCTAAAAATTTCTAACAAAAAAGTAAGATAAATATATATTTTTTTTAGAAAAAATTCCTTTTCATTCGAATTTCAAAAAAGATTTTCAGTTCATTTTTCGAAAAGGCGTCATAGGTGTAAATATATCATTATCAAAGCGTATGATTCTGTTATCTCATACGTACGTAGTTGACCGAATTATTATCATCTGTAATAAAACATGGGACTAAACACATTTTTCTAATGTTTATCTGTCACGTGAGATAAATATGAGAAGAGCAGTAAGAAACTATTTTTTCATCCCAAACTACCAAAGATAGTTTGTTCTGTTCCAAGTAGTACCATCTTTGGCGATAAACATCCTGTTATCATGTTTGTTGCTGCCAATACTTTCTCCAGTTCATAAGACGAGCTTCTATTTTCTTCTTCTTCAAAGTCTTTAGCAGCAGGAATATTACATATGTAATTAATATATAATCGGTCATTACAACCTTTCGTTATAAATTGGAAATGTCTGACCTGACATACTGGACTACGACTATTTCAGTCAATATCAAGAACATATCAAGAATAGAAAATTAAATCTTTTCAATTTCGTCCCACACTTAACTTTCAATTCTTTCTCAAAAACCGTAAATATTGTATTATTTACGATAAAACTTCACAAAATCTTTGAAATCTGAAAAAAATTACATACACGACACCAAAACATCTCTAGGAAAGTCGTATGTATCAAAAATGATACATAAGCCAGAATTATGAAGTTTTTGAATTTTTCAAGTCCTGTTTGAAATTTTCTTTTTTTATGTGGTTTAAAATAATGGCGTTAACAATACTAACGAATTATGAAAATATCAGGCATCTAACTTTTTCTGACTTAAAGTTATATCGTCTCAAAAATTGAAATGTATCATTTTTGATACAAAGCTCGATCTACGGTTAAAGCTGTAAAAAAAGTATGTTTATGTTAATAAGTTCATTGAGGGATGAAATACTATAAAAACAATACATTCTTCTTTGGTCTTAATATCACTGTTTTGTTGTACAACCACCAACATATAACACTTAAACACACTTGTCTTGCTTTCGAATGTGTATAATTCATATTAACATTCAGCTGTTGTTAGCTACAATTCTTTACTAAGTTTTCTTGCATTTTCTTTCGTTATAATTCCCCCTCTTGTAAAAAACAAAAAAAAATTGAAAACCCGGAAAAAAATTATGATCTCAAGTTTTATGCTGAACTTGCACTAAGTGTCGTAAACTGTGAACTGGCTGAGAACTACTACCACTAAATATGAGTAAAAATATGTTTTGGCCATTACAACAAATTAGAAGAAGAAAGAAAAAACAGAGAAAAAATGTGGAAAAAAACAGCCATAATTTATTCTTGAAAAACCCAAAAGAAACCAAGAAAAAGATGTTGAAACAGAAGAATAACCTCTCAACATTATGGAGGCGGTAATTATTAATGGTTCAAGGACTTTTATTTCTTTCCTTTTTTATTCATTCTTCCATTTTTCGTTGCTATGGTGCTTCTGTTTTAGACTGAGAGCATTTACTTGACTTATGGTTTAATATTCAAGCTGTATTTAATAAAATATTTCACTTGAATTTAAGATTAAATATTGCACTACTTTTCCTTCTTATATTGTGGGTGTTCTTACACTAAAGTTTTGTAGGAAAAACATGTGTTCGTAGTATAGTTCAAGGTACACTTCTTGGTCTCGTTTTTATTTAAATGTTTTACGAATTTAAGGTCTCTTTATATTCTGAGTTAAAATTTAATTGAAATTTTGGGAAAAAGATTTCTTTATTAAAATTAATTTTAATTGTAAAAAATCAACCCACCAAAACAAGAGATACAAAGTTAATAATTTACTACACCTATTAGCAATGGAGTAGATCCTACTCTATTCAAAAGCGTTAAATACCTTGGAATTATATTGCAATGAAAACTAAACTGGAGCATGAATACATAATCCGGATCCACTAAGGCGACAATTGTTCTTTATTGTTGTTAGGGAAACAACAGGCCTGAGCTAGTTTATCAAATCTAAAACATTTCTATTCTAAAGACCAGCTATTTGCTCACCTAAAGAAAAAGTATCATCAAATACAGGCTTAAGTAATGGATATTGTTACGAAAATGAGAAATCTAGATACTGGTATTTTGCTTTTACATTGCTTAACATTAAAATTATAAACCAAAAATATAACAGCAAACACCAGCAAAAAAAATGATAAACAAGTAAACAAAAATATAACAACAAACACCAGCATAAAAAAGGTAAACAAGTAAACGAAAATATATCAACAACACAACAATAATAAATGTAAACAACGAAAAAACGTAAACAACGATGTTTACATTTATAGAGATTTCGAGAAGGCGAAATCATGAACATTCGCCTTCAAGAATATTCATCAGACTGTTTACGTTGCCATATAAAAGGCAAGGCAAAGCAGACGACGGAGTGAGTGAAGTTCAGTAGTCTTATGTGAAGACGGGGTGCAATTGAAGAGAGTAATCGTGGTTTGGAGATCTCCGTTATAAAAATACGTCGAATAATTGTCTAGCAATTGTTATTGTTTAAACAGAGGAATAACAAAGAAGAGCAATTGTTGTTGTTTACATCAAGTTGTAAACAGTGGCACACAGAATTGTTCGAATAATAAAAAACACAAAATTATTTTTATTTTATTTGCAGTCTACGAGCTCATATTTTAAACATTTTTAAAAATATATAATGACTGCCTCTTTACGAATATGGGCATCAGAGAGTATTGAATGATCACATAAGCGTATTTACTGACAGCACAGCGTTCATTAGATCCCTCGAGAGTGCGTATATCACATCTATAATTAGATATGGATGCCGGGTATCTCTGTAAGAAATAAAGAAACATTCAGCATTCGTATAGGTTTCTGTACAGGGATATTTTGAAATTGACAACAATGCTGATGCATTTGCAGAGACTGCTAAAATGGAAAAATTAATTGAGAGATTAACATTCCTACGCAAAAGGACATACAAATGGTCCTCCACATAATTGACGCATTTGCAAATGAAATATGGGATAAAGAACCCAATTGTAAAGAGAATAGAGAGATTCTAGTTCAATAGGGATATTTGCAAAAATATTTAACAAATATTTACATTAACCCAACCACAGTTCATCTTAGAAACCTCATAGCAGTTATATCCAGATCATGGACTCTTGCTGTGACTGCTCGATAGTTTAAAATAGCTCACAACAATTTTTGCAGTAGTTGAGACCCTACAACATCTACTTTTTAATTGCTTGGCACTTGGTCGCCGTGGTGTAGTAGGTAGTGTGTTGGCTTACTATTCGTAAAGCCCGGGTTCGTATCCCAGGTCAGACATCAAAAATGAAATATGAAAAAAAAATATTTCTTCGGCGACTTCCTCTCAGCAGATTTCTGGCAAAAACTCTGAGAGTAAAATAAACTGCCATGAAAAAGTTTCTCAAAATTCTGTCGTTCGGAGTCGACGTTAAACTGTAGGTCCCGCCATTCACGTATAAAATTAACGCACACAACATGAGTGGTGTGAGAAGCTAGGCCGTAATCCTGACTGAAGGGTTGTAATGGCCAATTATGTATGTACTTGGGAACTTGAAACGAAGTATAATTCATCGGTTTCTAAACAAATTTAATACCAACAAAACTAGAATATCATGTTGTTAGGATTACCTATCAAGGAGAATATGATATTGACAATGATATACACATTAAAAACAACTAATCTTAGCAGCAAAAGAATGCATTGTCAACTGTACTGCCAGAGAAAGGCATTACTTAAGGCCATTGGAATGCCACAATTAATATCCAACTCGCCTATCAACATTTCCTTAAGGAAACCACCCCGTCTGAATTATAATTTTGGTAACTAAACGTCAAGAATGACAGAAAATAAGAAGTTTAGCCAGTGCACATCACTAACACATGTGATGAATTATAGTTTTTACCTTCTTTCTACAGTAGAATACATATGAGGGAATGCTAAACATAGTGGTGTGCCTTCCAATATAACATTGGGACCTAAGAATGACAATAGCTGAATGAAAAGCCATGGAATTTAAAGACAGAAGACAATCAGAACAAAAGAAATCTTCAATAATACAAGTCCAGCATAGTCCCGTACCTTCCTGCTACTAAAGAAGTTCAGACAATCGATAAAATCATTAGAGAATACCTAGTTCAAAGACACAAATGGAATACATGTAACAAATCAGGTCTAATTCATCAACACAATATCCGACAATATCCCTCATCCTGTGATATCAGAGTTCCATTTGATTGATCTCAGATTTCCCTGCATTCATGATTGAGGACATATGTCGTCCAGTAGAGACTTGTTCGCCTGGCGAACACTGCTCACAACCTATCTACAACTTTACAACCAATTCTATCCAGCATTTTGAAGCAATCGGTATAAATCTCAAGAATCCGCAACTTCAGTTCTAAAGTCCATAGTTAGAATTCCAAAATCAAATGTCCTAAAATTGTAAGGAGCCTGATAATCGAGATGAGTATGTGTCTATGTCTTCCCACAATCCCAAATAGGATAAGATTTACAAGCTCAGTCCTCTGCTACAAAAGAAGATAAGAGGGCATCTAATTAAGTATAGCAAAGGATTTTTTTACTGGAAGATTTTCTTAAAATATGCTAAAGACGAAAAGGAGCAAGAATTGTCTGATGAAGAGCAACAGTTTCAGCAGAAATTTCGATATGCTGGTACTACGTTTACATGAAACTGATACTAATCTGTAAATGCTAGCTTTGGAGATGATGCCTGAATTGATAAGAGCTCCGACTGCGTCAATGACCTCGGTACCAAAGTCACTAAACCTTTATACCAACAGATACATACCCGGGTATGTTTTGTGTTTTTAAATCGCCGTATCTCAGGGAGTAATAACTGTAATAACCTGAAATTGCATGACATCCTCACTAGTAGTGTTTTCTACCTTATTCCTAGACTTGAGTAAAAATCGGGGATGGGGGCCAAGGATATGGCCAATTTTTATTCATATCCATTACGTCAACAGTTGCATACCTGGGTATGTATGTATAATCAAATATATGAAAATATGTTGATATAGGATGTTTATTATTATATATATATATTATAAATATTAAATCAAGTTCTTCCACGCTTTCATCTGCAGCACCTTTTATGCTCAAAGATTCCCCATATATGGCTTACATAGCTTATGGAAAATATTTTTGATATTCTTAACGTAAATTTTGTATGCTGCAAGGGCAGAGACGTCTAGTGTATTGTAGAAAAAAGCCAAGGGCAATCTATTTCGTCGTCGCTTTGTTGAATATTCTGCTAAAAGCTTGTCCATATTATCGATGCCACCTTTATATTTGTTGTAGTATTATATCATGAGTGGCTTTTTCTTTGGACCTTGCACATCCCATGAATAATGCATTGTGGAAAGAAGTATATCCAACTTATTTTCTTGGGACGCAAGAGCACAAGGTATTACTGTTACTGAAACCAAATGTTGTTGACTCCTGTTCCCGTCCTTTAGATAAAGCGAAATATGGTGGTACAAAGACTCGTTTTCTGTTCACTCTACCTAACATTGATAAACTGTTGTCCATCACTAAACTTTTCGCTAAGTTATAAGTTTTGAAGAAATTATCACAAACAATATTCCGTTCACTTTCAGGAAAGAGATTGACGCACAAGTCCTTCACCCTCTCGCCTACGTTTTTTTCCCCTTCGCCGGATGCCGCTAATCCATTATCAATTTGTATCTTCATTGGATAGGATGAGACGGAGTCAAATACCCACAATACTTAAATTCCGTACTTGGCGGGTTTCGATGGTATGTATTGGGTAAACCCAGTACCACCACCGAAGGCATTCAACTGCTCATCAACTGTCACGTTTGGACCTGCTACGTAATTGCTGCGTAGATTATCCTTCAGCATTAAAAATAAATCCGTTATGGCTGTAGCTTTGTTGGTTTTTTACGCTGTTGACGTGTGTTTTAGTTTTCGAAAGATATAAAGCGGCTTATATCCCAAAAATGCCGTACTCTCATTGAAGCTCGTTATAAGGGATGCACAAAGTACAAACAAAACAAAAATTAAACTGAAACAAAACAACGTACCTACAAAGCATAAGTAAACTCTAATCAACACAGGAATAAGCTTAGAAACAATGAAATTCGATATAAAATGTATCGACATACCCGGATATGCTTCTGTTGACGTACGTACAACTTTTTAACTGTGACGTCAGGCGTTAGGGCTGGAAATCGGCTTGTTATAGTATTCGTAAAAGTCAAAAATTAATGCAAGCTGACGATGCTAATATTTTCCATATTTTTCAATAATATTTCCTCTCCTATCTTTTAACCAAAAACCATTTTACTGTGTTGACTCATTCCACCATTTAAAGTAATTGTTACTTCCCATGGCCAATTTCATCTGAGGCAGGCTGCTTCCCTTTAAAGAAAATCTGCATGTATTTGAGTATAAAAATTAAAAAATTATTAATTAATATGACGCTATTCTTACAGGTTAGTTTTTTTAAATTTTTTTTTTATTTAAAAGCTTACTATTTCACTAAACAGTGTAACGAGAAATAATGCAACATTTCAGTGAACTTCTAACAAAAGATTTCGTTTTCCTTTATTTTCAATACAATTTTATCATCCTGAGTGCCTTATAAGGGTACGGATATTCTCTACCTGTTAGTCATGGAATTTTTAATTTCCTGCCAAGCGCAAACAAAAGCTTTTCCATCTCGTATGATAAAATTTTTTCGTTAAAATTAAAACAAAAACCCAAATCAAAAATGTACTGGACTCGTTTACCATAATTGTTTGCCACCAGTAATGGTTGGCGTATCTTATTACTGATGATCATTCATGTACCACACGACTATGCTATATCTGTTACTGTTACTGTTGCTGTAGCTGTAGCTGTAATCAAACGGCGCATATGAAATTATATTGGAATGTATAATGAGATTTTAATTAGGTTTCCACACACACACACACACACAGCAATGACCACTTTTGTGGATAGTTTAGCAGCAGCCCTTAAAATACATTCGCTTGGATAAAACTCTAAACGCCATGCTCTAGTAGTAGTTAGCAGAGAAGAAAGCACTTCATACACACAATAGTTTTGTGCCTGGTTACTGTGTAATGAAATTCCTTTTTTTTCCAAAAAGTCCCCTATGGTTAGTTGTACAATGCAATTGTAGTTGCAGCCGCCGTTCATGATTGTAGGAAACTGCCAAGGCAACAAAGCAACAACAGTGTAGGAAACAATAATAAGCTTTATTTGCTTTAAACTGAAATAGATTTTTTGCTGCTATTTTCTCGCTGGTTTCACAAAAATTACCATAAAATACTTGAAACCTCCTTCCATACCTAGGAAAAAGCAACGGAAATTCTAACAAATAGTAGTGAATTGCTGAAAACCACAAACATAAAATTAACCCGGGTGTAAATAAAATACCAGCAACAACAACAACACCAGCAACTACATACACAGCAACAGCTAGAGCAACGCTTTGAAATATTTCTACAAATTTACACCAAAATAATTGTTAAACTATTTAACAATTCAAATTGGCAACAAATACAACAACAACAACAAGTGAAATGAAATGAAATAAAAAAAACTGCAATTCAAATATAAAACTTTTTAAGCATTTCCAAAACAATCCCTCTAGGAAATCTGAGGTTCAGGTATTTTATTATCAAACAAAATCATTCAGTCAGAGAATGCTTGAGACTGTTTGTTGCGACGTGGGATACCTACTCGCCATAGATTAAGATAGTTCTGACCACCTCCTCACCTAAATGGTCATTACACCCCTTTAGTCAGTATTACAACCTAGCTTCTCATAACAACCTTGTTATGTGTGTTAATTTTTATACATGAGGTAGGACTAGCCATACACTTTAAAGTCAATTTCGAACGACAGATTTTTGTGAAACTTTACATGGCCATTTTGTTTACTCTCAGAGTTTTTACCAGAAGAAGAAATTTCTTACTCTGGTTTCAAAACATGGCCTCACGTCTAATAATCCTAAAGACTACATGCGAGACTACGGCGGCCTTCTGAAAACTGTTGTATAAACATACATAATTGCTCATTACAAGCCTTCAGTCAGGTTAATGACGGAGCTTCTCACGCCGCTTATGTTGTATTTGTTAATTTTATACACGAGTGGCGGGACTGACAGTTTAAAGTCGTGTCTGAACGACAGAATTTTGAGAAACCTTTCATGTCAATTTTATTTTATGCTCAGAGTTTTTTATGCTCAGAGTTAAATCCTAGACCAGTGACCAAATTTTTTAAATAACAATTTATTATAAGCGTTGAGGAAATGAATGTAGTCGCCGTAGTCTAGTAGGTAGTGTGTTGGCTTATTAGACATAAAGCCATGGTTCGAACCACAGGCCAGACATCAAAACAAAATACAAAAAGTATTTCTTCGGCGACTTCCTCTCAGCAGATTTCTGGCAAAAACTCTGAGAGTAAATAAAAATTGCCATGAAAAGTTTCTCAAAAAACTGTCGTTCGGACACTCATGTATAAAATTAACACACACAACATAAGTGGTGTGAGAAACTAGGACGTAATCCTGACTGAAGGGTTGTAATGACCAATTATGTATGTTGAGGAACAGACTGTTTACTCAGCCATATAAAAGGCAAGGCAAAGCAGACGACTGATTTAATGAAGTTCAGTCAGTTTTGTGTGAAGGCGAGGTGTGTTTGAAGAGAGTAATCGTGGTTTGAAGATCTCCGTTACAAAGATCTGTCTAATAATTGTCCAGTAATTGTTATTGTTTACGCAAAGTGTATAAACAAAGGAATAACAAAGAAAAGTAATTGTTGTTGTTTACATCAAGTTGTGAACAGTGGCACACAGAATTGTGCAAATAATAAATAATTTTAATTAAAACTAAACACAAATTTATTTTTATTTTATTTGCAATCTACGAGCTTATATTTTAAATGTTTTTAATGCATAAAAACGTAACAATGTATACATACTCAGACTAACGCTGTTAGGAGATAAATTTCCTTTCGGATATTTCCGCATTCGCCACACAGATATGTACTAAATTTATATTTAATTCCACTTCTGATTAGAAAACCTCAGGAATACAACAAAACTAATCAAATAAAATAATTTTTTTTACACCGTTTCCTGCAGGTTCTTATTTTATTCGGCTTTTTTTTTGGTGTTTTTGTGGTTTCTAAATTGAAAATAATTTTATATTTTCCATAAATATGTGAAGCAGTAGACATCAACAACACGTACAAACGTAAAAGAGCATAAAGCCAACCAAGAGTATGTATTTATGCCAACATAAACACCTAAAAAATTCATAAACTTTTAGCCAAAATTAAGTGAATGAAAAACGTTTTTTTTTTTGGTTCATTGTCAGGCCTTCTTCTGAATGCTGAAACTCAATTAACAGCTAAATTTTCAGGAATTCAACTTTTCCGCACTAAAAGAGAGAGAGAGAGAGAAGCAGAGCAAAACATTTTTCGGGGAAAATAGTTTTCGAAAAAGCGGCAGACTGATAACAATATACGAAAATTTGAAAAGTTGTTCAAGAAAACAACAAAAACACAAACAAACAACAAAAAAAAAAAATAATAAAAAAAGACGAACAAATTGTTTGAATTTAAGCTGTTAAGTTTCCAAATTGTTTTTCTGTTCTTTTTTTGGTATAGGCAGAGCAGTTTTTTCTTTTCTACCGCAATTTTTCGCTGTGAAGATTATCAAATTGAATCAATAAACTTAAAACTACTTACAGTAAAAGGATTTAATAGCGAAAGATACCAGCAAAGGAAGTAAAGGAAATGACAGGGCTTAGGGGGTGGGGGTGGTAGTATATCTATTGAACAACGTAGGAAATTAATTAAACTTTTAGTTTTCGGTAATGAGGGTAGAAAATAAAAACTTTTTTTTTGTTTGCTCGTTTGTTTTTGGCAACCTAAAGCCGCAAATAGTTGGTGAGGATTAAACATATAAATCAAGGGGGGGAAAAAGTTATAATTTGAGGATGCACTAGGCAAAGGGAATTTATTATCGTTTCGACAATATCTGACTTAAGTTATGGAATGGGAAGCTTGGTTTTATTATGAAATCACCAAAACTATGATTATGATACAGAAAGATTTTAAAGAATTTATTTACTGAAATAAACTATGAATATTTTTTAGGAAATTCACGAAATACAAATATTGTGAAGAAATATTACAGGGTAAACTATGTGTGCAAGAAGGAAATAACATAGGAGAATAGTTTTAAATAGAAAATTAAAATTTAATTTTTACTAATGAATTTTGGCATAGAAATTTCGATTTTATACTTGAAATCTATAGTCCGTATGCATGGCCCGTTCATGAAAATCAAATTCACAGGAAGTACAACTAATTTAAGTAGAGAAATTGATGGTACATTAGAATTTCAACAAATTTTCTGCAAATAAAAAAGGGAATTAAATCTTTTTGAAGTTGACATAATAGCGGTAATCTAGTAAATTATCAGATATTTTCCAACGAAATGCAATGCGAAAAAATATTTCCTCGGCGACTTGCTCTCAGCAGATTTCTCGCAAAAACTCTCAGGACCATTATTACAACTTGCCATTAACTAAAGGCTGGATTTTAAAGGGCAGATAAATTGTTTTTCATTATTATGAGTACCCAATAAGATAGATGTGAGGCAGGATCATCCTGTCGGTAACTTTTAAAGTTCAGTTTTCAGAACTTGTCATATTATATATTATTTTCAATATGGCAGCTTCAAATTTACCCAATTGAGTAAATACAAAAAAAAAAAAACGAAGCCCGTCGTTACCACTGCGTTAAAAAAAAACTTGTTTAATTGAGCAGTTTTATCGACATTGCTCCGGCACTACCATATTTTTGGAAACATTTAACTTTGTTTACATTTCCCTTTAGCTAAAGGTACCTTTACCTAAACCCAAGTTTAACGGTAAGTTGTAATAATTGCCCTCAAAGTAAATAAAACTTGCCATGAAAAAGTTTCACAGAAAAAAAAATTTGTCGTTCGGCGTCAACTTTAAACTTCCAGGTCCCATCACTCATGTATAAAATTAACACACACAACATAAGTGGTATGAGAAGCAAGGTCGTAATCCGGACTGAAGGGTTGTAATTACCAATTACGTATGTATGTAAATATTTAAAAAATGTGTTCCTTAATCTAGGATCTTTCATTACATCTCGACAACAGTGATCAGGAGCCGCCGTAGTTTCGCGGGAAGTCTTGAAACTTATTAGACCTGAGGCCGTGGTTCAAATTCCAGGTCAGACATCTCCCGCAAAACCAAATATGAAAAAATATTTCTTTGTCGACTTCCTCTCAGCACATTCCTTGCAGAAAATCTGAGAGTAAATCAAAATTGCCATGAAAAAGTTTCTCAAAAAAAATCTGTTGTTCAGAATTGACTTTAAACTTCGAGGTTCCATGCCACTCATGCATAAAAGTAACGCACACAACATAAGTGGTGTGAGAAGCTAGGTCGAAATTCTGACTAAAGGGTTGTAATGATGTATGTATGTGTGTAATTGGGTTAATCTGATGTAACTCACAGCTACTGCGTGATTATAAGGACTTCTTAGAAGTCATAGAAATATTTCGGAATTGTCTCTGTTGGATTCCGGAGAATGCTATACAACTGAAAATAAGATGGCGTAGCTTTAGGTTGCCATTCTGCAACCTATGTAAACGTATCGGCATATAGTTCAGGGAGAAAATGCAGAGGCACTGCGAAAACATCTCTATTAGCTTCCGGAGAACTTTGTATACCTGAAAATAAAATGGTGGACCGCTACGTTGCCATTCTGCAACCTATGTAGACATACTGGCATATGGTTCAAAGAGAAGGTTTAGAAGCACTAGCAGAAGGTAACAAATTTTTTTCTGCTGAAGCAAAACAATTTTATTAAACGATGGGTGACTACATTTCTTACAGGGCGTTGTTGTTGATCAGTTCGGACTGAAGGGTTATAAGGACCAATTATGTATGTATGTATGTTATCTTTCGATGACATAGACCTCATTAAAGATACCCGTGAGTTTTCCCATGGGCACGGAATATTTTATGTGATGTGAGAAAAAATTGGGGCAACAGAATCGAGGCGCAGAGTGACTTTGAATAATATGCAAAAAGTATTCTAACTGAATTCAATATGAACTTTCTGGAATACTACTGGGTGCCTTGGTAGTCTAGTGTGCAGTGTGCTAGACTATTAGCGTGAGGGTCGTGGGTTCGATTCCCACCAGAGGTTCTGGTCTGTGATGCTACACCGAGCACATGGTCAAGTTCTCCACTCGTATATAATTAGAATATAATTTGTAATTGTATTGTAACAAATAAATAAATAAATAAAGAATACTACCATTAGCGAGTTGTTTAATAATGTTATTGAAAATATTTTTTTCTAGGCACTTAACATGCCAACACGAATAAAAATGAAAATAAATTAATAATTATCATGTAATTTAACACTTTATAGTTAAAATCAGGAATGCAATTAAATTTTTATCATTTATTATTTATTTAAAATACTTTTAAAAGCCAACATGTTCAAAACAATTATAATTTATTTATGATCACATTGTTATTATGGCCAACCCAACAAACAACACACGTCAAACCAAGGAAATAATAAAAAAAAATACCTACGCATTTATGTTAGAATCAATCTAAAATGTGTTATAATGTAAATGCATAATTAATAATTTAAAAGTAATTTTATTTTAAATAAAAAAAAAATAAAAAAATTAAACTTCATGTTAAACGGAAAGGCAGACGAACAGCGTTTTGAACATAACATTGCAACGTTTTTATGTTTTTAAATATTTTTTAAATAAATTAATTGCAACAGATTAATGGATTTTGTTTTTTTATTCTTTTCTGTTTTTTTTTATTATTTTCTTTAGAGAGAGAAAAAAATTGATAAATATAAGCACACAACAAAATGATTTGAATTAAATTTATTAGTTTATGTAGCTGGTAACTGGTGTAACATTAATAATGCTTTACTGCTCCAAACAAATGATTTAAAATGTATTAAAATTGAACTATTTTTTCCTGTTAATTTTTTTTCCTATTACCACCAATATTTTAAATTAATTTTTAATAGAAAAAAAGGAGTAAACAAAATTTAATTTGCATTTTTTTGCATTTCAAATGTTTTTAATTGAAATTGTGATTTGCAGGTAAAAATTATTATTCTAGAGGGAATTTTATATTTTATTTTATTTAATTGATATGTTTTTGTTTTTATTTTTATTTTTATTTTTTTTTTTATAAAAAATATTTCAATAATCATTAATTACATGAATGAAATTGAGTATCTGTTTCAATATTGAAATGCATGCGAGTGATAGTTTTTTAATTCTGTTTTTTTTTTATTTAATTACTTTAGTAAACTTATAACTTTACGTTAATTATTTAATTAGTATATAATTATATGGTATATATTTTATACATCGTGTTATTCATTTAGTAAACGCAAGACTGCTAAATAGGTTACAACTGAAGGGCGATTTATTTACTGAAAGGTTTGCCATTTTCGCATAAGACTTAATTGGATGCCGAACGACAGAATTTAGAGAAACATTTTCGTGACAATTTTATACACACTCAGAATTATTGCCAGAAATTTGCTGAGAGGAAGTCGCCAAATATTTCTTCATATTTCGCTTTGTTGAAGACGTCTGACCTCTGATTTGCACAGAGACCTCATGTCTAATAAGCTAATCCACTAGCTACTAGACTACGGCAGCTTCATCGAAAGATAAGCTCAAATCAAATTGTATAGAAGGTACAAAGGTTGGGACATAGCAATAGTATCTGTTAGTCAGGTAGCTATCGGAGTATTCTGCTCTTATGAGGTTAAATCGAAAAAAATTCGTTACCCACTGCTGGATATTAACTCATGTTGAAATTCGCGTTAACGAGCAGTCATATGAGCTAGCGAAGGGATATGTTTTACGCTACTGATGAGGCCAGAATCTTTCTGTGATTGAAAAGGTGTACTCTTAACCAATTCCTTAAGAGGAAATTTGAGTTACAAATCAGACTATTCAGGAATACCATACGTACGTCATTACAACCCTTCAGTCAGGATTACAACCTTAGCTTCTCACACCACTTATATTGTGTGTGTTAAGTTTAGACATGACAGTTCAAACTCGATTCCGAACTACAGATTTTTGAGAAACTTTTCATGGCAATTTTTATTTACACAGTATTTGGCAGAAATCTGCCAAAGAAAAAATTTTTCTTATTTTTTTTTTTTTTTTTGGTTGGAGCGGTCTGATCTGGGGTCTGAACTAGGGATGCCAATCGGAAAATCCCGAATTACAAAATCCCGGGATTTTCGGGTTTCCAAAATCCCGAATCCCGGGATTTTTTTAAAACTTATAAACTTTATTTAACCGTTTGACAGCTACGCGGCACAAAAGCGCTGCGTTCATTTGTTACGAAAATCGCATTTGCGCTGCGAATTTCAGTGTAAAAATTTAGTCAAAAAGCAAAAGTAAAATTAAAAGACGAGATATAGGGCCTTCTCTACATAGGTTATTAGAATTTTGTAGATTTTTTATTATAATAATTATTTGTAGTTTTCGAGCAGTTTTCGAACGTTCTCACCAGAATCGCTCAGCAGTCAAACGGTTAATATTACATTAAATAACACTCATGCAGTTTTTCAAGTGTATCATGCAACAATTAAGTGAATATTCTATATCACTCAACATCGAACTGAATAAGAACCCGAGTTCCATTGTTAAAAAGTTAAACGTTGCCCTCGAAGTCCAATAAAATCTGTTAATACAGCTGATGGTTTAGACAATCAACTTTCTAAAGAAATATATTTGATTGAATCACCAGGTGTTAGAGGTGAATAGTTATATTCTGCATATCTTGAAACCATTTTGCCCACAAGTGTAGATTGCGAAAAATGTTTTTCAGTAAAAGATGTTTTTGTTTGCATCAAAATTAATGCAAGAAATATTAGAGTCTTTGATCTTTTTAAAAAATTACTTAACACAATTAATATAATTAATATATATTTTGGACACTAAATAGTGTTCTTAAAAGGGTAGGTATTTGTTTCTTCACTAATGTGTCTATACATACAGTGGTGGCCACGAATTTAAGACACGACATTTTACTTCTACATTTGTGATAATTTTTACATCTTATCAAAAATATTTTAGGTCCATGATATTTTTCTTAAGATTTTAGTAATATTAGGAAGAAAAATTAATAATATTTTGCTGCCTATATTTGGTTAAGAATTTTTATTTACATATTATATAGATCAAGACAAAATGCTAGTCGGGATTTGATATTTTTTTGGCACAAGTGATTTACACCCACGCAAGTTTTTTTCATTTAGACATCTTCTTATCGCCCTAGACGAAATATCAATACCAAAATCCAATACAATTTTATTTTTTATTTTACTTGAGCTCGTGAAAGGATTATTAGCAGCTACTTTAGGGTGTGGTTTTTCGGGCTCTAGGTTGCTGTTTGACATTTTTGGTGGTACTATGTTGCTTGATGTGTTCCAGCGCGTTGTAAATCTTGCATGTAGAACATTTAAGCAGCTTGGATATCTCCATTATTATTTTTCCATCAAATTTTAGTTGTTGGATCAGTTTTCGCTTGGCATCGGTATTCCAGGTACCTCTGACCATTTATAATTAAATATTTCTATGTATTCCAACATAAAATAAAATAAAACATTCGTTGCTCAACGTTTAGCTTCAAAAAACACCAAAAAATCAGTTAAAAACCAGATATTTCTGAAATGTCTTAAATTAGTGACCAATTTCAAATAAACGTTTTTACAATAATATGATCAAAAAGCAACAAAATGTAAAAAGAAACAAAATAAAATAATGGTACTTTTTCTTAACATTACAGAGTACATAGAAGAATAAAGAATATCAATTTTGATATTACAGGATTGTAAATATTATCATAACCAAGTCAGTCGTATGTCGTGTCTTAAATTCGTGGCCACCACTGTATATGTATGTATGGAGACATAGATGAATTATTTTTATTTTTGTTACTTTTTATTCTGTTTTTTTAATTTATAACATATGTATTGTGAGAAAGATCAAAAATTAATAAAAAAATTTAATAAAACAATTGTTTTTAGCTCTTTTTATTAAGAGAAAATCCCGAAATTCGGGTATATTTCGGGAAATCCCGCGATATTTCGGGATTTTTCGATCCCGAATTGTCTCGAAAAATCCCGGGATTTCGGGATCGAGTTTTCGAAATCCCGAATCCCGGGATTTTTAAAAAATCGATCCCGTTTGGCATCCCTACTCTGAACTAAAGCCTTACGTCTAATAAGTCAACGCTTTACCTACTAGACTATGCTGACTTTCGACGAATACTTTCGCAATGTGGAGTGTTTATAAAATAATTGACTCTAGCATAACGTTCTCTAATAGTTTTACTCATTTCGATAACATACTCCTCTATTTTCTATTTAGGATTAAAAAAACAAACAAACTTAACATGCAATACCATATTCAACTAAAATATCTCGAATCTAAAACCATAAAACAAAGCTGTTGGTATAAATATGCTTATATTGGCATTAGCATATGATATTTTAAGCAAACAAAATCTTCTCTTGCTCTCAATATGCAAATACATACATAGATACATAAATATGGAGTAAAAAAAGATGAAGAGAATAAAAGAATATGCAAAAATGTGCAAGAAGATCAAAGCTTTTGTTCTCCAACAATTAATAAAATTTTGTGTCAAGGGCAACAACATTGTCAATCAACCAAGTATTTAAGCGGATTATAATCAATAGAATTGCTCTCCCTCAATTCATTTATTTGCGACAATTTTCTTTTGTATTCATTTTCTTTATTTTTTTTCGTAACAAGAATCTATTGCTAGGTGGTAGACACAATTGTATGTCAGTTGACACAGCAAAAATATTAATTCTTTGGAAGCAAAACAAGAGAAAAAAAACTGGAAAAATTATGGAAAATCTTTCGATGACATAGAAAGGAGGTTTTATTATTATTCTGTTATGTTCACATTATTTTCTGTGGTAAATAATTTTTGTGGTCAAGAGCTGATTAGTGAGTGAATGTATTGAAATAAAATATTTGATTTTCTTGTTCTTCCATGAAATATACTTAATAAGGCTCTTCATGTTCAGAATACATATGCAATTTGAAGAATTTTAATAGGCTTCTAACAGAATAATTGAAGGAAAAGTTGTTTTTACTTTTTTTATAAATTATTTATTAAATGCTGCTTACATTGATTTCTGAAATACGTAAATAAATTGATAAAATTTGTAAAGGTTTCCAATCTTATCCATTATGATAGAAAGACAATGTCATTTAAATGACTGCCTCCTAATTGTATACAGCTACTACTGCAGGACCGTGGCGGCAAAGGTTAGCAGGCATCTCTGGGCTACTGGACAATGGCATGCATCGGGCATTGGCCATACAAAGATACTGGGAGAAATTGATTGATTGTCGGAGGCAGTGATTACATGACACCGCGATATGACTTCTCAATGAACTATGGGACATCCATTCCGGAAAGGGAGGACTGGAGGAGTGGTTCAGTGAACCTCCCAAGGGACTCCGCACAAATTTACACCGATGGCTTCAAACTGGATCAGCCAAGTCTATAAGGCTACCAGATCATTGCAGCGTCTTTCAGGCGGAGGTGTCAGCAATTCAGGCTGCGGTGAAAATTATTGTGGACAAAAATGTTCACGGACGGAAAATCACCATACTTTCCGATAGCCAAGCGGCTATCAAGGCATTGGATTCCAGTGTAATAAACTCCAAGACGGTGTACAACTGTCGCAGACATCTCAATGAGGTGGCGAACCGATATGATGTTTGTATCACATGGGTACCGAGACATAATAATATGCCTGGCAACTGCAGAGCGGATGAACTGGCCAGAAGAGGCACGACCATCGAACTTTCTGATGAATTCTCTACGTTGGGGATCCCCTTTGGAACCTGCAAACTTATAATTGACAATGCAACCGTAGATCTCGTCTACAGAGTGTGGGCAACTTCGGATAAGGTCAGAGCGGCGTAAAAGATCTGGTTGAGGCTGGATATGAGGCACACGGCGACACTGCTTAAGCTCCAAAGAAGTAGGCTCAGCACTGTTATTGGGGTTATTACGGGGCATTGCTTATAGGAGCGCATGCGAGGCGTATTGGTCTTAGACACCTTGCAAATGATTTCTGCAGAAGAGAAGAGACACTTGGGTGCCTACTACATGGAGGACCTAGATGAACTGTCATGCATGGATATTGGCAGTCTGATTCTCTTCATCGGAAGCTCAGAGTGGTTGCTGGAATAGGGGAGAATGTGAAACTGTGGTATCACAATGGGCCTAAGTGTGTCCGCTCATGACTCCATCGAGGGGATAGCCACTTCTACCTACCTACCTAATTGTTGACAACACAGATCCTTTAGAGCAAGTTTTCAACTATTTTCTGCAATATATCGGCACCATTAGTGTTGGTTTTTAATTGCTCCAATACTAAAGGTTTATTTGTTTAGATACGTTGATGTCCATATCTGTAAAGTTTCCAGACCTCCTTATATTCTTACCAAACCCTTGCACATTAGGTCGATTATAACTGCCATAATCATTCTGTAATCGCAGATTGTGAAGTAAGTTGTGTACTGGCTTATTAAACGGGTGGCAACGGTTCAAACCCCAGGTTAGATCTTTCCAACAAAACGAAATATAAAGAAAATATTTATACGGCGACTTCCTCTCAGCAGATTTCTGGCAAAGACTCTGAGAGTAAATAAAATTGCAATGAAACAGTTTTTAAAAAATTTGACATTCTAAGTTGACTTTAAAATGTAGATCCCACCACTTATGTATAAAATTAACACAAACAATGTAAGTAGTGTGAGAGAAGCTAGGTTGCAATCCTTACTGAAGGGTTGTGTTGACCAACTATGTACAGTGGACAGCAAAATTCTTAGTACGGCAGTATATTTTAGCAATTTCATGAATTTTAGCCAAAAGTTTGTATAAACATTTATAGTTTATATACATATATTATTAACTTATAATATTTTTTTATTTTTTTATTTATTTATTTTATTAATTTATTTCTGTTTTATTATAAAAACAAAAAATTTTTTAATGGTTTTCCATAAAACAAGAGAAAAATAATGAAAAGTTTCAGATGACTCCAAAGATACACCCAAGGAGAACCCTGAATAAATTTTGATATATATGAAAATGTTATCCCTTGTATTTAGTAGAATATCTCTTAAGGTCAAGCACTCCATTTAATTCAATTTGTAATTGAATATACAAGTTTTGTTTAATGTTTTAATGCACCATGAGCAAGTTTTTCGGTTGTCTTTTGTTTGAGGTTTAGCGATTACGTAAGCATTCTTTCAAATGATCTCCTAAATACTCTCTTGAACTTATATCGGGACTTTGTGTAAGAGTATTAAGCCTTGTCAAAATATATTGCCGTATTAAGACTTTTGATGTCCACTGTACGTCCACTGTACTTTGATTACAGTCTAATGCTCGAAAACTGGCCATTTTTAAAATATGAGGCAAATTTTAATTGTTTTCACGCGTTGTTCGGTTGTTAAACGATTCATATTCATAAATGCAGCCAAATTAACGTCCCTTCAAATGCAAAATATTTTACAACTGACAGGTCTTGAGAAGAAAAAATTAACAATGTTAAGTCTCACGATCACGAAGTCCAATTCTAATCACCTCTGCGTTAGATTACAATGCCCTCACATCGCTCGTACAGTATATCCAGTATGGCAAGAGCTGTGTGCACATAGCGTTGTGTTTTTGAAGTCACATGTCGTTGGTACCCAAATAATCCCATTCAAGCCAAAAAAAATGTTTGTATTCGCCAATATGTAGTGCTCGCCGTTAATAGTGATGACCAGGCCAACTTCGTTCTAAAAGACTTATGAATGCTTGCGATGATGCTTTCAGCTTAAAATCCGTACCAAACAATCAATTTTCGATATATTTTGTAAGCTCTTGGGTCTGATGTGAATTCGTAGCGTCACAAATTCGAAAATTTTACTTGTTTACATACCCATTAATTTAGAAATTGCTCCCACCGCCCAAGATGATTTTGCGGTTAAAATCGGGATCAATAGTCAACTGCTCCAGAGTCCAGTCAGCGAACAGACGCACTTGTTGTTTACAATAACTTGGCAAAATAGAGTAAGACCCCGCTTAACGTTGTTTCAGTATTACGCGGTAGTATTGGGATTCCCCTAAATCGCACACTGTATTGATACTTGTTGTATATGTGTGCAAATGAAACGGCCATGCACCAACCAAAAGCGGTGCACTATATAGCGACGGTGTATACTATGTATCTTTTTCCACGCTTTTTTGTAAGTCTGTCCAGAATAAAGATTCCAACTGTATGTATTTTCCGAAGTCGCAATTACAGTACATATGTACGTGTTAAGTTGCCTCGCTTAATGCTGTTTCGTTTAGCGCTGGAACTTATTGGAATGTATCATTCGCGTTAAGCGGGAGCTTACTGTAGACTGAGTAAATGACAACTAATTTGACAGATGTAGGCTTTAACGACATGACAGTTATTAACTGCCAAAATGTGAAAATCCCTACTGGAAGACAGATGAAAGGTGAAAATTATTTATGGAAGATTCAAAATTGCTTTAAAACAATGTTTAACGCTGAAAAGAAAGTATTAAACGAAAGTAAACTACTAAGTGGATAATTCAATATCCAACTAAAGGCCAGTTTACACGAAAGGGTTTAACGTAGAAAAAGTCAGAGAAAAAATATTATCGAAAGACATCCATATTTTCAAAATGGAAGTAAAAATCTTACGAAATAATTTTTTTTCTTGCGTTTAAACGGTTGGAAGTCGCCGTTGTCTAGTAAGTAGTGTGTTGGCGTATTAGACTTAAAGCCAGGGTTCAAACCCCAGTCCAGATATCAAACAAAATACAAAAAGTATTTCTTCGACGACTTCCTCGCAGCAGATTTCAGGCAAAAACTCTGAGAGTAAATATAATGGCCATAAAAAGTTTCTTAAAAATCTGCCGTTCGGAGTCGACTTTAAACTGTAGGTCCCACCACTCATGTATAAAATTAACACATACAACATAAGTGGTGTGAGAAACTAGGTCGTAATCCTGACTGAAGGGTTGTAATGACCAATTATGTATGTATGTATGTATATCTTACGACTTGTATAATCACACAAATCTCCCTAAAAAAATCTGAAATTAATTTCATTTAAAGAACGGCATAAAAATATTTCTTTAAAAAAAGTTTGTCTTGCTTATGAAAAACTTCAACAAAAATTTTTAACTGCTAATGTTAAACCGCTAAGCGCTTTTGATGAAAATTAAAATGCAGATATTTTGCGCTAAAACTGTAGTTGCGCTTCATAAAATTGTTATTTTATTAAAAACCTCCAACCAACTACAATCCTTTAAATCCTTCGAAAAATAAGAACAAAAAAAAAAACTAAAGACAATGAAACTCTTGCCAAGAAAAAAAAAAGAATAAATAGACAAGTCAAAACCGAAACTACAGCATTAAAGGAAACTTAACAAGTTTGTTAAAGAGCAACCTTAGACTCCGGTATACACACTTCATAGGATATGTACATAAAACATGTATCAGTGTGGAGAACATAAAACAACAGCTTAAATGCAACAAACTTTTGTGGCAATGATAAACACTGGGGTAAATAATAAAATGCTCCTGAAGCCAAATACTCGGAAATAAGATGGAAAACACTTAAAACCCAACAACTACAGAAACAACAACAGCAACAACAAGGAGAACAACAATACCAAGTTAAAACTTAGAAAATTTTAAACAACGAAATTAAGTTTCCAAAAATATTGGCAACATTCTTGTTGCCATGAATTCATATAACAATAGACAACCATTGCACGTATGTATATGTATGTATACATGTACAAGGTGAATACAACACCATGATACATACATACATATGTATATAGCCATGATGATGCAAGTGTGGAGATGAGGTAGGAAGATGGATAAAAGGAAAGCGAGAAATAATTTATAATTCATTTTCACTCTGTGCGTATGTATATAATAGACATACGCACACACATAGACGCTCTTTTCGTTATTGAGTAGCGAAGAAAACTTAACAACATATATAGACAGACATATGATGAAATTTAACGCAGCTCCAGATAATCATATAGAAACTATGAAGTTTCAAATAATATCTGAAGAAGAGCAGTATGCTGGTGGAAAAACTTGGCACACATGCAGTGCTGAGAACACATTCAACGCGTGAATTAAAAATAATAATACACAGCGTCTCTTATATTCGAGATTTTAATTTTTTGTCTACGAAATGTATTCATACGATGAAGAAGGTAACAACTTTAATGCAGAGAAAAACGTTCCACGTTTGATAACTGTATTAACACTATGTATGCGGGAGAACTGTTGGCAGAGCGGTAATGAAGTGAAACGTATTTCGCAAGGCAATATGATAATAAATTTGCAATATTCTCAAAAACAGAAGCTTCAGAAGACTGAATTTATTTGCTTTAGCAAGGATAGGGAAGGTAGATCTCCATGTAAATATCTCTTACTAAACGATAAGATAGCAGTCGTATGGTGTTAGACGGGAACCCGTGGTTTAGAACTTAGCTCAGACATCTCGAACAAAGTAAAGTACAAAACAAAAAAAAATATTTCTTCAACGACTTCCTCTCAGCAGTCTTCTGGCAGAAACTCTGGGCGTAAATTAAATTGCTACGAAAAGTTTCCCAAAAATCTGTCGCTCGAAGTCGACTTTCAACTGTAAAACCTGCCACTCATGTATAAAATTAACACACACAACATAAGTGGTGTGAGAAACTAGCTTGCAAACCTGACTGAAGGGTTGTAATGATGTATGTATGTATTTGGGTTGATATAATGTAACTTGAAGTCACTGTAGTCTAGTAGGTAGTGTGTTGGCTTATTAAACGTAAGGCCTCTGTTCAAACCCCAGATCAGGCATCAAAACGAAATATGAAAAAATATTTCTTCGGCGACTTCCTCTCAGCAGATTTCTGGCAAATACTCTGAAAGTAAATAAACCCGCCATGAAAAAGTTTCTCCAAAATCTGTTGTAAGGAGACGACGTTAATCTGTAGGCCCTGCCACTCACGTATAAAATTAATGCACACAACATGAGTGGTGTGATAAGCTAGGTTGTTATCCTGACTACAGGGTTGTAATGATGTATGTATGTATGTCATTGGGTTGATGTAATATAACTCACAGCTGCTGCGTGATTATAAGAACTTCATAGAAGTCATAGAAATATTTCGGAATTGTTTCTGTTGGCTTCCGGAGAATATTGTACAACTTTAGGTTCCTATTCTGCAATCTATTTAAACGTATCGGCATATATTTCAGGGAGAAGGTGTAGAAGCACTGCAGAAGGAAACAAATTGTTGTATGTCTAGAAAACTTTGGTCTTCTATCGACGATGGCTTGCTGCTGAAGAAGAACAATTCCATTGAGCGACGGGTGACTACATTTCTTACATGGCATTGTTGTTAATCTGGGGAACAGCTAGTCTGTATTTCTCACCATTTGTCAGTGCGTGCTATCCTTGAATTGACATCATTAAATTGCCTTAGTCTAGTAGTTCATATCTAAGCTAAGACATCGCGAACAATACGAAACAGCAGTGTTCTGGCAAAAACTTTAAGATTATCAAAATCTGTCATTCGAAATTGACTTTAAACTGTAGATCCCGCCATTCATGTATAAAATAAACCTCGGACTGTTCGGTTTCTGTTCTGCAACAAATGTAGACGTATAGGCATACAGCTCGGGGAGAAGATGAAGAAGCACTGGGAGAAGGAAACAGGTTTTTGTATGTCCAGAAGACTTTGGCCTTCTATCGACTATGGTAGAACTAGCTTGCTGCTCTGTGAGACGGGTGACTGTGAAGCAGCCAGCCTGTTTTTCTGACCTCTTATCAGTACCTGTTATTCTTGATTTGACATTCTTTACTTGCAGTAGTCTAGTAGATAGTGTGTTGTCTTATTAGACGAGAATCCGCGGTTTATATCTCAGCTCACACATCTCAAACAAAACGAAACATGAAAAAATATTTCTTTTCCGACTTCCTCTCAGCAGTTTTCTGGCAAAAAGTCTGCGAGTAAATAAAAATTACCATGAAATATTTGCCAAAAATTTGTCAAACAAACCACCATTCATGAATAAAATTAACGCACAAAATATGGGTGACGTGAGAAGCTAGGCCGTAAGCCTGACTAAAGGGTTGTTATGGTCATTTAAGTAAGTAAGTAAGACAGAATTGTTCTTTAAAACATAATCAATGAAATTATTAAACATACAGTCAAAGAAAAAAGTCTGCATACAACGGTGTGTAGACATTTTTTCTGCTAATTTTTATTTTTCTTTCCAATAATTTATATGTTATATTTTTTCAATATTCGGTTTGCTACTTCCAACGTTCTTGATTGTAAATGCCTTAACTTAACATCATTTTTAATTTGATAGAAAGCGGCAGGAAAAAGTCTACATACACTGGTCTACATACACCGGTGTACTACTACACTTTCCTTCATAGAGTTCGCCGTATGAAATCAAGAATTTAAAACTGCGGTTAGATACTTACAGTCAACGAAAAAAGTTCACATACACCGATGTATGTAGACCGGTGTATGTATACTGGTGTATGTAGACTTTTTCATTGACTTTAAATATATGTAAATATATAAATGAACACAGTTTTAAAATCTTGATTTCATACGGCGAATTCTATGACGGAAAAGTGTAGAAGTTTGTGGCAATTAGCAGCCATGATTAGAATAAATAGAAAACTTTAAAGCACTCTCTATACCTGCAACTGTTCAGTATTGAAAGAACTTCAATGAAAATATATAGGGAATCATTTTATTCTGAATAACATTTGTAATGCGTTTATGATTTTGAAAAGCCTCTACTATTATCTCAAACGTGTTGACTTGCGGTGTACAAGTATTCAAATGACAAAATGCCCACATTAAGTTCAGACACCTTGTATCATCAAACAAGAGTCATGATTGAATGAAGGCTGCTTTGCCCTCTTTTGTAATTTATTTAAGAATTGTAAAATATTTTGACATATTATGCGAAAATTTGTTGACGACAGTAAGATTATAAAGGCAATTATTATGTGAAAAAAAGCAAAAGAAAGAAAGAAAAGAATCAACGCTTTCAATCGATTGTAAAGGGGGGAAGAACTTTTGACATTAATCTATCAGTAAAAACATCAATTGAAAATCTTTTATATTTCATAGCAAAGCATTGAAAAGCGTATATAAATTATTGCCAAAAACAACAACAAAAACACGTAGAAGAAGTATACAAACCAATCCAAGACAAAAAAAGCCGAACCGAAACGAAATCTCAAGCACATAAAAACGCAAAAGTAAACCATTTCATTCATCTTTGTCAGTTTGTTATACAAAAAAAAAGTGAAAAAAACCATGCGATGCGTGATATAAATTCGTTGCTGTTTGTGGAACGTACATACTGGTGGTATATTGAAATGTTTTCATATCCTTGCCGGCACACACAACGCACACACCATCATTCACAGTCACTCACATGCAAAAACAATAAAAAGAAATCGTAAAGCGAGCAAGAGACAAAGGAATCGTTGCAAGAGTTTTTCTCGTTTTTTTTTCTTGTCTTTCGTTTAATGGAAACTGCTGCCGCCGTTGCCAGTTAAAGTAACTTTTTCGTTTTCGTCGTCTTTTGTTTTTTTTTTTTTTATCAATTTCCCGTTGATACCTTTATGCGCCATTGTGATGACAAATCACATTTTCTATAAAAGAAAAAAAAAAAAACAAGGAGAATGTAAAAATTCGATTGTTAAAATCCATCATAGCATCGTTCCAACTCCTCTTTCTTTTTTTAATTTATTTTCATAAGGATATATTGCTGTTGTTGGTGTTGTTGTTGTATTCAACAATGTCTTTTAAGTAAGAAAAGTGTGTATGAATGAAATCTATTGCTTGATTGGTTAGCAAAATAGATGAAGAGAGATGGATGGATGGATTGATGCTTGATTGTCGAAAAGTTACAGAAAATTTTATTAAACTTTTTGCAATTTTTTTCGTACGTTTGTTCCGTATTTTATAAAAACTTGCATGCATGCAAGTAAGTAACAAAAAAAAAAATAATAAAAAGTCAAAGAACAATGGCACATGTTGCACTATGGGCTTAGACACAAAGAAAAATGTTTGAAAACTGCATTGCATTTTCATGGAATTAAGAAGATAATTTTGAGAAATACTGAGGCGGAAGTCCACTATATTCGGAGATATAACGGAAGATGTGCTAAACTCAAATTAGATAGGAAGGACGAATGGGACTTACGTAAACTATCTGTCTGTTCAGCAGCCATCTAGGTACTTATGTAGGTCCGATGGATTTGATTGGATATGATTATGGGACTGTTAATTAGATACACGACAGATAGAGGCATATGGGTTTGCTTAAATAGGTGATTGAACAGTAGTTTAAAAATATACACGGCGTAGCAGAAAATAAAAAGTAGTGAAGACTCTTCTAAAGCATGATGGATTTTAAACTAGCAAAACTTTTTCTATATAAAAAATATGGGTTTTGCAGTGTACTTAGAATAGTAATCAGGCAAAAAATTATTTTTCCAAATAAATCTCACTTCAAGCCCATCATACAGACTCTGTGATGAGAAAACAAATCACCAGATCACACTCTTCGAATATGTGTTGAGTAAATCCACTTCAGAAGTAAGCATTTCTATGCTTATCAAATACGAAGCAAGGAACTATACATACTGCATCCTAAGCTTTGTCAGGGCAGTTGGCTTTGAGGAGTCATTACATTGCAACCCTACAAAGGGTGAAGGCAAGGAATTTAATCATATGGTCGTAGTATTTGAGCACAGTACTGGGCAGGTAATTAGGTTGAGGTGTTTGTCCATCCAAGGCAATTTGATTGACACACTTAGACTACATAGCGCTTATTGTGATACCAAAGTTTTGCATTATTCCCTAGTCCCGAAACTGCTCGCAGCTTCTGATGCACCAAGACCAAAGCGTCTCGCATGCCTGTACATAATGCAATGCCTCATAATGACTCCGACCATACTGAGTGTACTTCTTTGGAGTTTAAGCAGACTTATCGTGCGCCCTTCATCAATTTTAAGCCAGATTTTCTACGCCGTACTGCCTGTGTCCGAAACCTGCCCATCTATTGTTCATGGAATTTACGGTCGCATTGACAATTATAAGCTTGCAAGGTTTCAAAGGGATTCCAAAAGCCGAGAATACATATGAATAATAAATGGTTGTCTCACGCCCGATAAGTTCATTCGCACTACAGTTGCCTGGAAACTGAACAGCACTACCAGTAATCTTTGGTATCAATTCGTCCCAAGAAACCCAATATCGGGTCCGCCATCTAACGTTTTTTGTTTCAACTAGTGCTTATTTCGTGAATGGTAACACTTAGCTCATGTCTGATTTGACAGATAATTAGTTTAATCCTTTCGCTGAACGAATATGGTTGTGTTTACGCTTGAACAACACTGGGAAATATTGCGACATTACTTTGAAAAACATGGTAATGTTGCAGAATGTGTGCGAAAATTGCGTACGGATTTTGGAAGAAGAGAAGCACCGTCAGCTCCGTATGTTCGTTATCTTGTGAAAAAAGTGAAAAAAACTGGCATCGTCATCGATAAACCAAAGCGTGAAAAGCCAAAAAGAGAGCGTACACCCGAGAATATTGCTGCTGTGGCAGAAAGTGTGCGTGAAGCGCCAACAACATCAATTCACCGTCGTTCTCAACAATTGAACATTTCGGAGACATCATTGCGACGAATTTTGCATAAACACCTTGGTATGACGCCATACAAAGTCCAATTGGTTCAGGAGTTGAAGCCAATTGACCATCCCATGCGTTTTCGCTTTGCTAAGTGGGCCTGCTATCGACTTACAGAAGATGCCGATTTTTTGTCACATTTGGGGCACAGAAAACCCGCACGCATACTTTGAAAAGCCGACGCACCCAAAACGAGTCACTGTTTGGTGCGGGTTTTGGTCCAGAGGCATAATTGGGCCATTTTTCTTCGAAAATGAGCAAGGAGTGGCCGTTACAGTCAATGGCGATCGTAATCGGGCCATGTTGAACGTATTTTTGTTCACAAAAATTGAAGAGGAGGATATTGGCAACATTTGGTTTCAACAGGACAGCGCTACGTGCCACACATCCGAATTTACACTCGATGTTTTGCGCCCTGTTTTTGAAGATCGCATTGTCAGCCGCAGAGCTGATGTCGTTTGGCCACCTCGGAGCTGGGATTTGAAACCGTTGGACTATTATCTGTGGGGTGCCGTCAAAGATAAATGTTACGCCGACAATCCAGAGACAATTGACGCTTTAAAGGACAATATTCGTGAAGCCATTGGTGAAAAACAGCTGCACACAATCGATAATGTGCTTAAAAATTTGACCGATCGTGTAGGCTGCTGCATGGCCAGCCGAGGCAGCCATTTGAATGAAATTATTTTCCATTATTAACCGGAAGGATTTTACTTTCAAATTAAAAAAGGAATTTGAAAAAATATTCAGTAGTTTTTTTTAAAGCAGAAAAAAGATTTATTTGGCGGACCCTTTATTTTGACTCCTTTTTTAGGTTCTAGAGCTTAGTGGGAGATCAATATGTCGTCCTTGGTTAAATAGAGACGCTAAGTTTACTCCACATTACGGTTAATCAATGCAAAACACACTGCAAAATTGTCACACGATCATGTTTGTAGATGGTTGTGCGCAAATGTGGAACATATCTTCCACTATGAGAAGAAAATGATTTCCACAATCTCCCACACTTTCACTTGGCTATCATTCAAAAGTAAATTAATAATTTTTTTCAATCATTTTGGATGCAGAAGCCTCATGCCATTTACTTTTTTGACATTAAAATGTATGGTGTAGAATTCAATTTTATCTTGAACCGAGTGATAGCTAATGAGCAGACAATATTCAGGTTTTTTCCATTTTCTACTCAAAAAATAGTCAACTGATAGAAAATATATTGTTTTTCCATCAGGAGTTTCAAAAGGCGCGTCCTAATTGACTCCTCTCGTGTGTCCCACAATTATTTTTTAAGATCCAATCAATATCAATGCAGCAAATACGATTCAGAAAAGGTACCCAGATGTACCCAGTTGCTAACAGTTTGCATACAAGCATTTACAACCCCATAACTAAGACCATTAGCCCATAGTGCTATAACTTGATATTTTATTGAAAAGATTCTCACACTCAATTTCCTTTATACGCCCGCCAAAGAAAAAAAATTTGACTCTTTGGATGTGTGCATATAACAACGAGTTACTCAGTATGTAACCGTGTGGTTCAATGCCTTTGTGGCATCAATTCTTTTTATTACATTTACGCGTTTCATTATTTTTTTTTTGTTCTTATTCCATCATTCTATGCAGAACTTCTCTATCATGTCAGCTTTGTTTTGTTGCAAGTTCTTTTTGTTTTTTTTTTTAGTTTTCAACAATTTGCAACTTCTTTGTTGCCAATATTACTTGCGTTGTTCCCTTCTGTATTCGAACAACGTATCAGCAAGAAACGAAAAAAAGTTTCAATTCTTACTTTTAACTTCAAAACTCTTTTTTCTTTTTTGTTTTGCCATCTTTCCATGTGGCATTTTTGTTTGGTATGTATGTGAGTATTGTGTTGAGTATGTTTTTTTAATATTCCATTTGAGGCAGAGTCATAAAGCAAGTATTGCTTAAGAAAATCGTATCCTCTCGTTAAAGCAATCACTTGCAAAAAGTTTTTTTTTGTTTGTTTTTGTTTATATTTTATATCGCAGTCGATATTTGGTAGAAATACCATTTATTTTGAAATCCAAGGTTTCAAAAGTTATAAAAATTGAAACGCATATCCAGTCATTGTCATAAACCTGCTGCTGTCGTGAAACATTTTTATTTTCTTACAATTCCTGTAAGTTACCCTACAAACTGTGCATACTGTTGTACTTCTACCATAGGATGATGGGTGGTCAATAGCACTTCATATTCTCAGTGCTATGGTTATAGCTACGATATAAACTAAAGGGTCCGTCAAAAAACATTTTTTTTTGATTTGAAAATGCTTTAAAAAAACTATTGAATATTATCTCAATTTTTTTTTTTATTTGAAAGTACAATCCTTCCGGTTAATAATGGAAAATAATTTCATTCAAATGGCTGCCTCGGCTGGCCATGCAGTAGCCTACACGATCGGTTCAATTTTTAAGCACATTATCGACTATGTGCAGCTGTATTTCACCAATGGCTTCACGAATATTGTCCTTTAAAGCGTCAATTGTCTCTGACTTGTCGGCGTAACACTTATCTTTGACGGCACCCCACAAATAATAGTCCAACGGTGTCAAATCGCAGCTCCGAGGTGGCCAAACGACATCAGCTCTGCGGCTGATAATGCGATCTTCAAAAACAGGGCGCAAAACATCGAGTGTAGCTTCGGCTGTGTGGCACCTAGCGCCGTCCTGTTGAAACCAAATGTTGCCAATATCCTTCTTTTAAATTTTTGTGAACAAAAATTCGTTCAACATGGCCCGATAACGATCGCCATTGACTGTAACGGCCACTCCTTGCTCATTTTCGAAGAAAAATGGCCCAATTATGCCTCTGGACCAAAATCCGCACCAAACAGTGACTCGTTTTGGCTGCGTCAGCTTTTCAATGTATGCGTGCGGGTTTTCTGTGCCCCAAATGTGACAAAAAATCGGCATCTTCTGTAAGTCGATAGCAGGCCCACTTAGCAAAGCGAAAACGCATGGGATGGTCAATTGGCTTCAACTCCTGAACCAATTGGACTTTTTATGGCGTCATACCAAGGTGTTTATGCAAAATTCGTCGCAATGATGTCTCCGAAATGTTCAATTGTTCAAAACGACGGTGAATTGATGTTGATGGCGCTTCACGCACACTTATTCTCGGGTGTACGCACTATTTTTGGCTTTTCACGCTTTGGTTTATCGATGAGGATGCCAGTTTCTTGCACTTTTTTCACAAGATAACGAACATACGGACCTGACGGTGCTTCTCTTCTTCCAAAATCCGTACGCAATTTTCGCACACATTCTGCAACATTACCATGCAATATTTCCCAGCGTTGTTCAAGCGTATACACAACCATATTAGTTCAGCGGAAAACTAATTACCTGTCAAATCAGACTTGAGCTAAGTGTTACCATTCACGAAATAAGCACTAGTTGAAAAAAAACGTTAGATGGCGGACCCAATATAAAGTTAGGTGGTTTTTCCCCTTTAAGCCTATAAAATAAACGAATGATCGTAATAAGACCAAAACAGTATAATTTCAGACTGTTTCCTTTAATGTAGGGTATAAAACTGTGCATATTTAAACTGTTGCCCTTCTCCTAAAAGAAAATGTTAGCGTTTGACGTTGCGCTGAATGTCACTTTTGTCTCAATTCACAATTCAATCCAATCAAAAATTTACTCGTTTCTTGATTTTCTTTTTCGCTTGACGCTTTTCGCATTATTTTTTATTGTTTATTGCCATTTGTCGACACACCCTTCGCTTCTGTTTACTGCTATGTACCGTTTGTTTGTCATCACAATCATTTACACTGTGTGAGCGTTTTATATCATTTCGTTTCTAGGATGTTTTTTTCTCAACGTTTTTCACTGCATATTTTCAGGGATTAAGTTGTTATGCTGACACTTTTTCTTGTTACAGGCGAGAATGCAGTGCACAAGTTACAAACGAAACACACAGAAGTACAGTTAGTTGCATACCATGCCAGCAGTAGCAACAGTAGTAATGGCATTAAAAACAACAGCCACAATAATGGCAATAACAACAACAACAATATCGCATGATAGTATAAATCGTTTATTTCATACATAAAAGACATTAAAATTTATGCACGTGTAAAGTGTACACTAAACTTGATTTATAAGGATTTATCTTGTATTTTTCTATGGTAAACTCTACTCCATTGCAATGCTCTCTCTCTCTCTCTCTCTACCATAATACCGTATATTGTTGCTATGATCCTGTGCCATGTACACATACATAGGTAAATGATATGGGTGAGGTTATTCGAACTATAAAGTGATGTGTTTGTTACTTGCAATATTTTTTTCTCGTAGTCATTTTATGGCAAACGAACTCCGTTTGTAATGAAATATGGCCGTAAATGTGATATAAAAGGGTAGACAAAGGAAATATTTTAAAATCGAATGAATCATGTCTGGTTTAGAGGGCTATGAAATACATAAAGATTATTGGCTACAGAATAAAACGGGGGGGATTTCTTTTTTATTATTATTTCATTTACAATATTACAAATGCCAGTGATATCTGACACATTGGCCCTTTCATTATCTATTAAAAATTGTATTCTTGTTTACTTTTTATTTTTAGAGGGACAATGAAGTTATTGGATTTTTTGTTTTTGCTGCATGAAGACTAAATAAAGGGTCCGCCGTATAACTTTTTTTTTGAAAATGCTTTAAAAAAAAACTACTGAATATTTTCTCAAATTTCCATTTTTATTTGAAAGTACAATCCTTCCGGTTAATAATGGAAAATAATTTCATTCAAATGGCTGCCTCGGCTGGCCATGCAGTAGCCTACACGATCGGTTCAATTTTTAAGCACATTATCGACTATGTGCAGCTGTATTTCACCAATGGCTTCACGAATATTATCCTTTAAAGCGTCAATTGTCTTTGGCTTGTCGGCGTAAAACTTGTCTTTGACGGCATCCCACAAATAATAGTCCAACGGTGTCAAATCGCAGCTCCGAGGTGGCCAAACGACATAGCTCTGAGGCTGATAATGCGATCTTCAAGAACAGGGCGCAAAACATCGAGTGTAGCTTCGGCTGTGTGGCACGTAGCTCCGTCCTGTTGAAACCAAATGTTGTCAATATCCTTCTTTTCAATTTTTGTAAACAAAAATTCGTTCAACATAGCCCGATAACGATCGCCATTGACTGTAACGGCCACTCCTTGCTTATTTTTGAAGAAAAATGACCCAATTATGCCTCTGGACCAAAATTCGCACCAAACAATGACTCGTTTGGGGCGCGTCGGCTTTTCAATGCATGCGTACGGCTACTGCATGGCCAGCCGAGGCAGCCATTTGAATGAAATTATTTTCCATTATTAACCGGAAGGATTGTACTTTCAAATAAAAAAAAGAAATTTGAGAAAATATTCAGTAGTTTTTTTAAAGCATTTTCAAAAAAAAAAGTTATTTGGCGGACCCTTTATTATAAACCAGAACATCGATTCCAAATTGTAGAAATTGGCTTAAAAAATATCTGTTCGTTATATGCTTTTCGGGAATAAGTCCCTCCGTTGCAGTAGCGACAGCCATAATAGAGTTAAATAACTTACCACTGTACTCGCCGTAGTCTAGTAGGTAGTGTGTTGGCTTATTAAACATAAGGCCTCGGTTCAAACCCCAGGTCAGACATCAAAACAAAATATGAAGAAATATTTCTTCGGCGACTTCCACTCAGCAGATTTCTGGCAAAAACTCTGAGAGTAAATAAAAATTGCCATGAAAAGTTTCCCAAAAATCTGTCATTCGGCGTCGACTTTAAACTGTAGGTCCCGACACTCATGTATAAAATTAAAACACACACAACAAGACTGGTGTGAGAAGCTAGGCCGTAATCCGGACTGAAGGGTTGTAATGGCCAATTATGTATGTAGTATGTATGTAATATGCCTTTTGGAAATAAGTCTCTCCTTTGCAGTAGCAACAGCCATATTGTGATGGTGCTCCAGTGAATCAATAGATTTGAATAACTTACCATCACCTTCGTCCTTTTTATTACACTGACAAAGAGTCTTGAAATAAATTTTGCGTACCCGGTCTTTTCGTGAGAGTTGTATTCCATTTTCGGTTGAACGTAAGTAGTAGCTATAGTCTAAAAGTAATTCAAATCCCTGCTCAAACAATCTTAAACAAAAAGAAATATGAGAACAATATTTCTTTGACGACTACCTCTCAGCAGCCTTCTGCCAAAAACTCTCTGAGAGTAAATAAAAAAATTCGCATGAAAAGTTTAAATTGTAGGTTGCATCACGCATGCATAATATGAACAACCACAGCATTGGTGGTGTGAGAAGCTGGGTTGTAATCCTGACTAAAGGGTTGCAATGATCAAATTAATAAGTAGTATAAATGTTAGTAGGATAAATGGAATATTAAAGAGAAGGTATTGCTAAGAATTGTTATAAATCATAAATAGAGTACAAGATAGAACAGAACCTATAGGTACCTATGAATTTTTCGCCAAGTCATGTGATGCTATCCAATCTGTAACAACGGCTGCCTTCCAAAATGTTAGTTGCTTTGTGTTTGAACAAAGTATCGTGTTCCATAATGCTGCTGTACAAAATATATACAATGTATACTATTTCAATACGTCGTCAATGTGTATTTTTAACGCAGTCAAAAAGCAATCAGGCGGATTTATAGTTAATGCATTGTTTGGTTACTTTGCATATCTACATAGTTTATATACAGTAGTAGAACTGCATACAAACTATGTATTGATTCCTTTTTTAAAGGCAGCCAACCTGTTTAATCTATCCCAGAGACACCATTATGCACAATAATGCAGTAAGTTTCACTAAAAATGCACCGTCAAAATGATCGTAGTCTAGTAGGTAGTGTATTGGATTGTAGATTAGAGACCACGGGTCAGACCCTAGGTCAGACATCTCCAACAAACCGAAATATGAAAAAATCTTTCATTCTACGACTTCCTCACAGCAGATTTCCGGAAAAAACTCTGAAAATAAATCGAGTGGAGTCGACTCTAAACTGTAAGTCCCGTCACGTATGTATAAAATTAACACACACAACATAAATGGCGTGAGAAGTTAGGTTGCAATCCTGACTAATTTTGCATGTATGTATGTAAAAATCCACTGTGATCCACACTATCCAAAGTTTTGCACAAGTCTACAACTACAATCTAACTCTCGTTGAAGGGCCTAATTTCATTGATGAAATTGTTTTATTCTAAATCTTCCACGAGCTGATGATTATTCGCACATTTCATAACTTTCGAAAATGCTAAATAAATTGCTATTGGCCTGCCGATTTCCAAAGCCTTTTTGTAGATTGCAATCTTTCAGTAAAATGGAAAAATACAAATACAATGTGAAGCACTAAAGTGATTAGCTAATGGGACGAGAAAACACTGCTCCAGGATCAGTGCTAGCATACTGTCCAAAAATGTTTAATTGAAATTCGCGAAATTCTAACAAAAAACGATTTGGAATTTATTCATACATACAGTGGACAGCAAATGTCTTAGTACGGCAATATGTACTTTAGCAATTTCATGAATTTTAGCCAAAAGTTTATATAAAAATTTATAGTTTATATGTTTATGTTATTAATTTATTTTTGTTTTATTATAAAACAAAAAATTTTTTAATGTTTTTCATAAAACAAGAGAAAAATAAAGAAAAGTTTCAGATGACTCCATAGGTACACCCAAGGAGAACCCTGAGTAAATTTAAAATTCAAAGGCCTAATATTTGAAAATTTTATTCCTTGTATTTAGTAGACCTTAAGGTCAAGCACTGCATTTAATCCATTTGTAATTGAGTATACAGGTTTTGTTTAGTGTTTTCTGGTGGCACCATGAGCAAGTTGTTCGTTTGACTTTTGTTTGAGGTTTAGCAATAACGTAACCGTTCTTTCAAATGTTCTTCTAAATACTCTCTTGAAGTCATATCGGGACTTTTTCCAAGAGTATTAAGCCTGTGGGGACTTTTTTTGTCAAAATATATTGCCGTACTAAGACTTTTGCTGTCCACTGTACATAATTGGTCATCACTACACTTCAATCAGGATTACGACCTAGTTTCTCATTTCACTTATGTTGGGTGCGTTAATTTTATACATAAGTGGCGGGACCTACAGTTTAAAGTCGATTCCGAACGACAGATTTTTGAGAAAATTTCATGGCAACTTGAATTTACTGTCAAGTGTTTTTGCCAGAAATCTACTGAGAGGATGTCGCCGAAAAAATATTTACAGTTTAAAGTCGACTCCAAATGACAGATTTTTTGTGAAACTTTTCATGGCGATTTTATTTGCTCTCAGAGTTTTTGCCAGAAATCTGCTGAGAGGAAGTGGCCGAATTTTTTTTTATTTTTGTTTTGATGTCTGACCTGGGGTTTGAACTGTGGCCTTAAATATTGATCAAAAAGCAAATAGAAAGTAAAAAGGAAATTCAATTATTGCTTAAGACTGTTATTTGATCCTCTTATGAAATTATTTGCCAAAACTATTGTAGAGTAAAATGCATTTAAAGGAATTCCTTTATAACCTAACATACAGACATGTTTGCTGGTTTATGTTTGTGTTGGCCTGAAAAACTTACATTTTTGTTTTTTTTTTTTGTAAAGTTTTTGGTGGAAAACTGTTCTTGAAAAATTGTAAAGCATTAACTTAGCTTTTGTTGGTTCATAATGCATGCGTTGCAGTTCTATTCTTTAGAATTTTTCTAACACAACTAATTCAGTTCAGTTTGCAATTCAGTTGCTCAGTTTTTTTACGCTTTTACGAAACTATTATTTTTCATTTTTATTTTCAGTTGATTCTTTTCATTTACAGTCGTTTTTTTTTTGTTGTTGCCTTTTCCCTTTATGGTAAATTTAGTTGCATTATTATATTTTCTTTTATCATATTTTTTTTCTCCCTTTCGTTTGCTTTCGTTTGGTAAAAAGCCAAGAAAAAAACAGTTGAAATACAATGTGATTTTATATAACAATAAGTGACGTCAATAGCAGTAGTAGTTAAACACAATGGCAGGAATGCTTTTTTAATTTTAATTTAAACAAAAAAAATTTTTTCGTTAAAAAACAAAAACTAAAAAAGGGAAATGCTTTGTTAAAAAAGATCAAATATTTTATTTCATTATAATTTTTCTTTTTTTAAGTGGTAATATTTTTTTATTTTATTTTTATTTTAAATCACGCACAAAAATTTATATTTGACTCATTAATCTGTCAGCAACAGTGTTAACTTCATTTCAAATATTTTTGTATACCCCCCTCACAGCGACTGTTATCTACACATGATAACGACAACAAAACACAAAACACTTTCCTTTTATATTTCTGCCATTTATTTTCCAACTGGTGGAAAAAGAAAGTGAAGAAGAAAAAATATCTGGGATTTGTTTACTTCTTTTCCTTATATTTTTTGAATTTTTATTTTAATTTTTTTTTCATTTTTTTAATAAAGTTAAAAGCCACCACATTGAATGCACACCACCATTGAATGTTATCACCAAAAATAAAAAACTTAAGATTTTGTTAAACGAAAGTAGCTAAGGGTACGTACATGCATTCAAATTCGTATTCTTGCTGATATATGTACGAGTACATATATAGTCATGCATAAATGCATGGATTTTATTTTTTTTTTTTAGAAAATTTAACAATGTCTTGTTGAAGGTTTTGATATTCTAGTTTAAATCAGTCAGAGATGGGCAATTGTTAAGCCCGTGTCAAAGCGACGTAGGATTTTTGAACTATTTTGGTTTGAAAATTAAAAAAGAAAAAACAAATTTTCTGGAAAAGTGCATGAATTGTTTACTTGGGTTATGCGACTTGGATTTAGGTTAGGTTAGGTTAGAGGACGTGTACTTGTCAATTAAGACAAGTACAGTACCCGGAGGTCGAATTGACCCATTATACAATGTCCTAGTTTCTCACACCACTTATGTTGTGTGTGTTAATTTTATACATGACTGGTGGGACCTACAGTTTAAAGTCGACTCTGAATAACAGATTTTTGTGAAACTTTTTCATGGCAATTTTTATTTACTCTCAGAGTTCTTATCAGAAATCTGCTGAGAGGAAGTCGCTGAAGAAATACTTTTTGTATTTTATTTTGATATCTGACCTGGGGCTCAAACACTTGATTTTCGTCTAATAAGCCAACACATTACCTAGTAGACTAGGTTTGAAGATAAACCAAAGGTTCTCGTCTTATAAGGCAACACAAAATTTATTAGACTACGCGTGTTCACTGATAATAAAATTCAGTTGAAATGGATTGATAAGGAACTTCATTTCTTTTTTAAATATCTGCACTGAAACGGCCTTGCTGATAAGACAAATTAGTAAAATATTTTAAGTTTAAAGCCAAAAACAAATGAATGCAAATTTGATAGCAAAAGAGAATAATGTTAGCCTCAAGCTTGGTTATTGGGGTAGATAGGGGTGTATTGGTTTCCGGATAATTTTGAGTATGAACATAGGCTGTGAAAGAAGCTAGGCCGTAATTCTGACTGAAGGCTTGTAATGGCCAAATTATGTGTGTATGTATGAACATAGGCTGGGGTTAAGGCATTGGAGTAGAAGCAATGGATTTTAGGTAATGTAATGATGATTCCACACAGGAAAAGTTTGCTCTACTATGTATAGAAAAGTTCTCATAAGAGTGTTAGTAACAGAAAAATGATTATAAAACAAATTATGTGAGATTTTATTAACAAACACGTACAAGTAAAATTTAAAAACATATGCTGATCATAGCTGCCAGATAAACTAAGCATCAAATCGTGAAATATTTGAGAAAAAATCGTCAAAATCGTCAAAGACGTTTATTGAAATCGTAAAAAAATCGTCAGAAAAAATAAATAAATAAATAAAGTTTTAAAAACCAAAATTATTTCTATTGTAGTAAAACATATAAAGTCGATATATGTATGTATCTGAGTTCAAAAATAAAAAATTTTATTTAATTAAAAAAAAAAATTTGATCTTCTTTTATTTATTTTTTTCCAAAAACGAAGAATTTTGATATCATTTTCAGGAAAAAATTGTATAAGGTTTAAACAATTTATCGCAGTGTTGTTTATAGATACATAAGCGCAGCAATAATATTACATCATCAATATCTATGAAAATTCAGTATAATGTTGGCTGGAACAGACATAATTTTCAGTTCCTTGGCTTCTTAGGACGGCGTGAGGAATGCATCTCTTTATGTATACAACGGAGAATATAATACACAACGTCTATTTTGATACATCTTAAATGCGTACAGGAGAGGGTGAAGTTACTCGTTAATGACGGTAGGGTTTCGAACTCTATTGATTCAGTGGAGCATCGTTGCAATGTGGCTTGTGTTTCACTGTTCTATCGCTACTACAACGGATTTTCTCGAGCGAAATAAGGGGACTTGTTCCCGAAAATCCTATATGTTGTCGATTGGCCAGTGGACGCACACTGCATTACAGACAAAATTGATTATTTAGTCGGACTATTCGTATGTGAAACTCCCTTCGTGCAGGGGTTATAATTTTTTGGCTTTTAAGGGATGGAGAAGGCATAAGATAGAGAAAAATCATCAAAGGTGTTCGCAAATAACTTAGAAATATAATACTTCAGTCCTTGTTACTATTAACCTAAATTTTCAATTGTAACAATTGCAAAATAAATATAAAGCTTAAAATGGCTTTTAATATATTAAAGTAAAGAATATGATGTAAATTTTTCTTTTCCAAAAATCGTCAAAATAAGGGCATAAATCGCCATATTGTCAATATGATATTTTTGGAGCTCAAAATAGTCAAAATGACGATAAAATTCAAATCTGGCAGTTATGATGCTGAGTTACAGATAGATTACCAAAGTAACAAGTAATTTAAGTTACAAGTAAATATGTATTAAACTATAATGGGATTACAATTCATTTAGATTAGAAGAATTTAAATAACATGATAATAAAATAAATTGAAACAAGCAATATTCGAATACATCAAGCCACTACAAGCAATATACAATATAATGCAACTTAGATGACGAATTAGTATTAAACAATGATAAGAACTATTAATTGAAATAATCAGAGTTCAAATAAGATTATAAGACTTACAGACACTCATTTTAAATAATTGATGAAATAATTCTACTTTTTTGATACCCACTGTGAATTAATTGAATTGATAAGTGTAGCATAAACATGCACAGTGTCTGTTTATACTGCTAGTTTCTATCTAGTGATGTCTTTCTATTCAATAAAATTTTGTTAAATTCATTATTTGAATGAAGCTCTTAAACAACAAATTAATTGAGACTTAAGACATTTATTTAAGGGTAACCGCATGATATAGATGAGTGTGCTATAAATTTGAGTTCTTAGTATTGAAGCTGACGTAAAACCACGGTTCAAACCCCAGGTCAGACACCAAAATGAAAATATGAAAAAAAATATTTCTTCGGCGACTTCCTCTCAGCAGATTTCTGGCAAGAACTCTGAGAGTAAATACAAATTGCCATGAAAAGTTTCTCAAAATCTGTCGTTCGGATTCGACTTTAAACTATAGGTCCTGCCACTCATGGATAAAATTAACACATATATAAGTGGTGTGAGAAACTGGGTCGTAATCCTGACTGAAGGCTTGCAATGACCAATTATGTATGTAATCGTGGATATATTTTGATAGCATTTGACACAAAACAGAACGTAGCATATACTTACTTTGTGCGTTAGTCGTCTCTTACTTGTTCAAAGGGTTCTTTGCAAAGTCATAAGTTCACAGGAAAGAAAAAAAAACGAACGAACAACAACAAATATCAAGAGTTTGTCAAACAAAACTTTGAAAAACTTTGTGAAAGGAAACTTTGAAAAACTTTGTGTAAGAGACGTTAACTTAGCTAATTTTTGTAAATTAAACTTCATATGAATTTCATTATCATCATTTTATTCATTAATTCACCGAAAATGCATTAAAATTATTCATTGAAAAAGTCTTAGGACCTCTAGACGATAACCTAACTTCCGAAACAGCATTTCTATTGCCGGTCATAGTTTTATCATTTGGATCGAAAATGCCTGCATTATTTATAAAGTTATCTCTGTTTTTAGTATTAAAAGTGCTGATAAATTTTAAAAACTGCTTTGATGTTGTATTAATTGTACCAGGTTCACCATTTTTATACATTTTAACAGCCAAAATATAATGCTGATAACTATAGCCAGGATAAAAATCAACTTCATACTCTACTTTTTGATAAAGTTTTTTGGAAATAACTGCACCATCTGGTGAGGCAACACCTTCATTATCGTTACATGTCATTATTCTGTACAGAGGCAAAATATGATAATTCTCTTCACCCAGATAGTTTGCAAAAATCTTTTCATGGCCTTGTACATTAAAATCACCAACAATAATGTATTCACCGGGAAAATTATGCTGAATATACTGCAATAACTCACTGATGGCTTTATAGGAATTTCTATTCAAATAGCGACCATATGTTTGTGACATTTGAATGAAATAAAATTCAATGTCATCCTCCATACGTGCATACTTCGTTATGTATGCCCAGTTACCATTTGTTCCCTTTATTTTACGGGTATTTGTTATTGGTTTTGCAAATTCAAACGAAACTCCCGTATAATCAGCGCCTTGTTTCATTTCATGAAAAACTTGACAGTATTGCGGACGATAATTTGAAAAATCAAATCTTGTTGTTGCTATGTCCTGTTCATTATACTTTGCTATGCCCGTATCAAATGAATTCCGAGAGTATAATTGATTAATAGATACAATTGCAGGAAATTTTCTTCCACTATTACCACCAGTCAACAGTAAATAGTAGACAAAGAAATTATTTAATGCCCGAAAAACAGTTTCTGTTTCCGAAGAAATATGCAATAAAGTGTCGTACATTTTTAAGATTTAAAACCGTACTAAATTGAATTCAGTTTCTGTGCTAATATAAGTATCATTTTAGTTTTATTCATTATCTGTTGAATACATTTACAATACATTTGATACTGCTTATCAAGTCTAAGCCAACCTTAGAACACCGATACTCGAATTCTCTTTTTTCTGGTTGTTGGTTATTGAGACCATTTCAATACATTTTAATTTAAATTCTGTCCTGTCTGCGCTTGTGACAAACATATTTGGGAGCTTCATAATGGGCCTATCATGTTCTGAAATAATCTTTTATAATATAATCTCTTATTGTGCTTCATAATAATCAAAATACAGAAATTTAGCTCTCAATTCTCTGCTTGTGTTTACTCTTATCTTATACGTGATGACTTTGAAGACCTATGTATTTCCAATGTGTTCACACTGGCACAATCTAGCCTCAGAAATGAACAAAATTCTGTCTAGAATGAAATACGAAATCGTAGGCAATCAGTCATATTTATTTTTTGTTTTCTTATGGAGAGGGGGAAAACGTGTCGCAGTAGTTAAGGTGAATGTGTGAACCCACACAATCCAGATTCTTATCAGAATGTAATTGAGAATATGATCAAAATGTCTTCAGCATTTCAAAACTGAAAACCTTTTAATCGTCCTACAAATAATCCACTTAGGGAACCTCCTAACCCCTAATCTCTCAAGGGGAAATGACGTCATCAAAGACAAGAACGTTCTTTATCACAATAGCCAACATAACAATCCCATGCTTACTTACTTAATGGATCAATACAACCCATCAATAATTATTACCACCTAGCTTCTCATACTATCCGTGTTGTTTGTATTAATTTTATCCATAAGTTGCTGAACTTACAGTTTAAAGTCGATTCTGAACAACAGATTTTTTACAAACTTTTCATGATATTTGGAGACTTTCATGATAGGTTAGGTTAGGTTAGAGGACGTACCTGGAGTCGAATTGATTCATTGTACAAAGTCCTAGTTTCTCACACCACTTATGTTGTATGTGTTAATTTTATACATGAGTGGTGGGACCTACAGTTTAAAGTCGACTCCGAAGGACAAGATTTTTGAGAAACTCTTTATGGCAATTTTATTTACTCTCAGAGTTTTTGTCAGAAATTTGCTGAGAGGAAGTCGCCGAAGAAATACTTTTTGTGTTTTGTCTTGATGTCTGGCCTGGGGCTCGAACCCTGGCTTTTACGTCTAATAAGTCAACCTACTATACTACGGAGACTTCAGACTTTAATGATAATTTTCAGACTTCATGCTGAGAGGACTCGCCAAAATAAATATATTTTTTATATTTTGTTATATTCAAGATATCTGAGCTGGGGGTTGTAACACGGGCTGTCATCTAATAAGCCCAGACACTACCCACAGCGATTTAAATCTCGGATTATATTGCGTGATGCCTTTTAGCCGATGAGATATTTCTGTCTTCCGGAACTACTAACATATAAGCGGAATGTTCTCAAACTGTGTGCCCCTATAAAATCTTCTTAAAGAAATTTACATTAAAAACTTTCATAGAAATTTATTCTTTTATTTTGTTTGAACCTACTCACGCGTATAAAACTTTACCCATCTCTGTTTCATGGTCATTCAAAATGCAAAAAGTCTGCCAAATTTCAAGTTACATTCCTATTCGACTTTTTTTTCTACCCCCACCCTGCCTTTTTACGCTTTCCGTTTAACTGTTGTTGGTTTTGTTTTTTCTCTCGCGTAACTCAAGCCCGCATTTTTTTCTTTCTTTCGCTTTTACACAAACATAAAGATTAAACGTATTTGTTTGCTTATGGCTGTGTATGTGTAAAAGAGATTTTTTCCTTGAATACTTAAAGCCAAACAAAGCAAAAAAAAAACAAGGATTCCACCAAAGCATACAATGCAGTTACTTGACTCCAGAATAAGCCCTCAAACAGTGGTTGTATATTAGTGTTTTCTTTTACTGCGTATTACTATATGTATAGGTGAGCATATACATGCATACATATATCTTATGAATATATGTAAGGACAAACATACACTTGATTAACCCTTTCTATATGGTTTATAAAGTTTTTAAATTTGATTGATATCGCCTACATATCTCCCAATTTAAGAGCTTTAATTGTAGTCCAAATCAATTGGCGGCTTTTATTTGGTCAAAGCGCTCTACATTAATGAAAACTTTCTTTTAGGATCATAGATAATATACGACCAAATGAGCTAACGTGCAACCCATAATAACACAGATAAAAAGGAGAAAATGAATATGGATTGGCCATACTAACAGAAAGAATTCTCAGGATATAACGAGAATGGAGCTGAAGAAGCTGTGGCCGGTTCTCTAGGACTAGATCAGTACAAACTTATATGTGAAGTCGCCAAAATAACAGCAATACGGTGTTCAGATATAGCCCTCTATTGCGTAAATCGCAATAAACGTCAATATTGAACTCAATATTTCATATAAAGTTTCAATTAATAATTGCGCAATAAATACGCAAATTGTTATAATATTGACTAAAACTTAAAATGCAGCACTGTCATAAGTATATTCAGTGCACATATTACAATTATCCGAACACTTTCTGTTGATATTTGACAGCTAAAATGCCAACAACGACAAACAAAACAAAAAAAAAACAAAACAAAAAAACAGAATAAAAACAATGTTGTTGAAACAACCAGCTGTTTTGTTTACCAGCTGTCAAATGAATATTGCATAAGCAGCTTAACTGCGTATATTATTATGTCTGAACACTTAAAAAATTGTACTCAATAAACCGAATATTGACTCAATAAAAGTGCATATCCGAACATAGTATAAGATGGAAATGACTTGGGGAAGTTATAAGTTCGAAAGGGGTTAGCAAGGCAGCTAGCTAAAGCTGTCCAACCAAATAATCTGGTATGGACACACTTAGTATTACAGTTGTTCAGTCTGTCAGCCGTTCATTTCCCCCTGTCTGGAAACTATGCAGGCTTAAACTGCTAATTTTCATCACTGACAGTTTGTTAAAATCCTCTGTATAGCAGACATTAAGTGGCGTTATTCTTTCTCATCACGACAGCTGTTGAAGAATTCTTTTTCGAAGAGTTCAAGATCAATGCGTTTTGAATGAGTGACCGTAAGGCAATGACCAGTTGGACTTTGCCAACCATCTAGCGTTACCAGAATCCATAATGTATCGTCAGTTATGAGTGCGCAGGTCCTTACAGGTTCAAAGTAGAGAGCTCATTGACACAGTTGACCATATCATTAGCTCTACAGTTATGGTACTTTAATTATCTCTATGACCCATAGAGACACATACATACATAATTGGTCATTACAATCCTTCAGTCAGGATTACGATCTAGTTTCTCACACCACTTAACTTGTGTGTGTTAATTTTATACATGAGTGGAGGGACCTACAGTTTAAAGTCGACTCCGAACGACAGATTTTTGAGAAACTTTTTCATGGCAGGTTTATTTTACTCTTAGAGTTTTTGCCTGAAATCAGCTGAGAGGAAGTCGCCGAAAAAATAATTTTTGTATTTCGTTTAATGTCTGGCCTGGGGTTTGAACCCTGGCTTTAAGTCTAATAAGCCAACACACTACCCACTAGACTACGGCGACTATCTGACCCATAGAGGCGCATTGAAAAATAAATACAATCAAAAGGCTCATATGTCATGTGGTGCTGAAAGGGTTAAATTGGAAGATACAAGATTACTGTAATGCTTGTAGTGACCAATGGCTCTCTGCAAATGTCGTTTGCATAGTAAAGTAAATCTAAAGTGCTTAAAAATTTTTTTTTGTTTTTTTTATTTTTTTTTTTTCTGGCAGGAAATGCATTTCCCTTCCGGCTTTTTATGCTTTTCATTTTTGTGTTTATTTTTTCTCTGTATTTTTATTTTCGACATGGTAATATTATGCCAGAAAAATGTTTTTGTATGTGTGTATGACTGTGTATGTATGTTTGTGTCTGACTTAGTTATTTATATTCAAACACTTTCATATACACTGTCATGTACGTATGCCTATGTATATGTGAGTTAAAGTGAGTACAGGCATACATATAAGTGAATACAATTGTTTTGTTTTAAAATATCAGGTTAATTTTACTTAAAATTTTATTTCATTTATACATACATACATAAGTACTTCTATAGTGGGGGGTGGCGGTTCTATAATAAGATTAATTTTTACGAGTTTATAAATAAAAAATACAAAAAAAATGGTAAAACATTTTAAAGTTTTACCAGCTACATTTAGGAAATTGCATTTGAAACTTGTGTAGTCATCATTACATACATACATATATAGGTAAGGATGTGTTTTATTTATTTAAACAATTCCTTTAAGTAAAATGTTTTCTTCTTTTGCTTTTTACTTCTGCTGTTGTGTGGTGCTGTTAAATAATGTATACTTTACAAAATGTTTCTCTAATTCCATCTGTAACACTCTGTCTATCCAAAACACTTAAAACTTTTATCAAATAAAGTAACAAAAAAAAATATATTGGGTTTTAAAATTTGCTTTTTATTAAAGAAATTAAAACAAAAAAATACAAAATAAATAAAACATATCCTAGGCCTACTTCATATAGAAGTTTTAGTTTGAAAGTCCGTAAGACTGATACCCGATGAGCTAAACGTTGAGCCAGAGAAGAAGTGAAACTGATAAGTGCTTAAAACGATACATTATTGGTCATTGCAGCTCTACAGTCAGGACTACGAGCAGTGAGACCTACAGTTTAAAGTCGATTCTGAATGACAGATTTTTGAGAAACTTTTCATGGATTCCTCATTTCCAAGCTGTCCTTAATAATGCCACATAATAGTAGTGGACAATATATATACTTCACGTACTTAACCCTTTGGTGCGCAGTGTCCCTTATAAGGGACGGTCCAAAACTATACATTGTTTTGAATAAAATGTTTTTAGACGAATTAATTACATCGTTTTTACTAATAATTGATGAAAATTATAGAAGGAGAGCGGCCAGTGTTAATGGGTTAAAGTGGAACAATCCAAGAATGAAATTAATTAGTCGCCGTAGTCTAGTAGGTATTGTGTTAGCTTATTAGACGTAAAGCCAGCGTTCGAGCACCAGGCCAGACATCAAGACAAAATACAAAAAGTATTTCGTCGGCGACTTCCTCTCAGCAGATTTCTGGCAAAAACTCTGTCGTTTGGAGTCGACTTTAAACTGTAGGTCCCACCACTCATGTATAAAATTAACACACACAACATATGTGGTGTGCGAAACTAGGGGTTATATTGACTGAAGGGTTGTAATGACCAATTATGTATGTTATGTATTAGTGGCCAGGAAACTTCATCCACGAATTGGTTAAAGTGAAACAGTCTAAGAATGAAATATTCAATTTGCTTCCATCAATAGAAGTGATCAGCTCAACATGGACGGGAAGTACAGAGAAAGGCGCATAACAACATTTTCTGGCAGCCACGCTTAAACCCTAAGAGACTAACTCAAAAGCTGAATTAGATAGATAGGACTGGACTGGACTCACATAGCAATTCGTGGCAATGAGTAAACAGATCAACTTGTTGGAAGGGCAGCTTCCATGCCACTGCTGAGGTCAAAACCTTTATGTAGAGTGGGAATAATGGTTGGAAAGCGTATGTTAGGCTAGGTATCTCTCAAGTCGAATGGATTCGAGGCAATGTTTAGTTTGCTTTTGCTGGACAATTACAATGAGAGCATTGAGCCGTGCAACAAACTATCGAGAATATGCTGAAATTCAAGCCCAAATGATGAGAAGAACGAATCGCTGAATAAATACTTGTAACTTCCATAGAGGAAGTCGTCACATCCTGCGTGTGAGGGTCCCTCACCCACTAAATCCCCCCATCGTCTCTTGTGGACTTCTTTGTGCCCACTCCGGAACTACGGTGGTACTACTTCGGAGTGGAGTCCTCTTGGCCCTTTGGCCTCTCCATGTTTATATCCGCGTCCGGTTTGCGTATCGAAAGTTGAGAAGACATAACCTACAAGTAACAAGCGGGTAGTTATTCTTACTGACAATTAATATCAACTTCAAGAGAGTGGCATCATGTAGGCTGAGGGAAATATAATATTTCGTCTGTTGGCAGAAGCCGTCGATGTATTGTATTATCTTTAATTTAAAACATATGATTATTCTTAAGGCAAAATCCTATTTAAGCATTTTAAAATTATGTCATAAAAATGCTCATAAAGCAGAAGAATACAAAGATAATTCTGTAAAGGAAAGCCAGTTCAAAAAAAAACACAAGATCAATAATATTTTTCTAACCTTAATATGTTCAAATTTTTGTTTTATCTCGCAGCTCATGCCATTTATTATTATGCTAACCATGGCCTGAATACGTTTATTTTACACCAGCAGTTTTTTTTTCATTTTTTTTCATTTTTGCATTTCTATTTTTGCTCAAAAAAATATCAAATTTTTTTTCATAGTCATAGCGAATGAAAAGTAATCGGTAGTGTTGGAAGTATGTAAACACTTTAATTGAAATTGAGAATGTAATGAGAAGTAATTAAACTTTTCCTAGTCAAGAATGAAATAGAGTGGAAAGTGGAGATGAAAAAGGAAATTCAGAAAGATTCAAGCATAGAGGCTGCATTTCTTTTCCAAATAATACATTCCAAATATTTCCTAACCAACCAGTGGATAACACAAACAATGAACCTGAAAGGATATTTTTATAGAAGCCTTGTTGCTGGGTAACAACCCCTTCATTGCAAAATTTGCTACAGTTTGCAGTTTAAGGTCCAACTTAGTTTAGAGTTGAAACCATTTGTGATACAAAATTAATATTCAAAACCGGGTATTAAGTACAACTTATAAGAAGCCACTTTGCCTTCAAAATAAATCCTAAATCTTGCAATCGTATTTCAGTCAAACGTAACTGGAAATACGTCATTACGACAAGAGCCGTAAGCTTAAAGACCATCTCTTCCACCCCTTCAAATGCAATACTCCTTCATTAGAATTACATGCCTCTCAATGGTATAGAGTCCTTATAGAAATGCATTAGTGCGTCGAATAACTATGAGGTATATCAATCAAGTTCTCTTCTTAATCATATCTGTCCTACCTATCCTAAGTATCAATGTGCCCGGCGGCAGCCAACAAAGGTCAGCCTGCCTGCAAAACAATCAGAGAATATCCTGTTGAACTAAGCAATTTGGAATTCAATACTCACTATGCAGCTCATCAGAAATTCAATTTCCCTATGTCCTGATAGCCATATAAGAGTTACAGTTGAATGATCTGAAATTCCCGTAAGAAATCCTTGGCATTCATAAACGAGGATTGACATCAAGGACATGCGTTCGTTATTGACCTGATCGCAGCTAGACTATCTGATTCAATTAAGAGATTTACAGTAAAAATTCTATCACCCAACAAGCACTGGAAAACTCTACAATCAGGCAGGGTGGGAAAATGTCTACTCCACAGCTTACTCCGTTCAGACTTTTGTACACACCTCAAAGGTCTGTTCTGAAATATCCGTAGCATGAGACCAAAAATCTAAATTAAGGATTTTGAAATCAAAGAAACTATCGAACAGATATAATATAAGACATCATAAAGTCGATTTGAACGCAGCACGTTCGTAGTCCAGTTTGAGCCAGGATTTAAATGCAGTGAGCTTCCATGTCCCATGTCCAAGTGGAAATTTAATACAGGATTAAGTCAATGTTTTACTACTTAGCGCTTAAGAGAAGTTTAGTCGGTAGTGTATAGGCTTATTAGGCGTGTGACCACGTTCAAACCTCAGGTTAGACATCTTCAACAAAACGAAATATGATAAAATATTTCTACGGCGACTTCCTCTTGGCAGACCTCTGGCAAAAACTCTGAGAGTAAACATAAAATTGCCATGATAAAGTTTCTCCAAAATCTTTAGTTCGGAGATGACTTTAAACTGTAGGTCCCTTAACTGTTGTATAAAATCAATACACACTACATAAGTGGTGTGAGAAGCTAGGTTGTAATCCTGACTGAGGGTTGTAATGACCAAATATAGATGTATCAGAGCCTTAAATATGTACTCCAAAGCCTATTCCTTTCGATCTTTTAAAGCCTTTTGTAGAGAACGCTATGGTCTCACAAAGAACTTCCAGAGCATCAGATCAGAAATTCTAAAATCAAAGCTTGAAAGAAGGAATTGTATGGCATCATATGATCTACTTCGATGTGAATATGGATTCCTAGAATTGCGATTGTCCATAGTACAGGTTGTGCAAGAATTTAAATGCATTCAGCCTCACTCTACCTATGACCTACTGAAATTTGTATACAACATACAGACATATATAATTGGTCATTACAAGCCTTTAGTCAGGATAACGACCTAGCTTCCCAAACCACTTATGTTGTGTGTGTTAATTTTATACATGAGTGGTGGGACCTACAGTTTAAAATCGACTCCGAACGACAGATTTTTGAGAAACTTTACATGGCAATTTTATTTACTCTCAGAGATTTTTGCCAGAAATCTGCTGAGGCGAAGTCGCGAAGAAATACTTTGTGTATTTTGTTTTGATGTCTGGCCTGGGGCTCGAACCCTGGCTTTACGTTTAATAAACCAACACACTACCTACTAGACTACAACATTGGCTCAATTGTTACGGAAGTAAATGGTTCCAATAACGTGGTGCTCGTCTTTCTCGTAGTTGATCTTATACATACATGATATATGCATACATGATTGATAGTCAATATTAGTCGTTAGCATTTGTATGTCATGTCCTTCTTCTTCCACAATCCACTTTTCTAGTTACATCATATTGTACTCCATGATATCTGGTCAGGAGTCGCCGTAGTGTAGGAGGTAGTGTGGCCTCGATTCAAACCCCAGGTCAGGCATCTTCATCTAAACGAAATATAAAGAAATATTTCTTCGGACACATCCTCGCAGCATATTTCAGGCAAAAACTCTGAGAGTAAAATAAAATTGCCATGAAAAGTTTCTCAAAAATCTGTTGTTCGGAATCGACTTTAAACTGTAGGTCCCGCCACTCATGTATAAAATTAAAACGCACAACATGAGTGGTGTGAGAAGCTAGATTGTAATACTGACTGAAGGGTTGTAATGGCTAATTACGTACGTATGTATGATCTCTAGTCACGAGTATAGTATTTGGCTATATCCTATATGGCAGCATAAGCTAACTGCTGCTGTAGTTGATTTCTAAAACAAACTTTTTATTTAAAAAAATATTCTCGTCATCAAGTTTCATCAAAAATTTATTTTTTATTTGATTATGTTACAAAGAGTTCAACTTAAATAATATACCCTTACCTTTGGAGGCCTTATGTAGAGTAGGAAGGCGAGAAAAAAAACCTAGAAAAACGTTCATACATACGTTTGCACTTGGCACCCGAAACAATTTAAAATTCTTTGTACAAACTGACCATATATTTTGAACCAACTGACATTTACTGCCTCGTTCTCATTTTTTTTATAATTTTTCTCTTGTTCGCTTTTTATTTTCTCTTTTTTTTAGCTTTTTTATACTATTTTTTATGACTATTTGCCATAGGAAAGCAACAGAGAGAAGGAGAAAAGAGAGAGTGAAAGATTTTACAATAATGTTGTAAGCATGTGTTGGTAAATCTAATTTACAAATTTCAGGCTTTTGAATTGTATTATCAGGCTTTGTTGTTGCTGTTGTTGTTACTCTAACTGTAACTGTTACTGTAACAGTTATTATTGCTATTGGTTTTGCTATTTTTCGCTACACTTAATATGCTTGTCGCCTTGAAATGTTTGCAGCTTGATTTGTTGTAATTTATTGTAAACTTATACAAACATTTTCAAACAGTAAGGCAGGCGTTGTTTAAAAAAGGAGGCGAGTTTAAATTGTATTCCAATGCTGTACACTGTTGTTGATAATATCCATGGGAAGATAACAAAAAAAAAAAAAACAGGCAAAGAAAGGTCAAAGAAATATTTAGCTTTGACCATCATTTTATTTTGCCTTTATTGTCCTGGGAGTAATGTTGTCAGTCGCCAAAGACAAGAAGTGTTGAAAAAGTTTTCTACTTGACTAACTTACAGTTTTGTTTGTCCTTCTATTGAAAATTCGTTAAAAAAAAAATTTTAAATTTGGGTCACATATGACAACGTGACTACTAAAATGTAAATGAGATGATATTCAACAAAAACAACAAAAAAGTATCATATTTAACAAGAAAAAAAAACTGAAATGAAAAATAATTTTTTATTTCGCTTCAGCTTTTTTAAACTTTTACTTCAAATTGTTGAAAAAATCCTCGCTTCTAAATTTTGTATGTATTTTAAGGTTCAAGTTTAATTATTTTAAATTCAATAAAATTAATAATCATCAGCCTGCGTTCATTGTTATTGTTTAAAACACTTTAATTGGTTTATTTTGTGATACCCTTTCAAAGGATCGTTCTTTGTCCTAAGACAATTCATCACAATTTTAATGCCGGAACTGATACTCTATTAAACTTTTTTTGTGTAGAAAAGTAAGTCTCGCAACAGTAGGAAATTCCGGTTAGAAAATACGTTCAAATGCAGGTTCAAGTGCAAATTCAAGTGCACTTGTGACAGACAAAACGTTTTTCATATCCAAAAAAGGTTTTCCCTGAAAAACTATTCATTTACTTGGATAGCCAGGATCAAGTTATCTCGATGTCCGTTCCCTTGTATGACTTCCGGAAGTTGCTTCATTTGGTATCATAGTTACATACATACATACATACATAATTACAAACATACATACATAATTTAATTGGCCATTACAACCTTTCAGTCAGGATCACGGCCTAGCTTCTCACACCATTCATGTTGTGTGTGTTAATTTTATACGAACGATAGATTTTTGGAAAACATTTCATGGTAATTTTATTTAGTCTCAGAGTATTTTTTGCCAGAAATCTGCTGAGAGAAAGTCACAGAAGAAATATTTGTTCAAATTTCGTTTTGCTGGCGATGTCTGGCCTGGGGTTTGAACCGAAGCCTCAAGTGCAATAAGCCAACACACTGAGACTACATCGACTAATTGAAATCATTCCATGTTAATACGTTTATAGGTTCCAGGCTTAGGCAGGCATATCGACTAAATTGCTGGTATACTGGCCAAAGATAGAACGAAGCACACAGTCTCTGAGTTATTACTAAGCATAGGTATTCAAATTGCTTCAAATAAATCTGCCGTTTTACAGGAAAGCTTAACTTCATTGACAAAACTGCTAGACTTTGTTTGACTGAATAAGAAGAGAACTGGTCTTTGCCATAAAGGAAGCCACGCCGACAGATTTGAAAATAACTAAAATTTTTTCCTGCATGAGCTGTGGGTGTGGGGAAGAGAGAGAAACTTTATTCCAGCTAATCACTCACTAGATAGCTCTTGTAATGCAGTAGTTAATTGAACTTTCCATTCTGACAGTCGCCACAGTCTGCTAAGTAGTGTGTTGGCTTATTAGACGTGAGGCCAAGGTTCAAATTCCGGGTCAGACTTCGCCATGATGATAGTTTTTCTAGGACCTCCATGTAGTATGCACCCATGTGTCTCTTTCTCCTCTGACCAAGTGCCGGTCATGTGCACAGTAGGTAAAGAATAGTTTCATCCTCTTCCTCATCTCCACAGCTTCTGCAAAAATCATTCGCGAGGTGTCCAAGACCAATACCCCTCGCATGCGTTCCTATAATACAATGCTCTGTAATAACCCCAATAACAGCGCTGAGCCTCCTTCTTTGGAGTTTAAGCAGAGTCGCCGTGCGCCTCCTATCCAGCCATGACCAGATTTTTTGCGCCGTTCTGCCCTTATCCGAAACGCCCACCTACTGTTGACAAGGTCCACGATTGCATTGTCAATTAAAAGCACGCAGGTATCCAAAGGGATCCCCAATGTAGGGAATTCATCAGAGAGTTCGATTGTCGTGCCCCTTCTGGCCAAATCATCCGCTCTGCAGTTGCCGAGAATATCTCTAAGTCCCGGTACCCATGTGATACAAACATCATATCTGTTCGCCATCTCATTGAGACATCTGCGACAGTCGTACACCGGCTTGGAGTTTATTACACTAGAATCCAATGCTTTGATGGCCGCTTGGCTATCGGAAAGTATAATGATTTTTCGCCTGTGAACATTTTTGTCCACAATAATTTTCACCGCAGCCTGAATTGCCGACAATTCTGCCTGAAAGACGCTGCAGAGATCTGGTAGCCTTATAGACTTGGATATTCCGATTGATTTCGAATAGATACCAATTCCAACGGCTTCTTCCAATTTGGAGCCATCGGTGAAGATTTATGCGGTATCCCCCGCGAAGTGCGCCGCACCTTTCCTCCAGTCCTCCCTTTTCGAAATGGATGTCCTAAAATTCACTGTGAAGTCATATCGCGGTGTCGTATAGTCAATGCTTCCAACAATATCAGTTTCTTCAAGTATCCTTGTATGACCAATGCTCGATGCCATTGTCCAGTAGCCCAAAGACGCCTACTAACCCTTTTATTTATTTATTTATTTATTAATTACAATACAATTACAAATTATATTCTAATTATATATGAGCAGAGTGACTTGACCATATGCTCGGTGTAGTGTCACAGACCAGAGTCTCCGGTGGAAATCGTACCTACGACCCTCACGTTAATAGTCTATCACATTACCCACTAGACTACCAGGGCACCGTAAAATGTTTTTAAATTTCTTAGATTTTCGAAATGTAACAAATTAATGGCATTTCGTTTATTTTCAATTCTCAAGAAAAGAAAACCTTTTTTTTCTGTGTATTGTGTGGTTTAGAACCTAAAGGAAGTTTCAGCAGCGATATGGATTTAAAACGTATTTCCTACCAAATCAAGAAGTATAAACTACAGAAACATTCAAAAACTTGTTGTAATAAAATTATCTTCTACACAAACACTATTGAAGAAGAGTAAAAGAACGAGATGAAATCTAAAAAAGAACACCCACAAAGTTAAAACTTCTGTTAAATTGTATTGGATTCTTATTTTTGTTTTTTCATTCGGCTAGAAAGCAATACCACAAACACAAAGTTGTGCATCTCTCGAGTTATATTGGTTCAGTGCGAAAAGAGAAACGCGTGAATAACAGCGCATAAAACAACCTCAATGTAATGCCAACAATTGTCAATAAAAAAAAACGAAACTTGAAACAAGTTGCGCGAAACAGGCAACGTGAAAAAAAATGGAAGAAAAACTTCTTGAAATCTTCTGAAGTTTGAATGAAAATCAAGCAAACCTGAAAACAAAAAACAGAAACAAACGTATAAAAACAAAACGTAATAAAGTAGGAAGAAGAAGAAAAAAAAAGAAAACCGAATAAGGAAAAAAGTTCTAAGATGATAAATCACAGCACAACACAAATGTTAGATGGAAAACTGGCAAAAGACTAAAAGTTTCAAATGCATCAGTTAAAATGAAAGAAAGGAAACAACAAAAATACAGAATACGAAACAGAACAGAACAGAACAGTACAGAACAGCATAGAAACCTTAGACAACAAGAACTGCTTTCAATCGAAAACAAAACTTTATTTCTCTACCACACCACCATACTGTTGTAAAAGAAAAAAAAATAATTTTTTTCCTTTTTTTATAAAAATTTCACTACACGGTATACAGCTTCAAATGTAATAAAAAAGAAATGTTGTTTGATCTTAAAAGAGAATAGAAAAAAAGAAAGCAAAAAAAATCCTTAAAAAAGTATTAAAAACCAGAAAAAAAAGTATCAAGTATTGGGCGTAAATAAATGCCAACATCAGGTTTATCAACAACTAACAAGACAGTTCTTTTTCAAACTAACCACTCACCACTACCTGGCAATATCGTTGCTTCCCAGAAAAAAAGAGGAGAAGAAAAAAACAACGTAACATAACGTAACGTAACGTAACGATATATAAAAAATTACCTGGGCATTAAAAAAAGTATAAAAAGACTACCATAAAAAGTATATAAAAGCCGTAATAAAGAAACAAGAAACAAGAAACTTTTTAATAAAAAATTTACAAAAAAAAGAACAAACGAGAAAAAAAAAGAAAATGAAAAATCATATTTTCTTAATACAATATTACAAATTTTATAGATTTTTAAAAACATTATCCCGTTTAACATTCAATGATGTCTTATGCCATAAAATACTGCGTGTGTTAAATTTATAGACTTTTTAAGGACGAAATAAAGAAGTTTTAAATTTCATCGTAAACATTTGTGTTTTTTGTCTATAAGTGAGTATTAAAGATCACATTATAATGTAAGAAAGCTCTATATTAAGTCCCCAATAAAATAAACCGTTAAAATAACCTTCAAAAATTTGCGATATTCTAATCCATGGTAGTCATCCATTGACATGTGGTAATACAATGAGTTAAATATCTAACCCAAGTGGGACTTTATCCTTCCGCAACCTTGGAAAATATAATATAAGAGTCGCCGTAGTCTAGTAGGTAGTATGTTGCGGTTTTAGATGTGCGACCTAGGTTCAAACCCCAGGTCAGACATCTCCAACAAAACAAAATATGAAAAAATATTTCTTTGGTGACTTCATTTTAACAGATTTCTGGTAAAAACTCTGAGAGGAAATATATTTGCAGAGAAAATATTCTCAAAAATCTGTCGTTCGGAGTCGACTTTAAACTATACGCCCCGCCACTCATGTATAAAATTAACACACACAACATAAAAGGTGTGAGAAACTAGTTCCTAAAGAGAGGTCAGGGCTCTAACATATGCGTTGCAAAATAATTCCTTTCACTTCCTAACACTCACTGCTCATTCGAGGGAATGATCGACAGAGGCCTGTAAGAATCGCATTTGTGCGATGAATGCCTATGCGATTTAAAGACATGACAACCAGCTTCCAGTAGAGGCTCGCAAAATATTGCATGTATCTTCTTGTTATCACTGAATGTGAGCTTTTCTTATCAAACGACCTTAAATGTGGTGGCAATAGGAAAACTTATGCCCTCTAGCATGGTGCACATTTTGGGTTCTATACCGGCCCTGGCCAATTCATCAAAAACCAAATTTCATACATATATCGTTATGTCCTGTAACCTATAAACATAAGACATCACTTGGAATAATCCAAAGTTTCCCTTGGGCAGATGAATGCGAATGTCAAGTTGACATTAGTTAGGAACTTAAGCAAAGATTTATTGTTCGAGTAAAGCGAAGTTCATTGTGGTTTCGAAATGATCATGACCTCACACTGGAAAACACGGCAGTGGTCAGGCTACCTATATGAAATTTTAATATTAATTTCCTGAATATATATATATGTATACCACCTACCCCTCTGCTACTTTCCAGCATTTTGGGTCACAGTGATCCTCAGGCTAGAAGTCCCTAATTGGAGCTCTTAAATCAAATGCTGTATTCAAAAAGTTATAAGTAACCTACGATCAACGAGTTTCTCTGCCTTCACAGAATTATAGCATGTCCATAGTCCATAGTGTTAAACCATAAAATGACAGCTAATCACTCTGCTTCAATAGATAAAATATAGTTAATATAAATAGTTAATAGAGAGCCAATTAAGTATAGCAAATAATAGCTTAGTTGGATTGAAAGATGCAGATTTGGTGATTAGCATAACCGACTGCTTGCATATTTTGTCTATCAATCCACAACGGTATTGTCTATATTGTCATTACCGCACAACAAATTTGGTTGCTTTACGCCGCGATATAGACAGTGTGTTGTAACCAGGCAAATCTAGCCCGTTATGGCAGCCATAACGGGATATAAGTAGAAATGGAGGGTATTGTTGGAATATAAATAGAGTTTCAGACTATAAATGAACTAAACAGAACGAAAATAGGACTGAACATTAAAGATACTCCTACGCAAAGCTTTGGAATTGTACTTAGCGACCGATTTTCAACAGAGTTAACACGTTTGCTGCCATCTTCCTTACAGTTATGGAATTCATCTTTCTTGGTATACGCGTATAGTTTGCTTGTTGAACATATATTTGTCGGATTGCTGAGACTTATTAGTATAATAGCAATCATGCTGGAACGGTGAAAAATATTGAAAGGTTCTCTATATTTGGGACAGTCAATGTCTTAGTGATATGATGTACTAAAAATAAAGCGTTGCAAAGTTTTAAAACATGAAGGAGCTTTTAATTAAACGATGTTGCACAATGTTTTGTATTTAATATTCCATTTTATGCATACTTTAAATCAAATTGTGGCCATCGACAGAGAACCATACTAACCATACATAAAACATGTCTAATTGACCCTAATTAAAAAATAAACTTACCTTCATTAATTTGTTTTTTTTTAGCCACTCAAAAATGCCATACTTTCAAAAACTTAAATAAATTGCAACACAGTGTATTTCATCATTGTTGCACACAACCCTAAAACGCCTTAATAGAATATCCCTTGAGAAATTCGAGTCCATATGTATGTGTTTTAGGTTTGTTGTTGTTAGGTTTTCGTTTTTTACTTAATTCTTAGAATTCTCTAAAGTCTCTGGTTGCAAATATTAAATTATTTTGTGCAAAATTAGTGGCATGTTTTTTGTATTTTTTTTAAATGTTACTATTTCTCAGTAATATTCTGTATTGTATGTTACCGCATGGCTTTACAACAAATTACAATACATACTAAAATACTACGACAACAACAACATTTAAACTTTTTCATTAAAAATACGTATATTCCCTTAACTCGGTTGAGTAAAAGTCAAATATTACTTAAAAATTATACAAAAAAAAGAAGAGGAAAATAGACAACATTAAGCCAAACCAACAAACTAAGCCAGAAACTGCAACACATCTACTTTATTTGCTTGTCTAAAACAATCTCTGGAGTGAGTCAACAAAAATCCTTTGGTAATTATTTCTACAGCCTTTAATTTTTTTCCTTTCTCTCTTTCTCGGTTTTTTTTTGCTACTTTTTCATCATTTTACTTTTGCACTCTCTACAGTGTTTTAGAATTTTTTTTCAAATGAAACTTTTTCATTTTGTTGCATTATTATTTTATTTACTTAGAAAACACACACACACAATGAGAACACACAATACAAACACTTGCAACACAGATATTTGTTGGCAAGGATAGGGTACTTTCACACTCATATAGACGTTAGTGCTACCAGTGGTATCACCAAGTATGTATTGTTTTAAATTTACTTTGTGTGTGTTGTGCTGTGTTGTATTGTGTTGTTGGAATAGTTTTTGTTACATTTTCTCTTAACTCAACATACCCTAGAGGTAAATGGTGGTAAAGGGTGTCTCAAAGGTTCAAACAAATCTATTGTTTGATTGTATTTAATACAATTTTTTCTAACTTTTATTTTTTAGCTAACTTTGTACACTTTAAACAGCATCGTTAAACTGGCTTAATAAGAAAACGAATAAAAAATTTGTTTAAAGTATTTACTAAGGGGAGAGCACATTAAATTTAAATTCATTTCTTTCGCTTGCCTTAAAGCCCCTGAAAATTCTTGACCTGGATTGAATATGACTTTAACAGGACAACGCTACAATCTGATTTAATTATTAGAGTTAATCAAAATAGGACATCTTGGATACGGTCGACATAGAAAAGCTTTGGTGGTCATTTGAACGACCTTAACGGTAGATCGAGCCTTAAAAAAACTTCATAATTCTCGCTTGTGTATCATTTATGATATATACTTGTAGTACATGGAATTGTCGCGATTATTGATATATTTTGTTAAAAATTCAAATATTTTAATTCATTTTAATTAAACTATTTGTTTACTATTATTACATTTTATTATCACTTTTATGAAATTTGCGCCAAAATTTTTGACATGATGTACATTGGCATGGTTTTTTACATAAAATTCAAGCAGTTTATGTCAGCTTTGTTTTATTTCTTTCTAAATGGTAATAATTTGACGTCTCGCACCCTGCTTTGTGGCGATTTATAAGTTTCCAATTGCTTAGATGGGACAGCTTATTGTCACTCGCATCAGTAACACTCTCAATTGAGGACTGGCTGAAACCTGATGGTATATACCATTCTTGTGATATGTATCAAATTTCAATTAAAATCGCTGGAGGTAATTATCATTTTACACAATAAAACTAAAAAGTTTTTGAATTCTGTTGCTAAAAAACTTTAATTTGAGATGAATATATACCAAAAAGGAACATAAAAACATAAGCATCGTTATTTAAATATGTTTTCTTTAATTTTCTTACCTTTTAGGCGAACAAAAAATTAAATTTTTAAAAATCTTAAAAAAAGGATATATGGGCTGCTCTGGAAGTATGATAGCCAATCCCAAACTATTTATACAGTATTATATCCTACATAAAACTACAAGTTGTGTGATAAAAGTTTTATGAAAATGGTAAAAATTTTCTAACAAAAAATTAAGATAAATGTATATTTTTTTTTGTTTAGAAAAAATCCTTTACATTCGAATTTCAAAAAAAAACTTTAAGCATGATTATTAAAGGCTGCAAGATTTTCAGCTCATTTTTCGAAAAGGCGTATGTGGTGTAAATATATCATTATCAAAGCGAATGATTCTGTTATCTCATACGTACGTAATTGACCGAAATATTATCATCTGTAACGAAACATGAGACAAACATTATTCTAATGTTTGTCTGTCACGTGAGACAAATATGCGAAGAGCAGTAAGAAACTACTAGATTTTTTCATCCTAAACTACTAAAGGCAGTTTGTTCTGTTCCAAGTAGTACCATCTTTGGCGATAAACATCCTTTTGTCGTATTTGTTGCTGCCAATACTTCCTTCAGTTCATAAGACGAGCTTCTATTTTCTTCTTCTTCAAAGTCTTTAGCAGCAGGACTATTACATATATAATTAATATATAATCGGTCATTACAACCTTTCGTTATACTAAATTGGAAATGTCTGACCTGAGGTTTGAATTTAGGTCTGACGTCTAATGAGGTAACACGCAACATATTAGATTACGACTAATTCAATCAATATCAAGAACATATCAAGAATAAATAATTCAAATCTTTCACTTTCGTCGTTCAATTCGTTAACTTTCAATTCTTCTCAAAAACCATAAATATTGCATTATTTACGATAAAGCTTCACAAAATCTTTTTAAAACTTCAAAGATTACATACACAACACCGAAGAATCCCTAGGAAAGTCCTATGCATCAAAAATGATACATAAGCCAGCATTATGAAGTTTTTGAATTTTGTAACCCCTGTTTGAAAATTTCTTTTTTTATTTGGCTTAAAATAATGGCGATAACATAATTAATAAATTATAAAAAAATCAGGCATCGTACTTTTTCTGAATTAAACTTATATCGTCTCAAAAATTGAAATGTATAATTTTTGATACAAAGCTACGGTTAAACACAACTCATAATGGCGTCCATCGCCCTTTTAAACGGATAAAGAGTCACATACTTAATTTTTTTAAATTTATAAAAATAAAGCGCTTAATAAACGAGCCTATACGATGTAAAACTTGTTAGGCACGTACTTGTTTACTTATATTAATTTTATTGAAATACCTTTTCGGAAGAAAAGTGGTTCTTTGTTGGGACCTTCACACTTCATTTTAGTCCATCTGGTATGGCTACATAGAAAGTTAACTACAGACGTTAATTCCAGCGGCTTTTGTAATCTGATTTACTTACTTTACTCGTCATTACAATCCCTAAGTAAGCATTACGTGCTAACTTTTCACATCACCTATGTTGTGTGTATTAATTTCATCCACAAGTGGTATAACCAAGAGTTTAACGTTTGCTCTGTCCGACAGAGGAAACTTTTAATTGAAATTTTGTTTCATTTCATGAAATTTGCCAGAAGACTACTGAACAGAGATCATAGAGGAAATATTTCTTCACATCTCTATTTTTCCGAAATGTCAGAGCTTAGATTTGAACCCAAGAGCTACAATACATACTAGTCCACGGAGACCCAAGTCAAAATTCTATGTAATTATTACCCGCATGAAACTCTTTTGCATTAAATTATTTTCTATCGTGTATTGCAACATTTGGATGAAATCACATGTCGTTTATATTCATATTGTTGCGTTTTTACCTTTTAAAAATGTTTAAAATATGAGCTCGAAGATTGCAAATAAAATAAAAATGAATTTGTCTTTAGTTTTAATTGAAATTCTTTATTATTCGCACAATTCCGTGTGCCACTGTTCACAACTTGATGTAAACAACAACAATTACTTTTCTTTCTTATTCCTCTGTTTATACCATTTGCATAAACAATAACAATTACTGGACAATTATTCTACAGATCTTTGTAACGGATATCTTCACCACGATTACTCTCTTCAAACGCACTGCGTCTTCACATAAGACTTACTGCATTTCACTGACTCTGTTGTCTGCTTTGCCTTGCCTTTTATATGGCAAAGTAAACAGTAAATGAATGTTTTTAAAGGCGAACTTTTCTGACTTCACCTTCTCGAAAACTCTTTAAATGTAAACATTGTTGTTTACATTTATTGAGTGTTGTTGGTGTATTTTTATGTTTACTGTTTTACCGTTTTTTATGCTGTTGTTTGTTGTTATATTAAGCAGTACGATAATTTGTAAACGGTTTTATTTACTGCATTGTTTTGTTTCTGTAACTTTTGTTTTTAATTTTAATGTTAGGCAATGAAAAAGCAAAACACCACCACCTAGATTTTTATTTTCGTAACAATACTAACATGTCACGAATTTCTTCTAATACTTCTAAGAAGGTATTATGAAAACATATCGTGTTGTTTTTGTATAGGATGTAAGTCGCCGTAGTGTAGTGGGTAGTGTGTTAGCTTATGAGACAACAGGGCTCCAATCAAACTCCAGGTCATGCATCTCCAGCAAAACGAATATGAAAAAATATTTCCAGATTTCTGGCAAAAACTCTGAGAGTAAATAAGAAATTGCCATGAATAATTTTTCCAAAAAAAATCTGTCGCTTGGAGTCGACTTTAAACTGTAGGTCCCACCATTCCTGTATACAATTAGCACACACAACATATGTGGTGTGAGAAACTTGGTCGTTATCCTTACTAAAGCGTTGTAATGACCAATGCATGTACTATGTAACTGTAAATAGTTTAAGGAAAAATTGTGAATAAATAAGTTTTCATGCATTTTTCATTAAAGATGTTTAAATTATTAACATATTATAATCATATTGTATATTAATCAAGTTTTATTACGATCTTGACTTTGTTTGTTTAATTTACTTATACAATACAATACGCACACATATACCCATAATTCCATAAAACCATTTGCAAATAAAAATTCTCAATCATTATTCAAATCAAATTTATACACAGAAAAAGAGGAGAGAAAAAAAATAAACGTCAATAAATCAATTGAATGCTCAATATCTACGATTGAAATTTATATAGATTTCAATATAAAATCTTAAATTATGTTTTATTTTCATAACAAAAGAAAAAAAAATTATTTTTTCATATTCCAATCAATAAAAAAAATTGTAATTTTTCCAAATTTTTTTCTAAGAATTTCATATGTCAACCACACTTAAATAACCTGAGGTATCATACACGTGTGCCCCACAACAAACAACGAGTGTAAATGAGTGTAAATTTTCCGGTATGCATATAAAGGATGATGATGAATCATTGTCAAAAATTATTCATAATCATTCACAGCCAAACAAACGTATTCAAATATGAAAACAGAAAAAAGAAAAAACAAATAAGGAAGCAAATACAAATGAGAATAAACAAAAAGGGAAATATTTTTTTTTTAGGGGGAGAAAATAGAAAATTCCGGAAGAGAAAAAATTCTACGCATATGAGGTGTAGTAAAATAGAAAAGAAATTATATTTTCAATATAATGGATTAAGCAATCCCTTTACCTTATTGTGCCCTGCGCACTACTCCTACGATCGCTCTCGAGATGACCTTATACCTTCTGCCACTTGACATATACTGCAGGGGTGTGGCGGCTAGGGTTAGTAGGCGTCTTTGGGCGACTGGACAATGGCATGCATCGAGCATTGATCATACAAGGATACTTGAAGAAACTGCTATTGTCGGAAGCATTGACTATATGACACCGTGATATGACTTCTCAATGAATTTTAGGACATCCATTCCGAAAATTGAGGACTGGAGGAAAGGTGCGGTGCACCTCGCAGGGTATACCACAAATCTACACCCATGGCTCCATATTGGAAGGAGCCGTTGGAATTGGTATCTACTCGAAATCAATTGGAATATCCAAGTCTATAAGGCTACCAGATAACTGCAGCGTCTTTCAGGCGGAAGTGTCAGCAATTCAGGCTGCGTGAAAATTATTGTGGACAAAAATATTCACAGGCAAAAAATCACCATACTTTCCGATAACCAAGCGGCCATCAAAGCATTGGATTCTAGTGTAATAAACTCCAAGACGGTGTACGACTATCTCAGATCTCTCAATGAGATGATGTTTGTATCACATGGGTACCGGGACGTAAAGATATTCCCGGCAGCTGCAGAGCATATGATTTGGTCAGAAGGGGCACAACCATCGACCTCTCTGATGAATTCTCTACATTGGGGATCCCTTTGGATACCTGCAGGCTTATAATTGACAATGCAATCGTGGACCTTGTTAGCAGTAGATAGGCAGCTTCCGATAAGGGCAGAACGGCGCAAAAAATCTGGCCAAGGCTGGATGGGAGGCGCACGGCGACTCTGTTTAAACTCCAAGGAAGCAGGCTCAGCGCTGTTATCTGGGTTATTACGGGGCATTGTATTATAGGAGGCAAGGCGGATTGGTCTTGGACACCTCGCGAATGATTTCTGCAGAAGCTGTGGGAATGAGGAGGAGGATATAACTATTCACCTACTGTGTACATGCCCGGCACTTGGTCAGAGGAGAAAGAGACACCTGGGTGCCTGCTACATGGAGAACCTAGATGAACTGTCATGCATGGATATTGGCAGTCCGAGTTGCTTCATCGGAAGCTCCGAGTGGTTCCTGGAATAGGGAAGAATGTGAAATTGTGCATCACAATGGGCCCTGTGTGCGGCCTAAGTGTGTCCGCTCATAACTCCATCGAGTGGACAGCCACTTCTACCTACCTACCTACCATACTTTATTGTAAAACAGGGTGTAATCAAAAGCTTCCTTTTGAAAATTTCAAAAACTTTTGATTTTTTGAACCCGTTTTAGAAATCATTGAATGACATCGGATAACTTATGCATAGCAATGCATATTTGATTTGAATATAAGCCTTCAATTTCATGCAAACATAATGGTTTTCTTTTCACTACACCCAAATGAAATAAATTTAAACTGAAGAAGAAAAAAATCACTGACTAAACACACGCACCTTTTTTTATTACAATTGCTGGAATGAACGAACCGTTGTAGAGTAAATAGAACACGATTTTTGACTTGACTATGCACACAATCATACATACATTTGTTTATATATATATATATACATATATAATTATACGCAAACACATGTACAACTTATAAGTGTTAGCATGAAGGTACATAAGTATGTATACACTCTAATTTTAATACATACTCGTCGTCGTATTGCGGCAAACAAGGTGCTGAAAATACCAAATATCCGGTGATTTATAGAAGTAATCTTTTGTTTGAATGTTTTCCATAATATTTGTTCTTGTTGTTGTTTTTCATTTTGTTTTTCGAGGGCAAACAAAACGAACGAAAGATTTATGAGTATAATTTATTTAAATGAGAAATCTTGACGTTCAAAGCAATAACAAACAAAAAAAAATGATTTCCCATAATTTTAGCAAAAAAAATTACTGCGAAATTATGGGAGTGCGTTTTTAAAGTTATATAACATGGCACGCTGGCATTGAAGAATTATTTATTAAAGTCAGCACAATGGCTGTTAAATTAAAGTTTTTAACTTTTTTGTTATGCTTAAAGCAGTTTTAGTTTTTGTTTTTTTTTAATTAAACGTCTTCACAAATGTAACCAAGTCACGTACGAAAATGCATTCGGTTAAATACTATTTTTGTTTCATTTTTCATGGTGTTTTTTGGCATTTTTTTAATGCTTGTTTTGGCAGACGGGAGAAAACAAGAGAAAATTCAATGAGAGCAACATGAATTATTTTGTAAGTTTAATATACGAGGGATGAATGTAAGTTGCAGGGATAAATTGAAAACATATGTACCATAATTGATCATTTTAACGCTTCAGTCAGGATTACAAACTAGTTTCTCACATTACTTATGTACAGTGTGTTAATTTTATATATGAGTGCCGCGACCTACAGCTTAAAGTCGACTGCGAACGACAAATTTTTTGAAAAACTTTTAATTGTAATTTTTATTTTACTCACAGAGTTTTTGCCAGAAGACTGGAGGTGATTTTTTTTGTTTATTCCAGATGCTTAAGCTAGTATTTAAACCATGAGCTCGCGACTTCTCGTTATGTTGCGCCTCTATAAAGCTCAATATAATTACGGCTCTCTTGGTCAGACATCAAAAAGAAAATATAAAAAACATATTACTTCGGCGATTGCCTCTCAGCAGATTTCTGGCAAAAACTGTGAGAGTAAATAAAATTGCCATGAAGAGGTTCTCAAAAATCTGTCTCTCGGAGTCAGCTTCAAACTACAGGTCTCGCCACTCATGTGTAGAAATTAACGCACACAACATAAGTGGTGTGAGAAGCTAGGTCGTAATCCTGGCTGAAGGATTGTAATGACCAATTATGTATGTACCAGAGGCCAGCAATGAGTATTCAAAACGATGATTAGATTCGAATCATTCTTCTAATTTCTGATACTTATACGCATTCATACTTATTTTAATGTCATACTCATACTACTCATACTCAAAGTTTGAAATACTTATGGTACTCATACATAACAATACGCATGATGTTATTGATTTCGACTCTCCATGACTCATCGTATACGCGAATCACAAAATAAGTACTACAATACCCACTAGAAGGTTGTGTGTTTGCTTTGCTTACTGTCTTTGTTCTTTTCTTTCTTCATTTTTTGTAAGTGCAACAACAACTAAGATTGTAAATTTCGAATCATTCCAATCATTTATGAGTATTATCAGTATTTTTCTAAATTTATAAATCTGAATGAGTAGGCGTATGAATCAAACATATTTCGAATGTTATGAGTTTGATGTCAACGTTGTACTCATACTCGTTGCTACTTGCACTTATAAATCAATGTTGTACTGAGTACGAATGAATCAGAGTAGTTGGATTTCAATACTGTTGAGTCACTCATACTCAAAATTTCATGAATACTTATGAGTAGCGAAAAAGCTTTTCATTGCTGATCTCTGGTATGTACATACGTCTCTTGGTTTAGGTCCAGTATCTCTCTGTACTACCCACCGTACTATCTTTAGGTGAATAAATAAATTACATTCCAGGTTTCAAATTACACTTTTGAACTACAAGCACATAAAAAAGTATTAAAAAATTAATATTTTTTTATATTTTAAAAACTTAACAGTAATTTCCACAAAATTTGCAATAAATTTAAAATATTTCAATTGAATTTTTTTTCCAAATTTTACTAAAGCTAATAACGAATGGCCATTTCAAATATTTATTAGTGATTTTGAATAAAATATAATACAAAAACAAAAACAAACAAAAAAAAACGGTCAAGTGCTTAACAAATCAATTTTAATATTGCAAGCGATAAAAACAAAAAAATTAAAAAAAATTAAATAAAATGTGGGAGTTATTAAGTCATGAAAAAAATAAATGTTAAGCTTATTTTGAGCTTAAAAACTTATGCAAATTGTTTACGAATTTTAAATCTAAATGTTAAAAAATATAGTATATCATATGTATGTATTTATGTATGCATACAGAAACAGTGACAGCATAAAATAAATGCTGGTGTTTTATATTTTCTTTTTCTGCTCCTCACCCCTTTCATTTATTTACAAGAAGCAAAAAAAAATACCAGGTTTTAAAATGAAAATAAAAAACAAAATATATAACCGAAAAAAATTTCACACAGTAAAACTATCCACTTGACATTTGACACCTATACTTACTTATACATAAAAACTCAGAATAAATACACACACACAAACACGCACAAATCGTATAAATATATGAGTGCAGAATGGAAAAAAAAGTTAAATGAATTGTACGAGAATAAAAGGTGCTTCAACATTTGTATGCAAATAAACAAAAATATTCAGTTTTTTTTCCTCCTTTTTTCCGGCATATAATTGTTGCGTGTACTTTGCATATCGAATCCTATCGCTGTGCAAGGTTTAACATCAATTAATAGAATATTTTTTTGGTAGAAGCAAGTATTAACTTCTAGGTTTTTTTATATGAAAATAAATACAACAAAGCATAAGAGAATGAAATAAATTTAAAAACAACCGCAGAAAGATTATTTTTTCTGAAACAGTTCCAAAAACTTGAGGTAGAGAACGTGCGAGAAAATCATGCAGATATTCATAAAAAGGGGAAACAGCAATAGTTCCTGAAATTCCAACATTATTGCCTACTGATAGCGTCTATTGTATCAGAGGTCTGTTGGTAGGAATCGCAGAAATGTTAATTTCAACATGAACAGCAAGTCACTAAATTTATGCGACAAAAGATATATGTATGTGGTCCATATGAAGAGGGCCTTCAAATATCAAACCATCAGTTGAAGTCTAGAGACATTAAGTTCTGCTACAATGCCAAAAAAGGGAAATAATTTTGCGACAAAAAATATGTTTCCTGCAGCAACTCAAAAGTCAAAAATTCGTATTCTAAACACAAGCCACCAGGCAAATTATTGCGAAACCTGAAACTCACGGTGGCTGAGTAATACTTTATGTATGGTGGGGATAGAGGGAATTCATTTATTATGCCGGGCTTACAAGGTAATTTTACACCAACAACGACAAAAAAATCTCAAACTCCTTTTGCAACAAAAAGCATTTCCTATGGCCAAGTTATCGAGGGTATCAAAGGTTATTCAATGTCCTCCAATACATACATACATAATTGGTCATTACAATCCTTCAGTCAGGATCACGACCTAGTTCATCACAGCACTTATGTTGTGTGTGTTGATATTATACATGAGTGAGGGGATCTACAGTTTTAATTCGACTCCAAACGACAGATTTTTGAGAAACTTAGGTTAGGTTAGGTTAGAGGACGTGTACTTGTTAATTAAGACAAGTACAGTACTCGGAGGTCCAATTGACCCATTCTACAACGTCCTAGTTTCTCACACCACTTATGTTGTGTGTGTTAATTTTATACATGCGTGGTGGGACCTATAGTTTAAAGTCGACTCCGAACGACAGATTTTTTTTTTTGAGAAACTTTTTCGTGGCAATTTTTATTTCATCTTAAGAGTATTTGCCAGCAATCTGCAGAGTGGCAATTGTCTACGGAATATTTTTTTCATATTTCGTGGCCTCACGTCTAATAACACAACATACTACCTGCTTGACTACGGCAACGTCAAACCTTCAATATCCGAAACAAAATTAATCACCATTCCTCGATTACTTTTCGTTCATTAATACAATAGTTTTGTTGAAACCGATATTGTAGACGAGAGAGAGACGGTTTGTTGTGGGCTTAATATGCTCTCACCTATCTGCTTTATTATGCAGAGTAACATAATTACTGCACAGAATAGAAAATTATATTCTCTCTCGCTTTTAAGCTTTTAATTTGACTCTGAAATTTTTGTAGCACGAGAGAAAAATGTTTGCCACAGTGGTCGTTTTGATATATTGAATAAATTCTTAGAAAAATTATATACGATGGCACTTTAGAATCAATTCACAGTTGTGTTGCCCTAATATATTTACCATTTTATTGCAGTTATAAATGTTGCAACTTATCTACACATACATATCTACACATACTAATGTCATATTATTATTTACATGATGGGTCCTTGTGACCCAAATCTATAAAAATAAATACACATGCTCTTCAACTACTCTACGCCATGCTTTTACATTTTAAAACAGCCAAATATGAGTACAAAAACAAAAAAACAAAATAAAAAATGACAGTAAAAGACACAAAACAAAATCAAAAAATAAAAATGCAGCTACGGTAAGTAAAAGTATGTATGTGTCTCTGATGTTTTAAAACAATGCAACAATGGTGGTATCAAATATTTATGCAGAGTAACACACACACAGCCATCATCATCATCCATACTCACGTACTAGTATTATATTGTATTTAAACAAAATCATATGAAACATTTAAAACAAGAAAAAAGTGGAAGTTTTCGCAACGAAATTTATATTAAAAGTGAAAAAAAGACAAAAACAACATACGTTAGTGTTTTTTAAAAAAGAAATAAAAAACCAAAAAGAAGTAAAAAAGTAATTGCATGCTAGAATAGCTTTTTTGGTCACTATCAAGCCTCAGGTGTAGTGACAAAATTTATGCCAAAAACATATAAAAACGGTGGAATGTATAAAAAACAAACACACAAAAAACAAACAAAAAACAGCAGAAAGAATAATCACTACTAACAAAGAAAATTAACAGGGTAAAAGCCCATAAACACACACGTAAAGTGTAAAGGGTTGGGTCAGTAATATTTTATGAAAAACAATAAGAAATTATTTGCAAATATTTCAAAACTTTAAAAAATTAAAGTCTTTGACATAAGAAATAACCAGTAAGCCACTGGAGTTAGTAAAGAAAGTGCGACCGTATGAACGTATGATTAATATTTTTCTGCAATGAATGCGGAAATATTACGTATACGCACCGTGTAACATGTTACCATCTTATATATAAAAAATGAATGTGTGTTTATTTGTTTGTGGGTTTGTTTGAAGTCTATAAACGACTAAACGGCTGGACCGATTTTTTTGAAATTTTAACAGTACCTTCCTGTATGTCTGGAAGGAACTATAGGCTATTTTTTATTTTAACATTTCAAGTGCGCGAGTTGCCACGCTCACATACCCAATTAGAATTTAATGTCGCATATCTCATAAACTGCAACAGCTAGAGTCCTCAAATTTTGTATGGACGACATTGACGTATATATGAACATATAATATGGGCGGATTGGCTATAGTGGGTGTGTCACCTCCCATAGTCTACATATAAAAAAATTAATGTTTGTTTGTACATACCTTATAGAATCGTAAACTGTGCATTTGATCATGTTATGATCTTTAGCAAAGTTATTGCGCATATGCCGACTAAGGTTTCTAAGTTGGTATGACCAATTTCCGACAGGTGGCGCCACATAAAATTACTCAAAATGAATTAAATCGTAAACTGTGCATTCTTTAAAAAAGTTGTTGCGTATGAGCCGACCGACGGAGGTTGGTGCAATTAATTTCCGATAGATGGCGTCACTGAAAATTATTCAAAATGAATGACAAGCAATTGGTTGACCTACACCTCAAGCACAGAAGAAAAGAGCATTACGAGCCACAGAATCAGACGAGCATTGAGACTGGAAAATCTTCGAGTATATGCCGCTGAGATGAGTTCGCTTGAACCACTTGAACATTTAGAAGTGAGATTAGAAACTGATAGAATGTGTACTAATCAGGCCCGTTCATCTGAATCATCAGGACAAAGGGAAACAAAATCAATAAAATGATTCAAAATTAATTGAACATTTGTGTAATGTCTTTCCCTCAAATTTATTTTAGTTGGTGGCGCAGCAACACGCCCGGGTACTGCTAGTGAATTTATAAATTTAAGTGTTTGTTTTGCACATAAATAATCATCGCAGAATGAGCTATATTTGCTGACATCTTAAATGTTGGTTTAGTACTGATTACAAATACAAGATGGCGCAAATATTGTCATCCGACGGTTTGATTGTATTTCAAGTGCCAAAAAAAATTTTATTATAAAAAAAAATAGTATGTCGTGCGACGGCCCGCTATAATTAATTCATAACTCTGGTCAGAACTTCCGGCAATAGGTTCCCGTATTCTGTTTAGGGGGTTCAAGAGACTTGTCGACATACGAGACTGAGTCGGCCTCCATATGAACTCCTATGATTTCAAGAATTTCTATAAAACGAGTATTCAGACGATACAGACGCTCAGTCACGAAGATTTCTGTTGTATTTCACGCAGTATATGCTACTGCTGCATTCTGTATTACGATCTGGATTAAAAACTTTTCCGGCAAAACGTTCCTGCCTTCTGTTTAAGAAGTTCAAGAGACTTGTTTACATACGTGATTTCAAAAATTTCTCCGAAACGATGTTTCACACAACCCAGACGCTTAACCACAAAGATTTCTGTTGTATTTTGCGTAGTATACGCTTTTGTTGCATTATATTTGAATCTCTACTGCTAGATAACGCCACATAGTTGCTGTAAAGACTTTTTGAGTGTGTTACGCTAATTTTCAGTGCCCCAGAAGCAATAGCTCTGCTTATGTACATATCCTCGGAGGTAGAAATGGGCCTTGTCGTTCATGAAGATTTTCGACGAAAAATTGTCCGTTTTTTTTGTCATTGAGATTAGAGATGGCTCGAATGTATGTTACTTATGCTTAGAGGTCGGCAACGTTTTCTGTTTTCTCCAAATTTTTTTTTTTTTTTTGTTAAAACTGCCTAAATGGTATGCCAACGGGTTCCTCTTTGATATCTTCAGTCTTAAACTTATTTTTGAAGTTGAACGTCTAATTGTTGTTCATGAATATTTTCGACGAAAAATTTTCCTCCTTTTAACCATGACAGTGGGCCCGTTTAGAGAAACTTTTTAAGGCAATTTTTATTCTCCTCGTTTTTGCCAGAAAATTTCAGCGAGGAAGTTGCCAGAAAAAAAATTTGTTTCTTATTTCGTTTTGTACGAGATGTCTGAGGCAAGATTTGAACCTGCAGATCTTATCTAATATGCCAACACGCTACTTGCACTTGCACTTTCCTTAAAAGTTGTACATGATCATCTCAAATATTTGGTTTTTGTGAATCTATAGGAAACCTACTCCCTTAGAATTCTTCAAGCATATAAAAAGCACACTGTTAACGTTACATAAGTACACACGTTTATATGGTCATATGGGTATGTGTGTCGGTAATTTAGGAGATTTTTTTTGTGCCAGTAAAGCTACACAAGTATTTAACTGCCACAAGGATGTTGTGCACCATATTTGCAGCTTTACAGAGAAACAACACCATCAAGACACACATAAAATGTCCTGCATAGAAAATATTATGTCGAGTGCCAAATGCGTTTACGTATGTTTCTGTTTCGGTTTTCTTCTTCTTCTTCTTTTTTATCTGCTTTAAAGGGTTACAGCCTTAACCTAAAACTTAACTTAGGCTCAACAATACGAAAATGTTACATACAAAATGAAAAAAGGGGCAAATCTAAAAGGCCTCTTTTATAACGTGGCTTCTGCTTCATTCTAAGGCTCTAAACGAAAGAGTTTTTGTTTTGTTTTGTTTCGTCACAAGCATTCGTAAAATGTGTCCACACAAGAATTTCTGTTTCATTGTATTTTTTATTTTTTTTTTCTTTGCATTTAACCTGTATTGTATTGCCTGGCATTGCTATTGCCAAAGAAAAAAACAAAACTGTCGTCCGTTGTAATGTTTATATCAGTTAGCAGATGTGCCAAGTCACATGTTGTTCCACTTTATGTTGCGTGTTAGTTATTGTTGAATACCTTTGACTGGTTCTGTAGCTCCTATATTACTTGCCACTGATGCCACTGGTGCTGTTTGTCTGTTTTTCATGCTTTTTTATATAAATTTCATCATTTTGTATTCATTTGGAGAGAAAAATTACTAGAAATTTAAAGTTTATTTTGGATTTTAAGTAAAGCTGAACTGAGGCTAGACCACCAGATATGAGGAATTTTATTTTGATTTCTTTGCGTTTAAAATCGAGTACAAGAAGTAACAGTAAGAGAAGATTTATGTCGAGGGTAACTGATTCTTGTTCATCCTCTTGTAACTAATTAATACCCAAGAGGACTGTGGAACTTTATTGCGTAAAAAACTCTTTTTAGACTTTGGAGCATTATTACCAACGCAATCGATACTTAATTCGAGAAATTTTTTTCCATAACAAGTGAACAAAAGTAATTATTCACAGGCCTTTATCGGTATTAAAATAACAGAAAAGGTCTGTGATTCAAACCTGCCTGGATAATGATGGTTCTTTGTACTACATTATATGGAATTATAGAGGTTGGACCACAAATGAGATTATGAGGAGGACGTGATTCTGGTTTCTGTGTTTTCATAGATGTATTGTATGTATACCACTATCATGCTAATAATCTTCAATTTTGTTGGTCATGACCGGGGAACACCAAAACTCTTGTTACTGAACATACTGAACAATGTGCAGAGGCAATACTGTGTTGCTATTACTAGATTCATGTGTTCTAACCATAAGCCTGTAGTCAGTGCTAGAACTAACACCGCAGGATGTCTTTGTCAAAAGCAACTCTGCGAAAAAGGCTTTAAGTCTCAGAAAATTAAATAAATTGAGGAAATCTCATATTTATCGTACAACATCCGACATAATAAGTGAGATCGGCGTTTAATAATGGCTGGCACGTAAAAACGGATACAGTCTCGTGTATTTATTTCTAAAAAACTTGACTTATTGTTCACTCACAGATTGACTGTATTTCCGTCGCCATTAAGAATTAAATCTCGTGACTGCAGTTATTGGTATGGGCAACTAAGCCACAGTTCTTACGGCAATGCTTTGGTTCTCAAAGGTGTCACATTGAAAATTTCTGTCACAATAGGAAGCAGCCACAAGCTCACCAAGTGAACTCGACAATTGTCAACAGTGTAGGCCTTTGAGCCGCCGTAGTCTAGTAGGTAGAGTGTGTGCTTATTGGACGTAAGGCCACCGTTTGAACCCCATGTGAGACATCAAAATGAAATACAAAAAAGTAATCCTTCGGTGTTTTCCTCCCAGCAAATTCCTGGCAGAAACTCTGAGAGAAAATAAAATTGCCATGAAAATGTTTCTCTTAAAATCTGGCTTTCGAAATTGACTTTAAACTGTAGGTCCCGCCACTCATGTATAAAATTAAAAAACAAACCATAAAGCGGTGTGAGAAACTAGGTCGTAATTTTGACGGAAGGGTTGTTATGTATGCATATGGCAAGCAAAGTTAATTCACTTCTAAGTAAGTACTCTTCAAGAAAGGTATTGCTCTGCTTCTCAAAGGTACCACATTGAAAATGTATATCAGGGGCGGAATCAGCCAAAAGACCACCAAGTCAACTCGAAAATCTTCAACAGTGTAGACATGTTATCAGTCCTTAGAAAAAGTTGTTTAATGGTTCATTGAAGGTATCGTTTCATATTGTTACGAAAATGAACAAAATCTAGATACTGATGTTTTGCTTTTACATCGTTTAACATTAAAATTATAAACAAAAGCTACAAAAACAAAGCAATGAACTTGTTTACAAATTATCGCAAAAAAAGAAAAGGCTAAGCCACGAACATTCGCTGTCAAGAACATTCATCAGGCTGTTTACTCTGCCATATAAAAGACAGGGCAAAGCAGGCGAGTCAGCTAGTAAAAGTTCAGTCAGTCTTGTGTGAAGACGCGGTGTGTTTAAAGAGAGTAATCGTGGTCTGAAGATCTGCGTTACAAAGGTCAGTCGAACAATTGTCTAGTAATTGTTATTGTTTATGCAAAGAGTATAAACAGAGGAATAACAAAGAAAAGTAATTGTTGTTGTTTACATCAAGTTGTGAACAGTGGCACACAGAATTGTGCGAATAATAAAGAATTTCAATTAAAACTAAAACACAAATTTATTTTTATTTTATTTGCAATCCACGAGCTCATATTTTAAAAGTTTTTAAAAGGTAAAAACGTAACAATATAAGAGCAATAATTGAGTTAAGTTCCGTAATATAGAAACATTTTGATAACCAAAAACGATCTGCACCCGCAGGTGAAAAAAGGGTTCTGTAAGAATTAGTTATACTTATACATGCATCACAAATATTGGAGCTATAAACCAATCACAGTTATGAAGGAGAGCCGATCTATAATCTCACCCAACATTCATTGGGGCCTAGTTATGAAAAATGCTAGACATTTCGCTACGGGAACAATATCTCGCACAAAACGTCTACAATGCCCAGATAAAAACAAAGTTGAAGAACACATTGCATTCCCCAAACGAAAATATAATCCCTGATGACTAAAATCTCAAAGACAGATATTGAATTGCTGGTGACAAGAACTTAAATGCAGAAGATTTATTCATTAACATATGTACACACGTAATTGGTCATCACAACCCTTCAGTAAGGATTACAACCTAGCTTCACACATCACTTATGTTATGTGTGTACATTTTATACATGAGTGGCGTTACCTACAGTTTAAAGTCGACTCCGAACGACAGATTTTTGAGAAACTCTTCATGGCAATTTTATTTACTCTCAGAGTTTTTGTTAGAAATCTGCTGACTTTGGTCAGCATGATGTAAAAAGAACGATGGGTGAAAGAGACCAATGGAAGAGTCCCCGAGCATTGCGGTTGCTAAGACTATGATACAGCTGGTCAAGGTATCTGAGACTTACATAAAATTTTCTAGTTCGTTTACAAAAACAAACTTCTAAAAGCTCCAACAGTCTCTGATTAGGTTAGATTAGGTTAGAGGACGTGTACTTGGTAGTTAACACAAGTACAGTATCCGGAGGTCGAATTGACCCATTGTACAACGTCCTAGTTTCTCCCCCCACTTATGTTGTGTGTGTTAATTTTATACATGAGTGGTGGGACCTACAGTTTAAAGTCAACTGCGAACGGCAGATTTTTGAGAAACTTTTTCATGGCAATTTTATTTACTCTCAGAGTTTTTGTTGCCAGAAATGTGCTGAGAGAAAGTCGCCGAAGAAATACTTCTTGCATTTTGTCCTGATGCCTAGGCTGGGGCGCGAACATTAGCTTTACGTCTAATGAGCCAACACACTACCTACTAGACTACGGCGACTTCAACAGCCTCTGATAATAATTAATTTTTTTTTTTTTGTTTTCTCAATCCATAATTTATTAAATTTTATAACAGAAAACCATTTGCATCTTATTTAAAATGCAATGAAATTCAGTCAATTCGGTAGCAATTCATTCATTCAGTCATTCATTCATTTCTTTATAAAAAATTCAAATCAAATTTGTTTCAATAGTTCTCTATGCAAAGTAGTTTAAATTTTTTTCTTTTCATATCTTTTTTTGTACAACTGAAGCAATTTGATTTTTACCCCAAAAACCAAACCACGTGGCAATTGTTGTATGAAATCACTTTTAATTTTATCACAACCAACAAAACTTTTTTTTCAGTTAACTTGGCCATTTGTCTTACACTTCCTGAATGGAAGTTTTCGTTCGTAACACTGCACATGCATATCGAATATCCTTGAATTAATTTTAAGTCATTCAAAATAATTGAAGTGTATTTTTCTTGGTACTCTTCAGTTTAATTGTATGCAGCAGCATAATTATCATCGACAATCACTCATTCACTCACTCGCTCTCTCACTCACTTAATTTATCATCATTGTTACCAATTGCCTTGGCTTTATTGGAACTGTTGTGCACTGCATTAAGAAGAATTGAAGAAGAACATTTTTGAGATTTTGCAATGATTTGATTAAAATTAAATCATTTACCCTACGTCCAGTGATGGAAAAGTAATACTGAAATCAAATGAAGAAGACTGCATAGCAGTCTGTTAATACTTGCATTTGATTTCGTATTTTCCTTAAATCAATTAAAAACTTTTGTTATCAAAACTAGTTGGAAATTGTTTAGCCCCCCCCTTATTGTTTTAGATTCTCAAGCAAACAAATCAATTGTGGTTTTTAAATGTTTTTGTGTTCAATGATTTTCTTGCAGAAGTAAAACGTAACTCTTAAGAATTCAAAGCTTTTCAAACTTTAAAAGTTTGGAAATTAAATGTTGCTCAAGTGATGCTTTTTATGATAAAATTGTCAATTAAAACGAAAAAAATTTTTTTTTGTAGTATAACAAGGTCAATAGTTTCTTACAAAAATCGATTTAAATTTTGAAATCAGTTTGAAGATGGCAGTATAATGAAATCGAACAAAATGCACCAAAAATTTGGTCGAACCCTGACAACCAATGGAATGATCCCTGCCGGAATCAAGCTAACAAATGTAGCACAATAAATAACCGTGAATAAAACAAATAAATGCGCGTGCCAAAGAAAATATTGTTGCTGCAGCATAAAATATTGAAGAAGACTTCCAAATATAGAATCGCCTTCGTTCACAACTTATTGAATGTGGATCTTCGACTACGTAAGTAGCTTCACTTAATACGTAATTATCCTGGCTTAAAGTATAAGGTTATCCATTTCGTGGTTTCAAAAGTAAACGTAAATAAAACACATATAAAATATTTTTTTCATGATATTTCTTTTTTATTGTAAAGTTTGAACGTTGACATTATGTGTGAAACATTACATCATTTAAATGACCTCCACGCGAAGTGTTGCAAGCATTGATTCTTTTGAGGTAATTTTCGACAACATTTTGACACATATTGGCCGGTATCTCAGCCATAACTTGACGAATGTTGGTTTTTAAGTGCTCAAGAGTTTAAGGTTTATCTGCATAAACACGGTCTTTCGCGTAGCCCCACAAAAAAGTCTAATGACTTGGTGGCCAGTTGATATCGCCACGACGAGAAATTACGCAGCCAGGAAATGTCTCTTGCAATAAAGCCATATTCGCTCGAGTTGTGTGGCATGTGGCACCGTCTTGTTGAAACCACATATTCTCCAAGTCGTATTCTTCAATAGCAGGCAAAAAAGTCGGTTATCACATGACCATAACGCTCCGAATTGACGGTGACAGTCGTCCCATCGTCGTTTTCGAAGAAGTAAGGTCCAGTAACACCTTCGGACCAAAGAGCGCACCAAACAGTGACTTTTTCTGGATTTAATCCAGTACCCCAAATACGACAATTTTGTTTATTAACTTACCCACCGAGTATGAAATGTGCTTCATCGCTGAAGAAAATTTTGATCGAAAAATTAGCGCGGTGCTGTTGTTCAAGCACCCATTCCACGTATCTACGACGTTGTGAATGTTCAGCTGGCTTCAGTTGTTGTGTGAGCTGGACTTTATATGGATGTAGGTGTAGATCTAAATGCAAAATACGCCATAATGTGCCATAAGACAGTCCTAATTCCTGAGAACGACGAGGAATCGACACATTCGGGTCTTCGGCAACACTTTCACTTACAATAGCAATATTTTCAGCGGAACGAGCGAAACGATGACGCACAGGCCTTTCAATATTTGTAACCACTCCAGTCTCTTCAAATTTCTTCACAATTTTGCCAATTGCTTGCGTAGTTGGACGATTATGTAAACCATAATCTCCTCTTAAAGCACGATACGTGGCTGTGGCAGAATAGTAGGTTCTGATAATTTTTATGCGTTGTGTGATAGTTAAGCGATTCATTTTCGTCAATGTCAGACTTTCAACTGAAAAGAAAAAAATTGGTTTCACAACTTAGTTTGACAGATTTCGAATTCCAGTCCCATACTTTTGAAACCACGAAATGGATTGCCCTTTACAAATTAGGACGTGTAAATTAACGGACCCCATTGAAGTCGCCGTAGTCCAGTAAGTAGTGTAATGGCTTATTAGACGTAAGACCACGGATCAATTTCCACATCGGACATCTACAGCAAACCGAAATGTGAAGAAATATTTCTTAGGCGACTTCCTCTCATCTGATATCTTTCAAAAACTCTGAGAGTAAATAAAATTGCTGTCCTTGGGAATAGACTTTAAAATTGTAGATCCCGCCACTCATGTATTAAATTAACGCACACAACATAAGTGGTGTGAGAAACTAAGTCGTAATCCTGACTAAAGAGTTGTAATGACCATTTATGTATGAATGTATGTAAATTAACGGAACCTTCGTGAAAAACGATGTCAGTCCGAACATTGGTCAGTGTTCAGAATCACTGTGATACTACAATTAAAATTTAACTCGAATATCAAACAGTCTCTAAAGAAACCCATTTATGTTAAGAGCTCGCTAAGGGATATCAGAAAGCGGGGCATCAAAAAACCTGTGTTTCTTAATGGCAAAAGCAATTCACTGACACATCAAGTGAAAGACTAAACTGCCTTTTTCATTCTCGGACTCACAGCTTCTGTAGAAGGTCTTTGATGAAATACTGCCATTCGCAATGCCATGCCCACCAAGAGTATATTGGCACACGAGTATCGTTATTATGAGATGGATGATCATGTGCTGTTTTCCCCCATTTATCTCTCTTGGGAGTAAATGGCTTCCACAAGGCAATCACCATTTTATACGTTCGACTACTGTTGTTGCCGGTTGGTTATTATTCTGCCCTGTTGCCATTTCGTTAATCTATTACTGTTCCAGCTTAGTCTGAGGTAGCAGGTCCTGGAATAATCGCGCTGCCATCTATGGTTGCCTGTGGTTTGAGGATGGCCATGTGTTTTAATAATTGAAAATACATTCGTTGGGTCTCAAATTGCAAATTGGCTATTCGTGTAAATTAAGAAGTTTTCAGGGAAAATCCTGCAACTCAACAAGCATTGCAACGATCTCAAAATGTTTTGAAAACTTAACCAGCTGAACATTAGAGAAATTTGGTACTAAAATGACGGCGGAACTTAGAGTGGCTTTATTTTTAAAAAGAACTTGGGAAAATTTTTATTCTAGAAGTGACCTCCTGTTCATGCAATTTAAAACCTCTGGATTACTTTTTCGGAGGCTATTTGAAGTGATTGGTTTGTGCCGACTACCCAGCAACTCATAAGGTATTTGAACTTATTATTCAGGCCACCTTTGACTTCATAATTCTAGCTTATGTATCACTTTTGATACATACTTGTAGTACATGGAATTGTCACGATTATTGATAGATTTTGTTAAAAAATTTTAATATTTGAATTCATTTTAATAAAACTATTTACTATTATTACATTTTATTATCACTTTTATGAAATTTGCGCAAAAAATTTTTCTTGACATGGTTTTTTACATAAAAATCAAGCACATCATGTCAGCTTGATTTCATTTCTTTCTAAATGGTAGCAATTTGACATCTAGCACCCTTGCTTTGTGGCGATTTATCCGTGTCCAAATCCCATCAGTAACGCTCCCAATCCAGGGCTAGCTGAAATCTGATGGCGCAAACCATTGTTATATTTCGCTAGAAACATTTGTTGTCAACGTCATGTGATGTAAAAAAGTTTCCCGTTGCAATAAAACATCGTTTATGTCAATAACAATGCTTTCTCATTGATTCCTCTCTGGTTCCCCGGATACGGGTTTCCCCAAATACTGCTGTAAGTAGTTGCTACGCACGTAGCATGCATTTGAATCTAAAACTGCCTATTCGACTTCGGTGGACCACGAACTACATCGACAAAATTAAATAAATTCGAGTTGAAAAGGTAATAAAACAAAACAAAAGGAAAAAACAAAAATCAATACCAAGCAATACTCCGTAAATCTCTTTATGAAGCTTGATTTATACAAATATCCTTAAATTAATTTCCCTAACAATCACTGTAAGTATTCTACCATTCAGTATCAAATTTCAATTAAAATCGCTGGGAGTAATTTCCATTTTCCACAATAAAACTAAAAAGTTTTTGAATTCTGTTGCTAAAAACTTTAATTTGAGATGAAAATGTACCAAAAAGGAACATAAAAACATAATCATCATTATTTGAATATATTTACTTTAATTTTCTTACCTTTTAGGCGAACAAAAAATTAAATTTTTAAAAATCTGAAAAAAAGGATATATGGGCTGCTCTGAAAGTATGATAGCTAATCCCAAACTATTTATAGAGTATTATTTCTTACATAAAACTACAAGTTGTGTGATAAAAGTTTTATGAAAATGGTTAAAATTTTCTAACAAAAAATTAAGATAAACTCATTCGAATTTCAAAAAAAGACTTTAAGCATGATTATTAAAGGTTGCAAGACTTTCAGCTCATTTTTCGAAAAGGCGTAATAGGTGTAAATATATCATTTTCAAAGCGAATGATTCTGTTATTATATACGTACGTAGTTGACCGAAATATTATCATCTGTAATAAAACTTGGGACGAAACACATTATTATAATTTTTGTCTGTCTCGTGAGATAAATATGAGAAGAGCAGTAAGAACCTACTAGACTTTTTCATCCCAAACTACTAAAGGCAGTTTGTCCTGTTCCGAGTAGTACCATCTTTGGCGATAAACATCCTGTTGTCATGTTTGTTGCTGCCAATACTTTCTTCAGTTCATAAGACGAACTTCTATTTTCTTCTTCTTAAAAGTCTTTAGCAGCAGGAATATTACATATATAATTAATATATAATCGGTCATTACAACCTTTCGTTATAAATTGGAAATGTCTGACCTGAGGTTTGAAGTTTGGTCTGACGTCTAATAAGGTAACACGCTACATACTAGACTACGACTACTTCAATCAATATCAAGAACATATCAAAAATAGAAAATTCAATCTTGTCACTTTCGTCGTTCAATTCGTTAACTTTCAATTCTCTCTCAAAAACCCTAAATATTGTATTATTTGTGATAAAACTTCACAAAATTTTTGATAATTTAAAAAAATTTCAAACACGATACCAAAAAATCTATAGAAAAGTCGTATGTATTAAAAATGATACATAAGCCAGAATTAAACTCCTGTTTGTAATTTTTTTTATTTGGTTTAAAATAATGGCGATAACAACACTAACGAATTCAAAAAATATCACACATCTAACTTTTTCTGAATTAAAGTTATATTGTCTCAAAAATGGATATGTATAATTTTTGATACAAAGCTCGATCTAGGGTTAAAAACTATTCCGAACGATAGATTTTTGAAAAACGTTTCTTGGCCATTTTATATACTCTCAGAGTTTTTGCCAGAAAAGAGAGTTTTGAGAGGAAATCGCCGAAGAAATATAATCTAATATTTTTGTTTTGATGTCTGGCCTGGTGCTTGAACCGAGGCCTTAAAATTAACTGCTTGCTGAGGTTTTTAAGTAATTGTTATCAGTGGTTTTTATTATTTTTCTTTTTTTTTAATGAGGAGTGAGTTACTACTTTTACGGTAAATTATGAGCATTAGCGAGTTATGCTGACTGAATTTTTGTTTTTAAAACCCAACCTGCTGAACATCACAGATATTTGGTACCAATATGACGGCGGGCTATTTGAAGTCATTGGTTTGTGCTGACTAACCAGCATCTCAGGAGATATTTGATGTTAATATTCAAGCCACCTTTGACCACGTTAAATCAGGTTTATTGGAAAGGTTAGGTTAGGTTAGAGGACGTGTACTTGGCTATTAAGACAAGTACAGTACCCGGAGGTCGAATTGACCCATTGTACAACGTCCTAGTTTCTCCACCACTTATGTTGTGTGTGTTAATTTTATACATGAGTGGTGGGACCTACAGTTTAAAGTCGACACCGGGTGACAGATTTTTGAGAAAATTTTTCATGGCAATTTTTATTTACTCTCAGAGTTTTTGCCAGAAATCTACTGAGAGGAAGTCGCAGAAAAAATACTTTTTGTATTTTGTCTTGATGTCTGGCCTAGGGCTCGAACCCTGGCTTTACTTCTAATAAGCCAACACACTACCTACTAGACCACGGCGACTTCAAAAAAAATTATTAAAAAAATTTGACAGATCGAATGGACCATATACCCTGAAATCAAAGCAGGCATAAGCAGTTGATTAGAAAATCTTCTAGCCGTTAATAAAAAAAATTTTCAAACGTTGTTTTCGGTTTTTTCCTATAATTTTATGTTCTCGATTTCTGAAAAAAACCATCCTATAAATTGAAATAAACTTATGATGAAAGCCACTTTAATCCACGAGTTGTTTAAAATCAATGCTAAAGTCCTAAAGTCCAGATCATCTTGTGATGTTCTGTGATTAAAATGAAATTATTTTCAAACTCTTCATTCTTAATATAATTAAAAAATACTTTCATTTACTTACAAATTAATATTTTCCCCATGTAACTTACAATCTGTGCAGATTAAATATTTGTATAACAAACAAAAATCATTTTTAAATTATGGTTACTCGCACACATACAGTGGGTTGTGGGAAAAAAGAAAAAAAAAGAAAAACAATTGAGAACGAAAACGAAATCCTTGAATAAAAACAATATTTCAGCTACAAATCATATTTAAATCTAAAATAGAAAAAAGAAAGAAAGAAAACTTTCTACTTTTGTACTTCTTGAATACTTTTTGAATGTGTGTGTGTGCTTTTTTTTGTATTTCTTCTGCATCATAAATTATTGCCACATTATTAAACACACATTATTTGCACACCGAAGTAGTAGAGAAGAAACATCATGTGCTCTTGCTACCCAAAATACATACGAGTATACTAGTACAACTGCTGCACTTGATATTTTTAACTGTTTATTATAATACTTTTGTATACAATCTCGGTTATAAATGTAGATGAAATAGAAACAAGAGAGAGCGGGAGAGAGAGAAAAGTAAAAGGAATATATTTTGGGTGTAGCGTGTGCGTCACTACGAGGTCGTTGCTTAAAGAACTTTCCACAAGGGTATGAGAACGAAAGCAAGAGCAAGTGCGAGTGCAAGTTCGAGTGCGAGAGCGATTACGAGTGCTGTTAAATTGTATTTGAAACAAACCACAAGAAGTTAAATAATATTTAAAATGTACTTAAATCCACAAAAACCTCAAACAACAGTACAATGCATTGGTAACACAACTAACTAGTTGCAACAAATAAATGCATACACACTTATTGTGTACAACAAACGAACGTACTTACAACATAACCTCATACCTCTACTGAAACACTCGATTACTTATTAAAAGCATTGGTATTTAAATTGTAAGTATAGAACAAGCATTTTAAGTAGTTGCAGCAACAGCAGCAGCATCTGGCTATGCTTTAACGTATAATACCAGTAACAGCCAAAGGAATGTGGTTATAAAACATACATGATTTGTAAACCTTAATAATTTCAAGTAATTTTTCTTTTGCTTTGCATTTTATAAACTCTACTCTACTTACTCCAGACGCTTCTCTACTATTTTTTACGTTAAAGAATCTTGGCAATTTGCGTTTTTTTGTTTTTGCTTCAATGCCACAAAGTAGACGTGTTTATATGCATGGAGTACAAAAATAAATTCGTATTCGAATTCGTTTAGAAAAATGTAGCAGACTCCTGCATTCAATTCAATAGTGATTTGGGGTTTTTTATTGCTTTGTGCTGCATTACACTTTATTTTCATTGAACATATTTTCGTGTTTATGCACACATTTCCTCTTTTTTCTCTTCATTTTCATTTTCATTCTCTTTCTCTAATTTGATATTTTCTTCTCGGAATACTCTTTACGAGAATGGTAGGTAAGCATCAACCATCCAACATTTTCTTACATTTGCCTCCTTAACAGCTTGAGTGTGGTTTAAATATGTGCGTGTGTATATCATGTATGTATGTATATTGCTACACAATATATTTTTGGTAGCATTTCATATCCGTTTCCTGTTATTTCCGTTTCATATCGTATACATTTACTTATTTCATCTCCATCTTTTTGCTTCTATAGTATATGTAGGTACAGATGAGTACCGACCGTAAGAAAAGTTGAATTTGATGTTCCTTAAACAGATGTTAATGTTTTATGATTTATATCGTAATGTACTTACAAGAACATTGTGTAACACCCCCTTTTGCCAATGCTTAAGGCAGACGAAACCAACATAAGGTACGTTAAGCGATACGATAAGAAATGAAAAAAAATTTGGTATAACGTTTAAATATCAAGGAGATCAGTGTATGGAAATTTACCTGTGATGTTTGGTATTTTATAAGACAATCAGACTCTTGACATAGTAGATAGGAGAAAGTAGTTCAACAGGCGCTAATCTTAGAAGAGAATTTTGAAGATTTTTTGTTGATAGCAGCACAAATGTTATAATCAAGGATTTGTGGACAAAAAGCGCTCAAGAGTACATTTAAAATTAAAAAGTAAACACAATGTTTTCTCTGACACAAGCTTTTATATTATTACTATCGCGAAGGGTGTAGTATATTATTACTACAGCGACTATACGATCTATTGTACTGCTCTCAATCTATATACGATATCCCTGTCTTTTCCAAGCCAATTACTTTGAAAAATTTCTGGATGCTGCTCGCTGTCAACAAGGATAATACATGTAAAGGGTCCGCCAAATAACTTTTTTTTGAAAATGCTTTAAAAAAACTACTGACTATTTTCTCAAATTTCTTTTTTTATTTGAAAGTAAAATCCTTCCGGTTGATAATTGATTGATGGAAAATAATTTCATTCAAATGGCTGCCTCGGTTGGCCATGCAGTAGCCTACACGATCGGTCCAATTTTTAAGCACATTATCGATTGTGTGCAGCTGTATTTCAACAATGGCTTCACGAATATTATCCTTTAAGCGTCAATTGTCTCTGGCTTGTCGGCGTAACACTTATCTTTGACGGCACCCCACAAATAATATTCCAACGGTGTCAAATCGCAGCTCCGAGGTGACCAAGCAACATCAGCTCTGTGGCTGATAATGCGATCTTCAAAAACAGGGCGCAAAACATCGAGTGTAGCTTCGGCTATGTGGCACGTAGCGTTGTCCTGTTGAAACCAAATGTAGCCAATATCCACCTCTTCAATTTCTGTGAACAAAAATTCGTTCAACATGGCGCGATAACGATCGCTATTGACTGTAACGGCCACTCCTTGCTCATTTTCGAAGAAAAATGGCCCAATTATGCCTCATGACCAAAATCCGCACCAAACATCCAAAATCGACATCTTCTGTCAGCCGAGGCAGACATTTGAATGAAATTTGGCGGACTCTTTATAATTTGGTCATTACAATCCTTCAGCCAGGAGTACGACTTAGCTTCTCATAACACTTATGTTGTGTGCGTTAATTTTATACATAAGTGGCGGCCGAATGACAGATTTTTCGAGAAACTTTTCATGGCAATTTCATTTTACTCTCAGAGTTTTTGCCTGAAATCTGTTGAGAGGCAGCCGCCAAAAAATATTTTTTTTACTTCGTATTGCTGGAGATGTCTGAACTGGCGTTTGAACCATGGCCTTACGTCTAATAAGCCAAAACACCACCTACTAGACTATGGTGACTATAACAAGGACAATTCCTTGTATATCCTCAGCTGTTTCCTTTTGGGGTGCGTTAATGCCTCACTCTAATTATTCATCCTCAACATAACAGATTTAAGTGTTAAGTTCGACTCCTTTTGCACTCTTAGTCTACAGTGCGTCCTGTCAATAAGGCGATCACAAACTTTAGGTTATTTCTGGTTAACCTGGTGCATCACTCCAATCTGCTCTTATGGTAATTTCTCGACAAAAGTTTTGATTGCTTGAAACCCATCTGATATGAGAACAGTTTGTCTTTATTTTCCCTTTCGTTCTGTATATCTTCCTAAACATCTGTCACTACTTCTCCTTGTAAACTCAAAAATTCCCGCATAAGTTGGATGGTGATCTTATTATCTACACCTAGCTGCCTGCTAATTGCCGCAAAGTCTTTCATGATCCAAAAACAAGCAGATGGTGATCTTATTGTCTCTATTTTGCTAATATGGTTTCCCCAAAGAGGCCCACATTATCTACTGTTTTACGTCTCATGAGCTGTGCAATCGGATGACAGCTTGACTACCAGATAGTATTGCTATGTCCCATCCTTTGTACCTTCTATCGTAGTTGAAAACATCTTTCGATTGCATACAATTCTGCTTGGGAGATACCTAGCAGTTTTCCATGGGCTCGGAATATTTTATTCTGTTGCCAAATATGCCTTACTCCTGTTCCAAGACCCATCCTTGACGCATTCGTATACCACAAAATGGCCTGTATTTTCAAAGAGCCTCAAAGAGACCCATTACGAAGCATTTACCAAAACTATAGAGTGGTCGCCGTAGTCTAGTAGATAGTGTGTTGTCTTATTGGGCGAAAGGCCAGAGTTTAAACCCCAGATCAGACATCACCAGCAAAACGAATATGAAAAGATATTTCTTCGCCGTCTGCCTCTCTACATATTTCTGGCAAAAAGTCTACGAGTAAATAAAATTGCCACGTAAAGTTTCTCACAAATCTATCGATCGGAATCGACATTAAAATGTAGATCCCTCCACTCATGTATGATATTAACACACACAACATAAGTGGTGTGCGAAACTAGGTCGTAATCTTGACAAAGGGGTTGTAATAACCAATTATGTGTGTATGTATGTACAGTTTACGAGTTCCATGTAGGTATAGTTCGATACATAAGATCACTAATCATGCTGCATTTAGATTTGTCTACCATTAATCCAACCGTAATGTCTGAAGCTTTGGTGTTCCTTAAAATGTGCACTTACAGGGTGGCTGATATATAATGCAACAAAGTAAAGTGCTATATTTTATTAATTTTTTTTTTAATTTCATTGTTCAAAAGCAAAAAATTTTGGAAATATCATCAAATTTTAGAACCAGTTTAGATTTGTTCGAATTGGCCACCTTTGGTACGAATTATGGCCTTCAAACGGCCAAAAAAGTCATCACAAGCTGCAGGAAAGTAGCTCTGCGGTATTTTGGCCCATTCCCGGCGAAGCGCCGTCTTGAGATGATCGACACTTTGGTATTTTTTAGTGAGAACCATACTCTCCAAAATGCCCTAGGCGCAAAGGTCCAACGGATTGAGATCCGGAGATTTTGGTGGCCATTGTGCGGTAGAAATGAAGCGAGGAACCTCCTTTTCCTCCTTCTCCATTCTTATTGACGCGTGCTGAGTGCGGTGGTGTTGACTCCTGTTGGAATGTCCATGGTCTGCGGCCGAAATGTTTGTCTGCCCAGGGCTTCAATACTGTCTTTAAGACATTTTCCCGATAATATTCGGCATTTATTTTAACCCCACGGTCGATGAATACGAGCGGGGAGCGACCATCGGCCGTTACGGCGGCCCACACTATTACCATTGGCGGCGCTTGAGTTCTGGTGGCCAATGGCAGGTGTAAATTTTCAGCTGACCTCTTTGGCAAGTAAACCCGATCATTTTGTTTGTGCACAAACTGCTCAATTTGCAATGGCTTCTCATCGGAGAAAACCAAATTCGGTAACTGGCCACTTTCCTGCAATCGAAGTAACACCTTGGCTCTTTCCAGTCTAACTTTTTTTGTCCATCGGTGAGCTTTTGCACTTTTTGGAACTTCAATGGCTTTAATCCAAGCTCATTTTTCAATATGTGTTGCATCCGTTTTCGCGATATTTTCAGCTCACGAGCAATTATTCTACCACTGCGGCGTGGATTTCGATCAAATCTGGCCTTCACTTTTCGGATCATTTCTGGTGTTGTTACCGTTTTTCGTCCACTTTTTGGACGCGATGCAAAACTGCCAGTATCACGGTAACGAGCAATGGCACGAGAAACATAAGATTTATTCACATTTAAATGCTGGAAAGCTCTAACGATAGCCACCTGTGGCTTTCCAGCCAAATATAAAGCAATCACACTATCACGCTTGAATTCCATCACGAATAACTTTTTTTCTGAATGCAATAGATCAAAATGCTTTTGTAAGCTTGTAAATAATAAAATGAACTATTACTGGAATAAATCTGTCAGCTGTCAGACGAGCGGTTTACAAATGATAACAACCTGAAGTTGATTGCAATATATATCAGCCACCCTGTAAATCCTACAAAACTGACAGTCTTGCTTTAGGATACGGTTGTATTGCCCTTGTTATATCAAGACAAGTTCATTACTGCTTCCTGCCTGACTGCATTTGAGCTATTTTCAAGTGGCATTTTCTATAACACCCCACAAGCCCATATTGCAAGTAACCCATAATAAATAATACCTACATATGTATGTATGTATTGTAAAGCATGCTCAGCTATTGTTTTATTATTGGACACAGTGACATTGTATTTAAGCTACCAAAAAGACATCTGATGGCTTATCACTTTTAATCTCCATAATTTCCCAAAAGTATTATGCGCCTCTCTAACATGCTCATTATTTTGCCAATGCAGTTTTACCATCTCTGCGTGTAATAATTTTCAAATTTTCGCAAAAGAAAAAAAAAAACAAAATGAAATACGAAAACAAAAATGAGAATGAGAATGTGAATGAGTAATACAAATGCCTGTTCCACATGCATTAGTTGAAATATACAATTTTCCATCCAACATTATTACTTGCAATTCTCATGCTGCACACAGAAACTTTGTGTTAAACGTCATAGCCAGTTAGTTGCACTCAATTGTAAGTATACAAATACACATACATGCATAGATAACTGTACACATGCATGGAAGAAGTTCATCAGAACAAAACCAAGCATTTCATTCACTCATCCATCTGCATTCACAACCACGTCATCATCATCATCGTCGTCATTATTTACAACAGAACATCAAATATTTCTTCAGCATTTGCCACAGCAGAACAAAACAAAACTGCTGCAATTGTTTTTTTTTTTTTTTTTTTATTGCAGTGGGATTTTTTTTCCGTCTCCCATTGCACACTGATACCAATGCCCTCGTATTGTTTTAGGGATTTTATTTACTTTTTTTTGGGCTGTCAAAAAATGTTTACTGCAATTTATTCATCCTCCACACCCACCTTCCTCCCTCTCTCTCATTCGCTTATTGAAGTAATTTTCATTTAATTTATTTTTGTTTTTGTTTTTCAGTGTTTTACCACAAATATGCAGACATTTTGTTGTTCCATCATTTGCTGTTTTTCCTTTTTCGTTTCACCAAAAACAACACTTTGTTTATATGATGACGAGCGTTGCATTTCCGTTCCCCATATTTTTTTCGACAGCTGTTCCTTTGTATTTGTATTTCAGTTGTTGTCATTTTGTATCATCTGCATTTGGTTCGGTTCGGTTTCTATTTTAAAAATACAAAATAATGACATTTTCTGTTTTGCCTTCTGGTGGTTATTCGATAATCGTTGAAATTTAATTCAAACATATTGTTATTGGAATTGGAATTTTAAATACGACGGATATTTATAAAACTTTATACATTCAAAGACATAAGACGGATATCCATTTCATAATATCCATAATTTCAAAGTATTTACGCTGATATTTATTGTAGGAATACATATGTTGTATGATGAACGTAATAACATTTATTTTTTATAAGAGAGCGCTTTCAAAACCTTGGTATATCCTACATATCCTGCTATGGAATACACTAATGCTGCAAACACTTAAAGAAAATGCCGAAAAAGGCTGGTATGACTGTTTAATGAAATACAGATGAGTCGATAATAAATATTGGGACAAGGAGCAGGTGTTCCTGATAGGTTAGGTTAGGTTAGAGGACGTGTACTTGTCAATTAAGATAAATACAGTACCCGGAGGTCGAATTGACCCATTGTACAACGTCCTAGTGTGTTAGTTTTATATATGAGTGGTGCGACCCACAAATTAAAGTCGACTCCGAAGGACAAATTTTTGAGAAACTTTTTCATGGAAATTTTATTTACTCTCAGAGTTTTTGCCAGAAATCTGCTGAGAGGAAGTCGCCGAAGAAATACTTTTTGTATTTTGTCTTGATGTCTGGCCTGGGGCTCGTACCCTGGCTTTTACGTCTAATAAGCCAACACACTACCTACTAGACTACGGTGACTTCAGTTGTTCTTGATTGTAAATGTAAATATTTCGTGCTCATGGATAAACTCCTGGGTATATTCCAAGCATAAGTCTATGCCAATGAAAGATCTGTTGAATTCCGCTTGTACAGAAAGTCCATAGGACGAAAGAAAGCAATACTAACGAGCACTAAAAGCTTAGAAGTCAAGTGTTCGTACGTCACGTTAACACGAAAATAATATGGGAGAATACGCAGAAGCTGTATCAGCTAGATTGGCAAAATCGGAATGGATCTCTGCTGGATCCCAGGCAATATGGAAATTCGCGGTAATGAGCGGGTAGATTAAGACCCGGGGTGCCAGAACTTTTCTGTGGATTGGTAACAGTTGTTTGAAAGGATAAGTTTGTAAGATAAACACAGGCAAAGACTCTTCTCAGATCAAATGGATTGCAGATAATCAAAAGTTTGTACAATGGGTCAATTCGACCTCCGGCTACTGTACATGTCTTAATTGACAAGTACACCTCCTCTAATCAAAAGTTTTGTTGAGAATTACAGTAAAAGAGATTTAAGTCATATATTTGACTATACACCAATAACCTGGCCTTTCTGTATAGCACTGTACACTTAAAGTACATGTGTTCGGAAAAGGGATCGTCTTAAACTATATAGATTTTGTGATGATGATAATGTAGCATCAAAACACGCTTCCCCAAAGGAAACGGCTGGAGCTGATTTTAAACATTCAGAATGAAACTCTTTCAAGTTATTCATAGTCTGGGCAGACGTGAACGTATGTATATCATAACTTAGTGATTGGCCAGAGTATGCGTTAAATAATCCGCAGAAACTTATTAAAAAATACTTACAATTTCGCTATTAAAGTCGCCGTAATCTAATAGGTAGTGTGTTGGATCAGAGCCCATAGTTCAATCCCTGGCTCAGGCCTCTTGTATAAAACGAAATATGAAAAAAGTTTCTGGCAAAGAGTCGGAGAGTAAATAAAATTGTCATGAAAAGCTTCTCAAATCTGTCGTTCGGATTCGACATTCATCACTAGGTTTCGACACTCACGAATGAAATTAGCACACTCAACACGGGTTGTGTAAAAAGCCAGGTCTTAAACCTAACTAAAAGGCTTGTAATGACCAATGAAGTAAGTAAGTAAAGTAAGTAAGTAAAGTTAGTATGTAAAGTAAGTGAGTAAAGTAAAGTAAGTAAAATAAGAAAGTAAAGTAAGTAAATAAAGTAAGTTAAGTAGGTAAGTAAGTAAAGTAAGTAAAGTAAGTAAAGTAAGTAAAGTAAGTAAAGTAAGTAAAGTAAGTAAAGTAAGTAAAGTAAGTAAAGTAAGTAAAGTAAGTAAAGTAAGTAAAGTAAGTAAAGTAAGTAAAGTAAGTAAAGTAAGTAAAGTAAGTAAAGTAAGTAAAGTAAGTAAAGTAAGTAAAGTAAGTAAAGTAAGTAAAGTAAGTAAAGTAAGTAAAGTAAGTAAAGTAAGTAAAGTAAGTAAAGTAAGTAAAGTAAGTAAAGTAAGTAAAGTAAGTAAAGTAAGTAAAGTAAGTAAAGTAAGTAAAGTAAGTAAAGTAAGTAAAGTAAGTAAAGTAAGTAAAGTAAGTAAAGTAAGTAAAGTAAGTAAAGTAAGTAAAGTAAGTAAAGTAAGTAAAGTAAGTAAAGTAAGTAAAGTAAGTAAAGTAAGTAAAGTAAGTAAAGTAAGTAAAGTAAGTAAAGTAAGTAAAGTAAGTAAAGTAAGTAAAGTAAGTAAAGTAAGTAAAGTAAGTAAAGTAAGTAAAGTAAGTAAAGTAAGTAAAGTAAGTAAAGTAAGTAAAGTAAGTAAAGTAAGTAAAGTAAGTAAAGTAAGTAAAGTAAGTAAAGTAAGTAAAGTAAGTAAAGTAAGTAAAGTAAGTAAAGTAAGTAAAGTAAGTAAAGTAAGTAAAGTAAGTAAAGTAAGTAAAGTAAGTAAAGTAAGTAAAGTAAGTAAAGTAAGTAAAGTAAGTAAAGTAAGTAAAGTAAGTAAAGTAAGTAAAGTAAGTAAAGTAAGTAAAGTAAGTAAAGTAAGTAAAGTAAGTAAAGTAAGTAAAGTAAGTAAAGTAAGTAAAGTAAGTAAAGTAAGTAAAGTAAGTAAAGTAAGTAAAGTAAGTAAAGTAAGTAAAGTAAGTAAAGTAAGTAAAGTAAGTAAAGTAAGTAAAGTAAGTAAAGTAAGTAAAGTAAGTAAAGTAAGTAAAGTAAGTAAAGTAAGTAAAGTAAGTAAAGTAAGTAAAGTAAGTAAAGTAAGTAAAGTAAGTAAAGTAAGTAAAGTAAGTAAAATAAATAAGTAAGTCAGTAAATAAAGTAAATAAAGTAAAATAAGTTAAGTAGGTAAGTAATGTAAGTAAGTAAAGTAAAGTAATTAAAGTAAAGTAAGTAAAGTAAGTAAAGTAAGTAAAATAAATAAGTAAAGTCTGTAAATAAAGTAAGTAAAGTAAGTAAGTAAAGTAAATAAGTAAAGTAAGTAAGTAAATAAAGTAAGACAGAAAAGTAAATAAATAAGTAAAGTAAGTAAGTAAAGTAAGTAAGTAAAGTAAGTAAGGAAAGTATGTAAGTAAGTAAAGTATGTAAGTATGTGAAATAAATAAGTAAATTATGTAAGTAAGTAAAATAAATAAGTACAGTAAGTAAGTAAAGTTAGTAAGTAAAGGAAGTAAGTAAAATACGTAAGTAAAGTATGTAAGTAAAATAAGTAAGTAAGTAAAGTAACTTCTTTGGTTTGTTGGTATTTTTTAGCCCTGTTTTCTTTTCAGATAAGACTGTTGATTTTACGCCATCATCGAAAATTTTAATGTTTGTCTTTCTCAGCAGTTATGCACTTAAAACAAGATCTAGCCATGCGTACATAGTCTGCTGTTGACACTTTCTTCAGTTCCACCGCTTCATATAATCAACATATACTTCCATGATAGCAAAAATTGTTTACATAGTTTATTGTTTGACTTTCGATCTATGTGTCTGTGCCTGTGTTTGAACATTTTACAAAAGTTGTCTAAAATTTTCCATCACCTCAGTTTTTAACACCTCAACTTTATATCATCGTAACACAATTTATACGATATAACGGTGTTTTTATTCCTTAAATGTTGTAAAAAATTTGTACATTTGTAAACAGTAAAACTTTAATTTACATGATGGCCCATATAAGCAGGTAATAAATGCATTTTCTTGTCATGATGCATATGTTTACATATAATTTTTTTTTTGTTTTGTTTGGTAAGTGAACATTATAATTAATAACAATAAAAACGGTTTATGGTCTTAATAAAATAAATTTTTTTTATTATAATATTAGCAAACAAACACTTGTAAATATTTTTCTTCCCTTTTAATGATACGAATACGATGCCAGAGAAGAAAAAAAAGAGAGTCTAAAAAACCAACGTTTTAAAGAATAAAAGTCATAAAAGCATAAAGCCAGTAATGGAATGGAATTTTTTTGCCTGAAGTTATTTGTTCATTAGGTTAATAATATAGTAAATATATGTATGGTATGTATGTATATACGGTTTTTTTATTTTTATAAACCAATTAACTTTTCTATTGTAGCAGGAAGTTTAACCTTAAGGATAGAAACCATGAACACAAAGCATACAAAATAATAAAAATAGAGAGAGAAAGAGAAAAATAATATGATTTAAAAAAATGTTCTTTTCTGCTTAAAGAGAACCATAATCTGTTGCTATTGTTAAAACACATTTCAAACCACTGAAGTAAATTCCGAAAAAAAATGGTAAATGAGGTTTACTTCGTAAACTAGTTTTTCTATTGACCACATTTCAACGTGAATAAAATATAATTTCTTGTTTAATTATTACAATTTGTTATCAAAGTTTATAGTCTTCATTGAAAGTGTGACTTAATTGGATACATTTTCCAAATAGCTTTATAAGACTATTGCAAAATAACTTATTAGATCTAACTGGCTAAGAACCTGGTCAGTTTAACATGCCAACTTAAACGAACCGATCTTAGATGGCATTACATTTTTTTTATCCAAGAGATTATATTATGGATGTATAACAAAAAACAGAGCGACTGTGGTGCTTTACACCTCTAAAAGGATCATAAGCCAGATTTAAAGTCATGTATCCGCCATCACATACAAAAGCTATTGGGCCACAGTACAGTTGACATTGTACAAATGCTAGAGACTGATTTTTTTAACCTGAGGAAGAGTAAATGTACCTAACCGCACCATAGGGGTAGTCGTCACTATCCCCAGTATGTGGAGCCCTCACCCACTAAATCTCCCCCTCCGCTTTTGGACTCCTTATGCCCACTCCGGAACTACTGTGGCATTACTTCGAAGTGGAGTCCGTCTGGCCATTTGGCCCCTTCATATCCATATCCGCGTCCGGATTGCGTAACGATCTCCGAGAAGGTGTTTAAACGTCCATTCCACTTCTCTCATCGAAGTCAATTTTCTTAGATTTTAGTAAGTCTTCAGCGTATCTGACTATACTATTCCAATTCTCCTCACTGTTCAGAATTACATCGCAGAAGTTATCGACAGTACAGATGGTGACTTTGGCCTCAAGATTCCTTCTTTCCAATCTCCATCTCTCACAATGAAAGAAAGTGTGCTCCGCATCATCAATCCACGCATTATCATAGGTACAATTTGGTCGTGTCAGCTTCCCCATTTTAAATAGGTACTTACAAAAGTAATCGTGTCCAGATAACAGTTGTGTCAGATAGTAGTTAACCTCACAAAATTCCCTCTCCATCCAGCGGGTAATATCTGGGAGAAGTTTTGCCGTCCATCTACCACTCGTCAGAGTGTTCCATTCCTCTTGCTATTGTTGTATGGTTCGCTTTCTGGCGTCGTCGACATTTACTGTTTCTCCATGCACGTTTTTAGCCTCCCACAATCTCTTCCGCTCACTTGCCTGAAGACTTATAGGTATTATACCACTGATTACCAGTATTGCTGCATTAGATACAGTCCTATACACCGATGCCACTCTAAATGCAGCGGTTTGTTGTACCGATGATAAGATTTTCCTTCTACAGCCGACCTTCAATGCCTCCGCCCAGATTTCGCTACCGTAAAGCAGAATAGTGTCCGTTATTGCTATCATTAATCTGAGTCTGCCTGTATAGGTCCACCAATATTGGCCATAAGCCCGCTAAGTAAGGATGTAGAGGCTGATAGACAAAGTACCCAAGCAGTCAGTTGGCCTTATCACCAGTGCAAGCTGTTCCCTTGCAACTAGGGCCTCATGTGTTATACTCAGTTGGTTTTCCGCTAACCTTCTATTGCTGCGGAGGGCTGACACTTGCGGCGTATACAAATACTGGGCAGAGTAGAGCTTGGTGTACATATAAAGGGTGCTGATATTACAAATTCTTATAGATAGCCTGCTCACTGTAATGCTTTTCATATTGAAAGCAACTTAATGACTGGCGAGTGGTGGGATTTTACTTCTAAAGCTCTCTTAATTTAATTAAACAGCCGCGCTGCTTTCGAGTACCTAATGAAAGTCGCCGTGACTTTCGTTCTTACTAACAAATGCCGAAGATTACTGAGGGAAATTTCAATTCATTCAAATGCAACTCCTATACGGGTTGGAAAACATCGGGATATCGTTAGAAATAAACAAGGCCGATGCGAAATTCACGACATGTTGCAGAAAATGATAAGCATGTCTATGTTGAATTGGGTACTGCCCTGTGGTTTTTAGACTGGGAATACTGATCTTTGTTAAAATATTTTTAGAAGTCGCCGTAGTCTAGTAGGTAGAGTATTGGCTTATTAGACGTAAAGCCAGGGTTCGAGCCCCAGGCCAGACATCAACAAAAAATACAAAAAGTATTTCTTCGGCGACTTCCTCTCAGCAGATTTCTGGCAAAAACTCTGAGAGTAAATAAAATTGCCAGAACGAAAATTGCTAGGACGTTGTGCAATGGGTCAATTCGACCTCCGGGTACTTTACTTTTCTTAACACGTCCTCTAACCTAACTTAAGCCTCAGATCATTCAAATGCAACTTCAATATTTTCTGGAAAACATAGCGGATATCGCTAAAAATAAACAGAACCGACGCGGACTTCACGACATGTTGCAGAGCATCACTAACGAGCATGCCTGTGTTGAATTGTGTATTGCCCTGTGCTTTTTAGGCTGGAGTGACTGATCTTTGTTAAAATATTTTTAAAGAAGAACTGATTGTCTTCTGTCATTAAATTGCATGAACATTCATCACACTTTTGTGGTTTTCATAGACCATTGTCTTATTTAAAAGCATGCTGATGGATTTGAATTACACTCAAATTAATTCTGCAGGATCTATAAGAGTGAAAATAGTAAAGAACCTCTTTTTATCCCATGTGTCAGTACCTTGCTCTAGCCACGAGGAGAAGGAGATTCTCTATTTCTACTTTTCTGCTATTTTGACTGAACTCTGCAAATTGTGCTTATTTTTCAGTTGTTTGAAACACCATAACCTCACCTTGTTAAAGAATAAATCTACAAGTGGGCAACTTCTAATAAAGCAGGCAACGAGATCAGAATTCAGTCAGTCTTGTATGAAGACACATTGCGTGTGAAGTGAATAATTGTGGTTTGAAGATCTCTGTTATAAAGGTCTATTGAACAATTGTTATTGAGTACGCATAAGAGTGTAGAGAAGAAAATCAAATTGTTGTTGCGTGAAAGGTGGCACACGGAATTGTGCGAACAATAAAGTATTTTAATTAAAACTAAACACAAATTTATTTTTACTGTATTTACAATCTACGAAGTCATATTTTTAAGGTATTTAAAAGGGTAAAAACGTAACAATTGCAACGTAACGATGCATTACCGCCTTTCGCAGAACACTCTCCATGACGAAGTTGCAGAGGTCGCATGATAAGGCGTCGCCTTTTCTGAAACCCACACGGTACCAAAATGTTCGGAGAGGTCCTTACCTAACTTGACGGAGCTGCAGGAATTGCTTAACTGCATAGCCTTCTGCATAGCCTTATCATCTTCGCAGGTATACAGAGCTAAGACATTGCGGCAAAAACACGATCCCTTATGGGGCTATCGAAGGCTGCCTTACAGTCGACAAAAAGATGGTGTGTGCCGACTTGTTTTTCGTGGGTCTTTTCCAGGATTTGGCGTAAAGTGAAGATCTGGTCGATGGTAGACTTGCCAGGTCTGAAGCCGCACTGATAATGTCCAATCAGTGTTTTGACGAGTGGCTTCAGTCGTTCACACAATACGCCTGTAAGAACTTTATATGCGAAAGGCAAAAGGCTTATACTCCTGTAGTTGGCGCATATAGTAGGGTCTCCCTTTTTGAGGGCAGGACAGAGGACACTGAGGTTCCAATCGTTGGGCATACTTTCATTTAGCCATATTTTGTAAATAAGCTGGTGCATGCGCGCTACTAACACATTACATCCGATCTTAAACAATTCAGCGGGGAGGGCATCAGGAACCGCCGCTTTGTTGTCTTTAAGACGCATAATCGTGACTTTGTCCTCTTCATGGCTAGGCGGCGGAATCTCCACGCTGTCATCGTCGATCGGGTTCGGAACATCATCTCTAAAGGCGGCATTGTTGTCGTCATCACCTTGTAGCAGAGTAGAGAAGTGTTTCCTCCACAACCTCAGCAGTTTTTCTATTGGCGAGCCTTATTTAACACCCGTCAGGCAACAGGCTCGTTTCTGCTCACATTGCAGTTCCATAGACTATGCCAACGCAAAACGACTAACAATACAAAGGTCGATTGAATACCCATCTCTCCTATATCTGGCAATTGCAGCACTGCAAAAGGCGCTAGTGAGAGAAAAGATTTCCAATCAGTTTGACAAAATCAAAGTACACGAATGCAAATTTATCACTTGTATTGAAAAAATTTCCCCAAGAGGGAAAAAGTATAAAACTCTTGAATTGACTGATGTTATCTACCTCCTGTCTCATAAACATAGGAATATGGATACAAAATATGGCAATTCACGAGAAAAGAAGGAGTGTCAATCAACGAATCGGTCACAAAAAAATTTTAGGTCAAATCAGACAATAACTGTTGGGCTGACAACTGGGTAAGATCTAGAAAATAAGGGTGGACCCAAAAGCTAAATATTTGGTAAATATGAATTACTATCATTTTTATTTAGCGTTACAAATTACTTGATTATTACTGCAAATTTGATTATTGCAATGAAATTATAACTTATCTTCACATTAAAAAAAAACGATGGTGAAATAACTTCCAACTTTCAAAATGCTTGACATCGCTGTTGCGTCGAATTTGGTTAAGATTTCGATTGCATTTTTATTTGTATGTATGTATATATATATATATATATTTATAGCGCTGACATTATCAACAAGCCAACTTTTTCTCAAGAGTTCAGCGAAATGATGTTGCTGATGACGTTAATGCTGAAATCTTGATGATAATACTTCAATTGACCTCATTTAGCATTCATGAAGAACGTACATTAACATTGCCATTAAGATGGAAATTCTAACAACAACAACAACAAAAAAGAATAAATTAAACATTGTAAGATAAGGGATATTGTACATATTTAGCTGCATGTCATACCTTTGATGTGTTCAATGTTAGCGAGAGTAAATGATGGTCTTCATTATGGAGACAAGCAAAAAAAAAGTTTAAAAAAAATTATTACTGAAGTACCAATTAGAAGAATTGTCAGCATAGAATACTTAAGAGCATGGCATAGACAATTTCTAAAATTGTAAAAATTTAATTTTTATTATGGAAAAATGATAGAAAAATGAATGCCTTAGTTATAGAGGGGACAGTAAGAATTAAAATTGTTTTGGAAACAAAATTTGTGATTTTTTCAAATTATAACCACAATTGTAAGACAAACCAGGGGAAAAACTGACTTATTAGCTTGAAGTAGGACAATTTGCATTTATTTAGGGTTGAAAGCACTATTCAAAGAATGAAAATTTATTCTTTAAAAGCAAATTGTTAAAAGGGATTTATATTTGTAAATAACAACGACTTTTTTTCGAAAATATTAGTCAGCTACAGAACTTAATCACAAGCTGAATAAAGTTACAATAAACAGGAACTACCTAAGACAAGAACGAAAATACATTTTTATATAATAATTTACAAATTATTATATATATATGCCAGCATATAAGCTACGTTTTATATTACAAACACTACAATTAAAATCAATAAAATCATAATATAAGTTAAAATCATTACATAATTTACGAAAAGGAAAATTACATCCATAATTCGTTCTATAAAAATCTAAAGAAACAGGACGATAGTGCCGTGAAAATCTTGCTGGAATACTGAAATTCAGGTTACAAAGCAAAAACTCAGAATCGATATCACCTTTAACCAGATTAAAAACAAAACAAACCCCTAAAACAGCCCTTCTACGTTCTAAAGTTGAAAGTTTTATCAAACCTAATCTAGCCTCATAAGTGGACGAAATTATGCCCCCGCGGGAGAAAACCATGCATTTACATTTCTTCAAGTTAAGATCCATTAAATTAATCCTGCACCAAGTTACAAACGAATCAATATTTCGCTGAAGAACAGCCTGACCATGATCATCATCAAAAGTATAAAATAATTTAACGTCGTCAGCATACATCAGAATATTACAATCGGAAATAGCACAAGGAAGATCATTAAGAAACAATAAGAACAGTAAAGGACCCAAATGGCTGCCCTGCTGAACACCAGAAGTAACATATACAGTCTTAGACTTTAACAACAATTGCTTTCTTATTTAGTTAAGTCACGGTACACACTTTAATGTCTTTGAATTTTAAGTTGAGTACTCTTAAAAATTATTAAAATGACGCCTTGCTTTTATACAAGCGAAGAGCTTCCGGGGCGTTATAAGTTAAGTAGCTGATTGACTTTCTGCATCAAAATCTGGAATTGGAATAGCGATTACGACCTACAGGCGAGTTGACTTATTATTTACCTTATTTCACATTTATGTAGCACGATCCGAAGTTCGCTTTCAGTCGTGTCTGATATGGAGATCAAATGCCAGCCATTGGCTATTTAAAGACCCCAAATTTCTGTATTGTCCTTTCTAAAGGGTCCGCCAAATAACTTTTTTTTTGAAAATGCTTAAAAAAAACGACTGAAGATTTACTCAAATTTCTTTTTTTATTTAAAGGTGCAATCCTTCCGGTTAATAATGGAAAATAATTTCATTTAAATGGCTGCCTCGGCTGAGCATGCAGTAGCCTACACGATCGGTCCAATTTGTAAGCACATTATCGATTGTGTGCAGCTGTATTTCACTAATTGCTTAACGAATATTGTCCTTTAAAGCGTCAATTGTATCTGGCTTGTCGGCGTAACACTTATCTTTGACGGCACCCCACAAATAATAGTCCAACGGAAACCAAATGTTGCCAATATCCTCCTCTTCAATTTTTTTGAACAAAAATTCGTTCAACATGGCCCGATAACGATCCCAACTCCTTGCTCATTTTCGAAGAAAAATGGCCTAATTATACCTCTGCATCCAAAATCTGCACCAAACAGTGACTCGTTTTGGGTGCGTCGGCTTTTCAATGTATGCGTGCAGGTTTTCAGTGCCCAAAATGAGACAATTTTGCTTGTTTATATACCCGCCAAGATCAAAATGAGCTTCATCTGAAAAGATGCTTTTTTTTCGCCAAAATCGGCATCTTTGTAAGTCGATGGCAGGCCCACTTAGATAGCATAGTAGTTAGATAGTATAGCAGTACCCAGAACTTGTTAGGGAACCTTTACACCCTAGAGAAACTCTGAGTTTCTTATCGGATCCCTTTCCTGTTCAAGATCTTATAACTGCATTTTGACCCAGGTTGGAATATGCACAGGTAAAATAACTCTTCAGCGATTTGAGTAATCGAACGCGACATACGTAGACTATCTGCCTGTTCGACAGCCATCTAGGTGCTTAGGTGCAATATGGTTGACTTAAAATGATTATTGGACTGGCAATTTGGATCTCTACAACCAAGAACGCACTGTAGTCTAGTATGTAGTGTGTTGGCTTATGAGATGCAAGCTGATGCTTCATATCTCAACTCAGGCATCTCGAACAAAGTGAAAAAAAAGCAGGCCATGAAAAGTTTCTCAAAAATCTGTCGTTTGAAGTCAACTTTAAAGTGGAGGTACTGCCGCACGTGTATAAAAGAAACTAGGTCCTAATCATTTCCTTAACCACTCGGACACCTAACCTCAAAGTCGATATACTTTAATAGGTAGCGTGTTGGCTTATTAGACGTAAACCCCGGAGTGATATCCCAGTTCAGGCATCAAAACGAAATATGAAAAAAATATTTCTTCGGCGATTTCCTCTCAGCAGATTTATGGCAAAAACTCTGAGAGTAAATAAACCTGCCATGAAAAAGTTTCTCAAAAATCTGTCGTTCGGAGAGGACGCCACTCACGTATAAAATTAACATGCAGAACATGAGTGGTGTGTGAAGCTTGACCATAATCTCGACTGAAGAATTGTAATGGCAAATTATATACATATGTATGTATGTATGGAGGTCGCAATCATGCCGTTGTAATAACCAAGATGTGGTTAAGGTTTAAGGAAAAACAGAAAAACTTTTGTTCTGAATGGAAATTTCATAATCGGCCAGTAAGAGGTTTCAATTGAACAGAAATCTGTGCTATTATTATGCATTCTTGCTGTTGTATTTCAATTGAAAAAGCTCTTTTTTAACAAAACCTAAAAGCATTATTTAACTGACATTTGACCTGAAATCTTTTTTTTTTTTTTGTATTAAAATATTGTGTTTCCGATTTTATCCTCCCACCATTTCGTATGTTAAGGCTCTCACAGAGAGAATATTTCACTTTAAAAATGTACCAATGAACCTGCAAAAAATCTGTAAAAAAAACGAGAAAAATTATGATTTTTATAAAAACAAGAACAAGAAAAAAATATTAAATTCATGCCTTTACTTCATTTCGTTACAGTCAGGAGCACATGTGTTTGTTTTTGCCAGTGCGAGTATTTATTTTTATGCTGAACGTAAATACACATTCGCTTACATTCATTCAGGCATTCATGGTATTTTAGATTTTTCCCGTTTTTATATATTTTTTTTACGATTTTTTTGTATTATTCTGAAATATCCTTTAGCTATTCTGTTTTTAGTTTTATTTCGTTTTGTTTAAAGCATTTTCATAAAAAATACAACACAAACACACATGATTTTATTTGGAATCATACAGACAGGCAGGCATGTATTTTTTCTACATATAGACGAAAGAGAATGTATATGTGTTTCCTATATTTGTACTCCTATGTCTATATATGTACATATATTGTTACTTAATGTATGTATGTAGATGATATTCCCTTATACCTGTGAATATTCATGATTGTATTGTACGAATTTTATTTTATATTTTCTGTTGTGTTGTGTTTTGTTTTGTTTTGAAGCAATTGTTTGCATAGCACATTTTTTGTTTTTTTTGCAAATTTATAAAAATAAGAATAAAAAAAATGGAATTACAAACTTCTTTGAATTTAAAAAATATACATTAAATGTAGAAACATCGGCGAATTACATAAAAATGCAAGATATTTGAAAAATTTTAAGCGACATATTATGAAGCATGGAAGCGATGTAAATATTTTCGAAATACTGGCCATGGATTACGTGCAAAAAAAAATTTCCCATTCCTGTTTTGATGTGATGTGCATTAGACAAAGCATTCTTAAGCGATTAGAAAAAATAATAAAAAAAGAAATTTTTTTTAAAATCTGACCATCGAATGTTATGATGGAATATTTTGATTTCACATTTTCAATTTCCACTTTCAACGATTCCATTCTGTAGGCATAGCTGCCAGATAAATGAGGCACCAATCGTTAAATATTTGAGAAAAAAGTCAATGTATATACATATCTGAGTTCAAAAATTAAGAAAATTAAAAAAAATTGTTAGAAATTAAAGTTAGCGTCCCTCATCTTCATTTGTTATTTTTTTTTCAAAAATTTAGAAATTTTATATTATTTTCAGGAAAAAATTGTTTAAGGTTTAAAAAATCTATCCCAGTGTTGTTTATTGACACATAAGGGCAGCAATAATATTGCATCATCTTAATCTATGGGTGGCGTAAATATTAAGGAGTCAGAAGCTCTTGGCATTCTAAGCATGAAAATTCAGTGTAAGGTTGGCTGCAGCCGACACGTTTTTCAGTTCATTCAGTTCTTCCTTAAGATTTTATTTATACTACTTACTAGGTCGGTGCCTCAACGTCTATTTTGAGGTTTCTCGGCCGTGTACAGGAGAGGCCATAGTAGTTCATTAATGACGGTAGTGTATCCAACTCCATTGAATCATTGGTGCATCGTTGCAATGTGGTTTGTGTTTCTCTGTTCTATCACTACTACAAAAGGATTTTGCTCGAACGAAATAAGGGGACTTGTTCCCGAAAATCATATATTCCTACGTAACGCTCGTCTTCCTCGGCCAGGACATCCGTATATGGTCGATTGACCAGTGGATCGCACACTGCATTACAGAAAAAGTACGTTTTTTAAATCGGAATATTCGTATGTAGAACTATAATTCCTGCAGTCTTTCCTGTTACTTATGGTATAAAAATATACAAGCCTAGTGTCCATAAACGCTTCCTGTAACATATTTTCATAGTTGCAAACACAATGCCATCCATTCCCTGAGTATTGGTAGTACGAACAAAAATAACGGCGCTTATCTTTGTTCTTCCGATGGTAATATTAGGAGCTATACTCGAATTTTTAAAATTGTCTGCAACGACACGTGATAAAGGTTATTTAGAAGCTGTAATTTTTTGGCGTTTAAGGGATTAAAAAGGAATAAAATACAGAAAAATCATCACAGGTGTTCGAAAGTAACTTAAAAATATAATACTTAAAGTGGCTTAAAGTGGTTTTTAATGTACTAAAGTTAGGAATATGATGTAAATTTTAAATTTTTAAAAATCGTCAAAATAAGGGCATAAATAGTCAAATCGCCAATATGATATTTTTGGAGCTCAAAATTGTCAAAATGACGATAAATCGTCAAATCTGGCAGCTATGTCTGTAGGATATAAATCCCAGTAATCTCCTTATAATAGAATGAGCAAAACTGACGGTATTACATTAGTATCATACTTACTTACTTAATTGGCCATTAACAACCCAATTAACGAAATTCGGCTAGCCTTAACACATCCACCCAGGCACCTTTGCTTATTGCACGCCTTCGCCAGTTGGTCACAGAAATCGATGGCAGGTCAGCCTAGATTTGGTCCTTTGAACACAAACAACGTTATCCTCTTCGCCGACTTCCTCAAATCCCCCCACAAAATCCCCGTTTCGCCGGAGCATCATCCTCCATTCGAACGACATGGCTGAGCCAGCGCAGCCGCTGGATGTTAATATGTTACACAATATCCATGTCGTTGAGGAGCTCTTACAGTTCATTGTTGGGTCGAATGTGGAAAGCACTCTAACTCGCACTGGAACGAAGATCTTACGTAGGACTTTTCTCTCAAATACTGTCAAGGCTGCTGCATTAGAGATTAATAATATCCATGCTTCTGCATCATAAAGAAGCACGGAGAGGATAAGCTTCTTGTAGAGTATTAGTTTTGTAGTACGAGAGTAGTCTCTGCTACTCAATAGCACCTGCGCGCAAGAGTGCTTCTACGCTTGATCTCCAGACTGATATCATTTTTGGCGGTGACGGCGGAACCAAGATAAACAAATTTCAATATCAAAGTAGTCAGCCGTAATCTGGCATCCAATACGCCACATGTCCTTACTTGTAGACAACATATACTTCGTTTTGCCTTCATTTACTGCCAGACCCATTTTAATAGACTCCCATTCAATAACACTGAAAATAGCAATACCATCTCGCTTGGTACGCCCTATGATATCAATGTCGTAGAGTATGCAGGCAAGTGGGCGTTTTTTGGAAAGAAGATGGAGCCTATTGTTCTGGTTTTCATAGGATATCGTTTTTTTTAGTGGTGGGTTCCAAACCCTACTCAGAATCCAAAGTCCAGGGAATTGGACTTCGCTGTACGCATTAGTTAACATCCAGTTGGTGTTAGTATGCCATCCAGGAGGGACCAAATGGAGGCTGCTTGCCTGCATCTTCTAATGCAATGAATTAGTTGTGTGTCAATAAGGCGTGAGATCGGTTTCAATAATGTTCCTTTTCTCTCAATTACTCATAATAGCGGCAAAAAATAACAAACGTTTTCCCTTCAAAATGTCTTTTGATACGTCTATTATCTAATGGGTTAGGGGATATGACGTAATATCTACAGTCCTTGAGAACAAAACCGATAAACATAGGTAGGTAGGTAGAAGTGGCTGCCCCCTCGATGGAGTCATAAGCGGATACACTTAGGCCGCACACAGGGCCCATTGTGATACCACAGTTTCACATTCTCCCCTATTCCAGGAACCACTCAGAGTTTCCTATGAAGAGACTCAGACTGCCAATATCCATGCATGACAGTTCATCTAGGTCCTCCATGTAGTAGGCACCCAGGTGCCTCTTTCTCCTCTGACCAAGTGCCGCGCATGTGCACAGTAGGTGAAGAATAGTTTCATCCTCCTCCTCATCTCCACAGCTTCTGCAGAAATCATTCTCGAGGTGTCCAATACCAATACACCTCGCATATATTGTTCTTATAATACAATGCCCCGTAATAACCCCAATAACAGCGCTGAGTCTACTTCTTTGGAGCTTAAGCAGAGTCGCCGTGCGCCTCCTATCCAGCCTTGGCCAGGTTTTTTGAGCCGTTCTGCCCTTATCCGAAGCTGCCCACCTACTGTTGACAAGGTCCACGATTGCATTGTCAATTATAAGGCTGCAGGTATCCAAAGGGATCTCCAATGTAGAGAATTCATATGTATAATGTGATACAAACATCATTTCGGCTCGCCATCTCATTGAGACATCTGCGACAGTCGTACACCGTCTTGGAGTTTATTACACTAGAATCCAATGCCCTGATGGCCGCTTAGCTATTGGAAAGTGTGGTGATTTTTCGCCTGTGAACATTTTTGTCCACAATAATTTTCACCGCAGCCTCAATTGCAGACACTTTCGCCTGAAAGACGCTGCAGTGATCTGGTAGCCTCATAGACTTGGATATTCCGATTGATTTCGAATAGATACCAATTCCAACGGCTCCTTCCAATTGGGAGCCAACGATGTAGATTTGTGCGGTATCCCCCCCGAAGCGCGCCAAACCTTTCTTAACTTAAATCATGCGAAAATGAACATAAATTTTCATTATTTTGAATTTTAAAAATTAAAGAGCTTTAAATGTCCTCCAAATAATTGATTAGGAAGTAAATTTACATTGTTATCCGTCGGAGATAATAACTTTAAGGCAGCTTTACCTTTTGCAAATGAGTAGCACACAGTCAGTAAAGCTCCTTACCACTACTCTCTAAAAATGTTCACAAAAGAGCGTAAATTCTGAGTAATAAAAGATGGCATTACTATAGCACTAGGACTTTCTTAGCTGGAAAGGAATATTTAGAGAAAGTGATGAAATTCAAAGAAATAATAACAAAAGATGTCGAAATCAGTTTAAATTTAAGAAGGGGTATACAAATCCGCAAGTACCAGCCAAACACTGGCTATTTTTTAAAGAATTATAATCATCAAATCAGTATTCATTTAATTTAAATAAATTTAAGTGTAATTTACTATATTACTGGCTCTTTAAGGCAATACGGTTTCTCGTACGGAGTACGAATCTTATTTGACTGCCAACGGTATCTTTTGTTTTATCCACAGGCATAATAATCCATAGAACATATACACTTTTAAGCATTTCTTTATACATGCATACTGTACGAGTACATATGAAGTAAGTGTATGTTAATGTGTAGATATATACAAACAATAGTAAATTTATATCATAAATCTCATACATAATGAAATATTTTAAATTTTTTGCTATTCTTTTTTACATTTCTGCCATTCAAAACCTGCTCACTGGGTGAGCATGAACCATATGGAAACAGAATTCAAAATAATAATAAGAATCAAATAGAAATGGTAAGAGAGCCCAGGCAGGCAAAGAGTGAAGTGAAATGACAAAAAATGGAAAATGAAAACAGAAACGTTAAAATTATATCGCCATAAGCAAGATTTTTTTATTGCTTTCTACACTACAATACTATTGTTTTAGCCTTCCAACTGTGTACGAGTCCGTCTGTCTCACTCTATGTCTGTCTGTCTGTCTATTCTCATATTTCTGTAAAATTATTTGCTTTTATAAGTATATTCTCAACAATTTTTTTATTTCTTCTTCTTTTTTTATGTTTTTAATTTTTCTCACTTTTTTATTATTAATATTAAAAATGTGAGTGTGTGTGTGTGTGTGTGCATATGTGATATGTGTATGAGTGTTATGAATATATGAACACATGACTTTTTCCCATACACAGTCGAGGGGCACAGCTGTAAAGTTGTTTACTTGCATTCTCATATTCATTCTCTTGCTCTCTCTCTTTCTCTCTCTCTACTCATTTCGAAACTGACTCTCTACTCAGTTGTTGACATATTTTTTTTATTATTGTGACACTATACTGTACTGGCATATGAATAAAAATAGAAAAATGAAAAAAAAATTAAAAATAAAAGTAAAACAGCAGATAAAGTGCAGTATGAGACAAATATATGAGAAGTGAACGATTATTATTATTTAGAGAAGTTAAAATACGTTTTTATTTTTTCCCTTTTTCCCCCTTTTTGCTTTGCATTTTAACACCGCTTTATTTCTTTCAATCTATTTTGTATTTCCTTTTACTAAGAGCAAAATGTCAGTAGAGTAGGTCACACAGAGGATATATGCATTTAAATAATATCGTTCCGTATATTAATGGTAAATTACAATAAAAAGCATACAAGAGGAAAAAAACAACACTCGTTTTAAATATAGTTTCGTAGAATCCATTTTAGAATAAATTTTTATGACATTATACGCTTATCACATTGGTACTCCTATACGTATACGTGTTATGGAATTCATTTAACTGCTCATAAGCCATGTGTGACAAAAGTGTACTGCTGTACCATGACTTCAAAAGTTATTAAAAAGTTTTTTTTTTATTCTACATTTAAATGATGCAGAATTTTGAATTTGTTAACTTGAAAAGGAACAAATAATAAAATTCCTGCATATTTAAAGCATAATAATTCACAATTCTAATGTGTTTAATCAGTTCACAAACTGACTTTAATTTTACTTCTGAATGAATTTTTTTGAAGAAATTATTCTCCTATTAAAAATCAAAAGTGTTGTAAACATAAATGAAATGCTGCTTATTGCTATTGTACTATACGCAGGAATAGGAATACATTATAGAATGTAGAGCCTGGGGTGAGGTCATTAATATGTACGATTGCCAGTGCCCACATTTTAAGGCATAAAATTCAAATATTTTATTTATATAAGACGTTACCCATCTAAGAGAAATGGTTTACATTTAATACGTATTTTTCTTATGAAATGTACGCGATTACTAGAGGGTCCGCCAAATAACTTTTTTTTTGAAAATGCTTTAAAAAAACTACTGAATATTTTCTCAAATTTCTTGTTTTATTTGAAAGTACAATCCTTCCGGTTAATAATGGAAAATAATTTCATTCAAATGGCTGCCTCGGCTGGCCATGCAGTAGCCTACACGATCGGTCCAATTTTTAAGCACATTATCGATTGTGTGCAGCTGTATTTCACCAATGGCTTCACGAATTTTGTCCTTTAAAGCGTCAATTGTCTCTGGCTTGGCGGCGTAACACTTATCTTTGACGGCACCCCACAAAGAATAGTCAACAGTGTCAAATCGCAGCTCCGAGGTGGCCAAACGACATCAGTTCTGCGGCTGATAATGCGATCTTCAAAAACAGGGCGCAAAACATCGCATGTAGCTTCGGGTGTGTGGCACGTTGCGCCGTCCTGTTGAAACCAAATGTTGCCAATATCCTCCTCTTCAATTTTTGTGAACAAAAATTCGTTTAAGTCGGCCCGATAACGATCGCCATTGACTGTAACGGCCACTCCTTGCTCATTTTCGAAGAAAAATGGCCCAAAATCCGTATCAAGCAGTGACTCGTTTTGGGTGCGTCGGCTTTTCAATGTATGCGTGCGGGTTTTCTGTGCCCCAAATGCGAAAATTTTGCTTGTTTACATACCCGCCAACGCCATAATCAAAATGAGCTTCATCTGAAAAGATTTTTTTTTGCCAAAATCGGCATCTTCTTTTGTGGCTACTGCATGGCCAGCCGAGGCAACCATTTGAATGAAATTAATTTCCATCATTAATCGGAAGGATTGTACTTTCAAATAAAAAAAGAAATTTGAGAAAATATTCAGTAGTTTTTTTTTAAAGCATTTTCAAAAAAAAGTTATTTGGCGGACCCTTTATTTCCCAAAAGTGAGCGCGCAAAAGTCCGGGAAAAGTTTGGAAACTTCTCGTTACTTGTTCGCATAAATCGATTGAAATAAATTGTTGTCGGACGTACAACTAAGTCAAATTTTTGCAGTGATTATTTTCCAAACAGTTTTAAACAGTCTTGCAATAGGCGAACGAGGCTGATAACGTCAGGTTAGTATGTATTCATACATCGCGTGGCCGTCTGACTCTATTTTAGTAGTTCATCACATAACGCCAACAATTCCATCAGATTCTTTTCTTAAATTCACTACTGTGTATAGCTGACTACTTTTGGGAAATAAAAATTAAATCAGCAGGCCACAGTAGAATTGGCTTTTCACCGATGAAGCCGTCTATTTAATAGATGTAGTGGTGAATCGTAGTCGCCGAGGTTTAGTAGGTAGGTAGGTTGACTTAAAAGACGTGAGGCCACGGTTCAAACCCCAGCTCGGACATCTCCAACAAAACGAAATATGAAAAAATATTTCTTCGGTGACTTCCTCTCAGCAGCTTTCTGGCAAAGCCTTGAAAGTAAATAAAATTTGCCATGAAAAGTTTTTCAAAATAATTTGTCGTTCGGAGTCGACTTTAAACTGTTAGTTCCGCACTTCATGTATAAAATTAATACACACATAACATATCTGATATGGGAAACTAGGTCGTAATCCTGACTGAAGGGTTGTAATGACCAATTATGTGTGTTTGTATGTAATATTACAATAGATTAGTCACAACCGCCGTATTTTGGGCGTCTTTGCCACGTTGGGAATGCCAAGCTTAAACTTCACCATACCCTGCAAAAATACACACTGCAAGCTCGAAATGAACGCAAAACGCTGTTCTTCTTAACATAACTGGACATTTTACGAAGGATTTCCATTTGAAATTGGATAGAAGAAGGAAAGAAGAAATATATTCACCTAGTCGATATATGCCCGACATTATGTTGCAGAGAAAAAGAAACACTTGGTCTTGTTAAGCAATTGCATTAGCGAATTTGCTCTAAACTTCAAAAGATTCCCGGATTAAAAAGGAATAATTCATCTGAACTGCCAATACTGACCTTCATAGATTTGTTCTATGAAACCTGCCCATCTATTATATACCCGTCTAAGCATTGTCGTCCTAATTTTTAATTTTTCTGGTGATTGATCAAATATTTGTTATCAATTGCAATGGACATTACAAGCCTTAGTCAATATTACGACCTAGTTTAGTGTATTAATTTTATCCATGAATGGCGGAACCTACAGCTTGAAGTCGACTTCAAGCAAAAGGTTTTTTTTAGAAATCTTTCGCGGTAATATTATTTACTCTCGGAGTTCCCAAAGCCCTGCTGAGTGAAAATCGCCGCAGAAATATTTTTTTCTATTTCATTTACACTGAATTTTAAGCTTTTCTATTTTTTCTATCCGTTGCAAATGGCTTCAATTCATTCCATGATTTATTGCCTTTATCAAGTGATATCCTCGCTGGAGTGTCTCTTTTGATGGCTGTCTTAGAGTTTGTAGTCAATTGAAGTCCTGATTTTATTGGAGATTTGTCTGCGCAAAATAAACTAATCTCCACTTCCTTTTACGTACAACGATTTCAATTGAGATGTACTCGATTTATGCCCAGAGTTAGGTGTTACTAATAATGATTCATTTCTGCCATGGATTGTCAAAAATCTTCATTATCTTGAGATCACAACGAATCGGAATGTCCTTTGATTCGCAATTTCCTTTGCTGTGCACTATTCGTATACTGAACACTTTTCACAGCAGTGGGGCTTATACGAATACGAATCATGGAATGCGAATTATTGAGTATTCGTATAAGGTACACAACTGTGTAAAATGTTCAGTACACGAGTAGTACATACCGAAAGAAATTGGACATGAAACTATAGACTTATCGGGCTCTGTTAATGCGATTTTCAACATTTTCTCTAGAGCCACCGTTAATTGTAAAGCTCCCCCAGATGGCAAAGTTAATAATAATAAATTTTAAATTGTTCTTACATTGAGCCCTATGTGTTCTAAACGCTGTACGATAACACCATAGACCATATTCTTAACACATATTTTCTTTAACAAATTTGTAAAACTATTTTCATTTAAAATCTACTCTACATATTATGCTAGAAATGAACCTTGGATTTTAAAGCAAGCAATTGTCCACAAGGAACTTTACAGTGGTCGAAATAATGCCTTGTAAAGTATTGTCAAGATATGACATCAAGCACAAACATCGTTGTTATATTTATAGAAATTTCGAGAAGACGAATTCATCAGACTTTTTACTTTGCCATATAAAAGGCAAGGCAAAGCAGGCGACTTGAAGTCGCCGTAGTCTAGTAGGTAGTGTGTTGGCTTATTAGACGCAAAAGCCTGGGTTCGAGCCCCAGGCCAGGCATCAAAGACAAAATACAAAAAGTATTTTTTCGGCGACTTCCTCTCAGTAGATTTCTGGCAAAAACTCTGAGAGTAAATAAAAATTGCCATGAAAAGTTTCTCAATAAATAAAAATCTGTCGTTCGGAGTCGACTTTAAACTGTAGGTCCCACCACTCATGTATAAAATTAGCACACACAACATAAGTGGTGTGAGAAACTAGGACGTTGTACAATGGGTCAATTCGACCTCCGGGTACTGTACTTGTCTTAATTGACAAGTACACGTCCTCTAACCTAAAGCAGGCGACTGAGTTAAAAAGTTCAGTCAGTATTGTGTGAAGAGGCGGTGTGTTTGAAGAGTAAGTAATCGTGGTTTGAAGATCTCCGTTCCAAAGATCTGTCGAATAATTGCCTAGTAATTGTTATTGTTTATGCAAAGAATATAAATAGAGGAATAACAAACAAAACAATTGTTGTTGTTTACATAAAGTTGTAAACAAAACTTTTAATTAAAACTAAGCACAAATTTACTTTTATTTTTTTATTTATTAATTACAATACAATTACAAATTATATCCTGATTATATACGAGCGACTATTGGCTCGGTGTAGTGTCACAGACCAGATTCTCTGGTGGGACCACGACCCTCACGCTAATTTATTTTTATTTTATTTGCTATCTACGAGCTCATATTTTAAACGTTTTTTAAAGGTTAAAAACGTAACAATACTTTAATGTGAAAATCATTGTTTTTTTTTTTAAATATAACTGAAGTATTCAGTTGAGTAATTTCACATTCAGCTCGTAAAGGAACCTCTAATAGAAATATTTTAGTATCTGAAAGTAATAAATAAGTACGAAGAAAAATAAAAATGATTTTCATTTGAAATCATCATCATTCTTTACAGCCAATAAATATTATTATAAAAAAAAAAAAAAAGATAAAAAAGAATTGTAAAGAGTGGAGAGAAATGAATGCTATTAATATGCGAGCAATAAAATCTATATTTATGAATCTATCCAGTTGAACACTGATATGCAACTCAATTTCCAAGGATAAATATTTATTCATGTGCGCACAAGTGTGTATCGAAGAATGAAATATAATATAAAAAAAAAACAACACCCCTTACCCATGTGGGCTGGCAGCAGTAGCATAAACGCAAATTTAGCTGAAGTGCATGTGCATAAATGAGGCTTTTTTTTCTTTTTTTGATCAGAAATGAGAAAAAATCACTTCTGTTTATAATGCACTTGTTCGATAATACACTCATACTGTTGCATGGTGCAGCCAGTTGCTCAATGCACACAAACAAACGAAAACAGTTACAAGGTTTATGAAGTGCAAATCGGAAAAATATACACACAGAAAACTTATTGATTATGCCGTAGAATTCGATTATAAAATGCAATAATATTCAACGCCCTCCCTTCTCTCTTCTTTCCTACAATAACAAGGAATTTTTTTTAAATTTTTTTTGTAAATCCTGTTGAAGTTTTGCGTTTTTAAATTAAGGAAATCTTATAATTTTAAAATTTTTTAATACAAGTCTGCTTATTGCTTAAGAAAGCCATGTCATACTTCTAATAATGAAAATCAATTTCGTTTATGTTAAGAGCAATTTGACGAAAACTAAAGAACTGTATTTACAAAGTGTTTGACTTTCTTACGTTCAGCACGCTGATTGATTGAAAAATCCATTTGTATAAATTTTTGCTTTGAGAAACCACTTTTACAAGTCACATTAAATATTCACAAAGTTTTTCATATTCTTAACGAAATATTTTAATATATTTGGCATTACCCAGCGAACATTATGAACAAAATAATGTATAAATACTACATACTGTTCCTAGTACTAGGAAACCTTAGATACTGGTCTAATAAGCAAACACCCATTTCGTCTTTAGTTTCTTACATATACAGAATTACAGCAAAACAGTGTTTGAAATACTTTGAAAATTTCCACACAGTGAAAAAATATGAAACATTTTGCATTACGAATTCACAAACAAACGTAACCCAGTCACAATTGATGATAATTTAAGTTATACATAATTGGTCATTGCAATCCTTCAGTTAGGATTACGACCTAGTTTCTCACACCACTTATGATGTGTATGTTAATTTTATACAATAGTGGCGGGACCTACAGTTTAAAGTCGATTCCGAATGACAGATTTTTGAGAAACTTTTCAATGCAATTTTTATTTACTCTCAGAGTTTTTGCCAGAAATCTGCTGAGAGGAAGTCGCCGAAGAAATACTTTTTGTATTTTATTTTGATATCTGGCCTGGGACTCGAACCCTGGCTTTTCCTCAACACACTACCTACTAGACCACGGCGACATCCGCGTCCTACTAGACCACGGCGACTTCCGCGTCCATAGTTCTTTTAAACGAATAGAAAGTCAAGATATCTAACACATATTTTGTTTTATTTAATTTAAGTCAACGAACTATAAAAAGCAAACGAAAATAATAGCGGCAACGATGGTTTCGACTTCACACCAGGGGACCAGGACAGACACACTAAAGACCATATTTTTGTCGTGACCCATAAAGTCCCAATTTTATACCGATTGCATCTCTTTCATTATTTATCTATAGGATATGTATTGTATCGATATCAATAAATATTGTGTGGTAGATAAGATGTCAAACTGTGTTAAAATTTCCGTTCACTAATGTTTCAAATGTTATCTGAAATCATTTAACGCCTGAACAACGCGAGTTCTTGAAAAAGGCATAAAAATGTCGATTTTTCATCCTCCCCAACTTGTTTTCTTTAACCTCCGACTACATGGAAAATTTCACACATCGATCTTGACGGACGTGGCTATCAGATACAGCTCTTTCAAGTATTAAAACTAAACAGCCATCGTTTTTTTCTTTTTTTTTTTTTTTGTTCGGACTTAAAACTGGCTGATGGTTTTCAATTTTATCATGAAAATGTGCTTAGAAGCTCATTTTGGAAAAATTTTTCCTTAATTGATCATTACAATCCTTTAGTCAGGATTACAAATTAGCTTCTCACACCAACCATGTTCTATGTTTTAATTTTTAGACATGCGTGGTAAGATCCATAGTTTCAAGTCAATCCTAACAGCAGATTTTTGAGCGACTTTTCACGGCAATTTTATTTACTCTCAGAAATTTTGCCAGAAATCTACTGAGAGGAAGGCACCCAATCAATATGATATGGCCGATTCAACGACTACGTCAATAAGTAAAATTGCCATATTTGGACCGAACATAACACTTAATCCGTTAACGAATCACCACTACATACATAACTGGTCATTACAGGCCTACAGTCAGGAATACGGCCTTGTTTCTCACGCCATTTACGTTGTGTGTGTTAATTGTATACTCGACCGGCGGGACCTACTGTTATTTACTCTCGGAGAGTTTTTGCCAGAAATCTGCTGAAAGGAAGTCAACGAAGAAATATTTTTTCATATTTTCATTTTGATGTCAGACCTGGGGTTTGAAGCGTAGCCTTACGTCTAATAAGCCTACACACTACCAACTAGACTACGGCGAATTCACAAAATGTGTTAAAGTTTCCTAAAGTTTTGTATTTTTTAAAATTATTCTGTAAACTTTTTCAAATATTTCAACACATATTATTCATCGGGTTAGTATTCCATCAAACCTGATGATTTTCCTTTTTTCTACTTCGAATAACTTAAAACCTTTCGTATGTATGTATGTGTGTACGTGTGTGTACATGTCATAAGTCATCTTATATTTAACTTTATAACCTGCCAAAGCACTCAACTTGATCAATTTTAATTATAAATTTATTTTCTTCTCGTTTGTTGCCTTGAGTATCTTTAACATCTTAAGTAAAAGCAAAAAGAGTTTCTATTTGCATTATATCTTCAGTCCTCAAGAGATTTCACAGACTTTCATTGCAAAAACGAAACGTTTTATTGCCAAAGAAACTAAAAACAAAAACAAAAAAGGCAAAAATAATTAAAATTTCCCAAAATAAATATTTTCCTCTTAATTAAAGCTGAATATTTTAATAGTAGTGATGATGATGATGATGATGATGATGGCAAGTAAGAGAAAGTTTTTGTTTTTTGGGTAAAATACATCGCTTAAGACAAATTCAAAGGTTGCTTACAGATACACACCAAAACAAATGTGTGATATTTTCTTATACAGCTTTGACAGTGATAATGAATTTTGCTATTCGATTAAGTGAGTTATTAGAAAATGATTAAATGATTAAATAATAAAATTGTTGTAAGAAAACTTTAAATGAAATCAAAATTAATTTCAAGAAACATATTTCTGCATTGAATTTCATTTTACAAAGCTTAAGGCAATCTAAGTAAGACGCAAATAGGAGGAGTAATTCGCACGCTTTATTAATTAATTCACCATGAACTGAAGGTTCAACGAGGGACAACAACAAGTGTCCACTGAATGGGATCATGTGCAGTTAGCAACTGATCGTAATTTTTCATTGAAAAATCATCAGTCAGCGTTTGGTGTGGATTTTAACTTCCTTTCGCCTGAATTTAATGATCTGAACTTTAGCATCGTGTTCTGCGTAAGGCGGAAGTGCTTCGCAAATTTTTCAAAACACCGTCCAGTTGCTTGCGTATGCTGACGACATTGACATCATAGGGCGTACCCCCTTTAGTGCTATTGAACGGGAGTCTTCTAAGATGGCAGTAAATGAGGGCAAAACGAAGTATATATTATCGATAAGCAAAGACGTGCGGCATATTGGATCTCAGATTATGGCCGATAACTATACTTTCGATATAGTCAAGGAATTCATTTATCTTGGCTCCGCCTTTACCACCAAAAATGTTGTCAGTCTGGAAATCAAGCGCAGGATCACTTTGGCCAACAGGTGCTACTATGGTCTCAATAGGCAATTGAGTAGCAGATGCCTCTCTCGTACGACAAAATACTCTACAAAACGCTCACCCTCCCCGTGCTTCTTTATGGCGCAGATGCATGGACCCTAGCACTGATGCAGCAGCCTTCAGAGTGTTCGAGAGAAGTCCTACGTAAGATCTTGTCCTACGTAAGACCTTCTTTGTGTTGAAAGGACCAAATGCAGGGAGCCCTGTCATCGATTGGTGTGACCAACTAACGTAGGCGCGCAAGAAGCAGAGGCGCCTGGAAGGATGTGTTACGGCAGGCTGAATTCCGTTAATCGGGTTTTCAATGGCCAATTAAGTAAGTAAGTGAACTCCAGTGCCACACAACTTATGCCACTTTGGATAAACTGTACGAGTGATTTAAGGCCATGATTGTCTCACTCGGAGATATTCGAAATCAATAGATTTGGTCTGCTTAGATTTTTTCTTGTGAGGTTTTCTTAAATTGTAGGTGCGTGCGAATAGAGGCACAAACCACAGCAGAATCAAAGCCAATATAACTCATGCCATCGATGTAGTTTATGAAATTGAACATTTCGGATGAGCCCCATACAAAGAGGCAGAGGCAGAAATTTAAACGATGTTATATTCCGCCTATAATGGCATCAAGAGGTCTTTCAAACGTATAAAAATTTCAATATTATCTCATACACACCTTGTTCAATTATATTTAAATATTGGAAGCGCTTATTAAAATACCCTATACTATGGGGCCTATAGTATTCTACAGGCCGCATTTTTGCAACTGCCTTACGTATTACAGAGTATATTAAAAGAATACCGGAATTCTTACGGATAGTAAAGCGTTTCTAGGATTCTGAAATGATGTTTACGTGGTATAGTGGATACTGGATATCACTTCACCATGGACGAGTCTTGAATTTGAAAATTGTTTCCAGAAGGACTATTTAAACTCCGGGTTTCTTCTACGAGAATCGTAAACTTCAATGCAAATATGAAATTCCTAATAATAGACAAGAACAGCTGGCAACCCTGCCATCCTAGAATATACAACAATAGACAAACAATCTGCTTAAGTAAGAAAACTTTTTTTTTAATGAAACTGAAAAATGTTGCAGTCTCCATAGTCTAGTAGGTAGTGTGTAGGCTTATTAGACGTAAGACCCGGGTTGAAACCCCAAGTCAGACATCAAAACGAAAATATGAAAAATATTTCTTCGGCGACTTCCTCTAATCAGATTTGTGGCAAAAAATCGGGAAGTAAATAAAAAGAAAAATATCTCGAAAAATCTGTCCTTCGAAGTCGACTTTAAAGAGTGGGACCCGCCGCTCCTGTATAGGATTAGCACACACAATATAAGTGGTATGAGCAGCTGGGTTGTAATGCTGACTGAAGGGTTGCAATGACCAAAGAAATAAATTAAAGGATATAATGGATATTGGTTAGCATATTCTGATAACAGACAAACCAAAGATTATTAGTTTCCAGGATCTTATGAGGCTATAGGCTAAGTTATTTAACCAGATTTAAATTTCAATTTGTTTCTAGTTTTGCCTAAAGTTTGTTTAAATTTGCTTGCAAACTAACAGAAATGCCAGAGGTTAGGTTTTTTATTTGAAAACTTTATACGAACTTTACAGTGTCTATGACTTCCTAGTTGCCACAAAAAAGTATACAGATTACTTAAGTACTTAATTCAAACATTTTTCAAATATCCTACAACTTTGCCTCTGTCTCTGAAACTATCTGAACCACTGTTGAGTAAAAACTTTCTCCGATTAGAATTGTATGACTTTTTACTTTTAATTATTTTGTATGTCAAGCTATTATTATTAGAAAACACAATTACTCTCTTACAAACTACTACTACTACACACACACACACATACATGCTCAATGAATTCTTTAGTAATATTCAAGCAGACCAAATAATTCCAATTGCCCTAAAAGCATATGAAAACATTTAAACTACCACTGTGTATCTAACAGATGCAGATACAGATACCCATTCATTATAAATAAAGAAGAAAAAATAAAAATAAAAATAAAAAAAATATTTCAACACAAAATTTTACTTCAAGATACGTTCTTCTTACTTGTTATTGTTTTTGTTTTTATTTTTGCCGATACCATAAAGTAGAGCAAAAAAATGAAAAGAAAAAAAATTGAAAATTTTAAACAAATATTTTCGTATGTAATTGAATTAAATTGAGAATAAAATGAAATTTTCCTATACACAGATGAAATATTATTATCCACAACAATAATAACAACAACAAGAGAGAACAAAACTAAGTTTTTATTTGTCTAATGCCAGTATAAAGTTGTTAAAATCTACGTAACAGAAAATATTATTTTGGTAGAGTAATGTGCAAGGATTTCATACTACCCGGCAAAATTCGTGGCAAGTGAAAGAAAATATTTTGGATTGTTGAGTGACATAAAAATTCTCAAATTTTGTACAATTTTGCACGTTTAATGTATGGCAAGTATATTTTTGTCAGTCTGCGGCGATATCCTCGCAGTAGTAGCTCACAATAACTTTATTTACTTACTGACTTTATCATTACAGTACTTTAGCCAGGATAACAACCTATCTTCGCACACCGGCTATGTGGTGTGTGATAATTTTATTCCTAATTGCCAGAACCTGCAGTTTAAAGTCGATCCGGAGCGACTGATTTTTCAGAGAAACTTTTCATGGCAGAGTTTTACCCGTAAGACTGCTTAGACGAGGTGCACTACAAACATTTTTTTATTTCATTATTCGTTATGTTTGAGAGGTTTGAGTCAAGGCCACATGCTCTTGTCTAATAAGTCAACACACTACCTACTAGACTACAAAGACTTCCAATAGCTCTAGTTCCACCAAATTTCCAAATATGGAAGATTATTATAAAGGCTCTCCTAGGTCGTAATCCTGACTGAAGGTTTGTAATGACTAATTATGTATGTATGTAAAGGCTATCCTTGCTGGTGCGATTTTAAATATTCGTTCGCTTTGTATTTACTTTCTGTTGTACTGACTTCATTTTTCATCACCAGTAATGATTTGTTCTTACTTCTATAAGATGATTGATAAACAACAATTCTATGACATACGAATGACCCCAGGGACTGAACTTTAAGTATCGGAATAACCATAGATTACTGATGTGGAACTTGGTCGTAAAGTAATGTTGAAATTGTGCTAAGGCGATATAGTTGTGGGGTTAAGTACATACATAATTGGTCATTACAACCCTTTAGTCAGGATTACAATCTAGTTTCTCACACCACTGATGTAGTGTGTGTTAATTTTATACATGAGTGGCGGGACCTACAGTTTAAAGTCGATTCCGAAGGACAGATTTTTGAGAAACTTTTCATGGCAATTTTATTTACTCTCAGAGTTTTTGCCTGAAATCTGCTGAGAGGAAGTCGCCGAAGAAATATTTTTCATATTTTCATTTTGATGTCTGACCTGGGATTTGAACCGAGGCCTCATGTCTAAAAAGCCAACACACTACCTAATAGACTACGGCGACTTCTGTGGGGTTAAGTAAAAGAGAATATTTTGTGGTTACCATTTGAAGGGATCTTAAGAAGGCGCTGTGTATATCACTTACATTAAGGATAAACTCGAGCAAAACCACAGTGGTAAATATAACGAGGAGGAGGAGGAGACTTCCTAAATAGAATAATATTCAACGCCTTGGTTAAATAATATCATACAAAGGCCCGTGAATGGCTTATATAGAGAGCATTTCCATTTGGGACAAGATCTTATCAAAAATCTTAAACATCAGTGGCCATTAGAGGTGAGATAAGGGAAGTAACTGGTTTAGATGAAGGCATTAAGTTTCTGAATCTAATAGCAAGGAAGTCAGACAAATAAAGAATATATACTACTTTGATAAAACGTATGGCGTTCTTAAATGCAAAGTCGTTGTAGTCTAGCAGGTAGTTTGCTGACTTAATAGATGAGACCCTCGATTCAAAACCAAGCTCTCGAACAAAAATAAAGTATGAAGAAATATTTCTTTCGGAGAATTGCCCTTAACAATGTGACTAAGTTAAGAAAGTAAGGAATCGAATTTCGTTCCTAGTTCTAAATTAAGCATAGTGGCAGGGTTCACCAGTTATAAGTGAAATCAACAGTGCATTTCAGTAGCCTGCCTGATATTGAGGTGCAGCAAAGAATGGCGAGAAGTTGAAACAGAAAAAGCCGTTTATATCAACGCCTCCGTTCTATAACATTCTAAGTCGAAAAAGTGTGTTTTGAGTTATGAGCTCTTAAAGTTTTCACGCGACATACGACTATATGGGTATTCTAAGTAGGTTTTTCCCTATAACTTCGGAACGGAACGGTGCATCTTAACCAAATATTGACAGTATTTAAGTTAGAGAACGTAGAATTTAAAAATGCAAGAACATTAAAAACGTTATAAGTACACTTAGAACGTTATAGAATGGAGGCGTCGATATATACTGTGCAAAACTTGATGACTGTGTGGAGGTTACACACAGATACCGTACATATACAAAAACATATGTATAAATACATATATATGTTGAATTTAGTTCTTAATAATATTCCTTTGCATATTGACTTTAATTTGTACAATATGGAAGTAAGTCATAAAAAATATACGAGTATGTAGAATTATTGATTTCTTTTTTTTATTTTTTTTAACATTTCAATTTAAATTTTTAATATCTAAAATGACATATTTTTTGATCAAAATAAAGTGCATTTATTAGATAAGAATCACACAAAAAGGTAAATCTACTTTTTGTGGTAAATACTTATAAGATATTCAAAGAAAATAAGAAAGAGAAAGCAAAAAAAATATAAAAATTTTAACACTGACTTCTTCAAGTTATTTGCAGAAACGAAAGAAATTTGAGGTCTTTGTTTTGAGATGATGTGACCCACTTCCTGCCTAGTGTAAAAGCAATATAGTTGTGAGGCATATCAATCACTATTACATACATACCTACATAATTGGTCATTACAACCCTTCAGTCAGGATTACGACCTAGTTTCTCACACCACTTATGTTGTGTGTGTTAAATTTTTTATACATGAGTGGTGGGACATACAGTTTAAAGTCCAAACGACAGATTTTTGAGAAACTTTTTCATGACAACTTTATTTACTCTTAGAGGTTTTGCCAGAAATCTGCTGAGAGGAAGTCACCGAAGAAATACTTTTCGTATTTTGTTCCGATGTCTGGCCTGGGGCTCGAACGGTGGTTTAAGTCTAATAAGACAACACACTACCTACTAGACTACGACAGCTTCAATCAAACATTATTACACTACAATATATCGAAGAATCTTGTTTACATTTCTATCGCTTGAGACACATTCGTCTGTAGTTGATTGGCTAGAAGTTAGTACTATGCATTACATAGGGAATTCGTTCTTTATTTATATTATGTGCTCTTCCTGCTCAAATCTTTCATGTAACAGAGGCATTAATTGGCCAGGCTTCATTTTAAAAATTATGAGATTTGACGGCTGTTCAACAGAATTTCAGTTACATTATAATCCTTCAGTCAGGATTACGACATAGCTTCTCACATCACTCATGTTGTGTGCGTTAATTGTATACATGAGTGGCGGCATCTGAAGTTTAAAGTCGTCTCTGGACGATAGATGTTTTTGTTTTTCCATGGCAGTTTTATTTTTTCTCAGAGTTTTTGCCACAAGTGACTACAGACCGAAGAAATATTTTTTTCATTTTTCGTTTAGTAGCAGATGTTTGACTTGAAGTTTGAAACGAGGCCTCAGACCTAATAAGCCAGCTCACTACCTACTAGACTACAACGACTTCTATTTTCGGACAATTAGAATCATATTTTCAAAGCCTTTGGCTTCCATTCGTGTAGTAAGTAATTTCTTTGTCTTTAGATGAACTCTAATGATTACGAACAACTTTCCAAAGTTTGCAATCATTGCTTGTAAGTTTTGAAAGTCGCAACAATCTTATTGAAGTAATTTCTTCATAAATGGACTTAGCTGATCTGAATGTCGAAAACCGTCTTGGATGAAACATATTTGGAATGCTCATCACCGAACAATCGCTGAGCTTCCTGAGATTATTTATAAAAACACAATCTACAGAAGAACAACGATAAGGAGATACGGTAATGGAAAACACTCCAAAAAATTATAGTTTTCTATGCAGTGGTTCTCTTCAATTAGCGAACACTTCGCTTTGTTCAAATACTGGAAAAGAGATTTGATAAATTAACTGAGCAGTTACAAACAAACAACAGAAGTCACCATAGTCTAGTAGGTAGTATGTTGGCTTATTCGACGTAAAGCCAGGGTTCGAGCCCCAGGCCAGACATCAAAACGAAAATTTCAAAAAATTATTTCTTCGATGACTTCCTCTCAGCAGATTTCTGACAAAAACTCTCTGAGAGTAAATAAAATTGCCATGAAAAGTTTCTCAAATATCTGTCGTTCGGAGTCGACTTAAAACTGTAGGTCCCGCCACTCATGTATAAAATTAACACACACTACATAAGTGGTGTGAGAAACTAGGTCATAATCCTGACTGAAGGGTTGTAATGAATGTTATGTATGTATATCGAAAAATGTAGTTTTTTACATGTCTATCGCTTAAGACACATTCGTCTGTAGTTGATTGGCCAGAGGTTTGTGCTATGCATTACAGAGGGGATTCCTTCTTTAATTATATTATGTGGAACCTCTTCCTGCTCAAATCTTTCATGTGACAGAAGCATTGATTGGCCAGGCTTTACTTTAAAAATTATTAGATTTGACGGCGCTCTAACAGAATTTCAGACGCATACATACATAATTGATCATTATAATCTTTCAGTCCGGATTACGACCTAGTTTCTCACATCACTTATGTTGTGTGTGTTAGTTCTATCCATGAGTTGCGTGACCCCTACAGTATAAAGTCGACTCTGGACGACAAATTTTTTTGGGAATTTGTTTCATAGTAATTTTATTTTTTCTCAGAGTTTTTGGCACAAGTTTGCTGGGAGGAAGTCACCGAAAAATATTTTTTCATATTTCGTTTAGTAGCAGATATTTGACCTGAAGTTTGAACCGGGACCTCAGACCTAATAAGCCAACTCACTACTACAACGAATCTATTTTCGGACAACAGAATCACGGTGCCTCAACGTCCGTGTACAGCAGAGGCCATAGTAGCTCAATAATGACGGTAGTGTATCCAATTCCATTGAATCATTGGAGCATCGTTGCAATGTCGTTTGTGTTTCACTGTTCTATCGCTACTATAAAAGGATTTTGCTCGAACGAAATAAGGGGACTTGTTCCCGAAAATCATACATTCCTACGTAACGCTCGTCTTTCTCGGCCAGCACCGTATGTGGTCTATTGGCCAGCAAACCGCATTACAGAAAAAGTACGATTTTTAGTCGGACTATTCGTATGTGAAACTCAATTCCTGCAGAGGTCTTTTCTGTTACTATGGTATAAAAATATACAAGCCTAGTGTCCATAAACACTGTGCACTCTTTTCTTCTACCCATAACATATTTTCATAGTTCCAACACAATGCCATCCATCCCCTTCGTTCTTCCGATGGTAATATTAGAAGCTATACTCGAATTTTAAAAATTGCCTGCAACGACAAGTGATAAATTACACAGCCCTGCATGGGTTTTGCAAATAAGATGGGTTCAGGTGTTTCCGAAGGCATTTTGTGCGCTAAACACGAATCTGGTTTCAAAAATTTTCCATCACGTCAGGTTTTCGAGAAAAAGGCCATTTTTGGCCATTTTTTAAACATTGTAGAGCTCAACACTGACGTGCTAGAACCATCGCTATTGTTAGAAATTGACAATTGATCTTTGCTCTTTAAAATGAGCCCAAAGCCAAATTGTTTGCATACACCCTTAAAGTAGGGGGTGGTTTTATATCAAGGGGTGCAAAAGAAAAAGAAACACATCACGGAGGTCCTTAAAAATTAATCAGATTTACTTGAAAATTGTTACTCAGGGGTTTTTGGGGTCGCTGATTACAGATCTTCATTCAGATTTAAAAAATTCAAAATGGCGGATCCAATATGGCGGTCGAGGTTTATAAAAATTTATCAGATTTACTTGACCGCCATATTGGATCCGCCATTTTGAATTTTTTAAATCTGAATGAAGATCTGTAAACAGGAACATTTTTGAAACCAGATTCGTGTTTAGCGCGCCAAATGCCTTCGAAAACACCTGAACCCATCTTATTTGCACAAAAAAAGTCCAAATTTGCAGGGCTGTGTTATTCTCAACTACGAGGTTATGTAGGAGTTGTAATTTTTTGGCTTTTAAGGTATTAAAAAGGACTAAACTATAGAAAAATCATCACAGGTATTCGAAAGTAACTTAAGAATACAATAATTTACTCCCTGTTTTAAGTGGCTTCTAATGTACTAAATTTAGGAATATGATGTAAATTTTAAATTTCTAAAAACCGTGAAAATAAGGGCATAAATCGTCAAATCGTCAAAATGATATTTTTGTAGCTCAAAATCGTCAAAATGACGATAAATCGTCAAATCTGGCAGCTATGTTTAAAATGTATAATGTGTCATGTGTAAATAAATAAATAAATAAATAAATAAATAAAATATTAAAGCCCTGAACCAATTGAAAATTATGTGCTATGTCTTATTCTATGTTATGCACCCTGTATACTAGATTAATAATTATAATTATTATGAATTAATTTTCTTATAATTTTCTAATTACAATCTAATAAGTTTACATTTGCTTCGTAGTCTTAAAACTGTTTGATAAATTAAGTGCTTAACCTTAATGACATTTAATAAAATTTAAATTAAAACTTTCTCTAATATTCTCACACAGCTATGCTATGAATGTGTGTGTGTGTGTGTGTGTGTTTGAGAAAATTTCAGAAGGTATTACTGCAACTGACGCTGTCACAGCCACTGCCACTGCCACTGTCATCAGGCATTTGCTGTTGATGTTAAATTAATCTGTAATAAATTTAAAATTGACTTTTTTATTTATAACAAGCCAAGGCTGTTTGTTACCTTTTTACAACATGTTCTCAATTTCCACTTGACAAACCCTCTCTCTCTCACTCTCTCTGTCTCTAAGGGGGCCAAATGTAAATAGAAAATTTACAACAACATGACGTTGTTGATGACAAAGATAGCAACAATAATGAAGTGTAGAACTGCAGGAAGCAGAACAAGATAATGATGATAATGAAGATGAAGATGAATATGAAGAAGACGATAAGAAAGAAACCTTTAAAGATTTATATGTGTTGGAAGAATCTTTAATTAAAAAGTTTTGATTTGACAACCAACATCTCTTAAGAAACCCTCCAATACAACAGACACACAGACACACACACACACACATACACACAGCCAGATACACCAAAACGCTTAAAAGTTGAACAAAATAAAAAATTTATAGAATAAAAACGAAAATACTTGTATACTTCCTTAACGCTAGATGGTGGTGGCAATGGTGGTATGCACCACTTAATTTAACAATATATTGTACAATATATTATATGTATGTATGTACATATGTATGTATGTATGTATGTGTATATAAAACTAATGCAACTAAAAGTGAAAATGGGAAAATATAAACTTTCTTTCAACTTACTTTTAAGATTTCTTTTGGAAAGCAAATATCCCTGAGGTGTAGCAAGCAAGGAAGATAGAAAATCTCGATACATTTTATGTTAAAAAAACCCAATTTAAGGCATTATTGTTGACTTTTTAGTTGAAATGTGTGTAAAATGTTGAATGTTGTGTGTACCAGCATTATACTGTATTATACGCTTAGGTACTGCTGCTTAAAAGTTAATAAGATTTTCTGTGCCAAACTTTATTAATTTTCGAAAAATGACTGAACGTGTAAGTTGATCTTACGTTTGGAAATAAAAAAAAATTAATTTTTTATGTTGATTCATTAAGCAGGTGTTAATGAGCCAAAGCCGATTTTAAGTGCAAAGATTTAAAATTTAAAACATCAATGTATGCTTGGCAACGAGGATTAAATATAACAAAGAATTCTGGAAAAGCAAGCTATTGGAGAACTTACATACATACATACATACATAATTGGTCATTACAATCCTTTAGTCAGGATTACGACCTAGTTTCCCACACCACTTATGTTGTGTGTGTTAATTTTATACATGAGTGGCGGGGCCTACAGTTTAAAGTCGACTCCTAACGACAGATTTTTGAGAAACTTTTCATGGCATTTTTTTAATTACCCTCAGAGTGTTTGCCAGAAATCTGCTGAGAGGAAGTCGCCGAAGAAAAACTTTTTGTATTTTGCTTGATGTTTGGTCTGGGGTTTGAAGCCTGGCTTTACGTCTAATAAGCCAACACGTACTAGACTACGGCGACTTGAATAACTTACAGATTTGTAAACATTCAGCCACAATGCGTTGTTTATTCATTCTCTACTGAATTGAAGCTTGATTGTGAATGAAGTCTTGATAAAACAATCTGAACGGGCTACTAACTATCACGGTTGTATAGATGATACAGTTCAGATGGCTAAAGGGAAATTTAAGGAGACAGTTTCTGACTGACTGTATATCGGCAGCGCTTGTCAATGAGATTGATAATAAATTCGGCCAATAAACTCTGCACTCAGAGAAGGAGAACACTTCCTAAATGAAATATATTCAACTCCTGGGTGAGATAACATTAAAATTTCAGCCAAATTTTAGCCAACAGTTTGTATAAAAAATTAAGGTTTATGTATTTATATTATTAATTTATTTCTGTTTTTATTATAAAACAAACAATTTTTTAATGTTTTTCAAAAAAAAAATGGATATTAAGGAAAAGTTTCAGATGACTCCGTAGGTACCCCCAAGGAGAACCCTGAGTAAATTTAAAATTCACAGGCCTAATATATGAAAATGTTATCCCTTGTATTTAGTAGAATATCACTTAAGGTCAATCACTCCATTTAACCCATCTGAAATTGAATGTACAAGTTTTGTTTAATGTTTTCTGTGGGCACCATGAGCAAGTTTTTCGTTTGACTTTTGTTTGAGGTTTAGCGATTACGTAACCATTCTTTCAAATGATCTCCTAAATACTCTCATGAAGTCATATCGGGACTTTGTGCTAGAATATTAAGACTGTGGGAACTTTTTGTGTCAAAATATATTGCCTTACTAAGTCTTTTGCTGTCCACTGTATATACTTTTATTGGGTAATTAAGAAAATAAATGGGTAATAGAAGAAAACAATCCAAGGAGGACATAAAATTAGTCACCGGCCTTTTCACCGGATACTGTTGCCCTAAAGGACACGTCTTTAGGATGGGGATCATCACGAGCTTAATATGAAAATTCTGCAATAATGAGAATGGATCATCAGAACACATAAATGGACACTTGGCAGTGTAAATGCGTTCCAAAGGAAACACGTAGAGGGTACATCTGGCAAATTGTAGTTGTGAATAGTGCGTGAGTTAGACTTTGTACGGGTGGAGGAGCAAATGGTAATGAAAAGTCTGCCATATAGAGTTGGAAGAATGCAATCAGTGCTAAGAAAGCAGTGGAATCGACAAGTACGGATTTTATTTTATAATTTGACAAACAAAAACGATAATTGCGAACACTGCAATCGTACACAGGCAGGATGACATCTGTAACGCCTTTCATCACTATGAATTAATATGCAGTTATGACGACGATAACCACCCCTAATACTCAAAAAGTGGCCACGATGGAATCTCTGCAGTGAATTTTAACTTATTTTTACAAAGCAATTTATATTCGTAAATGGCAAACATTATTATTTTACAACAAATATTTTTTTATGAGTAAGAATTTTTTTCCTTTTTTTCTAAATTTTTTAATCCATTTAACCATTAAACTTAATTCAAATCATAAGAGAATATAGAATAACAATCACTGTGAAAAAAAGGAGAGAAATTGTTGTAATTTTTCCCAAAATTTCTGTATACAATAAAATATATATTCGATTAGATTAGTTTTGTTGTGGTCCCCCGTGGCACAACCACAGCATATCCATCCAATTGTCATTTGCAAATATATTCAATAAATCACTGTGACATAAACATACAAATACAAACGGATACACATGCGGCGACACAAAACCCGAACGTTTATAAATCCAATGAATGAAGTACCAAATGCATGGAGACGGATAAAAAGTACCCATGGACAACATCATTATTATCACAATCATTGTAAAATGATGGACAGTTTTGAGTGAAATTGTTGTACATTTTTTTGTTGTTGTTGTTCAATTCATTTCATTTGAAGGGTGAATATCGAATGGTGAATGGTTTATGATGTGGTTAAATATTGCAGCATCAGTCAAATCGTTTTCTTTTTTTTTTTTTTCTGATCATGCATAACAAATTTGAAATGGTACTGAAGAAGGGAGGAGGATGTAATGAAAAATTTGCTAGCGTAGGGTTATAGTGGGTGTGTAAGTTGCGGCAGCTTTAGGAAACACTAGAACGACATACCAATGGAAATACAGTGGCCATGGTACCTATCGATACTGGTGTCAATGAGTGTCATTTTGTGGTTTTGTCATTTTTGTCAATACATTAGCTCACAATAATACTTGACTATATACAAAAGCAGTTGTTGTTATTGTTGTTGTTTGTCATTTCAATATGAGACAGAGGTTATCGAGATTTTCGTCAATATTTAAGGGTGATATTTGTGTATTGATATACGATATTATTAGCAAAAGCGTCCATTTTTTATTTTCAGGATATGGCATTTTGTTGTACATACAATCCATTGTATATGTGATTATATGTGAGTACGTATGAGAGTGTGTGTTTGATATAATCATGCAGAACTATTGATGTTATTACTGAACCATTAAATTGAGAAAGATTAATAGTCTTTGAAGAATATTTTGTTTCTAAAAATATCTCTTTAGTTTCCATTGTATGAGGTGGAAAATAAATGATTTCATTTATCAGTGGATTTACCAAGTTTTGATTGGATACATGACAGTAAATTTGGAAGTAATAAGATTTTTGTTGAAATACATTTAAAAGAAAAAAAAAACGGAGAGTAAATTTTTAATCGTGATTTTGTTTAAGCTTAACAGAATTCCATTTCTTCAAAAAGAAGAAAATATAGTGGACATTGAAGTAATTTATTTAAAATGATTTCGAATTTTACTTGCATGGAGAACATGTCATTTTAATAAGCTTTTATACACACATAATTGGTGATTCAACCCTGCATTCAGGATTACGACCTAGCTTCTCACACCACTTTTGTTGTTTGTATTAATTTTATACATGAGTGGCGGAACCTACAGTTAAAAATCGATTCCTAACGACAGATTTTTGAGAAACTCAGAGTTTTTGCCAAAAAACTGCTGAGAGCAAGTCGCCGAAGAAATGTTTCAATTTCGTGACCTGACGTCTAACAAGTCAACACACTACTTACTAAACTGCGGCAACTATTATACATGAAATCTCATAACACTTGTGTTAAAAAGTGTAACTTTTTTTGAAAGAATATGACATTAAAAGTATTGTCCATCGGAAGCTATGACTTTTTCCCGTCTTTTTGGCAATTTTTGGATTCCGTTCCAAAAAAAGCCTCTCGTCTTTTGAGGCCAAGACTGAATTCAGTCAATTTTTGATACCCTGCTGGGCAATGTGTATTGCAGTGAAAGTGTTCTACATCGATCGAACCAAATGGTAGCCAGAAGGGGAAAAATTTGGACTATACGGCAGTTTTCCAAATTCTTTTCGTATCCAGTTGCATAGTTTTGCGGCTAATACTCGTTTGAAATGAATTAATTGCTATCCGTACAACTCTCCCGCGATAGCAGCTCATTGTATCGCCCGATTATCACACCCTTCTGATCCAATGAAATACAGAGCTTCACTTTACCTACATAATTGCTCATTCCAACTATGCAGTCAGAATTACGACCTACACTGAGCGCCAAAAGTGAGTAAACACCACTAAAATAATTCATTTTCTTAGGATAGGGCGAAAAGTAAATGAGAATAGTCGAATAAATTTCCAAAAATAAAAACGTTTATTTATTACTTATAAAATGTTAAAACAAAAACAACAATTCATGATAAAGGAACTTTTTTATACTTAAGAACAAAACTGTTTTATACTTAAGAACAAAAGTGTTGGCTCACTTATGGCGCTCAGTGTATCTTCTTACATGAGTGGCGGGACCTACAGGTTAAAGTCCACTCCGAACGGCAGATTTTTGAGAAACTTTTCAAAGCAATTTTATTAACTCTCAGAGTTCTTTCCAGAAATCTGCTGAGAGGAACTCGCCAAAGAAATATTTTGTGATATTTTGTTTTGTTGGAAATGTCTGAATTGGGCTCATGCAACGTAATAAGCCAACACACTACCTACTAGACTACGGCAACTTCACTTTGGGGCTATGAACACTGGACATGATCGTATATTTTGTTTGTAACTCGCGTTTCACAAATACTTCCTAACACTTGAAGAGCACAGTGATAATTCGATACAAAAATGATTTCTTTTCAAAGCATTTTTAGGCATTCAAAATCGTCTTTCAAACTCTCTCGCCTCCAGTTCATGTGAGAAATAAATACTTTGCTTTTGAATGAATCCTGCTGCTTTGGAATGACTGCTTAAGGCACGTCTAATGATTATGCAATCTCCTGCGTCTGACGCTGATCTAGGTTAGAGGACGTGTACTTGTCAATTAAGTCCTAGTCCTAGTTTCTAGGTGGGACCTACAGTTTAAAGTCGGCTCCGAATGACAGATTTTTGAGAAACTTTTTTATGGCAAACTTTTATGGCAGAAATGTCCTGAAAGGAAGTCGCTGAAGAAATACTTTTTGTATTTTGTCTTTGATGTCTGGAATGGGGCTCGAACCCTGGCTTTGCGTCTAATAAAAGAACACAGTACCTACTAGACTACGGCGACTTCAACGACGCTAAACTTGATCGTCATTATTTTTGCAACGTGTTGAAAGATTATGATGTAAAGTCGCCGTGGTCTAATAGGTAATGTGTTGGCTTATTAGACGTAAGGCCTCGGTTCAAACCCCAGGTCAGGCATCTCCAACAAAACGAAACATAAATAAATATTTCTCCGGCGACTTCCTCTCAGCAGATTTTTGGCAAAAACTCTGAGAGTAAATAAAATTTATTTTCTCAAAAATCTGTCGCTCGGAGTCGACTTTAAACTGTAGGTCCCGCCACTCATATATAAAAATTAACGCACACAACATAAATGGTATGGAACTAGGTCGTAATCCTGACTGAAGTTTGGAATGACCAATTATGTATTTATGTATGTGGGAAGATTATCCAAACTTAACTTTCCAGAGGAAAACGAACCGCTTATAGACCACAGTGCCCCAAGAAACCGCCGCGTTTATTTCAAGAGCTATGATATCTAAACTGATCAATGACATAAATGTCAATGATAAAGTGATGGTATCAGAAAAAAATCCGTTTTTGTTGCCCGCTTCATGAAAAGCCATGTAGTCTTGGCAGCTGTCCCAGAATAAATCTGACAAAAACGAAACATCAGAATAAGAGAATCCCAAGAAACTAATAAAGCTGTCATAAAACAGCCAAGAAACAAATAAATTCTAATTAAAGAGATTTCGAAAAATAAACTTTTGATTCGCATAAAACAAGCAGTTTTGCTTGTCAATACAAAAATGTTTTTAATGATGTACAAGCCTTTTAAAACAATTTTTATGAATTTTAAAGTTAGTCTTTATTTTAAATGTAACTTTTAATACAATTTTTTTTGTTGTTGTTTTTTTTATTTATTTATATATTCAGCATGTTATGTGATGCCAGTGATTTTTTTTGTTTATATGGTTCAATGTTTTCCTTTTTTTGTTTTTGTTTTTTTTTGATGATGATTATAAAGTTGTTGTTTTTGTTGTTTCTGGCACTCAGGCATAACGTAAGTAAAAATGGAAATTCATGAAATATTCATAAAAAAAATATACAAGGACTTAGTGAGCAATGTCTAAGTGGCTTTTTATAATATTTATACATGTGTGTGGGTGTGGGTGTGGGTGTGGGTGTAAGTACGAATATATTTCTTCTTTAGATTTTCTCTTCTCTCTCTCTCGCTCTCCCACTCTTTCATTCATACTAAAGCATATTCGTTTATATGTATGTATTTATGAATGATGGTTTTATACATATTTGGACATGTGTACTTGCATATGTATGCATGTGTATTATTTCACATGCATCTATGTATGTATGTGTACATACATTTGTACATATGTATGTTGTACTAAGTATATACAAAGTAGTGTTTTTGTTTGTTTTGTTTTTGGGTAAAATTAAATACGTTGTTTTTTTAATAATTCTATTTTGGTGTTGGTATGAAATACTACGAGGGGTGAATGGAGAGTGGTTTTGTAAGTTAATATTTATTTATTCCTCTCGTTATAAATGTATTCCTCCCAAATATTTTTATCAACCCTGGTTACATGTAACGTCTACATGATAAGGCTGTTATGACTCAAATGACAACGTCAAATATCGGCCGTAGATTACAAATACAGTGCACAGCAAAAGTCTTAGTACGGCAATATATTCTAACAAACAAAAAGTCCCCACAGGCTTTATACTCTTGCACAAAGATATGACTTTAAGAAGAGATAATTTGAAAGAACGGTTACGTAATCGCTAAACCTCAAACAAAAGTCAAACGAAAAACTTACTCATGGTGCCCCCAGGAAACACTAAACAAAACTTGTATATTCAATTACAAATGGGTTAAGTGGAGTAATTGACCTTAAGGGATATTCTACTAAATACAAGGGATAAAATTTTCATATATTAGGCCTTTGAATTTTAAATTTACTCAGGGTTCTCCTTGGGTGTACCTATGGAGTCATGAGAAACTTTTCCTTATTTTTCTCTTGTGTTTATGAAAAACATAAAAAAATGTTTGTTTTATAATAAAATAGAAATAAATTAATAAAATAAATATATAAACTATAAATTTTTATAAAAACTTTTGGCTAAAATTCATGAAGTTGCTAAAATATATTGCCGTACTAAGTGCTGTCCACTGTATATAACATTAATGGCCAATTATGTTCCGTCAGGTTTACTATGTTTCACAATACTTTTGTAGTGTGTGTTAATTTTATACATGAATAGAGGGACCTACAGTTTAAAGTCGATACCGGACGACAGATTTTTGACAAACTTTTCTTGGCAATTTTATTTACTTTTAGAGTTTTCACCAGAAATCTGCTGAGAGGAAGTCAGTGAAGAAATATTTTTTTATATTCCGTTTTGGAGATGTCTGACTTGGGTTCGGCCGTAGATTCATTCATTAATTTCATTCATTGTGGTTACAACTTCTGATGAGAAATTAATAAATTCAGGGATTAATATAAATCCCAGAGATTCCGGATGGAACGTAAGGCATACAGAAGTGTTTTGTGTTCACATTTGTCCACTGCCAGATTCTTCAACTTATTCCACGAGAATTTTTGCCTGTAATAGCTTCATTGTCAAAGTGGTGTCTCTAAATATTTCTTAGTCGCCCATTTCTTCAAGTTTCTTGTTCGGGTTCTGGTAATACATCCTTGGTTTTCCGTAATATGTCATATGAAAGTCTATTGACTGTCAACTCGTAAAAAAGATGCAAGTATAAGAGCAATATTGATGAAAATGTTTTCATCTTTTCTTGGATTACTTGACTTTAAAACCGACGTAGTAGAGCACCTAGTGTGTTGGCTTATTAGACGTAAGACCAAGGTTCAAACCCCATGTCAGACATTTCCAAAAAAACGAAGTTTGAATATTTTTTGGCGACTTCATCCTTTTTTAGCAAAAACTCTGAAAGTAAATAAAACTGTCATGAAAAAGTTTCTCCAAAAACCTTTCGTTCGGAGTCGTCTTTAAAATGTAGGTTCCGCCGCTCATGTATAAAATTAACACACACAACATAAGTGGTGTGAGAAACTAGATCGTAATCCTAACTAAAGGATTGTAATGATCAATTATGTATGTAAGTAAGAACTTGACGTGGTATTCATGCACTTTAACCACTACTCCACGCGACCTCTGTACAATAAAATAGATCGTCATGAAGCTGCATAGTCGCAAAGACTAATTTTCTGATAAAGGACTCTTGCAGAAAAATTGTAATAAAATAAAAAATACTGAACTAAAAATGCATATGAGAGCACATCCTAGCACAATAAACTTGTAAGAAAGAAACACTTGAAAATGGGTCTTTACTCATCTAACTGAGAATAATGTATCCCAGGGAAATTTTTTTGTGTTCATTTAAGAATTGTTTTATTCTATACAATACTCCTTGTACTACCCTCGTGTGTAGTGTGGTGCTTATTACTTTATATTTTTCCAACATACTTAAATATAATAAAGGGTCCGCCAAATAACTTTTTTTTTGAAAATGCTTTAAAAGAAAACTACTGAATATTTTCTCAAATTCCTTTTTTATTTCCGGTTAATAATAGAAAATAATTTCATTCAAATGGCTGCCTCGGCTAGCCACGCAGTAGCCTACACCAGAAGATGCCGATTTTGGCAAAAAAAAAACACTTTTCAGATGAAGCTCATATTGATCTTGGCGGGTATGTAAACAAGCAAAATTGTCGCATTTGGGGCACAGAAAACCCGCACGCATACATTGAAAAGCCGACGCATCCAAAACGAGTCACTGTTTGGTGCAGATTTTTGTCCAGAGGCATAATTGAGCCATTTTTCTTCGAACATGAGCAAGTAGTGGCCGTTACAGTCAATGGTGATCGTTATCGGGCTATGTTGAACGAATTTTTGTTCACAAAAATTGAAGAGGAGGATATTGGCAACATTTGATTTCAACAGGATGGCGCTACGTGCCACACAGCCGAAGCTACACTCTATGTTTTGCGCCCTGTTTTTTAAGATCGCATTATCAGCCGCAGAGCTGATGTCGTTTGGCCACCTCGGAGCTGCGATTTGACACCGTTGGACTATTATTTGTGAGGTGCCGTCAAAGATAAGTGTTACGCCGACAAGCCAGAGACAATTGACGCTTTAAAGTACAATATTAGTGAAGCCATTGGGGAAATACAGCTGCACACAATCGATAATGTGCTTAAAAATTGGACCGATCATGTAGACTACTGCATGGCTCGCCGAGGCAGCCATTTGAATGAAATGGTTTTCCATTATTAACCGGAAGGATTGTACTTTCAAATAAAAAAAGAAATTTGAGAAAATATTCAGTAGTTTTTATTTTAAAGCATTTTCAAAAAAAAATTGTTTGGCGGACCCTTTACATACATACACATATTGTATAATAGTATGTACATGTGTTGTTTTCATATTTTTCATGTTTAAAAGTACGTTCATGTATGTTTTACTGTGTAATACTTAAACAGAAACGCATGCAAGTACTTACAAAGAAATAAAAAAATAGAAAAGCAAAAATTGAATCACAGCACACATATACATATTGAGGTACTTATGTTTGCTTTTTTTTATTCACACATGCGAGTTTTTCATCAAAAACACATTCATGTATACAATATATGTATGTATGTATGTATGCATATTAAGGATGCCTATTTATATTTAGTATATGCGCCTCTATAATGTACATATACATGTATTTAAGGCATGTGTGTGTTTGTTTATATGTGAAATTCATAGAATATTTAATAAATTTATTATTTTTATAAGCCAATATATTGTTTTTTTTTCGGTCTCTAACGAATTCTGCACACAGATGTCTATGAATTTATTTGAATGCAATCAAACGTGTTTAATAAACCACATCTGTCTGCTTAAAAAAACAACCTAATGAGCATGAGTAATAAATAAACACGTTCCTACAAATGCACAATTAATTTTAATTATACTACCTGTACTTTCTTTATTTTCTTTTTTTTTTATTAAAACTAATTTTCTCAATGCAAATTTCGATCCGTTGTATTTACTAATTTGACAAAAATATTTGCAAAAAACCAAAAATTCTTCATGTAGGTTAGGTTAGGTTAGAGGACGTGTACTTGTCAATTAAGAAAAGTACAGTACCCGGAGGTCGAATTGACCCATTTTACTACGTCCTAGTTTCTCACACCACTTATGTTGTTTGTGTTAATTTTAAATGCTAGTGGCGGGACATACAATTTAAAGTTGACTCGCAGGATGGATTTTTGAAAAACTTTTCATGAAAATTTTTTACTTGCCTTCAGAGTGTTTGCCAGAAATCTGCTGAGAGGAAGTCGCCGAAGAAATATTGGTGTACATTTTGATTTCATAGATGGAGCCTTCTAAGTCTCACTGTGATTAACAATTCCTAAGTCAGTTGAGAGAAAGAGTTGAAATGAACTTCAAGCATTCCAATTATACGATTAGAACATCTTCAACTCGAGTGACAAAACTTTTGTTTTTGAAATTATAATACAGACAGGATTTATGCTCCGTATTTAACTTTAAAAGCCACCAACTAAATCATATTTAAACAGTTCCGGAAAGCCTTGAGATCCAGAACTTCCAAATAACCATTGAGCCACCAACTAATGCTCTTACCAAACTAACTCATTCTGCCAGATTACTATCCTGTAAGATGATAATTAATAGAGACGATAAAACAAAACGTTTCATCGAGTTGATTCGCATATAAGATGCAGCATATAGGATAGGAGTAAAAGCTTTTTATACGTATCAATTCTATGACTTTTTAGCATACATCGCATTGGCCTGTTGTAAGTTTGCCAACAAAAAATCACGTAAAGGTCATTCGTTATTCGTAACGTATGTGAATTTCTTCAACATTTTTCTAATGCATGAGTAAAATGAGCTCATAGATTGCAAATCAAAATGAATTTATATTCAGTTTTAATTAATTTCTTTATTGTTTGCACAATTCTGTGTGCCACTGTTCACAACTTGATGTAAACAACAACAATTGCTTTGTTTGTTATTTCTCTTTGCACTCTTTTGCGATAACAACTCCTAGTCAATTTGTTCATGTTTATAACGGAGATCTTCAAACCACGATTACCTTCTTCAAACACCGCGTTTTCACACAAGACTGCCTAAATTTTTACTGACTCCGTTGCCTGCTTTGTCTTGCCTTTTATATCGCAGTTTGATGGATGGTCTTGAGGAGGAATGACTTCGTCTTCTAGAAATCTATATAAATGTAAACATGTTGCTTACGTTATTGTTGTTTGTATATTTTGTTTTCGTTTGTTCTTGCATATTTTTTTGTTTACTTGTTTATCATGTAAACAAGTTTACAAGTTTTTGTTTTTGTAGCTTTTGTTTACAATTTAAAGGATGTGAAAGCAAAACACCATTTCCATTTTCGTAACAATATTAAAAGTGTTTCCCACATGCCTATTTGCCAAATGTATACCCGATTAATGCAAAGCTGATCTCTATCGTCTCAGGAAGGCTTGCAAAAATTCTTGGTCAAGACGTTAAAGTGCTCAAAATTCAATATGCTGTAATGAATCCAACAACGGCACCAAGCGTTCCCCTTTGGAGTTTAAGCATTAGTTTCGTGCTCCCCACATTGCTAAGATTTATTTGATTTTGCCGGTATTAGAAGCTGTTCATTAACGCAATTTTAATGGAATCTATTAACATATTATTACCTTGAACTTGCTTGTGATTCTCAGTATAGAAAATTTGTTGTCATTTGCTCTGGGATTTCCCGGAATATCACTGATCCCGGTATAGGTTAGGTTAGATTAGAGTACTTGTCAATTAAGACAAGTACAGTACCCGGAGGTCGAATTGACCCATTGTACAACGTCCTAGTTTCTCACACCAATTATGTTGTGTGTGTTAATTTTATACATGAGTGGTGGGACCTACAGTTTAAAGTCGATTCCGAACGACAGATGTTTTTTTATTGAGAAACTTTTCATGGCAATTTTTATTTACTCTCAGAGTTTTTGCCAGAAATCTGCTGAGAGGAAGTCGCCGAAAAAATACTTTTTGTATTTTGTCTTTGATGCCTGGCCTGGGGCACGAACCCAGGCTTTTGCGTCTAATAAGCCAACACACTACCTACTAGACTACGGCGACTTCATATACTCCCGGTATGCATATGATATGAATATTGCCATAACTTTAGGAGACTTGGGCCAGCCGTAAATTATATGTAATTGAGTAACCAGTGCCCTGAAAGTCCACTGGCTATCCTAGGGTGAATTCATTCTAAATTTTATTTTCTAGTCTAGTCTGGCAAAGCAAATTTGACTAGAGTCGCTTCATAAATCAAATATGAAATCTTTTTTTTAAACGCTTCTTAGTTCCTTAAGACTTCTATCTGGTTATGTCTCATTTAGTAAATCATTTAAATTCTTAAATCATTCGTTGTTTATTTATTTAAATCTTAAGTTATAAATTTCCTTTACATAAACAAGGCGAAAATATTACGATGATATTCCATTGAATCAGTTCAATTGTTAATAACAATAAATCAGTATTGAAAGTATGTATGTGTGTAATGTATGTATGCCATAAAATATTTACTTGTGTGCGTTTGTTTGACAGGATATTTTGTAACTATTTTTAAACAATTCATCTTTGGACTTCTGCATGGTTTGTTTTTTGATGATTAATTGTTTTATGTTGTCGTAACTTATTTTGTATTAGAAATATACATACATACATACAACATACATGTTGACAATTACAGTTACATACAGTGATGGTGATATATTAAAGTGAAATTAAATAGGTCATAATCCTAACTGAAGAGTTGTAATGACCAATTATGTTACGTAGACTATCACAATTTCAAAGCAAACCATTTTTGCCCGTTACTGTTAACATAATTCTCAAGTATGCAGTTTGTATTCGTATATATTAGCAGAATACCATAAAACCATATCCAAAGTTCACCAAAATTTTAAGATACAATGAATATTACAATTATATATACTTGACATATACATGCAACATAATTTTGTTACATTTATTTTACCAAAACATTTGATGCTAAACATACATACAGCAGAGATACAAACAAATAAAAAAAAATGAACATCAAACTGTCACAAACAGTACTCAAAACAAAGTATTAATGCCAGAACGTAAGTTTGATTTCAAACTAGTTTTACAATCTGGGGTTTTATAAAATGGACTTGAATTTATGGGGTCATCGTTCGCATTAATTTTTCTCATATTTCTGGAGAAGGTGTCAGGTATAGTGTTAGTTAAGCAATTGGACTTGAAGAAACTAATTGAACTTGGAACCTGTACCATCTCTTAACTTAGCTGGGCGGAGTTTGACGTCAACCATTTTAGTTCACGCAGGGACGTATATAGAATGGTGGCCGCACCTATCAAGGAGTCGCCTATTGAAGACCGTAAGAATTACGACTTTCGAAGTTGTTAGAATGTAAATGTATCTTTGCATCTGTCCATTACAGAGAGCGCTGCTGTAAGATACTTGACCAGCAACTTTGTGAAATCACGTATTAGGTACCTTAGATACCCTAATCCGACGAATTAAATTTGAGTTGAACCCAGTTTCGATCGAAGGCTGTGGTACGAACAAAAAAGGGTATTTCTGAGATAAATTGTCATGATAGTTACGACCAATACAACCTGTCAAACAGTTATGTACGTCAACCAATAGCCAAGGTTTACGTACATACATACATATGTACATCCATAACTGGTCATTATGCGAAGCATATTCTAACATGCTGTCCCAGATTTAGATGGCCGGGAGAAACGAATTTAGGACCAAACCGAGGTGTTGAACTGTAGGATTCTATGGAGTCAATATAGTCAGAGAATGGCTGAAGTTATGATAGTATGATGATCCGAAGACTAGAGGAACGGAGGCGAAATTTAAATTAATGTGATAAAGCTTTCAAGCTAACCAGCCCTCCGCGAAGTAATGCCTTACGGCAGTCCCGCCGGGGGAGAGTGGTTGAAGTGTGTAGGGGGTGGGTTTAGGCACCAGTGATGGTGAATCGTGCACTCTTTTGTTGGAACAAAAGTGTCTTTCGAAGATTCCCACCTCCGGCTCAAGCCAAAAAAAAACTGGTCATTACAAATCTTCAGTCATGATTTCAACCTAGCTTTTCACACCACTTATGTAGCGCGTGTTAATTTTATACATGAGTGGCACAACCTACAGTTTAATGTCGACTCCGAACGCTAGATTTTTGAGAAAGTTTTCATGGAAATTTTATTTACTCTCAGAGTTTTTGCCACAAATCTGCTGAGAGGAGGTCGCTGAAGGTTTACGGCAGCAAAATTAGTAGCATTTTCAACTTCTTGGAAGTCGCCGTAGTCTAGTAGGTAGTGTGTTGGCTTATTAGACGCAAAAGCCTGGGTTCGAGCCCCAGGCCAGGCATCAAAGAAAAAAATACAAAAAGTATTTTTTCGGCGACTTCCTCTCAGTAGATTTCTGGCAAAAACTCTGAGAGTAAATAAAAATTTGCCATGAAAAGTTTCTCAATAAATAAAAAACTGTCGTTCGGAGTCGACTTTAAACTGTAGGTCCCACCACTCATGTATAAAATTAACGCACACAACATAAGTGGTGTGAGAAACTAGGACGTTGTGCAATGAGTCAATTCGACCTCCGGGTACTGTACTTATCCTAATTGATAAGTACACGTCCTCTAACCTAACCTAACCTAACCTTCAACTTCTTGTCATCGATAATTTATAAACACTAAAGCCTATAAGCCGCTTAGACGTACCCATGCTTTGGAAAAAGAAAATTTTAATGCCTTGCGCTTCTAAATAGTTGCTTTCAACTGTAAATAACATCCATTTACATCGTGCAACTACTGCAGTGCGGGGCAAGAGTATAAAGTGTGGGTGTCGGTATTGTTTATGATTTAATTTTCGTAGAATTTTGGAACTGTTGTTTTTGCTAACCCTTTTCAATATAAACATGTGGTGCAAACAATAATATGCTGGATATATGTATACATATACCTATATATGTATGTGTATGTATGTGTGTTGTTTTAGCATTATCATGTGCAGTTTTTGCTCCATTTAAGCTTTTGTTATTGTTACGTTGGTTGTCTTATGCATGATTGATGGTTTCTATACATTCAAAACAATAGATTTGTTAAACTTATTGTTTACCACCGATTGTAGTGTGTACCCAGAGTTTAATGTAACAATGTTTGTGCATTACAATTAATATCTTCACAATTTCACAACAATACCTTTTACTTTATATATGTACATATGTATGTGGGTCATTGGTATTTGGCTCTTTTTTTGTTTTTTCCAATACAAATTTAATGTATCCAAAAACAAAGAAGGTTATTTAAAATTAAGTCTTAAAACCAGTAGTGAAGCCGTTTTGCAACTATGCGTTATACTCTATGGATAGGTGAGCTGATATATAATTGCAGCTTTGTATCATCAAAGACACTAGAATTCCAAGGGCTTTTTAATAGTATACTGGATAATTATATTCTAAACGGCATAAAATTGTAATTCATGATGAAAAATGTCATGTTAATTTGGCCCTAAAGGTTTTATACTTAGTAATAGCGAGATATTGTTTAACAATAAAGACTTTCAATCATTTTCCACTATCTTGATCCTGTCTTGTTTCTCCAGATGTTGGCAGTTCAACTTTGTGTTTGCATTCTAGGATTGTCTCTCCAAAGGGCTTTATCAAAATATGCCTTATCCACCTAAATTTGGAGAAACGTATTCGACATGAAGAAGTCGCCGTGGTCTAGTAGGTAGTGTGTTGTGCGAAATATGAAAAATATTTCTCCTGCGATTTCCTCTCAGCAGATTTCTGGCAAAAACTCTGAAAGTAAATAAAAATTCTCAGGAAAAGTTTCTCAAAATACTGTTGTTCGAGGTCGACTATAAAGTGTAGGTCCCGCCGCTCATGTATGGAAATTAACACACACAACATAAGTGGTGTGAGAAACTAGGACGTAATCCCGATTAAAGGGTTGTAATAACCAATAATGTATGTGTGTATTCGGCTGTAAGGGGTTTTTGAAAAATCCTTTTTCAAAAGGTCGAAATTTATCATATTGATGATAGAAAACATCCTTTTATGCACTCCAATATTTAATCGGGTAATCCGTTGCATCATAATGCAGAACATTGTACAGCTTTAGAGTCCAGTAGGTAGTGTGTTGGCGTGTTAGACGTGAGGTTACGATTCAAACCCCATGTCAGACATTTTCAACAAAACGAAATATGAAAATAATTATTTAGGCGACTTCCTCTCAGCAAATTTCTGACAAAAGCTGGGAGAGGAAATAAAATTTCCATGAAAAAGTTTCTGAAAAATCTGTCATTTGGAGTCGACTTTATACTGTTAATCCAGCCACTTTTGAATAAAATTAACACAAACAACATAAGTGGTGTGAGAAACTAGGCTGTAATCCTGACTGAAGGGTTGTAATCCTGACTAACTATGTATGTATGTAGGTTAAGTTAGGCTAGGTTAGGTTAGGTTAGGTTAGAGGACGTGAACTTGTCAATTAAGACAAGTACATTACCCGGAGGTCGAATTGACCCATTGTACAACATCCTAGTTTCTCACACCACTTATGTTGTGTGTGTTAATTTTATACATGAGTGGTGGGACCTACAGTTTAAAGTCGAGTGTTTTTAAGAAACTTTTTCAGGCAATTTTATATGCTCTCATTGTTTTTTCCAGAAATCTGCTAAGAGGAAGTCGCCGAAGAAATACTTTTTGTATTTTGTCTTGATGTCTGGCCTGGGGCTCGAACCCTGGCTTTACGTCTAATAAGCCAACACACTACGTACTAGACTATAGCGACTTCCACAATATAGACTAAAAAAAAATTCTGTAAACTTTGGGGAATGACGCTCCAAAGTTCATGAACTGAAAACAACCGAATACCAGCCGATCTACAAACAAGTAAGCAAAAAAATTAAGTTATGTTTGTACTTAACATCTGAGGAATTGTCGACTGCCATACTGAATAAAACGCATACAACGAATAGCATTTGTACACCAAATTAATAAAGATTTAAACTAACAGCTAAATGTTATTAACAGAGTCTGTAGAGAGATGGTAACCTCGTCAACAGACTGTAGTGGAGTCCAATTATCAGTATTAGTGTAATGAACTCATGAGTGTATAATATGAGTGCATAGTGCCAATTCAATAATATTTTCAAATGCTTGTAATTGATTTTGATTTTTTTTTATAAAAAATATTAACATTTACTGTTTATATTTTTAGTTCATATACGTGTATACATTTACGCGTATGTAAACGTATACTTGTGTTAGTGTTTTAATGTTCCTTTACCATAAGCTCATTAAAACTCTTTCAATTTTACAACAACAACAACTAGTATTTTTTCATGAGTTTATATAAGTTTGCTAATTATGTGTGTAGGTGTTTTGTTTGTTTTTTTTTTTTTTTTTTTTTTTTTTTATAGCTTTACGAGCTAAAGGTTGGGAATCTTCGAAAGACATTGGTAGCCCGGCCTACCAAAGTGCACGATTCGCCGCAAGACTTACTCTCGGCTTGCTAAACGCATACGTACTAAACCCAACCTAGTTCGTCACACTTCCATTAAGTCGCCCCCCCGGGACCACAATCAAGTATTACATCGGGGGAGGTAAAGATTCAGCGAGTGCTGCTATCCATTTCTGCTATTCTTGCTCTCTCTATTATTCTCTGTTGTACTAAAACTTCCTTCGCGAATAAACATACCGCGTTCCAGTTTTCGCGCGATGTTAACATCAGGTTAACCACGTTGTCGGGAGTCACCTGGGAACCGATCGTCCTCTCAAGGAAATTTCGTCGGAATTCGTAGCGCGGGCAAGTAAAGAATATATGCTCCGCTGTTTCACTTGTATCCAGACATGATGGACACGCTTCATCCACGTCATGCCCATACTTGTAAAGGTATGTCCTATAGCATCCGTGGCCCGTTAGGAACTGAGTAAGGTAAAAATTCACCTGGCCGTGCTTCCTTCCAGTCCATTCTTCTATATTCGGTATCAGTCTGTAGGTCCATCTTCCCTTTGTGGAAGAAGTCCACTCGTGCTGCCACCTATTCATTACATCATCATTCACCTGGTCAGGGTGCACTAGCCCCGTTCTCCTACTTATTAAACGTTTTCTCCTCTCTATCTCTACCAACATTCGTAGCGGCATCATTCCCGCTATCACCAAGGCTGCATCCGTAGATACTGTGCGAAAGGCAGAAATTACTCGGAGGGCAGATCTCCTGTAGGCCCCATCAACTCCTATTCTATATGTCTTCTTATCCATGGCCTCGGCCCATATAGGGGCTGCATATAGAGCAATCGATCTAACCACTCTCATCAGCAATTGCCTCTTCTCCTGTCTGGGACCTCCCAAGTTGGGCATTATCCGCGCGAGTGCGCCCGTTGCCGCCGCACACTTCCTACTAATATACGTCAGGTGCTCCTTGAATGTGAGTCTGTTGTCAATCATAACTCCTAAGTACTTGATAGACTGCTTCGATGCTATCCTTTGTTCGCCGACAGTTATGGTAATGTATTCCATTTTCTTTCTACTGCTTACTAATACGACATCCGTTTTATGATCAGCAAGTTTCAGACCTATACTCGCGATCCAGCTTCTAACTCTGCTAACTGCCGCATTGGACGTTCGTTCCAAATTATCAAGGTGTTTACCCCTCACCACGAGTGCTATATCGTCCGCAAATCCGAATATTTGTGCGCCCGTAGGAAGCCTAAGCCTCAGTACACCATCATACATGGCGTTCCATAGTATTGGGCCCAGCACCGAACCCTGTGGTACCCCTGCTGTTATTGCGTATGACTTTCTGCCTTCGTCTGTATCATACAAAAGTACCCTATCCTTAAAATAGTCCACTATGAGTTCCATCAAATATCCAGGTACGCTCCTCTCATCAAGTGCAGCCAGGGTGGCGTCCCAATCTGCCGAATTGAATGCGTTTTTGACATCCAGGGTGATGATTGCGCAATACTCCTTATCACCTTCAAACCAGCGGTCACCGCTGATGGCCTCTTTCGCTACGGTAATGACCGCCTCCATTGCGTCCACTGTGGAGCGCCCTTTTCGGAAGCCAAATTGGCGATCCGACAGGCCGTCTCTCTCCAATATCGTTTCGAGTCTTCTACATATTATCTTCTCCAGCAGTTTACCTACAGTATCAATCATACAAAGTGGGCGGTAACCTGTTGCATCCTGCGCACCGTTGCCCTTCGGGATGAGAACCAACCTCTGTCGCTTCCATATCCTTGGGAATTTCCTCTCCTGAATGCATGTATCAAATACTTTCCTAAACACCTCAACGTTGTTCTCTATAGCCACCTTAATTGCGACGTTTGGGATTCCATCAATTCCCGGAGCCTTCCTGAGTTTCATTTCCTTCCAGACTGCATCGAATTCCTGGCCGCTGACTACAGGAATGTCATCGTGCGACATACTGTCTCGCACAGCATACGTGATCTCGGCCCTCTCCGGAAAGAGGCCTTCAACAATTGACTGCAGCTTCTCCGCGCTTTCCGTGGCCGGTGGTCGAAAGCAATTCAGCTTCCTCATTACCACCTTATATCCCGTGCCCCAGGGATTTTCATCCAAATCGGCACACATTTCCCTATAGCACCTTCGTTTGCTCCTGTCAATGGCCCAGTTAAGGTTGGCTCTGAGCACTTTGTATCTTTCCCGAAGTTCTGTGAAGTCATTGCGACCCCTTGCTCTCTGGAATATCCTCCGCGCTCTATTACATTTCCTTCTTAATTCAGCTATCTCCGCGTTCCACCAATAAACGTGTTTCCTGCCTGGCAGGTGAGACTTCCGCGACATAGACGCACTGCAGGCTTCCGTTATACAGCGCATAAGTTCCACCGCCATGTTGTTTGCGCTTCCGGTCACCCGAATGTCGCTCATCGCGAGAACAAAGGTTTCCTCATCAAAAGTAGAGTCCCTCCACAAGGGATTAGGAGGGGCGGCAGTAGTGGGGTTCACTGCAGCGCGTTCCTGGATATCAAAAATGATCGCCCGATGGTCGCTATGAGTGTAGACATCGGCCACAGTCCAATTCGATGTCGTTGCCAGTGTATCGCTGATGAATGTTAAGTCAATCTTAGAACTCCTTCCATTTCTCGAGAATGTATCAATCTGCCCACAGTTGAGTAAGACAACCTCCAGAGTTGCAAATGCGTCAAGCAGGCTCTCACCTCTTGGGTTCGTGTACGCTGAACCCCATTCCACTGCCCATGCATTAAAGTCCCCGGCAATCACCACGGGTCTTAGATTTCTGGCCTCGCGAACGATGTCGTCCAATCTGAGTCTGTACTCCTCCATTGATAAGCTGGGGGGGAGATAACAGCTGAAGAAATGTACCCCATTAACAGTGCATTTCACAAAGCCTTCTCTCCTGTTGTCAACATTTCCCACTGGGAATTTACCGCATGACCATATCGCTGCCTTGTTGCATTTACTGGTAGCCCAACGCTGATTGTCTGGTGCCCTATAGTGTTCACTCAAAATCGTAAGGTCTATTTTCTGCTCCCGGACTGTCTGCTTAAGAAGCTCCTGCGCCGCTTCGCAGTGGTTCAAATTCAGCTGCAAGATCCTCATTTTCCTATGTTCATCATCCTCCGCCGAGCTGCCAGGTACTGTGGACACTTAGGTCCCCCCGTGACATGTTTTGAGTCCACATTACGATCGCTCCTACAGATTAGGCAGTGAGGGTCACCACTACAAGTTTTGGCAAGGTGGTCTTGCCCTCCGCACTTGAAGCAGTGTTTTGACCAATCACTCCTACTGCCGCAATTTCTAGCTACGTGCCCGAATTCTAGGCATTTGTAGCATCTCCTTGGGACAACTTTCCTCATTAACCGGCAAACTGTCCACCCGACACGCAGTTTGCTTACCTCTTCGGCCCTGCTAGCCAGCTTCGTTGGTATTACAATTATTGCCGTCCGGGTACCCCCTGGAGCACTTCTTATCGTCCTGATAGCCGATGGGTGTAATTCTCCTATTTGTTCTCTCCAAGCGGTTATTATTTCATCTTCCGTGGTAACCTCGTCCAGGTATCGCAGTTCAAATGTTGTCTCCTGAGTTATCGTCCTGACCTCTATATCATCGGACAATATGGTCTTCAATTTGGATTGGTGAGTTTCTGTAGACGCCTCAGCCGATCTTCTAAATTCCAGCAGAATTTCACCCTTTTGTGTTTTCTTAACAAGGTGAACGTCTTCGCCAACTGACTTAAGCTCCGGGGCATTCCTAACCTTCCTCAGGATGTCTGCAAATGAGAGCTTCTCCGTAGGTTTTATTATCATTGCATCCGGTCTTGGGGGCTTTTTGCGCTTCCTGGTATTGAGCACCCAATCATTGAGCTCTGTGCTCATTTCCACTCCGGTACCCGGTACTTCAGCATCCCGATTTATTACACCTTCATTAGTACGTACTGCTCCTTTCTTCGTATCATTGCCTCCAATTTTTGAGGTTGGGTCAATTGATCTCTCCAGTTGAATTGGTCTGGTCCTCTTCGGAGGTGTTCTCCTAGGTTTTCCCAATTCTTCTCTCTGCCTCTTGGAAACACAAGGTGTCTGCTGTTGAAGACTCGTCTGCGTGCTTCTATCATTAGTTCTGATCCTTTTCTCTTGTTCCTCAACTTTATCCTTAGCGGCTTGCTGATATAGTGACGATATAGAAGCCACTAAGTCGCGCATCGCTTGGTGAATGGACCTCCTTCCTCCGCCCATCATCTCCACGAGTTCAGAAATTTTATCGCCTAGTTTGGTGAAATCATCCACCTCTTTTTCAGGATCCTTGGTCCTCTGCAACTCCGGTGGTGACGAGCGCGATCGCTCGCCGTTCTGCCTCAGCGGTGGAGAGTGGAGTAATCTCGAAGCTCTCCGGAAAGGATTCAGGAAAGGGCTGTCCTGCTGGGTCTCCTTTGCACCTTCGGTGCCGGCTGGAGAATTAGCGCCTGTAGGGTTGTTTGAAATGTTTTTTATAAATTCCATTCTATTGGGTCCCAACTTGGAGCCGTTATCTTGGATTCGTTGTGTAGTTACCCTTGTTGTGGTCCCATGGTTATCTTTGCAATGCAGGGAGGCCATGCGAGGGTTGACACAAGTCCTCATGAGAGCTTGTGTTCAGAGCCAGACCGGGAGCTAAACAGAAGAATTACTTAACTGCCCCTACACCCCAACTCAACAGGACGAGTCCAAGATCGTTCTCCAAGGCTTGCCAGGTTTTAACGGGACGGAGACAGATGGTGTATTAGCCTGAAAGCCGTCTGTACCAGGTTTCACTCCAGCACATATTGGTAACAGAATACCCCATCCGCCAGCCCATGTCATCAAATCATAATATTTCAGCGTAGTCCAGTATGCCATAATCAGAATCTTACTGGTATCAATTCTGATGCCTATACGACTAGGCTCCGATCGTCCACATCCGTTAGGAGCGTGCTCACACGCATGACGGTCTGTGATTCCCACGGTGCTAACGTGATACCACGGTAGTTCAATGCATTGAGCGGCATTGTTTCGCTTTGAAGCGTGAGCGTCATTGGGTATATGCTAGACTTTTCATCCGCACCCTCTACCCCTGCCCTCCCATTTAGTCGCCTTTTACGACAAGCAGGGAACCACTGTGGTAGAATTCTAACCCGCTACCACACGGGTTTGTTTGTTTTTCCAACTAAATATGAACGTGTGCATTTACGTATGTGAGTCTTTTTTTCACCTACACAAACACATAATACACATGCATACACATACGCAATAAAATCACGCTTTTGTTTTGCAATTAAAACTTTTTCTGTATTACTTATGTTACGTACGTTATTCTACCTGCCGCATTTGTATATTTAAAAACGTACGACTTCACGTACGTACTTACATGTACACGTACATGTATTTCTGTGTTATTTTTTCTTTTTCCTCCTTTTCAATGAATGTGAAGCTATTGTGTATAGTTTGCCGTATTAGTTCGGTCGACACTATGCTCGTATAACCAAAAATATAATGATGATGGTGATAGTAAGGGGCTAAAAGCATAGGTATTTACTAATGAGCAGGTGTTTTACAACACGCATACAAACACACTTAGTCAGCATCAAATCTCTGCATAGTTTTTTCTCTTTTTTTATGGCGTAGAAAGTGTGAGAGACATCTACACATTTATATGCATATTTAGCAGCACATTCGGAAAGAACAAACGGAAAGTTTTTAGGCATAACAAAAGTTATGCGTGACTAAACAACAGAATATAAAACAATCTCTGAAATGCTTTATTTCTGCAGCAGTAATAGCAGAGTAAAGCAAAGCAAAAGCCTGTAGTAACGACAACTTACAGTTGGGGTCTTAAAATTACTCGGTTTATTCGTTGTTAGTGTAAAGAGAATATGAAGCCATTGACATGATATTTTGTAATGGAATCTAAAATGTACATGAGCTTTTTGTCTTTAAATACATGTTGTTTCCGAAGAGAAATATATATGATACGTACGGTATACACATACATTTATAATTGTTTATTACAACCCTTCAGTCAGGATTACGATCCAGCTTCGCACACCGCTTATGTTGTGTGCGTTAATTTTACACATGAGTGGCGACACCTGCAGTTGAAAGTCGAATCCGAACTACAGATTTTTTTGAGAAACTCCGGTTATATGAAAGCCAACCTTTTCATTCCAAGTATTGTAGGAGTCCTGAGCTTGTTCGGAAACCTTTTTTTGCAACTGAAACAACAGCTATTCCGCATATATATGTAGACGTATCTGTTAGCACAATGCTGTGAACAGAACACCATAAACCTCATTCCCATGCTTTTTAGATCGAGCCTTAAAAAACTTCATAATTCTAGCTTATGTATCACTTTTGATACATACTTGTAGTACATGGAATAGTTACTAATCTACAGCGACAAAATTAAATATGAGTTGAAAAGGTAATAAAACAAAACAAAAGGAATGAAAACATAAATCAATGCCAAGCATTACTCCGTAAATTTCTTTATGAAGCTTGATTTATATAAATATCCTTAAATTAATTTCCCTAACAATCACTGTAAGTATTCCATCATTCTGTATCAATATTCAACTAAAATCACTGGAGGTAATTTTCATTTTCCACAATAAAACTAAAAAGATTTTGAATTCAGTTGCTAAAAAACTTTAATTTGAGATGAAAATGTACCAAAAAGGAACACAAAAACATAAGCATCATTATTTAAATATATTTTCTTTGATTTTCTTAACTTTGAGGCGAAAAAAAATTAAATTTTTAAAAATCTTAAAAAAAGGATATATGGGCTGCTCTGAAAGTATGATAGCTAATCCAAAATTATTTATAGAGTATTATTTCTTACATAAAACGAAAAGTTGTGTGATAAAAGTTTTATGAAAATGGTTAAAATTTTCTAACAACAAATTAAGATAAATATATTTTTTTTTAGAAAAAAAATCCTTTTCATTCGAATTTCAAAAAAAGGCTATAAGCACGATTATTAAACGTTGCAAGACTTTCAGCTTATTTTTCGAAAAAGCGTAATAGGTATCATTACGTATCATTATCAAAGCGAATGATTCTGTTATCTCATACATACGTAGTTGACCGAATTATTATCATCTGTAATAAAACATGGGACGAAACAAATTTTTCTAATGTTTGTCTGTCACGTGAGATAAATATGAGAAGAGCAGTAAGAAAGACTCTACAACATTTCAGGAAACAGCTGCTAGCAATCTGCATGCAGTACCACCAGTTTGTTCTGTTGCAAGTAGTACCATCTGTGGCGATAAACATCCTGTTGTCATGTTTGTTGCTGCCAATACTTTCTTCAGTTCATAAGACTAACTTCTATTATCTTCTTCTTCAAAGTCTTTAGCAGCAGGAATATTACGTATATAATTAATATATAATAGGTCGTTACAACCTTTCGTTATAAATTGGAAATGTCTGACCTGAGGTTTGAACTTTGGTCTGACGTCTAATAAGAATACGACTACTTCAATCACGACGAGTTCAATCAATATCAAGAACATATCAAGAATAGAAAATTCTACCTTTTCACTTTCGTTCCACACTTAACTTTCAATTCTTTCTCAAAAACCATAAATATTGTATTATTTACGATAAAACTTCACAAAATCTTTGAAATCTTAAAAAAATTACATACACGATACCAAATAATCTCTAGAAAAGTCGAAAAAATATCAAAAATGATACATAAGCCGGAATTATGAAGACAGAATTTTGAATTTTGTAACCGCTGTTTGAAATTTTATTTTTTTTTTATTTGGTTTAAAATAATGGCGATAACAATACTAACGAATTATAAAAATATCAGGCATCTAACTTTTTCTGAATTAAAGTTATTTCGTCTCAAAAATTAAAATGTATAATTTTTGATACAAAGCTCGATCTACGGTTAAAACCACTACCATCGACAGTTTGGTTCAGCGTTATATTTATTTGGTTTCAAAATACTTTTTTTCTAAATTAAAATCGTCTAATTGGCCACCATCAGCAGTAATGACAACATGAGCTCGATTTATATTACTAAGCATTCCTTTTGCCAGCAGTACTACTGCCATAGATACCTGCATTTCTAATGGATATTCTCCTTTGTGATTTCAAGAGTCTCAGATTTGTTGCCAAAAATTCATGACTTTAAGAAACTGTTCATAAAAGCAATTTGAAACGAACAATTTAGTCAATTATGCCGGCTAGTTCTAATCCACAAAACGAGAGATTAAGCAATCTGGGACCGGAGTATACACTTCAAATTTCGATTTATTCAGTTGAGGTAGCAGAAAGTTGACATTCATACTAGCCATATAGTCCGTGATTTCATCGAACAAATCGATGAGGCTGCCACGCCATAGAATTACTTTAAGCGGATCTAGTGGCTCATAGCGCTCAGATATACAGATAGAACACGTCGTATTTATTGCTTCTGAATGAAATGTCTTCATTGTGGCCTAGATTCAGGACGGATTAATTGTAAGTTACACGAGGTAAAAGCTGATGCACTGTCTGCGTTCTGTAAGGAAATATCGTTTAGTTTTCGATTTGCAAAGACAACAACTTCATATACACTTCACTACATTGGTGCGCACCAATGTCTGCAACTACATACAAACATACACAATTGGTCATTACAATCCTTCAGTCAGGATTACGACCTAGCTGTGTGTGTTAATTTTATACATGAGTGGCGGGACCTATAGTTTGAAGCTGACTTCAAGCGACAGACGTTTGAGAAACACTTCTTGGTAATTTGATTTACTCTCAGAGTTTTTGCCAGATATCTGCAGAGACACAGTCGCCGGAGAACTATTTTCTTCATACTTCGTTTTGTATGAAATGTCTGCCCAGGGGTTTGAACCATGGGCTCGCGTCCAATATGTCAACACACTACCTACTAGACTACGATGACTATCAACAACTGCTACATCTTCTGCAATGTAATTCTGAACAGTGAGGAGAATTGGAATAGAATAGTCAGATACGCTGAAGTCTTACTAAAATCTAAGAAAATTGACTTGGAGGAGAGAAGTAGAATGGACGTTTGAACACTTTCTCAAAATTCGTTACGCAATCCGGACGCGGATATAGATATGAAGAGGTCAAATGGCCAGACGAACTTCACTTCGAAATAATACCACAGTAGTTCCGGAGTGGGCATAAGGCGCCCAGAAGAGGAGGGGGGATATAGTGGGTGAGTGCCCCACACACGGGGGAGAATGGCGACTACCCCTATGGTGCGGTTAGGTACATTTACTCCTCCTCAGCGTAAAAAAAATCACCAACTACTTCAAATAGTCCAACGCAATTTGAGTAGACATCTGATAGTGATAAGTAGATTTAAGCTTGGGAAATCTACCTATAAATTCCATGTGTGCCAAAGTTATTGACGCATCATTCCCATATCATCCAAAGGGATCCGCATCTTTAATATTTAAAAAGAAGAGTAGGCAAGTTCAATTGCAACTGACTTTTAGCCCAAACTACTCAACAGACAACAGTTTTGTTCACACACCTTACTTCAGCAGAAGTTTGACGAAATTTGCTTGACTTGTCTTTGATATCAAAAAACTAATAAGTATACTTGAATATGTTCCATAAAGCAAATGATTTTAAATATTTTATTTTTAAAATTCCAATGTACATATAAACATTTTGAAGTATTGTTCATTGAAAATTTAACCGATTTATAGGAATTAAATCAACCATTTTTCAAACCAATTAAATCAATACAAGCATAATTAAAGCCTTTAAAGCTTCTCACCAAAAAAATGCAAAAAAAAAACTTAAAACGCCAATCATAAAAGCGATCGAAATATTAATGAACGCTTCCGCACTCAAGTCAATTGCAGTGAATTAAACAAAAACAGAGGAAAAAATAAAATAAAAAATAAAATAAAACGTTAATCGCAATAATAAACCCATCGATTGAAATCTATTCATTGATTTCTGTATTTTTATATTGAATTTGCAAATACATTTCATTCAAATGTAACCTCAATTGATTTCACATCCACAATCGTCATCAATTGAACTCACTTACACACAGGCATGCATGCATACGCTCTCACACACATCCTGTTTCCTGTTAATGAATGGTCAATCAAAATTGACAAATAATCCAATTTAATTTCAAATACCAAAAGTAGTTGTGCTACGAAAAAACAACTGCAACAACAATAAAAACTTTTTATTCAAATTCAGATTCAAATTCGAATTCAAATGATGTGTATTTGCAAAAACCAAAATTACTAGATAAACATGCACAGGCAAATAAACAACAAATCAAAATGACACACACGAACGATAAAAATGCAAAAACGTTATCATTTTACAACTTTAAACATCAATAAATTCAAATACCAAATGCACACACACACACTCATACGCTTATTGTATATGTATGGAAAACAATTTCCAACTAAAAGTGTTATAATGGCTAAACGTGTATTTGTTTTGCCGAAATTATCGTCGGAATTTTAAAATTAAATCCTGTACCTTACACACATCCATCCACAGCCACCCATTCAGTTTAATTCAGACATGCCAGCAAACACACTCGCAGTAAATCACAGCAATAGTCGCGGTTAAAGTTATAGCAGGGGTTTGACGTTTCGGTATTTTTGAGCATTATATGTTTACAAATGAATGCACAATCAAATTTGTTGTTAAATAAAGGATCACATGCAAATACATACAACATTTTTTTCTATTTATTTAGATTTGTATATGAGTGTATGTGTGGCAAAAAGTACTTTATCAATCATAGACAATAAAAATTTGAACATACACCTCCGAAAAGGTTGCCAAATGCAGTTTTAAAGAGAACATTTAAAGGGTATGGTAATGTCAAGTGATACTTCCAAAGGCAGATTCCGTTGTTCTTGTATTAGTTTGCTTACTTGATTGGTCCTTACAACCTTTTAGTAAAGATTACAACCCAGCCTTTCTCACAATCCATGTTGTGTGTTTTTATTTTATCCATAAGACGAGAGACCTGCTGTTTAAAGTCGTCTCCCAACGACAGATTTTATACGAACTTTTCATGACAATTTTTTATTTACTCTTAGAGAGTTTTCCCACAATACTGTTAAGAGGAAGACGCCAAAGAAATATGTTTTTCAGATTGTGTTGGAGCTGTCTGACCTGGGGGTTCGAACCAAGCCTTTATGCCTAATAAGCCAATATACTACTTCCTAGACTATGGCGACTTCATGGCAATTTTTTATTTATTACCAGAGTTTTTGCCACAATACTCCTGAAAGGAAGTTGCGTTTTGTTCAAGTTATTCTTCATTCTCAAACAAAACTCGCATGTTGCTATTGTGTAGCTCGGGCTGAAATCTTCTCAATATGTGGCTTTTATCGAACTCTGTTGGCCACTGTTCTTACTGCCTCCGAAATATGACGAGACTACAACAATCAGTTCGTGAGTTGTTTCCGTGCGCAAAGATGTTTTGGCGTATTTGTGCTGGTTAAAGACGAAAGTTGTATCGTAGTGCCTATCGCCTATTATGTTCTATTTATGAAAACTATCTCCTCACGATAGTTTGTTAAGTGGTTTATATGTTATTACTAGCTGTACCCTGCACGTGTTACTGCGCCACCAACTAAAACAAATTTGAAAGAAAGACATTACACAAATGTCCAATTAATTTTGAATCATTTTATTGACTTTGTTTCCCGTTGTCCTGATGATTCAGATGAACGGGTCTGAGTAGTACGCATTCGATCAGTTTCTAATCTCACTTGTCGTTGTTGAAGTGGTTCAAGCGAACGGGTCTGAACGGAATATACTCGAAGATTTTTCAGTCTCAATGCTCGTCTGATTCTGAGTTTCGTAATGCTCTTTTCTTCCGTGCATGAGGTGTAGGCCGACCAAATGCTTGTCATTCATTTTGAATAATTTTCAGTGACGCCATCCATCGGAAATTAATCGCACCAACCTCAGTCGACTCATGCGCAACAACATTGTTAAAGAATGAACAGTTTACGCTTTAATTCATTTTAAGTAATTTTCAGTGGCACCACCTGTCGGAAATTAGTCATACCAACTTAGAAACCTTCGTCGACTCTTGCGCAACAACTTTGCTGAAGATCAGAATATGATCAAATGCATAGTTTATGATTCTATAAGGTACATACAAGCAAATATTTATTTTTATATGGGTATGTGGGCGTGGCACCACACGGTCCAGCCGTTTAGCCGTCTATAGACTTCAAACAAACCCACAAACAAATAAATACACATCCATTTTTATATATAAAAAGAAGAAGATAAGATTACATAGAGCTGACGGGTGACGTATACGTAATATTTTGTTAGACAATAACACTCATACTTTTTTTATTTGTTTAATTTTATTTTATTTGCCTATTTAAACATAAAAAGTAGCCTATAACTCCTTCCAGACATACAGGAAGATACTGTGAAAATTTCAAGAAAATCGGTTCAGATGTTTAACCGTCACACATTCAATTTTATATATAAGAAGATTATAACGACGCCTCCGTTCTATAACATTCTAAGTCGGAAAAGTGTGTTTTGAGTTATAAGCTCTCAAAGTTTTCACGCGACATACGACTATATGTGTATTCTAAGGAGATTTTTCCCTATAACTTCGGAACGGATCGGCGCATCTTAACCAAATATTGACAGTATTTAAGTTAGAGAACGTAGAATTTAAAAATGCAAGAACATTAAAAACGTTCTAAGTACACTTAGAACGTTATAGAATGGAGGTGTCGATATATGAATACCATATTCTACTGAACAACTTTTCATACATTGTTTTGTTTGACATGTTAAAGATAGTGTTTGATGCACTGGTTCTCGTCCAGTAAGCCAACAAACTGTGGATAGTGTAAGTAGACTACGGTGACTACTTCAGAGCGCTATGTGAAATGACTCTATGTGAAATGACGCCATTTGAAATAACGGAAACTCTTGCGTTGACATTGGCGATCACATTAATAAAACCAGGACCATTCCATTCCACATAAATACCACCACAAAGCTAAAAATCTTCAATAATAGTGGCGAATTAGTACTTCCGTGTGATTGTATTATTTGATGATGAACTGCATAATTATCAACCTACATACATACATACGTAATTGATCATTACAACGCTACAGTTAGGATTACGACCTAGCTTATCGCGACATTTATGTTGTGTGTGTTAATTTTATACATGAGTGGTGGAACCTATAGTTTGAAGCTGTCTTAGAGCGCCATATATTTGAGAAACTCTTCTTGGCAATTTGATATTGACTCTATGAGTGTTTGTCAAAAATCTGCAGAGTGGCAGTCGCCGAAGAAATATTTTCTTCATATTTCGTTTTGTTGAAGATATCTGCCCAGGGGTTTGAACCATGGCCTCAAGTCTAATATGTCAACATACTACCTTCTAGACCACTATAACTATCAACAACTACTTCAAATATTTCAATGCAATTTGAATAGACATCTAGTTGTGATGAGTAGATTTAATCGCAACCAGGTTTGAAGCCGAGCTGATGGAAATGTTTCACTTTGTGTTCTAGATTTTGACTCGAAATAAATTTTTATTTTGTATAAGATGTGCATACAATGTTTCATAATATATTATCACTCTAATTAACACATCCTTTTGATTTAACGCACAAACACACACACACTGTGTTAAACACATTCCATTGCAGAAAAATTGGCAGATGAGCCGAAACATAAAAATAATTTTCAAAACAAAAATATGCATTTCAGTTCAATATTTGTGGTGTTAATTTGATTTTATATCACCATGATCATAGAACGACTGTATAAGAATTCAGTTGTTTAATAATATGGAATCAATAGCACAGTATTTCATAACTATTCACATGGTTTTTACCTTATAATTGGCACCAATCACTCGTGTGTACTTTAACAAGTTTACATGGAAACATTTTATAGCCACTAATTGTTCAGAAATATTTACAACCGATCAAGTATGTAACGCAGAGTTCGACCATACACATACTTGTCCTGTTATTGAATTGAATTATCGCATCGATGATATGATGAAACCGAGGGTCATGTTTAATTTGTGAAATTTTGTGGTTTTTAGATTACAACGAAACGCTAATGTTTAGCTGATGCGCTGCAGTAATTAATCTTTATTAGAAACACATCATTAAAGGTGGGTGGGCCTTAATGGAATTTATTACACGATGAAAGCTACAGATGTACATATGTTATGAGTTTGAAAGCCAAAACAAATTTAATTAAATGATTAGAAGAGCTAATTAGAAATTCCAATGCATACAACCGTAGATACATACATACATCCTTACATAATTGGTCAACTACAACACTGTGGTCAGGATTACGACCTAATTTCTCGTAGTACTTAGGTTGTGTGTGTTAATTTTATATATAAGTGCCGGGACCTTAAATAGTAGGTCCGAACTACAGAGAAATTGAGAAATTCTTCATGGCAATTTTTATTTGCTATTAGAAATCTGCTAATAGGAAGTTGCCGAAGAAATATTTAAATTTCGTTTGATTGAAGATGTTGAGCGTCTAATAAACCAACATACTAACTACTATACTACGGCGACTTCATTCTAATAATTATCACAATTATATAGGGTGGACTTTATCTGATGCCCTTTGCAAAAGATGCTGCAATGGGAAATCCACTTAAAATCATTCGTGAGATTGACGTTCCCTTGAAGCTGGACAAACTAATGATTTTACACAATCTGCTATCATTTGCAATGAAATATGGCAGAACCACTTATATAGTGACATGATAGATCTGGTCTTATATAGATACATGCAGAATTTAATTTAAATCTAACCAGAGATTATAAGAACCTCACAGCGATTGTTACACACACTGGATGTATTTCGCGACTACATCTGCAGCAGCTGCAATGAAGTGGAGGAAAAAGAAAGATCTTTTCCCCGGCACTTAAGAATTTGAAACTAAGGATTGTTGGACACCCAAAAGTCAATGACAGAACATATCTAGTCAAAGCTGATTTGGGTTCATTTGCCTGGAAACTGGATATTGGTTCATGACCAATTCTGGAGGAACTGGACGACTTCTGGAGTAAAAAAATAATCCACGCGTCTTAGCAACTTAAAACTAAGGATTGTTGGACACACAAAAGTCAATGATATGTCTATTCAAGGGTGATTTGGGTTCATATGCCTGGAAACTGGATATTGGTTCATGACGACTTCTGGAGAAGCTGGACGAGTTCTAGAAAAAGAAAAAAATCCACGCGCCTTAATAACTTGAAACTAGGGATTGTTGGACACTCAAAAGTCAATGACAGAACATGTCTGCTCAAAGCTGATTTGGGTTCATATGCCTGGAAACTGGATGTTGGTTCATAACTACTTCTGGACGAGTTCTAGAATAAGAAAAAGAATCCAGGCATCTTTGCAATTTGAAACTAATAATTGTTGGACACCCGAAGTTTTAAGAAAATTGACAAAACATGTCTAGTCAAAGGTGATTTGGACAGAAAACTCGCGTTCATAAAACTGTCGGGATGGCTGAGGGGTTACAGGAAGGAATTAAAATTGTATAACGGAAGAAATGCTGGTTGTTACTGTGGGACCTTAAAGGTCCTAAGTACGACACTCTCTTCGAAGCAGACCCCTTAAATAATTCTTAAATGCTGCCGAAACGCCATAAGAAGAGTAGAAATTTGTCGCCAGTACGCTGATTCTAAGTGCCAGAGGTTTAAACCAATAAATCAATCGAACAAACATCATCAATTGGAATACACCTTACTTCAGAAAAGCATTTCAAACTGACTTCCGTTGTTTTAGTACTTAAAAAAATGTGCTGTTCGCCTTGGAAGTCGTCTAGAAGTCGCAATAGTCTAGTTGGTAGCGTGTTGGCTTATTTGACGTAAAGCCAGGATTCAAGCCCCAGGCCAGACATCAAAACAAAATACAAAAAGTATTTCTGCGGCGACTTCCTCACAGCAGATTTCTGGCAAAAACTCTGACAGTATATAAAATTGCTATGAAAAGTTTCACAAAAATCTGTCGTTCGGGATCGACTTTAAACTGTAGGTCCCGCCACTCATGTATAAAACTAACACACATAATATAGGTGGTGTTAGAAACTAGGACGTAATCCTGACTGAAGGGTTGTAATGACCAATTATGTATGTATGTCGCATTGGAGCGGATAAGAAGATTTCACAGTAAATCTTACTAAAAAAGACTACATTTTTAAATACTAAATAATACTAATACTACATTTATTTCCTACAACCTCTTAATTATCTTATAATTTTAGTTTCCGTTCTTCAAATATGTACTGCTCGTCTGTTTGTTGTCAGTCCATTCTCTATGTACATATCATTCTCATTCTCATTTCATTTTTAATTAAAAACCCTGGCGAGAAATGAAATACTTGTACCCATTGATTCGATTTATTAGTCTCCATATAAATATTTTAAACAATTTTCATATGCATGTCTTCCAATAACTTGGTTATTCTTCTTCATTTGTATGGTTGATCGTAGAAAATATAATAAAAATTCCATGAATTTATTCATAGTTTGCTTATATTTTTGTTTTTTAAATTCATTTTATGCATATCAAATGGAAAATCCATTAAGAAATGACATTTATTTCCTTATTTTCAGGTCACTTTCCAAAGTCATTTATCTGGGAACTATTATTCATGGTACCCCTCGACTATATTGTGCATATTTTTCTGTTAGATTTCTATGTGTTGCTATGTATACCTATGCATACATATGTACATACATACGTGTATACCTGTACCTGTATTTTATTGTGGTTTTCTATTTCAAAAAACTATAATTCATGTGTGTTGTTTGGTCTTGCAACCGGGCATACTTGCAGATTTTTCTATGCCGCCATGATGTTGTATGAGTATATTTTTGTTTTCGTTTTTGTGTTTTCAAATTTTGTTGTTGTTGTTGCCTATTTTGTCGTTGTTGTTTCTTTCTGTTTATTCATTCATACATTTCCGGTTGTATGTTAGTGGCAGGATGGCTGAAGTCTTTGTAGAGTTTTAAATAGAATCGGATGGAAATATAGGAGTAATAAATACCTCTTGGCATTTTTGGTTGTTGTTTTCTTCTCCCTCTCTCTCTCTCTCTCTCTCTCTCTGTATCTCTTGAACAACAATTTAAAATTGTTATATTTGGTTAAATAAATTTTGTCTCTTGTTTTTATTAAAAAAAATTTTTTTGTACTCGTTTGTAGAGATGTGCAATACAGGACAAAAGTTTTAATACGGCAACGTTTTCTTTTATTTTTATTTTGTTCTGTTCTTTACCAGGATGATCAAAATATTCACTAGGTTAGGTTAGGTTGCCAAAGCAGTTTTTAAAAAATTTTACCCACCTAGGGCAGAAGCACAGTGTTGGGGGAAAGTACAATTTCCCAGGTTAATTAAAAGAATAATGAATTCCGCGGGCAGAACTCAACTATAGAAAAGAAAAGCTTAAAATAAGGGTCAGATGTAAAGAAGAATTAAGAAATTAGAGGCGAACAAAAATAAATTGTCATTACAACAGGCAACTAATACAAAGAAGGTGGACTCTCGTTGAAGGACAGGGTTCCACTTAGCCCATGATGCCACAATTAGTATCCAAACCCAATGATCAAACATTCCCTAAAGGAAATCAACCTGACTGTAGAATAAATCGTACTTTTCTTACAGTCTTTATACTAAAGAGTTTAGTGGAGGATGATATAAACTGAAATGTTTAGAAAATCCGTCTCTTCAAGTGCAGGAGAGTCACACATGTGGTGAGAGATAGTCTCTTCCACCTCTTCAGATCCACAGCCCCTGCAGAAGTTATTTAATAGAATGGCAATCGGCATTCCATCCAAGAAGAGGATGGCCCGTGAGAATCTTAATTGTAGGATGGATGGCCAAGCCTTCCAAGAAGATATTGGTTTTTGTGGATTGTGGCATTTGTGCAATGAAAAGCCATGTCCAACAAAGTCTTGCACGCAACTTTATGTCGTCAAATTTATTGAGCCACCATATAAGACATGAAACTATCAAATGTCGATAATTCTAACAGAGGTCAACTCCCCAAATCTACCGAAGAATTTCAGCTTCAGTCAGGTAAGAGGAACAGAACTACGATATCACGAGACTCTGTAGTAAGAAGAGTACCCCATAAGTTGTTTTTAGTCTAAATGCACAATCCTCCTTAAAAACCCATCAAAACTTTAAAAGACCGGTCCATTCTATATCGGTAGAGCATGGGCCCTAATAGCCTGTGTATATACGGGATACAATAATGACCGGCACACCATAACTTGTGACATCCAGACTATTTTGGCTCATAGAGCCAGGAAAATTAAGTTGAGAAATTGGACGATAATGCCATACCGACTATTGCAGAACAATGACGCAATGAGAAGAGTTACAAAAATACTTTTGGGCGATAAAACTGAGGGCGCTTCGCTAATGAGCGTACTCACGGGACACTGCACCATACATGTGCAGTGGTGAAATATGATGAAGACATTTAACACTTTTTCCCGGTATTGGTAATCTTGAGATTGCATTACAACAGATATTACCAGGCTAAAAACTCTCGGCATAATTTGTGATGCATTAAGAGAAATATCACTGGAAGGAGGAAGAGTTGCCCGCAGGCTGCTCTTAATACTCTGCCTGACTCCACTTGATTTGCATGTCAAGCAGTGTGCAGCGCATAGTGCTATACGTCTGAGGGAATCGAGCTGCTGGAAACAGCACTAGATAGGACACTCCAGAGCCCTGAACGTCGTCTTTCCTGAGGGGAGGTACGGACTTTCGGAAAAAGCCATCGACATAGGTCTGAGCCTATGTTCCTGCCTGGTTTGAAGATACTTATACCGGATAGGGCACTATGGAATGATGGGGCGCTCCAGTCGCAGAAAGGTATACCCATCTTCACAGATGGGTCTAAGTTGGGTAGAGGTACAGATGCTGGGGTATTCTGTAGGGAACTCGGTTTAGAACTTCACTTCAGGTTAAAGGATGACTGTAGCATGTTTCAGGCAGAGATTTTCGCAATCTTGAAGGCTATCGAGGCCACAGCTGGTAGGCCTACTTCGGACTCGAAATCTTATATGATCTTCGTTGACAGCCAGACTACTTTAAGGGCCATTGCGTCGGTCTTGTGCAGGGAATCGTTAATGACTTTTGGACCAGACCGAATCCGCCTATGATGGGTTCCGGGCAATAACGGAATGCTCGGTAATTACACAGCGGATGCTCTCGCTAGATTAGGTTCACTTTCTGAGAGTGATGTAATAGTTGATCCTGATCCCCCAATCAGCCACCTCAACGGCCTAATCAATTGATAGGTCAGGGGGAAAGAGCAAAGGCGTTGGGGGAATGTATCGGATTGTTTTGTTTCTAGGTGTTTATGGCTTGCTATAGACAGTGTACGTGCAAGTTGGCTGCTGTGCTTGGATAAGACCAGCGTAAGGTTAGTTATTGGGTTTATTACAGGACACTGCAACATTAGATTGCTGACAAGGATTTGCAACAGACCCCAAGCCGGACTATTTCAGGTTATGTTGCGTTGAGGAGGATTTGGAGACTATCGAACACCTCCTCTGTAACTGTCTAGCCCTTAGTAGGTTAAGGTTGAAGACTCTTGGCAGGGGCTTCTTTAAGGGTTTGAATTCTGCGTCGAGAGCCGATATTAAGGCTCTCCATAGATTCATTATTAGCTTGAGCTGGCTGAGAAACAGCGCTCTCTTGTGTGTTTTGTTAGCCTGTGTAATTCCTTCGCTTTCTTATTCACCCTTTCCTACTTCCTCTCCTTTTTCCCTATCTCCCCTCTTATCCTCTACCCTTTAGGACATTGTATAATGGGTCAACTGAACCTCCGGGTACTGGACTTGTCTCAATTGGCAAGTAAACATTCTCTAATCTAAACCTAAACCTAAGAGAATATATTCTATAGTCCATATTAAGTTTACCTGTTTCCTCCATGAATATTTCAAAACTCTAGAAACTTTAGCTCTTTCTGTTCATCATTGCAATTTCAAATTTCATTGCAACTCAAATTCTCTCTCTTTGGAAAACATAATGAAATCGTTGCGCAATCTTATCTGTTGCATTTATTTTGATGAAATTCATGATTTTATGAATGCAAAATGAAATTTTTAAAATCCCGTTACTTAACTATTCTAGATATTTCACACAAGACGGTTTTTTAATAATAAATTATTTATTTGAAGGAAATAAAACTATAAATTTTTTACTCTCACAACTCGTAATCCATACTTATGCTCGGCAATCATTTACAATTCCAGCTGCGTGGAATAAAAAAAAAATTTTGTATTTCATTTTTATTTAATTCGTTGAAAAAGAAGCGTGGAGGAAGAAGAGGAAACATATATACAAAAAATCATTTACGTTTTCTTTTGTTTAACCGAAAATATTTATTTCTTTTATCTCATGTGAGCTTAAATTGAATAAGTGCAGCGTTCTGTCAGAGATGAATTCGAAATAAAACGAAACACATAAGTAAGCTACAGTTGGTGCGTCATGATCATGGGATGGGCTATACATACTATGATAAATATTCTTGGAAAGTATTAAAACACTCTGTTATCATCACTTTTCAGCGATTTTTGCATATTTGTGCGCTTGCAACAAGTTCCAACGAACATGTGCACAATGGATGTGTGCGTTTGGCCAAGAAGGACAATGAGATCTTAAATTGATTCGAACGGTTGCTAGCAATACGTTAGGCAACCGGTCGGACAATTTTCTACTAATTCTGGTTCTGGTTGATCCATTCCCCCAAAGCTGGAAGTGAAAAATAAAAGGAAATCATGCAGAACAGCACTTTTAGTTTCAATTTGCAAAGAACTTGTATATTCTCACAGGAGAAAACATAGCATGCCTGGCTGCTGACTGCAGAAATTAGTAGAGAAGATGAAGACATTTTATAAAAAATAGAGTTTAGAATTGAGCAGAAGTTTAAAATAGCTCAACGAAACCTTCGAAAGTTTCGATAAAAGCTTACAGAGTCTCAAAAAATGATACATTTCAATTTTTGAGACGATATAACTTTAATTCAGAAAAAGTTAGATGCCAGATTTTTTTATAATTCGTTAGTATTGTTATCGTCATTATTTTAAACCAAATAAGAAAAGAAAATTTCAAACAGGGGCTGAAAAATTCAAAAACTTCATAATTCTGGCTTATGTATCATTTGTAATATTCTAGATTCTAGAGATTTTTCGGTGTCGTGTATGTAATTTTTTTAAGATTTCAAAGATTTTGTGAAGTTTTATCGTGAATAATACAATATTTATGGTTTTTGAGAAAAAATTGAAAGTTAAGTGTGGAACGAAAGTGAAAAGGTTGAATTTTCTATTCTTGATATGTTCTTGATATTGATTGAAGTCGTCGTGATTGAAGTAGTAGCGTGTTACCTTATTAGACGTCAGACCAAAGTTCAAACCTCAGGTCAGAAATTTTCAATTTATAACGAAAGGTTGTAATGACCGATTATATCATAATTATATATGTAATATTCCTGCTGCTAAAGACTTTGAGGGAGAAGAAAATAGAAGCTTGACATGACAACAGGATGTTTATCGCCAAAGATTGTACTTCTTGGAAGAGAACAATCTGCCTTTAGTAGTTGGGAATGAAAAAATATAACCAATTTTCAAGCAGATTGCTAGCAGCTGTTTCCTGAAATGTAGAGTCTATCTTACTGCTCTTCTCATATTTATCTCACGTGACAACAAACATTAGAAAAATGTATTTCGTACCATGTTTTATCATAGATGATAATATTTCGGTCAACTACGTACGTACGAGATAACAGAATCATTCGTTTTGATAATGATATACTTACACCTATTACGCCTTTTTGAAAAATGGGCTGAAAGTCTTGCAGCCTTTAATAATCATGCTTAAAGTCTTTTTTGAAATTCGAATGAAAACGAAAAAAAAAAATTTTTTTTTAATTTTTTGTTAGAAAATTTTAACCATTTTCATAAAACTTTTATCACACAACTTGTAGTTTCATGTAAGAAATAATACTGTATAAATAGTTTGGGATTATTTATCACACTTTCAGAGCAGCCCATATATCCTTTTTTTAAGATTTTTAAAACATTTAATTTTTTGGTCGCCTAAAAGGTAAGAAAATTAAAGAAAATACATTTCAATATTAATGCTTATGTTTTTATGTTCCTTTTTGGTACATTTACTTCTCAAATTAAAGTTTTTAGCAACAGAATTCAAAAACTTTTTAGTTTTATTGTGGAAAATGAAAATTACATCCAGCGATTTTAATTGAAATTTGATACTGGATTTGAGATTTCCGGCAAAAACTCTGAGAGTAAATAAATGAAAATGCCATGAAAAAGTTTCTCAAAAATCTGTCGTTCGGGGACGACGTTAAACTGTAGGTGCCGCCACTCACGTATAAAAATTAATAAACACAACAGTGTGAGAAGCTAGGCCGTAATCCTGACTGAAGGGTTGTAATGACCAATTATGTATGCATGTATGTAATTATGTATGTATGTATGTAGTTAAACATACGACAAAATCTTAGGTTCTTAGAGGCAATCATGTACGAAAATCACGATACAAGGCACAGAACAGGTTATTTTAAAAGCTAGGAAGTATGGCATTGTAATCCAGGCAGTTGTTGTGGTCCATAAAGTTACAACGAATAAACGAGAAACGAGATATGTTTAGCCATAGATCTGGAAGAAAACATAGTCATAACGTACACGCTTTCATGGAATATTTGTATACCAAGAGTTCTCAGCCAAAGTTGTTGCAAATATCTGAATAAACGCAATATGCTGAAACAATCTGAAATATTGTTGGTGTAGGTTATAAAGACTCTTTATATAGAAAAGCACAAAGAAGACATGTGCATACACACACAAATACATGCCGAAATTCTCATGAAAAACAAAAGAGGATATATATGTGCAATACATTTGATTAAAAATCATGCAGGAAGATGAACTGGCTGTAGAATACCGCAGAAAATTTCAGAGTATTTTGTGACAAAAAAAAAAACAAGAAAAACAGAAATGAACAAAATATTAAAATGAAAAATCCTAAAGGTATATTAAAGTGGAAAAGCACACATATATACACATACAAATATACAAAGATTCAGCAACACACACACACATAGACATAAAACATATACATCTTCTTATATATAAAAATGAATATGTGTTTATTTGTTTGTGGGTTTGTTTGAAGTCTATAGACGGTTAAACGGTTGAACCGATTTTCTTGAAATTTTCACAATATCTTGCTGTATGTCTGAAAAGAGTTATAGGCTACATTTTATTTTAAAATTTCAAGTAGGCGAGGTGCCACGCCTACATACCCAATAAGTATTTAATGTCGCAAATCTCATAAACTGCGACAGTCCTCAAATTTTGTATGGACGACTTTGACGTATATGAACAAAATGGGCGGATTGGCTATAGTGGGCGTGTCACCTCCCATAGTCTACATATATAAAAATGAATGTTTGTTTGTATGTACCTTATAGAATCGTAAACTATGAATTAGATCACGATATGATCTTTAGATAACTTGTTGCGTATTAGCCGACGAAGGTTTCTAAGTTGGTATGACTAATTTCCGGCAGGTGGCGCCACTGAAAATTACTTAAAATCAATAAAATCGTAAACTGTGCATTTGATCATGTGATTATCTTTAGAAAAGTTGTTGCGCATGAGTCGACGGAGGTTGGTGCGATTAATTGCCGAAGGATGGCGTCACTGAAAATTATTCAAAATGAATGACAAGCAATTGGTCGACCTACACCTTAAGCACGGAAGAAAAGAGCATTACGAGATTCAGAATCAGAAGAGCATTGAGACTGGAAAATCTTCGAGTATATGCCGCTGAGACCCGTTCGCTTGAACAACTTAAACAACGAGAAGTGCGATAAAAAACTGATCGAATGCGTACTACTCAGGCCCGTTCATCTGAATCATCAGGACAACGGGAAACAAAATCAATAAAATGATTCAAAAGTAATTGGACATTTGTGTAATGTCTTTCCTTAAAATTTATTTTAGTTGGTGGCGCAGCAACACGCGCAGGGTACAGCTAGTGAATAATAAAATGAAACCCCGGAAACCCAAAAAAATGGAAATATACAATACAAAGGTACATATGAATGCTATACATATGTATATAAATTAATGTATATGCATATATATGTATATATGTCTCTATATATATTAAATGTGTATTTGTATACAAAATAAAATAAGAAAAAGTGAAATAAATTTATAACAAAAACGTGATGTGGCTGTTGATGAAAGTGCAACATACTCAACAGGAAAAACAACAGCAACAACAGCAACTACCATATAGAAGTGGAAAAACAATACCTATACTGCAACAGCTTCTAAATAAAACAAAAAGAAAAACATATGTGTACGTAATATCTAAACAATATACTCCTAACAAATGAAAAACCAACCAAGACAACAACAATAGCAACAAAAGTTAGCACGAAAGAAAAAGCATACAGTATACAACAGAAACAACAAATGAAACAGATTTTCCTTCTTTCCTTATTTTTTTTTTTTTTTGTAACGAAAAACAAATTTCCTTGGCAATACGGAGATGGTATGTTTCTGCGAAATATTAATCCACATAATAAATCCCGGAGTAGAATGTTGGTAATCCAGATGGATGCTTACCATGCCCTATAAGAAATTGTTGTTCATGATTGTCATGGTTTCGGGAGTAACATTAAGAAAAGTAAGGACGGTGCAAGGGGTATAGCCTATAAGGACGGGCGAATCAAAACTTCAGTCATTTATGGCGGATCTTCACAGATGCCTGTGACCTCCCATTATTATATTAGAACCCAAGGCTTTCTTTCAAGCAGTTGAACTAGACATTTTTATGTCAAACGAGAGAGACGTGCTATCGCCATTCAAAATGTTATTGGCCGTTGCGATTGCCTGCACTGGGATCTATTCTCTAGTGGATATAACCAGCATTATTCGAAATTCCGCGGCATATTGGAATTGAAGTCGCCTTAGTCTAGAAGGTAGTATATTAAACGCAAACCCTTTATTCAAACTCCAGTTCAGACATCTCGTATGTAATGAAATATGGAAAAATATTTCTCTTGGTTACTGTCTCTCAGCAGATTTCTGGGAAAAAATCTGAGAGTAAAATAAAAATTGCCATGAAAAGTTTCTCAAAAATTGAATCGTTTCGGAATTGACTTTAAACTTTAACACACATAACATAGGTGGTGTGAGATGCTAGGTTGTAATCCTAACTAAAAGGTTCTAAATAACCAATTAAGTAAGTGGTATCAGATTTTTCAGCATACGTTTGAGATTTCCTCTGTAATCATAGGTATATTTAAGACTTTATGGCTGTTCGTTTTTTTTAAGTTCCAATAGGCTCTTGATCACTTACTGTTTGAAGCCTTGCAACTCTATTCCATAGCATTAAAATAATAAGTTTGTATCGTCTTTAATTTCATTTGGTTTAGCAAAGCAGTGGCTCTTCCTTAACAGCCAGCAGGTATACGCCCAAATATATTTACACTAACAGGGGACCCTGATTCCCTACACAAAATGAATGCTGCGTGTACACACTGATGCTTCCACCAAGCCTCTAGTTCTCTTATTTAATCTTCTATTAATACATATACAGTGAGCGTTAAAAGTGAGTAAACACCACTGAAATAATTAATTTTCTTAGGATAGCGAGAAAAGTAAATGAGAATAGTCGAATAAATTTCCAATAATAAAAACGTTTATTTATTACTTATAAAATGTTAAAACAAAAACAACAATTCATGATAAAGGAACTTTTTTATACTTAAGAACATAATAGAAAATTTAAAATTATAGTGGGAGTGGACTCAGTTATGGCGCTCACTGTATAAATAATTAGCCATTACAACCCTTCAGTCAGGATTACGGCCTAGCTTTTTTTTTAAGTGGCAGTACCTACTGTTTAACGTCGACTGCCAACGAGAGATTTTGAAGAAACTTTTCATGGCAATTTTATTTACTCTCAGAGGTTTTGCCAGAAATCTGTTGAGAGGAAGTTGCCGAAAAAATATTTTTTCATATTTCGTTTTAATGTCTGAACTGGAGTTTGAATCGTGGCCTTACGTTTAATAAGTCAACACACTATATACTAGACTACGGCGGCTTCACAAATACCGAAGATATTTTAAAGTCAACTTGCCATCAAGATCATGCGCTTGAAGGACGCGAGATTTTTCTTTGGTGTTTGGTAAAATATTTGGTATATGCATTATTTGCTTGATGTAACAAATTTCTCTTTAAACAATATGTACATTATACTGCTTTAAATAGTCGCCTACGACCAATACTTGATTATTTGTTTTACATTACCATCATTGTGTATCCAAATGATGAAAATATGTGTGTTGCAAAGACAGAAAGGAAGCAACTTAAACAAAGGCATCGAGTGTTGGCATTGTAAAGAAAGAAAGAAAGAAAAAAACATGCTTACAACTCCACAAAAAAAAGGTAAAAGTAATTTTGCGTTAGTAACGCAATAACTGTGCTGTTTATACCACACTCGATGCCACATAAACCCGCTTACATTTATACAAATATTCCGTAAGGTTTATTAATGCTGTTGTATTCATAACACTTTCATGCATGTGGTTGTGGCGGGATTTTAAAGTGACAATTTATTTCGGATTTAATTTTAGATTCTTCAACGTTTGAAATATTTTTTTTTATAAAAAAACAGACAGAATGAAAAATAAAGTGGAAAATTATGTTCAAGGTTTATATTCAAGTATGGCAATTAAAGATTTTTGGCTGAAAGTATTGAGTTTAAAGGAAATATTGACAAAAAAGAAAGTGGGAATTATTAGCAAAAAGTATATTGATTTAAAAGATTGAAATTGAACGATTTGTTCTTCTACAATCAGTTCTGTAGGAGCTAAAATATGGTAGGTTGTTCGCTCTCTAGACTGAAATAAACTAAAGACTGTGCAAGTAAATTAGTGGATGCGATGATATTGGTAGAAATTTACAGTACTGGAAATAGTCTAAATATAGTTCTAAAAAGAGATATTTTCAAATTTATAGTTTTATAATTCCAAGAGAATCCCAAGCCAAAGAAATAAAGAAAAGAATTCTCATTTATTTCAAACAAATTCCTAAAATCAGATTTCTCCCGTTATGCTTGACACCCAGTGAAGCACAGATTTTCATCTGTGCTTTTATATCAGACTCTATTGCGAGATGTTTGGCAAAAGTTATGCCAAGAGCAGTTCCCTGTTTGCAGCTCCGCATCAATCGACCAACTCGTCGACCTTTTTCTTGCTTGTCGATCAAATTTGTCAAATGGCCTTGGGAGTGTATGTCCTTTCCATTGTAATTTTTGCTGGTATACCTCCATATGAGTAGAGTATCGGTTTCCTGTTCATCTGCAAATCAACATTCCGTATGTAATTCCGACATCAAATGATCAGATTTTTCAACAAGCACTTGTTTCTGCATGTTTTCAAATACGCAATGATTGTGCTTCTAGATTTTTCAGCTTTAATACGGAATAGACATTCCAATTGTATATGTTGAGCTTCATACATACATAATTGGTCCTTACAACCCTTTAGTCATGATTACCACTCTCACACCACTTTTGCTGGGTGCGTTAATTTTTTTATACATGAATGGCGGGACATGCAGTTTAAAGTCGTCTCCGAACGATAGATTTTTGAGAAACTTTTCATAGCAATTTTATTTACTCTCAGAATTTTTACCAGTAATCTGCTGAGGGGAAATCGTCGAAGAAATATTTTAATTTTATATTTCGTGCATTTGGAGATGCCTGACCTGGGTTTTGAACCGCGGTTTCACGTCGAAGAAGCCAACACACTACCTACTAAACCAGGGCGACTTCCATTAGCTTAGCTTCATAGTTGTTGATATTTCCCGAGATTTCCAAATAGATCGAAGCATACCGAATACAGCTCTTATCTTAGGACGTTGTACAATGGGTCAATTCGACTTCCGGGTACTGTACTTGTCTTAGTTGGCAAGTACACGTCCTCTAACCTAACCTAACCTATTTATTAATTACAATACGAGCTGAGTAACTTTGACCATATGCTCAGTGTAGTGTCACAGGCCAGAGTCTCTGGTGGGAATCGAACCCAAGACTCTCGCGCTTATAGTCTAGCACACTACCCACTAGACTACCAGGGCACCCAATATACGTGTAAGTCTGTACACTTCTCAAACTTTCTTGAAGTATATGGCCGATATATTTAAATTCGTCTATGTACCCTACAAGACTCTGGTTAGGACAATCAATTCCCATCAAAAATTGTTAAACTAATCTTAGTCAGATGCAGGGCCTTTAGCAATGAACTTTAACTAGATAAAGAGGCTTTTCTAAAGCGATAATCGCTAAGGAGATGGAATCTGCTCATGCAGTGCATTGTATGTGAGTACCCGAAAAGTGCTTGTTTATGAAAGGAAAGAAGGAGTAGGATTCGACACGTTGATAGTAAATTGTTTTGTTATTTTTTTTCAAGGCTTCCATCATACGCTTTTTCTTTTAAATATCTATAACTCCTTGGTTTTTGAAGTCGTAGTAGTTTAGTATTTAGGGTGTTGGCTTATTAGACGTAAAGCTAGGGTTCGAGCCCCAGGCCAGACATCAAGATAAAATACAAAAAGTATTTCTTCAGCGACTTCCTCTCAGCAGATTTCTGGCAAAAACTCTGAGAGTAAATAAAAATTGCAATGAAAAGTTTCTAAAAAATATATCATTCGGAGTCGACTTTAAACTCTAACTCCCGCCTTTCATGTATAAAATTAACACACACAACATAAGTGGTGCGAGGAACTAGGACGTTGTACAATGGCTCAGTTCGACCTCCGGGGGTACTGTACTTGTCCTAATTGACAAGTACACGTCCTCTAACCTAACTTAACCTAACCTACTCCTTGGCTATATTTTAGTTCCATCAATCAAGGTTTGCTTAGGATTGGTCTCCTATTGCAGGTTCTTCGATGATAGTGCTGTCATCTGTCGTTGCATAGAAAGAACGTCTACTAGTCATTATGAAATACTTCTCAAGAGATCACATCACAGCCAGTCTGGCAACAAATTCCAGAACTTCATGTCTTCCTTGATTCCAGAACTAAGCCTTCCTTAAGGCTTCATAATGTTAATACAACAATTAATTGATGAGTTCCAAGGTGCCCAATATCATCATTTCGTAGTGTAGGTGTAGTTGTAATGAACTTTGTTCAGCTCTTTCTAGTAAGGACGGATTAAATCGAGGAGATTTAATTTTTAAAACCTCGAATACCATGATTAGCATCCTCTTGCTGATTTGTACTTAAATTGTATGTATGTACTTGGATTATATAACCAAGTACATCACCTCATTGACAACATAATGAATCGGAAATCATTTTTAATTGGAAAATCAAAATAAATTTGTCTTCTTTTTTAGCGTACAGTAACACAATAATTTAATATCAGGGGGGAAAAGATGTTGTTCAATCATAAAACTTTTGCTTTAAAATTTAACGCTTTAAATTACAATTTAAATGAAAGTTAAATTAAATATTCCAGTTTTGCTGTTTTTTTTTATTTTTTTTTTGAAAATTTTGCTCCAAGGGCTACGAAGTAATAACAAAAAAGCGTCAGTACAAATTATACCCTGGGGTAAAGCTACACTCACTCATCCACATACAAAATACGCATCATCTTTTATGTATTAAATGCTGAAAATGTATACGAAATAAGAATTTACATTCTGTTTCACTTTTTTCATTCTTCTGCTTCTTCTTGATACTTTTGGGCAAATATTTACAAGAAAAAAATCCGTAGATATTTTATGTTTCGAGGGGATACAAATGGCAAACAGTTAAACTCATGTGAATGTATGCTTTTGGGCCGCCTATTGACTCAAATATTAAATATGTTTTCTGCAAGGCCCACACACACACACATATTTATTTTTCTTCTTTTCTTTTTTTGCGTGAATCGATTCATATTTTTTCTTCTTTTCTTTTGGTTAAATTGCTTTAAAAATATTACCTTTGGCACAGCTAAAGGAAATTGAAATTTGCGTTCCAGCCTCTCTCTTAGCAACTTAAGCTCGCTTCTGTACACCTTCTCTATGGGTTTATTCTCCAACGATCAATTCCATTAGCACAGTTGGAGAAGACAGAATGCCATACCATACCCTACCATGCCGCACCATGCTGTGGCCTTTTGTGGTGCGGTTAGGCACAGTGTGAGAGATGCGGCGTGTGTGTAAAACGTCTGGGGCCCAGCAAAGTAAATACTTACTTACTATAACCATGTGTGTATTTTTTTTCCAAAAATCATCATGAATTCATTGGTATTTTGTGTTTTTTCAAATGAAGAAAATCCAAAAAGAAAATATTGTTGCGAATGCGAATCTACTGGTATATGATGTAAGCAATGAGTTACAGTTACATTTACATTCATTTGTAGAAATGTTTTCCAAATTGTATGCATTTGAAATGGTTATTAATGTTTTTCTCTTTAATAATTTCCCAACGGTATTACAGCGGGAATAAGATAAATTATATGAAACGTATTAATTGGAAAACAATTGGCCAGTGAATGAAAATATTGAAAAAAAAAACAAATTCATAATGTCAGAAGTCATGAAAATCTACGATACTTATCGATGGAAGTATGATTAATTGCTTAGGAACTGTGGTAAGTAGCTACAATTACAAAGTTCAATAGTTTCTGACACTAGAAGGCCCAGAAATCTGCAATGCAGGGACAATATTTTCACTATTTGATAAACATTTAAACGGCAACATTTGTGGTTATAATTTTAGGAAACAAATTTTCTAAATTCGTTACAATAACTTGTCAAAAAATTTGTAAAGTAAACTGAATGAAAACTCCAAGTAGACCCTGAATCCAGGATGTGAAAGATATTCTATTTTATTTGCGAGTACTCTCTGAAAAAGTGAATGATATTTTACAACAGTTTGTGACGGCTTAGGATATAACGAGACATTCGACTAACTTGTTAGAGAATAAATCTACAAGTGGGAAAAAACTTCTGTCAAAGCAAAAAAAGCCATGAGCTTCGGCAGATGCTAGCACAATGATAAATTCAATTCAGTTCATATATGAGCATAGCATTCCCCTCCAGGGGTGTAAACAAATGGTCTAACACAAACTTAATTGGAATGTAAGGCGGAATAATGTACTCACTTGCAAAGAAAACAGACACGTCTGGAACTAGAAAGATATGTACAGAACAAAATCTGCCTTAAAACTAATCGGATTCCACCTTATGTATTTATAATAACACATTGGCCTCTCAATGCATACGGCCGAATGCTGGCAATATCACACAACGACGAGGAAGAAACTGTAACGACGAGGAAGAAAAGTAGACAATAGCACATATTCTCTGTCATTGGTCGACGCATGGAAACCTTAGAAGAATTTTTGGGCAGACAGAATTTCTTGACAGAATGACAGTCTACCCAAAGACGATTTGAATAGAATACACACATACACACTCAAAACTCTCAGGATAACGGATAGATGCCAGCATAAATTCTACATTTATTATGCGATGTAATAGGTAATGCTACAACGGAACCTTATAGGGTTCAAGTAGGCATGCCTATTGAATTCATTTGTAGAAGTGGGGGACTACCAGTTGCCGCTTAAGTTTGTAACACCTCATCCAGCTTATTTTATCTTCGCGATTTGAACACAAAGCGCAGTCATTACGAAATACTTCGCAAGGGACCACATTATAGCGAGTCTGGCAATAAGTTCCAGGACTTTCTTTCTTATTTGGGTCCAAAACTAAGCCTCCCTTAAGGCTTCATAGTATTAATACATACATACATAATTGGTCATTACAACCCTTTAGTCTGGATTACGACTTAGTTTTCTAACACCACTTATGTAGTGTGCGTGAATTTTATACATGAGTGGCGGGACCTACAGTTTAAAGTCGATCCCGAACGACAGATTATTAAGAAACTTTTCATGGCAATTTTATTTACTCTTAGAGTTTTTGCCAGAAATCTGCCACCGAAGAAATTTTTTTTTTAAATTTTTTTTTGTTGGCCTCACACTACCTACTAGACTATGGCGACTACATACCATTAATACAACAATTAATTTTTGAGTCTCAAGTGACTGCTGATAGGAGCCCCATATCATCATTTCGCCAAGTCAACAGTGATAAACAGTACGTACGCTCTCAGTCATAAGGGCAACCCAACAGCACGCCGACACTACACAATATAACCAGAGTTACCACAAAATAAATTTATGAAGTAAAAACGGCAGGAAGGGAACACCTCCAGCAAGGGATGTGGAGGGTGTATCTCTACTAATATTCTTTTCTACACCTCCTAACACTTTATTAACGAAAACGTTCAACCTCCAATTATCCGATCGTCTTCTAAGGCTTACTAAAACCCTTTATCTAGTTACCACTGTTTAAATTTCCAATGCCACCAGAATCCCGTCATGAACATAAGTCCGTAAGTATCATAACTTTTCTTCTCTAACATCCTTTTGAGAAATAATACATACATACATACATACATACATACATACATAATTGGTCATTACAAGCCTTTAGTTAGGATTATGACTCAGCTTCTCACATCACTTATGTAAATATGTTGTTTATGTTAATTTTATACATGAGTGGCGGAACCTACAGTTTAAAGTCGATTGCGAATGACAAATTTTTGAGAAACTTTTTCATGGCAATTTTGTTTACTCTCAGATTTTTTGTCAGAAAGCTGGTGAGAGGAAGTCGCCGAAAAAATACTTTTTGTATTTTGCCTTGTTGTCTGGCCTGGGGTTTGAACCCTGGCGTTTCCGTCTAAAAGCCAACACACTACCTACTTGTCTACGGCGACTACATGAACTAATACACTGTTCTGGTGACAAACCTACGAAGTTGTGGCACGGACTTAAAAGTCATTCGGGTACCCTCGTAGTCTAGTGGGTAGTGTGCTAGACTATTAGCGTGGGGGTCGTGGGTTCGATTCCCACCAGAGACTCTGGTCTGTGACACTACACCGAGTATATGGTCAAAGTTACTCCATTCGTATATAATTAAAATATAATTTGTAATTGTATTGTAATAAATAAATAAAAGTCATTCGATATTAGCAGATGATAATCCGAGCGAAAATTTGTTTGCTCAAAAAATTAATGCTGAAACTAAACATTGTCCAATAACAGTAAAGAAAAGTGCAGCAATCCCTAACAACTCATGTCTTTTTTATTATATGAAACACGGTCACCTCTCCCGCATACATTCTTAATAATTGTTTTATACTTCCTAATAGAGAAATTCCTTAACCAAAGCCCCTAACCATTTAGAATAGTCTTTTAACGATATGCTCTCATCCTTAAAATTTCAATTCTTTTTTTTATAAATCATAAAATATTTTAGAAATTTATGCTGACCTTTTATTTGCTTGTAGAATCAATATTATTTCTTGGCTATAATTTCTTCATGACTTAATCCCTATTCAAGCGTAGATTTGTAAACATACATACCATATGTATATGGACATACATAAATTAATTCCACATACGATGATATTTTGTTAAAGGAATTTGATTTTTTATGTCATATTTTTATTGCCTAAAAAATGCATAAAATATTATTTTCAGCTCCTTCTTGTTCTTCTTTTCCTTTATTTATTTAATTCATTTTTATTTTTATCAATTTTTTTAGTCATAAAATCATATTTTTTTATGTTTTCTTAGAAGCTAAAAAATGTTTATGCTTTACAGACAACATATTCATTTTAAATACACATGATATTCTAAGTATTAAATTTTGCCATTTCAATTCATTTCATTTTCAGACTAAAATGAAACAAATGTCATTCAAATATGTATTCATTTTATATAGTATATAACCGTAGACAAAAACCCGCTGTGCTTCATTGCCTAGATTAGAAAAATTTGAGAATCTCTAAATAAAATGTCATTTTTTTGAAAATGCTTTAAAGAAAAACTACTGAATATTTTCTCACATTTCTTTTTTTATTTGAAAGTACAATCCTTCCGGTTAATAATGGAAAATTATTTCATTCAAATGGCTGCCTCGGCTGGCCATGCAGTAGCCTACACGATCGGTCCTATTTTTAAGCACATTATCGATTGTGTGCAGCTGTATTTCACCAATGGCTTCACGAATATTGTCCTTTAAAGCGTCAATTGTCTCTGGCTTGTCGGCGTAACACTTATCTTTGACGGCAAATCGCAGCTCCGAAGTGGCCAAACGACAGCAGCTCTGCGGCTGATAATGCGATCTTCAAAAACAGGGCGCAAAACATCGAGTTTAGCTTCGGCTGTGTGGCACGTACCGCCGTTCTGTTGAAACCAAATGTTGCCAATATTCTCATCTTCATTTTTTGTGAACAAAAATTCGTTCAACATGGCCCGATAACGATCGCCATTGACTGTAACGGCTAATTATACCTCTGGAGCAAAATACGCACCAAACAGTGACTCGTTTTGGGTGCGTCGGCTTTTCAATGTATGCGTGCGGGTTTTCTGTGCCCCAAATGCGACAATTTGGCATGTTTACATACCCGCCAAGATCAAAATGAGCTTCATCTGAAAATATGATTTTTTTGCCAAAATCGGCATATTCTGTAAGTCGATCGCAGGCCCACTTAGCGAAGTGAAAACGCATTGGATGGTCAATTGGCTTCAACTCCTGAACCAATTGGACTTTGTATGGCGTCATTCCAAGGTCTTCATGCAAAATTCGTCTCAATGATGTCTCCGAAATGTTCAATTGTTGAGAACGACGGTGAATTGATGTTGATGGCGCTTCACGCACACTTTCTGGGACAGCAGCAATATTCTCGGGTGTACGCACTGTTTTTGGCTTTTCACGCTTTGGTTTATCGATGAGGTTGCCAGTTTCTTTCACTTTTTTCACAAGATAACGAACATACGGGTTCTTCTCTTCTTCCAAAATCCGTACGCAACTTTCGCACACATTCTGCAACATTACCATAATTTTCACAGTAATGTCGCAATATTTTGAGAAATCTTGGCAAAAATGGGACTTGATGGGCTTGAGACATAAGAAAATTCTGAGGAAAGTCCTGCAATTTACTCACAATGAACCTACCTTCTGAACTAATATTGTATATGACTTACATATTAGGAACTTTTTTGGAGTAAATACACTTCAAAGGCATACACTGGGGTGTTTATTAAGTAGCAGACTGTGAGTTATCTTTATTACAATGGAAATGAATCCAGCATTTCTTCAGTGCAGAAGGATTGACGCAAGTCATTATTGGGAACCTCTATATAGGCTGATACGTTAAAAGAACCCTGAATACTCAATTTTTTAGGTTCCCACTAGACTTCAAAGTCAGTTTTTGTAACAAAAAATTTTAAAGTCCCTTTCTAGGAACAAACTATTGTAAATAAAGCCCACCCAAAAAGTCGCTGTAGTCTAGTAGTGCGTTGACATATTGACAAGTCAGACATCTCCAACAAAACAAAATATGAAAAAAATATTCCTTCGGCGACTGTCCTTCAGCAGATTTCCGGCAAAAACTCTGAGAGAAAATAAAATTGACATGAAAACGTTTCTCAAAAATCTGTCATTCGGAGTGAACTTTAAATTGAAGGTCCCGCCGCTCGTGTATAAAATTAACACACACATCGTAGGTGGTTTAAGAATCTAGGCCGTAATCCTGACTGAAGGCTTGTAATGACCAATTATACATGTAAGTGTGTAATGGATTACACACGTACACAATATTAAATAGTTCAACAATCATTTGATATTTTTTTGTCGTCACAATGGAAATATTCGCCATGCTTTGCATAATAATTGCTTAAAATAGCGTCATAGACCTTGAGGTTTTGTCTTTGTGGCGTTAATTAAAATCTGTTTTCTTTAGCTACTGGTGGAGAAATTAAAAATTAAAATGTTGCTATTTTAAATTAAGAAGGCAACATTATAAAATATTTTTCAACCTTTTTTCCATCATCATTCTATTCTATTTCGTTTCATTTCGTTTTTTTTTTTGCTGATAAACTGTTGGTAACAGCCGGTTGTCGTATTAAGGGAACTTGGGCTAAATGAGACCTTAAATGACAGCTCTGTGTGTGTGTTGTTGGGCATAATCTACCACAGAAAATGTACTTTTACGCAGTATTTAACTCCTTTTTAAGACTACTACTGCCTGTCATTGTTATCATGTTGCCATGTCTTGCTTTATTTTTTTCCTTTCCTCCACTTTTTTTTTTGTTTCTTTTTAAATTTCACTCTTTATGTTGGTGTTATTTTATAGGCGAGGTTGATGTTGTTGTTTCATTTAAGTGTTGTAACCAGAACATAGAGTCGTCGACGTCATGTAAAACACAACATATGACTTTGTAAAATTATGTAAATATTGTCGTCCTTATTATATGATTTCTTGTGTTCTGCTTTAACCACCTCCTTCATTTATTTATTTATTTTTTTCTTCTTTTTTTGCTTTCTTTGCACTCCTTTGTGGCTCGATGTTAAACATGATGATGAGAGAAAAAGGAAAAGGGAAAATAGTCAGAAAGATGTTGATGTTCCTAGAAAAGCTGGAAACAAAATACAAAAAAATGGAGAAAATCTGAAGGATATATTAATAGTATGGTAGGCAAGTAAATAAGTAGAAGAAAAGAAAAAAAAATGTTGGAAAAATAAGGGAACGTATGAAAATTAATGCGCTTCATTAAAAGTGTTTACCAAAGGACAAAAGACAGAAAATATTAAAAACAGACAGAAAATAAATAAATACGATATAAATGTGAAGGAAATTATAATAAAAAAACAATACAAAAGAAAACATACAAATTGCTGTAGTGAATGCAAATACACCACAATAAATATGCCTTCTCGTACAAAGCAGCACATAAATAATGGCTTCAATGCAGATATGCCATTGAGTATGTATATACATACATATGTATGGATATGTATGGATCGCGGTGGACCTTTAACAGCTGTAGTAACACTAACAGCAACACTGCTTTATAAGAAACATACAAGAGCTCTTTGGCATAACAAGAAAAAACCAAACACAGATGACACAGCCTACAGCCAGGACACACATAAAAGTGTTAATGAGCAGAACGATTGTTATTTTGTAAAGAGCTTGTATCGAATAAAATGTATGTATGTATACTTGTATGTTGTAAGTATTTACATTCACATATACATACATATATGTATGTAGGAACACAGCATTTCTTACATTGTTCTCTTAGGCTTAAAAACTTATTCAAAAAGTTTAAAAGCTTTTCATATATCATGTGATTATAAAGAATATTTCCTACAGCTGAATTTTGACATTCAACATTTCAAGCATTACATACATACATTTGTATGCACTAACATACATGTATACATGTACATACATATCTTGTAATAATGTGGTATGTCTGTCACCTTGATGGCCTGGAAAATAATTTTTTTGTGTTTTAATTTTAATCTCCAAGATTTAAACATAACCTTGGCCTATTAGAATGTCATTTGTAAACTAAATCAGTATTACAAACATACTTGAAAATAAATCTTCAAATTTTCTCTAGAGGCTAATAAACTTTAATTAAAAGGAAGTCTTCGTGAAGATCATCATAAAATTGCATCTTATTTGGCCAGAGGAAAGATTATTATTTCTGTAGATCAATTACGAAAAATTTCTTTACAAGTTTTTTCTAAAGTAGATGCAATTTGGATAGATTGCTAAGCTATCAAGCCATCATCAAATAATGGACTGAAGTCATACATATCAAAGAATCTTAAATTTTTTTAAAGGTTTCAGAAGGTCTATAGTACTGATTGCATACAATCAAATTCGAAGTTTGAAATTTTGTCAATTTTACATGGGTCCTCTCTGTGGCGCTCTAACACGATTCCTTCCATAGCAGAGACCTGAATATGTCGCTCCCTATATCTTCGTTTTCCTTTTTTATTTAATTTAATCAAGCCCTTGCTAGCCTTATTCTTTTGACATGTAATGCCGGCCTTAATATTTGTATTAAGGACCATTTTCAATATTTTTTTCGCGGGAAGGAGGGAAAATGCTTTATGCATTCATGAAGGTCGTCACCATACATGGTATGTCGGACTCTCCCACTGGGTATACCGAATAAAAATCCGCCTTGTCTCCTCACAGGGGTATCATTCCACCTCGGAACCATGGTGGTATTACTTCGAGGTGGACCCCTTTTTGGCACCTGTGCCAGTTCCATCATTGTCAGCCTGCGTCCAAGCTCCGCTCTCCTCTTATTCTACTGCATCTAGGTCATAGTTTTTCCGTCGCAGAACATAGTGCACAAATTGTTTTACTGCGTTCCAGTTTTCTCTGGTGTTTGCCATTTTCAGCACGACCTTTGTAGCACTAATAATGCCGATTTCAGGCTCGAGACCCTGACGTCTTTCGGCCCATCGACTGTAGCCGAAGAAAGTGTGTTCGGCATCGTGTAAAATTGCATCCTCCTCGTAGATGCAGAATGGCGAGCGACATTTCCCTATGCGATGCAGGTACTCTTTGAAATATCCATGACCGGTTAGTATCTGGGTTATATAGTAGTCTACTTCACCGTTTTTTCTGTTTTTCCACACTTGCAATTTTGGAATCAGTTTTTATGTCCACCTATCATGCCGTTCATTTTCCCAGCGATATTGCCATTTTAAGCAGACTTGGTGCTGTATCGTTTCTATGCTCTGCGACTGAGTCGTGCTCTGTCTAGCGTTGAAAATCATCTGGCGCTCAATTGCTTGAAGGTCTATGGGAACCATTCCAGCTATTATTAAGGCAGCGTGTGTTGATACCGTGCGACAATATGCTCCAACCGCTTATTGAACTGCCACACTAATTAATCGTCATTTTGCATTGACTATCCCCCTAACCATGCTCAGAAAATCTTGGAACTCATTGGAGATATAAAATAGTCCTGCTTTAAACTTTTAAGTATAGTGAGCGTACAGATATGGCATGGGATATATGCAAACAAAGAAAAGTTTCTGGTTGTGGCCTACATTGCGGGCTTCCAAACGATCCTTGACTGGATGTACTCAATATGACACGCAGTCTGCTCTTGGTCTTTCCTGGATAGTAAACTAGCCCCCTAATGCATGCAACACATTATAATCTCTTGTACTTTAAATTTGTGTTATGCGTAGGGCACAACACAAGTCTCTATTAATATTCCCTTAAAAGGGTAATCTAGTAGGTAGTGTGTTGGCTTATTAGACGTAAAGCCAGGGTTCTAGACCCAGGCCAGACATCAAGACAAAATAGAAAAAGGATTTCTTCGGCAGCTTCCTCTCAGCAGATTTCTGGCACAAATTCTGAGAGTAAAAAAATTGCAGAGAAAAAAGCTTCTCAAAAATCTGTTGTTCGGAGTCGACTTTAAACTGTAGTTCCCGCGCCACTCATGTATAAAATTAACACACACAACATAAGTGGTGTGAGAAACTACGACGTTGTACAATTCGACCTCCGGGTACTGTACTTGTCTTAATTGACAAGTACACGTCCTCTAACCTAACCTGACCACCATGGCGCTATTGTAATGGAAGTCTATCAAAATCGGTCTGGCAAAAAGTGAGGGCAAAACGATGTATTTATTGTCTACAAGTAAGAACCTGCGGGGTATTAAATCTCAGATGATGGCCGGTAACTATACTCTCGATATTGCTAGTAAATTTGCTTTTCTTGCCTCTACCATCAGGTAAAAAAATGATGTCTGGCTGGAGATCAAGATACGCTTGCCAAAAGATGCTACTTACAACGACATAAAACCATAGGCAATTGAGTTACGACCTCTTTAGAACTCCGAACCTTATACTTAACGAGTTGATTATCCCTCCCATGCACAGAATCATGGATGGATTCATTAAGAACAAATGCAGCAGTCTTGAAAGTATTTGAGAGGACAGCCCTACGTCTACTAGGTGGTAGAAATTAAGCATTAGCACCTAACAAATATTTCCCTTTTACATTTAACCCTGCTGTTAGGTTTGAACCATTTTGGTAAAATTTTTTTTTTAATTTTTATTTAAGTTTGCAATGGCTTATCGTATCAACTTACAACATCAGCTCAGTTATTTTTTTATATTTTAATGGTTTTTGTTAGTTTTTAGCTATCTAGGATAAAATGGAACAGAACAAAATTAGAAGTTACAAATCTTAGGTTATGGACCATTTTGGTCCATGCAATTTATTTTATTCTGTATATCAGTAACAGTAAGAAAAAGTAATTGTGCTTTATTGCTATTTTCGCAGCAAGATGATCAAATTGTTTTTCGCTTCAATTTGCATACAAATTTATTGCATATAATGCATTTGACATCACATTTGGACTTACAGTAATTGCAAATTCCCCGTTTTCTAGGAGCTGACTTTTGTGTATCACAGCTTGTAGATGGTACACTATTTGATAACAATGCTTGCAGTTGAGTCAATAGCTCTGCCGCAAATGAATTTTTATGTTTGACTGTCCTTTTCAACATGTATTCTTCTGATAGGCACATATGTAGCTAGCTGACGTAAAAGTTCAGGTCTTCTGCGATTTGAATTATTTGCAGCCCACGAAGCTCGGTGTGATAAAAGTTTTGTTTTTTTAACTGTTCCCACATATGTCACTTTCCTTTGTAAAAGTTGTTTCCCCAACTCAAAAGATAAAAGATGTTATCAGCTCTAATATTTTGCCCTTTCAATCCTTCTGTCAATTCCAACACGACACGCTTCCCTTGATTTTTTTCAGGCTATCATCTTTTGGTTTTCCAAGGTACGGTTGTATTTTCCAATGTATCTTGATTTGAAGTCTACAGCTAACTAAAATTTAAGCCCATATTTGGCTGGTTTTGCAGGCATGTACTACCTAAAGGAACATCGTCCTCTAAAATCCATTAGTTGCTCATCAATAGTGGCATTTTCATGACAGTTATAAAACATTGAAATCCACAATTGTCCCTTAACTCACGAATAAGAGCAAACTTGTCACTACTTCTTTATTGCCTTCAAAGCGGAGAGCACTTGTTATCATGTAAAAATTATCTTCGCTCATAATAGACCGGAATATTGGACGACCAAAACTTGCACCAAACAAACCATGCAAATCTTCGTTTTTGCCTCTGTAATACCAAATTATTATAATAACCACTTCATCTAAATCTTTCTTTATCGAAATCTTTCTATTTGCTTTCAAATTTATTTCTATCATATTTATTCGTATTCTCAATGATTATTTTTTCTATTCTCGAAGGAAAAAATAATAAAAAAAATAGCCAAAACATCTTTTCATCTGGACACCTCGAAACGTGCTGGATCTGGTGGTAATGATATAATATTATCCGCTGAAGCTCCAATGTGACGTGGTAAAGGATTTGCACTCCATTGTATTTTGTTCTTCGCAATGTATAATGCATCTACATCATATATTTGCCTGATCATTTTCCATTTCATATGACATGTATCAATATCACTTTCAAACACATCAAAAGCTAAACACGAACTGAAGTAAAACTTATACCCGTGGTATACATATCTGTATAGAAATGGCGAATCCCAGAACTTTTGTAACAAATTAAATTATTTAAAATGTTTGGCCAAAAGAGTTTTATATCGAATTATTTATGAAATATGCAAAGTGGACCAAAATGGTCCTTTACCTAAGATTCGAAAGTTTTTTTTAACCTAACAGCAGGGTTAATTGAATGAAACATAAATTCCATATATTTGCTGTTTGTTTATTTTCAAAATTAGGCTCAGCAAAAAGCTTTAATCATAACTCCTTTAACCTTTATCTCATTCACATACGCCAACAATAACAACAACAAAAATTATGTCTATTACCACGTTCACTTTCATTGTCACCTTTTAATACAATAAAAAAAACAGGATAACTAAACTCGCAAATGTTTATTTACGTGAGCGTTTATATAAATAAATACAATGAGTGTGAGTACGGAGTACATTTACACAGTGTATGATGGTAAACGTAAAGGTGTCTGTGTGTGCATACAAATAAATAAAAAAAAATTTTCAATAAAAACGCGCCACTCATATGAATTCATATTCACAGTCATAACTCATACGCGTCAATAACTAACGTTTTATAGACACATAAACTTACAATGACATAAACACACGTCAATATTAGTTTTGTTTAGCAGCAAAAATTTAACGGTTTACAACCAATACAAACAAACAGCAGATACAACAACATGATTATTTCTGAAACGTGTTAACACGTTTATACAAATACAAATACAGATACAGATACAAATACAGATACGAACGTATTGTTGATTAAGACCAGGTGGAGGAGATCTATTGACACATATATATGGCATACATACATGCACATCTCTCTCATTTATGAATATATTGTCAATGTATTGTAACTTGTAACGAAATTTGTTTTTCTTTTATTTTCATTGTTTTTTTTATAACCCACACCACCATACCCATATTATCGATGTGCACAGGTATTATGTTTTACGTGTTATTTGTAACACGATGACAAATTGGATTACAACCGGCTAAAATTAAAATGATTGAATTGTCTGTACTTTCTACTAGTCGGGGAGATCATGTAAGCTATATAATCGGAATATAGATCTGAATTGACGTACACTTGATCATCAAGATCTTCATCGAGTGTAAAATCGTGTTGATAAAAGGACTGTAAACTGAAGGGTATATCGGATGTTCACATATGTATATTTGAAGAGCTTTAAATCTTTAAAATGGTGGTCCTCTACGCTAATTTCCGCATCATATACCACCCGTCTTTCAGGAGCATCCCCATCCATTTGAACGACATGGTCGAGCCAACGTAGCCGCTGGATGTTAAAGTGTTGCATAACGTCTAAGTCCTTGAGGAACTCTTACAGCACATTATTGAATCGAATGCGAAAATCATAGTCAACTCCCACTGGACCAAAGATCTTACGTAATACTTTCCTCTCAAATACGTTCAAGGCTTACCTTCTATACCTTAAAGAAACACGAGGAACAGGAGCGACTTGTAGAGTATAAGGTTCATCGTTCGAGAGATCTCTGCTAGTCATTACCTATTGAGACTATAGTTGGGACCTGTTGGCAAGAGTGATTTTACGCATCCATTACTTACTTACTTAATTGGTCCTTAACAACCCGTTTATTAGACTTCTGCCAGTCTTTGCTTCTTACGCGCTTTCACCATTTCTTTCAACGTAGACAAGGTCTTCCTTTACGCACTTCCACTTGTGACCATCAAAGACCCGCCCAAGCATTCTGTTCCATCCGAACGCGCATAGCCGAACCAGCCCAGCCGCTCGATGTTAAAGCGCTGCACACATTCTGCTCATTGAATAGCTCATATTCATACTCATTCCTAAATCGGATGTGAATTCATTGCCAACTGGATGCAATAGGATGCTATAAGAAATTAAGATTTTAGTAATATATCGGTCGAGCTTTATTTTTAATATCAAATAAGAATATTTTTAAGCCTGAAAAGTTTGGTTGTGCATACAGCACTTTAGCAGCCTTAAATTGGTGTTGAAGCTTTAAGCATTTTGTATTGAATATTAAAACTCTATGATAGAGGTCGCCATGGAGTAATAGGTAGTGTGTTGTCTATTAGACGTGAAGCCATGGTTCAAACCCACAGGTCAGACATTTCCAACGAAGCGAAATATGAAAAAATATTTCTACGGTGACTTCTTCACAACAGAGAAGAGAGTAAATAAAAAACTGCCATGAAAAGTTTCTCAAAAATCTGTCGTTCGGAGTCGACATTAAACTGTAGGTCCCTTCACTTATGGATAAAATTAACACACACAACATATGTAAGTGGTGGTAGAAGCTAGATCGTAAACCTGACTGAAAGGTTGTAATGTATGTATAATTTACATTTCATTGTAGGGTAACATATTCTAGACATAAACTGTTGTATTGTTTTTAATATTCTACATTTTATATGACAATACATCTGCAATAAATGTCTGTATTAATTTTGTTTCATGAAATTATGTTTCGTTGTCAAAAATTTATTTACTATTGGACAGTAAAAGTTGTAATATTTTTAGCACAATTGAATTGAAAATCATTTAAAATATTTAAAACAATTCTTTAAATGAATAACAAATTAAAACAAAATTTCCAAGGGAAACCTGAACGTACATGTAGTATATTTAACAGTTGAACTTTGGTCTGTTGCAGAGGTCCAATTATATTTATGAAGCAAAGCTTTGGCTTCAAAAGTTTTTTATTATTATTTTTTTTCTTTCTTCCAAAAAGCTATCCTTAGGTAACACAAACAGTTCCTTTTAATCCACAATTTAATAAAGGTTGCTTCATTTAAAGCGGCCGTAGTCTAGTAAGTAGTGTGTTGGCTTATTAGACCTGAAAACCCCAGGTCTCCATCTAAACGAAATATGATGAAATTTTTCTTCGGTGACTTCCTCTCAACAGATTTCTGACAAACACTCTGAGAGCGAATAAAATTTGCCATGAAAATTTTCTCAAAAATCTGTTGTTCGGAGTTGACTTTAAACTATAGGTCCCGCCACTCATCTATGAAATTAAAACACAGGACACAGGTGGTGTGAGAAACTAGGTTTTAATCCTGACTAAAGGGTTGTAATTATGTGTTTCATTACTTTCAATAAATTTAAGTTTCCTTAAAATTAGTCCTTTTACTCCTTTACACTAAAAACTTTCTAAAAATGTATACAAAATTTTATGTTCAAATATGTTCTTATATAAATCCCTACATTTGTTCTTCATTTTCTTCACGTTCTTAAATTTTTCTCCTCAGTTTTAAATCAAATCTCGTTTTCTTTAAATATTTTATGCAACAAATTAAAATTTCTCAAACTGCTTGAATAGTGAATAAAGTTCTTTGCCAATGAGGTGTTGTAATACGCTTCTATTATGACATTCCTTTTGAATAAGACTGCATTAAGGCAAATGGGGAAAATATAAAAATAATAGAAATAGAAAATGTTCCAGTCAAAGTGTTGCATTTAAAAAGCACAACAACAACAACAAAAAATCATGACTTCATGACAAGGAGACATAGTGGTGAAATGGTTACAACTGAAAGAAACATGACAAGGCATTACAGTTGATAAACAAGGGCTGTATGATGTGCTACAGGATAAGTTAAAACAAAGATATAATACGGCTAATAGCCAATCTTGTATTCTACGGTTTTATTAATTAATTGATCAGACTTGGAGGCCTGAGTTCGTTAGCGGAATTTTTTGCATTGTTTAGTAAAAGTTTTACTTCTGTTTGCTTTGCAATAGTTCGCTAAGCTTCGTCTGAAATCCATTCCTTATATTCGTACAACTTATTTCTAAGTATGTATGCATGCCTTATGAAAATATGCGTTATTTGAAAATATGCGTTATACACACAGTTACTAAAGTATACATACTGTTAACAAATTTCAGAAATATTTTAACCAATCCGTTTTCGTTGAAAATCTTTATAATTGTCTGACAACTTTCCTCGATTTTAAAGCGGTCTTTTGCATTGTCTAAAAAATTTCTGAGATTGAACTGAATTGTGGCCCTGCACAGGCCCACAAAAGTATACATACGATTAACGAATTTCACAAATTTCTGAACCAATGTAAAAGACCGCCTTATAATCGAGGAAAGTTGTCAGAGAATTATAAAGATTTTCAACGAAAACGGATTGGTTAAAAAATTTCTGAAATTTGTTAACCGTATGTATACTTTTGTGGCTGAGTGTATGTACTCTTAAAGGGGGATATTCTGTGTTTTAGTAAAAAGTTATCCAAATCTTCCAATATTTCTAAACTCTGCTGGACACTTATGAACAAGAAGAGTATAGACTCACTTCTGTCCTTAAATCGCATGGAACTCCATAGCACAATGGCAGTTCTTACGGACCACTGTCCTTTTGGTAGGCATTCCGAAAGACTTTGAATTCTGACAAACGACTTTTGCAGGAGCCGTGGGTCTGAGGAGGATGAGACTGTCTTTCACTTCATGTGTCAGCGGTATTTTTATAAAGAGACTGAGATTTTAAACTCTCACTTTCTGACAGCTTTGAGCGAGCTTTCTAAAGTTAAGATTTCTGCAATATTTGGTCATTACAACCCTTTAGTCAGAATTACGACCTAGTTCCTCACACCACTTATGTTGTGTGTGTTAATTTTATAATGAGTGGCGGGACCTAGAGTTTAAAGACGACTACAAACGACGGATTTTTGAGAAACTTTTCATGGCAATTTTATTTACTCTCAGAGAATTTTTGCCAGAAATCTGCTGAGAGGAAGTTGCCGAGAGAAATTTTTTTGTATTTCATTTTGTTGGAGATGTTTGACCTGGGGTTTGAACCGTGGTGGCCTCACGTCTAGTAAACCAACACACTACCTATCTACTAGACTACCAGGACCAGGAGGTCGCCGTAGTCTAGTAGGTAGTGTCTGGGTCAATGAGGAGTCCTGCTCCACCGCTAGACTCACCTGACCCTTGATGTACAGAAGGCGTACCAACCAATTACTTGGTATTGGTCGTGACGTCATCTCAACCACAGTGGCCCTGCTTACAGGTCATTGCGTTATGGGTAGACAGAAGAGAATGAGGCTCCCATTTATCGACTTCTGCCGTGGATGCAGATCCGCTGAGGAAGAGGAGACTGTTATCCACTTTCTTTGCCAGTGACCGTCTCCTGCTAGGTGTAGATATAGGTTATTTGACACCACATTTCTTGTCAGCTTGTCGGAGCTATCATCTATTGATATCAAGGATATAGCTCCGGTCATCAAACTTTCTGGCTGGTTTTCTAGTGTAGGGTAGTCGTGCTTTTGATGTGCAGCCCTTGCGCTGACCAAGTCCTTCCTCTTCCCTGATTTTGGTAGAACTTGGCCAGTACAGGGACTGCGTTCACCTGTGGCATCACAACGGGCCGCTATGCGTGCTCAAGTGAGCTTTGTGATATCAGAGCTACCACTCCGACCTAAGCCTAAACACGTCCTCTAACCTAACTTAACCCAGTTTCCTCCAGGGAATATGTGATCCCCGAATAGAATTGGTTGTGGTATCACATTGGTCCTAAATGCTGGCCCTAAGTAGGGTTTGAAATCTAAGTTAAATTCCATAGAGTACCAGGCTTTATTACCATTCAAACTAAATGTCCTGAGAACTGTTGCAAACCTCTGCCTTAATAAAATATGATGTAGTAGAGTGAACAGCAGCTAACATTAAAATCTACAGCATCATTGCAGACGAGATCATCATGTTGCTTGTATTTGAGATGAAATATTTTAGATAAAAAGCCAACATGAATGGAGGCAAAGTGTAAATGTTTTCTTAACCATCATTCATCCTTAAAACACTATGAAATATAAAAGCAACAACAGCAAATATACAAAATAAAACAAAATAAAACGAAAGAGAAATACAAGGAATTTACTTCTTAACTGCATGCAGTAGTAAATGTAGCTACTTTAAGACAAACGTGTAAGATTCCTGATTCTTTTTCGTTTCCTTAAAAAGAAGTGTTTCAAAAGAGAAACACTTAAAAGAAAACCAAAGGGAAAAAAGGAAATAAAAATAAAAATAGAACGTAGAAATTGTCAAGAAAACTTATAGAAAATATTTCAAAGAATTTTCTTTTCCTTCCCTTGGATACAAAGAGAAACTAAAGATAAAAATGAAGTATTTCATGCAATATCCAATACTAATACCAATAAAATACACGATACTTGTTGTAATAATATTAGCTTTTTTGTTGTTTTCTTTTGGATTTCTTTAAGTATTTCCTTTATGTGTGGCAAATGAAAGAAATCATCTTAGTATTGCTGTTTCTTTTTTCTTTTTTTGTTCTTCATATCAATACAGTTCGAAGTCGTTTTTCAAAATAATGTGATAAGAATCTTTAAAGGGAAAATAAAGCAAAACCTTAAAAGAAGATATTCAGTCTCTGTCGAATAAATATCCTTTAAATGATGAATGATATGTTCTTTAGCATACATGTGATGATGTATGGCCTTAAAAAGTCAGATGTTTTTTTTTTTAAATTTTTTTGTAACTTTTAAGAATATATACGTACGTATATCCTAAAGCTGTGATGTATGGAAATTAATCAGAAAAAAGTTTTCGGTTTTCTTTAAGACTATGTTTAAAGTGTTGGGTTGAAGATTTTCATTTAAAAGCAGTTGTAATTTTTATTTGCCCTACCTTTACAGTAGATATAAAATAATAAGAAATGGTAAATATTGTTACGAAAACGAAAAATCTAGATACTGGTGTTCTGCTTTTGCATCTTTTGACATTAAAAACATTTGTACCAAAAGCAGTAAAACCAAGTTTACAAATTATCTTACTGTTTAATATAGCAACAAAATCCATAGTAAAAAATAGTAAACAAGTAAACAAAACTATAACAACAACACTACATTAATAAATGTAAACAACGATGTTTACATTTTTAAAGCTTTCGAAAAGACGAAGACATGAACATTCGCCTTCAAGTACATTCATCATACTGTTTACTTTGCCATATAAAAGGCAAGACAAAGCAGGCGACGGAGTTAGTGAAGTTCAGTCAGTTTTAGATAAAGACACAGTGCGTTTAAAGAGAGTAATCATGGTTTGAAGAACTCCGTTACAAAGATATGTCGAATAATTGTCCAGTAATTGTTATTCTTTATGCAAAGGGTATAAACAGGGGAATAACAAAAAAAAAAAGAAATTGTTGTTGTTTAATCAAGTTGTAAACAGTAGCACACAGAATTGTGCGAATAATAAATAATTTTAATTAAAACTAAACACAAATTTATTTTTATTTTATTTGCAATCTACGAGCTTATATTTTAAACGTTTTTAAAAGGTAAAAACTTAACAATATAATCGAAAGATCTCCTTATTGCAACAAATTGTGTGCTCCAAGCTTGCCATGAATTTATATTGAATTTAATGACCCTAGCATAAGTCAATGTGTCTTCTTAAGTTCTATTTCAGACCATGTTATACTACTTAACTTCCTTAGATGTAAGCAAATCTACCACAACCTCTTTTACTTCTTTGAGGGAATTTCGTTCTAAACCCATTTCAAAACATGGCCATACAACTCCATTTTATTTCTGGAATTTCCATGGAAATGAGTCGGATTGTTACACATTTGCTTGGAGTCAACGTATTTATCTAAAGTGACTGATGGGTTCCCTGATAGTCTAGTGGGTAGTGTGCTAAACTGCTAGCGTGGGGGTTGTGGGTTCAGTTCCCATCAGAGAATCTTGTCTGTTACACTACACCGAGCATAAGGTCTATATTACTCAGCTCGTAAATAAAATAAAAAGTAGCTGATTGTTAACTTTATTCTCTCTTAAGAAATATTTCTGTAGCATACACTTGGGTCTTAGACTGGTAGAGGTACATGAGCACAGTTGTTAACATTCAGTGTGAAATATTTTGAAGTCATGTGAAAACTCATGACAATTTTCCAAGCAAAAATCGAGAGATAAGCTCAACTCAAATTGCTTTTGTTACTTAGGAAGCTAAGTGTATTAAAGTCTATAAGGGTGATAAAAAACTGCTATGAGAATATCTGTGTAAGCTTAGACAGCTAGACAGGATGTATAAGATCATGCTTTATTAAACAATGTTCGAACAAATGAGGTTGCTAGTGTAGAGTAGCTTAAAATTTCTATGGAATAGGAACCGAAGATAGACAGAGACAGAGACAGAGACAGAGACAGAGACAGAGACAGAGACAGAGACAGAGACAGAGACAGAGACAGAGACAGAGACAGAGGCAGAGACAGAGACAGAGACAGAGACAGAGACAGAGACAGAGACAGAGACAGAGACAGAGACAGAGACAGAGACAGAGACAGAGACAGAGACAGAGACAGAGACAGAGACAGAGGCAGAGACAGAGACAGAGACAGAGACAGAGACAGAGACAGAGACAGAGACAGAGACAGAGACAGAGACAGAGACAGAGACAGAGACAGAGACAGAGACAGAGACAGAGACAGAGACAGAGACAGAGACAGAGACAGAGACAGAGACAGAGACAGAGACAGAGACAGAGACAGAAACAGAGCCAGAGACAGAGACAGAGAAAGAGGCAGAGACAGAGACAGAGACAGAGACAGAGACAGAGACAGAGACAGAGACAGAGACAGAGACAGAGACAGAGACAGAGACAGAGACAGAGACAGAGACAGAGACAGAGACAGAGACAGAGACAGAGACAGAGACAGAGACAGAGACAGAGACAGAGACAGAGACAGAGACAGAGACAGAGACAGAGACAGAGACAGAGACAGAGACAGAGACAGAGACAGAGACAGAGACAGAGACAGAGACAGAGACAGAGACAGAGACAGAGACAGAGACAGAGACAGAGACAGAGACAGAGACAGAGACAGAGACAGAGACAGAGACAGAGACAGAGACAGAGACAGAGACAGAGACAGAGACAGAGACAGAGACAGAGACAGAGACAGAGACAGAGACAGAGACAGAGACAGAGACAGAGACAGAGACAGAGACAGAGACAGAGACAGAGACAGAGACAGAGACAGAGACAGAGACAGAGACAGAGACAGAGACAGAGACAGAGACAGAGACAGAGACAGAGACAGAGACAGAGACAGAGACAGAGACAGAGACAGAGACAGAGACAGAGACAGAGACAGAGACAGAGACAGAGACAGAGACAGAGACAGAGACAGAGACAGAGACAGAGACAGAGACAGAGACAGAGACAGAGACAGAGACAGAGACAGAGACAGAGACAGAGACAGAGACAGAGACAGAGACAGAGACAGAGACAGAGACAGAGACAGAGACAGAGACAGAGACAGAGACAGAGACAGAGACAGAGACAGAGACAGAGACAGAGACAGAGACAGAGACAGAGACAGAGACAGAGACAGAGACAGAGACAGAGACAGAGACAGAGACAGAGACAGAGACAGAGACAGAGACAGAGACAGAGACAGAGACAGAGACAGAGACAGAGACAGAGACAGAGACAGAGACAGAGACAGAGACAGAGACAGAGACAGAGACAGAGACAGAGACAGAGACAGAGACAGAGACAGAGACAGAGACAGAGACAGAGACAGAGACAGAGACAGAGACAGAGACAGAGACAGAGACAGAGACAGAGACAGAGACAGAGACAGAGACAGAGACAGAGACAGAGACAGAGACAGAGACAGAGACAGAGACAGAGACAGAGACAGAGACAGAGACAGAGACAGAGACAGAGACAGAGACAGAGACAGAGACAGAGACAGAGACAGAGACAGAGACAGAGACAGAGACAGAGACAGAGACAGAGACAGAGACAGAGACAGAGACAGAGACAGAGACAGAGACAGAGACAGAGACAGAGACAGAGACAGAGACAGAGACAGAGACAGAGACAGAGACAGAGACAGAGACAGAGACAGAGACAGAGACAGAGACAGAGACAGAGACAGAGACAGAGACAGAGACAGAGACAGAGACAGAGACAGAGACAGAGACAGAGACAGAGACAGAGACAGAGACAGAGACAGAGACAGAGACAGAGACAGAGACAGAGACAGAGACAGAGACAGAGACAGAGACAGAGACAGAGACAGAGACAGAGACAGAGACAGAGACAGAGACAGAGACAGAGACAGAGACAGAGACAGAGACAGAGACAGAGACAGAGACAGAGACAGAGACAGAGACAGAGACAGAGACAGAGACAGAGACAGAGACAGAGACAGAGACAGAGACAGAGACAGAGACAGAGACAGAGACAGAGACAGAGACAGGGAATGGAGAGGTCTAAGCTGCGTCAACTTGCATCAGACTATTCTAAAATAGTATGAAAATTGTGACTGACACTTTAATCTGGCATAGTACACACAAATAATCGATTCAATCACGATATTTTACGTTTGAGGATATTATGAGCAAAACGAATCACCAGAAAGAAGAATGTAATCCCATAGGCTTACCCAAAAATTTTGGAACAGTAACCCTTACAGACGCCGGGCAGCATCTTGAAAGAAAGATTGCCTGAGAGATGATAGAAAACTTTAAGTCAGTCACAGTAGAGTAGTAAGTAGTGTTTTGGTTTACTAGACAAGAGTCTAATACTCACCTCTGACATCTTGAACAGAAAAAAGAAAACATATTTATTTTGGCAATCGGTCATCTGCTCTAAACTAGTCAAACCTGTTATTCGAACGTAACATTAAATTGTAGGTCATGCCTCACATGAATAAAATTAACACACTCAACATGGTTGGTGTGAAAAGCCTGGCTGTATTGCTGACTATAGTGTTGTAATGACCAATAATTTTTGTATGTAAAGTCAGGCTCACTTGCGTTACAGATCATACAGAACATAAAACATATTTGTATGTGTATTGGATTTTAGCTTTATCCTTAAATTTTATAACTTCTTTCAAAACTAGAAAAGGAAAAAGAGTTACCATTGAGAAGATTAAAGTTTAACTGGTTTTATGAAAGTGTCATGCCAATAACTAATTATACTTCACTTAAATATATTTTCTTTCGACAAAAGTCTTGAAGATGAAAACCATAGGCCGTACATGCATTCGCCCCGATCAAACTAATCTTCATTAAGCGTAGATTTCTTATTTATATTATCAAGTTTTTGCTGTCTGTTTTAACAAGACCTTTATCAAGTTTTTAAGCATCATTAATATTAACTCAATTTGAATATTTAAAACAAAACGACCATTCTGTATCCCTTATCAAATGAAAATTCCGATGGACAAGCCTACCACATAAAGTTTCAACTCTACTTTGTTGGCTACAAAAAAATAACTCGAAATATTCAAAGAAGACCAATGCAATCAAACTAAACAGAAAACACTATATGCGGCCAAATGACTGTTAAGGGAATCAACTAAATGAAGAAAATATTTAATTTTTCTCTCTAAAACAATATGTAGAATTTGAAGCATGATTTTAATATTAAATAAATGCTGAATTTATACAAGATTACATATCGTATATATGTATATATATATATAGGATACGATACGATGTTTATGTAAATTATACAATTAATTGGAAACCATAAATTATTTGAAGCTTCAGTTGAAAGTTTTCTTGTTTATTAACTTTTTAAGTCCTCAGGCTAAAATTAATTTCAACAATTAACACAACTTTTTTTTAAATTCATTTTTAGTTTTTGTTTTTATTTTTGTTCTTGGCAAAATGATTTATTTCAGTTAAATAATAAGAAAAGGGCAACTCTATACGATAATTAGTCAAATAGACTGTGTGATATATTGTACGTGACGTTTAATTAATATGAAAGTCAAATATAATTCATACGTCCCATGGTCTTATTAATGTTTGCATTCCAATATTTGGAAATTTTTGAAAAATCCTATTTTATTTCTGTATAAGAAAAAAAAAATTATTTATGATATATGCTTGGATGTGAATTCTGTAATAATAGAGACAGTATTTTTCACAATAGATTAGGTTACGTTACATGGCCAACCCTCTTGATGGAAGAGGTTCCACTTAGGCCAAGACTTAGACCCATTGTGATACCACAATTGATTCTATCCAGCTGTTAACCATTCCGCATACAGATCAGAAACCTCCATCTCTTCATGACAAGAGTAGGGCACTGACACGTGCGGTGAAAGACGGTCTCTTCCTCCTCCTTAGACCCACAGCTCTTCCAGAAGTTATTAGTCGGAATGCCGTGTCTTTTTTTTCATTTATTTTTCATCATAACAAGACAAGATCCTTAGGAATTATTTTGTATGGAAAGCATGCTTGGAAACCAAATATACTCAACAACAATAAAAAAGGTCTCTGTTGTTTTTAATGCTTGTATCATGGCCATGTCATGCATATAATGGGTGAATTTTTAAGAGCTATAGGAAAAATTTTCAAAAAAAAAACATAAAATACAGAAAAATGCATGAGATCTTTATTTGAATCGATAGTACGGTGGATATAATTTAATGTTTGAACGAATAAATGCTTCAATGCTGTCTTCCAATGCGTCAATTGAAGCGGGCTTTTCTGTAAAGACATGAGCTTTAACATAGCCCCACAAAATATAGTCTAAAGGCGTTAAATCGCACGATCTAGGCGGCCAATTGACCGGTCCCGAACGTGAAATAAAATGTTCACCGAACTCGCCTCTCAATAAGTCCATTGTTACGCGTGCTGTGTGGCATGTGGCACCATCTTGTTGAAACCACATGTCATGCAGGTCAAGCTCTTGCATTTTGGGCAAAAAAAAGTTGGATATCGTCTCATGATAGCGCTCACCATTCACAGTTACCTTACAATTCGCAGCATCTTTGAAGAAGTACGGTCCAATGATGCCACCAGCCCATAAACCGCACCAAACTGTGTCTTTTTCTGGATGCATTGGTAGCTTTTGCAATGCTTCTGGCTGATCTTCACTCGACAATTCTGCTTATTTACATATCCATTGAGCCAAAAATGAGCTTCGTCGCTGAACACACTTTTTCGATACAAAAGTGGATCTTCGGCCAATTTTTAAGAGCCCATTCACCAAAAATTCGGCGTTGCGGTAGGTCGTTCGGCTTCAATTCTTGCACCAGCTATATTTTGAAAGGCTTCACACCTAAATCCTTCCGCAAAATATTCCACGTTGTTGAGTAACTGAGGCCCAATTGCTGCGAACGGCGAAGAATCGATAATTGATGGTCATCATTAACACTGGCCGATACAGCTGCGATATTTTCTTCAGTTCGCACTCTACGTAAGCGTGTTGGTGGTTTAATGTCCAACAATGTAAATTTGGTGCTAAATTTAGTCACAATAGCCCGAATAGCCGCTTCAGTGGGTCGATTAAACTGACCATAAAATGGAAGAAGCGCGCGATGAACTTTCTTAACAGAGCACGCATTTTGATAATAAAATTCAATAATTTGCAAGCGTTCTTCGTTTGTAAGACGATTCATGGTTAAATTATAGACCAAATTGAAAATGTTTGACAGTGAAACAAAACACGAAACGTGCGTGAGCAGTTTAAACCAGTGTTGCCAAAAAGATAATAGCTAAAAAATCACCCGTTAGTTGCTATATACCTACCAACAACGCCATTTTGAATAGAACATACCGGCCAGGTTCACTACAATCCACGGAGAAAATGTTATTCTAGTATTCACTAATCGATCAAGATCAATTGACAAAATCTGATGTGGATTGCTTTCAGAAAGACTGATTCTTATGATATCCCTTGCACTAATTGAATACTGTGGTACTGTTCAAGCTGAAATTATACCGAAATGGCGAATCTAGTATCAGAATGTATCGAACGCATATTTACCGAGAGTAAGATCCCTAGAGAATGTGTACAACACGCCTAAGATTGTCTAAAATTACCTGATGTCTCTTCAGAAGATAACGAGACCTTCGAATTGAATGTAACAATAAAGCCATCACTTTTACTAACGCTAGCTCAAGGGAGTATTCAATTGAATTGATGCTTGAGAATGGCGTTCATCTAAAGAAGAGCAAAGAGAGAAGTCTCGCACTGAATACTTCGGAGCATTGCATTATTGGCACACATGCAAGGCGCAGTATTGCACACCTCGCGAATGATTTCTACAGAAGCTGTAGAGATAAGGAGAAGGATGAGACTGTTCTTCACCTACTATATACACGCCCGGCACTATGTCTGAGGAGAAATTGTCTATTTCCTGAGTGCCAACTATATTGATGATCTGGATGAACTGTCATACGTTGCTATTGGCAGTCTTAGTCGCTTTTATCAAAAGCTTCGAATGCTTCCTGAACTAGGAAAAAAATGGAAAACTGTGTTATCACAGTTGGCACTATGTCTGACCAAAGTATGTCCGCTCATGCTCCTTCAGTAGACAGTCACCTAATTGCATTCATTTGCAGATAGAAACCGGTATAATGAACCCACTTACTGAGATGCCAAACTGATCTGGCCAGATATGTATATATGCGTACAAAATTTCATTTAAACCTGACTTCATAGTAATTCTATTGGGCACTGGCCTCTTGGTACTCCCGCACAGAGACTGCGAATGCATCGTAACGCCCTCAACAGAAGCTGTAACAACGAGGAAGTACATCGTCATTATCAGGCGCTCGAAGAGAATAGTTCTTGGTTATTTAGAATTTATTGACAGAACGTGTATGATTTGAGTAGGATCCAAACCTTTGTAAAACTCTCGGGATGAGAGGTTCTAACCAGAAGTTGTAATTTTGTACGATGGAATACAAACCATCACTGATACAACAGGACCTTATAGACCTAAGTAAACTATGCTCATTGAGGCGGGTACCAATTCAATCTAACCTAACCTATTCCCACTTAACCTAATGTACTGTGTTACGGAGTAAATTGATATGAAATCAAAGGAAATCAAAGGAATCGAGTTTACTATGTAGCGGTCAGATCAGGAATTTCTTTAAAAATTTTAATTTTCCTTTTTCTTTGGTTCACAGATAAAAAATTTATTTTTTTTAGTAAATGAATCGCTTTTCATTAACCACAACAGATCAAAACCATTTAAATAAAATATCCTTTCATTGTTTTGAAAACGAAAATTAAAAGAGAATGAAAACTTGAAAAGGACCAGCAAATATGTTACCATTACCATTACCTCGGTATTCTTTAATTGTATTGTGTGGATATATAATTAGCAATAACCATTTTGAAATAAAAATCCATTTCACTGCAAATATTGCTCCACTAAACTGTGTAATAAAAAAAAGAAGAAATTGTTTCAAAAAAATTACAGAAAAAAAATGAAGAACGCAAAACAGCAGCGAAAATAAAACCTGAACAAAACTTAATGAGTTTTATCTGTAGACGTGCTTCTTTTCCTACCTACCTATATACTGGGTGTGTGATGCAATTTCATTTTACCTTTAGCACGTCCATGTCTTCCACTAAAGTTCGAGTAGCATTGTTATCATAACAAAGGAGGGAATATCTAATTAAATTTCTTACTCTTTTTTTCTTCTTCATTTTTATTTTTCTCAACATCATCTTGTTTTTTGTATTTTTCTAAAATAAAATAAAAAAACCCCTGCTGTGGCTAAAAGAAGAAGCAAAAAAAATTCTTCCAACATTTGTTTATATTTTCTAGTCAGCTGCTGTTTTTCTAACGACTGACTGTCTATTCTGTTCGTTGGCCATTTGGTGTTCCATTTCATTTTAAATGCAACAAAAAACGAAATAAAAAAGCAACGATGGATCATATAAATTTAGATGCAGCAAAAAACAAAAATAATATGCAACAGAATGAATGAAATAAAACCAAAACACGGGGAAAAGAAAAAAACAATTTAAATGGTTGTAAAAAATTTAAATACGTTCTCATTTTGATAGAAAAAGGATCCGTCATTAAGCGCATTCTGCTTTTAAAATGAAATAAAACAAAGCATGCGTGAGATATCATCGAAGCTTTCTTTTTAGTATGAAATCATTTGGCATCCAAACCTTCAAGTCTTATCCACGCCTTCTCTGCAAGGAACTTATCTCAAATGCTCAATTGCCATAACTCTGGCTCATACTTCGTACTAAATTTCACTGATTACATGGTCATTATGACACGGGATTAAGGGCCGCTGTGGCTTGTGGTTCTTTCGCATACTTCTGGGACTTAAGAAAACCCCAGAAAAAAATGTCTACATATATACATAATTGGTCATTACAACCCTTTAGTCAGGATTACGATCTAGTTTCTCACACCACTTATGTTATGTGCGTTAATTTTTATACATGAGTAGTGGGACCTACAGTTTAAAGTCGACTCCGAACGACAGATTTTTTTAAGAGTTTTTGCCAAAAATCTGCTGAGAGGAAGTCGCCGAAGAAATGTTTTTTCATATATTCGTTTTGAAGTCTGACCTGGGGTTTGAACTCGGGCCTTGCGTCTAATAAGTCAAAACACTACCTTCTAGACCACGGCGACTTCGAAGAAAAAGTTTAACATGGTGAAATTGCATAATCTCGATGCTTAGTTCGCATTATCTCTACTTAAGATAACCATGTCTTCAAATCGCTCGTGCAGAATATCCCAAGTTGCACAAACTGTGTAGCAAGTTGCGCCGTCCTATTGAAACTACATTGGTACTCAGTTAGTAATTATCGACCTATAATGCCCACCGTTGATAGTTTATGGTCACACAACGTAGTCCTCAATGAAAAATGCAACGTTTACACCGCCAGACCAAAATCCAAACCAAGCGCCATTGGACGCTCTTAGATCTCATGCCGATTAGTATCGTCCCAAATTTGTGTACTCACTTTGATCAAACAATTTTATTATATTAGAGATTTGGCAAAACAAACTGAATAAATGATAACTAATTTGACGGATGTAGTTTAACCCAGATGGCCCCAATCAACTAACAAAATTAAGAATGCCCTTTTGAAAGACCTCTGTCTGTTTTACATTTAGTTGAATCAGATGCAATGAATAGTTGAGTGGAGGTATTGAAGTTGAAGTCGAGACCGAATAAATATCTCAATCCAGTATGATAATAAAGTCTCCATAGTCTAGTAGGTTTATAAACCTAAGGCTCGTAGGTCAACACCTCAGACAAAATGAAAATTATAAAAAAATTCTGTCGACGGCTTCCTCTCCACAGTTTTCTCAGAGCAAAAGAAATTTGCCATAAAATGTATCATAAATCTGTCCTTCGATGGATAAAATTTACGCACACAACATAAATAGACGCCTAAGCCATCAAATAAGCCTGTTGTGTGCTCAACATTAAAGGTACCAGCAATAGTGCTACGAAAATGGAAAAATCAAGATACTGGTGTGTTGCTTTTACATCGTTTAGCATTGAAATAAAAACTACAAAAACAAAAACAATGAATTTGTTTACAAATAAACGCATTGCGTAATATAACAACAAACACTAGCATAAAAAATGATAAACAAGTAAACAAAAATATACCAACAAACACTACAAGAATAAATGTAAACAAAATACACAAACGACAATAATGAAACAAGTTCAGTCATTCCTGTGTGAAGAGAGTAGTCGTGGTTTGAAGATCACCGTTACAAAGACCTGTCGAACAGTTGCCTAGTAATTGTTATTGTTTATGCAAATGTTATAAACAGAGAAATAACAAACAAAGCAAATGCTGTTGTATACATAAAGTTGTAAACAGTGGCACACAGAATTATGCGAATAATAAAGAATTTTAATTAAAATTAAACACAAATTTATTTTTATTTTATTTTCAATCTACGAGCTCATATTTTAAACGTTTTTAAAAGGCTAAAAAAGTAACAATATTTTTATACGAAGTCTGTGCATAGCTGCCAGATAAATGAGGCACCAAATCGTCAAATATTTGAGAAAAAATCGTCAAAATCGACAAAGGCGTTTATTAAAATCGTCAGAAAAAATAAATGAACAAATTAAAAGTTTATAAAAACTAAAGTAAAGAATATGATGTAAATTTTTAATTTTTAAAAATCGTCAAAATAAGGGCATACATCTGGGAGCTATGATTGTAAGGCCAACCGCGACAGCCATATAAATGAAATAAAAACCTAACCTATTATATTTACTCATATTATACTCATATTTAATATGTATGTGTGTAAAATTCATAATGCAGAGAACATATGTGACGTATGAGTTATATTTAATTCCATTAGTTTCATACATGAAAAAATCGTAGTTTTTTTATTGCCTACTTTTCAGGGTAACTTTCCATCACATGTAATATAATGCGTATGAGTAATATATTTCAAATACAATTAAAAAGAAAGTATACCCCATAAATTTGGAATTAAGCTACATGATTTTTCTATTCTATTTAATTCTAGGCTATATTCTAGTAGGTAATACATCATATCATGACTTGTATTTTCATAGTCTGTATCTTGAATATATTCACAACAAAAAAATTTATTTGGCAAAATTTCAAACCGTTTTTTGTTTTATTGCATTTTTAAATATAAACTTTTAATTGGCCAAGCGTGTCCAATGGTCTCATACCAGAAGTTAATATGCTGCCGGTGACTATCCATCTTCCAATCTAATGAATATTCATTCACAAAGCTATAAAGTCTTATTTTTAATGCTTTCTTTTTAGTTTAAATAAAGGAAAGTGTATGTTGGATATCATTGATGTTTTTTATTCATTTGAAATAGCAATTATGTGTGGAAAATAAAATCATTTAAAAGATCATGACAGACATTTGTCTGGGTGGATTGCATTCAAAACGTCTAATTTTCCATGATATCAGGCCAAGTTTTATTAATGGCATGGGTTATGTTAGGTTTGAGAACAGTTGTAGTTTGCGGCTTATGCGAATACAACTGCAAGTCAAGAAAACTCCTCAAGCTAGCTAAGGTCACCTGCATGTGAGATTAACATGCCTTCAAATCGCTTGTGCATGACATCTAATGTGGCATGAGCTGTGTGACACGTTCCGTCGTTGCCGCTGGTGGCCAGATCATCTAATTAAGGCCAAAAGAATTTCGTAATCATTGGCTTATAGTGTTCACCTCTTTCTCATAGAAATATGGACCAATGTTGCCGCCAGCCCAATATACAAACCAAACTGTAAGTTTTTCGAAATTTATTGGATATATTTACGGTCATAAATGTATTTTTCAATGAATACGTGAAGTATATTTGAATATTGCATAATTGCACACATATGGCAATAATTTGATAAGAATGTTTTTGCGAAGTATTTGCTTTTCATTACAACATATTTTGTTGCTATTTTTAAAATAGACCGATTTGATGTTTGTTTTCATACGTGTGGTACCATCACTTACATAGAAATAATGTGCTGCCAGAACAAGTTTATATGTGACAGTATTACCGTCTTCCTAGGAACTGAACAAATTTAAATACGTGTTATTGTTACTCAATAATTATCCCTGTTAAGTCGCACTTTAAATCAGTGAAATTATTATTTGATAATATCATAATATTAAGTTCAACTTAATCACCCCTATCGTGAATATTATAGGAATAAGTTATTTGGGAGTAAACTTTGTTTCCCATAACAAAAAAAATCGGTATTACGAATATATTGGAAGCAAAAGTTTTTAGTGTGAATTAGTTATAAATGCTGTATAAACAAAAATTTTTTATTGTGAATTACCTCTCAACAATTTTTCAAAGAAAAATACAAATATTAAAAAATAAGTAACGTATATCTTCGTTTTTTGGTGCTAGAAGAGGAGGAACTATCCATGGAAAGGTTGAAGCGAAGATCTATTCGACATGAATCGAATCCACTATAACTGCCTGAGATAAAGTAAGAATTATACATACTACAATATTTAGGTTAGGTTAGGTTAGAGGACGTGTACTTGTCAATTAAGACAAGTACAGTACCCGGAGGTCGAATTTCCCCTTTGTACAACGTCCTAGTTTCTCACACCACTTATGTTGTGTGTGTTAAATTTATACATGAGTGGTGGGACCTACAGTTTAAAGTCGACTCCAAACGACAGGTTTTTTGAGAAACTTTTTCATGGCAATTTTATTTACTCTCAGAGTTTTTTCCAGAAATCTGCTGAGAGGAAGTCGCCGAAGAAATACTTTTTGTATTTTGTCTTGATGTCTGGCCTGGGGCTCGAACCATGGCTTTACGTCTAATAAGCCAACACACTACCTACTAGACTACGGCGACCTCTACTAAAATATTTATGTTTGACGTTAAATCATGTGTCCTTTACAGATTCCAGGAATATTACAGGGTGAACAAGGAATGATTCAAATACCTGCTGAAAATGTTGATGGAAAATTTGATTAGTAACAATTGCAAAGTAAATGCAAAGCTTAAAGTGGCTTTTTATGTACTAAAGCAAAGAATATGATATAAATTTTTAATTTTTAAAAATTGTCAAAATAAGCGCATAAATCGTCAAATCGTCAGATCGTCGATATGATATTTTTGGTGCTCAAAATCGTCAAAATGACGATAAATCGTCAAATCTGGCAGCTATGAGTCTGTGCTTTAATTAAACCCATCCAGTCCAGCCTGCTGAGATGAGATATATACATATATGTGGATCTCGAGATCATGTCGTCTGGACAATGATATGAAATGTGGATATGCATGGCTGCTGTTAATCTTACATAAATTTTAAGGACGTTTTCTTAAACCTCTTTCTTAACTTGGTTAACATCTTTCCCAGCTTTAAGCAAAGTTGGCATTAAACAAAGTTAAACTTACACTACCACCTTAAGAAGAGATAGAACACAATTTAAAGGAAAATTCAAAAGAAAAAAGAAAACGCGAACTGGTTTGTTTTGCTTAGTTTTGTTGTTTTTTTATGCACCACTGACCTTTTTTATTTCCACTATTTTCTTATTTTGTAAAATTTAGATTATTTTAGTTTTTCTCTTCATAAAAGAAAAAGAGCATTTGTTTCCATATCCATACATATACATACGTATATTTCCATGTGTATGTTTGTATTTTTTTCATCAAATTCTATTTATTTTTTCCTATACATTCTTGTTCTTTTTACGGTTTTCTATTAAAGCTGCTTTATAAAGTGCCAGCAATTATTTTGCATTTAACGTGATATTGCTGCATCAGCAGCTCAGGAAACCTGTAGTAATAGCAACTGAAAAGGCAAAGTAAATGGAACTCTAGAAATGTATGTACAGGAGAATAAAAAAAAGAGAAATTCTATATACAATACAATATTCTATTTCTTCTATATTTTTTTACATACAATGAATGCATATGAGAGTGTATATTTGTTTGTGTGCTTGAAGTGAATGAAATATTATGTATGCATGACTGGCTTCCTATACCGTCTGTAATTTTGTAATTTAACATGCTTGTATTCAAAGCGTTCTGTTTTTCTATCCGAAGATTACAAAGTGTTTTACACCGAAGATGCAATATATTTATGATTGAAGAAGTTGTTGCTTTGAAATCGAATTTTTTGACTTGCAGTAGTTCCAAGAACGAGTCTTCTCCTGGCTTTAGGATATTTATGCCTTTATATACCGTGGCTGGTAGCTATCTATCTTTCTTCTCTTCTATTGAAAGGCCTGATATGTTTAATAGACAACCATTCCAGATCCAACCTCTTGAAACAGGTTGCGGATTACGCTGATAGGTTATGGAATGCTATCTCAGGTAATTATGCCTTCGCAACAGTTTGACATTGCTGTAGATATTCGTTCTAAGTGAAGCGGATTAAGTAGTCTTGTAGTATATGCCAGAAAATACAAAACCCCGAGAACTAAAATTCCCACAAGGTTGGAATTGAACTTAGTTTCTCCTATATGGTCAAATACCTTGAGTTTATTCCCAGTTCCAAGTTCTTAGGGTGTAGAATATCTCCAGAAAGCAGACGTTGCTTTCTTTACTAGTGAAAAAGCCTCTGGTAAATGATAGGAGGTCAAATAAACCCTTCATCACAACTTGCCAACACAGTGCAAATAGGTAAACTAATAATGTTTTTCGGTTCACATGTCTGATGGGTAACAGCTCCAAAACAATGGAACTGAATGCTTCTAGACGGCGTGAGAAGACATCCTTTATACAACTATCCTGTGGATAATATCAAACACTTGATACTGTGCTAAATTGGCGTTCCTAGGTTAGCATGCAAGTGCTGTGGCAATCAGATTCAGCTGCTGCCCAAAGGAGATTCATAGATTTTGCTTAAGCTCCTCACTATTCCATTTCCTCGCTAACATTTTATATAGTCCGATATAACTAACCGAAAGGGTACTTGGATACCATTTATGGTCTATTGGAACGGAAAGTCAAAATAAACAGTGAATTTAAGTTCAATAGAAAAACGACGTATGGTGTGTTTGTTACGGAATGGGATGTCATTTAGACATTCGGCTTGCTGAGTTGCCTTTTAGATGGAAGTCAGGAATAGAATATGTCCTAAGAGAAGACTCATATACTCCGACAGACAGGTGATGATAACGAACTTTTGGGCATACTATTGACATCCAAGTTTGTCTATGTCGCCTGCTTCTGCATGAAATATCGGACTACACGAAGTCCCCATTATTTGGATTTCTACGCACAGCGACATATCAGGAAACTATATTGCGAACACGAGTACAAATGTGGAAAGCTAGAGATCCCCAGAGTCGTGATTAAACTGGAAATTAGAAACAATTTCTCATACTAGCTGGAATAAATGACCCGTACGATTAAGATGAACGTATTTTAGCCACAGAACTTATCTTTCCTTCTCTGCAATTTTGACAAAATGAAGATGGAGTCTTAATTCTATCGATAGTTTTCTTATAAAAATAGTCCATGAGGTTTTTAAATTTTGATAAAAAATTTACAGATTTTTTAATCTGAAGGAATTTTCATTCTTTTGCTAAAACTATTCAATTCTCGGAAAGATGAAATTATAAATAATAATACTACCTCACTTTTGGTAGCTGTTCTGTCACAGTCAAAAATAAAATTTTTTTGTAAAATTAATTTATGAAAATGGCTTGTATAACTTTAAGTTTTTCACCAAATTTTCTTCTCTTTTTTTTTGTAAGAGGTGATCAATTTCATATGATTTTTTCATTTATGTACACTGATAAGAAACATAAAAATTATTGCCGTAAAACTCGTGCTATACTTAACATAAGAACTTATTTTATTTTTCTTCTGTTTTATTTATTATTGGAAATAAAGTTTTATACGTGCCATCCTCTCAAACAAATTTTAAGAGTTTTTATCAATTCAAACTTAATGGCTACTCTGTGTATTTTTGTTGATTTAACTCCTCTTTTTTTTTTTTTTGTTCTTCCTTTCTTTCTTTCTATCCTTCGTTTTGGTGGCAAGTGTAACGTATTCAAAGATTTATATATGAAATCTATATGAGTTTTAAGTTTGTTCGTTATAAGTATGGCTGGCATGCAACTTCTGTTAAGGAGAGTTAAAAAGTTCTTTAAAAAAAACTAAATTTATTTTAATGGTTATATTTCTAAAAGAAAAATAAAACATATACACATACTCGTTCACACACTCACACTAAATGGAAAACATAAGGAAGGAGGCAAAAAAATAAACGCCAAAATTTTATGACTTAGAAAAGTTTCGAAAAAACAAAAAAAATTGCCAAAAACGTAAAATTGAAATAAAAACACCAACAAAAATAAAAGGGCATCATAAAACTGCACATTTTTGTCCAGTTCAATGCCTTACGATTATGTATGGTGTGTGTTCAAATTGTAAGGAATTTGATAAGATTTTAGAAGTTTATTTGATTAAAACATGAAGGAAGTAAAATTTCGTAAATATAATGGAGTTTTTAATTATCGTGTGCAATAAAATGAGAATACTCGTATTTTGTAATAAAAAGTAGAAAGATATTAAAGATGTTTTAAATATGAAACCGTGTAACCGCCAATTCTGATTTTCTACTACAATTTCTTTAACAGGAGAAATATAACAGGCAGTATAGTCGCCGTAGTCTTGTAGGTAGTGTATTGACTTATTACACGTGAGGCCACCGTTCAAACCCCTGTTCAGACATCTCCAACAAATCAAAATATGAACAAATATTTTTTTTGGCGACTTCTTCTCAGCAGATTTTTGGCAAAAACCCTGAAGGAAAATAAAATTTCCATGAAAATTTTCTATAACATCTGTCCTCCGGAGTCGATTGGTCATACCAACTTAGAAACCTCCGTCGGCTCATGCGCAACAACTTTGCTAAAGATCATAACATGATCAAATGCAAAGTTTACGATTTAATTCATTTTGAGTAATTTTCAGTGACGCCATCTGTCGGAAATTGGTCATACTAACTTAGAAACCTTCATGCGCAACAACTTTGCTAAAGATCATAACATGATCAAATGCATAGTTTACGATTCTATAAGGTACATACAAACAAACATTAATTTTTATATATAGGGAGGTGACACGCCCACTATATCCAATCCGCCCATTTTGTTCATATATACGTCAAAGTCGTCCATACAAAATTTGAGAACTCTAGCTGTTGCAGTTTATGAGATATGCGACACTAAATACTTATTAGGTATGTGAGCGTGGCACCTCGCCTACTTGAAATTTTAAAATAAAAAGTAACCTATAACTCCTTCCAGACATACAGGAAGATACTGTGAAAATTTCAAGAAAATCGGTTCAGCCGTTTAGCCGTCTATAGACTTCAAACAAACAAACAAACCCACAAACAAATTCATTTTTATATATAAGAAGAAGATGTACCCGGCAGAACGTAGACCATATCTGTAAAGCTTACAATCTCTTTAAGTTTCTTTATTTTTCTATCAAGTTTCTAGCACAATAGGTAGCTTATAACTCCCATCTCTCTCTCGCTCTCTCTCTCTCCAAAATACTTAAGAAATGGCCACCACTTGTGGCTCTAATGCATTGCACGTAGGTAATCATTCCTTTAGTTTATTAACGGTTCCTCCAACATGAACCCCGAACATTTAATAAAGGCTGCCTTGTTCAAGCCACATCTGTCAAATTACATACATAAAATACTTGGTCATTACAACCTTTCAGTCAGGATTATGGATCTAGCTTCTCACACCACTTATGTTGTGTGTGTTAATTTTATACATGAGTGGCGGGACATACAGTTTAAAGTCGACTACGAACGACAGATTTTTGAGAAACTTTTCATGACAATTTTTATTTACTCTCAGAGTTTTTGCCAGAAATCTGCTGAGGGGAAGACGCTGAAGAAATATTTTTTCAAATTTTCATTTTGATGTCTGGCCTGGGGCTCGAATCCTGGCTTTACGTCTAATAAGCCAACACACTACCTACTGGACTACGGCGACGTCAAATTAGTTTAAATTTATTCAAATTGTTTTGCCAAATTATCATGATAGAATAGAGCATTAAACAACACGTGCAACTAATAAAATTGGATTTTTTCCAAATTGGGTGTTTCGTTCAGGCAACATACATGTAAACAAACGAAATTGACATATTTGGGATGATATTAATCCACATAAGCTCTAACAGACTTCAATGCAATCCCGAAAAAGTAACTGTTTGATGTGGTGTTTATGAAGGCTGCCACTTTTGGCCATATTTTTGTGGGAGCAACGTTGGCCAAGTCATCACGGTCCACGTCAAGCAGTGTAGGTCGATGTATATGAAGATATTTTGCCTGAATTGTATGATTTGAATGCCAACAACAGGTGATTTCAAAAGGATAGCACTACATGGCATATTCAGCACAAGCAATTTGATTTGGGCATGATCACCTCAAGTAGAGCTGATGTAAACTGGTCACCGAGATCGTGCAATTTCTCCTCGTTAAACTTTTTCTTGCGGGGTTCTCTAAACTCGCAAATGTATGCATTCCTTAAAGGCGACGAAATCTATTCCTTCATCCAAATTCTTTCTTATTTATGTGCCAGAACCATGAATATCATACAAACTTACTTACTTACTTACCTAATTGGACATTACAAGCCTTTAGCCAGGATTACAATCTAGCTTCTTACACAACATATGTTATGTGCATTAATTTTATACATGAGTGGTGGGACCTACTGTTTATAGACGACTCCGAATGATAAACTTTTAAGAAACCTTTCATGGCAATTTTATTTACACTCAGAGTTTTTAGATTGAATCTAGTAGGTAGTGTGTTGCGTTATTAGAGGTGAGGCCATGGTTCAAACCATTGCACAGACATCTCCAACAAAATGAAATATGAATAAACATTTCTTTGGCAACTTTCCTCTCAGCAGATTTCTGGCAAAAACTCTAAGAGTAAATAAAATTGCAATGAAAAGTTTCTCAAAAATCTGTACTTCGGAGTCGACTTACCGCTGTTGGCATCGCCTTTAATGTGTAAAATCAATACACAGGACATACAGTAAGCCTCAAAAGGAACTGTTTACGAAGGATAATATTCTAACAAGCACCAAACGCAACTTTTACCACTTAAGGAGAGTACCCATAAAAATTTGACAATATTTCGAAATTTTTTTTTTAATTTTAAAAACTGGCAATGAAACAATTTTAAAATAAAAATAGGGTGTCATCGTAGTCTAGTGGGTAGTGTGCTAGACTATTAGCGTGATGGTCGTGAGGTCGATTCCAACCAGAGACTCTGGTCGGTGACAGTACCCCGAGCATACGGCTAAGTTACTCCTCTTGTATATAATTAAAATATAATTTGTAATTGTATTGTAATTAATAAATAAATAAATAACACAGCCCTGCATACTTTTTGTAAATAAGATGACTCCAGATATTTTGAGCGCTGAACACCAATCAAAAACTTTTCATCACGTCAGGTTTTCGAGAAAAAGGGGGTTGAAACCCCTAAAAATAACGTTTTTGGCCTTTTTTGAAAAATTTTAGAGCTAAGCACTGACGTGGTAGAACCATCGCTATTGCAAACATTGACAATTGATCTTTGCTCTTTAAAATGAGCCCAAAGCCAAATTCTTTGCATGCACCCTTAAGGTACGGGGTGGGTTTATGTCAAGGGGTGCAAGAGAAAAAGAAACACATTACGGAAGTCCTTAAAAATTCATCAGAAAATTGTTACTCAGGGGTTTTTGGGGTCGTTAATTACAGATCTTCATTCAGATTTAAAAAATTCAAAATGGCGGATCCAATATGGGGGTCAAGTAAATCTGATTAATTTTTATAAACCTGTAAACGAATCCAGATCCGTGTTCAGCGCGCAAAATGTCTTCGGAAACGCCTGGAGCCATCTTATTTGCACAAAAAAAGTCCAAATTTGTCTAATAAATAAAATAAAACTAACGGTAATTTAGTAATGTATATTTTTTTTTAATGTACAATTTCTTTTGACGCTCACTCTATGTTATGTTATAAGCAGTGTGAAAAGCTAGGTCGTAATCCCGACTGAAGGATTGTAATGACCTGTTATGTATGTATCAGAGATCAGCAATGAATCGCTTTTTCGCTACTCAAAAGTACTCATGAAATTTTGAGTATGACTGAGGCAACAGCATTGAAATCCAACTACTCTGATTCATTCGTACTCCGCACAACATTGATTTATAAGTACAAGTTCCAATGAGTACAACGTTGACATCAAACTCATAACATTCGAAATATGTTTGATTTATACGCCTACTCATTTAGATTCATAAAGTTAGATAAGTATTTTTAATACTTACAAATGATTCGAGTGATTCGCATCATTCATCAAAATTTACAGTCTTAGTTGTTGTTGCATTTACAAAGAAAGAAGAAAGACACATGAACAAAAAAGACAAAGACAGCAAGCAGAGCAAACACACAACCATTCTTATTTTGTGATTCGTGTATACGATGAGTCATGGAGAGTCGAAATCAATAACATCATGCGTATTGTTAAGATGAGTACCATGAGTATTTCGATCTTTGAATAAGAGTAGTATGAGTATGACATTAAAATAAGCATGAATGCGTATAAGTATCAGAAATTATGAGTATGATTCGAATCTACTCATCGTTTTGAATATTCATTGCTGACCTCTGGTATGCATGGTTTTACCAGAAGACTAATGAGAAGAAATATTTTTCAATCTTCCGTTCTGTTCAAGATGTCTGACCAATGGCTTAAACCGGGGTTTTACGTCTAATAACTCAGCACACTATCAACTACTAGACCATGGTGACCGAAATTAAATTCCTTATATTTGTTGGAAAGCAACAAAATCTTAATTATCCTACCATAAATAAATAATTAAGGAATAAAGGAGGCATAGCTATTTTTATTATTTTTTCTGCATCATTGTATAACACTTGCAAAAACAAATCCATGCAGAACTTTGCATGCCTTGTGATACAATCATTTAAGACCTAAATTTTAATACAAAAGAAAAAAGGATACAAAAATAAAGTTGTACGTATGTACATATGAAAAGAAATATTTGATTTTATAAATAAAAATAACCATTTAAGCATTAAAAGCAATTTGCCAACATCATGCATTTGTAAGCACTTAAAATTCTTACAACACTTATGCATTTTTAATAAGTGACCCTTTTGTAATGACCACTCCCCTTAAATAATAATGATTGTCCGAAAAAAGGGGTGCCAAAAACGTAAAATCAACAGAATATTTTTATCGCATACTTAAATAAAACAAAACGTAACTAAAAATTCATGAAATTTTAATTTTTAAAATAAATTTCTTTCGTTTCTTGCTTAAGAAACATAATGAAAGTGTTTGCTTTTGTTGTGTATATTGCATATATCCTTCAACACATTGATAATGATGATGATGATGACGATGCTATGCCATGATAAAAGCTAGTTTTGTAGAAATGCTGTCAGTTTGGTGTAAGTTCCGCCGTCCTTACCGTTTAAACTCATTCACAACTTTTCAACAACTGCAGTTTAGGTAGTCAATATTCGTTTCTTTTTTTTTGTTGTTTTTCGTTATTTCATTTCGTTTTTGGTAAGCAATTTTTAATGAGTTACAGTTTTAGCAAACAGCAAATGGGCATGCCGAAAATATGCTGCGACAGGGATGGCAGAACAAAGAAGCTGACATGGCATAGCACAACGACATAAAAGCCAGTGCGACATACTGTTTTATACGCTGACATAATGCAAGTGTGAATATCCAGCGCATTTAGCAACTTGACTACAGCTGTTTCACACATACCGCATACACCACCGCTATAGTGCATTGTATAATTATTCGCACACCCATTCATTTATAATTTTACCTACACTACCTTCTCTCTCTTTCTCTGTTTCTTATACTCATATGCTTACGCTGTTCAGAGTTCCAGTTAAAGGACACTGTAGTAGTAAAATTACACACAGTTTAACACATTCTTACATACAATTTCTACCAACAAGAAGTGTAAATGTCTATACGCTTATGTACTAGTGTACTGTGTACTTATAATAGTATACGTAATTATAATACAATATATACATAAGTATGTAAGTATGTATGTATGTATGGTATGTGTCTGTGTATGTATGTATGTATAAAGAGCATTATGGCATATTTAAAAAGACAATTGTAATTAATTTCTTTTGTTAGCTTAGATGTTCTACGAGTATTGTATTCATACACGTGCAGCTTTTTTCTTTTTTTGTTTGCTTTTGTAAGCATGAATGAAGGACGGAAGGTAATAGGAGCTGCGGCAAAGGAAATTATATAAATATCTATGTATGTATGAGTGTAATACAGACGTAGTATATGTGGTTGTTTAAAAATCGAGTTGACTTGGTGCCAGTTGAATTAAACATGACACACAATGCAATTTCAAAATAGTTGTACTGTCAGCAAATGGCAAAGTGACTTTCATAAGCAAGTTTTCAATGTAGAGTCACCATAATGAATTGTTAAAATGCTTAATGACTACGAACAGTGGTTTACAGCAGCTCCGCAAGTGATATTTTGAATATCATTCATAATTTAATATGAGGTTATGGAGTCACTATTCTCTTCTAATTTGGAAAATTTTTTGTGTAATGGCTAAACGATATTCGATAAACATTTTAAATGGAGTTGGAAGCGAGTAATCTAAGTTCAAACATCATTTTGGAGGTTCGGATGTGTGAGTGGAAGTGCAAGGAAATGTACTTAAAACACACCCAATTAGCCGAATATCTGAGGCGTCAAAGAAATGTCCTCTCTTTAATGAGATGATGAGGATCCCACCTTTTGATGAAATAATACTAATGACCACGGCGATACAGATTTATTTGAAGTGAATATTACCATAATATTTCATCATAACAATATCTGTCTACACGATTTTGTAAACAAGCAGGTGATTTATGCAAAGGGTCCGCCAAATAACTTTTTTTTTTAAATGCTTTAAAAAAAACTACTGAATATTTTCTCAAATTTCTTTTTTTATTTGAAAGTAAAATCCTTCCGGTTAATAATGGAAAATAATTTCATTCAAATGGCTGCCTCGGCTGGCCATGTAGTAGCCTACATGATCGGTCCAATTTTTAAGCACATTATCGATTGTGTGCAGCTGTATTTCACCAATGGCTTCACGAATATTGTCCTTTAAAGCGTCAATTGTCTCTGGCTTGTCGGCGTAACACTTATCTTTGACGGCACCCCACAAATAATAGTCCAACGGTGTCAAATCGAAGCTCCGAGGTGGCCAAACGACATCAGCTCTGCGGCTGATAATGCGATCTTAAATTTTTGTGAACAAAAATTCGTTCAACATGGCGCGATAACGATCGCCATTGACTGTAACGGCCACTCCTTGCTCATTATCGAAGAAAAATTGCCCAATTATGCTTCTGGACCAAAATCCGCACCAAACAGTGACTCGTTTTGGGTGCGTCGGCTTTTCAGTGTATGTGTGCGGGTTTTCTGTGCCCCAAATGCGGCAATTTTGCTTGTTTACATACCCGCCAAGATCAAAATGAGCTTCATCTGAAAAGATGATTTTTTTTGCCAAAATCGGCATCTTCTGTAAGTCGATCACAGGCCCACTTAGCGAAACGAAAACACATTGGATGGTCAATTGGCTTCAACTCCTGAACCAATTGGACTTTGTATGGCGTCATACCAAGGTCTTTATGTCTCCGAAATGTTCAATTGTTGAGAACGACGGTGAATTGATGTTGATGGCGCTTCACGCACACTTTCTGCCACAGCAGCAATATTCTCGGGTGTACGCACTGTTTTTGGCTTTTCACGCTTTGGTTTATCGATGAGGATGTCAGTTTCTTTCACTCTTTTTCACAAGATAACGAACATACGGAGCTGACGGTGCTTCTCTTCTTCCAAAATCCGTACGCAATTTTCGCACACATTCTGCAACATTACCATGATTTTCAAAGTAATGTCGCAATATTTCCCAGCGTTGTTCAAACGTATACACAAACATATTCGTTCAGCGAAAGGATAAAACTAATTATCTGTCAAATCAGACATGAGCTAAGTGTTACCATTCACGAAATAAGCAGTAGTTGAAAAAAAAACTTTAGATGGTGGACCCATTATAAGCAATAACAGAACCCAGCACGGTGGGATTTCTAGCTCTCTTTTCCCAAAAAGAATTTTCAAAATCGCCAAGACATTATGAGAGTGATAGATCTACTTCATCAATGAAGGCGAAGTCATGAACACTCGCCTTCAAGAACTTTCATCAAAGCAGACGACTGAGTTAGTTAAAGTTCGGTCAATCTTGTGTGAAAACGCGGTGTGATTGACAAGAGTAATCGTGGTTTGAAGATCTCCGTTACAAAGATCTGTAGAATAATTACCTAGTAATTGTTATTGTTTATGCAAAAGAGTGCAAAGAGTAAAACAAACAAATTGTTGTTGTTTACATCAAGTTGTGAACAGTGGCATACAGAATTGTGCGAATAATAAAGAATTTTAATTAAAATTAAACACAAATTAATTTTTATTTTATTTGCAATCACGAGCTCATATTTTAAATGTTTTTAAAAGGTAAAAACGTAACAATATCTAACAAAGCCACACAGAATTTGTAATTATGAGAAGGAAGAAGAAGACACTGATCTAAGACATCAAACTACTAAGCATTTAGAATTTATCAACTGATTTTTCTAGCCAAAGATGACTTGAAAAAAAAAAAATAAACACCTTATTTTAGCAAAGGTCGTTTAGTAAAATTCAAATAAGTTATCCTTAAAATTCAGTCAATTTAATTACCCTCTATAAAAGTGGTTAAGATGGGCTTAGTGATAAGAAAATTTGCTATTGCATCCTTCTTTGTACCAAGATAACGACGCTGCTTGGCCTTTAATATTATTACATTACATTACATGGTCAACTATCTTGGTATTCGACTGGACCCTAAACTGACGTTCTGGGCTCAGATACAACACGCTGCAACCAAAGCCGCTAAGGTTACCTCCTTACTAAGCAGGCTTATGGCCAATACTGGTGGTCCTAACGGACTCTATTCTGCTATACGGCAGTGAGATCTGGGCAGAGGCATTGAAGGTCGACTGTAGGATGAAAATTGTATCATCGGTACAACGAACCGCTGCACTTAGAGTGGCATCGGCGTATAGAACTGTATCCAAGCAATCAGCAATACTGGTAATCAGTGGTGTGATACCTATAGGTCTACAAGCAATTGAACGGAAGAAAGTGTGGGAGACTAAAAACGTGCACGGAGAGACAGTGAATGTCGACGACGCCAGAAAGCGAACCATACAATACTGGCAAGAGAAATGGAACACTGAGACAAGTGGTAGATGGACGGCAAAACTTCTCCCAGATATTACCCGCTGGATAGAGAGGAAATTTGGTGAGGTTAACTACTATTTAACACAACTGTTATCCGGACACGGTTACTTTTGTAAGCTCCTGTTTAAAATGGGGAAGATGACACGACCAAATTGCATCTATGATGCGTCGGTTGATGATGCGAAACACACTTTCTTTCATTGTGAGAGATGGAGATTGGAAAGAAGCAATCTTGAGGCCAAAGTCGGCGTCTGTACTCTCGAGATCTTCTGTGAAGTAATTCTAAACAGCGAGGCGAATTAGAACAGCATAGCCAGTTACACTGACGCCTTACTGAAATCAAAGAAGATTGACTTGGATGAGAGAATTAGAATGGATGTTTAGACACCTTCTCGGATTTTTTTGCGCAATCCGGACGCGGACATGGATATAAAGAGGCCAAATGGCCAGACGGACTCCACTTCAAAGTAATACCACAGTAGTTCCGGAGTGTGCACAAAGAGTCCAAAAGACGAGGGGGAGATTTAGTGGGTGAGGGCCCCACACACGGGGGATAGTGACGGCTTCCCCTATGGTGCGGTTAGGTACATTTACTCCTCCTCAGCGTAAAAAAAATAAAAAAATTATCATTACATTTAACATGAAAATGCTGTGTAACCCACTGTTCCTTTATTGTTAAAATATTAAATGATGCCAAATAGTAAGTTACAGCATAGGAAAGAAGAGAAAAACAAAAAAAACTATTTTTTTTATATGAACAATATTTCTTAGTGCTTCTTATACCAGGAAAAGAGTTTACAGGAAATTGTTAAATACCTTAAAAGTAATTATTTACAGATGGAATATGAAAATAAAAAGGTGTCAGCATTTAATTATTTAGAAAAGAAAAAAAAAAGAGTTTTTTTCCCGGAAACTAAACAAGTGCTCTCTTCTTCTTCTAAGTAACAGCTACAAAGAAGAGAATGTAAAGAAACATAGAAAAAAGAAGGAGAACAAATAAGAACAAAACATTAAAACAAAAGTGTAGAACAAATTATATGATCTTCACAAATAAGTATTCATATCATCATATAATGGTTGTGGTACCAATGATAAATGGCATGCTTTTAGCACAGAAAGAAGAAAAGTTAATTTGTTTTATTTACAAAGTACCATAAAGTATAGGAGGATATTATTTGAAATTTAATTACAATTAAATGGTAATATGCTTGGTGAAGTATAAAAATTAAATTTATTCGCAATAATAATACTTTAAGACCTTCATTATTTAATTTTTATTCATGTTACTTTGAAATGAAAAATAAATTCAAATCAATTTCATTACATGGAATTGCAATGAAATCTATGCTTTACGTACGATATACATATATATTTACGCACAATTAATTTTATGATAGAAATTCAATAGAAAATTAAATTTTTATTACTGTTTTCTAATCTTTGCAAAATTTCCTGTTGGTAATGCTTATGCATTGCTTATGACTCATTGTGAATCATTCAATCAAAGAGAATGGAGTATAAAAATGTTAACAAAAAATTTTCTAAAAATTTCCGTTTTAAATAAAAATATTAAAGACCGTCAATATAAATATTTCATAAATTTTTTATCCAGAAATATCGTTTTTTTTATCGAACTGAGTTGTCATCTGCATAGTAAGATTTGGCAGCATAATAAAAATATTCGACGCCAGGGCAATGTTTCCAATTAAGAAATGGAAATAAAAAATAAATAAATAATAAATCTGTGTCTCTAAACTTTATTTTGTGATCAATATAGACACATAGGCGATCGATTTTTCTTCAGTGTTCTCTTCTCATTTCATAACTATCAGCAAGACAAAGGTATTGTAACGAAAATGGAAATGGTGGTAAGTACCACAACCACGATCAAACTAAACTGATCAATCTGCCACTTTTGTGTGATTGGATTAGTAAAACTGTACTCACACGTACAGAAAACTGCCCTCACACGTACAGGCTGAGAAGAGTTTGAAGAATATCAAAATAATTATGATTTTCGCTACCTGCTCCGCAGAAATTTGAAGCAAATTTGATGTGTGTGCGGGCAATTACTTCAAATTTCATTTCTCTCCAGAAATGATAATAAAAATAATAAAAAAGTAGATGTTTTGTTATTTTTTATGTAGTTTTGTTTTTATTTACGAATTTTATGATATTGTTCCTTTATTTTTATGAACTTTGTTTTATTTAATAAAAATTATTTTAATTATTTGACGAAAAAATTAAGTCCATTAATAATTTGTTTGAATTGCTTTTATATTATACTTTAAAATCTTGTTTATTTTTCCACAAGTTTTTATAACAATGCGACCAATTGCTCGTTCCGGAATAGCGCTGACAAATATTAAATCAGAAACGGAACTGCCTGTAGCAAGAAAACGCAATGTTATAGATAAACGTTGAATTGGAGAGATGGCGTCACACATTTGAGTATCTTGTTTTTGAATTTTCAGGCCAACCAAATTTAAAAGTTTATCATACATATGTATGTGCCTTCATACATCCGTAAAAAGTTTCGAAAATCATTTGGAGACTTCAATTTGAGTTCATTGAGATGATTTTCGTGCGTAAATTCATACTCATTCTTCAACCACTCTTTCATCCAAAGATGCTTCCCAGTTTCTTTTTTTTTTGTTTTTTGTTTAATTGCCTGCGCCAGGGCAATGGCTATGAAACAATCATCTGTCATATTAAAAGAAAAAACTCGACACTAAGAAAATAAAAACAAAGTAATCTCCCAACCATAAACCATATGTTCTTTCAGAAAACCTAAAAAAATATTTTCAAAAAAAAAAAAACCATGTTGTTTTCTTCTCCACAACATTTTTAAAATGAAATTTGAAGGCTGAAATTTGAAGTGTTGCTGTGCTAAGCCAAACAAATATTTTCAACACATTTGCAAAATTTGATCAGTTAAATTTGATCGTGGCCACGGCACTTAAAATGATAAACAAAAGCTACAAAAGCAAACACAACGAACTTGTTTACATGATAAACAAGTAAACAAAAATATACCAACAACACCAGTATAAAAAAGGGGGATAAGCAAGTAAACAAAAATGCAGCAAGAAACAATGTAAACAAAATACACAAACAACAATAAAACAGCGATGTTTACATTTATAGCGATCTCGAGAAGGTAAAGTAACGAACATTGAACTTCAAAATCATTCATTAGACTGTTTACGTCGGCATATAAAAGGCAAAGGAAAACAGACAACGGGAGTCAGGCAAAGATTCAGTAAGTCTTGTGTAAAGACGCGGTGTGTTTGAAGAGTGTAATTGTGGTTTGAAGATCTCCGTTACAAAGATCTGTCGAATAATTGTCTAGTAATTGTTATTGTTTATGCAAATGGTATAAATAGAGGAATAACAAAGAAAAGCAATTGTTGTTGTTTACATACAGTTGTGAACAGTGGCACACAGAATTGTGCAAATAATAATGAATTTTAATTAAAATTGAACACAGAATTCTTTTTATTTTATTTGCAATCTACGAACTCATATTTTAAACGTTTTTAAAAGGTAGAAACGTAACAATATGCATATACCGACAAGAATATTGTTTCTGTAGAGTACGTTCTTAAAGAAAATACCGTAATCTTTTTTCGTAGCATCTTTTCGAATGTGCACTTCGACTACATGGAAAATTTTCCCTAAACATCTTGACCTTCTAACTTATAAATTAGGCTCGTGTAAAAATTGAAGCCAAGCGACCTTACTTTGCGTCACAATTTTGTTGTTTGGGCTCATTTAAAACTGGCCGAAGAAGAGCGTGTTTTATCAAAGAGTACCATATAATAATGAAGCTTACTTTGGATTATTTAGCTACATTAATAACTATAATTGCTGTATTTGAAGCCAAGATATTTCTGAAGCGACTCTATCATCCTTCTGCGTTAACTACTCAGATGGACATGCTTAAATAACCAAAACTAAAAGATAAAAACGACTTTTTTCCATATTTATGGCTTTTGTTCAAAGAAACCTCTCGCTCTTTAACGCCAAGATTGTATCGATTCAATTTTTGATATCATGCTCTGAAGTAAATTGAAGCTCTTTCAGTAAAAGCATTCTACTTCGACATAAATGGTAGTCAGAAAGAGCAAAGTCTGTGATATACGCCAATTGAGGTAAAACTTTCCATCTACTGTGTTCCAAATAGTTTTTGACCGACGCACAATGGGGTTTTTGATGCCTAAAATTGGAATTAAATCGTGGGAGCTTTCCTGGTTGCTTTTTTAAATTTTTTTTGGTTTATTTCGCTTAAAGAAGATAAATCCATCGCGCCGTCACAATATTAGGTCCAGCGTTTTAATGATGAAGAATTATGGCCTCGTTGCATATTAAGGATGCTTTTGGCCATTGTTTACTGAAAATAAACTGTTATTTGTTGAGATCGCCGATGATAGTATGGCTTAGTTTAAGCAGCTTCTGATCGCATCAAATACCGAACATTACATTGTCACAGTGGCCACACTCCACATTTTTTCGTTTGGTAATGTCGCAATGTATCCATATTTCGTCGCTAGCGATAAGTAGTTGCACAAATGATTTCTTTTGTTACATCGCCTTTCAAAGATTCTAAGTTTTAGTTCATATGCCATCCAGTTCCTTTCTTTTGAAAAGATTTCCGTTGCTTTTATAAGCATTGCATGAAGCTGACACCTATTTTGATCAAATAATTTTTCCAATTTTTTGTCATCAAGCTTCTGTGGCTGTCCCCGAGTCTCGTTTTCTTTGATGTCAAAATCACTATTTTTAAACGCGCAAAACCACACGATACACTTTGTTTTTGATAGAGCGTGTTCACGGTAATCCGTGCAGCAGCCAGCATTATGAACGTCTTTCGACAAATATACTCGTATTGTAATATTCGACAGTATTTGCATTTTAATTTTTAAATTTTGAAACTTGAAATACCTCTTTCCAATTTAACACAACCTCTACCAAATTCTTAGCAACATTGTTAGCTTCTAACTTAAGTTTTTAACAGGGAGCTGCAAATTCAAATTAAAACAATTCCTTTTTTGCGATGTTAATTCAATAAACCTTCCTTTCTATAGTTTTCACAACAAGTTCAATATGAGCACAAAGTACTGCTACCGTATTGGAGGATTGGATTTTAAAACGAGTGTAAGAGTATGGCTTTTGTTATGCAAGTATCGTTTAAACCTATCTTAACATGTGTATAAATTAACATGTGTTTGTGTGTGCATTTCTTTGGAATACAAACCACATCGTTACAACGAGTACTATGTCTTAAGTTTCAACACATTTTATGTTTGATATGTTAAATAAAATGTTCGAAATGTTTCTCTCTCTCCCTCTATTTCTTTTACTGCAACAACAACAAAAACCGAAGAGGAAAAAAATGAAAAAGAAAAGTATCAGAAGAAACACAAGAACGTGCCAATGTATTGAGTTCAATACCATTCTCCTCTATTCGTTTATGGCAAAGAAGAAGAATTTTTAAGTGGTATTGGTAGTGTTAGTAATAGTTGCAGTAGTTGTAATTGTTGTTGTTGTTGTATTTTATACAACAATCTATAGAATTTATAGCATAATAAAGTTCTCTGCATATGACTTTATATATTTGTATGCAAGTATGTGTACCTAGTTTTATTTTCAACATTTTTATTTTTCTTCCTTTTCTTTTTGTACATGTGTAGGTGTATTGCATGAATGTTTTTTGAATTTCCAAGTAGTTTGACATTATTTGCAACAAACATTGTTGTTTTAATTTCCAATATTAAACGCACTTATACACATACATGCATACATACATACGTATGCACATTCAATACGCATTCATACACTACATTTACATGGCACACATGTTCAAAGAAGAGTAAAAAAGAAAGCCATGTAAAATAAAATGGTGTGAAATTGAAAGAGTAAACAATGTTTTAAAATTAAAATAAACGTACATACCAACACAAACAAATACGTATGATACATGACAAGTGTAAAGAGAATCCAGTGAACATTTTTCAAATGAAATAAAATGTTAAGCGGCATAATCAAAAGTTTTGATTACAGTTTGGTGTAAAGAACCGAAACCATAGTGTTACTCAAGGATCTATTTTGAGACGTGGTTTCTTTTAGGGACTGAATTCTTTGGTTTCTTTAACCCCAAAATCAATTAATTTTTTTTCTGCAACCTTGAATGTTCTTCTTGCCGTTACAACCCTTTAACCATTTTATCCAAGAGAAACCTCTACTTCAGTTTACTTTCGACTGCGTGTGAATGAATTTCCCGGCTTTTGTATGACCTGTGAGAGAGATAGGTAGGCCATCAACCCAAAAATAATAGAAACAGTTTGGCAAAGCATGGTCCAATGGAATTGCACAATTATTCTCTTCCCCCATAAGCCCTTAACCATCCGAAAATAAGTGCTTGTTAAAGCCAGTTTGTTTCTCAGTATCCGACCTAGGTAAATCAATGAAATCAACAGCGTATGTATGTCAAGTAGAGTAGAGTGGGTACGTCCGCCCACTGCTGCTTAGTCCCAGTGAGTTATTTTTGATTTAAGGTCCCCTTTCTTTATTACAAGCTTATAGGGCAATGAAGTCGCCGTAGTCTAGTAGGTTGTGTGTTGGCTTATTAGGCGTAAAGCCGGGGTGAGATGAGGTATTCAGTAAGTAGAAGAGATTCTTATAGGGCCCAATATTGATCGTTACAAATATATTATTTTTCTGAATTAACGAAATACTTGTCGATAACAATCGATTTGCATGATATCAAACATATCAAAGAGTAGGCCAGCTTCGACACTATGTGAACGAACTTGGTTTTCGAATAGAAAAGTCTTGTGCATGTTTCCGAGAATACTTGCAGGTCATTATGCTTGCAATAAGTTCTTGTACAGAATTAGTTTAGCAGTTACAAGTTACGTAGATTTTGCTATGAGGAAGAATAGTCAACAACTCACTCTTGGTCACTATTTGTATAGCATAGGGACATGTGAGATACATGCTACTACCATACCCATATATCGTGGAAGGACAGGACTTGTAGATACTCCCATTGAATAAGATGCGCTGTTGCTTGCTTGTCTCTGATTGACCAGGTGAAACAAAAACAAATAAAAAAATGAGACAACATTAGCTGCATCTGCTTAAAAGCGACTTCACGATATATGTATGTGTATATATACATGATCTTCTTTGACTTGGTTAATCATCTGGCGCTGGAATTGACTTTAATCCACTGCAAAGCTCCTGTTAAATAAATCGAGAACATTAGAACTTTGTTTCAGAACATAATAAGGCGAGTAAAATGAAAATCTTGCTGAGTGATCCCATTAGGATCAACACTGGAGTTTCATTCAGTGTGTTGTATGTTAGCACCAACGTATGGAACTTTGTTATTCAGCAAGCAAAGCGCTTTAGAAGTGGCATAACATGGAAAGTAAATCGTCGATTATATGGCCTAACATTCTTCTTCCTAACGGCATATCGGAAAAACATAAGAGAAAATATAATGAAAGTTGCTTGATTTAGAATAACTCTGATGAATAACTCTTGGAATGAAAACTTTGTTTTGTAGTCGCCGTAGTCTAGTAGGTAGTGTGTTGGCTTATTAGAAATAAGGCCACGGATCAAACCCCAGGTCAGACATCAAAACGAAATACGAAAAAATATTTCTTCGGCGACATCCTCTCACTAGATTTCTGGCGAAAACTCTAAGAGTAAATAAAAGTCGCCATGAAAAGTTTCTCAAAAAAATCTGTCGTTCGGAATCGACTTTAAACTGTAGGTCCCGCCATTCATGTATAAAATTAACACGCACACAACATAGGTGGTGTGAGAAGCTAGGCCGTAATCCTGGCTGAAGGCTCGTAATGGTAAATTATGTATGTATGTATGAATTGATTATGTAGCATTGAATTGTTGACTGGGTTGTAATATACATACTACCACCGTACAGGCATATTCAATGCATTTGAAAATAACAACACAAATTGAATCTGTTAACTAAAGTTGTACAGAAAATTGTCGTATGGAAAAAACTTTTGCTGCTACAACATTCAAATTTATCATGTGACACAAAATCTTTGAAACGAAATTCCAATTAATTTGAGAATACCAAGTTCTTGATAGCAATTACATCTCAAGTTATCACCATGATTTATAAGGTTTTTTTTTGTATAAATTTTGTAATACTTCTTTAGGAAATGAGAACCTTGTGAAATGTCTTTAAACAAATGGCGAAACCAGACTCCTAGTACCATCTAATTGCTTAAGACTAACGTACACCAACAATTGTTTCACTCTATAAAAATTGGCATTATTATCTGTATTCAACTTTGTTGGCCATTATTTTATACAACCCATTTTATTCTTTTTATTTTATGATGTTGCCACAAACTTTGAACAATTTTATTCTATTTTGGTGACAATATTTTTGTTTTTTTTTACAAAAATGTATGTGCGTGTGTGTGTGTGTGTGAGTAAATTGTAAGTTTGTCTATAAATTATCTGTTTTCTTGTTTTAGTGCGTAACTGCCTTTTTAATGTTGCAAACACTTAGTGATTGTTTGGTAACTGCAACTGCCAACATAACATGATCGTGCATGTTAAAGACATGACCAGAAATTATTGCTTGTGTCCAATAAGAGCTGAGTTGGAAAGCATACACTTGTATGAAACAATTCAAAAATCTTAAAATTTATAACAAAAGTTTGTTTCTAAACATACATAATACATACATAATTTTTTCTTTTCAAATGTTCTAAAATTAATTGTATATCTTGAAAGCAATTAGAGAAAAGGAGAGCTGCGATGTAATCACATTTTAGATAAGAAAACTTAACACAGTTATGACAATTTATTACTAAGTAGTCAAAGTATTTAATTGATTTGTTACCCAACTTCATATCCAACTATTTTTATTAATCCGTGGTCTTTGTAAGGCTTACAGACTTCTAAGTCATACCACTAAGATATTTAAGACATACCACTGTAGACAGAATTGCGTATAGGCATTGACATACGTACATAATTGGTCATTATAATCCTTCAGTCAGGATTACAACCTAGCTTCTCACACCACTTATGTTTTGTGTGTTAATTTTATACATGAATGGCGGGACCTACAGTTTAAAGTCGACTCCAAATGACAGATTTTTGAAATAGTTTTCATTGCAATTCCATTTACTCTCAGAGCTCTTGCCAGAAATCTCCTGAGAGGAAGTCACCGAAAATATTTTTGCATATGTCGTTTTGTTGGAGATGTCTGACATGGGTTTAGAATCGTGACCTCACGTCTAATAACCCAATACTCTACTTACTAGACTACGGATACTCTGACATACGTTATTTAGAAAGCAATCCCTTCTAACAAGCATTTCTGAACGGACATCTTAGAGGCCCATCTGTTAAATTAGTTGTCATGTTGTCTAATCACCATGGTCGCACAAATAAAAAAATCAGATTGGATGCTCTGTTCGGGCAATAAATTTTTTTGGAAAATCGTCTTCAGCGATAAGGTCCATCCAAAAATGAATAGGTGCTAGAGATGAGCGATCCAGTGATTTTTGAAGAACGTTGTTCTCAGTGAACATGATTTGTTAATCACTGTTCTTTAAAACAGTGATTGTAATCACAGTATTCCAAAAGAAAACAATAATGACAATAACATATTTTATTAAGTCGTAAGAAAGAGACAACTAGATACATGCTACGAAAAGACTACTAAACAAAATCAAAGTGGTGTCATCAATGTTATTATATTTAATGTAATTTTTTTTATATGAAGTTTGACAATTAAGTTTCGCAGAAAGTTCACGTATAAAAGACAAAAGTAAATAATCAGCATCATCTTATATTAATTCTGCCTCGCTCAAAATAAAATGAAATAAATTTGAGTATGTAACAATTTTGAAAGAACGACATTATTAGTAACTGTTATTTGGCAATTTAAATCACTGTAGTTACCAGTGAATTATCAACCACCGTGATTAAATCACAGTTTTGAAAATATCGCTCATCTCTAATAGGTACATGAACAAAAAATTTTTTGTAGTACTTTTGTTGACACCAATCCACAGAAACCGTAAGAGCGTACAATGCATCTCGAAATAATCAATGTTAGGTATGGATTTCAGACTGGCGACATATTTATTTGAGAATGACTTTGGCCAGTCAGTCACTGTCAACAACAAGAACAGTATATTGGTGACTAGTAACTTCTTTTACACTGAATTGTATGATCTGGAGGCCAGTGACATATAGTTTCGACCGGAAGGCTCTATGTACCTCACAGATCAAAGCACTTTGGGTATTCTTCACTAAAGATTTAAGGACATAGTCATTTTATTTGAAGATGATATGAATAAGGATTACAGTACTGTAGTGCCTTTACCATAAACACATACATAATCGTTCATTACAGCCATTCAGTTAGGATTACGGCCTAGCTTATCACACCACTTATGTTGTGCGTGATAATTTTATATATGGCAGGTTTCTGAGAAACTTTTCATGGCAAATTTTTATTTGCTATCAGAGTTTTTGCCGGAAGTCTTCTAAGAGGAAGTCGCTAAAGAAATATTTTGTTATACTTTGTGTTGATGTCTGATCTGGAGTTTGAACCGTCGCCTGACGTCTAATAAGCCAACACGACTACTGGACCACGGCAACGAGAGTTTTTGAGAAACTTTTCATGGCGACTTTTATTTACTCTCAAAGTTTTTGCTAGAAATCTGCTGAGAGGAAGACGCCAAAGAAATATTTTTTATACTTCGTTTTGATGCCTGATCTGAAGTTTGAACCGTGGCCTGACGTCTAATGAGCCAACACAACTACTAGACCATGGCGACGCCATCTTTCCCACATTTTTATTTTTTTTTTCTGACTTAGTTTCCACTAATCAAACGTTTACCAACTAAGCGAATGAATGGTCTATTGTAGCTGACCATACGACGATAACTTTGCTACCTGTATGCAGGTAGGTAGGTATAGGTAACCGTCCCATGTGACCCATTGTGATACCACAGTCCATGTTATGCTACCGGTCATACATACATATAATCGGCCATTGCAACCCTTCAGTCACACCACTCGTGTTGTGTGCATTAATTTTATACGTGAGTGGCGGGACCTACAGTTCAACTCCGAACGAACGATTTTTGAGAAACTTTTTCATGGCAGGTTTATTTACTCTCAGAGTTTTTGCCAGAAATCTGCTGAGAGCAAGTCGCCCGAAGAAATATTTTTCTTTTTATATTTCGTTTTCATGTCTGACCTGAGATACGAACCCGGACTTTCCGTCTAATAAACCAACATACTACTTACTAGACTACGGCAACTTCTCATGTTACCTGTCACTGACACAAAAAATGTTTTGAAAATGAAGTGAAGATGGGTGGATTGAGTCCTGCTCTTTCTTAAGCTATAACACTGCTTTCTTTCTATGAAGTTTCTTTTTGATGTTATTCTATTTAACAGTGTAGTGTAGTGTAGTCTGAAGGTTTCCTAGATAAAATATTTGAAACGGATTGGAGCTCCCATAATGTGTTTTTGCTCTTCCTTTGCCAACGTTTTTTTTACTTAAAAAACATCGCATAGCGAAGGAAGAAGTAAAGAGCTGGTGTTACTAAAAATATTAACGTAAATTCACATTCGAACACGATTTTCTTGATACAATCAATTTAGTTTTATGCTGGCATCTGATGGCAAATAAAACCGCACATAAAGTGCAGCACTAAAATCAAATTTTAATATCCTTTAAGCAGTTTCAGGTAATTTCGATAAGTATTTTAAAATATGTTCATATCTAAACAAGGCTATTGAACTACATTTACCTTCTATGCTTATTTTACTTTTCTCTTTCTTTCTTTTTTCTATTATTCGTGCACGTTTTGAATCTTTGATTTCACCTCATTATATTCTCTCAATTACTGTCTCAATTATGTGCTGCTTATTTTTCTGTGTGTGCATTTTATCGATAAACTGCTATTCAAACTCTCAAATTACAATAATTAAGCACGTGGGGCTAGATAATTTACTATGCTTCTCGTCATACAAACACAAATACACACACACATACACATATAAAAATTCATGGAAATGTTAAAGAAATCAGAATAAAAACAAAATACACAAAAACAGAAATCTTATCGTAATGCTGGTGGTCAATTTATTGACTTTTTCCGATAACAGGCATCGTTTTATTGATGATTTTAAATACAATACTGCTCGTGCTATAAGAGGATAATAAGAAGAAGGCAACAAAAAAAATAAAAACGTAAAAAGATTTCTAAAAATTATCGTAGTAGAGTAGTCATGAGCCACGTTAAAAAGGACTTCCGTTTTATTACAAATAATCCTCACAAATACATTTTTAAGTGGAGAAGGTAGTAAGTAGCAACGCTGGTTGTTGGGGCAGCATTAGCAGAAAGGAGCGTTGCACGTGATTAATTAAAGCATTAATTTTGCTAAATTACTTCAATACATCAGAGGAATCGAAGTCATTTGTCAAAATTAACCTGGGTATAGGGTCGATAACACCAACAACAACAACAACAAATAAATACAACAGCAAACAACATCAAATAACACAAAATAAATGAATTCATTGATAATGAAGTTGAATGTGTAATAAATAAGGAAATGTTGTTGTTATTGTTGTTGTTGTTGTTAAGGTGCTGCTTGTAGGTTTGTTGCTCAGGCTCGGTGGTTTTACTGACTGGTGGTGCGTCGTCTTGGTCAACTGAATCACTGGTAGTGGTGGCGTTGGTAGTGATGGTGCTGGTGATAAAAAAGCTCTTTCCTACTGGTTTGTGTCATGAGGTTTATTTGTTTGGTATTGTTGTTGTTGTTGTTGTAATAACAACATAAATAAAAAACGAAACAGAAATAAAATTAATGATAAAATGTAAATGATTTGAAAGCCAATGATATTTTATATTTATTTTTTTTTTTTGGTTATATTTTCTTTTCTTCATGGCCAACCATAATGATTTTACAATAAAAGATATTGTAACTGTAAATTCTTTTTTATAGGTTTTGTGGAACATATTTTATGTCTACAATATGTTGCAGGAGCAAATAAAAATGATCTTAAAGACTGGGATAAATTTTTTAATTACATTACTGAAAGACCAAATAATTTGTAAAGAATCTCATAAATTACTTGGCAGCAGAGGTATCCTGGTAGATTATATGTTGGCATGAGGGTTGTGGATGCGAATTCCACAAAGAATACATACATACATAATTGGTCATTACAACCCTTCAGTCAGGATTACGACCTAGTTTCTCACACCACTTATGTTGTGTGTGTTAATTTTATACATGAGTGGTGGGACCTACAGCTTTAAAGTCGACTCCGAACGACAGATTTTTGAAAAACTTTTTCATTGCAAATTTTATTTACTCTCAGAGTTTTTGTTTGAAATCTACTGAGAGGAAGTCGCCGAAGAAATACTTTTTGTATTTTATTTTGATGTCTGGCCTGGTGCTCGAACCCTGGCTTTTCGTCTAATAAGCCAACACACTACCTACTAGACCACGGCGACTACAAAGAATGCTTCCACAAAGAATGCTTATAGCTATTACACTGAATTGAGCACAAATTCAAATTTTTGAAAATTTTCGATTAAAAATTGTCAATGAATGGCTTTAAATGTCTGCAAATATTTATTTAATCAGACTGCTTTACAGGCCGCTGTAAAATTTTATGAAGTTTACTGGGATGCTATGGTAGTTTTAAATCCAGAAAGGGAAGATTTGCTCATATTCGATCCGATAGTTTTGATGTAAAGAGCACCATGCTCTGGTCTACCCATCACTCAAAAGGCGATAAAGTCGTGATAAATATTAAAAAATATCTGAACATAAGACGGTGCTAGCCAAGTAGGCATTCATCACCAAACAGCTGTCACGCATTTGAACAAAACTACATATACCAAGAAGCTATGTGTAAGTGAGATATATAAACTACGCTGAAGACTTTAATGTACCAAATCTTCATTTACGATTTATTACTAAAGCGAAACGAGACTAAACTATTTCTGGAACGCACTATTACGAGCCTACAGTAAAAATGGTCGAAAGAACCATGGACGAAGAAAGATTGACATCAAGACTAATAACGCTATGTATTTGAAGTTGCTAAGGCTATAGCTATAATAAAAATATTTCATTGGCAACTGTCTCCCAGCAGATTTCTGGCAAAAAATCTGAGAGGAACATAAAATTGCCATGAAAAGCTTCATAAAAAATCTGTCGTTCAGAGTCCCCCTTAAAGTGTAGGATCTGCCACGCATATAACGGATGATTTTTTAGCTATTATTTTTTGGCAACACTGGTTTAAACAGCTCACGCACGTTTCGTGTTTTGTTTCGCTGTCAAACATCTTCAGTTTGGTCTATAATTTAACCATGAATCGTCTTACAAACGAACAACGCTTGCAAATCATTGAATTTTATTATCAAAATGCGTGCTCTGTTAAGAAAGTTCATCGCGCGCTTCTTCCATTTTATGGTCAGTTTAATCGACCCACTGAAGAGGCTATTCGGGCTATTGTGACTAAATTTCGCACCAAATTTACATTGTCGGACATTAAACCACCAACACGCTTACGTAGAGTGCGAACTGAAGAAAATATCGCAGCTGTATCGGCCAGTGTTAATGATAACCATCAATTATCGATTCGTCGCTGTTCGTAGCAATTGGGCCTCTGTTACTCAACAACGTGGAAAATTTTGCGGAAGGATTTAGGTGTGAAGCCTTTCAAATACGGCTGGTGCAAGAATTGAAGCCTAACGACCTACCGCAAAGCAGAATTTTTGGTGAATGGGCTCTTGGAGAGTTGGCCGAAGATCCACTTCTTTATCGAAAAATTGTGTTCAGCGACGAAGCTCATTTTTGGCTCAATGGATACGTAAATAAGCAGAATTGTCGATTTTGGAGTGAAGATCAGCCAGAAGCATTGCAAAAGCTACTAATGCATCGAGAAAAAGTCACAGTTTGGTGCGGTTTATGGGCTGGTGGCATCATTGGACCGTACTTCTTTAAAAATGTAACGTAACTGTGAGTGGTGAGCGCTACCGTGAGATGATATCCAACTTTTTTTTGCCCAAAATGCAAGACATGTGGTTTCAACAAGACGGTGCCACATTCCACACAGTACGCGTAACAATGGACTTATTGAGAGGCGAGTTCGGTGAACATTTTATTTCACGTTCGGGACCGGTCAATTGGCCGCCTAGATCGTGCGAGTTAACGCCTTTAGACTATTTTTTGTGGGGTTATGTTAAAGCTCATGTCTATACAGACAAGCCCGCTTCAATTGACGCATTGGAAGACAACATTGAAGCATTTATTCGTGAGATACCGGCCGAAATGTTGGAAAGAGTATGCCAAAATTGTACTAACCGGATGGACCATTTGAGGCGTAGTCGCGGTCAACATTTGCATGAAATAATCTTCAAACATTAAATTATATGGACCGTACTATCGATTCAAATAAAGATTTCATGCATTTTTCTGAATTTTATGTGTTTTTTTTAATTTTCCTATAGCTCTTAAAAATCACCCATTATTTCAGTTTGCTAGAGATGGATGAGATGGCATTTAAGACACCGGCTTTCAGCTAATAAGGCAACAAACTTAAACTGTAATTATAAAACCAAATTTTTCTTAAAATATTTAAACATTTCTATCTTCCTACCTGCCTTTCCAGGAATTTCTTTCAAATGATTGTCATACAGTTTGTATTGCCTCCTCAAAACTTCAGAGACTTGATGCTGTAAATTAAGTTCATCCTTTGGAGTTGTAATTAATTTGAACTGCAACAAAATCATTTGTTCACTCATTAGTTGCAGACAAACAAATTCATATCATACGAATACATTAATGCCATGCTACTTTTGAATATTCAGTTGTATGGTGTATACAAATTGAACATACTCTAATACAATATGTATGTATGTATATACGAATAATGTGTATGGTATATAACTGTTATATGTATATACATATATTGTAAGTAATTAAATATCTACGAAATAGTTGCAGGAGTTTGTTAAAACTGCATTTGATTTTCGCAACGTTGCATTTTGATTTTAAATCACTGAAGCTGATGTTGCCTCATTATCCTCATTACGTGACTTAATGCAATAATGACAACAATAATTATAATGATAATGATGTTGAATGAAGGAGGACAATTACAACAACAATAGCAACAACAATACAAAAGTGAACAACACCAACCAGCCAACCAACTAAAACTATCTTCTTCAAACGCTTTTCGTCTATGGGGTAATGCAAGTAGTTGAACTTAAAGTAACACAACAGCACTGATGACAAGCAGCTTTCTGCTGTGTAAGCCTGCTGTATCTTTATTTGTTGTACATACTTACGTATTCTACATAGAAAATAGTGACTCAATGTAACCTATAGACACTTGGATTACCGACATCAATACATACAATATGTATGTTCGTTCGTTCGTTAGATTTGTGCATATACCTTCTAATTAGTAGATACAAATTACCCCCTCTCCTGCATTTCGTCTGCTCTTTGTAGCTTTGAATTTGTCTTCGCAAAACGTATTCATTTGTAACTTCCAAATCATGATTTAAATTTATAATGCCTAGTGGCTTTATTTCTCGTATTTGTTGAAAATTATAAGAAATTTTCTTAGGAGTACATATAGAAATATTTATGATTATGTAATCATACATACATACACACATATAAGTATACAGAGGGTAATATTAGGTTGTTTTACTTTAAGGGAAATCATTTATTAACAGGCAAAATTTGTTTTCTAACAACTTCATTAAATATCATGAAAATTACCAGTGAATACATAATTTAACGCACTGAATGGAGTATATTTTATATATAAGTGTATATGTACATAGAAAATATGACATTATATATTACATAATAGCGTAATTTATTAATTAACGCTAAAGGCAAATTTTCAAATGTTTAAGAACTGTTATACGAAGAATTCATTGTACAAGTATGGGCACAATCTCATGAGTAATGAATGTGACAAAGTCACAAATCCAAAAGGTATATAATCCATTGTTTCAATATGACTGCATTACACATCTCTTTACAATCCACAAAATGTTTCTGGTCTCATCGGAAGCTTCGCTCCTGTCAAACTTATATGCCTGCTTATTGCCCTGAACAATTTATGACACAACAAAAAGCTAATTTTCCCTGCATAGTTTCTTAAGCTTATTTAGTCAGTTCTTTACTTATTTTGAGTTATTTTTCTAATCTCAGCAGATTTCTGGCAACATCTCTGAGGGAAAATAAAATTGCCATGTAAACTGAAGTCGCCGTGGTTGAATAGGTAATGTGTTTACTTATTAGAAGTGAGGCCTTGGTTCAAACCCCAGGTCAGGCATCTAAAAGTGAACGAAATATGAAAAAATATTTCTTCAGCGACTTCCTCTCAGCAGATTTCTGGCAAAGACTCTCTGAGAGTAAATAAAATTGCCATGAAAAGTTTCACAAAGACCTGTCGCTCCAAGTCGACTTTAAATTGATGATCTCGCCATTATCATGGATAAAATTAATATACACAACATAAGTGGCATGAAAATGAGGTTGTAATCCTTGCTAAAGGGTTGTAATGACCAATTATTTAAGAATTCCTGTATGAAAAGTATTACGCACATTTGTCGACAAACTAGCGCTTCGAATCTTTCGAACATTTTATGCCAAGGCAGTATACACCATATTCTGCCGCCCTGTTTGCATTTGACCTATTCGAATACGATTGAACGGTTTTTAAAATTCCAGACTTTGTCTCATTAGAAAATATTTTCCAAAGTTCCAAACACTTTTATCTACAAATTTTAACTGCCAACAATTCTGAACCTAATTACTTTAAAGAACATTTTGTTTGTCCGAAAACATCTGCTTCGTCTTCGTCTTTTCATGTTAGGCAAGGTGGGAAATTTTTGATAACTGATGCCTACTCTATTTCAAGCCAGTGCTGTTTTACTGCTTACAATGTAATATTTGTTGTTGGTATCATCTTTTTTGTGTCGAAATGTCAATGGGATTTGTAATTTAGAAAACCGTCTCCTCCGAGTTTTGAAACGAGATCACTTGCTTTTCATATCAAATACTTAAACTACTATTCCACTCCACTTCACTTCTTTTAAGATCCATTCTCGCTTCATGACTATTTGGCTTTGGTGGTGCATTGATTGGTTGGATATACACTCACAATTGGTCACTGCAACCCTTCAGTCAGGATCACGACCTAGTTTCCAACACCACTTATGTTGTGTGTGTCAATGTTATACATGAGTTTAAAGTCGATTTCGAACGACAAATTTTTGAGAATCTTTTCGAGGCAATAGCCTAGTAGGTAGTGTGTTGGCTTATTAGACGTGAGGCCTCGATTCAAACCTTAGGTCAGACATCTGCAACTAAACGAAAATATGAAAAAATATTTCTTTGGCGACTTTCTCTCAGCAGATTTCTACCAAAAACTCTGAGAGTTAATAAAATTGACATGAAAAGTTTCTCAAGAAAATATATTTCGTTCGGAATCGACCGCCACTCATGTATAAAATTAACACACGCAAAATGGGAGGTGGGAGAAACTAGGTCGTAATTCTGACTGAAGGGTTGTAATCTGTTCGTTGAGTTTGACAACCATCTCTATGGATTGATAAGTCTCATTCGACATTTGTGAAACTGCTTGACTGATCGGTACGTCCTTCGCCTTATAAATAAATCCTAACTTTCAATTCTCACCATTTGCCATTTCTAGAAGTTGAGCAGCTAAGCAACCGCTTAGCAAATAAAGCAATCGATCCTGCTTTACTGATTCTTTGTTGACATAGTACTCGAGAGTTACAAAGTAGAGAAAACCCTTTTGTTGAAATTAATTCTCTGAAACATTAAGTAAAAATAAACTACAGATATTTTTGATTCAAAATTAGTTGAATTGAAAGATATTCCTCCTGCTATGAATTCTATCAGTTGAGACCACAAATAATTTTTCAAAGAAATAAAATACGATTTTATTTAAAAACTGTCTGTTCTCATAATAATTTTAAAAATATTTTTTTTATTTAATTTTGTTTACCAAATAGTTAAAAAAGTTTTATTATAACAATTACAACAATCCATACCTAAACATACTACATGTTCCACATGATAACATCAACCATTTTTTGCACCACTGAGCGTATGATAAATATTTGTACAGAAATTAACACACAACCAGATATGACTCATACGCCATGAACAATTGTCATATTATAACGCAATTATTTAGTATTTATTTTTAAAATAAAAGAATTTTATATTTTTAAGATCATTAGTGGTTAATTTAATTTTATATTATAAGGCCATGACTTAAAAAAAATAAAAAAAAAATCTTTTGTATGTATTTAATAAAATGTACCCTGAATGCAACAATAATTGTAATAATGTAATAAAATTTATAAATAAATGATTAATAGGCATAAAAAAATAATTATTATTTACATGGATGTGCTTTATATATGACCGTCCCAGTGTTTGTATAGCCGCCTTTCTTATTTTTATTTTTTTTTTATTTTTTACAATACAATCAATGCAAGCCACTGAAGTACACTTAATACTAATTAAACAAATTATTTATAAATATGTGCTCTTACGTACGTACATTTATACATATATTTTGTAATTTAAATAACACAATTATACAAAATAATGATGCATATAAAATTGTTGCGATTTTTTTTCTTTATTCACAATGAAAATGAACAATGAATTAAAACAACAAAAGTATTTAAAATTGTATTAAAATCACAGAAACATATTTACACGTATATATTTATGCGTTGTATTTAAACAAAATTAAAAGATGCACAAAAACTATACAGCTATTGACACAGAAATAGCACTACAAGAAATTATTTTAATTTAAACGAAATATGAACAAAATCAATCTTCGGGGACTTTCTCTCAGCAATCTTCTGGCAGAAACTATGAGAGTAAATGAAAATTTCCATAAAAAGTCTCTAAACTATAGATCCCGCTACTTATGTATAAAATTAAAACACACAGCATAAGTATTGGGAGAAGCTAGGTCGCAATCCGGACTTAAAGGTTTTAATGACTAATTATGGATGTAAATATGTATACCACATGAGGTCACTTAAAAACTGGTGTTGCATTTTTAAAGCTTTTGGAAGAAATATTTTAACAAGCGAAAGCTTCATGAAGTAAAGTTCAAACAAATTTAAGTGTAACAACATAGAAGGCAGCAATGAATATATCGACCGAATTAAGACAAAAAATGGCTTCATACATGCATACATACATACATAACTGACCATTACAACTTTTCAGTCAGGATTACGGCCTAGTTCCTCACACCACTCATGTTGTGTGTGTTCATTTTATATATGAGTAGCGGGACCTACAGTTTAACGTCGACTCCGAACGATAGACTATTGAGGAAATGGCTTCTCTTTGATAAAATCAAACAAATATCCCCACACTAGCTTCACATATTCTCAAACGAAAAACAAGAAAATGAAAACACTATTGAAGTGACATAAAAGCCTTCTTTTCACTAGTGTCACAAAGAGGAGCCACAGTACTGCAACCAAGCGATCAATTTACTCCCTCAATTTATATCGGGTCTCCCTGTAATGTTTCTTTAAAATCTAATGCCGCGACAAACTTCAGGATGCTGCTCTCAATACTCGATATGTACTTATGTTTCTTTTTTTCTTGTTTTTTGTGTAACTTCAGGATGCTGACCGGTATTTACAGATACAACTCTCTACCCAACACTTGATATGTACTTATGTTTTTTTTTTCAACTTCAGGATGCTGTTCGGTGTTAACAGGGACTACTCCATACCAAATACACGTGATGCACTCATGTTTTTTCTTTAAATTTTCAGGATGCTGCTCGGCATTAACAAGGGCAACTCTTTAACCAACACTCGTTATGCACTCATGTTTTTTTCTCAAACTACGAAACGCTCTTCTTAAATAAACCCAAATGGAAACCTTGACATTGCGTCTATAGGGCTGAAGCTCAGATTGTTTCTAAATAGCCTGATCCAAAACTCAAATTCCTTACAAAAAAAAAACAGTCTTCATGTAATGACTGGTCATACATACATACGTACATACATAATTGGACATTACAATCCTTCAGTCAGGATTACGGCCTAGCTTCTCACACCACTTATGTTGTGTGCGTTAATTTTATATGTGTGGCGGGACCTACAGTTTAACGTCGACTCCGAACGACAGATTTTTGAAAAACTTTTTCATGGCGGTTTTATTTACTCTCACAGTTTTTGCTAGAATGTTGAAGTCACCGTAGTCTAGTAGATAGTGTGTTGGCTTATTAGATGTAAAGCCCGGGTTCGTATCCCAGGTCAGACATCAAAACGAAAATATGAAAAAATATTTCTTCGGCGACTTCCTCTCAGCAATGTCTGGTCACAGATTACATTACTTTCAGAGGAAGTAATATTTCACCTCGACGTTAACAGAGACAACTTTCTACTCAACATTCATTCCGGAATGCAATAAATCAGGAAAGATTCCAAGCATTTGTTCTTCCATCATCGTATATATTGGAGTCTAAGCGAATCTATTACTGAACAATTGCCAAAAGGCTTGCTATGAAGCTCATATTTGTTCTGAAAAGCCTGATTCAACACCCAAATCCCTTCGTAATGTAATTGGCCAAACCCCTTTAATTTGAGAACAAACTCACCCTCTCTAAACCTTTGAAACATCTCTTCCCACTTCACAGAAAAAGATTTAGGCCCCTTTAACTGCGTAGAACGAACTCTTCCAGCGCTTTGTTTGTACATATGTGTGTATATATGGTAGAAAACTTTTTCTGTGTCATTTTAAAGCATTCACCGACTTGAAATGAAACATTTTTTTTATTCCAAGGAATTATCGTCGGATGTTGTTACAACAGCAAATTGTTTTAAAATTTTGTTTAACTAAACCCGGTTCGGCATACAAACTAATTTAGAACTTTATCTGGAATTAATAACCAGCCTGTTTAAATAATGCTTTTGTTCATAGATTCGTAGAAGCATCTTATCGTAGACTGTAAAGAAAAATAACACAAACATCATGTGCTTGTTGTTATGGCTTCTCTGTGTGTGTGTGTATTAAGGCCTATAATTTCTTCCTTAAAATTATTTTCCAAATGATTCTCTTCGTTTCTTTTTCACAATCAAAGGCATGCGTTTTTGCTGCACTTGTATTATTTTAAGTGGCTGAAAATTGTAGGTCCTGTTGTTTTTCTTTTTTCTTTTTCACAAAATCCTTTTGTTCCGTTGTATACTGTATTTGCGGCACACATGGAAAATGGGAAAACAATTGGAAGAATAACAGAATAACACACAATTGCATAATCAAATGTAATGCACAGTTTTTGTTTGGCTTATTTTCCACTTATGCTTTGATAACAACAACAGCAATTGTTATTATTTTCGTCCTTTCGTTTTCCTTTTTTTCTTCTTCTTCTTCTATTTTACAGTACCTCCGGTCTTATTGCCTTGACTGGGCTCTGATCCTGTTTTTGTCACTGTAAACAAACGTCATCAGAAAATATTTTCTTGTTCTGTTTCCTATACGTTTAATTTACGTGCCTGCATGTTTTGTTTTTTTCGATTTGTTATTTTCGTTGTTATTTCTAAACCACCTCAGTTGCACAGAAAATCGTCGCTGCTAAGCTGAAGTGGTAGAGAAAATGTAATTTACCAAGAAAAATTGTTGTTACTGATGAAAAACAAAATGCATGTTTTGTTATTGTTATTGTAGTTGTGTACTGGTTGTTTTGTATAAGCCTTTTTCTTGTTATTTTTTCCTTCTACTTTGTTGTTGCTATTGTTGTTGCTTTTGTTATTTACAATTTTCTTATATTGTAGCATTTCCTTTCCTTTATTTACTTGCAACTAACGGATGTTGCAACATATTTACACAAACGAAGCAACTTAGCTACCTACAATATATGAATATTTGTACACACATACATACATACGTTCTTCAATTTTTGTATTTGTAGTTCTTCATCAGCTTTCTTTTTTAGTTCCATTTCTATACCATTTAAGGAGAATATAAACTGTCGAGAAGAATAGTTTACTCGCTGAGCTTGCAACACTTGATTAATTAACAAAAATTTGTAATGTTTACAATCAGACAGTATAAGCAAGTGTGTTAACATCCCTCGTAATATTGGCATGTACATGTACTTGTATATTGAATGAGAATTTGTATGGAAAATTAAACAAATTAACCAAATTCCTTATAAAAAAAACATTCTTCATGTAATGTCTGGTCACAGATTACATTGCTTTCTGCACAATACACTCTGATTTGGAAAGCTATACCAGAGAAAGTAATATTTCACAATCAAAGTTTATAGTATGACGGCTTTATGCCATACTCTACATGCATAATTGGTAACTACAACCCTTCAGTTAGGATTACGACCTAGCTTCTCACACCACTTATGTTGTGTGCGTTAATTTTATGCAAGAGTGGCGAGACCTACAGTTTAAAGACGACTTCGAGAGACAAATTTTTGAGAAACTTTTCATGGTAGTTTTATTTACTCTCCGAGCTTTTGCCAGAAATCTGCTGAGAGGAAGTCGCTGAAGAAATATTTTTTCATATTTTCGTTTTGTTGGCGATGCCTAACCTGGGCTTTGTACCATGGCCTTACGTCTAATAACCCAACACAATACCTCCTGGACTACGGCGACTTACATACTCTACATACATACTTGTGCATAACATACATGATTGGTCATTACAACCCTTCAGCAAGGATTATGACCTAGCTTCTCGCACTACTTATGTTGTGTGTGTTAATTTTGTAAATGAGTGGCTGGGCCACAGTTTAAAGTCGATTCTGAATGCCAGATTTTTGAGAATTTTTTATGGCAATTTTATTTACTCACAAAGTTTTTTCCAGAAATCTGCTCGCAAAAGAACTATTTTTTCATATTTCGTTTTGTTGGAGATGTCTGACCTGGGGTTTGAACACACTACCTACTAGACTACGGCGTCTTCATACTCTACATCTGGGCTTAATTAAAACATTATTGAAAATGTAGTCTGCTGCTGGACATGAATATGTACGTGTCAGCTTTTCTCCACATCGTTTTGGATAACTATGCTTGAACAAACGCAAACGGAAACCTTGACGCCGACAATGCGTGCACATGTCTGAAGGCATTATCATACGTTGCAAAAGCTATTCATCTTACAGGATGTTTGGCAGTTGAAAACGGTGATGTTGTGGACCCTAAATTTGTCGAATTAGTTGCCCTTTTCCCTCTGTTTCCCCAAACCAATATGAACTGAACGTAAATACCGTAGACAACGACGTGTTTTTGCTGAATAGGCTCTAGAGCAGTTGGACACAGACCATAATTTTCATCGTATAATTATCCTAGGCGGTTCTGCTCATTTCTCAATAAATGGGTACTTGAATAAACAAAATTTTCACAGCTGTTTCAATACTAATCCACATGAGATTCAAGGGCGTATAATTCATTCCGTAAAACTCACTGTTGGGTGAATTTTGTATACATATTCCTTAGAGAACGACTTTGGCCAGGCCATCACAGTCAACGGTGAGCACTAAAAGCCATTGGCCTAAATTGGAATATATGGACACCAACGTCGCCGTAATCTAGTAGGTAGCGTGTTGGCTTATTAGACGTAAAGCCAGGGTTCGAGCTCCAGGCCAGACATCAAAAGAAAATACAAAAAGGATTTCTTTGGCAACTTCCTCTCAGCAGATTTCTGGCAAGAACTCTGAGAGTAAATAAAATTGATAAGGAAAGGTTTCTCAAAAATCTGTCATTCGGAGTCGACTTTAAACTGTAGGTCCCACCACTCATGCATGAAATTAACGCACACAGCATGAGTGATGTGAGAAGCTAGGTCGTAATCCTGACTGAAGGGTTGTAATGACCAATTATGTATGTATGTGTGGACACCAGCGACATAAGATTTCAACAAGAATTCCCTACGTGTCACAAGGCTTATACCATATTGCATATTACCCAAGACCAGTTTGCGGGCATATTTGTCTCACGTAAAGGTAATGTGAGCTGGCCACCGAAATTGTTCAATTTGACCGCGTATGACGTTTTCTTGCTAAGTGTTTTTAAGTTAAAGAAATATGCGAATGAATTACAAACCACAAAGCTCCTCAAAGCCAACAAAATCCACGTCATCGATTAAATTCAGTCAGATTTATGAGTCAGAGTCATAGAAAATTTTACAATTTTAATGCCTTCTACATAAAGAAGTCGTAGCGGACATTTGAAAGATATTATATTCTACACATAAGGACATCAATAGATCCCTAAAGCGAATAAAAAATTTCGAAGATATCTCATCCTCCCCTTGTTTTATTTAAAAAATTTCTTTTGGCGTCTTCCTCTTAGCAGAAACTCAGAAAGTAAAATGAAATCGCCCTGAAAAGTCTCTCAAAACTATCGTTCGGAGTCGACATTAAACTGCCACTTATGAATAAAATTAACACACACAACATAAGTAGTGTGAGAAGCTAGGTTGTTGTCCTGACTAAAGGGTTGTAATGTAATTTTTCAAATGACGCTCTTATATGCTCAGAAAATATTTAAGATATTTAGAAAAAAATATAAATTTTTAAATTCTTAATTTTAATTTCAAACTTAACAAACAACTCTCGCATGTCTTGTTTTTCATATGTTCGTGCTAAACGTTAGCAACTGCTATTGTTGGCAATAAGCTCAACTCTTTGCCGGAAATGCATTTCGGACATTTATTATTGTTGAAAGGTATGTTATTTTGTTATTTTGATTTCTAAGCAATTCTCCACTTATTTTTTTCTCCATTTCTTTCATCCTTCTTTTTTGCTAGAACAAGGAAAAAGAAAAGAAGAATTGTAATATACTTTCTATTTATGTTTCACATTTTTTTGTTTTCTTAATGGCATGAAAAGCAAAAAAAATATGGACACATACACATACAAAAAAGAAGGACATGTGATATTGCATTGCTTGCTAGAGTAATACATGCATGTCATAAACTTGGAGTAAATTAATGTCAAAGAGGAAAGACAAGCTTTTTTTCCAGCAATTAGTGTCATTGTAAAAGTGCATAACAAAAGTATGAAATTTATTCACAAGAAAAAAAAACAATAACATTAAAGAAATATTTCTAAAGAGAAAGGAAAAGCTCTTTTGTACAATATTTTTAGACAGGATATGTACGAACAACAAGTTTATTATTTTGGCAACAAAACAAAGGGGACGAAAATATGTATTTTTTTATAAAGTACCATACAATTGAAAAATTCCTTTGAAAGAAGTATTGGAAATTTCTTGGAGTTAAAATTATTACATTGAAAGCTGGTATAAAAGGACATATTGTTACTTTGAAGAAATTTAAAAAAAAACTTCAAAATTTTGCTTCATTAGAATATGGCAGTCACTCCAAGCATGTTCTTGGAAAATCATAATTTTTTGTTGTTTTAATATGGTCTTTAGTAAGCATATTATGTTAGGTACTGTAGGTTCGACTAGGTAAGATGACAGAGCCCTCTTAAAGCAAGGGGTTCTACTTAGGCCTGCATTTAGGCCCATTGTTATACCATATCTAAGGATCAAGCACTCCCTTGAGGTAACCAACCAGAGTTCAAAAAAATCTTGCTATTGCAGCAGTCCTTATAAAGGGTGATTTTTTAGCTATTATCTTTTTTGCAACACTGGTTTAAACAGCTGACGCACGTTTTGTGTTTTATTTCACTGTCAAACGTCTTCAGTTTGGTCTATAATTTAACCATGAGTCTTACAAACGAACAACGTTTGCAAATCATTGAATTTTATTATCAAAATGCGTGCTCTGTTAAGAAAGTTCATCGCGCGCTTCTTCCCTTTTATGGTCAGTTTAGTCGACCCACTGAAGCAGCTATTCGGGCTATTGTGACTAAATTTCGCACCAAATTTACATTGTTGAACATTAAACCACCAACACGCTTACGTAGAGTGCGAACTGAAGGAAATATCGCAGCTGTATCGGCCAGTGTTAATGATGACCATCAATTATCTATTGTTCGCCGTTCGCAGCAATTGGGCCTCTGTGTGAAGCCTTTCAAAATACAGTTAGTGCAAGAATTGAAGTCGAACGCAACGCAGAATTTTTGGTGAATGGGCTCTTGGAAAGTTGGCCGAAGATCCACTTCTTTATCGAAAAATTGTGTTCAGCGACGAAGCTCATTTTTGGCTCAATGGATACGTAAATAAGCAGAATTGTCGATTTTGGAGTGAAGATCAGTCAAAAGCATTGCAAAACCTACCAATGCATCCAGAGAAAGTCACAGTTTGGTGCGGTTTATGGGCTGGTGGCATCATTGGACCGTACTTCTTCAAAGATGCTGCAAATCGTAACGGAACTGTGAATGGTGAGCGCTATCGTGAGATGATATCCAACTTTTTTTTTGCCCAAAATGCAAGAGCTTGACTTGTATGACATGTGGTTTCAACAAGACGGTGCCACATGCTACACAGCACATTATTAGAGAGCTCAATAATAAATGTCAGAAAATGAGAAGCCAAAAACCTCATACTCTTTATGACAAGAGCAGGGCAGTGACACATGAAAACCAGTCTCTTCCCCTCCTCGGATCCACAGCTCCTACAGAAGTCATTTGCCGGAATGTCAAGTCTTTGGACATACCAACATACATAATTGACCATTACAACCCTTCAGTCAGGATGACGGCCTATCTTCTCACACCACTCATGTTGTGTGTATTAATTTTATACATGAGTGGCGGGAGCGCCAGATTTTTGAGAAACTTTTCATGGCAATTTTAATTATTCTCAGAGTTTTTGCCAGAAATCTGCTGAGAGGAAGTCGCCGAAGAAATATTTTTTCATATTTCGTTTAGATTTCTGACATGGGGTTCGAACCTCGGCCCTGCGTCTAATAAGCCAACACATTACCTACTAGACTACGGCGACTTTCGACATACTTATCATAATGACAGTGGCTCGTAAGAATAGCTTTTATGCAAGGGATGGCAATAGGATTTAAGAAAAGTAGTCTAGCAATATTGCATTGTCGCTCCTGCTACTAATAAGGTTAAGCTTCCATGTAAATCGAGTGAATAAAATTCAAATCAACCAATCCAATCAATGTCGAAGATTGCGAACTTTGAATCTGCTCTGGCCAGCTCATCAGCAATTCAAAGAATTGTGCCGCTTTCAAAATTGCCATGGCCTCAGCCTGGCAAATATTGTAGTGGTTAGGCAGCGTACAATCATTTAATAGCTGAACCCTTCATAAATATACCACAGACCATCCTGTCACTCATCTCATCTTTGAAGCATCAATAATAAACGTCAAAGTTTCCACCGGGGGGCCATACTGTCACTCTTATTTGAGCCATCAACACATACATTCATACATACATACATAATTCGTCATTACAATCTTTCAGTCAGAATTACGATCTAGCTTCTCACACCAATTATATTGTGTTTGTTAATTGCATCCATAGGTAGCGCCACCTACAGTTTAAAGTCCATTTCGAACGACAGTTTTTTGTGAAAATTTTTCATGGCAATTATATTTACCCTCCGAGTTTTTGCCAGAAATCTGCTGAGAGGCAGTCGAAATATTTATTTTGTTTTGATGTCTGACCAGCGACTTCAGACTACAATGACTTCATCCATTGGGGACAACCCCCGAAGAAGCGCCTAGTTGGAATTCTGAAATCGAATGTTCCATTCAGAAACTTGTAAGGAATCATATAATCGACCTTGATATGTCTATACATACATACATAATTGGTCATTACAACCCTTCAGTCAGGATTACGACGTAGTTTCTCACACCACTTATGTTGTGTGCGTTAATTTTATACATGAGTGGCGGGACCTACAGTTTAAAGTCGACTCCGAACGACAGATTTCTTGAGAAACTTTTCATAGCTACTTTTTATTTGCTCTCAGAATTTTTGCCAGAAATCTACTGAGAGGAAGTCGCCGAAGAAATACTTTTTGTATTTTGTTGTGATGTCTGGCCTGGGGTTTAAAACCTAGCTTTACGTCTAATAAGCCAACACACTGCCTACTAGACCATTGCGACTTCTAATATGACATGCCTATATCATCCCAGAATTAGCAGCGTATCTATTTTCAAGTTTGGACCAGAATTTGATTCTATTGAGTCTTACTGTCAGCAACTCAGTCCCTCTGCCTTCATAGGAGTAAGAGAGGAGCCAAATAAGTATATCAAATAATGTGGTGATTGGAGAAGAACAGATATCACCGCTGATCAGAAGACCTAACTGCCTGCATACTCTGTCTATTAGACTTCAAAGGTATGGGCCTTTGCACACCGTCCACCAGCCATGTACCCCATACAGTTGGCTCCACCACACTCACATAAAATAACATTTCAAACAAATTTATGCACGTGATCAAGCAATCGAGTTGTCAAAATCTAAGATAAATTGAATTTCATGAAATTAAAGTTGCATGAAATAATGGCTTAAATCGTATTAATCCTGCATAAGCCTTTTAATTTCAATTCAAACTCAAAATTAAGTGGGTGGGCCAGGTAAATCTATCTTAAAAAATTCATTACAAATAAAAGTCTTAAATCCTTAAATAAATTTCTTTATTTATGTACACAACAACACATACGAATACATATATAACACACTGCTTGAATACTAATCGTATTTTGTAGGCTTTCGAAATTGCGTGCAAATAATGACTTTGCAATTTATTAATATTTCATTTTAATTTGGCCAATATAACGTATAGAAAATTGTTAAAAGAACGCAAACTGAGTTCCAAGTGTTTGTATGCAAAGAAAGAAAGAAAAACATGACATTTACACTCATATTCGTACGTTGTTAACAAACTGCCAACGATATGCGTGTTTCAATAGATTTTCTTTTTTCCTTTCATTATTTTTATTTTTTGTTATTGTTTTTGTTTTTTCTTATAAGAAATTAAATTAAGAATGCCTACTTTCAGTGGGTAATTTATGTAACAGACCTTGTAATATTTATTAAAAAAAAAACGAATAAAAACGAATAAAAACAGTCGGATTACCCGTAGAAATTGACACGCACATTCACATAAAATATGGCCAACAAACTAATTTCACTATTATGTTGGTAATTGCGTGTGTTTGTATTGAAATGTACTCGTGTGTATGTGTTAGTATGTCTGTATGTCTGTGGTAATGCCATAATATTTTTAAACTAATATTTATGACTTCATTTACACGATTATCTTAATAAGCATACAGACAAACCTATAGAAATACACTCGTTCGCATACATAATTTTTACAACATATGAGATAGAGAAACAGCATGAAAATTGGAGGAAAAGTTTGTTGTTTTTTTACAAGTGTTTTTTGTAGTCGTTGTTATTGTTGTAGTCTTGTTAATACACGCATAATTAAAAGTTGTTTTTTTGAAACTAAAATTGTTATAATGAATATATGTACGAGTATGTATGGTAGTGTATGTACATACGTACATTGTATAAAATGTTATTCAAAAGTCTAATTTAGTGACTATAAATTAAAGTTAAGCTATAAAATAAAAGTTTTACATGGAAATTTATGTAATATTAGGGCAGTTCATTATCATAAATAAAGCCATTATGTAATATAATATATGTGAGAAGCTAGGCCGTAATCCTGACTGACGGGTTGTAATAGATAATTATGTATGTATATGTAATAATAATAACAGTTTTAAATGATTTATAATATTTATTATTTAATATCACATCGACCTACTGCCAGATAAAATATTACTTGCTTACTTAATTGGCCATAACAACCCGATTAACGGATTTCGGCCTTCGGCAACACATCTTTCCAGGCACGTCTGTTTCTTGCGCGCCTACGCCAGTTGGCCACACCAATCGATGACAGGGCATTCTCGATTTTGTCCTTCCAACACAAACAAGTTTGTACTCTTCGCCGACCGCAGATCCCCGCATCAAATACCCGTTTCGCCGGAGCATCCTCCTTTATTCAAACGACATGGCCGAGCCAGCGCAACCGCTGGATATTAATGCGCTGCACAACGCCTATGTCGTTGAGGAGCTCATACAGCTCACTGTTAGATCGGTTGCGGAAATCATCGCCAACTCGTACTGGACTGAAGACCTTACGCAGTATTTTTCTCTGTAATACTCTCAAGGCTGCTGCATCGATGCTTAATAGGGTCCATGCCTCTGCGCCATAAAGAAGCACGGGTAGGATGAGCGTCTGAAGTCACCGTAGTCTAGTAGGTAGTGTGTTGGCTTATTAGATGCAAAGCCAGGGTTCGAGCCCCAGGCCAGACATCAAGTCAAAATACAAAAAGTATTTCTTCGGCGACTTCCTCTCAGCAGATTTTTGGCAAAAACTCTGAGAGTAAATCAAATTGCCATGAAAAAGTTTCTCAAAAATCTGTCGTTCGGAGTCGACTTTAAACTGTAGGTCCCACCACTCATGTATAAAATTATCACACACAACATAAGTGGTGTGAGAAACTAGGAAGTTTTACAATGGGTCAATTCGACCTCCGGGTACTGTACTTGTCTAATTGACTAGTACACGTCTTCTAACCTAACCTAACCTGGGATGAGCGTCTTGTAGAGTATTGGTTTTGTCGTACGAGAGAGATCTCTGCTACTCAATTGCCTATTGAGACCATAGTAGCACCTGTTGGCAATAGTGATCCTGCGCTTGATCTGCAGACTGACATCATTTTTGGTGTTGCAAACCATTACTGTCCTTGTTCTGGTCAAGAATATGTCCAAAGATATTATTGAAAATGAAACTTTTCTTTTCCGCTGACGAGCAGTAAATGTACTTAACCGAACCATAGGAGAAGTCGTCACTTTCCCCGTGTGTGGGGCCCTTACCCACTTAATCTCCCCCTCCTCTTTTCGACTCTTTGTGTCCACTCCGGAACTACTGTAGTAATATTTCGAAGTGCAGTCTCTCTGTCCATTTGTCTCGTTTATATCTATATCCGCGTCCAGATTGCGCAACGAGATCTGAAAAGGTGTTTAAACATCCATGTTGCGAGTTTAAGTCCTCTCTCCTCGAGCTACTTCTTCGTTCTTTATATCACTTGGTTGACCTTTCTTCTAGATTCTTCGACATTTCGGGCCATAATTATGGCCGCAACGTTAACGGCATATCCAACGAGATGTGTACCGAATGCGAAATATATTATCATAGCAGATAACTAGGAACAGCGAACTTTGTTCTCAGAGCATCAAGTACGTCAACACATACCGGACGTCTAAGATTAAATATGTCACTTAATTGGTTTGGCCTAATATTGCTACGATATAAAAACCCTATGATATTACACAAGTATTAAACGGTCATTACATGAATATGATTGAGATCACCAGGGTGGTTATAGGGTTCCTCACGCTACATGAAATAGTGAAAACTTTACAGCTTCCTAAGGTTCTCAAATAATTCTGTAATTATAAATGGTATCTTTATATCGAATTCTAAACCTTTTTCGGGTATGTAAACAAGCAAAATTGACGCATTTGGAGCACAGAAAACTCGCACGCATACATTGAAAAGCCGACGCACCCAAAACGAGTCACTGTTTGATGCGGATTTTGGTCCAGAGGCATAATTGGGCCATTTTTCTTCGAAAATAAGCAAGGAGTGTCCATTGCAGTCAATGGCGATCGTTATCGGGCCATGTGGAACGAATTTTTATTCACAAAAATTGAAGAGGAGGATATTGGCAACATTTGTTTTCAACAGGACGGCGCTACGTGCCACACAGCCGAAGCTACACTCGATGTTTTGCACCCTGTTTTTGAAGATCGCATTATCAGCCGCAAAGCTGATGTCGCTTGGCCACCTCGGAGCTGCGATTTGACACCGTTGGACTATTATTTGTGGGGTGCCATCATAGATAAGTGTTACGCCGACAAGCTAGAGCCAATTGATGCTTTAAAGGACAATATTCGTGAAGCCATTGGTGAAATACAGCTGCACACAATCGATAATGTGCTTAAAAATTTGACCGATCGTGTAGGCTGCTGCATGGCCAGCCGATGCAGCCATTTGAATGAAATTATTTTCCATTATTAACCGGAAGGATTGTACTTTCAAATAAAAAAAGGAATTTGAGAAAATATTCAGTACTTTTTTTTAAAGCATTTTCAAAAAAAAAATTTTTGGCGAACCCTTTAATATTGGATTTTATGTGCTGAAGTGATAAAAGTACTTGCAAAAGCAATCCAGTTTCGAGTTCAGCATTGGTAACAAATTTTAAAACATATCTTCATTCAAATAATCAATCAATATAACTTCTTGGGCAGACAGGTATACACTGCCGACAATTACAACGTTCTTACTGAGATAACAGATTAGCTTTTCTACCACTTGACTGCCAACAGCAAATTACATCAACAACGAAGAGGTCAGGCAACATCACACGTAAAGAGTAGAGTAGAAATCAAGGACCAAAGTTGCTCATCACTATCATCCTGGAATCTGCTACAGTGGGCCATTCACCAGTTTAGCTGGTAAAACTTGCTTAATGAAACCGAATATCAAGACAAAGAAAATATAAGAATATAGAGAAGGAAGTGTAAATTCTAATGTCATAAGAAAGGTCAGGTTGTCTGCGGTTGCTTTCGTATGTAATTCTAAGTGTTCTATTCTCGAAATTACATATTTGTTGGACTGTTTTTTTCCTTTATCTGCACACTATGAACTGATATGAGCCTACCTATACGCTTTTCTTAACATGTTTCAAATCTGTAGTAATTATGCGGCACATCTCACTACTGAGAATACTGTATATTATAGGCAGGGTTATGTACTACCTCTTAAGGATTGCATACTTAGGTTTAGGTTAGAGGACATGTACTTGCCAATTGAGACAAGTACAGTACCCGGAGGTCCAGTTGACCCATTGTACAATGTCCTAAAGGGGAGAGGATAGGATAGAGGATAGGATAGGATAGGGAAAAAGGAGGAAAGGGAGAATAAAGAAACAGAGGAATTACACAGACTAACAAAACACGCAAGAGAGTGCGACTACATTATTGAAGCCCTAGCACTTCTCAACCAGCTCAAACTAATAATGAATCTAAGGAAAGCCTTTATGTCGGCTCTCAACACAGAATTCAAAAACTCAAACTTCAAACCCTGCCAACGGTCTTCAAACTCAACCTACTAAGGGCTGAACAGTTACAGAGGAGGTGTTCGATAGTCTCCTGCTCCTGGACGCAACATACTCTGCAATAGTCGGGCTGGGATCTGTTCCAGATCCTTGTCAGCGACCTTGCAGACTTAAATGCTGTGAATATAATTTCTGTGTACTGTAGTTCCGGTAGTCTACCAGGAAATGTGTAGGTTTGCTAAACGAGAGCTCGTTTGTTTAACTTTTAGCCCTGATTTCTCAGAGAAAAATACATTTGAAAAGAACATGTTTCTCCGCGCCTTATTTTCCGCAGTCTTTATCAAATCTTTTGAGTGTAAATAATTGCAATGAAAAAAGTTATTGAAACTGCCGTTCAAATTCTGTATTAAATTATGTATTCCGGCAATCATGGATTACATTTATGCACACAAATGGGTGCTGTGAGAATGCAGGCTGTAATACTGACTCGAGGGTTGTAATTGCCTGGGGTATAAATGAGTCGCCGTAGTCTAGTAAGTAGTGTGTTGGCCTATTAGATGTAAGGCTGCGGTTCAAACCTCAGGCCAGTTATCAAAACGAAATATGACAAAATAATTCTTCGGCAACTTCTTCTCAGCAGGTTTCAGGCAAAAACTCGGAGATTAAATAAAAATTGCCATGAAAACTTTCTCAAAAATTTGTCGTTCGGAATCGACTTTAAACTGTAGGTTAAACCACTCATTTATGAAATTAATGCACACAACATAAGTGGTTTGAGAAACTAGGTCGTAATCCTGACTAAAGCGTTGTAAAGACTAATTATGTATGTATGAATGGCTGACATATGAACTACACTAATTGACATGTAATTGTACATGCCAAATAAAATGTTGTTTATTTCAGTTTATAATAACATGTCAAACAATCGACCATGGAGTTGTTACACTTTTTTTGTACTTTTTTTTGTTTTTATGCAACTTTGTAATAAAACGAGTGTTATAAGTTTCGTAATAATATTTGTAACATTCTGTTCAGTTTTATTACTGAAATAATAAAATTTAATTGAAGCTTAATTTTAACTCAACTTATTGCAAAGAGACAGAAGTATATTACACACAACTATCTATCACTTTAATTCAGCCAATTAACTATGCAGTGTAATACCAATTCGTTGTATATTTGCATTGACTTGTAGTTCTCCAAATGCTTAGTAATTTATTTTATTTTTGCTTTTTTTCTTGCTCTAGATATTTATGTTTCTATAGAATATTTTTTTAAATTTTTTTCCTGGTAATTTATGAATAGTATTGTTGTTTTCTAATCTCTTTAGAATTATTATGTTATCACGCAATTGCTAGAAGAACTGCATGTTAAATAATTGACAATTCATGGCAAGTTATTTTGGCATGTTTTGATGTTGAATGTTTCGTTATTGATTTTCTAATCAATTTTAATACGAACGTGCCTATCAATCATTGAAATTAGAATTTAAGATCTGGTAGTTTATGTTGAAAAAAAATTATTTTAGTTTATGAAAAAATTTTGAATAAAATCCTTTAAGGAAGACACCATTTCAAATGCAAGAAGAAGTAGGAAGGCGAGATAGTAAGAAAGTCGAGTTGTGCAGATACAATGGATGATGACAACATGGAGATTTTGCGGCCTAGCCATGGGGAAGTCAAAGTCAATAAAATTGCAAGCACTGAATTGTTTAAGACCTTAGGTAATGAGCTGAAGTCGCAGTAGTCTAGTAGGTAGTGTGTTGGCTTATTAGTCGTAAAAGCCAGGGTTCGAGCCCCAGGCCAGACATCAAGACAAAATACAAAAAGTATTTCTTCGGCGACTTTCACTCAGCAGATTTCTGGCAAAAAGTCTGAGAGTAAATAAAATTGCCATGAAAAAAAGTTTCTCAAAAATCTGTCGTTCGGAGTCGACTTTAAACTGTAGGTCCCACCACTCATATATAAAATTAACACACACAACATAAGTGGTGTGAGAAACTAGGACGTTGTACAATGGATCAATTCGACCTCCGGGTACTGTACTTGTCTTAATTGAAAAGTACACGTCCTCTAACCTAACCTAACCTAACCTATGTAGTTAGCTGGTAGGCACCTGAATGTTCTCTGCCCTGTCCTATAAAAGGGAGACCCCATGATATTCTCAAACTACAATACTATAAGCCTTCGTCCTATTGCATACCAGGTTCTTACGCGTGTATTGTGCAAACGTCCGTAGCCAATCACGTCTGATACACTGATTTTACCTTATCAGCGTGTCTTTAGACCTGGCAAGTCCACCGTCGACCGAATCGTCACTTTAAAAATGGAGAGCCCATGATACTTATGCGTCAACAACAGTGGTATGAGCCTTCTCCCTCCGTCACATACAAAGTTCTTAAAAGGCTTTTGTGCAAACGACTGAAGCCATTCGTCAAAAAACTAACTTTACCTTACCAGCGCGGTTTCAGGCCTGTCAAATCCACTATCGATCAGATCTTCATATTCAAATGGAGACCCCCACGATATGCGCCAATTGCAGTGGTATCAACCTCCTCCCTTTAGATGTAAGGCTATTACGAGCATATCGACGCCTCCGTTCTATAACATTCTAAGTCGAAAAAGTGTGTTTTTCGTTTCCACGCGACATACGACTATATGGGTATTCTAAGAAGATTTCCCTATAACTTCGGAACGGATCGGCGCACCTTAACCAAATTTTGACAGTATTTAAGTTAGAGAACGTAGAAATGCAAGAACATTAAAAACGTTCTAAGTACACTTAGAACGTTATAGAATGGAGGCGTCGATATTATGGAAACGTCAGTAGCTACTGTATCAGCGGGTCTTCAGGCCTGGCTAATCCTCCATCAACCAGATATACACATTGTGTTAAATTCAAGACGCCACACACCATCTTTTTATCAGATTTCTGCCGCATTTCCTGGCAGTCCTACATTTCATGAGGCCATCGGCCAGCTGGACCAAAGTGTCTAACCTGTGTTTACGTGGTGGGCTTCAATCCATACATACATACGTACATATTTGGCCATCACAACCCTTCAGTCAGGATTACGGTCCAGCTACTCACACCATTCATGTTGTGTGGGTTAATTTTATACGTGAGTGGCGGAACCTAAACATTTACGTCAACTCCGAACGACAGATTTTTGAGAAACTTTTTCATGGCAAGTTTTTATTTACTCTCAGAGTTTTTGCCAGAAATCTGCTGAGAGGAAGTCGCCGAAAAAACATTTTTTTTTCATATTTCGTTCTGATGTCTGACCTGGGATACGAACCCGGGCTTTACATCTAATAAGCAAACACACTATGTACTAGACTACGGGACTTCCATAGGCACAACCCAAATTTAATATCCAGGAGATTTGACTGCGCTTCAGCACGTATTAGTTAACAATTAGCGTAACTCGTATGCCATAAGTAACTACGCTTTTAGGTCCTTTAAAAATATTATATCTCCCAAAAAAAAAAATGGAACTTGGATTGGAGGACAAATAATTCAAAATGCTACCATGCAGTTGACCTATTTCCTTAAATATAATGTCACATGAACTCCTTAACATTTCCTTTATTTTTATTTTATCAATTCACATTATGACATTACTTTTGCTCCACTTTGTATGCAGACTATTTAAAGTTTTATTAAAAATTTTCTTTTTGATGTCAAAAGTGTCGACAAACCCCTCTTTTGAAAAGAAACTTAAGTAAATGCAATCGACAAAAAACAATGAAACTAACCAACACATTCGCAAGCCAATACCGAAAGGAGATGCTCCAAAAGAAAAACTCATCTTCTCCTTCGTATTAAACTTAAATAAAAACAACAACAACTGAAATTGAAAAATTCAATACTTTATATTGAATTTATATTCTCTCTCTCTCTCGCTCTCTTGTTCTTTTTCCTCTTTCTCATATTTTCATTCATTGTTCAGCTGACCCCATAACTTCAAACTGTTACCAAGTATGGCAAACTGTAAAAAAATATAAACTTAAACCGAGTTACGGTGAAATATTTATGAACCTAAAGCCAAAGTGAAAACAAAGCGAAAAAAGAAAAATTTTATAAATTAACCTTGAAGCTGCAAGAATATAAAAAAAACAAAATGAAATACTGTTTTAGGTCATTATTGTAGTATATGCAATATTCGTTGGAACGAAATATGTGAACTCAATAATAAAACTAAATTATTACTCTTCAATAACATGTTATTAAATTTAAAAATAAAAATAAAATAGACTCTCTAGATTTTTTTTCATTTAGAAAATGTAGAAAATTGTTATCCGCATTACAGCACGATGTAAAAATAAACAACCAGCAAGCGCATGAAGTGAAACACATATACACACTGAGATATTTTATGATTATGCAACTATTGAGATATATTCGTACGTATAAATAATAATTATGGGTTGTTTTATAAACAAAAGTGGAGTTCTTAGGCGCGTTTTATGGTATCGGGTCCGCTATCCAACGTTTTTCTTTTCAACTAGTGCTTATTTCGTGAATGATAATAATTAGCTCATTTCTGATTTGATAGATTACTAGTTTTATCCTTCCGCTGAACGAATATGGACCATAAAATACATTTTCGCTTCGCTAAGTGGGCCTGCGATCGACTTACAGAAGACGTCGATTTTGGCAAAAAAATCATCCTTTCAGATGAAGCTCATATTGATCTTGGCGGGTATGTAAACAAGCAAAATTGTCGCATTTGGGGCACAGAAAACCCGCACGCATACATTGAAAAGCCGACGCACCCAAAACGAGTCACTTTTTGGTGCGGATTTCGGTCCAGAGGCATAATTGAGCCATTTTTCTTCGAAAATGAGCAAGGAGTGGCCGTTACAGTCAATGGCAATCGTTATCGGGCCATGTTGAACGAATTTTTGTTCACAAAAATTGAAGAGGAGGATATTGGCAACATTTGGTTTCAACAGGACGGCACTACGTGCTACACTCGATGTGTTGCGCCCTGTTTTTGAAGATCGCATTATCAGCCGCAGAGCTGATGTCGTTTGGCCACCTCAGAGCCGCGATTTGACACCGTTGGACTATTACTTGTGGGGTGCCGTCAAAGATAAGTATTACGCCGACAAGCCAGAGACAATTGACGCTTTAAAGGACAATATTCGTGAAGCCATTGGTGAAATACAATCGATAATGTGTTTAAATATTGGCTGCATGGCCAGCCGAGGCAGCCAATTGAATGAAATTATTTTCCATTATTAACCGGAAGGATTGTACTTTCAAATAAAAAAAAGAAATTTGAGAAAATATTCAGTAGTTTTTTTTGCATTTTCAAAAAAAAAAGTTATTTGGCGGACCCTTTATTTTAAAATGTCTTTCGCTAAACTTCATATTGTAAATTGTTCGAATACTTCTTCGGTGTTAGTTTTTAAGTGTGATAATACTTAAAGTTTGTTGAACAGGATTTCAAAAAACCGAAAAAGATAATGTTGGTCACTATTGAATTTGGATCATGCTACAGGGCCAAATTGTCGAGTACGTCGATAGCTTCTGCTATCTAGGTAGTACTATGACAACAAATGGCGGCGCAGAAACAGACGTAGATAACAGACTCAGTAGAACGAGAACAGCATTCTGGCGACTGCACTCCGTATGGAGAAGTTCATATATATCTAGGCGTACTAAGCTAAGAATATTCAACACTTGTGTGAAGTCAACGTTACTATATAGTAGCGAAACTTGACTTATATCTAACACCATCACGCAAAAACTTCAGGTATTCATCAATAAATGCCTGAGAATCATATGTGGAATATTCTGGCCCAATACCACCAGCAACGCAGATCTCTGTACCCTTACAGAGAAGGAACCCATACAGAAGAAGATGTGCGGGTGGATCGGCCATATGTTGAGAAAGAAGCCCGAAAGTATTACAAGAATGGCGCTAGAATGGAATACCTAGGCCTCAAGAAACCGTGGCAGACCAAAAAACACCTGAAGATGCACGGTCCTTCAAGAACTAAGACTAAATGGCCTGACATGGGAAGCCTCAAAAACATCAGCGGAGACTCGTGTAAGATAGAGATGGTTTGTGGAAGCCATATGCTCCCGAGAAGGTTAATGGAAAAGAAAAATTGGATCTGGCAATTTGAAAAACCAGTTCAAATTTGTAAATTTGCTATAGGCGACACTGTACTGATTTTTATTGCGTTTTAAGTCAGCAAATCGGAATTTTATTTATCCATTAATTTTAATTGTCATACATACATACATAATTGGCCATTAAATCCCTTCAGATTACGGCCTAGCTTCTAACACCACTCATGTTGTATGTGTTAATTTCATACATGAGTGGCGGGACTTACAGTTTAAAGTCGACTCCGAACGACAGATTTTTGAGAAACATTTCATGGCAATTTTATTTACTTTCAGAATGTTTGCCAGAAATCTGCAGAGAGGAAGTCGCCGAAGACATATTTTTTGTATTTTGTTTTGATGTCTGGCCTAGGGCTCGAACGCTGGCTTTACGTCCAATAAGCCAGGACACTACCTACTAGACTACGGCGACTGCCAAAAGTTCTATACTTACTCTACCCAAAAATGATAAAATAATGAAGAATATCTACATTCCCTTTAAAATTGTTAATTGTTTCTTTATTTTCCTTAATCAGGGGAATGTCAGCTGAACGATCATTAATCTGTCATATCCATAACAGTGTGTATTAGTGCTGTCGACTTGGTGTGTCCAGATATTGCTCTAGGCAGATGCTCTAGATTACGGCGACTTCAAATTCCTCGAACTTTAATTCTTATTCTATATCAGATCTAATAGAAAGAGTACATAAACAGCAGAAATATGTAATATTTTTAGTCTTAGAACTTCACTGGGAAATTATGAATGAAGTCTAGTGACGTCAGATGTCCTTATCCAGGGATTCGTTTCAAAACAACGTAAAGGGTCTTTAGGTAACTCAAAGTAAAACTCGAGGACATTTTTGACGTAAGGTATGTTTGGAAAATTAATTATTTATTTCAAAAAAAATTCAAGGATTAACGTGTCTATTGAATTAGATGAGATCGGACGGTCACTGACCTATCAGAGATTAAGGAAACCATAACCAAAAAAGACGTTGCAGTCTAATAATTAGTGCGTTGGCTGTTTAAACGTTCTTCAATCTCTGGCCCAGATATCTCCAACATAACGAAATATATCTCAGTAGTCTTCTCTGAGTTGCTATGATGATGTATGATGTATTAGCTTCTCTACAGCTCGTTAGTAAACAGTCTTAAAAAGTGATTTACCTTGAACTCGGTTGAGAACTGGTCCCACTTTCTGATATCATTGAAACCCTACAACTACCAGTGTATGTTGTTCTTGAGTCACTGCTGGTATCATTGAAATCCTACAACTACCAGTTTATGTTGTTATTGAGTCACAGCTAAAAGACTTTCTTTTCAGCTCAAGAGCAAACCGTGACTTATATTGAACACTATTGGTAGCTTTTCTTATTTCCTCGTCTCATAGGAACACTACAACAACCAATTTAAGTTGTTTTTGATCGTTAGCGACATAGAGAGCTTTCATGGTAATAGTATAATGCCGGCTGTGCAATTTCGTTAATCGATTTCCATGGGAAATGAATAGGAATTCACGAATTAATGTAACCCACTGTTATTATTCAGGCGTACAACATGCTGTGGAAGTAAATTATTTTCGGATTTGGAAATGAATTTTCTGGGAGAAAAATTAAAACACTTCAATTTAAATTTTTATAACAAAAATCTTAATTTGTTATACACCTCCTAGACAAATCAGTGAATACATTCCATATAATTTCGATTACCTACACTTTCATTTTATTGTTAAATGCCTCATATATTTATATGGTATTTGTGTACGTCATTTATAAGCACCAATACTTGTTCAGATAAATAAGTATATACATTTAAATCTAAAAAGTAAACTTTGCATGTAAGTGATGTTAAATATTGTCTAGCATGACGCCAAATATTAGTGACTAGACTAAAGGAATAAAAAATAAAAACGACACGGTATAAAAAAATGGAAAGAAAAAAGAGAGCACATGACACATAATATTTATAAAGTTGGAAAATCTACAAAAGACATACAGTTTATGACAGTGGAGAAAAAGTGCATTTGTGTATATTTTAATAATTATTGTTATATTAAGGGGCGAAAAAATTAATGTGGAATACAATTGCACAATATTCTCGTGAGGTTTGAAAAGGTGCAGAATTTTAATGCTTTAAATACCAATTAGCTGCAGATACTTTCTCTGCATATTTGGCAATTTTCTTACTACCGATACAATATTTCACATTCGATTATAGAAAATAATACTAATGACCTAAAATTTGGAAAATAAGATGAGTCATTAACTATTCGAACTCTAATTCTTCTCATTTAGTGAGCGTATAAAGGCATGACGCCGCTAAAATCGATGTAGTCTAGTAGGTAGTTTGTTGGTTTATTAGACGCGAGCTCATGGTTCAAACCCCAACTCAGACATCTTGAAGAAAACGAAATATAAAAAGAATATTTTCGACTTTAAACTATAGGTCCCGCCACTCACGGTTAAAATTAACCCATACAACAATAGTGGTGTGAGACGCTAGGTTGTAATGCTGACTAAAGGATTGGAAGCACCAATTAAGTAAGTAAGTAAGAATGTATGAGATGGTGCACTGTGACGATGAAAAACATTTTTTTTCTTTTTGTTTCATAAGTTATCATACTGCTCGCCGTTTATTGTTTCTGACAGATGGGTCCGTCGTCTTAGCCGTTGAATGCTGTTCTGTTGTAATAAAATATGGTTTCAGTCGCCTAATTTAGTTGATTTCCTTAACCGTTTCAATGGTTAAATCTTACTTGGCTTAGTTAAATTTATTTAAATTTAAATCTTACTTGGCTTTAATGTATGTTGATCAAAGAAGTTTCAAACGAAATTATTGTTTCAAAGATAAACTTTTTTATGTAAAAAAAAATACGCATTTCCGGATCACGTTGTACATCGTCACTTACATTATATGACCATAGTTTACATACGTAGGAAGTATTTTCAGTTGAATTGCAATTGACAGAGTCCATGGCCTTTACACTTGGAAATTGCCTGGTAAATCGTTTACACCTACAAACTTGCAGACTACTGGTTGACCTTATGTCTTTTATTACCACTCAGGTAATGTGCCAGATCGCCCAGAGTTAGATTGACTAGTAGATCTGGTAACCATTGAATCTAAAAATGGTCCATGAATTATTTTTACTAATGGGTATAGTAGACCCTGTCTAATAGGTTTCACAAAGGCCTAATTAGTGGGCAATATTTTACCAAAAGAAAAAGCAAAAACGCTAGAGTCAAGGCTTATCAATCGATTTGTAGCGAATGGTATTAGAAGTTCTTATCATGAGATTGTATAATCAGTAAACAAGGTTCTTTTTAAATTATTGGTAGTTTGTCGCCATAGTCTAGTAAGTAGTATTTTAGCTTATTAGACGTGAGGCCACGGTTCCAACACCAGGTCAGATATCTTTAATAATACGAAATACAAAAAAATATTTCTTCGGTGAATTACGCTCAGCAGATTTCTGTTAGAAACTCGGGGAGGAACATAAAATTGTCACGAAAAGTTTCTCGAAAATTTGTCATTTGGATTCGACTTTAAACACAAGTGGTGTAAGAAACTAGGTCGTATTTACTGGTGTATTTATTCTCGAGTAGTAAAAGTCCCAATTTAGGATATACATACATACATAAATACATAATTGGTCATTACAAACCTTCAGTCAGGATTACGACCTAGTTTCTCACACCACTTATGTTGTGTGTGTTAATTTTATACATGAGTGACGGGACCTACAGTTTAAAGTCGACTTCGAACGACAGATTTTTGAGAAGCTTTTTCATGCCAATTGTATTTACCTCAGATTTTTTGTCAGAAATCTGCTGAGAGGAAGTCGTCGAAGAAATACTTTTTGTATTTTGTTTTGATGTCTGGCCTGGGGCACGAACCCTGGCTTTACGTCTAATAATAAAAATAACTACCTACTAGACTACGGCGACTTCTGATATTTCATCACAAAATTTTAGAACTTTTTTTTGAAACATTGTCAAACAAAAACTAAAGAATAAAATTTCTATTACTGAGTCATTATTAAAAAAAAACTCTTGTTTTTGGTTATGTTTATGGCTATAGAAAATTTTTTTGAAAACTGTATTGCCAATCAAATTTGTTTGTTTCAAAGAGCCATAATTCCTGATGTAATGAAATTTCTTTCTTTATGATCGTATAATTTGTATAGTTTTCATTACATTTTGTCACTGTCATACGTTTGTGATGGTCTCATCATCTGTTATAAAGTTTAAGTAAACAACATGCTTAGAGTGTATAGAAATACATAACCAATAACAACAAAAGCAACACAAAACTTTATTTCCTTTTACACAAGGATTTTCTCATGCATTTTATATATACGTACGTACGTATTATTTTATTATTAGATTTTTATGCAATTTCAGCAAACAATGTAAATGGTAGACAAATATAAAAGTATTCTTTATAGCCAAAGCCAATATACGTTAGTAGTGCCACTATACATACCACTATACATACGTATGTACGTACGTATATATGTTTTGGTATACATATATTCCTTTTATTACGTTTCCTATTTTGTATTTTGTAGAGTGAAATACATTGTAAAATAAACTTGTAATCGAATACTTGTACACGTACTGTATTTGTTTGATTATAACAATTTTTCCAATTCGACTCCATTTTTTTATTTCTCGTATTTTTTATTGTTTTTGTAAAGTTGTTGCATCACCACTGGCTTAAGCATTTCTTTAAAATCTGTTTAAAAAATATGTAAATTCAGCTTGGAAACTATGTAGCCATGATTCCTCCATTACTTATGGCATTCACTGTACATTTATTTAGTCTGGCAACAGAACATTTATTTCTCTCTCTCTCTCTCTCTCTCCCTTAGCATATACATATGAATGAATGATAGGAGTTTAAATACGAGTATCGAAAACAAAAGGTATACAATATATATACAATATATGTACTCATATATAGGGAGTAGAGGATATGTGTGTATAAATCTATCTGTAGTGGGATTTATCTTGATATTTGTCTGTGCATTTGTTGGCTATAAAAGTATTTTTTTCGTTTTGTTGTAAATGAGGTCACATCGACAACTTTTATGCATTTTGATTTTATTTTACCATCCTCATCCATTTTTTTTTTGTTTTTTTTTTCTTTTTATTTTTCCTATGAACACTTTTTCAAACCCTTGCTATTCTATGTCTATTTCCGCTTGTTTATGTTGCTATTTGTGAAAAAGACAATGTTTAGATAAACATTTTTCATTTGAAGTTGAAAATAAGCAAAAATAAAAACAAATAAGGGAAAGAGAGAAGCAACAAACAAAAAACAAAAAATTACTCAGGATATTTGTTGTTTGTTCGAAATTAAAATAAATTTGCACAAGAAGTTTGTGTTGAAATGGGATGTAATTTAATTCAAAATATTTAAAAAACATTTACATTTAATTCTTTGTAAATCAATCGTAAATATCGGGTCCGCCATCTAACGTTTTTTTTTTTCAACTAGTGCTTATTTCGTGAATGGTAACACTTAGCTCATGTCTGATTTGTCAGATAATTAGTTTTATCCTTCCGCTGAACGAATATGGTTGTGTATACGCTTGAACAACGCTGGGAAATATTACGACATTACTTTGAAAATCATGGTAATGTTGCCGAATAAGTGCGATAATTGCGTACGGATTTTGGAAGAAGAGAAGCACCGTTAGCTCCGTATGTTCGTTTGTTCTTGTGAAAAAAGTGAAAGAAACTGGCATCTTAATCGATAAACCAAAGCCTGAAATGTCGAAAACAGTGCGTACACCCGATAATATTGCTGCTGTGGGAGAAAGTGTGCGTGAAGCGCCATCAACATCAATTCACCGTCGTTCTCAACAATTGAACATGTCGGAGACATCATTGAGACGAATTTTGCATAAAGACCTTGGTATGACGCCATACAAAGTCCAATTGGTTCAGGAGTTGAAGCCAATTGACCATCCAATGCTTTTCACTGCGCTAAGTGCGATCGACTTACAGAAGATGCAGATTTTGGCAAAAAAAATCTTTTCAGATGAAGCTCATTTTGATCTTGGCGGGTATGTAAATAAGCCAAATTGTCGCATTTGGGACACAAAAAACCCGCACGCATACATTGAAAAGCCGACGCACCCAAAACGAGTCACGGTTTGTTGCGGATTTTGGTCCAGAGGCATAATTGGGCCATTTTTTTTCCCAAAATGAAATGAGGAGTGGCCGTTACAGTCAATGGCGATCGTTATCGGGCCATGTTGAACGAATTTTTGTTCACAAAAATTGAATAGGAGGATATTGGCAACATTTGGTTTCAACAGGACGGCGCTACGTGCCACACTACCGAAGCTACACTCGATATTTTGCGCCCTGTTTTTGAAGATCGCATTATCAGCCGCAGAGCTGAAGTCGTTTGGCCACCTCGGAGCTGCGATTTGATACCGTTGGACTATTATTTGTGGGGTGCCGTCCAAGAGTAGTGTTACGCCGACAATCCAGAGACAATTGAGGCTTTAAAGGACAATATTCGTGAAGCCATTGGTGAAATACAGCTGCACACAATCGATAATGTGCTTAAAAATTGGACCGACCGAGGCAGCCATTTGAATGAAATTATTTTCCATTATTAACCGGAAGGAGTGTACTTTCAAATAAAAAAAGAAATTTGAGAAAATATTCAGTAGTTTTTTTAAAGCATTTTCAAAAAAAAAAAGTTATTTGGCGGACCCTTTAATATTAAAATATAAATAAAATATTTTTAAAAAACTTATGAAAACTTTACTTTACATGATACATACTCTATTTTCCACAAATATCGTATCTTACCGACTGTAATTATTTATATCGATAGAACCCCACTCTGCTTTACTGTATGTAAGACAGTATTGCATCGCTGTGTTGCCAGATTTGTTTCTACATTTTCGTAGACTTTTTTTCTTAACCGTAATTGATTTCAGCTTTTATGCATTATGTATCGATTACTGCTTTAAGACACCAGTATATAGTGTCCCAGTTAATCTCGGAAAATGGCATCACCTCCATAATCCTTCAATGATTTAATTTCCATTCGATTTACACCAAACAGAAGGTATTTGAAAACAACATGTTGTGTGTTGTGTAGTTGCATCCTCATCGGTATGTTTTTTTTTTTTGTTCTCTTCCTAATTTCTTTTAATATATTTTTCAATATCATGGATTAACTTATAGGTCCACCGATCATCAAATAATTTTACAGTTATCTATCATACAAAACATTGGGCAACATGAAGCATTTGTAGAGTAAGCGATTTGTATAGTGACAGTTTGGTTCGCTAAGAAAGAGCTTTGCTCCTCAATTGTTTATCCCATCCAAATGGGATTCTTATTGAAATTTCTAAGCTTAGACGATTGCTGTTAATTCTGAGCACAAATAAATAAAGTTAACTGTAGATGGAGCTTTGTATCAAAAATGATACATTTCAATTTTGGAGACCATAAAACTTCAATTCAGTTAGATGACTGATATTTTTATAATTCGTTAGTATTGTATCGCCATTATTTTAAACCAAATAAGAAAAGAAAATTTCAAACAGGGGTTACCAAAATTCGAAAACTTCATAATTCTGGCGTATGTATCATTTTTGATAAATAGTTCAAAGTTCAAACCACAGGTCAGACATTTCCAATTTAGTATAAAGGTTGTAATGACCGATTATATATTAAATATATATGTAATATTCCTGCTGCTAAAGACTTTGAAGAAGAAGAAAATAGAAGCTTGTAAGTATTGACAGCAACAAACATGACAACAGGATGCTTATCGCCAAAGATGGTACTACTTGGAACAGAACAAACTGCTCTTAGTAGTTTGGGATGAAAAAATATTACCAATTTTCACGCAGATTGCCAACAGCTGTTCCCTGAAATGTTGTAGAGTCTTTCTTACTACTCTTCTCATATTTATCTCACCTGACAGACAAACATTATAAAAATGTGTTTCGTCCCATATTTTATTACAGATAATAATATTTCGGTCAACTACGTATGTATGAGATAACAGAATCATTCGCTTTGATAATGATATATTTACAACTACTGTACAATGGGTCAATTCGAACTTCGGGTACTGTACTTGTCTTAATTGACAAGTACACCTATTACGCCTTTTCGAAAAATGAGCTGAAAGCTGAATCTTAAAGCCTTTTCTTGAAATTCAAATGAAAAGGATTTTTTTTCTAAAAAAAAAAATTATATTTATCTTAACTTTTTGTTAGAAAATTTTAACCATTTTCATAAAGGTTTTATTACACAACTTGTAGTTTTATGTAAGAAATAATATTCTATAAATAGTTTGGGCTTAGCTATCATACTTTCAGAGCTGCCCATATATCCTTTTTAAAGATTTTTAAAAATTTAATTTTTTGTTCGCCTAAAAGTTAAGAAAAGTAAAGAAAATATATTTAAATAATGATGCTTATGTTTTTATGTTCCTTTTTGGTACATTTTCAGCTCATATTAAAGTTTTTAGCAACAGAATTCATAAACTTTTTTAGTTTTATTGTGAAAAATGAAAATTACCTCCTGCGATTTTAATTGAAATTTGATACTTAATGATGGAATACTTACAGTGATTGTTAGGGAAAATAATTTAAGGATATTTGTATAAATCAAACTTCATAAAGAGATTTACGGAGTAATGCTTGGTATTGGTTTATGTTTTCTTTCCTTTTGTTTTGTTTTATTACCTTTTCAACTCATATTTAATTTTGTCGCTGGAGATTAGTAACTAATTGAATTTGATGGTCGTTATAAATTTCGTAGCCACCGAAATCGAATTGGCAGTTTTAGATTCAAATACATGCTACGTGCGTATTTGGGGAGACCCGTATCCGGGAAACCAGAGAGGAATCAAGGAGATAGCATTGTTATTGACATAAACGATGTTCTATTGCAACGGGAAACTTTTTTACCTAACATGACGAATCACAAGAATGGTTTGTACCATCAGATTTCAGCCAGCCCTTAACTGAGAGTGCTACTAATGCGAGTGATAATAAGTTGTCCTATCTAAGCAATTGGAAACTTATAAATCGCCACAAAGCAGGGTGCTAGACGTCAAATTATTACCATTTAGAAAGAAATAAAACCAAGCGGACATGAAGCTGCTTGATTTTTATATAAAAAACCATGCCAATGTACATCATGAAGTCGCCGTGGTGTAGTAGGTAGTGTGTTGGCTTACTATTCGTAAAGCCCGGGTTCGTATCCCAGGTCAGACATCAAAAAAATTAAAATATGAAAAAAAAATATTTCTTCGGCGAATTCCTCTCAGCAGATTTCTGGCAAAAACTCTGAGAGTAAAATAAACTGCCATGAAAAAGTTTCTCAAAATTCTGTCGTTCGGAGTCGACGTTAAACTGTAGGTCCCGCCACTCACGTATAAAATTAACGCACACAACATGAGTGGTGTGAGAAGCTAGGCCGTAATCCTGACTGAAGTGTTGTAATGGCCAATTATGTATGTATGTAATGTACATCATGTCAAAAATTTTGGCTCAAATTTCATAAAAGTGATAATAAAATGTAATAATAGTAAACAAATAGTTTTATTAAAATGAATTAAAATATTAAATTTTTTTAACAAAATCTATCAATAATCGTGACAATTCCATGTACTACAAGTATGTATCAAAAAGTGAAACATAAGCTAGAATTATGAAGTTTTTTTAAGGCTCGATATACAGTTAAAGGAGAAATGGAGTAATCCTGTGAAAGTAAGTTGAACAGGAAGGCTGCTAATTGGGATAACTCAAGTTTAACTTCTTAAAATATTATGAATGAAAAGCTAGGTTCGGTTAGGTAAGATGGCGGACTACCTCAAAGGAAGAGGTTCCACTGGGGCCTGCATTTAGGCCCATTATGATACCCCAATCAATTCAACCTGGGAGTCTGGCATTCTATAGAGAAGACCAACCTGGCTCCAAAATATATCGTGCTATTGCAGCAATCTTTATATGAGAGAGCTCGCTCAAAGATGCCAAAAAGGGCAGTGACACATGAGGAGTGAAAGAAAGTTAGGTAGGTAGGTAGGTAGGTGTAAGTGGCCCTCCCCCCCCAAATGAATTGGATGGCTCCATTAGGCCCCATGGAACCCATTGTGATACCACAATTCGCGTTAACTATCCCCTAGTCCTGGAATCACCTAGAGCTTACAATGAAGCGACTCAAACTGCCGACGTCAATGTTCGACAAATCGCTCAGATCATCGATGTAGTAGGCACCAAGATATCTATTTCTCCTTTGACATAGTGCCGGGCATGTTCCCAGTAGATGAAGAACCGTCTCTTCTTCATCGTCGTCGCTGCAGCTTCTACAGAAATCATTCGCTAGTTGTCCCAGACCAATGCGCCTCGCGTGGACACCCATAATGCAATGACCCGTTACGACTCCAATAACATCACTGTGCACGCCTATTTGAAGTTTTAGCAGCCTTGCAGTGCGCCTTCTATCCAGCCTCGGCCAGATTATGCGCGCCGCTCTGCCCTTATCCGAAGCTGCCCACGTGCGGTTGACATGGTCGATGGTCGTGCCACGTCTGGCTAGTCCATCCGCTCTGGAGTTGCCCGGAATATCATTGTGTCCCGGATCCCAAATGATATGTACATTATACCTCTTTGCTACCCTGTTCAGGTGTTTCCGACAGCCGCAGACCGTCCTGGAGTTCATCACATTGGAGCACAGAGCCCTGATAGCCGCCTGGCTATCGGAGGGTATGGTGATGTTTCCATTGGGGATATTCGAATACCAAATAATCTTAACCGCAGCCTATATTGCCAACACCTCCGCCTGGAAAACGCTGCAGTAATCCGGTAGTCTTATAGATTCGGCTATATGTATTGACTCTGAGAAAATTCCACCACCAATGGTGCCCAGCACCATTCCTCCATACCTCTTTATCGGGGATGGTCGTCATGAATTTCATAGAGAAGTCATATCGCGGTATCATGTGATCAGTGTCAGAACCACGCCATTGCCCAGTCGCCCAAAGACGACTGCCAATCCCTACCGCCACGCTCCTACAATATAGATCAAGCAGTGGGAGGCCCAAAAATAACTCCAGTGCCACCGTGGGAGTAGTGCGCAAGGCACCACTAATTATCACGCAGGCAGATCGTTGCAGCCGCCCTATTAGAGTGAAAAATAGTCGATTCCTTCTCCTCACATCCACAACTCGAGCAAAAGTTATTTGCCGGAATGCAGAGTCTTTCGACTAGTAAGATGGTTTGAGCACAGAAGTGTGTCAGACCTCTTCTTTTTCATACCAACAAGATTGAGTTTCCCTATAATATAATACCCGCCGTAGTCTCGCAAGGTAGTGTGCTGGCTTTTTAGACGTGAGGCATATTTCTCCAGCAATAGCCTTTCAGCAGATTTCGTCGTTCAGAGTCGATTTTGAACTGGAGGTTCCGCCGCTTATGGATGCAATTAACGCACACAACATAAATGGTGTGAAAAGCTAAGTCGTAATCTCTACTGAAGTCGCCGTAGTCTAGTAGGTAGTGTGTTGGCTTATTAGACGTAAAGCCAGGGTTCGAGTCCCAGGTCAGACATCAAAACAAAATGCAAAAAGTATTACTTCGGCGACTTTTTCTCAGCAGATTTCTGGCAAAAACTCTGAGAGCAAATAAAATTGTCATGAAAAATTTCTCAAAAATCTGTCGTTCGGAGTCGACTTTAAACTGTAGGTCCCATCACTCACGTATAAAATTAACTCACACAACATGAGTGATGTGAGAAACTATGTCGTAATCCTGACTGAAGGGTTGTAATGACCAATTATGTGTATGTATGTGTAATCTCGACTGATGGGCTGTAATAGCTTATTAAGTCTGTATCTATTGTTACCAATTTGGCTTAAAGCGTTCATAAGTTATGTTACAAAGTTCCTCGTTAATGCATGCCATTTAAATGTCAAAATATTGCCACGGGTTATAATATTTAAGGCAACGAGTTTTCGCATAAAACTTAAACTTTTTTCATTAACAAAACCTTACAACCAAAAGTAATTTCTTAACTAGAAAGAATAGTTCCACAGTATTGCTCTGAATATGGCCAAAAATCAGCTTTTTTTTTGTATGCGCCTTCAATATTTGCCAGTGTCATTACTTTAAACGTCCCATAACTTTTTAGCTGTTTAGCTTGTACTTAAGCAATTTAGAAAATCTATTTAGAAACTTTAAAATTACTTTGGATAACTTCGAAACGAAAAAAAAAAAAACATGATTTTCTGTTGAAACAACCAAAGTTTACCACAATTAAGATGATTTTTAATTTTTTCCTCTATTTTTCTCTACTTTGTTTTTTTGTACTCTTTTTTTTTTAAGCTAAAAACAATTTTTCTTGTTAATAAAACAAGAAAGGAGGAAACGGAAATTAATTGTCTTGACCACAATTTAAAATCGCATTAACTAAGAGCAAAGGAGAAGAGATGCATACAAAAAAAGTTACATTTTATATTTTTCCAGGCATTTTTTCTTGTCCTTTTTTATCCACAAACTTCAAAAGGAAGAGAAAAAAGTTTTGTTCCCAAAAAAAACAAAAACAAAAAGAAACATGGGAAAAAATATAAAATTATTTAAACAAAATAAATGTAAAGAGAGCACAGAAGAGAATGCCAAATAAAACCACAAAAAATGTAGAAAAATATTTGAGAACAAAAACGAAAAGGAAAACATGAAAAAAAACTGGCACAAGCAGAATATTAAAAGAAAATAAGTCTCAGAGTGGATGGTAATGGAATGGCGGTTGCAATGGAACGTAGTGGCTAGAAAAAGCTTTTAAATAGTTTTCAAAAAAAAAACCGGCAAATAAGCTATGCGTACAACTTTTGTAAACATTTTCAACAAAAAAAAATTAAAATTCCCATAACTTGCGTAATTTACTTTAAATTGTTATCCGATTAGAGTTTTATTAGAATGGCGTTTATGAAATATTAATGCAGGATTTGTTTTAATAAATAATATCAAAGCAAGTAGTTACTTAAAAAATATAGCAATTTAAACTGTTTCCAACTACACTATGCGAAAAAATACAAAAAATTGAATACACCCGAGTGACTATCTAGTCTAACTTGTTCAGTTAGTTGAGTAGAACTCAAAAAAAACATTTTTTTATTTTTCTCGAACCCTCCAATCTTGTTGTATTTGACAAAAATTGTTTTTTTTTTTTTGACTTTACGCACAAATTAATTGATTACACAAACATTTCTGAACCGATGTCTAAAATTTAAACCTTTGTAGACAAGAGAGAGATGGGCCTTTAAAACGGTATACCTATGTATATATATTATTTGACTTATTATGCTATGGGATTTTATGAGGTAAACTTGCAAGTTTTTTTTTTTTTTGTTTTTCGAAAAATGCGAATTTTTGTTCATATTTTATCAAGTTTGTCCGTTCATAGTAGCAATCTTTAATTAAAAACTTTAAAATTAATGATAACATTCTGAAAGTGTATTATCTTGTGAAGAGATTGACACTTCTTTTGACCAAATCGGACAAAAATTACCGTAGTTATTATTTAAAGAGGCTAACAGTCAAGTTATTTATTTATTTATTTATTAATTACAATACAATTACAAATTATATCCTAATTATATACGAGCGAAGTAACTTGACTATGTGCTCGGTGTAGTGTCACAGACCAGAGTCTCTGGGGGGATTTGAAACCACGACCCTCACGCTAATAGTCTAGCACACTACCCACTAGACTACCAGGGCACCCTAACAGTCAAGTTATATTTTTCATATACAGTGGTGGCCACGAATTTAAGACACGACATTTTACTTCTACATTTGTTATAATTTTTACATCTTATCAAAAATATTTTAGGTCCATGATATTTTTCTTAAGATTTTAGTAATATTAGGAAGAAAAATTAATAATATTTTGCTACCTATATTTGGTTAAGATTTTTATTTACATATTATATAGATCAAGACAAAATGCTAGTCGGGATTTGATATTTTTTGACACAAGTGGTTTACGTTGTGCAATATACCCACGCAAATTTTTTTCATTTAGACATCTTCTTATTGCCCTAGACGAAATATCGATACCAAAATCCAATATAATATTATTTTTTATTTGACTTGAGCTCGTGAAAGAATTATTAGCAGCTACTTTAGGGTGTAGTTTTTCGGGCTCTAGGTTGCTGTTTGACATTTTTGGTTTGACCATGTTGCTTGATGTGTTCCAGCGCGTTGTAAATCTTGCATCTAGAACATTTAAGCAGCTTGGATATCTCCATTATTATTTTTCCCTCAAATTTTAGTTGGTGGATCAGTTTTCGCTCGGCATCGGTATTTCAGGTACCTCTGACCATTTATAATTAAATATTTCTATGTATTCCAACATAAAATAAAATAAAACATTTGTTGCTCAACGTTTAGCTTCAAAAAACACCAAAAAATCACTTAAAAACCAGATATTTCGGAAATGTCTTAAATTCGTGGCCAATTTCAAATTAACGTTTTTAAAATAATATGATCAAAAAGCAACAAAATGTAAAAAGAAACAAAATAAAATAATGGTACTTTTTCTTAATATTACAGAGTACATAGAAGAATAAAGAATATCAATTTTGATATTACAGTATTGTAAATATTATCACAACTAAGTTAGTCATATGTCGTCTCTTAAATTCGTGACCACCACTGTATACATTTTTTCAAATGAACTTTTAGTTCAAAAATTTTCAGAATTTTTGACGGATCTTGATTGTTTATCGCAAAATGTGTCAATTTCACGTTTGAGCGACCACCGATAAGTTTGAACAAAACGGTATATATAAACGTTTTAAATGTTAATCTCTCCCCTTTCAAAAAAAAACTTTGGATTTTTAAAATAGGTTCAAACATATTTGGGTAATCAAAAAGTTTGTGTGAAAAGATCAAAAAAAAGATTTTTGAGTTCTACTCAACCTAGTGAATAACTTAAACTATGTAGTTACCGTGTTATTAATTAAATTTTTATAATAATAAATCAATTGAGCTACTAAAAGCGTATTCCCTGTAAAGCGTATACTAGTGAGAACGTCCTGCACTTATCGAAATAAATGGTAAACGGACCGCAACATATCCGAACTAAAAGACGAGGCTAAACTTCATACTACGATTTTCTAAATCGATTTTAACCGGCCTTGTAGCCAGTAGCCGTACGTCGTCAGAACAGAATATTATGACATCATGCCTTGTTGCATATTCTAGCCATTGTTCAATAATTGCAGGTCTTCTGTAATCACCAACTAAACTGGTTTTAGAAACTCTTCATGAATGAGTAAATTCAAGATAATTGGTGCAGAGCACAATAAATTGTCATCTTAGTTATTCAGCCATTTTAATGGTTTGCTGCTCTTTATGTACGTTTTGTAGAGCATCAGATTATCCTCATGTCTCTATTTTTCTTAATTAAAATTTATCCGAAGCTAATTTCATTTTAGCAAGTTTTAAGGAGTTGCACAAGATACAGGGACTAAAGTGTATTAGGATACCCGGAGCAGTGAAAACCTATTCACCAGCGGCTCAGGCGGCTCTGGTGATTTAACTCCTTTGTTGTGGTAGTGATGACCAGAGTTGTGAAAATTATCATCAGGATAATGGGACACAAGTATAATACGTTATCCATAAGGAAATTTTATGAACGACAGCCACCTACTCAACTGTCCATTCGACAATTAAACAAAAGTGCTTGGAGGGACAATTAGGTCATACATCCATCACTTATGGGTGGGTCGAGAACAAGTATTGTTACAGAAGCAGGAGTTTTAGATCTTAAACTGAAATATTTCAAGATGAAGAAACTCATGTGTAACTCCAAAGCAGAAGTGTATGTTATCTAAAGATGAGCTCAATTATATTTGCACAGAAAGTACAAAAAAGGAACATAGCAATGCTATTTGACCATTAGGTCAAATCATACATTATTCTACCACTCTGCTCTTATTCAGTTAACCTTAGGTAAACAGAATCTGCTAAGTAGGAGGTGTAAGGTTTCCCAACAATCTTTGTTACTGATTGAGACGATATTATCCAAGTAATAGTCCAGTAGGTAGTATGTTGGTTTATTAGACGTGAGGCCGTGTTTTAAACCTCAGCCCAGGCATCTCGAACAAAACGAATTATGAAAAAATATTTCTTAAATGATTGCCTTTCAGGAGATTTCTCTGAGGACAAGAATTGCCATGAAAACTTTCTCAAAAATCTGTCTTTCGAAGTCGATTTTAAACTGTAAGCCCCGCCACGCATACCTAATTGGTCATTACAGCCCTTTAGTCAGGATTGCGACCTAATTTTTCACACCACTTATGTTGTGTGTGTTAATTTTGATGCATGAGTGGTGGAACCTACAGTTTTAAAGTCGACTGCGAACTACAGATTTTTGAAAAAGTTTTCATGGAAATTTTATTTGCTCTCAGAGTTTTTGCCAGAAATCTGCTGAGAGGAAGTCGCCGAAGAAATATTTTTTCATATTTTGTTTTGATGTCTGGGGCTCGAACCCTGGCTTTATGACTACATGTCCCGCCATTCATGTATACAAATTAACGCACACAACATAAGTGGAGTGAGAAACAAGGTCGTAATCCTGACTAAAGGGTTGTAATTACCTATTATGTATGTATGTATGTATGTATTTCTTCAGCGATTGCCTTTCAGAAGTCTACTGAAAAAAACTATGAGAGTAAATAAAATGTTTATGAAAAGTTTCCAAAATTTCGTTCGTAATCGTTTTGAAACTGTAAGTTCAGCCACTCATGCATAAAATTAACGCACACAACATGGGTGGTATGAGAAGGTAAGTTGCAACGCTTACTAAGAGGTTGTAATGACCAAAGAAATAATGAAGTAAGTAGTCTAGTAGGATGCGTATTGTCTTACGGGGTTCAGAGCTCTGGGTTTCAAACCACAGCTCTGATACATCGAAAAAAATTTTAAAAAATATCTCTTCAGCTGTTTTCTGTCAAAAGCTCTGAGAGTAAATAAAATGTTGAGCTTGAGTTGAATCCCCCGCCACTCTTGCATACAATTAACACACACAACATGTATGATTTAAGAAGCTAGACCGTAATCCTGACTAAAGAATTGTAATGGCCAATTAACTACGTAAGTAAGTACGACTTTAAAACTATTTTTCTTTCTTAATACCAAGACCAATAAAAAGAAAAAATAAAACTCATCTTATATTTAAATTTATTGCTCTCTCTGTTATTTAAGAAAAATAATTTTACGCTACAATAAAATGTAATCAATAAATTTTAAAAGCTATTATCATTATTATTAACATGTTTTATTGAGCGTTAAAATTCTATTAAATTGCCATTTAATTTTGAAAATAAAATTTTTGATTTTATATTCTACTGCCTTCATCAGTTCATCACATAAGTATACACAAAAATAAACAATTCCAACGTTTACTTAAGTTCCAAATTTATATTTCACTTGAAGCCAATCTTAGAAATTGCTGGGGTATACCAAACAGCAGCAAACTTTATGATATTACTGCAGCAAAAATATACCATATTGCCTGACTTTTTTTATTTTATTTATGAGAATAAATTTTTGTTAATTTCATAGAAATGGCAACAAAAAGGCTACAAAGGCAGAAAAAAAAGATGGAGGAACATGGTGTATGGCAAAAATCATAAACATTTACCAACAAACATGATTCTGTGTTTGTTTGTACTTTTTATTTTGCTGCTAGTTAAATGAGATTTAAAGCCTACAATAAACTGTAAATATGAATGGTTACAAAAAAATGGGGTTTAAGTTATGTTACAATAACAAGAACACAAAATAAAAAACACAAAAAAGGGCGCAAAAATAATGTCGACATCAAATAACAGGCAGTACCAACACCACTACCAGCGAACAACAGCCTTAACCAGCGACAACGTCAGGCAATAGCAAGAAATTCCCAAATGTATCCTTTGCTTATCCATATATTAGGTGTATGAATAAAAAGTGTGCTGAATGCCTTGATATAATCTCTCAAGAGTTATTTTTCAATCTTTTGAGAATTCGTCGTTCCAGCTAGATAACATTTAACTTGCTGGAGAAGGTACAATCTTAAAGGATGGCCCTCCATTTATGAAGCTTTCTTTAAACTTAACATTAGTCAAAGCTATCTAGCGGATGCTAACAACTCCTAGGTTAAGAAGCTTTACTGTACTTAGTTGGATAGAATGTGGACATATTTTTATCTACTCTCGTAGGTATAATAGACAAGGTTGCGGACCCCCTCCAGTAATGACTTTTTAATGGATTGTAAAACGATCGAGGAGGAGAAGAGTCTGATGCCACTTCATATGCCAATGTTTGGCAGTAGGTATGTGGGTTTCAGAACGTGTACAGTGGTAGTGGTAAATACAAAAACATCCGGTGGTCATGAGACCTATTATGTTCGACTTAGAAAGCAGAAAGATGTAAAGTAAATGAAATGAGATGCAAGGATTGGAAACAAAAGGCAGAAAACAAAGCAAAATTACCTTTCTGCCAGTTCAGTTCCATTACATTTTACTTACCTACATACTTAATTGGTCATTACAACCTTTTAGTCAAGATTACAACCTAGCTTCTAACAGCAACATACATGTTGTGAGTGTAAATTTTATACATGACTTGTTGGACCTACAGTTTATTAAAATGGACTACAAGCGATAGATTTTTAAGCAAATTTTCATGGCAATTGTATTTACTCCCAGAGTTTTTGCCAGTATATTGCTGAAGTGGTAGCTCTGATATCAAAGAGCTCACTTGAGCAGGCATAGCTGCCCGTTATGATGCCACGAGTGAACGTAGTCTCCGTACTGACCAAGTTCCATCAAAATCAGGCAAGAGAAGTAAGTTGGTCAGCGCAGGGGCTGCACACTGCTGAGAGGAAGTCGCCGAAGAATTTTTTTTTAGTTTTTTTAACGTTTTGTTCGAAATGTCAGAGCTCTGATTCAAACCATGACCTCACGTCTATATAAGCCAACACACAAACCTACTACTAGACCACAGCGACCTCAACTTAGGCGAGCCTAAATGCCAGCTCTCAACCGCAAGTTTAAACCCTCAAAGAAAATCTCTCTTCCATTCACTACAAAAAGCCGGACATTGACCGGAGAGATGAGATGAATCGACTATAACTTCTTCTTATCCTTACATTTCAATCCTATCACTAAATTATTACCGACTTAAGTTCACACAATATACCTCCAAAGCTTGTAAAAAAAGCCGCATTTTTTTAGGCCATACAGCCAATAGTTTATCAGCGTTTATATTTTGTACACACAGCTGTACAAACAAACGCATTAAAATGAGGCAAAATAAGAGAGAAAAGGAGAGAGATAAAGAGAGTTGTTTATATATTTTACAACTTTATGTTACATTTTTTGCGGTTTAATTTAAATATGAAAACACAGCCTCATTTCAGCAGCTCAGCAACCAAACCACGAATTGCTAGTAAAAGTAGCGAACAGCAACAGCAACATTAGACTGGATGCCAGGCAGGGCAAAAGCCTGTCTGTCTGTTCCAAATAGGTTTGCTGCATAGAGAAGAGTTTCTCTTTTGTAAACAGACATATATACATACATCCTTATATACATATTAATGTATGTATGTATGTCATATAATAGAAGCGTGAGTTTATAAAGTCATAATTTAAATTGTCAAAAAATATAAACAAATTTGTTGATACAGAGGATTTGATGATATAATATGCTTAAAAAGACTTTTTTATGCCAGTGTAAACGAGAGTGTCGTAATAAATTTGATGGTAGTCGGCCTCAATAGATTTATTTTAATAACACGAACACCACTACTAGTCCGATGGTGATGATTTAAATAGCGCAGTACATTAAATAGATGAAAAATATTCGCTTTTAATATTTTTCTTTTTATTGTTAAACTTTCATAATATGTATGACGTATGTATTTCAAAAGAGATTTAATTTAGTTTATGACGTATTTTTTTTAATACCGAAAATAATGGGTAGGTAGTGAGTATTTTTTAGAGTGGTTTAGCGGTCTAGGAGTAAAAGGTATGCCGCAGTGTACGTACGAAAAAGTTGATCAAAGATTGTGTCTTATTGATGGTCAAAGGATTTAATTTTTAGTATGAGGTGGAGCCGTAGAGTAAAACAAGTATTCTAACTAGTATAGTCGCTATATAGGCAACTGAGTTTAGAGTGTTGTCTTTTCGGGAATGTTGTTATATGTAGAAACCAATACGATTCGAGGGATCAAACCTCAAAAATACATATGTACGGTTTAATATAGGGTTATCCATTTCGTGTTTTCAAAAGTAAACGTAAATAAAACCCATATAAAATATTTTTTTCATCATATTTTTTTTTTTTTTTGTAAAGTTTGAACGTTGACATTAGGTGTTAAACACTACATCATTTAAATGACCTCCACGCGAAGTGTTGCAAGCATTGATTCTTTTGAGGTAATTTTCGAACATTTTTTGACACATATTGGGCGGTATCTCAGCCTTAACTTGGCGAATGTTGGTTTTAAGAGCTCAAGAGTTGAAGGTTTATCACGGTCTTTCGCGTAGCCCCACAAAAAAGTCTAATGGTGTCAAATCGCACGATCTTGGTGGCCAGTTGATATCGCCACGACGAGAAATTACGCGGCCAGGAAATGTCTCTTGCAATAAAGCCATATTCGCTCGAGTTGTGTGGCATGTGGCACCGTCTTGTTGAAACCACATATTCTCCAAGTCGTATTCTTCAATAGCAGGCGAAAAAAGTCGGTTATCATATGACCATAACGCTCCGAATTGACAATGACAGTCGTTCCATCGTCGTTTTCGAAGAAGTAAGGTCCAATCACACCTTCGGACCAAAGAGCGCACCAAAGAGTGACTTTTTCTGGATGTAATAGCCTCTCTTCAATTACTTGAGGATTCTCAGAACCCCAAATACGACAATTTTATTTATTAACATACCCATCGAGTGTGAAATGTGCTTCATCGCTGAGGAAAATTTTGTTCGATACGTGACTGTGGCAGAATGACCATTTTTATAGTAGGTTTTGATAAGCGATCCATTTTCGTCAATGTCAGACTTTCAACTGAAAAGAAAAAAATTGGTTTCATAACTTAGTTTGACAGATTTCGAATTCCAGTCCCATACTTTTGAAACCACGAAATGGATAGCCCTTTACTACACCAAACAATGCCTGAAACCTAAAATAAAAGTCTTGTTTAGCTAGTGTCTACTGCTACCAACAGAATTTCTAATTAAGGCATAACTCCCCTACAATCAAGCTAAAAACAAGAATAAAAGTTTAATAAATCTAATGATACGATCAAGATATTTAACAATAGCTTCGCTGGACTATCCAGAATAGATAAAACAAACTTGCAAAAGTTATTAGCAGACAAACGAAATCTCTATACAAGCCTACGCATTATGAGATGACCCTTAGGAATAGGTATAGTGAAGGAAATGACCCCACAATTCAATTTAAGTTGATAAGTACGCTTCGACTCCAAATTAAATCCAGTGAGTCCAATACGGTGTTCAGATATGCACCTTTATTGCTTAAATCGCAATAAACGCCATTATTGAGCTCAATAAATACGCAAACTGTTATAATATTGAGTAAAACTTAAAATGCACTATCATAATAAGTATGTTCAGTGATCATATTACAATTAACCGAACACTTTCTGTTGATATTTGACAAGTCAACAACAAAACAAAATAAAAATAATGTTCTCGAAACAACCAGCTGCCAAATGAATATGGAATAAGCAGCTGAACTGCGTATATAATTAAGCTTGAACACTTAAAATATTTTACTCAATAAACCCAATATTGACTCAATAAAAGTGCATATCTGAACATAGTATAACAATAAAGCAAAGTTCAGCCACACAATTATAAGCGATGTGACCGAGAGCAGTAAACGAGCTCCGATTGGCACTCTATTGTTATGAAAGTCAATCAATGGTGCCGCCATAATTTAGACTTTCAATTTGTGCTACAAAGGGATACAATTATCAATTGACAATTAGTGGGTATAAAAATTAAAATATCCTTTAATCGAGATCAATACCTTAGCACTCCTAAAGGTCATTACTTCGTCTGAAAAACTGTAAATTCCACAGGCTACTTTTCTAAAAATTTTGAACCATACGAGATCACTATGCCACATGACCACCCGTTTGGAATCCTAGTGCGAACTGTCCTATCAAGACAATATTTCGACGAAGTATAACCATCAAGGACACATACATACATAATTGCCCATTACAACCCTTCAGTCAGGATTACGATCTAGTTTCTCACACAACTTATGTTGTGTGCGTCAATTTTATACATGGGTGCCGGAACCTACAAATTAAATTCGACTCCGAACGACAGATTTTTGAGAAACTTTACATGGCAATTTTATTTGTTGAGTTTTTGCCAGAAATCTGCTGGGAGGAAGTCGCCGAAGGAATATCTTTTTGTATTTTGTTTTGATGTCTGGCCTGGGGTTTAAGCCTTTACGTCTAATAAGCCAACACACTACCTACTAGACTACGGCGACTTCACCAACCAACAAGAAGTACCTAAGGAAAGTAATGCTCCAGGGTAACTATGATATTTAAACACATTCCGATAACCGCGTCATGTTGTCTTCCAAGTAATTTAAGTAAAAGCCTATTAGGCCTTTGTATTGAGTCTGCTTCCCAATGCTTCTGTATCTTCTAGTTTTCTCAAGGGGTTTCAAATGCAATTTTTATTGAAACTCTTTGAAAATTTCCAAATCATCTTGCTGCTTAGGGAATTCACTGTACTTCCACAGCCCGTTGTCTTCGTTCATCAGTTGCAAAATTAAATTGTCTAAGCGACTAAAGCTAGGGGAACTTTGATTCTGAAATAAAATTTAAAATATTATCTAGATTCCGAACTTCACACAAAGCATTTTCATCATATGTTTTACAAATTTATTGGAATATTTTTTAAAGTACTTTCGTCTTCTTTATGGAAAAATAAAAAATTTCTTAGGAAAATCAAACGAGTTTAAAATTTTTATTGAAACCACAAGCACGAAACTATTTCAAATGCGCAACCACTCTGTGGTATAGAATTAATTCGTGATCTTAATTCAGTTTAAATTTGCGGAAAATGACATCTTAAAAGAAAGTCTTTGATGTGGTTGGCAAGATGTCTTTAATAAATTGTTTGAAAAAATCTTTAATGCAAACTTTTATTTGGAATAAAAATTGAAACAATTTCTAAGTATACATAGATAAGAAAAAAAAACGAAAATAAATGTGACGACAAACCTGGACAAAATTGATTTCGACCATAAATTACAGCCTTACACTCCAGAACCCCAGTAGTCTAGTGGGTAGTGTGCTAATCTGCGAGTGTTGCTAGTTCTACTGACTGGTGGTATCAACGTCTGCATTTACCCTGCTACTCAGTTTCCGGCATTCAAACATAATGCTCTGCATGAGCAAGAATAACTTTCTGAGAGTTGCTCAAAAAAAAAAAAAGAATCGTGGCATGATTTGAGCATTTTACTACCAATGATCGTATCAGACAGACATTATTGCTCCATTTAGGATGTTAGAACATTCAAAATCTTCTCTTCATGACTCTCGGCTTCAGCTCGTAAAGTAGTCAATTTTTTTCACTTTTCGATATATTCTGCTGCTTGCAAATTGCGTCTTAAGTTTACAAAAAATTTTTATTCGAATTATTTGATCCCTTCTGGCTGCTCTGTGTGAAACAATCACATTCGTATAGTTTAAACTCTCCCTCCCGCATAGAATTAATCGACACAAAAGGACTGACTTTCAAAATTTATCAATACGGTATATAAATTTTGTAGATATGCAAAGCAAGCAAACAATGCATCAACTATAAATCCGATGCCTGATTGCGTTTTGGCTGCGTTAAAAATACACATTGACGACGTTTTGAAATAGTATACATTGTAAACATTTTGTACAGCGGCTTTATGAAACACTATACTTTGTTCAAACACAAAGCAACTAACATTTTGGAAGTCAGCCAAGGTGTTGTGTTCCTTCTCCATCATTCCAATGCCAGACCACACAGTTTTTTTATGACTTTACAAAAAGAGAAAGAGCTAGAATGGAAAGCTATGAAACATTCACCCTATATCCCGAATTTTGCACCTTGAGGTCTGTGAAGAGGTCTCTTAAGCATATAAATTTTAATAACGTATCGGATATAAATTTAAGTACCGCAAGCCACAGTTCGTCAATTTTTTTCTGAGAAAGCCTAGAAGTTCTATACTGACATACATACATAACAACCCTTCAGTCAGGATTACGACCTAGTTTCTCACACCACTTATGTTGTATGTATTAATTTTATACATGAGTGCTGGGACCTACAGTTTAAAGTCGTCTCCGAACGACAGATATTTGAGTAACTTTTCATGGCAATTTTTATTTACTCTCACAGTTTTTGCCAGAAATCTGCTCAGAGGAAGTCGCCGAAGAAATACTTTTTCTATTTTGTTTTGATGTCTGGCCAACACACTACCTACTAGACTACGGCGACTGCCAGAAGTTCTATACTTACTCTACCCAAAAATGAAAAAAAATTTAAGAATTTCTACATTCCCATTAAAATTTTGATTTCTAATCACAAACAGTAGAATTTAATTGTTTCTTTATTTTTCTTAATCAGGGGAATGTCAGCTTAAAGATCATTAATCTGTCATATCCATAACAGTCTGTATTAGTGGTGTCGACTTGGTGTGTCCAGATATTCATCTTATAAGAATATTTGCATAGCCAGACGTTTACTCAAATACAGATGTCCCTTACAGTCCACTCATACCTTAACCTGGTATGCAGATGCTGTGACTTGTTGCTCATTTAGACTTACAGTCAGGGAATTTCCCATGTACTTTAGGTCCGACCTACAGGTCATACAAATAAGGAGCCAGTGGGAAGATATATAAAAAAGGAACGATATAATTAAGATTAGTAGACCCAACTATTATATAATCTATCGACTCAATTCATGAAACTAACCTGTAATGGAATCTTTAAGGCAACGTAGGGTGCGGAGAAAATATGGTCTTCATTGCAACTGCTAGAAAATCCAAAGGTATTTTTTATAACCTCAATTACCCCAATGAACAAATGAAAAAAACAAGAATTTTTAAAAAATTAAATCCCTACTCAGTTGAATTCAAAGTGTATCTTTAAATGTCATCCAGATTACATGCCATTCAACATGTTTAAATATTGAAACCATATCAGGACACGAGCGTAATATACATACATATGTACACACATAGAGATTTAAATATCTTTATATGTTGATGACGGTAGTATTTTAATAGGAAAATTAACGTTTTGCATGTGATTTTCATGAATTTCAATTGTGGCAAATTAGCTCAAGTATTGTGACAAACACTAAAGAAAACCAAACACATACATATGCAGCATACACTGTATAATGAATGAGACACTGATAAGAAGCCTCATATACGCACATCCTGTAATGCTACATAGCATGATTAGAAAAAAGGATATTCATACATACTAACTTACATACATATAAAGGATAAGTGATTGGATATTTTGTGTTTGTGTTTGTGTGTGTAGAGAGTGCATTTTATTTCATTTGATAATATTGTCAAATTCTTTTGCCGTTTTTCTCTTTTTCTCTTAACTCTGTGTAAGATTTTTCATTCACTTTTTTCCCCGCCCCCACATAGTTTATAAGCAAGAACATGCACACACACACAAAGAGTAGTATCATCATAAATAACAATGTCAAGTTACCCCAAATAATTTCTTACAATTCCTGCTTACTTCTGGTGCTGCATGAAGGCTTTCTTGCTATTGCCACTGCCACTAACTGAAATGGTTATGCAAACTTTCTAAAAGAAAATAACGGTAGCGAGGCATTAAAATACCAAACGAAAGAGGAAAACAGGCAGACAAGCTGCCTTGATGACTAGCTGACTACTGGTTGGTAGCTGGCTGCTTTCTGTTAGACAAGTACTCAGCCAGGCTGGCAGGCTGGCAGGCAGGAAGGAAGAGAAAAAGAAGAATTGAACGCTTTAGACATGAGCTTGTCAAATTGTGTACTTTGGTTTTATGCTTTGATTTTGTATGCAAAATTGCCTTTAAGGCAAATGTGTTTTAAGACCAATCTCAAGGAATACTTTTATGTACATAATAAGCAAATGGGAATGGGTGGTGTATGTATTATCACACGCACAAAAATTCGTTGATGCTTTTGACGATAATGAGCCTAACAATGTCTACAATTTTATGGTGTAGCAATTATTGTTGACATGATTTTTTGAAAACTTCAAGGATTTTTTAAAAAATATAAAAAATATTGATTTTTTCCTGCATATTATTAAACAGTTTTAATACGAATTTTAATACGATTCAAATCAGGATAAAGTTTTTAAAATTCGTTATTAATAGTTTTAAAATGTAAGGGTAAGATAATTCTCATGTATCTTTAAAATTGTATAATATCATCCTTTCCTATGAATGCGAGATACGGTGTACTACCACATAGATACAACATAGGACATAGAGACAAATATCTGTCCAGGGAATCGAGGTTTAAATTTCAGGCTAACAAATCATATCAGAAATGCTTCCAATAGATCTTCCGATGAAAGAACGGAAGAGTATATATGTATGTGGGTAGGCAGACCGAACCTCTATAATGGTAAAGGTGTTAAAGGCCTTTGCCCTACGAAAGTGACAATCTAGTTGGAATGGTGAAAGAAAAATAAATAAAATGAGTTCTGCATGAGAGATGTCAGTGTGGACAAATTTTATGTCTCTCATTGGATTTGCCTAACACCGAGCTTCTTTTAGCCACCATAAAAATCCATTTAAAACTGAAAAGTACACTCCAAATAGCCGTTTAATTAGACATATCTTGAGTAAAAAATAAAGAAATATTACAAGAACTACCCTAGATTTAAACACCCAAGTTCAAAGGCCTGTTGAAAGTTTCACCTTCTTATCTGGAAGGCAGCTAGAAAAACAGATCAGAATTACTGAAAGTAGCAGAACAAAGAAAAATCATCAGCAATGAAATTGATGCTCAATACCGGTCCGACATAGTACATAGTATTGGTGCTTCGGTTGTCTTAGTTGAAGAATGAATTCTCTGCTCGTTTTATTTGTGAGAGCTGACCGGGCTGGTTATACGCTATCGAAAATTGTGCTAAAGCGGCAAAAAAAAATTAAACAGCTGAAATCGAAGTGGCCAGATAATCTGCGTCGCTGGTATGCTCGCGTTTTGCCGGGTTGTGGCTCGCCGAATGGGGGTGCTTCTTGTCGATTATCTGTACCATAAGCGCACTCAGATATATAAAAAAGTCCATACCAGCTTTAGATCAGAAACAATCTACAAAAAAAAACACTAGCTAAGGGACCCGAAAGTGAAACGACTAATAACGAACACTACAACTAACAGATACCGACTGGGGTCACACAAGACTGCAGATGTTATCGCAGCTCTACTGCCCACCCACTGGAATCCAAAGGTTATCACCTTGATAGCTCTAGATTCACGTAGCTATCCCTAACATCTACTTACTCTCGATTACCCTACCGCCATCCGTGCAATATTTATTTGGCTAGGAAAAATACAAAAAGTATTTCTTCGGCGACTTCCTCTCAGCAGATTTCTAGCAAAAACTCTGAGAGTAAATAAAACCTGCCATGAAAAAGTTTCTCAAAAAAAATCTGTCGTTCGGAGTCGACTTTAAACTGTAGGTCCCGCCACTCATGTATCAAATTAACACACACAACATAAGTGGTGTGAGAAACTAGGTCGTAATCCTGACCAATTATGTATGTATGTATGTACTATCTACTAGACTACAGCGACTTCAAAAAAGTATCCTTTATTAGACGAACATAAAGGAAATATGAAAAATAGCAAAAACTCTCTGAGAGTAAATAAAATTGCCATGAAAAAGTTTCTCAAGAATCTATCGTTCGGAGTCGTCTTTAAATTGTGGGTCGCGACACTCATGGTTAAAATTACAACACAATATAGATGGTGGAGAAGTTTGATTGTTATCATAATTAAAGAGTTGTAGTAAGCAATTAAGGAAATAAGAATTCTAAATAAATTTTCTATCTAATCAAGTACTTCTTAATTTAATTAATTTAATTACACTGTAATTAGATAATATGGGTGGCGAAGCACAGCTGTCTTTGGTTTAATAAAATCTTCAGGTCTTTAATTAATTTCTCATTTCAAAATTTTAATTTCAAAAAAGAAGAATTTGTGTAATTAAATAAAACATGTAAATAAATATGCTCACTAATTATAAATTTTCATTTTCAAAATACAACAAAAAAAACTAGAATAATATTAATGTACAAATAATTCAAAGTCTACGTGATATTAATTGTCAAAGGAAATTAATACTCATACGTTCATGGTACAATTTTTTTTTTGTTTTCTTTTTTCTTTTTTGTTGTCCGTATCATTATAATGACTTTCACAAACAAAAATTATTTCCTTTAATTGATACTTTATTATTACAAAATCAATTAATGGAAAATCTTTAATCATATTAAATAAATGCAAAATAATTTACAAACAAACAAAGTACAAAGAACAGAAAAGAAAAGGAAAGAAAGAAAAACAAAACTTATTGGACAATATAAAGTTTCAAATCATTCATTAGATTGTTGAGTTCGATTAATTAAATTGGCTCTCTAAGACTCTTTGTATTGCAAGAAAAAGAAGAAGAAGTGTGTGTATAAGTAGAGTAATGTATACAGTAGAGTAATGAAATTATGAAAATTTGTTAACTCACTGAATGCCATATAATTGGTCAATAAATTATGCCCAAAAAATTATTTGCAAAATACTTATGAAAACAATAACTAATTTAATCAAAATAGCAACAACAACAACAATAGTTACTTGCTTGTTCGAGAGTTAAAAGAACAATAGAAAATACAAACAAACAAACAAATAAAATAAACAAAAAATATTAATAATTACACTTGAATAGTTAAATGTTAATTGTTATTATTATTATTATTATTGCCATTGCTACTGCCATTTTCATTTTCATTTACAGTTTCATTGTCAACGACCCTAATCCACGTGCCTTCCTTCCTGCCTGGCTGCCTGTATGCGTGTGTGTTTATACACCTCCTTTGATTTCCTGCTGCCTATTGCCTTACAAAATTCATTTACAAACTATCACAAACAAACATTTCATTTAACAAAATTATAATTTGTTTTAATTATTACTTCTGGAAAAGATTCTGCATCGCCTTTTGATCAGTACAATAGCGCAACAAGGTTTGGGGATTTGATTTCGATTTTTAAAAATTTGTATTTATTTTTTCAATTCTATTAATTAAGGTCTATTGAAGTCGGCGTAGTCTAGTAGGTACTGTGTTGGCATATTAGACATGAGGCTCATGGTTCAAACTCTATGACAGACACTCCAAAACGAAGTATGAAAAAGTATTTCATGGTCTACCTCTCAGCAGATTTCTGGCAAAAACTCTGGGAATAAAGAAAATTTGTCATGAAAAAATTTCACAAAATTTCAGAATCGACTTTTATCAGTAGGTGCCGCCGCTCATAGATGAAATATACACTTATGCTGTGCTAGTGGTGTAAGAAACTAGGTTGTAATACTGACTAAAGTCTTATAAAGATCAGTTTAAGAACTAAGATTCCTGCATGGTTATCTAAGAATCATTCATTTATGTCTTCTAAGTGGCTAGGTTGTAATCCTGACTACAGGGTTGTGAAGTCGAATTTAAGAAGTATGCTGTGTGAGTGGTGTGAGGATATAGGTTGTAATCCTAACTAAATGCTTGTAAAGATCAATTTAAGAAGTAAGATTCCTGGTAGTTTTATGAACATTCGGATTCTGTTACGGGAATGGCTAAAAAATTCTGGAGGGGTGTCTAAGAATCCTTTGTTTCTGATACCGGATGATGATAAGCGAGGTTGTAATCCTGACTAAAGGTTTGAGGACTAATTTAAGAAGTATGATTTCTGGTAGTTTTATAAACATTTTGAAATTCTTACTGGGATGGTCAGAAACATTCTGCATGGGTGTCTAAGAATACTTCGTTTCTGATTCTTAAGCGCCAGATGACGATAAGCTTGGTTGTAGTCCTGAATAAGGGCTTGCAAAATTCAATTTAAGAACTAAATTTCCTGATAGTTTTATGAATATTTGGAATCTGTACGAGGATGGCTAAAAACATTATACATGGGTGTCTTAGAATCATTCGCTTATGTCTTCTATGTGGCGGATAATGTAATCCTGAAGACAGGGTTGTGAAGTCGAATTTAAAAAGTACGATTTCTAATAGTTTTATGAATGTTTGGAATCTGTTACGGTGATGGGCAAAAACATTCTGCCAGAGTGTTTAAAAATCCTTCCTTCCTGGCTTTTAAGAGCCGGATGATAATGAGCTAGGTTGGAATCTTGCCTGGGTGTCTAATAATACTTCGCTTCTGGCTTCTAAGTGCAGGATGATGTTCAAGCGAAGATGTTCTATTATTAAAGACACAAACCTTGTGGAAAAGATAAGCCATTTCATATGATCTCCACCTCTTTAAGTTTTACATATATACATACATAAATACATACATAATTGGTCATTACAATTGGTCCTGACAAAAGGATTACAGCCTAGTTTCTCATACCACTTATGTTGTGTTTGGTAATTTAATACATGAGTGGCGGGACCTACAGTTTAAAGTCGACTCCGAACGACGGGTTTTTGAGAAACTTTTTCATGGCAACTTTTTTTTACTCTAAGAGTTTTTTGCCAGAAATCTGCTGAGAGGAAGTCGCCTAAGATATATTGTTTTTAATATTTCATTTTGTCGGAGATGTCTAACCTAGAGTTTGAACCGTGGCCTCGCCAACACACTACCTACTAGGCTACGACTTTTTTATTTGTTACATCCTCTAAATTCTATAACAATTGATAAGAAGCGTGCCTGTAATTCGCTTCTGCCTACTGGTAATAACAGTGGCACGTTCCTTTGTTGTTCAATTATTATTAAAAACTTAAGCAATAATAACCATACAGACATTGCAACAAAAACAATCGAAAAGCACTTGATTATTACGAGCAACAAATAAAATTCTACACACGCACTCATACACACACATCAGAGAAAAATGTGTTTATTGAAGTACAATTTCAATTCATTAATAACGTGCTTATGGTGGCACAAAGAACTGTGAATGGCAAAGGCAAATGAACTCAAGGGTTCCGAAAGAGAAAATTGAAAAGCTTTGATTGAAGGCATGGATTTTGTGTACAGCTTGAAAACAGGATGTTGTTTTTAAGGGAAATATAATAATTGGATAAAAAAAAACAAAATTACTGATTGACAGAGGCTTTTGAGGCTTTCGAAGTATAAAGGGAGGTATTTAATGGTGGATTGAGAGTGAATTTCTTTGAATTAGATTTTGAAAGTATTTAAAATGTATGGGCAGTTTACATTGATTCCAAATGTGTAAAGTGCAGTAAAAGAATTCTCATTATTTATAAACAAATCAGACTATCCCCTGAAACATTAACAATTGCATTCACCCAGTGTATATAAAACCCCTACAATACATGGCCAATGGAATACTTTTTAGTTTCCGTTTCCTAACTGATATTGAGACCACAAACGGTATTAAAAAATTAGAAAAAAACAAACAATCGTTTTATGTAAACATTTTATCCACAGGAATTTTCAAATTAAATAAGTTGTAAAGCATGCAACATGAACTTCAACAGAAATTAAGAAAAAAAAACTGCTAAAGGAGAGAGAAAAAAACTCATAAAATTAAATAGAAAAACTAGAGCATGGTGTATACACTATGCTGTGCTAGAACGTTCAACTAAAATTAAAAGTAAAATGAAAAGGAGAGGCGAAATTGCTATAAAAAAGAAAAAAGAAGCAGTCTTGGTTGTAACAAATGCTCACCTAATCTCATTAGAAAATATTTTACGAGCTTATGCAAGTCAAGTTAACATTTCATTTTAAGACGAAAGACAACAACAACAATACCAATAAGAATAAAAATCATAGGATAGCAAGAAGTTAAGAAAAGAAAATATAAGAAAAGAAAAGAAAAGGAAGAATAACCACAAATGCTGCATACAAACGATAAGTTACAATAAAACTCAATGTAAGACATATAATTCACAACAACAACCACAACAACAACAACAACAACAGCAACAACAACAACAGTAACAATAACTAGAGAAATAAAGCCAGAAGCAAAGTTTAATGGTTGTAAGAAATCCAATGAAAAAAAACCATGGCTAGGAGAGTGAAAAAAGTATAGGACAAGAGGTGTTCTTAGCCACCGCGTTAAAATGAGACTTCATTTTTGGTACCAGAGAACTGGTAAAAATTTACTCCAAATAAAGTTTTTTAAAATTTTAAACTTTACGTGATACAGTATCACTGCAGAGCTGCAATTGGAAGACGAGCGATTAAGAGTAACTGCCAGCTAGTTATGGTCCCATCTTTATAATAGACGCACAGGTTTATTATGTTAAGCATTAATAGGCACGATATAATATTCAATGGAACGCATTCACAGTGTTTGGATGCAGGAGATTACGACTGCTGCTATAGCTCATTGAAGACAAGAGTGAAAAACAACTGGTGTATCCCTATCTCGCACATTTTGAAAGAAACCTAACCAGTTCTTTGACCAGTAGCCGCCGTAGTCTAGTAAGTAGTGTGTTGGCTTATTACACGTAAGGCCTCGGTTCAAACCCCAGGTCAAACATCTCCAACAAAAACGAAATCTGAAAAAATATTTCTTCGGCGACTTCTTCTCAGCAGATTTCTGGCCAAAACTCTGGGAGTAAATAAAATTGCCATGAAAAAGTTTGTCAAAAAACTATTGTTCGAGGTCGAATGTAAAATTTAGGCCCCATCACTCGTGTATTAAATTACCAAACACAACATAAGTGGTGTGAGAAACTAGACTGTAACCCTGACTGAAGGGTTGTAATGACCAATTGTGAGTTCCCCCCGCAGCTATGAAGACGAGAATATAAAACAACTGGTGTTTCACTATTCAGCACCTTTGGGAAGAAACCCAACCAGTTGTTCGACAAAAACTAATAGGGGCGGTGATTGAAATCCGTTCACTGCTGCAGCTATGGAGATGAGTATGAAAAGCACCCAACAAGTATGGGATACATCAGAAGTGTTATATTTAAAAGTGGGAAGCATTTTGGGTTTTGTTGAAGTCGCCATAGTCGAGTAGGTAGTGTGTTGGCTTATTAGATGTAAATCCAGGGTTCGATCCCCAGGCCAGACATCAAGACAAAATACAAAAAGTTTTTCTTCGGCGACTTCCTCTCAGCAGATTTCTGGCAAAAACTCTGATAGTAAATAAAATTGCCATGAAAAGTTTCTCAAAAATCTGTCGTTCGGAGTCGACTTTAAACTGTGGGTCTCACCACTCATGTATAAAATTAACACACACCACTTAAGTGGTGTGAGAAACTAGGACTTTGTACAATGGGTCAATTCGACCTCCGTGTGCTGTACTTGTCACTTAAGACGTCCTCTAACCTAACCTAACCTAACCCTGGGTTTTGTTGGTTCAATTGTAGAAACGCTATTGAACTCAAAGTTCGTGGCAATACAATGGACTTTAGGGGTCTATGTGTGTTCCCTGACAGCCATGAATATGCATGCATGCATAATACATACATAATTGGTCAGTACAACCCGTTAGTCAGAATTACGACCAACTACCTTATGTTGTGTGTGCTAAATTTATACACGATTTGCGGGACCTACAGTTTAAAATCGACCCTGAACGAGAGATTTTTGAGAGACTTTTCATGGCAATATTTATTTACTTCGAGTTTTTGCTAGAAATCTGTTGAGAGGAAGTTGCCGAAAAAATATTTTTCATATTTTGCTTCGATGTTTGACCTGGGGTTTGAATCTTGGCCTCAAGTCTAATAAGCTAACACAATACCTACCAGACTACAGCGACTTCAGCATTAAGTCTACAAAAAATAAATATACTGACAAGCACTTGCATATGTATTTTGTATTGTTTTTTTGTTTCAATTAAACATTCATTGAAAAAAATTCAAATCATCTCTTCTAAATTGTTTTAATTACCAGCCACCCTTCGGCAACGCCCCATATACAATTTTGTTTTAAAAATAAAATAAAAAAACAAACAAAAAAAAATAAAGAAAAGTTGAAGATGTTGATGGAGAAGTAAACAATGAATGGCAAACATTGAAAGACACAATTTTTATTTTTCTTTGGCTTATGCCAATACACATACCCATACAGCTTTAGAAAATGAGTGTATATGTGTGTGACTGACAGTCAGTCAGTGGGTATTTCTCGTTACTGCGTTCTATTCACTGTAGGCGTTTAATCCCTTTAGGAATTTACCCAAGAACTCAAGACAACAAATGTTTAAAATAAATAGACTCACAACCATTAACTATACATGCAGGCAAACACATAATACACATGTACATACATACATATATACATGTATACAGAGACACACGCCTTTACACATTATTTTTCATTACTCTGTAATATTTAGTTTAAAAGCAAGAAAAGAACAAGTAAAACAACTGAAAATAGAAGAAAACAAAAACAACAGCATCTAATATTAGAAGTTAGAAGAGACAAAACAAAATGATAAAATCAAATGGAAGCAGTAGTGAGGGAGTGAAAGTTAGTGTGAGTGTATGAGTGGCAGAGTCAGTCAGTATGTGACTCAATGAATGCTGTAAGGAGTCATTGTATTTTCTATTGTTTTTATTTTTATATGATTTTCGGTGTTAATATTTTTGGAAAATCAAAGTACAATGACTTTTCAAAAACACATTTATTTGTCTGCTATGAAACACTCGCACAGCTGTGTTGAAATAAATAGAAAAGCTAGACCAACGTATGGTTTTCTGTGGTATACAGGGAACAGATTGTTGTAACGAAAATTTCTTGAAATTAAATAATTTTGCTCCCACAATATTAAGTAGAGAATAAAAATACTCAATAAGATTAGCACAGATCACAGGGTCACAGATTATGGCCGATAACTATATTTTCGATATAGTCAAGGAATTTATTTATCTTGGCTCCGCTGTTACCACCAAAAATGATGTCAGTCTGGAGCAAAGGCCAGCAATGAGTATTCAAAACGATGAGTAGATTCGAATCATACTTATAATTTCTGAAACTTATACGCATTCATACTTATTTTAATGTCATACTCATACTACTCATATTCAAAGTACTCTACTTAACAATAAGCATGATGCTATTTATTTCGACTCTCTATGGCTCATCGTATACACGAATCACAAAATAAGTGTGATTCACATATGAACACTACAATACTCACAAGAAGGTTGTGTGTTTGCTCTGCTTGCTGTCTTTGTCTTTTTTGCTTATGTGTCTTTCTTCTTTCTTTGTAAATGCAACAACAACTAAGACTGTAAATTTTGACGAATGATTCGAATCACTCGAATCATTTATGAGTATTATAAGTATTTTTCTAAATTTATGTATCTGAATGTGTAGGCGTATGAATCAAACATAGTTCGAATGTTATGAGTTTGATGTCAACGTTGTACTGATACTCATTGTAACTTGTACTTACAAATCAATGTTGTACTGAGTACGAATGAATCAGAGTAGTTGGATTTCAATACTGTTGACTCACTCATACTCAAAATTTCATGAGTACTTATGAGTAGCGAAAAAGCGATTCATTGCTGATCTCTGGTCTGTAGATCAAACGCAGGATCTCTCTTGCCAACAGGTCCTACTATGGTCTCAATAGGCAATTGAGTAGCAGAGACCTCTCTAATAAGTCAAAACTAATATTTTACAAGACGCTCATCCTCATTGTGCTTCTTTAAGGCGCAGAGGCATGGGCACTATTAAGCATTCGATAAAAAAGTTCTGAGTAAGATTTTAAGGTCCAGTACGAGTTGGCAATGATATCCGCATTCGATCCAACAATGTGCTGTATGAGCTCCTCAACGATATGGATGTTGTGCAGCGTATTAATATCCAGCGGCTGCTCTGAATCGGCCGTCATTCGAATGGAGTAGATGCTCCGGCGAAATGGGTATTTGATGCGGGGATTTGCGGCAGACGACAAAGAGGATGACGTTGTTTGCGTTGGAAGGTCCAAATCGAAGAAGCCCTGTCATCGATTAGTGTAGCATAGGCGCGCAAGAAGCAGAGGCACCTGGAAGGATGCGTTAAGGCAGGCCACAATCCGTTAAGCGGATTGTTAATAGCCAATAAAGTAAGTAAGTTGGAAGAGAATTAGTTTTCTATACACAGTGGTAGTGGTAATGAGTACCTCTAATATATACACTCAGCCACAAAAGTATACATACGTTTTCGTTGAAAATCTTTATAATAGTCTGACAACTTTGCTCGATTTTTAGACGGTCTTTTGCATTGGTTCAGAAATTTGTGAAATTTGTCAATCGGATGCATACCTTTGTGGGCCTGTGCAGGGCCACAATTCAGTTCAATTTCAGAAATTTTTTAACCAACGCAAAAGACCGTCTTAAAATCGATGAAACTATAAAAATTTTCAACGAAACCGGATTCGTTAAAAAATTTCTGAAATTTGTTAACCGTTTGTATACTTTAGTAACTGTGTGTATATATACCATCCTGGCTTTGATTACAAGTCGAACATGGAAAATTTAAATTTAATCAAGAAATTTAATATGATTTAAGCCAATTTCCATGCTATTTATTTGCCACCATCTGTTCAAGTGTATTCATACGATAATAATTCGCATTGTATTATAAATACTTGGCGTAAATAAAAATAATTTTTAATATCTTTTCTCTCTGTAGTATTTTATTTTATTTCTTAACAAATAACATAGTAAAGTAAAGCACCTTTTGAAGCTTTTGTTTACGTAACAAAAAGAATGAGTATGAATAGGATCTACTAGAGTCGCTTTGAGCTGAGAATAAAATAAAGAATGAATACCGGGTTCTATTTATTTTATTTCTGTGTAGGGGAGGGAATATATGACAAATAAAATTTTAAAATTTAGTTCTTTGGCAGTAGACAAGTTTCACCTGGAGACAATTCAAGGAATTATAATCTTTATTGTATTCCAATCTTTGTTTATGTGGCACGAGCACGTAAAATGTGAGAAGAGTATAAAAATTTTGTTTTATTTTGTTTGCAAATAAAGCAGAAAATTTTAATGAAAAAAGAGAGAAGTAAAAGAGGTTTTAATAAATAATTCAGAAAATTCATAACTTTTTAGTAAAACACAGGCTAAAGGACAATAAGTCTGAATTGATTTTCAAATTATTTCGGTAAGGAATTTTGCCGCAGAATGCAAAGCCTTTTTGTTCCCAATGTATAGCAATATGACGCAAAAATAAACAGAGACAGATCCAATCCGATCAATCAATCTTTACCAATTACAAACTAGTTGTGGCTTACACGAAGTGATCAAATCGTTCTCAAGCCAATGCCATGACTATCAACAAAAATCACATCAAAATCTGAATTTGCATGAACCTGGGCCAGTTACGGCCTTAAAAACCTTAAAAATAGGAAATATATTCGCTGGGAAGACGCTGTAGTTATGATCCAATCCGAAAAGACACCAGTTTCAACCTATTCGTGAAGGTGGGAGTCCTTATGGGTTCTGCAAAGTCCTGGTACAACTGGATTAAAATGTTCTTAACACTTAACACTTACACTTCTACTGTTGCAAAACTTCAAACTCCGGCAACCATCAGCAAACTTCATCAGTCACTACTTGGACTTTTAATTCAATACAAAACACTTTAATCTTTAAATAACCACAACGCTTCGTAATATCCACTTCTGCCACTATCTCACACATGACCACAAAACCTTTTAATACTCCTTCAGAAATGCGTTGTTAAAAAAAAGAAAAAACTCTGTGTTTAATTTTATGAAACTTTAAAACAGTCACTCATTTTAATTAAAATTTATGAAATCTTAAATGCATTAAAATACGTTTTTTTAACCGTAATACAGTAGAATTAATAAAATAATTTATATTTACAAAAGTAATAAACGCGTGAAGATAATAAAAAAAATCACAAAAAAGAAAAAAAAACGTGGAAAAACTTTTTCACATCCCAACTGCAGAGTAGAAGCCAAACGTATAATTTTATACAGTTCAGCATAAATGCGAAAAACAGTGAAGGAGAAAAGTGCACATTGATAAAGGAAATACTTTACGCTGAAGAATTTGCAAAGGTAGCTGAATAAGTTGCAAATTTCTGAAATGGCCAGAAATAATAGCAGAAAAAGTGGCTAAGCAAGACAACATGAGAAAACTACATCAAACCACGATAAGAAAGAATCGATCCGAAATTAATTAAGTAGACGGACAACCAACATACCCGAAGGCAGCGTAAAGGCTACGTATCGTAATGAAACAACATATCATCAATTTTAAAAATTCTTCTAAGCAATGAAAAGAAGATTATCATGGAAAATTTCAGAGCTATATACCACGATTCGGAACCCATAGCTGTTTATGGTGGAATCATTAAACATTTCACACCAATGCTTTACGAAAGCAATGATGCCCTTTACCATTACTTACTTACTTAAGTCGTAATTAACAACCTATTTATCGGCTTTGGTCCTGCCTGAACATATTGTAGAAGTCGCCATAGTCTAGTAAGTACAATGTTTTCTTATTAGACATGAGGCCTAGATTCAAATCCCAGGTCAGACATCTCCTACAAAACGAAATATGAAAAAAAATATTTCTTCTTCGGTAAATAAAAACTGCCATGAAAAGTTTCTCAAAAAATCTGTCGTTCGGAATCGAATTTAAAACTGTAGGTCCCGCCACTTATGTATAAAATTAACAAACACAACATAAGTGGTGTGCGAAACTAGGTTGTAATCCTAACTGAAGGTTTGTAATGATCAATTGCGTATGTATGTTAACACATTCTTTAGGGTGCCTCTGCCTCTTGTTCTCCTTCGCCAGTTGGTAACACCAATCGATGACAGGGTTTCCTCGATTTGATCCTTCTGGCGCAAACTAGACCGTCCTCTATGCTAACTTCCACTAATCCTTCTATCAAATACCCGTCTCATCACCGGAGTATCCTCTTCCATACGATTGTCATGAGCAAGTCAACTAATGTGTTAATACTTTCGTTTAGGAGCTCATAAGGTTATTGTCGGAATGGATGCGAACATCATAATAATAATATCCATGCTTCTGTGCCAAACAGCAGCAAATGAACGACTTGTAGAATATTATCTTCGTCGCTAGAAAGAAGTCTCTGCCTGTTGATACGATAGTAGCACCTGTTATCAGGAATGATTTTACGCTCAATCTCCACACTGACATCAATTTTACTGGAGACGGCGGAGTCAAGATAAGCAAATCATATCAAAAGTTCTACGAGCTGGCATCTACGTACGAGTATCGTAATAGAACTGCTCTCGTAATCACATGCTCTCCTGTATCTACAATCCAACTACCACATATGAAATGCATTGAGAAGGACAGAATACATACTTAATTGGCCATTACAACCCTTCAGTCAGGATTACGGCCTAGCTTCTCACACCGCTCATGTTGTGTGTGTTAATTTTATGCAAGAGTGGCGGGACCTACAGTTTAAAGTCGACTCCGAACGATAGATTTTTGAGAAACTTTTCATGGCATTTTTTATTTACACTCAGAGTTTTTGCCAGAAATCTGCTGAGAGGAAGGCGCAGAAGAAAACTTTTTGTATTTTGTGGTTAGAACACTGGCTTTACGTCTAATAAGCCAACACACTACCTACTAGACTACGGTGACTTCAGCGACTTCGGCGACTTAATAATAGCATCTGTGCTTTACTGTCATAAAGAAGTACGGAAAAGATCAGGGACTTATAGAGTATTAATTACGTCGTACGCAAATGCCTATTGAGACCATAGTAGCACATGTTGTCCAGAGTGATCCTATGTTCGATCTCCACACTGATATCATTTTTGCTGGTGACGGCGGAGGCAAGATAAATAATTTTTGCTCCTTATCGCCTCATATTAAAAATTCTACGAGCTATCGTAATAAAATAATCAATAAAATGACATACTCCGCTGGATCTACCATCCATCGATTTCAACAAAATCGTCGATACCATTAGGCCGACTACCACATATGAAGAGCATTGAAAGGAACAACATAGTCCTTGGAAATATTCCATACCATCGAACAATCCAAACAAATGATTGAAGCAAAGTTAATGATAATTTTTTAGGCATGTGTACCAGAGATAAGCAATGAATCGCTTTTTAGCTACTCATAAGTACTCATGAAATTTTGAGTATGAGTGAGTCAACAGTGTTGAAATCCAACTATTCTGATTCATTTGTATACACTACACCATTGATGTATAAGTACAAGTTGCAATCAGTATGAGTACAACGTTGCAATCAAACTCATAACATTCGCAATATGTTTGATTCATACGCCTACTCATTCAGATTCATAAATTTAGAAAAATACTTATAATACTCATAAATGTTTCGAGTGATTCGAATCATTCGTCAAAATTTACAATCTTAGTTTTTGTTGAATTTACAAAGAAAGAAGAAAGACACATAAACAAAAAAGACAAAGACAGCAAGCAGAGCAAACACACAACCTTCTTGTGAGTATTGTAGTGTTCGTACGCGAATTATACTTATTTTGTGATTCGTGTATACGATGAGTCATGGAGAGTCGAAATCAATAACATCATGCGTTTTGTAAGGTATGAGTACCATGAGTATTTCAAACTTTGAATATGAGAATGACATTAAAATAAGTATGAATGCGTGTAAGTATCAGAAATTATAAGTATGATTCGAATCTACTCATCGTTTTTAATACTCATTGCTGAACTCTGATGTATACCTCTTAGCATGTACTGCACGCTGTTTTGTGTTATACTGTATAGAAAATTTTTACAATACAGATAACTTCCAGTACTCATATGCAAGAGGAATACCTGACGTATGTTAAATATGATTGTGTCATGGCCAGAATATAACAGAATACAACGGCAGCAGCAGCAGCATAACAACTGTGATGTTGAATGAATATAAACGTTATTGTTTTTTTATTGTGCGGAAAGATAGATATTTTGCCGTTATAAAAAGGGCTGAGTTTTTGTTTCACAAGATTAATTTATGACATTATTTAATTAAATAATTTTCGTGTATGTATGTATGTGTATGTGTATATGTTATATTTTATAGAAGCTGATTATATTAAGATAAAATGAATGAAAATGTTTGTTTCTGTAGCATGAAACAATCATTCATGCATGTTTTAACTGACGTTTAAGCACAATTCAATGTTAAAATAATGTTGTACACGACAACCAACCATACTTGGGCCAATGAAATTATATTTTTAATGCCATTATTATTATAGCCATCATGTACAATACCTACACATATACGTGTATGTACGTGTGTATAAGGATAATTTTGGTTTTTAATATTAATTTTATTCCTCATCCTTTTTTCAGCTTTTTTTCGTTTTCGTTTTAAAACATTAATGCAAATTAAATATAGTATAGTTAATTAAGTGCTCACTCCATTGTTAAACAATAACAAAAATATTGCAGATATTTTAAAATATTTCGAAATATTTTAACATTTTAACGCAACGAAGGAAATTAATTAAAAATTTAATAAAATTTTTTCTTCTTTTTTGTTTTTTTTTGCATCACAAAAGAATGACTTTTAAATTGTTGCCAATGAAAAGCATTACGCAAAGCATTAAATTGTGGAAGCGCAAACAAAAGAAAAAATTTTAAGAATTTTAAGTGATTTCCGTGTAAAATTATGAATATATTCAACACACCACACTATAATGTGGTATTTAAGTAGCAAAAGGTCAATTTTGCAAAAATTACAGTAAAAAAATTAAATTTGTATGGAATTGGATACGTTCTTTACATATACCGAGTGACCGCATAGACCATGTAATCAGTTTCACCAGGACGTAAAGGGTGAAATTTCCATCCACTTCAGCATTTCACGACTCATATATAAATAATTGGTCATTACAACACTTCAGTCAAGATTACGACCTGGTTTGTCATACCGCTTGTGTGTGTTAATTTTATACATGAGTGGCGGGACCTACGGTTTAAAGTCGACTCCGAGCAATAGACTTTTCATTGCAATTTTTTTTTACTATCAGAGTTTTTGCCAGAAATCTGCTGAGAGGAATTCGCCGAAGAAATACTTTTTGTATTTTATTTTGATGTCTGGCCTGCCATGAAAAAGTTTCTCAAAATTCTGTCGTTCGGAGTCGACGTTAAACTGTAGGTCCCGCCACTCACGTATAAAATTAACACACACAACATGAGTGGTGTGAGAAACTAGGCCGTAATCCTGACTGAAGGGTTGTAATGGCCAATTATGTATGTATGTATGTCTGGCCTGGAGTTCGAACCCTGGCTTTTCGTCTAATAAGCCAACACACTACCTACTAGCCACGGCGACTTCAACACTTTGGACTCAGCATTCCAAAATGTTTGTCAACTTCGCACAATTACAGCGTCTCCTGTACAGAAGCAATGTTTATTAAGGATGGCAACATGTTGCACAATGGGAGTTACTTACTTACTTAATTGGCCATTAACAACCCTATTAACGGATTTCGGCCTGCCGTAACGCATTCTTCCAGGCGCCTCTGCTTCTTGCACGCCTACTTCAGTGGGTCACACCAATCGATGACAGACATTGCTTCCTCGATTTTGTCTTTCCAAAACAAAGAAGGTCGTCCTCTTCGCCCACTTATCGTCCTCTTCACCCAGTTCCCGGCATCAAATCTCCATTCGAACGACATGGCCGAGCCAGCGCAGCCGCTGGATGTTAATACGCATCACAACGTCTATGTCGTTCACTGTTGAATCGAACGCGGAAATCATCACCAACTCGAACTGGACCGAAGATCTTACTCAGGACTTTTATCTCGAATGCTTTCTCGCACGAGAGAGAGAGAGGTCTCTGTCACTCAATTGCCTATTGAGACCATCGCAGCATTTGTTGGCAAAAGTGATCCTGCGCTTGATCTCCAAGTTGACATCATTTTTGGTGGTAACGACGGAGCCTAGGTAAATAAATCATTTGACTAGCTATCTAAGATCCAATACGCCGTACGTCTCTACATGTCGATAACATATACTTCGTTTTGTCCTCATTTATCTTAGAAGACTCCCCTTTAATAGCACTAAAGGCAGCAGTAATATCTCGCTTGGTACGTCTTATGATGTCAATGTTATCAACGTACGCAAGCAACTGGACGCTTTTATGAAAAATAGTGCCTTTGCGATGCACTCCCGCCTTTCGCAGAACACTCTCGCATGATAAGGGATAGCCTTGTCTGAAACCTCGCACGATATTAAAAGGTTCGGAGAGGTCCTACCTTGACGGAGCTGCAAGAGTTGCTCAACGCCATTCTGCATAACCTTATCAGCTTCGCAGGTATACCGAGCTCAGACATTGCGGCAAAAAAGCGATCCCTTATGGGGCTATATAAGGCTGCCTTATAGTCGACGGAAAGATGGTATGTGGGCCTTTTCCAGGATTTGGCGCATTGAGAATATCTGATCGATGGTGGACTTGCCAGGTCTGAAGCCGCACTGATAAGGTCCAATCACTGTTTTGACGAGTGGCTTCAGTCGTTCACACAATGCGCCTGTAAGAAACTTATATGCGATAGGGAGAAGGCTAGTTGGCGCATATCGTAGGGTCTCCCTTTTTTAGGACCGGACGGAGGACTTTCCTCTAGCCATATTTTGTAAATAAGCTGGTACATGCACCCTACCAACTCATTACATCCGGTCTTAAACAATTCAGCGGGGAGGGTATCACGACCTGGAGCTTTCTTGTTTGGTATTGGAAATATCAGTTTACGGTAAGTAGGCGAACAAATATAGTCAAGGTCAGATAGTGGGAGTACAAAACTCCAAAAAGCACGCTTAGTATAGTTGTTTGAGGCATCACTATACACTGCGATATATTCGGTTAGTTGAGACACATTGGTCTTGGTCACAAAGCCAAAGACTGCAACAAATAATGCTATCCTTCATGTGTTGGGTATAAGGTCAGTGTTATATCATGGAAGCCTTTTCGCTTCTACAATGCAGATGTCGCTGATCTGCTGGGGATGGAGATTAGGAGTCAAATTGGTCCCTGAGTAATCATAATCGGCCATACTTGGGCTAAGAATTTGTATCTTATTGCGCTGCTGACCACAGCGACCTATCTTTTTATTCAGTTTCGGTTACGATTTCTTTTTCTACATACATACATACATAATTGACCATTACAACCCTTCAGTCAGAATAACGTCCTAACTTCTCACACCACTCATGTTGTGTTTGTTAAATTTTATACAAGAGTATCGGGGCCAACAGTTTTAAAGTCGAATCCGAACGTCAGATTTTTGAGAAACTTCTCATGGCAATTTTATTCGCTCTCAGATTTTTGCCAGAAATCTGCTGAGAGGAAGTTGCCGAAGAAATATTTTTCATATTTCGTTTTGATGTCTGACCTGAGGTTTGAACCGTGGTCTTACGTCTAATAAGCCATCACACTACCTACTAGACTACGGCGACTTCGATACCTTCATTCAGTTCCATCAAATTCTAGCCTACCATGTGACTCTTCTTTTATAGTAAATTCAACACTAGTACGGCTGTTATCTGTATTTGTCCAGAAACAACGTCCTTTGTGGAAATGTATTCGATTGCAGTATTGGGTGGAGATGTAATTAAACTTTTTAGCTCTGCCCGATTCTACTCTTTCACAATATGTGGAACTATCTAACCTTTCTAGATGTTCGTTGTGGGCCTTTGGCAGATTATTAGAACTGGAAATGAATTACTTTAAATTTTTAAAATTCGAAAATCCATGTCTAAGCTTATATAGCCCCTTGCGAAAGTGGTCTGTGATCAATTAGGATCAGAGTCTTTATTTATTATTCCAAATTTGCACCTGCCTCTGAAATAATTGGTCTCTTCTGGAAAGTTCCCCAATTAATAACGTTTGGCTAAAAGATACGTTAGTATGAATACATCAAGAATTTTAACAAAATATCTACCGTACAAACATTTGTTGGACAAAATACTTAAAGATGAGTAAAATATTTGATTATTTTGGAATCATTTTATTTACATCCCTCTCTCCATCGAAACAGACCACGACTGCAATCATTTCTGATATTTTTTTCTTCTCTATGGAACATGAAACTAACCAAGTATAGAAAAATCTCTAAAGTTATTAAAAACACAAACCATTTCTCTCTCTCTTTTTTTCACGAAACAACTGCAAGCAAATCGCCCTGTAAAAATATTCTCTTAAAGGGTCATTTTATAAATATTTTTGAATGCACATCGACAGCGGTTATTGTTGAGTACACAATATTTTTTTGTGTAAAGAAAAAAAAGAAATTTAAAATGCAGGTCAAATAAATGAAATCTTTGTCCATAACTGTGATTTATGGCCATACCGTCACATCGCATCACAGAAATGCATCACTGCCTTCAACTTCCCTATACCTGAGTGATAAATGTTTAAATGGATAAAAGAAAACAATGAACGACGAATGGACAAATAAAAGAGCAAAAACATGCTCTTTTTTGTTTTTATTTCTCTCGTTTATTTTTTTTTGCCTTTTTATAAATGTGAATAAAATGTGAGAAAAAAATGGAACAAACGCTTAAAATTCCAAAGAGGAGGAGATGAATGAGAAAAAAATAACTGAAATCAAAATGAAGAAAGCAGAGAGTGAGATAGAGAGAGAGAGAAAGAAAGAGCAGAAACAAATGAAGTGTCATTAGTAAGATTTAAACAAATTCCTGAACGACCATATAAATGACATCAAGAGCAAACCCTGAACAAATGCAAAGAAAAAAATGCTACTAAAAGAACAAATAAATTATAGTCATTTGGTTTTGTTTAAAGAATTACCATTTGCACGCTACGCATTGAGGAAAAAGCATTTTTTATAAGACATTATTATTGCGTTACGCGTTATTTTATTAGACTTTAGTTATGATTTGAAAATACGATTTCGATTTTAGAGGGAAACGTTACCGAAAATCACACGGGTGGTATGATTAATTTTAATTCATAAGACGTAGATTACTCATACAAGTAACCTGAAGGATAAACATTGATTTCTGAATCAGCAGATTAAACGAAGTATTTTAGGAAACTAACCTCAAGCCTACATGACAAATTCTTCAATCGAAATAGATTATTCGATTTATGCGGGAGTCCTTTTGTAGTATAAAAAAGAGCGACATAACATCATTCACTACCTGAACTTCAAAATGCCACGGGATCCGAAATTATATCGAACAACTGACAATAACTGACAATAAAAACTACTGTAGTACATCCAAAGCAGCTACGATTTATAAACAAAAAGGGTTTTTCAAATCCTAACATCCTATCTTTCCTTGACTTTCTTTTTTTCTTGGAGGTCTGCGTCGTCTCAGAGATCAGCAATGAGTATTCAGAAACATGAGTAGATTCGAAGCATACTTATAATTTCAGATACTTACACGCATTCATACTTATTTTAATGTCATACTCATACTACTCATATTCAAAGTTTGAAATACTCATGGTATTCTACTTAACAATATGCATGATGTTATTGATTTCGACTCTCCATGACTCATCGTATACACGAATCACAAAATAAGTATGATTCGCGTACGAATACTACAATACTCACAAGAAGGTTCTGTGTTTGCTCTGCTTGCTGTCTTTGTCTTTTTTGTTTATGTGTCCTTCTTCTCTCTTTGTAAATGCAACAACAACTAAGACTGTAAGTTTTAACGAATGATTCGAATCACTCGAATCGTTTATTTTTCTAAATTTATGAATCTGAATGAGTACGCGTATGAATCAAACATAGTTCGAATATTATGAGTTTGATGTCAACGTTGTACTCATACTCATTGCAACTTGTACTTATAAATCAATGTTGCACTGAGTACGAACGAATCAGAGTAATTGAATTTCATTACTGTTGACTCACTCATACTCAAAATTTCATGAATACTTATGAGTAGCGAAAAGCGATTCATTGCTGACCTCTAGAGTATATTATTTCATATTTCATCAGTGATCTGCTGCCATTTTTGTTCCATGATTCCCAGCCCATCTTAGCCTATAAATCTTATTACATTCTTACGACATACTCATCGTTTTCATTCTGCGCTGAACGCAAAATTTTCAACCGGTATTGATTATTGGATTTTAGTGATGAGTTCTGCTGTCCTCATAGTCTATTATGTAGAGTGTGAGATTCTTAGACGACCACAGATCGTGGTTGTATCCCTGACTCAGACATCTCAATTAAAAAGCAATATAAAAACGACTTCCTCCTTGTCCAACAAAAACTCTTAGAATAATTTAAAATTGCCATGAAAATTTTCTCAAGAATCTATCGTTCGGAGTTGACGTTAAACTGCAGGTCACAAGATAAAATTAATACATACAACATGTGTGGTGTGAGAAGCTAGATTGTAATCCTGACTAACGCCGAGCTCCACCAAATCTAATCTTCAGTACTTATTTTTCTGCTTGGAATTCATGGTGACATCTTCTGCTTCTCAGCTGTACCAGTTTCCACATTTCATTTCTCCTCTCATTGTACATAATAGTCAACAATATGACGCTGAAGGTGTTCAAGCATTGTTGCGCAACTTCTAGTTATTTAGATTACTCACTGTGATACAATTCATCTCCACAATGTAAATTTCCTGCCTAGTGTAGTTAGGTAGTGTGTTGTCTTATTAGACGTTAGGCCCCGGTTAAACCCCCTGTTCCCCTTATATCAAAACGAAATATGAACAAATATTTCTTCGGCGATTTCCTCTCTGAAGTTTTCTGGTAAAAGCCCTGAGAGTAAATAAAATTGCCAGGAAAAAGTTTCTCAAAAATCCGTCTGTCCGTAGGTTGCACCATTCATATATAAAATTAATATACACAGCATAAGTGGTGTGAGAAACTAGTTCGTAATCCTGACTGAAGTGTTGTAATAAACAATAATGTATGTATTTCCAGCATTGTGGTAGTTTAATAGGCAAAGTGTTGGCTTGATAGACGAGAGCCCGTGGTTAAAACGCTGACTCATGTATCTCAATCAAATCGAAATATGAAAACGACTTTCTCTTAGCAATCGTTTAACAAAATATCTGAGAGTAAAGTAAATTTGCCATGAAAAAGTTTATCAAATCTGTCATTAGGAGATGTCTTTAAACTAGTTATAAGCAACGAGAGTCATGGATAAAATTGAAACATCCAATATGGGTGTTGTGAGAAGCTACATCGTAAATCTGGGTTCCACCAACTCTAATCTTCAATATTTCTTTTTCTGTTTGAAATTTATGGTGACAAATTCTGTATTCAGCTCTACCAGCTGTATGTATCTTCCATAGACTTCAAATCAAATTCGCCGTCTTTAATGGTCAACCGGAGTGCCTTTGCGGCATACATACGTTGATGGATCTCAAGCATTTCAAGCATTTCAAGCATTGTAGCGCAGTTTCTGGCTATTCAGAATAGACACTCAATTGCAGTTCACCTCCACAATGTAAATTTCTTGCCTTATTTTTAAGCTCGATTGCTTTTTTAATTACTCATGTGATTGCTTGAACCGCATTTTCTTTTCTTCTTTTCGAAAGCTATATATGAAGTTTTTCAGTGCTCTTAAAAGGCTGTCAGTGGTCTGGTATGTGCACATATAAGACTCAGCTAGGCTGAAGCTGAAGCTTTCTTTCTTGCTGGACTTAGTATATGCTTCTGCTTTTATTATTTGTTAGGGATCATACCATATTTTAGACCGTTGGTGGAATGGTCTAAGAACTCAACTGCTCTTGTTTTCAGTACATATCTTAATATGAGAAATTAGATGAGTTTCAAATACAATCTGGAACCCAGACGTATATAGGACTCATGTAAAACTATTTAAGGATCTAACGATAGTAACAGCTTTAACGATTTACAAATTATATCGCTTGATTTGTGAAATAAAAGGCAAATAAAAATAGGAAATGGGAAAAGGCAGGAACAAATGATTTGTAACTGAAAGTAAAAGATACAAAAAAACAGCAACAAAAACAAAAATAAAAAATAATTTGTACATGTCGCCAATGGCTGTTTGGCATCATTAAGATACAAACACGGTTTGTGTAACACAAAAAAAATTTTTTTTTTCTGATTTTTTGTTTTGGTTTTTTTAATTTTTGAATGGCAGACTAAAAAGATTGCAGAGACACAAATAAATAAATGCATACACTTGCATGCATAGAAGCAAATATAAGCTACAGACTACAAGCACAGGGCTACAAACATGCATTCCCTTTTTTTCTTTGTTCCCCCCTTTTGCTTTCCCTTTTTTTCAAAAACGGACTTTGTATTTTTGTAAATATTTTCTGTTATTGTTGTTGTTGTATTTTTTTTTTTGTATTTGTGTTAATGTCAGTCACTGAGACAACTTTAAAAAATGGTTACAAAAAATAACACAAAGAGAAGAGAATGGAAAAAAATGAAACCAACTCCGAAATATAGGTTAAGTGAGGCCAAATGATAAACCACTGTGTTGAAAAATCTCTTAAACGAACACAAACAAACGGGGAAAAAAATTATCATTTATTTTTTACGTAGTTTTTTTTTTTGTTGTTGCCGTTGCTAGTGTTATATTGCTGTGTGCTGTTGTTGTTCTACTGTGTTGGTATTGTTTTTGGCCATTTTTTGTGTCTCTGGTTCTGTATGTGTGTTGTCCCTTTATCACAACACAGTAAAATGAAACATTGCCAACATTGTTGTGATGATGATGATGATTTGAAATTTTCATTTTGTATTCTTTTTTCTCTCTCTCTCTCCGTCCATCTTTCTGTTTCTATCGTTATAACAAACTATTTAGTAAGAGTGTGCAGCAGTTATTATTATATTCGTACTAAATTTTTTAGGATTTTTTCTTTTTTCTTTCCTTCTATTTTCTGTCTTCTCTTTATTTTTTTATTGCATATAAAGCACTCTCTCTATGTGTGTATGTATGTATGTATGTTCTAAGCCTAAATATATTTGATTTCTATTTATGTATGTAATAGTATTCCAGCTGGTTGCTTATACAAGTGTTTTTATGTATTGTGCTCCCAGCTCTCTGTGTATATCCGTGTTGACATAACTAAACCCCAAAAAGTGGACATTTTGTTGTAGTATTTTGGCGACATGTCAAAATCTTTTTTGTTGTTGTTGTTGCTGATGATCATCTTGCTTTCAAGTCAGTTTTATTTCTGCTTTGTTTCTCATGTTTTTTTTATTGTTGACTCGTTTCACTGTTTGTGGACGCCAGTGTGGGTGCCAAGAATGTCATCAATCTCTTTATTTAAATGTAAAAATCTCTTCTTCTTCTTCTTTATCTTCTTAAAGATAAAAAACAAAAAAATTGTTTTTTTATTTATTTAAATCCTAGAAAATAATACAGAATTAATAAACTTTCTTTTTCTTCTAAAATTTACTCTCTATTGTGCGATAAAAACACAGGCAGGCTGGCCAATAACAAATCACCCTTGAGACATTATCAGTGTTCCCAGTAATTTAAACGTCTTTATAAAGCATTTTAATTTTAAGAGATTATTTCACTTCGATTTGTACTTCTTAATAATGATGTTAAGCATTGTGGGGCTTGTAGTGTTCGTTGTTGTTGAGGCACTGATTTCGTAATAGGACCACTGTTCCTATTACGTTCCTATTGGTTCCTGAGGCTATTTTCATTGTAAATTTGAGGATTCTTATTCCAAGCAGAGAACATCTGGAAACTTCCAATACGAGTTGGTCGTCTGTGTTGGCCTTACTGGGCAGCTAGTGAAGATCTCGAACTGGAGCTTTATTATAAACTGAATGAATAACTGAAACGTTATTCAGAAGGGGATGTTTGTTATTATCGTATAATCTGGTTTATTCTAATGCGGAGTTTTATATGATTATGTATTATTTGAAGACCTATAAGGCCTCGTAAAAAACCAATTTTTTTTCTTGTGCGGATTCTTATGTGATTTCCGTGAAAAATCAAGCATCCCTGTGGACTATAGCATCGGTCTAGTACAAGTCCTAATAGTTCGTTACTGTAAGGACTTCATAAGAGCCCTTGAACCGAAACGGGTCAGTCTCTGTTGGATTTCTAGAGAGAAAGAATGTCAACAGAGCTAGGTTAGGTTAAAGGACGTGTACTTGTCAATTCAGACAAGTACAGTACCCGGAGGTCGAATTGACCCATTGTACAACGTCCTAGTTTGCCACACCACTTTTGCTGTGTGTGTGAATTTTATACACGAGGTGTGGGACCTACAGTTTAAAGTCGACTCCAAACGACAGACTTTTGAGAAACTTTTTCATGGCAATTTTATTTACTCTCAGAATTTTTTTTGCCAGAAATGTGCTGAGAGGAAGTCGTCGAAGAAATACTTTTTGTATTTTGTCATGATGTCTGGCGTGGTGCTCGAATCTTGGCTTTACGTCTAATAAGCCTACTAGACTACAGCGACTTCTGTCAACAGAGTTAGTAGTAAATTGGGTTTTGGCTCGATTGATAACGTGATTGTTGGTTATAACCCAGCAATCTGCTGTCCCTATGGACTCGTGGGGAGAACAGATTGGTGTATTACGCGAATAAAAGTTTTTGGCAGTCTATCGACAGTAATGAAACAAGTTCGTTGCTTGGGCTCAATTAGACTAACAAGGGCCAGGATAACTGGCTTTCTTACAAAACATAAAAATATCAGGTCACAGATGGAAATCTAAGACAGATTTTTATAGAATATTTGCAGGTTATGTAGAGAAAGGAACAATTAGGAGTACATAAAACATATTCTCTCTAACTAAGGATGCTTCTTCCAGAGGTTAAACACTCTGCCATTAGTCGATTGTCAAGCGCTTTTGAGGCTTATCATGTGATAACACTGGCTGAGATGTGGGTGTTCATCTATTCGCACATAATTCTCTGTTTTTGGATTCCGTCTTTCCAGTACGAAAGCAATGGCTCTCATGACCACCAAGTGTTTTCAAAATTGCCCCTACGACTATACGTTATCAAACTCACCCATACAACTTGTTGTATGGACATGTTTCTTTAACAGTGTTCGTAAACTTGTAGGAGATTATTTTCTTCATTACGGGAAGAGTTCAGTTCATTATGGTCAGAAAAAGAATTGGTGGATCAGGATAAAATCTAATTCATTTCGACACACCAACACTCATAGGTTAATTGGCGTACCAAGAACTCCAACTAATTATTGTGGAACCAGCCCGTGCTTCTTACTAAAACCAGAATTCGTCTTACGTACTTTACTGGCCATTGCAACGCTTTAGTTTGGTCACCCATGTTGTGTGAAGTATGAGAGGTGAGAGCTACAATTAAACATCGACTCTGTATGACAGACTTGATAAGTTTTTTCATTTTAATCTTATTTGCTCTCGGAGTTATTTTCAGAAGATTGCTGAGGGGAGTGTCCCAATAGAAATGCGTTTTTTTTTTTATGTTGTTGGCATGATAACTTTCATTAGCCTTAGCCGGCAGTGTAAAAGTCTTTGTCATAACATCCTTTTTACATATTTACATACAATTTATTCAAATTTCCATATACATTTTTCATAAGAAGATGCCCAACAACAGGAAAATTACAAACATCATCTTATGAATTCAATGATTTATTATTGGAGTGACCTCAACTGACCTTTTGTAAAGTAAACTTTCGGCACACAGTTTTAACCTAAAAATTGGGGGAAAAATTTTCAAACAAATCCCAGGAAATAAATAAAATTAAAATAAATTTTTATATACCATACCATACATACATACATATATATATATATATAAGCTTATGTCTGTATTATATAATAAGTATACAACTTAATTTAACTAAATAAAGAAAACATTTATCATATTATACGGAGTTTTCCCAAGGAAATCCTTTAACCCCTTGCAAAGAAATTCGATATTTAAACCCCAGAAATAAAAATCATAAACTAACTAACATAAGATTTAAACAACGTATTTATTTCATATTGCAGAACTCTTATCATAATTCATAACAGTTTTTTCCTTTTTTTGGACTTATACTTGGGTTTTAAGCCAAAAACATTGAAAAAATTTGAAATAAAAAATAAAACTAAAAACATTAAAATAAAAAAAAAGTAGATTTATTATATCATCACTTTGATTTTTTATGAACGAAAGGAATGAAAGCCAGACGGCCATCAATTTAGGAAAAATCAAACACATTGCCATGAACAGCCGGATGTAGGGAGGGATGAACAGATGATTTTATTTAATATACAACTAAAACGAGCATAAACATAAAACTTTTCAATTATCAAAAATAAGCAGAAGGGAACAACGAGCGAGGTTTAAAAAAACAAAAAAAAAAAGCAACGAATAAAAGTATACTTTTTCCACTTCCCATTTTTTTTTTTTTTTTGGTATGCCACAGACTTCTTTTGGCCAAGAATACAGCTTTTTTATAATAAAACTGTTTTAAAGGATAAAAAATACAATAAAAAATAAAACCTTGTACAGTGAAACATGCTATAAACGAAATCTTCCTCTGAGCAGACTTCCTCTCAGCAGTTTTATGACAAAAAGTAGATAAAATTGCCATGAAAAGTTTCTCAAAAATCTGTCGCCTGGAATCGATTTTAATATATAGGTTGCGCCACTCATGTATACAAATTAATACACACAACATAAGTGGTGTAAGAAAGAACTTCATAATCCTAACTAAAGGGTTGTAATGACCGTTGGGGCAAGTATGAATGAAATCTTAAAAACATTATAGGTATCATACTGATTTAGGGTACTAATCAGGGTAACTTACGTGTTCCTGAAACGTTCACCTAACAAGGTGTCAATGATATTGTAGCCCCAGTTGCTGCAATGTTCTGTTTTCCCCGCCGATTATGCGGAGTCTATGCAAAACTTATGTGGCAAACAGTTGGCCAACATGTCGCGTGGCACTTGATTAGCATATCTAGATACATACATACATACATAATTGTTCATTACAACCCTTCAGTCAGGATTACGACCTAGTCTCTCACACCACTTATGTTGTGTGTCTTAATTTTATACATGAGCCGTGGGACCTACAGTTTTAAAGTCGACTCCGAAAGACAGACTTTTGCGAAATTTTTCATGGCAATTTTATTTACTCACATAGAGAAATCTGCTAAGAGGAAGTCGCCGAAGAAATACTTTCTGGCCTGGGGCTCGAACCCTGGCTTTACGGCTAATAAGTCAACACACTACCTACTAGACTACGGCGACTTCTCATATCTAGATAATTAACAATTATTTTGCTGTCAAAAACCGCCTTTAATTCACGACGTTCTTCTGTGAATCAGTCGCACTCCAATGTTATGTTATCCGTTGTTTCGGCATCAACCGAACAATTTGAACACCTAAATCGACGTAAGTATCTCAGTAGGACTAGATCTCCTGTTCGTAATTCACATTTTGGCACAACACACAAAAGCATGTATGATACTCTATGTGGACTACTACAAACACATTGCTCATAACAACGCTTTACCAAGGAATAAGACCTAGTTTCTCACGCCACCCAGATTCTGTGTGTTAATTTTATACATGAGTAGAGGAACCTACAGTTTAGAGTCGACTCCGAATGGCAGATTTTTAAGAAATTTTTGATGGAAATTTTATTTGGTCTTAGAAATTTTGCCAGAAATCTGCTGAGAAGCCCTTGCCGAAGGAATGTTTTTTCTTATTTTGTTTTGTTGGAGATGTCGGGCATGGGGTTTGAACCGTCTAATAAGCTATCACACTACCAACGAGACTACAGCGACTTTTGTGGGTTACTATGCCCCGTATTTTATAAAGCCTGATAAGCTTTCTTTCGTGGATACCAATCGGCATCTTCCCATATATTACGGCAATTGTCTCTTCGAATGGTGCCCTGTGCTTCCCATAGGCTTGTCGGACAGTGTCTGCTAATGTGTATTATCTGCCGCATACAGAAGTTTTTTCATATCACCAAATCGGTGCTGCGCCGAAGTCGCCGTAGTCTCGTAGGTAGTGTGTTGGCTTATTAGACGTAAAGCCAGGGTTCGAGCCTCATGGCAGACATCAAAATAAAATACAAAAAAATATTCCTTCGGCGACTTTTTCTCAGCAGATTTCTGGCAAAAACTCTGAGAGTAAATAAAATTGCCATGAAAAGTTTCCTAAAAATTTGTCATTCGGAGTCGACTTTAAGCTGTAGGTTGCGCCCCTCATGTATGAAATTAACACACACAACATAAGTGGTGTGAGAAACACACCTGACTGAAGGGTTGTAATGGCCAATATGTATGTAAATCGGTACTGCGTAGAGAGTTTAACCATTGAAAGAAGTCACTTTTTCTAACTCTCCGAGCCAATAATATCCAGCCTTAATTGTACCCATTGCCATATTCGCAGGCACTACCACAAACCACACTAAGCCTTAATGACGGTGTACATAAGTCAAAGCTATGTGATATTGTTATTGCTTTCTAACTGTGAGCTGAATGTGGCAATGAATAGAGCAATAGATCTTATATAGCGGCCTGCTAAAGGAGTAAGAGGAACACTAACCAAAGAGGATACAAATTAATAACCATAAAATGCCAATAAATTTCGGAAAGCGTATGATGGTTCAACAATTTCCAATGAAAAACGATAAAATAGTGCATTCCCTCAGCATAAAGAATATAATGTTTCATGTTTCTTATATCTTTATGACCACTGTGCCACGACAATGATGAAAATATTATACAAGAACTCGCTAAAGATGAATAAAGTTGTTTTGTTATTATATGGGTTCACTAATGCGTTGACACCGCAATGCTAGAGAATAGCTTTAAACAACAAAGCATGTAACACAACGCCAGTTAACCAATACACTTACACACATAAACATACAAACACATACATACTTATCAAATGGTTAGACTCTATGTCAAAACCAAGTTAGAGTGTGTGTTAGTTCTTGTTTGCAGCAGAAAAGGAGAGAAAAAGAGAGAAAACGAGCAAGCGAAAAAAGGTACTACAGGTGGACGATGGTTTAGATAAACGAGCTCATAAAAAATAACGCATTTAATGTGTTTTTGATGACATGTCAAGCAAAAGAAAATGAAAAAACGAAAAGTATCTGAAAGTTTTTTATGTGACACAAACAACAACCAGCAGCAGCAGCAAATAGAAAAACATGTTTTTCGTCTTCTAAATACACGATAAAAAATGTTATGGTAACTACAGCTGCAAAGGAAAAGAAAAAAGAAGAAGAAGAAAAAATATAAAATGAAATGAAGATAAGGGTGAAACGATAAGGCTGGTGGTAGTAGATATTCCTTTATTTTAGTTTTTCTTTTTTTTCTATTTTTCTACTTTTTCCTCTCTGTCTGCTTATAATAGAAAGCAGTGATGCCAAAAGTGCGTATGAATAAAAAGAAAAAAATATAAAAGGGACAAAGAGAGAGAAAAAAAATTAAAAATATCCTGTCAGGGATTTTTTTTGTTCAAGTCTAAAGTAACCATATAAAGAAGAACACATCTGATTGAAATATTGAAATAGACGCGTGTGTGTTATTTAAAAAAAAAGATAGAATATGTAGCGTGTTCAGAAAGACATTTTAAAAATTTAATGTGGAATGAAATGTTCACTAAAATATGTGGAAATTCAGTTTGCCTTAGTAAAGGGTTTGTATTTGTATACATCGATTCACTATTGATATTCGCTCTACAACGTATATATGCTTATAAATGGATTGATTTGTTGCAGAAATATGCAAAATTTTGGAAAACGATTTCCTCTATTTATGCTGGGTATTTGAAAACATGGCTTAGAAACTTTTCTTGTTATTTTAAGAACGAGCTTTATTAACCGTAGATCGAGCTTTGTATCAAAAATGATACAATTCAATTTTTTAAACTACATAACTTTAATTCAGAAAAAGTTAGATGCCTGATATTTTTATAATTCGTTAGTATAGTTATCGCCATTATTTTAAATCAAATAAAAAAAGAAAATTTCAAACAGGACTTTTCCTTCCTAGGGATTCTTTGGTGTTGTGCTTGAAATTTTTTTAAGTTATCAAAGATCTTGTGAAGTTTTATCGTAAATAATACAATATTTATGGTTTTTGAGAGAGAATTGAAAGTTAAGTGTGGAACGAAAGTGAAAACGTTGAATTTTCTATTCCTGATATGTTCTTGATATTGATTAAAGTAGTCGTAGTATATTATGCAGCGTGTTACCTTATTAGACGTCAGATCAAGGTTCAAACCTCAGGTCAGACATATCCAATTTAGTATAACGAAAGGTTGTAATGACCGATTATATATTAATTATACATGTAATATCCCTGCTGCTAAAGACTTTGAAGAAGAAGAAAATATAAGCCCGTCTTATGATCTGAAGAAAGTATTGGTAGCAACAAATATGACAAAAGGATGGTACTACTTGGAACAGAACAAACTGCCTTTAATAGTTTGGGATGAGAAAATATTACCAATTTTCACACAGATTGCTAGTAGTTGTTTCCTGAAATGTTGTAGAGTCTTTCTTACTGCTCTTCTCATATTTATCTCACGTGACAGGCAAACATTAGAAAAATGTATTTTGTCCCATTTTTTAATACAGATGATAATATTTCGGTCAACTACGTACGTATGCGATATAAGAATCATTCGCTTTGATACACCTATTACGCCTTTTCGTAAAATGAGCTGAAAGTCTTCCAGCCGTTAATAATCATGCTTAAAGCATTTTTTGAAATTCGATTGAAAAGGACTTTTTATTTTTAATTTTTTTTTGGAAAATTTTAACCATTTTCATAAAACTTTTATCACACAACTTGTAGTTTTATGTAAGAAATAATACTGTATAAATAGTTTAGTATTAGCTATCATACTTTCAGAGCAGCTCATATATTCTTTATTAAGATTTTTTAAAATTTAATTTTTTGTTCGCCTAAAAAGTAAGACAATTAAAGAAAATTTGTTTAAATAATGATGCTAATGTTTTCATGTTCTTTTTCGGTATATTTTCATCTCAAATTAAAGTTTTTTAGCAACAGCATTCAAAAACTTTTTAGTTTTATTGTGGAAAATGAAAATTACCTCCAGCAATTTTAATTGAAATTTGATACTGAATGACGGAATGCTAACAGTGATTGTTAGGGAAATTATTTTAAGGATATTTGTATAAATCAAACTTCATAAAGAGATTTACGGAGTAATGCTTGGTATAGATTTATGTTTTCTTTCCTTTTGTTTTGTTTTATTACCTTTTCAACTCATATTTAATTTTGTCGCTGTAGAATAGTAACTAATTGAATTTGATGGTCATTATAAATTTCATGGTCCACCGAAGTCGAATTGGCAGTTTTAGATTCAAATACAGGCTACGTGCGTAGCAACTACTTACAGCAGTATTTGGGGGAAAACGTATCCGTGAAACCAGAGAGGAAACAAAGAGAGAACATTGTTATTGTTATTGTTAAATCGATGTTCTATTACAACGGGAAACTTTTTTACCTCACATGACTTTGACAAATATTTCTAACGAAATATAAGAATGGTTTGTACCATCAGGTTTCAGCCAGCGCTCAACTGAGAGTGTTACTGATGCTAGTGACAATAAGCTATGCTATCTAAGCAATTGGAAACTTATAAATCGCCACAAAGCAGGGTGCTAGACGTCAAATTATTACCATTTAGAATGAAATAAAACCAAGTTGGCATGAAGTGCTTGATTTTTATGTAAAAAATCCATGCCAATGTACATCATGTCAAAAATGTAATGTAATAATAGTAAATAAATAGTTTTATTAAAATGAATTAAAATATTAAAATTGTTAACAAAATCTACAAGTATGTACTAAAAGTTTGTATAAAAAGTGATACATAAGCTAGAATTATGAAGTTTTTATAAGGCTCGATATACGGTTAAGCCAAACAAGTACCATTTTGATGGGTTTTGCTAAAAGAAAAAGTAATCCTATTACGTCTTGCAGTTCTTGACCGAATTTTGGAAATAAATTAGTGGAAATAAATCATAATCGTAAGGTACAAGGTGCTGTCTATATGAAGGATGCATCTACACTTCTCAGTCAAGCACAAATTCGTCGGAGTCATTAAAGATGTGTGTGATATGGCGTTTTCGGGATGGAACGCAACATAATTGATACATATATAATTGCTCATTTCAACCCTTTGGTAGGATTACGACCTAGTTTTTCAACATACTTATGTTGTTTGTGTTAATTTTATACATTAGTAGAGGGACCTACAGTCGATTTTGAAGGACAGATTTTTGAGAAACTTTTCATGGAAAATTTATTTACTCTCAGAGATTTTACCAGAAATCTGCAGAGAAGAAGTTTCAATTTTTTTTTTTTGTTTGTTTCCATCTGGCTGACCTAGGGTTTTTACCGTGGCCTCACGTCTAATAAGTCAACACACTATCAACTAGACTACGGCGACTAGCCTCATTAACTGTAAAAAAAACTAAAATTTACAGTCAATTGTTTGAACAATGCAATTCCAATCTTACTAGACACATTGCATCACATTTCTTGAAGCAAATCCTGGCCACGCTGCCATTTTCAGTGCTTCCCAATTTTTTCATAATTTCAGCGGCTTTTTTTATGTTTTGTTCATCAAAGCGTGATGAAAATCAGAGGTCAGCAATGAGTATTCAAAACGATGAGTAGATTCGAATCATACTTATAGTTTCTGATACTTATACGCATTCATACTTATTTTAATGTCATACTCATACTACTCATATTCAAACTTTGAAATACTCATGGTACTCATACTTAACAATAAGCAAGATGTTATTGACTTCGACTCTCCATGACTCAGCGTTTACAAGAATCACAAAAGAAGTATGATTCGTGTATGAACACTACAATACTCACAAGAAGGTTGTGTGTTTGCTCTGCTTGCTCTCTTTGTCTTTTTCTTTCTTCTGTTTTTGTAAATGCAGCAACAACTAAGACTTTAAATTTTGATGAATGATTCGAATCACTCGAATCATTTATGAGTATTATAAGTATTTTTCTAAATTTATGAATCTGAATGAGTGGGCGTATGAATCAAACATATTTGGAATGTTATGAGTTTGTAGTCAACGTTGCACTCGTCAACGTCATACTCATTGCAACTTGTACTTATAAATCAATGTTGTACTGAGTCCGAATGAATCAGAGTAGTTGGATTTCATTACTGTTGACTCACTCATACTCGAAATTTCATGAGTACTTATGAGTAGCGAAAAAGCGATTAATTGCTGATCTCTGATAAAATTATTTGATTATAATTTAGTATCTTATCGATAACATGCAGGAATACTATATACTTACTACCACCTATATTATGCGTTAATTTTATTAGTAGGTAACGGTCTCTGGCCTCCTAGACTATCGTGATTTCAATAAATTCTACAGCCATGAAACTATGAATCTATCTGAAATACACCAGCAGCTCATTAAATGCATATTGAGTATACTGTGTGCGGTTGATCATACAATTACTCAAACTTCAGTCTTGTTCTGTTCAATCTGCTGTTAGGATATGATTCGCTATTTGTTGTAACTATGCCAACTAGCTGACGAATTTTCATTTGAGCTCTGTAGCAGACTGGTCTGTGCAAGAGACATACATAATTGGCCATTAAAACCCTTCAGTCAGGATTACGAACTAGCTTCTCACACCACTTGCGTTGTGTGTATTAATTTTGTACAGAAGTGGTGGGATCTACAGTTTAAAGTCGATACCTAACGACAGATTTTTAAAAAACATTTCATGACAATTTTATTTACTCTCGTAATTTTTGCCAGAAATCCGTTGAGAGAAAGTCGACGTAGAAATATTTTTCGTATTTCGTTTTATTGCAGATGGCTAACCTGGGACTTGAACCTAGGCCTCACGTCTAATGCTACCTACAAAACTACGGCGACTAGTGTCATTAAATGTAACGCTGTCACTGTCAGTTCTTTTAGATTTTTTCATAATTTCAGTGGCTTGTTTAATGTTTTGTCGATCAAAGCGTGATGAAAATTATTTGGAAAATATCTGAGAGAAAGTCGCCAAAGAAATATTCATATTTCTTTTTGTTGGAGATGACTGACCTAGGGTTTGAACCTTTGGCTTCATGTCTAATAAGCCAACATACTACAGAACTAGACTACAGGGACTGTTCTTGATATTTGTCCCTGGACATATAATTTTGGAGATCCTTTTATGAAAATAAAGGAATATTATCTGCATTGTGGTAATTCCGGAGTTTTCGTTAGGGACTCCAGGTAATTCCTTTAATCATTAAGCATACTTCAATTGTGATATCATCCAGAATAATGATAAACAGCTAAATGATGAATGTAGTCGCCGTGGTCTAGTAGGTAGTGTGTTGGCTTATTAGACGAAAAGCCAGGGTTCGAGCCCCAGGCCAGACGTTAATATAAAATACAAAAAGTATTTCTTCGGTGTCTTCCTCTCAGCAGATTTCTGGCAAAAACTTTAAGAGCAAATAAAATTGCCATGAAAAGTTTCTCAAAAAACTGTCGTTCGGAGTCGACTTTAAACTGTAGGCCCCTCCACTCATGTCTAAAAATTAACACATACAACATGAGTGGTGTGAGAAACTAGGTCGTAACTGAAGGGTTACAATGAACAATTAAGTATGTATATATGTATGTATGTAGATAAAATGATAGAGCACATCCTAGTTTTACTAAAGCTCCTCTCATCATTCATGCATTCTACTAATTTTCCATTTATTTTTATTGTGTTTAAAAATTCTAACGGACGTATTAAATACTGATAAAGAAAGAAATCATTTTTTTCTTTTCTTTTTCAGTAACAATGGCTTCCAAGAAAGGCCTAAAGTTTTACCGGAAATTTTGAAGGATAGTTAACAAGTCTTTCACATAAACAACAATGGATTTAGAAACTTAAGAGCTTTCATAATCCAAAAATTGAAAGGAAAACCAAATTTATCTAAAACTTAATTGAGGAAATAGTATGTAACACACAAAACCAAAGAACAATTCTTATCTGCGTTTGCCAAATGAAAGGTTTTTCTGTATAAATTCACGGATACTGCAGATAATAAATTGCTTTAGCAAAACCAAGCATACCACGAAACTTAAAATTATTATACGCTATGAGTTCAGAAATCTTAAATATTAAGATTTTAATACCCAACAATAGCAACAAACAAAACAAAACTTTATCCATACCGAACATACAACAATAACAACAACAAAAAATAATAATAAAACCATCAATATTTACCCTCTGACATCATAAAACTTTTAACTGCCTACACACATAAGATTAGTTTTCATTTAAAAAGGCAAAAATAAAACATAAAAAAATGTACAGTATGTACAATATGTATTGCTATATGTATTGTATGATTATATGTATTCCATACGTTTTATTATTGAAAAGATGCCACATTAGCAACATGTCAAATTGTCTAAAGTTGTGTTTACGTGAGCGGAAATTATTATTGTTTGTAAGTTTTCATATAAATATGTTTAAGTACATATGTATGTACATACATATGTAAGTATGTTTGTATTTGCTATAGCTACACATGTATTTCTATAGGTGTGAATTTATATCCATGTATGTTTATGTTTGTCTACTCATGTGAATTATAGTGTTTTATTATGTAAGTATGTGTCCTGTGTCTCTGTATGTGTCCGTGTTTGCCTTAAACTTACCCCAAGAATATATCAACATTAATTCGTGGTGTTAAAACGAGTATAAATAAATGTCTAGAGGTATTCTCCGAAGGTGGCAACAGTATGTTATGCTGTATATCGTACAGGATTTACAAAAAAAAAAAAACAAATATTGTCAACAACAGGGTAAATTTTGTTTGGATTCGTTTATTTTATAGTGTTGCTTTTATTAACACATGTTCTGGAACCACAGCCTATCGAACGCGCGAGTGGTTCACACCTCAGCTAAGACATCTCGAACAAAATGAAATTCGAAAAAAAGATATTTATTCAGCTACTTCCTCTTAGCCGACTTCAGGCGAAAATTCTGAGAGTAAAATAAAAATTGCCATGAAAAGCTTTTCAAAAATCTGTAAGTTCTGCCAGTCAGGGATACAATTAACACACACTAGATGGGTGATATGAACATATGTACGGAATACATAGTGAAACTTCGAAGCACTTTTTTTTAACGGAAGTTTACATACATTCATACATTCACAATTGATCATTACAATCATTTAGTCATGATTACAATCTAGCTTCTCATGCCACTTATATTGTGTGCATTAAATTTGCACATGAGTGGCGGGACCGACAGATTTTTTGAGAAACTTTTTCAGAGTTTTATGCCAGAAATCTACTGAGAGGCAGTTGCCGAAGAAATATTTTTTTCATATTGTTACGTTCTTAACTTTTTAAAAACGTTTAGAATATGAGTTCGTTCATTGCAAACAAAGTGAAAACAAATATGTGTTTTGTTTTAATTAAACTCTTTATTGTTCGTACCAGTTTTGTGTACCATCGTATACAACTTAACGATACAACAACAATTTGTTTATTCGTTATTCTCCTCTGCTCACACCCTTTGCGTAAGCACAACACTTGTTCGTTAGATATGTAGAGCGGAGATCTTCAAACCACCACTGTTCTCTTTACACGCACACGTCTTCACACAAGTCTAACTGAATTATTACTGACTGTTGTCTGCTTTGTCTTGGCTTTTTATATGTCCACAAAATCAGTCTGAAGAACTTTCTTGAAGTAGAAGGTTCTTGTTTTGGCCTTCTCGAGAATTCTATCGCGACTGCATTATTGTTCGTGTACTTTGCCTACGTTGTTTGTTGTTGTTTTCTCTCTTGCTTGTCTGTCTCCTTTTCTTTCACACTGTTGTTGGTGGTATATGCAACCACGTTCGTTGTATTTGTTAGTGTAGCATTGTTAATCATGTTGATGTTAAACGATGTTCCCTTTTTGGTAACAATATTTAGCTTGGTGGAGATCTCTGAGCTGGGGTTTGAACCGTGGCCTCATTTCTAATAAGCAATTACACCACCTACTAGAATACGACGACTTCATAAACAAAAGCTTACGCTAGAGAAACATGTGCTTAATGAGACATAAGAAGGGAGCACAGAACACAAGAACACAGTGGCACTATCGGCAGTCAAGTCGCCATCTGAGTACTTCAGTTCTACGAAGTTGACTCCAAATTATGGGACTGACTATGTAAGATAAACCAACATTTATTGCGACAATACGATTACCCCTCTGGTGGTTATGTCGAAATTCAGAGAGATGAACAAACACATTAGTACTTACGTCTAATAAGCTAAAACTCTTCCTACTAGACAACGGCGACTTCATCTCTGGCACATAATATTTGTTCATATGACCGCATGCCCATCTGAAATTTCATTTGACATTGGACTGGAGTTAAACAAACAAGGCTGAAAGTAGAATTTGCATTTACATCCACGATTCACGTATAACACGTGTACAAACTAATACTTCTGTAATGGCGTTTGGATTTCGTATTCAAATTTCGTTTTCAAAATTTCTTATCCGTACCGTTGAGTAGAATGGTAGTCCGTATAAGAATGAGCCATATTTTGTGTTGAATATTCCTCATACGCTTTAAGGCGAGTATTTTATCTGATGGTGCTTGCTTTTGTAAAATATTTTAAAATTTTTAAATTAAATTATATACGAAATACAACCTATTTTTTGTTACCCTATACAACAACGTCAGATTAATTTACAATTCTAAGGAGAGTGGGTGTTTATAGTTTATTACTCATGTATTTCTAATATTCGCATTAAAGCGTCTACTTCAATGGCCTTAGACAATTTCTCTTGCGTATGAAATCTATCTTCTTCTACTTCTTCTTGTTCTTCTTATTTTTTTATTAATGCACTAATTCTGTGCGCATCATCATCATCATCGTCTAGAACACGGACAACAGCAGCAACAGCAACAACATCATTATCATCAACATCAGAAATTGTACAGAAATTGTACAGCCATCAGCCACCTTAACAGCCATTTTAGTACATGGCATTTACTTTAACAATTTTTGACACATTCCCAAAGGATATTTAGATGAAAAGAGACAAAGAAAAAAAAAGCAACTCAAAATGAAGTAAAAATTCTTTTTTTTTCATATTAAAGTTAAATTTAGTTACTTACACAAGAGGCTCATAAGCGTTATATGAAGTGTGAAACTACCATGTTTTTCTTTGCTTTAAAGAGGACACCCGTATAATTATTTCAGTAGGCTATAGAGTACAAAAGGGGGAGTTATTTAAAATTTAAATTATGAAAAACCAAACAGAGTGTAAAACTTATTACTACTGAGGGTTGGTTTAAAACTAACATAGGACAGTTGCTGAGTTTTTAAACTGGTTTTAAAATTAAACTGAAAAGAAAGATTTTGTTGTAGAGGATGCCCCAGAAGACTTGTAATATTTTATGACCTTTAAGGTGAACTGTTACTAAAAAAAACTACATCCTGATTCATAATGGACAGGTATTTACCTTTTGTGCGGACTATCGTTAAAGTGGGAACGATTAGAATTAGATTTGAAGATAAAACGGAACGAAACGTGTAAAAATTAATTTGAACTCTTGTATTGGAGCCCTAGCCGCTCTAGATTGTTGCATTATTTAGTTTTGCTTCATATTAATACATTTTCTACAACCACAGCTGAATAAAGGCGAGCATGGTTCAAACCTCGGCTAAGACATCTCGAACAAAATGAAATTCAAAAGCCAAAAAATATTCCTTTAGCGACTTTCTCTTAGCCGAATTCAGGCAAAAACTATGAGAATAAAAACTGTCATAAAAAGCTTCTTAATAATCTGTCGGAGCTAATTTTCAACTGTAGGTCCCGGCCGCTTATATAAAAATTAACACACGTGACATGAGTGTTGTGTGAAGCTAGGTCGTAATCCTAACCGAAGGGTTGCAATGATAAAGCAAATAGGAAAGTATACCAAGTGATTATCTGTGCGTGTACTACTGCAACTATTATTTTATTTCCAGTCCATATTGTGGCTTCTTTAAAACTGCATTGCTGATGGCGTAAAGCTAGCATGGGCAAGAGCGCCTCTCCTTATTGCCTTTACGGAGAGGAGGATTGATAATGCAGGGCACACTATTTTCGAGTGTGCACACTGGCAGAGCTATCGCTCTGAACTGACGTCAATGGTTGGAACGTACACGGCCCCTAAAATTGTCTGGATTATGATTGCGAGTAGGGAGAATTGGATTTCAGTGGCGAATTACGTGGAGCGTATCCCAAGACTGAAGAAGAGAGATCTCGCGGCTGCAGAACATGTAGACACGCCGGCATAGATAATAACTGTACACATGGCAAACAAAATCCGACACAGGGACCTGGATGAACGGAATAGTATAGACACTTAGATGTCTCCTCAACTTTCGACACGCAATCCGGACGCGGATATGAACATGCAGGGGCCAAAGGGCCAAAAGGACTCCACTCCTAAGTAATACCACGGTAGTTCCGGAGTGGGCACGGGTCCACAAGACGAGGGGGGATTTAGTGGATGAAGCGCCACACACGGAGGATGTGACGACTTCCTCTATGGTGCAGTTAAGTACATTTACCCCTCCTCGGCATAAAAAAAAATAAAAAAAGCTAGAAAATAAGTACTGATAAAGACTTGCCTAGCCTGCACTCCCTTGTCCGTTGCCAGATTGTATGCTGACATTGAATATCTTATTCCAGCATGATTTTAAGGTACACTTATATCTTAAGGCCAGGTTAGATTGATGACATCGGTTTATGTTATAGTGATATCAAGATTCCATACATCTTTTACAGTTTTGAACGAATTTACAAAGTTTGTAAAGCGCAATAGAGCGGCATGCATCACGAACAATATTTCGACACGTTTGATCGATAGGATCAATGCATCCTAAAAACAAACTAATCGTACTTAACACATGATCTGATTGTCGCTTATAGATTGTATGGGTAATACGGTGTTCAGACATAAACCTTTATTGTGTAAATCGCAATAAACGCCATTATTTAACTCAATATTACATACAAAGTTTCAGTTAATTATTGCGCAATAAATACGAAAATTGTTATAGTATTGAGTAAAACTTAAAATTCAGCACTGTCATAAGTGTGTTTAGTGAGCCTATTACAATTAACTGAACACTTTCTGTTGATATTTGACAGCTCAAATGTCGACAACGACAAACAAAAAAATAAAAACAATGTTGTTGAAACAACCAGCTGTTTTGTTTACGAGCTGTCAAATGAATATCGAATAAACTGCTGAACTGCGTATTTTATTAGGCCTGAACACTTAAAATATTGTACTCAATAAAACGAATATTGACTCAACTACTTACAATCAATGAAATTGTTTTTTTGATTTCGTGAGCTCAAACGTAGTATGTCGCATGTCCTTGAAGCTCGATACGTACAGACACAAGTCTTCTCGAAAGCATGGAAAGAGTTTTTCCAATGTCAGTGCTAGTTGAGCAACAGTTGGAAATAATTAACCACAGGTTTAACACTTTCACGCTGGCGTTTTAATTCATGCTTGTCACCAACTGGCGGCTGTTATATTTATAAAACCTTATTAATTATAATTGTTATTAAAACTAAATGCTTTTAAGAGAACGTGATTCATGGACTTTTTTCGGCAGTCGAAGTGTTAAAGATCTAAATATTTCGTAAAGATCTAACAGCATGCCCGATAAGGCAGTATAGTGAGGCCCACCGGTGGCACACGCCGGCGTGAACATGTTAATCATGTTGAGTCAATTTGAAATTAAAAATATGAAAAATATTGGTTTTTACAATATCAGGAAACATACCAATTCAGATTTAAAGGGTCCTCCAAATAACTTTTTTTTGTAAATGCTTTAAAAAAAGACTACTGAATATTTTCTCAAATTACTTCTAATAATGGAAAATAATTTCATTCAAATGGCTGCCTCGGCTGGCCATGCAGTAGCCTACACCAGAAGATGCCGATTTTGGCAAAAAAAAAATCATATTTTCAGATGAAGCTCATTTTGACCTTGGCGGGTATGTAAACAACCAAAATTGTCACATTTGGGGCACAGAAAACGCGCACGCATACATCGAAAAGCCGACGCCCTCAAAACGAGTCACTGTTTGGTGCGGATTTTGGTCCAGAGGCATAATTGGGCCATTTTTCTTTCAAAATGAGCAAGGAGGCATAATTGGGCCATTTTTCTTTGAAAATGAGCAAGGAGTGGCCGTTACAGTCAATGGCGATCGTTATCGGGCTATGTTGAGCGAATTTTTGTTCACAAAAATTGAAGATCGAGGATATTGGCAAGATTTGGTTTCAACAGGACGGCGCTACGTGCCACACAGCCGAAGCTACACTCGATGTTTTGCGCCCTGTTTTTGAAGATTGCATTATCAGCCGCAGAGCTGATGTGGTTTGGCCACCTCGGAGCTGCGATTTGACATCGTTGGACTATTATTTGTGGGGTGCCGTCAAAGATAAGTATTACGCCGACAAACCAGAGACAATTGGCGCTTTAAAGGACAATATTCGTGAAGCCATTGGTGAAATACAGCTGCACACAATCGATAATGTGTTTAAAAATTGGACCGATCCTGTAGGCTACTGCATGGCCAGCCAAGGCAGCCATTTGAATGAAATTATTTTCAATTATTAACCGGAAGGATTGTACTTTCAAATAAAAAAAAAGAAATTTGAGAAAATATTCAGTAGTTTTTTTTTAAAGCATTTTCAAAAAAAAAGTTATTTGTCGGACCCTTTATTTGAATCATTTACAAAAGTAGTATAAGCTCTAGCTTAACACTTTTTATCGTCTTAAATGCTTGGTACGCAGGAGTATAACACTGAAACAATTTCAGTATTAAATAAAACGAAAATCTGCGATTTTGTAATTCCAAATTTCGAACTTTAATATGCCCCTCCATTCATAGTTTTTCTTACATTTTCAGTGAAATTTTTTTGGAATATTTAATGTTCCGTTTATTATTAAAGATTTTGAAACAATTCCCCTTACTCAACCCCATAGCAGACTGAATTATACAGTCAAGTGTTGCTTAACCGTTTACCCTTTACAATCATTAAACATTTCAGCTGTGAATTACAAATTCATTTCAAATAATAACCTTTGTATACATATATGTATGTGCGTTGGTGTGTGTGTGTATGTATGTAGGTAGTAGTATAATATTCATTTAAAATTCGCTTAAAATATGTATATATTTTCGGTCATTTAATAATTAATGCCAATTTGTTTCGTCGTAACACCTTATGTGTGCCAGTGGAGTGATGCCATTTGAATAGCAAGTATGCATAACTACCAACACCAGCAGCTTACCATACTACATTCTACACGTGTTTATAAGTGTACTACATATGTTAGTATGCTGCTATGTACGTATGTATGTATGTATAGTGTAATTTTATATGTATAAATGTTGTACTATAGTGTTGTAATAAGCAAATAAAGGTAATGAATGCTATTTAAATGGCCTCAACTCATATAAGATTAACATTTAAATGTCATTTCACAAATGGTTTTTGTTTGGTTTTTTTTCTGCTTTTTTATAGGTATTCTCTCTCTCTCTATTTCCTTCTCTCTCTCTCTTTCTCTTTTTTATGAATATGTATGTTACGGTAACAAACAGCAACAGAATTATCAACAACTTGTGTTCTTTAGATACAAACAAATGTTAACACTGATGCTGGTAAGGATGTTGATGGCGATGACGATGACGATGACGATGATGATGATGATGCTGATGCCGATAATGATTATGGGAATGTACCAAAAGAGAAAAAAAATAACCCAACCAACGAACATAACAACCATTCGAATGTAAATTAATGTTTAACTAGTGTATGAACGGGTATGCATTATTTTTATGTATGTACTCAAACACACATACACCCATACACCCAGTGAGAGATACACATGCTCATTTACACAGACATATACATATAAATACATAATATAATGAATACCCTGTGGTAACATTTAGATCCTATATACACCAGCAGGCATATTACATTTACAAAATTAATAATTTAAATTTACATTTACGTTCAAAATTACACCAAAAAACGACAACAAAAGCAATAGCAGAAGCAAAAAAAAAGAAAAAACAGCTGAAATATACAAACAAACAAAAAAAGTCATTTAAACAAAAGAAAATTACTTACAGTGGTCCACTGGCATTACAAACTTAGGGGTTATTTAAGCTGATATAAGCTTAAGGGGACTCGTAAAAAGATGGAATTGTTACACAATGCGACAAAGAATATGCCAAACAGATCAAGTCACAAAACGTCATTTATGAATTACTAAAATACAACAATAAATTACACATATCACTCTACTGTTTCAAACTTAAATTAAAATTGTAGGTTTTTCGTGTATTCACTTGGTACAGGGTCCCCTTTCGCAACAAGTTTATTTCTTAAATGCTGATTATGTTCATATTTTAAGGCAAAGTTCTTGAAGTAAACCGTTCCCTGTGATTAGAACAACAGAGAATAGGCGTCCAAGTTATGAAAATTTTTTTCCAAGGAATGTTGTTAGAAATACGTTTTCATGATGCATTCGTGACTTGTTTAAACTTAATGCCGTCAATTTCCTTAGGATTATGACACAGTATTCGGGCAAGCATAAGATACAATTGGTCACTACAATCCTTCAGTCAGGATTGCGCCCTAGCTTTCCTCTTCACTTATGTTGTGTGTATTAATTTTATACACTAGAGGCGAAAGCTACAGTTTAAAGTCGACTTCGAATGACAGATTTTTTTGGAGGAACTTTTTATTGCAATTTTTTATTTACCCTCAGAGTTTTTGCCAGAAATCTGCTGAAGAAAAGTCACCGATATATTTGTTTATATTTCGTTTCGTTAGAGTTGTCTGGAGCTTGCCTGTAGTTCGAACCTTGGCCTCACATCTAATAAGCCAATACACTACATACTAGACTATGGCGACTTCAAATAAACATAGCTTAATTAAATCATATGTATTGCATATGAAAGTAAACTTCGCCTGAGAAGTAAATATTTTCATTAATAAGCAGTCCATGTTCCTACTGGCCGATGTAAACTGAATCTTTGTATGTTTTAAAAGCCAATGTTTTGCTATAAATCGGGGTTATATTGGTTGTGATAGAAAAAAAGAAAAATATTTCTTTCGACGGCTCTCTCTCTCTCCCATTAGGTAGGTAGGTAGAATGGCTGTCCTCGATGGAGTCATGAGCGGACACACTTAGAGCGCCCACAGGGCGGATTGTGATCCCACAGTTCCTCATTTTCCCCTATTCCAGGAACCATTGGGAGCGGACTCAGGCTGCTAATATCCATACATGACAGTTCATCCATATCCTCCATGTAGTAGGCACCCAGGTACCTCTTCCTCCTCCGACTAAGTGCCGGGCATGTGCACAGTTGGTGAAGAATAGTCTCATCATCCTCTTCACCTCCACAGCTTCTGCAGAAATCATTTGCAAGATGTGTAAGACCAATACGCCTCGCATGCGCTCCTATAATGCAATGCCCGTAATAACCCCTGAGCCTACTTCTTTGGAGTTTAAACAGAGTCGCCGTGCGCCTCCTATCTAGCCTCGGCCAGATCTTTTGCGCCGCTCTGCCCTTATCCGAAGTTGCCCACTTATTATAAGTTTGCAGGTCCCCAAAGGGATACCCAACATAGACAATTCATCGGAGAGTTCGATGGTCGTGCCCCTTCTGGCCAGTTCATCCGCGATGCAGTTGCCAGGAATATCATTATGTCCCGGTACCAATGTGATACAAACATCATATCGGTTCGCCACCTCATTGAGATATCTGCGACAGTTGTACACCGTCTTGGAGTTTATTACAAAGACGCTGCAATGATCTGGTAGCCTTATAGACTTGTATGTTCCGATTGCTTCCGAATAGATACCAATTCCAACGGCTCTTTCCAGTTTGGTGTAAATTTGTGCGGAGCCCCTTGGGAGGTTCACTGAACCACTCCTCCAGTCCTCCCTTTCCGGAATAGATGTCCCAAAGTTCATTAAGAAGTCATATCGCGGTGTCATGTAATTATTGCTTCCGACAATACCAATTTCTCCCAGTATATTTGTATGGCCAATGCCCGATGCATGCCATTGCCCAGTAGCCCAGAGACGCCTGCTAACCTTTGCCGTCACGCTCCTGCAGTAGAGGTCAAGCGGCAGAAGGTATAAGATTATCTCCAGAGCGATCGTAGGAGTAGTGCGCAGAGCACTCTCCCCTTAGTATTTTGTCAAATGCTCGAAGGGTAACTAAGAAGCCATAAATAAGGTTCTCAAATCTGTTTTCCCGCCACTTATGAATACAATTAACATACACAACTTTGGTGGTGTAAGAAACAAAGCTTAACTCCTGACAAAAGTGTTCTAATAACTAACAATGTTTGGATGTATAATACATACATACATAATTGGAGATTACAACCCTTCAGTCAGGATTACGGCCTAGCTTCTCACACCACTCATGTTGTGTGTGTTAATTTTATAAATGAATGGCGAGAACTACAGTTTATAGTCGATTCGGAACGACAGATTTTAAAGAAACTTTTCATGGCGACTTTTATTTACTATCAGAGTTTTTGCCAGAAATCTGCTGAGAGGAAGTCGCCGAAGAAATATGTTTTCATATTTTGTTTAGATGTCTGAACTGGGGTTTGAACCGTGGCCTTACGTCTAATAAGCCAACACACTACCTACTAGACTACGGCGACTTCAAACAAAAGGCGCAAAAAAGCTTCCCAAATCTGTTGTCCGGTCGTTGTTAAATTGTAAGTCCCGCCGCTTATGAATACAATTAACACACAACATGGATGGTGTAAGAAATCTAATTGAACTCCTGACAAAAGTGTTCTAATGACTAACAATAATTGGATGTATACGAATGCCTAAAGTCGAACAGCTGCTAAGTATTTCGTTCGATGAGTAAGGATCTATATGAACAACGTTTCACTTCGAAAAGGGTATTCGGAAAAGAATCTAAAAAAATGGCAAATTTTTGCGATACCAAAAATAGAAAATGGTTTTGCTAAGGATGGGCAATTGTATAAGACAGCATGACCATAGAACATCTTTTCTGTCATTATCCATCGTTCGGTAACGTCGGGAGTTAATTAGGAACCAGAATTTTGTGACAAAACATGTCTAGCCAAAGGCGATTAGAAAAAATTCGCACCTTAAAGGGAGGAATTAATATCGGTGTTACAACGGGAGCTTATAGAATTTAACTAAGCTGTGTCCATTGATAGCATCTTGATCGATATGTGAAAAGACTTACAAGTTATGAAGCCAATATAACTGAATTAACCACCACACGACAAACTAAACTTGTACTTGATAGAGCCTGTGTATATATTTCTTTAGTAAATTTAATACATACATACATACATGTAGACAAACAAATATTGTATATAATTTACAAAATATTCATATACATACATATGATATTGCCGATGTTATTGTTGTTGTTGTTGCTGATGCTGTTGTATTAACATTTTTATTCTCTACACGATGTAGAAGTATAAGTAAACAATACCCTTGAGTAAATTCTATGTAAATGTGAGTAAGAACAACAACAATAATATCAAACACCGTGAACTACATCAATATTATTATATTTTGTTTGTTGTATTGTTGTTGTGGATGCTGTTGTGTAAATTATTTTTTTTTTTTGTATCTTAGTTTTGTAGTTATTTTTTTGTTTTACAGCAAATAAATGTCAAAAATGAAACTAAACTACTGACACACACACACACACCAAATTCTTCAAATTATATATGCATACATATATGCATACATACATATGTATATACAAACATTTTTATATATTTATTAATTTATATATATACATGTATTGTATGTACATACATACATTTGTTTGTATACATCTTATATTATTTATAAAGCTAAATATGCAATATAGTTACAAATTACATACATATGAGTACATATGTATGTATGTATATATGCTGGTTTAATTTGTATATAAACCATCATCAAAAACAACAACGAAAACAACGAATTTGACAGCAACAAAACAAATACGAAATATGTACATATGTATTGTAATTGTAAATATTTTTTTATGTTAATATTTCTTAAATATTTACATGTCAAGAATGAATGTGTTACAGAATACTCAGCATTGCCTACAATTATCCGGGGCAAATGCAAAAAAAGGATATTATGATGGCAGTGGCATGTTCGTGGATATGCCACAGTATTGCAATGACTGTTGAATTGTATATTTTTTTCTTTTTGTTGTTTTTTTATTATTATTATTGTATAATAACAATTATTGTTATTGTTTTCATTTTCGGTATTGTTTCAATTTTATTGTGTTTCGAATTTTGACTTTTTCTTTTGCTACACATGACTGCCATAAAATATTGTATACACACGATGTATCTACATACGATTGTCAACTACTATACGTATGTAAATATAGTACATGCATATGTATGTCTGTAAACAATAGCAAATTTAATGTAAAAATGAAATACGAGAAGATTAATATTTAATTATGTACATTAATCAAAAGGAATTAAGGTTGTCCTACTTTAAGATTTGACTTTCTGTCTATCAACCCCTTTTCCATTCAATTTATAATATTGCATGCATTTCCATCGCATACTTTATGATAAATTAATGATAATTTTAAAACAAAGATAACAACAAAATATGTTGAAGGCATTCAGAATACGAAATTTGCAAAGGATGCCGAATTGTATGCAAATGGTTTTTGTCTTTAATAACACAGCCCAGGTGTTTCCCAAGGCATTTGGCGCGCTGAGCATGAATCTGGGTGTCAAATGTCAAAATGGCGGATCCAATATGGCGGCCTAGGTTTATAAAAATTAATCAGATTTACTTGACCGCCATATTGGATCCGCCATTTTGAATTTTTTAAATCTGAATGAAAATCTGTAATCAGCGACCCCAAAAACCCCTGAGTAACAATTTTCAAGTAAATATGAATAATTTTGAAGGACCTCCGTAATGTGTTTCTTTTCTCTCGCAGCCCTTGACATAAACCCACCCCCTACTTTAAGGATGCATGCAAACAATTTGGCTTTGAACTCATTTTAAAGACCAAAGATCAATTGTCAATTTCTGACAATAGCGATGGTTGTAGCACATTAGTGTTCATCTCTACAATTTTTCAAAAAGTCCCTAAAACGCAATTTTTAGGGGTTTCATCCCCCGTTTTCTTTTTTTTGAACCCAGATTCGTGTTCAGGGCTCAAAATGCCTTCGGAAACACCTGGACCCATCTTATTTGCACAAAAAGTCCAAATTTGTAGGGCTGTGTAATTTATACATAATTTTTGAGAGTAAACTTCTGTCGCCGTAGTCTAGTAGCAAGTGTGTTGACGTAAGCCACGGTTCAAACCCTTGGCCAGACATCAAAACCAAAATATGAAAATTTTTATCAGCGACTTCCTCTCAACAGATTTCTGGCAAAAACTCTGAGAGTAAATAAACCTGCCAAGAAAAAGTTTCTCAAAAAATCTGTCGTTCGGAGTCGACTTTAACCTGTAGGTCCCGCCACTCATGTATAAAATTAACGCACACAACATAAGTGATGTGAGAAGCTAGGTCGTAATACTGACTGAAGGGTTGCAGTGACCAATTATGTATGTATGTATGTAAACTTTTGTCCTTAATTCTATGAAAAATAGTGTACACAAGTCATATTTACACAAACAAAGCATCGAAAGCTTTACTTAGATATGCCCCAGCAATTTCAATGCATGAGAGGTGGTTTGTTCAGTTTGAACCTGGTAATTTATACATGGAAGTCTTATGTCTTTACCGCAGCAAAACATTAAAAATGTTTCTAATCATCGGGATTTGTTTAAATCAAGAAAGTCAGAACAGTATCTGTCGTTCGGGGTCGATTTTAAACTGTAGGTCCCGCCACTCATGTATAAAATTTAACACACACAACATAAGTGGTGTGAGAAACTAGGACGTTGTACAATGGGTCAATTCGACCTCCGGATACTGTACTTATCTTAATTGACAAGTACACGTCCTCTAACTTAACCTAACCTAAAGTCAGATATTACACAACCTGAAATGGAAGCGATGAGAAATGATTTTGCATGATAATGCTGCTGCTTAATGAAAAATTAATTCATAACGACAAACAAGCAAGAAATTTTATGTGCAGCATTGCCAACCAGATGAACCAAGATTAAAGTCAAATTTTAAACGACCAGAAGAGAATCTATTAACGTCTGATGATTACAACGAACACTGTAGTCTAGTAGGCAGTGTGTTGGCTTATTAAAACTAAGGCCGCAGTTCAAACCCCAGGTCAGACATCACTAACATAACGAAATAAGAAAAAAAATACTTCTTCGGCGACCGCCTTTCAGCAGATTTTTGGTAAAAAAAAACTCTGAGAGTTAATAATATTACTCGACTTTAAATTTTAGGTCAAGGCTCTGATGTATAAAAATTAACAAACACAACATAAGTGGTGGGAGAAGCTACGTCATAACCCTGAAAGAAGCGTTATAAAAACCAATTATGTATGCATGTATGATTACGTCAGACATATGCAGAACAATTTAACCAAGCTTGGCCACATATTACAAGAGCCATCAAAAAGTATACAAAATAAAGTGGTTATTAAAATTTCCCTCGACCGCCTACATCTTAAATTTTTCCTTTTCCGATTATCATTTGTTTTGATCGATGTAGAATCCTTTCACTGAAATACGTTTCATGTTAGAAAGTCTAGATGACAGCCTAGCTTTCCACTTCGCTCATGTGACGTTTTAATTTGATCACGAAATGTGGCACCTACAGTTTAACTCAACACCGAGCCAAAGGTTGGCGAAACTATTTCTTGACAATTAGTTCCTCGTAGAGCTTATGCCAAAAAACTAATGAAAGAGGGCTGTCGTAGAAATATATTTTTGCAAAGATTTTAAGATTGAGTTTTGAAACCCGAAACTTCCATGTAGTAAGCCACTTCCGACTATCATACGGCGACCATTACAGTAAGTCTAATAGTGACACTATCAAAATTTAATTAAAATTACTGATTAAGTACCCAACATAGCAAGCCTCTAATATTGGCCAAATTGAAATTTTTTTCCATAGCATTGTCTTATATCAACTTATCTGTAAAATGTAAATTTATCGAGTGTTACCAACTACAACCTACTTTTTTTTGTTTTTAAGCTGCTTTTTATTCAAAAATTAATCTTTATCAAAACATTTGCAGTCATGAATGTGCAATGTATTCGCAGTACTTAATAAATTATTTCAAGCATTTCCATTTCCCCACCCCTCCAATAAGTCCAATACCACTAACAAGGTAACAATTAGAAAAATGAAAAACACTATAATTCGTTAACACGTAGCTGCTTCAATTTACTTAATTCAATGCTTCCACACTCTCTAGTATCGGTGCGTAGCATTCGCTTGATTTATCTACTTTATAATCAAGGCATTCACAAAAAAGGAACATAGAAAACCACTTTGAATATTAAGAAATCTCGTTAAGAACCGCCAAGATAAACAAAAATACCTCATACAGATATTCACAAACGTGCACGCATACAAATATAAACGCACGCACATACATACATACGTAAATATCAGCTCACACTTGTTTACATTTTGTTGACGTCTAATCAACGCATTCAATAACCTTGATTGAGCACGTACAACGTTATTGTCGCTGAAAATTGCTATTGTCATGCCATATATTTGAAATGTTATTGTGTGTGTGTGTGTGTGTGTGTGTACATATGTATCTATGTATGTATGTACTTATGTACAAAGATTTTTAATAAATATCAAATGCAATACAAACAATAGCAGCAACTATATGGAAGAAGCTATGAAAATTGAAAAGTAGCGACCATTACCGTATACATACTTACCAGATTGGTTCAAAAAGTAAAGAGAGATCAACGACGAATAATTATCATTCTGTTAAAAAATCATACATAACTACATACATAATTGGACATTACCACCCTTCAGTCAGGATTACGACTTAGTTTCCCACACCACTTATGTTGTGTGTGTTAATTTTATACATGAGTGGTGGGACCTACAGTTTAAAGTCGACTCCGAACGAAAGATTTTTGAGAAAATTTTCATGGCAATTTATTTACTCTCACAGTTTTTGCCAAAAATCTGCTGAGAGGAAGTCGCCGAAGATATACTTTTTGTATTTTATTTTGATGTCTGGCCTGGGGCTCGATCCCTGGATTTTCGTCTAGTAAGCCAACACACTACCTACTAGACCATGGCGACTTCCTACATACAGTCCTTAATAAATCATTAATGTAGCATATAATGATGGAGTGCTACTTATATTCAATGCTAAACTTCTGAATCTCTTGAGCTAATGCTTTTCGTCAATCATACTCATGAAGAACCCAAGTTGCAACAAATCCAATCAAGTCATCCAGAACACTGACATATTCTGAACCGACAATACACTTCTAGAGCAACTTAAGGTAAATGCAGAATTAAGCGCAAAATTTTTGCATCCTTAATAAATGAAAGAGTTTACAAATAAAAAATACAGACAGTTTTTGAAATGACAATTTACCCCATGCGAAATGGCAATATACCCCCCGATCTACTTAAGATAAATCCAGAATCATGCGCTAAATATCTTGAATCCTTAATAAATCCAAAAGTTTTTAAGAAAGTAACAAGGGGGTGTAAATAAATCTGCCGACAATGGCAGAGAGAAAGGACCAGCATGCTAACATACTTCTTGGCATGGTAAACACCATAAACACACAAAGTATGTCAAACGGATCATCTGAGAGAGCTGAAACATCTACCATTTGGTTTCTATGCAAAGAAATCTAATATCGATCGCTTAAGTACAATCAGTATTATAACAAAGGAGTCAGTGGAATAGTGGGCTCTGCTCTATTTAACATTCTTTGATTTTTACACTAAAGGGTCCGCCAAATAACTTTTTTTGTTTGAAAATTCTTTAAAAAAAAAATTACTGAATATTTTCTCAAATTTCTTATTTTAATTGAAAGTACAATCCTTCCGGTTAATAATGGAAAATAATTTCATTCAAATGGCTGCCTCGACTGGTCATGCAGTAGCCTACACGATCTTTCCAATTTTTAAGCACATTATTGATTGTGTGCAGCTGTATTTCAACAATGGCTTCACGAATATTGTCCTTTAAAACGTCAATTGTCTCTGGCTTGTCGGCGTAACACTTGTCTTTGACGGCACCCCACAAATAATAGTCCAACGGTGTCAAATCACAGCTCCGAGGTGGCCAAACGACATCAGCACTGCGGCTGATAATGCGATTTTCAAAAACAGGGCGCAAAACACCGAGCGTAGCTTCGGCTGTAGGGCACGTAGCGTTGAAACCAAATGTTGCCAATATCCTCCTCTTCAATTTTTGTGAACAAAAATTCGTTCAACATGGCCCGATAACGATCGCCATTGACTGTAACGGCCACTCCTTGCGCATTTTCGAAGAAAAATGCCCCAATTATGCATCTGGACCAAAATCCGCACCAAACAGTGACTCGTTTTGGGTGAGTCGGCTTGTCAATGTATGCGTGCGGGCCCCAAATGCGACAATTTTGCTAGTTTATATACCCGCCAAGATCAAAATGAGCTTCATCTGAAAATATGATTTTTTTTGCCAAAATCGGCATTTTCTGTAAGTCGATCGCAGGCCAACGGCACTGGATGGTCCATATTCGTTCAGCGGAAAGACAAAACTAATTATCTGTCAAATCAGACATGAGCTAAGTGTTACCATTCACGAAATAAGCACTAGTTGAAAAAACAACGTTCGATGGCGGACCCGATACTTTCGAGATATTAAATCACGATGCAATTTCGGCTCCTTAAGAGCAAATGTGATAATGCAAGCGTGTGTAAATGTAGCGGCATAAACTCAGCTGGAGAATGCAAATGATATCTTATTATCGTTATTAGAACTATTACAGGAGCCATTTTCAAACTGTAGAAGTATATATGCAAATTATGGCCCACTGTATATGTTCAGTTGTAACAGCTATAACGTCTCTTGGAGAAATTATGTTTAATGTACCTCAAAATAGTAAAACCTTAACTTACTTACTAACTTACTTGATCATTACAACAATTTAGTCAAGATTACAACTTAGCTTGTTACACCACCCATGTTGTGTAAATTAATTTTCACAGTGAACAGTAGGGAACTACGGTCGATTTCGAACAACAGATTTTAAAAAGTTTTTGTGGCAATTATTATTTCATTTTTTTTTGTTTTTACAAGGAAACCGTTGAGAATAGGTCGCCGAAAAAAATATTTTTTCATTTTTCGATTTGTTAGAGATGTCGGTGCCAGGCTCTGGTTTAATTCAACTTACATGCTACCTATTAGACTACACGGAGTTCTATAAGACATGTACCACCTCCATTTTAAAACTCTACCCATGATTTTGTACAGAGTATTATGTAGTCGCCGTAGTCTAGTAGGTAGTGTTTTGGCTTATTAGACACGTAAGGACACGGTTCAAACCCCTGGTAGGACATCTCGAACGAAACGAGATATGAAAAAAAATTTTTTGGAGACTAGCTCTCAGCAGATTTCTGGCAAAAACTCTGAGAGTAAATAATTTTTCTATGAAAAGTTTCATCAAAAAATGTCGTTCGTAGTCGACTGTAGGTCCCGCCATTCATGTATAAAATTAACACAAAGAACAGGGGTGGCGTAAGAAGCTATGTCGTAATCCTGATTGAAAGGTTAAAATGACCATTTTACACTTTATGTATCCTCTATATTAAGAAAAGGTTAAACAGACTGCCTCTGAGATGGCTGCATAGATATGGGCCAACATACATACGTGTTGAATACGCCATGGTCTAGTAAATAGTGTGTCGGCTTATTAGACGTGAGGCCTCGGTTCAAACCCCAGGTCAGGCATCTCCAACTGAACAAAATATGACAAAATATTTCTTCGGCGACTTCTTCTCAGCAGATTTCTGGCAAAAACTCTCTGAGAGTAAATAAAATTGCCATGAAAAAGTTTCTCAAAAATCTGTCGTTCGGAATCGACTTTAAACTAAAGGTCCCACCACTCATGTATGAAATTAACACACACAACATGAGTGGTGCGAGAAACTAGATCGTAAGCCTGACTAAAGGGTTGTAATCACCAATTATGTATGTATGTATATGTACATGCGTGTTACCTAAGGTATGTAGTGCTCGTTTTTTCTCACATTTAAAGTGAACACTATACTTACTGTTTACCAAGATATATAACTTAAGACCTTGGCTTATAAATTAAAGAAAATAAAAATTTTTAAACTCCACCTTGATTAAACTATTGAGAGTTAAATGTTCCAAATGAAGTTCTAATTATTACGAGTGTAATAACTAAGATAACTAAGATCATATGCTGGTAGCAAACTAACCTTATATTTAAATATTTATTGCCGGTAAATTATAATATTGCAAGTCATTCAATTATTTTTTTAATAATTCTTTAAAATATTGACCTGAATTTTATTTACAACATACCCTTGATTGGTAATTTGCTAATAATTCATTGGCTTTTTGCAAAAAAAAAAATTCCATTCAAACAATAAAATTTATTTGCAATTGTAGTGCCATTTCATTTTTCTAACAACAATAAAACTAATATTTATTCAATTGGAGAGCGTAATTGTTTGATTGATACATGTTTCAAAAGTTTTCAAACAATTTCGTTATAAAAGTGGCCCTCTTTTGTTCAATTGCAATTGATTTTCAATTCACAATTTTTTGTTCTTTTCTGCTTTTGCACAATAGCTGGGGTTGCTTAGGCAAATATGGCGAGGCAGCCAGTTGCTGTATAGAGTAGGAATTTTCATAAAATGTCAATTTGCAATCGACTATTTATTTAATTCATTTCTGTTATACTTTTTTCTAATTTTTTTCTAATATTTAATATTTAATTTTCTTTTTTGTTTTCATTTTATAGACACTGTAAATAAAACATATACAGGCAGCCATACTAGGAAAATCAAGTGGCATTGTTGTGTGCTATGGTTGAATTTTTTTTTTTAATTTTTTTGCTTAGATATTTGCAGCAATCATAAATACATACATACATACACACGATATTATATATTTGCACAGTTTTATTATTTTCTGCTATTTTTTCATATTTTTTTGTTTTCCTTTCCTCAAAATGAAAAATGAAAACATACTACAAACAAACAAACGAACAAAATAAAATAAAGAGAGAAGAGAAAATCTGCTGTATTGTTGTCGAGAGTTTGATTTTTATGATTTCAATGCCTTTTTACAGGCGGATATTGTGCACTTTTATGCTCAATCAACAATTTTTTTTTTTCATTTTTTTCTGCCTTCACTTCTTCACTCAAGTGGTCTATGGAAAATTCAATGAACCTGGTTAATGCAGATTGGAAATAAAAAAAGAAAAATATTCTATAAATCGCAGGAAAAAAAATATTGTTGAAATCCAGAATACAAAAAAAAATTTTATATTTTTGCACGTTATGGCGGTTTTTCTCTCTACCCTAGCAGATGGAAAGGAATTTAACTTTTAATAACTGATTTTATAAAAAAATGTTTCATAAAGAAATATAAACACTTTTGTTTAGTTGCCTCTGGATGCAGCACAAAGATATGATTGGAAGGTTTGTAGGAGTTTTCGATTTATGTTTGAAAAACTTTGATTGAACTCTTAAAAGAAAAAATTCGCATATTCATGGGCATTTTTTAGCTTACAAAGGCAAAATTCAAATGTATGCTTATAGTTATAAAACTTTTAGAATTTAGCATGGAATTTAAGGGAAATATTGTTTATGTTTGAATTTATTGCATATAAAAAAATTAACGAAAAAAATTTAACGATTACCGTACACACCACAATTTAATAGTCAGTAACAGTATATGACAATCGTGCCGTATAAACCAACCACGCACAGAAACAGTAGTGTATACCAGAAATATAGAACTGAACTTAAAAAAAGAACCCCAAACAACAAATGTTAATGTTTTAAATCAGCTGAGAGGAAATCGCGGAAGAAACTTTTTTTCATTTTGTTGGAGTTGTCCGACCAGGGTAAACCCTGGCCTTACGTCTAATAAACGAACACAGTACCTACTAGACTACGGCGTCTGCATAAGCAACTGCTAATGTTGTTTATTCCAGAAAAAAGCTAGAAAAACAAACAATTACAAAATGATTAAAAAATTACCAGAATATGTATAAACAAGAATTAAATTACCACAACAAAACTACATAGGAAAACTACATGAAACACGAATCGAAAAAATAACAATAACAAATCAACAGAGTGATTCTGAAAGTTGCCAGACCGAAATTGAATGAAGCACAAATGTCAGCAGTTAATAACACTATGCGACATAATACACTGTGAAATTTACTCCTTGTAGTAAACGAATTCTATAAAAAATTTAGTAGCTAAGTGTTAGCAATTAAAGTCTGTTCTTAAATTTAAATAAATAAATGATTTTAATGATTTATTTACTCTTTGAATTCAAAATAAATATTCCTTTTGTAATACATGAAAACGTAGTAATAAGTCTAAAGTTTCAAACCGCAAATTTGGTTTCATTTGTAATTTTAGTACCAATTAAAAATCAAAACAATGTGGCTAAATTTGAATGTATTGAAAAATGCACACCTGTACGTAACTCAATACGAATCCGACCAATTCAATTTCCAATTCTAAAAAACGCGTAAAACTTACATACATACATATTTGGGCATTACAATCCTTCAGTCAGGATGACGACATAGCTTCCCACACTATTTTATGTTGTGCGTGTTAATTTTATACACAGAGTGACGGGACCTATAGTTTACAGTGGGTTTCGAACGACAGTTTCTTGAGAAACTTTTCATAGCAAAATTTATTTATTCTCAGATAGTTTTTGCCGGAAATCTGCTGAGAGGCAGTCGCCAAAGAAATATTTTTTCATATTTCGTTTTGTTGGAGACGTCTGATTTGGGTTTTAAATCGTGGCCGCACGTCTCACAAGACGATAGACTACAGCGACTATACGCGTAAAACTTATCAGCACATGTTTTGAAATTAAAACACATCAATCGCCTTGCAAATAATTACACAAGTAGCCTATTGGTCCCCCAATGTAATAAAATGAATAACGAACATTATTTGCAGGCCGTAGTCGCTGTAGTGTAGTAGGTAGTGCGTTGGCTTATTAGTCGTAAAGCCCCAGGCCAGACAAAACAAAACAAAATACAAAAAGTATTTCTTCGGCGACTTTCTCTCAGCAGATTTCTGGCAAAAATTCTGAGAGTAAATAAAATTGCCATGAAAAGTTTCTCAAAAATCTGTCGTTCGGAGTCGACTTTAAATTGTAGGTCCCACCAGTCATGTATAAAATTAGCACGCACAATATAAAATAGTGTGAGAAACTAGGTAGTAATCCTGACTGAAGTGTTGTAATGACCAATTATGTATGTATGTATGTATGTACGTGCAGGCCTCCCCTTTTGAAAAATTTGCACTCAATAATGAAAATTCTTCTTGACTGCAACTAATACAACAACCCAAAATATCTTCAAATAGGCTGGCATATCCAACATCTCAAACGCTCAAGAATAATAAAACAATGCAATGTAGTAATAATATGGAAGAGAGACTTAGTGACCACCCAAGGCTCTTTAAGGTATCGAAATGCTAAAAAAAAAAAAGTATATTGCCGTATTGACCGGGAAGCTCCTCTGAAGCTATGTGCCTTCATTTGCGCCTAAATTATAAGGTGGCCGAAATTAAACAGAAACCACAAGACCTGTTGGGGTGAATACTGTAGCGATCGAAAAATTCTGATTTTCATGCCATAAACCATTATGAAAACCCACGAAATGTTTGTAAATGATGCATGGCTGAAGGAGCTTGCACTGAAATATGAGCACAAGACTGATGCCACTTTTGCTCACACTAGAACAAAAATAGCACTCTGAAAAGTATTTAGTGCTGTTACACCTTAATAAAGGCGTGTCTTTATTATTATGCTTCGATGAGTCAGAATGAATGAAACAGAGTTCAATCCTTTGTGACACATTTGGGCATTAGAAGACTTTCTCTACAAAAAAAGTTGCATAATCCATTCACGAATTCCTTCCACCAAACCCACAAACAAGATTCACTTACTGTAACGATCTGTTACTAAAATAACACAACAATTTCATGTTTACATGAAGTGTCGCTTTCTACTGAAATGAGTATACGCTAGTGAACGATCGTTTGACCCCACTTTAATAGTATAATTAATACTGTCCAGACTGCTGCAGTTGTCAGTAGCATGATCAGGACCATGCAAGCATTGTAAATTCTGAAGATCACTACAACCTCCAACAATATATTGGGGCTGGACAAGTTACGCACAAAAGTAATCAATTGTTTTCTGACAAAAATTTAAATTTACTTACATGAGCGGTATGTAGTCCTGATTGCGATCCCATCGAAATGTTACGGGAAACCCTTGTAGCTAAAGTTTACACTGAAGAAGGGCAGTTTCCTGCCATGATTAAACTACAAGTAAAAATTAAGAAATACTATTTATTAATTACAAAACAATTACAAATTACATATATTTTAATTATATACGAGCGGAGTAACTTGACCATATACCCGGTGTAGTGTCACAGACCAGAGTCTCTGGTGGGAACCGAACCCACGACCCTCACGCTAATAGTTTAGCACACTACCCACTAAACTACTAGGGCACCATGAAATTCAAATTGTTAATAAATTTATTGACGATTACATCTATCACTGAAACTGTAATAAAGACAATGCTCTTGCTTTTATTTCTAACAATAAAATTAATTTACAAGTATTGGCGCCAGTAATAATTTATTTATTTGATTCAAGGCATAATCAAAAAACAGTTTTAAGACTGAACAGAAATTTATTCACACAGATAAGTATTCATTACCACAAGACCTCTTTAGATACTTGGCGTTTAGAGATGTCTTAAACGAAAATAATTCAAATATGTCCTTGCACTTACACATGTACCTAGTAAAAGGTATGAGTATGTGCTCACATTTTATTTAAATTAAAAAGAGGAGAAAAGAAAAACAAAACCAAACAAAATTAAATTGCATTAAAAAAATTGCTTAACGTTTTTATAATTTCCTGACTTCTGTCTCATTTTAATAATACATCCGTATATCGTATGCATTTAAATTGAATTTTCCACAAAGCCATTTTGATTTTCATACCAACACAGCCCTTAGGATTCATTCATTTCGTTCAGTCGTTTGCCGTTTGTCTTTTGAGTTGTCATAATGCAGTGGTAAATTAATGCAAAACTGGCAATGCAAAAAAGCACAAAAAAAGGAACAGAAAAAACGCACAAAAAAACTGAAAGCAAACAGACAGTCAGTAAAGAAACCAAATTGTATGTGATTGCATTTCGATAACGTAAAAGTGTCAAGCAAAATCAGGTGAAATAATACACTTAAGAACACTTGCACACATACACACACAATTTTTCATTAACTATATGCCAATGTGCAGCAAGCAACATACTTATTTCAACTGTACAACTATAAACGTACATATAGAGACACATATACTGACATAAAAATTAATGTCGTATCTTCAATGTCTGTTACAGCCAAAAGAAAGTAGATGTGTGTACGGCGTACATACATACATATATTGGGGAATATGGCATGAATATTGCTTTAAACATCTGTAAGTAGTTAACAGCACACACAAAGCAAGTAGAGTAGAAGTTTTTTGTGCTGAAATTCTTCTTCTGCAGTAGAGCGTAAATGCATCAAAAAGACATGGCTTTAATGGCAAAACGGGTAATGTTTTAAATAAAGTTTTCTCTTCTGTTCTCCTCTGTTCTGTTCTGTTCTGTTCAGCGCGCTTTCTTTTTTTTTCATTTTGTCATTATTTTTCGTCCTTTTGTTTAGTGCCTTATGGTGCACTCATTCACTTACTATCCTGCTGGGTGAGGAGTGTTTTAAGTTCGGTTATATGCCCGCTGTGCCCTAGAGTGTATGTGCATATTGAAATGTATTGCAAATATATATTTAAGGGCCAGCAATGGAGGGCGTATGATCTAGTTGAGGGGTTTAGAGGGGAGGGCGTAAAAAAATACTATCAACAAGACGAGTTGACGTTGTGCCAAAATTCCGACACATTCATATATATTTTTACACATTCACACTCACAACACTTACTGTACTCATACAAACATACACACACACCTACGTACTTTGGCATGTATGTACGTATAAGTAAGAGTGAGTTTTGCAATTGTACACCACAATAACCACTGTATGGCAGCTGATGGCAAAGTGAAAATCACTACAGAGTTTCCACTCTTATATTTTTTTTCTTGACACTTTTCTTTTTTTTCGGTCGTATTTCCGCACCAACACCATGGCAACCAACATTTGTACTTTACTCAAATATACACATACATACATACATACACATATAAAAACACTCTATGCAGTAATTGTGTATGTGTTTGTGTTTGTGTTTGTGTTTTTGCAAGTAAAATTTTTGAATATTTTGTTCACTTTTCTATCCATACTTGTATGCTATTTCACTACCATTTTAGTTGCTTTTCCTTTTCTGTTCATTTTCTGTTCCAAAAATATGCATGTATTTAAATCTGAAAATGTTAATTGCAGTTGAGTATTTATCTTAATTAAGCATTTCCTTTTTGCCAAAAAACGCTTAAAGCTTAGACACACACATGCGGCGTACAAAACAAAATACTCATACCGTGCCAAGCATATGGTGGAATACATAGATGAGATATTTTTTCTTTCCTTAGTTTCTGAATTGAGTTTTAGATAAGAACCTTGAAGATCATAAAATAATTAAATAAAACGCATATGACACCTCAAAATTGGTGAAATTTTTCTTACATTATAACGTTTAGATCTTGACCTTATCAAATAGCAGTCTCGTAATTGTTTAAGGCAGTCAGTTTGCTTGAGATAGTCTTCGTACACATTTTTGCACATTTCAAGTGTTATGTCAGCGATAATTTGGCGAAACTTCCTCTTAGCATACTCCAGCATTAGGGGATTACTTGCATAAACATGATCTTAGACATAGCCCCACTTCCATGCACAAATGGCAGTCACGATGGGAGAACGGTTTAAAGGGGAGATGGACATTTCACCTTGTCCCTGATGAATCCCTTTGGATGGAGAACGAACATTGCGGGCCGAACTACTACGTGACCCAGTTCCTAACTGGTCATGGGTGCTTCAGGAAATACCTGCACAGATTTGGACATGATACTTCCCCTTTATGCCCAAACTGTGTAGATGAGGAGGAAGACGCGGAGCATATTCTAACATGCTGCCCCAGATTTAGATGGCCCGGGGAAACGAGTTTCGTACCAACTCGGCTTATGGAGGAGGTGTTGAATTCTAGGATTCTATGGAGCCAATACAGTCAGAGAATAGCTGAAGTTATGATAGAACTCCGAAGGAGTTGGGTTAGCCCAAGCTTTAGGGCTAACCAGCCCTCCGCGAAGTAATACCTTACGGCAGTCCCGCGAGGGGAGAGTGGTTGAAGTGTGTAGGGGGTGGGTTTAGTACGTAGGCACCAGTGATGGTAGATCCTACACTCTTTTGTTGGAACAAAAGTGTATTTCGAAGATTCCCACCTCCGGCCTAAGACAAAAAAAAAGACATAGCCCCACAAAAAAAGGTCTTCCAGCATCAAATCGCAAGGCCTTGGTGATCAATTGACGTTGCCAAAACGTGAAATTATTTGTTCTGATAACTTCTAATATAAATAAAGTTAAATGGTACCATTTCTTTGAAACCACATGTACGACTATAAATTATCTAAAGGCTACAACGAACTCCAATTGAGTCCTTCGAGGCCAATTTTGCTTGTTGACTTAGCCAGCGACTAATAATGGTATTTATCACTCAGGAAAATTTAGTTTCAAAAATCAGAACTGAAAACCTGTTGCTCTTACACCCTACCATCATAAGTTGTAATTGTTGCTAGAGTTGGACTTTATATGGACGGAGGTGAACATTTAATTGCAGAAAAGGTTTTAATCTGCCAGAAGCGCCCAAAACGCCCTGCAATCAACGAATCTATAATATTTGCGAGGATACACAGATCTGACCACATTTGTAAGACTTCCACTCTCTTTTTTCTTTCTTTATAATGTTGTGAATACATTGCATAATATTTGATTATGACAACCATATTCACCCTGTAATCATAGCTGCCACATTTGACGATTTATCGTCATTTTGACGATTTTGAGCTCCAAAAATATGATATTGACGATTTGACGATTTATGCCCTTATTTTGACAATTTTTAGGAATTAAAAATTTACATCATATTCCTAACTTTAGTACATTAAAAGCCACTTTAAGCTTTGTATTTACTTTGCAATTGTTACTATAGAAAATTTATGTTAGTAATTACAAGGAGTAAAGTATTATATATTTGAGTTAGTTTCGAATACATGTGATGATTTTTCTGTATATTATTCCTTTTTCCTCGTAGTTGAGAATAATTTATCACTTGTCATTGCAGATAATTTCAAAAATTCGAGTATAGCTTCTAATATTACCATCGGAAGAACAAAGGTAAGCGCCATTATTTTTTTTTTCGTACGACCAATATACATTGGCATTGTGTTTGGAACTATGAAAATATGTTATGGGAAGAAGAAAGGAGTGCACAGTGTTTATGGACACTAGGCTTGTATATTTTTATACCATAAGTAACAGGAAAGACCTCTGCAGGAATTGAGTTCCACATACGAATAGTCCGACTAAAAAACGTACTTTTCCTGTAATGCAGTGTGCGATCCACTAGCCAATCGAACACATACGGATGTCCTGGCCGAGAAAGTCGAGCGTTACGTAGGAATATATGATTTTCGGGAACAAGTTCCCTTATTTCGTTCGAGCAAAATCCTTTTGTAGTAGTGATAGAACAGTGAAACGCAAACCACATTGCAACGATGCACCAATGATTCAGTGGAGTTGGATACACTACCGTCATTAACGAGCTACTACGGCCTCTCCCGTACACGGTCGTGAAACCTCAAAATAGACGTTGAGGCATCGACCTCATAAATAGTATAAATAAATAGTGTAAATAAAAAGATCAGATGATAAGATCTTAAGAAGGAACTGAAGGAATTGAAAAATGTGTTGGTTGCAGCCAACATTGCACTGTATTTTCATGCTCAGAATTTCAGGAGCTTCTGACTCATTAATATTTACACCACCCGTAGAATAAGATGATGCAATATTATTGCTGCCCTTATGTGTCAATAAACAACACTGAGATATGTTGTTTAAACCTTAAATAATTTTTTCCTGAAAATGATGTAACATTTCTCCATTTTTGACAAAAAAAAATAATAAGTGAAGATGAGGGACGCTAGCTTTTAATTTCTAACAAATTATTTTTAAATGTTTTATTTTTGAACTCAGATAAATACATATGTACATTGACTTTAAATGTTTTACTACAATAGAAATAATTTTGGTTCTTAAAAATTTTTAATTTATTTATTTATTTTTTCTGACGATTTTTTGACGATTTCAATAAACTTCTTTGGCGATTTTGACGATTTTTTCTCAAATATTTGACGATTTGGTGCCTCATTTATCTGGCAGCTATGCCTGTAATTCTTAAAGGTGCTACAAGCTGCTTTAGTTTTACTCAGTATGTCTGAACAAATTTTTATGAAACAAAGAGTCCCCAATATTCCATTCCCTATTTGATGTCGTCTTTAGCTATTTCGCAAATTTCCGAAACTTCAATATCATGGAAACATCCATATTTGAACAGTCATTTTCAGCAAACAGCACATACCAGTTTTGCACTTGTATTCACTTTTTTCTGTGTGACACACATTCCGCTAAACACTTTCTCATTGAATTTTTAGCGCAATTTCTTGTTTTTGTAGTTCTTGTTGGTTTCGTTTTTCGTTTTTCGTTTTTTTTTACTTTTTGGCCTGAAATGCCTACCGCAACTTACGCCCGCTGTGTCTTGTTTCGTTCAATGAAATTTGTGCGAATGAGGGTGTGTATGTGAGTGTAAAGGAAATTCACATTTTTGTTCATATTAAATCGTGTCATTTTCAAGAATTCTTTATTTGTATGGAGATGTGTGCTGCAAACTCACACACAGAACCATATATATGAACATTTCATTTATATTTGTTCATGTCGTTGCTCGTTTTTCCTTTATTTTTTGTGTCGATTCCTTTAGAGGACTTACGACGATTCGCTCAATAGTTTGTTCATTTCAATACCTCAATATTTAAATATATTTAAACAATATTTGTGTACGAGTATATACAGTATAGTAGTGTATATTGTATGTATGTATGTATGTATGTGTGAGTGTGAGTGTTGTTTGGTAAATTGAAAGTGCTGCTTACTCCTCCAGCACTTATGAGCACACACACAACACAGTCTATGGTTTTGTGGCATGAATGGTTGAATATGCGTTTGCATTTGGGGTTTATTTGATTGTTGGCATTGCATTTGGCACAATTTTATTTATTGTATGTTTTATGGTATGAAGTTCCGTCTGCACTGGCATTTGAACTGAGTTGAGTAACATAGTGCATTGTTGTATTCGGTTTTTTTTACTGCACAATACACGTTTTAAATACACACACATATATACTTTTATTTTTCCGGCCCTTAACAAAGAAAAATAAAAGAGAAAAAAATTGCATTTAAGAAAAATTACATTAAAAATAAGGTCAATAAATGATAAATTATAAATTTCGATATTGAAAGTGGGTCGCAAAAGTATTACTACGCTGCTCAATCAATATAAAAAAGTAATTACTCGCAGTAGGATATTCGTGGGCTATAAATACATACAGAATATAAACAAGAATTGAATTTTAAAGATATTTTTATTAAGTAGTAAAGATAGAACAAATAAAATTCATTATTTCTTCTTGATATTGAATATAAAAAAAAAATTGTTTTCCAAAGAATGATTCTAGTCAACATATTTAAACACAGAGAGAAACTTTTTATGGCAATTGAAAGGTACTGAGAGGCAGTCGTCGTTTCGTCGTATATTTCGTTTTGTTGGAGATACCTGGCCTGAGGTTTGAATCGTGTCCTCGTGTCTGATAAGCCAACACATTCGACTACGGCGACTACAAGATATGTCTCACCTAAATGCATTCGAATACAATGGCTTTAGGACTTCTGTTCATATTTGTCGAGCGTTTTTCAGTCCATAGCATCGGTTGTGCTCGACGAAAGGGAACTATTTAACACAACAACTAAGTGAGAGAATAAGTGATGGATTTCTAATTAACATATGTTATTGATGACCCAATACGTTGTGAAGCATTCCTTGGAATAATAATCTTCGGTATCTTCTGTGTGTATACTTTACGGGAGTATGAACAGAAACTATAATAAGAATTATTAATGGGGAACAACAGATTGCCCACCGAAATTTGTTTAAATTTGCTTTGATACGAGAGACAAAGAAGGCTCTGCTTGACAAAAAAGTTTTTTGTAGAGATTGTAAAATTAAAGACGTTACTCCAAGGATCTTAAGAAGGAACATAGGAATGAACTGAATCAACGTAAAAGTATTTTAAACAGATGATTTGAACTCAAGAAACAAGTCGACACACACCATCTTTTTGTTGACTATAAGGCAGCCTAGGATAGCCCCATAAGGGATCGTGTTTTTTCAGCAACGTCTGAGCTCGGTATACCAGCGAAGCTGATAAGGCTATGCAGCAATTCCTGCAGTTCCGTCAAGGTAGGAATGGACCTCTCCGAACCTTTTGATGCCGTGCGAGGTTTCAAAGAAGGCGACCCCTTATCATGCGACCTTTTCAACTTCGTCATGGAGAGTGTACTGCGAAAGGCGGGAGTGCATCGCACCAGCACTATTTTGCGAAAAAGTGTCCAGTTGCTTGCGTACGCTGGCGACATTGACATCATAGGGCGTACCAAGCGAGATGTTACTGCTGTCTTCAGTGCTATTGAACGCGAGTCTACTAAGATGCGTTTGGCAGTAAATGAGGGCAAAACAAAGTATACATATGTTATCGACAAGTAGAGACATGCGGCGTATTGGAACTCAGATAACGGCCGATAACTATACTTTTGAAATAGTCAAGGAATTTATTTATCTTGGCTCCGCCGTTACCACCAAAAATGGTGTCAGTCTGGAGGTAAAGCGCAGGATCACTCTTGCCAACAGGTGCTACTATGGTCTCAATAGGCAATTGAGTAGCAGAGACCTCTCTCGTACGGCAAAACTAACACTCTACAAGACACTCATCCCACCCGTGCTTCTTTACGGCGCAGAGGCATGGAGAGCACTGATGCAACAGCCTTGAGAGTGTTCGAGAGGAAAGTGCTACGTAAGATCTTCGTTCCAGTGCGAGTTAGCGATGATTTCCGTATCCGATCTAACAGTGAGCTGTATGAGCTCCTCAACGACATAGACGTTGTGCCCTGTCATCGATTGGTGTGACAACTGGCGTAGGCGCGCAAGGAGGAGAGGCGCCTGGAACGATGTGTTGCGGCAGGCCGAAATCCGTTAAACGAGTTGTTATGGCCAATTGAGTAAGTGAGAAACATTTTTTCGCCTACCGTTCTCTGTCAAAAAGCTCTGGTTGACCTTCCCCTATCGTGTTCGTTGTTGATGATAAACTTTTTGAGAAGGAGTTAGGGTTAGGTCAGACGTCTCCAATAAAACAAAATATGAGAAAATATTTCTTCATCAAATTCTTCTCAGCAGATTTCTGGCAAAAACTCTGAGAGTAAATAAAATTGACATGAAAAAATAAAATTAAATAAAAAAGATTCTCAATAATCTGTTGCTCGAAGTCGAGTCCTACAAACTCCCACCACTCAAGTATAAATGAACACACACCGAATAAGTGGTGTGAGTAGCTACGTCATAATTCTAACTGTGTAGCGAGCAACTTTTTCTGCCTCCCATTCTCTGTCAATAGGCGTGGCTTTTCTATCGTGTTTGTTGTTTATGGTAACTTTTTTGAAGCGAGTAAGAGGCACGATTTATACAGGATTTATCTTGGGTTTCAACATTATACCAAGATTTACATGTCACACAAAGGGTTACATGTCACGGTTATGGTTTGCAACGATAGATTGTGGCTATAAATATTTAACCAAATGCGACATCTTGAAGTAGAAGGTGTGTGAAGCCCGAGGAACCAGCTCAATCAACAGCAAGGTTAGGTTAGGTTAGGTTAGAGGACGTGTACTTGTCAATTAAGACAAGTACAGTACACGGAGGTCGAATTGACCCATTGTACAACGTCCTTATTTCTCACACCAAAGTCATGACAACTTATTTGCTGGCTGCACAAGAGTCCCATATGTTATGATTACGAAGGTATATTTTAACATAGAATTTGGCAGAATATTCCTAAAATATGCAACTGAATGTTCCAATACATGTTTCCACAACTGTTGAACTCTTCTTAAAAAAAAGTAGTTCAGTAGTTTACTCTTGTCTACTGATCCTTATCATATTTATTTTGATTTATAATCAATGTCAATGGAATAAACATAAACTCGGTCTATGATATTCTATTCGAACATGATACGTTCTAAGCCTAATAAATAAGCAGTTGTTTTCAGAAGATAACAATTATGCTGCCCTAACAAAAATTAATATTTCGTGTAAATTTGCAAATATATTGCGGCAATGCCTATATTTTCCAAACAAATTTCCTATTTTTAATTTCATATTGAACCCTGAGAAGAGGCAAAATTATCTCAAAACCAAAATATCGAATTTCTACGCACAATATTCTGCCAAATTTTAGTGTGCCATCTTTACTTAACTGATTTTGAAAGTACGTTGGCAGAATTACATGAGTACACTGTACATCTTATGTTTCATTTTAAGAGAAAGAAAACTTTCAAAACTCATTATTTAAATAAATTTTAAATAACTTTATAAGTAGTTATGTTTAAATATAAAAAGTAAAGTGTATGAGAAACTACTACTAAAGTATTAAAATTAATATTGTTGTTTACATTATCCTTTTCTCTTCCCTTAATTATAAATTCCATTTAACTTTAATGGTTTATATTTATTCTACCATGGCCAACAGAAGAAACAAAAAAAGAACAGAAAAGGTTTTGTAAAGTTCATGCCATTATTTGTTGATATTTTTTTTTTATTTTCTCCTTGCCATGCCCTATGAAATTGCATTTTCTTTCCTTTTTAGTTGTACTGGCTTTTGTTTTTTCTTTTTTTTAATTATGAAAACGTAAGATTAAAGGCAACATTTTTGTGTCCAAAACCGAAAAAAAAAATGAAATGAAAATTGAAACAAGCAACAGATTATTAATATCGTCTTAGCACTTTACATAGCCGTTCTCATAGATGCCAAGTAGAAAGCAAATACTTGGAAGTAAATCTAAACTTAATAAATTTTTTGGTAAATACTCATCATAATCATGATTCAAAAATGTTTGAAATCCACTAAATTGAAGTCAACTAAAGGGGTAATAAAGAATTTATAAATTAAATAATGAATGAATTTTCTTAATTGAGTCAATCAAAAGGCATCTGCAAAATAATAAATTTTAAATTTACTTTGATGTTTAAAGAAACGATTCATAAAAAGTCAACAATTATAATAAAAAAAGAGAAATTTTTAAGGCATTTTAATTGCTTCTTAACATTTAAAAAGTTATCAGCTTCACAAATAAAGAGTTCGTTCATTCTTTTAAAGCAACAATAGAAGCCAATCCCTTAGTTTAAGTGCTTATTGGTCACAGTGAAACGATACCACTTGGCATACATATTGTATACCTGGGAAACCTTCGGAAAGTTAAGGCTGACTTCCAAAATGTTAGTTGCTTTGTGTTTGAACAAAGTATAGTGTTTCATAAAGCCGCTGCACAAAATGTTTACAATGTATACTATTTCAAAACGTCGTCAGAGTGTATTTTTAACGCAGTCAAAAAGGAATCAGGCATCGGATTTATAGTTGATGCATTGTTTAGTAACTTTGCATGTCTACAAAATTTATATACCGTAGTAGAACTGCATACAAACTTTGTATTGATACATTTTGAAAGTAAGCCTTATTGTATGGGCTCTCTTAGCTTTTCTATACACGGCCGATAAGCATTTGCAAAGAGTGGTTAAAATTCCAAGTCAGAGGGAAAAGAGATTTTTATAAATCCTTATGGAAACAAATGTCCAGTGCGCTCTTAAGGTTACACGTACAAAAACCATGATCCGTACAAGATTATCTCGCCTCTATTAGGCGATTTAACACCTGAAACTGTTCAATACTATTGAATCCAAATCGTGTAAGGTAGTCAGTTTCTTCATTTACTAATACACCTATAAAAAGCAACTACATATATACATACATACATATACATAATTGGTCATTACAACCCTTCAGTCACGATTACGACCTACAGTGATGTGAAAAATAAGACAGTACCCACCCAAACTTAAATTATATTTAAAACAGAATAAAAAATCGAAAATTTTTTCTTGTTTAAACGACTTATTTTTTCTTAAACAGTAGAAAAAAGATTAAAAACTAAATTTTCACCATTCCTATAATATGTTTTGATTTTTTTGTGATTTTGTATGAATGCATGTAGTTTAAGGTGTGAAAACACTTCATGAAATCTTAAAGCTATAACTAACCTAAGTAAAACTAAATAGATATTTATACTGAATATTGTTGCATGAAGTCTTAGTGCCACACTAGAACTTTGTTGCGGATTCTTTGTTATCCAGAACAGCAGCACAGCTTCTAGGCATTGAGTCGACCAAATTTTGACAAACATGCAGGGGTATTGAGTTCCAAGTATCCTGTATAACATTCCAAAGCTCGTCGCAATTTGTTGGACACTTTCCCCTGATTGTCCTTTTAACTTCGTTCCACAAATTTTCTATTGGGTTCAAATCAGGGGTCTGTGCTGGCCATTCTAAAACATACATTTTTTTTTTGTCCTAGAACCACTTCTTTCTGTACTTTTCCGTATGCTTTGGGTCATTATCCTGCTGGAAGACCCATTTGAGTGGCATATTTTCTTAGGCATACGGCAGTATTGTATTTTTAAAAATTTTGGTGTAATTAGCCGATTTCATTACATTCTAGATACGATATAGAGGACCCACACCATAATAAGAGAATGACACCCATACCATGATGCTATCACTACCCTGTTTTATAGATTTTAAATTATATTTGGGATTGAATTCTTGATGGATAGGTCTTCTTACATGGTAAGACGTTTTATAAACCAACATACTACCTACTAGACTTTGGGGACATACATACATATCTCGAAAAAAATTCACAAAAAATATTAGAAATGAAAACTGATGATGAGTGAGCAAGCTGAAGTCATTTCAAAAACTTCCATACATCGTAAATTTTTCAAAAAGAAAGCGGTTCGCTATATAAACAACAAGTTAAGTCACAATAGAGCACAAACGATCAAATTTCAAGCAATGTTTCATAGAAATTATTGCAAGTTTTTGCGACGATATCTAATCATTGTTAATACACATCTTAGACAAAGTAACAGTCAATGTTTTCTAATGGGATTGAATCATGGCGTATCACTAGCACTTCAGCTTGCTGTGGGTAGAAATCATGTGGTAGCATAGAAAACACAGTGAGCATCAAAAGAAACCGTACATTAAAAAAATATACTTACATTAATTAATTACCGTTATCTTTATTTTAAAATTGTTTCATTGCAAGTTTTTAAAATTGAAACAAAAAAAAATTATAAAAAATTTCAAAATATTGTCAAATTTTTTCCGGCACTCACCTTAAGTGGTAAAAGTTGAGATTGGCGATTGTTAGAATTTTATCCTTAGTGTACAGTTTTTTTAAGCTCACTGTATATATACATTGTGTACATATTTCTTCTTTCATTCCTTTCCTTTATGGTAAACACTTACAGCCAAATTTTGAATCTTATGCGACCATAAACTAGTCAACGTGATTAAAGGAGTTCTATTACTTCGATCTACTGTCTACAGTTAAGTATCCGGTAAAAACATTCATCATGGCTTGATCCGGAATATCGTAGTAATTTTTCCTCTCCAGCCGATGTTCCATAGTGTTCTACATTATACACATGCTTTCAATATTTCCAAATAATGGATTTATTTTCACTACATCTATTAATTAAAGTATACTCTTGATCACACCATACCAAATCTTCACATTAATCGTAAATCTTAAAACGTTTTACCCTTTTTATTGATTTCTCATGCCTTTATCTGTGTTAATACAGTCATTCTGGATTAAGTCACTGTCCTGTTACGTTGTATAGTTTTTATGGTCTTCTGTTGTTTGTGTTGTTGTTCCCCATTTGTCCACAATTCTTTTCTTTTTGTATAACAGGATTTTTATGGTCTTTATATGACATCCTTTTCAATCGTAAGCAATTAACCTCAAAAACAAAAAAAAAACAAGGAAAATAGTTGGTACTACTTAAGTAAAACCATAAAATCGTTGCTATTAAAAAGGAAAAGGCAAAAACAAAAGTAATGGAAGTAAATTTAAAGCTAACATTACACAATAAAAGTTGTATTAGAGAAATTAAAGACTGTAAGTAGAGATGTACAAAGTGCAATTGCCTTTGTTGTTGTATGCTCTTTTGCAAGTCACAACAATACTTCGATTGATTAAATAGTCAATCAATCCAGTCAGTACTGTTAAGATTTGTTGCATGCTTTAAACCTCTTTTTTTACTAACACTTTTAATAGAGTTTTAAAAAGGATTTAAGCTTACTAACACAAAATGTCAAGTGAAAACCAATTATAACTTTCAGGCATTGTATTAAGACTTTTGAGAAATTCTGGATTAAAAGTCAATTTTTGTTTTTCAATCAGGTGTTCTCCTTTTGACACATGCTTAATAATATAAACTCCTAATATTACTTTAACGGATTAGTTAAAGACCAGCACTCATGAATACATTGTTTTAGTATTACGAAAATAGGTTGTGGATGTAAAGAAACCACGTAAAACCAAAAAAAGTAAGTATTTGGTGTGTGTACATACATAAATGGTCATTACAACCCTTTAGTCAGGATTACGACCTAGCTTCTCACAACACTTATGTTGTGTGTGTAAATTTTATACATGAGTTTAAAGTCGATTCCGAACGACAGATTCTGGAGAAACTTTTCATTGCAATTTTTATTTACTCTCAGAGTTTTTGCCAGAAATCTGTTGAGAGGAAGTCGCCGAAGAAATACTTTTTGTATTTTGTTTTGATGTCTGACCTGGGGTTTGAAACTTGGCTTCACGTCATATAGGACAACACACTACGTACTAGAATACAGCGACTACGCCGAATGTATTCAATAATTACCGAACATCGTCTTTTTTATAGTGACGCCTTTTGAGGGTAGTCCTGCTCAAATGTGGTGTGTATGGATACCATCAAGGGGAATTCATAACTGACACCTTGATACAGTGTCATCTTGAAGTCCTTTAGTAATAAGATATTTCACTGCCCTTATGTGTTCATAAGATCTTAGTCGTGATTTGGAATTGATGGAAGTTGATTAAATGTTGGTAATGCTGTCGAGTCCTAGATCACTATAAATTTGGGGCTAAGGCAAGATTGAAATCATTCAATATAACAGGATACCATAAGAGCATATTAGCATATTCTAACCTTTACATCTAACTTACCTTGTCTATCATACGATAAAAGTAACGTGAAATTTTTCGTTTGAAATTATAAGCATTCGTAACATGTGTCAATTCTAAAAGTGCCTAGTAAAGTTTGCCATCTCATTGTGACTAGATTAACAAATTCCGCAACGCTTGCAAGAGAGTGAATTTTTTTATCAAAATTCGTGCTGTGTGTGAAACCAGAGGTATTTCTGGAGCATATAATACACTTTTTGGCATGTTTTGTTTATCTGCGGCATCATTAGACTATATTTTTCAGGAACTATTAAAAGTGCATCGATACGGTCAATGAAGCAGGGCACAATGCGATAATTGAGCACCATTTTTGATTAAAAAGGATTTGATTGACTTGTAGCACAATGCCACATGCCAACACATCAAAGCTAGTTTGATAAGCAATCTCAAGTTTAAACCCGTCCCAAGGCCACCAAGTTCATAGTTCGGTGCTTAGGGCAGTTTTATTTAAGGTCGGTTGTACCATTCAAATTCGCAGCTTTACAAATTACTCTCTCATCCACACTATTTTACGGGTTTAAGTTGGAGAAACTAAGAGCCAACAGTTTTTCTATTTATCTCGAAACCATGTAGTAATCTACAATCAAAATCTGTCAGGAGATTTCGGAGAGTGGCGAGTAATGGTGGTTAAAATGTTCGCCTACAATCTGCGTAATCCTGGTCAAAGGAACGTAGAAGGCAATAACAAAATGTTTGTTATGATTTTCAAAGTTACAAAATGAAAAGGTTTTAAGCTCTATCAAGGAGTTATTATCCCACATTAGAATAGTCATGCGTTTTGCTAAGAAGGCTTGATTAATGGAGACTGAAACAAAACAACACTCATTTATAAAATTAACGTACATAACAAACGTAAGTGGTGTGAGAAACTAGGTTGTAATCCCGACTAAAGTGTTATCATGACCAATGTGTATATGTAAGTATGTATGAAATAAAACAAAGTAAATAAAAGGAATATGATGAGAGTTGCTTTGTACGACTCCTCTTCCCACTTTGCTTAGCAGTCTTAGGTTTGAATCAGTCTAATCCTTGTAATTTTTTGTAAATAGACACAAGCTAGTCACAATTGCAGGACTTGAACACAAGATTACATAACATAACATATTTGGCCATTTCAATCCTTCAGTTATTACTACCGCCTAGCTTCTTACACCACATATGTTGTGTGTGTTAATTTTATACATGATCTACAGTTTAAAGTCGACTTCGAACGACAGATTTTTGAGAAACTTTTCATGGAAATTTTATTTACTCTCAGAGTTTTTGCCAGAAATCTGCTGAAAGGAAGTCGCCGATGAAATATTTTCTCATATTTCATTTTGATGTCTAACCTCGTGGTCTTACGTCTAATAAGACACCACACTACCTACTAGACTACGGCGACTTCATTATATATAACTGCTTGTTTACTTACTTACTTAATTATTACAGCCCTTAAGTCAAGATTACAATCTAGATTAAGTGTGTTATTTTTATTCATGAGTCGTGGGTCCCGCGATTGTGAACGGTAGGAGACAGGAAGTTGAAGACAGCTGAGATAAAGTCGAAGACTGCTGTGAAGAAGTCGCCGTAATAAATATTTATTCACTCTCCATTTTTTCAAGATGTTGGAGCTGCGTTGCAGACCAAAAGGTATCTTCTAATAAGCCCACACCCTACCTGCTAGACTACAGCGACTTTATAACAAATCGGCCAAATTATTATAAAAATATGGAAAAATTTGTGGACCAACTACGACATAAACGTGAACATGATTTGTGTGAAATACCCCTTAGAAAGTAAATGGCATTTTCATAATCAAAACGGTTAAAAAATACAAATTAAAGACCTCTTTCTACATCACATATTCACAAATATTTATTATTGCTGATGCGGTAAATGGCCTAAATTCCACATACAATATTAAAAACCATTATTTATCCATAAATTTCATAATTGTACTTAAATTTTTGAATATTATAGTAAATAAACGAAATAATAATTTTTAATATTAAAATAGGCTTTCACGGGCCTTGTAATAAAACAAAAATTAACAATAATTGCATTAAAAATAACCACCCATACGTACGTAATGCTTAAACGAAATAATGGTAAATGGAGGGAAATATTATTGCATTATCCTCTTGATGTTTAAATAAAAATCAATAAAAATAATAATAATATTATTACAACAACACAAAAATACCATACCATGCCAATAGCAAAAAAAAAAAGAAAATTGAAAAGGAGAGAGAGAGAAATGTATGGAAAACAGCGGAAAAATTAGGTCTTTAAATATTTATTTTCACATAAATAAGCGCGTAAAAACAAAAACGTGTCCTTTATGAACACACACGTTCAGGTTTTTGTGTACATGTGTGTGTAAATGTATTTGTATTATAATTAAATGAACATGTGTTGGTTTTGTTTTAGTCGGTCGATCAGTTAGTTGGTTACTACACTGTTCGCCTGGGTTGGCCTGGCCTGGCTGTATCATTCTAACCAAATTACAAATGAGTGTGTAATTTAACTTTTTTTCGCACTCTCTCTCTCTCTCTCTCTCTCTCTCTCTCTCTCTGTCTCTGTCTTTCCTTTTCACTCTTTTATTGTGACAATAATTTCAAGCTGTACCAGGCGAGTGTCCTTCAAAGGAAACAACAACAAAAATATGTATAAAATGTAAAAGTAAAACTTTACGATACATACGGCACGATACGTATACAATTTATTTTAGTATTTTTGGTTGGTTGGCCAGTATGTAGAACACGTTAATGGCCAAAAGTACAACAAGCAAAAAAAAAACGAAAACGAGCAGCAAAACGTTATTTTTTTTTTTCCTTGTCCCCATAAAAATTGTAACACACAACAAAAGTGGACTAAACAGCATGTGTTTCATTTACAATAACAACAAGTAATAACCACTAAAGCAAAAACAAAAAAGGACTGAGTATATGGTATATACGGAAGCAACAATAATAAAAACAAAAACATCGGTGACAAAAAGTTGTAAAGACAAAAACTCGTTATGACATTAAAACGGTACTCAAAACAATGGCCAAAAAAAAACAGAAAAAAATTATCATATACCATGAAGGAGTAGTGGTCCGAAATTAGACTGGGGAACGAAGGAAAATTTTAGATATTTACAGGCAATAACGACTTCTTGTCATTCTACAAATCTTCTTATATATAAAAATGAGTGTGTGTTTAGTTGTTTGTGGGTTTGTTTGAAGTCTATAGACGGCTTAACGGCTGGACCGATTTTTTTGAAATTCAAAAAGTACCTTCCTGTATGTCTGGAAGGAACTAAAGGCTACTTTTTATTTTAAAATTTCAAGTAGGAGTGGTGCCACGCCCACATACCCAATAAGTATTTAATGTCGCATATCTCATAAACTGCAACAGCTAGAGTCCTCAAATTTTGTATGGACGACTTTGACGTATATATGAACAAAATGGGCGGATTGGCTATAGTGGACGTATCAGCTACCATAGTCTATATATATAAAAATTAATGTTTGTTTGTATGTACCTTATAGAATCGTAAACTATGCATTTGATCATGTTATGATCTTTAGCAAAGTTGTTGCGCATGAGCCGGGGAAGGTTTCTAAGTTGGTATGATCAATTTCCGACAGGAGGTGCCACCGAAAATTACTTAAAATGAATTAAATCGTAAACTGTGAATTCTTTAACAAAGTTGTTGCGAATGAGTCGACGGAGGTTTGTGTGATTAATTTCCGATGTATGGCGTCACTGAAAATTATTCCAAATGAATGACAAGCAATTGGTCGACCTACAACTCAAGCACGGAAGAAAAGAGCATTACGAGCCTCAGAGTCAGACGAGCATTGAGACTGAAAAATCTTCGAGTATATGCCTCTGAAACCCGTTCGCTTGAACCACTTGAACAACGAGAAGTGAGATTAGAAACTGATCGAATGCGTACTACTCAGGCCCGTTCATCTGAATCATTAGGACAACGGGAAACAAAATCAATAAAATGATTCAAAATTAATTGGACATTTGTGTAATGTCCTTCCTTCAAATTTATTTTAGTTGGTGGCGTAGCAACACGCGCGGGGTACAGCTACTCATACTATAAAATTATAAAAAGTAAATGGGTGCCGCTTTCCAAAATTTTATCTAAGGATTGGGCCTCGATGGTAATTTAAACAAGATTACTTCGTTGTAAAGATATAACCTCGTAAAACATATGTTTTAATTTTGAAAATCCGACGTTCATTTTGCATCCTAGTTGGTGCCACCAAAAACTGAGGATCTCAACAAACAGGACTCAGTTTAACCACAACATGCGTACCTAATTGGTCATTAAAAACCTTCAGTCAGGATTAAGACCTAGCTTAACAAACCATTTTGTTGTGTGTGTTAATTTTATACATGAGTGACGAGATCTACAGTTTAAAGCCGATTCCGAACGACAGTATTTTGAGAAACTCTTCATGACAGTTTTTATTTACTCTCAGAGTTTTTGTCAAAAATCAGCTGAGAAGAAGTCATCGAGTATTCTGTAATCACTTGTACAAAAACATTACGTTTGACAATGTTTAATAGAAGCCCAATATTGAAGCCGAGCTAAATACTATTCTGTTCCTTCGTGTGTGGCTCTAAAATATTGGGTGGTACAGTAGTCGACGCCAGAAACGATTAAACAAATTTACAAAATCGTTTTCCATGATAAAAAAGCTGTTCAATAAGAAATTTGACGTAAAATTGGTTGCTGCGTTTGACCACACTGTAGCCGCCGTAGTCTAGTCTAGGTAGTATGTTTGCTTATGAGAGGTAAGGCCCCAGTTGAAACCTCAGATCAGACATCTCCAAAACAAAACGAAATATGAAAAATATTTTATTGGCGACTGAAATTTCAGAAAATTTCTGGAAAAACTCTCTGAAAGTAAATAAAATTGTCATGAAAAAGTTTCTCAAAATTCTGTCGTTAGGAGTCGGCTTGTATAAAATGAACTCACACAACATAAGTGGTGGTAAGTGGTAATGAGAAATTATGTATGTATGTATGTATATTTGACCACACTAGAAGAATAAAAATATTTTTTGAACGTTTAGCAATATTTCACAACAGTAAAGCGAAGTTTTTGTGTCGATTCATAACCATATTCAGATGCAACATTTCGTTCTTGAGAAAGACCACCAATTAATTGAATTGTTATTGTGGATTGTGATTAGCAAACATAAATGGCAATTAACTGCACTACTTAAAGCCCTGTGGTTCAAACCACAGTTTAGACATCTAGAACATAAACGAAATATGAAAAAATATAGCTTTCAGCGTCTTTCCTTTCGGCAGTCTTCTGGAAAAAACTTTGAAACGATGACTTTCACCTGCAAATTTTTAATTTATCGCACCAACATTAGTGAGTATAAAGTGTCAAATATTTTGCTGTGTATTTGATGGAAATGATAGGTAATCGTATAAAGGCAAAAAGAGTTGTCTAGCAAATCGGTATCTGTATAGAATTATTCTGTCCAAAAAAAGACTGCATTGTAGAGCAATACATTGGGTAAGATCGAGCTTATTCCATAACAATTCACAGTGTAATCGTTACTTGGACCCAAGAGGATTAATTTACTACACCTCATATTAAAAGTTTACATTTTCATTTCGAATTCAAAATTTAATAATATTAATATTAAGATTAATGGCTACCAAGTTAGATTATGCCGTTTTTGAAAACGCTGTCTATGAAAGCCATTCTAAATGTCGCAATCATTACAATGACCAACTATAAGCCACTAACAGAAATATATATGCTTTGTATAGAAAGAAATCTTTAAATACATATACAAACAAACTTCCGCAGTTGTAAAAAAAAAGTATTAAAAATAGAAAAATTAAGCATTTGATGGTAGAGATTTATAGTTACAGCACAGTGAGTCACAACTATCGTACGATTACGATTACGAGTTAAACACTTAAATTTGTTTACAGTTTAAATGCCTTGAATTTTATTTCTTTAGGAAGCTTCTTATTCTATGCTTTACAGCCACTCTAACATATAATTTAAAATAAAAAAAATTGTTTTTATTTTGTTGCTCAAATAAATTCGGAATTTATTTTGTAGTTGAAATCGCATATTTTTAATTGCCACAACAACCATAAATCGTGTATCCTTTAATGCTTGAAAAATATTTATAATTTCTATTACCACCAAAAGCATAAAACATTTGAAAAGTTTGTTTAACACTGTCGTCCACTAGTATCAAAAAAAAGGCAAAGGCAATAAGCATTAAATAAGGATATTATGGCTGTACGGCTGTATGGCTGTGTGCATAACAAACCCTATAGAAAAACTGAATGTATGTATATCGTATAGTATGAGCTTTATGGCAGGTTTTAATGCTTGAATAGGAAATCATGCCAGTGACCAAAAACTAAGTATTTTATGCGACGATATACAATGTTTTAATGGTGGGTAAAAAACTAGCAGCAACCATTAATTGATAGAAATTTTGATTTGAAGTCATTCCTTGAGCCAAAACGTAAACCAAGTAGCTGTAATTAGATTAATATAGTCCTTACAGGTACTAGTATCCGTAGTCTAGTAGGCAGTGTGTTGGCTTATTAGACATAAGGCCACGGTTCAAACGCCAGGCGACTTCCTCTCAGCAGATTTCTGGCAAAAACTCAAAGAATAAATAAAATTGCTATGAAAAGTTTCTCAAAAATTTGTCGTTCGAAGGAGACTTCCAACTGTAGGTCCCCCTACTTATGTATAAAATTAACACATGCAACATAAGTGGTGTGAGAAGTTAGGTTGAAATCCTAAATGAAGGGTTGTAATGACCAATTATGTATGCATGATCCTTGCAGGGCCAAATAACAATTGAATTCCACAGATTTTCCATTATAATGTCTATAAATGGCTTGTCCTAAGTCTATGCCAATTCTATTCTATAGTTTATCTTGCAAATCATCAAAATATCTTCTCAAAGTATGGTCCACCAACTATAAATAGAACTTTCTTTGGTGAGAACAGGATACTAGTATCCTGCAATAGTTTAGTGTTTGGGCCAGTTTCACTTAAAGCCGATTGGACCATTAAAATTAGATTGACATGCCTGCCTTTACGAGTTGCTCTCTCATCCGTATTATTTTCCGGGTTTAAATCCAGGAAGTTATAAGGAGGGAGCTAATTTTCAATTTCTCTTGAAACCATATGGTAATCTGCTGTCAATAGCTGTCAGGAGATGCCAGAGAATGACAAGGTACGGATGTTAAAGTATGCGACTACAAATCTGAGTAATATAATAAGTAAAACCACTATAGTATCTTGCAATACATGCAGAGTTTAATAAAACGTTCATGGACATTACTTTTCTTTTCTATCCATTTCCATTTGCCCAGTTCCAACACAACGCATTACAAGAATCAATCCCATTAAGTGTTCTTAAAAAAATATTGTATGGTCCTGCCAGTTTTTCTAACACCACTGTATCCATCCCTTTCATGCCCCATATCTATCTCTTTCGTTAGCTAACATACAGACAATAACACTCATACCAGGCACTTACATTATCAACATCTCTATCGTCCTCCATATTATCGTGATCATCATTGCCGTCATTTAACTATTGTCGTTATTACAGTTGTTGCTATTATTGCTCTTGTTGTTGCTATTAACATTATTGTTGTTATAGTTTCTGCTACTACTACTACATATGTACACACATGCATATACCATACAATATATATGTATGTATGCATTGATATAGATTCCTATACATATGAAATTCATTACAATACTAAACATTTAGAGAAGCGATAAAAGTGCTTTTAATGTAGCATTTTTAGTTGTATTTTTGTTGTTGTTGTTGTTGTAATGTCGTTATTATTGCTGTTGCTACTTTGGTTGATGTTGTTGGTATTGTAGTTGCTACAAGTATTTGTGTATTTTACTAGCCGTTATTGTTGTTGTTGCAATAATAGTATGTAGAGTAAGTAGTTTTTGGGTAAAGTTGGCGAACGGAATAAACCACATTGCACGGTAATCGATGTTACAAAAAACCACAAAATAATGATTCAACGTAATTTCAACTTATAACATTTACAATCTAAAGGACACTCCAATTTGTATGTCTGTATGTATGTATGTGTGTGTGTTCCTTATGTATGAATGTAACTCTCAAAACATACAAGCAGCCACAATTCTACCTTCAACTAATTTTCCACTTATTCAACTAGACGATTAAATATGTCTGTAAAATCGTTTTTGGACAAGTACACTAATACATGTACAGAAATATATTAAGAATTTTTTTTATAGAGGGAAAGAGTTAAAAACTCATTCTCTTACGATTCATTAAAATTTTAGTAGCAAAAGAATACAAAAAAACAGAAAAATACATCCACTTTTAAAGGCTTCTTGGTCCAGTTTAATTGCCCATAGAATAACAGCATTTTTTATTTATGTAAACATTATTATTGTACATTGAAAGAAATGATTTTTTCCCCTATCCAATACCTATCTGTCTAAAATCAATACAAAACCCCATTGTTATTAATGGGTAACACGATAAATAGGCAGTTGAAATACGTAGAGGGTTTAATAAGTAAACATAGAATATGGAAAGAAATTAATAATAAATACCCAATAATAACTATTTCACCTACCATAGCATGTTTTTAATTAATAATATTTTATTACAACAACGGCTACGTGTGCGATTTATCGGCAGATTGTGGACAATTTGAAATAATTTTAAATATTTTTAAGAACTATGTGGTTAGGTTAGGTTAGAGGACGTGTACTTGTCAATTAAGACAAGTACAGTACCCGGAGGTCGAATTGACCCATTGTACAACGTCCTAGTTTCTCACACCACTTATATTGTGTGAGTTAATTTTATACATGAGTGGTGGGACCTACAGTTTAAAGTCGACTCCGAACGACAGATTTTTTGAGAAACTTTTTCATGGCAATTTTATTAACTCTCAGAGTCGCCGAAAAGATACTTTTTGTATTTTGTCTTGATGTCTGGCCTGGGGCTCGAACCCTGGCTTTTACGTCTAATAAACCAACACACTACCTACTAGACTACGGCGGCTTCTCTATGTGGTTGTCCCCCTGTAAATATGATTTGCAGAATACAAAAGAGGTTTAATTTATTTGGCCATGAATGACTGGAAAACTCCCGGATTTTCGGCCTTTCTTTGTAATAATTCGTGCGCCAATAACTTGGCAATCACTATCGCATACATCACCTTGTTTAGAAGACTATGGGACAGCACGAGATAGTGACAGATCAGAAAGGCTCCAAAGTAGCCGCTCTATTGAGAATATAAAAGCTCAGAGGAATGCCAATTGCTTTCCCTTTTTCAATTTTTTGAGTTGTTTTCTAACCAAACAAGTTTTTTCGAAAAATTCAAAATTTCAATAAATTCAACAATAACACGAAATATTTACATTTTTTAATAAAATGTTGTATATTTTATTAGTCCCGGGCAAAATGAGCAAAGAAACACCAATAGAGGCCACCTGTCTCCGATGTTTCCTTAAAAAATTTAAAATTTTTCTAGAAAAAATTTTTCCCAGAAATAAAAAGTTTAAAAAAAAAATTACTGGCAACGCTGGTCCCAGCCATCTTGAACTTTACCATCAAAAAGACAATTTTTTATCACAAATCATCATGAATTCCATTTTCATCACTCCAAGCACAGGACATATAGCACAGGGTATTATATATATTCAAGTTTCTGTAGAACGTGATGTACACGCTACTTACGAAAACACTGCTGGAGAAATAACTACTGTAAACGATAAGTAGAACAGAGCCATATTCGATGACTTTCCTTAAATTCAAATGAACATTTTGGGGCTGGCGAAAACATTGTTCGAAAATAATGGTGCAACAGCAACATGAACTCAAATCGACATTACGAGGACTACACTCAAGTATCATCCAACTATTCGTTTTGCTGCTATGCCCTTGCCAAAAAGGTCGTCCGATTATAGTTCTCGACTTCTGTTTTCTTATAAAGGCCAATCCGTGTCAGCAAGGTTCCGATTCTGCAAGAGTGATATTGTCAGATCACAATAAGTATCAAATTTTTTCACAAAAATAATTATTTATTTATAATTTATAATTTTATAATTTTTTCAACGTCTTGATTTTAATTTCCGCCGTCGTAGTCTAGTAGGTAGTGTGTTGGTTTATTAGACGTAAGGCCATGATGTAAACACCAGGTCAGACATCAAAACGAAAAAATTAAAGAAAAAACTTCGGTGACTTCCTCTCAGCAGATTTCTGGCAAAAATTCTGAGAGCAAATAATATTGCCACGAAAAGTTTCTCAAAAATCAGTCGTTCGGAGCCGACTTTAAACTGTAGGTCCCGCCACTCATGTATAAAATTAACACACACAACATAAGTGGTGCCCGCAACTAGGTCCATAATCCTGACTGAATGGTTGTAATAACCAATTATGTATGCATGATTTTAATTTCCAAGACTGAAAAGATCATTGTAACAATGTAAAGGAATTTGTAGGCCCGATATCGCTTATACAGTGAAGTTATACTTGTCGAACAATATCATCCCGTAAGTGTAAGTAAGTTTAAACTTACTTACAGAACTTAAAAAATATATTTTTCCCGAAATTATTAAACTACTCTCGTATTCTTAATAACTACACAACCATTTATTGACTAAACACAAATAAATGTTTCACTCATGCATACATACTTTGATTTAAACTTAAATTTTGGAGCTTTTCTCGAAAATTTTGAATTCGTAGATCTCATTAATGTATTTCATACCATGTATGTACATATGTATGTATATATAACCATAATATTCAAACACATACACAGATATTTATATGTTGAATATACCCTTAGAATGATAATGATGATTGTATTTGTGTAACAAGCTTATTATGCTCATTACTTATAATATACAGCAGCGGCAAAATTATTTATTCAATTAAAATTACGCACGGTTATGCCATACACAATATGAGTTCCACTAATTGCTTAAAACATTCACAAGCACTAATGTTCAGTCATAAATACAAGTTAAATTCAATCTAATGGAATTAGTATATAAAGTTTTAAATGAAGTCATAATATTTAAGGAATTCTAAAAGTCTAAAAGATAAAAGTATTTGAGATAATCTAAGCTTTTGCTGGTTAATTCTAATGGGATGAGTTGAAATCTTACATCAGATAAGATAAATACATACCAAAATAGCCTAAGAATCGTTATAGGACTTCTGACTGATCATAAAACACAACAAAGAAAATCTTTACAGAATAGGAATCGCTTAAACCCCAAATAGTAGATTCGGCAATGAGGGGAAAGAATTATCAGAACATATATTTACTCAGAACTAGTGTTACATTAACAGAAAGACACAACTGGGTGCTTAACAAGTAAGAGAAAAGGAGTTACTTTCACTGACTCAGAGCAAAACATTCTGAGATTCGTCAACGTAAAGTTACTCTTTCTGAAAGCTTCTCATACAATAAAGCCAATACCGTACGTATCGTATCGTGTATCTCTTGGCACCGTTTTAGTGAAAACCACTGCCCTCCAGTTCATTATATTCATTTACACACACACATACGTAATTGATAATTACAACCTTCTCGTCAGGATTACGACCTAGCTTCTCACACCACTTATGTTGTGTGTGTTAATTTTATGCATCGATTCCAAACGATAGATTTTTGAGAAGCTTTTTACAGAAATTTTATTAACTCTCACAGTTTTTGTCAGAAATATTTCTCTGAAAATAAGATGTCTGACTTGGGTTTTAAACGGTGGCCTCACTACTAATAAACCACACTCTACCTACTAGCCTACTACGACTTTTCATTTTGTGCTTAGGTTAGGTTAGGTTAGAGGACATGTACTTGTCAATTAAGACAAGAACAGTACCCGGAGGTCGAATTGCCCCATTGTACAACGTACCACTTATGTTGTGTGTGTTAATTTTATACATGAGTGGCGGGACCTACAGTTTAAAGTCGATTCCGAACGACAGATTTTTGAGAAACTTTTCGTGGCAATTTTATTTACTCTCAGAGTTTTTGCAAGGAATCTGCTGAGTGGAAGTCGGCGAAGAAATACTTTTTGTATTTTATTTTAATGTCTAGACTGGGGCTCGAACCCTGGCTTTACGTCTAATAAGGCAACACACTACCTACTAGACTACGACTTCTCATTTTGTGGTTCGACAATGCGAAATTACTCTTTTTGAAAGCTTCACATGCAATAAAGCCAATATCGTACGTATTGTGTGACTCTAGGCACCATGTTTTTGAAAACCACTTGTTTGTCCAGTTCATAATCTTCATTTACAGGCCAAAGAACATAGGTTATCACAGCGCTCAGGATCGCAGAATTCGCAACAAATAGTAACATTTCCTGATGCTTTGGCTTTTCTCAATTATTTTTAGGTTCTGCGAATAATACATGCCACAATTTTGCTAACTAACGTAGCCGCCAAGTAAGCATTGTTACTGAAAATAATTTTGTTCGAAAACTCTTTAGTAAAAATGTATTGCTTTCGCATCTAGTCAGCATAATAGAGCTTTGTTGGTAGTTAGCCGGCTTTAATTGTTACGTGCATTGGACTTTGTATGGATAGAACGTCCTGGAGTCCATAAATTCGGATTCTTCGCTAAACTTCAGCAAACACAAGAGATATTTTCGGCAATGAGTGCATTCCGATAGTGCACAGGACTGTCTACATCATTCTCTACAAAAACCTCCATAATCCTATCAATTCATTACAGAGTAAATCGATTAAGGCCACCGTTCTTACCCAGTCATTCTCGAAAAGAGCCCACATTTAAATCAACACTTGTTTGTTGTAAAAACACCAATTAAATAACTCTAACAGCTGAAAGTCATATTATGCACATGGATTGTAATCAGAAGTGTTTACAGGGCTTAAAATGTTTGAAGATGGACGTAGATTTGTGGTAATTGAGGGCCTTAGAATGCAATATTTGAAAAACTGAATGACATACAGGATGGCTGATATATAATGCATCAAGTAAAGCGCTATATTTTTTTAATTTTTTTTTTAATTTTATTGTTCAAAAGCAAAAAATGTTGGAAATAACATCAAATTTTAGAATCAGTTTAGATTTGTTCGAATTGGTCACCTTTGGTACGAATTATGGCCTTCAAACGGCCGACAAAGCCATCACAGGCTGCACGAAAGTGGCTCTGCGGTATTTTGGCCCATTCCCGGCGAAGCGCCGTCTTGAGATGATCGACACTTTGGTATTTTTTAGTGAGAACGTTACTCTCCAAAATGCCCCAGGCGTAAAAGTCCAACGGATTGAGATCCGAAATTTTGGTGGCCATTGTGCGGTAGAAATGGAGCGAGGAACCTCCTTTTTAAGCCATTCTTTGTTGACGCGTGCTGAGTGCGGTGGTGCTGAGTCCTATTGGAATGTCCATGGTCTGCGGCCGAAATGTTTGTCTGCCCAGGGCTTCAATACTGTCTTTAAGACATTTTTCCGATAATATTCGGCATTTATTTTGACCCCACGGTCGATGAATACGAGCGGGGAACGACCATCGGCCGTTACGGCGGCCCATACCATCACCATCGGCGGCGCTTGAGTTCTAGTGGCCAATCGCAGGTGTAAATTTTCAGTTGACCTCTTTGGCAAGTAAACCCGATCATTTTTTTTGTTCACAAACTGCTCAATTTGGAATGGCTTCTCATCGGAGAAAACCAAATTCGGTAACTGGCCACTTTCGTTCAAGCGAAGTAACTCCTTTGCTCTTTCCAGCCAAACTTTTTTTTGTCCATCGGTGAGCTCTTGCACTTTTTGTAACTTTAGTCCAAGCTCATTTTTCAATATGTCTTGTATCCATTCTCGCGATATGTTCAGCTCACGAACAATTTTTCTACCACTGCGGCGTGGATTTCGATCAAATCTGGCCTTCACTTTTCGGATCATTTCTGGTGTTGTTACCGTTTTTTTCTTTCGTCCACTGCCAATATCACGGTAACGAGCAATGGTACGAGAAACCAAAAATTTATTCACATTTGTATGCTGGAGAGCTCTAACGATAGCCACCTGTGGTTTTCCAGCCAAATATAAAGCAATCACACTATCACGCTTGAATTCCATCACGAATAACTTTTTTTCTGAATGCAATAGATCAAAATGCTTTTGTAAGCTTGTAAATAATAAAATGATCTGTCACTGGAATAAATCTGTCAGCTGTCAGACGAGCGGTTTACAAATGATAACAAGCTGAAGTTGGTTGCAATACATATCAGCTACCCTGTACAAATAAGTGCTTAAGAATTTCAACAGCACACCATGCTGATTCACCAACTGTGGCTTTATCTGACGCTTACTTGTTCTTAAAACAGTTTAGATCCCAAAGCAACGAATATTTTGAATACAAATAATGCAACCATCAGACCTATGAGAAGTGCTTTAGGGAGTAGAAAGCATAGACACAATTTTATTGCTGTTTTCTATTAGTGGACTGGTATTAAAAAATATTTGCCTGTCTGTGACTTATATTTTTACTAATATTGTGGAAATAAGATTTTTTCTCTCTTATTCTTTTAACTTTTCTATTTATAATTTAAAATTGCTTGTCAAACATTTATTGGAAAACAATTTGTTCACATCAAAGTCAAAACAACAAGAAAAAAAAGTTTTGCTTGCTTGTTTTTTTCTAAGATTATTTCTGTCAAAAATGTCGTTCAACTTAAGTTTAATGCTCACTGTACAAGTATTTCGTTTGCCAACATGTTCGTTGTTGTACTACCTCCTACCTTTTCATATAATTATCGTCAAAAACCGTTCTTTTTCTCTAAAATGGTTGAGTTTTCACTTAATTTAACACACAACCAAAGCGAATAGTAATGATTGTAAAAAAAGAAAGAAAAGCTTACCAAAAAAAAAACGAAATACAATGAAGGCACTGAGAGTAAGAATAATTGGTATGAAGTAAGAAGAGAAAGAAGTGAATGTAACCACAACAATGAGTAACTTTCACTGTGTAGTGCAATGAAAATAACTTTGGCATTAAAACCACAAATGCTGACCGCAAATTCAATTCATTTTCCACTTTGAAAAACACACTCATACAAAACAACAACAACAACAACTACTACTACTGCCACTACTCTTATGCCAAAAGTAGTGGGAACAAAAAATATCATCAGTAGTAGCAGTAGCGTTAGTAGTCTTTTAAGAAGGAAAAATCAAAGTATAGAGAGTTAGGAAAATAACCGCGATATTCGATTTAATGGAAGAAACAGAAACAGAAACAGAAACAGAAACTGAAACTGAAATTACAAAAAATAAATAAAAACCAACCTCAACGACCGCACTCAATGCAGTTATAAATAAACACAATCAAACGGAATGCATATATGTATGTATTCGTATGCGTATCTGTGTTGTTTGAAATAAGTCAATGAGTACGGGTATAAGTCTCTGTGTGTGTGAGTATGGGTGGATGAATTTTTTAAATCGAAATATCTCAACACACAAAAGTAATTGTGCAACCAAATTCAGTCAACAATGAACACTGAAAAGAAGTAGGGAAAGCAGAAATATGCGAAACCCTACACCGAATTCAATGTGAATTTTTTTAGTGGAATGGGTTGCCAGCAGTGGCAGTGAAATTAATCTTGTGGTGGTAATGAGGTGTCTTTTTTAGGTGTCTTTTTGCTTGTTTATGTTTTCAACGGAGTTTCTTTTCTTGTAATTTTAATGTCGTAGAGTTTTTTTCATATTTCTTTTCATACGAGATGTCTGAGCTGAGGTTTGAACCATGCACTCCTGTCTAATAATCCAACTCTGCATCTACGATTACTATGGCGATTTTCCTGTCCACTGTCTGTAGCTATAGGTTAGCGTGGTAGCTTTAATTTGCCAAAAAGCTCACTTGAGCACGCATAATGGCCCGTTGTGATGCCACAGGTGAACGCAGCCTCTGTACTGACCAAGTTCCTCCGATCCAAGGAGGGGGAAGTTGGTCAGCGCAAGGGATGCACATTTTCAAAAAGCACGACTACCCCACGCTGGAAAACCAGCCAGAAGTTTGATAAACGAGGCTATGTCCTTGATATCAATGGACGATAGCTCCGTCAAGCTGACAAGGGTTAGAGAGCCAAATAACCTATATCTGCACCCCGCAATGGATGGGCATTGGCAGAGGAAGTGGATGACAGTCGCCTCCTGGGAGTCGCATTCTTTCCGCGTGTCTACCCATAACACAGTGACCTGTAAGCATGGCCACTGTGATCGAGATGGTATTACAAGTAGCTGGTTGGTACGCCTTCTATCCATTGTGGGCCAAGTGAGCCTAGAAGGACTTTTCATTGATCCAGGACCGGTTGGCATCCCGGGAGAATTTGCGCGTAATGACCAGTTTGAAGTGCACCAGCTCTGGCCAGCTCATCGGCCCTGCAATTTCCCAGAATGTCGCAGTGTTCGGGAACCCAGACATGTGTGACGCCCAAGCACCCAGAATGGAGATTGAGTCTGTAGCTATAACTCCCCGCCTAGGATCCGATAAGCCTCCTGATGTTTCCTACTAAAATGCATTAACGCTGCACAAATTCCAGGTGTTCAGGTGATCAGTTTTCCTCATCACAGAATGTAACTTGGACATGAAAGGATTTATATTCTGTAAAAATGTTCCAAACTCGGCATCCCATCATACAGACATATTCTGGATTCATTAGCGGTGTGATGGTGATCCTTTCTGCAAAACTCATCTATTCATTTTTTGCGTTTAATTCCCTAATGACCTGGTATCTATTTCGATGATTCAACAAACAGCTTGCACAGAGAATCATATAAAGTATCCGCAAATTTCCCCTGGCCATCCAAATATTCTATTCCGAGAGCTTTACGTCTGTTACTCTAATAGTTTTAGATCCATCAGTATCCACAGAATGGTCATTTCCTTCAGAGAGTATGAAGTCGCCATAGTCTAGTAGGTTGTGTGTGTTGGCTTATTAGACGTAAAGCCAAGGTTCAAAACACAGGTCAGACATCGAAACGGAATATGAAAAATATATTTCTTCGGCTACTTCCTCTCAGAAGATTTCTGGCAAAAACTCTGAGAGTAAATAAAAATTGCAATGAAAAGTTTCTCAAAAATCTGTCGCTTGGAATCGGCTTTAAACTGTAGGTTCTGCCACTCATGTATAAAATTAGCACACAACATGAGTGGTGTGAGGAACTAGGCCGTAATCCTGACTGAAGGGTTGTAATGGCCAATTATGTATGTATGTATGTAAATGCCGCTTTATCATACCAACAGTTGTTACTTAGCTTCGTTGTAAGGCTCTCATCAAAATCAGCTGGTTCTGTCTGCCCATTAACCTACTACCACTTGAGTAAATCATTGACATCACAAATCTTGTTCTATGAGAATACTGAAGCCTGAATTGGCCGAACGTTCAGAAAGTACGAACAACGCAACGAAAGTACGTTCGTTTGTTGCATACGAAACTAATGTAAGAGATTATCGAAGTTATGTTACAGTTGTGTTGCCTTTTTATAGCCTAGAAACAAAGGCAACGTTCCGTGAACGTTTGGCTAATTGTACCTTTAGCTACATGTTGCGAGAGCAATGAATAATAAGTCAGGCCTGATATTTCAGATTTTGTTTTCTCTATTTGCTATTAAATTTATTTGATTAGTTGCATAGGTTTTATTGGAGAACATGATATGAAAAACCTCATTCTATAGGGTATTTCTAAAAACCTTTTATTCTGTAGTTTGTTGCAAACTGGCCTGTTCATAATTTGATTTCATGAAATAAAAGGAAGATAAAATCAAAGAAGAAAATTTTTGGAAATAATGCCAGTAAAGTTAGCGAATCAACACGCCTTTTTATAAAAAAAAATAACTTCTTTGTTCAACCATTGCCTACGATTTTCTTAAGTTCACAAAACTAAATTTACAAGGCAACCAAAACAGAGGCGTATTTGTTAAAGAATTAAGAACAACGGAAAACTGCTATTAAATGATTCATTTTGAAAATTTATTTCTTTTGCATGACAACGCCCCTGAAGATCTGTGCCACATTAAGCACCCTAACCATATAAAAAAGAAATTAAGAGAAACATATTTGCCCACTAAAAGAGAATGAAACGTTTTTTTCTTTCGTTTTTCAAACCAAATGAAAAATCATTAAAGCTGCTGCAATTGAAGCAATGCCCGATTGTGCAGAAGAGCAAAAAAAACAGAGAAAAATATGGGGAAAAGACTCAGAAAACAGAAGAACAGAACAGAAACCGAAAATGCTTGCAAAAACCATACGAAACGAGAAAAACGACAAGTTTAAGTGTTCCGTAAAATGAGTCGAAAATTGACATTCGATTTGTGGGACCATTGCACAATATACAAAGGCACACATACATACATACACATGTACTCACGAGCACCTACACACACATACAATACCAACCAACCAACCAACGAACTATTCCTTTAGAGAAGTTGGTGGTAAGGACATTTAAAAAAACGACAGAGAAGTGAAGAGAAGAAAAAAAATAAATCGAAGAGTAAAGATTGTTTGGCTTTGGTGCCAAATACATGTTTCACTGAACACACACAATCAAAGGCAAACTACTGTAGAATAGTGTAGAGTAGAGTCAAAGAAAAAAGCAGCCACAATGAGTATTTTTCTGGGATCATACCAACATACACACCACACTGAACACCACCATCGCCAATAGAATGCCATTACAACAACAACAATAAGTGAAACAACATCAGCAGTTGTGTTCAAATGTTGAAATAAAATTAAAACAACAACAACAACGACCTGCAGTTAAAAGAAATTTTCTTTTTGCATCATTGGCATACCAACATTTAATGGCGACACCACGAGCAATAAAATGGACCAGAATATGCTGCCCAACAACACATTAAACAAAATTACAAACAACAACACAAAAGCAAAAAAAAAAAGAACAACAACACTAAATAGAAAAACTCTCATTTTCATATAAATTTCTAGCATTTCATGCTTCAATTTCACACTTACCAGCTTCATGTCGATATCCTGTGCAATTATTAACCCTTGTCAGTGGACATGCTATATTTAAATTTTTCTAATTAATCCTTAAGCGAATGAAAATGTCGACGTGGGGACATATAATCTATGGAATATTAAAAGAAATGACTTCTACTGTACCAGAAAGAAACACTATTCTTGCTCTCATGCGACCGCTCTTGTATGCAATACAAATATTATTCATGTTAAGCGAATGAATACCCATCTTACCGCGATATGGGAGTATAAGTGCAAAGAAATTTAGAGTACAATCTTTACGGGGGGGTACTTAGTCGCTACCAAAAGAATCATCCATGTCAGATGGAACGAACTAACAACTACACCTTACACCTTACCTTTCAGCGTCTATTACTTTTTCTAGCACTAGGCTCGTATTCTACTTCTTTGTCTGTTGGCACGTTGGTTTCGTGTGTCTGTAAAAGGGGCAACTAATGTCCTGTACATTTCTTAAAAGCTTAGCAAGATGCAAACTGGCTTGTAGAATTTAATTCCAAGCTTCCTTAACCTTCCAACCATTGGCGGTAGGGGAGAGAAAATCGAACCTGATTCTAGACACCTCGTGGTTACTTGTAAGGTACTCTCGGGTACGTAAAAAGTAGTACAGACTAAATTGCCCACTTTTTTCCATTATTGAAACAACCCGACGAATTTTACTACGACCTTAAACTGCCCATACAAATATGTATACACCCAACAGCGTGTCACAATGTAATGTAATGTACTGGGGAAGGCCTTCAAATACAAATATTGTGTCAAGAATATTAAGTTCTACACTATAGTGGCAGCAGTGTACAATTTAGAATGCTCCGATGGCCTAGTTGGTAGTGTGCTAAACCTCAAGTACCGAGGGCGAGGTTTAGATACCCTACAGTGACCCTGGGTGTTTGTGATTGTGTAATTGTTTGTCCAACAGTGTGGAGAAGGTATATACACTGGTCATTAATGAAACTGTCTTACACTACCCCTCCTTCCTTTCTCTTATAAACTATCTTTCCTGTATTCCAACACAAAGCACTGCAAGTGTTGGTCTCAAAAAAAAAAAATTAATGACAAAAAACCATAATTGCGGATTTTGTTGAAATTTATTAGGTCCTTATAAAATTAACACACACAACATAAGTGGTGTGACAAACTAGGACGTTGTACAGTGGGTCAATTCGACCTCCGGATACTGTCCTTGTCTTAATTGACAAGTACACGTCCTCTAACGTAACCTAACATAACCTATTAGGTCCATCAGCCATATTTTGATAGATAGTGTGTTGTCATGCCAGACGAGAGCTCCTCTTTTTTTTTAAAGCATAAAAAAGTACCTCTTACCATACCATTCAGCAGTTCGCTGTCAAAAATTATAAGAAGAACTAATTGCCATCAAATCTGTTGTATGTAATCGACGTTACACTCCAGGATCCGTCAGACGAGGATAAAATTAACACAAAACATCGGCGAAATAGCAGTGGTTTAGCAGGTAGTGTGGCTTATTAGACTTGAGTCCTCGGTTCAAATCCCAGGTCAGACATCAAAAAGAAATATGAAAAAATATTTCTTCGGCGATTTCCTCTCAGTAGATTTCTGGCAAAAACTTTGAGAGTAAATAAAATTGGCATGAAAAGTTTCTCAAAAATCTGTCGTTCGGAGGCGACTTTAAACTGTAGTGGGACACACAATATAAGTGGTGTGAGAAACTAGGTAGTAATCCTGACTAAAGGGTTGTAATGACCAATTATATGTATATGTGTGATGTAGTATAGAAGCTGCCGTAGTCTAGTAGGTAGTCTGTTAACTTATTAGATAGGAGGCCACGGTTCAAACCCCAGGTCTCACATCTTCAACAAAACGAAATATGAAAAAATATTACTTCAGTGACTTTCTTTCAGCAGTTTTCTGACAAAAACTCTGAGAGTAAATACAATTGCCATGAAAAGTTTCTCAAAAATCCATCGTTTCGAATCGCTTTTAAGCTGTAGGTTCCACCATTTAAGGATAGAATTAAGTTGTGTAAGAAGATAGGTCGTAATGATGGGTTGTAATGACCGATTACGTATGTATGTATGTATGAATGTATGTAGAAGTTTGCGGTCAAAAGACTATGAGAAAAACTAATTGTTGTTCTGAATCGACGTTAAACTGCTGAATCCATCAAACGTGGATAAAATTAACACACAACATCGTTATTTTGAGAAGCTATGATGTAGTTGTGACGAAATATATTCCGATAATGGTTAGTAATGTACTGCCATTCGCTATTTTAAATTCTTCAATGGTGTAGTTAAAGAAAATAACTTTTTTTATTTAAATTTCATTAAATATCGCCATAATAATGTAATATTTTTCTGATATTTTGTATTAATTAATGAAAATATATTTCAATAACAATTAAAATAACATAACTGTGTGTACTCACATATACTAACATACTAACATGCAATAAATTTTCTGAATGTCCTTAGACCACCACCACAACCAACAATTCTTTGTTCTGATTCCCTTTCAGCAGCATAGAAAAAATTCATTATTTTATCATCGAAAAACGCCCACACTGTGTGCGAAATGTCTACATTGGATTGGATACAGACATACACCCATACATACTCTGCTGTGCTCTGTTCTGTTCTGTTCTGCTGTTGTTTAATTTATGTGAATGCCGGAAGTTAAATGTCATGAAAAAATTAAATTGTTAGCATATAAAATTTTTCCTTTTTTTTCCATTTTTTTCTCGTTTTCTTTATTTTTCTCTCTTTGCTTAAAGTAGAAGGAAATTCTGTTCTTTATGCAACGAAAGCATTAAGACTAGTCTTGAATAAAATAGAACTGCTGTGGCGTGTGGGTGTTTTATTTTGTTTTCGCCTAACTTTGCTAAAGACAGCATATTTTTTAATTTTTCAGTTTCAGTTTTTAATAAATCTTTAATTTCTTTTATTTCTTTTTTTCTTCCTCCTTCTTCTGTTTAATTTTTTTTTTCGAATCACTACAGGATATTGAATTTGAGGACATGCCCAAAGACATTTTAATAACAATTCTAAGTTCAGTGGCAAAAAAAACATCGTTATTAAAATATATTCTCAAGTATTTGTTTCTTAAACATAAATACCATAAAGAAATAAAAGAAAAATAGAAAAAAAATAATGAATCTTGTATAGGCTAATAATACCGAGACCATTAATATTTCCTTTTTGGTTGTGGAACATAAATCATTAAGCTTTGATGTTCGCCATTTTGAGCATTTGCTTTTTGAACTTATTAAAAATGGCATAGCAAAGGCTAAAGAATACTTGTATTTGTAAATGACATGCTTTTGACAGAATCGTCTTTCATAATCACTTAATTGTCTGAGGAGGTTTGGTTAAAAATGTTTTGGCTTTTAATTTTTTGTTTGTGATGTAAAATGCTTTGCTTTTATGCTGTAATTTTAAGTTTAAATCGCGGGAATAATTTCGAAAACTAAATTGTCAAGGATATTAAGACCGAATGTATACCAGACTATGGTCAAACCAATAGTGATCTATGGTGCAATTGTCTGGTCAGATAGAACAAATCTGAAAACAGGTCAAATGGAGGTGTATGATATGCAGAGGCTAGCGTGTCATGACAGGTTCGTAAATTCCGTGATATTAGGCTAGCAAAGCTTAGCAGCCTTTCAAATGACAATACGTTGTTGGACAAGAAGAAGAATAATAGAATATCGTTTTGTGATTTCTACGATGCATTTGGGAACCTCACAATGGAATATGAGGACATTGTGGTCTGTGGTGATTTTAATTCTAATATTTTGTAGGAAGCTTCTCTCACCAACTACATGCTATCCCTAGGTCTTGTCTGTATTAATACCACCACACTTACGCACCACAATTCGATGTCTAGTTCACTCATATACCTAATTTTTGTAACGAATAATTTGAGGACTTTATTGTATGATCAAGTATGTGCACCTTGTTTTTCAAGACATGATTTGTTATTTTTAACATATGATTTTAAACCTTTATTTTCTGAACAAATTTACAGCTACAGAGATTTTAGAAATATGGACGGCGATCTTCTACGTGAACGTTTTTCGCAAATTGCTTGGAACGATTTGTATTATATGCCCTCCGTCGATATGCAGTCCTCTTTTTTGGAGGAAAATATACGGATTTTATTTGATGCGACTGTTCCAATCAGATTTAAAAGGATCTCTAATAGGCAGAAACCCTGGTTTACGAACTCCATCAAACGTGCCATTGATCTGAGGGATCTTGCTTATTCAAGGTGGAAGAGATTTACGACAGCTGAGTTGAAATTACAATATAGTGCAACTAGGACGTCTGATACACGTGCGAAAATGGAATACTAATCTAGACGGTTTGACTCTGCAATGGAAACTAGGCAGACTTGGAGAACTATTCGGGAGGTTGGTGTGTGTGATGCGCACAAGAATACAAGTTGTCAAATGGATCCTAATGACCTTAACAAATCCTTTGTGAATATCCCCACGGTGCGGGCTGACCCAGGTTTCTATGGCTTTCATAGTGATCATGCTGATTCTGTTATTGGTTCTGACATTGATTTACCTGAGCATGACAAGTTTAAGTTTGAATGCGTCGCCCAGTGTGATGTGTTGTCGGCTGTTTTCATGGTGAAATCTAATTCAATTGGGAGCGATAACATGCACCCTAAATTTATAAGAATAATTTTACCCATGATACTTCCTTTTATGACTCATTTATTTAATAGTATTATTATGTCCGGCACGTACCCAATAAAGTGGAAGCATGCAAAAATACTTGCGGTGTGCAAGTCTAATGGGGATTATGGACCAATTGTCATTTTATGCATTCTCTCGAAGGTTCTTGAGAAGATACTTTATATGCAAATAATGAGTTACATCGATTTGAACAATCTCCTTTCTAGAATGCAATCTGGCTTTCGATCAGGGTGGGGGTCGATCGATTTGTGAGGGTGAACGGGAAAATAAATAAAATAAAATATTTGGCCGTAAGAGAAAATAAATCGGGTATTAGATTTTTCTATAATACAATATGTTTATTAAGTGCACAACGTACCTTTCGGGTTGGGGTTGTTCGGATATTAATATCTCCTTTTTCATTTTTAACAAATCTGTCATAGTATTAACAATTCACAATCACACAACCACACGGTTGTACAAAACTTCAGTTAAGCTTAAGGTTAAGGTGGCCAGCGTGAACAGCTCTATAGCACCTCTCATATCTTTAAGTGAATAGGTTTAAGGAAAATCGAACAATTGACTTAGCTAGACAGCATTTATCAGCGTGTATTCTAACTCGGCATTATAAAACCTCAATTTAATGTGGATTTTATCATGTTACATTCTTTATTTATTTATTCCATCTCCTTAAAATCCAAGCAGATACTCGTATCTACATATTCTATTGTAAAGAAGAGAATTCTTTGAAGTAATGGATCGTCAACTCTATACTACAGGAGAATATGGAATTCAGGCTGTTACATACATGTAATTGGGTGAACTAAACTTACTAGCACTTCAACTAAAGAAAACCTTAAAATACCAAATTTAACAAGAGAATGTTCAATACATCGATAGTGATAACAGTTCAAAAGGTTGACAGGCATAGCTGCCAGATTTGACAATTTATCGTCATTTTGACGATTTTGAGCACCAAAAATATCATATTAACCATTTGACTATTTATGCCCTTATTTTGACTATTTTTAAAATTAAAAATATACATCATATTCTTTACTTTAGTATATTAAAAGCGACTTTAAGCTTTGCATTTACTTTGCAATTGTTACTAATCAAATTTTCCATCAACACATTCAGCAGGTATTTGTATCCTTCTTTGTTCACCCTATAATATTCCTGGAATCTGTAAAGGACACATGATTTAACGTCAAACATAAATATTTTAGTATGTATAATTCTTACTATATCTCAGGGAGTGATAGTGGATTCTATTCATGTTGAATAGATCTTCGCTGCAACCTTTCCATGGATAGTAAGTATCTCCTCTTCTAGCACCAAAAAATGAAGATATACTCTACTCGTTTTTTAATATTTGCATTTTTCTTTGAAAAATTGTTGAGAGGTAATTCACATTAAAAAAAATTTGTTTATACAGCATTCATAACTAATTCACAATAAAAACTTTTACCCCCAATATATTCGTAATACCGATTTTTCTTGTGATGGGAAAAAATGTTTACTCCCAAATAACTTATTCCCATAATATTCACGATAGGGATGATTAAGTTGAACTTAATATTTTGATATTATCAACGATTTAATATAATAATTTCTCTGATTTAAAGTTTGACTTAACAGGTATAATTATTGAGTAACTATAACACGTATTTAAATTTGTTCAGTTAATAGTGACTGTAATACTGTCACCTATAAACTTGTTCTGGCAGACCCATTATCTCTGTGCTAGTGGTGGTACCATACTTTGAAAACAAACATCAAATCGTTCTATTCCAAAAATATCAACAAAATATATTGTAATGAAAAGCAAATACTTCGCAAAAACATTCTTATCAAATTAGTGCCATATGTGTGCAATTCTGGAATATTCAAAAATACTTAACGTATTCATTGAAAAATGCGTTTATGACCGTAAATATATCCATTAAATTTCGAAAAACATACAGCTTGGTTTGTATTTTGGGCTGGCGGCAACATCGGTCCATATTTCTATGAGAAAGCGGTGAACACTATAAGGCAATGATTACGAAATTTCTTTGGCCTGAATTAGATGATGTGGCCACCAGCGGCAAATGGTTTCAACAGAACGACGCTACGTGTCACACAGCTCATGCCACGTTAGATATCATGCACAAGCGATTTGAAGGCATGTTAAAATCACGTGGGGGTGACCTTAGCTAGCTTGAGGAGTTTTCTTGAGTTGCAGTTGTATGCGAATAAGCCGCAAACTACAGCTGTTATCAAACCTAACATAACCCATGCCATCAATAAAACTGGGCCTGATATCAGGGAAAAATTAGACGTTTTGAATGCAATCCACCCAGACAAAAGTCTGTCATGGACTTTTAAACGATGTAATATTCCAAACATAATTGCTATTTCAAATGAATAAAAAATATCAGTGATACCCAACACACACTTTTCTTTATTTAAACCAAATAGGAAGCGTTTGGAAATGAGACTTTATAGCTTTGTGAATGAATATTCATTAGATTGGAAGATGGATAGTCACCGGCAGCATATTCACTTCTAACATGAGACCATTAGACCCGCTGGGCCAATTAAAAGTTTATATTTAAAAATGCAATAAAACAAAAAAACGGTTTGAAATTTTATCAAATTAATTTTTTTGTTGTGAAGATGCTCAAGATACAGACTATGAAGATACAGATCATATTGTATTACCTACTAGAATATGGCCTAGAATTGCATAGAATCGAAAAATCATGTATGCAGCTTAATTCTAAATTTATGGAGTATACCTTGTTTTTAATTGTATTTGAAATATATTACTCATACGCATCATATTACATGTACTGGAATAGTTACCCTGAAAAGTATGCAATAAAAAAACTTCGATTTTGTCATGTATGAAACTAATGGAATTAAATATAACTTATACGTCACTTATGTTCTCGGCATTATGAATTTTACATACATACATATTAAATATGAGCATAATGTGAGTAAATATAATGGGTTAGCGATCAAAAAGTTTAAATTTAAAAATGTAATAAATGCTCTGAACTACAACTGCTTCGGTTGGAAATGGATTTTTATATGGCTGACGCGGATTTATGCCCTTATTTTGACGATTTTTAAAAATGAAAAATTTACATCATATTCTTTACTTTAGTACATTAAAAGCCACTTTAAGCTTTTTTTTTCATATTTCCTTTTCATGTCTGACCTGGGATACGAATCCGGGGTTTTCGTCTAATAAGCCAACACACTACCTCCTAGACCACGGCGACTTCAAAGGGGTCAGACATCAAAAAGAAATATAAAAAATATTTCTCCTTCGACTTTCTCGTAGCAGATTTCTGACAAAAACTCTGAAAGTAAATAAAATTGCCATGAAAATGTGACTTCAAATTACAAAGCAAAATCAAAAAATTCTTTATTAGCAAATAATAGAGAACAATGAAAACTCTATGTTATGAGTCTGTATTCCTAATGGCATAAGACAATATACTGTGTATTACAAAAAAGAGAAATCTTTATTTTATTTTCGTATTCACATTTTCAAAATATGGCCATCCAACTCAATTTCACATTCATTAATTGATTCCTTGAATTAAATAGAGCCTGCAAAAAATTACCATAAAAATGAAGAAAGACCATCAAGCGCTGTGAAGTGGCTAAACTTAATTGGCAGTCTTAAGCATGGCTCTCGGAAAAATTAAACGTTGACACATCATCATCATCATCATCATCATCATCATCATCATCATCGTCAGTCAAGCCACTACACATAAATGATGGCGTATTTCCTGTTCTACTCTATTATCTGTTTAATTTCAAATTCAAACATTAACAATAGAACAGCAGCAGCAGCAGGCTGTTGATTTAATATGGCCGCTGTTAAATAGACATTGGCAGACAAGAATTTCGCACAGCAGGTAACAGGAGCGACAACAATACGAGTCATTGGTAACTTTAACACGTTTTATATTGTCTGTATATATGTATGTATGGTATGTATGTATATAATAAACGTATTTTAAATGTTCCATAAATTATATATTGTATTACACATAAGTATGTACAATATATATGTATGTAACCATTTCCTGTGGAGCTGAATGTCTATTGCAATTGAAAATTACAGTCTTAGCAACACCACCCTTACCCACCAAGTAAATGCTCTTTAACACTTTCAACTTTCAAGTGTGCAACTGTGCTATTGTATTAATTGTTGTTGTTGTTTTTGTATTTTATTTCTATGGCAAAGACTTTTAATTAAATGTGATTTCCTGGTAGAGAAGTCTGAAAAAAAGCCAAACTCTAATTAAATATTAGAGTCTCTCATTCAGTGTCTCTGTCTCTAATAATAAACATTTCACACTTGAGTTAAACTCAATTCAATTGAATTTAAAGTAATTGTACCTTGAAAATGCCAGAATTTCATTCTCTTTCACTCTCTTTCTCCCTCTAAGTCTTCAGAGAGTGTTACAGCCAGCAATTCAATTTTACAAATGAAATCATTATTTTAATTATAATGACGCTAATAAATGACAATCATGATAAAAGATAATTATATTGTATAATATTAACATTAAAGATTTGAATAGTGTATTGTTGCTCAAAAATCGACGACATGCTTTCTCACTCTCTCTCTATTCGATTGATTGTCGGCTAGGGAAGGCAGGATAAAGAAATAAAGGAATGATGGAAAGGAATTTTTTTTAATAAATTAAAGGAAATTATTAATTGAATATTTGTAGTATGATTCTTTGCACACAAATACAAACACACACACATTCATACATACACTCAGCAACAAAAGTATACATACGGTTAACAAATTTCAGAAATTTTTTAACCAATCCGTTTTCGTTGAAAATCTTTATAATTGTCTGACATCTTTCTTCGATTTTAAGACGGTCTTTTACATTGGTTCAGAAATTTGTGAAATTTGTTAATCGGATGTCTACTTTTGTAGGCCTGTGCAGGCCACAATTCAGTTCAATTTTTTAACCAATGCAAAAGACCGTCTTAAAATCGGGGAAACTATAAAGATTTTCAACGAAAACGGATTGGTTAAAAAATTTCTGAAATTTGTTAACCGTATGTATACTTTAGTAACTGTGTGTACATATACGCCTTAATAAAAATATAAAGTTTGAGTTTATAAGTATTTTTGGTCGCTTAAAAAAAATCCTTAGAAAAATAAACAAATTAATGATCATAATCATAATGATTAAGTGGAATGTTTTAAATTTCTTTATATTTTGTGGTAATTATAAATTATTTTGATATCCCATTCCATATAATAAGTGTCTGAGCTTTCAGACTAACAACTCAAACTCTTTTAAAAAAGTCTACTTAGTGTAGTTATTTTTTATTAAAATTAATTTTATTTTAATGATGTTGTACTCTACTTGATAATCATAAATTATTTTAATGAAGTCGAAGTAATCTTTAATTTACTATACATCATTCCATACATGGTTTGTGTCTTCAATAATTTATAGAGTTTTCCGGAAGATAAGCATTCAACATTTCTGTATAATTGGAACGAAATCCTGATTTCGAATTCTATGCCAACAAAAGATCATATACGGGAATTTAACTTTACTTCTTTAATCTAAAAATAAATAGGTCTTCAAACCTACCGTTGCAAATTAAAAAGAAACAAATGGAAGTTCTGAAAGGTATTGTATTCATTATAGAAAGGGGAGAAAAGTGAAGGAAGGAAAAACGAGATGGAGAGTGTAAGAAAGAAAAGTAGTAGTAAAGGGCTATCCATTTCGTGGTTTCAAAAGTTTGGGACTGGAATTCGACATGTGTCAAGCTAAGTTGTGAAACCAATTTTTTTCTTTTCAGTTGAAAGTCTGACATTAACGAAAATGGATCGCTTAACCATCACACAACGCATAAAAATTATCAAAACCTACTACAAAGTGGTGATTCTGCCACAGCCACGTATCGTGCTTTAAGAGGAGATTATGGTTTACATAATCGTCCAACTACGCAAGCAATTGGCAAAATTGTGAAGAAATTTTAAGAGACTGGAGTGGTTACAAATATTGAAATGCCTGTGCATCATCGTTTGGCTCGTTCCGCTGAAAATAACGCTATTTTAAGTGAAAGTGTTGCCGAAGACCCGAATGTGTCGATTCTTCGTCGTTCTCAGGAATTAGGACTGTCTTATGGCACATTATGACGTATTTTGCATTTAGATCTACACCTACATCCATATAAAGTCCAGCTCACGCAACAACTGAAGCCAGCTGACCATTCACAACTATGTTGATACGTGGAATGGGTGCTTGAACAACAGGCGGTGGACCGCTATTTTTCGAACAAAATTTTCTTCAGCGCTGAAGCACATTTCACATTCGGTGGGTATGTTAATAAACAAAATTGTCGTATTTGGGGTTCTGAGAATCCTCAAGTAATTCAAGAGAGGCCATTACATCCAGAAAAAGTCACTGTTTGCTGCGCTCTTTGGTCCGAAGGTGTGATTGGACCTTAATTCTTCGAAAACGACAATGGAACGACTGTCACCATCAATTCGGAGCGTTATGGTCATATGATAAACGACTTTTTTTGCCTGCTATTGAAGAATACGACTTGGAGAATATGTGTTTTCAACAAGACGGTGCCACATGACACACAACTCGAGCGAATATGGCTTTATAGCAAGAGACATTTCCTGGCCGCGTAATTTCTCGTCGTGGCGATGTCAACTGGCCACCAATATCATGCGATTTGACACCATTAGACTTTTTTTGAGGGGCTACGCGAAAGACCGTGTTTATGCAGATAAACCTTCAACTCTTGAGCACTTAAAAACAAACATTCGTCAAGTTATGGCTAAGATACTGCCCAATACGTGTCAAAAAGTGATCGAAAATTACCTCAAAAGAACCAATGCTTGCAACACTTCGCGTGGAGGCCATTTAAATGATGTAGTGTTTCACACATAATGTCAACGTTCAAACTTTACAAGAAATATCATGAAAAAATATTTTATATGTGTTTTTATATTTGTTTTATTTACGTTTACTTTTGAAACCACGAAATGGATAACCCGTTATAAAGCTAAATCTTATTCCAGGCGGAACTGCATACACCGTAATTCCCATTAAACAGTTCAAACACACTCCTCCAAAGAAGAATTTTCTGATGGTAGTCAACATTCCCTGCAAAGAGCAGGACAAGGTTAGTTTATGTTAGCTTAGAGGACGTGTACTTGTCAATTACGACAAGGACAGTAGCCGGTGGTCGAATTGACCCATTGTACAACGTCTTAGTTTCTCACACCACTTATGTTGTGTGTGTTAATTTTATAGATGAGTGGTGGGACCTACAGTTTTAAAGTCGACTTCGAAAGACAGACTTTTGCGAAATTTTTCATGGCAATTTTATTTACTCTCAGAATTTTTGCCAGAAATCAGCTGAGAGGAAGTCGCCGAAGAAATACTTTTTGTATTTTGTCTTGATGTCTGGCTTGGAGTTCGATCCCTGGCTTTACGTTTAATAAGCCAACACACTACCTACTAGACTGCGGAGACTTCAAGAGCAGGACAATCACAAAGAAAATTCTCTATTGTCTCCAACTCCTTCTAATCTACACAAACCCTAGGAAATCGAGTCTATCCCAAATGGCAGAAAGCCCGTTAGATTATTAGAATCACAACATGTACTTAAATTCCATATACATACATACATACATACATGTATACATACATACATAATTGGTCATTACAACCCTTCAGTCAGGATTACGACCTAGCTTCTCACACTTATTATGTTAAGTGTATTAATTTCCTACATGAGTGGTGGGACCTACAGTTTAAAGTCGACTAGGAACGACAGATTTTTGGGAAACTTTTCATGGCAATTTTATTTACTCTCAGGGTTTTTGCTACGAAATCTACTGATATGAAGTCGTCGAAGAAATATTCTGCATACTTCGTTTTGTTCGAGTTGTCTGAGCTGGGCTTTGAACCACAGGCTCTCGTTTAACAAGCTAAAACACTACCTACTTTTCGACTTTGGCTACTTTGAATGCTACCCCTACTTGTTTGCAATTATACTTGCAGTTCTCGAGTACTATTTGTAGAATTTCTGTTACTAGAGAGTAGAGACTTCTTTGGGTAGTTCTCTTCAAGCCTTTGAATATAGTTCATATGTATTGCTCTGTCAAATTTTGTATAAAAAACACACAATACTTGTTTTAAAACACGTATAGCTTATGATTTATCATCGTTTTCAGATTGGGATTATGGGATCCTGTTCGAATTACTGACTATTAGCATTCGTTTAATCACCTTAGAATCTCTTAAATGTGTCTCTATTCCGCCGAATTGAAAGTATTTTTCTGGGTATTTGTATCGGACTAATTTCATAGTTTCACATACGCACCATCGTATACATATGTATGGTTTATACAGATTTTATCACACTCCATTCGCAGTACATACATACATAATTGGCCATTACAATCCTTCAATCAGGATTACGGCCTAGCTTCTTACATCGCTCATGTTGTGTGCGTTCATTTTATACGTGAGTGGCGGGACCTACAGTTTAACGTCGACTCCGTACGACAGATTTTTGAGAAACTCTTCATAGCAACTTTTTATTTATTCTCAGGGTTTTTGCCAGAAATTTGCTGGGAGGAAGCCGCCGAAGAAATATTTTTTTTATATTTCGTTTTGATGTCTGGCCTGGGATACGAACCCGGGTTTTACGTCTAATAAGCCAACACACTACCTATTAGACTACGGCGACTACTTCCATTTGCATTAATTTATTTAATTTTCCTTATTTGCATCGTTTGATAGAATTCTTCTTGTTTTTATAAAAACAACTTCACACTTCACTAACCATTAGGCATTTATCTTCAATTTTTGTTGCTAAGGTGGGTGCATCGATACCTTTACGTTGTACCTTTTCATAGCTAAACACGTAATGAATATTCAAATGTTACGTTGTGTTGTGTAAAACATCAACTCCATCAAAAAGGTAAAACAAAAATTTAAATAAAGCAAAATATTATTCTGTAGCAAAAATATTCCTTCTTTCACTTCTTCCAGTGCTTTTTTTGTTGTTGTTGTTAAAGTATCCTGTTTGTAGGTCCTTTTAGAATGAAAGCAGCAGAAAATAATACAGCAGCAGTTCTGTGTTACAATTTTTACAATTTATTTTAGTGCAATTTCTATTGTAGCAACTGTTGTTATTTTACAGCAATTGCTTTTGTAAAGCAAGCAAAAAGAAGAAAGAGAAAATGAAACGACTGAACGAATGTTACGGTTCAACTATTTTAAGTCACAAGGAAACGAAATATAAACATCGATTAAGTATCATGTGATTTTTACTTTGTACCGGTCCTTATTGTTCCATTTCTCTTGCTCTCTCTCTCTCTCTCTGTGTGTTCTATTATGCTCTTCCATGGGTATGAGACAATGTTGACAAATATGATGATGATGAAGATGATGTTGATTTAGAAAAATCGTTGTCTGCCGTAGAGAGCGAGGGAGAGAGATGTTGGTGTTGGTGTTGGTATTACAAAGTATATCATTGAACTTTTTACCGTTGTACACTTTTATCTACCATGCTTAAGTTATATTTTACATTTGTTGTTGTCTTATCTGATATTCTTTGGCGATTACATTGCCAAGGCTTAAGTGCATATTGAACTCAAGCGATTGAACGTGGCTGTTGGTAATATGCAGTTAAAATCCAACATGATGGGTATGACAGCCTGCCCACACACAGTAAGTAGTTGAAGACAACTTTAAAACTGTTACCGTAATACTATAGTAATACTTCTAGAAATAGCAACTTAAGTTTTTCATCAGTTCTTGTTCTGGTTTTTTATATTCAATCCATAAAACTTTTCTTTTGCTTCCCTTTTTTTTTTTTGTTTCCTACGCTTACATTTATTTCTTCATTTTTCTTACTTGAGGCTGGCAGTTTGTTATCGCAAAACTACTCCACCAAACGCCATCATTGACTTGTATTCAAATTGATTTGTGGCGCCTTGTCGATAGCTACAAGGCGTTTGGGTTTGGTTTGGTTTCGTTTTTTTTTTTTTTTTGTTATTTTTTTAAGACTCCTTAAACACCGTGGAATTTAGACGATATTTAAGTAACTTCTTCGTTATTTTGTTCCCCTCTTTTTATTAACGGAGCAGTCACGTTTGTTTTACTTTTGTTTTCGTAGTAGTTTTCTTGTAATTTTTAATGAAAACACCATTTGAAAATGGCAATCCAATATGGAGTGTCAAGACAATGTAGACTGGAAGGAAAATTTTCAATATTTAAAATGCCAAATGCCTAAAAATTTTAAAGAAAATTTAATTTTTATATTTTATAACTGAAGCCTTTCTTACTTACATAATTGGTTATACAGCCATTTAGTCAGGACCACAAATAAACTTTTTAAACCACTCTTGTAGTATGTGTTAATTTTATTTGTGAATTGAGGAACCTACAGCTTACTGTCAACGCCAAGTAACAGATTTTTAAGAAACTTTTCATGGCAATTTTTATTTTACTCCCGGAGTTTTTACCGGCGGACTGCTGAGATAAAGTTACTACATCGTCTGAGAATAGAAGAAAAACTAAAGAATAAGCAAAATATAGAAACTCAGAAAGGAATACCTGAATGATAAAAGAGATCCCTTCGTGTCTATAAAGTAATAGAGAGGCGGACTCCACAATTACTTCCTTTATTGGACATTACAACCATTTAGTCAACATCATGGGCAAGTTTCTCACAAACCCTATAGCATAACGTTGACTTCAAAGGAAAGAAAAAACAAGCTCTTCATTATAATTTTATTACTTACTTCCTTACTTAATTGGCCATTAACAATCCGATTAACGGATTTCGGTCTGCCTTAACACATCCTTCCAGGCGCCTTTGCATCTTGGGCGCCTACGCCAGTTGGTCGCACCACCAATCAATGGCAGGGCTTCCTGGATTTGGTCCTTCCAACGCAAACAAGATCGTTCTCTTCGCCTACTTCCGCAGATCCACGCATCAAATACCCATCTCACCGGAGCATCCTTGTCCAATCGAACGACATGGCCGAGCCAGCACAACCGATGGATGTTAATACGCTGCACAACGTCTATGTCTTTGAGGAGATCATACAGCTCACTGTTGGATCGCATGCGGATATCATCGCCAACTCGCAATGGATCGAAGATCTTACGTAGGACTTTTCTCTCGAATACTCTCAAGGCTTATGCATCAGTGCTTAATAGTGTAAATGCCTCTGCTCAATAAAGAAGCACGGGGAGGGTTAGCGTCTTGTAGAGTATTAGTTCTGTCGTACGAATGAGGTCTCTGCTATTCTATTACGTATTGAGACCATAGCAGCACCCTATGGGCAAGAGTGGTGCAGCGCTTGATCCCCAAACTGACATCATTTTTAGTGATAACAGCGGAGCCAACATAAATAAGTTCCTTGACTATGTCGAAAGTATAGTTATCGGCCGTTATCTGAGATCCAATACGCCACACGTCTCTACTTGCCGATAACATATACTTCGTTTTTCCCTCTTTTACTGCCAGAGCCATTTTTGTAGGCTCCCTTTCAATAGCACTAAAGGCAGCAGTAACATCTCGCTTGGTACGCCCCTATGATGTCAATGTCGTCAGCGTACGCAAGCAACTGGACGCTTTTTCTGAAAAGTAACGCCATCGCGATGCACTCCTGCCTTCCGCAGAACACTCTTCATGACGAAGTTGTAGAGGTGGCATGATAAGGGACTGATGAGTGTTTTAAATTTTTACCAGTAGAATGCTGAAAGCAAGATGTTAAATGAAATAGAATTGATTAAATTTTTAAACCTCTAGTTTCTATTTAAACAATAAAACTGGATAACTACTGACTATTTAAAATCAATTAAAGCCGTCGTAGTCTAGTAGGTGTAGGTGTAGTAGGGTGTGTTGGCTTATTAGACGTAAGGCCCGGGTTCAAACCCCAGGTCAGACATCAAAATGAAAATATGAAAAAAATTGTTCTTTGGCGACTTCCTCTCAACAGATTTCTGTTAGAAACTCGGAGTGAAATATAAAATTGCCATGAAAAGTTTCTCAAAAATCTGTCGTTCTGAGTCGACTTCAAAAACTGTAGGTCCCGCCTCTCATGTATAAAATTAACACACACAACATAAGTGGTGTGAGAAGCAAGGTCGTAATCCTGTCTGAAGGGTTGTAATGACCAATTATGTGTTTAAAGTCTAAAAACATGACTGAATGCTTGTATATTTTTTCGGAAATTTTTTTAACGATTTCAATTTAAAAATCCTGTCTTTAAATTCATTTCAAGCCTCTTAAACATTCCAGAAAATGCTAAAAATTTCATTTTGTAAAGAAAGCATCGTGTATAGCCATGAATTTTATGATCGTAAAAAGGAAAAATTTAATCACATAAAAAAATATTTCAATATTAAAAATCAATTCACATTGAACACAGAACATTACGACGTATACCTTTAATGTCATAAAAAAAGAAAACAAAAAACGAAATTGAAAGAAAATAAGCGAATTGAAAAGAAAGCGATAATAAAAAATCTAATATTAGCACAATCATTGAAACATTTTCAATTGCATAAACTTACAATACCCAAATTCATGTAAAACTCAATAAAATTTTATTATCAATGACAAACAATATCAGACAAATTCCAAAGAGGAAGATAAGATGTTAAAATATTATATAAGAGCCAGTAATACTACGTTCCAACAAAGCAAAAAAAACATAACGAAACCTTCACGACAAACACTATGTAACAACACTCCAGTAAACTAGAGAAATTCTTTGAAGAAAAAAAGGAAAAAAACGAAAAATAAAATTCAACTTCGTTTGAATTTTAAGATTAAATTCGAAAAAAACCATGAACGTACACACTTACATCAACACACAGCTCCTTGTCATAGCATTGGCATTGGCAAAAGGGATGCCTTAGGAAATTCCTAGAAGCTGTAAGACGAAGAAAACTAACACTAGTCACCAGTATTTCTTTTCTTACCCAAATACACCCAAAAAGGAAGGGAAAAAACAACACAAACTTTAATTTTCCAAATCACAAATTTTTTATTTATTTGTTATTTGTGCATTAAAAGGAAAATAATCGTAATAAAAATAATTGTATTTTGGGCATTCACATGTTGGCTATGGGAATACCCTTCAATTTAAAAGATACACACCGTAAATACAAAAGGAAGAATTAACTGTAATAGAAAATAACCGTCACAATAACTCAATATCAGATAAAATTTTACATTTTTTAGTTTTAAATAATGTCGTAGTATTTCGGATGATTGTTGGTTATAGTCTAAAAAGAAGTCACGAGAGAACATTTGGTCTTCCTTCCATGGTGGTAGGAATGTTTATCGGGTGAAGGCTCAGTTATCAACATTTTCCTGGATTATCAAAGTCAAAAATAGACGATAAGAAGCACATATGCGAGGAGACCTAGTCTTCACAGTATGAAGTATAGATCTTGCTCTATCGTTGGTAAAGGGTTATCCATTTCGTGGTTTCAAAAGTAAACGTAAATAAAACACATATAAAACATTTTTTTCATGATACTTCTTTTTTATCGTAAAGTTAGAAAGTTGACATTATGTGTGAAACACTACATCATTTAAATGACCTCCACGCGAAGTGTTGCAAGCATTGCTTCTTTTGAGGTAATTTTCGACCACTTTTTGACATATATTGGTCGGTATCTCAGCCATAACTTGACTAATGTTGGTTTTTCAGCGCTCAAGAGTTGAAGGTTTATCTGCATAAACACGGTCTTTCGCGTAGCCCCACAAAAAAGTCTAATGGTATCAAATCGCATGATCTTGGTGGCCAATTGATATCGCCACGACGAGAAATTACGCGGCCAGGAAATGTCTCTTGTAATAAAGCCATATTCGCTCGAGTTGTTTGGCATGTGGCATCGTCTTATTAAAACCACATATTCTCCAAGTCGCATTCTTCAATAGCAGGCAAAAAAAAGTCGGTTATCATATGACCATAACGCTCCGAATTGACGGTGACAGTCGTTCCATCGTCGTTTTCGACCAAAGAGCGCACCAAACAGTGACTTTTTCTGTATGTAATGACCTTTCTTCAATTACTTGAGGAATCTCAGAACCCTAAATACGACAATTTTGTTTAGTAACATACCCACCGAGTGTGAAATGTGCTTCATCGCTGAAGAAAATTTTGTTCGATACCTGGCTGTGGCTGTGTGTGGCAGAATCACCATTTTTGTAGTAGGTTTTGATCATTTTTATGCGTTGTGTGATAGTTAAGCGAACCATTTTCGTCAATTTCAGACTTTCAACTGAAAAGAAAAAAATTGGTTTCACAACTTAGTTTGACAGATGTCGAATTCCAGTCCCATACTTTTGAAACCACGAAATGGATAACCCTTTATATTGTATTGTTAGGAAAATGAAAAAAAATAAGATACTAGTGTTTTGCTTTTACATCATTTAACATTAAAATTCTAAACATAAGCTACAAAAACAAGACAATAAACTTGTTTACAAATTATCGAACTGTAAACAAGTAAACAAAAACATACCAATAAAAACCAGCATGAAAATAGTGGTAAACAAGTAAACAAAAGTATACCAACAACACACAATAATAAACGTAAACAACGATGTTTACATTTATAGAGATTTCAAGAAGGCGAATTCATGAACGTTCGCCTTCAAGAACATTCATCAGACTGTTTACTTTACCATATAAAAGGCAAGCAAAGCATGCGACCGAGTTAGTGAAGTTCCGTCTTGTGTGAAGACGCGGTGTGTTTGCAGAGAGTAATTGTGGTTTGAAGATCTCCTTTAGAAAGATCAGTTGAACAATTGTCTAGTAATTGTTATTGTTTATGCAAAGGGTTTAAACAGAGAAATAACAAACAAAGCAATTGTTGTTGTTTACATAAAGTTGTGAACAGTGGCAGACAGAATTGTGCGAATAATAAAGTGTTTTAATTAAAACTAAACACAGATTTATTTTTATATTATTTGCAATCTACGAGCTCATATTTTAAAAGGTAAAAACTTAACAGTATATAAGTAAACTACGTTTTTCACCAACCAATCTAGCATCAATTGATGTTAGACTCTGCAGATTTTTGCAAAAGATCTCATGCATAAAAATAACACACAAAACATGGGTGGTGTGAGAAGCAACGTTGCAAGGTAATTCCCGCCACTCATACATAAATTTAACACACACAACATAAATGGTATGAGAAGCTAGGTCGTAATCCTGACTGAAGGGTTGTAATGGCCACACAAATTTATATAATTGTATATATGTGAGTAGACTACGTTGTTCACTTGTTATTGCATACATACATAATTGGTCATTACAACCCTTCAGTCAGGATTACGACCTAGTTTCTCACACCACTTATGTTGTGTGTGTTAATTTTATACATGAGTGGCGGGACCTACAGTTTAATGTCGAGAAAGAACGACAGATTTTTGAGAAACTTTTCATGGCAATTTTATTTACTCTCAGAGTTTTTGCCAGAAATCTGCTGAGCGGAAGTTGCCGAAGAAATAATTTTTGTATTTTTGTTTTTGATGTCTAGCCTGGGGCTCGAACCCTGGCTTTACGTCTAATAAGCCAACACACTACCTACTAGACTACGGCGACTTCTCACTTGTTATTATTGTCCACAAATGGCAGAGTGTAAGTATCAAAACTTTAATAGGAAATGAACAATTCGAAATGGTTTGTTCAGGATTAAAGGCAATAATAAATAATTAGAACCGCTTTAAGTGAATTAATCGGTTGATTGTACAGTGTGAGTTGGCGATGATTTCCGCAATCGATTCTGCAATGAGCTGCATGAGCTCCTATTCACATTCGGCGGCTGCGCTGACTTGGCCATGTCGTCTGAATGGATGAAGATGCTCCGGCTAGATGGATATTTGATGCGGGGACTTGAAGAAGTCAACGAAGAGGAAGAACTTGTTGGTGTGACCAACTGGCTAAGCCGTGCAAGAAGCAGAAACGTCTGGAAAGATGCGGCAAAACGGACTGAAATCGACAAATGGACAAAATTTCCCAGTGAAACTTCCAGCAAAGTTGCTTCTGTATAAGGATAGATGGCAATGATCATCCTGGGGATTACAACTATAGACCAATCACCAATGGAACAAGAATATGCAATAAAAATATTGGAGGGAAAAGATGCTTTGTGGCTTTGTAGGAGTTCATTTTAAAGGAACAAAGAGGAAGAATTTATTCCAATGTTTAAAAAATGTTCCTTCTTGCTACAAACAAAGTTAAATTATTAACCAAACTATTCCACAACAAGTGGCATAAGTGATGACAATACAATTATACCTTCCCATCCACAGTATATCACTTAAAACCCATGTTCTTAGTTGATATCTACGAAAAGAAAAACTAAATCTCTACTTTTTCACTTGAAAATTTAATACATACAGTTTCAATCGTCTATTTCACACTATTGTATGGAAAGAAAAAATAGAAGACTTAAGAGATTTTTCAACGCTTCGACAAGTATTGCAAGAAACAAGAAAACAAAACATTGGCAAAAAAAAGAAAGAAAATGTAGAGCAAAAAAAAAGAAAGATGAAAACAAAAATATCACGGAAAATATTTACAAAACATACCTTATCAGCCAATTGTTTACAGTACATTGCCAGCCAGAGCAGGGTTTGAAAGGTTGGAGAGAAAAAAAATGTAATGCCAAAATATTGTGCTGAAGGAAGAAATGCTAAAAAAAGATAGAAAAGGAAGGAAAAACGTATGTCTTGCAATAGTTTTTGCTACATTATATTTTTGTTTCTCGAAAGACAATTTCATTTATTTGAAAGACGATGTTGTCGCTGTTAAATAAGCCAAACATACCATATTTGTATAAATATTCAATGAAAGGAAAAAAATATTACACAAGCCAAGTCAATGAGAAATGGAACAATAACCATAAATGGCAAACAGCAGGTAAGTGCAATCGTTAAGATCATTTCCTTGTTCACATTCACATTTACCTCTTCCTTACAAACACAAAATGTGTGACACACCTGGTTGCCATCATCCGTAATGAAATTTTACTCTCAACTAAAGCTTAGTCTTGTGAAAATGGAAAGAAAGCTCAGACCTACTTTTGACACACAACCACAAGAAAAATATTAAATAACCCAATATACCAAAATGTACACACAACAAATGGTTAAATAAGCGTTATTATCCTTTTATTTGTGCACACCAATACTAACATGCATGCATGCATATATGTACATATATGAGCACATTTTCGTGGCATATCTTATGTTGCAAGCAAATCGAGAAGCTACCAACAGAAATGCAAACAGAAATTGAATTTCGAAAACTAAAAACACTAACAATAACAACAACGTAAATATCTGTATGTTGACATGGCAAAGCACAGCGTGCATTTGCAACAACTATAGCAACAACAACAACAGTAAGTAGTGTTATATGCAGTTCTAAGAGGCAAACATAAAAGTAACTTATGAAACGGAAACGGAAAAAGAAAATATTGTTTCAATTCAATTGAAGATGAAAATTCTTTGATTGCAAAATAAGAAAAAGAAAAAAGTAAGAAAGCTAAACAAAAAAAAACGTATTTCGTTTTTGGCTTATTAGATATTCGTTGGTTGAAAAAGTAAGGAGCCAAAAAGAGACAAAGCTTCCTTAAAAATTAGTTTTCCTGCCATTTCTTTTGTTTAAAAGCTTAGAAATAAAATTCCTATCTCCGTAACTTTACATATCATCCTGTAAAGGTGCGGCAATACCACGATCGTATGATTTTTTGTTGCACCCTTACTTATCCAGGCCTTGGAGGATACTAGAGGTGAATATCCCGTACCTGATATGCATACAGGCGGGCTGATATGTATTGCAACCAAATTCAGGTTGTTATCATTTGTAAACCGCTCGTCTGACAGCTGACAGATTTATTCCAGTGACAGTTCATTTTATTATTTAGAAGCTTACAAAAGCATTTTGATCTATTGCATTCAGAAAAAAAGTTATTTGTGATGGAATTCCAGCGTGATAGTGTGATTGCTTTATATTTGGCTGGAAAACCACAGGTGGCTATCGTTAGAGCCCTCCAGCATTTAAATGTGAATAAATCTTTTGTTTCTCGTACCATTGCTCGTTACCGTGATACTGGCAATGTTGCATCGCGTCCAAAAAGTGGACGAAAAAAAAACGGTAACAATACCAGAAATGATCCGAAATCCACGCCGCAGTAGTAGAAAAATAGCTCGTGAGCTGAACATATCGCGAGAACGGATGCAACACATATTGAAAACTTAGCTTGGACTAAAGCCATTGAAGTTCCAAAAAGTGCAAGAGCTCACCGATGGACAAAAAAAAGTTAGACTGGAAAGAGCCAAGGTGTTACTTCGATTTCAGGAAAGTGGCCAGTTACCGATTTTGGTTTTCTCCGATGAGAAGCCATTCCAAATTGAGCAGTTTGTGAACAAACAAAATTATCGGGTTTACTTGCCAAAGAGGTCAGCTGAAAATTTACACCTGCCATTGGCCACCAGAACTCAAGCGCCGCCGATGGTAATGGTGTGGGCCGCCGTAACGGCCGATGGTCGCTCCCCGCTCGTATTCATCGACCGTGGGGTCAAAATAAATGCCGAATATTATCGGGAAAATGTCTTAAAGACAGTATTGAAGCCCTGGGCAGACAAAAATTTCGCAGACCATGGACATTCCAACAGGACTCAGCACCACTGCACTCAGCACGCGTCAACCAAGAACGGCTTAAAAAGGAGGTTCCTCGCTTCATTTCTACATTTTGGAGAGTAATTTTCTCACTAGAAAATACCAAAGTGTCGATCATCTCAAGACGGCGCTTCGCCGGGAATGGGCCAAAATACCGCAGAGCCACTTTCGTGCAGCCTGTGATGGTTTTGTCGGCCGTTTGAAGGCCATAATTCATACCAATTCGAACAAATCTAAACTGATTCTAAAATTTGATGTTATTTCCAAAATTTTTTGCTTTTGAACAATAAAATTAAAAAAATATAGCGCTTTACTTTGTTGCATTATATATCAGCCACCCTGTACATCCAGCTGTTTCCTTCTGGAATGCACTGATGCCTTACAGATTCCAAGTATGTATTCCAAAGACTCATTCTAGTCATCACAGTATTTACAGAATTTCATTCTGAACAGCAGTATTTTAAGTATACCGAATGTCGCTTACTAATCTCAGGTTATTTCATGATAGCCACTAATTTCCCAAAAAAAAGTTTGCACAGCCTTAAACCCTTTCGCTGAAGAACGCTTTTAAACGTCTTTGCGCACTCCACAGAAAGGATGTTGACCCATCAGTCACATGGATGATCTCCTTCTCGCAAACTCATCCAAGTGCTCATTGCCATGAATTCTCAGATGACCAAGGATCTTACATGGGGTAATCTTACCAAGTTCATTAACCTTCTCCACAGATAACTGAGCCAAATACCGAGCAGCACATTGACGCCCAAGATTTTCTGCTTTGGATTTTAATTCGATAAGTTTGCCGAGCTGCATAGGATTTCTTTAACTTCGCATCAATAATGATTGAAGTCGTCCTTATCTAGCAGGTAGTGTGTTGACTTTATAGATGAAAGCATGTAGTTCAACCCGTGGCTCAGACATATCGAACCAAACGAAATTTGACATATTTTTCTTTCGGCGACTTTCTTTCAAAATAAAATTATATTTTCTCAAATCTGTCCTTCAGTTTTGACATGTAAAAGTAGGTCCCGCCACTCATAAATAAAATAAAACAATCCGCATGAGTGATGTGAAAAGCTAGGTTGTGATCCTACCTAAAGGGTTGTAATCACCAATTAAGCAAGTTAAGTAAGCAATAATTTGATGGAATGGAATGGTATGGTTGGAAAATATCAGACAAAAGCTATATTTGAAGGATGGAATAGACATTACAACGACACCTTATAGAACCCAAGTTAGCTATGCTCTTCAAAGCCGCTAACAATTTAAGCTAACCCTACTTAACCTCATTTTAAACAAAGTTTAAATACATTTATTAATCATAAGCTGACAGAAACTATACTTTATCTTCTCTAATACTTTAATGTTTATGTTGGAATAGCTTTGTGGAGAGGTGTTCTTAAAGTGGATATAATCGTACACTGTTTACTTTTCTCTCAATTCTTGTTTTTGTTTAAATTTTATTATTATTTTCTCTTCAATACTTCGTCACTTACCATTCTTACCGTACTCTCCTGGATTTTTTTCGGTTGGCAATATTCTACGAATTTTGTCGACATACTCTTGTTGGCAATTTTCAATAACTGATTGCCTTACATACTCACACAACATTGTTGTTTTTTTTTTTTTGTTGTTGCTGTCATCTATCTACACAAGTTTGATTCTGTACAAGCACTTCAATTACCAACTTGTGTGTTCTGTGTCATGTACAATTTTTCGTCTTTTGTTGTTTTTTTTTTTTGTTTTTGCAAAATATTGTTTTTGTTTCAAAGTTGAAACATAAATTTGTGGTCTCTCTGGTTATTGTATTTGAGTTTTTGATAATTTAATATGAAATAGCAAAATATGATTAAATTTGAAATATTTATCAAGAAAAACGAAACAAAACATGTAACCTAAATGTAAACTTTGTTACTGAAGTTATAACCAACCCAACCCTCTCACATTAAGTTGATTAAGGGATTCGAAAGTTTGTAAAAGGAGTAGGTGTAGTGGTCAACCAAATAGATGTTGTATTTAGAAACTTTATTTCAAATAAAATTAAACTTAAAATTGTACATGTATTTTAAACTCTAGGTACATTACGTACTTAGTGTGGCTCACACTACTAGTTAAGTGTTTAGGTTTTATTCTTGGCCTTGACCTAAGCTGGAAGGAAAGACTATAATGCTCGTGCAGCCACTTGTACAATATACTGTTGAAGTAAAGTAAGATGGTCATTTCATCCAGTTATGATTCGCTAAATGTACATACGAGCATACATAATTGGTTGTTGCAACCCTTAAGGCATGATTACAACCTAGCTTCTCACAACCCTTATGTTGAGTGCCTTCATTTTTATACATGAGTGGGGGGACCTACAGTTTAAAGTCGACTCCGAACGACAGATTTTTGAGAAATTTCTCATGGCAATATTATTTTACTCTCAGCGTTTTTGCCAGTCAATAGCAGATAAAATTTTGAAATTTTTTAGTTTTAAATAATGTCGTATTTCGGATGATTATTGGGCATAATCTAACAAGGAGTCACGAAAGAACAATTGGTCTTCCAAGTGTTTTACCTTGTCCAGATAGTGGTAGGAATGTTTACTGGAAGAAGACATTACCGTAAATTAAACGATAAGAAGCATGAGTTGCAATCTATCAGTCAGGACTGCAAAGTAGCTTCTCACACCTCCTATGTTGTGTATGTCAATTTTATACATGAGAGTTTTTACCAGAAATCTGTTAAGAGCCGGTCGTCGAAGAAATATTATTTCATATTTCACTTTGTCTCACCTGGGGTTGAACTGTGGCCTCACGTCTAATAAGCCAACACACTACCTACTAGACTACGGCGACTACGCCGAATATATTTATTAATTATCTAACTTCATCTTCTTTATAGTGACGTCTTTTGATTGCAGTCCTGCTTAATAAAAATTATCGTTTGAAACTCCTTGATAAACTGAAAAGAAATCTGCTGCAATATAGATTACGGGAATACTGGGACACTTCTCTAAGGAAATTCCATTTTGTAAAGCTTAATTAGCCTACTTTACTTGACAGGCAACATTCAGCATTTTTAATGCAACTAAATACCCTGAAACACTGTCTCTCTATGCCCTCCTTGCACTATTCTTTCTTATCTAAGGATCACTGAGTGAAAATGGCTGTTACATATCGGAACCTAATCTTCTTAAGGAATTACATGCTATGTTCCAGACAGACATGATTGGTCCTCTACCACTTCTATGTTCGGAGATTCAGCGGGTAACTATACAAGTGGTTTTAATTTTTTTTGTACCCAGAATACTTAAAGGATTTTCCCCAATTTTTTTATGCAATTTTTTTTAAGAGAGTTTAGCAGACTCAGAGTTTAGCATGTTATTCACTATAATTTTCTCCGAAGGCTTGATTTTGGAATATGTATGAGTTCAAGGTGATGACTGCAAATTAAGCTGCTGGGTTGATTGTGAGTACTGCCAGCATGCAAATCTCTCTGGCATCCAAGTGGCAATAGTGTGCTTTTCGTGCCTTAATTTTGTAAAGGAATTTGGCTATGTTTCGCGCCGTAGTCTAGTAGGTAGTGTGTTGACTTATTAGACGTAAAGCCTGGGTTCGATTAGTGTGATATGCCTGTGACAAAAATTTTAATATGTTGTATAAAATATTTAAGTTAAGTTGACTATATTTACTTAAATACAATAAAAACTTGCAATTTTTAATAATTTTTTTAAAGGACGAAAACAATATGGTTTAAAATTATTGGAATTTCCTTTACTGCTAGTCAATTTCTAAAAAAAATCAGAAAAAAACCAAAGTAACTACAAAAAAAATAAATTGAAATTTCATGCTGCTTGACTGACTTTCAACATTTTTGATACTGTCGTCTGACTACCTTCAGCAAGCAAAAGATTGAAATAAATTTATTAACTTAATAGAAAATTCTCAGAAAATTAAATCTTTTCAAAGAGTAGAAAACCCATAGTAAATTTACTTAGTAAACCAATTGCTTGACAAAAGTTGTCAAAAATCACCCAACAAGTGGCATACATTGTACAAGTTTCGATAGAATATTTTCAAAAAGTATTTGGTTACCTTTTTTATGGAAAAAGAAAACGAAAAATAGATATAAAAAGAAAAGCTATTTATTCATATTATGATGAAGAAATTGTATCATTTTTTCCAAGTCTAAAATTTATACAACAATGTTGATATTTTTCTTTTTCAAAGTATTTCAAAGCAAATACTTTCGTCATGGTCACGTTTTATGGAATTTTTACCTTTTTTGAAAAGGTAACATTCATGTTATTGTGGTGGTACATTTTTTGGTTGTGTTGCTCTATTTACAGCTTTAGAAGGGACCTTAATTCTTAGAAAATTTTAATCAATATTTTTAATTAAACCATTTTAAATTTATTGCATATATAACTGCTACCATAGATTGCAGTGAAATAATGATTTTTTTGCGACATTTACAACATGGTTTGTGCCTTTGATTAAAAAACTGCCATTTAATCTCACTTTTTTATATCAAATGTTGAAAGAAATTACATCAACAGTTAAAAAATTAGTAGCTGAAGGACATTAACAACTTACCGAAGTAAATTCTGAATATAATCCAGCAGAAGCCGCCGTAGGCCAGTACATAGTGTGTTGGCTTATTAGACGAAAAGCCCGGGTTCGTGTCCCAGGTCAGACATCAAAGCAAAAATATGAAAAAAAAAAAACCTGCCGTGAAAAAGTTTCTCAAAAATCTGTCGTTCGGAGTCGACGTTTAACAGTAGGTCCCGCCTCTCACGTGTAAAACTAACGCACACTACATGAGTGGTGTGAGAAGCTAGGCCGTAATCTATACTGAAGGGATGTAATGACTAATTATGTATGTATGTATGTTTATATTCCAGAAATTTCAATGCGAATAAGATTTTTTGTGCGATAATAACGGATACAAGTCGCCGTGGTTTAGTAGGTAGTGTGTTGGCTTATTAGAAGTGAGGCCTTGGTTCAAACCGCAGGACAGACATCTCCAACACAACGAAATATGAAAAACATTGCTTCGGCGACTTCCTTTCAGGCTTCCTTTCTCAAAATTATAAAAATTAACGCACACAACATAAGTGGTGTGAGAAACTAGGTCGTAATCCTGAATAAAGGGTTGTAATACATAAACTCGTAGCATTGATAAATTTGGAAATTATTGACCTACAGTTTTATTTAAATACAAGCTGATAAGAAAGATATTACACAAATGTGCAATTAAATTTGAATCATTTTATTGATTTTGTTTCTCGTTGTCCTGATAATTCAGATGAACGGGCCTCAGTAGTACGCATTCGATCAGTATCTAATCTCACTTCTCGTTGTTCAAGTGGTTCAAGCGAACGGGTCTCAACGGCATATACTCCAAGATTTTCCAGTCTTAATGCTCGTCTGATTCTGAGGCTCGTAATGCTCTTTTCTTCTGTGCTTGAGGTCTAGGTCGACCAATTGCTTGTCATTCATTTTGAATAATTCTCAGTGACGCCATCCATCGGAAATTAATCGCACAACCTCCGTCGACTCATGCGTAACAACTTTGTTAAAGAATGTACAGTTTACGATTTAATTCATTTTGAGTAATTTTCAGTGGCACCACCTGTCGGAACTTGGTCATACCAACTTGGAAACCTTCATAAGGTCATTCGCAACAACTTTTCTAAAGATCATAACATGATCAAATGCATAGTTTACGATTCTATAAGGTACATACAAGCAAACATTCATTTTTATATGGGTATGTGGGCGTGGCACCTCGCCTACTTGAAATTTTAAAATAAAAAGTAGCCAATATTTCCTTCCAGACAAATAAACACACATTTATTTTTATATATAGACGTATTTCAATTACTGTCGTGTATAAAATATTACATAGAGCTGACTGGTAGCGTATACGACAATAACACTCATACTTTTTTTATTTATTTTATTTCATTTTATTTTATTTTAGTTTATTTGCCTATTTCAACATAAAAAGTAGCCTATAACTCCTTCTAGACGTACAGGAAGATACTGTGAAAATTTCATGAAAATCGGTTCAGCCGTTTAGCCGTCTATAGGCTTCAAACAAACCCACAAACAAATAAACAAACATTCATTTTTATATATAAGAAGATAGAGGCGGGTTCCTCCAAAAGTAAGAGAGTTGTGCGTCGCATTAGTTGTTAAAAGACAATATTGGCTGTCGAAAATAGTAAAGAAAATAAGTTATTTTTGCATCGAATATCTACTGGCTATGAAAAGCAGATCCATAACAACAATTCTTACAAAAAATTGTGTTTGTAAAATTGTGTTTGGCTTCAAAAAAATAAAAAAATTGAATTAAAGCTCATCGATAGCAAGGGAAGTAAATTTATATATGCATCAGATGCTTTTTGCGTTTCGGAACAACTGACACAAAAATCGCCCAGATTGATAAATTTGAGACATTACTTCATGACGATTGTTGTTCAACTCAAGAAAAACTTTAAAATTTATTAGAAGGCAACTAAATTAGCAATTTAAAAATCTTTTTAAAAGTATCAAGGAAATTGGGTACAATTTTTTTCAACGATTTAAAGATGGCTTTGAATACCACAAAAAATGTGCATAATTACATCCAACATAACGCGTAATTTGGGTACTCTCTTTAATTCTTGTAAATTCCGTACAGTGCTTTGCCGTATGTTCCCCTATTAAGCAAATAATTGATATACTGCAGCTGGTCGTAAGGTCATAGGCTGTGCTGTCGATCGATTGATGATCGTCCATATATTTCAGCTTTGTTGACTTTGGAAAACTTGTAAGGCGTCACTTTGGGCCACAACTTTGTGGTATGCCTGGTGAAACTAGTCTTCAAGGCTTAACAAAATTCCGGAAAACAAATTTCAGGTATTTGAATACACTGATGATATGTTGTGTCTTCACCTCGCGTCAACATATTCCTTGATTCTATTATGTTTAAAACAATGCAGGATGGTAGCAATGTGAAAGGGTTCTGCATGAAAATGTAAGCGATATTATGCACAATTTCAGCAAATCTACATCAGTTATAAAATTTGGCGGAAGAGGCTGGATTAAATATAGAACTTATAAAGACAAAACCATTGGGTATTAATGAGGGAGTCGCCGTAGTTTAGTAGGTAGTGTGTTGGCTTATTAGACGCGTAGACATGGTTCAAATCCCCAGACAGACATCAAAACCAAATATCAAAAAATATTTCTTCGGCGACTTCCTCTCAGCAGATTTCTAGCAAAAGCTCTGAGAGTAAATAAAATTGCCATGAAAAGTTTCTCAAAAAATCTGTCGAAAAAGTCTGTAAGTCACGCCACTGTGAATAAAATTAATTAATTAATCTCAGAGTTTTTGCAAGAAATCTGCTGAGAGGAAGCCGCCGAAAAATACTTTTTTGTATGTTGTCTTTGATGTCTGGCCTGGGGCTCGAACTCTGGCTTTGCGTCTTTTGCACCAACACACTACCTACTAAACTACGGCGACTTCAAAAGTGATGTTGAGAAGCTAGGCCGTACTCCTGACTGAAGGGTAGTAATGGCCAATTATGTATGTATTAATGAGGTAAAATTCCCTGCTGACAATCAACACTTGAAAGACGTTAAATTTTTCGCTATTTATGAAGCGTTGCAATAAATGCAAAAGTTTCTATAGATTTTATTGCATTGAAATCGGTCTAGATAGGCGATATAAACCTTTACAATAGTTTCAAGTCAACTAAAACATAGAGTCCTACTCTACAGCTGCGGAGTATGAAATGCTGTCTGCTAAGATATCCAGCAGTTGCAGGTTAACCAGTGTCTCTGCGGAATAATGCGTATCTTCTGGTGGCATTTTTTATAAATAGTTGAATGAGGGCAGAAACAAGGTAACTGCCAATGGAACTAGATTGGTCCAGGCAGGCAGGTAATCAAATATTCTTATAAGAAATGCCTTTGAAAAGAATCCACCAGAGAACTGTAGAGAGGGAGACCTGCGTCTGTACATTGAAATTTCTCCTATGAACAGAAATTGGTGCAAAATATTGTAACGTTTGAGGCCCTATTCCCCTTATAGAAGTGATGGAAATATATAAGTTTCTAACTTTATGTACTAAGAGTACAGAGTGTGCTCTTATCCTTTATCAACAACAGTAACGCACAACATCATAGTTCCACTTGCCTTAAAAACTAATGCCATTATTTAACAAAAGCATTTATGATATGAAATTCATAAAAATTTGAAACCATGACATTACTAAAACCGAATACCGTAGGACCCATTCTATCATAAGCATTTGCAGCACGTACATAATTTTTTTAGATCCTCTCTTTTCGAGTTGCCACTAATTTTTAATATGACATATTTATTCAAGTAGTATGTGTGCATAATGATAGATTTCGCATAAATTTATCACACGCAATGGAGCAAAGAGTGACTCTGTGCAAAACGTATACGCCAGGGTATTGGTGGAATGTATTTTAGCGTGAAAAGTGCAAAAAAGACTTACAAAAAAAAAAAAACGTTTAAACGTTTGCAGCATAACAATATAACACGCCAAAAACATAAAAAATGTTTCACAAAAATCAAGGGGAGAGAAAAAAACTTTTGATAAATTATGCGACTCGTTGTGACACAATATTTGACGTTTTTGTTGTTTAAAATTTCCTTACGTTACGTTATTAATACCTCACTGCCGTTTGCTGTTCGCACTTTTTTTCTCCCTTTTTACATCTTCTTTTGTCGTTATGAATCAGGGGAATTGTTTTAATGGCATCTAAATTTGCTACAACGTTTAAAAAGTTCAAACTCAAGGTTAAAGTAACAAACGTTTTACGTGCTCAATTTCTTAATTTATCTTCTTCTTTTTTTCTGTCAACTTCAATATTTGTTCTAAATTTTTGGGTTTTTTTTTCGTTTTTCCTTCTTATTAACAATAGGGGGAGGGCAAAAAGGTATTGATTTTGTTACCCTCCCTTACAATTTTTACTGATTAAAGGTAACCACAGAAATTGACAGAGAGAGAGAGAGATTATTTGTTAGAATATTAAATATGAAATGACAAGGCGAAAATCCTTAGAAAATATTCAGGATTTCATAATCCATTTTGTTCTTTAAACAATTAATCATATTAGCAGATGAAAATTTTAACACTTACAGCGGAAACTATTTTTGCAAATTCATCACTTCAATGATCAAGAATTTCAATGTGGCTGCGGGTGTAGGTGTATGTGTATTAATTAATAAAAGCAATTCTTATATGTATGAGTAACCAGAAAACCATTTTTAATGCAGTCGGTTTTTATTCAAGCCACAAAGCCATAAAATGCAATTCATGGCGTATACATATATTTCATAAAACAATAACTCTTTATGCGTGCCATACAAAAGGCAAAAATAAATTCATTTACCATATATGTTATAAAGAATATTCATTCTTTTTCGATGGTTTTAAAATAATTGTTTAAATAAAACAAAGGAAACAGTCTTTATACGCATGCAACTAATGGCACACAAAGAATTATATTTTTTTTTGGCAAAGGAAAGGAAATGATTTTTGCGAAATATTGTTTAATTATAAGCTTTAAATTCTGCTGGAATAGCATATATAGAGTTATTGAAGATGTGTTTTATTTTTCCTTGAATAACTTCAACTTGTAATTGGTCATTACAATCCTTCAGTCAGGATTACGACCTAGTTTCTCACACCACTTATGTTGTGTGTGTGTGCATTTTTATACATGAGTGGTGGGACCTACAGTTTAAAATCGACTCCGAACGACAAATTTTTGAGAAACTTTTCATGGTAATTTTATTTAATATCAGAGTTTTTGCCAGTTTTTGCTGAGAGGAAGTCGCCGAAAAAATACTTTTCGTACTTTGTTTTGATGTCTGGCCTGGGGTCGAACCCTAGCTTTACGTCTAATAAGCCAATACACTACCTACTAGACTACGGCGATAACATCAACTTCAAGAATATTTCATTGTTAATGATCTTGTCTCTTTAACTTCTAATCTAATTTGACAAAAAAAAATTTGCCACTCAAAAACCGCAATGCGTACTTACTTAATTAGCCGTTTATTGGGTTTCGGCCTGCTTTAAAACATCTTTTCAGGCGTCTCTGGGTCTTACGCGCCATCGCCAGTTGGTCACGAACATCGCCAACTCCTACCAAAACAAAGATCTCACGTAGGAAACTTCCTTATATACTCTGGAGGCTGCTGCCTTGCTACTTAGTAGCGTCGATACTTCTGCGCCACAGAGCGGCCGCTGAGGATGGTGGATGAGAGTACGATGAGGATGTAGAGTATTGTTGTACAACAGAGGTCTCTGCTACTCAATTGCCTATTGAAACCATAGTAGTGGCTGTTCGCAAGGGTGTTGCTACGCTCGATCTCCAGACTGATATCATTTTCGCTGATAACGGTGGAACGAAGGTAAAAAAATTTACTAACGACAAAGAAAATATAGTAATCGGCCGTAATCTAAGCTCCGATACGCCACATGTCTAATTGTCGACAACATATACTTCGTTTTGCACTCGTTTACCGCCCGATTCAGTTTAATAGACCTGCGTGCAATAGAGCTAAAGGCAGCAGTGACATATCGCTTGGTACACCATATGATGTCAACGTCGTCAACTTACGCAAGCAACTGGACGCTTTTTTGAAAAATAGTGCCATTGCGATGCACTCCTGCCTTCCGCAGAACACTCTCCATGACGAAGTTGAAGAGGTCGCATGACAAGGGACTGATGACTGTTTTAAATTTTTACCAGTAGAATGCTCAATGTGTACAACGTACGCAAGCAACGGAACAATTTTGTGCCAAATAGTCGCATTGCGATCTAATCCCGCCTTCCACAGAACACTCTCCATGACATAGTTTAAGAGGTCGCATGATAAGTGATCGCCTTGTCTGAAACCTCGCACGGTATACAAAAAGGTTCGAAAAATTACATTTCCTATCTTGCCGGAGCTGCAGAAGTTGTTCAACGATATTCGGCATAGCCTTATCAGCTTCTTACTGATACTGAGCTTAGGTTTTAGCTGTAAAACACTATTCCTTATAGGACTATCGAAAGCTGCTTTATAGTCGACAAAAAGATGGCGTGTGAAGACTTGTTTCTTATGGGTCTCTTACAGGATTTGACAGCTTTTGGTAAACAGAGGGCTAATCCATTCAAATCGCCTTTGGCTAGACACGTTCCAGCAATAAATTCTGAGTGCCGAATTCTTTCTTTTAGGTTCCTACGTATACTGTGATCTTCTCCCAGAAGTCACTGTGAAGTATTGCCAGCTACAGGGCGTGTGCATCTTGAGAGCCGTTTTGAATTAAAATTCCCCTTAAGTTTCTAAGAAGGATCTGTCAGGTTTAACATAAGATTAAGAAAGATTTGTCTGCTCTGTCTTCAAGCGAAAGGAGTGAAGTTTGTGGGATAATTTGTTTCCATCTTTATAGAAGAATACCAATCTCCTACGCTAGACAACAGAGCCGAAAAACACATGGTAAAGGTACAATGGAAAATTTTCGGGTATCTTTGAAGATGATAGAAAGAAATTTAATGCCTGTCCTCGTCTGAGTTTCTGAAAATGACAGCATTGAAGGCAATATCATAACGCACATGCAGAGGAAAATTGAAAAAATGGACTCATTAGTGCAGAGGCCAGATAAATCTGGCATGTTAGAAATACATGCAGAATACAATTTGCGCTGAATATAATCTGAATCCAACTTGGGAATCTCACTGCAGTCATAACCAGAAACTAGCGCTAGGTATACACACCTATAAATTGCAAATACAATTAACTTCAGCAGTAGTTGTAATGACGAGAAAGAACAGGAGATTAAAAAAATTTATTTGTCACTGCCCCGTATTTGTGGAACCAGAGACAAAAAATTCTTGGGCATTCAAAATTTGAATACAAATCCATCTTCTTCTTATATATAAAAATGAATGTGTGTTTATTTGTTTGTGGGTTTGTTTGAAATCTATAGACGGCTAAACGGCTGGACCGATTTTCTTTAAATTTTTACGGTACCTTCCTGTATGTCTGGACGGAACTATATACAACTTTTTGTTTTAAAATTTCAGGCGAGGTGCCACGCCCACATACTCAATAAGTATTCAATGTCGCATATATCATAAACTGCAACAGTTAGAGTCCTCAAATTTTGTATGGACGACTTTGACGTATATATGAACAAAATGGGCGGATTGGCAATAGTGGGCGTGTCACCTCCCATAGTCTACATATATAAAAATGAATATTTGTTTGTATGTACTTTATAGAATCGTAAACTATGCATTTGATCATATTATGATCTTTAGCAAGGTTGTGGCGCATGAGCCGAGGAGGGTTTCTAAGTTGGTATGACTAATTTCCGGCAGGTGGCGCCACTGAAAATTACTCAAAATGAATTAAATCGTAAACTGTGCATTCTTTAACAAAGTTGTTGCGCATGAGTCGTCGGAGGTTGGTGCGATTAATTTCCGATGGATGGCGCCACTGAAAATTATTCAAAATGAATGACAAGCAATTGGTCGACCTACAACTCAAGCACGGAAGAAAGAGCATTACGAGCCTCAGAATCAGACGAGCATTCAGACTGGAAAATCTTCAAGTATATGCGGCTGAAACCCGTTTGCTTGAACCCCTTGAACAACGAGAAGTGAGATTAGAAACTGATCGAATAAGTACTACACAGGCCCGTTCATCTGAATCATCAGGACAACGGGAGACAAAATCAATAAAATGATTCAAAATTAATTGGACATTTGTGTAATGTCTTTCCTTCAAATTTATTTTAGTTGGCCGCGTAGTATTTTTATAAAACTAAAACGGAGGTTATGTAATACTACCCTAAAGACTAGATAAATGATTAAGCAGCGAGCTGTGTTTTTATAGAGCAGTTGCCGTTTTCTAATTAGACACCCAACCCACTTAAAATATAATTTCTAAACTAAAGACCATAAAAACTTCTCATTATTTTAAAATTTTTTAAATTTTTAAATTAAAAATCTTCATTTTAAATAAATTTATTATAAAACTTTATAGACAACATATCACAATAAATGTTTTAAATCATTGGCTTTCGGTGGAGGAAATCCTTTTAATCGTACCATTAAGAATTTCTTCATCTTTTAGGTGAATTTGTAAGCATTTCTCTTTTTCAATGCCATTGATTCTTATCTGTGCTTTTCAAACATTTTCGTTTTTTTCTTTTGCTTTTCTCTTAATGTTTCCTGTGTAAATTTAAACTACAAATAACTTCTCATCCATCTTCAAAATTTTACGACAGCATTTATGGGGCAGACAACAAATTTGTGGCAACCACAGAAAGAAATATGCAATGATAAGAAAAAAAAAATCCATTCAGTTTGAACATGTAACGAAAAACCACAAAAGCAATTTCCAATATTTCTTTTCGTTTTTTTTTCTCCTTTTTATTTTATTTTTATTATTTTTTTATTTTATTTTTCTGCTTTTTTTTTCTAACACAATATAAAAGATTGATTTCTTTTAATACGTAAAATGAACTATAAATAACAATTCAATGTGTTTGTAAATGACTCTAGGGTGTGTATATGTGTGGCTCTAGGGGTAAGCACACAGTTGTTGTTAGCTAAATAGCAGACATAGATAAAAAAATTATAAAAATGGTCATCGTATCCACGTCTTCAGTAGCGAAACCATTTTATTCAACACTTAATTCTCTATGTAATCCGAAAGATTGTTACATTTACATGCTGCTACTTATTAAGATCACTGCTATAAATTTTGTTTACCTCCCCTATCACGTAATAAACACTAATAGTAGCTCCCACAACTGGTAGAAAATTCTTCAAGTAAAACTAATCAACTACCGTTTATATAAAGTCGGCGTAGTCTAGTATGTACTGTCTTGGCTTATTAGACATGAGGCATCGGTTCAAACTCCAGGTCAGACATCTCCACCAAATACGAAAAAATATTTCTTCAGCGACGGCCTCTCAATATATTTCTGGCAAATACATTGAGAGTAAATAAAATTGCCATGAGAGGTTTCTCAAAAAAATTTGTGATAGGGAGTCGACTTTAAACTGTAGATCCCGCCACTCACGTGAGAATCTAGTTCGTTATCCTGACTGAAGGGTTAAAATGCCCAATCTTCTTATATATAAAAATGAATGTTTGTTTATTTGTTTGTGGGTTTGTTTGAAGTCTATAGACGGCTAAACGGCTGAACCGATTTTCTTGAAATTTTCACAGTACCTTCCTGTATGTCTGGAAGGAGTTATTGGCTACTTTTTATGTTGAAATAGGCAAATAAAATAAAATAAAATAAATAAAAAAGTAGGAGTGTTATTGTCTAATAAAATATTACGTATACGTCACCCGTCAGCTCATTGTAATCTTCTTCTTCTTATATATAAAAATGAATGTGTGTTTATTTGTTTGTGGGTTTGTTTGAAGGCTAAACGGCTGGACCGTTTTTCAGGAAATTTTAGCAGTAACTTCCTGTATGTCTAGAAGGAACTATAGGCTACTTTTTATTTTAAAATTTCAAGTAGGCGGGGTGCCACGCCCACATACCCATATAAAAATGAATGTTTGTTTGTATGTACCTTATATAGTCGTAAACTATGCATTTGATCATGTTATGATCTTTAGCAAAGTTGTTGCACATGAGCCGGGGAAGGTTTCTAAGTTAGTATGACCAATTTCCGACAGGTGGCGCCACTGAAAATTACTTAAAATCAATTAAATCGTAAACTGTGCATTCTTTAACAATTGGTCGACCTACACCTCAAGCACGGAAGAAAAGAGCAATACGAGCCTCAGAATCAGACGAGCATTGAGACTGGAAAATATTTGAGTATATGCCGCTGAGATCCGTTCGCTTGAACCACTTGAACGAGAAGTGTGTTTAGAAACTACGTACTACTCAGGCCCGTTTATCTGAATCATCAGGACAACGGGAAAGAAAATCAATAAAATGATTTAAAATTAATTGGACATTTGTGTAATGTCTTTCCTTCAAATTTATTTTAGTTGGTCGCGCAGCAACACGCGCAGGGTACAGCTAGTTATGTATATATATATGTCCATAGTTTAACAAACTATTTCCTTGGTGAAATGTAACAGGCCAGAACTTCTAGTATAAATTGAACCAATGAGCCTCACACTAAACCACCAATTCACCCTTTCTGAATACTTAACAGCAGCTGTTGTTCATAACTCCACACAAGCCCATACTTAGTCTACTATTATGCTTATTCAACATAAAAGTATGAATGTATTAGACGCATATACATACGTACATATGAGCTTACATAAGCTTACCATATTAGATGCATATGTGTATGTGTATGTGCATGTGAGAGTATTTAGTTTAAGTGTAGGTGCTTGAAGGATTTTTCGTATTTCAACAAAATAATAGTAAAGAAACGTACGTAAAACGAATGAAATATTTCTTTTTTATGACTTTAATGTGCTTTTGAACATCCAATGACTTTTCGATATGGCTGAGTAACTTTAGGCTTTGGTTTTGCCTTTCCTTTACAGTTTTTTTATTTTTTTATTTTTGTGGGTTTTCTAAGTGATTAGGAATAAAATTTGACTCCCATGCCTGATGTATTGAATATTTTTCAATATTTTTTTTTTTGTAAAACATTATAAAGGATATTCGTTGTGCAATAAAAACCATTTTGAATGTTCATCGTATTGCTTTTAAAATTTAAGGTGATTTGAACTATACTTACCATGTATTTCTTTATGGTTGATCAAATAAACACATACAAATATGGTAGGTTTATGTGTTTATTACATAATCCTATACCCTACACTACTATAAATAAAAGGAAAGTATTGTTTTAGTGGTAGTATATGTAACAGCATGGAAAACAATTTAATACAACAATAAACAGTCTTTGGGGAAAATCAAATAGGATTTAGAGCCATACGGTTGAGACACTTATGGGCGATAAGCTACAGGACGGGTTATGATTGTTGCACAGCTGTAGTTTAGGTGTGCATCCATCTAAGAATGGCCCATTACTTGTGATTGTAGTCCAAAGTAAATACAACTTTACGAACATAATCTAACTGACATATAATAAAGTCACTGTGACCACGAACAAATATTATGCCACAGGTGCTTTTTTAATGGCGTATAACATACCTAGTGTGGGGCTTCGGACCACTAATATCATTGCCGTAACCGAACCAGATCGACCTATTAAATATTACATCAGGAGGTTGAAGGAATATTGTCGCACAACAGATTGTCATTAGTTGGATAAAACGAACCTATCTCTCAGCAGGTATGATGTTAAAAATTAAACAGACAGCAGCTTTAAAAACTACAGCCTACTAAGATTCAAAAAGGCCTTATTGTATACCGATATTACCTATTCTGCCATTTAACTTAAACTTCTGGCTATTATTTATAGATTATCTTGATAGTTTTGTGAAGATGTGGATTTTATCCAAGCCACCATTGGATAGACACATTCGACCAATTAATTTATGTGTCCAAGAAGCATTGCGTCTCATATTCCCATATGCCGCATAATGTTCTGTAGTTTTGTAGTATTCCCAGCTTTCCAGCCAGGACCCAGTGTGCCATTATAACTGCTATGAGATTGCTAAGATAGTCTCCGTTTATATTTCAAGCAAATCAGATCAAATTTCTCTGGTTTCTTTTTAATTGGGTTCATTAATCCATCTTGCCTTAGCAAATGAATAAACTGTATGTGAGATCATCTGTGTATACCTCTGCAGAGAAATGTTAACCTTACGGAAGAATTCCTTTGAATTTCCGATTTTACTGCCATTGTAAATATGTCAGCTTTGTTGTTATCATTAATGTTGCCCTGTCTAGGAACTTATAGGAAAATAACCGTCGAATGTCTCCCTATGTCCTCCATAGACACCTAGCGTTCTTCAACAATTTAATATGTAGTGTCTCTAGGGATCTATTGAGCTTTTTAATGTCAATTAAATCCGTATATCTCTACACGATATAATCGCATGCCCAAATTAAAATCTGGTTCTGTAGTGTGAACTGAATCCTACACATACATAATTGGTCATTACAAACCTTCAGTCAGGATTACGTCCTAGTTTCTCACACCACTTATGTTGTGTGTGTTAATTTTATGCATGAGTGGTGGTTTTGATGTCTGGCCTAGAGCGCGAACCCTGGCTTTACGTCTAATAAGGCAACACACTACCTACTAGACTACGGCGACTTCTAATGGGCGTTTTAATGCCAAATAAATGCGTATATCTCTACCCGATATAGTCTCATACCCGACTTTTCTTTTATCCTAAATGATACTTAAGAATCGGGTACTACAAGGGATAAACTAATATTTAAGTGTTCGAAAAAGATAAAAATCTGGATCCTTATAATACGAGGATCCTAATAAAGAGTTGTTTTAATTACAAAGTAGTTTTACAACTAGTGTACTGAGAGAGTAATCGCCTTAGGTCTAGATTGTGTATTCATATGCCAATTCAATTTGCTGTCTCACATGATTCCAAGATATTAAGCGTTATTGGATACAGTGTGAGCTACTCTTTGTAGCCGCTGTAATCTAATAGAAACTGTGTTGGCTTATTATACGTGAGGCCACGCGTCAAACCTCAGGTCAACCATCTCTAACAAAACGAAATATGAAAAAATATTTCTTCGGGGCCTTCCACTCAGCAGACTTCTGACCGAAACTCTCTGAGTGAAAATAAAATTGTCATGAAAAGTTTCTCAAAAAATCTATCATTCGAAGTCGAATTGAAGCTGAAGGTCCCCCAGTCATGTATAAAATTAACACACAGAACATAGGTGCTTTAAGATGCTAGATCGTAATCCTGACTGAAGGGTTGGTATGTTATGTATGTATGTGAGCTAGTCTGTTAGCATTAGGGGTAGTTTCACATCCTAATATACTATAGCGAACCAACTTGATCGACTAAATATCCCTCACCTATTATTTGTGTACTTGTATATGTTTGTATTTCGGTTTTAGTGTTTTACATAAAGGTAAAAAATGTTACAGTTATGTTAGATGTCAGTATTAAATGACATTTAAATATTCCTTTTTTTATGATTTTATTTCTTTTTTTACAATTTAATATATTTATACTCAGATATATATGTATGTAGGAATGTGAGTGTATTTTTATTAATATATAATCGTATAAAATATATGACGATTTACATGTACAAGTACATATTTGTACATTTATTTCTCTTTTCTCTCTTCTTTTTTATTACTTTACTTCAATCAAAGTACAAATATCAGGCATAATTTATACGTTTTTGTATTTGTCGCACTGTCATAAAATATTAAATGAATGAAAATCTGTGCGTCAAATTAAATGACTTGCAATAAACGCGTATCCATAAACTAAGTGCTGTTGAAATATTAATTCCATTGTATGACAAACAGACAATAGTCATCAGAAGCTGAGCAGAGCTTCGAAACAATTGTGTTGTTATTTTATTTATTAGTCTAGAAATTAAAATTGCATGACTGTCTCGAAAAGTTATCTTTATTTTAATATTTTATAGACGATATGGAGCAAATGTGTATTCCAATGTCAAAGGAGATATTAAACAAGGGCATAAACACAAACTGCTATTCAATTAAGTCATATAAGCTAACACAATTATTTTTGCCTTAATCTTGCCATTAAGCCTGTCTATTGAAGATGTTATTGGCAAAATGGTTTAGAAATTAAAGTCTAGAATGCATTACACATTTTCTTTACGAGATATGATAGACATTTTTCTGTTTGACGTTTTTGCTTGCTAAGCCACAATAAGTTTCAATTGAAATCTGCGGTACTCCTTTTGATCTTTAAAAGCAATTCCTTGTGATTGGAACTTGATAGAGTTAACAAGTATTTATATTAACTGAAGGGTGCCCTGGTAGTCTCGTGGGTTGTGTGCTAGACTATTAGCGTGAGGGTTGTGGGTTCGATTCCCACCAGCGACTCTGGTCTGTGACACTACACCGAACATATGGTCAAAGTTACTCAGCTTGTATATAATTGGAATATAATTTGTAATTGTATTGACTGAAACATTACTTTTAAGCATGATATTCAGAGTTGTCATAGATCTGTCTCTTATATCACTTTCTGTTAAATTTGACAAATAGTTTTTCTAAAGCTTTGTGAGTTTAATATTGCATACATTCTTTCCAGTTTTTTACTACAACTCTCTGTCAAAAACTTTCGCTCTTTTAATATTTCATTTATTTTCAGTTAGGCAAGTTCGAGAACTTATTGTTGATTTGTTATTATTTTTCTTTTCCTTTTTCGTTACCATTCAATGTTGTTTTGTTATTTTAATTTGATATTTTTTTCCATATTCTCGTACATCTGGTCCGGTTTTTAAAGGAGTACTGGTCTAATGATGTAATGGTTCCCGGTAATGCCATTAAATTATACACCAACATCTCCAAAATTGTATACAGAGTTGGCTATGGTATATACCAGTGCTAGGCACAAAGATAGCATGATTAAAATATGACTGTTTTTGCGAGAACAGTTGTTAGAAATATTTCCAAGTGTACTTATAACCTAATAATATGTATGTATATGTAGTAGCAAATATAGAAAAAATGTACAGTGCTAGATCCTTAGAGACAGAGTACTTAACTTGACATATACATACATACATACATAATTGGTCATTACAACCCTTCAGTCAGGATTACGACCTAGTTTCTCAATCCACTTATGTTGTGTGTGTTAATTTTATACATGAGTGGTGGAACAGACAGCTTAAAGTGGACTCCGAACGACAGATTTTTGGGAAACTTTCCATGGCAATTTTATTTACTTTCAGAGTTTTTGCCAGAAATCTGCTGAAAGGAAGTCGCTGAAGAAATACTTTTTCTATTTTATTTTGATGTCTGGCCTGGGGCTCGAACCCAGGCTTTTCGTCTAATAAGCCACCACACTACCTACTAGACCACGGCGAATGACATATATTCTTCCTAAAATCGAGTTTCTTTGAGTGTATAATTGAAATCTGAACGAAAGCGACAGTAACCAACTTCTTTAGAAGCTGACAAGCAACTGAAGCCATTTTTACTCTCTTTTTGACGAACATTGTTGATGTTCGTGTCTTAGTGTTTCGCCCCCAGGGGCCATTGATACCGACCACTGCTATATAAATATTTCAAGGGTTTTGACAACATATTTTCATATAGAAATCCTAATCAGTGCAGTGTTTTCCAGACAGAGGTCATAGTCTTATTTAAAGATTTGTAGATTGATAGGTTTCCATGAAAAGCTTCTTCTTTATTCGGACAACTAGACTGTGGTCAAAGCTCTTACGTCATTTCTCACCGAAACTCAGTAAACAGCAATATCATCCAAAATTGCATTGCTGATGACCAAGAAAGTGTTGGTACAGGATTCATAATTTACAGCATGTTACAGGCCATAGTTTTTCGCATATTTACAGCATATTTTTCGGTTGTTTTAAAGGTGTACTCAACCACGTTGATAGCATGAAAACAAATGTAGTATTGCTAGACTCTAACGATTAACATGACTAACCATAGCAAGAGTTCGAATTACACAGGCCACTGTTTTGTTAGAATGCTTCCTAAAGGAACAAAAATATTGTTGTACAGAAATTATATTTTAATTCAACAAAACGTTTAATTAAAATTTTTTCACTTTCAACATTTGTTTTATCTTTGCCTATAGCACCCCATTTCATTCGATCCTTATCACTAAAATTTTTGAAACCAAAAACAAAAAAACATATTTTTTTTACACTTTTGCGGCGACATGTAAAATCCATTTATTTTTGACATTAAACACATAAATCTAAATTTGATATGTTGTCGTTTATATATTCTTCCTCTTCTTCTTCTTCTTCTTTTTTCGTATTCCTATACGAATATTTTCATTTAATTTTTGTGGGTGAAATTTGTGCCCTGGAGTATTTTCTTTTTCACTTTTTTTGTTTCGGTTTTTTCTTTTTGGTTTTGGTTTTTTGCAAAAAAAGGATCCATCTGTTTTAAAATAAGAAAAACACAAAAACAAAAATCTCATATTGTATGACGAGAGAATATATTTTCGGTTTTCTTGTCCTTTTTTTTGCAACAAATAAAAAGAAAAAAGTGTCATTGTCAGAGATGACATTGAGGTTTTTTACTTGACTTTAAACAATAGCAACTCTATGGGGTCCTTTATACGAATACCATTGAAAATTATTATGACAAGGTATACGTATGCCTATTGTTGTATGCTGAAGGATGACAAGCTTCCTAGCTTTAAGGCTGTTAAAGTAATACCAATCAAAATATTTAGTGTTTTTAATGGATTTATGGTGGGGAGGAAATGGATTTCAATGTATATTTTTTCATCGTCTATCTCATTTCATTTTATTATTCAGAACACATTCGTGTTCTGGCATGAATTTAGGAGGAAGGAGGATAATGGAAAATTTTGCAAAATTAAAATCTATTGTTTGGTCTTTAAAAAGTTTTTGAAGTCATCTAGCAAGAAGACTTACAGTTCAGCTTAGCAAGATAACGAATCTCAAGGTTAATTTCCATTCCTAATCATTACTGCTACTACATTACATTACTATGTTTGTAATCTGTCTTATTAACTCCATTCCGAAGTCCTTAAGTAAACGGGAATCTAAGAATGCATCAAATGCGATATCCTGTTAGAAAATTTATTTACAAGTTATTCCTAGGATACACGAGAATATTACTTTGAAGAACATACCTTGAATAAAACATTCACAGGGGAATAAATTTCTGGGTGCCCTGGTAGTCTATTGGGTAGTGTGCTGACTATTAGCGTGATGGTCGTGGGTTCGATTCCTACCAGAGACTCTGGCCAAGATTATGGTCAAGTTACTCCCCTCGTACATAATTAGAATATAATTTGTAATTGTATTGTAATTAATAAATAAATAAATAAATAAATTTCTTGATTTTGATGATTTTGATGTTTTGAATATAATTTTCAGTTATTTAAAGTCATCCAGACTAGCCTTTCCATATTTATTTATCATCAGCATGAACTAATAGTATCGAAAGTTTTTATTATTTTTTTCATGGGCACTGTAACAAGAGCAACGAGTTATGCCAGCCAGTGGAATGCGTTGACAGGTCTTACTTTTATGCAATAAATAACTGACTCAATGGAGAAGTATTAACCTTCAAACGAGTGATGTAAGCATTACAGAAAAGATCACTAATATCGAATAAACCCAAGTTCATAAAATTCAATGTCTTTGTAAAAAGAGTTATGTTGTACGAAAATGAAACCAGGTTAGATTCTTTGGAACGTAAACAACGCTAAAGTTATATTTTAACAATTCAAGATTGATAATGGAGGCCATAGCATCCAAATCATACTATAAATAACCGGGAAATAGTTTTAAAGTGTGAGAATTGTGTCTGCGAAAACCACCAGGATATGCATGGTGCACCACAACAGCGCAATGTTACATTACAAGGTCTGAAGTCGACAGAACTAACCAAATATTTTGAAAATGTTTTGTGGATGTCATATAGTCATCTGGAGAGGTACGACAGCGCTGTGTTATACTACAAGGCTTGCCAACAACAGCAGAAACCAATTAGTTTAGTTAAGCTTTGTGGAAAGAAGTGATACAAAGACCAATATTTTCTACATTTAATGACTATCTGATAATATGCACCACTGATGGGATCATAAAAGTAATTTCGAAGAGTATACTCGGCAAAATGAATGATAAAGTGGGAAAAATAAACTCTTCTCACATCAAAAAGCATGCGACAGTGTAAACCTATAGCGAGGAGAGATTTCTGTCTTTCATCAGAATATACGGCATCAGTAGTAATGATTGTAACCGACCTTTTAATGCGGCATTGTAGGCTTAGAGAATATTTGTTCAGGAAAGGAACTCCCAAAACCCCTGTTTTTAGATTCCATGACAAAGAAAAAGAAGTCGCCGTTGTCTAGTAGGTAATGTGATGGCATTATAAGACATGCAGCCAACAGTACGAACCAACAGAACGAGATATGAAAAATATATCTAGGGCGACATTCGCTCAGCAAAAACTTTGATAGTAAATAAAATTGCCATGAAAAAGTTTCTCAAAAATCTGTCGTTCGGAATCGACTTTAAACTGTAGGTCCCGCCACCGAGTTATAAACATTACCACACACAACATAAGGGGTGTGAAAAGCTAGGTCGTAATCCCGACTAAAGGCTTGTAATGGCCAATTATGTATTCTTGCATGTAATCACCAAAACATATGTGTACTCGAAAGCTATGCAGCATTAATGTATGTAATTCAGACAACAAGTATTAGGCAGGGAATTATCTATTGTGATATCATCCTGAACTTCATCAAATTGGGCGAGACATTATAAAGAAACCTTATATACAGGCTGCATACCGACGCCTCTATTCTATAACGTTCTAAGTGTACTTAGAACGTTTTTAATGTTCTTGCATTTTTAAATTCTACGTTCTCTAACTTAAATACTGTCAAAATTTGGTTAAGATGCGCCGATCTGTTCCGAAATTATAGGGAAAAATCTACTTAGAATACACATATAGTCGTATGTCGCGTGAAAACTTTGAGAGCTCATACCTCAAAACACACTTTTTCGACTTAGAATGTTATAGAACGGAGGCATCGATATATACCTATACTTCTAGTTTTCTTTCCAAAAAAATTATGGAAAAAAAAACAGTTCCTTAGCAAACTTTTTTACTGAAGCTTTGCTTGACATGCAGTACAGAAGATATGAAGTTCTGAAAGAAAACCTGTCTACATTACAAAGATCACAAGATCAATACAATGCAAATATAACTCAGAATGTTTCTCATAATATTTTTGCACTCTTTATTTAAATTTGTATTTATTTTATTTTATTTCATTTGTGTACGCTTTAACCCATGCCACTTTAATATCAATCCTTTTCTTATATGTACGTTACAAATCTCCATAAAATGCGCATATTTTTTTCCTTTTTTTGTGGAAAATTCTAATGCAACTCTAAAACCACATATGCAGAGAGAAGTGCCGCTCTCTCCTAAAATACATCATAAAATTGTTTCGCATAAATAAGCCATAAAAAAACACCAATTCAAATTCCACTAAAAATCTTAACGCCCCAGTATATTACGAATTTTACATAATCTGCCACGAAATGTTACCAGCAAAAAAAAAATAAAAAAATAATGTCAATACACGAAAGACATTTATCTGCAAATAAGGACTTTAATGTCACACCACCACGAGTGTGGATCAAAATAACCAACAGCAATAACAGCAACCCAGAATAGAAAAACCAAATAACTGGAGAACATACAAAAACAAAGAAAGGAAAAAAAATGCCGAAGCAGATAATATATCAAAGCATATAATTTGTCTATGTCACACCAGTTGTGGCATGTATAACCATCAACTCAACTAAGCGTTTGCTGTACAATAACAGTCGTCTCTATATATGAATACTGCACCTTACGAAGTACATCCTAAAAATACCATCAAAAACAGTAAAAAAATACAAAAAGACGAAATCTCAATATGATATCCTTAGAGTTAAAGGATGTACCAAACTCTAGAACAAAAGCCAAAACAAAAACTAAAATGTGATATAAAAATGCAAAAAAAAACAACAAAAAACACCACAACAACAATGACAACAAAGATAGACATCATCAGTATTATACTCGTAGTGAATGGAAGACATAAAAACAAAAGACCAGCAGAAAACAACGAAATGATGAAGACAAAGGAATAGAATGAAATGAAAAATGTATAACACGGCATAAAACAAATCCTTTCGCGGAAGTTGAGTAGAGAGTGATAAAAACTGTAGAATTATAAGAAATGAACTGTAGCTACCGCTAACACCCATAGTGGCATTGCTGCCACAGCCACTAATACCAAATACTAACAGTTGCACGAATACCAATAGCATGCAGCAGTTGCAACACTACACTTCAGCAACATTCAAAAGCATGCACACACACTCTACCATAAGCTAGATAATCGAGCCAAAAACAACAATGCAACAGTGCAGTACAACAAAATGTTAAGCATTTACCACTTATTCCACATGTGTGATCTTCTGCTGTTTATGCACGAAAAGCAGCAGCAACAAGAACAACTATTGGAAAGATGATGAAAATCAGAAAAACTGAAGAATTTTAAACAAAAGACGTCCAACAACATCATTTCAATCTCCAACAATCATCAACCGGAAACAGTGGTTGCGTTCAACATTAAGCAACAGAAAATTTGATCCTCTGAAATACTTTTTTTTTTTTCTACTGTTTCTTTCTACTGTTTTTTGGAAAAACTAACAAACCAGCTTAATTTACAATCGAGAAAACTGAAAAACTTTGTTTTTTATAAAAATTGAAATTATTGGGCGCATAACTTAAAAATTTAGAACTATTGGTTTGTGTCTTCAATAAGCTATACAGCATATTCTATTGGACTATTTTAGCAACTTTTCGATCGTCCAACTTTTTACTCTAGAGAGAGTTCTGTAGACACCTAAATAGATGGTAATCAGATAACAATTTCGAAGACATTATGCCTGTAATAATTAGCAGTACATGGGTGTCATGTACTATTATTTCAGCTGAAGATAAGAGGAAGAAGAGGACTTTTTACCAACTGGGGAGCAATAGAGCTTAAGAGATACAGGATACTTTACACGCAAACAGTGGATGAATGCTGGAACTCCTATTGAAGGAGCTGGTACAGTTTGCTGCTGACGTGCTAAGTGTGTGACAAAAGGTTAAATAAATGTAAAAATGGCTAAGTACCGTGGACGCTCTCTTATAAGTTCCAGATTTATGTTACAATGTAGGCTTTCTAGTAATGGTAAAATCGTAAATGTACTGCTAAACAGCCAACTTTTTGGAAGGAACACCATTAACGTGAGAGCAAGCTGCATTAATCGAATACATAAATGGTAGTCGGAAGGAGTAAAATCTAGATTAAGTGCCATCCGAAGTAAAACTTCCCAACTAATATTTTCTAAAGAGTCCTTAAATATCCTATATTCCCAGCCTCTTTCGAACAACTTCAGTATAGATTTCTAATAATCCCTACAGTCCCCCTGCGAATCGATTTCAGTCGCTCATAATAGATGAGATCCTTGTTCTCTCACCAAATACAAATCATTGTACACATACTTACATAAGTAGTCATTACAATCTTTCAGTCAGGATTAAGACCTGGCTTCTTATTTAATTTTATACATGAGTGGCGGGACCTACAGTTTAAAGTCTACCACGAAAGACAGATTTTTGAAAAACTTTTTCATGGCGATTTTATTAACTCTCAGAGTTTTTGCCAGAAAACTGCTGAGAGGCAGTTGCCGAAGAAATATTTGTTCACGTTTCGTTTTGTTGGAGATGTCTGACCTGGGGTTTGAACCGTGGCCTCACGTTTAATATGGCAACACACTACCTACTAGACTACGGCGCAAAAGTTTTCATGACAATTTCATTTACCCTCAGCAGTTTCCTAGCAAAAAGAATAAATATTTTTTCATATGTTGTTTTGATGGATGTCTAACCAGGGGTTTGAACCGTCTCCTCACGTCTAATAAGCCCGCACACTAACTACTAGACTACGAATACATACTACTATCTTCAAGAAGTGGTCATCCAATTTTGCCGTCAAATATTATTGTTTTCCGTGTGGCCTACTCTTTCATAAGAACTGCTTTTCCTAAGATTTTTTGTCCTTAGAAGTGTAGAAATGGATCCAACTGAATATCCTAAAAATGGCTTACAAATCAAACCTAATCCTCTTGAAGTATGAAGACATTCCATATGTTATTATTTCGTAAATATTTGCATACGTTTGCCAAATTCTTCTGGACGAACATGACCTCATTACTGACTAACTTTATGGCCACATAAGAAAAATTATAAGAAATTATTTCTAGAATTTGTTTGTATTCCTTTCAACTCATTTCATTTTACAAAACAGGTACTTAAAATTCAATTAAAACTTTAATACATTTACAAATCGTCTCTGAAAACAATTTTGTTTTCCAAGCATTACTGGTAATAGGCTTTAACTTCCCTCACGTATCGTAGCATAGTATTTTATTCTACTTGAGTATCAACATCTAAATAAATTCACTCGCATTTATATCATTTAAAATACTCATACATACCTAAGTATGTATGTATGTAATAAATGTACGATTGTTGTTTAGATAAATATTACATTAAGAAAATTAATTTCTATCAATCTGGAAAGTATGATTACAAACCACTATGCGTTACAGGATATGGAAGCCATCAACTTTAACTTAAACTGAAACACAACAACAACTATAACGACAAAAAATGTGTACGAGCACACAGTTATAATCCCCATATACACATACCACTACTGGCACAATATTATTCGGAAGTAAATGAATAGTTTAAGCGATACACATCTGTTGGATAGGGTGGCCATGGGTTTTGGAAAATGTAACTTAAATTGAGGGATTCTGAACGGTGTCTGGCGTGCTCTTTAATGCGTGGTTTTTGTTTTCAGTAACATACATGGATGGTATGTTTGATGGTAAATTGAACATCCTCAAACCCCCATGTTGTGTGTGTTAATTTTATAAATGAGGTAAGGGACTTCGTACAAATCTACACCGACGGTTCGAAGCTGAACGGAGCTGTTGGCAGTGGAATTTTTTCGGAATCGGTTGGAATAGCTCAGTCTATAAGACTGCCAGACCACTGCAGTATCTTTCAGGCGGAGGTGGTGGCAATACAGGCTGCGGCGAGAATAATTGGGGACGCAAGATCAGCCAGGCGGCTATCAAGGCTCTAAGTTCTAACGTGATGAACTCCAAGACGGTGTACGGCTGACGCAGATATCTCGACGAAGTAGCGGAACGATATGATATTCACATAGTATGGGTACAGGGGCACAGCTGATGAACTTGCCAGGTGGGGCACGACCATCGAACTCTCCGATGACTTCTCGAATCTGGACATCCCTATGAGGACCTGCAAGCTCATAACTGATAATGCGATCGTAGATTCCGTCAACGACAGGTGGGCTGCCTCGGACACGGGTAGAACGGCTCGTAAAATCTGGCCAAGGCTGGATGAGGGGCGCACAATGAGTCTACTTAAACTCCAAAGAGGCGCGCTCAGTGTAGTTGTCGGTGTCATTACGGGGCATTGCATTATGAGTACGCATGCGAGGCGCATTGGTCTTGGACACCTTGCTAACGACTTCTGCAGAGATGAGGAAGAAGAGGAGACTGTCCCTCACCTGCTGGGTACATGCCCGGCTCTTTGCCAAAGGAGAAGGAAGTACTTGGGTACTTACTACATGGATGATCTGGAGCAATTGTCAACGATTGACATTGGCAGCCTAAATCGCTTCATCAGGAGCTCCGAGTGGTTTCTAGACTAGGGGATAGCGGATAACTGTGGTAGCACAATGGGCCAAATGCGGCCTAAGAAAAATTCTTGGATGGGTAGCCACCTCTACCTACCTACCTACATATAAATGAGTGGCGGAACCTACAGTTTGAGGTCATCTCTGAATGTCATATTTAAGAAATTTTTTTTATGGCAAACAAATCCAAAATCATGGACATAGTTAATCAGGATATCTCTATTGACTACACGATATCTAATCCCTCGTGCCTCATATGGACTCCTAGACACGAGTACAACCTTGCTGGTGCAAATAGAAAATTCATTCCATTTCATAGCTGGGATTGGCACGCCACTGCAGAGAGGCCAATAAACGATCTCATACAAATTAAGTACACAAGTATGGCCCACTTGACCTCAATTACTTTGGAAAATTGTAACGTTTATTATTCTTTTGTACTAATATTTGACAATAAATACCCAAAAAATTCACCAATAATCCCATATTTTTAAGTTAATCACCCAATAACTTATATGCAGCATACAGATACACAGTGTATGACTCAGTTATAGACTTTGAAGAGCACAAATGATCTATGAAATCCAGCTAGAGTAACTTATTAAAGAAGAAATCCTTAGATTCCACAATTCCTGATGAAAACTTAAAAAGCAACGGCACAGTGGGTTCAATATTTACGAGTACAATAGGAAAATGTCTCAAATACAACGTGATGAATTCTATTATTCAAAACAAAACAAACATTCGTTCACTTAAATTGCTGGCCAAAAAAAAACGAGAGAAAAGAAAGGCAGGAGAAATGAAATGACACGCTGTGGTGTGTAATTTTGTAGATTGAGACAGATGTGTGTAGACTGTTGGCTGAGATGAATGGTTGTGAATGAAGCACAACATGAATGAATAGATGAACTAAAGCAAAAGAGACACATACTTGCACAGTTGAAAACTAAGATGTTCTGTTATAAAAAACAGAACACATACACACCCAAACCTTGAAGCATACAATGGAAACCTTTTCTTAGATTTTGATGGTCTGCTGTTGTTGCTGTTTATGCTGCTCTTCAAGCTTTATAAACTTAAACTAACTTTTGTATGCATTGGTATGTACATATGTATGTGTATCATCCATCCCCCATGTATCTTTTTAAACAAACATACATAAGTGCTTATCCACACAGGTATCTGTGTGAATTTTCTATTGGTTTCAGTGTGTATGGTATGTGCTGTTATGTGGTTAGAATTTTGAAATTGATTTTGTAAATCCGTATTCCTTTCTTTAATTTTTTTTTTCGCTTTTTGTGCTACAACTTTCAAGTAAAAGTTCATTTATTCATGTTTGGAGAATGTTCATCATTTGTTACATTGTATCCCAGAACTACAAAGTCTCATTATCCTTTAATAAAACGAAACCTTAAACTAATATTTGTTTAAAATTCCTTCTTGAGGGGCTCTTCTTTCGAATTTTTTTTCTTTTTTTTTACAAAAGCAATAAAAAATAGTTAAAGACCTTTTTACCAAAAAGAGTTAGATTTATAGCTTTTAATCCTTAACCATGTTAAGGAATACATATTTAATAGGCGTAGGCAAAAAAGGAATATTTAAACACAATCCAATCCAACCCAATCCAAACTATAATTACTTACTTAGAGTCTCTTAACACAAAGCTAACAAATAGTGACTGTTAAGTCCCTAATGCTTATCAAATTTCAAAGAAAACAAACCAAATTAACAATCATTAAGTGGCTTAATAATCTATTTCTCTTATTCAAATACAACAGCTAGTGTTAATGCAAGCGGCTGAATTTGTTGATCATAATTGCAATCTTATTTGTATTCTTTACTTACTTACTTCACAAAGTTAAGCTGCCTTGCAAACCTTTAGTTGTGGATCCTGTAAATACAGACTCAGCTTTTTGTCTTTTCTAATTTCTATGAAGGCGCCGTAGTCTAATAGGCAGTGTGTTGGCTTATTAGGTGTAAGGCCACGGTTCAAACCCAAAGTCACACATCAAAACGAAAATATGAAAAAAAGATTTCTTCAGTGACTTCCTTCAGCAGAATTCAGGCAAAAACTCTGAGAGTAAGTAAAAAAAATTGCCATGAGAAGTTTATCAAAAAATCTGTCGTTTAGAGTCGACTTTCAACTGTAGGTCCCGCCACTCATGTATAAAATTAACACACACAACATAAGTGGTGTGAGAAACTAGGTCCATAATCCTAACTGAAGGGTTGTAATCACCAATTATGTATGTATGTATGTTTGTGGCCTTTCCAGTAGTTGTTGTAGTTTAGTAGACGGTGTGATGGCTCATTAGACGTGAGGCCACGTTTCAAACTCCTCAAACATTCTTCAAAAAAATCATAAAAAGGTTTACCAATAGGGTCTGGATTGGAACCTTTAAGGAAACCCAAAAAGTTTCGCCTTAAGACAACATTGAGGAGATAACTGCACTGCCCTGGTAAAGAAACGAAATAAAGGCGCTTTATTAAGAGTCTATATTTTAATGAGACATAAAGGAAATCAAAGTGACGAAGATGGTGACGATAATAGCTGCTTGAAGCTAAGAAGTAATCGTATCTATTTCAGCGGTGTTGTCTTGTAGAGGTTAATAACGAATCCATAAAATTCAGTTTCGCGGCCAAAAGAAAACGATAAAACTTCATCATGTTTTGAAATTTGAAAATAATTTAGACAATTCAAGCCTCTAAACCAGGAAACCTCCTGATCCCTTGGAAGTATAAAACCAAACGTGCTAGAAAAGTAAGGCAGTGCTACCTTATGAAAAAAATTAGGACTTAAACACCAAAATTCTTCATGACTGCATCACTAAAAAATAGAAAGCGTTATTTTAAGGCAATGTAGGGTAACCAACATAGATGGAAAGTTTTACAAGCGAACCCGAAAAAATTTTAAGAAATAAATAGAAGTTGAGTTAGGTCCATAATAATTGAAATGATTAAATTGCTATTGATTCAGGACTATTGATTCGATACATGAAAAAACATGCAAAAACATACATCCATAATTGGTCATTACAACCCTTCAGTCAGGATTATGACCTAGCTTCTCACTCATGAGCGGCGGGACCTACAGTTTAAAGTCGACTCAGAACGACAGATTTTTGAGAACTCTTCATCGCAATTTTATTTGCTCTCAGAGTTTTTCCCAGAAATCTGTTGAGAGTCAGTCGCCGAAGAAATATTTTTTTTATATATTCGTTTTGATTTCTTGAACCGTGGCCTTACGTCTAATAAGGCGACACACTACCTACTAGAATACGGCGACAACTGTGATACTGTAGTAAATTTTCAAATCAACACCGCATAGTAAGATCTCGAAGTTGACAGACATGAAATAAGGCGTTCTATTAAGTCAAATAAAAATTCTAAAACTTTCTCGAAAACTAAATTAATTTTACAAGTAAACTACCATAACAAATCCCTTTTATTTTACAATAGTTTGCATAAAATATAAAGGATATATGTATGTATGTATGTGTTTAAGATCAGAGAAAATGGTAGGCTGTGATACTGTAGCAAATTTTCAAATCAACACCGCATTGTAAGATCCCAATGTTCACAGATATGAAATACAGCGTTCAAATAAAAATTTTAAAACTTTTTTGAAATCTAAGTTAATATTACAGGTAAACTACCACAACATACCCTTTCATCTTATAATAGTTTGCATAAAATGTAAAGGATATATGTATGTATGTATTTATATCTCTATAAATAGTACATAGAGTTACGTCCTTTTAAAAGTAATAGACTTTTATTGTATTTACGCATTTCTCCTGCTGTTTTGGAAAGAAGAAAATTTCGTAATCAATCAATAAAAATAAAACCAAAAACAATATCTGCCACTCAACTACACCAACCAGACATTCATGTATTCTACTATTCAACCACTTATTCTTGCTTGTATCCAACGTTGTATTCTTCCGACCAATCATTCAACAAACAATTGTTGAACACAACGCAACTGAACAAGACAATAGACATCAATAACTTCATGAAATCAAATCAAAATGCGAAACTTATCCATTCCTGTTCCAAGGCATACAAATCGAAAATAGTAACGGAAAACTAAAACAAAAATACTCCTACAAATAGATGCGACATACTAAAAAGGATTTAAAGATTAAAACCTTGGTAATCAAAAGTAACGTAGGGAAACTACTTTAAGAAACAAAAATTCATTCAACTTCTTCATCATATTATTTGGTTAATCATTGTTTTTCAATTGAATTTTTTATTTCTTTTAAAATTGAAAATCTAACGAAAACTTGTAAGGACCTTGCAACTGTTATTAACAAATACAAAACGAGTTATTATCCCTCTTAGTTGAAGAAACAAAAATATACGAAAACCTTCAAATAAAAAACTATTAACCCAGCAAAATAAAACTGTATGTATGTATGTTTCATAAAAGAAACCACAAATAAATATTTATTTGACATGTGGCTGGGCTGGGCTGGCTGGCCTAGCTGTTGTGTTTGTTTATATGTTTCGTATTCAAGACTTATTTCGTTTTATTTTTATGGTTTTCATTCATGCATTTCCTCACACACACAACGCTTTAGTTTTCTAAGCTCTTTATAATTGAAAAAGTTTTATTGCCTCTTAAAAACGGAAGGAAAGCAACTGAAATTAAAACATAAAAAATAACAGTAAAAAAAAAACTTTTCAAATGTCAAAGTCTGGTTTATTATTGGATCATTTCTTTTTGCCTTCACATAATACCACATACATAAAATAAATTGTGTGTGTGTGTGTTTTATTCAAGACAATTCTTTCTTAAGCTTTTATGGTTTATTTTTTTATGTTTTTTAGTTTTTCTATGAAAAACCTGTGGTTGCTTTTGAATGCAAAAGAAAAACAAGACAATTTTAAATTTAAGACTCTAATGTTTTAAATTTTATTTATTTAAAACCACCTGCAGACTTTTTCATAAGATAGTTTCGTAGCTATTAAGAATTTAAATGTCTTTTTTGTGCTTTTATTTTTTAAAACAAAAAAAGTTTTTATACTGTTTTTATATTTTTTATTTTATTAAATTGAAGAGTATAAAAAATTTAATTTAGAATTTTCCTACTCTATGCCAACATATGTACATGTAGGTTTTAGGAGCAAATTCTGTTTATACTTGGGTTTGAAACATTTATCACTAACAACTCCAACATCCATCTATAATCAGCTAAACAAAAAGTAACTTCATGAATAAAATGCACAACGTACGCGTTGAAGTCGCCGTGGTCTAGTAGGTAGTGTCTTGGCTTATTAGACGTAAAGCCAGGTTTCAAACCCGAAGCCAGACATCACAACAAAATACAAAAAGTATTTCTTCGGCGACTTCTCAACAGATTTCTGGTAAAAATTCTGAGAGTAAATAAAAAATTGCCATGAAAAGTTTCTCAAAAAATCTGTCGTTCGGAGTCGACTTTAAACTGTAGGTCTTGCCACTCTTGTATAAAATTAACACACACAACATAAGTGGTGTGAGAAACTTGGTCGTAATCCTGACTGAAGGGTGGTAATGACCAATTATGTATGTATGCATGTATGTATGTACGTACGCGTATGTAAACCCAAATTCTATTTTAAAAGCAAAGATGAAAACTTATTGGACCTACTTACTAAATTTGTTATTCAGTCAGGATTACAACCTAGCCTCTCACACCACTCAAGTTGTTTGTGTTTTTTATCCATGAGTGGTAGCATATACAGTTTAATGTCGCCTCCAAACTACAAGTTTGAGAATTCTTTCATGGCAGTTTCATATAACTTTCAGAGTTTTTACCAGAAGACTTCTGAGCGATAGTCACCGAAAGAAATATTTTTCAGATTTCGTTTTATTTGAGATGGTTTGAATCACGGACTGCCCGTTCTAATAAGCCTACACACTACCTAATAGACTACAGCAACTTCAAATCATCTTTTTTAGCTGAAATCCTCTAACAATTTCGATTAACTTCCAAGTGTGCATTCTGGAAATTCCATTTTGTAGCTGATTTGTCCTTTAAATCGACGTATGATGATTTTTATGATGTGATGATTTTTATTAATTTAAGCTCTACATTACATACATACATACATACATGCAAAATTGGCCATTACAACCCTTCAGACAGGATTATGGCCTAGCTTCTCACACCACTCATGTTGTGTGCGTTAATTTTTATACGTGAGTGGCAGGACCTACAGTTTAATGTCAACTCCGAACTACAGATTTTTTGAGGGCTTTTCATGGCAGGTTTATTTACTATCGGAGTTTTTTCCAGAAATCTGCTGAGAGGAAGTCGTCAAAGAAATATTTTTTTTCATATTTCGTTTTGATGCCTGACCTGGGATACGAACCCGGGCTTTGCGTCCAATAAGCCAACACACTACCTATTAGGCTACGGCGACTTCAGCTCTGCATTACTATTGCAAATTCAGTATAATGCGGCATATAACTGACCATTTCTAGTGTTGTGGGCTTATGTATTACAAGCAGATAATTTTTTATACTGCTCTCAATCTACAAAGGAATATAACATCTTATCATTCATGTTCCCCCGACAAACTAAGAGACTTTTACGCTGCACATAAACAAATTGAGCCTTGAGCCTACAATGATCGGTCAGAAGGTCGTTTACTTTCCTGATACCATTTCCAGATAGACTGAGGCATGACTGAAATCTCTTCCAACGACAATTACCTTACAAAATTCTAGAGGGCCTCTAATCTGTTTGGCAAGAGAAGAGTCTTTATCTCTCATAATTTTCCTACTTCACATCGCAAACCCACTTGCTCCTGACGGTGAATTCCAAGTCCATATTTCTCTACTCTAGCTTAGCCGAAAGAACCGTACTAATCTCAGCCCTGAGCTGAGCGCTTGCTCAGCCCTCTGCACTTTCTATTTACGTTGAATTAAGCATATCTACCGATAGTGTAAACTTTGGCTTGGAATATTGCCTCAAGTTTCCTCATGGACTTATATATTTCTACTATTGTCTAACGATCTGTCCTTTACCCATCCATAAACAATTGAATATTTATTTTGCTGAAATAATATATATATATATATATATATTTCTTAGTCTCGTTAAGAAGTTTTTCTCCTAAATAAAGATTTTTCTGAATCGGTCCAGAAGAAAGTTAATGAGTTAGCTAGCAATCACAAGTTTTGACAGGATGCCATCACTTGAATGTTTCGTTTGATATTCCAGCTGACACTGCTGTCTTAAAATACTGAACCATTTCACTTTTGCTCCTCTTAATGTGACTATTTTGTGTCATTTACATTTTTTTTATAAACCAATAAACTTTTCAGTTATGTTTTGTTTTTATTTTTCATTAATTTTTTGTTTTTTTCTTTTCTCCATAATCATAAAAGTCACATATGTACATATACAAATAAACATACATAGAATAAAACCGTTTCAAGGCTATCAGCATTTGAAACTCACTACTGTGTACTCACTGTGCATACATACATGTTTATATGTATGGTTGACAAAACGACATGTCCTTTTAATTAACGTGCACATCAAAAATTTTTGCTTTTATACCCATGATGATACGGCAGCTGCTAATGTTCCAATATATCCATGCTTGTGTGCATATGGATATGTTCAGTTATGTTTGCCGAGAAACTGTAACATCCGAAACCAATTGACAATCTTGTAGTCTCTCGTCAGTCTATAGTATTTCTATTCTTCAGTAGAAAAGAAAGAAAAACAAAAACCACAATTTTTGTAAATGTTTGAGTAGGTAAAGCTGTTCTGTATGAAATCCTATTATGTCGCCATATTTAGTCGTTTTAGTTCTCATATTGCAGCATTAACACATTTCGAACACATGCTTAATCACTTCAACACTTGGAATCTTTAAAACAGGCAAGTAAGGCAATTAAAGGCAGTTTGATTAGACTGTTTATCTAGGCTACAATAAGTTTCAATAAATATTCAATACCTATAAGGTAAAGCTTGAAGCTAGCGCAGGCTATTGTGTATTATATGGACTTATTAGATAAGAGTACGTGGTTCAAACCACACCTTAGACTTCTCAAATAAAATAAAATAAAATATAATGTTTGCTTCGACGTACTTCTCGTAGGGTGTACACTTAAAAATGTAATTTTGGCTAAACATCAAAATATCATAGACAAACACACAACATCAAAGTTAATGTGGCAGCAGCAGTTAATGGCTTCAAAGTAATTATAAAATTGCTTAAAATTAAATTTAAGAAATTATTTACATGTTATTCGTAATTAGAAAGGAAATAAGCCCGAAATAATAACTGAAAATAATATTTGTTAAAAAAAATTTTAAAAAAAATTTTAAAAATTTTTGAAAAAAAATTAAAATTTGTTTAAGGTAACCAAGAAAAAATTAAAGGCGTCTCCGCATGTTAACAATTAATGTAAGCCATGATATAACCCCTGGTTCAGACATCTTGAACATGTCGAAACATGAAAAACAAAAAAATTCTTTCGGTGACTGCCGAACAACAGTCTTCTGGCAAAAACTCTGAGTGCAAATGGCAATTGAAATGAAAAGTTTCTCAAAAATCTGTCATTCGAAGTCAACTTCGGACTGTAGGTTCAGCCACTCATGGATAAAATTAATACACACAACTTGGGTGATGTGAGAAGCTAGGTCGTAATATTGACTAAAGAGTTGTAATGACCAATTAAGTAACTATGGGTTGAGGTATAAAGTTATTGTTGAAACTTGTCATCCAAATCGAAGAGCCTAGAAGAACCTTAATCACAGAATGCACGCCAAGATCGGAACTCAAACTTTCACACACTGTTAACATTACAGAGCATTAGCTTGTAGTTAAGTCGTGCTTGTGAGAATGAAGCCGCCGTGGTGTAGTAGGTAGTGTTTTGGCTTATTAGACGTGAGGCCTCGATTAAAATCCCACGTCAGGCATCTCCAACTAAACGAAATATGAAAAAATATATCTTTGGCGACATGCTCACTTCACATTTCTGCAAAAAACTCTGAGAATAAATAAAATTGCCATGAAAAGTTTCTCAAAAATCTTTCGTTCGGAGTCGACTTTAAACTATAGGTCTCGCCGCTCATGTATAGAAATATTTTTTTTCATATTTTGTTTTGATGTCTGACCTGGGATACGAACCCGGGCTTCTACGTCTAATAAGCCAACACACTACCTACTATACTACGGTGACTGCTCGAAGCGTAGCGAATCTGTTAATTCTACGCCCGTCTCAGCAATTGGCCCTATTTCAAGGCTCATAGTGGGGTAATTTTCACTGGAATGTATAACTTGGAACGATCGTTATACAGTAAGAACCCGCTTAACGCGGGGGAAACGTTCTAACAAGTTCCAGCGCTAAACGAAACAGCGTTAAACGAGGCAACTAAAATAAATCAACTGTGACGCAGGGAAGATGCGTTCGTACTGTGATTGCGACTTCGGAAAATACAGTTGGAATCTTTATTCTAGAAAGACTAGCAAAAGAGTGTTGAAAAAGATACATAGTATACACTGTCGCTATATAGTGCAACGGTTTTGATTGGTGAATGGCCAATTCATTCATCGCGTAATATTGAAACAGCGTTAAGCGGAGCAGCGTTAAGCGGGGTCTTACTGTAGTCTATTCAAAGATTATGAACTGCAGGGTATGGGATTGCACCAAAACACGAGTCACACAACACGTCCGATCTCGGCTTTATTACATGAGAATTTTATAGAAAAAATAATTTCACATTTTAGGGACATTAGGTGACATTGTTTGCCGACGCCAAAGGCAGCGTATTTACGGATAATCCTTCAATGTTGAAGAATTTTAAACTCAACAAAACTAACATATCGCGAAATATGCGAAAAAGTATAGAAAACTATCGTAAAAGTATCAATACGAGACGATTATTTAAAGCATTATAAATGCTATAGCATGCCACCTTCTTGAAATATGTTTTCTTCCAAATATTCATTGAATTTATTTTAACCAAATAAAGAATTATATTTTCAACTTTAAAATTATTCTCCAGATAAATTTCCTTCCTTCACTGTCTACCTTGTATTTGGTTTTATTTCAAGGCTACACTGTAAACTCAATCATAAAATTTCAACGCTGCAGCATTAGATAAACTTCATTTCGTTTTTTGTTTTCGTTTTACAATTGTAGTTTTTCTTGTTGCTGTCGATGTTGTTGTTTTATAGTTTTTCAACATCTTCAAACTTTGCCCACTTACACTCATCTAGAAATGTTTAGGCGAAGCATTTAAAACATTAATGATGCTCATTTTATTTCCACATGGTCTGCCCTTCGACTGCCATATACATATGAATCCCTACAAAGTGTATTTTCACACACACATATGAATATACTTGGAAAGCATGGTGTAGCTGTTAACATTCGAATGAGTGTTTTATTGTATGTATGTGTGTGTGTGTGTTGGCAGATTTTACCATTGATGTAAAGGATAAAGTTTCACATATTTGACGCTTTAAAAAGCCAACAGGCTTTAGCATTGTTGTTGTTTACAAAAAAATAAAATTACACTGAAAAAAAAATTAAAACAAAAAGCAAAAACGAAACAGGAACTGAAAATAGAATGAGAAAACTATTATATTGTTGTTGTAGTTGTGTATGTATTTAAAACTACACAGTAAAGTGATGCTTTGTATGCTTAAATATGTAAATGTTGTGTTGAAATTAAAGGGTGGCGTATACAAGGTGTTATTTCATGTCGTTTATAAGTATTAAATAAAATATGAATTAGAACTCGGGTACCCTGGTAGTGAAGAGGGTAGTTTGCTAGACTATTAGCGTGAGGGTCGTGGGCATAGCTGTCAGATTTGACGATTTATCGTCATTTTGACGATTTTGGACTCCAAAAATATCATACTGACGATTTTACGATTTATATCCTTATTTTGACGATTTTTAGAAATTAAAAATTTACATCATATTCCTAACTTTAGTACATTAAAAGCCACTTTAAGTTTTGTATTTACTTTGCAATTGTTACTATTGAAAATTTATGTTAGTAATTACAAGGAGTAAAGTATTATATATTTGAGTTACTTTCGAATACATGTGATGATTTTTCTGTATTTTATTCCTTTTTAATCCCTTAAAAGCCAAAATATTAAAACTCCTAAATAACCTCGTAGTTGAGAATAATTTATCACTTGTCGTTGCAGACAATTTTAAAAATTCGAGTATAACTTCTAACATGTATTACCATCGGAAGAACAAAAACAAGCGCCGTTATTTTGTTTCGTACAACCAACACTCAGGGGATCGATGGCATTGTGCTTGGAACTATGAAAATATGTTATGTGAAGAAGGAAAGAGAGAACAGTGTTTATGGACACTAGGCTTGTATATATTGATACCATAAGTTACAGGAAAGGCCTCTGCAGGAAGTGAGTTCCACATACGAAAGTCCGACTAAAAAACGTATCTTTACTGCAATGCAGTGTGCGATCCACTGGCCAATCGACCACATACTGAAGTGGTGGCCGCCAAAGATGAGCGTTACGTAGGAATACATGATTTTCGAAAAGTTCCCTTACTTCGTTCGAGCAAAATCCTTTTGTCGAAGCGATAGAACAGTGAAACACAAACCACATTGCAACGATGCTCCAATGATTTAATGGAGTTGGATACACTACAGTCATTAACGTGCTACTACGGCCTCTCCTGTACACGATAGAGGAACCTTATAATAGACGTTGAGTCACCGACCTATACATGAGAGTTGTATTCCAGTCTCGGTCGGTTACAAATGGTGTAAATGGTAAGATCATAAGATCTTAAGAAGGAAATGAAGGAACTGAAAAATGTGTCGGTTGAAGGCAACATTACACTGAATTTTCATGCTCAGAATGTCAAGAGCTTTTGACTCCTTAATATTTACACCATCCATAGATCAAAATAATGCAACATTGGTGCGCTTATGTGTCAGTAAACAACACTGGGATAGATTGTTTAATCCTTAAACAATTTTTTCCTGAAAATGATATTAAATTTCTCCGTTTTTGAAAAAAAAATTAATAAATGAAGATGAGGGACGCTAGCTTTTAATTTCTAAATAATTTTTTTTAAATGTTTTTTCTTAACTCAGATATGTACATAGTATATTGACTTTATACGTATGTTTTACTTTAATAGAAATAATTTTGTTTTTTAAAAACTTTTAATTTATTTATTTATTTTATCTGACGATTTTAATAAACGTCTTTGACGATTTCGACGATTTTTTCTCAAATATTCGACGATTTGGTGCCTCATTTATCTGGCAGCTATGGTCGTGGGTCCGATTCCCACCAGAGACTCTGCACTACACCGGTCGTATATATTCAGAATATAATTTGTAATTGTATTGTAATTAATAAAATAAATAAATAAATTAGAACCCCATAACACAGCACCCTTTGTTTCTGTACTTAAAGACATTCATGGGAATATTCCAGTCTATGGCGTATATGAAGAAGAGAATAATGGTTAAAGTAGTAGCTGTAGTACGTATTATAGAAAACTATACAGCATTTAATTACTTTATATGGTTGCTGAGTTTAGTTTGACTACATACCATTCATATGTACATAAATATGTATGTGACTACTATTTAAACACATACACTGTACATGTTTTACTCTTCTACCGACTTATTTGTATGCCTGAGCTTATCGTATACATGAGTCAGAGGGATAATAGAAAATGTTAAACAATTGACTTTTGCAAAATCCCACAAAAACAGAAAAAAACACAGTAAAAAGTTGTTTATTTGTTCTTCTCTGTTTAATAAGCGTTTGCTGTAGAACATATTAAATTTTAGAATTTTATATGGAAAATTAAAACCATACGAACTAAGGAAATTCATTTTTTTTAATATGTCATGGCTTACGTCCGCATAAGAAATTTTATGAAGATATTTTGTCAAATGCAATAGCAGGACATTAATTAAGGAAATATTAAATTTATTCATTTGAATTAATTTCAATTCTTAAAACACACACGTTGCTTACTTACTTACTTTAATGGCCATTACCTACCTTTTGTTATACTTACGATGTTGGCTGTGATTGAAAATACCTACAGTTTAATATCGTATCTAAACAAGAAATATCTGAAATCCTTTCCATGGCAATCAGTTTACTCTCAAAGCTCTTGCCAAATGACTTCTGAGAGAGATTTGCCGAACGAAATATTTTTTTAAATCTTTTCTATAGAATCCTTTGGTCTTCACATACGCTTTAAATTGGACTAAACAGTAGCGACTCGCAATTCGTCAATTAGAAAATCAAGGCTATCGTAGGTGAATTAATGTTGGGGAATCTTTTGCGGCAAATCATATCCTTTAAAACTGTAAACTGTACTCCAACAGACTCAAATCCAGACAGCCAGAGAGCCATTCTTCAGAGAAGATGAATGCTCGTAAATTTTTGTAAAGCTAGCAAGCAAGCCATTTGAGCTGAGGAGAAAGAATCTTGTTAAAGAGTCAACAATTTCCGAAAAGGTTTCTTGATAAACTTAAGCCGATGTTTTGGTTCATTGTTTGTGGGAATGCAAGTTAGTAGGCCTATCGTAGTATAGCCTTTCAATGCAAGGGCTCAATTTTGATGTATACTTAGATGACCGTACATACAGCAAACATTAATGAAATAAACATTAGTGATGCTCATTTTATTTCCAAATGGCATGCCCTTCGACTACCATATATGAATCCTCCTTCAATGTACACACATAACTATGCATACTCGTAAAGAGCATACAGCATATCATGTTAAAATTTCTCCTGCGTGAACAAGATTTTTCTGATCAGGCTATCGGCATGATCCACCAAAAAAAAATTCAAATTTTATTTTGCCTTCCTCTTTTTCTTAAACTGCAGTTTAATAACTACCCGGTAGGACGTTTGAAAATTCCATTTCCCAAGTGTTTTTTAATAATTTGGCTCACGGACTTTTGCAAGACATTTATTTCTCGGGTCATAACTTCTTGCTTACGAAAGGGCATTTCACTTAATTCTTGATTTGAAAGCTTTAATGACTTCTTTCGTTCGAACTGTGGCTCTAGCGATAAAGTTTTCGTTGTCCGACCATTCCAGGGAGAAAACTAAAATAATTTAGAATTTCCAGTATAGAGTAATGCTTTACATATTGTATTTGACATTCCATGTGGAAATAATCTGGTATGTTTAATTCAATTCAATGAATAGCCACCGTACTTTCATAGATAGTATGTTGGCTTATTAGATACGAGTCCGGGGTTCAAAAGCCAGCTGAAAAAATATTTCTTCGGCGACTTCTCTCTCTCAGAGTAAATAAAATTGCAATGAAAAGTTTCTCAAAAATCAATCATTTGAAATCGACTTTAAACTGTGTGTCCGTCCATTCATGGATAAAATTAACATGCACATCATGGCTGGTGTTAGAAGGTAGGTTGTAATCCTGGCTAAAGTGTTGTAAGTACATACATACATACATAATTGGTCATTACAACCCTTCAGTCAGGATTATGACCTAGTTTCTCACACCACTTATGTTGTGTGTGTTAATTTTATACATGAGTGGTGGGACCTACAGTTTAAAGTCGACGCCGAACGATAGATTTTTGAGAAAATTTGCATGACAATTTTATTTACTCTCAGAGTTTTTGCCAGAAATCTGCTGAGAGGAAGTCGCCGAAGAAATACTTTTTGTATTTTGTTTTGATGTCTGGCCTGGGGCTCGAACCCTGGCTTTACACCTAATAAGCCAACATACTATCTACTAGACTACGGCGACTATTAAGTATGAATGACTAAAATCAGCACAGCCACATATTTTATTTTATTTACTTATTAATTAGAATGCAATTACAAATTATATTCTAATTATATACGAGCTGAGTAACTTCGACCATATGCTCGGTGAAGTGTAACAGACCAGAGTCCCTGGTGGGAATTTAACCCACGACCCTCACGCTAATAGTCTAACACACTACCCACTAGACTACCAGAGCACCCATGGCGTAATTAATAACTTACTTAACTTAATCATTAAAAAATTCATATTTTTTAATAAATTTAATTGAATTTAATTTGACTTCCATTGCAATTGACTTACTTTTTTGTCAACAAAGCAATTTCCCTTTACCTTTGGTAAGATCCTTTTAAAAGTCGAGGTTTTTTTTAATATCCTTGATTTTAAATAAATTTTACTTCCTCCAAGGAATGTCATAAGTATTTGAACAAAAACGAGATATGTATACAGTAAATTATATATACATATGAACACGTGCATGTACATATCTATACACATATATAAATAAGTTTAAACAAAAGTATAATTTTTTCTGAATTCTTTTCAAAATAAATTTCTATTTTTTCATTACAATTTTCTATAGTTTTCTGTGTAAAGAAATGTACATGCATACATAGCTACCATACAGACATGCATACATACATACTTGCATTTAGTATAGATGATGAAAATCTTTACTTTGCACTTTCCCCAAATGCATTGACAGCAAAATGAGAGAAAAAAAAGAAAGAAAACGAAGAAGCAAAATGAAAAGTATAAATTCTATAGAGTTTGTTTTATCAGCAGTGGCAGTAGCAGCAGCAGCACCAAACCACCACCCAGCATCATCATGCCAGTGGGAGTTTTGCATGCAATTTGAAACTCATGTGGTGCATTCAATTCCAAGTCGTTGCCCAATGAGAAAAAAAACCAAGATTTCTGTTGAAGGAAAACTAAAATAGAAGCAAAAAAAATATAGAAAAATTTCCTTATTTCGTATTTCCTTTCTTTTAAATTTTGCACTTGCTTGCACAAAGGACATCTTAGACAGTTAGCTAAGCGTAGCAGCATGAGACCTAAAGTTTTTCTTGCGAAGAATCAAAAGTACAAGTACAAAACATGAAGAAAATTCCTTTTTTTTCTCTCTTAAGAAAAATGAAATACTGAAAATAAAAAAACGACAAATATTGTGATAAAAAAAACCAAGAATGCAAAGAAAAAAACATTGGTTTGCTCGTCATACCAAGAAGGACAAATCATAAAAAAGCCCTAAAGGAAATACGCTACGATTAAACTTTGAACATGATCCTTGGATATTTAAAAACAAATATTAAAAGAAGTCACAACTTAAATTGTATACGCAAAGAATGAAATGCATTTAAAAAAATAGAAAAACTTTATTTTTAATTCTATCTCCCCAGATGCAAACCAAGTCAGTTAACAGAGCTCTGTTATGTTACTAGCAGACCTCTGTTAAACAATTATTTTAAGTTTGGGAAAGAAAAACAGGAAAAATTAATTAAATTCCTGATTAAAATAAGCAAAAAAAGGAAAAGTTTATAAAATAAGTCCTACAGTTAATCACTGTTACAAAATATTGCATAATAAGAACTATAGGGTTATCCATTTGGTGGTTTCAAAAGTAAACGTAAATAAAACACATATAAAATATTTTTTTCATGATACTTCTCTTTTATTGTGAAGTTTGAACGTTGACATTATGTGTGAAACACTACATCATTTAAATGACCTACACGGGAAGTGTTGCAAGCATTGATTCTTTTCAGGTAATTTTCGACCACTTTTTAACAGATATTGGGCGGTATCTTAGCCATAACTTGACGAATGTTGGTTTTTAAGTGCTCAAGAGTTGAAGGTTTATCTGCATAAACACGGTCTTTCGCGTAGCCCCACAAAAAAGTCTAATGGTGTCAAATCGCATGATCTTGGTGGCCAGTTGATATCGCCACGACGAGAAATTACGCGGCCAGAAATGTCTCTTGCAATAAAGCTATATTCGCTCGTGTTGTGTGGCATGTGGCACCGTCTTGTTGAAACCACATATTCTCCTATTCTAAGGTCCAATCACACCTTCGGACCAAAGAGCGCACCAAATAGTGACTTTTTCTGGATGTAATGGCTTCTCTTCAATTACTTGAGGATTCTCAGAACCCCAAATATGACAATTTTGTTTATTAACATACCCACCGAGTGTGAAATGTGCTTCATCGCTGAAGAAAATTTTGTTCGATACGTGGCTGTGGCAGAATCACCATTTTTGTAGTAGGTTTTGATAATTTTTATGGGTTGTGTGTAGTTAAACCATCCATTTTCGCCAATGTCAGACTTTCAACTGAAAAGAAAAAAATTGGTTTCACAACTTCGTTTGACAGATGTCGAATTCCAGTCCCATACTTTTGAAACCACGAAATGGATAGCCCTTTACAATAAAGAGATCATCACACATTTCCGAAAGCAATTGTAATCCGATAAAAATATCCATATTGTGGGAAAACAGGATTGAGTGGGCGGACAAAATAAATTGTTTTTAAAGCATTGTACGTCCCTTTAACTAAATCAATCGCCAGAACCTTTAACAGAGCGAGTTTTCTTAGGAGATTTTGAAATTTTCTAAAATTTCAGATTTTAAAATTCACTATATGTCCTTTTGTGGGAAAACAGGACTGAGTGGGTGGAAAAATAAATTGTTTTTAAAGCATTGTACGTCCCTTTAACTAAATCAATCGCCAGAACCTTTAACAGAGCGAGTTTTCATAGTAGATTTTGAAATTTTCTGAGATTTCAGATTTTAAAATTTACTCTATGTCCTTTTGTGGGAAAACAGGACTGAGTGGGCGGACACTTGGACACTTTCCAAATTATTTCTGCAGAAGCTGTGGAGATGAGTAGGAGGATGAAACTGTTCTTCATCTACTGTGTACATGCCCGCCACTTGGTCGGAGGAGAAAGAGGCACATGGAGGATCTTAATGAACATCTCATGCATGGATATTGGCAGTATGTGTCGCTTCATCGAAAGTTCCGAGTGGTAGCCAGTGATGTCAAGTGTAGGGATTTTTCCCTTTTTGTAGGGATTTTTTCCAAAAATTTCACATGTAGGGAAAAAGGGAAAGATTTCTTAATTTTTTCGAATTGTAGGGAATTTTTTCTATTTAAAATTTTTAGCATCTAAAACTTATTTTTCTTCAAATATAAATTAAAAGATGTGGAAATACCTCTGTAATATAAAGTAAATAAATATGTGGCATAACAATGACAAGTTGATACAAGTTCATGACAAGTTAAAAAAAAATTTAAAACATTTAAATCTTTATGTATGTACGTACGCCATCACATCGTTACTGGTCTCTTTGATTTTAACAAGTAAGTTTATAAGTAATAAATGACATAAAAACATCACTAATTTTAGAAAGATGACCGATTCGTCTTCTGATGGTGATGAAAACACTCCAAAAAAATACCGAAAGCAACGATGTTGTTCAAGTTGGTTGAGAGACGAGAAGCTACTGGGATGGCTGGAGCCGGTTGAAGATGACGAATTAAAAAGCAGATGCAAGGCTTGTGGTAAAATATTAAATTGCGGTAAATCAGATTTAAATTAACATGCATATAAATATGCAAATGCATAAAAAATTTTTCAAAAACAAAAACCAACACAATGGAATCATATTTTGGCATGCAAGTCCCGGAAAAAACAGATGTGGCCAATTTCGAAATCCGCTTGTCTTTTTTGTTTTTGCAAAAGCAAAATTGTGTTTGCAAAAGCAGATAGTGTTTGCAAAAGCAAAATTGTTCATATGTATGCTGATGATGTGCATCTTTATACCAGTACTTGTAAAAAGAGTATTGATTCTTGTCTACACTCTATTAACCGTGATTTGGAAAGAAGTGACAGTTGATCTTCGGCAAATGGACTATGCATCAATCCCTCAAAATCCAAATGTATTATGCTTTCGAGAACCAATGTTTCGTTTGTCATACCTGGATTGAGCATCAAGGGAAATAGAATTGACTTAGTCAAGTTTGCAACCAATCTGGGTTTTGTATTTAATGACAGATTATCGTGGTCTAGCCATATAAGTGTCGTTGTCGCGAATGACAATGACAACCGGAAACTTTTTGTATTTTTGTTTGATGTCTGGCTTGGGGCTCGAACCCTGTCTTTACGTCTAATAAGCCAACACACTACCTACTAGACTACGGCGACTTCAATGATAAAAATAAAGATGGAAAATGAAGATTCGGTTTTACTTGCCTCTATGCATGACGATTGTTCGGCCACAATTTTTCTTGTTACAGTTTGGTACATATGTCCACTATTTTTGATATCTGTATCAGCATATGTTTCAGAAGCCTTACTGCTTGACTAGATATTCTTGAAGGTTCGAATTCTAAAGGCCCTAGCCGTAGTCTAGTAGGTAGTGTGTTGGCTTATTAGACGTAAAGCCAGGGTTCGAGCCCCAGGCCAGACATCAAAACAAAATACGAAAAGTATTTCTTCTGAGAGTAAATAAATACTTCCATGAAAAGTTTCTCAAAAATCAAGCGTTCGGAGTCGACTTTAAACTGTAGGTCCCGCCGCTCATGTATAAAATTAACACACACAACATAAGTGGTGTTAAAAACTAGGTCGTAATCCTGACTGAAGGGTTGTAATGGCCAATTATGTACGTATGTATGTAGCGTCAGCGCTTGAAGAACAATAAGACTTAAAAAGTTCCTCAGCACAGCATTCAGTAGGTAAAGATGGCCACCCTGTTATTCCAATACTTGCTGTTGCAGGGTAATTAATTGTTTATTAGGAGAACTTGATTAATAAAACTAAAACAAAGCAAAATAAGAATAAGAACATGGAAGTTGGTGGCCTATTTGTCTTAGAACATTCAAAAGGATTTTATGTTAGAAACCAGGGGAAACTTTCTTCTCAGATTCAATTTCAGATGCATTGCGTTTTTAGGCTTTGTTATACTGGCTGGCTAAAGACATCTATTTGATAATTTGTGGATTTCTTTTTACAACCTCCTGTATATGTATTAAGTCTAAATTGCCCAACTTTAATTTCTTGCTAGTTAAAGTTTAGTTGAATATGACAAAGTTCATTAAAATCCGAGAACTCATAGCATAAAAAAGCTTTTCAATTTTCGTTTACTTATTCTCTGATAACTTATCACTTAACCTACGTTTGGGAAAACATTCTTAAGCGAATACAAATAAAATATTTTTTAACAATTTCAAACTTGTGTCATAAACAATGTCAAAGAAACATTTTTTGGCAAAAGCAAAACATACATATATTTAATCGTATAAAAAGAAAACCAAAAACAACAAACAAACAAAGAAAAATAAATACTGCATATCTGAAATACTCGTATATAGACACACACACATACATGCAATCATTGCCAAAAGGGAGAAAAATAAAGCAAAGGAAACAATTCAGCAAACAACTCATATGTTGCATGCAAAACACTATAATGGAACGACAAACATTATAAACATTCCCAAATAACAAGAAACTTCTTTGATAGATATTTCCAGTACAAATACAAAAATAGAAGAAGAAGTAACTAGAAGAAGAAATACAAGTGAGGAAACTATAAAAGAAGTGAAAAAATAAGCCCAATTTAAACAAACAAACTTAACAAATAAACACAAAATAAACGGGCCACAACGAACAGTTTAAGGACAGTACTTTTGTATTAAAACCTCTACCATATAATGCTTATCTGTTCACTTGTGGTTCCAATACTGTTAACCAACATTTGTAGGGTATACATATAAGAACACTTATACATACGGAGTTTTCCGTGTACATATGGAGTATCCTTTTTAGAAGAGCACATCTAGAGACTTCCAGTTTAGACTGTGTGGTTAAAAGTTTTGCATGTTGACCCAGAGTATGTCACTCTTAATGACATGCCAAGCAATTTAACCGTTACACATGAATTGTAAAACAGGCAAACTTTCTAAAAACAACACATACACATGCATTCATATACTATATACAAACAAACACAAACACATAGAACATGCAATAACACAAATAAAAATAGAATGCAGGCCAGTAAGTACAACAATGACTTTAAAATATCCTTATGAGTCCTTAGATTGTAGTTGAAAAGTAGTTTTAACAGCAGATGAGTAGTAGTAGCACATATGGCCACATGCTGCTCCATTGGCTGTACTTTAACAGCTAAGGCGGACGTTAGTGATGATATTAAGGTGGTGCTGAGGCACAAGAATTCGTTGGAAATTAGTTTTAATCATGTGGGTCAGTTTTTTTTTTTTTTTTAAATAAATGGATGCTTATGACTACGATAGCGAAGTCAATCTTCAAATTTGTTTTGAAGTCTTAAAGCGTAGTTTTTGACAGACGACTGCTGATAGGAAGTCGCTATATTCCCATGGATTCGAATCCATTAGGACACAGGAGAAGAAGAGAAAGACTAAAGAGAAGGCCAGATTTATCGTCATTTTGACGATTTTGTGCTCCAAAAATATTATATTAACGATATAACGACTTATGCCCTTATTTTGACGATTTTTAGAAATTAAAAGTTTATATAATTAAAGTAAACCATATCGTGGTTTCAAAAGTATGGGACTGGAATTCGACATCTGTCAAACTAAGTTGTGAAACCAATCCTTTTCTTTTCACTTGAAAGTCTGACATTGACGAAAATGGATCGCTTAACTATCACACAACGCATAAAAATTGCCAAAACCTACTACAACACTACCTACCACAGCCACGTATCGAACAAAATTTTCTTCAGCGATGAAGCACATTTCACACTCGGTGGGCATATTATGAAACAAAATTGTCGTATTTGGGGTACAGAGAATCCTCAAGTAATTGAAGAGAGGTCATTACATCCAGAAAAAGTCACTGTTTGGTGCGCTCTTTGGTCCGAAGGTGTGATTGGACCTTACTTCTTCGAAAACGACGGTAGAACGACTGTCACCGTCAATTCGGAGCGTTATGGTCATATGATAACCGACTTTTTTGCTTGCTATTGAAGAATACGACTTGGAGAATATGTGGTTTCAACAAAGACGGTACAACTCGCGCGAATATGGCTTTATTGCAATAGACATTTCCTGGAATGGTAATTTCTCGTCGTGGCGATATCAACTGGCCACCAAGATCATGCGATTTGACACCATTAGACTTTTTTGTGGGGCTACGCGAAAGACCGTGTTTATGCAGATAAACCTTCAAGTCTTGAGCACTTAAAAACCAACATTCGTCAAGTTATGGCTGAGATACCGCCCAATATGTGTCAAAAAGTGGGCGAAAATTACCTCAATAGAATCAATGCATGCAACACTTCGCGTGGAGGTCATTTAAATGATGTATTGTTTCACACATAATGTCAACGTTCAAACTTTACAATAAAAAAAGAAATATCATGAAAAAAATAATTTATATGTGTTTTATTTACGTTTACTTTTGAAACCACGAAATGGATAACCCTCTATCATATTATCAAATTATATACGAACACCTGTGATGATATACGTAAAATGCTAAATAATCTAAATAATTGCATCAATTGGTAAAGAATCTTAAAAGGAAATGATCAGATATTTAAAGAAAAATGGTAAGTTTTGCAAATATCTGCAAGTACCCTAACATTACCCAGCTAATAGCAGCAATACCAAGAATTATGAAATAAGATTAGCACTTCGTAGTTGAGCATAATTTACAATTTGACGTTGCATAGCATTTTTAAAGATTCCACTTTACATAGCTTCTAATATTACTCTAAGAAGTTCAAGCAAGTGCCATTATTTGACAATCTCAAATACTCTCAAGGGATGGCCCCTACTAATGCAGTATATTATGAGCAGGAGGAAAGAGGAAGTAGGCCAGGAAGGAAGTTCAACATACGATTAGGCCGTCCAAAAAAGAACGAATTTTGCCTGAAAAGCAGCAAATGCAGTATGTGCGCGCCGAGAAAGACAAATGTTACGTAGAAAACATGATTCCCGGGAACAAGTCCCCTTATTTTGCTCGCGCAAAATCTGTTGTAGTAGCGAGGATCAGATGATGAGATATTGTATTTCTTACACCGTCTTAGAAGCCAAAGGACGGAAAAATGTGTTGGTTCTAGTGAACATCACACTGAATTTTCATGCCCAGAACGTCAAGAGCTTCTGATCCCCTAATATTTACACCACCCGCAGATATAGATGATGCAATATTATACTTGTTGTACTACAATAAAAATAAATTTCTAAAAAAAATTTTCATTTATTTACTTATTTTTTCTGACGACTTTTTGACGATTTCAATGAATGTCTTTGACGATTTTTACGATTTTTTTCCAATATACGACGATTTTATGCTTTACTTATATGGCAGCTATGAAGACAAATCAAGAACAAAATAGCTACGTTTTCAAATCATGATTCTTGAAATAAATCCCACTACTTTATACGTATAAGTAACAAAAAATTTATTCTTCATAAATATTACGTATACGCATGGAGGTATTAAGAAGTGTTTGCTATACTGCTACCTATAGGGGTATAGAAGAGCTTAAAACTACTTTCCCCCCTTATTTAAATTATATGCAATTTAATCATTGAAATATGAAAAAAGAATATGTTAATGAACAAATTAACGATATTCACTTATTTTTTTGCAAATAATTTTTTTTTTTTTTTAATTACACATATTATAACAAAATAAAATGCGTAAAATGATTTATTAATTACAAACGCAATTCGTTGATTTGCAATATACATGTTTATCCTTTTTTAATTAAGTGTAAATAATCACATCGAAATTTTGTTAAAATTGCAGAAACATACTCAGTTTATGGTAATGTTTGTAACAAAAAAAATAATAACTGTCATGACTATCGCAACACATTTTCCAAGTTCCGATCTGTACTTTGATTTCATGCAAAATTTTTAAATGAAGTGCAGAAAGCGGTATTGTTCCTACTTTTCGCTAGGAAATATAAGTTCACTAATATATAAAACATTGGGCAAGACCGCCTCCCCTTACTGCCTTTACGAGGAAGGGGAGGTAATTGATGACGCACAGCACACTGTTTTCGAGTGTACACGAGCTATCGCTCTGTACTGACGTTAATAGTTGTAACGATCACAACCGCTAACATTGTCGGGGTCATGATTTGCGAGTAGTGGAAATTTGACCTCGGTGGTGAATTACGTAGAGCGCATTCTGAGACGGAAAAAGAGAAATCTTGAGGCTGCAAAACAAGTAAGCATGTCGGCATAGGTGATACTGTCACACGTGCCAAGCGAAACCAAAATGATGATTTAGACGAAAGGAATAGTGGGGACGCTTAGATATCCTCAACTTTCAATACGCAATCCGGATGCGGATATAGAAGGACTACACTCCGAAGTAATAGCACCGTATTTCCGGAGTGCGCACAAACAAGTCCACAGGAGACGAAGGGGAATTTAGTGGGTGAGGACCCCACACACGGAGGATGTAACGACATCTTCTATGGTGCGCTTAGGTACATTTACCCTTCCTCGGCGTAAAAAAAAATAGATTGAACTCAGTATCTCCGACTTGGAGCAATCCTCGATTTATAACTCGTACAGATTATCCTTATAAGAGCTCGAAAAGCTTTAACAACTCTCTTTATTTTTAGTCCCATCCTTTATTTATTTATTTATTTATTAATTACAATGCAATTACAAATTATATTCTAATTATATACGAGCGGAGTAACTTGACCATATGCTCGGTGTAGTCTCTGGAGGGAATCGAACCCACGACCCTCACGCGAATAGTCTAGCACACTACCCACTAGACTACCAGGGCACTCATCTTGAGTATAAAAAGCTAGATTTGTACCGATACCGGTAACGTCTTTCGTTGCGTCCATTTGGTGCGAAACACATTCGAGCAATTCAATTGCAATATGAGGAGTGTGAGAAGGCACTCACTAAGGCACTTTACATTACGTCGAATTAACTATCTATAGTGCAAGCAACCTCTGTTGCAATTAGGTCGACCTCAGCAACTATATGAACATTCCTTGAACTATCTGAATAAAGGTTTTGCTACAACTATCTCAAGTAGAGATGTGTAGAATGAGAAGCCAGATCCTCCTCAAATTTTTTTTAGAAATATACAACAAAATTTTATGAGTTGTAGTAGATACATTGAACCGCGGATAACTGGAAGAAACTTCATGCAGAGGTCATGTCTGTATACTGCTGCTCTATAGCAGTTTATCAGAAAATATACTGACATACTTGGAGAAACAGACTGCCATGAATTTTATTTTCAATATCATATTAACATCCAATCTTTTCCACAAATCTCGCCCATTTCTAAGGGAAGTGGCAGATTATTAAAAAGTCTTAAGAGTGCAGTAATGTAAACAAATTGATCAAAAATGGCAGAGAACTGTGTAATCCCTGTCATTAGATTAGGCATCAGTGATAAACTCCACTCCATAGATGACACGTCTTAAGTACTTGTGGGAACCTGCGAGATTTGGATGGTACTGGCCAAATCTTAACCCAGGGAACGAAGAAAGAAATTATATTTTACGCTCAATCGGTTAGTTGCAGCCACATAAAACTATTGCTGCCCTGACTTCGCTGAAATTCTTATGATAGCAGTGCATTCTTGACATTTTTAAGGAAGAGGTTACTTCTTATATAACATATAAATGGCTTATGTTATCGTCACCCACAATATTGCGTATAGTGTACACAAAATTTGACGTAAATTAATCTCTTAACAAAGCCTACTCGTTTGAGTATTATTGAATTAAATCAAATGCATGTACATCTCTTGTAGGGCATCATATATTAGGTCTTCACCAATTATTATTCTGACCATATTTCTGGAATACTTATTAATTAAAATATTGTGTTAACTGATAATCATTTGAACTGATTGACATGTATGCATGCATACACACACATTAGGTAAACATAAAGTGTAGCGAAAAATAATTAATTATTTACCAAACAAAGGTAATACATCATTCTCTCGAAATGTAGGATAGGTTGATAGGATTGAGGACGTAAACTTGAAATTAAACAAGTGCAATACTCGGTGATCGAAATGATCCATTGTAAATGGTCCTAATATAGAGAGACACAGAACAGAAAAGGCAGTGGAGAACACGGTTTGTACAATTGAAACAAACACGCGTACCCCCCTAATTGTCGTGTATATGTTTCATTACATTTCATCATTTACGCTGAGCGACCATTGATGATAGAACAATTTGCCAATGGCATATTGCTTTTAATTTTTTTCTCTCCATTTTATTTCTCTCCTTTTTTGCTGTTAAAAGAATTTATACGTGTATGTATGTACAGGGAGGGCATAGTATTTGGAGCCATGTGTATATAGAGACAAGTTTTTACGTCAACCATTTTTGCATTGTTCCTCTTGTATGGCAAATGTTGCAGCTAAAAATAAAACTCGGCACATTTACCCCTTCAAACACTTAACCACATTCATTACATGCCAAGTGTTACCAATACATATACAGCATGTACGCACAGGCATACATATATAGCCTCATAAAGTAAAAGCTGGAAAAATGGAAAGAAAAGAAAACTTAACTCGAAAACTTTAAAAGTATTACAAACTTTCTTCATATTCTACAACAAAAGATAAACGAACACAAAAAGAAAGGACTACTAAGGACTAAAACTAAGAGAGAGAGAGAGAGAGAGAGAGAGAGAGAGCGAGAGAGAGAGACTAGAGAATCCAGTTGCATAAGTTAAGGCAAATGTTTACATTCTGCATGATTCATTTTGATGCCAACTCGGAATCACTTGAGTATCCGCCACACACTCTCGACAACAATACGAAACAACAGAATGATACAGAAACTAAATATTTAGCCAGGCAGCCAACTGACCCAACCAGTTGGCCAAACGAACGAAACTATTGTTTACTTATTTTTGGACATTAATCAGAAATGCATGAAATTGCTAAAGTTTTCGAGGGAATTCTGAGAGTTTAATGCATCATCTTATGGGTCGGCCAATAGTTCTACATGCACGAATTCATGCATACATGCATACATGCACTCACAACAAGTTTACAATACGTATTACGATGCCATTGTAATGGCATTTAGGAACAACAATACTTAAATAGATGGCTATTCAATTCATTTTGTTATCCACTCATGCCTCTTAAGAACAGAAGTAATTTAGCAGAAGTTTAGTTTAGTCATTCAGATTGTTTCTACTTTCTTCTCTCTTTTTTTGGAATGAGATGGTGCCGATTATTTAAATTTTTAACACAATATCGTTTGATACAACCATACTATCCGAATGAACATTAATTAAGGCAAAGGACAGCATCCACTATGCCTACAATTACTCCATCATTTCCAAAGCACTTCTAGCTAATATGGCAAAAAGCTATTTCTTTACTCTTACAAAAGTGAATTGAAGCACGGAAAAGTCGAATGTTCAAAATATATTCGAATGGAAAAGCAATTCTTTTCGAAATTCGCATAAGTTTTTTCAAATTATTTTGAAAGTTTCTTTGATTTGTTTAAAATGTAATAATAAATCGTGATGGTTAATTAGACGAACAAAACGTAATACAAAAAAAAATTTCTTTCATAGAAATCATCTAGCAAATCCTCTGGAGGAGTATGAAACAGTAGGTCCTGCCACTAATCGATAAAATTACCACTTACAACATGAGTGATGGGAGATGCTGGTTGCTATCCTGACTAAAGGATTGTTAATGTCCACTTAAGTAAATAAAGAATGAAATTTTTTTTGAATGGTACGACCACAAAGGTACAATCAGTTCTCAGCTGTTAAAATCGGAAACAATTGTTTCATGAACAATCTATTATCGATCTGAGTACAATGGCAATGTTCGGTAATACATTTTAAAACCAGTTAAAAATGATTTTAAAAAAATTTTGAGAATATGTTGTGGTCGCGTTGTGTGCTGTCTTATTAGACGTGAGGCCTTGGTTCAAAATCCAGGTCAGCGATCTCCAACAAAACGAAAAAGAAGAAAAATAATTCTTCGGCCATTGTCTCAGTAAGTAAGCAGTCTTCAGGCAAAAACTCTCTCTAATATAGAAATGAAAAAGTATTAAAAAAATCTCGACTTTAAACTGTAGGTCCCGCCACACATGTAAAAAATTAACACACACACCATAGTTGGCGTGGCGAAGCTAGGTCGTTATCCTGATTGAAAGGATGGAATGTACGCACATGTATATGTATATGTTTAGAGCATGAGCAGACTTAGACCCTAGACTAGCGTTTGTGTCAATCAATACAGAGCACTATCACTGGAATGTGTTCCTTTACTAAATGCGGCATTAAGAACACAGTTTTTGTAAAGGCATATACCGCAGCCCATTCCGCCTGACAGCACACCGCGAAGTTGATATTCGAATTTTCTATTTTAAGTGTTATACTTATATTTAAAGATTTGGCTGATATATTAAATAAAAATTTAAATTAGGATAATTGTTAGTAATTTATTTAGCTGTGATATATCTTAAAACAGGAATCAAACCATAAAAACAATATTTTGCGTATGCCGGCTAAATCCGGCGCTGGTAACGGAAGGGTTAACATGAAGATGAAAAAGTTCGCTGAAAATAAGCGTCAATACATACACACATACATAATTGGTCATTACAACCCTTCAGTCAGGATTATGACCTAGCTTCTCACACCACTTACGTAGTGTGCGTTAATTTTATACATGAGTGACGAGACCTACAGTTTAAAGTCGACTCCGAACGACAGATTTTTTTGAGAAACTTTTCATGGCAATTTTTATTTACTGTCAGAGTTTTTGCCAGAAATCTGCTGAGAGGAAGTAGCCGAAAAAATACTTTTTGTATTTTGTTTTGATGTCTGGCCTGGGATTTGAACCCTGGCTTTACGTCTAATAAGCCAACACACTACCTACTAGACCGCGGCGACTTCACATCCCTTAATTGTGTGCCATTACTCTCATTGGGTCTTTACGAGGTGAATAAGCGTCAATACTTCAAATAAACTTAAATTGAACTATTGATTCACAAAGTAAGGGTGTAGGTTAGGTTAGGTAGAAGTGGTGGCTTAGCTCTCTTGAGCATATAAAGAGGCCCCTTGCCATAGGTAAGCACACTCCCTTTACTAACCGAATTCTCTCAAACTTATCGAAGCAGTTGGTCACCCACAAGGGCTGCAAAGGTAAGAGTGTAAAATTCTTCAAAAATTCAACATTTTTAAGTTAATGTTAAATGTCATTTAATCATATTATAAATATGTATGTAAAATGTTTTTGAATAATAAAATTCACTTTTAACATGCTCTCCCTAGTACTATACACTCTGAACATTCGATGTAATATTGATTGTTTTAATACAATATTTAATTCGTTTTAATAAATTGTCACAAGAATAGTTTTCAAGGTAAATTAAATCGCATATTATTTTACAAATACGACTGTACTCTGCTATATTAAGATGTACTACTTACTCGTATATTGTATTACACATAAACGATATACAGTGGACAGCAAAAGTCTTAGTACTCCAATATATTTTGACAAAAAAAATACTCCCCACAGGCGTAATACTCTTGCAAAAAGTTCCTTCAAGACAGTATTTAGAAAATCATTTGAAAGAACTTTTACGTAATCGCTAAACCTCAAACAAAAGTCAATCGAAAAACTTGCTCATGGTGCCACCAGTAAACACTAAACAAAACTTGTATATTTAATTACAAATGGGTTAAAGGGAGTGCTTGACATTAAGTGATATTCTACTAAATACAAGGGATAACATTTTCATATATTAGGCCTTTTAATTTTAAATTTATTCCTTGGGGTATGGAGTCATTTGAAACTTTTCCTTATTGTTCTCTTGTTTTATGAAAAACATTAAAGAATTGTTTGTTTTATAACAAAACAGAAATAGATTAATAAAAGAAATATATAAACTATAAATTTTTATACAAACTTTTGGGTAAAATTCATGAAATTCCTAAAATATATTGCCGTACTAAGACTTTTGCCGTCCACTGTAAGTAATCCCTAAAGTATTGTAAATTTCCTAAGAAATGTTAATCGTTTTAGCAGTACTTACTTACATTATTTATCGGTTGCTATGTCTGCTATAACACACATTCTAAGAATACATCGACATGTGGTTTATGTCAAGGCTTATTGTATCCAATGTCCTTGAAAATTCAATTCAAAGCAAATGATTTTCCATGTAAAACCAAAATTGTGAATCAAAGTTCATGTAAACTGAAGAAAGAAAGAACCCTTTGTGTATACATGCTGTAAAGTAAATGTCAAAAATAATGTAAAATAAATAAAAAATAAAAAAGTATTTAAATTGCACGATACTTTACATTGCAAATAATTTAGAATTAATTTTTAAATAATTTTTTTATTTATTTTGTTTTCAAAATAAGTCTTATACTTTATATAACAAAATAAAAAATTTATATTTAAAAAGTAATAAAATTCAACTGAAAGAATTTAATGTGTTGCTGCAAAATGACACGCATCATCTTAACAAAGTAACAACATGTGGCACATATGTTTGCAGCATTTTTTTTGTAAACATTCTCTCAGCCTTTTGAAAAGGCTGACAAAAATATCAGATGACAGCAGTATGCGTTTCTCTGCATTAGCAGGCATCCCTGGTGTAAGAGCTGTATGTTGCATATGCATCATGTGGTGGTTGCCACTGATGATAACTCAATTTTCGCTTTTGTTATTATAAATTAATATGTAAAGTGTTAAAGCGAAATATAAAAAAAGAGAAGAGAACAAAGTGTCTGTGTTGAAAAGTTAAACAAGCAGCAGCAGTAGCAACCAACAATATTTGGTTTCTTCCTCCTTATAGTTGGCGTTTGTGCATATGTACATATGTACATATATGTAGCGAAAGGATGTGATAATTTTAATGAATTTAAAAAGAAAATAAAAATCTTTATTTTAAAGTGCTGCTAATAGCAAGTTAAATATTGGATTTGAATATATCCAAACACGATCATTATTATTATTGTTTATTAATTGAAAGTCGCCGTAGTCTAGTAGGTAGTGTGTTGGCTTATTAGACTTAAAGCCAGGGTTCGAGCCCCAGGCCAGACATCAGAACAAAATACAAAAAGTATTTCTTCGGCGACTTCCTCTCAGCAGATTTCTGGCAAAAACCCTGAGAGTAAATAAAATTGCCATGAAAAGTTTCTCAAAAATCTGTCATTCGGAGTCGACTTTAAACTGTAGGTCCCACCACTCATGTATAAAATTAACACACACAACATAAGTGGTGTGAGAAACTAGAACGTTGTACAATGGGTCAATTCGACCTCTAGGTACTGTACTTGTTTTAATTGACAAGTACACGTCCTCTAACCTAACCTAACCTAATTGAACCTCAGTATAAGAAAGAATTGTTAAACATCTGTATTGAAACTTGGTAGACTTTAAAAATTTTGTTTCCAAATAAATTTAATTTTATTTTAAATTCTGATCTACATGTATATATACACATATATATGTATGTATGTATGTTTGTGTGTGTAGCACACAATAGATTTTAATGTTTCATTTAAATGCAACAACATGTATTGCTTAAAGCAACGTCCAAATTACAATGCTTTCAACACATGACAAGTTATAAGTGCTTTAAAAGAAAATCATGCTGGGGAAAACTTTAATAGAGATGAAGACACTATCGACATAAACATAAAATTCTAAGCGCAATGTTTTCTTATTTCTTTTTCTTCCCCCAGAAAAAAAGTTTTTATTAAATTTGCCAACCCAATTGATCGCAGTTTAAAACATTTCTATTGGGAAGCGAAGTTAGAGTCCAATGTAACATCAAACTCTTTTGTTAACAAAGTCAAAAGCAATTATTTCCAGTTCAACTTCTTGATAATGACTTAGTCATCCTACCATCATAAACTCAAAAACCTCAAAAGATATTTTAAATTTTTTGGAGATTTCAAGATGGCTGAGATACGTTCAATTATAGAACATTATTCAGCTTCGTAATCTTATGTGGATGGTAATTTTAAAACTCAGTTCTATAGCCATATCTATAGAGTAGAATTCAGTTGGTATTACCCCAGCAGCTAAACCTATATTCTACTTCGAAATGTCACCCTCAGAGACTTCAAGATCACGACCGGTGAGCCACAGGGCTCTGTACTTGAAGTAAAATTGTAGAATGCAATGTACGATATCGTATTTGGGTTTACACACCCCGACTTTTCGTCAATTGTGGTGTATGCGAACTATAGCTCATGTTTTATTGTAAATAAATGTCTTGGAGTACTGGAAGTGAAGTGAAGTGAAAAAGTGAAGTAAAACAATAATACTGGCCTAGAATTATCTGCAGAGAAAATGGAGGCGGTACTGATAAATACGATTATACAAAAATGTGATAACTTCTTAAGAGTCTCCTGGCTGAATACAAGGAGATCATTGATTAAATATCCCAGAATATGTTGATAAAAACCCATGCAAGAGAACTTAGCCGGTTTTATTAAGGAATCTGGTGTCAAAATGTGGATTACAAGACCACACGGAGACTATTACGGCCGCGGGTGTACCCAACAATACTTGTATCGATGTATAGTAAGGTTAGGTTAGGTCGGACTGGTAGCTCTGATATCAAAAAGCTCACTTGAGCACGCATAGCGTCCTGTTGTGATGCCACGGGTGAACGGAGTCTCTGTTCTGACCAAGTTGCTCCAAACCAGGGAAGAAGAAGAAGTTAATCAGCGCAAGGGCTGCACATTTAAAGCACGACTACCCCAAGCTGTAAAACCAGCTCGAAAGCTTAATAACCAAGCTATATCCTTGACATCAATGGATGATAGCTCCGTCAACCTGATCAGCATTGGAGAGCCAAATAACCTATATTTGCACCTCGCAAGAGATGGGCATTGATAAAGAAAGTGGATAACAGTCTGCGCTTCCTCAGCGGATCTGCACCCATGACAGAGGTCATTAAATGGCAGCCGCAGCCTTTCCGCGTGTTTTCCCATAACACAACGACCTGGAAGCGTGGCCACTGTGATTGAGATGATGCCACGACCAAGTCCAAGTAACTGGTTGGTACGCCTTCTATCCATCAGGGGCCAGATGAGTCTAGCGGTGGAGCAGTACTCCTCATTTACCCAGGATAGGTTGGCGTCTACAAAGAATTTTCGCGCAATGGCCAGCTTGACCAAGGCAAGTGGCATACACAGGTCTACTGAAGAGGATTCCGGATGTATACTCCTATATGTGTAAACTGCCCGTGTGAACTAGAAACAGTGGAACACATAATTTTCAATCGTAGCAGATTCACAGAAGAATGTAATATATTGCTTGAAAATCCATTTACCAAGATATGCCAACCGAGAGGCAGGTGGAATTCCGTCAAACTGATTACTAGAGGAGTTTTTCTTGGGAAAACACAGGGCTCTGCAGCAACTGGAGCTACAAAAAGCGATATTATAAACGTATAGAGGCAACTAAACTGTAATGAACATGGCCTTTGAACATAGTACTTTGAACTGCCTTCTGTCGATGTAGCAAATCTCACACTAACCGATGCTTTTGTCCTATTACAAGCTAAAAAAGATTTCTTCAACAACACGACAACAAAAATATCTTTAATGAATTCTTAAATATTAACAGGAGCACATGTAGTGAGTAGATATATTAAGTTCACAGAGGTCTAGTATTTGTTTTGTCTAAACATCAGCTGCCGGTATCTTAGTATCGCATTATCCGCGACTTTAAAAATTTAATTTTTTTTTAAATTTTTGTTTATTGGGTTTTGCTTGTGTGCAGAAGCTCTTGATATCTTTTATGTTTCGGTGCATAACTCAATATTGTATTTTGCTCTTGAAGTTATACACACACACACAGCCACACACATACATACAAAATTCTTGCAATTTTAAATTGAGTTAGAAAATAGAGGAATTTTTTCTATCATACGCATTGATAAAGTGAAAAAAATGTAGAGAACAGATCAACTCTACCCAATCATAGCATGCATTTCAGTGTATAAACATTTTGTGTCTATCAATACATGACTACAGAGTATTCGTACACAGTAAATAAAGTTTATTAGATGAATGAATCAATCTATTTTGCATTGCTTTGTGATGCAGTATTATTGCTGCAGTTATTTGAGCAGGAAGTTAATGCAATTTGATGCTGTAATACAGTTAAATAGAAAGAATATTTCAAATAAATTTAATTGCATTTTATTAGGAGTTCAATTGTAGGGAAATTTTAATTATCGATAAAGAAAAACACACGCACATACGAAGTGAATTTTGAAACTTGAAATCAAATTACCTCAATCACCTCAAGCAACATTATTCAGAGAATAAAAATTTTTTCTTTGCATTTGTCATTAACTGTATATGACAAACGAAAATATCATACAAATGAATTTTCAATATTTCTTCTTGAACAAATTCACTTTTAAACCAAAATTATTTGGTTAAACATGAATTATTTTAACCACAATTAATGTAGCGTTACACTATGCGAACAGAAATTATTTCTTTCAATGAATTCTGTATTCAATTCACACACCACAAATAAAAGAATACATATGTATATGCATGTATATGTATGTATATGTATGTATACATAGGTATGTATGTTGGCCGAATGTTAATTAAGTTCAATTTATGGCTCATAGAAGTCAAATTCAAAGGAATGCAACTTATTAATCGCCGTAGGAGAAGAAACCACAATAATGTACATACAATTCAAAGTATATACCATAAGATATTGTATAAAGTAATTAAGATAACTTGATTACTGATTAATGAGAAATTTATTGAAAAGTATTGAGGCATTGTTGGCCAATGTCTGGAAACTTAAGTGTGCAAATAATATGATATTAAATCAAAAATATTTTATTTTTAATCTTTGAATTTAACAAAAAAATATAAAAGGTGATGTAAATGTCATGATGTAATGATGAACGGCTTATTAGACGTGAGTCCTCAGTACAAACCCTAGGTCAGACATATCCAGCTAAACGATATATGAAAAAATATTCTTTCGGCAACTTCCTCTCAACAGATTTCTGTTAAAAACTCTGAGAGTAAATGGAAATTGCTATGAAAAGTTTCTCAAAATAATCTGTCGTTTAGAGTCAACTTTAAACTGTATGTCCTGCCATCATATCCACCAGATAAATGAGGCACCAAATTGGCAAATATTGGAGAAAAAATCGTCAAAATCGTCAAAGACGTTTATTGAAATCGTCAAAAATTCGTCAGAGAAAATATATAAATAAATTAAAAGTTTCTAAAAACCAAAATTATTTCTATTGTAGTAAAACATTTAAAGTCAATATTTGTATGTACATATCTGAGTTCAAAAATAAAACATTTAAAAAAAATTTGTTAGAAATTAAAAGCTAGCGTTTCTCGTCTTCATTTATTAATTTTTTCCAAAAATTTTGAAATGTTATATCATTTTCAAGAAAAAATTGTTTAAGGTTTAAATAATCTATAACAGCATTGTTTATTGACACATAAACGCAGCAATAATATTGCATCATCTTAATCTATGGTGGTATAAATATTAAGGAGTCAGAAGCTCTTGACATTCTGATCATGAAAATTCAGTGTAATGTTGACTACAACTGACACATTTTTCGGTTCCTTCTTAATATCTTATCATCTGATCTTTCTATTTACACCATTTATAACCTGCCGAGAATGGAATGGGTCGGTGCCTCTACGTCTATTTTGAGGTTTCTCGACCGTGTACAGGAGATGCCATAGTAGCTCGTTAATGATGGTAGTGTATACAACTCCGTTGATTCATTGAAGCATCGTTGCAATGTGCTTTGTGTTTCACTGTTCTATCGCTACTACAAAAGGATTTTGCTCGAACTAAAAAGGGCAGTTTTTCCCGAAAATCATATATTCCTACGTAACGCTCGTCTTTCTCGCCCAGCACATCCGTATGTGGTGGATTGGCCAGTGGATCGCACACTGCATTGCTGTAAAAATACGTTTTTTAGTCGGACTATTCGTATGTGGACACACACAACATGAGTGGTGTGAGAAGCTAGGCCGTAATCCTGACTGAAGGATTGTAATGACCAATTATGTATGTGTACGTATGTATTCGTAGGGGGAACTCAATTCCTGCAGAGGTCTTTCCTGTTACTTATGGTATAAAAATATACAAGCCTAATGTCCATAAACACTGTTCTTTCTTTCCTTCTTCCCATAACATATTTTCATAGTTCCAAACACAATGCCATTCATCCCCTGAGTGTTGGTCGTACGAAAAAATAACGGTATTCCGATGGTAATATTAGAAGTTATACTTGAATTGTCTGCAACGACAAGTGATAAATAATTCCCAACTACGAGGTTATTTAGGAGTTGTAATTTTTTAACATACAGAAAAATCATCACAGGTATTCGAAAGTAACTTAAAAATATAATACTATACTCCATGTACCTAAATTTGCAAAACTAAAAACTCTAAAGCAAATACAACGCTTAAAGAGGCTTTTAATGTACTAAAGTAAACAATATGATGTAAATTTTGAATTCCTAAAAATCAAAAAAAATAAGGGCATAAATATTTTTGGGGCACAAAATCGTCAAAATGACGATAAATCGTCAAATCTGGCAGCTATGCCTGCCACTCATGTATAAAATTAACACACACAACATAAGTGGTGTAACTAAACCTAACTGAAGAGTTTTAATGACCAAGTACTTACTTGTGATGTGCCTTTGAATAAACCAGGTAATTTGGACTTTCACACTTAAAAGAGGACATCTTTCTTACTTGAATTATTATAAAAAAAAAATACGATTTAAATTTAAATTTATGCAGTAAACTGTACAGTATTACTTTGACAATGCTTTTAAAGATAATAATTTAATACAGTAAGACCCCGATTGAAGCTGTTTCAGTATTACGCGGTTGCAAATGAAACGGCCATATACCAACCGAAAGCAGTGCACCATATAGCGACGGTGTATACTAGGTACGAAGTCGTCGTAGTCTAGTAGGTAGTGTGTTGGCTTATTAGACAAAAAGCCAGGCCAGACATCAAAAACAAAATACAAGAAGTATTTTTTCGACGACTTCCTCTCAGCATATTTCTGGCAAAAACTCTGAGAGTAAATAAAATATGCTATGAAAAGTTTCTCAAAAATCTGCCGTTCGGAGTCGACTTTAAACTGCAGATCCCGCAACTCATGTATAGAATTAACACATACAACATAAGTGGTGTGAGAAACTAGGACGTTGTACAATGGGTCAATTCGACCTCCGGGTACTGTACTTGTCTTAATTGACAAGTACACGTCCTCTAACCTAACCTAACCTAAATAAAATTGCCATGAAAACTTTCTTAAAAATCTGTCGTTCGGAGTTGACTTTAAACTGTAGGTCCCGCCACTCATGTATAAAATTAATACACACAACATAAGTGGTGTGAGAAACTAGGTCGTAATCCTGACTAAAGGATTGTAATGACTAATTATGTATGTATGTATGTGTACTATGTATCTTTTTCAACGCTCTTTTGTTAGTCTGTCCAAAATAAAGCTTCCAACTGTATTTTCCGAAGTCGTAATCACAGTACGAAAGCATCACAGCTGATTTATTTTAGTTGTCATCAACGTTACTAGGTGTATACATATGTATGTTCGTGTTAAGTTGCCTCGTTTACGCTGTTTCGCGCGTTAAGCGGGGTCTTACTGTAATGTTAAATTATTGATATTGTTGCTTGGCTTAATTTTCAATAATTTATTGCAATTAAAATCTAAACAAATACTCATCAAATATTTATGAAATTACTATCAAAGGGCTTCATTAGAATGCTGGCTGGTAATTACACAATATTTTCAAGTTCATTTTTAAGATAAATATTTTCCCTTTTTTCTTAATATTTCATTTTAATTAAAAATACTTGATGATAGTCAATATTTTGTTGTTGCATCAGCTTTAATAAAATATGTTGCAATATTTGCTTTGTGGTTCGGTTCGATTCAGTATGGTATGGTATGGTTAGGTTTGGTTTGGTTTGGTTTTACTTTACATGTTGGTTTTATTTGTTAATTGTCCTTACATTCAATAATAGTCTTTCATTTCCTTTCACTTATTCAGTATTTCATTTATTCATTTATTCAATTATTTATTTATTTATTGAGATTGTATTGTATTGCTTTGTTTTTGTTTGTTTTGTTTACTCCTGTATGAAAACCACATTATTCATGTACTGAAATGGACATCGGTTAGTTTGAAATTGGTTTTGTTTTATTCTTGTTTTTGTTTTTGTAATTTTAACAAATTTATTATTACTTTACTACTACTACCACACAACGATTATTATTAAAATGTCAAGAAAATGAAAAGCATTTTTACTATTTCGTACGTGTGTGTGTGTTTGTTTTTAATATATTTTGTATGATTAATTTATTTGAATTTAATTTTAATAAAGTTAGGAATTTTAAGTCGTTCTTAAGGCAATTATTAACTAAACGTATTATGTTGTTGTATATTTTGTATTTGCCTATGTGTAGAAACATTTAAAAAAATTATTTATTTATTCACCCCTCGACAGAGTTATTTTTTGGAAAATGTACACATACATACATAAATGGTCATTACAAACCTTTAGTCAGGATTATAATTTAGTTTCTTGCACCACTTAATTAAACTTAACATTACGGACAAACTTTTCATTGCAATTTTATTTACTACCAGAGTTTGTGCCAGAAGACTACTAAGAAGAAGTTGCAAAGAAATATTTTTCATATTTCATTTTGTTCGTGATGCCTGGACTGGGGTTTGAACCATAGCTTCAAGCCTAAAAAGCCGACCTACTATTTACTACACTACGGCGGCTTTCTAAATCTTAATTAGTAACATAGCAAATACAAATCTTTTTTGTCAAGTCAGTATCATGCACTCGGTCACGTGTTCAACCATTTAAATATTCGAATATGTAGCATTATATTCCACACTATACATACATACGTTGCTTGACTTCAAATTCTACACTGATCCCGAGCATCAAATTTGAAAGCTTTTTCATGCCACAACTATTTGCTTTGTAGTATTTACCAGGAGATAACTGACAATTTTGTATTCAGTTATTCACTTCCCGCTACATCCGCGCCTTTTCTATATCGATTTTGACGTGACGTCTCAAATCAGTCCTCAAGATCTGTCTGTAGAATACCGCAGAGATTTCTTCATTCCCATTATGGCAAAAAAATCTAACCTTTGAGTTTCATGAAGGATAACGATTTTGGCCATCTTATCCATTCTTTTTAACAAAATTCCCTTATATTAGTCGTAGATCGAGCCTTAAAAAACTTCATAATTCTAGCTTATGTATCACTTGTCACGATTATTGATAGATTTTGTAAAAAAATTTGATTATTTTAATTCATTTTAATAAAACTATTTATTTACTATTATTACATTTTATTATCACTTATATGAAATTTTCGCCAAAATTTTTAACATGATGTACATTGCAGCATGGTTTTTTAAGTAAAAATTAAACACTTCATGTCAGCTTGGTTTTATTTATTTCTAAATGGTAATAATTTGACGTCTAGCACCCTGCTTAGTGGCGATTTATAAGTTTCCAATTGCTTAAATAGGACAGCTTATTGTCACTCGCATCAGTAACACTCTCAGTTGAGGGCTGACTGAAACCTGATGGTACAAACCATTCTTGTGATTCGTTAGAAATATTTGTTGTCAACGTCATGTGAGGTAAAAAAGTTTCCCGTTGTCTTATCTTATCGTATGTCAATAACAAATTTCTCTCTTTGATTCCTCCCTGGTTTCTCGGATACTGGTTTCCCCAAATACTGCTGTAAGTATTTGCTACGCAAGTAGCATGAACTTGAATCTAAAACTGTCAATTCAACTTCGGTGGACCACGAAATTTATAACGACCATCAAATTCAACTAGTTGCTAATCTACAGCGACAAAATTAAATATGAGTTGGAAAGGTAATAAAACAAAACAAAAGGAAAAGAAAACATAGATCAATACCAAGCATTACTCCGTAAATTTTTATATAAATATCTTTAAATTAATTTCCCTAACAATCACTGTAAGTATTCCATCATTAAATATCAAATTTCAATTAAAACCGCTGGAGGTAATTTTCATTTTCCACAATAAAATAAAAAGTTTTTGAATTCTGTTGCTAAAAACTTTAATTTGAGATGAAAATATACCAAAAAGGAGCATAAAAACATAAGCATTATTATTTAAATATATTTTCTTTAATTTTCTTACCTATTAGGCGAACAAAAAATTAAATTTTTTTAAATCTTAAAAAAAGGATATATGGGCTGCTCTGAAAGTATGATAGCTAATCCCAAACTATTTATACAGTATTATTTCCTACATAAAACTACAAGTTGTGTGATAAAAGTTTTTTGAAAATGGTTGTTAAAATGTTCTAACAAAAAATTAAGATAAATATATTTTTTTTTTTGGAAAAAAAATCATTTTCTTTCGAATTTCAAAAAAAGGCTTTAAGCATGACCTTTAAAGGCTGCAAGACTTTCAGCTCATGTTTCGAAAAGGCGTAATAGCTGTAAATATATCATTATCAAAGCGAATGATTCTGTTATCTCATACGTACGTAGTTGACCGAAATATTATCATCTGTAATAAAACATGGGACGAAACACATTTGCTAATGTTTGTCTGTCACCAGAGATAAATATGAGAAGAGCAGTAAGAAAGACTCTACAACATTTCAGGAAACAGTTGCTAACAATTTGCGAGAAAATTGGTGATATTTTTTCATCCCAAACTACTAAAGGCAGCTTGTTCTGTTACAAGTAGTACCAACTTTGGCGATAAACATCCTGTTGTCATGTTTGTTGCTGCCAATACTTTCTTCAGTTCATAAGACAAGCTTCTATTTTCTTCTTCTTCAAAGTCTTTAGCAGTAGGAATATTACATATATAATTAATATATAATCGGTCATTACAACCTTTCGTTATAAATTGGAAATGTCTGACCTGAGGTTTGAACCTTGGTCTGGCGCTACTTACTAGACTACGACTACTTCAATCAATATCAAGAACATATCAGGAATAGAAAATTCAATCTTTTCACTTTCGTACCACACTTGACTTTCAATTCTTTCTCAAAAACTATAAATATTGTATTATTTACGATAAAACTTCACAAAATCTTTGATAACTTAAAAAGTTTCAAACACAACACCGAAGAATCTCTAGGAAAGTCGTATGTATCAAAAATGATACATAAGCCAGAATTATGAAGTTTTTGAATTTTTTAATTCCTGTTTGAAATTTTCTTTTTTTATTTGGTTTAAAATAATGGCGATAACAATACTAACGAATTCAAAGAATATCAGATATCTAACTTTTTCTGAATTAAAGTTATATAGTCTAAAAAAATGAAATGTATAATTTTTGATATAAAGCTCGATCTACGGTTAGAAGCACTATCATGAAAATATAAAAAACTACTTTAATATCCAAGCAAGCCACACTCACAGCTTGTTACTTCATTAATTCTAAATGGTCTGTAATTACAGCACGATTACATACATAATTGACCATTACAACCCTTCAGTCAGGATTACGGCCTAGCTTCTCACACCACTTATGTTGTGTGTGTTAATTTTACACACGACTGGCGGGACCTACAGTTTTAATACGACCCCGAACGACAGATATTTGAGAAAATTTTCATGGCAATTTTATTTATTCGCAAAGTTTTTGCCAGAAATCTGCTGAGAGGAAGTCGCCGAAAAAATATTTTTTTCATATTTCTTTTTGATATCTGAAATGGGGTTTGAATCGTGTCTTTACGTCTAATAAGCCAACGCACTACCTACTAAACTACGGTAACTTCAAATTCCTTAAATTGTCATATCAAATCAAATATGTAATATTTTTAGTATTTCGACTTCATTGGAAAATTATGAAATTATGAAGTCTAGTGACGTCAAATGTCCTGATCTGCGGATTCGGTTCAAAACAACGCAAAGTGTCGTTAGGTAACTCAAAATAACCTCGGGGCATCTGTGATCTAAGGTTTGCTTGGAAAATTAATTATTTATTTCAAAAAAACGCAAGGATTAACGTGTCTTTCTAACTACCTACTAGACTACGGCGATTTCACTATTACGAACAAAATATTCTCCATGGCATTCAGGGTAGGAACATACATTGACATTGATTGAGACTAATAAAACCACAGATCCTCAAGAAATATATCATCACTCAATACGACATGAAGCTTTAAGTTAGCCACGAATTAAGATTAATTTCTGGATCTAAGATTAATTTCTACTGTCTACGTTTGAATTTTGATGAAGCAGTAAGACGAACAAAGGCTACATTCGGTCTTCACAAGATTCTATTCTGGAACACCAGCAAATATGAAATTTTAATTTGGACATGTCAGTTGAAGCTTTCTTGTTGGCGATGTAGATATCACTGGAGCTGAAAGATATCACTTGAGAAGAACCCTCTCTAAAGTTAATTAAAACAAGTTAATTGTTAAAAAATAATAATTATCCTTCATCCTTTGCAATTAACAAATATAATGTATTTCCTTAAAGGGAAACTTTTATAAAATATTGAAAAAAAATTTAATCTGATGCCTTTCTATTCACATTAGCCATGATACGTTAAACATGATAATGTGAGAGAATATAATGATTTTGTCTCCATAAAAATTATAAAACATATTAAAAATTTAAATAAATTGCAATTATTTAGCATATTTTATGAAAGACAAAAAAATTGCTGCTTGTTTTTCATATTTTCCATTTGTTTTGGTTGGTTTATTTACCAAAAAGTTTTTGGAATTTTTTTAAAAGCACGACGAAAAAAAGGCACCGAAATCAAAATTGAACCTCTAAATCCTACTCGTCATGCTTAAAAAATCACAAAAAACTGAGCACTCTAGCAAAAGGGATTCGCAATGCGTTACGCTTTCTTTTTTATTTTTTCATTTTAAAACTGAAAGTGGAAGTTTTAGCCAGAAAAAAGGGGTGAGAAAAACACATTTCGCCTTTAAGAGGAAAAGGTTCGGTTTTTTTCCTCGTTTTTCTTTTTTTTAGGAAAATTGAGTTTTTGTTTTATATTCCGAAATGTACACTCTCTGAATATAAAAATTTTGTGATTTTTATATGTTTGGCCTTTTTTTGGGAACAGCAACCTCACCAACCAATATAAATGACTAAAAAATATGCAAAAAATCATTGTATATACTTACGTATGTACATACTAACGTATATGTATGTATACATATCTACTATACATATTGTATGTATTTGAAATATACATATAAAAACAGACACATTTTAACATTACAAACTTTTAAACGGAAAATATTGTTGGTCGATCGTTGTCATCAAACGAAGTCATAAATAAATGAATACCACCTAAGCAAAGGAAAGGATAAAAATGTTACTGTAAGGATATTAAAGTTTATATTTCCATTAAAAATAAATGAAGCCTTACATTGTTATATGCTGGTATCCATCCTTTCTTTTGCCAACAATGCATTCACATCAACATCATACATTGTGAGAATGTAAACAATTCCATATGGAAAGTTTAAGACACGTGTGATAGCAATTTATGACCAGTAGCAAGCACTAGGCACAAAAAATAAATGGTTTGCTTTGTTAATGACAGCAAAATTTTAGTGAAAGGGTTGTTTTTGGTTTCACTCATGCTGCAAGGAATATAGGATCTTCAAATACTTTTTACAGCATCAGCTGTTCTGATCTTGTTTTTCAATAGTGAGTTCAACCTCTACTTTGGAAATTCATTGAATTATTGTGTTGTTCCCAGAGGCTTTCGTTGAATTTATTACTCTGGATACGGCACGGTCAATGGAGATGTTGTCCTATCTCGAAAGATCGTAGTGCTTTTGATCCCGGACAGTGGAAGGCCATTGGCATATTCGATTCGACAGCATCCTTTAAGTTTTCTAATTCCACCAACAAAACTGGCATTTCACAGATTCCCAAATCTTTTTGATGACTTATACAGATAACAAAATTCTAAACAGAGTTTAAGTAAGGTTTCTGAAAGTAGACTTAAATATAGACAGGCATAACGACTGCATTATAATCCAGGAGTGGTTTTGTTTTGAGTCGGAGGTGGGAACATTCAAAAGACGCTTTTGCTCCAACAAAAAGTGTGCATGATTAACCATCGCTGGCGCCTATGTATTAAACCACCCACCCTAGATCCTTCAACCACTCTTCCCTCGCGGAACTGCCGTAAGGTACTACTTCGCGCAGGGCTAGTTAACTTTAAAGCTTTCTCACATAAAATTAAATTTCGCCTTAGAACCTCCAACCATCGGGGTTCCAGCATAAACTCAGCCATTCTCTGGCTGTATTGGCCCCATAAAAATTCAGAATTCAACACCGCCCCCATAAGCCGGTTTGCTCCAAAACTCGTATTCCAGTCGTTACCTTGAGTTTCTTGAAATCACCGCATAATCCGACAGCCGTTTAAGAACTCCAACTCCATGTCTGTTATCTTTTATGAATGTCTGACATTTTTCAGGGGAATTTCAGATAATTCAAGGGTACAAGAATTCCTAATTCACTGGCCACGGCGAACACAGCAACATTTTGAAAGGTATATTGCTATAGTTGTCTAGCATGTAGCATGTAGCATTTTGGCTGATTAGACGCAAACCCATACTTCAGGTTCCAACTTAGACATCTCAAAACAAAATTTAAAAAAAAAATTCCTTTCAACGACTATCGCTTAACAGTCTACTGGCAAAAACTCTAAGGAGTAAATAAAACTCCTATGAAAAGTTTCTCAAATCTGTTCTTTCAAATCAACAGTAAATTGTGGGCTTCACCACTCATGCATGAGATTAACAAACAGCGTGGGTGGTGTCATAAGCTAGGTTGAAAAGCTGACTAAATGACCAATTAAGTAAGTAATATGAGTTCAAGGAGTGAAGATTACATTCGATATCATCTCATACAGAAAATCTATGAAATTATCAAATCGAACTTTATCACGTAATATTCCTTAGAAGTTATGGTTTACATAGTGTTTGCTTTCATTTAAAACCAAGAAATTATTTGGCTCGGTAGTTTTTGTATCAAGTCGCCGTAGTTTAGTATGTAATGCAGAGAGCCCGTATTAGCCGTAGTCTAGTAGGTAGTGTTTTAGCTTATTAGCCGTGAGGCCTCGGTTTAAACCCCATGTCTCAGACATCTCGAACTAAACGAAATATGAAGAAATATTTCTTCGACAACTTCCTCTCAATATATTTCTGGCAAAAACTTGGATATAAAAGGAATTTGCCATGAATAGTTTCTCAAAAATATGTCGTTCTGAGTCGACTTGAAACTTTAGGTCCCGCAACTCATGTATAAAAGTAACACACACAACATAAGTGGTGTCAGGAACTAGGTGGTAATCCTGACTAAAGGGTTGTAATTGAGAATCATGTAATGTACATATGTATGGAAGTCGCCGTGGTCTAGTAGGTAGTGTGTTGGCTTATTAGACGAAAAGCCAGGGTTCGAGCCCCAGGCCAGACATCAAAATAAAATACAAAAAGTATTTCTTCGGCGACTTCCTCTCAGCAGATTTCTGGCAAAAACACTGAGAGTAAATAAAATTGCCATGAAAAGTTTGTCAAAGAATTTGTCGTTCGGAGTCGACTTTAAACTGTAGGTCCCGCCACTTATGTATAAAATTAACACACACAACATAAGTGGTGTGAGAAACTAGAGAGCCAGCTGTTCCACCCAATCTAATTTATGTTTCATCACTTTAAAAAGTGCGTAACCGAAAAGGAAGCTATAAATTATTATCTTTGTTTTAAAATTTTTCAAAAAAGAAATTTAAAAATATTTAAAATCTCTAATAAAACATAAAACCCCAAAAACGAATTAACTAACAAGCGTTTGAACAAAATTGGTTCAAAAATGTAAAAATTACAGACAACATGTTGGGTTAACACTAACTAACCACAGATAAATTAAATATTTCTAGAAATACGTGTAGAAATTATCATAAAAATTTTAACTACACGAGTAAACGAGTAAAATGCCTTAAGCAACAACTACAATAATAAAAGCAACAAAAGAATAAAAATATACAAAAAAGGGACACCATGTATATCCAATAAAACTCCACCTATTAGTAGAACTTTACAATGCCACCCTTAATAATGTTAATGATAATTGAGTGGTAAGCCACATGTTTTAAACAGTCAAAAGGAAGAACGTATAAAACTTTGTGAGAAAGTAAACTTTAATAAAATTTTTGGAAAATTAATTTTCTTTAAATGAATAGACAGTATTGTTGTTGTAGTATAATTGCAAGCTTTTATTGAAGAAAACCATTCTTTAATATCTGGATAGTTAAACTGTCTTCCTAAATAAATTTAAAATTAAAAAAATGTAGTTTCATCACTATTTGCTTTTAGATTTCCAAAATAACCATTGACTCTGAAAACTTATTGTACAAAACAACACAATAAATGATCATAGGTGTTGCATATTAATTGAATAATAATTCTATCAAAAATATCGATCAAGAAAAATTTCTTGAAAAAACAATTCAAGTTTAAAGTAGATTTTCCCTTCATATTCATTTACCATATACTCGCACGAGAGAATACATAGTAAAGCTGCTTATTTATTAAATTAATTTTATTGTGTTGTTTTCAAAGTTTTTCTTCTTTCTTTCCTACTTTGCTGCTGTCTTCTACTAAAGCTGTGTTCACAAATCCGCTTATTGTTCGTATAAATAATGCCAAAATATCCCCAATCGTTGAACAGCCATTTATTTTCAAATTTCCAAAATAAAAAAAAAACAAAAAAAAAGAACTTTTCAATTGATTTTTTCTTTATTTTGAATTCTTTTTCTTTTTTTTTATTTCTTTTAGTTGAAGATATAAAATCCTTAAAACAAACAAACTTAAATAGAGAAAAAGTTTTCCAAAAAAAAAATTAAAGAAAAACATTCAACTTGTGTTCTTGTTGTTAGTGTTGTTGTTGTTGTTATATTTTAATGCTTCTTTTTTATTGTCGACAACCGAAAGAAGAAGATGTAAAAACAAGTTGTTAATTTTGACCAGATGTTATTGTTATTTTTGTTGACTCTCTACTCCATATACCATACAGCACTGGGTCTTTCAAGGTAGATTTTCTTTTTTAAAAATTTTTTATTTCTGCTAGTATAGTGTACACAGCATATCAGAGAATATTGAATAATTTTGTTTGTTAAAATAGTCTAAATGAGACTGGAATTATTTAAATAATTACACAGCCCTGCAAATTTGGACTTTTTTTCTCCAAATAATATGGCTCCAGGTGTTTTCGGAGGCACTTTGCGCACTGAACACGAACCTGTTTTCAAAAGCTTCCCATCACGTCAGGTTTTCGAGAAAAAGGGGCATCCGCCATTTTGAATTTTTTTTAAATGAATGAAGATCTGTAATCAGCGACCCCAAAAACCCCTGAGTAACAATTTCCAAGTAAATCTGATTAAGTTTTAAGGACCTCCGTAATGTGTTACTTTTTCTCTTGCACCCTTTGACATAAGCCCACCCCCTACTTTAATGGTGCATGCAAACAATTTGGCTTTGGGCTCATTTTAAAGAGCGAAGATCAATTGTCAATTTCTGACAATAGCAATGGTTCTAGCACGTCAGCGTTTAGCTCTACAATTTTTCAAAAATGGCCAAAAATGGTATTTTTAGGGGTTTTAACCCCCTTTTTCTCGAAAACCTGACGTGATGGTAAGTTTTTAAACTTCTCTTCAGCACGCAAAATGCCTTCGGAAACACCTGGAGCCATATTATTTGCAAAATCCATGTAGGGCTGTGTTATTAAATTAATTGAGAATAATCGAAAGATATAAGTGACTGGCTTATTGCAAGGGGTCTGCGTTCGCAAGAAGTTGCAATAGTCACACATATTGCTCATTGTAAATCAGATATTTTAATGCAGCATCTAAAACTCTCAATGTCCATTTTCAAAATATCATTTACATCGTTTATAAAGTAGACGCCAAGCTCCTTTATTCCTCATGTATCCCATAAGTGAACAGTATTCTTCTCTTCCTCGGCTGTATTTTTAGTTTTCTTTTGAAAAAGGAAATTCGAATTGAAAAGATCCTGTATATTATGCATGAGTATTCTAGGCTTTTCTACATTCATGAACCTCAATTCCATTAGTTCGCATAACAGTTCGAACGTTTTTGATCAAATTCTATTTTTTTAAATTTAAAAATCAATACAATGCCTTCTCACTTATACGAGTTTCTTTATATGAAATGGAAAATACAGAATATTTTAATGAAGTCAAACTCCCATACAAAAAGAAAGGTAACAAAAAACTTTTTACAGTTATTTGCTTGGAAACGCATGCACTATTTACCACTTTTTGCAGTTCTGATGTAATTTTTGTACATAAATGGGTTGAAAGTTAGTTCCAAATCAGAGATCAACAATGAGTATTCAAAAAGATGAGTAGAATCGAATCATACTCATAATTTCTGATACTTATACGCATTCATACATATTTTAATATCATGGAACCTCTACGCATATTCAAACTTTGAAGTACTCATCATATTCATACTTAACAACACGTATGATGTTGTCGATTTCGACTCTCCATAACTCAACATTTACAAGAATCACAAAATAAGTACGAACACTAAAATACTCAGTAAAGGGTTGTGTGTTTGATCTGCTTGCTGCTCTGCCTTTTTTACGTATGTGTCTTTTTTCTTTTTTTTGTAAATGCAATAACAACTAAGACTGTAAATTTTGATGAAAAATTCGAGTATTTTTCCAAAGTTATGAATCTAAATTAGTCGGCTTATGAATCAAACATATTTCGAATGGTATGAGTTCGATGTCAACGTTGTACGCATGCTCATTGGAATCTGTACTTATAAATCAACGTTGTAGTGAGTACGAATGAATCATAGTTAAATTTCAATATTGTTGACTCACTTATATAGAAAATTTCATGAGTGCTTACGAGTATCAAAGAAAATGATTCATTGCTGATCTCTGTTCCAAATACTGCACCTCTGGAGCGCTAAAATTACCTTTTGTAGAACGCATAGAATTCTATGGCATTTTCTGTCAATGAAGTGTAAGAAGGCCCTCGTGTCAATTAAGTTTCTTCCATATTTTGGCTATTTTAGAAGTCGCCAGAGTAAAGAAGGAGCGGAATGGTAAAACACCCTGTTTGTTACTGTTCCAGTCTATTTGTATACACATACACACATACATAATTGGTCATTAGAACCCTTCAGTCAGGATTACGACCTAGTTTCTCACACCACTTATGTTGTGTATGTTAATTTTATACATGAGTGGCGGGACAGTTTAAAGTTGACTCCGAACGGCAGATTTTTGAGAAACTTTTCATGACAATTTTATTTTTACTCTCAGAGTTTTTGCCAGAAATCTGCTGAGAGGAAGTCGCCGAAGAAACACTTTTTGCATTTTATTTTGATGTCTGGCCTGGGGTTCGAACCCTGGCTTTTCGTCTAATAAGCCAACACACTACCTACTAGACCACGGCGACTATTTGTATTGTATTGCTCACAAACCTGTTCAACTTAAGATATCGGATTGTCTTCAGTGAAAATATATGTGTTAGTTTTTCCTGTTCAGAGTTTTTAGTGAGAGAACGGTCTGTAATTCCTAGACACTGTGCAATCAGACACATATCTAATCATATGGTAACTTTATAAATATTGTGCGAATTGCTTGAATAAAACGGAAAGATTATCGGTGAAAGTAATTTTGAAAAACCGAGAATTGTGTCACAGTCGAATATTATAGGAGTACTGTTCGGTTTTAGTTTCTTTTCAGATCGAAATATGAAAAAATATTACTTCAGCGACTTCCCCCCAGCAGATTTCTGGCAAAAGCTCCGAGAGTAAAAATAAAATTGTCATGAAAAGTTTCTCAAAAATCTGCCGTTCGGAGTCAACTTTAAACTGTAGGTCCCGCCACCCATGTATAAAATTAACATACACAACATAAGCGGTGTGAGAAGCTACGTCGTAATCCAGACTGAAGGGTTGTAATGACCAATTACGTACGTACGTAAGAATGCCGACTGTCTCTGAAAGACATAATGAGATATTCGATGATTACCCTCATTTGGATTCCTGGACATGGAGACAACGAAGGTAAAAACATGGCCGTAGATTTTACTAAAGCTGGCACCAAGGAAAATTCAATTGAAATTGGAATTCGTCTGCAGAGATGCAAACAAATTTCACAAAAATTCCATTCATAGACAGAGGTAAGATGAAATAATGAATCCACTTGTAGAGACATCAGACAGTTTTGGCCTAATATGGACACATCATATGTAGAACAGAATTTGCATTAAATCTACCAAGATTCCATTTAAAAAACCTCATAAAAGTTATAACATGACACTAGCCTCTGGATGTTCACACCAATAGACTGGCAATACTTCAGAAGGATTTCTTCAGAAGTTTAAATGATGTGGAAAAAAAGGATACCATAGATCTCTCTTATCTCCTCTGTCATTGTACGGCACTTGAAAACCTAATAAGAAGATTTCTTGGGCACCCAGAATTTAGTGACAAATCATATGTAGCCAAAGGTTAATTTAAAAAAATGCATACTTTTATAAGACCGTTTGGAATGATTGAGAGATGCTAACCAAAAACTATAATTATATCACGGAATGGATCATATCGATGATACAATGGGAATTTATAGGACCCAAGTAATCTGTATCCATTGAGACGGCTGTCAGTTTAAACTAACCTAACAATGCTCAATAAATTTTGAATTTCATGCGTAGGTATAAACTTCTTTTTACTATACCTAATCCAAATTTTAAAATAAGAAAATAAGTTGGAATTATTCACAGGTTTATGCCTCTTTTCTAATTTACTGTTTAAAAATTTAACATCTGCTAAATTTTTCTAATCAAAACTATAATTTCGTAAACTCGCAACCTGCTATTGAGTGTAAATATTTAAAAAAAATTATAATTTTTAGTAGGCGGTATGCCATATTTTGAATTTATGAACAAAATACCTAAAACAACAAAAATAAAAACAAAAACTTGTAATACTTTTATAAAATTTCCTCCATTGTCCTTCAACATCAATGCTTTACTTTACTCTGAAGGAATAAACTTTAACAATTTTAATAGACAACATATGGCCTGATTGCTTAAGAAACAAAATAAAGTTTGCTTTTGTTTTTGTTCTTGTTCTTGTTTCAAATAAATCAAAATGTTTTGTTAAAATATACAACAATTTAGTTCAATGAGGTCATTTGTGGAAGTTTTAGCAACATGTTATGCATATAATTTAGCCAAGGGTTTCCAACAACTTTTAAAGAATACATTATGAAAGTTACGACAAAAGAGAAAAGACACAAAACAAAAAGGTTTATAATTTCTTCCAAAGTAGCATAATGGAATTCAAAATACTACAGAGTATTAGTTTATTATTGTACAAAAAAAAAACTAAACTATGAAACATGTGCACAAAACAAAATATATGCAATAAAATCACTTCTTTAGAAAATACTATACAGCAGTTAGGCACTGGTAACTCCCTTTCAAGCCTATGTAAAATTGAAAACATTAAAGTTTTTTTTACAAATTTTTCTAAATACTTAACATATTCGTTAATCATTGCTAAAAAAAGCATACCACCTAAACGTATTATTAATAATTAATTGTGTTCATATTAATCATACGCCCGGAGGAGTTACTTAGTGTAACGCCCAATTAAAATTTTGTATAAAATTACGAAAAACTAATTGAAAGTACCATAATAATGAAATTATATGCTTAAAACTTTAGAATAAATAGAAAATAACAAGAAATTATAATTATTTAAAGGCTTTACGAAGTGTCCAGCACTTCAAAGTGATGCCATCAGAACATGCAAATACTGAAAACATGCAATAAAAGCTTGTTGTAAATGTCATGCAACATGAACTTTTCTATACAAAATGAATCATAAATTATTTAAAATTTTTATGAAAGTTACTTTACATACAATATATGTATGTATGTGTAGAATACATATTTTTTTCTCGTTTATTTTTACATAAAATTTAAAATCTATAGGCAAACGTGGAAAAAAACGTTTGAAAAAAGCACACTTGGGACTTCTGTAAATTTTTTCAAATATTTTTGTTTTGATTAAACGTCAACATGTACCAAAATTTATGGTACTTCTAACACTATTGTTAAGAGAGTTTTCAGAGCAATAAGAATATATACTCATAATGATTCTTAAAACTCAAGGTTGGAGTAAAGGCTATGACATTTATCCCTAGTTCTTGTCAGCTATATTCAGTTTCCATAAGACCAGAAAATTCCACTGGTGATTTGTCGGCATTACCTACAAAAAGGTAGAATCAGTCCATCCAAAATTATGGTGAGAGCAAGCCTAAAGCTCCACACACATTCTAAGCATTTGACAAAGTGTGGCACGGTGCGAAACTTGTTGTATCGGTTATAGATTCCCAAGGTTTTTATCGAACTTTCACCCGAACCCATCTCATTTGTTAAGAATGAGATTCAATCAAATCAGTAGTTTGCGTGTGTGTTTTATTGCAACTCTAACAGATTATGCTCGAAGGAAATAAAGGGACTTGTAGCCGAGAATCACATATGTTTACGTAGTACTTGTCTGTTACCTAGAACACATGTTTTCATAATCGATTGGTGAGTGCATCGTACTACCATTTACAAATAAAACTCTTTGTTTTCTCCCTCTCAGAACTTAATTTCCAAGTTTGGATACAAAACACGACTTAAGTAATGCAATTCCCTGAGTACTGGCTGTATACGAACTCTATTCAGGACCTCTTTTTAAATAAGGACAGTGCTCTTATGTTTTCTATTACCGACAGACTTCATTACCTAGGGGACCTCGTTTCACTTTGTCCTTCTTTGATGGTTGGTGTTTCATCCTTACTTTTGCAAAGGTTTCTATTAATAACTAAGGTGCATGATGCTATTCATATAGCAGAAGTATTGAACATTTTCACGTTCTGCTTTGTTGAATGATTTCGACCATGAACGTAAAAGAATTGCATCCCGATATTGGCAGTCATTTTACTGCGCAACATTACTGTGCAACATTACACAGGGTGGATTGGTTGAGGATATAATGGAGATCGTAGTACAGCAAATCGCTTCCCAGAGATATACATATATTCACATTATTAGTTCATCAGTAATGTGGTCTAAAGCCGATTCTTTTGTTTATAAGTACAATTAGTGGTTCATAGTTGCATGGAATATAGTTACTGACATTTTATGCATCGTAGTCAGCAGTAACATGTGTCTACAGTTACGGCATTCTATATATTTATGACTCCTTTGAGTAGCTTTAAAGATGCAGGCTCTTCGTTATTAGCAATCTGTGGACGGTTTCAGCCACCCTATGCCTGGCCATACGAATTTAACTTTAATTTATCAGTCACCATATTTTTTATTTGCATCAGTGCTTAACTAAGCTTAACTAAGCTCTGATGCAACAGCCTTGAGAGTATTCGAGAGAAAAATCTTACGTAAGATCTTCGGTCCAGTGCGAGTTGGCGATGATTTCCTCAACATCATAGACGTTTTGCAGCATCTTAATACCCAGCGGCTGCGCTGACTTAACCATGTCATTTGAATGGAGGAGAATGCTTGACGCGGGGATCTGCGGAAGTCGTATGCGTTGGAAGGACCACATCGAGGAAGCCCTGTCATCGATTGGTGTGACCAACTGGTGTAGTCGCTCAAGAAGCAGAGGCGTCTGGAAGGATATGTTGCGGCAGGCCGAAATCCCCTTATCGTGTTGTTAATGGCCAATTAAGTAAGAAAAATAATTTTTATTTTTTATTTTGAGACTAAGCCAGCTTGTATGGCATTAAGGATCGCAATAACTCGAGTATTTATGTAAAACAAAGATACCTGCTTCACATCACTTCACTAATTTATCAGCGACTGCTTATTTTGTTCAGAATATATATTGCAGTGCAACACACTATATGGTAGAGTTTTCATTAACAGCAACCTGTAGACACTTTCATGCAACTCGACATAGTACGTATCCTGTGTATACTAAAAAGCTTAACACAATTGAACATAATTAATCTGCCGGTTGAAGGCCTGTTAACTATGATTGAACCAATTAAAAAATATGAGAAATTGTTAAGAATTTAAAGCATTTATTATTTTATTTGTATCGCATTTTTTTTTTTGAGAAACATTTTACTTCAATGACAATGATATGATGTAAGTTAACCACAGCTCCGGATGAAACAAAACCTTATAAAGTTAATTAAAAACAATGAAATTTACAAAGCCTAACAATTCTCGCAGGCTATTTCATTAAACTGCTCTAACAAAGTTTCTTAACAAATTTATCCACATCAATATCTATACTTGGCCATACCACATTAGCCAACATTAACTGTGGTTGCATACTGAAAAATAGTAAAACAGGCCAAACTTTATACATTCATTACAGGCAACAATATTATGGCCAGACGTTGTTTAATTAAAACCAATACTTCTAAAAATAGTGCACACAGAGGCATACAATAACAAACAATGTGTACGATAAAGCCTAAAAACAAATATCCGAATAACAATGTTAATATTAGACCTCAAGCAGAAAAGTAAATAGATGACTGAGTTATTGTCCAGATATTACCCTAGAGTGTTAGAATGACCACAACAATGATGACCACATTGATGTGAGAATGTCAACAACAAATCATTTGATCTGGACATCAAAAAGTCAGTCAGACAAAAAATGAAGGAAACAATTTCATTCAATGAACACAATGGCTATAACAAGTACAACAAAGAGCAACAAAAACTAAAGCAACTACAGCATACTCGTATATTCGTATAGTAGATGACAAAGAGTGTAAAAATTTTTCTACAGGAAACGGAAACGGACACGCATACAAAATTACGCGAACGCGCATTCATGACATACGAGTACGAACAGACAAAAAACAAAATGAACGGAAATTATTCATACTCACTGGAGCACTTATACAATCATCTACATACATACATACACATTCGTTTTGTATAAATTTACAAACACACACATGCAGCTACATACATACATACATCGCGGTACACACATTAATAAAGCCATTTGTAAATATTATAACGTATACAATTTGAAACCGTCTGCAAGTAAAATAAAAAGCTGCAGTTCAGTTCATATGCCAAGTGCGGTCGGTTTGAGTTTCTGTAGTGTCGGCTGTCATCATCGCATAAAAGACCATCATCATCGCATAAGGGAGTTTAATGTCGCCAACATACCTCTGTATGTGTGCGTGCATATGTACGAGAATGTATGAATATCCTCCTGTATCTAGCCACAATCTACATTTTTATATGCATGTGCGTCTATACATACATAAATACATGCAAAGTTTTATGGGTAAAAAATGACATTTTATGTATGCGAAGAGAAGACAGACCGAGACAGAGAGAGAGAGAGAGGAAGATAGTAGTCCTATAAAGTAAAAGTGTGAAAGTTTATTTTTATTTTTTTTTGTTGCCGTTTTTATAGTAAAAGCCTCATGCATGTGTCATTTGCATACCTACACATACGTACATACATACGTTTCCATACCATTTTATATAAAAATGGCAATTAGCATTATTTAAACTTAAAAAAACAACAAAAATATTGTTGTTTTTGTTGTTTAAGTATGACTCGTTGACTGGCAGTTATTTTAAGAACTCAGACTATGAATTAAAATAAGGAATCCGGTTTGTTTTTACAGTGAGTCATGGCACTATAAACTGAAGTATTTTAAAAAATGCTTATCACTGATTTGTAAATTCTATGAATATAAGAAGGCCTTCTTAATGGTCTAAAAATATAATAGAAGTTAATAAAGGAATACATGGTAAATATGAAGCATTTATTTTTAAAATTTTTTTTGTAAAAGCTTTATGAGCGAAATGAAAAACAAATATTTAAATCTTACAATTATTGCATGTTTATCATAAAAACGCAGCATTCTCAAAACTTTACCCCTGAATTTTTCAGGATTTCTGCGTATTTTTTTCCACTTTTCAAAACCCAAACGTAAGAAAATATCCCATTACTGTGGAAGTATGGAGAGCTGCTCTTTAGATGATCTGTCCAACGTTTCCATTATGGCTTTGAATATCGCTTAGAAATATCTCCCTAAAGGAAGAGATCTCACAAAGGCCTACATTTAGGCCCATTGTGATACCAAAATCACTGACATATGCTGTGAAAGAGAGTCGTGCTCTATTCCTACTTTTACCCACAGCACTTCCAGGAGTTATTTGCATATTGCCGCGCCTTTCGGTATGTCTAGCAAAATGATAGTGGCCTATAAGAATTGATATCTTGCGATGGCTATCCATCCATGCAACTTAAATACAGAAGTGAGTCGATCCTATTCTTATCCATACGTGTTCAGCAGAGTCTAGTAATATTTCAAGTACCCTTCTCCTCTCTTGTAATAAGTGGAGTTAACATCCAAATTAACTGTAGTGATTAGCATACTTATTCAAATCATCGTAATCTAGTAGGTGGAGTGTTGGCTTATTAGACGTAAGGCCACGGTTCAAATCCCAGGTCAGACATCACGAAATGGAAATAATAAAAAAATATTTCTTCGGAGGTTTCCTTTCTGCAGATTTCTGACAAAAACTCTGAGAGTAAATAAAATTGCAATGAAAAGTTTCTCAAAAATCTGTTGTTCGGAGTCGGCTTTAAACTTGACCCACAGCCACTCATATATACATATATAAAATTAACACACACAATATAAGTGGTGTGAGAAGCTAGGTCGTAAACCTGACTGAAGGGTTGTAATGACCAATTATGTATGTATGTATGTTACTATCAAGTTCGTGAAGTACTAGAGACGCTGAAAACTTTGACGCGTAAATTCGGTTAACGGATTTCGGACTGCCGCAACACATCCTTCCAGAGGCCTCTGTTTCTTGCGCGCCTACACCAGGCCTTCCTCGATTTGATACTTCCAACGCAAACAAGGTCGTCTTCTTCGCCGACTTCCACAAATCTCCGCATAAAATACACGTCCCGCCGGAGCATCCTCCTCCATTCGAACGACATGGCTGAGCCAGCGCAGCCGCTGGATATTAATACGCTGCACAGCGTCTATGTCGTTGAGGAGCTCATTCATACAGCTCACTGTTGAATCGTATGAGGAAATCATCGCCAACTCGCACTGGACCGAAGATCTTAAGTAGGACTTTTCTCTCGAATACTCTCAAGGCTGCTGCATCAGTGCTTAATAGAGTCCATGCCTTTGCGCCATAAAGAAGCTCAGAGAGGATGAGCGTCTTGTAGAGTATTAGTATATTGGTATTATTACGGAAACGGTTCAAAAACCACCATAAAACTCATCTCATAATTCTTTATGTAAAGTGAACAGCAACTTAATGCTTAATTAAATGACTCTTCTGTCATAACTGCTGTCTCTACTAAAAGCACTTTGACAAATATGTCAACTACTGTATTACTTCTTATTTTATTGTTGTAATAAAAATTGTTAATGAGCTTTCATGTTCCCACTGTGGACGATAGTAATGAAAAGTTCAGGCTGTTTGTTTATAAGACTGAATTGAATTGTTAATAAGTTTTTCCAAGTCATTTTAACAGACGTAACATTTTAACAATTGTAATTATTGCCATGAATAATTGTTAACAATTTACTTAATTTCAAGAAATAAATGTATTCCACCACTGAACTCTGAAATGGATAAATTTAACACGTTATGGAAAAAAATGAAGACAATGTGTTAATGAATGGTTTATGATGATGATCTTATTGGCATGAGGATTTATTTCTTAAATTTATGATATCAATTTAAAATAATATTTTATTTTATTCTTAAAAAATGATGTTTTAATATTCAAACAATAGAGTTGAGTTGCTTTGGATAGTTGGACAAGTCAGTGAACAATTGATCAGGACTTACATCAAATACTTGAAAGCTATCCCCGTTGTGGTTGAGATATCATGTATCATCGGAGTTTAATTCTGCTAAGCAAACGATAACTAAGCCTGTGGTAAATGCAAGTGAAGAATACAAGTTCAGTGTCAGCAGGTGTTTTAAAAAAATGTTATAAAAATATTCTTCAATTATAAAAAAAAAAATTTTACTCAAATATACCGGATCAATTAATAGTGCAGAGTAAGAATTAGCGATTCAGCAAGGCTTTATACAACAGAAATTGCAAATGTTTGTTGCATGAACAATTGTTCTGCATTTTTTTTTTTTTGTTTTTAGTGAAATTCTATATTTTTTTCCTACCCGTAGTTTACTTTTTAGCTGTAGAAATAAAAATTCAAATTTTTAGTGTATTTCCACCCACTTACACCATGAACCAAAATCACATTTGTTAGCGTTTTTCCTTTTTTTCATACAAAACAACATCAAAAAAATCGAAAGCAACCAACTAACAGACAGCAATTCTACCACTGAGATCGAATTTTACAGATAAAGTTGCACAAAACAAAAAATATTAAAACAACAAATACGAGTAGAAATAATAAAAAAAAGAAAATATGCAAAATAAAATGTACAATAAACAAAACAACAACAACAATATGAAAACGAAATAAAAATAACGAAACAAAATTCAGATTCAATAGACGCAACGCATGCAAATGGCAATTTATGTGAATACGAAATGTTATACGCAAAATATAGAGAATATAAAATGGAATAGAATAATACAAAAAATATTGCAGAGGTTCCCAAACAAGAAAATCAAGAAAATATTACATTTCAATTTTTTTAACATAAAATAACATTCACTTCTAAGCCCTGGAATTTGTAACTCACTGTCTTATGCTATCATTAAATTTGTTACAATCGAATCGAAACGCAACAATAACTACAATTCAATGTAATAAAGCAGCAAAAGTAAGGGAGAATGGCATAAAATTCTTGATACAACAAAAAAAAAACGAAATAATCAATATGTATACTGAAGGAAAAAAAATAAACGTAAAATGTATCGATTTATGCATGTATTAAATTACAAGCGTTACTAACAAATCAACTTACGCCAAGAAATTGTAGCAACACAAATTTCTATCTCTACATCTATACGTTTAAGCACAATAAACCAGTAATGGGCTGTTTCTCTGCTGTTGAATGCCAGCAAAGAAAAAATTATTATTATTATTATAATGGCATACAAAGTTCAAGGGATACAACAGTGCGTTTGTTATTTTCAATGATAAAATAGAGCTGCCACAATGAGAACACAAGAGAATAAATCTTTTGCATAGTGTGTAACCATTTTTTTTAAATTTTGGAATAATTTTCTATTACCCATCTAGTTAAAACACAGTAGATATCCTATAACTTTTTGCTCTGTGAGGACATAGAAACGATAGACAACTTTTTGTGTCATTGCCCAGGTTTAGTAAGTTCAAGATCCCGAAATTTCAGGGATGACAGCATACCAGTCAATAGAAGTTACAGAAAGTAAGGTGCTATTCCAAATGGTGAGCGCACCAGAAGCATACATAATGGCTGTATGGTGTATGTTAATAAGCATGAGAGACTTAATTAATCTCCTTTCTTTCAGCCTACCTACCTAGCTTTATGTCATCCTTTCACGTTAGTTTATTTATTTGATATGAAATCAATCACCAAATTTATTAAACACTCAGCCTAGTCTTCAGCTTGATTCTAATAGTTTAATGCAACGCCCTTGATGCTGATTGTAAAACTTAAAAACTCACATACATACATACACTCAGCCACAAAAGTATACATACGGATAAAATATTTCAGAAATTTTTTAACTAATCCGTTTTCGTTGAAAATCTTTGTAATTGTCTGACAACTTTCCTCGATTTTAAATAATTCGTTTTCGTTGAAAATATTTATAATTGTCTGACATCTTTCTTCGATTTTAAGACGGTCTTTTGCATTGGTTCAGAAATTTGTGAAATTTGTAAATCGGATGCATACCTTTGTGGGCCTGTGCAGGGCCACAATACAGTTCAATTTCAGAAATTTTTTAACCAACGCAAAAGACCGTCTTAATATCAAGGAAACTATAAAGATTTTCAACGAAAACGGATTTTTTAACCGTATGTATAATTTAGTAACTGTGTGTACATGCATAATTGGCCATTACAACCCTTCAGTCAGTTGTGTGCGTTAAATTTATACGTGTGTGGCGGGACCTACAGTTTAACGTCGACTTCGAACGACAGACTTTTGAGAAACTTTTTCAGTGTAGGTTTATTTACTCTTAGAGCTTTTGCCAGAAATGGTCGAAGAAATATTTTGTGTGAAATGTCTGACCTGGGATACGAACCCTGGCTTTATGTCTAATAAACCAACACACTACCTACTCGACTACGGCGACTTCTTCAAAACTCACACTATCATTAATTGCCTGGCAACTCTCTCTCTACTAAATTTTCATTTCATATACTCATACATTAAATCAAAAAAAGTATGTGCCATACCCATATGCTATAAAACATACACAAATGATTTTCAAACTGTATTTATATTGTAGTAGTCGTCGTACTTATTTTATCTAATCTTGTGTGTTTGATACAATTTATTTGGTAATGACTTTTCGAATGGTAGTGATATGTGTCTCGAGATGTTTTTTAAACCACATTTTTGGTGCGATGTGTTTGAATTTTCAGTCTTTGTTTTTTGCTTTAAATTTCAGAGATTTTTTCATACCACTCTATCGTCTAATGCTTTCAGTATTATTAGCTTTAGTAGTCAAAGCTGTTTGTTATTGTGCGTTTTATTATTACTTTTATTTTTAATACAATTGTTTAGAAATACACACAGAAGAAAAACAAGTAAAGAAATTATAGTTAAGCAAAAACGACTACTCGATGCCATAATGTGAGTGTTTCGTAAGGAAAAAGGTTTTTAGTTGGCAGTCTTAACCAGTCAATACAATGAATTTCGAAGTTAGTTCTACTACCAGATCTGAAGGCCTATTAATAGCATGGACCTTAGCATGAAAAAGGGTTAAATCTATACAGAATTCATCTTAAGGACCTTGGCATTTACTATCCATAGTGGATAGTTCATGCTTTTGAAAATTGACGCGAATGAATGGCTAAAGAGCTTTCGTATGACGTTGTAGGGTGTAATTTGTCCTTCGTTTCCAAGAAAGAAAAAATTGAAAACAATGAAATCTCTAAAGATTTAAACGCCAAATTATTCTAATTCAGAAATGTTTTGATTTTTTTTGTTATTTTTTTCGCTGTCTATTCTTAAACGAATTTGTTTTTAGGTGGGTTTGGACGGGTTCAAACTGGGAACGTGCGTGAATAGATTACAATGGGAGTAAATCTTATTCTTGTTAAATTTAAATTTATTTATTAAAGTGGAATTTGTATGCAGATTTTATTTAACTTTATTTGAAATTCATATTCAATGATAAGTTTGTAAATGGAAAATAAAAGAAGATTCGGCAATGCTCAAAAAGTTGTGTTAAAAAAACTTTCTATATCGTACGAAACATTGCGTTTGACGAAGTTTTTGTTATTTGCTCTACTGCTGCAGTTAAAAACAAATGTAGACAAAAATACTACAAACAATAGAAAGACTACATATCAGATGTCATAGGAGAAAGCCCAGTTTAAACTGGTTTCTTTGGCATGTATGTGAGATGTTATAATCTTAAGTTGTTATATTATAAGAGTCAGGAATTCATTAAAAAAGTTTAAGCTTTTAACAGCTATGAGAGACAGATAAACAACGAAAATAAATTTTCAACTCTTTTGGAATCCGTTGCAGGAAACTTAGTAAAAAATTTAAAGGAAATGTAGATGGATTAAGCGTACCATCTGAAAATCTGATGATGACTGAGATAAAGTGCCTATAGAATGGTGCCCAAAGAAAAACCAAAGAATAGAACGACTCGCTACTACTTAGAGAAGACACATATTCCATCTGTAGCTGATTGATTCATTAAAGAAAGCTAGTACAACAATTCCCTACCAATTCTGAGGTTAGCTTAACATTCCTGTCTTTACTCATTTAAGGACAGATATGAAAATGAACCCAATAGTACAGACACAAACCTAAGCCTTTATAGACTTACGGACAATAAGGTTTTTGTTGAATCTTCCTACAATCTACCACTTCACAGTGCTTAAAATGAGACAAGGGACTCTAGAATAAAAGTCGGTAGTCCTGACGTCTGTGGTGAAAAGATTGGGTTTTCACATCCCATAATTGTGTGCCGTAAGCTCAACTTGGAGGAATAACTCTTTAAGCGCGAAACTTCACAAAGCAGAAGTTGTAACAATAAATGAAAAGTGTAGACCACTAAACGCATTATATGTCATTGTCTGGGACTTGAGGGGCCGGGTACCAAATAGTTTTGTGCAACCAGAACTTAACGACAGTAATTGTCTTGTTCTACTTTCATAGAAGTTACCGTAGTCTAGTAGATAGTGTGTTGGCTCATTAAACGTAAGACCTCGGTTCAAACCCCGGGTCAGACATCAAAACGAAAATCAATAAATATTTCTTCGGCGACTTCCTCTCAGCAGATTTCTGGCAAAAACTGTGAGGGTAAATAAAAATGCAAGGCAAAGTTTCTCAAACAACTGTCGTACGAAGTCGACTTTAAACTGTAGGTCCCATCACTCCTGTATAAAATTAACGCACACAACATAAGCGGTATGAGAATCTAGGTCATAACTCTGGCTGAAGTGTTGTAACGACCAATTATTTATGTTCTTTCATAAAATTGGGAGAATATCTAACAAATTATGCATGACAGGAATTCAAAATATACCGTACAATAGTAACAGTTGTATTACAAGGATGGCTTGTATACCTAAGAAAACTCGTTCGGAGTCGACTTTAAACTGTAGATCCCGCCGTTCGTGTATAAAATTAACACACGCAACATAAGTGGCGTGAGAAGCTAGGTCATAACTCTGACTGATGGGTTGTAATGACCAGTTATATATGTATGTATGTTGAAAAACTGCTGAAAACAGTCGTGTTCCTTATTTTTATAGAAGAGGCTTGAAATATTTAAGAAATTTTTTTTATATACAACGAATATGTGATTCCCTTATCATCCCCCATCCTCATTAGCATCATCAAAATGTCTCTTATTTCTCTGCATTTATTTTCATTATATTACAACAGTATGTATTTAATACATAAATTTACTCTTTATGGTATACCCTTCTGTTGATAATGCTTTTGAACTTATTTCATATGTTATTAGATTGTCTTACACATCCACATCAAACAAATCAATATCGATAGTATTTTGATGGCAATAATGTTGCACAGCATATTTAATTTATTTTTCCCACGCTATAGTATTCGTGTTATTGGAAATAAAAAAGAAATATTTCTGCACCAATTAAGTAAGAAAATGTAACAAATGCTGTATGAACTTGATACTATTTCCAAACATTATAGCAAATTGCATAGGATGACAAACCTATAAATACAATAAGCATAATGTACAGTATATTATATACATATAAACCCCTATACATACATACATACATATAGAAGAACAGTAAATAAATGTTAATCAAATACGCACAAATCAATAATAATAAAAGAAAGAAACGATAACGTAATGTGAGTAAGTGTAATGAGAAAAAAATTGTTTCGTTATGACCCAAATATTTTCTAAGGGGATAGGCAATACCATAAAAAACAATCGATATACATATTTAGAAAATTTTCATGTTAGTTTACGAAAAAGCATATACTTTCATTAATAAATTCCTTTTAACACCTTTTTCAATATTTAAAAAAACAAATTCTGCAGAAACGTATACCCTTCTCCCTTAAGTATGTAATACAATACCTTTTCAATGGTTTGAAATACGGTAATGAGAACGTTTCCCATAACATATATTTTATTACTATTGTGCGACACTGACTTCTTTATATACACTGTCACTTTTGGTGATAATTTCGAAATACTCACGTGTTGCAATATCAATAACAAATAAGTTGCAAAAATAATAACAGAAGCCTTAAAAGCTTGTACAATTATTTTAAGTAGGCAAAGATACATTTATGTGAACATAAATAAATATTCAGCTTAACAGTTAAAATATCAAAAAAAAATCATGTCATATTCCACACCTATTCAAGGTTCCATACACTGTTATACTTTGTTTATTATCCTCTGTAATGACTTTTTCAACTGCGAGTCTTATATACCTTTTTGTGGTGTAAAGGTTTCAAATTCTTCAATTCATGATACAATATTTGTCATTTATATTCATTGGTTAAGACCGTTAGACATAAAGTGGTGGCCTTATAATTAGAAACGATGTTTCTGGAAAAGAGTTCTCTGGAGTGACGAATCTAAGTTTAATTTGTCCCAATCTAATGGAAAAACGTATGTAAGACGTCCTCCAAACAAAGCCTTTGATCCCAGGTACACAGTGAAAACTGTAAAACAAATTAACAAACATACATGTTGCTAAGTCGTTTCTAATTATAAGGCCACCATCCAATCCAGATTGTGAGACACTACATTGAAATCAGTGCCTTTATGCTAGAAGGATTTATATTCATCTGCTTTCATTGCTATTTATGTACATCAGTTATGGCATATCCGATCAAAACTGCAACATAATTCTTATATACAGATCCATGCCATCCCACTAATTAGTTATAAAAAATAGCAGTGAAAAGTTTTTTGTCTAAATTTTTTGCAATATTTTTTCGTCTGTTAATTTTTATTCTGACAATATTTTTCTGACAATTCTTTCTAACAATATTTTTTTGGTCATTTTTAACCATATTCCAATTTGTTCTGACAATATTTTTCTGACAATAGTTTTCTGACAATTTGTTTCTGAAAATTTTTTTCTGAAAGTTTTATTTTTTGACAATTTTTTCTGACTCTTTTCTAACAATTTTTCTCTAAAAACTTTTCCCGAAAATTTTTTTAACATATTTTCCTGACAATTTTTTTAGCATATTTCTTCTGACAATATTTTTGTGAAAATTTATATCTAATAATTTGTTTCTAACAATTTTTTTTCTGATAATTTTCTCTGACAATTTTATACTGACTTTTTTCTAATAATTTTTACTGATAATTTTTTTGCCAATTTTTTCCTACAATTTTTTTCTGACAACATGTTGTGATAATATTTTTCTGACAATTTGTTTTTGTAAATTTAATTTTTTGACAATTTTTCTGACTTTTTTTTGAAAATTTTTCTCTGAAAACTTTTTCCGGAAAATTTTTTACATATTTTTCTCACCATATTTTAGCATATTTCTACTGACAATATTTTTGTGAAAATTTATATCTAATAATTTATTTCTAACAATTTATTTTTACTTTTTTCTGACTATTTTATCTAACAATTTTTTCCGAATATACTTTTTCTGACTTGTTCTGACAATATTTTTCTGCCAATAGTTTGCTCTCAATTTGTTTCTAAAAAATTTTCTTCCGGAAATATTACTTTTTAACAATTTTTTCTCTGAAAACTTTTCCCAACAATTTTTTACATGTTTTTCCGAATAAATTTTTTTTAGCTTATCTCTTCTGACAATATTTGTGTGATAATTTATATCTTATAATTTGTTTCTAACAATTTATTGTTTAACAACTTTATTCTGCCTTTTTTTCTAATAATTTTTACTGAAATTTTCTTTGCCATTTTTTTTTCTCACAATTTTTACTGACAATTTTTTTGCCACATTTTTCTTCCAATTTGTATCCGAAAATTTTTTCTGAGAATTTTTACTGAGAATTTTTTGTCACATTTCTCTTCTAATTTTTGTCCTAAATTTTTTTTTCACAATTTTTTCTGACCCTTTGCAAATTTTCATTTTCTTATGCCCCTCTACGCGAATTAGTAGTGTTAATTTCCTTGAAAAGTGACATGATTACCACATGTAATTATTTTTACCGAAAGTTACTAATTCTTTTAGCGTCCACGAGTGCCCAACATTCGATGTACACCACGTAGCAGTCGCCCAGGGTCACTAACTGCTATTAGTCGCCGAGGCCCTACAGCGAATATAAGCCAGAACATTATTTTTTTATGAAAATGAATGCATTATAAACATACATATATAAAAGAAATTTTAATTATTTTGTAATAAACAAAGTTACTTTGGCTCCACAAAGTCTTCTCATAAAATTTGCTCATTGTGAAAACTAAAAATTAATATATATTCATAAAAATCATCCCATGAAGCATTAAAAATAAAATTTTACTATTTCTTGTTACCTTATTATGGCACAACAATAACGAAAAAAAAATATAAAAAATAAAATATTTGAGTTCTTATTATTACCAATAATTTTAATTTTTTATGAACATTGAAAGGAAATAACAATAATGTATTCTTATCAACTATTATTTTCAAATCGTAAACAATTTTCAACAAAAATATTTTAATTTGTTTTTATTTCCATTAACAATTTATTTTTAACATGTTATGGTTGGCTACACAATTACGAAATGAAAAATAAAATTATAAAAATCTTTATGCTTTTTATACGATATTAAATAAAATAAAATAAAAACAGATTTTCAAACAGATTTACTTTTTAAATTATTGTACGTGTTAATCTCTAATGTAAACGCATGCGGAAAAAAAATGAAATGAAAATGAATGCAATACAGACAGCATAAAATAAGCGGAAATGGCTCTGTGAAATCCAATTAAGTGTGTTATCAATGTTGTCGAAATATTTTAACCGGAAAAAATCATACTACAATACTAAAAAACAACAACAAAAAAACACATGGTAAAGGAATATGAAATCATATCGTTTGAAAATATTTTTTACTCCTTTTTTTTGTTTATATTGACAGTTTATTAAAGTTTGGAGAGAAAAAGATATTCATACTTGGTAAGCTAGTATGTGTTATAACGAAATCGTACAGTGTTACTAAAGAGAGCGATATTTTTAAAGATTAAATATTATTTTCTACTCTCTATGTGATAAATTTCACTTTCTGTGTGAAAGTTAATTGCCTGTGTTTATAACAATTGTAGATGCAGATAATAAATTGATTGATAGCATGTTGGCTTACAATCTTCAGCAGTCTTCTACCAAAAACTTTGAAAGTAAAATAAAATTCCCATGAAAAGCTTCTGAAATCGCATTTGCGGTCGATATTAAATTGCATATCCCACCAATCATTTATAAAATTAACGTACACAACACGGATGGTGTGAAAAGTTAGATCATAATCCTAGCTAAAGGGTTGTAATGGCTCATAAGTAAGTTAACATTATGTATCCAGAATTGTTCTATTTTAGATTCAAAAATAGTATTCATTGCATCACCCATGACTATGCTACACCCCGCCAGCTAGGAATTAATTCACTTGCTATACTGAGTTTACAAAAATAAAAAAGCAACCTTTGAATTCAATTCAATTCAATTTTCAACAGAGGGTAGCCTCGAAAGATATGTTTTCTTATATTTCTTACTTTCAGAATGCTGGTGCTCATGCCTGAACTCGGAAATCCCACCAAGAATGCCTATACAACACTATCCACTAGACTATAAAGACCTTTTTGCTGAATAACTCTTTTCGTGCAGAACCCATATGTTGCCAGAAACATAGAAAAAGTTTTTGCCTTCGATGACCAATTTATTATTCTTTGTACTCCTTTTCATTTCTATAAGACACCTAGAACTGAGCATCTACCATGTCTTTACTTTCATATTTTTTGTTTTAATTCAGCTTCATTAATAAAGACTTTCCTACCGTAGTATGTGCTTGCCGTAATGCGCATAGTGGTGAGGAAATTGCACTTATTAAGTCCTACTCTTTCTAAAGAAGTGTAGCTCTCGGACTTTTCTTAAAAGTTTGAGGAGAATTGAGATTTTCTTCATATTCAACAGGAGGGGTTTTTAGAATCATTGCCTCAAAACATCGCATTCTGTGGATAAGCATCGGATGCAGCAGAAGAGAACTTTGCTTCTTTAAGTCTATTCTTTGTCAAGAAGTTGAAGCTTCCTGACCTATAGTAAGCGTTGATTATGTTAATCATGCAGGGGATGGTTAGGGAGTTTCTCGATGTGGGTTTTTTTTATAAAATTACAACGGTAGTCTAGTAAGTAGTGTGTTGGCTTATTAGACGTGAGACTACGGTTCAAATCGTAGATCTAACATCTAAAACAAAACGAAATATAAAAAAATATTTCTTCGGCAACCAGCTCTCTGCAGATTTCTAGCATAAACTCTGAGAGAAATAAAATTGTCATGAAAAAGTTTCTCGAAAATCTGTCATTCGGAATCGAATTTAAACTCAAAGGTATCGCCACTCACGTGTAAAATTAACATACACAACATAAGTGATATGAGAAACTAGGTCTTAATCCTGACTGAAGGGTTGTAATGATCAATTATGTATGTATGATTTTCAATGACCCAATTATCTTGACTAGTTGAACTGCTTTACTTTTTGGGACAATCTATGCAGATTTCCGGCAGGAATTCTTCCATTTTTTCTATTTCCTGTATTTCTATAATACATCCACCTCATTTTGAGGGTATCTATGCATGTCTAATGATACAATTTCAATTGTAGCGATTGACTAGTAAAAATTTTTCATTTCTTGTATTCATTTTCTAAATACGCATTTCATTTCCCTCAATTTTTATTACAACGGAACAAAATTCAACAATTGAAAATTATTAAATTAAAAATACTTTCATTTTTAATTCTTCTTTAAAACATTACAGAGATACATACAGTTTGTACGCATAGCACCGCCACAATTTATCTACTTCCCTTAATAATTCCAATTAATTAAAGCGAAAATCACTGGCGTTAAAAATGAAAATATATTTTACCATTGAGACTCATTGAAATTTAAATGAATGCCACCCACTGTTCAATTTCTGTCTATCACAATGACATGTCTGCGGTGATGGTGACAGTTGGTTGCCCGTAATTGGCAATTTGTTGATTTTATTGTTGATCTCTCATGCATTTTTTTCTATATTTTTTTTCTTTATTTTTTCTTTGTTTTGTTCTTGTGTTTTTCATAGAATGTTGTAAAATTAATTTATGTTTGCAAAACGAATTGAATGTCATACTATTGTACAATACAAAAGAAAAAAATATTTTTAATTAAAGGCTTATTATTAAGAAGCTTCTATGTTATGTAATATAAAATTAAATTTTCCTTATTGTAATCTTAAATGCATATCCTTGGGTAATTATTTTATAAATAATTAGTTCAGGGTTGAGCAAATTACAACATACTCAATTTTAAATTTTCCCATACTCTTTAGAATAGTTTTAAGGGATAACAAATTATCATACCACTCACTCACTGCTAACCATCTTTAAGTGCTGCCAAAACGTAAACGACGCCAAAAACACCCATACAATCGATTTGACTTTTCAACCTATGTATGGGCAATTAACTTTTCTATTATTTTGGACACCAACTAAAGAGATAGGAGAGGGTAACTTGTGATGTTACATTTTAATTGATTTTAGTCGTACTTCTTAAACGTCAGCATCTGTTTACACCTCCTACTCACAATCTCTCTCTTGCATCATATATTATACGAGTGCTTTCGTATTTTGCTGAAAAATCCTTTTTCCTTTTTGTTTTCCTTTTTTTTCTTTGGAATACAAATAAAATGACAATGAATCGTAAAAGTAATCCATTATTATTATAATTTGCAAATGTTACCCAGAACAAATTTGCTTTTTATTGTTCACATTATGCAGGATATAATATGGTATGTACAGTGGACAGCAAAAGTCTTAGTACGGCAATATATTTTAGCAATTTTATGAATTTTAACCAACAGTTTGTATAAAAATTTATAGTTTTTTATATTTATTTTATTAATTTATTTCTGTTTTATTATAAAACAAAAAATTTTTAATGTTTTTCATAAAACAAGAGAAAAACAAGGAAAACATTCAGATGACTCCATAGGTACCCCCAAGGAGAATCCTGAGGAAATTTAAAATTCAAAGGCCTAATAACTGAAAATGTTATCCTTTGTATTTAGTAGAATATCCCTTAAGGTCAAGCACTCCATTTAACCCATTTGGAATTGAATGTACAAGTTTTGTTTAGTGTTTTCTAGTGGCACCATGAACAAGTTTTTCGGTTGACTTTTGTTTGAGGTTTAACGATTACGTAACCGTTCTTTCAAATGATCTCCTAAATATCGAGTCCGCCATCTAACGTTTTTTTTTCAACTAGTGCTTATTTCGTGAATGGTAACACTTAGCTCATGTCTGATTTGACAGATAATTAGTTTTATCCTTCCGCTGAACGAATACGGTTGTATATACGCTTGAACAACGCTGGGAAATATTGCGACATTACTTTGAAAATCATGGTAATGTTGCAGAATGTGTGCGGATTTTGGAAGAAGAGAAGCATCGTCAGCTCCGTATGTTCGTTATCTTGTGAAAAAAGTGAAAGAAACTGACATCTTCATCGATAAACCAAAGCGTGAAAAGCCAAAAACAGTGCGTACACCCGAGAATATTGCTGCTGTGGCAGAAACATCAATTCACCGTCGTTCTCAACAATTGAACATTTCGGAGACATCATTGAGACGAATTTTGCATAAAGATTGAAGGGGAGGATATTGGCAACATTTGGTTTCAACAGGAGCTGATGTGGTTTGGCCACCTCGCAGCTGCAATTTGACACCGTTGGACTATTATTTGTGGGGTGCCGTCAAAGATAAGTGTTACGTCGGTAAGCCAGAGACAATTGACGCTTTAAAAGACAATATTCGTGAAGACATTGGTGAAATACAGCTGCACACAATCGATAATGTGCTTAAAAATTGGACCGATCGTGTAGGCTACTGCATGGCCAGCCGAGGCAGCCATTTGAATGAATTTATTTTCCATTATTAACCGGAAGGATTGTACTTTCAAATAAAAAAAGAAATTTGAGAAAATATTCAGTAGTTTTTTTTAAAGCATTTTCAAAAAAAAAAAAAAGTTAGTTGGCGGACCCTTTACTCTCCTGAAGTCATATCGGGACTATGTGCAAGAGTATTAAGACTGTGGGGACTTTTGTTTTGTCAAAATATATTGCCGCACTAAGACTTTTGCTGTCCACTGTATGTATGTATGGTACATACTTGCAAGCCAACACATAAGCAAATAGAGATTCAAATACAACTACAAGTATGAAATAATCTTTAATATTTCACTTTAACTTTTGTCTGGAAATTATTTCTTTTTCGTTTTGTTTTCAAAATAAAATGAATTTTAATAGAATGATTATTAACTTGTTTCATATAAGTTGCTAGTAAGGACAGTAACATCCTACACCATATTAACTGAATGATATAATTTATTGTAATATAACTGAAGTCATTAAAAACATTCAAGAAAATTTTAGTTTTAATTAAGAAACTATTTGGTTGTTGACTTTTTCTGCTGGTGTAGCAATAATGGAAAAAAGGGAAAATTTTCTTACGAAATATTTTTAGTAATGTTTCTCCCCCTATATAGAGGGTGATTTTTTAAAAGTTTGGAAAAAACCCTAGAATATTTTCAAAAGTGAAGTGAAATATTAATTTGAAGAGGAAGAAATCATGTCTGTATTGTAATCAATAAAAGTGCTTGCCTACGTAGTTTTCAATTTACGACAATTCAATCTCAGTAATAGAAATTGGAACTGTCGAAAGCGGTGACTGCATGACACTGCGATATGACTTTTTAATAAGATTAATGACATCCATTATGAACGAGGAGATGTGCGAAAATGGTGCAGCGTAGCTCGTAAAGGACTACAAGCAAATTTAAACCGATGGCTCTAAGTTGAACAGAACCGTTGGAGGTGGAATTCTTTCGGAATCAATTGCAATAGCCAAGTCTATAAGGCAGTACTAAAATCAATACATGTAAAGTCGACTCCGAACAACAGACTTTTGAGAAAATTTTTCATGGCAATTTTATTTACTCTCATAGTTTCTGAGAGGAAGTGGCCGAAGAAATATTCCGTTTTATTGGAGATATCTGATTAGCCAACACGCTTTCTACTAGACTACGGCGACTACCAAAATCATTGGCGACGTGAGTACCCCCAAACGGAACATTACCATACAAACAAAATTGATCATTACAACACTTTAGTCAGGATTACGACCTAGGTTCTCCTAACACCATGTTTTGTGTGTTAATTTTATACATGAGTGGTGGACCTACAGTTTAAAGTCGACTCGGAACGACAAATATTTGGGAAACTTTTCATGACAATTTCATTTACTTTCAGAGTTTTTGCCAAAAATCTGCTGAGATTAAGTCGTCGAAGAAATATTTTTTCATATTTTCATTTTGATGTCTGACCTGAGACTTCATTACCATACTATGGAACATTAGCATGCTTTCCGATAACCAGGCGACTAACAAAGCTCTGAATTCCCGCGTGATAATCTCCAAGATGGTCTACAGTTGTCATACATTCCAAGTAACTGCAGTGCTGATAAACTGGCTAAGCGTGATACAACCATCGTGATACAACTCTCCAATGAATTCTCGGCGTTATGAATTACCTAAAATCTGCAGGCTTATAATTGACAATGCGATCGTCAATTTCGCCACCAATAGATTCAAAACGGCATGGAAATTCTTGCAAAAGTTGATTAGAGGGTGCACGACAAGTATACTTAAACTCCAAAGGAGCACACTCAGTATGATTGTCGGGATGATTACGGGGCATTGCATTATGAGAACGCATGTGAAGCCTTGGATTCAATTTCTGCAGAAGCTACAGAGTTGAGGAAGAAGAGAAGACTGTTCATCACCAACTGGGTACATGCCTGGCACTACTATATGTCGTAGGAGGAAAAAGCACCTTGATGCCTACTATATAGGTGATGCAGCGACGAAGCCATACACAAACTGAATAGGTTAAGTAAAAATCTCCTTTTCGATATAATATCTCTATTTTGGTTGAAAATTTTTGAGAATTTCACAATTTGTTTGCCTTTCAAAGACAATAAAATAAAAGATATTTTTAAATTCGAATTTTTTCCACAAAAAAATTTTATTTCCTATGTAACCAACTATTATATTGACACACATACCATTCATATTCGTACTTACATAGTAATATACCACACCAAAGCACAATTAAAGGGACTCTCAATGACCCATACAAACGAATTACGAACACATATTAAATTAAAGCTGCAATACATACAAGACCATATCGAAGAACTGCTGATAGAAAGAAGAGAATTTTTCAATAAAGCATGCAAAAAAAAGAACTCAAGAAGAGAAGAAGACAATCAAGAAAAAAAATAAATTCATAGCAACAAGACGAAAGTAAGAGTAAAAGAGAAAAAAACAAAGACTTTAATGTAAAACACTTTAAGCATATTTAAAGAACATGTTTACATTGAAACTTATTTCCTATATTCCTTACACAAATACTCCTTATGTTGCAGGAAAATTAAACACATACAAAGATGCCAGATAAATGCAATAGAAAATAGACAAAATCGTCTCAAAATAATCGTCTATTATAAGGTACGAGAATTGGAATTAGAAAACCGATTAATTCTATTCCTTACGGTCACATTCCGACAGTTTGAACGGAAAAGCGGTAGGTACCGCTACTCGTTGAGAAATTTAACACACACAACTATAGGGACAATAGGGTTGTAATGGTCAAAATGTAGATATGTTTTGCCCATTAATTACAGAAATGAAATCTGCAAATTAAACCACAATGTTTTTACAGACTTTGTAAGACCCAATACTGAAGTACAGTTGTCGATAACTTGGTTGATATATTATTTCACTAGGCCGAACCACTAAGGACTAAAATTTTAGAATTTCTTTAGATCTTGATGATATTATTTCTCAATTTAAAAACAAACAACTTTTAAAATCCTTAAAATTTTATCAAAATCATCACTATTATCTTTAAAGGAGACTAAAAATCGATAGATCTGGCAACAATGTTTAAGAATGTAAGCTGGCATACATACATATTCACATGTAATGTCCGTTTTATTGACACAATCGCACATACACGTCCATTCTTTTAACCATTAACTTTTTTGGTAATGCCTCTGTAATTGTACTTTCTTCACACAATCTTTTTTTGTTTGGGTATGGTTTGGTTGAATAAAATTCAGTGCTGAAGAGCTATAAATTCTTAACATAGTGTCCCAAATTAATTTTTTTTCAAGTTAATTCCTTAGCTTACACACCTATTATACAAGAGTCCCCAAAAGATAAACTGAAACTGTCTCAAACTCGGTCTTACTGCTATGATTTCAGGAATGAGCTTTCTATCAGACTACTTTGTATAAATACTACTACTAGTTCAGTCGCTAAATGCTCCGAATTGATGCCCAAATATTATTACTGACTCTGAAATAATACAACAAGCTGTAGTACATACCAGGCATTCTCGAAGCCTATCCGAAAGGGGACTAAGACTAAATTAAAAATATTCTTGAATAGTCAATCTGTCCTGAAATTACATACTTATCATCAGGACATTACTGGATTATCACGATAGAAATGAGAGGGTGAGCGATTTTGCCATAAGGGGGACTAGGATTGCCTTCGCTAGACCCACTGCATATTTTGGTTTCAACGCCGCATACAGGAAAACTTTGCAGTCTGCCGCAATGCGAGCCATTGTCGAGAACTATAGAGAGAGGAGAAGGGATGAGAGTTGCCTTTTCAGACGCAAGAAGAGGGAGCAGGAAAGGCGTGAGCGTAAGAAAATCGAGTTGTATAGATGCAGGAATGACGCTCAAAAATTCTATCAAAAGGTTAAGCGTCTAACGGAGGGTTATAAGCCCGGAGCGTCTTCCTGCAAAGATGTGAATGGAAACTTGGTAACAGATTCGCAGGTGGTGCTGAGGTTATGGAAGAAGCACTCCTCTACTCTGCTACTAGGCGATGATGACACCAATTCTGCCTTTAGAGATGATGTTCCGAACCCGATCGATGATGACGGCGTGGAGATTCCGCCGCCTAGCCATGAAGAGTTCAATGTAGCGATAATGCGTCTTAAAAACCTTAAAGCGGCGGGTCCTGATGGATACCCTGCTGAATTGTTTAAGACCGGATGTAATGAGTTGGTAAGGCGCAATATGGCTAGAGGAAAGTATGCCCAACGATTGGAACCTCAGTTTCCTGTGTCCTGTCCTGAAAAAGGGAGACCCTACGATATGCATCAACTACAGGGGAATAAGTCTTCTCCTTATCGCATATAAAGTTCTTACAGGCGTATTGTGTGAACGAATGACGCCACGTGTCAAAACACTTATCAGTGTGGCTTCCACCATCGCCCAGATCTTCACATTACGCCAAATCTTGGAAAAGACCCACGAACAACAAGTCGACACACACCATCTTTTTGGCGACTATAAGGCTGCCTTCAATAGCCCCATAAGCGATCGTGATGGAGCCGGACCGCTGTGGTGTCAGACTCACTGTAATCAGAAAAGGGAAGTTTAGTGGGTCAAAAGGGGCGGCAGTTTAAAGACCAACTTGGGCCTGACCCCTATTTTTATTACATTACATCCCTGTCATCCTCATTTTCATTTCTTAGACCTACTGAAATGATTTTTTAATTGAGACCATCACCCCTATCGAAGCGATATACAAACTAAAAAGTTTTCTTAGGGCACTCGAAGTCCATGCATTTAAAACAACACATTCTTTTAAATACCCTTCAATGTTGCCGAATTGATATCATTTCAAAATATGCGAAACTATGTACATATGTACGTATGGTATAGGTCTGTGTAAAGGAGAAAAAAAATCAAAAGAGGGGAATAATATTTAGACCAAAAAGGAAAAAGTAGTTCAACGCACACATGGAATGTTAATGTTGTATTTAATTGTCATTGTAATTGTAATTGTGTTCTTTACAACTTTTATATTACATTTCAGTTTCAGTACGTTTCTCTTGCCGACATTCCTTGCGTATGTACGTATCATTTGTAGCTTCTCATCGCATGCATTGTATTAAACCAAACGGATTAAAGGGACACATGAATGTTGAAAATGGGTTTAAGGCTTTTAATTTGTTGGGCCAAACCGACAGTAAGACAATAACATCAACAGCAGAATAGTCAATGGACCATACAGATAAAATGGAGACAAAACGAAAAAGAAAAATTAAACTTCATTTGCCCAGTAAATGGTTGGATATGTAGAGTAGCATTTGCTGATACATACATACATATGTATTTAATAGTACAAACATATTGACTGGCCTGAAATGATCGTATAGGTTTACAAGCTTTTTTATAGTATTTGACAAAGATATTGTTATTGTTCGCACATGCAACGAATTTTTAATGAATTAAAACGAAGTACTCTTTAAATACAATTCTAATGTAACGAAATTTTTTATAAAAGATAGAGATGGAGATGCATTGTATATATATGGCTTTCATTATTCTATAGTGTCTTATGGGGCAGATTTTTTTAAGGTCAAAAAGATAAGCTCAAAGAAACAAAAGAAAAAAGCGATTCGAAGTCTTATTTTTCATTTAAAATATTTTTTGTTTTAAAAATTTTCATTCCAATATTAAATTACGGAGTGTGCGCAAAAAAATTTGGTGATAGATTTTTTACTGTGACCGAAAAAAAATTATTACGGACACAAAATACATACATACATACATATATAATTGGTCATTACAACACTTCAGTCAGGATTACGACCTAGTTTCTCACACCACTTATGTTGTGTGTGTTAATTTTATACATGAGTGGTGGGACCTACAGTTTAAAGTCGACTCCTAACGACAGATTTCTGAGAAACTTTTCATGGCATTTTATTTACAGTCAGAGTTTTTGTCGCCGAAGAAAAATATTTTTTGTATTTTGTTTTGATGTCTGGCCTGGAGCTCGAACCCTGACTTTACGTCTATTAAGCCAACACACTACCTACTAGACAACGGCGACTTCACACAAAATACTCTTTTTGAAAATGGACAATGTCTGATGACATTCGCTTCGCGGATAACGAAGAAATTCTTGATGTTAGCAGATCTCAAAGTGAATGTGGAAAAGTCGAATACATTGCGTATAAATCTCGCTACTTACTTACTTACTAAACTTATTTAATTGGTTATTACAATCCTTTAGCCAGGATTACAACCTAGCTTCGTACACCATCCCTGTTGTGAGTGTTAATTTTATCCCCGTCGTTTTCGAACGATAAATTTGAGTAACTTTTCAGAACAATTTTATCTTCAAAGTTTATGTCAGAATTCTGTTGAAAGGAAGTTGCTGAGAGAAACATAGTTGTTTTTATATTTCGTTTTCGCGAGATCTCTGAGCCCTGGGTTAAATTACGAACTCTCATCTAATAAGCCTACACACTACCTACTAGACTACAACGACTCTTATTGCTGTGCCAAATTGTGTGAGTGCCAAATTATTTGTTATCATATCCAATCAAGACAGTTGTAGTTCTCTTTATTTACATACGTACTGGTCATTACAACCCTTCAGTCAGAATTAAAATCTAGCTTATCACCCCACGTACATATGTTGTGTGTGTTAATTTTATTAATAAGTGGCGGGACCCACAGTTTAAAGTCGAGAGATTTTTGAGAAGCTTTTCATGGCAATTTTATTTTTACTCTCAGAGTTTTTGCCAGATATCTACATTTTCCGTTTAGTTGGAGATGTCTGACCTGAGGTTTGAAGCGTGGCTCTACGTATAATACACACTACTTACTAGATCCCGGCGACTTCCATCATATCAAATCAAGACAGTTGTAGTTCTCTTCACTTACTCATTCAAGATTAGGTTATTACCTCTGTTGAAGCTTAATGTAAGGGAGTTATGAGCTTTCCCAAAGTAAAATCTTTATTGCTATTCACTGTTTAATCCATCGAGTCTTGTCTCATGACATCCAACAGTTGCACCCTGAAATAATACAAGAAACCAATAAATATTCCTTGGGACTTCAACTTTCTTTTTTTGTTTTCTTGTTGTTTAAACTACAAAGTTACGGTACAGCATGCCTTAAAGTAATCATGCTTTTACTAAATACAGTTATGGCAACGTTTAAAGACAATAATAATAATGATGATGGCCATATAAGCCAGAACATTGCGTCAACAACATCAGAATCTAAAAGTAATAATAATTTTGTTGTTGCTGCCTTTTTTCTACTTCTTTTTTTTTTGTTTTTGTTTTATTACCGCTTGAATTTTATCATTACGCTTCTATGATATTTACTTGCAAGTGCTTCCTGTTGGTTGATGATGATGATGTGCTTGCCTGCAGTCATTGTATTTCAGACGACAAAGTTAGAATTTTTTGCCTTAACTACTGTTAACCAGAATATAGTGTGCCTCTAAATAATGTTATTTTTATTATTTATGGCTTGCGGATCTATTTAATCAGTTAATTGTTAATAGAAAAGCCAAAGGCAAATATTTCAGAAATAAATTTAAAAATAATTCTTACTTTCGTCATATCAAAGATCCTGTTTGCCGTTGAAGTGGGCGCCAAATTCTTAATTACAACAACCAATTGCAATATCCTGTATTTCCTTTGAATTTGTTTAAATGCTTTTATGCCACTGTCTCTGTGTATGTATGTATATAGATGTAAGTATATCTCCTCTAATGATAGTGTTTAAATAAAACCAGTTAGAAAATTGTCAAGTTAAAAAGTAAAGCAACAGCTAGAAATATCAACAAAACTGCAACCAGGAAAAGTAGACATTCTTTTTTTTATTATTTAGCTAATGGTAAAAGGAAGTGGTATTTATAATGATGATGTCTATTCATACAGTGTAAGACATAGTAATGCATTCAGAACACAATGAATATAGGAATTTCTATGGAACCAACACCGGGTACATGTATATTTAAATTAAAGATAAACTCGCATATTAAATAAATATGTACAAGCAGTTTAAAGCGAAAAAGATTATGCTCCGTTATGTTTACCCAAAATATATACACTGTAGTAGTAGTCTGTATCTCCTGTATCCCTGTCCTAAATAGTGGCTGCATCAAATGCTCCATTATCTTAAACTGAATTCAGATTCCAATGTTCAAATTATAAAATAATTATATAAGCCTGGGGTGTAAGGTAACACTATTAACATCATATTTTTGTTTTTATTTTATTTCTGAAATAATAGGGTTGCCATTGTTTATGCTTAAGAACCATTCTATCTGTCAGAATGTTTACAATATTTAAAATAGCAAGAGTAAGTTATATTCTTTCTCATGCGGTATGTGCGATGTCTGACTATTGTTGTTCATGTTATCCTATCTAACAGTCAGGGACAATGAGGCTGCCGAGACCGATTACTTGTAGTGAAATTAGAACAGCATGATAACATATTCTTTCATTTTCCAGCGGCGTGCATATGAAGCACAACCGTTGCTAACCGATATTTATACTGATAAATCATCTATTCCTGCGTGGGAGAATCGTAAAGGAGATAATTAGTTTTACGATTTGGGGAAAGCGTTTGGACAAAGACAAATAATGATGAATTGGGCGCTTTACTTTCTGGACGTTGTTGTCAAGCTTAAGAAAAACTTGAAAATGTATTGAAAATCATTCAAACAGAAATTACCAAACTTTTGCACGTAGCTGGACTCATTCAAGGCATATATAATTCAACATTAATTCAACAATCGAGATACCTTGGAAGGCATTTTTTCATGTCCAAAATACTTCTTGAGCTCCACTTAAAGAAGTCATTCATTACGGAAACCTGAAACACAAGAAATCGTATGTTAAAGTTTGGTTAAACAGTTGAGCCAAACAGTGCTTTTGTTGCCAGAAAAATGGCTGCAAGTCCTTTCTAATGATAGCACAGCCCTGCAAATTTTGACTTTTTTGTGCAAATAAGATGGCTCCAGGTGTTTCCGAAGCTCAACATGAATCTGAAAATTTCCATCACGTCAGGTTTTTGAGAAAAAGGGTCTTAAAATCCCTAAAAATAGCGTTTTTGCATTTATGAAAAATTGTAGAGCTAAACACTGACGTGCTAGAACCATTGCTATTATCAGAAATTGACAATTGATCTTTGCTCTTTAAAATGAGCCCAAAGCCAAATTGTTTGCATGCACCCTTAAAGTAGGGGGTGGATTTATGTCAAGGAGATCATTAAAAATTAATAGGATTTACTTGAAAATTTTAAAAAAATTCAAAATGGCGGCTTCAATATGGCGGTCAAGCAAATCTGATTACTTTTTATAAACCTCCATACAACAACAACATAATAACATAAGCTAATTAAGAAGAAAATAGAAAAGATAACCCTACGAGATTTTATTTTCTTATTCTAAGTAGACATTAAAATCTCTTTTCACATGCCTGTGATGATTACGAGTAAACCACACGTATAAACAATTCACCATCACACTGTATGGAAAGGAGAAAACTGTTAAAGTAAATGAAAATGACAATACCATCTGGGTAAATGATTCCCTAGAACACTGGAAAATGTTATAATGTGCGACGTTGTTCCATCATACTCTTTGCCAAGTTAAGACATGATGATGCAACACGTTTAAGATAGTTATCATTAAAGTTAAGAGACGCACGTTCTTCTTTAGGTAAATATTGTTTAAGATCTAAAACTTGGGTAAATTTGCTATTAGTACATTCACTTGCTCTTGTTTTTGTTGCTATTGTTGCTTTTGTTTTTTTTAAGTGTACTTTAATTTTTTTCTTCTTTTTATTTATTTATTCACTTGTTTTCTTGCTTGTTTTTTTTTTTTGTTCGCTTTATTTTTAGTTTTCTTTCTAGAAACCAGTTGTAACTTAGTTTCCAAGTAAGTCAGTCAGGTTCTTGAGGCGAGAGAGAGAAATATTTTATAAACAGTTTTATATGAGTTTTAATGTAGTTCTTTTCTCTAGAGCAACAAATCAGTAAATGCTTAATGTTCGTTCATGTAGACTGTCATACATTTGTACATAATATATGGTTAAAATCAAAAAGAGGAAGTAAAATTTGTGCTTAAATATATGCTTAACACTCGTGATTAAATACAATGAAGGACTTTAATGTGCCTGTTTGAATTAAAGGGCTACTTTAGGAAATGGTGACACAATATGGTTAATAAATAAAATAGGGAAGTCAACTATTACAATTGAGCAGTCATATGCTAGTGTGCATATATTAAAATTAAAATAAATCTTTTAATATTTAAGTGATCAATATACTGCTTTTGGAAATACAAGAACAGGAATAACAATAATAACAAAACAGTAAAGAAACTACTACAAAGCCCAAATTACAATAACAAAATGACGTAAAAGTATGGCAATATATATAACAAAATTAACAATAACAATTCAACACCGAAATTCTAGAAGTTGTCACACTGAAAATTAAATAGTAGAGCGAAGCAAATATATTCATATATATAATAATTATTGAATTGGATTAATTCGTACTTAGTAAACAGAAAACAGTGCGTTAAATTCAGGAATATGCAATCTAACTTTATTGATGTATTGTCAGGCGTACCACAGCGTAGTCAGCTTGGGCCGCTCCTATTTACTCTTATAAATGATCTCCCTTCTGTTATTAAAAATTCAAACACATTAATGTATACAGACGATGTTAAAATATGTTTCTCATTTAATAACATTGAAGCCCAAGTACTTTTACAAGAGGATATTAACTACTTAATTTAATGGAGCTGAATGCTAAAAAATGTAAATATATGTGCTTCACTAGATCATCTCCGACCAATGGATTTTATACAATGAATGGTGCTGCTCTTGAACTAGTCAATTAACGATTTAGGGATAGTTTTCAATTGTAAATTGGACTTCAGAAATCATATTATATCAACTGTTAGCAAAGCTACATGTACCCTGGGATTTATCAAACGATGGGCTAAAGAGTTTTCTGACCTTATGTAACCAAACAATTGTTTACCACACTGGTTCGCCCAATTCTTGAATATGGATCTGTAATATGGGACCCTCAATACGCTGTACACTCTGACAAAATTGAATCAGTTCAAAAACAGTTCTTATTATTTTGTCTTCGTGGTTTAAGGAATGTGTAGGATCCTAATGAAATGTTACCATCTTATGAAAAACTTCTAGCACTCATTAAATTACCAGCTTTAAAAAACCGTCGTAAAATGATAAATGCTGTCTTTCTCCTGAAGCTGATTAATGGTGTTATCAACTCTCAATTTCTTCTAGAAAAACTTTCCATAAAAGCACCTGTTCGTCCAACAAGATACCATAATTTCTTAAATATAAAATATTACACAATACGCGAACTTCGATCCATATCGTAGAATCTGTAATGATTTTAATAATCTGTACCTTCATATAGATTTTAATAAAAGTTTGGAATCTATTAAAAAGGATATAATTTTACAACTAAACTCATTTAATTAATAATTTCAATGTTGTTTCTTTTTAACTTATTTTTTGTACTGAAATCATAACAATAATAATTCTGTATTGAAATATAAAATGTAATAGCCTGTAAGGATTTTCCATAGACTTAAAATAAATAAATAAATAAATAAATAAATAAAATAAATAAATAATACAATAAAATATAATAGAATAGTATTACACACTGGCAACATTATGCTTCGCTCTACTATTTAATTTTCAGTGTGACAGCTTCTAGAATCTCACTGTTGAATTGTTATTGTTAATCTTGTTATATATTGCCATGCCTTTACGTAAAGTTTTAAAATTGTAAAGATTGATCAATTAAAGCCGGCTGATCATTGATCAATATTGTAGATATGCCGATTAGTTGGTACATGCTTTCTATACTTTCTTTTCTTTCTATACTGATTACTCGAACGAAACTTTTTCAGCTATGAAGCCCATTTCTTGACACAGTTGTTAAGCCAAGAAGCAAAATTTAAACAAATGGGACTAGGAGAATTCAAATGTCGTCGGGGAAGAATGGTTACTGTCCATTCAGAGGGGCATGGTTTTATGATAAACGCCATTTGTTTGCCTACAATTGAAGATTATAAACTGGGCAGTAAGTGGAGTCAAAAATACAGTGCCACTTGTCAGACAACACTACCGACTTTTAACTTTTATCAGAAAAAAAATTACACGTTTTTGCAACGCTTATGGATGACAACGATAATGTAGTTTGACGACGTTAAACTTTTTTATGTTAATTCAAAACTATAATTCGTTGAGTTATCGCCACCATACCCAAATTTTTGCTGTAACCAATATAAAGGACATCATGTAAATGACGCTGTATTTGGCATTCATTACTTCCATGTTAATTATCGTGTCATAGGGTTGCATTCTGCTGAGTTTTTATGCAACATTGTCCTCGACTGCTTTATGGGATATAAATCAGCAGCTTTGACGTCATGTACTACGTAGTTTGGTAGACTTTGGGTTACTTTACCATACTTCCATACACATGCAGATAGAGAAAAAAGATTATTTTGACGATCGCTACAGTGGGATTAAGAATAAGCACTCTGCTGTTAAAGACTATTGAAAACAATTTAGAAGTCAGCCACCCACTTACCTTCACTAACCCCTTGAAGATCTAGAAACCTTCACATGGGACCTGTCATTTTTAAAACATATGCTCTTAAAACATTAAAAACAATTACAGAAAGGCAAAGAAAATTTTTCCTAATTTTAACGAGGTAAGGAGCCGCTTCCAACTCCACACTGGTACAAAGGTACTAATATATACAATTAACATCAGCTAGTGACAAAAAACCCATAATAATTAATACGTAAAATAGTGAACGTAATTTTAATTTGATCTTTTAACACACAAACTAAAAGCAATGAATATTTCAACTCTATAGTCCCATAATTTGCTTAGGTTTAGTCGATGCCACCTTTCTTTAATGCATTAAAATATAATTTTAATATGAAATTATTATTTCGAATACAACATTTATATCATCTTCCACATCACTTCTCACAACGTTAGACAATGTTGCACATTGCCTGAACACACTTTGCAACAAACAAACGAGCAAACTGCTCTCCTAGGAAAATGACAGTGAAGTGGAAAAAGTGAAATTAAATTGTTATCGATTAAAAACTTGGAAACATGTTTTGCTTTGCTTACATATTTATGCCTACCAAACAACGTTCAAAATTTCTATATAAATCATGTTTATTTTCATAACGTTAATGTTGGAAAGATAAAAACACATCATAATAATGAGAACAAGTACGAGAGTACATTTGAAGAAAAACAAAAACAGGAAATATTCTCTAAAAAGGTATGTTTCTCAACTGATAAGAAAGAATTTTGTTTTTGCAACAAAAATTACATAATTTTTGTATCTAAATTGTTGTATGCGTAATTTATTGTAGTCATATATACATACATACATATGAATGTGGAGGTAAATAATTATTAGGGGTTACCATTTACTCGTTTACATGAAGTATAAAGCATGTCTGATTCAGTTTTTATACAAATTGAACGAGAAGATGAAGCAGAGGCTATTCTTAAGTCAAACGGGCTTGATTTGGTAATTACAATGAGAAGAAAGTATCCACAATTTCATTTAGAATCGTAGACGTAAAGAACAGTAGTTTTAGAATAGGGTTTCATACATACATACATACATACATAATTGGTCATTACAACCCTTCGGTCAGGATTACGACCTATCTTCTCACACCACTTATGTTGTGTGTGTTCATTCTTTCTATGAGTGGCGGCACCTCCACTTTAAGGTCGACTCCGAATGATGGATTTTTTGAGAAACATTTCATGGCAGTTTTATTTCGTCTGAAGATTTTTTCCAGAAATCTGCTGAGAGGGAGTCGCCGAAGAGATTTTTTTATCATATTTCATTTTGTTGAAGAGGTCTGACCTGGGGCTTGAACCGTGGACTCACGCCTTATAAGCCAGTGCACTACCTACTAGACTACGGCGGCTACAAACCTCTCTTATGGACTTGATTTTCACAAAAACCTCACTTATTCTCTAAAGAAAGCTAAGAGGATATATCTGACCGAATATGAACTAACAAAAGATACTATTTGCGACAAATTTTGAAATCCATTTTAAAAGCCTCAAAGCAGACACAGCCTGATATTTACCTTCGAGCTACATGCCTAAAGATTTTGAAATTTCTACAATGACTTTTGGATACGCTTTGAAGACTCATCTTACTCTGATATCATCTCAGAGACAAATATTTTAGACAATGTTTGCCTAGCCTAGGGCATAGATGCCCAGGGAGTATACTACATATGGTAGTCTTTAATAGGACCCAAGTATACCTGAACTGAGTCTGAACTAAAGAGCTAAACTAACTTTTTCTTTCATTAAATATTTTCAAGAACATAGGAAACCCTATTAAATCTGATAACCATACAATACAATAAGTACACTTACATACATAGGCACATACAAGCCAAGTAGTACCATGAAGAATACTTCGTATATTCTCTTATTTAATAATATTACACACACACTCTCTCTCTCTCTCGCATACAACATCAAAAACGATAATAAGAATAAGAACTCTTGCTTCTAAACAGGACAAACAAGTAAATGAGAAGTCAACTTAAAGAAGATGTGACGCATGTTGTCTTATATCTTGAGAAGTTTCAACTGTACAATAAGAAAATTACATATTCCTTGTTATTGTATGGGTAACACTTCTAATGCTGTTTCTATTGCTACTCCTAATGCCACTTATTATTGCTTCGACTACTGTTTGTCATCAGTGCTAGTATTTGCTGCTTGCTATTGTATGTTATTGCACTTGTACAAACGCATGTGGATACTACTTGTATCTGCATTCACAAGTATGGGATACTTTTCGTATATTGTTTTGGTTTGTTATTTTACTAGATATGCTATTGTTCATATTGTTAATGTTGTTGTTGTTGTTGCTGTTGTTGTTTTTAGAAAAGTTTTCCTTTCAGCTGACTACATGATTATGATGCTGATGTTGTTGTTGATGTTGTTATTATCAAAGTACTTGTATTACAAGCTTTTATTTTGTATGTAGAATTTCTACTTGAAAATGATGAAAAAAAATATGAAAAATTGTAATCTTGTTGCTTGCTGCTGCTATTTTTTTCAATGTTGTTGTTGTTATTTTTGTTATCATCTTCTACTGCAAGCGAATAAAAAAATCATGCTGCAACTAAAACATGATTTTGTCGTCATTATCATCATCTTCAGCAAACAGCAAGCAAGAAGCAAAAGTGTTGCATCTGTTTGACAAGAGTATATTGTTAATAATAATTATTGTTCTTGTTGTATTAAATGTTTATATTGTTTTTATTGTAATGAAGTTGATAGTGTTGTGGTAAAATAAATAATGATCAAATATTTAATTTGTTGTTAAATTTTATCTAAATTTTGTTTAAGTGTGTAGCTATTAATTTAATCATTTAATTTAATTTCGTAATTAATTGTTTTGAAAATTTGTATCCGTTTAACAAAATTGCATTTTGGCAACGCTAACTTCATAGGCCCTGCTACGGTAGACCGTTTATCTACATAGGGGGAAAAACCGGATGGACAAAAAGGCAATAAAAAACCGAAACGCTATTAGAAGATGAAAATGGTTTAAGCCTATTGTATGCTAAATTTTGATTTAATTATGACTTTAACTCTGAAATTTAATTTCAATCGATCTCATCAATAGCTGGTCGTCTAAAGATTGTTTCTTTTTTCTATATGCTAGCGCTGGGGTTTGAACTCATGAACTCTTGTCTAGTAAGCTAACCACCCATATATGTATAGACTTTCGCTGCGGCCCACATTGGGGTTTTTGATGCCTAAAATGGGAATTAATTGGAAAATTAAATTCTTGATTACCAAATATTTTGCAAATTTTATAGCGTATATGGAAAAATATTTGTGAGTTAAGCAAAGTAAAGCAAAAAAAATTTCTTTTCTTAAACCTAAGACACCTTGTGAAATAATAGAAAAAAAATTTTTTGCACTTTCTTGCACCTGATTAAAAAAAAGAAGATTTATTTTTGCACCTACATAATTTTTATCTGTTAATTTTTTTGTATAAAATTATAAGTTCATATTTATTCAATCATAGGTACAAACGTGAATACAATTTTTATTTCCCGAAGAGATTTTTATGAAATAATTGCAAATTCTGGATTTGAAACCTTTACAGAAAAAATTGCATTTCTTAAAGAATAAATGCTTACACCTTTATTGCCAAGCAATAAAAAAATATTAAAGTTTGTAACGATACATGGAACAATTTTATTTCCCTTGAAGAATCGCTGGAATGCATCTTATAGAGTTTCTGAGCGTTTTCTTCAGAACAACAAGTACTGGTTGGATTTGTCAATAGGTTTCCCGCGCCAATCTGGTGTTAAGCGTGGTAGATCGAAAGTTGATTTCGAGGATTGCAGTGAAAGAAGCAAAAACCAAAAGACAAAAGAGTAAAGGAAAGAAAATTTCTCATCTTTGCTGGCACGGACCAGAAGTAATAAACTACTCTTTAATACCAATAGAAACAAAGACTTCAAAATGAAATGAAAACTTGTTTGATACTCAAAGTGATTTATTCTAATTTTTATTAACATTTCTATGTTCCATTCTAATTTTATCTGGTTAGTAAATAATCGTTGAGAATAGGATTATAAAATTTTGTCAGAACATATATTTCGATGCAGTACATCAGAATCAATCAAAAATTCAATTTTGAATTTTTTGGTTGTTAGGCCCTTATGCATTTCAGGTCACGATTTTTTTATTATTATGGATCATCATCTTTAAGCGAAATAACCAAAAAAAGTTAAAAAAAAGCAACTAGGAAAGCTCCCACGATTTAATTCCCATTTTAGGCATCAAAAGCCCCATTGTGCGGCCTTGGGAAAATGCATGAAGATTTTTGCAAGCATTTTAAGACCCTTAAAATAATAGTTAAACAATCTGTTGAGTTGAGATCACAGCTTTAGGGAACGTTTTTAAAACCCTCAATCAGAATGCTAAATAAATCGATTGGTCGCATAGGAGTCACTCCAACAAGGTTATCGCCCACATAGAAAGTCTTTGCAGTAATAATAATCTTTAAACAGAACCATACATAATTGATCTTTACAACCTATTACGACCTAGTTTCTCAGTCGGTCTACAGTTTAAAGTCGACTCCGAACGACAGATTTTTGAGAAACTTTTCATGGCAATTTTATTTACTGTCAGAGTTTTTGCCAGAAATCTTCTGAGAGGGAAGTCGCCGAAAAAATAGTTTGTAATATTTCATTCAGTTGGGGATGCCTGACCGAGGCCTCACGTCTAAAAAGGCAACACACTACCTACTAGACCACGGCGACTTCCAGACGACAGAGGATCAATCATAAATTCTTAACAACTATAGCTTCCAGATTACTCCATTCACTTTTGTTACTAAGTCGCATTGCCAAGCATTTCCTAAAATCATAGAATCTACGTACTTCGTTCAAAGGACGGTTAAAGAGGTGGCTGTCAGAAAGGCTATTCATTAGGTCACACAGATCGCTAATGAATTTTGTGTTGACTTGCCTCTCGTTATTCTTACCATAGTCTCCAAAACTCTCAACGCTTCCAGCGTTGCTGTAGGATAATATTTCATAGGCTAGGTCTGTATATTGTCCAAATCCATTTCAGATTTACTCTGACTATGGCCCCATTATGTATCTGATTGTAAATATAAAAGCAAAGAAAAGAAAAAATTATATTAAATAGCTAATACTATGTAAAAAATACTATGTAAAAAAGCTAATACCTTGTAATGTAATTCCAATATGAAATACACTTTGCTAGACAAATGCAAATCGTGAGTTCATTAAGACAAGCCTGAGAACAATTTTTTAAATTTACTGCCTTATGGCCATAACTAACACCTTAAAGAGCATATCTATCGCATTGTGAATAGTTGGAAGGGTTTAATTGTTCCTTAAGATGGACTCTATATCATAGCTGAGATTGCCGTGGTAGCAACAAAATAGGATTATCCGACAGACTTTCACGAACCTAAGTGATACGTTGCATACGTCTGTATAGACTTTACCAGATCTGTAACACCTACAAAATTTTGAAATTTTTTTATAATTTTGCCAACATTCTATTAAGTTTTCTGTACTTGTTAAACCATCCATTTTCGTAAATAGCAAACTTTCTCGAAATAAATCACCACTAAATGTATAACCCAGTACATTACTGTATGAATAATATTGTATATAGAGTTTTAGTGTTTTCAATTACATAAATAAAATTGATGGCAACCCTTATTATTTTTATTTTAAACCAATATTTCTTTAGCAACTAAAAACTACCAACCATCCCTTGTAGTCCCTTATACTCCATTATATTTCCTTATAATCCTTTATACTGTGTTTCGCAATATTTTTAATTAGAATTGATATTTTCTTAAGTTTTAATTAAACTTCCAAATCCAATTAATTGTTAGACTTCTTTCTTTTTTTTTAATCACGAAATTTAAATACTGATTATCACTTAGTATCTAGAAAAGTGATAATGACATTTGCCATGCTTACGCCGGAGAAGAAAGAAAGAAACCCTTTCGAAAAGGTATGTTTTTTTTACTTTTTAACTTATTTGTTTAAACCATTTTCTTTACAAAATAGGAAGACGACATAAAAAAGGATTAGAGAGAAATCATTTACAATCTTTTTTTGTAGGCAACATCCCTTTTCTGCCAATACTTACCTTCAGGCCAAATATTCAATTAAGATTTGGGGCAGAAGAAAACGGCATAAAAGAAAATGTAAAACAGAAAGAGAAACCTTTTAAAAATATTAAATCCAGGGATATACCTACCATTGAACTCATCTTTTCTGCTGGTTTTTTATTACAAAACTTCTTTCGTTTTTCTGTTTTTTTTTTCTTATTTTCTACAGTCGCTTTAATTATAAAGAAAAAATTATTAAATAACTTTATTAATATCCATCAAGCTTAATAACTTTTCAGGTGACAATATGTTAGGCATTATGATGCCAACCAGACAAGATTTACTCCTTTTTTCTCGTGGCTAAGACAAAAATTAAACACAATATGCCCACAAGCTGTTGATAAATGACGACAGCAGCATGATATTCGTTTAATAAAGTTTTAAATTCAAATACTCCAGTGTATCCTGTCTTAACAGTATTGCCTATGTACAGCAAAATAGAAAAATGCTCAATTAAGAAAAAGTGAAAGGAAGCAAAAATACTGCATATATTTTAATAAATGAATAAAATGTGGGTTGGTGTCTCTCTGAGGATACTAGGAAATTGATTAGATTAAAGCGATTTATTTTGAAAAGCTGGTCTCGCTATAAGGCCTTGTGTGCAAGCATCTTTTCTCTGGTGATAATAGAGCATTTGGTGGTTTTAAGTCCTTTACCTATGGAAGAGAAGATCACAGCCATGAAGACTATTTTTAGGATAATAAGAGACAGGTTGGCCATTGCCACCATAACTGTTTGCTTGATAGAAGCAGTAAATTCAATAGCTATTGGAAAAGGGTTTACAATGAAATAATTTTGTGGTATACGGATAGGTCAACAGGAATCCATGTGTTTAACTCCAGAGTATCTTTCAAGTTACAGCCATCCAAATATGTATTTAATTTAACCTAAGCAGGAACTACAGAGGCTGGGACATACGTCAGAAATACTATCTGTCGTTCACTAGGTATTAGTTCCTTTTAAGTCTTTTAGTAGTAGGGATCTGCCTCAGCAGAGACAACTACATACATACATAATTGGTCATTACAACCCTTTAGTCAGGATTACGACCTAGTTTCTCACACCACTTATGTTGTGTGCGTTAATTTTTACACATGAGTGGCGGGACCTACAGTTTAAAGTCGACTCCGAACGACGGATTTTTGAAAACTTTTCATGACAATTTTATTTACTCTCAGAGTTTTTGCCAGAAATCCGTTGAGAGAAAGTCGCCAAAGATATATTTTTTTCATATTTCGTTTCGTTGAAGATGCCTGACCTGGGATTTGAACTGAGCCCTCACTTCTAATAAGCCAACACAACTATGTATGTACGAGTATGTATGTATGGATCTGCTTGAGCGAGCTGAGCAGCTAGACAGAGAAATCCTTAGCAGCATCACAAATAATGTGGGAATTTAGGGATTGCTTTAGTTGAGCTTTCTAAGGGGGTATCTTCCGCACTGTTGATAAAGCCAAAAGAGTTCTGTAAAGTGGGAAAGAAATTCGGAGATTATCTTTGGCTAAAGAAAAGATAAAAAGAGGTAAAGAATCAGCTCAATCCAGACGTTATTGAAACACTCTAAACATATTGAGTGTGGCTTTTAAGTATTCCAGATAGAGACTTAGAATAGCAAGTAATTTTCTGACCAGGTGTTGTAGACTCAAAGAACTTTGATTCCAGTTAGGCATCTTTTCAAGACCAATTTGTTGATCCTTTGCTTAGGACAAGGAATCACCAGAATACATACTTGTAAGCTGTACAGCGTTAATGTATTACAGGAGTAGAAATCTGATTATTTAACAAGTACTAGGCAGTGACTAATACTTATAGACACCGAATAGCATACTGAGATTCGTTGGAGTTACAGAATACAGTTATTATAGAGTAGGTTTACTTGGTTCTTGACCAAGTGCACTAGAGAGAAGGTACTTATTAATGACAGTATTGTATCGAACAACATTTATTCATCAGAGCAACTGTCTCAATATAGCTTTATTTTCACTGGTTTATTGCTCCAGGGAAGAGGACTTGTATCCGAAATTCATATGTTTTTACATAGTAGACCTCTATCATAAAGAGCACATTCATTCATGTTCGATTGGCCACTAGAAGCAGGACATAGAAAATACGTGTATGAATCTCCCTCCCTGCTGAGATTTTTCCTAACACTTACAATATGAAGAGATTTAAATCTATTATGCGTAAATACTGCTCCCTCTTTTCTCCCTCGCATAACCTAGTACGGGTAATCCCCTGAGCATTGCCGCTATTAAGGAAAGAAAAGTTATTTTTAATATCCTTTAAAAAAATGCATGAAATGCTGCATTAATGACTTATTCGACGACATTAACATATTAACTTAATATTAATTTTTTTAAATGACAACTTAAGTCAGCGTAATATAACAGTAAAAAACCAAGCCTATCCTTTCTTCTAGCCAACCCAAAGGAAAAAAAAGGATTCTTAATAATAACTAAAAGAACATCAACGAAAAAGGAACATGAATAAAAAGGCAAAAATAATATTCAAAAAGATATAAGGAAGTAAACAAAGGACGCAAACGCCCCGTTTCTTGTACTGTTAAGCCTTACGAACAACACGAAGCACGGGCAAAAAAAACTGATAAAAGGCGCGTAAAATTAATTAAAATTTTTTTGAACCACAACTCAGTCATACAATCCATAAAAACCAAAAGAAAAAGAAAGAGAACCACTTGTCAGAAAGAAAAATATTCATCTTCTCCACAATGGCTATTGAGATTGTTTTTGAGGCTTTTCCTTGCCTTATTCGTAAATGCTATTTTTTTGTTTTTTGTTTTCGTTTTATTTTTTTGTTTGCAAAGTGGCAAACGAAATATGAAAATTTATTGGCTTCCAAAAAGATGTTTAACGAGGAAAAGCATGGAATCCTGAGAAAACAATTTCGTAAAAATTATTTTAAAAAGAAAATTAACGAATAAATTACAATCTTGAACAGTGTATGTGTATGTGTTGGAAAGCATAGTGTAGCTTTATTTATGTCATCCCGTATCGATGCCATCCTAGAAAGAGATTTAATAATGAGGATGAAAATATTTTCATTTTTAAGTCTTTAAGGATTAACAATTAATTCATTAACATACGTTTATATTATACGCTTATTAAACGATAATATCATATATAAAATGTGACGAAAAGAAATTCGTTATTATTACAGGAAAATTAAATTTCTTTATTCAGGTTAAATATTACCAAAATTTTTTGTAATTTTAAAGAAATTTTGACTTTGCCTACATTGCCTCAATTGATCGCAGTTCTACCATATTTTTTCACCAACAAAAATTTTCACTACAGACAGTAAATTGTTGATGACAAGTCCAGACTATAAGTTGCATGATTTAAAATTTCGAAAGAAAGCTTCTAAGGGATTCAGATAAGTCACAATAGATGTATGTAATCTGACATTAACCGGGTGGAACTGAATTCCAATGTGAATTCTTCATCAACAAAATTATTCACTACAGACAGTAAATAGTCACAATAGATCTATGTAATCGGACGTTGACTTGGTGAAACACAATTCCTCTACTAAATCTGACAACAAAATCTGGCATCAATTTAATGATTTCTATATTCAAACATTATATTGCAGTCGCCGTAGTCTAGTAGGTAGCGTATTGGCTTGTTAGGCATGAGGCCTTGATTCAAACCCCAGGTCAGACATCTCCAACAAAACGAAATATGAAAAAATATTTCTTCGGCGACATCAGATTTCTAGCAAAAACTCTGAGGGTAATAGAAATTGTCATGAAAAAGTTTCTCAAAAATCGGAATCGACTTTAAAGGTTATGTTAACTTGTAAAGGTTATGTATACATAGGTTTGTATTAAGTGAACACTTAACTGTACTGGATCAGTGAAAAATTTTCTATGAAATCCACCAAAAACATAGAACGAAACCTCTCTGGTCTACTGGTAATCGATGACTTGATGCCACCAATCCCAATTCCCTTCACTTCAATTTGTGGATTGATCTCGTTTGATCAGAAATTTTTATTCAAAAATCAGGCAATTTTAGCGTTAGGCCAAGCAAATGTAAAACAGAAAGAGAAACCTTTTAAAAATATTAAATCCAGGGATATACCTACCATTGAACTCATCTTTTCTGCTGGTTTTTTATTACAAAAGTTTTTTGTTTTTTTTTTTAATTTGTCTTATTTGCTACAGTCTCTTAAATTATAAAGAAAAAATTATTAAATAACTTTATTAATATCCATCAAGCTTAATAACTTTTCAGGTGACAATATGTATGCATTATGATGCCAACCAGACAAGATTTACTCTTTTTTCTCGTGGTTAAGACAAAAATTAAACACAAAATGCCCACAAGCTGCTGATAAATGACGGTGCCAGCAAGATATTCGTTTAATAAAGTTTAAAATTCAAATACTCCAGTGTGTCGTGTCTTAACAGTATTGCCTACGTACAGCAAAAAAAGGCCAAGCAAAGTCAAAGTAGACTAAGAATATCAAGATTTGCGAACTCATTCATAATATTTTGAAGTGCATATTTGATTTCCTGATTACAGATTTTTTAAAGAGTTTTTAGAGTCGCTGAAAACCACACATAGGACCGTTATACAATATGGACCAAGCCTATCATCAACCGTTGTACAATGAGTCAATTCGACCTCCGAGTACTGTACTTGTCTTAATTGACAAGTACACGTCCTCTAACCTAACCTATCATCAATACAACATACTAACTTGAAGGCTTTTCCTTTACTCACTGTCATTTCTTCTGCAATCCTCAGGTTTACGTTGAACTGGTTTGACGCCACATGGTAAAGACAACAAAAATACACATCTACGTGAACGGACACAACAAAAGAACCGTAAGCTGCAGAAGATGTATTACGATATACTGTTAACTGCTAAGAATACGAACTCTATAGCCAGCATAGAATTAACGAACAAAAATCCTCTTACGTTATTAAGTACGCACATTTTTTGTTCAGCAAACATTCGTAGGTTTCCATTACTAAAGTAGTTTCGGGTTGAAATCTACTGCGACATTTAAAAAATTTCACAACGAACTTCAGACAATAAGACAATATGCTGACGATTGAAAAATACATGAGTACAGACGTCCAGAATGAAGTATTGGGACAGGAACTGCTCTTCCATATACTGGAACATTATTACTAAACTTGAAAGTATGCTGAGGTCAAAAGAGCTTAGTAAGTAAGTTTAACATCAAAAAGGCAAGATCCACAACAAAGTCTGCGTAACTACACCTTCACAGAAAAACATTGCAACAAGTTCAGCAGCGACTTTAAAGTCAACAAAAGGCCGAAGAAGAACTATGTATGTGTGACTAACAAATAACAGCTGAAAAACGATAGCAACACAACGGTACGTTCTAGTTCAAAACCATTTTCCATTAACGAAGTATGGCAAACAGTTTCATATCTAAAAAGGTAGTCCCCAAGGATGTCATATCAGTTTCAGTATTCCTTCAGTTCATTTAAACTCCGCCCTTATAATTCTCGTCTTGAAAATATTGTAGAAATGAAATTAATTTCTACGCCAAATTTGTTATTATTTTAATGGCATTTTGAATGGGTATATGGTGTCCGTATGTGTGAGTTTTTATTTGTATTTGCAAATATCTCCGTTCAAATGTATGAATGTGTGCATGTATATATATTTGTTAGTCTTTCCGTAGAAGTTTTGCGTTTACGGTCGGTTGAAATAGTCGTTCGGTTGAACGGTTGTTTGGTGTATTTAGCATAAACAGATGTGACTGGAATAATTATCGCCGGCAAAACAAAAATTTCAAACTGACCCGAATAATACAAGCACAAACACAAACAACGCATAAGAAAAGCAAATAAAACAATAAAATTCGTTTTTTTTTTGTTCTTTTTTCCTAATTTTGTTACCGAGCAGAATGGAAAGTAGAATAGAAAAAAAAATATTTTTTTGTTTGTATTACACTGGACAGGAGAATAATGAAATTCTTTCTGAGAACAACTTTAAATGTTATTTTAATATTTTATTAAATATAGTGTGTTAGGATTATCGTCTGTCATGACCTGTTACAAATTGTTGTTCAATTATAATATTTAAGCAACTAAGGGCCATTATTACAACTTGCCGTTAAAGTTGGATTTAGTTAAAAGCAACTTTAGCTAAAGTGAACTTTAAAGTCACCTTTAAGTACTTTTCGTTATTACAACCTACAGATAAAATAAAGTTAACTTTTTCAAAAATATGGCAGTGCCGGAGCAATGTCGATAGCACTGTCAATTAAACAAGTGCTTTAAAAACGCAATGGCAACGGCTTGACTTTTTATTTGTTTATAAAATTTATGTGTTGAGGTTTTAGCTTTTTATTTTTGTATTTCTTGTTTTAAAATAAATATAATGAATACGCCAATATCCATTTTGATTTGAAAAACTATTAATATATTAACGTTTATTTTTCATGTTTATATTGAAAATAATATAAATAATATGGCAAATTCAAAGATAAAGTGAATTTTAAAAGTTAAAGGTAGGATGATCTTCCCTTTAACTTAACGCTCACTTTTATCTTATTGTGTATTCATATAATGATTATCTGCCCTTTAAAATCCTCCCTTTAGTTAACGGCAAGTTGTAATAATGGCCCTAAGAAAGTTATTTGCTTTGCATTAATATAAAAGAACAGGTCTCAGCTCACATTAACGAATAGCTTTCCACTCCTAAAGCACCTGTTTAGAAAATATTGGAATATTTTAGTCGAAAGTTATAGTCACTACACCGCACCATATTTTTTAATGTGAATTTAAACAAAATTCTCATAGAAAAAGCCTTGCAAGCTCTTATATTTCTCTCATGTTACATATTTTGTTCTGATGATAAAAAATTATCTCATGAAACAAATTTGTATAATAAATTTTTTATTATGAAAGGTATTAAGAGTAAATATTTATATTAACACATTGAAATCTTTACAAAAAAAATGCTATTAAGTGTCCAATTATTCTGTTCCTATTTCCAAGTTTTAATCACTTATCGATAATTTCATTACACTTGTCCGATAACCATTTGATTAAACGAACTTTAATTATAAAATAAACACTCTCGTACAGTACTTTTCTTTTCAAACATTATTTGGCAGACTGTCTGACTTGAGCAATAAAATTAAATAAATTAAATTAAGCGCACTAAAATAGCTTCGAGGAAAAATAACTGTCTATTATCCTTTACGAGAACAATTGAAAAAAAAACTAAAGGAAGGAAAAAATTGGCAGACAATAAACTTTCAACACATTTTTCCACTTATTCGCTTTGAAATTGCAATGCGCCATGCAATACAATGCCATACGAATGGATGTTTTTTATAGAAGTTTTTTTTTTATTGAACTTAATAAACTACAGTTAATTTGAAAATGGTTTGAAGAATTGACATTGGAAATATACGTATACGTGTCCATTTACCGTTTCATATATCTGCTATAGCTATCTGTAGTAAACCAATGTACTCGTACTTAGAGAAAATTATTTAAACACAGTAAAGTAATGAAGTAGAACACTGAAATACTGTCAATCTTATTTCCTTTTAGTTGTTTTTTTCTTGGCTTAAATGAAGTGCAAAATGAATAGAATAATATGTGAAAAAAGAAAGGAAAAACCATTAACTAGAAAACATAAAATTGTTCATATACAAATTAAAATAAGTACTTAATAACAAACAATGTGTTCATTTAAACTGCTTGTTTTAAAATGATAATTTGCAAATTGGTAACGGCTAAGTCGACTAATGATAGCCATACTTCGCGTTATGCATTTAGTGGTTTCAAAACCACTGATCTGGAAAGGCTGTCGTATGTTAAATACTACCTTTAGTGTTATAAATTACTTGAAAGGCTTGCCATTTACGAAATTCATAGTTTAACAGTAGAATAAAGCGCAAAAATAATTAAAACTTACTTTAGAAATGATGATGTAAACCTATCCACATTTCGGGTATTACGGAGTGATTACGATCATCACCTCCCGTGCAAGCGATTGGATAGATTATAAAGGAATTTGAAGGGACAAGAAATATTACAGACGTAGTCACGTTTGTGTATCATTGCACTGCAAAAATATCACTTTAGTTAGAAGAAGTGTTGCGAATTATTCAAATTATTCGATTCCAATTATTAGTAATCTCTCTTGTGGTTTATTATAACATTTTTTGCATTTGGAATAGCGCCCTTTCTTATAAAGTTAAACTTACGCAAGAATAAAAGTCAGACAAACCTCTCCAACAAAACGAAATATGAAAAAATATTTCTTCGGTGACTTCCTCTCAGCAGATTTCTGAGCGTAAATAAAAAATTGCCAAGAAAAAGTTTCGCCCAAATCGGTCGTTCTGAGTCGACTTTAAACTGTAGGTCCCGTCACTCATGTATAAAATTAACATACAAAACATAAGTGGGTTGAGAAGCTAGGTCGTAATCCTGACTGAATGGTTGTAATGACCAATTATATATGTACATATATATGTATATGTAATTATTCACAAAGCCGTGGTTATGCTGATTTTTCGAACAAAAGTTTCGTTAACAATGGAGCTCATTTCTTGCTTAATGGACAAAAAAAAGGTATCGGTGAAGCAGAACCCGAAAGTGATTGTGGAAAACCTATCGCATTTAGAAAATGTAACTGTTTGTTGTTTGAAGTCGCCGTAGTCTAGTAGGTAGTGTGTTGGCTTATTAGACGAAAAGCCAAGGTTCGAGCCCCAGGCCAGACATCAAAACAAAATACAAAAAGTATTTCTTCGGCGACTTCCTTTTAAATCTGGAAAATCTCTTAAAAATCTGTCGTTCGGAGTCGACTTTAAACTGTAGGTCCCGCCACTCATGTATAAAATTAACACACACAACATAAGTGGTGTGAAAAACTAGGTCGTAATCCTGACTGAAGGGTTGTAATGACCAATTATGTATGTATGTATGTAACTGTTTGTTGCGCCGTATAATCTGTAGGCGCCATTGAGCGGTATTTTATCGAAAATGACATTAAAAATACAATTACCGTTAATTTAAAGGGCCATATCCGAATTTTTGATCTCCTCATGAACTGTCAATCAGACGATGCCATGATCCACACAATACTATCGGTTTGGACTTTATTGCATTGAAAAGTTTACGGAAAGATTCATTTAAGTATACGAAAAAGTTTATGGAAAGATTAATTTAAGTATACGCCGATGACAATTGGACACCAAGATCATACGATTTGATGCCGTTGACTTTTTTGTGAGGATGCTTCAATGACTTCTTTGGCTGGAAAATTTTAAAATTAACAATCGTCAAATTATAGTCGAAAGACTGCCCGTATGCGTGTATAAGTGATCGAAAACTACCGCAAAAGGTTCAAGCAAGTGGGTTTCAAATGCCGTCTTTAGTGACTGATGTTTAACAAACACAACTAATTACTCATTACTGTAGACGGCCAACTGTAAGTATTTTGAAGAAAAAACTTCTTCTGCAAGTAATGCTGGATCAATCATAGTGTACTAAAAAAAATAAAAGAAGCAAACAGTCTCTCTGAAATTGTAATGTCTCTGAAACTGTAGTTATTTTCTGCTTTGTCCCACTTATTGCATTATATAGCAGGCGACAAACCCCGTTTACATAGAAAGAAAATTTAATGCAGAAATTAAATACAAATCCAATAAATTTTAAATATCGTAATAAAATATTTTTATTTTAATTTAATGAAAAGGAATATAGAAACTACAAGAAGTTACTTGGTGTCGTCTTTGCCGATTAAAGGCCACTCTGTCTGCTTTCCTTTTTCTTTTCACTTTTTAGTTTGTTTTTTAATAATCATCCTTGTGTTACTGTTTCACACACAATAACAGTTTAGCTCGCTGAAATTCTGCTTTTTCCAATTCATTTCACATATTTCAGGCGATAACGATTTTTCATTTGAGTTGTTTTCTTTTTTTTATTATGTTTTCTTTTTATAATTTTCCGCTTGTGTTCGTTTTTTTATTTTTATTTCATTTTTTTTCTTTGCTATTGCTGCAATCTGTAAATGCATATTTCAACAATAAGGACAGCGACAACATGGTGAATTTAATGGAGGAGCCGTTACGTTTTCCTTGTTACTGATTCGCTAGTAAAGTTTAGTTTTGTTGGTTAGTTAGTTGTTTTTGTTGTTGTTGGAAAAATCACCACAATTTTCAATTACTTAATGAGTGCATTAGTATAATTGCACAAAAGTTATATTATAGCAGCAGCAGCAGCAGTAGTTGTTACGAGCATTTGGTACAATATTAGTAAGCATGTACTCTATAAATACGTGTCGTTCTCTTTTTTTTTTTTTTTTTGTTTATTTTGTTCTTTTCCTCCTTTTTCTAGTTTGAATATAAAAAAGTGAAACAAATAAGAAATACGAGTATTTTCTATTAAACACTGTGTAAAAAATTGCCAAAAAAAGCTTCTTAATGCTCGCCAAAGAACGTAATGAGATTGTAAAGTGTTTTAATAAATAGTGTAATTCAATCAAGAGAAACTTAATTGTTTTAATTGCACATAAAAAAATGTTGTCATAATTTTCATTACGATGGCGATCAATAGTGATGATATTGATTAAAATTTTTAATTGCGTACTTTGTGAATAAAAACTTACAACATGAAATATTGATTGGTACTGCCAGTCATTTAATTTCGAAAGAGTAAGGGCCATTATTAAAACTTGCCCTTAAACTTGGGTTTACTTAAATGTACCTTTAACTAAAGTGAGACTTTAAAGTCACCTTTAACTTCTTTTCATTATTACAACCTACAGATAAAATAACGTTAACTTTTTCAAAAATATGGCAGTGCCTTAGCAATGTCGATAAAACTGCTCAATTAAACAGGCTTTTTTTAAAGGCAGTGGCAACGAAGGGCCTCTTTTTTGTTGTTGTGCTTCCTTATTTTGTTTATATTTGAAGTTGCCATATTTCAAAGTAATATATAATATGGCAATTTCTAACATAAACTTAACTTAAAAAGTTAAACGTAGGATGATCCTCCCCTTAGCTTAACGTTCACTTCTACCTTATTGTACACTTATAATAATGAAAAATAATTTATTTGCCTGTTAAAATACTCCCTTTAGTTAAAGGCAAGTTGTAATAATGGCCCTAAATGTTGCCACATGCTATGCTGTAGTTGATCTATTCGTGAGCTCCAAGTTTGGCATCTTATATCTCTCACGAATGGTAGTCGTTATATTATCTTCCAAGTTTGAATTTATGACTGAACATGACTTATGACTTAAAACAAGAGATTTCATGTACGCCGACAAAAAACAATCTAATGAAGTCAAATGGCATGATCTTAGCTGTCAATAGACTGTTCCAAAACGTGGGATTAATTGTTCATCAATTCTCTTCCAAATAAGTTCATAGTATCCCACGCCGGGTGACACGTATAATCTTGTTGAAATCACATGTCAACTAAATCGAATTCTTTCATTTTAACCAGGGTTAGGTTATGTTAGATTAAATTGTTAGCCGCCTCGAAGACCATAGCTCAGTATGGTCCTATAAGGCCTTGTTGTAAAAAATCATCGCACGAGATCTTACTCTATTGACTAAAATATTGTTTGTTAGGTAGATAAGATTCTTAACGAGTACGGCTCATCATCAAAATGGAGTCTCCTATACGTCCCCTTTTCTTTCAATTCACTTTTCTTAGATGAGAAGTAATAGTAAAGTAATATTCTAAAAATGTTTGTATTTGATACCTCCAAAAACTAGTCAATGACATAGAAAGTATCCCATGGCTAACAAACCTCTCCACATGACATCCTTTTTCTGTTATTTATCTTCCAAAAATTCCGAAAAGTCGAATGCTTCGCAAAGAACTTGGCTGTTCTCATGGTTTTTCTCATATCTAAATCACCACAGAGGGCCTTGTAATTTTTGCCGCTATGACCCAAGTGGACCCAAGTGGCATTTAAGCACGCACACTTGTGACTCGATCTTCATGTGACTCTCTAGCTATATTTGCTAGATAATTCACCACTCCCTGGTGACCAGAATGCCACACCGGGAATATCGTTTATTGCCTTCTTATAGTTCAAAACCGTCCTAGATTTTGTGTAACGTACATCTCTAATCAAATCCCCTCTGGCTATCAGTAAAGATACTAATTATTTTGCAGCTGCAATATGTATGTGGTTAGATGGTTACGGAACCTAAAACATAGCCAATCGAATTTTGAAGTCATTACAAGCATTTATATTGTCCGCACATCATAAACAAATGCGGAAAAGCTATCAGCTCAGAGAGTGTGGTGAAAAAAACCCTAGATGTTATAAACCGGAATGCAATCGATATAAAGATAAAAACTGTCTCTATACTTTATACATAAATTATTGTAAATGTATACCGTAAGAAGAAGTCGCCGTAGTCTAGTAGGTCAGACATCAAAACAAAAATATGAAAAAATATGTCTTCGGCGACTTCCTCTCAGCAGATTTCTGGCAAAAACTCCGAGAGCAAATAAAATTGCCATGAAAAGTTTCTCAAAAATCTGTCGTTCGGTGCCAACTTTAAACTGCAGGTCCTTCCACTCATGTATAAAAATTAACACACACAACATAAGTGGTGTGAGAAGCTAGGTCGTAATCCTGTAATGACCAATTATGTATGTATACCGTAAGAGCTTCTCTAAAAATCTGTCGTAGGTCCCGCCGCTCACGTATAAAATCAACAAACACAACATAAGTGGTGTGACAAACTAGGTGTATACATGTACAGTGCACGCCCGCTAATGTAAACACCGCATAATATGAACACCGCTTAATGTGAACAATATTTTTGCTTCAGTGACTACTCTAAAAGATGAAAAATTGTAAAAAGCCCTATAATTTTAACAGAATTTTTTTTAATTTGAAACGTTAAAATTCTATGTTTATTAGTTGCATGCAAGGATTCCTGCAGGAATCCCCGTTTTAGGTGTACATATATATATATATGTATGTGTTAATACATCTGCTTGCATATTTATTCTTCAATTGCTATTTAGATACTGTGAAGAAAGTTTCTGAAGATTAAATTATAAAATGTGTTCTAAAAAAATTCTAAAAAAATAAAACAATTCATAAATAATGATTTTTGTTTAAAAGATGGTATAATTCTGTTTTAAAATTTTCGGTATTCGGAAATGTGAACAATTCGCAAAAGTGAACAACGCCAATTTTAATTAGTTCACATTAGCGAGCGTGCACTGTATGTGCACCGTAAGTCTTAAAAGGAGAACAGGAAATGAAAAAAGAACATTCCAGATACCTGGGTTTCACACAAGGCTTAAAAAAGTCAAGCTTTACCGACGTATGGAGAAATTTCATACGTTTAATCCATTTGCAGGGTATTTAAATTGTACTAATTAAAGGTAAGAAAAAAGTGAGAAATTTATAACACATCCTTATAAACAGTCCCTTTAGAAGTAAATCTCTCTTTAAAGTTTTTTTCTCTTAAAATCAATAAAATAAAATGGGTTTTATTGTTCGTTTTAAGTTCAATATATTTTTTTTTAATTAATTATACTTAATACCATGGGGAGTAATTTTTATTTTATTTTTACTCACACTGACTGTCATCTGTGACACTACTCTGACTGTCCCTTATAGTGGCATTTCTCTCCCTAGGCGTTTACCTTGAATCAATTGCATTACAAACTTTACCTCTTTCTCGATTTTGTTTTTCAATTCATTCTTACTTCTCCTCTTTCTTTTTTTCATGTCGGTTTATTTTACGCGAAAATTAATCGTTTTACTTGAACCCAAAGATTTATCGTTTTGTAAATGTGCTGTGTTATATGTTCATTTTATTTCTCTGTATCTCTCTTTTTTTTTGATTTTCATTTTTAATCGTAGATTTTTCCTTCGTAAGTTGTTATTTATTGTTTATGTATTAATCAATATCAGTCAGACGGAAAGAAATAAATTTTTTTCGTACAAGAATTAAAATAAAATAAAACCGTTATACATATACATACACACTCATATTTTACATACATGCCGTACTTGGTCAATTCACACAAGCCGTTGTATCGTTGTATTCATTGTATTGTTGGAAGAACATACAACAGTGTATAATTGTTGTTGATATTTTTCATATAAAAATCCGATACCCTTATACACATTTTTTCCATGTGTCTTTAAAAGTTGTATTGGTTTCGTACTATCAAATTGTGTGAATAAAAAAAATGTATATATGTTTTCATATGTTTTTAAAACGTTGTGTTGGTTTCGGCCTATCAAATTGTTTGAATGCCACATGATACACAATACAGCATCGCATTGAGCGTTCACAAACAAACAAATGTGTTCAATACAACATACACGATACAAAGTCGTGTGAATTGCCCAACTGTTGTTATCTCATATATTGTACTTGGATAAGTATAAATTTTTTTTTAATTGTTTACATGAGTATATTGTATGTACATACGCATGTACATGAGTACATACATATGTACGTAAATTTTATTTTATTCAATTAAAACTTTCAACTCCTCTTTTATGTAAATTTGCGAATATTACCTATTCATTCATTAATTAATCGTTGAGACTCCGCTATCATTCAGTTGGCCGTATGCAGTTGACCGTATGCAGAGATAATCAAGTATCATTACAAGTATGTACTACAGATTGCAAAAATAATGTACGAAATTAAAAAGTAACAACGTAAGAGAGAGAAAATAAAAACACAAAAACAAAAACACTGTAAAAGTTTCACATATGAAGGGTTACACACTTGTATTCACCAACTTCGTTAAGGACTTACAACATGTTACGGAAATTGATAATAATGAGGCAGGAATGTATGAATATGTATTTTTTAATGTAAATACAAATGTATGTATATGTCATAAAAGCAAATGATTGGCTGTAGTTAAAAAAAAAACTTTCCAGTAGAAAAAAGCAAAAAAAAATTGTTAAGCATATGATGGATTTACAATTATGGAGAGTTCCATATAGGCGCCTTAAAAAAATATGCCAATTGTTCATCATTGAGAAGGAACAGCTACTAGCATACACATACATAATCCTTTAAAGCATGAAAAAATTTTAAATTTTTTTGATTGAAATTTTTTTCTACCCAGTCATAGACAAAAAGCTATTATTTGTGGGAGAGTGCATGTTTTTTCAAATAATCTCTTAATACTTCGAAAATTTGTTTATATCTGCAATTGTAGGCTTATTTTCCGATTTATAGTTTTCTTTTTAGTTTAAAAATATTGTCAATTATCTATCGAAATGCAAAGCAAGAGCTTGGAAAGAGTATCAAAAGGATAACGTACACCCAAAAGAATTGAAAAGAAAAATAAAAAAATATCCAAAAGCATATGGTTCCACGAAGTATTTTACGGTTTCCTGCTGTTATATCTATAGGATCCCGAGTATTTATTATACGCCTTCAGGTGTAGTTTTTGATAGTCTTAAGATTCTTGGAGTAACACAAATTAAGTGAAGGAAATGAAAGTGAATCAGTTATACATTCAGAAAGAATCCAGAAAGAATCCTGATTTTGTTGTGTCTGACCTGGGACTTGAACCACAGCCTCACGTCTAAAAGACCAACACGTTACCTACTAAATTCCGTAGAGCCAGAGTAACACAAATTAAGTGAAGGAAATTAAAGTGAATCGGTTATACTACTAATTCCTCTTGTAGCATAATATTAAAGACACCAACGTTGTTAATTATTATGTCTTCGGTTTTCCTAATATTTATTTCAAGCCCAACACATCAGAGCAAACAAATGTTATTCGCATAAGCTAAATCCTCGAGTTGACGTCAAAGACTGCACGTAATTTCTTTTCTCTTTGGACAGACTTCGATTATGTATAATATTATCCCGCAAGATAGTGAATAGCTGAGTTTATAGAGGACATTCTTGTTTTATTTCAGGGCTTGTGTAGAATGGTTAACTCATATTCCCATTGTGAAGGACTGAGAGTTCGTAAGTTTGTGCAAATTGGTTGACTGATATTCCCATTGTGAAGGACTGAGAGTTCTGCACCTGCGTCCATAGGTTTGATGATCGGAATTAATTTCTGAATTCTTATCTCCTCAATGCTTTCCATATGGCAGTTTGTCTAATGGTTGCGAAGGATTTCTTGAAATCTACGAACAGTAAGTACAGGAGAGTACGTCATATAACTAACGTAGGTTGTTGGCCTGGTCTACGCAGCTTCTGTTTGATTGGAAACATAACTGTTCGTCACGTATATTTTTTTCAATTTTATTTTGAAGCCGTCCTCGTTGTTAAACAGAGCAATTCCTTTCCAATTCTAAATAAAACAGAGACAAAAATATTCTAGATTGTATTAAAATTTCAGCCCTTAATTCTTACTATGATTTCGGGTACAACTGACCGAAAAATGTCGTGTTGTGGGCAAGGTATTACGAACACGGTGACAGGCTCATTAACGCAGGCTCTAGACCACCAATCATGAAGGATGATAATATATTTGGTGTTACGTGCACTTTTCTCTTTACACATACATACATACATAATTGGTCACTACAACCCTTCAGTCAGTATTACGACCTAGTTTCTCACACCACATACATATGTTGGTGCGTTGAACACCAACCGAAAGTAGACGAGCTAGGACACCGACTTAAAGTATAAAGTGGTAAATTTAGCTGCGCTTTGAGTGTTACCTTATGAGTGCTCATCCGAGAATACTAGATATTCCACATTCTTTTCATCTGTCTTCATAATTTCCATATTTATGAAATTTATATGCACGTTTGGATATTTTAATTTTTATTTTTAAGACTTTATCTTCGAGAAATAAGTTCTGTCTGTCTGAAATATATTAAAAAAAGTGCATTGTAAACCACAGCACAACAATACCAACACAAATTAAAGTTTTACCTACTGCAACCATAAAACGTACGTACTGCAACCCTTTTCCTTGATATACGAGTAAGTAACTTAGTACACCATTTGGTACATATTTGGTTACTCCGTTTCCTTTATATAAACAACCAATAACGGTTATTAAAAGATTTCCTTTTTAACAAGAAACCACAACAAGTAGACACAATAACACAAGAACAAAACGAAATAAAAAGAAGAATTTTTCAATCATTTCTTAAAAACTGGGTAAATGAAGGCAAAAACCAAAAAACCAGTATGAGAAAAAAGTAAAACGAATAGCTGTAATGACATCATACACAACCATACACACATACACTCGTGCATACACTCAGTACCATCAGCAAAACGAAAATCAAAGATACTTACATACTTCGTGTATAAAAACAAATGAATGTTTTTCCATTCATGCATAAAAAATAACATGCCACAACCAACAGTCATCAAGAAGCAAGATTCAAATGTTACCAAACCGAAGCTATCAACAAAAAAACCAACGACCCAATATGGTTTACGAGAGCAATAGCCTGTTTCTTCTCCGGTTATAACTTGGCAAACTTGACCATTATGACGCTTGACGCTACTTGAATTTCCCTTTTTATAACGAAATGTTTTACTGTTTTTGTTTTTGTTTTTTGTGCTCTGGCTTGGATTCTTGTATACGTATGTATGCCTTACAATGGCATCTCTCATCTTCAATCGTATTTCGTTTATTTTATACTATTTTTGTTTTCCTACATTCCTATAAAAACGATTTTTTACATCTTCAGTTATGCACAAACTATTTACTAACTGAGGATATGGATATGGATACCCTACACGTTGTATTATACTTGCTTAAGGCATTGATCACACTTACGTATGTAAGTATGAAAATCGTGTCAAGATATTTTTTAAAGTACGAAATATCAGAAGAAATACAAAAAACAAGAAATACAACAATACAAAAAAATGTGAGGTAAGTTTCATTTAAAGCTTTGCTCTCCATAAACGTTAACCTAAATTGAATATTGCGTCCGTTTGGGGTTTATTCCCGTCAGGATCGAGTTTCTACAACTTACACTGACTTACATAAGTTTGCTAGACTACATTCCACATCGCAAATTCAATATTGAAAAAACTTTGCAAAACTTTTGCGGATTAGAACTCTCAAACGAAGAGAATATTTTCTGAAGCTCCATGGAACAAATGCTCAATACGCCGATTGTCTATTGCATAGTCTACTTACTTGTGAATGTGGGGTTTGTGGCTTCAATTTCCAGCAGTCTGATTCACTTCTGAAATACTTGTGAATTATTGAAAAATATGGAGATGATTAACAGTGGTGCCTCGTTCTCTCCTTCTACAAATTACTTTCCAATTTCCAACACAATAGTGCTTGAGCAGGGACCACCCTTTGAAGGTTGAAATCAATCCGTTCTTCGTTTTATTATGGTTTATAGTTCCAGATGTTGCCACATTTTTCATTAAATAGACAGTTCTTAATACTTTTAATCTACAAAGCAATTGTGATGACTCCAATTTCACTTTCGATTTGATTGCTTCGAAATTTATTAAGACAAAATGTGTTCCAAGACTGAAGTCGCATTAGCCTATTAGGTAGTGTGTTAGCTTATTAGACGAATGACTACGGTTCAAATCCCAAGTCAGACATCAAAACGCAAATATGAAAATATTTCTTCGGTGACTTCCTCTCAGCAGATTTCTGGCAAAAACTCTGAGAGTAAATAAAAAAGCCATGAAAAAAAAGGTTCTCAAAAATCTGTCGTTCGGAGTCGACTTTAAACTATAGGTCCCGTCGCTCATGCATAAAATTAACGCATACAACATAAGTGGTGTGAAAAACTAGGTCGTAATCCTGACTGAAGGGTTGTAATGACCAATTGTGTTGTGTTGGGTGTTCCACGATTGGCTGAGTGTGTATAATCCATAACGAAATGAAAGCTCCTAGTGTTGCCCTTGAAACCTACATAGGTGTACCTTGTTTCATATATTCTCGAAATGTCAATTGAAGTGACTCGCTTTTTGACTCTATGAAAATTGTGATTCATTGCAAATTTAGCATCGGCCATTAACTATCGTTTTCTCTAAGCTCGACATACATTCGATTGTCTAAGATCCACTTTAACTCGTATTCTCAACATACTTTCTTACCGATAATTCGTAGAGGTCAATATGTTTTAGGGAATAGCACTGAATTGGCCATAATATTAAAGAATATATACATACATACATTGTTGGCCACCACAAGCATTTTGTCAGGATTGCGGCCCTATGAGGTCTTGAATCCGAACGACAGACTTAAGAAAGGTTTTCATAGCAAATAGTTGATTTTGAGAGCTTCTTCCAGAAGACTGCTAAGAAGGAGTTGCTGATAAATGTTTTATTTTTAAAACGTCAGAGCTGAGATGTCTTATCTACGATCTCTTAGATAATAAGCCGATATACTACTCCCTAGACCATTTTTTTTTTTTGGCGTGTGAGGTAGAGTTCAAAATGCATTCGCACTTACAGTGCGTCGAGTGGGACTTCCACTAAAACAATCCCTCCTCCTCTTCTGGGGATACTCCCTTCCCGGGACGGCTATCTGCATTACTTCGGGAAGGGCCCAGAACGACGTCCTGTTAAGGACCGTTGTCTACTCTCCCACGTCTGGGTACGCCATATTCGAAGACAGCTTCATGCTACTGGCTCGTCTTCTCATGTATCATTCTGTCGTACTGTATCAAGTTCGACCTTCTTCCTGCGGAGTACACATTCTACGTATCTTCTCACAGCGCTCCACCTTGTCTCACTTTCGAGCATTGCGTCAACAATGTTGTCGGGTGTGAATTCGCCAATCTGTTCCATCAACACATTCTTCTCGTCTTGCCATTTGATGCAATGGAAAAATGTGTGTTCAGCATCGTCACTCATTTCCTCGCAATAAATGCAGCCAGGATCATTCACCTTGCCCGTGCGGTGTAGATATTGTCGGAAATAACCATGACCCGAAAGAAACTGGGTCAGGAAGTAGTTAATTTCCCCAAAATTTCTCTGTGTCCATGCTTCTATAGATGGAATAAGTCTAGCAGTCCATCTTCCACTTGTTTAATCGCTCCATCTACTTTGCCATCGCCGTATAGTTCGAGATCTGACATCTGCGGTACTAATGGCGAGGTCCCTAGACCATGGCGTTCACACAAAGAAAATAAAGAAAAAAAATAAATCATTTAACGAATTTATTGAGGAACTATGCTCCTTTTAAAATCTATGGAAACGGATAAATCACCCCCTGCAAATATAGCATAAATTCAATCTACTATTTAAAGCAAGAAAATTTTGCCTACATGTGGATAGATACCCAACTATCTATGATAGAATCCTAGATGAAAATTGAATGTAGCAGAAGACCAGAAGGCCTACCTACACTTAGAGAAAATGTTTGGACTTCAAAGTTGAAGAAACTGGTTTGACGTAGATCAAGATTAAAGAAATTTTGTTATGGCCAACCTAGAGCCATAGGAATAAACAGGTTAAAAATTAATAGAGATATATTTGATCATTTGGAAAGCAAGATTTAACGGAACATTCAGCAAATTTCGTCAAAAACATAGCTTGTATTAAGCAGAATCTGCAATTCTGCCTTTTATCTGCAATGTATCGTAGTTCGTTAAAGGATAACCCAGTTGCGTTGGGATTTATTCGTCTTGAGGGTGCCCTGGTAGTATAGTGAGTAGTGTGCTGGACTATCACCGTGAGGGTCATGGGTTCGATTCCCACCAAAGACTCTGGTCTGTGACACTACACCAGGGTTCGTCAAAAATTTTTTGGTTATGTGTTAGTGAGTAAGAGAGAGAGAATAAGTTGAGAGAATTTATTTATTTACAGCCATAGAAAAGTGTTAGTAATATACGCTATTTTTATTTTCATTTCATCAGCATACATATGTAAAGCTATATAAATTTGGCTTAATAATTTTAGATAAATAAAAATAAAATAAAAAATCCATTTTTTATTAAAAGAACATAAAGCTATCCATCTTTGGCTTAAAAATTATGCCATGTTTTTTTAGATAAATAAAAATAAAAAGAATAAAAAACCCATTTTTTATTAAAAGAAAAAAGCGAGCATTCCAAAGCATTTAAAAAAAATTATACTATGCGACTAGTGACTACACCGAGCATATGGTCAAGTTACTCCGCTCGTATATAATTAGAATATAATTTGTAATTGTATTGTAATTAATAAATAAATAAATATTCGTCTTGAAGTTATTTGCGTTCTGTGGGTTCCATTCAATGGTTTTTAGCAAATTTTGTTGTATGATCTTCTGATGGTACGATCATTCATACGTTATATTTTCTTCTCTTTATTCGTCGAATAAAAAGAGTTGTTCGTTGGAACGCCGTGGTCTAGTAGGTAGTATGTTGGCTTATTAGACGTGAGGCCTTGGTTCAAAACTCAGTTCAGGCTTCTCAACTTGAACGAAATATGAAAAAATATTTCTTCGGCGACTTTCTCTCAGCAGATTTCTGGCAAAAACTCTGAGAGCAAATAAAATTAGCATGAAAAGTTTCTCAAAAATCTGTCGTTCGGAGTCGACTTTAAGCACTAGGTCCCGCCACTCATGTATAAAAATTAACGCACACAACATAAGTGGTGTGAGAAAAAAGGGCGTAATCCTGATTAAAGGGTTGTAATGACCTATTATGTATGTATGTTCGTTGGAACGAGGCTACCAATTCTTTTTGAAACCATTGGTGAAATCACTTATAAATTAAAAATACACTCGTCACTTACAGAGGTAAGAACAAAACCAAAATGGTTCTTGATTTGAAGCTGTGATACCAATTTGGTTCTACCAAAGAAGTTATAGCATCTTGTAATTATAAATACAGAAGTTCTTTTAAATTAATTCTTTAAAACTCCTTAAGAGTTTAATGTAGGGCATCACACTGTGAAGGATATACTAACCATAGGCCATTACTGGTTTTTACTTAATTTGTTTATCATCATCCACTTCTTCTGGACTTTAAAGGTTTCTATGTACATACTCGTACATATTTATTTATGCTTGTTGTTATTATTGTTAATTTTAATTTTGGAAGTCTTAGTAGTTGTAGTAGTTGTAATATGACCACCACTCTAGAATTTACGGTTTATACGAGTACTACATACTCTATACTTTTAAATACCACTATGCTATATAAAGTTTGTTTTTGTTATTGTTTTTATTTCTTTTACAGATATTTGCTCCATATTCAGGTTTTATTGGGCATAATATATGAACTTTTTTTTTGTACTTTTCCTTTGGTAGCATTCCTTTCAATTCTTGTTGTTCTGCTTTTTTTCCTATATTTTCCGTTCCCTACAGTAAGACAGAACAAACAAAAAAGGAGAAAATAATCTGTACATACATATAAACTGGCAGAGTACACAAATGGGGAAAAAATCTTGCACACAGTACAGAAATATTTCAATTTACAAGCCAAGCTCTATACAATTTTAATGAATTGCAACCACAGGGCTTGTTGTAGCTGTTATACTCGTAAAGCACAAAGTGGTGTGGCATGCAACAACCAAACATTTTTGATATTTTGATTTTATTACTACACAATAATCTAAGACTATATATGTATGTTTGTATGTATATATGGGTATGCAATTGGTTAAAGTTTATTGTTGAGGCAATTAAAAAGCTGGAAAAATAATTCCATTCTTTTTTTTTTTTTTTTTGAATAACACTTGGTAGTGAATAATAAGTAATTTAAAGTAGAAAACCACTTTTCGTCTTAATAAGATTTTCAAAATTCAATAAAAAAAATTTTACTTTTTACAATTAGTACGTACTCTCAACGTTTGTCTATGCCAGCCACAACACAATTGTATAGTAAAGGCAATTGCTTTGCTTGCAACGTTTATTGAATTCTTTATAGAATTTCTTCCTTTTGCTAGTTAAAGAGATTTTGTTTAATACTAGAAAAGAGTTATCGTTTCTAAAATTCTTTTAAATAATTAAAGCTTGGTAAGATACAATAGAATGCATAGATAGGAAACTCTTATAAACTTTGCATGAGAAGCGAGTAAAATACTGGTCATATACAGGAATGATAGACACAATTTTTCAAGGAGAATAATAGACTAAAGATTCAAAAAATACGCTTAAAAATCACATTATCTGGCTATCTATGACAAATGACATCACATACTGTATTTATATTCGTTAATAAAGTTAGCATTCTTATGGACCAACATATACCCTCTGAATGAATGCTAAGTTCTGCACCTCATATAATACATAATTAGAATTTAACAATCAAGCAGCTCCTAGCTGAATGAGGATACAGTCTAGCGATTAAGGAGAACACTCGAGTTGCTTGGCTCTTCATTACATTGGAATGCTTTAGAGTGGAGCTTAAGTTTTAGTCACCAAAATCAACAAGTTTATTGTTTCCATCGCTAAATATTACATTGTTCTAGAAAAATCCTTGAAATTAAGATATTGGTGTTCGTAAAAAGTTCGTAACATCTGGCACAACATTGAATGTTAGTACAAACACCAAACAAAAAAACTATTTAAATTCTTCTGATTCCTTCGTGGATGTAATTTTCAATAATAGAAATTTAAAAATCTTGTAGACATTTAATAATCTGATATCAGTGTCGCTAGCTAACAAAAGCATTCGATAAACTATAAAGTTTTTCCTCAAGCCTTTTGTAATAAAATATTCCTAATAAGCAGGCTGTATAAAATCTAAAGTATTATAGATGAGCAGTTATTAAATCTGTTTAATGAAGAAAGCTTTGAATACTTTTAAATTGCATAAAATTTAATCATTGCTTATCATACAGAGGGGAATTGTTTACAACTTATTTCTGAAAGTTTAATTAAAGCAATTAACAGAGTAAATTACTAACTGCAACAACTGTAAATTACTAACTGTGATAACCCAATTGTGCCAGCATAGGAATTCAGGCAAGGCCACTCAAAACCTTCCATAGCTATGGCACTACTTATTAAATACCACATCAATCTACGTTTTTCCAAGGAAACATAACCATCACAATTTTCGATTTCTAACCAATTAAAATAACTTACAACATATATATTCTATGTATCAATTTTTGCAGTATTTTCCCTTTTTATTTAATAAAATTAAACATAAAAATTAAAAAAAAAACTTATTTTTAAGTTCATACATAGAAAAGAGAGTTTGATAGTATGCCACTCCCAAAGCAACCATCCGCATTCCAGTAGTCTACTTCAACTTCTTCTTGGGACGCAAGTTGTTGGTGTGACCACACTTCTTCTTGCGGCAGTTGGTAGCACGAGGATGGAGACGAGCATAGCACTTACGGCAGATCATTTTGTCGCAGTTGTATTTTTGTGCCAAGATACGCAAAGAAGGTTCAATGATACCACCACGAAGACGGAGCACCAAATGTAAGGTGGATTCCTTTTGGATGTTGTAGTCGGACAAGGTGCGACCATCTTCCAATTGCTTACCAGCGAAGATCAAACGTTGTTGATCTGGGGGAATACCTTCTTTGTCTTGGATTTTAGCCTTGACATTTTCAATAGTGTCGGAAGGCTCAACTTCCAAGGTAATGGTTTTACCAGTTAGAGTTTTGACGAAGATCTGCATCTGTAACAAAATAAAATAAAACACATTAACATAGTTCGCACTTCATAACATATACATTTAAAAGTTATAAGCAAATATTTTTTTATCTAAACAATGCTACGTGTTTCGTTCTTTAAACATTTATATATCTTATTTATTTTCGAGGTTATGTTGGTTGTTGTCGTTCTATATTGTTTTCACTTATATTTTTACACAATTTTTTATAAATTTTATTTAATTCATTAACTTACAATTTATTATTACAAATAATTTTATTTTTATTAATATTTTCTAATGAATTTCACAATTTTAAACAAGAAAATTTTTTCTTACCCTGAGAAACGTGCAGTCAAATGCTAATCAAAAAAGAAAAAGGAAATTTCCAAGATGGCGGGAAATTATTGACAGTTTTCTCTATGGGATGTTTTGTTAATATTTTTGAGTTGCCAACTCTCTTTTTATTTAATCCACAGTGTAGGTAAAATTCACTACATTTTCATAATATTGGCATGTTATCTTCAGGGGAAAAATAAAATTGTAAATAAATGTATTAAAGTAAATTAACTAATTCAATTATTCTTTAATACACTTAATTAATGACTTTAGTTCAAGGCTAATAATTTAAGAAAAATGTAAATTTAATTTCAAAATTAATTTTGAAATATTCAGAAATAAAATTTTGAAATATTCAGAAATAAAATTGTAATGTATATATTGCAAATGACGATATAAAGATATAAAGGGTGCCTCAGTAAGAGTGTATTTTTTTAAATTTAGTGTAAATTGCCACATACGTTTGTTCTGATTATTAAAACTGTGTTAATAGCGAAAACAATTATTACAAAAATAAAAAATTAAATTAAAATCGCTCTCAAAGATCAAAATGGAGTAGAGTGAAGTTAATGTCAATTTAAAAAAATCATCTTATCTATACTCCATTAAAATAATTTATAATTCAGTACTCGACGTTTGTGAGATAACACTCAGATAACACTAAATTATAGAGCAGAAAAATATTTTGGTACATATAAACTACTACAAATATCAAACAAATTCAGAATTATTAAATCTCTAACGATTATTTCTTATTTTAATTTACGCCACTTCTGTTAAATTTTCCTTAAATTCTTTAAATAATTGGCAATAATTTTTAGAAACTGCAACCAACTTCAGTTGATTTTTTATCAACATGTGATGAGAAATTCACCACACCATCTAAAAGAAAACCACCACCAAGAGAAGACTTTTTGATTTTCCACCGAAGAGAGGGAGATAAATTTAATAATTTTTAAGCAAAATCATTGTAGCTTTTTTAATCAAGAACTTCTAAGCCGCTAAAACAGTTTATTTAAACATATTTTAAATAATTACAATATTAATCATGAAGTAGAAAATACATTACTTCCATTGATAAAAAAGGAAAAAAAAACTTCAAAAAAAGAACACGTATTGTTTTTCCTTTTTTTCTGAATAATACACAACGTGGTGGGAAAATAAAAACGACAAGAGAAAACGTTCTATAAATTGTTGAATTAAATTTGCACTGAAAAATTATGCAAATGTTCTGAAAGAATATTAACAAGTTTATTAAGAATTATTAATGCTATTAAATAATACAAATTATAAATAATCAACAAAATCATGTCGACAGAAGCACAAACCGCTGGGAATGAGGTAAGAGAGACGATAATTGTTTAAAAAATAAAACAATGGTTAAAAAAAAAAACGAAAAGAATATGTATTTTAGCGATGAAAATGATGTTAAGGTCAATGTAATGCAAATGTTCGTGTACATGTTGCTGATTGGATCAGAATCAGTCTGGTGAAGGGACGGGGCTGTGTGTATTTATATTTCGAAAGTAAAAACAGCAGTAAATGCAATAGAATCAGGAATCAGGTTTTGAAATATATTTATACCATTCACCTTCTACGTTTATGACAGTATATCGTATTGTTGTCAGTTGCGATAGGAGAGCAGGGCTGGACATTATACCTACTGAAATCCAGGGATATGTAGGTTTTATCTTTTACAAAGAAGATCAAGCGAAGCTTTTCAAATTCCCTGGCTCGATGTACTTTTATAAGAATCAATCGATTTATTTCACATTCCATGTGCCGATAGATTGTGTGTTTGGACAATATATGAATTTGTCATTCTAAAGATCTTTTGCAATAACATGATCGTATGTTTTCAACGTTCATACTTTCTTTACGTTACGCAAACGCTAACAAATACTTATAGGATATATTTAAAAGGATATAAGATAATTTTATAATATCTGTGCGCAATTATAATTTAATTTTAGTAAATTAAGTTGCTTTCTATAAAATTTTAATTGTTATTATATCTGTTTAATATCGTATTTAATTCTAAATCTGATTTTAGGTGGCCCAACAACATAATGGCGATGCCAACGCTCCAGTTGAAGGCCAACCAGAAGGACAAGAACAACAGCAGCAAATACCTCAATCAAAAATGGAGTCCTTCTTTGCCATGACGAAATCTCTTATTCTCCGAGCATTGATTATATACTTTGTGTCATCATTTTTCCGAAAAGGTCAACCACCCGCAACTACTAGCAATCAAAAATCTCCTGCCGCCGGTCCCAAAATACATGCTTGGAATTATTTTGAAAATGGTACACTTTTCGATTTACACGTATGGCTGTCGGAAAATCCCGATCATATTAATTTCCAACAAAACTCAAATTTACTCTGGTTGCAAGAAGACCTTACCTATGGCGATTGGATATCAGGACCAAACCAAGATGGTCTATATTATCACCAAGTCACCGTTAAAGCTTCTCCACAATTAATGAATAACGGTTCCGTTTATATTCATGCTTTCGTTACCAAGTCCGGTGAATCACCAGATCCGAAAGCTCCAAATTTTGCCAAAAATGGTTTAATGGGTTACCAGCAAAAACAGCTGAATAAATACAAGAAAATACGTGTTAATCGAAACTACAATCTTTTGGCCAGTGAAAAGGAGAAATTAGCATTTGAATTGGCACAAGCAAATCTAAAAGACACTATAGTGTCCCATTGGCATCCAAATTTAACCGTCAATGTGGTAGTAGATCAAACCAACTGGGCTCAAGGTACCGTGCCTCCACCTTTGGATGAATTTGTTAAGTTTGCTGATGGTGGCAAAACTTATTTACCCATTGTGTTTGTAAATGACTATTGGAACTTTCAACGTGATTACTATCCCATAAATGAAACTACACCGGAATTACCATTGCATTTGACTTTCCAACCAATTGGCATGTTTAAATGGCAATTGTATGCTGCTCAGCAAATGAAAAATAAATTTGCCGGCAATGTTCTAGGTGAACTGATGGCATCTGGAGGTGGTGAGGTACAGTAATATAATCTATTCTCTAAATCATAAATTTACTTTCTGTGTTTTTTTTTTTTCACAGGAAAATGATGAAGATCAAGATTCATTGAAGGAGACAATGTTGGAAACAAATATTTACCTTTTGGGCTTAACTATTGCTATATCCATATTGCATTCAATATTTGAATTGTTGGCTTTCAAGAATGACATTCAATTTTGGAATAACCGCCAATCGCTTGAAGGTCTTTCTGTACGTTCAGTATTTTTTGGAGTATTCCAGGCACTTATCGTCTTATTGTATGTGCTAGACAACGAAACAAACTTCATGATCCGGGTATCTTGCTTTATAGGCTTGGGTATTGAAGTGTGGAAAATTCATAAAGTCGTTGATATCAACTATAATACAAATCAAAAATTGTTTGGTATATTCCCAAAAATATCCTTCAAGGATAAAGGCTCATATTCTGAAAGTGAAACTAAGGCTTACGATAACTTGGCATTTAAGTATTTGGGTTGGATTTGTTTCCCGCTTCTTGTCGGTTACTTCGTCTACTCAATGATATATAATGAACATAAAGGCTGGTATTCCTTCTTGCTAAACATGCTGTATGGTTATTTATTGACGTTCGGTTTTATCATGATGACACCACAATTGTTTATAAATTACAAGTTGAAATCTGTAGCGCATATGCCTTGGCGCATGATGACATATAAATTTTTGAACACTTTCATCGATGATATATTTGCATTTGTTATTAAAATGCCAACTATGTATAGATTGGGATGTTTCCGTGACGATATTGTATTCTTCATATTCCTTTATCAACGCTGGCAATATCGTGTTGATCTTAAGCGTGTCAATGAGTTTGGTTTCTCAGGCGAAATGGCTGAACAAGCGGCACAAAAGAAATTAGAAGGTACAATTCCAGCAGTTCAAGACACACCCAAAGAGGGAAAACCAAAGTCGGCGGTTGATAAAAAACAAGATTAACTTAAGCAATTCCTTTACTAGTGAATGTATATTAAAAGTAATTTTATATAGTTTAAAGATTTTATTGAAATCTTTTATAAAACAAAAACCCATGTAGTTCATCTTGCTAAAGAAAACAAAAATAATTTAATTTATCATCTATTTTATAATACGTTCTAGCTTATTTGTTTAAACATTTAAAGGAGAATAATATATTAAATTTATATGTTTTGTTTCCAAATGACTTAGTATTTTTGCATTTTTATCTCTTGGTTCTAATGCAGTGAATAAACTAATCGTGCGTATAAAATAGTGAAGCATATCATTCATTATTTTATAACTTTTATGTATAAATTAAAATGTACAACACAGAGAAAAATACAGAAATACTCCTATTCTTGTAATTTATAATAATGAATGGCTTTCATTACATGTTGTGTATAAATATGCAAACATTGAATTTAAACGAAAATAAAATACGTATTAAATAATCCAAAAACAAAATGTAAATCTTTCAATGAACAAAAGCTTCTTGTTAACACGACGTTTAGTCTTATTTTTATATTTCGTTATGACCTTATCGTAGGCAGTTTTATGATGATTTGCGTTCTATTTATCTTGAAAATTTTATGAGTTTACTATGATGACAGATAAATGCTTAGACGTATTTTCATATTATACTGATTATTGTTGTGACAACGTCACTGCTTTCTCCGGACTAATACAAAGTATGGGAAGGAGAAAAATAAAGGAAATGTAATTATTACTGTTTTGGTAGTATCATGTAGGTAATGTTGGTAATTGTAGGAATTCGGCTGCCTCAATCGGTCTTGTCTAGAGGTGCATAGGTGTAGGTGCGTAGCTCTCACTGGAAAATTAAATAAGTGCATTGTGTCGTGTCGGTCCTTGCCTGCATGTAGGGCATTGGTCTGAGACGTCAGTTATGATTATCGTTGGTAGAGGTACACTCTTGTAATTCATGGCATAATTACGAATTGCCGAGTTTATCTCTAGCTGGTGTTGTGCTTTCTCCGCATTAGCGATTGCTGTAGCATTTTTTTATTGCAGGCACTGGCTGTTAATTTAGTTAAAATCTGTGCTTTACGTATAACTCTTCTTTTGATAATGGAAATAAGCCAAATTCAGTAGATTTTTTTATTCAGAATTTCGAAAATATTCTTTTCAGAAGAGGATAATAGACTTTTTAATAAAACCACCGATTATTTAGCGCAAGAGACGATATACTTCAAGAGCAGTGGATGGAAGCAAAGATTTATGTAAGGATCTCGGGACTTGAGCTTCACTTTAGAATAAATGATGACAGTAGCATCCTTCCTGCAGGTATTTTTACTTTTAAGGCTTTTGAGGCCGTAGCTGGCAACATTAAATACAAAACCTAATGTGATCCTCGTTGACAAATATGCTATCCTAAGGGCATTTGATTGGGTCTGGTGTTAGTCGCGATTGATTCGTGATTGTAAGGAATCTATACAGATTTTTGGATCAGATGGGTTCTGTCTCTTTTGGGTCCAGGGACATTGTCTAACGCTCCTTATATGCATTCAGATGTGTACTGGGATTATTTCTGGGACCAAAAGAGCTAATGGAAATTTTCTATTATATAAGAATTTAATATGTATAAATTTAGACTTGATAACTTCATAATTTTTAATTTTTTTTCTAGATTCGCATTAATATTCCATTATGTAAGTGTTTGAGTTAATTGCTAGTCAAATTTATTATTAATTTTGATCCTTTTACATTAAGTGCGTTGCCAACTTATTTTTGCCAATTTACTTATTCCATTTTTTTTATCTATTCTCTTTTGAATGTGTTCTAAACAAATGCTGTATTTATTGTTTATACTTGTTTATTCTGCTGGATTCCTAAAGTTTTAAAAATCATGGCAACAGAAAGGGCTAATAGAGCCATACTAGCCTTAGAGTGTTTAAAAAAGTTGATGGACCTCTATCAAGAATACGAGGAAGAAACACCGCCGCCGAGAAAACGTAAAACATATGTTAAATCTGAGCATATTGAAACACGAATTTTAAAGGATGTAACCTGGAAGCATACGAATACTGAAGACGCTTTCGTTCCCATGTCTATGGAAAATTTTGAAGATATTTTTGCTAAGGTTTTTTTTCTTTGTGAAAATTCATATATTATTTCATTAATTACCTATGTACACCTGTTGCAGTTCAAGTTGGAAGTAAAGAAACACAATTGGAAAAAGCCGGTGGTAGCCTATAGACTGCGTCTTGCAGTTACATTAAGATATTTAATCAAAGGCGAAAACTATCGTATATTAGAAAAAATTTGTCATGTTTCCAGAAAAATTATTGCAAAAATTGTTCCACATACACTGGGTGTTCTAATACAAATGATGAAAGATGAATATTTCAAGGTATTTGAACAATGAGTATAATATTATGAATAAAGAGTTGTAAAGGTCAATTAATAGTAGTTAAATATAGGATATACATTTTTGAACAATAAGATTAAAACATTTAAGTTTTTCATAACGTTTCAATGACTTGTTTTATTTTTTTTTTACAGTTACCCAATACGACAGCACAGTGGTTAAGTACTGCAAATGATTTTGAAAATTATTGGCACTTTCCTCATACATTGGGAGTTTTAGATGCGAAACAATTTCGTGCAAATTGCACACACAGCGCACTTGCAAGCAATTTTGTTATGTTGAGTATCATAGATGCCCATAGCCGATTTCTATATACTGAAATTATGGAATGTGATGAAGAAAGTAATGAATCCGCCATATATATTAATAGTAATTTATATAGAACATTAAAAATCAATACGATAAATATACCAGCCGCAAAGAGATTAAAAGGACAAACCCTGAAAACGGAATACTACTTTGTTGGCACTGAAGTTTTTGGTATGGACCGTTACGTCTTAAAAGAGTACCATGAATCTCAAAATCGTAATGAATCACAGAAAGCCTTTAATTATAGACTAAATAGAGTACGTTTATGTGGTAAAATGGCATTTGATTTGTTATTTTATCGTTTTAAAATTTTTGAACGTTTCGAACAAATTGATAAGAGTACGGTTAGACTTGTTATTAAAGTGTGTTGTATGCTACATAATTATTTAACAAAGTCTTTGGATCAACCTTTTAGCCACGATGACGATGGCAATAACATTGATGCATCGCCGCAAATATGTATACCTTTGGCAATGCAGTTTTTTGAAAAGCATGAAGATTGTTCGCAAAGAAGTGAAAATATTGGCAATTATTGCATTAACGAAGGTGACATATCAGAACAGTGGAGTAATATCTTAAAAACTGAGTCATAGTATACATATGTGTCTGGAAGATTTATTATGGTATGTGTGCAGAACGGTATATAATAATGTTGTTGTACTTATTTTAAGGAGTAAAGTAATTTTTAAATTTTTAAACAATAGTTTTGTAATAGGTGACTCAATCAATGCAATAGTAAATAAAAGCTAATGCAAATGATACGTTTAAATGCAAAATCTCTCTATTTCTAATTTCTAAATTTCAAATTTCTATTTTTCAAAGCCAGGTACTTAATGAAATCGGTTTTAGTAGGTCTTCAACATTCTAAACGGAGTTCGAATTGAAATTGAGTATATTTAATACTTTTTTAAAGTTCAGTAGTTATTTGAAGTAAAGATTTATTAATAATAAAGACTTATTCCTACATAATTAATAATTATCGTCTAAAGCTTCTACTAATTCGCTAAAACTATTTTCAGACTCTGATTGTGAGTTATCGTTATCGTTCTGTGTGGATTTAATATATTCTAAAGTTTTATCAGTGAGTATATTATGAATTTCTGACATTGTCACTACGGCAGTTTCCATTGGTAAAAGTTGCAATTGCAGAGATATTGTTTTCCCAAATGAATTATATAAATCACTAAGGCGGTTACTGCTGTCTTTTAAAGGAGACGTGGTGGAACTTGTATTATTTGTCTCAAGTTTTATAGCTTCGTGGTATTTCCGCTTCCGCGTTTGGGGGATGGCCGTTGTTAAAGAACAGCTTTTGGGAGAATTACTTTTATCAAATGGGTCTGTTGGAGAGGAAGAACGTTCGTCGTATGCCTCGACTTTACAAATCAAATTGGGACTTTTGAAATCAACCTCTTCAGTGTTATTGTAATCTGTAAATTCATCTGTCTCGTCCGGCGCAATTTCAACACTTTCCTTAAATTGTATAAAATTAATAAATTTATATAATGTATGTTTAGATATTCAACTTACGAATTCTAAATCATTGCCTTCCCGCTCGTTGGGTTCCTTACGCCAGACGACTACGTTATCTAAAAAATCCAATTCATTGAAATAGAACAAAGATGGTTTGTACGGTTTGCCCAATTTTTTGGAGGCAATTACTTTTTTCTTTTCAGCTACGTATGCTGTGCGTAAATATTTAATTTTGCGTTTTACCTCATTTACATCTTTATGAAAGTAATCGGCAATGTCTTGCCAAGCATCCTGCTTCAGAGTTTTATTCTTGTACGCCAAACAATTAAAATTCCATAGGCAATCGTATTGTTTATAGTGATAAATTAGCTCTTTGATATCGATATCACGAAAATGTCGCCTTGAGAAATTACTCATTTTTAATGAATCTCCAGATCTCCCTATTACATCCATTTATCAAAATTATTTCACAAATACGTTTACGAATATTCAACACTGTATTTTACAAATATATTTAGCTTGTAAACAGAAATGAACAGCTGATTGAAACGCATTGCCAGCCACAAGGGCTGCCATACCCAGATATTGGTATATTACACTTGAACAAAATAGTTCATAAGAGAAAAATAAAACCTTGAAGAATAACAAATTACTAAGTACTTCCAGATGTGGATAAAATTTACTAAAATAAAATTGAGTGGATATGGTCTCATAGTTCGAATACATAATTATCGAATTTGTTGATAAACGGACGAAAGAATATACTTAGCCTGAGTTATTATAATGAGGGTCGTGAACGGGTGCCATAAATCTATTGTACTTGTCATGTTTCAGCACCTTTTGCACTGATGAACATCAGGATGTGGTTTGTGTGTTCATAAGGACAATTCCTAAACTGACATCTGATATTCACCAAGGTCGTTCCTTCCGAGACGCATTAATTCCAGGTTTCCAGAATATGTTTCATGATTCATTATTAAATAATCTCCACTCCTTTAATACAATATCGCAATGAGGTCGATACAATATTTTCGACTATGGAATCCGACTTATTGGGGTCGAAACGTGCCGTTATATGTTATGTTATGATTGTAGTAGAATTATTCTTCATTTATACAGTTCACTGGAAACACTTTCCTTAAATGCAACCGTGTGAACAATATAAGAAAAAATATGTTGACATAAACAAGTAGGTGTAGAAAAAATATTGTGCGTAAAATTTTCACACAGGTGTAGCTTTTATTAAAATATTAATTCATTTAATTCATTATTCAATAAAAATTAAATGAAAATAAAATTTATTGCACACAATTTAAAATATTTGTAAGATAATATATTAAATTTTATGTTATAAACAACAATAATAATGAGAGTTTAGAATGCGGTGAGAATATGTGTGTGGTTTGGTGAATAAGAAAAATTTCTTCTTGTTGACGTGTTTTGAGTAATTTATTTGCAAATAAAATATAAACAAAAAGCAATATTGGATTAAGGAATACATAGGAATTGAATGCTGTACAAATAATTATAATAAAATGTATGGCGAATGGGTTTCCCTGTCGTCGCAGATATCAGCCAATAGCTGTGGTGCCCAAAGTTATAGTGTCCTTAACAAATTCCCTGCTAGCGCTGGCCGTGAAGTTGCTGTGTCTGTGGTTAAACAATTAGCCACAAACTTGGGTATTACTCAGAATGCTGAACCAAGTCATCTAGTTAAAGATGAAGAGGTAAGTGTTTATTTTTTTTTATCACAATGTTGTGTGCGTCATAAGAGAAAAGTGAAACGCCTTACCTCCTATGATTGAAATCGTAGTAAAGTAAACAAAAAATGCTAAAAATTAGTTAAGAATCGTACTACTTTAATTAGGATTATTTGGATCTATTAATGTTTTTCCTTAAAGTGAAACCCCATTACTTGACGGTGCTCTGGTAGTTGGGTGTATAATGTCTATTAGTGTGACGGTTGTAGATTCAATTCCCACTAGAGATTCTTGTCTCTTACACTACTCCATATTGTATCATGGTATATTTCTTATACCATGATATTGTATTAGTGACTCGGCCCGTAAGAATTCAATATCTAGATTATGATTGTATTATAATTAATATAAATGCATAAATATACAACCTGATTTGGTTAAAAGGTTTTCTTTGCAAAAATCTTTCATTATGAGACTTCAGTTCTGTTCGACGAATACCTTCACTTGGCCCACTCTCTGTAAATATAGACAAATTATTCGGCTTGTACACATATGCTCCATAGTCGCAAATAAGGAAAGAACGCACAGAAACAGCATATTCCACTTTTATCTCTGATTCTTACTGCATATACAATTATTTCAGGGTTATCCTGAGATAGAATTGATTGATTTACACAGATTACGTTAGGTTAAGTTCCACTTCCATTGATGAAGAAGGGTCTATCACAATAAAGGAAATAAAAATTATAAGAAAAGTGAAAATATTGGAGGAAGAAATAAAAAATAGTAAGTGAACATTAAGGATAGCTTAGTGTCAAATGTAATTTAGAAGGGAAAATAGAGGAAAAGAGTCAGAAGTAATGCTTAATGTTAGAAATCTCCACTGAATCGAACTGCTTAAAGTCATTGAAGAAACCCTGTCAAAAATCCGAAGACACTGTTTCTATACACAAAGGCGGAGGTACAGAATGTGTTCGACAGTTCCAGGTTCGTCAACATCACCATAAACTGCGGCAGGAAGGGTGACTACGTCACACAAGGTGGTTCTTAAACTCAATATCTTAATAAATTTCCTACCCAATTTCAGTACCAATTTCGTTCTATAAAGATCGTTCCTGGTCCATTGAAGCGTTGATATTTCTACAATCGCCAATAAGAGTCCTTTCTCAGTCCTTAATCAGTCGATTTACACAAGTTTAACATTTTTTTGTTTCCCTTTTGTTCAATTAGGTACTAATACCACCAATTTAGGGAAAATTAAACATATTTTTAGAGAAAAAAATGGAATAAGTGATAATAAAAAACTAACTAACTTGCAAAAACTATTGCGAAACTATTTTCTTATATGATTCCCATATGATAATTGTAATTCGAATTTTGTTAGTCTTTTGAATTTTAATAACCTTGTCTCAGCGACTAAAAATAAACATTTTGTTTCACTTTTAGGTCAATTGGTGCATGGATGTTATTTGCTTTGGTTTATCGTTACCACTGCAAGAACATGAAACCATCAAAGATTGCGTCAATGTTTATTGTGAATGGATGACAGCTTTGCATCCACAGCCAAAAATAAGTGTACCCAAACCAATATGTGAAGATGCTAACATGTATTGTCGCAAAATTGTAAATCATTTTCATAATTTATTTGTACCACGTCAAGGCGAAAGTAAGTATAGCTTGTGTTGAAAAAAGGTTCATCGTTTTTATCATGTGTTATCAAAGCTCTGCAAGTAAAACAAAATTTACCATTAAATTTCGAAATATGTAGTTATTAAATAAATTTTAAATACATTCTCATTTCAAGTCTTACCATTTATATATCAAAAAGAGCTTGGTAGGTGTCCAATAACAGCTACATATAGGATTTGGACAATATATTCGGCATACATTTTCATGAGTATTTCTTTCTTGTCAATTTAAAGGTATCGATACTATTAATCGCCAGGCTGTACTTTGCCACAGGGTATTACGCACTTTGCAACAGACTGCACAAATTTCCCAAACAATGGATCGCGCCACATGGGAATCACTTTTGCTATTTCTTTTAGCAATCAATGAAACATTATTGGCGCCACCCACAATTAAGGATGATGTGGGTGATCAGTTGTGTGAGAGGGTCTTACAGGTATTATTTGAAGTATGGCTTTTGGCTTGTGTTAGATGTTTTCCATCACCATCGTTATGGAAAACGTTGCAAGAATCATGTGCTATGTGGCGTCATCGCGTGGCTTTAGTAGATCAATGGAATCGTGTTAATTTGGCTTTAACTGCTAGACTTTTGGAATTTACCTATGGTCCCGCTTTTCCAGAATTGAAAATATGTACGTTTAATCTATTTAATTGAATAAATTCACAATAATTACATTAATTTTTTTTACCTTTTTAGCGGATGAAGATGCACAATTGATACCAATGGGTATGACAAATGACTGTGTAGCCCAAACTTGGTATCGTTTTTTACGTACAATTGGAAATCCTACAGCACTCTGTTCGCCACATATTATAAGTAAATCCTCACATTTTGTTCAGTGGGCATTGACACATGACAAAGGCGCCGAAACCTATCAACATCCTTGTCTTCAGGCATTACCTTTAATATTCTTAAAAGCTATTAAAGGTATCTCAAGTCAAGTTGATGCTTTTCTAGGTAAATATTATTGTAATTCAATTTGACTAGATCTTTAATTTTAATTAGTCTTGCTGCAATAAGAAATCTGATATTCATTATAAGTTAGATTGATACTTATATCGGTTGTAAATCATATCTGGTTGCTTAACTTTTAGTGTACATTTTTATGTATTCAAACTATACATAAGTATTTATATTATATTCAATTCAACTATATTGGTCAGTAATTATATAGCATAAATCATTTTAATGAAGTATGTATAGGCAAATAAGCACACATTTTTTCTTATTTCTTTTATCAAAGTGGGTTACGGTTGGTTTTTGTAAATTTAGTATTTAAATATTTAATATAAGCACATTATTTTTTAATTCAAATTTAAATTTTTATGAATTTAGGTTTTGATTCATATTTATATTAAAAAAAAATGAAAGTTTACCTAATGAAATACTTAAATGAGAAAGGTTTTAATGCTTTGTAAAGAAAGTATAATTCACTTTTATGGTAATCTAATATTATTGCTTAATTTATACAAATATATTTTATTGATTAAAACTTGGTATTTTTTCATATAATAATCATGTATGTGGTTAGTTTTCAAGAAGTAACTCCGTTAGCTATTATACTTTTGTCGTGATACCTCTATAAATTCAAAAATGCTCTGTATTTGTGCAAAATATGCGTTAGTATTAATGTACCAAAAACAAATTGTTATTTCAGGGGGGTTACTCCGTAACTCGATTCGAAAAGTAAAAGTTTTCGAAAAGTGTTTTCGATAAGTAAATAAAAGCGTACTCTGTAAATCGTTCGAAAATTTTTAAAGAAAAACCAAAAATAAATTTGGCAGCACCTTAAAAAAATAAAGAAATTTATAAAAAAAATATTGAAAAACAAAAGAAAACCGAATCCATTAAATATATATATGTATGTATATCTATATATGTGTGTGTATCTGTAAGCTAATTATTTTTATGTCCAGACTCTAATCCCTCCCAATTTTCTGGTGAACTTGATTGTGGATTTGAATCAAAGTGTTTAATTTGGCTACCATTTTTATAGTCGGCCCAAACCTAATAAAAGTTAAAATGTTTAATTACCCTGCGATAGATCGCACTCAAATATTTAGATCTATATAAGCTTACTTTAACAAACTTTAACATCTCGCTGCGGTGGACCAAGTGAAACCACAGATTATTAGATTTGTTTCTTGCATCCGGCACTTTTAGATGTCCCTTGGTCACATCCAGATGCGCCATCATGAAGTCCATAACAGTTTCGTATTGTTTTTGTTTGGTATATACAATTCTTTTTAACTCACTCCATTGAGATTGTTTAAAATATATTATTTTATGTTTATTTCGCAATATATTTGTATTAATTTACTTACATTTTAAATTTATTATTGGTTGTCACCAACATAATTGCTAACGAAGAATTTTCGAATATTTACTAAGCTTTTTATGCTCGTTTTCGTAATACAGAGTAACAGAATTTTTTGTTCGTACGAAAAAAAAGAAAACATTGGTATAACTTTCGAAAATTTTCCGTACTTTCGTACTACAGAGTACAATTTGTTCGAATACGTACATTTTAATTTTCGTATCGAGTTACAGAGTAACCCCCCAGTAAGACCTCGCTTAACGCGGGGGATGCGTTCCAATATATTCCAGCGCTAAACGAAACAGCGTTCGTACTGTGATTGCGACTTCGGAAAATACAGCTGGAATCTTTATTCTGGACAGACTAACAATAGAGCGTTGAAAAAAATACATAGTATACACCGCTTTTGGTTGGTGCATGACCACTTCATTTGCACACATATACAACCGCGTAATACTGAAACAGCATTAAACGGAGCAGCGTTAAGCGGGGTCTTACTGTACTTCTTACCAAATATTAACATTGTTGCTACCGCTGGTTCAACACTTTTTTGGATTTGGTTCGGCCAGCATTTCTGAATATAATGGATTTGCTATCAACATTACATATTTTTTTAATCATTTTTCTTCTTCAAGTAAACTTTTTGCGAACTGATCTTCATATAAAATCATTGTTATGGAAAAAATTAATTATTATTATTGATGTTTCGTTAAACATTGAACACTATCACCAATTATAGGTCACTTATCTTTTTATTTTGGTTGACCTTTTTGAGAATACTGACATCCAAAGTACTTTACTTCAATATTTTTCAAAAAGCGTCATTAAAAAAAAACAAAAGTAAAAATCTTATGCTGTACGCAGATGATGTTTTAAAACTTTGTGCAGCTATTGCCGTTTAAATAAATACATTTTTAATGATTATTTTAATTTCCTTTTAAAAGAAACAATAACTCTATTCTTATAAAGATTATATTATATCTCTTATGTACCCTTAATTCTTGGTGAAGAAAATATGAAATTATTTATTGTAACTGCAAAATTGGAGACGTTGTTTTCAAGTTGTATTATAAGACGTTATTACAACAGTATTGCGTGCATAAATTGTGAAAACACTATAAAAATATATGTACATATGTATGTATACATATGTTTGTAATATTTATCTTCGCTTTCAACAGTATTTGTATGGTATTGTATTAAATTTAAATACATTTGTATTCAATTTTATAATTAAAATGTTTATCACTTTGTTTCAAATTTAATTGGTTTTTGCAAAAATTTAAAATAAATATATATATAGGTATTTATGTACCAACTGTACGTTCAGCTGAAGACGGTATTACCAATTTAATGGACATACGTTTAGCCTTGAATGAAGCCACCTCTACAGGCACCACTTCAGCAACGGCATCCACACATCAGCATCAACATCAACATCAACATCATCATCACCACAGTTTTTTCCATCATCATGGCAGTATTAGCATTCACATGAATAACAATAATAATAACAATAATAATAATAATACATTAAATAATAATCAAACAACTGTACATAATCAATCGGCACAGCATTCACATATTCATAACATTATAAGTGGTTCAGCTAGTTCGGCGTTTAATGCTATAATGGGCCACCATCATCATCATGGCAATAGCGTTGCAACTGGCTCAACAAATGCTTCATATCCAACATCAACGGTTATTAATATTGGAAATACTTCTTCGACTGGTACAACAATTGCAAGTGGTAGTCAATCAGCTGGTGTTTTAGGTTCCATATCATTTGGTTTGCCATCAACAAGTGCCACTGCTGGAGCAGAACCGATGCCTCAACAGAATTTACCACATTCTCCAACACCGCCTTTGCAAAGACGCTTGGCAAAGAGTTTTAGTGTTGCCCCAAATTTAACACAACAAAAGGGTGCGATATTTCGATTTCAATTGATTTCCATTTTTGTTTATTTCTATAGTGTATGTTTTTTTTTGTATGTACTGCTAAATCTTTTGTTCAATAAAAATAATATGTTTGCTTATGATTTATATGAATTAATTACACTAATACGTTACCTTTTATTTATATGTTTAAATAGTAGTTTTTGCTTTTTCGCGTTTGCTCTTATAATGAATGATACGTTATGTTATGAATTATTGTAAATAACAATTTAAGTGTAAATAATTAAGTAATTTCGTGTATGTATTTATTATCAGTTTTCTTTTTTTTTTTTGTGTAAATTTAAGCTTGTTTTTAATACTCAAAATGTTTTTTTTTTATCAGTTTTAGTTCAAAATTTACGCCCACAATATTAATTTTTATAACACACTGTTTTGAATTTTTCAACACTTGTATTTATTGTTTTTTTTTTGTATTCGTCAGTTTCTCTTATGTGTTTGAGAAGAAGGTATCCAAAAGACCTGTACCATTGATTATTGTATTGTCAGTTTTTTTTAAATGCTTTTGTTATTCAAGTGCAAAATCGTTTTAATTAAACGGAAACCTTGAATATCGCTCGTATAATAAAATGAAAAATATGATTTCATTAAAATGTTTCATACATGCAATCAAATTTTGCATAATATTGTAACAAACAAACAAATTATAAAAACAATAATTTTCGATCTACAATTTTGTGTTGTTACGGAAAATTAAACAAGCGTTGCTAGTTTTTAGAAATGTGGTGATGAGAAGTGTGTACTAAAAACAATGATCGTTTGTTTCCAGCAATTATAATCTGTAGTAAAAAATATAATTTTAACAAATTTACCAATTAATTTGCTTATATGTATGTATGTGTGTTCCCCTTTCAAATGTGATAACTGAGACTAGAGTTGATATTTTTATTTGAGCATTTTTATTGCATATATTAAATGTATATTGTCTAGCTAAACTGCAATAAAGCCTAGTCAGCAATATTTCAGAAACGGTTCTGTTGGTTACCTTCCTTCTCTCATACTATGAAATTTGTTCAATAATAAAAATAATTTAAAAAATATGTTCTTTAATGTAATTTATAATATCACTTTTGGTAATTATCCTAAACATGTATTTTCAGGTCTCAGTAAAGCTGCTTTGATTGGCTTAACAAGTTCACGGTCATCTTCAGCTGCTGCTCCTGCACCTCTAACACCAACATCTGGTCCACCATCAAGCAGTAGCTTAGGTTGTAAGTATAACATATATTTTCTACAATATTATAGTATGACTGACTATATTGTTTTTATACGCTTAGCTTTACCTTCTTTGGGTTTGGAACAAAAGCCACCTTTGGCAACTGCCAGACCTAAATGTAATAGTATCTTGCATTTATTTGGTGAATGGTTGTTTGAGGCAGCCCACATAGGCGGAGATGCATGGTTAATTAATACTAAAAGTAGGTTTATTTAATTAAATGTTGTTGTTTTTTAATTTCATTGTTTATTGTTTTCTACTTTTTACTATAGGACAAGCTTCTGAGGCTAGTAAACGCCCCTCTTCTATGATTATGGAGAATCGTAAGGGCAGCATTTCTCTTTCTCAACCCAACTCATTAAATGATCCAACTAGTTTACCGCCAACATTAACCATTGATAAATACGAATCTGGTCGTGCTGAAGCCATTGGCACTTTGTGTAAAATTTTCTGTGCTAAAAAGACCGGCGAAGAAATTTTACCCGTTTATTTGGCTCGTTTTTATATGGCTTTGCAGCAATGTTTGAAAATAACTGAAGCTAAAGAATGTGATGAAACTTTGGCCAGCATTTTATTAAATTCTGCTGATCTATTTCGTTTGGATTTAGATGGCATACATGTTCTATTGCCCTCGTTTATTGCAGCCTTGGAAATTGTTTTGCCAGCCAAAGATTTAAAAATTAAAACCCAGGCCATGCAATTTAATAAAACAGAACTGCGTAGATCGGCTATACAAATATTGCTATCGATATTAACTTTGCCACTGCATTTTCAAGCTTTACCCATTAGGGATTTAACAAATGAATCATCGGAAAAGTTAGTTTGTAGATATTTTAATAGAAATATTTATTATTAATCCTGGTTTGTTTTCAATTTTAGAGTTATAACTTTTATTCAGCTGAAGCCCAGGCTAATTAATATACTTATGAATGCATTGCAAGTGGAAACTGATGCACAAAATACCCATATGTTATTGGGAGGCCTATTGTTGACAGTACAAGATGCTGTTACTTTTGAAGACACCGAATCTTTAACTGCTGACCATCATAATCTTCATCAGAATTCCCCATCACCTGGCCAAGGAAATACTGAAACGAATGTCTTAAGCTCAGGTAAGTATTTTTAATGTTCATTTGTGCTACAATTGAAAATTTATTTGTTTTTCTTTAATGCATTTCTTCTAAATATTTTTATTTGTTGTATTTATTTTTAATTTTTTCTTTTATATTTTATTTCATGTCCGATTTTTGTTTTGCCTTTATGTACTGCATTATTTATGCGTTGATTTGATTTTGATTTACGTAAACAATAATTATGTGCGAGCATAGCTTGTTCAGAGCGTTCCGCTTCAATAGCTAGTGTTGGTAATAGTAGCTTAGGTGCTCATAGTACCGTCACTATTGGCAATTCAGTAGCTGCTGGTAGTTCAACTGCAGCCGATTCATATCATGGTTCGGCAACTTTAAATGCCCGTGATAATACATCACAACATGAATACGCCAGTTTAACGCTATTTGATGACTTACCACTGGAAGTATTACATGAATATGAAACAGCTACTGGTTATGGTAAATTATTATGATTTTATTTCTTTATTTTCTTAAGCTTTCCAATATATTCTGAGTTTCTTGTTAAAGCTTGATGAAAATGTTTAAAATATTTTCTCTCTATTTGCCAGATAATGCCCACGCTCTATTTGTTCATGCAACTTATTTGGTTTGTCATCGTTTGATATCTTCTTGGCGTACTGATCTAAATGTTTCATTGGCTGCCTTGGAATTGCTTTCGGGATTAGCCCGTCTGTTTATTAGAGATTCTGGTAAGTTTTCTTTGTTTCATTTGTACTAAACTTTTAATTTTCTGAGTTGTTTTGCTAATATTTGAGTATACTTCACTTTTTTTTTGGTTTTGGGTTGAATGTTTTTCCATAATTTTTTCCATCTTATTTTAAAGGCATTTTGTATTCATCCTCATATTTGTAAAAAGTTCCAATCAACATGTTTGCCATACCAATAATAATTAATGGTGACAAATTTTTTAATTAATTTTAAAATTAATAGTTTTTTTCTTTCTTTAGGTATGTGAAGATAATTTCGAAATTAACTAGCAAAGACAAAAACCAAATATTTTAGCTTTAATCACTTTTAAGGTTAACGGAGGCAATAATCTACAGTTGCACAAGTTTTTAAATGACATATGTAGGAAACTGGACCCCGCATTTATACCTCAACACATACAAATTGTACCCCAGAGTACCTTCCCAAATTACAATATCATACTAAATATTCTAAAGATAACATCATTAGGAAATAGTGAGATATATGTTCTTTTTCCTACAGAATTGGCACTAATCTGAGATGTATATAAAATGGGGCATATATTTGGAATTCCGTTTTCCTTCTGCTTTTGCTAAATGATCGCTTAACAGTCCTCTATGGGACCGTCATTTTTCTTTTTTTTTTTGTCTTTGCTAGTTAATTTTAAATACAGCTTCACACCATTATTTTTTTTAATTTTTACCAATAATCCATTTTATTGTAGGAATGAAATAAGATCGATATTCATCAATACATGTATAGTTTTTGTCATTTTCATTAAGTCACAAATCTTACCCACAGCTTTTGCCTTAGAGAATGAATTTTATTACGAAAAAAAATGCATTCGTATTGGAAGGCAGCAAATGTATTTGAAAAAAAAAACCAATTTGCTCGGCTTTTATATTAAGACGAAATCAATGAATTGACAGGAATCTAATCTCTATTGGGCAAAATGGTTTGTGCTTGCCATTTTAGTCTTTAGTGTAATATGGCAAGCACCAGTTCAAACTGTCTGCTTTATATTACTATGGTTAGCTCTACAATATTCTTAGCAGACAATACACAACTTACTTATTACTTATTTGGCGGCTTCAAACCTCAGTGTTCACCCACAATTAACTTCAGAATAGACTGAATATTAGCTCCCGTTAGAGAGTTAAACAGTTTAAAAATTACCTCCAAGGATATTCATCCTTCTACCAAGAGCCAGACATACATAGAGGAGATGTTCTATCGTCAGTAACTACTCCTCATACTCTTCAAATATTTGTCTGAAATCTATTGCATATCTCCGTCAATGCCCTGGCGCTCATGCTGAGTTTATTGGGTCCTAGCAGGGAGCAAATTCTACTATCGTCTATAGATGCCTAAACATTCCTGGCCCCTAACGGTTCTCTTACCGATGAATTATGCAATTTGAATATTTGTTTTGATTTCATTTATTGGCCATTTCAATTATTTCCATATGAGTTGGCGAGTAATGCACGCAGTGGTAGAAGCAAATAAAGAACACATAAATTAAAGCAGATCACATAGTTTTCCAAATAGGTTCAAAAATATTTTCAAAATGCACCATTCATAAGCACATGAGCAATTAGGTACAAAATCACTAGAGCACTTAATCCTTTAGATCGGTCTTTTGTTTTTATAGGCAATGAAACAGGCTTCAATTTATTTTTGAAATATTTATCTCTCTCTCGTGCAGCTCTTGCGTTGACCAACTTCTTTTTCTTCCCTGGTTTGGTGGAACTTGGTCAGTACAGGGACTGCGATCACCTGTGGCGTCACAACGTGCCGCTATGCGTGTTCAAGTGTGCTCCAACCTACCTACCATCTCTCACTCTCTAAATATGCTCCCGCATATAAATCAAAATCATTTTTTTTGATGCATTGACCTGCTTTGATGATTTACGCTTAAAGTTTTCCTTTTTTATAAAATGGATTATAAATTTTGCTTGCTTTATATTATTTTTTCTTTTTTGTTTTTTGTTCTTTTGAAAATTATACAAACAAAATTGTATATCCTAACAAAAAATATGTTTTTTTCTTGTTGTTTTATTCTCTTTTTCTACTAATCCCGGGACATAAAATATTTCCTTTTATTAATATTTTTGCACACAAATAAACAATGTTTCATTTTATAAATATTAACAAAAATCTACTTTAATGGCCGAGGCAATTTTCATCAATTCATAAAAATACATTTCAAACAACATTTTTTATTTGCAAACACTGTGGTGTTTATTATTTTATTCTTATTATCCCCAAATTATTTGTTTTTTTTTATTGAAACTCATTTATTCCCCTTGTATAAAATAAAACAAAATAACTGTCAAAAATTCAAATAATAAATGCTGCAGCCAGGAAATTTACAAACGGTAATTACTGACTAAACTATAATTACTAACACTGGTTCTTTTTCGTTTTTTTTTCTTTCTCTTTCTATTCATGCTACATGTTTTAAATTAAAACCAAAAAAATATATCTAAATTCCCCTCAAAATATTCTCTAACACTTCCCTCATACATATATACAAATAATAATTGGGTCACGATTGGGTTTACATCATAAAACATTTTCATGTTTTTCTTTTTCTTTGTACATTTTTATTTTCAAATCAAAAAATCAAATCTCAAAACAAAACATACAAAAATTCACATTTCAACCTCAATAATGTAAAAAAACCAAAACAAAACAAAAACAAAAAAACTGATTTCAATACCAAAAAACAAATTGAATTCAAACAATATGTAAAAAAACCATACATACCTAGAAAACTTAGTAAAAATTGAAGAACCAAGTCAAAATCTTACGATAATTTCCACAGACGCCTTGGAATGTAAGCGTGCAGTTAAATGGATTTGTGACTACATTTGTTACCAATGCTCTCGTCCACCACCGGCACATAGCAAGGATCTTCATAGCACTATAGTAGCAGCATTTCAATGTACTTCTGCTTGGCTAATGCAACATCCCTACCTACTACAGGACAAAGATTGTCTGCAAACTGTTTTAGAAGTGGTTGAATTGGGTATTTCGGGCACAAAGAGTATTGGAAAATCAGGCGATATTCCCAAATTTAAAGATGAAAAAGAACTAAAACCGGCTTCAATGCGTGTACGCGATGCTGCTGAAGCATTATTGACCATAATCTTGGAACAGGTTGGATATTTTCCCAGTGAATGTGGTCCAGAGTCTATATCTTCGCTATTGGATGAGGTGGCTTTGATGAAACATTGTAACTCTTTAGATTCCGCAAACAGTTCAACGATTACTACCGAGCAAGCAATATCCAAATTTAAATATTTTGTAACGGAAAACTCTACAATATTGGCCTTATTAGAAGAACCATTAGGTAATGACCAGGATCCCCAGCCAACAGTAACATGTAAGTTTTAAATGACCTTGCAGTACGATTTATGGAAATATTCTTTGCCGCGTTTACAATTTTTTTTTACGATTTTCAGTATTGATCCGTGGTCCCTTTGGACGTCACGCCTGGACCATGCAATTACGTCATTTGCCCCGTAGCAAATCCGGTACAAAATATCATGCCGTTAATCCTGGTCGACCCATACCAATGAATGAAGTACCACAACGCATTGAATTCGATCAAAAACATTTTCCCGAGGGTGTTGAAAAAGTTACACCTTGTGTGGCTGATTATTCTATACCCACTTTTGAACAAATTCGTGAACAGTATGGTCAAGAGAGCATAAAGCAATTGGAAACTATGCTGGAAAATCAAACTATACAAGAGAAACTGGCATGGGCTGAAACTGATAATAGTGCTGACTCCTTGTCGCATGCACAAGAAAGTTGTCCGCCCAATGTGTGTCATGAGTTTCAAGCTGCGCGTTTGTTCTTATCGCATTTTGGTTTTCTAACATTTGAGGAAAGAAACCCTAATAGTCCGGCCGAGTCCTTGGGTGCACCACCCCAAAGACCTTTGATTGTGTTGGACACAAAACGTACTAATTTTGCTGCGGAATTGAATGCTTTGGATAAGCTAAGTGCTAGGACTTATGATACTGTACATGTGTTCTATGTTAAGACTGGTCAAACAACAGCCGATGAAATTGTTGGTAATATGAGTGATGAGAATATTCGAACATTGGATCCACATTTTGGCAATATGCTATTAACTTTGGGTATGTAAATATTATCTTACGCTTATGATATTTATTCAAATATCATAATTATTATCAGGTTGGCCGGTGGACATATCGGAACACTCTGGCTGGACAGGTTTAGTATCCACTTCATGGTACTTAAAGACGGCTACCCAAAAATCTGAAGAAAAACCTGCAACTAGATCGCAGTTTTTGGATATGAAATTTAACGGAGAGTCAAAAGTTTTATATTGGGCGGATGTAGCCTCTGAAATAGCTTTTGTGGTACCCACAGTATGGAACTTACATTCCGAAACAGATGGCTGTTGTTTTTCTTCGAATTCCACAGATCAACAGACAAATGTTTGGTCACGTAGCACTGAAGTGAATTCAACAACAAATGAATCGAATAAAAATGCACCGCAAAGAACACGAAATATGTCTTTAGAATTGGATAAATCGAAAGATCCTGTACCACCAACAAGGCGCAAGGCTAATGCAATGAAACCATCATTGTTAGCTCAGCCGCCGGCAAAAATTTTCTTAGTTTGGTTGGAATCTTTTGAGGATTTATTGAATTTCCCTATAGGTATGCCTAGTTTCAAAATAACTTCGTTCAACAGCAAGCAATTTTAAATATTTTTAATTTTTCCCAGAGGATTTGTTGCCTTATACCAAAACGGGCGAAGAAGCTAATATTTTACAAATACCCCGTGCTTCAGATGTGCATGTAATTTTCATACATGCATTGCAATCGGGCCTTTTGAGAGTAAAGTTACAAGGTCCTCCTGGTCGTATGAGTTTTGCTACTCCTTTGGTCGATGGCATGGTCTTAAGCAGACGAGTTGTAGGTAATCTTGTTAGACAAACAGCTCATAATATGGCTAAAAGAAGGCGTCTGGATAATGAAGGGTAATTCACATACGGAAATATTAGTTAAATATTAAAAAAAATGTTTATATTTTTTTTTAAATTTTCAGTTTCCAACCGCCTCATGTAAGACGTCGCCTAAAGGTACAGGATATTGTACAAAAATATAAAATGGATTTGTCAGAGCCCGAATTATTGGCTTATCTTTTTAAATCCTCATTTTAATAACAGTATTTATCGAATTATATTTTTATTATTAAGATTTCTAATGTATTATTATTATTTTGCGAATAACATATTATACTTTCAAAGTATAGTATTTACTTCGATCTATTTTTAAGTAATTTATTTCTCTTTTTTGGTTATGGGTTTACTTAATTACAATCTATTTATCTGTTAAACACTAATACTAAGTCTAGTATTTTTTTAGATAAAAAAGCATTTCTTAAATATACAATAAATTATTTATTTTTCATAACATTACACAATTTATTGTTTCATTTTAAATGTAAAACAAGCATTAGCTCAGTTTAAGAACGTCATTGATGCAGGTAATAAAGTTTCGTTTACAGTGTGGGAAGAATTTATTACCAAACATACTCAACTGTAGCTGTGATGAAGCCGCTTTTTGAGCTCTCAGATTGATTTTTCCTACCTCTTTGACAAAACCACTTTTAATCTGTCTTCTGTAATGTTTCTAAGGACATTATGTTGCTCTTGCTGTAAACTCGGAGCATTTGATTCTCTTGGTACCGCCCAAAGAGGTTTTTCCCTTTACTCCTATATGGTGCGACAACCATCAGGCGAATGGTATAATACTTCCGAGTGCTCTATTTGGCAGGGTGTTATAGCATCACAATTGTTACAAACTTGTTAGGCGTACTATAATAATGTCTGCCCTTTTCAATAATAAATTATGCTGTTAGGATCCGCACTCCTATGGACAACGCGAGCAAAGGAAATTCGACAAATGATGTGTTCGTAGAACATAAGTGGTGTGAGAAACTAGGACGTTGTACAATGGGTCAATTCGACCGCCGGGTACTGTACTTGTATTAATTGACAAGTACACGTCCTCTAACTTAACCTAACCTAACCTGTATTCGTAGAATCTTGAAAATAATTTGGTCGTTTGAAAAAATGTGGCCGGACTGGACACACGCTCAGACAAGGACAGTTAAAACAATATCAACGACCAGTGAATTCCAGATCTCTAATTTCTACGAAAATGACTCAGAAATATTTGCTTAAGTGTTTTTTCATTCAGACGAATCTTCAGTGTGAAATCCTTGGTCTTACAGAAACTGATTTTAATAAATAAGGTTTGCGTCTTAAGTCTTTTGTTCTACCTACTCTGTAGTACAATATTAAAACATATTCTTCAAATGAATGAATAAAACAGAATAAATACGTCTATTTTACAGTTTTTTTTTATCGAAACAGGAGACAACTCAGGTCAAGAGGATTTAATGGAAAGAAATAATAGAAATAAAGTTCATTGTCATGATTTTTTAACCTGTTATTGGACATCCTAGGAAAACTGTATAAAAAAAATTATTAAAGTCGACTTTGTAGTGCTACTGGGAACATATCTGTAAAGCTAACGAGAAATTTGACTAAAAAAGATTTACAAAAATTATAAACTTTGTTATAAAATAAAAATATGCATGTCACCTAGGGTCGATAAAAAATATTGTTATTTTAAATTTAATTGGAATGTTAATTGCAATTTAAATAAGAAAATAACATATTTATTTAACCAGTTTCTCTTTTTTTAAATTAATTTTTTTTCTGATCAATACATATTAATCTGGTGTAAATCATGCCTGTCACAACTCATGTAGAAACTTTGTTTAGTATTCATATTACAATTAATGCAAAAATTTATTACAACTCATTACCGGAACTTCAAATCTTTGCAACAAATCTTGAAAAATGTTTAAAGACTAAAATAAAATTAAAAAAAACGCGACTAAGTAAGTGCATGTGTGATAAAGCAAAGAACATGATTCAGCTAAAGAAATGAACGACTATGAAAATACCTACAGATTTGATGGAAAGTATGTGATTTAAGAGCGATTTGCAGCGATTGTAACAAATGGTAGTCAGAAGAGACAAGGGCTGGTTTCCAAAATGTTAGTTGCTTTGTGTTTGAACAAAGTATAGTGTTTTATAAAGCCGCTATACAAAATGTTTACAATGTATGCTATTTCAAAACGTCGTCAATGTGACGACCAATCAGAGATCGGATTTATAGTTAATGCATTGTTTGGTAACTTTGCATATCTACATAATACCGTAGTAGAACTGCATACAAACTTTATTTGATACATTTTGAAAGCCAGCCAAGGTCTAGGCTATACGGCGCATGAAGGAAAATTTCCAATCCACTGTTTTGCAAATAGTTTTTGACAAGCATCGCAATATGTGGTAGCATTGTCATAATGGAAAGTTTTTGCCTCGTGTCCGCTTGCATATTCGGGCAATGTTTGCTTCAAACAAATTAATTTGTGTCTGCGCAGGTTGCTCGTGATATTCTGGCCTGGTTTTAGTAACTCATAATGGATCACACCCTTCAGAACCCACCACCTATAGAGCACCTCCTTGATGTAATGGGTATTCAAGTAGGCCGTAAATATTGCTTCTTGCCAGCGCTTCACATATGATTTATTGTACTTGGTGTTGTCGTAATAACTACATTTTTCGTCACAAGTGATAATTCGAGCAATGTCGAGAAACTAGAATCCATTTGAAACGCTAGTAGAAAGGCCTCAAAGCAAATAAATGTTTATCTCAGCAGCATATTTCGATCATAGAAAACACTAGTGAGCCTAATACGTTATCTTTTTGGAGCTTTTTCTTTGAAGGTTACAAGGATGAAGGACTATTATTGACGAATAAATATACTTTAGAAAATACCTTTGATATGTGTATTATAGATTAGAAAAGCTAACAGCATAATAGATTTTCTATAATATTGATGAATAATTCGCCATAGTCTAGTAGGTAGTTTGTTGGCTTATTAGACGGTTCAAATCCCAGGTCAGACATCAAAACGAAAATATGAAGATATTTCTGCGGCGACTTCCTCTCAGCAGATTTCTGGCAAAAACTCAGAGCAAATAAAATTGCCATGAAAAGTTTCTAAAAAATCTGTCATTCGGGGTCGACTTTAAGCTGTAGGTCCTGCCATTCATGTATAAAATTAACGTACACAACGTAAGTGATTGTGAGAAGCTAGGTCGTAATCCTGACTGAAGGGTTGTAATGACCAAATTATGTATGTAAGTTCAACATAATTAAGGAAGATAGTTGCTCAAAAGTAATTCTACCAGATTTCAATAACTTAGTTTACCTAGTATAGGGTATGCTTATAAGCAAAAAAGAAAAATAATAAAATAATAACATTGAATTTGCCGTGCTTTACTTTTTATTGACCACCCAACATTTTGCCACCATTATTTGGAACTTGAACTACAAAGTCATGGTCATGCTACGCACAAACATACATACTTTAAAATTGACTACTTCAACACATACAATATACAATCAAATAAAAACGACGAATTCTAGTTTGTTTATTTTTTTCGGGGTTTGTAAATCTGTAAAATGCCAACATTCAGCCAACAAACAAACGAAAAAGCAAAACTGAACAGCATCGAGGAGTTAAAGTAAATAATACTTCAGTAAATGATTTTAATTAAAACGCAAGTATAATATTTCCCCTCAACTTAAAACTTTAACTAGAAGCAATTGCGACAGCAATGGACCAGTGAATGAACGTACAAATCTAGCTGAGACGATTTTTACGAAACTGAATTTAAGTTTATTGGAGAAAAAGACAAAAAAAGAATCAGAAAAAGAAACAGAAAATGTGAATAAAATAAAAGGAAACTGTGAAAAGCACAAGAAGAGAGATGTATGTGATACTACTTGACTTGACTATGTCCAGTGCCATTTATCACTTTGATAAATGTTGCAATATATGGCTCATAAATTCAATAACACGTACCTCTTCTTCTTAAACTTCTACTTGTCGTAATGCTGCTGCAACATACAGACATACATACATATGTATATGACTTGATGTTCTTTGATTTTCTTTAATGTGTGTGTGTGTCTGAGTGCAAATGTGTCCCAGGTACCAGCTATTTTACAGTGTATTCCATGTCCGTTGTTGAATGTTGCAACAAACAAATGAAACACCCATACTAAAAACTCTCTCTCTCTCTCTCTGCTCTACTCTACTTTGTTATAATGGGTGATTTTTTAAGAGCTATAGGAAAATTTTTCAAAAAAAAAAACACATAAATTTCAGAAAAATGCATGAAACCTTTATTTGAATCGATAGTACGGTCCATATAATTTAATGTTTGAAGATTATTTCATGCAAATGTTGACCGCGACTGCGCCTCAAATGGTCCATCCGCTTAGTCCAATTTTGGCATATTCTTTCCAACATTTCGGCCGGTATCTCACGAATAAATGCTTCAATGTTGTCTTCCAATGCGTCAATTGAAGCGGGCTTGTCTGTATAGACATGAGCTTTAACATAGCCCCACAAAAAATAGTCTAAAGGCGTTAAATCGCACGATCTAGGCGGCCAATTGACCGGTCCCGAAAGTGAAATAAAATGTTCACCGAACTCGCCTCTCAATAAGTCCATTGTTACGCGTGCTGTGTGGCATGTGGCACCGTCTTGTTGCAACCACATGCCATGCAAGTCAAGCTCATGCATTTTGGGTAAAAAAAGTTGGATATCATCTCACGGTAGCGCTCACCATTCACAGTTACATTACAATTCGCACCATCTTTGAAGAAGTACGGTTCAATGATGCCACCAGCCCATAAACCGCACTAAACTGTGACTTTTTCTGGATGCATTGGTAGCTTTTGCAATGCTTCTGGCTGATCTTCACTCCAAAATCGACAATTTTGCTTATTTACGTATCCATTGAGCCAAAAATTAGCTTCGTCGCTGAACACAATTTTTCGATAAAGAAGTGGATCTTCGGCCAACTTTCCAAGAGCCAATTCACCAAAAATTCTGCGTTGCGGTTCAATTCTTGCACCAGTTGTATTTTGAAAGGCTTCACACCTAAATCCTTCCGCAAAATTTTCCACGTTGTTAAGTAACAGAGGCCCAATTGCTGCGAACGGCGACAAATCGATTATTGATGGTCATCATTAACACTGACCGATACAGCTGCGATATTTTCTTCAGTTCGCACTCTACGTAAGCGTGTTGGTGGTTTAATGTCCAACAATGTAAATTTGGTGCGAAATTTAGTCACAATAGCCCGAATAGCCGCTTCAGTGGGTCGATTAAACTGACATTAAAATGGAAGAAGCGCGCGATGAACTTTCTTAACAGAGCACGCATTTTGATAATAAAATTCAATGATTTGCAAGCGTTGTTCGTTTGTAAGACGATTCATGGTTAAATTATAGACCAAACTGAAGATGTTTAACGGTGAAACAAAACACGAAACGTGCGTGAGCTGTTTAAAGCAGTGTTGCCAAAAAGATAATAGCTAAAAAATCACCCGTTATTTAGTATAGAATGTGAATTGTTATGGTTTTAAATTGTTGAAATCAAACTTTTAATATTAACGTACATATTTCGTATGTTTTGTAAATAATGCTTAAATTAGTGTATATGTGTGTGTGTAAGTGTGTTATTTTGTTAATGTATGAGTATTAAAGATTGTCGTCCACTTTGTAGCCATTAAACTATGCAACAAACTAAGTGTATAGGCAACAGTAACATCAACATTAACAATAAAAATAAAATAAAAAAATTAAGTAAAAGGCAAACATTACCCAATAAACCAAACTATCTTGAATTGAAGCAAAGTGTTTGAAGTCCAGGCGCAAGCCCATAAACTAATAATTTTTGTCCGTAATAAAACAATTCAATACCAGACAATTCATTCTTTCTGTATTCCATGCCTTGTGGCCAATTGGGTTATGTACGGGCGCTGGTATAGACTCGTTTGTACAATTTTTATTTAGCCGAGTTTGTGTTTTATTTTGTTATGTAATCCTTAAGGCTTAAATTGTATATTTGTGATGCAAAAGCATATATATATGTGTGTGTATTTTTATCTAAGTATGTGTGTGTGTGTGTTTATGGTTGTACTTTCACATGAAGAATTCGAAAAAAACAGAACATGAATTCACATTTAATGTTAGGAGATCATAAATTACAAACAAAGTGAACAAACTATATACAAAATAGAAGAATTTGTTCGTTACATATTTATTTTTCTTTCCTTTACTACAAATAACATTAAACTACTATTTAAGAGGAAATTGCAATTGCAAGAGAGACAGAGAAGGCGTGAAAGAGCAAGATAGGGGAACATAATATAAAGGATTATTTTTCCTGAAATAGAACAAAATCGTGTTATTTAAAACATGTTGTTTGTTAGTTGGCATTTTTCGAATTCTTAAAAATCATTTAATTATTCATCAATACCTGGCTTCTACTTGTTCAAAGCACGGCAGTAAAATAAAGAAATAAAACGTATGTCGCCAGGTTTTCATAAACCTGGCAGCCATTGTTTTAACTATTTCCCGTTATAGAGATTTAGGAGACTGAAAATATTTAGAGCACTTCACATATTTCAGGGTTTATTGACTAATTTTGAATTGCCCCTGGTTACTCTTTACAACCAACTTTTTTTTTTGGTAGAAATATATTACTCACATGGCATGACTTTTAATACAAAAATATCAGTGATTTGCAGCCGTTATTTGTTTGTTAATCTACTTTTGAGCAAAGCTGTCAATATCGTATTCTATTGAACAAAATTTCAATGTCCTCTGAAAATTCGAAAAAGACTTGTACTTTCTAGAAGAACCGGGTAACTATTTGAGTTCGACAAGAGGACGGTTCGCATTTGAACAGAAAAGCTAACATGATACTGCGCTATTGGTGGTATTGTTGAAAGGCTCGGTCTGCCCCACCAGGATTACTGATAAAACTGTCATGATTTAGATTAAACGGAATCGGGAACTGGCTGGTTTCATCCGAAGCTTGAAACTACTCCAACCCACAATACATGACAAGAGCGTTTACCTCCCTGACAGGCTCGCTCTGCCCCACCGTGATTACAGCAGTAGATGCTATTTCCTATGGAAGAAATGGAATCGGGAACTGGCCAGTTTTATCCGGTGCCCACCATTTATGACTTACCTCTCTGACACGCTCGGTCTGCCCCACCGTGATTATAGCAGTAGCTGCTATTTCCTATGGAGGAAACGGAATCGGGAACTGGCCGGTTTTATCCGGTGCTCACAATTCATGACAAGAGGGCTTACCTCCCGCTGGTTACCACAATGGGCCATATGGGCCATCGAGTGAACTTGCCGTGTGAACGGCAAGCTACCCTCTAACCTAACCTAACTTAACCCATTCTAACCTGTACTTTTTGAGATATTAAAAATAGGCAGAGAAAGGCAAACCGGATATATAGCATGCTTAACTCTTTATGGATATTAATGTGAGACATAAAATGCGGCATCAACCCATAATGAGGTCCTCGAATTCAGTTGGCTTAGGCTAAGATCTCAAGATTTGTCTCTTCATTATCCCATCCTTCCTTTGAAAATGAGGAAAATATGTGTGCGATTATGAGTTTAACCCTCTGCAAAGAATGAATGAATTCATTTGAATTTTCTGTTCTACCAGACTTTGAGAGTGAAATAGTTTTGTTATGACAATATAACCGATAATATGGAAAATATGTGTGTTCGTTTGTGTCTCTGCAAAGGATTGCTATTTCCAACCATGAATTTCGGAGAATTTTCTTTTGTACCGGACTTTAAGAGTGCGACTGTTTTGGTATGACAATATAATCGTATTCAGTAAACCATATAACAGCAACTATCGAATGTATTGTCTGTTAATTAAGAAGATCTTTGGATCACTACTCGCCAAATTACTTCAAATGTTGAAACCCAAATGGATATATTCTAAGGAAATCAGCCGGGGATGTTGTATAGGTTGTATTAGGTTGGAATCAGGAGGAAGACATGTTAAGGTATCTGCGTATATATGAAAAAGGCAGCTGATTAAGAAATTAAAATTAGACTGAAACAAACGGCTCTCTTTACTAGTCTATACTAAAACTACTCTCGTCCTAAAAAGAGCTTTTGGCTTACTTTTAAAAATTTGTTTCCATTCTTTGCAGTTTTAAACTCTAAATCCTTTAAGCCCTTACTGTGCTAGGGATCGCTTATTACATTGCAAATATCATTAGATAGGATTATGGTTTGACATACATACATATTTCTAAACAACAGCACAGCTAATAAAGAATATTTATATACCCTCACATCATAGTGAAGTTATTTTATTTAATTATTGTAAATCCGATATTTTTCCATTTTAAATCCACCACATACATATAAATATTTATATTATATATCCTTATAAATATGATATAAGCACTCATGCACGACTGCCTTTCTCTATGTGGTAGAGGTAGAGAGAGGGTCCACTTGAAAGACTATGCAACACAGCATAAAATATTATTTATACGCTTTTTATCGTCTCTAATTTTCATACTTGTATTGAATGAATTTATTATTGTTGTCTTGTTCAAGTTGTTGTATCTTCGCGCCTGCGCAACCTTTTTAGTTTATTATAACGACAATGAAGTAAAGTTGACTTGCAAAATATGCGCTCTCCTCAAACAATTCTAGTGGAACGTTCGTTGAGTAGGCAAATAAAGTCATATTTTGTTCGTTGTAAGCATGTGCGCTTACGCCTTTTCTTGTATAGTTTTATCCCCATATGTGAGATGATCCTCAAAGATTTGCATACGAGATAATAACAAGAAACGACATAAAAAATAGTCATCAGTTTTGTCATTAAGGGAAATATTTTGTGCTTGGAAGACTTAAAAAAAAAAATTGTGTGTTTTAACAGAGGGGGAGAAATATTTTTTATACGTTTTTATTTTGTTCATCTGTGGCTCATATGTATATTGTACATACCTATGCTACTGTGATGTAGAAAAAAAATGCTTATAATTAATTTTAAACATAAATTTATAGACATTAAAAATAGCAAGTATCATATTGTAGTTGCGTAAACAAGTTTGCTTGAAAAAAAAAAAAACACACACAAGGAATTAAAACGGGGTGGCTTAAGGTATTTCTTATGAAAAATTGATAAGGTTTCAAGTACTAGATCGACAACTTATCTTTGAAAGAAATCTATGTTAAGTTTATAAAATCCAATTGTATTTGATTTAGTTATTTTAAAAATCGCTTTGATTTACAACAATAAATCATAAGAGTATTATATTCAATAATTTTTATTGTAAAAATTGTTTCTCTTGTTCTTTATTGTTCACCTTAAAGTTAGACTTTGCCAATTCGGTTTTGGTATTGATTCTGGAAAACTTCAAGCTTTATTTCGGTCGTGCAAAATCGTCTTTCAATATATCACAGTTTTAATTTGCGTTGAATATAATTTTTCGGTTCTACGTTATACAAGGTGCGTCAAAGAGCTTGAGCGTCTGTTATTTGACCATTCTTAATTAATTATCGCCAGTAGATGTCAAGACCGCCAGAAAATCATCTTCATCTTCATCTTTAGAAGTCGCCGTAGTCTAGTAGGTAGTGTGTTGTCTTATTAGACGTAAAGCCAGGGTTCGAGCCCCAGGCCAAATATACATAATAATATATAAAATACAAAAAAGTATTTCTTCGGCTACTTCCTCTCAGCAGATTTCTGACAAAAACTCTGAGAGTAAATAAAATTGCCATGAAAAGTTTCTCAAAAATCTGTCGTTCGGAGTCGACTTTAAACTGTAGGTCCCACCACTCATGCATAAAAATTAACACACACAACATAAGTGGTGTGAGAAACTAGATCGTAATCCTGACTGAAGGGTTGTAATGACCAATTATGTATGTATGTATGTGTAATTTCTGTGTTAGACTTTTGTCGATTATGGCGCCTTTATCATTTAGATTTGTATCTCAATTTAGGTAAGCTCGAACTCACGCAGCAATTAGAGCTGGCTGACCATTTAAAATGCTGTAGATATGGTGATTGGTTACTAGAGCCACAGGATTTTTTTTAACGTGAAGCTCATTTCACTAAACGGTTACGTTTACAAATAAAATTGTCACAATAGGCCAGTAAGCCAAGCTCAGAAGTGACTGTGCTACTATTGCAGCTATTGCAATTGGAGAAAGTTACATTTTTGGTGTGAATTATGATCTGGAGGTCTTACATAGACCAACCGTTACCGTCATTTCAGAACGCTTTAACCGTACGATAATCGACATTTTTTTTGGTCTAAAATTGTAAATTTTGAACTGAATGGTATGTGATTTAAACAAGACTGTGCAGAGAGCCACATAACGTGACCGTATTGCATAAGAATTCTTCAGAAGGAGTAAATTAATGCGTTGGCAATGTCAAATGGACATCAACATCACGTGATTCTGCGTTGTCAGAATTTTGTGTGGAATCTTCAACGTAGACTGCAGCTATGCATTTAGTTCTCTAGCATTGGAGAATTTTAAAACAAATATTCGACAAATTATCGTTGAGATACATCCCGGAATGGATGAAAACTTTGTCAAAAACTAACTTCAAGGGATAGCCTATTTAAATAACATTGGAAATTATTCATACTGGCACTGTCCATGCATTTTACATAATGAAATGAAAGTTTCAACGTAATCATCTTTTATTTTTATTATATTTTTAGTTGATTGGCAATAGCCTTTCAAACATTAAAGTTTTCCTTTCATTGTCTTTTCGTCACTCAGTTGTCAAGTGTAGTTGATTATCGATGCAAAAGCTGTTAGTATTTTGAATCAATAGAAAGAATTTTTTATTTTAAATTCTTCTAAATTGTAAAAAATATTGTAACCAATTATGCTTGGGCCAGTGTTATAACAAATAATAACAAATTGTTAAAAACAAACTTTGAAACCAAAACGATTTTCATATTATGAGCATATTTCTTTTAATATTATTTAATACTGTATTATAATCTATTTAAATGACACCCGCACGTACGAATATTGAACGTCTGGGCACGCGCAACAATTCCATTTTTTGTGAGAAAACAAAAAAAAAAAAGGAAACTCCATTCATGTGTGTAAGAGTAGATGTTGAAAACGCATACATACATTTACAAAAAGGCAAAAAAATACAAAAATAATACCAATAGTGCGCATATGTATGTATTTGCACATGAATATTCATCTACTTGCATATGTGAGTCATTTTACATTCTTAAAGAAATAAATTTAAGGTAAATTAAAAAAAAATAATGAGTATGTTGCATGCGTATTGGTTATGGAGACGTTAGGTCAGTTGTAGTCAGAAATATCGCAAAAGAGTGGCGCGAACACTATCCTATGAATAATAGTACCGTTTAATATCTTCGCGTAATAATGGAAATAAACTGAACTGGAACTTGAATTCAGAATCACAGTGGAACCAGTTGAACTGTTGCTGTAAAAAGCCAAAAGTTCTAAACTGGAATATTAACTCCAAGCACCTATGAAGGCTATCAAACGAATTCGATTCTATAGCTCCGGTTTGGTGTTTAGCTTTGGAAAAGAAGAAAGAAGATATAGAGTTTGAACATTTTATGAGAACACTGGCATTCACGACAATAGATGCCATAATGCAACGTTAATAAACCTTAACTGACTACGACCAGTCATTTCTCCCACACCTTCTTTTTACCAGCTAAGCCAGTGACTGATTTACTATTACGGCCATAGTATGATACCATCTGACGTTGCTTAGAAACAACGTTTTCTATGAAAACATATTGCGTTGTTGATGACTTGATGCCACATGACCTTCCTCTGATGTTTGCTGTTGATGTTTTCATTTTTGATAGTAAGATAGCTTTCTAAACAGACTGCTTGAAGTCCCTACCATTTTTGAACGTTTTTACGTTTTGAAATATGAGCTCGTAGATTGCAATAAATATAAATTTTTGGGGTGCCATGTTAGTCTAGTGGGTAGTGCGCTAGACTATTAGCGTGAGGGTCGTGGGTTCGATTCCCACCAGAGACTCTGGTCTGTAACACTACACAGAGCATATGGTCAAAGTTACTCCGCTCGTATATAATTAGAATATAATTTGTAATTGTATTGTAATTAATAAGTAAATAAATAAATAAAAATAAATTTGTGTTCAGTTTTAATGAATTTCTTTATTGTTCACACAATTCTGTGTGCCACTGTTCACAACTTAATGTAAACAACAACAATTGCTTTACACACGCTTGCGTAAACAATAACAATTGTTCGACCGATCTTCAAACCACAATTATTCTCTTCACACGCAACGCGTCTTCACATATGACTGACTGAATTTTTACTGACTCCGTTGCCTGCATTGTCTTACCTTTAATATGCAGAGTAAACAGTCTGATGGATGCTCTTGAAGGAGAATGACTTCGCGTTCTCGAAATCTCTGTAAATGTTAACATCGTTGTTTCATTGTTGTTTGTGTATTTTGTTTACATTTATTCTGGTAATGTTTGTTGTTGCTTCTTGTTTACTTGTTTATCCCCATTTTTATACTGATGTTGTTGCTATATTTTTATTTATTCGTTGATCATGTAAATAAGTCCATTGTTTTTGTTTTTGTAGCTTTTGGTTATCATTTTAATGTTAAACGATGTAACACCTTTTCCATTTTCGTAACAATATGAAAATTTCTTGTGTTTGTAATACAGCGGTTTATCCTCAAGTCTCTTCCGGGTCTAGATCAGACAACAAGTTTGGCGGATGATTGGCCCTTAAAATACGCGATTACTGCAGCAGAATTTAAATGCTGTAATAATGGCTGTTAAATATAAATTCAGTATCAATGTTTAGGGATATGCAAAGAGGTATTAGATTCCCAGAGAGAATGTAGAATATATTGCTTCGGGAATTTTTCAAAAACTATTGGGTATTTTTGGGTACCGTGACTTAAATCGTTTAGTCTTATAGGCATAGAAGATTAAACATAGCTGATAAACCTATGGGACCTGCGCTAGGGAAAATATAGGAAAGTTCTTTACTAGTTCAGTAGGTAGTGGGCTAATCCGGAGGCTATGCGCTGCTAGTCTAAGTCTATAAGATGGCTGACAAATAATGATGACCAGAAATATGATATTTCACACGATAGACATACATAATGGTAGTACAACGAGGTCGTGGTGTTAAGAGCGAGCTATTCCTAGGTGGATGCCTACATAACTTAGTCTTATCTGCCATATAATAATTTTTATATTTTATCTTCAATGAAAAATAATCCAAGCCTTTATGCTAAGATCACCAATATTATATTAAGTGCACACAATACAAATATTAAATATGGTCGTTATACTAACACACAATATGAAAAATTTAAATATTATTGTGGATGCTATACAAGATTAAATTGAAAAATTTTCTAAAATACAGCACGTATGCTAAAAATGGATTTTTTGTTGTACAATATATGTGTACGAGCATTGTATTCATTTAAAAAAGACGTTTGGAAGAAAAGGCATAAATTGTTGTACGTGCGATCAGTGATGAGAAATTGAAGTATCGATGGCAGACTTATAAGAAATTTAGTTTTTAAGTTTAAACGGCAACAAAAAGGTATTGGCAACGATTAGTTGTGGTTAAAAAAAAAATATTAAGGTTAAATTTAAATAGTTCTGCATGCATTTAAATACAGAGTGTGTTTGAAATTCAACATAAAAGGGCATCAGTTTTAAATCCTATATGTATTGTGAAAGAGATTTTTTTTGTGAATGCAATAGATTTCTCTTGTAATGTTGTAAAATTTTTAACAATGTCTTGCAAAATAGACAAAGATTTTAAGTTTATAATAATAGCCGTATGTCTCTTTACTGATATATCGAGTATTGATTTACTATATGGCAATGGATAATAAGTTGTTAGTCTCTATTCTAAATAAGTTTTAAAGACTAGTAGTGACATTCAGATAAGTGTGGAAGGTAGGCTGCAAAGTGTTTTCCAAGGAGGAGTATTGCTTCCAAAGCTGGTTTCTTTGTATCGGGTCCGCCATCTAACGTTTTTTTTTCAATTAGTGTTTATTTCGTGGATGGTAACACTTAGCTCATGTCTGATTTGACAAATAATTAGTTTTATCCTTCCGCTGAAAGAATATGATTGTGTATACGCTTGAACAATTGACCATCCAATGCGTTTTCCCTTCGCTAAGTGGGCCTGCGATCGACTTACAGAAGATGCCGATTTTGGCAAAAAAAATCATCTTTTCAAATGAAGCTCATTTTGATCTTGGCGGGTATGTAAACAAGCAAAATTGTCGCACCCAAAACGAGTCACTGTTTAGTGCGGATTTTGGTCCTGAGGCATAACTGGGCCATTTTTCTTTGAAAATGAGCAAGGAGTGGCCGTTACAGTCAATGGCGATCGTTATCGGGCCATGTTGAACGAATTTTTGTTCACAAAAATTGAAGAGGAGGATATTGGCAACATTCGGTTTCAACACGACGGCGCTACGTGTTACGCAGCAGAAGATACACTCTATGTTTTTGCGCCCTATTTTTGAAGATCGCATTATCAGCTGCAGAGCTGATGTCGTTTGGCCACCTCGGAGCTGCGATTTGACACCGTTGGATTATTATTTGTGGGGTGCCGTCAAAGATAAGTGTTACGCCGACAAGCCAGAGACAATTGACGCTTTAAAGGACACTATTCGTGAAGCCATTAGTGAAATACAGCTGCACACAATCGATAATGTGCTTAAAAATTGGACCGATCGTGTAGGCTACTGCATGGCCAGCCGAGGCAGCCATTTGAATGAAATTATTTTCCATTATTAACCGGAAGAATTGTACTTTCAAATAAAAAAAGAAATTTGAGAAAATATTCAGTAGTTTTTTTTAAAGCATTTTCAAAAAAAAAAAAGTTATTTGGCGGACCCTTTATATTCCAGCCTAACTGCTGTTCTGCTTAGGTTATGTGAAAATCGAAGAATATGTTGTACTGTCAGGCTACAAAGCAAGATGGAAACATAATTTCAATTGAATACGATAAATGTTACTCTATGTATGTATATACAAGCAGAACAAGATTTGCGTTAAGTCTACCCATTTTCCTTCAGTCTATCAGACCAATGTCAGCAATGAAATGAACGCGCCGCAGTTTACTAGTGGATTGTATTACTAGACAAGAGCTCGTGATTTCAAACCTCAGCTCTGATATCTCAAAAAATATATAAAATATTCTCCTCGACCTCAGGAGTAAATAATTGACATGAAAAAGCTCCTTAAATCTGTCATTCAAAGTCGACGTTAAACTGTATGGCCAGTCACTTATGGATAAAATTATAATACACAACATGGATGGTGTGAACAGCTAGGTCATAAGCCTAACTAAATTGTTGTTATGACCAAATAAGGATCAGTTTCTCATAAGTCATAATGACACAAAGTTTCAGACTTTTAAAATAAGTCACAGAAGGAAATAAGGAAGAGATGATAGGAGGAGACCATGGAACATGTTCTCTGTCATTGGCCGATCTTTAGAAAAGAAAGTGAAAGTAAGAAGTCGTTGTAGTCTATTGCGTAGTATGTTGGCTTATAAGATAAAAGTGCGTAGTTCAATATCCAGCTCAGACATCTCAAATGAAACGAAATTAAAAAAAATTTCTTTCGTCGACTTCCTTTCAGCAGTCTTCTGGCAAAAACTCTGAGAGCAAACAAAATTGCCAAAATTTCTTAAAAAAATTTGTTGTTTGCAGTTGACTTTAAACTGTACGTTGCAGATAAAATTAAGACACACAACATGGGTGCTGTAAGAAGCTAAGGCGGAAGAGTAAAGGAAGGAAGAGTAAAGACAATTTTGTGGAAATGCAAATCTCAAAAGTAAAACAAGTGAAACCAATTACTTTATTGAACTTATCATGATACTTGAGCAATGCCGGCAAGTGAATTTCGTCCAACACAACAAACAAAATAATAGCCGGATAGACTGTTTGTTATAGAAACCAGTAAGCCTTCAAAAAAGATTTTCAAGGCATCCATGAAGGCCGTGACAGCAGTTAAGACTGTCTAGAGAGTACATGAACACCATAACCGTTGAGCTTTGAGTGCATTTAGAGGCCTGTTGTGATACGACATGAGTTAAGTGATAAGTTTCGATTGATAATTAGCACAGAGGCTTCACCTTAAAGCATCAGTTGCTTAAATTAAGCTGAAAACCAACACAAGAAACAATAAGTCGATTAAAATATGGAGCGTCGATCGGAAAAGTTTGTGCCACATACGGATATATGCAGAATAATATACAAGAAAAGTCTTTACGAATGCTTTCACAGTACGCAATTATCTCTGCGATTGGTTACATTGATAGAAAATGTCCCTACAATATAATCTAAGTAGCTAATCTGTACTTTCTATTCAATTTAAACCAGGTGAGTCTGTTCTTTTTTCGAGGCATTCATGAAGGCCGTGACAGCAACTCGATAATAGAATTCCACAGTTAAGACCGGCTAGAGAGTACATAAACACCACAACCGTTGAGATTTAACCTGTGGACATCATAAAATTTTTCACAAAATATTTTACTTGTGAGAAAAAAATTTAGACTTTAAAACGAATTCGTGCATTTACTTTATGCATGTACATACGTTCAACATAAAATATTTGACATGCTTTTGTTAAAGTAATTACTTTAAAGTGATAAAGAAAAAAGATTGAAAACAAAATATCTCAAATACAATATAATTTTAATTGCTTTATACTAGAACTACACAATATTCGAGAAAAGATTTACATTTAAATAGACATCACATGATTACTTTTCAGTTCTTAAAATGAAATTCAATATTGAACCCTTTTGACTTTGGCAAGAAAATCGAATTTATGGCTCTACTTCGTCTTTTCTATTCCTTTGCTTAGTGCGCAAAGATTAATTTCGTGGTTAGAAATGAACAAGAATAGAAATTGTATACAAGAGTAAGATACATACATACATTGATATACCATAAGAGAGTATTTAGGAATGCTCACACGTATCTTAACGTACAATATGTGTGATTGCACGAAATATGTACACAAGAAATGTTATACTATTACAATGGGATGATGCTTTTATTTAAACGTTTTTCTCTTCTTTATGATTTTTTTTATAACTATTTCTGCGCAAAAGTGCAAATGTCGAGTTCACGTTCGATATTTTTTTGTTTTGTTATTTTTTTTTTGCTTTAGTTATTGTTATTGTTGTTGCAGTTTACGTATACCATTTTCACAAACTAATAGAGAGTTAAACATTTTGCACCAAAAAAAAAAAAAAAAAACGAAAATTAAATGCATACCACGTTTTGACGTTTGTATAGAAGAAGACGAAGAAGATTTCTTCTTACCCATTAGACGTGTGTAAGGTAAAAGTGTTTTATGTTTTTGTCTGTTTTGTTATTTTGCTCTTTTTGCTCGTTTTTTTTTTCAACTGGTCTTGAGGTCGTATGAGAAATTTTAATTACAATTGTTTTCTGTTTTGTTCTGTAGCGAAAAAAAAACTGTAAAATATGATTTTATAACTTTAGAGTAACCTTAGAAAATTTGTATGAACTCTTTTTGAAGAGAATTTTTAAATGAAAACCATAAATTATATAATTTACTGCTGCTCTGTTCTATATTGTTGAAATTGTTTCTAATGTTATCGATCAAGGGGCAAATACATTTTATGGAAATTAAAATACCTCTTACCTTTTACAGATATGTATGGCATATAGGTTTTGAATTCTTGTAATAGGCTTTCACTACTTTGTTGCCACTTAAGACCATTTTGTCATACTCTTAAACATTTTTCTATTTCAGCTTCTTTAATAAATTTTTTTTTTAAAGTGGCCCTAGACTGCATATCCATTTACACTTTCGCATTTTAATTATAGTTACAATGCACTTCGTTGTATTCTAACTTATGACATTTGTCCATCAAAGGTAGAATGATAGAATGCTCTGTTTGCCTTTATTTACACAAATTTTAATGGTAAAATTCAATCTTTTTTTCCAGTACACACTATAAGATCAGTATTTGGCAATTATAAAGCTCGAATAGAACAATATGGAAAGGAGCAAGCCAGTTGTGTTAAAATCAAAGCTCACTTGAGTGCAGTTAGAGGCCTGTTGTGATACGACATGAGTTAACTGATAAGTATCGATTGATAATTAGCACAGAGGCTTCGCCTTAAAGCATAAGTTGCTTAAATTAAGTTGAAAACCAACACTAAAACTCGATTGAAATATGCTCGGCCAAACCACATACGGATATATATGTACATATAAAGTGGACAATTTTCTTTTCTTTTCTGGTAAGAGAAGTCTTTACGAATGCTTTCACCGTACGCAATAATCTCTGCAAATGGTTGCAGTGATAGAAATGTCTCTACAATATAATCTAAGTAGCTGAGTAGCTGTACTTTCTATTCAATTTAAACCAGGTGAGTCTGTTCTTTATTTTACTTTTCCTCGTTTCTTAAAGTGAACTTATTAACAAACTAAGGGCCATTATTACAGATTGCTGTTAAAGTTGGTGTTAGTTAAAGGTATCTTTGGCTAAAGTGAACTTTAAAGTTACCTTTAACTCCTCTTCGTTATTACAATCTAATGATAAAATAAAGTAAACTTTTTCAAAATTATGGCAATGCCGGAGCAATGCCGATAACACTGCTGAATTAAACAAGATCTTTTTAAATGCAGTGGCAACCAAGGGCCTCTTTTTTGTTGTTGTGTTTCCTCATTTTGTTTATATTTGAAGTTGCCATATTGAAAATTATATATAATACGGCAAGTTCAAACATAAACTTAACTTTAAAAGTTAGAGGTAGGATGATCCTCCATTTAGCTTAACGCTTACTTCTACCTTATTGTCCTTATAATAATGAAAAACAATTTATCTGCCCGTTAAAATCCTCCCTCTAGTTAACGGCAAGTTGTAATAATGGCCCTAAGAAAAGTAAATACAAAGAAAATGGTGCTAAGCAAACTTAATAATAATATTATAGAAATACTATTTGAGTGGAAATTTAAAAAGACCGAAGATTTAATTTGATTATAACAAGAAATATTAATTAAAATTGGGAGTTCTGCTAAACTTTTTTATTTACTTAATTGGTCATTACAATCCTTTATAAAGGATTGCGACCTACCTTCTCACACATACATACATAATTGGCCATTACAACCATTCAGTCAGACAGACAGATTTTTGAGAAATTTTTTCATGGTAGGTTTATTTACCCTCAGAGTTTTTGCCAGAAATCTGCTGAGAGGATGTCGACGAAAGAAATATTTTTTTTTCATATTTCGTTTTGATGTCTGACCTGGGATACGGACCCGAGCTTTACGTCTAATAAGCCAACACACTACCTACTAGACTACGGCGACTTTATCTTCTCTCACCACTCATCCTTTTATCAATTAGTGGCGCGACCTTAGTTTAACATTGACTCTGAACGTCCGATTTAAAAAACTTTTTATGGTCATAGAGTTTTTGCCAGAAGACTGCTGAAAGGAAGGGTTTTGGTGAGATTTGAACTCACCAGCTCATGCTTAGTAACTCAACACATTATTTCCTACTTCACTACCTACTTCAGCAATAAAAATACTTTTAACTTTCCAATGTTAACAAGTTTTTAAGAGAGTTCTTGCTCTGCTATTTGAAGTTTTTACAGTTCAAAGTTCAGCGTTCAGCGTTCAGAATCAAAACTTTGTTTGCAAGAAAATTTCAATGTAAGTTATTCTGGCTGCCTTCCAAAATGTTAGTTGCTTTGTGCTTTTGTGTATCGTGTTTCATAATGCCGCTGTACAAAATGTATACAATGTATTCTATTTCAAAACGTCGTCAATGTGTATTTTTAACGCAGTCAAAAAGCAATCAGGCATCGGATTTAAAGTTGATGCATTGTTTGTTTACTTTGCATATCTCCATAGTTTATATACAGTAGTAGAACTGCATACAAACTTTGTACTGATAAATTTTGGAAGGCAGCCTCTCTTTATATTATGCTGTACTGCTCGTAAATAAAGCGCTTTCAATTAGTGGTTTTAGGAATTTTTATTTTAATTTTTAATTAAATTTTCATACACAAGCATTCTATTTATAGTTTGCGTTGTTATGTCATAATATTCAAATGAGATTTTCTGTTCATTAATTATTAAAACAAATCAATGTCATTTATAGACATGCATATATGTAAGATTTATTAATATTTCTTTTATAAAACAGAAAATTGTTACGAATTGTGCCTTAACTGGCACGCGTAAATAATTTTTATCTTAAGCAAAATGGAGAGAATGTTTATATTATTATTTCCACTATTATTACTGTAAGTACAATCTAGCTACAAATTGTTCTCTATCTTAGAAGAAAAGGCGCACTGGCATTTACAATTAATTTTAATGGACAGTGTTCTAGACAAGATTTAGATTCCCGCCAGAGACTTCTTAATCTTTTTTTCCAAAGTCAACTTTAAATAAATATTAGTATTCTATGTTGTAATTGTTATGTTAATAAATTTTGGAGTTTGGATATGAAATGACACTCCAAGACTTAGAATATATCCTATAATTAACTTCTAAATCTACGGACTTTTTCTGATTGGTTCTGTTAAGGCGTTAACAGTGGTCTGTAAATATCAAACTCTAGTCTGTTAATGCCAGAAGTCGCTGCATTCTAGTAGGTTTTCTGTTGACTACTTAGACGCAAGGTCGTGGTTCAAACCCTAGCTCAGAGATCAAGAAACCGAAATATGTAAAAAATTATTTCTTCTGCGTCTTCCTCTCAGCAGTCTTCTGGCAAAAACTCTGATAGCAAATAAAAGTATCATGAAAAGTTTCATAAAAATCGTTCATTCGAAGTCGACTTTAAACTGTATGTCCCTCCGCTCATGGATAAAATTAATGCACAAAATATGAGTGAAAAAAGGGTTGAAATGATCAATTAAGTAAGAAATGTCCATATTATTACTGTTTTATTGTACATCATTTCATCAATAAGTTTATTATGACGTCATTAAGATAAACCCTAAAATTTAGTGAAATATAAAGATTAGTTGACAATAAAACAGAATTGAGAAATGTAGTGTATTATCTTTTGAACATACACACTTTCATAAAGACAATGTACATTAGGGTTTACATTGTAACGATTTACAACTTTGTTTAAGCAAAAAAATTTTGAAAAAGAAAAAGGCTAAAACACTAAAAATTACATTTTCTAAGTAATTCCTTACAACTCATTGAAGCAAATAAAAAAGAAAAAAATTTGTGATAATTTTAATGGAAACTAAACATTTTATTGTTAAATTCTTACTTAAAGGTTGGCAAATAGCATATACGAGTACCAACCATATAATCATTCTGTTTAACCACTTAGTAATAAGGAAATACGTTCATACATGTTCGTTAAAAATAAGAATAAATAAAAGAAAAACCAGCAACAGCAACAAAAACAACAGCATTAGCAAACAGCACCAACAACATCTATAAGAAAAAGTTTTTTTTTTCTTTTTGCTGTTAAAAACTGAGTGGCAACTAAAAACCAAGAGAACCTCAAACTTCAATTTCAATATAACACTATAACACCTACGACCACTACATGTGGGCGCCAATTTTGATTTTGCGATATTAATACAAAACAAATGCATTTTTGTTCATTTCATTTCAGTTCAGTTCATTTCATTTTGTATGTATGTATGTACATATGTATGTATGTTTCTTGTTTTATTTGTTTGTTATTGTTGTTTTATTTTTTTTAAGTTGCAACATACCAAGGATCCTACATACATACCACAGCCACCACCACCACTAGTACGAACCAACCAGTGTGTTTTCTTTATATTTGTACTAAAATTTGTTGTTATTTTCTATAACGAACATTATGCCTTCTAATCTATATGACTTTGAATGAAATCTCTAAATGAGGTGTTTTGGCGGGCGCTGTTATTTCAAGTTCATTTGAAATGTCAACTCATTTATTGACATTACTTTACTTATTCTTATGAAATAATTTGATTTGTTATATGGATACATACAATGAATATTATTACATCAAGTATGTAACAGATTTACTACGAATAACTTTTAATTTTTTGTACTGCATACGTGCATTGTGTTCGAGAAAAGTTGGACCGAAAGGGAAGGAGATTTAAGACTCCAGATATTGACTAACTTAATTGGCCTTTAACAATCTCTTTATCGGATTTCGTAGGCCTAGTCGAAGGTGGAAATCTCTGGTTCAATCATGGTTCTGACAAATGGCTTCAATTATTCACACTATACTCGTATGTTTATAAGATGTGTGCAATGGGGAGAAGGCTTACATTCCTATTCACCGCCGAGAGAAGTACTGGATTTACATTTTTAAATAAAGCTCTCCTTCTGAACTGCACTCCATTGCTTTATTTCATTTGAGCACATGGCTTTAATGGTCTAAGATATCAACACTTAAGTGATCCTCAGTTAATTTGTAGGCTATTTATGTAATCTCTTCCATATCTTTAAGAATGGAATCCAGCTTGTTCTCTCTCAAAGAGCAGAATTAACGGCATTTGCAAGATGTTTGTTGATGATTTAAGCAATTACTTTATTTGTAATATTGATTACAGTGCAGGCCCTTTTTTGCAGGTTAAAACTATATCTTCCTTTAGTCCATTGCATAGCTCGTGAGGGTAGCTGCATTGCAGTAGGTGAGTAAGTCTCAAATATCTGGAAATGCCTCCAGTAGTTCGGGGCCTATGCTATCCTGTCTTGGAGGCTAATTGTTTTTTAAAAAGTTTATGTTTTCTATTGGAGATGTAAGGCACGTGAGACACCTTCTCGGATGGAAGTGTTGACTATATGGAATGCGGTGATAATTTTTAAACACGACAATATCTCTGAAAAAATTTATATTCTGATTGCTTGGTATCTGTCAGGCCATCGAGTTTCAAAGTTTCGATTTCTAGGATGGTCTATGTTTTCAATGCGATAGCCGAGTATCAGAAGAAGAAGTCGCCGTTGTCTAATAGGTAGTGTGTTGCCTTATTAGACGTAAAGCTAGAGTTCGAGCCCCAGGCCAGACATCAAAACAAAATACAATAAGTATTTCTTCGGCGACTTCCTCTCAGCAGATTTCTGGCAAAAACTATGAGATTAAAAAAATTGCCATGAAAAGTTTCTCAAAAATCTGTCTTTCGGAGTCGACTTTAAACTGTAGGTCTCACCACTCATGTATAAAAATTAACACACACAACATAAGTGGTGTGAGAAACTAAGTTGTAATCCTGACTGAAGGGTTGTAATGACCAATTATAGATGTGTGTAGCAGAGTATCACATAGCTACCGGTGCAGAATCTCATTCCGAGAAACAGCAGAGATATTGTACAACCGTACAACAACGAACTTTAGAACGACTTCTGTACACTGAGAACTCCATTGAGAACTTGCAAACTCAGCGTGGACAATGCAGTAATAGATTCGGTAAGAGTCGCGTGGGTGGCATTGGATACTGGCAAGATAGTACAATAAACCTGGTAACGTAGTTATCGGAGTTATAACTAAGCATTGCTTTTTGTATACCCATATGAGAGAGATTGGTTTTGGCCATGCCTCCAATGACTTCTGCAAAAGCTACAGAGACGAGGAGTAGAAGAAAACTGCTCTTTATATCTACAGTACATGCTCAGCATTACGTTGTAGCAGACAGTCTTACTGATCTCTCAAGAACGGACTTTAAGGGTCTAAATAAATGTGATATCACAATAGACTAATACTGTATAGTATTATTACACCTCCTCTATGAATAACTCTTTATTTTTTGGAAAATAACAAAATTCTATTCTTACATTTATTTCGTATGTTACCGCATAGAACACATATCAGACGCAGATATACCTGTACCACCTTAGTTTTCATTTCTAATGTATCACTCTCACATTGCCAAAGAGCCAACAATTGTGGAAAGCAAAAATATGTGTGTTTGGACTTATTTTTTTTATTTCGATTTTTTTTTCTTCGTGGTTAAAGTTTGAAATGTGTCTTTGGTTGTTGTAGCTTGTCCACCTAAATACTGTGTATTTCTTGTTATTGTTGCTGTTGCTGTTAGATGTTTAACAACAAAAAAAAGTGCGCGCGTGAGGAAGTGACCAAATGAATGAGTGTTTTCAGTTCAAATACGATAGTATGTAAGTGCATACATATATTTTTATTAGATTCTGTTCTGTTCTGTTATGTTGTTTTCTTTTTTCAATTTTATTTTATTGCATTCGTCGTAGATGTACCCCACATACATATATCAGTCGAGAGCAAAGTTATTGATGTCTATAACATTTTATATTTAAAGGGAATTTGAAGAAATTGGTTCAAGACTAGTGTCGTCGTTTTGTGCAGCAAAGCATTCGCAAGCATCCCTATAAATTCATTTAGGAAAAATAAGAAGGAAATATTTCAACAAAGATTTTTATCAATTAAATGTTAATGCATTTAGTTTATGGTACATACATACATATTTCTTACCGAAATGCTAAACGAGTTTTTGACAACTTTGAAAACCTATTAATTTTTAACTTTTCTTTTCCTAACTATTATTGCATTTTATAATAAGGGAGACAATTTATTTTTATTAAATAAACTAGTTATATAACATACATACATACATATGTATGGTATGGTATGGTATGTCTGCATGTATACACAAAGTTGTTAAGTTTCTTGTCATCTGAAGGTGCTGGTAAGAACTTAAATCTGTAACAAAATTTTTCTGCTGAAGTATTTAAGACAACTTATAACATTGCATAGATATTTCCTCTCAATGTCAATATGTAATACGGCATTTTAGCAAGAGAAATCTCTTAAACTTAAGAGGCTAAAGAAAGTCATTTGCCTTAAATAGCATTTCTGTTGTGCAGAGAGGAAATGTACTAAGTATTGTTTTGCATGGAACATATCCTTATAATATGCATAACTTTGGTAATGACCTTTTGATAGGTAGATTGATAGAAGCAGCTTCTGATAACGAATATAGGACACGCTTAGACAACGTGTGACACATTGTATTACTACAGTCTTAAATTTCCTCCTAACACTGGAACCATTCGAAGCTTCAGATAAAATAATTTAGACATCCAATGCCCCTTCTTGATGCATCAGTAAGATTATATGCATAGCAGAAGTCCAGTATTTCATTTTGCTACTACAGAACTCTGGACATATATCCAAGACGTGAAGTTTTGTCTTCTGCCTGGTCCCTATAGCTTCGGCACAAGCAATTGGCTATATGACCGAGACCAATGCCTCAAATATGAATACCTAAAATGCAATGTCCATGTAGGTAGGTAGAAGTGGCTGTCCCCTCGATGGAGTCATGAGCGGACACACTTAGGCCGCACACAGGGCCCATTGTGATACCACAGTTCCTCATTTCCCCTATTCCAGGAACCATTCGGAGCTTCGGATGAAGCGACTCAGGCTGCCAATATCCATATGTGACAGTTCATACATATCCTCCATGTAGTAGGCACCCAGGGACCTCTTTCTCCTCCGACTAAGTGCCGGACATGTGCACAATAGGTGAAAAATAGTCTCATCTTCCTCTTTATCTCCACAGCTTCTGCAGAAATCATTTGCAAGATGTTTAAGACCAATAAGTCTCGCATGCGCTCCTATAATGCAATGCCCCGTAATAACCCCAATAACAGTGCTGAGCTTACTTCTTTGGAGCTTAAGCAGAGTCGCCGTGCGTCTTATATCCAGCCTCGGCCAGATCTTTTGCGCCGCTCTGCCCTTATCCGAAGTTGCCCACATTCTGTTGATGAGATCTACGGTTGCATTGTCAATTATAAGTTTGCAGGTCCCCAAAGGGATCCCCAACGTAAAGAATTCATCAGAGAGTTCGATGGTCGTGCCCCTTCTGGCCAGTACATCCGCTCTGCAATTGCCAGGAATATCATTATGTCCCGGTACACATGTAATACAAACATCATATCGGTTCACCACCTCATTGATATATCTGCGACAGTTGTACACCGTCTTGGAGTTTATTACACTGGAATCCAATGCCTTGATAGCCGCTTGACTATCGGAAAGTATGATGATTTTCCGTCCGTGAACATTTTTATCCACAATAATTTTCACCGCAGCCTGAATTGCTGACACCTCCGCCTGAAAGATGATGATCTGGTAGCCTTATAGACTTGGATATTCCGATTGATTCCGAATAAATACCAATTCCAACGGCTCCTTCCAGTTTGGAGCCATCGGTGTAAATTTGTGCGGAGTCCCTTGGGAGGTTCACTGAACCACTCCTCCAGTCCTTCCTTTCTGGAATGGATGTCCCATAGTTCATTGATAAGTCATATCGCGGTGTCATGTAATCACTGCCTCCGACAATATCAATTTCTCCCAGTATCTTTGTATGGCCAATGCCCGATGCATGCCATTGTCCAGTAGCCCAGAGACGCCTGCTAACCTTTGCCGCCACGCTCCTACAGTAAAAGTCCACTAAATGTCTACTAAGGACTCGAACAACTTTTTGCTGCGCTATCGTGCATGTATGCGAAGCCAACCGCGTAACGTTTACGGAATCTATTACTACATTATTCATTCATGGCATGCAGGTCCTAAATGGGATCCTCAGTACAGATGTTTCAACCATATCTTACTACTCATTTGCTTTGTAGCTTGCGGGAATACTGTTATGCATCGATATCAATGTAATGTGAAAATTGTATCGTTTCGCCATCACGATGCAATCCTCACGGCTAGTGCTATGACAGCTATCCAGCTGTCAGAAAGAATGGTAATATCTTTTCAAGATTCCTTTTTTCGATCCTTAATACATATCATTTCGATGTTTCATTGGAATATAATACTTGCGGCAATCTTGCCAGCAGAAGTTCCCCGAAATCGAAAGATGTGCTCAATTTAACCTGGAGAGCAAGTACAGAGTACTGGATATAGCAATATTATCTGACAGTCAGTTCGCTAACGAGTGCATTTAGTACTTATGAGGTGGACTCTAGAAAATCTGAACTTATTCTACGAGCCCTGATCTTATGCTACGAACCCTATCGAGTTTTTATTCAGGCATTATAGAATCGATGATGTGGATACAATAGTCTTAGTTCCGTGGTAGTAGTAGCCAGGACATATACTTGAGTCCTGTGCGATGTTAGTGTATTTAAAAATAAAACCCCTGGATTCTTATTAAGTACTAGGCAGTGAGTTAGCCTTGTTAACACCAAAATGTATCCAGGGGTACGACAGGCCTACAAGCTTGTGGAAGGGTTTTTAAGGTAAACATACATAGGCTGAGGGTAGTAGGTCGAAGTAGTTTAAAAAGTTCTATTGCAGAGCTATAATGGAATTCTCTACAAAATGGCAACAAGTTATTTAAAGCGTTAATTTTATTAAAAAATTTTAATTTCCTTTTACTGTATACATACAGTGGACAGCAAAAGTCTTAGTACGGCAATATATTTGTACAATTTCATGAATTCTAGCCAAACGTTTGTATAAATAATTTATATATTTTTATATATTTCTTTTATTAATTTATTTCTGTGTTATTATAAAACAAAAAATTTTTTAATGTTTTTCATAAAACAAGAGAAAAATAAGGAAAAGTTTCAGACGACTCCATAGGTACCTCCAAGGAGAACCCTGAGTAAATTTAAAATTCAAAGGCCTAATATATGAAAATGTTATCCTTTATATTTAGTAGAATATCCCTTAAGGTCAAGCACTACATTAAACCCATTTGGAATTGAATGTACAAGTTTTGTTTGGTGTTTTCTGGTGGCAACATGAGCAAGTTGTTCGGTTGACTTTTGTTTGAAGTTTAGCAATTACGTAACCGTTCTTTCAAATGATCTCCTAAGTACTCCCATATCGGGATTTTGTGTAAGAGTATTAAGCCTGTGGGGACTTTTTTTGTCAAAGTAAATTGCCGTACTAAGACTTTTGCTGTCCACTGTATATAGGGCCGTAACAGCCTTTTCGTGAAGTGTTTATGACACTCATTTTTATTGAATTCTAACAAGAAGAGTTATTAATTATGCATCATCTTTGAAAAAAAAAATTATTAATGTTAAGTCTTCTAACATCTAAACGTGAAATCAGTTGAATATTAAATAAATTTACCATGTTATGGTATCAATACACCTTCCAAAACTAAAAAAAAGAAAAAGAAAAGAAATGGAAAAAATCAATATGCCATTCAATGAATAAATGAAATATCTCCAGAGATATTCCCACAATGTGTATGACTTATAAATCAAGAGCACGAAAAAATAGAAAAAAACAAAAAAGAAATAGAAAACTGCTAAGACTACAAGGAGAAGAAAAAAAATCCTAAGAAACAATATGAATACTCAGTCACTCATGCAATCGTAAACAAATCTATAAAAAGAAAAATTAGATTTCAACGATTGCCAAGTATTTTACAACAAAATGGATTTGTTTGTTAACTCTTCTAAATCGTTTCGCCTTTTATTTCCCGTCTCTGTACCTGTGGAATATTGCTTGAACTTGACCAACGAATAATAATAAAATGGTGGTGGTGGTATATGGCAAAAGTGTGATTGCTAGAGATGAGATAAAATAGTAATAGAAATCGATACGACAAGATATAATGTTGTAAATTTTAAACTTAAGACTTAATATTTAACAAAAAACTAAAAGCAAAAAAATATAGAAAAAATAGACAAAGAAAAAGAAAATTATTGGAAATCCATAAGCAAAAATACAGCTGAAAGTCATTCCTTTTACTTCGTTTTCTCTAAAAATATTTAAGCAATACGTATACGAACGAAATAGAAAGAATAATAAAAGCTTCTAGACTTGGGGACGGACTAAAAACAAAAAAAGAAAAAATATTATTCTATACTACGTTTGAATATCAAACAACATAATAAACATATCTTCTCGTACCAAGTGCATTGTAGTAACATCTTTACGTACAACCAAAAACTACAGCAGTTACAGCAAACACAACAACAATCATCTCGAAAAGATGCCAGTATAAAAAATTCTAAAAAGAAAAACTAGAGGAAAGGAAAAAAATAAAAAACTGAAACGAAACTAAACACGATCATAATCTATTTTATCATTAATAATTGAAATTTTTACCTAAAAATATATTCAAAAATGTCTTTTGCAAAAGTTGCGACATAGCAATTGTATCTTCAATATTCCCTATGCTTTTATCTATCTTACTGGCAACAATACCATACACAACAAACAAACAAACAAACATACACTCATACATACAGTTTAACGTTATAGAAAGGACGACACTCAAGAAATACAATACTTAAAATACAGAGGCAGTGGCAATAGGCTGCTTATAGGTAGGGGATTACGAATTTATTTTGCAAACAAAGTGGTCTCATTTTGGTCAAAACGTTTTTTTTCGATAATTTCTTTCTTTTCTTAAAGAAACTTTTATACTCGAAAAATATTTCTTCATCAAATCAGTAGGTGGTAAGCACTTGCTCAATTTGGACTATGGAATGGGTGCTTAAGACCATCAACCACTCTGAACTTCAGTACTTCTGTTTGGAAATAGTTGGTCGCTAGTGTTACATTATTTAGTCCTGATGACTAAGTATTGCAGTGAGTTTGATTGATTCTGGCAAAGTAGATAATCGCAACACGATTACACACATAATTATGCATTACAAACCGGCAGCCAAGATCACAACCTAGCTTTTCACACCACTTATGTTGTATGTGTTAATTTTTACATGAGTGGTGGGACCTACAGTTTAAAGTCGACTCCGAACGACAGATTTTTGAGAAACTTTTCATGGCAATTTTATTTACTTTCAGAGTTTTTGCCAGAAATCTGTTGAGAGGAAGTAGCCGATAAAATATTTTTTTCATATTTCGTTTAGATGTATGACCTGGGCTTGAACCGTGGCCTTACGTCTTATAAGCCAACATACTACCGTACGTATAATTATCTGTGTGACTGTTCATCACCTAGATCTATTACAGAAGTTTTTCGCATGAGTGTCGAGACCTACAGTTTAAAGTTGACTCCGAACGACAGATTTTTGAGAAACTTTTCATGGCAATTTTTATTTAGTCTCAGAGTTTTTGCCAGAAATCTGCTGAGAGGAAGTCGTCAAAGAAATATTTTTTTATATTTCGTTTAGCTGGAGATGACTGACATATCAGATATGATTCCTGTAATAATTGCTAGTCAATAATGACAAAACGAACAATCCTTCAGCACATTCCCGCTCCACATTTACTGTCATTTGTAAATACAACATCACGAACCTCTCTTCTGTTGTTGGTTTGTCATAAAACCATGTAAAGTCACTAAGTTCTCATGTCTTAGGTTGATGTCTGTGCTGTTCTAAGTGATACAGTGTACATTGTATGATTAGTACAGGTTTTAATAAAGATATTGCAACTATTTGCATAGATTATCGCATTATTAGTTGCCATATAGTAGGTTATAAGCATTTTTACCTTTGATACCGATAGCACAGATGTCTTAATCTTCCAAATCAGACAGAATAAATGCTTTCCTATTATTTTCGACCATAATACCTTACCATAGCCATGTTTATTCAAGTGATCTGTACAGATTTGGATTTGGATTTGTTGAGATTTTTGACTTGTGGTGTTTCAGAGCGCAGATACCAAAAGTCCTAGCGATAGGCTGTTACAGTGCCAGGACATTATGTACAACTTAAATTTGGGAATCAAAAAGTTGTCTCCATTATTTTCAGTGCAAACACAGTACAATCAAGCCTAAAATTCCATTAATTTTATTCATCCTTTTATTTACAACGTCCCTGTTTAATTTAACATCAATAAGAATCATCAAGGAAATGCTTGTGAAAAAAAACCCTAAGCTATCTGTGCGAACTTACTGTAAGCACAGTTCCACCTTCACCCAACCAACCAACAAAAACAAAAAAAAAAAAAAAAACGAAAAAAAATTAAAAAAGATAACAACAACAACAATAATTTAAAAAAAGAAGAAGCTTACACAAAACTATCAGGCGGCAGAAGCTATAGCATAACCCGACTACAACTTCCATAAAGCTATGTACGTATGTACGTATGTATATATGCACATGCACGTGAACGATAGTTTTATGAAGCTTTACTAGCAATGAAGAAAAAAATAAACGCCGACTGAATAACCAACCCAACGACTGACTGTTTCGGGACTTATAATAATTCTACAGCAACAAAAATAACAATAGCAATAGCAACAGCAACAGAAAAAGCAAAAGCAATAATAAAGCCAAAGGAACAGCTTTTAAAAAATTTTGTCTTTAGCAACCTACAACATACAAATAGCAACAAAAATAATAACAACAAAAATATATCTGATGCAGCAACTGCAAACAAAATAAAAAAGGAAAGAATAGATAGCTACTACCACTAGTCAGCATGCCGTGTAAAGCTAGCTGAATGGTTGGCTAAACTCAAAAGTCAAAGAGAGGGAAAAAACGAGAGTAAAACAGTCACAGGGAAGAAATCATCAAAACCAATATAAAGCCAACAATAAAATGTTAAGTCTTTTTATGTCATTGTTATTCCTGTTATTATTGTTGTTGTTGTTGTTCCTAGTGGTGTTGGTTACTGGTTGTGTCCTCTAAAAACGACGCGCCGTTACCTGATCTAAGAGGAAACAGGAGATGAAGAAAGGAGTTGTAAGTAAAAATTAAGCATTGCGTTTTAGTGCCACAGCAACAGCAGCAGCAGCAGCAGCAGCAACAGCAACATCACCATCGTCAAAGATGATGGTGACGATGATTATGATGAGGATGATGATGATCGTCATCATTATTCTTATTGCCGTTGTAGTCGTTCGTAGTCGTCATTATAAGCTGCAGCATCAATGCATGCATGCAAGTATGTAGCCTTTAGGGGCTATTCGACCACTCTATGCACTCCAATAATAACAACGACAGAATCAGCCATACTAATGCAACAACAACAACTACAAAGACAACCACGATCATCATATAGCGACAACAATTACAACAACAAACATAATTCACATTCCTATTCTAAGAGTTGCTTATTATTTTTGAAGACATCCCTACCACAAATTACTCCGAATATTTAGTTTTGAAAGCAATTTTCTTATGGAGGAGATGTTTAGCAAGAGATGCAAGAATCGAACTGGAAATCAGTTTCGAAGTTTATTGGACATGGTAACAATTGCGATATAAAGTAACGGGACAATCGAGAAAGGTGAGATAAATGAGAGAATTTTACGCCGAGTCTGAGGCAAATAACTGCACAATACTTCCTTGCTCTTGAGCCGATTTAAAACAAGGACAGAAGAGATTTACAGATAAACAAAATCTCTCCGTGTATCACCCGTGAAAATAATTAAAGTTATGCGATGCGCTACCTATTAAAATTAGGTCAGGAGAGTATGACAATGAAGCAAGAGATCTACTCAGGTCAGGATTTGTTTAAGGGACAGTCTAATGGAGGCAAGAGGTATACGCATTGTAATATTCGCGCCTGCTTTAACAAGGTCGTCAGCTACACCATTACCCGAAATATCTCTGTAACCAGGAAACCTTTCAGAAATTAAAAAAGGATTGTAAAAAGCAGTTGAGGGTTTGTTAAATATTTGTAACGATTTTAAAATTCGCTGTCTATCACATTACAATTATTTTTATTCATTTTCTTTAGTATAAAAATTTACCCTTTTGTTTAGTTACGATTACAAACCCTTCTCCTCCACAATGTCATACCAAAGCTTTTTCGTTAAAGGTTTGTGCTGAAATCAAAAAAAAAGGACAACCTTACTTACTACCATTAAGCTGCAATAAAAATAAAAACAAAAATAAAAAAAAAAATAAAAAATATCTAAAGTTACTTAAAAACTGTAGGTATGTTTGCTTGTGCTTAGTCAGACATTGCGTGTTTTCGTAATATTCCTCAAAAGATAAAAATGTGACCAAGCAAGGCAGTCAACATCAAACAGGCGAAGAACTGTTTGCTCAGTTTGTTATTCAGTTTTTGACCGGCCGTCTGTCTGGCTGGCTGGTTGGCTGGCTAGTTGTCTGTATATTTAAAGTTCAGTATGGTATGGTTGGAACGTTATTTCTGTTACTCTCGCTGTTTAATGTTTAGCAACAGCACGAATTCTGCCGCTGACGAAGCCAGCAGTACAATGTCAATATTTTTGCAAGTGACCAAACCACACACAATAGAAATCGTTATACTACGATCGGCAGTTTTGTTAGCGATAGACGATAAAGCCTTAAGAGAGTGTTAATAAATGGAAAATAAACTGACTGTTAATGAAGATCACATAAGATTCTGTATATGAAGTGGCTGGGTCAGCTACGGCTTCAAGAGTCTTCAAGATAGCAAAAACTTCTGTCTGAAAGATGCTACAATCATGTCAGTTTGTTCAAATTTGACGTGAATTTACTGATAGATTCCTATTGGCAGAAGAGGCATTGGCCTTTCAAAAATCACTTATTAACCAGCAAGAAATATTTTAACGTGTAGGGTATCACATAGCTGAACTTAATAAACTTTTACTTTCTTATATGCTTCATATTGTTTCGGTTGTTTTTAGTTTTCGAAAGAGTTAGCAAAGAAATGGAAAATGATGACGGTGTTGATCATGATGAGCAAAAAAAAAGTTGGAAGCTTTGCAAATCATGAGCATTTGCCTAAGTTGTGTTTGATAAAGGCATTGTACAGTGGCGTATTAAACTGAAGTTTTTTTTTTCAATTAAAAAAAAGAAAAGTAACAGGTTTAAAAAAAGGATCCCAAAGATCTGAATTAGTTGCCATGTGTTGTTTTCTTTCATACATATATAATTGGCCATTACAACCCTCCAGTACAGCATTACGACCTAGCTTCTCACACCACTTATGTTTTGTGCGTTAATTTTATACATGAGTAGCGGGATCTACAGTTTAAAGTAGTCGACTCTCAGAGTTGTTGCCAGAAATCTGCTGAGAGGCAGTTGCCGAAGAAATATTTTTTTCATATTTTCGTTTTGATGTCTGACCGTGACCTTACGTCTAATAAGCCGACACACTACCTACTAGACTACTCGTTTTCTTTCGCTTCTACGATATTTTTGGCGGGGAACAATTAAACACAATCTTAAAATTTTGATGAATTGTGTTGGAAATATCACCCAGAAAACAATTTTTTTTGAAGGCGAAATTAAAAAAATCTTTTATCTACTACAACTGGAAGGTCTCTTTTTCGCTTTCGCTGCTTTCTAACCATACATTAATCAAATAATGTCCAATTGGGCTAACGAATCCCCTTCAATATTTAACAAATCCACTACGGTAGCGCTACTCCACAGAGGTGGTAATAAGACACCGCTTCCCATTACAAAAAAGGCCTGTTTTCCTTAGTATATGATACGCCATGAAGTACAACTGATTGAACTTACTTGGTTCATAAATGCCGCAGTGAATGAGTAGTTGCATGCAGTTTCGTTATCACTTTCTGAAAAAAAATTTCAACAAAATTTTTAAACGCCTCTTAATAACCGGCCATTGGAAATGCCGCCACTGTGTTTTATTTATGCGCAAGTAGTTCAAGTACTTTTTTCTTCATCTTTAAAATTTTGCTTTTCGTTTTTCATGTGCATCTTACTTACTCTCTTTCATTATTATCGTCGTATGATGTTCTTGTAACGAGCTGCGTTTATATGCCTCTTATAAAGATTTCTTTTCTTTTGAACATTTGAACTCATAAGAGCGATCGATGTGGAAGTAGAAGTAGTATAGCCTTAGGAAGAGCAAGTTTTGTGTAAAGATCGAATTCTTTGGTAATCGATGAGTTTTCGAAAAACTATAATACCGACCGAACGAACGTACAAAGAGAACAACAGTATAGAAATAAACCTTCAAGACATACTCGTATACCTTTTGTTTTTTCATATTACTTTAGCATAACAACAACAGCAAGAAACAATTCTAATAATAATTTCTATTTTATTGTTTAATTAAAGAACAATAAAAAATACACCATTATCATGATACCAAGTATTCCTAGGTCAATAGAATGATAACAATTCATATTCATGGTTGCACTGAAAGGCAATGGTATTGTAAGAAAAAAAAAAACAAAACCGAATAAAAAATAGTAAAAATAACGAAACTCTTTAAGTATGAAGTAGTTTTCAACTGGAAACACTCTTTCGTACACGTATGGGATGTAGATGATTTGTAAAGTAAATATTTGTTTTGAAAATATTTATTTTTCTCGCCTTTAAAAGCGTTACGTGGAAAAAGAAAAATACAAATAAAAATGAAAAGCAAAAAAAAAAAGAATGAAAAGAAGTCCAACCAACAACAGGTAAACAAATATGAAGTGCAGAGTTTTTTTTCTTCCTCAAAATTAAAATCATACGTGGGATATTTTAAAATTTAGTTAACGTAAAGGAATTAAAAGAATGTACCAGAGGCAATATTTAAGAGCATCGTTGATTGTTTGTTAGAAAGCGACTTTATAAGGTCCAAGTAAGTCGTGTCCATAGCGGCGGTTGTCAAGCCTATTCTCATAGTTGATTTTAAAAGCGAAAATAATTCTGATTATGTTCCAAAAAGTACGAACAGAGTGATTAACAATTAATGTTCAACGTTAGTCTTAGGTCCGCAAACTTCTCACAGAAGCTCAAACTACCAACTTGACTACCGGGAAACCCAAACATCATTATACTTTGCTTACACTAAAAACCCTTAAATCTTCATTAGTTTTTAAACTAACGTGTGAGTCTGTGATGACAATAAAGAGGTTCCAAATACTCATGTACCTCTCAGCCCGAGTGGTTGGTATTGGTATATTAAATAACAGATGGTGTCCTTCTTCTGTTTGGAGTCGTAATTTCTACAGAATTAGTCTAGTGGTGTCTAGCCGAATGACATGTCTCCCAATTGGCAGTGTTTCGTAAAGAAAGAAGTAATAGTCAGACAGCTCTACCTTACAGTCGAGCTTCTCCCACAAAAGGATTAAATATGAATTTTCAGGCTAATCGTAGGGTACGAACCATTGAGGCCTCCGAATTCCCATTTGAATAAATACATTTCTAAACATTGAAATGATCTATGAAAAGAACATTATCAGACAATACTCTGCTAATAAGAAACCCATAAGGATAGTCATGACTTATACCTAAATGACATTGTGGTGTCCGAGGAATCTGTACGAGTTTCTAATATCCAAGTCCTCGATACACCTACCTCATCCCATTTCGGCATCCAACTCCTAGTCGTCACAGTATATTTTCAAAGGTTTTAGAGTATGATCTGGCTTCGCGTAATAGTAGACACTACTAGGAATAATCTTGTTTCAATTCCTTATCAGTGCAATTTGACTACATTAGGAGACATTGTCTAACGTAACTCCATGCAATTATATTATATATTTATTAGAATATACCTCACTTAAGTAAATATAGCCAAACTCTTGCGTTTCATAATTTTCAAAACCCTTCTCTATAGACCCTCATAAGGGGGAAAACTTTTGAAAATTTCTCTACATTTCATACGTACATACCATCATACATAAGTTCTTCTTTGGAAGCAAAATCAACAAGAATAACAACAACAACAACAACAAACACCACAACTATAACTCTACAAAAACAATAATAATGAAATAACAACAAAAACTACAGCAACAAAACTAAGACTGTGACTAACGACAACGTCATTGTGTTATCAACAATGCTATGTCAACCTTACTTACCCACAAGGAATTCCTTGGTAAACTCAACAAAAAAAAATTAAAAAAATAAAGAAAAAAATAACCGAGAAAATACAAAAAAGAAGAAATTTTTTTTTTTATAAAATCATAAGAAACTGAAAAGACGAGATGACGATGCATTTGTGGATTAAGAGTGTGATAAACGTTTCTTTCTTTTATTTTCTTTTTAATTTTTTTTCTTCTCCTGTTATTGTTATTGTTGTAGCTGTTGCTTTATTTTCCCTCTTAACAAACCCCATCATGTCATATGTGAGTTTGTGTGTATGAGTTTTCTTACACTGTTTATTTTTCGTTTGGTTAATAAGAAAAAAATAATTTTTTGTTTGAAAAAAAAAGGCTAAGAAAATACAGCTTTAATGGTGATGGTAAAGCCTACATTTGTTGGATTTTTTTCGTTTTTCTATAGAAAAAAAAAAGAAACACATTAACAGAAAACAAAATCTCTATGGAGTAAAACTGAAAAAAAATTAAAGCAACTTAACAAGATAAACATAACAGATGAAGTAGTATATGATGAGGACGCTGATGATGATGACGATGACGATGAAAACGAATAATAATACACACATTGAAATGTGTGACCATTTACAGTGGAGTTTATAACACTACCTAAACTAAATTAAGGATACGGTTGTTAGTCAGCCAGAAATTAAAACCGACTTTATGTTTCCAATTGTTGACACCCAAAAATTTATTAAAATTAATCCATTTTTACAGTCCTAACAGTATCTACTAATGTCTGTGATGAGTAGGGTTTTTGTCTCAATATACTAAGTAAAAGCTTTAGGTACTCGGTTAACATTACTGTGATATATGTTGAGAAGAAGAAAAGAATATTTCAGCGTTAGAGTAGAAGGCTGATTCTACTCTACGATGAAATACATACATACATAATTGGTTATTAAAACCCTTCAGTCAGGATTACGACCTAGCTTCTCACACCACTTGTGTTGTGTGTGTTAATTTTGTACATGAGTGGTGGGACCTACAGTTTAAAGTCGACTCCGAACGACAAATTTTTTGAGAAACTTTTCCTGGCAATTTTATTTTCTCTTAAAGTTTTTGCCAGAAAGCTGCTGAGAGGAAGTTGTCGAAGAAATATTTTTTCATATTTTCGTTTTGATGTCCTAGTTCTTACGTCTAAGAACTAAAAAGCCAACACACTACTTACTAGACTACGATCAAATATCCTCATTTTCAAATTCTTATGGAGGCAACATATTCTCGAAAGACCCCAGTATACTTATTTGAAACTTTACTTGTAAGTAGGCTGTTAAGTAAAAATGGCGACTCAAAAACTTCATCCTTACATCCTGGCTATATAGGACAATAGTCCAACCGATAATTCTATATGGATCAACCATCTGGTGGATAGTAACTGCAAAGCAATGTTACATCAAAATTCTTAAGGATGTCGGAAGGCAATCTCTCGCCAATGAGCTGAGGACAACACCAACCCAGCTACGTTACTCGCTGCTTACTTGGATTTCCATCAACCTATCGATCAAGGCATTTTACGCAATTCTTAATTCGATTCCTATCATTCTTTTTCTGCTGCAGTAGGCAATAGCTGCGCCAATCATGTTGTCCTGTACCATATTAACCGCAACATGAACATGCTAAACTCGTAGACCCTTATTTCTCGGACCGATTAATTATGTAGTCCCATATAACTATCCGAGCAAGTCCTTAGACATCGTTATCCCAAATAGAATTTACTGCCAGAATATCTTCAAAATTCTCTGGAGAACACTATAGCGCTTTACTTACAAAAGACATGGCTATTCTGATGGCGATTAAGTGGCTCAGAGCTGGTCAAATCTAAATAGTTCGAGTGAACGCTTGAGTATACTCTGGATCTCTTTTTAATTTTAGGGTAAGAGACTTACATTCATACATAATTGGTCATTACAACCCTTTATATATGAGTGGCGGGACCTACAATTTAAAGTCGACTCCGAACGACAGTTTTTTGAGAAACTTTGCATGGCAATTTTATTTGCTTTCAGAGTTTTTGCCAGAAATCTGCTGAGAGGAAGTCGCCGAAGAAATATTTTTTTTTCATATTTTCACTTTGATGTCTGGCCTGAGGTTTGAATCTGGGCCTTACGGCTAATAAGCCACCACACTACGTACTAGACTACTGCGACTTCAGGATAAGAGACTTAGACTAGAGGAATCTTCCCAGTGACGCACATTTTCTCCTTTTCTGTATACCAAAACTTGCAGTATATCCTAAGCATAAATGGTGGGAACACATCAAATTGATTTTTTTGCCTACAATTACAACTTTTGTCGATGACTGTAACTGCATGTGGTCGTGCATGCGTATGTTTCGCTTGTTTTTATTTTTTCTTTACTTGCCACTATGTTTGTATTGACATGTACATTGTACAAGAAATTTTTATAATGAAAAACGTTTTCATTAAGTATTGGTTATTATGTTACTGTTAGGGGTTAAACAGATTAATAATGATGTGTATTTGTTGTTTGATCTATACCAATATTACTTCTTCTTCTTCATCTTCTTCTACATCTATGTACTTCTACTTCTTTTTGTATTTTGTGGCTCGTTATTACCGTATACCATACCGTATACATACGCACACAGTGCCTGTGAGTGTTTGTTGCGTTTGTAACATTTATTATAGTAAATATGTACGTGTTTAAACACTCATATATTAAATAATTACTTTGATTCTTTAGTACCAATACAATAATAAATAAAGAAGTACTTTTCTTAATAGGAACAGGTATTTAATTTCATAATATAGACAAAATAAAAAGAAAACAAAAAAAGAGAGAAATCAAAAGACCTAAGAAACAAACGTGATTTGTTTATAAAACATTTATTAAATGATAATATAATTGCCATACCTAGACATTTCATTTAATTTTTACTTATTACAACTTAAATATCCTTAAATTATTGTCATTTAACAAAAAAGGATATACTGTAGACAGTTTTAAATAAATAATGTTTTGTTGGTAATTAAACATGTTTAAATATGCTAGAGAAGATGGGTACATTTTATTTAAAATTGTATTTAAATCAGGAAGAGATCTTTACAGAATAGATAGGCGCCAATTAGAACTATAATGTGTGCAGAAGAAGCACATAGTCACTTGAAGCTTCCACTTGGGCTAATTGATTGCTCGCATTGTGCTATCACGTGCCATTCGCATAAAAAGGCATTAAGAGTACAAGAGTTTTTATCTCTTATATACCGTTTAGTGGCCCTTATACTAACTACAGACAGTTCCGTGAGATATGTTAAGCTGGATTCACCCATTGTTTCGGAACAAAATGCTTTTTCCGGAACAAATTCAGTTTTTTTAGAGATTGTTCCGAAACGATTCACCCACTTCAAACAATTGTTCTGTAAAAACAAGGCTACCATATGAAATATCTTTTTAAACGATGCGTGTTAGTTTTACAATTAGGCAGCACAGTAGCAGATGATTGCAATTCGTTTGTTTTCTTGGCTTGAGTGTGATCATATTTTTTATTGTGTTACAAAGAAATTGTAAATTAAAACAAATCTGAAATTGTTGAAGTGAAAAAAATGGATAATAATGGATATTATACATACATAAATAGATACATACAAATGTACATATAATTATGATGTGGCAGCTCAGTTCAACTTTACTTAAAAAATTAAAGTAGCTGGCAGCACAGTTCAATTGTTTCGGAACAAAAATTAAAATTAAACCAATTCGAGCTGAAAATTTCCGAAGCATGCTTAGGCCTGGTTCACCCACAGGTTTCTGAAACATTTTTGGTTCGGACAAATTTTTTTTATATGGAGTTTGACGTTGCTCTCAGAGAGCGAGAGAAATTATTTTGTGCGAACAACTCTCAGTGTGAATTAAATTAATTTTAAATTTGGTCCGAACCATTTTAGAAAAGGTTGCCACACCATATGAAATTTATACAATATACCAATATTTGCAGAAGTTCAACGAAAGTCCCAGGGTCCATGCGATGAAAATTTATAAATGAATCTACGTCATTTAAACGCATTTCGGAAACTAGCAAGTGAAAATACCCTTTGGCTTCTCTTTGTTTTAAAAGTGGTCTTACAGCCGTCCTCTTGTTTATCTTTGATTTTCGTTTTTCATAAATATATTTTGCAAGTAATTTTACTTTGGTCACTTCAATGGCGAACAAGAGTAGTAAATGATTTATATCCATCGCAGAACAAGATGTATTTATTCTTACCAAATAATTCACTACAAATACTGTTTATTTTTTGTTATAAATATTAATTTTTTATTTCTTTATTTTGACACAAATATAATTAACTTTCTTAAGTTCATGCACATATATATTTACCTTTCATATTTCAATTAAATATGGCAGCACTGTTTTTACGAACAAAGTTTCTGAAATGGGTGAATCATGCTGCAGAAAACTCTCAGTAAACAAGAAATTTCTCCGAACCAAAAATGTTTCAGAAACTTGTGGGTGAACCCGGCCGTACTCTCCTTCGCTCTCTCTCTCAAAAAGAGAAACGTCAAACTACATATAAAAAAAATTGTGGGTGAATCCAGCTTTAGAAATAAGATTCCTTGTGATTTCGTAGTTTTGAATATAAGAAACGTTTCAATGTATTTCAACTTGAAATTGCATTAAAACAGGAATTTAATTACGTTATCCAGGTTTTATACAATAATACTGAAGCCAATACCAGAGGCAAGAAAATTTAAAATGAAAAAAAAGAAATGCTTGAATTCGTTGCAATATTGATGTAGAGCACACAAATATCTTTAGTAGCAGGTACCCCTGCTAATAAGCTTTTAGAGGGGAAATTGTGAAAAGCAATTAAAGTTTTTCCATTGTTGTAAGCAATTAAATTTTTAATAAGAGCAAGACCATCGTATATCAACAAATTTTAATCTAATCTTTGGTTGTTCTAAACTGTAAGAGATGGCGTGGTACAGATTAAACCCTGGAAAGAAGATAATTTTTATCATAAATCAAAACATTCTATATATGAACCCCCGACCCTTGCTCCCTACCTATATTAACAGCTGACGTCACAGGGAGTCCATTAATAGTATAATCAGAAAAGGGGTGGAAGTTAGTCAACAACTAAATCCAATTCTTTACCGGGCCGCTCAATAGATCGTCGTCAACGATGCTCCTTTTACCCGCGTCTCTGTCTTCTCTGACAGTCGGGCCGAGATAAGATCTCTGTCGGGTAATAATTCTAGGATCGTCAAGGAATGTTGTCACTGTCTCGACCTTCTTTCTGGGCACTTTAGTGTCACACTGGCCTGGGTCCCCGGACATAGTAATATTCCGGTGAACTGCAGGGCCGATGAGCTCGCCAGAGCTGGGACACTCCTTCCGGAATCCTCTTTAGTAGACTTGAGTATGTTACTCGCCTCGGTCAAGCTGGCCACTGCGCGAAAATTCTTTCTAGACGCCAACCTATCCTGGGCCAATAAGGAGTCCTGCCCTACCGCTAGACTCACCTGGCCCCTGATGGATAGAAAGCGTACCAACCAATTACTTGGACTTGGTCGTGTCATCATCTCAATTACAGTGGCCATGCCTACAGGTCACTGTGTTATGGGTAGACGCGCGGAAAGGATGCGGCTCCCATTTAACGACTCCTGTCGTGGATGCAGATCCGCTGAGGAAGAGGAGGCTGTTATTCACTTTCTTTGTCAGAGCCCATCTCTTGCGAGGTGCAGATATAGGTTGTTTGCTCTCCATTTCTTGTCAGCTTGATGGAGCTATCATCTATTAATGTCAAGGATATATCATCAAACTTTCTGGATGGTTTTCCGGTGTGGGGTAGTCGTGCTTTGATGTGCAGCACCTGCGCTGGCCAACTTCTCTTCTCTTCCCTGAACTTGGTCAGTACAGAGACTGCGTTCACTCGTGGCATCACAACGCACTTCGACCTAACCTAACCTAAATCCAATTCTAATTCAACGCGGACGTTGTTTGCTGGCAATGACTGGTGGACGTGCTAATGTATAATAATCTTCTGCTTAGCTAATGTGTGCAAGCCTGTTAGAAGCAATTTATCAAACTCAATTGTTTTTAACGAACTTTTATATTAAAATTAGAAATATAATGCATATGATACAGGTTCCCGGCCTGTACACCACAAATACCATAAGGTTTACGATAAGCGATATGTGGAATGTCCAAACCTAGCTTCATCGGCATAGTCGTTTTAGGTAGATGGGACAGAGTTCTGTCGAAGTGAGGCAAATGGCGCAGAACATATCATAATGGAGGAAATTTGTTGGGACACTTTTGTCCATCCTGGAACCCCAGGAATATATCGAATATCCTACCAATATAGCGTCATGAGTGAAAGTAGTGCTCTGTATAATGGCCTGTCAGTAAAATTATGGAATTCTCTGGAATTTCAGAAACCACAATCTTCTTACTTCGGAAGGCATTTCTTGCAACCTTAAATTCTACTAGTGTATGTGAAATAAAGCTGTTAAGTTGTATTTCGCAAGCGTTGAATAATATATTTTTCTATTAACTTTTATTATTTTTTTTAATTGACATGAAATATTGAATGTTGATCGTTCATGGTTTGTGATTTTTAATAATTTGGTATGATTTCACTTTTTTTTTTAAATATATGGAAATGTAAACATATTCTTATCTATCTAATCTGTTTTTATATATGTCGCCTCCTCAAATATAAAACATTCAAATCAATTTTTATATTGATTATAATATAATTAACAAAATTTTATCCATTTAAAGAATTTAACCAATGAAATCCAATGCAGCCTGACTGGATTTTCGATTAATTTCGTTAATTTTATATCACATTTGTTGTTTTAAAGTTTAACGAAGGTCTCTTAGATTTGAGCTGACGATATGTATCATATAATAGGCCTATGAATGTATGTGAGGAATTTCCAAAATGCAAATATTTTTTTATGTTTTTAGATATTTTTAATATTTTTTGTTTCTAAATCAAGGCCATAAAAAATCCAAAATGAAGACATTTGTATTTAAATTTGTGCAAATTTCCTATCTCATCAGATCAAGAAACTTAATTTGAAGCTATGTTTTAAAGAAAAAAAAATATTTAATCACACCATATACGAAAGACTTAAGAAACAAACTTGTTTTATTTTGAATTATTTCTACGTAGAATGAATGCAGCATTTAAAATATTTTATTTCCTTTTTTAAATAGAAACTATTTCTTAACAAACGTATTTTCAAAGATCCAAAGAAACAAAATCTAGCTAAGCCTCTTCAACAATAATTTGCTGGATTTAGCTGTGTTTTTGTTGTAATTTAATCATTAAAACTAAAGTAAATACAATACAACTCCACTTATAACAAATATCAATATGTATGAGCGTCTACCATGGTGTATAGTGGTAGGTATACAACATTAAAAAAGAACGCAGAAGAAGAAGAATTACGTTAAATAAGAATTTCTATTGTTATGATAATGAATGTCAAACAGATCAATTTACAATGTCTTCTATTTGTATTTGTTGTTGTTATTCATTATTTGCTTTTGTTTCTAAGTTTGTCACAAATTGTTTAACGCATTCAGCGCTGTCTTCTTTTCTTCTTTTCTTATTGTTGTTTTTTTACAGCTTTTTTGTTGTGTGTCTCTTTTCCTTTTATTATAAATTAAAAGGAATATAAACCAGCGGATATATTGAAAAACAAAACAAAACAAAACATAACAAAAACTATCGTTAATGAAAACAAAAAAACCAAATAATACACAGAAAAAAATGAGAAGAATAATGACGTAGAACACTCTTGTGATAGATAATAATAGACAATCTTTCTAACAGGTAAAATGGAAACAATTTTCCTTCATTTCCCCAATTCCCAAATAACAATTATTACGATTTGTTGTCATCGTTTTACTATTTTCAAATTGCGTGTGATTAAACTGAGCATGGCTAAATGGCAAGAGCATGAACTGGTATAAACAAAAGATCTCTCTGAGAGGGAGAGAGAGAAAAAGCTGTTTTTCTCTATTCTTTAGTTATTTTACTCTCTGTATACATTAGATGCCCACGTGAGAGAGTTTAAATTGTTATTATTTTTATCGTTTTTGTTTTGGTTGTTTTGAAATTCTTTAAATACGAATGATGCCGAAAAAAAAAAAACAACATCATTAAGAATTATAAGAATAACAACAAACTATGGGATGAAAAATAAAATAAAATAAAATGTATACAAAACAACAATAACAACAAAATAAAATAACAATAAAAGACTTTAAAAACAATAAAATGAATATAAAGTGATTTACAAAGACCAAGTCGAATACGAAATGCGCTTTATTTTAAAAGCTAAGAGGCAGTAATTAGGTTCATAAGCTCTATTATGCCCTAATTAGTTGGATTCAGAACAGATATTGATTTTTTTACTCAGGTTTTGTGGCTTTAATAACTGATGTGATGATTTATGCTGAGTAAGATGAGGTTAGGTTATGTTAGATTAGATTAGATTAGATTAGATTAGATTAGATTAGATTAGATTAGATTAGATTAGATTAGATTAGATTAGATTAGATTAGATTAGATTAGATTAGATTAGATTAGATTAGGTAAGGTTAGGTTAGGTTAGGTTAGGTTAGGTTAGGTTAGGTTAGGTTAGGTTAGGTGAGGTGAGGTGAGGTTAGGTTAGTTTAGGTTAGGTTAGGTTAGGTCAGGTCAGGTCAGGTCAGGTCAGGTCAGGTCAGGTCAGGTCAGGTCAGGTCAGGTCAGGTTAGGTTAGGTTAGGTTAGGTTAGGTTAGGTTACGTTAGGGTAGATTGGATTATGTGAGGTTAGGTGACGTCACCGCACATAATCACTTGAAGTTGCCACCTAGACTAATTACCTGATCGCAGTGTGCTATCACGTGTCACTCACATAAAAAGACATTAAGTGTACAAGAGTTTCTAGCTCTTACCGATTGCTGGCTCATATTCTAACTACAGACAATTCCGTCAGGCACGTTAGGAATGCGATTTTCTGTGATTTCCTACAGTTTTGGATATAAGAAACGTTTTAATATATTTAAGTTGAAATTCCATTAAAACAGGGCGATACTTACTTTAACCAGATTTTATACATTAACGTTGAAACTAATAAGAGAGGCCAGGAAATTCAAAATGAAAAAAAAAATTGTTGAGTTTTCTGAAATATTGATGTCGTGCACACAAATATCTTCAAAAGCGGTTACCTCTGCTAATGAGCTTTTAAAAGGGAAGTTGTGGAAAGCAATTAAAGCTTTTTCATAATTCAGGTCAGGTCAGGTCGGACTGGTAGCTTTGATATCACAAATCTGACCAAGTTCTACCAAAACCAGGGAAGAGGAAGAACTTGGTCAGCTCAAGGGCTGCCCATTAAAAGCACGACTACCCTACACTGGAAAACCAGCCAGAAAGTAAGATAAACGAAGCTAGTATATCCTTGATGTCAATAGATTATAGCTCCGTCAAACTGACAAGAAATAGAGCACCAAATAACCTATATCCGCATCTAGCAAGAGACGGGCACTGACAGAACAAGTGGATAAAAATTTCCTCTTCCTCAGCGGATCTGTATTCACGGCAGAAGTCGTTAAATGGGATCCGCATGCTTTCCGCGTGTCTACCTATAACGCAATGACCAGTATTTTCCATTTTTGCGAGCAATTAAATTTTTAATCAAGACTAATTTTGGGATCCCATATTAACTTGTTTTAAGCTGTTATAGATGGCTTGGTAGGGACTAAACCTGAAAACGAAATAATTTTTATCATAAATTTCTAAAAATTTAGATCTTCCAGACCATAAAAATATTCTAACTATGAGGCCCTGACCCTTGCTCCCAGCCGATGTCAACAGCGGACGTCACAAGCAGTCCAGTAAGAGGAGAATCAGAAAAGGAGCAAAAGTTAGTCAACAAAAATTTGTCGCCACTAAATCCATTACTAGTTCACCGTGGACTTTGTTTGTAGGCAATAACTGATGAACCTGCTACTGTCTTACTACATGCTACCGTAGTTTAATCGTTTGCTTAACTAGGAAAGCTTTATAATCACAATAATAAAAAAATCACAAAAATAAGAAAGAATTTGGCGAATACAACAAAACAACAGGAATTTTTTTTTATATAGTAATTAAGAACGGGAAAAAAATTTCTTTTTTTAGACTTTAAGGTTATGCGATATAAATTAAATAAAAAGTTAAATATTTTAATTTTCTTTTGCTTGTTTCTTAAGTCTTTCGATTTCATACGAAATAATCGTTGATCGATAAAAAAAGGTTTATGTTCTAAGTCTTTCTTAATAACCTACCGTAGAGTATTTCAATAATAATAATAACAACAACAACAACACCACACATGTATAAAATTGAGAATGCAGTTGAAGTTGAAGCTGTAACTGCTTGCTGTTGTTATACTTGTTGCTGCTACAGCCGCTGCTGTTGTTGATGTTGCCTGGCTGCTTGCTTGTGATCGTAGTAAAGTGTAGTGATCATATTAATTTGAAACCAGTTTTATTAACGTTTTTATTTTGTTTTATTGTCGTCTTTGTTGTTGTTGTTGTTCTTGTTATTTGTATCTTCTACAAAAGAATTCCTTCTGTTTTTATTCCTTCTCTAGTTCTTTAACTCTTATATGGTTGTTGTTATTATAATTTTTTTTTCGTACTGTCGTTAGTATTGTTTTTGTCTTTGGTGTTGTTATTATTGTTGTTGTTGTTGCTATATTATAATCGTTGTTTAGTAATGGTGTTGCTTTTATTGTTTTGATTTTATTTTTATTTTATGTCTCTGTGCTCTGTTTATATGCTGCTGTTGTTATTTGTTGTTGTTGGCCGTTTATTTTTGTGTGTGTGTTTTTTTTTGTTCTCGTGCGTCCATTTCATTCTCCTTCATATTTCTTTCAGCGAAATGAGCAATGAAAGATGGGTTTTTTATGAGATCGTTTTTCTGGTAACTCTCTTTTGCTAGGAGAAAACGAACAAAAACAAAAACAAAAATAGAAATAAAAGAGTTGAAACATTTAATACGTCTATCTTTTTTATTTTTTAAATTAACGTGCTTAAGACACACTAACTAAATGTGCGTTTTTGTTTTGGTTGTTGTGTCGTTAATAGAAGCAGCCTTTAGTGCACCAGCTTCAGCCACTAACGTCTCTAACTAGTGGTTAAAACTCTTTAATTTTGTTGTTGTTTTAGTTTTTTTTTAATTTTCGATCGTAACATAAACATTCTCTGGGGAGTAATAAATTATGTGTAACTCTCTCACTTTTTGTTGGTCATAATGCTGTTATTGTTTTCGTTAAAAACTATTTTTTTTGTTTTTGTTATCGTCTCTACGAAAGAGTAGAGTAAACAATTTGAAATATTCATTACTAGAACTAAAAACCAGATAATCGAGAGAGAAATTAAAGAGAACTGAATTAAATGTTTAAATTTGCTTATTCAAAACTTTCTCAAACCTCTTTGTAAAATGTTATCGTTCTGTTTACGGTTTTAATTATTCTCTCCAAATGAGTTTTGTTCTGCAACAACTTTCCTTTAAAATTAATAAGGAAAAGAAAATATATTGAATGTAAAAGAAGTGACAAATTTTCGCTCATTTTATTGAATTTTGTGTGTTTTGTTCAGTTATTACTTTTTTGGTTGCAGTACTTAACCCTCTAATTAGAAAATTAATTCTGGGTTTGATTTATTTTAAAAGTAAAAGATATTTAAAAAACGTAGTTTTTTGCTCAATTAGAGTTCTAAATGTTGCAAATATAATAAAAATAGTTTTTCGACTTCCCTGAATTAATCAAAATACAAAAACAAAGCAAAAAATTAGTATTGAATTTAGGCCTTCTACAAGTGGTCTTGGGCACTAGATGGGTTAATTCGTCATTACAACCCTTTAGTCAGGATTACAACCTAGCTTTTTACACAACTTTGGTTGTGTATGTTAAATTTATTCATAAATGGCGGCATCTACTGTTTAATGCCGACTTCGAACGACAGTTTAGAAATACTTTTCATCTCATAAGTTGTATTTCGTTCTGTTCGAGATGTCTGAGCTAAGGGTTGTATAACGGGTATTCGTCTAATAAGTGTAATAGACCATCAAATTATTATTTCACAATCAGAAATAATGTTAAACAATACACTCGTATTTACTTTGTTTAGTGATTCGTTATATTGATTTGACCTTATCATTATGTACGTAACACAATGCCATTTAAATAATCACATTTGGACTAACAGGACTAGTAGATCTCTTTAAGGTTGTTTTCAAGTCTTTTTTAGAAAATTTTGGGCGGTATATCAACGATTATTTGTCGAATATTGGTTTTTAAATGCTGCAATGTTATCAAATGCTCCATTTAGATATGGCCTTTGATGTAGTCCAACAAATAAGTTATAGTGCCATCAAATCGAAGCCGTAGTCTAGTAGGTAGTGTGTTGACTTATTAGACGTAAAGCTAGGGTTCGAGACCCAGGCCAAACATCAAAATAAAATACAAAAAGTATTTCTTCGGCTACTTCCTCTCAGTAGATTTCTGGCAAAAACTCTGAGAGTACATAAAATTGCCACGAAAAGTTTCTCAAAAATCTGTCGTTCGGAGTCGACTTTAAACGCTTGTATTAAAAATTAACGCACAGGAAGACAGGTTGTAATCCTGACTGATGGGTTGTAATGATCAATTATGTACATATGTTAAGTAAGTAAGTATGTATAGATAAAAAGCATCAGGAAAGTCTGCTCCCTCCTTGAGTAAAATGTTAGTAACAGTTTCAGCATGTAAGTTTTAGAGCTTAAGATGACAGTAAGGACTTGAAACATTAAATTTTTGCTCTTTTAATTTATTTTTTATTTTATTATTTATTTTTAAATAAACTGCTGAATAATTACGGTTTGCGTATTTACTCATTTCCATTTCAATCAGTCGATTTAAATTTCGAAAAGACAATGTAATCAGATGTTTGTGTCTTAAGTCTATTGTTTAACTTACCAATCAAAAACGAAGTCTTACGTTTGGGTTTTCTGGCAATTATTTATAAAAAATTTATTGATATTCACGAACATTGCATCCCAATTACTTCATTATTTATTCAAATTTTATTATTATTATGTAATTTTTAAACAAAATTATTTAAACAAAAGATTTATTTTATTTGTATGATTAAATATTTGTTTATTGGAATATTGGATGTATAATTTTCAAATTTCAATTTTTCAATTTTCGGAGTCGACTTTAAACTGTAGGTCCCACCACTCATGTATAAAATTAACACACACAACATAAGTGGTGTGAAAAAATAGGTCGTAATTCTGACTGAAGGGTTGTAATGACCAATTATGTAAGCTATGTATGTGCCATCAAATCGCATGATCTTGGTTGACCAATTAACATCTCCAAAATGTAAAATTATTTTTTTTTCTGGAAACTTCTCATGTCAATAGAAACAAAATCTGTTGTGTGATTTTAGCAAGAGCAGCATTGTCCTCAATTGCAGGCTAAAAAAGTCGTTTATACTACGGCGATAGCGCTCAGGATTAACGTACTCGGTTCTTTTAGTGGCTTTTCCATAATCCCATCGGGGTTTTAACTACTGAGTGAATTTCATCGCTGAACAAAATTTTGAAAACCTGTTGTTTTAGCACTCAACGGGCATATCTAGTCTTAGACTGTTATTTAGTAGAATGCTTCTAATATATATATATGTACTTTACTGCACTTAAATTTTTTATATGTTAAGTATCCTTAGCTTAAAACAATTAAAAAATTTATGTTTTTCAATGTTTACTTAATTTGCATTTTTTTTAGCGGTTTTCGTTTTTATATGATATGCCTCGTATCATGTTTGTGTTTTAAGTCTTTCGTTATTATTTTATTATGCTATTTCAAAAGATCATTAAAGTTTATACAATATATAGTATAACGGTAGATTTATGTAATAAACCATTATTTTAAAAATTTTAACTTAAATTTAAATGTTTTTTTTATTTGAAAAAATTAGAAATATTGGAAAAGAATTTATCGTTAAATGGCTGTAATAACCTTGTAATAATAATTCCATCAGGAAAAACTGTAGATTGTTTGAAAGATGTTCTGAGGTTCAGTTTATTGGTAGACATTGTTCAAATCACATTTGAATTTTAAAATGATTGAAAACTAGCAAAATTTTCGCCATATTTTACTTTCCCATTTCAATAATAATAATTATGTACAGCAAACTGCTGATAAAATATATGAAGTTTATGGATACGAATAAAGTAACTAGAAAAACCGCAGTAAAATTGTTTTGCTTTTTTCGTTTTGCTCAACAAATTACTAAAAAACTGGGAAAAATCATCTAAAGAATACAGAAAGATTCGGCTCATAAGCGTAATACATGCTGGGGCTCTAGGCATTCATCTTCAATGGATTATTAACCGTTTGAATACAGCTGGATACGCAATAAAGCTCAATGTTTGGGATTTACATGAAGATTTAATGGATCTAATTTTCAATTACGTTTCACTGCTAAAACGGATGATTACGGGTGACGAAAAGCGGATCATGCATAAGAATAAAATGCTTAACACATCATGGACGAGGCAAAGTGAAGTCTCGCAAATAATTACTAAGCCAGGATTGACCAAGATCGGTATTGCTGTGTTTTTGATCTTCTACAACCAAATCATCAAACAGTTGATTCTGATCTGTAATGTAACAATTGCAGTCGCCGTAGTCTAGTAGGTAGTGTGTTGGTTTATTAGACGTAAAGCCAGTGTTCAAACCCCAGGTCAGTCATCAAAACGAAATACAAAAAGTATTCTTTCGGCGACTTCCTCTCAGCAGATTTCTGGAATAAAATAAAAGAATTGCAATGAAAAGTTTCTCAAAAATCTGTCGCTCGGAGTCGACTTTAAACTGTAGGTCCCGCCGCTCATGTATAAAATTAACACACACAACATAAGTGGTGTGAGAAACTAGGTCCTAATCCTGACTGAAGAATTATGTATGTAATGTAACAATTAACGATATACATACATAATTGGTCAGTACAACCCTTCAGCCAGGATTACATTACTGGATTCTCTCACCACTTATATTGTGTCTGTTAATTTCATTCATAAGTGGCAGGACTATTCCGAAGGAATTATTTTTTTGAGAAACTTTTAATGGCAATTAACGAGATAGAAGTAAGCAATTAAATTAAAACGGCCAGAATTGGTAATCAAACAAAGTGTTCAGTTCCATGATGACAGCGTTACAGAACACATTATTAATAAAATGGTCTTAATGCATTTCTTTTAAAAGATGTTTTAATGTGTGGACACACCATACCAAATCATACTTGAGGTTTATTCTTATTCCTAGTTCTAACAAAATATTGTGAACATATTCTTCCTTATATTTGACATTTCTGTAATGCTAAAATTGATTAACTTGGTTATTAATTTCACACCTATAATACCACCTTAAATTACAAACAATTATTTCAATATTTCATAACAAAGATTATTTCTGTTTAATTTTATTAACTTCAATGACAAATTACTTTGTAGTGTGACAAATTCTAAACATTTCTAATTGATTTCGTTTAATTAACTTTAATCGTTTCAAATTTAAAATTTACAGCATAACGAATTTAGAGTTCACCAATATGCATCCTCCACATTATCCAATAATAATTTTAATTATAAATTTTTTAATTATTAAAATAAATTCCTGCAATTCATATTAGCAATTTTAAGCATTACGAACTAAATTATGAATGCATATTAAATAACCTTTTAAAATCTTATGAAGTCAAGTCTAACTTATAAGAATGTCTCAAAACCAATATTTCCAATTAATTGTTGTTCTCTAAAAAAAAGAGAACTAAAAAAAAATTGCAAGGGAATCCAATTACACAGAAATTCCTGTAAAAATAATTCTTCTTTAACAAATAAGACTTTGTTGTTTTTGTTCTGTCTCATTTACAAGAGCGTTGTTATTGCTTTTTGTTATTGGTGAATGGTGATGAAGCACTACAAAACAGAAAAAAAAAATAATTTCATAGTTACAGTTATATGTATGTAAAGTGTGATTGTTATAGTCTTAGACTAATCACAGTCAAAATAAATGTAAAGTTTTACCACCTTATTCGAATCGATCATGTCTTTCAACATAAAAACACTTGTCCATTGATGTTGTTTTGCCTTCTAAACTGCTTCGAACTTTAAAAGAGCCATAAAGTTGGAGAATAACATAAGACAATTCTCTCCTCCACAAAAAAGTATTCCTCTCAATTGATTTAGAGTAAATTTAAATAATCTCCCTCTCTCTCTCTCTGGCTGTAGTTGTAAGAGAGTAAGAAAACATCATGGTTATAGAAAATATTTGTTCTTATGTTTCTTAACACTAAGCAATTGTCATGCTCAAAACAAGTTGCCACTTATGGTGAGATACATTGTAATTGTAAATGATCTTGTCAAACAACTTTAGGCCAAGCAACTTTTGTCTTGTTGCCTGCCTGTGAGAATTATGTCGTTAGCTAGCTCAATGGCTGGCTGACTAGCCGACTTGCCGCAAAACTCCATGAAAGAGCATATAAAAGTAAAATAAGACAAACACAATATAAAAGTGTTGCCAATAAGTAAATTAGACTCAAGTTAAATTAGTTTGAAGGATGATGGATAATTATATTTGAGGCCCCGGTTCAAGCACCTAAAACGAAATTAAAAAAAAAATCTGCAGTCTCTGGTAAAAATAAAATTGCTATGAATTGTTTCTAAAAAAATCGGACGTTTGGAATCGACATTAAGAAGTCGCCGTAGTCTAGTAGGCAGTGTGTTGGCTTATTAGACGTAAAGCCGGGGTTTGAGCCCCAGGCCAGACATCAAGACAAAATACAAAAAGTATTTCTTCGGCGACTTCCTCTCAGCAGTTTCTGGCAAAAACTCTGAGAGTAAATAAAATTGACATGAAAAAGTTTCTCAAAAATCTGTCGTTCGGAGTCGACTTTAAACTGTAGGTCCCACCACTCATGTATAAAATTAACACACACAACATAAGTGGTGTGAGAAACTAGGACGTTGTACAATGGGTCAATTAGACCTCCGGGTACTGTACTTGTCTTAATTGACAAGTACACGTCCTCTAACCTAACCTAGCCTAACCTAATCGACTTTAAGGTCCCACCACTTAAGGACAAAACTAACACACAACATAAGTGATGTGAGAAGCTAGGTTGTAATCCTGACTAAAGTGTTTAATGATCAGTTTGGTATACACATGTGTGTTGCCTCCACAAAAAAACTCATCAGGTAGACTGCAAAATCTAAAAAATAATTACATTTCTAAGATAATAAAAGAATTCCTGTTCAAATATTAAACCAAAATTTTTCAAAGGCTTTCTGTATCCCCCTCCGTCTGGAGTGATAAGATAATATTTTTTTGGTTATCCTGATTGTCTACTGTCTTCGGGTTGCATTTTTAATTCGCTCTAGTGATACTATCAGATATTTTTTGTCTGAAATCTAAATTTATTTAGTTTCCAGTTTGACAGTTTGATATATACCCGTCTAAGACCACAGCAAAGAGCAGGAAAGGAATACGGCAGTCATATCTAAAGGCTATTATTATACAGGAGGTAAAGCACTTGAGTACATGATTGCAAAAGGTGTATCAGCTTAAATACACCCTTATTATAACTCTTTATGAATGCTTCCTGATTGATATAAATATATTTGGATTTACTACACAATTTATTTGTTGTTGTAACTTCCTGAAATTTTAATTTCGATTATTTGTTATATTTTTGAAGAAGTTCCTTTCTTCTGTATTTTCTCGCAGATGTTGTAACATTTAGGTTACCCACCGATAAATCAGGGCCGCCATAGTCTAGTAAGCCGTGTCTGCAGTCTTTGATACTTCAAATAAAAAAAAAGAAAATAAAAATTTCTTTCCCGGGAGTAAGCTTTTCGAACATACGTTTCTCACACCAATAAACTAGCACTTTATCCGCTTGAACTCATTATTTACTCTTAATTGGTTAAATTTAAAAACCAGTTTTCAATTCCAATTCCGTATAACAAAAATAGAAACAAACGTTTTTCATTTGAGAAAAATCGCTTTATTGTCAATATTGTTTATACAAGCTTGTGTGTTTTTTGGTTTAATGCAGCATTATTTTACCAGACATGCTCTCCAGTTTCTTAACGAACGTGATTTTAAACACTCATAGGACGCGGATAAAGGAAAGAAAAATTTTTATTACAAATATTTACAGAAAAAAATTCTCCTTTTTAAACAACGGCGCGTTAACGTGTGTGCATAAAAAAATATTTTAGAAAAGAATTTGATAATAAAACCTTTTTAAAGAAAAAAGAATAAATAATAATAATAATAAAAAAAGAAAGGAATGGAATAGAATAAATAAATAGAAGAGAAATATCAAAATAATAAGAAAATTTTATAAGGAAATTGGAAAAATTGAAAATCAATTAATAATAATACAAGAAAGAAAAAAAAAGTAAAAAGAAAAGAAATAGAAAAGTTTACATAGAGAGAGAATGAAAGAGAAAATTGAAAAGGAAATGCAATTATAGAATGGAAAAAATGGAAATTTTAAGCTTATGGCTGGGTAAACAAACAAATGAAAAGTGTTTTTAGTTTCTTTTCCTTTTCTTCCTGTTGTGGTGTTTTTAAGCAAAACCTTAAAGCATATTTCTAATAATATTGAAGTGGAAAAAATGTAACTTAAAAGTATACAAGTTTTCAACCAAAAAAATAAAAAAAAATAAGCCAACAATATAGTTTTGTTTTGTTTTGTTTTCTTTGCTAAAAAACACGTTTCTTTCTTAACATACAAAAAAATACAACACAAAGTATACAAACAGAAGTTTATTTTTTTCGGTATGTTGTTACTATAAAGTGAATAACAAAAATAATAATAAAATATACAAATACAACAACAACACAGAAAAAAAGGAAAGAATATATTTTTACCAGTTTAATATACAAAAATATTTTAAAATAATAAAAAAAATATCAAAAAAAGTTTCAAATACGAAGGAGTAAGCGAAAGATAAAATAATCTTAAAAAAAAAATGGATCAACAAATTTTGCATACAAAAATTAAGATTTCACTGCGTTAAAAATTATTTTTAAACACCGAAAAAGGTAATCATAAATAAATAAATTTCAAAAGAAGTGTTGATAAGCAACAAATTTAAATTGCAGCTCAATTAATTAACGAGAATTCATAATAGGTCCCCTAATAAAAACAAAACCAGTAATAATTATAATAAAAAATGGCTGTTTAATTATATTAACAAGCAAAATGCATTAATAAGTTCAATTTGATTATAAAAATTGTTTTGGTTATAAAAAAAATGGCACATAAAATATCATAAATTATGGCTTAAAAATAATTATTTCTGTTAAAAAAAGAAGCACAGCGAAATATTAAATTTTTTTAATCAAATTTTTTTGTATTAAACTTCTAAAAAAATCTAATAAAAAAAAACAAAATTGAAATCTTACATTTATTTCCAAATGTTTGCTCACTTTATGGCCATGTACTGTGGTATCAAGTGTCTGTTTTAAGTTCTTATGCGCAGAGTGTATTACTTTTCTGTTGTTTGCTGCAAAGCGGCGGGTTTTTGTGTTCTTAAATAAAGAGAGAGAAAACCAAAAAAAAAAAAAGAAAAATTAACTAAAGTAACATAATTAATTATACACATCTCAGTAATTAATGGAATACGTGACAGTGATTATTTTTGCAAAACATAATTTGTGTTGAATTTACAATTTTCTCAAGAAAAAAAAAGAAGAAAAATTTCGAAATCCGTAAGTGTTTCTTCTTTCCATAAATTTACTGCCAATTCAAGTTTACATATGCCTCGATTGTGTACCTCTTTAAAAAAATATAAAAAGAAAAATTGAAAAAAAAATAACTCTTATTGGTCATTAATTTTATAAGGTGTCATTTTATAATATGGATATGCCTTCAATGCACCTCCGACGGTTGACTGATTCCTGACAGGTTTTCTTAAGTGTGTAACGTTGTTGGTTTTTTTTGGTTCGTCTTTTTGCCATACAAAAATTTAATAAGATTCTGTTTAAAGATTGTGGCAACTTGAAATGTTATCATTACTCGTTTGCTGCTTCACCGTTGGCTAAACATATAGAATGGAGTAGTTTGTTAAATATTCTTATGCAAAAAACAATTATGATTGAATATCAAATGTTATGCTGTACTTGAGAAATAAATTCTTATTTTTGTTAATAAAAAAATAATTTAAACTTCAAAATAATAATACGCAAATTACATCAAATTGATTTCAGGAAATATATGTTTGAAGTTAAAAGAAAACATTCGTTGCTTAAGTCTTTCGTTTTTAATGAAAAAAATCAAAAATCAAATTTTTTTGTAATTTTTTGCACTCAATTTGAAGGAAGAGGGATTAATTAAATTCAACAACTGAATAAAGTTTGTGTTTTAAGTCTTTTATGAATACTAGATTTCTCAGAATTTTTGCTGAGAATTCTTGAAGTAATAAAACGTGTATAAAACAGTTTTATTTCGTTTAGAAGTATATCGAAACTTAATATTGGGCGCTCATTAAACTTTTGCTTATATTGAAAATGAATTCCTTGAAACGAAATGTGCGCCGTTTTGAACGATTAAAACCTTAAAATTTTTAGTTTAAGGCCTTTATTCCATCAATATAGAACTTCTAGGTTTTCTGAGTGAAAAACAATCGATTCAATTGTGTTTTGCGATTTAAATTTAAATGCACTATAGGTAATTTGACTCATTTTTCATGAAAAAAGTAATTTTTCATACTATGAAGAATGCATTGTTTGTTAACCTTTGATAAAGAACATTGTTTGTGAGCAAAATGTTGAACACTATATCCAGCGCCGGGCTATATTTTTGGCACAGTAAGCGTTTTGAAATAAAACAGTGAAATTCTACTCGAAATAAATTTTATAAATTTTTATTATTTCAATATATTATTAACATATTCGTATTTTCTTCGGTAGTTATAACAAAATAAGAATTTCTTCCATTTATCTTAAGAAAAGCAGTTAAATTAAATTTTTAATTAAAATTTAATGGGACAATATTATTGGCACATATTAAAAAAACTAATACATATGGATAAGATTAAAAATATCTCCAGTACTTCGTAGCGTTTCCTTTTGCTTAATTACTGCATCCAATCTCCTTGGCATTGAATTAACCAAATTTTTCGTAACATTCGCGCTGATATTTTTTCATTCTTGAGAGAGAATCTCTTTTAGCTGGGTTTTATTTGAAATACCGTCTTTTCTTATGCGTTTTTCCAATTCTTGCCACAGAGGCTCGATCGGATTTAAGTCGGGGGATTGTGGCGGGTGGGGCAAAATATGGGAGATGTTATAGGCTATCCACATACACGCATCACGAGCCATATGTTTAGGACCATTATCATGCTGGAAAAAATAATTTCCCGACAAACTTAATTTCTCCACACTTTTTTTAACATTTTCTTTTAAAATATTAATATATAGAGATTTATCCATAATTTGATCGATAAATACAAGCTCTCCAACTCTCGATGAAGCCATGCAGCCCCATAGCATTACCTCCTCCACCATGTTTAACTGAACACAATGTGTTGTTCTTATCATAAGCAGTATTTGGTAGTTCTTTTCCATCTTATTGGAAAATATTGCATTTACTTTCGTTAGAGAATAACACATTATTCCAGAAGTCTTCGCTCTTGTTTTTGTATTCCTGAGCATAGGCTATCCTTTTTTTCTGTTCACTTCACTTACAAGTGGTTTTTTTCTAGCTACTCTATCTTTATATCCAGTACGGTGTAATGTTCCGCGTACAGTCTTTGAGTGAATTTCATTTCCGCAACAAGTCGAGTGGACGTCAATTTTGGGTTCCTTTTAATTTTAAAGAGCTTTGGGCAGGATTTAAAGTCAAAATTCGTATTCTGTCAAATTATGTTGCATCAGTTATGATGGGATCCAAACTCCTTATTTGTTGTGAAATTCTAGCCTTTTAAATTGCAATTGCTTGCTTGAATCTCGTATATTATTGCAGCACAGAGCACAATTAACCCTTTGTAGTAGATTATAAAAACCATAAATCTTACTATTCCCATTAGAAATTCTACATTAACTTTCCTGGTGTAAATCCAGGCTTTAATTTACTACGATCGTAGTGTTTTTCGCAAACTACTATCATACGTGATCCACTGTTCAATGCTCGCAATCATTCGTTCTGTTTTCGCTATGAATCGCAAATGAAAACTCATGGGAAACCCAAACGTCGAGCTTATTTGTAAATCTAGCTGTCTACAAATGGTCCACGCTGCTTATGATCAGGATTTTTTAAATTTTCTTTGGTATATTTAATCAGCACTCTAGTCATAAGGAGAACTCCCGAGGGAAGTGCATTTTTAGTATTAAAACTATCAGATCGAAAATGAGCAAACAATTTAGCTGCTAATACGTGGGGTACCCTTTAATAGTAGATGACCTCGTGAGAAGAAAGTGGAAAAGTCAATTCCATATTTTTCGTTTCCAAAGAGAGAAATAAATTAGTTTTTGATTCCTGATATTGTATGCCGTGTTCCATTTCGTATCGTCTTGTTGAAACCACACGTCAACTGAGTTCAATTCCATCCTTTTGGTTAAACCAAAAAAACCATTCCTCGGAACCTTCGCTATTGCCGGCACCTTTTCATAGCTTTTGAAGAATTGCTGCTAAAAAATGCCGCCGGTTAACAAATACTAGAACAGACTCTTATAGTTTTTACTCTACAGTTCTTACGAGTGACATACCCTATTTGTCTTTTTGTCTTTACAATTTATGATCAATCTTCAATTTGTATTTGGGGCCAAGAGTTAAGTCTTCGATATTTTGTGGTATTATGCTCTGGTATTCGTTGATGAAAACTTGCAAGATGTTTACATTTTTGATAGTCATATTTCGCGTTTCGTCGCCGTGGTCTAGTAGGTAGTGTGTTGGCTTATGTGACGTAAGGCCAACGAAATATGGAAAAATATTTCTTAGGCGACTTCCTTTCAGCAGATTTCTGGCAAAAACTCGGAAAGGAAATAAAATTGCAATGAAAAGTTTCTCAAAAATCTGTCGTTCGGAGTCGACTTTAAACTATAACTCCCGCCACTCGTGCATAACGCACACATCATAAGTGGTGTGAGAAACTAAGTCGTAATCCTGACTAAAGGGTTGTAATGACCAATTATGTATGTTATGTATGTATTTCGCATTTCGCAGGTGAAGCAAAGATCAGTTTTCATATTTTTGATTATGGGTGAATTGCTCTCATTGTGTGATTTGATATTTTGAGTCATTTGAGATTTTTGTTCCTCTTCAGAGATTCTGATTTCTTTCGAATTAAGATTGAGATCTCGTTAAGCATCAAGTCAGTAAATGGCAATGAAATGTAAATAAGTTTTAATATTTAAATCAGAAAAATTACTTCTTCTTAATCGAGGGTGTTTAATTTGCAAATAGAAAACTGCAGGTGACTCAGCAAAGACTTAAACCCAGAATTAAAAAATATTTATTCCCTTTAAAAGGATATTGAAAGATTGAATTGATTTTATGGTTTATGTTTTCAGTTTTTCGTTTGGAAATATAGTTTAAGTTTATATTTAGACCCTTTCATTATATAATGCACCATAACAGATAGCAAAATTCAATGAAAACAACTGGAATTGATTACAATTGTGCTTCACCATGACAAGCCTAGTTCACATACATCTTTGATAGCCTAGCAGCACATACTAAGCGAGTTTGATTAGGAACTTTTGATGAACGAACTTTGCAACTTCAGATAATCAAATGAAGATATGATGGCGGTACAGCTCTCATAATAGTGTAAATTAAAATGGAGTTCAACCTCAGAAATGGCAAAGTGCTACCGCACTTATTTGGTGCGAGAAGCTAGGTTGCAATCATGACTAAAGGGTTGTAGTGACCTATTAACTAAGTAACTAGAAAAAGGTGTTTTATTTTTTTTTTTACAAATTCGTGACTGTTTGTTACAAATAGCTTCAGTGGAAAGTGAGGTTCCCAATGAATTTCTTCTGAACTCCAATCATTGTGCAATAGTTATAGAACATCGGCTGCCAGAAAGTTTGAACTGAGTCTCGATTAAAATAGAAAAATATTGCATAGCTCATTACTTCTTTTATAACATCCATGCCTGAGCTATGTAAAGCCCTTATTAATATGATCTTAAACTTTTAATAAGAGAATGTATTACGTGAAAAAATTTTACTTTTAATTAATCCAACTTCCCTTTCAATAGGCACTTGAAGGCCTATTACAAAGCATCACTACAAACAAAAAAATTATTTACTTTTATACAAAATTTTTAAGTGACACATATTTCTGGGCATTTAATTTTTACGAATTTTTCAATGACATTTGCCATTAACTCTAGTTCTTTCTGCTTTGTTTTGAGGCAAGAAAACTATGAAATTAAATTGAAATAAAATTTAAACAAAACTTTGTTAAGCAATTATAGTGCCAATGGAATAAAATAAAATAATAAAAAAAAACTATAAATTTTTCTGTAAGATCGAGAGTGTAAGCAAAAGTAATATTGGTGGAGTAGTTTAAAACGAAAAAAAAGAACTTATTGCACATTGTATAGACGTTTAGCCAAAAAAGGCTATGAAATCAAAAGCTTAAAAATACTTGGGTTTTTTTTGTTTTGTTAAAGAATTGTTTTTTTTTTTTGAAAATATCATTAATTTGTGGCGTCTAAAGTAGTAGGCATATTTGTAATGTGGCAAGTCAACAGTTTAAGAGCTTTTATTATTGCAAAAAAAAAAATTAAATAAAAAGCCATTCCCATACCATGTCAATCTTAGTTATTGTGGTTAAGGTGGTTGGTTTTATTTTTTTGCAATATATTTTTTTCATAAATATTGTATTGTTGTATAGCTGGTGGGGTTTTTGTTTTTATTTTTGTTATTTTTTGCTTTGCTTGTGATTCTTAATAATGTTTCATACAGCCGCTGTTAAATAGTAGCAGTGACAGTTGCTATGTTTGAGGCGGTATTGATGGTAAATTGTGGTGTTGGTGGTGGCAGTTGTAGTAGTTTTTTCATTTAGTTTTACTTTTTCCATTTATTTGCAGTCATTTAAGGTCTCATGTGTTAAATTTTGTGACAATGAAAATAATGCTGTTTTACTATCCTACATAATAGTCACAATTTTAGTATTTTTTTTCTTGTATTTTGTGACCAAATAGCCTTAAGTGTATATACGTTTTGCCTACATATGCATGTATAGGTTTGTATGACATTTAATATGTCTGTCTGTCTGTCTATCTGTTTGTCTGTTGGTTACTTGATGTTTTATTTGTGTGTGTATTGTAATCAAAGCGTTTAAATTGTCAATTTATCATTTTCCGTTTAGTTGTTAATGTTGTTGCCAATTGCTGTTGTTTCATTTTATTTGATGGCATAACTTTAAAGTTGAAGTGCAGCAAATTACACTTTTTTGTCCCCCTCCATACGTTTTATGCTATTGTTGTATTTATTGTTGTTGTTGATGTTGTGACGTTTTTCCGCTCCTCATCATCAATTGCGACAAAAGAAACTATTTTTCTTTTTAAATAATTATTTATTGGTTTATTATTAAAAAAATTTTTTATGCTTTTAACACAAAGGCAAGAGATTGAGAGAGAGAGAGAGAGAGAGAAGGATAGTATAAGTTTATATTTCTTTCAAAAGTTGTTAATTTTGCAATTTTTGACACATTGACAATTGTCGATGGTTGCCCAAGCTTGAAAATGATGCAGATGCCTTGGCTCTAGGTAGATGCTGTTGCCTGCTTTGTTGTCTCTTTTGCTGATGTCGATGTCGCTGACGACAACGACGATATTGAAGTGGTTTGCAGTTTTTTGTTGGCTATTTTATTTTTTTGGTCTATTACTGCTGCTGCCACTGTTTGTATGTCCACTTTTAAGTAATATTTTATGGCTATTAAAATGTACGAGTGTGTGGCTGTTGGTAGGTTTTTGAAAAGTCAATCTTTCATGTACATTTGACAGTCATTAACATAATTTTTACAGTAATTACAAAATCTAATTATTTCCAGACAATAACATCAGTTACATACGCCACCACAACACACCACACCACACCATACACATATACTCAAATGAAGAAACAATAATAATAAAAAATAACAAAAAACGATTTTAAAGTTAATTTTTTATTTGTTAGTGCAATAAAAACTAGCGGTTGTTTAATCTATTATTTCTATACGATTGTTTTTATTTCTTTTTTCCTTAAACCTTTATGCCCTATGCCACTATATATACATATGTATGTACACAGGTATGTGTGCTGTGGTGGCGTTTAAAATGACTTAAGACACATACCAGAATGCAATAAAATACAGATAAAAACAAAACAGAACAGAAAAATCAAAAAAATAAGGTCAAATGACCCAAAGTCAATTTCCCACTGCATGCTTACTCTCTCCATACATAATCTGCTTGAATTCATTGCAAGAAAATTTTTTTTTTTAGAAATTCAGCTTAATAGCAAAAACCTATATCCCATACATACCATATTCCAAACAGTATGCCAAACTATGAATTCAATTTTAACGATTGTACCTTTTTTACTTCCAGTCTCTAGAACTTTTCTGCATAAAATTCACAGTAAATGTGTTAAAATTAAATTTTATTTGGTTGCTCATTACAGCGCAGCTCTCTATTGCAGTTTTATGTCTATGAAATATTTTGTTTTTATAGTTTTCCCTGAAATAAAAAGAAAACCAATTTAATTATAATTTTAATGAATATTTTTCTAGCGAATGTAAAGGCCTGACCAGCCAATGGCTGCCAGCAGCTAATGGCAAATTTAAACTTTAAGAAAAGGATGTGATGATGTCTTTTGGAATGTTTGTTCATTAAGCCATTCATAATGATGAATATGAAAGTTGTTTCAATATTTTCTGCATGAAAAATAAAATAAAATAAAAGATTATCCATGAATATATTATGTGTTTTGCCATTATGCCATGGACCTTCAGAGTTTGTGTTTGGAAAAAATGTTTTTGAAAAAGAATATTTCTCTCGAATGTAAAACAGGTTAAAAAGACAATTCTTTAGATTTTTAGCAATGATTGTCGTTGTTTTTTTAAGTGAAAATCGATTCCCTAAGACTATAAATAACTTATAGGTGTAGCTTTATATACAGTAGACAGCAAAAGTCTTAGGACGGCAGTATATTTTAGCAATTTTATGAATTTTAGCCAAAAGTTTATTTAAAAATTTATTGTTTATGTGTTTATTTTATTAATTTATTTCTGTTTTATTATAAAACAAACAATTTTTTAATGTTTTCCATAAACCAAGAACAAAAAGAAACCTGAGTAAATTTAAATTTCAAAGGCCTAATATATGAAAATGTTATACCTTGTATTTAGAATATACCTTAAGGTCAAGCACTCCCATTGAACCCATTTGGAATTGAATGTACAAGTTTTGTTTATTGTTTTCTGGTGGCACCATGAACAAATTTTTCGGTTGATTTTTGTTTGAGGTTTAGCGATTACGTAACCGTTCTTTCAAATGATCTCCAAAATACTCTCTTAAAGTCATATCGGGACTTTGTGCAAGAGTATTAAGCCTGTGGGGACTTTTTTTGTTACCTATATAGGGAATATGTATGAATAGGAGCATTAATAAATAAAAATCATAAATTTAATAATAGTTCTAACATATCATTATTTAGTTTCTAATGGTGACTAATGCTTCACAAATGAATTAATTCTAATGAGCGAGAAATAATGAAACTTTTATTTACAACTTCAGTTTTTAATATTGATATGAAATATAAAAAAATATTATGTTATTTGAGATCATTTGCTGGTTAAATATCATATATAGTATGTATAACAAACTTGCCAATCCAAAAAGCTAAGGCAAATGAAATAAAACATCGAAAATGGAAGTGGATTGGATGTACTCTATGAAGACCATGTAATGATAGGAAAAGCAACGTTATTCAATGAAATCCACAGAAAAGCTGTAAATACAAAAGGCAGAATCATTTGGTAAAAGCTAAAATGATTTGACGAAGTTGTTATCAAACTGAAATACCTTCTATCAATTTGGCCTTCAGCTCTCTGAGGGAATGAAGGGATTTGATACCCGAGTTATAATTACGATATAGTTTTTGATCATAAATTCGATTACACCAATAGCGATATAGCATATCGGTTTTTTTTTTTCTAAAAAACCTTAAAACTGTCCTGTATTATGGTAACCAGAATTGCTCGAACTTTACTAGTTTTTTTAATTAGAACGTTAAGGCTTTTTTACATGAATCTTTATATTTCTTTCATAGAAATACGTTTTACAGTTCATACCCAACACTCACTGAGGTACATACGTCTTATATCTGTTTGAGGAAAATAAGATATTGTATACAAGCTATGTTTATGGGGCTGTTAAATTTAAGAAATTTTGAAGCAGCACTCGAAAAATTTGTTAAAGAAATGAAAACCGAAGGTTGATTTAATTTCTTTTATGATGACTTGATGTTCACAGTGCGCTTACCATTATTAATTGGATCAAGTACGGCCAATAGGGGTTGCAATTATCGTTCTGCATTAGCCGTTCTGATGGAGTTGTATGGCCTCCTAATGAACTTTATTTCCAAAATACAAAACGTTGAGCAGATTCTTTCTGCAAACCATATGACCAAGATTAATAATTCTCACCGTAGTACCCAGATTGCAATGTTATTGACCCTATCACCTATGCCGAAAGTGCTTTTTGGTAGTTTAAGCATACTTTCCGCTCGCATTTCATTTAATATTCTGCAGATTTACTACAGTATCTTTCCTAAGCTGTCTATGGCAATCATTTGTCACTCATTACAGTGGCCTAAAGGTGCAAAGCTCGTGTAATAGAGGACCAATAAAAAGAGATATAAAATTATCCCTAGCGCCGATCTAGGTGTTGTACGCAAAATACCGGTAATAATGATGAGGGTGGTTATTTATATCCACAGTATCAAGTTGAGGTTGATGTTTGCCAAGGTAGCTAGTTCTGACCATTGATCTCCCCTTTCTCCTCTCCACTTTATAGTAAACCGAGAGCAATGGAAGCTTTTTTCATTTTGTTTAAACAATTCTTCTTTTAGAAGAGTTTCAAATATCAATTCCATGCAGCTTTAATGGTCGAAAAGAGATAAAAAGTGCCATTCAGCTTTTTCCGAAATTTATATCCAATCTGCCACTAGGGAACTTGCACAAATCTATATGAAACTGTAAGAACTATGGCATTAGCATTCGTTACTAAAATCAGTAATGGCCGCACAATAACTTTTGCTTCAGTAAAATACGAATATGGGTTTAGAACTATAGTTTCTAATATTTCAGGCGACAGTATCTGAAGTTTCGCTTGAATTTAAAGTTACTTTAATAATTCTAATATTTCAACAGTGTGGTGTATTTAATTATCGATTTAATAAGATCATTTTAAACTTTCAATAACTTATTTATCTTATTGCAGCTTTCAATTAAAATATTTTAGTGACATTCACATGAAATCGTATTTAAAATAAGCACGTACAACCAAAACTTTATAAATATAATGATTAAAATTCATTAAAGCAAATACTGATAAATTAGTCATGCATATAATTACTCTATTCACTTCACAACGTTATAATGACATCAAAGCAAATCAAGCAGGCAAGCTCCCATAACATATCAAAAGACTTAGGAAACAAACCCTTTTTTTCTAATGCATTGCCACGATCTTATGAAAAATGAATAGAGAATGAAACGTACATATGACAGCGAAACGATTGAAACTGCATTAAAGGAAAAAATGAAATGAAATTTATTAATAAAATGCACAAATAATAACAATAATAAAACACCTACACATGAAATCAAAAACAGACAAAGACAATAATTAATTTAAATTATCGGCAATTACTTAAGGCTTCATGGAAGAGTAACAGAGAGATCAAGAAAAAAAAAGCACGAAAAAATTCAAACTGAGTTAAAAAATTAAATAAAAAAATAAGAAAAAAAATGATTGCTTTGGGTTCAAAACAACATGAACTTAATGAACGTTTGTAAACTAATTAAAATCTAAATAAACGAGCACAATTACATACAAATAAACATGAGTTTCAATATGAATATGACAGTGAAACTTAAACAAATAATATTTTTTCGATTAAACGAAATAAAGTGTGTGCAAAAAATTGTGTAACTCTATGTGTGTATGCAGGTATTTCTAACTGATGACAAAAAAATAAATAAATAAATAAATATTTGTATGTATATGGCCATTTAAATGGTTATAATTGTTAACAACATATAAAGTTGATTTTAAGTTGTTTGCAAAATGGAAAAAAAAATAAAAAAAAATTGTTCATGATAAATAAGTAATTTATAAACAAATACCAAACAAAATTAAAAGTGTGTTCATGTGAAAAAAACAGCAGCAACAATTTGCACATGCATATGCTTGATTATTTGCTGCATTTTACATGCATGTTCGTATGTTTTTACGGTTTTTTTCCATTTTTTGTTTGGTTAACTCAGCCTCTATGTTTTGAATTTGTTAAATTTTCAATATTTGGTGACATAAATACATGTCGCCTGATAAATAATATATAAAATATAAACTTTTATGGTTTTAAGGCTTATGTTTGCAATAGTAATGCTTGTTATTGGCATTTTTAGGCAGTATGTTGCAATAAAAAATTGTTTCTGAAAACCTTGAATTACACTCTTAATATTAATTGGTGGTAAGTGATTTTAAAATACTCTAACAAAAAAAAAAAAAAAATTTGAAACAAAAAATCATTTGAAAAGTTACACCCTATAAACTAGTGGCACGAATTGATTCTTAAAATAAATATTTCACAAAATAATAAAAATTAGTTTGCTATTTTGGTCAGTTCTGTGGGAATTATACGTAACATCATAAAATATTTTTATAGGTTTTCAAGAATGAATAAGTAGAATAAAAAATAAAGCTTCTTTTCTCATAGTTCAAGACAAGAAAATGAGATGTTAATGTCTTTTAAAATATGCTGGAAATATAAATATGCCAGAGTCCAAGATGTATATACAATTAATATATAGAATTTTTTGTATATGTTTACAAATGTTTTTGTAAATGTTTTATATTTTGTAAACATAATAGCTTACATTTTTATTACCATTTGAGATCATGCATCAAGCATGTTTTTTTTCTTGTTAAACAAAAATTAGAAAACTAATTTTACTGTAGGTCATCATACTCAGTAATGAAATAATCATTCAATAGACAGATAAGAAAGGTATAACGATAACAAATCAACAGGAAGTTCTAGAAGTTGTCACATCGAAAATAAATGTAGTCTTGATAGAGAGAAAACTAAAACAGCAAGTGTGTTGTAGTAAAAATCGTACATACATTATAAAATTAAATATTTATAGCAAAATAATTGTGTAATAAAATAAATAGTTCAGTATTGTAAAATGAATTGAAAACAATAAAAGATTTATTTAAATACAGACAAAACATAAAATATATTAATACCAAAAAGTTTGTCCATGCTGTGTAACTTGTATAAGTGATAGCAAGCTTCTAAATGAAAAAATCGAACGGAAGCTTCAAAATTCTAAAAAGCCGCTGCAAAATTAAACCATGGAAATGAATAATTTAGAAGAAACAGAAAAATATTTAAACAAACCGCGATTTATAGCAAGTCTAGACAGATATAATAGGAAACAATTCGTATATAGTTCACTTTAAGTAAGGCAATGTACCTTTCACGTACCTTTGTTGCGCTGGAGTATTTTTAGTTAAAAATGTGGTCCAAATGGTATACATGAGGTATATAGAATTGCCTTAAACAGTTTCATATGATTCAGGGAGTTCTTACTGAGAAAATATTTCTCTCATATCCTTTTATCAGTTGAGCAAATGATTGGTCTATGACGGCAGGTGCTAGAATGATAGGGTTGCCATGTATGTTTTCATGCAATGAGTGTGGAGCTTTTGCTACGTGAGTGTTATACTTTCTTAACAACCTTTGCTGCCGAACCTACATATAATGTTCGGTTTATAATGATTGGTCTATGGCGGCAGGGGCTAGAATGATATGATTGCCGTGGATGTTTTCCTAGAAATAATGGCATCCGTGGTCGTGCAATGAGTGCTGTTGTGAGAAGCTTTTACTACGTGAGTGTTATACTTTCTTAACAACCTTTGCTGCCGAAACTACATATAATGTTCGCTTTATATGCCATTATCTCTGGGGACAGAGATCAAGTGGCTTTCTTAGTAAATTGTTCGGAGGAGGTGGAATTATATAAAATTCGAAAGTCAAGATGACTAATTTTGTTACAAAAAAATCAATGGCAATTACCTCTTTTGGACGTTCTCAATGTTGTGGTTTCTAAAACACATGTGTTATGCGGTATGTAATATGATTATTTGAGGATCTAGAAATCAAGAGCATTTAATTAAGTTAATCGCTTGGAAGGACGATTGTTTACAGCATAAAATTATTATCACCATTGCGTCTTGATTTTTGAGAAAGAAATTAATGAACTAGTCTATCTTTATTTATGATTAAAAGGTAAAGCATTTCTGCCACAGTTTGGACTATGGTTGTGCTATACATTTAGATGAAGTGCTTACCTCTGTGTTTAGTTTTGATAGTTAAAAACAAGGTTATATCGGGGAATAGGAAATTTATAAATACTCTTCCATGCAATACAAATTATTTATGAATTATTTAACGTGGACTTGAAGGTCAATAAAATCATTAAATAGTTTAGGTTGCCTCAACCTAGTAATATTTCTTTGAATTCAATGGAATTCAAAGGTTAAAGGTTAAAGAACAACAATAATTATTAAAAATTGTTGAAATTTTAAAAGTAAAGTTCACTTTTAAGTCGCCTTTGTTTGAAATAATTTCGTATTTACTTTATAGATATTTAATCAATGCTTAAATTAACTTTTCAGTTTTAATAAAAATTCAATTTAATAATTTCATATATAAAAAAAAATAAGAAATAAAAAAATGAAAAATATTTTTTCGCTATTTTTTAGGTGTGGGGGTGACATATTTTTTTGTCTTCGAATTCGTTTGTTTGTATGACTTTGATCAAATGAAAGATTTAAATCGCTTGTTTGAAAATAAATTAATTCTTGTTTTATATTTTTTTTTTGGATTTTGATTTCAGATTTTCTACTAATGTTTATTAGTATTTTGGGTTTAAGAAAAATATCTGAAAAAAAGCTGGAAAAAATTAAACAAAATTCATGAGAATTTTATGGCATGTCATGACATGGTTTTAATCTTTAATATTGTCTCACAAATCTTTTCTTTTCTCGCTTTTTTTTTTGTTTTGCTCTAAAGTTCCGTTTGTAGATGCCTTTATTTGCTGCCTGTGTATTGTTGTGGATATATGTAGAGGCTGTTAAGGCTGCTGTTCTGTGTCATTTTTTTCTCGTTTTAATTTAGAATTTCTGTTCGTTTGTGCGATTGCAAAAATCATAAATTTTATCAGGATTAGGAAATATACACAGAAAATAAAGTTGGCATTAGTTGTTAATGGCATTTCTTAGAATTTTAATTTATTCAACACAAAATTGAATGAATTTTTTTGTGAATTTTTGTTTGCTTTTTTATTTTTAGTTGTGCTTTTATTTGATTTGTCGGGGTGTTAAAATATTTATTAATGATATTTTCTTTTTAAGGTTTGCCTCTTAAGTTTTTTGATTTTCAAAATGTTAAAGAAAAATTATTTGACTGACAATCGTATCTGACCATTTGCAGCAGACATTCGATTGAGTTGATTTGCCAAAGATAACATTTAAATTTTTCGTTACTGATTGACAGTTCACAGGAAGACAATAATAAAAATCTAGACAGACAACTCAATGACAAATAAAAAGACATATTAATAAGGATTATGTTGCCTTGTTATTAAATAACGAGACTTGTTTCATGTTCTTTTGGATAAAATGAGTAATGATTTCTACAAATAATCTAATAAAAGCGTGGCTTTTTTTTAATTTAAGTTTGCATCAGCATAATCATCCATGTTAACATTCTCAATAAAGTGTTAAGATGTCATCTATAACCCATCAGAGAGATTATTAATATAAAAAAATTTTATACTTAAATTTTATTAAATATAAAATTAAATGGTTTTCAGGTTTGTCGTTACATTTGGTGACTACATGTTCGGTCTGATGTTTCGATGAATGTCTGGCCTAATTTACCAATAATATATGAGAGCCTTCTGGCCCTACAAAATCGTAGGTATTATCTAGGCGTTGTGGGTAGTTTCATTTAGCATCAGTGTTTATACACTATCATTATCACGCTAATGATTACATACATACATACATAATTGTTTAAAGTCGACTTCGAACGACAGATTTTTGAGAAACTTTTCATCGCAATTTTTTTTACCAGAAATCTGCTGAGAGGAAGTCGCCGAAAAATACTATTTTTTGTATTTCGTGACCTAAGGTTTGAACCCTGGCTTTACGTCTAATAAGCCAACACACTACCTACTAGACTACGGCGACTTCGGAATGCGGAATGAATTAGAACTTCCCGCTAGTAATATTATGCTGACACAAGAACACATGTCGTTCAATGGCTATTTGAGAAAGAATTCTAAATATTTACCCGTTCAAAATGATTTGAAAGCTTTAATATTTTATAACACATAAGCCATCTGCTGAAAAGCCTTTATACATCCAATAATTCCTCCATATGATATAATTGAGTGTTTGTTGTATAGCGCATAACGGAATTTTCGAGAAAACTTATTCCATATTTAGTGAAATTCATTCATTCCTACATTGGAAACCTACAAATCAATAGCATTAATTGCCATGGATTTCTTTATTACATTTCAGAAAATAATAATAAAATAAGCTTGAGGTGGAACCTTATAACCACAGTGTTAAGACCTCTTCTCTATGACTTTTTAATTGCTGTAGCATTGCTTGTAAACTTGTTTGCATTATTTGGGTTAAAGCATGTCGCTAGCTGGCAAACAGTTGAAACTTGTGCTGTGGCAACCGGTCATAAAACACACCACAAGAAAAAGCAAATAAATTATTTCAAACTATGAAGAAGAAAATAAAAAAAAAAATAGAGAGAGAAACAGTTAGTGAACACAATTATAACAACATGTACCTTTACATCAACTAAGGTCAAGATGTTAAAGAAACTAAAAAAAATGAAAAGAAAACAAAAAATAAAAATAAATGTTTAGAAAATATGATATTTTTTTTTGGTGGAATTACTTGTTATTATTTATGTTATTTGAGCAAACCATGCAAGAAGAACAAAACTATGCTTTAAAGAATTTACATTAAAAGGAAAACAGTTTATTGCTTAAGTTTTGCTTAAGTTTGCTGTTCTGTAATAAAAACATTATTTTCATATTTAAAAAGCTAACTTTGGGAAATAGTGTCAGACGAAAAGTTTTTTGCTTAAGTCTTTTGTTTTTCTAATTAAAATATGCTTTAAGTGTTAATTGTTTAATTGTTTCAAATTGTCTAATTAAACTGAGAAAACCTTTTTTTCTTTCAACTGCAAATCATTTTTAAATAAAACCATTAAATTATTTAAAATAAAGTATTTAAATGTTTATTTTTTAAGACTTTAGAAACAATAAATTTTAAGAATTGAGTGATAAGCTGCTTTTGTAATTAAAATTTAAAAAAAAGCTACACAAAATATAACTTTAAATTGTACCTATACTACAGGGAATAACGTTGAATAAAAATCTTTAAAGCAAAGCTGGAAAGAATAGAAAATCAAATTAAACAACAACAATCAATTAATTGATGATTTAAGACACCCCACACGCGCCATCACTCAAGGGAGAAAGCGTTATAATAACTATCTGAACAATTGAACGTAAAATTAAAATCAACGAATCTTTGGAATACTGAATTCTCTTAGTTAGAATGCACTTTTCGCTTTTAAAATAAAGACACGTATTCCTTGAGATAATACTGATTTTTTTTATTGAATTGTCAAGAACACATTGTTCGATCAACTATGTAATGATATATCCTTCAAAGGGGCCCCATGGTTCTTATGACAGACATTTTTTTATCAGGACTTTCTCACACAGATTTGGCCGTACTTGACCTCTAATCTCCTATTTGAGCTGAGAAATTATTTCCGCATCCAGATTTCGAATGTGTTGGTAGTCAGTTACGTTAATTAAGACAAGTGCAGTACCCGGAGATCCAATTGACCCATTGTACAACGTCCTAGTGTCTCACACCACTTATGTTGTGTGTGTTAATTTCATACATGAGTGGTGGGACCTACAGTTTAAAGTCGACTCCGACCGATAGATTTTTGAGACACTTTTTCATGGCAATTTTATTTACTCTCAGAGTTTTTGCCAGAAATCTGCTGAGAGGAAGTCGCCGCAGATATACTTTTTGTATTTTGTCTTGATGTTTGGCCTGGGGCTCAAACCCTGACTTTACGTCTAATAAGCCAACACACTACCTACTAGACTACGGCGACTTAAAAAGTCAGTAGGTAGCCAGTTTACAGCACAGTTCTGTAGGAGATTGTCCTGCAGCCTTGCAACGACGTATCGTCAAGATCCATGCAGTTTAGTTAAGGCCACAAGAACCTCGTTCTCATGCTGCTGTAACGAATGCCATTCATTGTCACTGCCTTTTCGTCTTCATCTGCAAAAGTAAGATACAATAACGCCACCTGACCAAAAGTTGCATCAGAGAGTTGTTCGTTGTAGAAGTATTAATTTCTTATGGATTGCACGAGTATTTTTTGTTATTCACAAAGCCAGACGAAAATGCGCTTCATTGGAGAACATGAGTTTTCGGGAAATTAAGACTGACTTCATTAAAAGCATTGCCAGTATTTTCCATGGTCTGCTGGCTGGAGCTCCTGATTAAGCTTATTTCAATTTGTGCTTATGTGTTATGAAGACAGATTTTTTGTCTAGATTTGTTGCGTATATATATGTTGCTTTTACTCCTCTAGGGAGCATAGGGCCGCAAGATTTGTTGCGTAATGCTTCGTTAAATTTAAAGTTTTGAGGACGAATTGTTCTTCCTCGGTGGCACTTCCGTTTACAAAAACATTGTTTTCCAGAGATCGAGCGGAACGACTCTTAATTTTTTTTTGTCACTTTTGGAATAATTGACTGAAAACTCTTCGAAGTGTGCAAGCGATCTCAGAAGTCGCCGTAGTAGATAGTGTGTTAACTTATTAGACAAGAACCTGTGGTTTAAGCCCCCGGCTCAGATATGTCGAACAAAAATGAATACTTCCTTCGGCAACTTCCTCTTAGCAATTTTCAGACAAAAACTCAACATAAAGTTTCTCTATCGCTCTGAGTCGATATTAAATTGTAGGTTCTTCCACTCGTTGACAACATAGGTTTCTTGAGAAGCTAGGTTGTAATACTGACTAAAGCATTGTAATGACCAACTATGTAAGTAAATAAGTGCAAGTGATCTCTGCTATTATAATGCTTTGTTCGTTCATAAAGCGCTTCAATTTTAATTAAAGGACAGCTAATAAATTTGCCAAATATACAAAATATTGTATTAAATTTAAAAAGTGAACTCTTGCTGAGATTCTCTTTAATTTTCTATTGTTTTGAATCGATAGAAATAAGTTTGGTGAATCAATAAAACTACATCTAAAAATTCAAAGTTTACTAATTTTCTAGTTATTTTTCTCTCTCTTTTGAAGACTGTTATAATCAACGCATTAAAATTTTCTAAATATGTAACGAAACAGGAACAGAAATCAGAAATAAAATCAAAAGAAATGGAATTTTTTAATTTACATATTCCCACATGATCCTGTTGTTCTGGGGGCATCTTCTATGACTTGAAAATTATTGAATATTTTTTTATTTCATTTTATTGTTCTTGGAAGATTCTATTTAAACATCATTGGCTTTGTTTTCTTCTATGATTTTTAGCCTAAAGTAACATGTTAAGGCATTAAAAAAATTATTAAAAAATTTATTATGTTCTTTTATATGCTTTTTTCTTTTCTTCTTCTTGTTTTTTTCCACTCAATATGTATGAGTATAATGTCTTGAGCTGTTAAAGCCACCATTACTATATAACACCGCTGTTATATCATTGTTTTCTGACTTTTTTTTTTAAAGTATAAAAATTCTTTATTATTATTTTGCCGCTTGAAATAGAAGTGTAATGTAGAAAATGGGGGTCACATCCTCAATCAGAAGTTGAAATATTATTTTATATGTATGTATGTAAGCATAAGCAAGTCATTGACCATAAGAAATGCTCTTGTGCCTAACTGTCCGTTGGTCTCATGATAACAAGTTATTTTTTTTAATGATTTCTAAACTATTTTTGTTTTGTTCTTCTTCTGCTATGTTATAAAGAAATTTGAATTTAAATTGTATTTAAAAAGTAAATTTTTGCCAACACCGGTTTATAACGCAAACGATTACAGCAAATGTATGTATGTAGATATGTGTCTGAGTATGAAGTTTTGATAAGAGTACATCATAGAAGTTTGTTGTCTAAGTCTTTTGTTTTTTAATTGCTAACGTGCCGTAAACTTGGATGTTTTTTATAACTATGGGAAAATGTGTACAATTAAAAATTGTTTTAATGTGATCTTTGCGAAAGATTGTCCTTTTATTTAAAGAATACGAGTACATGTTTTGAAACTTAATGTAATATTCTCAATAATCAAATTGAATTAAATGTTCTTTATGAGGTTTATAGTTTAATTTGAAAATTATAATATCTGCAGTAATGTATTATTGGTTGACATACGTGGCCGCCTATAATTACCATGACCATCATGTAGGGTCATGGGACTCTAATTTAAGTGTTAACCACATCAAACCAAACCCTTCAGAGTATAGAAATATGAAATAATCTGACATAATCTGGACTATTCTGCTCGTATGAAGTCGCCGTAGTCTATTAGGTAGTGTGTTGGCTTATTAGACGTAAAGCCAGGCATCGAGCCCCAGGCCAGACATCAAGACAAAATACAAAAGGTATTTCTTCTGCGACTTCCTCTCAGCAGATTTCTGGCAAAAACTCTGAGAGTAAATAAAATTGCCTTGAAAAAAGTTTCTCAAAAATCTGTCGTTCGGTGTCGACTTTAAACTGTAGGTCCCACCACTCATGTAAAAAATTAACATACACAACATAAGTGGTGTGAGAAACTAGGACGTTGTACAATGGGTCAAATCGACCTCCGGGTACTGTACTTGTCTTAATTGACAACTACACGTCCTCTAAACTAACACAGTTACTAAATTATACGTACGGTTAAAAAATTGCCGAAATTTGTTATCCGTATGTATACTTTTGTCGCCATGTGTAACCTAACCTATCCTGCTCGTATCCAAAACTGTCCATATCGCGTCATCTAAATTTGAATCTGCAGCTTCCCAACAATATTCTAAATGTAGAAAATTTACCAGAAAATTCGGTGGTTATTATTTTTATCTGTTAAAGCCTATTTATCCCCAGTTTCCCGATATTATACCGCTTAGTTCCCTCTTTAAGAGACTCGCATCAGTCTAAAACCGAGGTCTCAAAATAATTCCAACAGCAGGCAGTATAAACGATAATTGTGTCTGAAGAACAATGCAATAATGTGTCCATTTATCGAGTGAGCTATACATGCGCAATCCAGAAAATAAGCCGTGTTTTTGAATTTATGTGATATTCGTTTAAAACTGTTTATTATTCAAAACTTGGAATAAGCATTCTACACCACCTCCATCCTATCCCTCCTCGTTTTTATTTATGTTACCTGTGTTCGTTCAAGATTTCCAAGTAATCCAGTTTCATGCTCTTGATAAGACGAACAAATTTTCTTCATGGTTTTAAAAAGAGTTTGCACTGTGCCTCCAAACAATCCATCCATTAAAAAAAAGGCTTCGAAGGCTAGGCAGTGCCATATCCAAAGAAAATGTAGGCATTAAATAGCAAAGTTCCTCAATAAGCCACAAAGCTTAGTTCAAAGTTTACTCATTTCCGTTCTATTCATTTCTACAAACTCTCTTCAATATTTTCAAACCTTTATGAAAAGAAATTTAAAAATTTTCAATGCCATTATGCATAACGGTATCTCTTTTGCACAAAATCCTATTAGGATGGTTGAAATAGTAAGTTATCAAAACAAAAGACTTAAGACACAAACTTGATAAAATTTTTCCTTCCACAAAACAAATGCAGACAACGCCAAACTAATGTTCATAGTTAATGTTTAACTAAAAAGAGATGCAAAGAAAACAAACCTTTTAACATAATAACAGATATTGCTTAAGACCAAGACCCATACAAAAGCCAGCCAGACAGACATTACTAATTAAATGTTGCATTTTTAAGAAGAAAAAAATTTAAATTTATTTCAGATTTTTTTCTAAAGCATTTATCTAACACACAGAGCAAAATTAGGAATCTTTAATAAAATCTAAAAGAAAAAGCATTTTGTTAAAAGCATAAACAGAGAAAAAAAAGTTGTCTAAAAATTTAAATTTTTTTTGTACGGCAAAAAGCGACAGAAAACTTTTTTAAAACACAAACTTTAAATGCATTTAACATCTAAATTATAGTCACACTAAATCTAAAAAAAGGAGAGAAAACAGAGAAGCAAGGAGGCTATAAAAACATGATAAAACCCAAAACAGCAGCAGGTAGCATTAGAGATGAATTTTATTGTATGGGAGGTGTTCTATGGAAATAAATTCAGACGTTAAGTGTTTTGGGCAAGTGGCCGAAAATGTTTATTGAAACTGTTAAAGCACAGGTATTTAGAATAGTTTTGGAGTTCCTTGGATCTAAAGAGGAGCTTATAATGAATGGATGAATGGACTTCTTGAAATTACTAAACAATATTGATTCGAATAAAAAATATTTTTTTGGAGAAACTTGGAAAGCCAATATTATCTGTTTAACTGTTGTTTCAATATGAAATCGCCCATATATGGTATGTTTATATATACCATGCCTATCGTCAAGATTTACTCATTTCATTTTTGTAGTCTCTTGGCTAAGTTGCAAGTGTATGCGAAAATTAATGAATGGTCTTTTATTCACCAGCATTTTTTTTGCTTTGCTTTGCTCGTTCATTGCTAAAGGAATTTGAACAACATTTTTTTCTGTTAATTTTTCTTTTTTGTTGTTGGTGTTTTTTCAGCTTTTTATTATCAAACAGGATGCTTTTGATTTTTTCTTTTTGTTTTTTTTTTTGCCTGTGTTGGGGGTTAGAGTAATTTAAGAAGCTGTGTGGTGTTAGATTTTGCGTGTTTGTGTTGATTTTTTTCCTTTTATTTTTTTGCATTTTTTTTTTGTTTGATTGCGTTTGACTAAAAGTCAAGGTTGGTCAATGTATGCTGTTGATTAAATATTAAAAGGTTTTAAGAAATTTTATATGTTTAGATATTAAATGATTCATTTTGTATCCAAAGATTTATAGGGGGTCATCAAAATGGGAAAAAAAGTTTTTAATAAAATTAAATGAAATGAAACCAACACACAATAAAAAAAATGTAAAAAGTTTTCAAAATGTCATTTGAATATATCCTTCGATAAATGTTTTAAAGTATGATTCATTCGGATTTCATATGAAAAAAAAAACAAATTTCAATAAATTTGAATTTTAAAATTTTTCGATTTCATTATGGAAATGTGAGAATATTGTGTTTTGGCATTTCTAAAAAGAATGATGACAATCAATTAAAATGAGCAGACATTTTATTTTTTGTTCCCACATTAATTTAATTTATTTCACATACGTTTTTATTGGGTAAGATGACTGATATTAAAAACAATGCTTAAATATTGGGTGGAGTATATTTTTTTGGGGCTACCACATGATGTAAGGAGTGTGGTCCCAGGGTACTAATAAACTCATGCCTCACGTCCTACCGCTTCACGCGATTTTTTGAAAAACTTTTCATGGCAATTTTATTTACTCTCAGAGTTTTTGCCAGAAATCTGCCGAAGAAATACTTTTTGTATTTTATTTTGATGTCTGGCCTGGGGCTCGAACCCTGGCTTTTCGTCTAATAAGCCACACTAGACTATCTGTTATAAGTCCATTGAATATGGGGGTGGCATTGCATTGTTGCATTGGTTTCTAAATTGAACTTCTTGATTACATATATACAGTGGACAGCAAAAGTCTTAGTACTCCAAAATATTTTAAGAATTTCATGAATTTTAGTGAAAAGTTTTTATAAAAATTTATAGTTTTTATATTTATTTTATTAATTTATTTCTGTTTTATTATAAAACAAAAAAAATTTTAATGTTTTTCATAAAACAAGAGAAAAATGAGGAAAACGTTTCAGATGACTCTATAGGTACCCCCAAGGAGAACTCTGAGTAAATTTAAAATTCAAAGGCCTGATATATGAAAATGTTATTCTTTTGTATTTAGTAGAATATCTCTTAAGGTTAAGCACTCTATTTAAACCATTTGGAATTGAATGTACGAGTTTTGTTTAGTGTTTTCTGGTGGCACCGTGAGCAAGTTTTTCTGCTGACTTTTGTTTCAGGTTTAGCGACTACGTACTCTCTTGAAGTCATGTCGGGACTTTGTGCAAGAGTATTAAGCCTGTGTGGACTTTTTTTTGCCAAAATATATTGCCATACTAAGACTTTTGCTGTTCACTGTACATGATTAGGCATTTGTTAGCCTTGAATGGACAACTGCCAATATAAACAATTTAACTTCGACTCTGAATGATAAATTACGTCTCACAGTTCTAAGAGCAGGTCGCCAAGCGAAATAATTTTTTATATAATACTAGCTATACCCGAGGGCCTTAGCTACCCCTATCGATTATGTTCTTCTCTCTTCTATTCTTCTTGATGAGATTCGTATCCGCTGGCCTTCTATGCGCGTCTGGCCTTCATTGTTCATCTGTTTCTTTACATTTTGAAGGTGTTTCAGCGGCTCGTTATGCTGTAGTACATTTTCGATCAGGTTTTATTCGCATTCTGAAGGTAGCGGCTCGCATTGTATTTCTTTTCTCAAGATTTTCAAGTTAAGGTTAGAGCTCTCAAGCTCTGGTCTATTAAGCCAATGCTCTACCTACAAAACTGCAACACCCCTTTTGATTAGTTAAAAAGAAATTTTTACTCTTGAAACTTAGTAAACTTAGTTCCCTGGAAACAGAAGATCACTGATAGCCTAGCAGGGCGAAACTTTGCTAGAATCACACTGTGGCGTTAGCTGACCTAAAGCCTTGTGAATGATTAATGAGTGGAGACATAAACTTCGTTTATTGTATTAAGCATCGGGCTCCAATCAAGAATACAGAATTCTTCACCTATTGTAGAGTACTGCGTCACATGTGCAAGCTAGCTATAAGGGAATTTATTAGTAGTTGCTTAAGAGGTTACTACACAATGGCAAAAGAACGTTAAAGGAGTTTTTTTTATTGGACTGGAGCGGGTTTTTCCTGTGGCCTTTATTTGTCCGTAATTATGGACTTCAGAGAATGCTGTATTGCATCTCTCTTAAGTCATTATCAGTTATTGCAGCTTATGCTAATTGGGTATGAGATATTTTACCAAGTCTTTGTAGTTTATGACATAATAAAACTTTGACGTTGCAGTGGCTACTGTGCTAATTATAACAATGGCAAGTACTGTTAGTAGACTGTGAGGAGTTCTGTGGAATTGTTAATGAACAGTTATTAAAAGCCTCTGAATTTATTTTTGTTCTGCCTACAGAATTGAATTGTTGAGGCGCACATTTTTATTGAATTCCTTTAACCTTATAATCGATGCTTTTAAGGTTAAGGAGTTTAGCAGAAAACAAGCGGTTTTTATTAGGTTGACACGAATAGGTTGCTTTGGTTAAATTTTTTGTGGCCGTGAAATTTTTGGTATTTCTATAGATGTTTTACGGTAGTCGCCGTAGTCTAGTAGGAAGTGTGTTGGCTTATTAGACGTAAAGCCAGGATTCGATCTGGGGCCAGACGTCAAAACAAAATACAAAAAGTTGTTCTTCGGCGACTTCTTCTCAGCAGATTTCTGGCAAAAACTCTGAGAGTAAATAAAATTGCCATGAAAAATTTCTCAAAAATTTGTCGTTCAGAGTCGACTTTAAACTGTAGGTCCCGCCACTATTGTAAAAAATTAACACACACAACATAAGTGGTGTGAGAAACTTGGTCGTAATCCAGACTGAAGGGTTGTAATGACCAATTATGTATGTATAGATGTTTTATTTTCACAGCTATTCAGAGAAATCCTGTTGACTATAGCTTAAACAATCTTTTGAAGTGTGTAAGATATTTCTATCAGTATTAATATGGCCTAAAATTGTGTGAAATATCTCTCACTAAAGGATAGCCGCTGATGATGTCTTAGTACATAAAAGAAAAGGCTATGGAAGATGAACTAAAGAAACATATGAGAGATTGAGGCCCTAATTTTTTTTTATGAGATTGATTAGTAGAATTTACTGCTGATTTTATTTACAGTTTCAATTCTTATGAAAGGTCTTATTTCGTAGAATTTGATTTCTGCTAATGAACCTATTTCAGTTTCATTTAAGATTTCTGTCTGAAAGTCGAATTCTGTTAATTTCCAAATGCATTTTTCACACCTATTGTACATTTTAATTGTTAATCTTTGTTCTAAAAGTATGGCAATAAAGCATGCTGCTTAAGTCTTTTGTTTCATGAACAATTGTTGATGATTTCACAAATTAAAAATTAATTTAATTTACAATCTGTGGTATATGCTTCAAAAAGCTACCAAGAAAATATTCACAGTCTAGTAGTAATTTTTTTTATTTGAGAATATTTCGTTGTTGTTGTTGTTATTTGCTATTGTTTTAAAACAAACGATTTTTAATTGCTTGTAACACTAACCATAACTAAATAATATATGTAACATTAACACCAACACTAGTTTCTTAAATATCAAAAAAAAAAAAAACTGGTAACTCCCATGGCGTTAAAGTTAAAATCATAAAAACAAATTGTAAAATTAAAAAGAAAATAATTTTTTTTTCGTTTTTGTTGTTTTTTGTAGAAAAAATTTTTTAGGAATCAGTGGCGTAACTAAATAAAATCTAACATGTGTTAGTATTAACACAATGGTGTTAATTACAATTATATTTTTCCCTAGAAAAAATATTCTTCAAAATAATAGCAACAGGAAGGCTATCATACAAAAAATAAAAACTTTGATTCCTATTGGGGGGCTTGGCAATAATCCTTAAGTTATCTTAAACACTGGTTTACAAAATTTGAATATTTTTCACACTACATAGCTGTGCCAAAAGTTATGTTCCTGTAAGACATTTCTAGGTAATTGGCATTGGTTACAGAACATGTTTACTTATGATATTCTTTTTTTTTTGCATTACTACGTTATCATATCAATATCATTTGATGTTTCACACTCCAACAACGAAACTTGTCTAGCCAAACTCTATTTCTAATACATACACAGTTTTAGTGGGCAATAAAATGTTCACATACATGTGAGAGAGAAAAAAGTGCTTGAAAAATAAGAAGAGAAAAAAACCTATTTTTAGCTGCCGCCAAATCAGTGCGGCAGTCATATTTTGATATCTGCATATACATACATACGTTTATAATATTCTTTTGAGTTCGAATTTGAAGTTGAGTTTCTATTTGTCTCCGTCTTTGGTTGCAGTTGTTGTAGCCTGTGTGTTTATTAGTTGTTCTTAGTATTGAGTGTCATGTTAATCTGGAGTCTTGGGCATATACAGTGATACTTGTCGCTTTATTAATATAATAATTTTCATTTTTTATTGTTATAGCAAGCGATTTAATTATAGCAAGATGGAGTAAGAAAGACACAAAGAAAAACCAAAAAAAAAATTTAATTCAATCCAAGCTGCATTTTTGTAAAGAGAAAATTAAGTAGTCACAACGAATTTGTGGCCACTTACAATGATTTTTAGGCAAATTAAAAAAAATATTACAAATAAAGCAATTTTAGTGGAATAAGTTTACAAGCTTTGTTTTCATTAAACACATTACAAATTTTATTTAATTAAACAAAACCCAAGCTAGGGTGGATGCAATCTTGCTTTACGGGGTACATGTTTCCAATGGCGACTGAAACACAGAGTACGCAGGCAGTCACCTTTTCTGATTACCAGTGTACCAAGGTATTATTTGCTGTACCTAACGGGCTCCCTTCTGGCCTCCTTTTAACACAGAGGGCTGAGTTGGTGGCAGCAAGACCCAATGCATTCAAATCCTGGCCCAATCAGGACGATGTACATGCTATTATTCTATTCCATAGACAGACTAGGGTCGATTAATGATTCCTTATAATTTTATGAATAAAACATTCGATTTTAGAATTGCGACTAGAGAACTTTTGGTTAGAGGAACCGGATGTTTCCAATGGCACCCTTGAAGTTTACAGCAATGACCGTTGACTCAAAGATGTGTTATCTTTATTAAGGGTCCTGATATTAATACTTTTTATAGGCTGCCTGATAACTGCAGTGTTTTTCAAGCACAATTCCAATTCCAATTCCAATGGCAATTTTGAAAGCAGCGCAATGTTTATTGAGTGGCGGAATTTTCCCTGAAAATCAGTTGAATTACTCGGATAGCCAGGCTGCGAATAAGTCCCTAACGAACATAGTTTTAACGTCCGTCCTTGTTCATGAACGCCGAGTATTATTCGGAGAAATTTCGGTTCATTCAAAGGTAACTCTTATATGGGTCACGGGATACAGGGATAACGTTAGAATTTCATTGCTGATAAGATCGCCAGGGCCGGTACGGATATACAGATTCAGGGCATTGGTATTCCCATTGCTTTATTTAATTTTGATATTGTTCACTCAATTTATGGAGAGGTTTACTCTTGTTGGCAGCAGGAAGGTACGTGCAATATTGCCACACTCTGCTGAACATGTATGGACATGAAGAAGACTGACTCACTTCTGTCCTTAAATCGTATGGCCATCCATCGCACTATAGCGACTCTGTCCTTTTGCTAGGTATTCCTAAAGTCTCGGCATTCGAACTAATGACTTTTGCGGGAGTTGTGGGCCTGAGGAGGAGGAAAAGGTTGTCCATCAAAAGAAGAAGAGAAGATGTTCCTGATCTCTAATTTTTTTTAAAACGTAGACCAAGCTCTCCAATCTAAAGATTGCTGCAAAAGCAAAATTTATTTTGGCACCGGGATAGTTTTCTCTACGGAATGTTTGACACCCGGTAGAATTAATTGTGATGTCACAATGGGCCTAAATGCGGGGCCAAATGATATCGCTTCCTTAGAGGGGGTGCGCCACCGAATCTAACTTCAGTTTTATAGATTCGATTGTATGCTGCTTACTGTAGCTTTTGTACTATCTTCAATAATATGTATGTTGTCTACGAAATCAATAATTTTCCATTATTTCAACAAGCTTCAGAGGACTGAATTGTGAGAATGTTAATGACATTATTTTTTAAACATCATTTCATCTGCAACAAATAGTAGCATTTTTCCAATGTCTACCTCTATCAACTGCCATCAAAATTAAAACATGACTTTTGCCTGTACATTTGGACTTTTGTAAGTATCAGATTGGCTTAATATATGTTAAGTCGTTTTCCTCTTATTGTCACTTACCAGCAAAGATGACATTTATTGTTAAATTTGTTGTAGCATTCACTTCCTTAATCTTACGGGTGTGAAAGAAATTTCAAATCATTTTCATAATCATATTCCACGATGGCAAAAAGAAACAGAGAGGGAGAGGCAACGAAAAAAATGAAAGACCAAGAAAATCAGCATGATGTGCCAAGCATCCTTACTGTACTATGTGTACTAAGTAGGAGATTATAATTTTAGTCAACCACTTTATTACTCGTATTATAATGTTAGTAAGGTTTTAACCACAAGATCATGTTGTAATATTATCAGAGAGAGAGAGAGAGAGAGAGAGAGAGAGAAGAAAAAGAAACAATAATCTGAAATAATTTACATGATGGTTCGATTCTTCTACTTCTACTTCTATTTAAATTTTTTTTTTGTAAAATATTTTTTATTTCAAACACTATTCATGATACCATAGAGTTTTCTTTTAGTTCAATTTTTCTTGTTTCTCAATACTTGCATCATGAGTTGTAATAAATTTACAGTTTTATGACTTTATTGGTTTATATTTCTTCTCGTCTAACTATTCATTTTCTTATTGTTTTTGTTTTCTCTATTTTTTTTATTATTTATTTTTCTTACTCTTCAGTTTGATTTGAAGTGGTTGTTGTTTTTTCTCTCTCTCGGTGTCTTGATAAGTAATTTGATAGGTTTTTGAATTATTATCTCATAAAGTTAAGGTTTTTATGGAATTTGCTTTATTAATGCTTTTTTGTTTGAGTTTTTGCTTCGTTTTTATTGTGGTTGTTTTGTTTGTTACGAATTGAAAATGTATGAAAAACGTTAAGATTTCAGTTTAAATACCAATAAAGCTGTTATTTTAATTGGCAGCAATTTAACACTTTAAATTGTCTAACAATATTAAAATTGGCTATAAATTTGAGTGTATAACAGTTGGAAATCATTTTTAATAATTTTTTAATATTTATTTTTATAACTTACACAGTTTAGCAAAAAAAAAAAATTGTTTTTTTGCTTGTAAAAAATTAGCCAACGGAAGCGGCGTTGCTAATATTTTGAAGTTTACCGATTAACAGTATTAGAATTTGAAAAATTTCTGAGGGTTCGTTCGCATATTGAATCTTAAAAGTTATGCTGTCGATACATACATGCATACATACATAGTTGATCATTACAATCCTTGAGACAGGATTACGACCTAGTTTTTAACACCACTTATGTTGTGTGTGCTTATTTTAAACATGAGTGGTGGGACCTACAGTTTAAAGTCCGAACGGTAGTTTTTGAGAAACTTTTCATGGCAATTTTATTTACTCTCAGAGTTTTTGCCAGAAATCTGCTGAGACGAAGTCGCCGAAGAAATATTTTTCATATTTCGTTTTGTTGGAGATGTCTGACCTGAGGTCTAATAAGTCAACACTCTACCTACTAGACTACGTCTCTCGATATCAATATCAAATGTTGAAGTGTATCAAAATTAAAATTCTGTATTGTCGTATGAAAATCTGTATGTAAATACCCAAAACGCCATCTTTTATTTGAAAAAAAATCTTCCAGCAAAACTGTGAAACAGGTTATTCATAATTGCCTACACACTATCGCCCTTAAACGATAGATATTATAGTTTTAATCCTCACCATTTGATAAGACCTTTTAAGACAAACTCTATTCCATTTTAACTTGTTTTATTTGTTTAAAAAATTTTTTTTTTGTCTCTTTAGGGGTACTCATCTATTGTTAAATAGAATCATATTTTTATTTCTAATAAAACGTCATAATTTTAAGGCTTAACAAACAAAAGACTTAAGACACGAACACTCTTATATTGTAAACAAGTTCATAGCACAAAAGACTTAAGACACGAACACGAACACACATATTGTAAACAAAAATTTAAATCCAAAAGAAATTTAAACGACAAAAAATTTAAAAAAAAACAACACAAAAATAAATATTTGATTAGAAATTTAATATCATCAAATGTAATTTGTTTACACTTTAAACAGGTTAAACAATTTTCTGAAATTATTTAATTTAAAAATTAAAAATACTTTTCCACATAGGTGGTAAAATATAGATGCATGTATTATGGTAAATATAGAAGAAAAATAATAATTTTTTAATTTTTTTGGGTAAAGAAAATACCTTTCTTGTGGTGTACAGAGATTTTTATTTTCTAAAAATATTTTAAAACTAGTTTTATATCATAGATATTCCAGTTAGATATGCGTTATAGTTATTTAGGTTTTCTATTTCTTTAAATCTTTTGTTTAAATTAAATTAAAATAAATAAAAAAATAGTCTCTTATAATAAAATCATAAAATTATAATTTTTTATATAATAAAACTGTCATAATTTGAAAGGCCTAGACAACAAAAGACTTAAGATACGAACTTTTTATGATGATTGATAAAAATTAACATGGAAAGTTATGTTAAAGATCAGAGTATAAAAAGATACGATAAATATCTTAAAAACTTAATTATGTTATAGTTTAAATAAATACAAAAAATTCCTTTGAAACAAAAAAAAAAAAAAAAAAAATATCCCAAGTAAATACGAACTTATTGGGAGTACAAATTAGTTCATTTTGTTTAAATTAATCAGCGGTATTTTCGCATGATTTTGGTGGCCAGTTTACATCACCTTCAAATAAGTGAGTATTCACTCAAATTGCTTCTGCAGTATACATATATATACATACATACATAATTGGCCATTACAACCCATCAGTCAGGATTACGGCCTAGCTTCTTACATCACTCATGTTGTGTATGTTAATTTTATACATGAGTGGCGGGACCTACAGTTTAACGCCGACTCCGATCGACTGATTTTTGAGAAAATTTTTCATGGCATGTTTATGTACTCTCAGATATTTTGCCAGAAATCTGCTGAGAGGAAATCGCCGAAGAAATATTTTTGTTTTCATATTTCGTTTTGATGCCTAACCTGGGATACGAACCCGGGCTTTACGTCTCATAAGCCAACACACTACCTATAAGACCACGGCGACTTCAAGTAGACATAAAGGGTCGCCCAAATAACCTTTTTTTTTGAAAATGCTTTAAAAAAAACTACTGAATATTTTCTCAAATTTCTTTTCTTATTTGAAAGTACAATCCTTCCGCAGCTGTATTTCACCAAAGGCTTCACGAATATTGTCCTTTAAAGCATCAATTGTCTCTGGCTTGTCGGCGTAACACTCATCTATGACGGCACCACACAAATAATAGTCCAACGGTGTCAAATCGCAGTTCCGAAGTGGCCAAACGACATCAGCTCTGCGGCTGATAATGCGATCTTCAAAAACAGGGCGCAAAACATCGAGTGTAGCTTCGGCTGTGTGGCACGTAGCGCCGTCCTGTTGAAAGCAAATGTTGCCAATATCCTCCTCTTCATAGCTGCCAAGATCAAAATGAGCTTCATCTGAAAAGATTTTTTTTTTTTTGCCAAAATCGGCATCCTCTTGTATAGGCTACTGCATGGCCAGCCGAGGCAGCCATTTGAATGAAATTATTTTCCATTATTAACCGGAAGGATTGTACTTTCAAATAAAAAAAGAAATTTGGGAAAATAAACAGTAGCTTTTTTGTAAAGCATTTTCAAAAAAAAAAAAAAAAGTTATTTGGCGGACCCTTTATATTCTGCAGTATACCCAATGTATGCCCAGCATAAGCTGTGTGTTATATAGCGAACCTTGCATAAGCTGTGTGGTACGTAGCTTAGTCCTGTGGAAATTACATGTCTTTGGTATCCATATCATTCAATTCAGGCGACAAGAGGTTGCTAATTTTCAATCTATAGTTGTCGCCGTTGACAGTGATGGCCTGCATTGGACGCTCTTGTTTACGTACCCATTCCTTCAGGAATAAATTTTTACTTGCTAAAGACGATTTTTCATACGGTATTGTAACTGAACAGAACTCTAATTTTGATTAAAAAAATTTTTATTATTTGCATATGTTGCTTGCAAAACTGCCTGAATAAACGACAAATAATTTGATAGCTGTAGCCTTAACAGAATGCCAATTATCAACTGTTATCAACCAGACATCAAAACAAAATACAAAAAGTATTTCTTCGGCGACTTCCTCTCAGCAGATTTCTGGCAAAAACTAGTAGAGTAAATAAAATTGCCCTGAAAAGTTTCTCAAAAAATCTGAGGTTCGGCGTCGACTTTAAACTGTAGGTCCCGCCACTCACGTATAAAATTAACACACACAACAGTGTAGTGGTGTGAGAAACTAGGTCGTAATCCTGTCTGAAGGGTTGTAATGACCAATTATGTATGTGTATAGTTTGATAACTCCTTTTGGAAGACTCATTGCATACGATGTATAATATCACTAGGATATCAGTGGAATAGTCCGTCTTAGTAAGGACGGTATTTTGAGAGGAGATATGAAGTATAGATATGAAGAAAGATAAAAAGATATAAATGCTGAGACCCTCAATAAATCTACAGGAATTAATTTGTACTCCTAATAGCTAGGTTTTCAGATTTTATAACTTTTTTATGTTGAGTCAATACGAAGAAGTTGTTTTAAAGTTTCCAATTTTTTTTTTTTTTTTTGAAAGAAACAAACAAACGCTTGTGTGTATGTGTTTTTTTATTTTTATATTTTTGTTTGTAAGATATTCGTATAATTTATGATGTGCTTGATATAGTCATGTTCTCTTTTCTCTATTTCTTCTTAACCATAGTAAAACATATGCAAATTAGTTGAAAAAAAGAAAAATTATAAAAAATAAAAGAGAAACAAAATACTTTAAGCCAACAAACACTCCATTAAGATGTAAGCCTGCTGAAGATGAAATTTTAGGCTATTGTATAAGCTGAAATTCTTTAATAATAAAAAAAGAGGCTAAGAGAAGTTGATGTTTAAGGCTTAACAGTTGAAATCTGTTTTTAGAGGTAATAATCAACACAAATAATCTACAAAAAACTGATGAGTCACATTATAAAAGATGTTTCAAGTGCGTAAAAACAGTTTTACCAAAAAAAATGAAGGAATAGTTTTGTCTAAAACAATGAAAAAAAAAAACAAATTTTTTTGGTGTATATTACTTTCAAGAAAAATTATGTAAAATAAATCATTTGAAATATATGAAAATTTTTTCTTTCTTTATTGCTGAATATACAAAAAACATGTTTAAGAAAAAGCTACACTAAGCTCATATGTATGCTTTTTTTTGGGGAGAATTTTATAGATTTTTGTTAAATATGATTGATGATTTATAAGTGTTTAAGCAAGTTAAGGCTTTTTAGTCTTAATTTATTTTAACAGCCTTTGTAACAGAAACAATTTGTTGTTGTTGTCTTTTCTACGAAAATAAATACATTTTAAATTTTATTTTATATTTTAAGCATTGAAATGTTAATTTTTGTTAAGAAATTTTCTATAAAAACTTTTAAGTTCTTTACTTAAGTCTTTTGTTAAGGGATTAAGAAAAATTATGATATATTATTTAAAATGAATTAAATTTTTAAAATTATTTGACATTTTCATTTAATATTGTCTTTATTAGTTGCTATAGACTCTTTTAAATGAAATTGATTCAGATTTAGAAATTATATTGAATGCTCGATTATAAATTGTTGCAAAACTAAATATTATCCATGAAAACGGCACATATTCAGCTTAATAAAGCCCATTTCGAATATAAGAAACATAACCACACACCCAGTATGCCATACGTATACATACATACATAATTGGCCACTACAACCCTTCAGTTACGATTACAACCTAGTTTCTCACGCCACTTATTTTGTGTGTGTTAATTTTTATATAGGGTGATTTTTAAGAGCTATAGGAAAAGTTATCAAAAAAAAAAAACACATAAAATTCAAAAAAAAAAAAAAAATGCATGAAATCTTTATTTGAATCGATAGTACGGTCCATATAATTCAATGTTTGAAGATTACTTCACGCAAATGTTGACTGCGACTGCGCCTCAAATGGTCCATCCGCTTAGTCCAATTTTGGCATACTCTTTCCAACATTTCGGCCGGTATCTCACGAATAAATGCTTCAATGTTGTCTTCCAATGCGTCAATTGAAGCGGGCTTGTCTGTATAGACATGAGCTTTAACATAGCCCCACAAAAAATAGTCTAAAGTCGTTAAATTGCACGATCTAGGCGGCCGCTTGACCGGTCCCGAACGTGAAATAAAATGTTCACCGAACTCGCCTCTCAATAAGTCCATTGTTACGCGTGCTGTGTGGCATATGGCACCGTTTTGTTGAAACCACATGTCATGCAAGTCAAGCTCTTGCATTTTGGGCAAAAAAAGTTGGATATCATCTCACGGTAGCGCTCACCATTCACAGTTATGTTACGATTCGTAGCATCTTTGAAGAAGTACGGTCCAATGATGCCACCAGCCCATAAACCGCACCAAACTGTGACTTTTTCTGGATGCATTGGTAGCTTATGCAATGCTTCTGGCTGATCTTCACTCCAAAATCGACAATTCTGCTTATTTACGTATCCATTGAGCCAAAAATGAGCTTCGTCGCTGAACACAATTTTTCGATAAAGAAGTGGATCTTCGGCTAACTTTCCAAGAGCCCATTAACCAAAAATTCTGCGTTGCGGTAGGTCGTTCGGCTTCAATTCTTGCACCAGCTGTATTTTAAAAAGCTTCACACCTAAATCCTTCCGCAAAATTTTTCACGTTGTTGAGTAACAGAGGCCCAATTGCTGCGAACGGCGACGAATCGATAATTGATGGTCATTATTAACACTGGCCGATACAGCTGCGATATTTTCTTCAGTTCGCACTCTACGTAAGCGTGTTGGTGGTTTAATATCCAACAATGTAAATTTGGTGCGAAGTTTAGTCACAATAGCCCGAATAGCCGCTTCAGTGGGTCGATTAAACTGACCATAAAATGGAAGAAGCGCGCCATGAACTATCTTAACAGAGCACGTATTTTGATAATAAAATTCAATGATTTGCAAGCGTTTTTCGTTTGTAAGACGATTCATGGTTAAATTATAAACCAAACTGAAGATGTTTGACAGTGAAACAAAACACGAAAGGTGCGTGAGCTGTTTAAACCAGTGTTGTCAAAAAGATAACAGCTAAAAAGTCACCCGTTACATGAGTGGTGGGACCTACAGTTTAAAGTCGACTCCGAACGACAGATTTTTGAGAAACTTCGTGGCTATTTTATTTGGTCTCAGAGCTTTTGCCAGAAATCTGCTGAGAGGAAGTCGCCGAAGAAATATTTTCATATTTTTGTTTCGATGTCTGACCTGGGCTATATGCAATATTTGTCAAAAAACTTTTGTTTCAAAATCATCTCAAGGCAGCCACATTGTCATTAAAACTTCAAGAATTAAATTCCTGAATGCAAAATAAAAAAAAAATATTTTTCAAAGGCTTTTAAAACAACAAAAACAATTAAAGGGTATTAGAAATCAACCAGCACCAGTGTTTTTTATTTTCAATTCCTTTTTCATTCTCATCCTCAATAAACTTCAAAAGTATGCACAGAAAATTCCATGAATTTAATGTATTTTGTTCAGTATAAGCAAACATATACCAACATCGGACGACGATACATAAAAACAACCATAAAAAAATTAAAAACCAATAAGAAAAACATTTTTTTCGTGTAAATTTTCTAAGAAACAATAATGAAAGGCAATAGTTTAGAAAAAAAAGAAAGAAAGAAGGAGAAACCAAAAATTTCAAAAAAGAAACTAAATGAAAGAAGAACCCGAAAGAGGAAAGCACTTCCAAAAGAAGACATACTCAGCTAAGGCGAAATTCAAATATACTAGCCTGTTGGCAGGCCTTTATTTTAATTGAAGAGTACCGAAATGGTTTAATTATATAAAATTTTAAATTGTTAAAGTTTAAATATTTGTAAATAATGAAATAAAAAAGAAACCTAGAAAATAATATACCATCGGTGTTACTGTTTGCATTCAATAGCAGTTGATTAAATCGATTTTATTTATGTATTTTAAGATACTGCGAATTTAATTATAATGTAGGCCATTTGAAATTAAATTATTTGCCAATTTTATCAGCAACAGTAGAAACTTTTCAGAAAAAATCAAAAATGTATGTATTACCAGATGTCTTTTCTTATCCCGGTCTAAATCCTTATCATGCTCGAATTAGAAGGAGTTACAATCTAAAGTATACTGTCAATATGTAGTTTGCATAGCAATGATCGAAACGACAGATTAGCTAACAGAGCGTAAAATTTAAGAAAATCAGGACTAATATTTTCAAGACGGGCCTGCGATTTCCTGTCTGTTAGCAGAAAGCTTGAGATATTACAGTAAAATCAATCATCAGCATGATTTGTTAGGTACTGTTGCTGTAGGTATTTGTATCTTCATATTTTGTACATATTTCTAAAGAGGTAGTTATTGCATAATAAATTATAAACTGAACAGAGTGGCTTTCTTATGGCCTTATGAAGATAGAAATAATATACAGTGGACAGTAAAAGTCTTAGTACGGCAATATATTTTAGCAATTTCATGAATTTTAGCCAAAATTTTTTTATAAAAATTTATAATTTTTATATATATTTTATTATTTTATTTTATTATAAAACAAACAATTTTTTTAACGTTTTTCATAAAACAAACGAAAAATAAGGAAAAGTTTCAGATGACTCCACAGGTACCCCCAAGGAGAACCCTGAGTAAATTTATAATTCAAAGGCCTAATGTATGAAACTGTTATCTCTTGTATTTAGTAGAATATCCCTTAAGGTAAAATACTCCATTTAATCCATTTGGTTTTGTTTAGTGTTTTCTGGTGGCACCATGAGCAAGTTTTTTGGTTGACTTTTGTTTGAAGTTTAGCAATTACGTAACCGTTCTTTCAAATGATCTGCTAAATACTCTCTTGAAGTCATATCGGGACTTTGTGCAAGAGTATTAAGCCTGTGGGGAATTTTTTTTGTCAAAATATATTGCCGTACTATGACTTTTGCTGTCCACTGTATCTGCCAGAAGAACAATCATACCCATACTAAACATATCAAAGACAATCGTACATAACTTTATAATCAAAATATAGAATATTCCTGTTAACCAAATCCAGACAATTGTCAGATTTTCGGTGAATTCAATAGTCAAATTCCATTGCCTTGGCTTACATAATATGAACAACATATTGCTTCAATTGAGCTTGAAGATATTACCAGGATATATCATATAAAACCACAAGTTTATTTAATTTTTTTTTTAACTGAGGCTGACACCAAATATTGGAAAATGAGTTGCAGGAGTGTAGGATTATAACTATTATATCATTTATGGGCGATAGTGTGTAGGCAATTATGAATAACCTGTTTCACAGTTGTGCTTGAAGATTTTTTCAAATAAAAGAAGGCGTTTTTGGGTATTTACATGCAGATTTTCATAGCATAGTGCTGACTTTTAATTTTGATACACTTCAATCTCACACCATTGGAATTGATATTGATATCGACAATCGTAGTCTAGTGGGTAGTGTGTTGTGTTTTTAGACATGGGGCCACTGTTCAAACCCCATGTCAGACATCTGCAACAAAACGAAATATGAAAAATATTTCTTTTGGTGACTTCATGTTGGCACTCCGGTGGCAAAAATTCTGAAAATAAAATAAAATTTCCATGAAAAGCTTCTTAAAAATCTGTCGTTCGAAGTGGATTTTAAACTAAAGGTCCCCCCGCTACTCAAGGAAATCTTAACATACATAATTCAAGTGGTTCAAAAAATTTTTAGAAAGTGTATCAAACCAGAGGCTTCGATGGGAATCGAACCCAAAACCCCAATATTAGTATGTTATACACTAAACGAAGAAGTCGCCGTAGTCTAGTAGGTAGTCTGATGGCTTATTACATGTAGAACCAGGGTTCGAGCCCCAGACCAGACATCAAAACAAAATACAAAAAGTATTTCTTCTGCGACTTCCTCTCAGCAGATTTCTGGCAAAAACTCGGGTCCCACCACTCATGTGTAAAATTAACACACACAACATAAGTGGTGTGAGAAACTAGGTCGTAATCCTGACTGAAGGGTTGTAAATAACCAATTATGTTATGTATGTATGTTATGTTATACACTAAAAGAGAGGGGCAACCAATTGATTTGTGGTTTGTGTAAGAAATACCGTTTAAATATGATGGTATTTCAGGCTAATATTCTATTAAATCGTGCTTAAAATTGTATACGCAAAATATATATATTTTTAATGCATACAGTTATTATATGAAGTGCTATTTAATATTTAATTTTTTTATATTTTAAAGGAAGGCGTATGCGTGTTGCTTTTTATAAGTACCATAAGAAATAAAGAGCTTATATGCATGCTTATTTGTTTATAACTCATTAAAATAATTAATTTTTCATTAAAAGCTTGTAGAAATAATGTTTTTTTTCTTTTTTTTAAATAGATATGCCTTTTTGTTTTATAACTAGTAAACCGTAATTGAATTTTCATAGCATTTATTGCTTATATGGAAATACATGCTTATTTCATGCATATATGTATATGCATATGCATGCATTTTATTAATAGAGGGTTTGTTTTTTCTTCTATATGAATTCTTTATAATATTTTTAACGTGGTAAACAGGCCTCTACTCGTAAATATCATAAATATTTCATTACCTTGAGAGCTGATTTAATAATTTCTTATGCTGGTAACTTACTAAATAGTTCTTCAGCTGTGAAATTGTAAAAATAAGCAAAGTTTTATTTCACTTATAAAATTATGCTCACTTGGCTGTATAGTTGTTATATTATGTTTCTTTTTGAAATTGCTTTTTAAAAGCATTTTAAAGATTTTCTAGTTTAAAAAATTACCAAAAATAATATGCAACTAAAATGTTATAAGTTTTACGTTCTTTTGTGTAATTTTTAGTGGCACATCATAATACTTTCTTTAACACTTTATGATTGGTGGTGCGGTGTGGTTGTAATTTTTCACTTTGCTTTAGTGTAACTGCAAATTATTTTTAATGAAATTTTTAAATTTAATTACTGACAGAAATAAAAAATCTTTTAATGCTCCTGCTTTGTGCTTGACTGGCTGTGAACGTATGCATTTTTTTTATTTATTTATTTTTTTTTTGGCAATGATCTGGTTATTGTTGCACAATGCAGCAGACGCAGAGTAAGCTGTTGTTGCAGTAAGCGGGGATAAATACGGTATAAAATTAGCTGTAGCCTGATACTCATAATTTATGCAATACATATACATCATGGTCAACTTAATTACTGGCTTTCAATTCAATTTAAAGGCAACAAAACTTAAATGAAACGACTTTTTTCGATTTTTTTAATGGTAACTCAAAAGAAATTTTCACTTTAACACTAAAATCATCAACGACATTATTATGTTGGCGACGATAACGACAACCAAGATGTTAATAATGATGCTGATATTTTTGATCATGATCATACCATACCATACATACATACATACATATGTGTACTGTATAGGAAAGTATATCAAAAAGAAACTGGCTTTAGCCAAGCAATGGTTTTGGCTTGTTTCAGTTGAAAAAAAAATATGTGTAGAGAGTATAACCAAAAGGGAATTTGTTTTGGTTTGTTCAGAAAACCCAAACACGCATTTCAGAACGTATGTGTAACATTTTAAACAAAAATATGATGAATTTGTGTTTAGCATGCATAGGTTGTTTTTTTTGGTTCTGGTGGGGGGAAAAAGAGGTAGAGGAAGAAAAAAACTTTGGCCGTTTTCCAGCTAAAATAACGTATAAAATCTTAAAGCATTTTTTTTCTTCTCTTTTGGTTTTCATTTTTGTATGCTACTAATGGATTTTTTGGGTTTTTGATACAAAATAAAAAAAAAACGCAAAAGGAGAACAGCATTGTCAAGTTTGTAGGTATTTTTTGAGAAGTTTGAGTAAAAGGGTTAAATGAAATTTATAAGGGTTTGTTTGTTGCGGTGTGGCATAAAACAGAAGCATTTCAAGAATATTTTTTTTTATTTTGTATTTATTATTTTGCTGTTGTTGTTGCAGTGGCTCACATGTATTTTGAAAGGCATGCGCATTTCAATGCATTAAATACCATTTTTGCTATGTTTTAAGGATCCAGGTTTTAATGAGTTTGTCTCTTTGTCTGACTCTTGTATGTTTCACTAAGACAGTCATTTTTACTTGGCTTCAGCCTCTATCTTTTTTTTTTTCTTTAACAGTTCTTAGTTAACTTAAGCGATTTGAGAAAAACTTGCAGCAACATTTGAGGATTTTTTTCTACTTCTTATGTTATTGCGATTTTGTCTCATTTGCGGCTTTAAATTGTTTGTTTGTTTGTTTTTTTTCTTCATGATTTCTGTGACTTTGACAAAATTCCAAACATCCGTTTAAGTTATACTAAAATTCGTTTTTTCTGCCTCTGTTTAAGCAAAAATCTTTAAACGTTTCTTTGTTTTTTTTTTTTTTTTTGTGAAACAAATTTTTTTCTTTTGAGCAAGATTTGTACGTTTCTTCAAAATCGTTCATTTCATTTTAAAAGCATTTTTATGATTGAATGTCAAAATTTCGTTGTTTTGCTGGCTGTTTGTGGTACAAAGTTTGTGCTGCTGCTATTCAGGCTTTGTTTGTATTGTTTAATAACGTAAAACAGCAACATGTTAAAAACATTCTTTACAATAAACAAAAAACAAAACAAAAAAGAAGAGTAAAATAAAAACAATACCTTCCACCGAAATAAAAATAATTTGTATCTGTAGGTTTTGTTTTTTTCAATACAGTTTAGTAAAGTTTTTTTTTTTGTTATTTTTTTTCGATTTGTGGCATTTTCAAAATAAGAAATAAAATGAAAAGGAACCTGAACTTAAACTTCCAGATAAATAACCATTAAATATTTGTATTCTGTTCCTGATGATTTCTTTTATTTTTTGGTTTTTTTTCCTTCATTTTCCACTCTACATTACTTTGTTTAAATGTTCTTTGTAATTGTTTTACACTAAAATTCAACTGCATTTAGTTGTCATTTTAAATAGTTTTTAACTTTAAACTAAATTGAGCCTGAGATAAAAGAAGGGGTATTAATTAAACAAAAATACATGATGTTCTACTTAAAATTTTAACATTTTACAGTATTTGCGTTGCATACATTTATTTTAAATGCAACAAAAATTTTAATGTGACATAATTATAAATGAAACGAAAGACTTGTTAATTAGTTTGCTTTAGTGCCATGAATATTATGATGGAAGGGCATATCGTATTGTATTGCATTGTAAAGAATGGGCAATGAGAACATGTTGGTATTTAAATAAAATAAAGTCCTTAGTACTTTAATAGTAGAAGTCGTCGTAGTCTAGTAGATAGTGTGCTGGCTTATTAGCGACTTCATTTCAGCAGATTTCTGGCAATAACTCTGAGAGCAAATAAAATTGCCATGAAAAGTTTCTCAAATATCTATCGTTCGGAGTCGACTTTAAATTGTAGGTGCTGCCTACTGCTGTATAAAATTAACACACACAACATAAGTGGTGTGAGAAGCTAAGTCGTAATCCTAACTAAAGGGTTGTAATGACCAATTATGTTATGTACTTTAATGGTACCCAGATTTTATAAAACGTACTAACAGGTTCCAATTATGCATTCTTGTGATTCATCCTTTTAAAAAACCTACATATCAGACTCGAAACGATTTCCATTCTGAACAAATGTTCTTTGTATGTAATCTCCGCTAGAGGGATGCAAGGTGTTGTCATTTTGATGCATAGGAAAAGCATGGTTTTTCTCAAAGCAGTTTGGATTGAGCAAAGCCCCCGACTTTCTCTACTTTCTATTTCCAAACCATAGAAAAGTTCTGGTTCAGCAGAATCTGAATATTTCAAGTACTGCATGCCAGTGATTAAATCAATAAAGAACGGCATTACAACGTTCTTATTACAAACATACATAACTGGTCATTACAACCTTTCAGTCAGAATTACGACCTAGTTTCTCACACTACTTATGTGGTGTGTGCTAATTTTGTAAATGAGTGGCGAAACCTAAGCCGATTCCGAACGACAAATTTTTGAGAAACTTTTTCATGGCAATTTTATTTACCCTCAGAGTTTTTGCCAAGAATCTGGTGAGTGGAAGTCGCCGAAGAATTATTTTTTGTATTTCATTTTGTTGGAGATGTTTGACCTGGGATTTGAACCGAGGCCTCATGTCAAATAATGCTACGACTTCGGCGACTTCTGATTATTGTCTTAAAATTTTGTTTTTAAATCTGCCTGACCATCTGAAGGGATTCTGCTGTGTTCATGATAGTAGTCAGTCAGACCAGACACAACAAAAGGGTGGGAGAGCGCGACTACTCCGATGTAGTCCTAGCACCTCTCAACCAGCCTAAGCCACTAATGAATCTGTGGAGAGCCTTGATGTCGGCTTTCGACACTGAATTCAAGCTCCCAAAGAAAGCCCTGCCAAGGGTTCTCAATCTCAATCTACCAAGGGCTGGGCAGTTACAGAGGAGGTGTTCGATAGTCTCCAAGTCCTCCTCATCGCAACAAGCCCAACACGTCAGCGACCTAATCTCGCAGTGCCCCGTTATAAAACCACAAACAACATTAAGCTGGCCTTATCCAAGCCCAGCAACCAACCTGTTCTCTTACTGTCTACAGCAGCCCATAGACACCTAGAAACAAAACAACCAGGCCATAGAGGTGGCAGACTGGGGGGTCAGGACCAACTATCAAATCGCCCCCTGGATAGTAGTCAATTTATAGCCATGCAGTTAGCGATTATTTAGATGTGAGGTACATTACAATCATTCTTCGGCCTGACCATTTCATCCGCTTAGGTTTATCATTATAGGTTTCTATTTGACGGATTTCTCTTTAGAGTACAAACAACGGAAGGGGATTGTTTTAGATTGGAATGGAGAAACCAATATCGCACGTGGTCTCTTCAATATTGTAAATAGAACTTCTAATCATAATCAGCATATCAGCATGACTGTATTTGTCGTCCTTAGGTCACTGGTGATAAGCAAAGAACTTTATCAAGTTTATGTAATTTAAAGTCCTTTCAAAAATAACTACCATATCACAGACCTTTATGAATGAATAGACCACCAAAATATTAAAAAATAATAATAGAGAATGTGTACTATGCAAGTGAGATTTCCAGGCGTGAATAGCAATGGTAGTCCTGGATTTTTATAATTTTTGACCCACGTATATAGTAAATAGTCATCAATCATTTCAAGTTAAAAAAAATTTTAAAACGCCTTTAATTTACTACCATTAATTTTCACTTTCAATATCTAAATCGTTTATGTTTATACCACATACATATATGTATATTTATTATGGTATTGCATACTCAATAATTTTAAATGTTCACTCAAGTGTCAGAAAGAATATGTATTTATTTGCTGTCATGCTTCGTGTAGTGTAAAAACTTTACTAAATTGTTTTTGAAACTTTTTTTTCCACTAAATCAACAACCACCACAGCAACAGCAACAATTCCCATCTTACACTCTTATTGTTAAATGTTGATTTCGTTGAATAATAAAACAATAACTATTATTTGTTTTTGTTTTTTTTTGTTTTTTGTATACTTTTTTGCTTTTTTTGTCTTCTTTTTTACTTTTCTGGCTCGTGTAGCTTATGGTTTTTTGTTTTGTTTTTTCTATTTGCTATGATGGTTGGTTAGGCCTGAATTATTTTTGACTAAACAGACTAATTCACTGACTAAATGACTAACAACCGTGGTTGCTTAACTTAAGTTAATTCTAACTGCTAAAAACTAAACATGATTGTCTAAATTAAACAAATAAAAAATATTTTTTAAAAAATTTTTTAACAATTGTTTTGTTAATGATTTTGTTGATAATAGTGTTGAAGTTGTTTCTGTAGTGTTCTGTTGTGTTGTGTTGTATTCAAATGTTAACAGATAAATATCATTGAAATTAACGATTAGCATTAATGAGCATGAGATATCTATGATTATAATAACATGATTTAATTAAAATTGTTTAATGAATAGTAATGGTCTTAAATTTTGTATTTAAATTTATTAAACAAAAAAAAAACGTTTGCATGCATAATCAGTAGCAATTAAAAAATATATGTTTTTTTAATTTCAACTTTGATTATGAGTGTGAGAAAAATTTTTAATATTTATTATTTAACACTTGTTATAGTCAAGATAAATTAAAGAAATATTGTTAATTATTAAGTGATAGAAAGATTATTATCTAATAATGCTAACTAAACAAATAATTTATTATTGTTATCATATTGATAATGAACAATCAGAGGAAACTAAATAAATAAAGATTGAAATAAATTTTTTGCATAGAACACTTAACGATAAATAACATTTTTAATACAGATATTTATAAATCTTTACATTAATAGATAATTTGGCGATAACAATAATTTTATATTGAAAATTTATCGATTAGCAAACTGGCAATAACTTTAATGTGGGGTAAAAATTTTTTGAAAAATCTATTTTCGATAGAAAGGCCTATATACAAAATATTATATACAAAAACATAAATCGATAACAATAACTTTCAGTAGAAGGTTTTCGAATAAGTACAAATTTCATTCTGAATTTATCGATAAATTAAATATTTAATATAAAATTTGTTAGTGGTTACAAAATTTCATTCAGTATTTATCCATAAATCAAATATTTAATAGAAAGTTTATCAGTCGTTAATAATTTCATTCGGTATTTAACGAAATATTTTAATATTTAAATGAAATATTTTATAGAAAATTTATCAGTTGCTAAAAATTTCTTCTAAAACTATAAACTACACTACATATTAGACTATGGCCACTACCATGTTGATATATTATCTTTAGAAAATTAGTTATCGATTAATTGGTTATCGATTTATCAATTTTTTGATGTATCAACCAATAACTATATTAAAATTTTTTATCGATAACAAATTAATCGGTAACTAATCTTCAAAAGATAATATATCAACATGGGAGCCGCCGTTATCTAATGTGTAATGTGTTGGTGTATTAAATGATGCGTTGAGATATTTACCATTAAAAAATGTTACACCTATCGATCACCCTCGTGTTGATTATTAATACGTACAAGATTGATGCTGTGAAAAGCTAGGCCATAGTTGCAACATGAAAAGTTATATTTCGATAAGTACAAAATTTCATCAAAAATTTATTGATTTTTACAATTCTTTTAATTTTTTGATGTTTTTGTTTTATGATAAACACATTTTTCTAATGGATTTTATCGATAACTCCAGCTTACTTTATTTATTAAAGGTAGAAAGGTTCCACTTAGAATTAAATATATAAATATGCACGTTTTTGTGCGATAACTTATTGTAGTTTCTTTGGAGTTGATATTTTATGAAATAATATCATGCAAATAAATGAAATTTCATGTTACAAAATATATTTTTGTTTCTCACCAGAGAAATAAATTAGTTTTCTATTGTATATTTTGTTCGATAACATAACATTTTATTAAAATATTTGGTTTTATAAATAATGTAAGCATTTTAATAATGTTATCGACATATTTAATCATTGAAACATTAATTTTAACACAATTTCTAATTTGCTATTCTATAGAATACGATTTCCATTGTAGAAACGAAAGGCATTTTATTTATCAATTAAAACAAGAACAAAAAACAAAATATAAATAAATTGAAAAAAATTTGTTTTTGACAACGACACAAATCAATTTGACATGGACATTAATAAAGCTTAACATATGTATTAAAACCGGGCTAACTAAGGCTAAGAAAGGGGTTAAAATCTTTTGTATTAAGTCAAGTGATTGTTGACTTAACACTCAACGTAAAAAAGAAACCATTCCACACCTAAACATTCCAAACTGACCAATGGCAAATCAATAACCCCAAAAGTATGTTACAAATACATAAGATCACACGCATCCATGCTAGTAGTTTTATTCGGAATATGGTTGATGTGTTATTAATAAACACATGTTAGTTGTTGTTGTTTTTTTTATGTAAATTCATTCGGAAATGTATTGTTATAGTTAGAAAAAAAGGAATTTATTTAATTTTATTGTTAATTTTTAAAAGCTTTAATCACTTATCTAATAAATTATAGCATAACTATAAACACCATTTCCATATAAAATAATTTTATTATTATTTTATACAGCATATATTGACTTTTAATGTTATTAATTACAAGATAGTTTATGAAGGAAAACATTTTAAAAAGTTCATATCTTAGTCTTGTATTTGCCGTTTCCATTCGATAAATGTTTGAATGAATAACAATTTGAAACGTTATTCAATAGGCTCATGATTAAACCTAATCGATTATACAAAATTTGTATGTTTAACATTATGATCGAATTTAATTTCAAATTTTTATAAATTATGTAAATATGATCCATTCAATGTAATTTCCCATGGGTAATTTCTATTATAACTTCCTCTTTTCTATACAACTACAATGACAGCTCTACAGCTTCTGAAAAATTCGAATCTCATCGATTTGAAGAGAGCAAATTTTTGATTTTCCTATAAGAATCAAAAGACCTTTAACAAGTTTCTTCAAACCTTACTTTGACTAGTAGTTTAAAACAATTATGTTCAGTCGATCGTTCCCCTTTATGTGGTAGTTACGTTCTTCTTTATGTGGTAGGTTTTTCGAACTATATTTGTTACATACAGTGTAAGGTCGTGCTTGTAATATTGTCAGATAGTTTTCTTATATTGTATTCCATGCCAAGCCACCTACGTATGTAGATTCAGGCTCAAGGAAAGCTTGGTGAGTAGTAAAGCTTAGCATCTCATTTTTATTTCGAGATATTCTGCGATGACATCGGTTGCCAATGATAATGTAATAGTAAGGTTTTTTTTATAGTGGCTAATAATTCTTTTTCCATCTTCCTTCCCCTTATATTAATACTTTTTCTAGCATGTCTTACAGATTCCAGTCCAATGTAATTGTTTCCTTAAGAGGTATTCCATAAAGCAGAATGTACCGAAGAATTTGTTGAGTAGAGCACTTCATTGCTGGCTTGTTTAGGTTGCAAGGTTCCAAATATGCTACTAAGACACTGGATATTAGTAACGAACATCTACTCAAAGTGAATTGTTTAGCTTTTTATAGAGGTGGCACAGCCTAACGTCGACTCCGAACTACAGATTTGAGTAGGTTTTTGTTGGCAATTTGCTATCGTCAGAGCTTTTGCTAGAATACTGCTGAGAGTGGCGATTGAAAGAAATATTTTATACATGTTTTATTCGTTTTATATTCGTTGTATTCTTCTAGGAAGCCAACAAATTATTTTCTAGACTACGATAACCATTCTTAGCCAACTATAAACGGGGAAAATGGCGTTTTATATTCGTTGTATTCTTCTAGGATGTCAACAAATTATCTCCTAGACTACGATAACCACTGATAGGTAACCGAAAACGAGGGAAAAAAATGGTGACCAGTTCCATCCATCCATCACTGATGGTCTCCAACTCTCTCTCAATTGGTCATTACAACTCTTTAGCGAGGATTACGACCTAGCATCTCACACCACTCATGTTGTGTCTGTTAATTTTATCCAACAGTTCAAAGTCGCCGTAGTCTAGTAGGTAGTGTGTTGGCTTATTAGACGTAAAGTCGGGGTTCGAGCCCCAGGCCAGACATCAAAACAAGAAACAAAAAGTATTTCTTCGACTACTTTCTCTCAGCGGATTTCTGGCAAAAACTCTGAGAGTAAATAAAATTGCCATGAAAAGTTTCTCAAAAATCTGTCGTTCGGAGTCGACTTTAAATTGTAGGTCCTACTACTCATTTATAAAATTAACACACACATCATAAGTGGTGAGAGAAGCTAGGTCGTAACCCTGACTGATGGGTTGTAATGACCAATTATGTATGTATGTGTGTTTAAAGTCGACTCCGAACGATAGATTCTTGAGAATCTATCAGAGCTTTTACCAGAAGACTGCTAAGGACTTTACTAGTGGCCTTTATATCTAAAAGTAGCCTACAGCAGTTTGAAATCAGAACGTATCAAAATTTTTTCAATGTGTGTTAAACAGTGATACCACAATTGCTTTGGTACTGGTCCATATTCACTCTCGGAGAGATTAGGTTAGGTTAGGTTAGAGGCCGTGTAATTGTCAATTAAGGCAAATACAGTACCCGGAGGTCGAATTGATCCATTGTACAACGTCCTAGTTTCTGACACCACTTATGTTGTGTGCGTTAATTTTATACATGAGTGGTGGGACCTACAGTTTAAAGTCGACTCTGAACGACAGATTTTTTTGAGAAACTTTTTCATGGAAATTTTTATTTACTCTCAGAGTTTTTGCCAGAAATCTACTGAGAGGAAGTCGCCGAAAAAATACTTTTTGTATTTTGTCTTTGATGCCTGGCCTGGGGCTCAAACCCTGGCTTTACGTCTAATAAGTCAACACACTACCTACTAGACAACGGCAACTTCTTCGGAGAGATTAACTTTTGAAAGTTTTCCGTTGTTGCATTCCTTTACATTACTTTAAATAGGATGTGTTGGTTACAAAATGTACGGTATTGAAACGTAGGTGCTTAAGGAGTTAATTTGTTGATTTGCGTTAAGATTAAGACACTTCAACAATATTGTCACATGTATTCCATGAAGATGTACAAAAATTATGTTACTTTTTAAGCCATAAAGATTATTTGTTTAGATACAGAAACAACAACAAAATATTTCTAAAATATATATTTATCGATAAATTTTTTTCTAAACAAATAACGAAGCCATACTTATTTGTCTTTTTTTCTATTCCGTTTCTTTACAGCTCGGACAAGTAAATGAAGGAAAAAGTGTTGCTTATGAAATTGTATTCAGAAAGTGATAATTTTCAAACCAATATTTTTGCTTAAAAAAGCAACAAAAAAATGAAGAAATGAAAAAAATTAAAAAAATCAACAACAAAATGGCATTATAAATAATGAAACAAAAACAAAGCCGGTCAAAAGCATTTCAAACCTAGAAACGTTTCAAAGACTCGAGAATAAATAGAAAAATGTTGTTGCTTTTACGGACAAAAATTAAAATGAAACTGATTTGCAAGAAACCAACTTCAAAGAGTTAAGATTGGCAAAAGCAAAAGCAACACTTATGGCCTAAACAAGATAGCAACAGCAATAATACAATAACAACAACGTCAACAACAAATAGAATAAATATACAAATATACACAAGAAAATTACTTTAAAATTAACACAAACGGAATAAATGTTTGAAGAGAAGAAAAAAATTTAAAAAAAACAAACTTAAAACGAAACGAAAAACAAATTGAAATCGCAACAAATAATAAAAAAGAAAAACGAAGTAAAAAAAGGCAAACATTAAGGACTTCAAGGCGGCACTCTTCAAAATTTTTTTTAACACTAACAACAACAACAAACTGTAGGTGTTTTTTTCTTTGCAAGAGTAACGCATAGTTCTTTAAATATATTTGGGAAGAAAAAGAAGAAAAGAGAGAGAGAGAGAGAGACAAAAAAAAATTCCTTTTATAAGTATTTCTACGGTGATATGGCGATGATGATGTTCTGTAGACAAGTGAAAAATTTGCCTGCAGATGACCAAAGACAGCCACAACGAAAAGCATCAAAAACATCAGCAAACTTACATGCACAACAAGGTGATGGAGGTGAAAAAGCCACTAACACTACAACTACAACTAGCATTGGCAATACTACTACCAATTTTAAATCTACTGCCACGATTCTTGTACCATCAACAGCAGCATACACCGCAACAACAAAACCATCATCAGAATCAACAACATCCTTAGCAGAAATAGAAACAGCAGCAGCTGCAGCATCAGCAGCAGCTAGAACATTTATGCCAAGACGACGACGGTCAAGTGATGAAAATTCTTTAAATGAAAATAATGCTGAAATACTTTGGAACAGCATGACAAATCAACACAATTCGCAAGACAATACATCTCGAAATAATGTTAACATCAAGCGAAATAATGATGATGTTGATTATGGTGACGTAGACAATAGAGAACTCAGACGACGACGACATCATCATCTACTGCTACAGTGTTCTCAACATTTGAGTAATGATCATCATGATCACTGTAAATTATTTGTAAATAGTTTATCACTGCATTTAGATGAGTATGAGTTCAAGAGAAGAAAAGGGACGAACGTCGGCGTAGATAGCGGCGGCGGCAACAAGTCCAAGTTGCCTACTCAGCCAACAAAAAAAATTTATTTTAAAACCTATTTTAAGAAAGAAGAAAACGAAGACTGCTTACATTTACCATATCACCACCAACACCAACATTACTACCACCACCAACATCAACACCACCACCATCAACAACAATACCAACATCAACATCAGTTACGAATCAACAACAGTGATCAAGTAGAAACAAAGTTCCAGAGACGGCCTTTTGCCAACACAACACCATTAGTGAGATATGCGTTGACAGTGCTCATTTGTTTAATGCTGGTGATATCAGCAGCTAAAGCAACCGCTCAACAACAACCACAACAACAGCAGCATCAGCTACAGCCACAACAAAGTATAACATTCTCTCCTTCTACCTCAGCACTGTATTCGTTTGTGCCATCAAATCCTGGTAGACATGTTTATACATCGGCTTTTCCACGGCGACGTACAGCGGATGGTTCAGGTTTAATGCAGTCACGCGCAGTAGATACCAGAGTACAATTTGAAGTATTGGAGGGCCAACCGAAAGGCACTGTTGTTGGTTTTATACCCACCAGACCAGACTTTAACTATCGTTTTAACGAACCACCCCGGGAGTTTAGCTTGGATCCAGTAACGGGTGAAATTAAAACCAACATGGTTCTGGATCGTGAGGGTATGCGGGAACGTTATGATTTGGTCGTTTTGTCGTCACAACCCACCTATCCCATTGAAGTTAGAATTACTGTTTTAGATATTAACGATAATGCTCCTGAATTTCCTGAGCCCAGTATAGCTGTGAGTTTTTCAGAAAGTGCCGCCAAGGGTACCAGATGCCTGCTGGATGCCGCTACCGATCTGGATATAGGCATTAATGGTATTTCCAATAACTATACCATAGTGGAGGGTAATGTGGATAATAAATTTCGTTTGGCTGTTACCTCTAATCCCAGTGGTGATGTGTCCTATCTACACTTGGAGACAACGGGTGATTTGGATCGTGAAAGTCGTGCCTTCTACAGACTTAATATATCAGCCAAAGATGGTGGCAATCCACCGAAATATGGTTTTCTGCAAGTCAACGTTTCCATTATTGATGTCAATGACAATCCACCAGTATTCGATCATAGCGATTATGTGGTCTCACTTAACGAATCGGTACCGCCCGGCAGTTCTGTTCTTCAGGTTATGGCCAGTGACAAAGATTTGGGTGATAATAGTAAAATTACGTACTACTTGGCGGATACGGAAAATCAATTTACTGTCGATCCAGAATCTGGTGTAATATCGACCACTGAACATTTAAATTGTCCCCAACAGACATGTCCCACCTTTTCCAGACCTGGAGCATCCTGTCCCAAAAGTTGTGTTTTTACTGTATTTGCCCGAGATCATGGCTCGCCCAGGCAAGATGGCCGTGCCTATGTTACCGTTAATTTAGTGGATACTAATGATCATGATCCCATGATAAGATTTCAATATTTTCCTCCTACAGGATCGTTTGCCACCGTAGATGAGAATGCCTTAAATGGCAGTGTGGTTGCAGCAGTATCAGTAGTCGATATGGATGAGGGTTTAAATGGTGAAACTTCGATAAAAATTACTTCAGGCAATGAATTGGGACACTTCCGCTTAGAAAAAACTCCCTCATTCGATATAGTGCGTGTGAATGGTGTTTTAGATAGAGAGGAGATCGGCAAATATAACTTGACAGTAGTGGCTACAGATAAGGGTACACCATCCCGTACTGCTACTTCCTATTTGATCATACATGTCAACGATGTTAATGATCATGAACCTGTATTTGAGAAATCAGAATATTCAGCGGTGTTAAGTGAATTGTCGCCGCCTGGATCCTTTGTTGCCTCAATAACCGCCACTGATGAGGATACGGGCGTTAATGCTTTAATATTTTATGACTTTGTGTCGGGCAACAATAATCAATGGTTTGCCATTGACTCTGCTACCGGCTTGATTACTACACAGGCACCCTTAGATCGTGAAGTTGAAGGCTCTGTTGAACTTAGTATATCTGCTAGAGATGGTGGCCCCAATCCCAAATGGGCCTACACACAACTGAAGGTTACCATTTTGGATGAGAATGATGAGGCACCACAGTTTACCCAAAGTCAAATCAATGTTACGTTAAGCGAAGCTACACCACCGCACACCTTAATTGCCATGTTAACAGCCAATGATCACGATCAGGGCACAAATGGTTCAGTGACATATACGCTGGCAATGGTAAGCGAACGAAAATATCCTGAACAATTCCAGTTGGATTCCTTAACAGGCCAATTAACAACAAGAAAGTCACTAGATCGTGAATTGCAACAGAATTATGAAATTTTAGTAATCGCACGTGATCAAGGTACACCACCAAAATCTTCAACAGCCACCGTAAATCTACACATAGAAGATGTCAATGATAATGCACCACAATTTTATCCCAAAAAATATTTTCATGCGTTGGCGATACCCAGTCAAAGCAACAGCAACGGCAACAGCAACATCAACAGCCATAACAATGGTGTTTCAATGACATCAACAGCAGGAGGTGCAGACGGCAGTGGCAGTGGCAGTGGTAGTGGTAATGCAGGAATTGCAACAGACATTGACATTATGTCGCTGTTGCAAAAACCATTATTAAAGGTTTTTGCTACTGATCGTGATGAGGGTGATAATGCCTTAATTACTTATACCTTAAATACAGGTGGCGATGGTTTATTTGTGGTTGATACTTGGTCAGGTTCGATCATGTTAAGCTCTAAGGTTGTGGCAGCAGCAACAGTCTCAACAACAACAACAGAAATTTTACAACATTTTACAAAACCTCTATACATACTGCACATTTCAGCCAAAGATCGTGGTGAACGGCACAGTGAACAAGATGCTGTAGTCGAGATAATGATGCAACATAAAATGGAATCATTAGACTTTGATTCCTATTCACAAACCTATGAATTTCAAATCACCGAAGATCATGGCATGGAACAGGCACATTTAAGTCGAGAAGTGGGTCAAGTACAAATTAAACCTCAGTTGCCCAATACAGCCGATATATTGGAGTATGCCATAGTGTATGGAGATTCTGAAGAGAATTTCGCCATCAATAAGAAAACAGGCGTAATAACGACAGCCAAAGCCATTGATCGTGAGGTCAGTAATCAATATCAATTGGAAGTTGTGGCACGTCGTGGTTTGGCTTATGGCAAGTGTTTGGTACACATAGCTGTACTGGATTTAAACGATAATAAACCGGTATTTGCTTTGGAACGTGAAGATGAAGTATCACTGCCGGAGAATTCAGCTGTTGGGCAAGAAGTTTATATCGCCAGAGCAAGAGATCGCGATTCAGGAAATAATAGCCGAGTTACTTATACGTTAACCTTTAACCCAGACATGCTATTTCGCATAGGAGCCTCAACTGGTGTGATTTATTTACAAAAACCTCTTAAAGCGGAGCCAAATTCAAATTTACAAATTGAATTAACGGCCACAGATCATGGCAAACCAGCCTTATCGGCCAAACAAATGCTTACGATAGTGATAACGGATGTAAATGACCATACTCCCGTCTTTGATTATACCTCCTACGAGACTTCTCTGTTAGAGTCCACACCAGTCAATGATCGTTTCTTTTCGGTGGCAGCACACGATAAAGATCTGGACATGAATGGCCGTTTATCTTATGAAATATTGGAGGGTAATGTGGCACAAAAGTTTGGTATATTTCCCGATGGCTATTTATTTGTGCGTTCTGCTTTGGATCGCGAGGAACGCGACTATTATGCTTTAACCGTCAAATGTCAGGATAAAGGCGAACCCCAAAGATCTTCGGAGGTACCTGTTATCATTCACATAATCGATGAAAATGATAATGCCCCGCAGTTTACCAACAGCTCATTTACCTTTAGCTTGCCGGAAAACGAACCAGCCGATGCTTTTGTGGGTAAATTAACTGCATCCGATCGTGATATTGGACGCAATGCCGAATTAATTTATACATTGGCTTCGCCAGGCAAAGATTTCATAATAGATTCACGCAATGGTTTCATTAAAACTCTGCATCCATTCGATCGTGAAGAGCTCATACAGCGAATGCCCTCATCTTCTTCGTTAACCGGTTTAGCTGGTTCTCAAAACTATATTTTACTTGAGGCCATAGTGGCTGATAATGGCAGTCCTAGGCTTAAGGATAAAGTCAAAATAAAAATTATTATCACAGATGTCAATGATAATGCCCCGGAGTTTGTGAGAGCTCCTTATAAAGTACAAATTTCCGAAGGATCTTTGGCAGGCACGCAGCTAATGCGTGTTTATACTAATGACTTGGATGAGGGTTTAAATGGTGATGTTTATTACAGCATCATCAAAGGCAATCAAGAAGGCCGTTTTCAATTAGACGATGCTACTGGCCAGTTGTCTTTGGCACGCAAATTGGATCGTGAGTACCAGAACGAATATAAGTTAGAAGTAATGGCCAAGGATGCAGCCATAGAAGGCCAACAATTGAATTCCACCACATCCATAGTCATAGAGGTTCTTGATGAAAACGATATGGCTCCGAAATTTGTAGAGACCCTTAGTGAAATATCGGTGTTGGAAACCACTGCCATAAGCACAGAATTAATGCGTTTTAAAGCTGTGGATCTGGATTTGGGTATTAACAGTCAAATTTCATTTACCATAACAGCTGGTAATCGTAAGGATACGTTTCATATTGATTCCTATACGGGCATATTATATCTGCACAAGTCTTTGGATTATGAGGAGACTACAGTCTATAATTTAAACATAACCGCCTCGGATGGTGGTTCACCCAGGTTATCGAGCACTATTGTGTTTACTGTGCACGTAGAAGATGAAAACGATAATCCACCTACCTTTCCCAATACTGCCATTGTAAGACAGATAAAAGAAGGCATAGATTTGAAAACTCCCATTGTAACCGTAACTGCAGAAGATCCTGATTCAGGCCTAAATGGTAAGGTGACGTATAGTATTGTTAAACAAGAGCCAGAATTACCAGGTGGCAGACATTTCGGCATTAATACCCAAACTGGGGTGATACATACTTTAAGAGAAATCGATAGGGAAACCATAGATACGTTCCGTTTAACAGTGGTGGCCACAGATCAAGCCCAAAAGCCGGAAATGCAATTATCAGCCGAAAAACTGGTAACCGTTATTGTAGAGGATATTAACGACAATGCACCGGTTTTCATATCCATGAATGCGGCCATATTACCTTCAAAGAATGTACAAATGTATTCACAAAATCGTGATGGTGCCTTGGTTATGTACGTACATGCCACTGATGCTGATAGCTCAAGCAATGGTATTGTCACCTATGAGCTGGTGTTTGGTAATATGGATTTATTTAAATTACAACGTAATACGGGTGCAATAACTTTACGAAAACCAATTAATCGACCGGAGGTGCGTTATCAACTATCGTTGAAGGCAACCGATGAGGCGGTACAAAGTGAACGTAAAAGTTCCGATGCTTATATAACCATAATCGCTACAAGTGCTGCGGGTGTAGCGGGACCCGTTTTCGACCAACGCGAACAAAGCGGTTCGGTATATGAAAATGAACCAATCGGCACAAGTATATTAACGGTTAGTGCTCGTCTGAATAATGCTGAAATTGAGTATTACGTTACGAACGTAACGGCGGTCGGTAGTGCGGTGAATACGGCAAAATATTTAACGGGAAAATATTCAAATATCGAACGTTTATTTGATATCGACACGAAATTGGGCATTTTATCAACTGCCAAAGAGCTGGATCGTGAAGCTGGTGCCGATACCTATGAAATTGAGGTGTACGCTATCGCTTTAGGTGGTAGTCCAAGAACAACAAGTACTAAGGTAAGTGTTTAATATTTTTATTCGTTTATTGATTTATTTAGTAACATACAACATATGCTCTTTAATTAAATTTAAAGCCGCACTATTCAGCTAGATATTGCAGTTTTGGCTCGATGCCTTTCTGAACATATTTCCATTCCTTGTCACAGGCTGTAACAGGCTTAAAAATTTCCCCTCAAATATAAGTTGATTCGGAGTTCAAATTGAGAACGTTTTCGTTTCAAATAATTAAAAAAGTACCACGTTTTCTGTATGCTTCTACAACAATTTTTAGCCGAAAACTTAAGTGTCCGCCAAATAACTTTTTTTTTGAAATTGCTTTAAAAAAACTACTGAATATTTTCTCGAATTTCTTTTTTTTTATTTGAAAGTACAATCCTTCTGGTTAATAATGGAAAATAATTTCATTCAAATGGCTGCCTCGGCTGGCCATGCAGTAGCCTACACGATCGGTCCAATTTTTAAGCACATTATCGATTGTGTACAGCTGTATTTGTCCTTTAAAGCGTCAATTGTCTCTGTATTGTCGGCGTAACACTTATCTTTGACGGCACCCCACAAATAATAGTCCAACGGTGTCAAATCGCAGCTCCGAGGTGGCCAAACGATCAGCTCTGCGGCTGATAATGCGATCTTCAAAAACAGGGCGCAAAACGGCGAGTGTTGCTTCGGCTGTGTGGCATGTAGCGCCTTCCTGTTGAAACCAAATGTTGCCAATATCCTCCTCTTCAAAAATGGCCCGATAACGATCGCCATTGACTGTAACGGCCACTCCTTGCTCATTTTCGAAGAAAAATGGCCCAATTAAGCCTCTGGACCAAAATCCGCACCAAAGAGTGACTCGTTTTGGGTGGGTCGGCTTTTCAATGTATGCGTGCGGGTTTTCTGTGCCCCAAATGCGACAATTTTGCTTGTTTACATACCCGCCAAGATAAAAATGAGCTTCATCTGAAAAGATGATTTTTTTTGCCAAAATCGGCATCTTCTGTTGTAGGTTACTGCATGGCCAGCCGAGGCAGCCATTTGAATGAAATTATATTCCATTATTAACCGGAAGGATTGTACTTTCAAATAAAAAAAGAAATTTGAGAAAATATTCAGTAGCTTTTTTTAAATCATTTAAAAAAAAAAAGTTATTTGGCGGACCCTTTATATTCCGTATAAGACAACTTTCGTAGGGTGTTGCATAGAGCATCGTTTCTTAAAGTTTTTAATTCATTTTATTTTTAGTTCTGTTTTTTTTTCTTTCTTATATTTCTGGTTACAATTTTTTTTATGCTGGTTTAAAAGAAACTGGCCAGAATAAACAATAAAAACAAAAACTGGTTCAAATTTATAACCCCTAAAGTCTTAAATTTCAATTTAAAACTTCCATAAGCACCAACTCACATCGTTTCTAACTGAGAAGAGAGAGAAAAATTGTCCTCTATAAAGTATATAAACACCTCACATCTTATGGCTAGAATCACTCAAGTGTAGCTGTGTTTTTCAATGTATAAGTAACACTAAAGCTTGCATGTTCCTTTGTGTATATATGTGTGTATATGTGTGTTTGTTGACAAACGTATACATATATTTGGAAATTTATAATATTTGTTATCAAATTTCGTGGTAATCATCATAAAGTTTTGAAGACTTAACAATAATTTTCAACCATTAACACCAACAACTACGACAACAACAACAACATTACCCACTGCAATCAAGCAAGAAAGTGTTAAATAAAGGACATATTGTTGCAGCATGCTGTCTACATGGATTGGCAACAGAAAATCAACATCAATTTTGTGTTGCTGTCTGTCCTTCCGCCTGTCCTTCTACTTGGTTGAGAATGATTTCCAAATGATACTTTAAAAATCCTAAGATATGTTGCACTAGTAGAACATGAAATACTTCTTTGCCGCTTTCAGTCATTATTTAGCTATTTTAGATAACAAGAAAACATGGCCGTAAAGCGAGTATTCTATGTGTTTAGAATTAGCTGTTGTCGTACATGTTTAGATATTTGTTTGCTCTGATCTGTTTGATGTTAGTTAATATATGTAGTAAAATGTCTTTGGTAATGATTTCTTTTAGTATTGCTGTTATACAAGTGATATTTTTCTATGCTTTAATTCCTTAACAACCACAATACCTTTCCTGGCTCTTTCTTTAGTGGTAAATGTTATAGCCGCCATGTCGCTACAATAATGTTTGCCAGCTTGTTTGGTGTCGCATGCTGGCAAAAAGGTGTAAAATTCTTCCATTACTTCAAATGCCGTATTTTTTTCTCTACTTTTTTTTTATACTTTTCTTAGCGATAATTGTAAATTTCGCTGTTATGGTTATGTGCGTAAAAATGTCTGCTTAGATGTTGTTGTTGTTTGTTGGTTTTTTTTCTCATTTTATTTCAAAGCGTTTCAATTAGTTGAGTTTGAGTTTGAAATTTCGAAGACACATTGCAGGCGTTGGCCATTTTATTGTGCTCCAAAGTATTTGTGCAGTTGTTATGGGCATCATTTCTTGTTGGCGATCATAAAAATGAAATCTTTCCATGACTATTGCCTAGCAGTGTAGTGGGCAGTTGTAAAAAATGAGTTTTATTTTTATATGCAAATATGTCTGTGTTTTCTTTTACTTTTTTTCTTGCAATTTTCTAAATGAAATATGCTCAGAGTGATTATTTGATAAATTCAGATACAGAGTTTTGTGACGATAAAATTTATTTTATGACTTCTTTATTATGGAAAAATATTAGTTGTGTTAAAAAGCATTAGAAATATGACGTAAATTACAAGCTATTCTCTAAACCATATAAATAACGTGAATACTTTATTGTTTTTTGTAAGATATTGCTTTCAAATAGAAATTGTTTTTATGTTCCTCTCTCTCTCAGTACGAAGGCATTCCAAATTTTTATTTATTTGAAAAGACATTAAAAAAAATATTTATATGGTATATAAATATAAATAAATATTTAACATATACGCCCCCTAACAAAAAGTGACAGAACCATGGGCACGGAATAGTTTGTTAAAGCGATATACCATATATGATGTAAAGTTTTTATTTTGCCGCCAACAGTCAGGGAATGACTCATTCTTATGTAATGCATTTCGTTAGAGCAAAGAAAATAGGCTGTGGAACCGAAGAAAGGACTTTAGTTTTAAATTTCTTTATGTTGTTGGCCGCATAGAAATACTCTGCTACGTTCTATATTCGGATATTGCAACCAAAAAATGAATTTTCCCTGCAGTATACAAACAGATGAGCTCTATAAGATAGACGAGTACTTTGAAAAATATACGATTTTTGAATGAGAGATTCTTTATTCCACTGTAGCATAATTCGTTGTGGTGACAACACAAGTCACAATACCGCGTCTGTAACGCGAAGCATTCATTATATTGGACAATTAACCGCTTTTAATAACCACTTTTGTCCTCACTGTATGTGGTATATGTGAAGTCGCCGTAGTCTAGTAGGTAGTGCGTTGGCTTATTAGATCTGTGGCCCCGGTTCAAACATAAGGTCAGACATCTCCACCAAAACGAAATATGAAAAAATATTTCGTCGGCAACTTCCTCTCAGCAGATTTCTGGCAAAAACGCTGAGAGTAAATAAAATTATCATGAAAAGTTTCTCAAAAATCTGTCATTCGGAGTCGACTTCAAACTATAGGTCCCGCCATTCATGTATACAATTAGTATACACAACAAAATTGGTGTGAGAACCTAGGTCGTAATCCCAACTGAAGGATTGTGAAGACCAAATATGTTTTTTTTTTGTTTTGAGCCGGAGGTGGGAATCTTCGCCCACCATCACTGGTGCCTACGTACTAAACTCACCCTCTACACACTTCAACCACTCTCCCCCCGCGGGACTGCCGTAAGGTATTACTTCGCGGAGGGCTGGTTAGCTTGAAAGCTTTATCATATTAAGTCAAATTTCGCCTCCGTTCCTCCAGTCTTCGGAGTTCTAGCATAACTTCAGCCATTCTCTAACAGTATTGACTCCATAGAATCCTACAATTCAACAGCTCTTCCATTAGCCGGTTTGGTTCCAAACGCGTTTCTTCGGGCCATCTAAATCTGAGGCAGCATGTTAGAATATGCTCCGCATCTTCCTCTTCATCTACGCAGTTTGGGCCTATAGGGGAAGTGTCATGACCAAATCTGTGCATTTATGTATGTATGTATGTATGTATGTATGTATGTATGTATGTATGTATGTATGTATGTATGTATGTATGTATGTATGTATGTATGTATGTATGTATGTATGTATGTATGTATATATGTATGTAAGTATGTATGTATGTATTTGTAGTATAGTAGGAAATGCATATGCATGCACCGGCATATACATGAGAATTGCATACATTACACCATGCCATCGTATTGAATTTTAATGCCCACAATATCAAAACTTCTGACTCCTCAATATTTACTCAACCTTTAGATTGAAACGACAAATTACTCATGGTACACTTATGAATTTGTTATCAATGTATGGACTTTCACTTATTAAAATCGAGCCTGTTCGTGCGTTTTCACAGTAATTGTGATAGGCTCAGGCCGCAAACGAATAGTCATACATATTAAAACTTTTCGCCTTAATTTCACAAGGACTTGGTTCTGTAGATATCTCTGTAATACAGACCATAACTATATGTGGCGTAATCTTATCCTTTAATCTTTTTTAACTCAATAATTACCTTTCCATATTCGTCAAAATTATTGCCTAATCAAACCTTTACATCTGTCATATCAAAAGACTTAAGAACCAAACGTGTTGTAAATATTTTGTTGCATATTTTCAACAGTCAATTAAAAGCTTTTGACTCCAATGAGTTTTTACTGTATTCAACTGATTTAATATTAAAAAAAGTTTTAATTATAATTTTCAACTCACATTTGAAACTCATATCAACATAAGCTTGGTTATTTAATAGCTTCAGATTTAATTATAAGCTAAGACAAGTGTTAAATGCAGGCTTCTTGTATTTTTTGTTTATTTTTTTTTTTTACAAAATACCGTTTAAATACAAATGTAATAACAACATCACGAAATTTTCAAATAAAATACATAAAAAGTTTAACATAAAAATTGTTTCATATGATTTTCATATTTTTTTTATTATTTTTTTCACTTAAATTTCAGAAGTGCGAAAAACTTGAGCAGTTCGTTGTGTAGTGTTTTTTGTTTTAATTTCGTTGAAAACCAGTTGTTTAAGTTTTATTTTTTATTTTTTTTTCTAGTCTGTTCAATGTGATTGATAGCCGTTGAAAAGTCTTGTTAAAAAAACATTGCAACACAGTTTTGTTTTTCAAGATTTTTTTTAATTTTTTTTGTACTTTTTTATTTTTTTTTATTATTAAATTTAGTTTTTACAAAATATATTTTTTGATTTACTTAAATATTGCATTAAGTAAACACAAATAGAGCGTTAGTGTTCATGTTAAGCGGGTTAAACAAAAAATGTTTACATTTTTGGGTTTGAAATTACCCTACATTTGGCTTTATTTGATCAATATTAAGGAGTCCAATAAAACTGAAAGTTATATGGACTTTGTATTCAAATACCAAGTAAACTAAGCTCAAATATGCCATTAGACAGGTAATAAGGGCTTCATGGCAGAATTTTTGTTGTTACCATCTGGTGGACTGCTCTCAATAAAAATTCTAATGTGAATGTGCTTAGTAAAGTGAAGAGATCCTTTGCAATACAGTATTGGCTACGTGTGAGTAGAATTCTACTGCTTTCTAAGCCCTTTTTGAAACATTTTGTTTACTTCCATCTACATTACTTATTTAACGACTTCGCGCAATGCGAATTAACGCACTGTCTGTTATTCATTTCTGTATCCTATCCCTGTCTCTGAGTTGAATAGAGGCTGACTTTCAAAATGTATCAATACAAAGTTTGTATGCAGGTATACTACGGTATAGTATACATTGTAACTATTTTGTACAGCGGCTTTATGAGACACTACACTTTGTTCAAACACAAACCAACTACATACAACATTTTGGAAGTCAGCCAGACATTTTTGAAGTAGACACTGTTTATCATTTACAAACGTTTACATTCTATTAAGCATTTAGAAAAAAGAGACAAATTGAAATTCTTTACGACTCTAGAAAAAGATCGCAGTCAAGAAGGCAATATACAGGACGTTTGTTGCATGGTGTATATCAAAAGAGCCAATGTCTGTTCTGGCTCTTTCGATGCGAGAAAAAATTTTAATAAGAGATTTCGCACTAGGATTCCGGAAACCACCTCCTCGTTTTTCTTCAAGGAAAATCGATAAACAGTCTCCATACTTATTGTAGTTTGTATCAGGCTTAGGAAACAGCCATAACAACATTGTGGAACGGTCCTGAGTATGGAATCTTCCACTATTAGCGTACATATATATGTATATTCTCTGTCAACCAAGCGGATATCAGACGTACGCAGTTGGTGATAGCAACACTTTAGTAAGGATTACAACCTAATTCCTCCACCACTCATGTTGCGTGTGTTCATTTTAAATATGAGTGGCGCGACTTACTGTTTACTATCGTGTCTAAACGATAGGTTTGAGAAACTTTTCAAGGCAATTTTATTTTACTCTCGAATTTTTGCCAGAAAACTGTTTAGCGGAGGTTGCCAAAGTAGATATTTTTTCATATTTCGCTTTGTTCGAGATGTCTGAGCCATGGACCAACAGACTACATACTGATTTGCACTGACTTTAAATCTGAAATCAAAAAAACTTTTGATTTAGGTTAGGTTAGAGGACGTGTATTTGTCAATTAAGACAAGTACAGTACCCGGAGGTCGAATTGACCTATTGTACAATGTCCTAGTTTCGCACACCACTTATGTTGTGTGCGTTAATTTTATATATGAGTGGCGGGACCTACAGTTTAAAGTCGACTCCGAACGACAGATTTTTGAGAAACTTTTCATGGCAATTTTTATTTACTCTCAGAGTTTTTGCCAGAAATCTGCTGAGAGGAAGTCGGCGAAGAAATACTTTTTGTATTTTATTTTGATATCTGGCCTGGGGCTCGAACCCTGGCTTTTCGTCTAATAAGCCAACACACTACCTACTAGACCACGGCGACTTCTAAAAACTTTTGATTTAACTTGGTGGACATGTTTCACAACATCCGTGATCGAATTTCGGAATATTTTTGTGCGAATCTTATGTGGCATTTTGGGTAATTGTGGAACTGACAAGCATACTATTATACCGAGGTTAGGTTAGGTCGAAGTGGTAGCTCTTATATCAAAGAGCTCACTTGAGCATGCATAGCGGTCCGTTGTGATGCCATGAGTGAACGCAGTTTCTGTACTGACCAAATTCCAACAAAATCAGGGAAGAGAACTAAGTTGGTCAACGAAGGGGCTGCACTATTATATTGAACACCAATATGAATATGAAAATATATTATTCATTAGGCAATGCGAGGCTGAGTTAAGTAGAAATTTTGCTGCATTATATTCTGACACATCTGACCTAAATTAGATAATTAGCCAATCAAGTATTTAAATTGAATAGTACACTTTCATTTATTAACTGCTAAATATCGGTTGTGAAAGAAGAAGATATTTGCCATCGAACGTCTTTGGCTTCTATTTCACATGTCTATTGCAGCTATCGTTACTTGACATACTCTACTTGAAATCGCTGACTGATTAATTAAATTTTTAAGCTGATTATCAGCGTAATTCTTTGGAAATTATGCTTTCATGCAAAGTCTTTATTGTCATTCTCGAGAACGGTTAATCATAACTTGTGGATTATCTCTGGACATCGTGTAGTATTAAACACATTTTTATGTGTGTGATCAATTGAGTTTTTATCCTTCACTAACAGCAATGGCAACAGCATGGCCAGATTTTGCAGAACAAAAGACTTAAGACACACACTTTTAAGAAACAACTATTTTGCACATTGCATGAGCCTCGAAGTACAAAGTTTAAAATGAATGTTTTAAAGGAATGAAAAAACCTAACATCATCATACTCGATATTCTAGATTTAATAAAGGCAAATGTAAACTTTTCATCGAAAAGAATTTTCAAACATAGTGTGCCCAGTTTCGACAAACTCTATTGCGTTCAAAATTTTTTCTAAGTTTTTATTTAAACAAAATTGTCGATATTTTAAGTAATTTTTCAAACTACACCAAAAATTATTATTGCAATCTGTTGTGTGTTGTAAGGTTTTTTTAATTTTTTCTTAATATTTTAACAATTTTGTTTTGATTTTTGTTGCCTGTTTGTTAAGGCCTCACTATATTTTACACGGTTTTTTTGCCTCAACTGCAACAAAGCTACTAATTGGCAGTTCGCTTTTTTTTTCTTCTTAACTCAAGTTTACAATTTCAAAAACTAAAAATAATGAAAAAAAAGAAAAAATATGAAACTTAGAATTAAAAAAAAAATCAACGTTTCTTTTCTTTTCTTTTTTTTTCTTTGATTTAGTTGTGTTACAACTTTAAGTGTAGGTTTTTGGTGGCGTTTTAATTGATGGTTGTGTTACATTCGCAACTTCAAGGTTATTTGCTTTAGTTAAAGAATTAATATTTCGAATTATTATTCTAAGACCTCGGTGCACTGTTTTAAAGAATGATTTGTGTTTGTTTTTTTGCTTGTGAAAATAATCTATTAAATAAAATATATATGTATTTAAAATATATTTTTTTGTTTATAATTTATTACTTTCAAAGTAAGTAAATGTTAATAAATTTATGCTGCTGTTAGTAGTTCAAAAATAAAACAAGAACAAAAACAAAAAAATATTACTTTATACTGGTATCACCTACAATGATATCAAATTCCTTTAATAATCAACTTATTTTGCATATCGTTTCATATTATGCTACTCGGGCTACTACTGTGTGCAACCTAAATGTAATATCGAATTACAACATGTTTGATTGATCAGTTTGATAAAAATCAAAATTGAGACACATTCAATATCTAATATTTAAATGTCAGGCAAATTTTTGTAGAAGTCTCATGTATTATGTTGTTAAGTTTTTATTTTCCTTAAATTTATGCAGCAAAATCAAAAGTTTGTTTAGTTTATCCATAAAATGTACCAGGTATTGACAGCAATGTCAAAAAAATCGATAAATTATTTAACTTTAATTGAAATACAAAATTGTTTTGTTTTGGTCCATTGAATGTTTGAATTCATTATGGGTTCTGATATTCTTGTCGAATAGAACTGGCTTTTTCCATTGAGTGTTGGCTGGCACTACTTTAATTGCTAAAATCTTAAACGAGTTACGCACTAGAGACATGCTTGGGAGTTTTTAGAGCTTTTTCCATTAGCCTGGAGGTCTAGTAGATAGTGATTTCAGATTTCTGGCAAAAACTCTGAGAGCAACAAATAAAATTGCCATGAAAAAGTTTCTCGAAAATCTGTTGTTCGGAGTCGACTTTAAACTGTAGGTCCCACCACTTATGTATAAAATTAACACACACAACATAAGTGGTGTGAGAAACTAGGATGTTGTACAATGGGTCAATTCGACCTTCTGACTAAAGGGTTGCAATGACCAATTATGTATGCACATACATATTGATATTGGGCCAAATCTGTTCAGTCTCTCTACAATTTCATGAATTTTTCCATCTTTCTGTGGCAATCTTTAAGTGTAATTTGTATGAGAATGTTTGTTTGTCCTTCTGCAGACGAATGCCCATTTCTCATATGAAGACATTTGAGTTTTCTGTTGTAATAGCCGTTGAAATGCATTGGCGTTGTTATTACTTTCAACATCCATGTACAGATATTAGAAAGTAATCGTCGAATGTTTTGCTGTTACTTCCAGAGCTTCTTCATATAGTTGGATAAAATTAAATGCGGTAATACATTGTCTAGGGATCTAAGCATCTCTACTGTCAGTGAATCAGCGTATAACTTTGTACGATATAACCTTATACCAGATATGCATAGAGCCAGTCTAGACGTTATTTTTGTCTAAATTGTATTACAGTAATCGGGTAGGGCAAGGGACGATCTAAGATTCCACAATCATTAGTGAATAGTTGGATGACAGAGATGACAGGTGCCTTTGTTGTAAAACCAGAATCGAAAGCGGGATATTGGCATGACCACAGCTTCTCAAGATTAACGTTTTTGTGGTACTCAGTCTAATTGTTGCTTTCACAGTTACTTTTTTCAACAATATGTCTAGTGGTAGTAATTTAAGGACAGTAAACAATGGAAGTCGCCGTAAAGCCAGGCTTCGAGCCCCAGGCCAGACATCAATACAAAAAGTAGTTCTTCGGCGACTTCGTCTCAGCAGATTTCTGGCAAAAACTCTGAGAGCAAAATTGCCATGAAAAGTTTCTCAAAAATCTGTCGTTCGGAGTCGACTTTTAAACTGTGGGTCCCGCCACTCATGTATAAAAATTAACACACACAACATAAGTGGTGTGTGAAACTAGTTCGTAATCCTGACTGAAGGGTTGTAATGACCAATTATGCATGTATGTATGTAAACAATGGAATCCGAATTTTTTTTCTCTAAAGCTGTTCACCAAACCGTGACCCTTAGAATACAGTTTGTTTGATTACGAAGCCATAAAGGCAGTATACATTTTTAGGGTTGATACCCTAGTCTAGGCCTATTGGTCTCTTAAAACATTAAATACTCTAATAAGATAAAACACTATTACTTTAAGTATTTTGAAGTCGCCGTAGTCTAGTAGGTAGTGTGTTGGCTTCAAACCCCAGGTTAGGCAGGAGGGAAACTTCCTCTCAGCAGATTTCTGGCAAAAACTCTGAGAGTAAATACGAATTGCCATGAAAAAGTTTCGCAAAAATCTATCATTCGGAATCGACTTTAAACTGTAGCTCCCGCCACTCATGAATAAAATTAACATACTCAACATAAGAGGTGTGCGAAGCTAGGTCGTAATCCTGACTGAAGCGTTGTAATGACCAATTATTATGTATGTATGGGTTTTAAGTATCCCAATTATTTTCTAAATAGAAAGATTTATTTATTTATTTATTTATTTATTTCAAGTTTATGGAAAATCCTTACAGACTATTACATTTTATATTTCAATACAGAATTATTATTATTACGATTTCAATTCAAAAAATAAGTTAAAAAGGAGACAACATTGAAATTATTAATTAAATGTGTTTAATTGTAAAATTATATCCTTTTTAATTGATTCCATACTTTTATTAAAATCTATATGAAGGTACAGATTATTAAAATCATTACAGATTCTGCGAAATGGATCGAAGTTCGCGTAGTTAACTGTGTAATATTTTATATTTAAGAAATTATGGTATCTTGTTGGACGAACAGGTAATTTTATGGAAAGTTTTTCTAGAAGAAATTGAGAGTTGATAACACCATTAATAAGCTTCAGAAGAAAGACAGCATTTAGAATTTTATGACGGCTTTTTAAAGTTGGTAATTTAATGAGTGCTAGGCGTTTTTCATAAGATGGTAACCTTTCATTAGGATCCCATCCATTCCCTAAACCAGGAAGGCAAAATAATAAGAAATGTTTTTGAACTGATTCAATTTCGTCAGAGTGTACAGCGTATTGAGGGTCCCATATTACAGATCCATATTCAAGAATTGGGCGAACCAGTGTGGTAAACAATTGTTTGGTAACATCCCATCGTTTGGTAAATCCCAGGGTACATGTAGCTTTGCTAACAGTTGATGTGATATGATTTCTGAAGTCCAATTTACAATCGAAAACTATCCCTAAATCGTTAAAGGTATTGACTAGTTCGAGAGCGACACCATTCACTGTTTAAAATCCATTGGTTGGAGATGATCTAGTGAAGCACATATATTTACAAAAGATGACAGGCTGAAATCTTTAGTTGTAGTGTAAGTCGCGTTACCTCGCTTTAAAATAAATACAATTTCTTAAATCGTTTAGTTCATTGGAACATGACAATGATGCCTTGATAATACTTATGGTAAAATTTGTTAGAAATTGTTTTGTATAAGTAAAGGTTTAAGATGACAAAATAACCAGAGCAATGTTCCGGCTACAATTTTAAGCAACAAAAATCTGTCAATTTCTGCCATAACTTTAGTCTTTATTTGAATAAAATTTTGTTTATTATTATAAGGTTTTTTGTTTTTAAAAGACAACACCATATCAGATGCTTAAAGACCTCCATGAAGTTGTTATCGATTAGCTCAGCCTATTGTGACAAGCGTATAATTTTTCAATTTAACTTAATTTTGCGTAAATCAATTGTTTATTTATCGTATTTACGAGCGAATTTATGCTCGAATTTATGCAAATTGCCAATAAATTATAATTGAAAAACCATATTAAATATTGAATAAATTCAATAATTTTTAAAACTATTTTTGTTAATATAATTCAAATTATGAATAATATTTGTGATTTAAAAATTGTTTATTTAAACAAATTTTTTAAAGCTTTAGTATGTATGAGCCTGTAGAATGAAATGGAACAAAATAAAGAAAATATGAAATATTAATACGAGAATAAAACTGAGTAACCAAGAAATTTAGAGTAATTTAACTTGATTTTCCTGAATTGATATGGAATTTATTACTACTTTTTAACAAATAATGAAAAAAAAGGAACAAATAAACAAAGAAGCCGGATCAGAAAGTTGCAAAAAATCATTTTAATTCTTTTTTTTAAGTTTCTTAAATCATACAAAAGCAACAGAAGAAGAAAAAAAAAACGTTTTTAAATGTTTAAAGTCATTTGTCATTTTTTGAGTTTAAGCTTGATTCCTTTTCAATAAATTGCTGGCAAAAAACCTACAAAAAAAAAACAATTTTTCGAAAAGTAACAAATCTGACTACAACTGTGATTGCCAATGTTAAGTTCGAAAAAGCCAAACCAAACAGACAGGGTAAAAATGATGAAACTAATAAAGAAACCCATCAGATTTATAACCATTATATTGTATTCCTTTTGATTTTTGATATTTTTTTTTGGTTTTTTGGTGAATTTTGTATTTCCTTTTCATTTATTTCTTTTGAGCGGTGATGTAAAACTTAAGATAAGTATTTTGTATGTTTAAAAAATCATTTTTTTTCGTTTAAACAAAACGTTATGTTATGCTTGTCATTTTGGTTTCTACCAAACGAAAATCTGTTTGCTGTTCGTATAATGTTTTAAGGCTTAATGAGTCGATTTTATGTAAATATGTTGGCTTAAGTATAAAAGCTACAAACGCACAGAAAAAAATGGAAACAAAGTTTGTTAATCATCTTGAAATGTTTAACCATCATGTTGGTTTTTTTTAATTTTTTTTCAAACATTCTCTCCAAAGGTCAGCTAATAAATACCTGTATGGCGCATACTTAATGTTTTCTTTTTCTTAAGTAAATAACGTAGGTAAGCTAATGCTGCCAGTGAGTCTGTGTGTTTTTTTCTTCTTAATTTTTAAGTAAACTTAGTTCATTTCATTTCTTTTTTTGCATTTGCCTTCATTTTTGTTATAATGAATTTGTATCAATCATATTTTTGTCTAAAAAAAAAAATAAAAAAGATTCTTTTCATTCTTCATATGAGCCAAAATATATTAAACATATCATTTGTCTTAAACGGTATACTCATTCCTGTTCTTTTAAGCTTTCCAATATGTTCAAAAGAATAGAAATTGAAGTTCTTTTCTTTGTGTTTGGTTTTTTTTCGCTTAAATACATACATACATGAAATCAATGATTGGTATTTGCTTTTAACATCATTTATCATTATTTTTTTTTGAGTAAATATTTTTTACAAGGCCTCTAGTATTAATGTTTTATATTAAGTATGTTGATTTAATTGTTTTTTATTTGAACTAATTTGTGTCTTGTTTAAAACAATCATTAACTTGAGTCTGTAGTGTCATTGTAAAACAAACAATCAAAAGACTTAAGGCACATACTTTTTTTTTGCTTTTTTAGCTTCCAAAAAAATGTTTCTCAAGCTTTACATTTACATAAGAGAAGAATTTTTTCTTTTTTTTTGTTTAATTTTTAAATAAACATTAGAAATTAATGTTAATAAATGAGCTTAAAAGCTAATAACAAACATTAATTAATGATAATCATTAATTAATTATGACAAGTTTTAAAAAAAAAAGTTATGCTGATGTTGGAAATTCATTATCTATCATTGATATTAAACTGGAATCATATCCATACATCTGTATGGTAGATTCATTTCAACATAATAGAGGCTGAAAATGATTGTGATGGAAATCGTTACATCAAACTAATTGCCACCCAAGTCAAAATGCTGTATTCAGGCTGTCGTATTTGACTGAAACTAGACACAAACTATTTAATGTACGTTATCTTATATCAAATCGAATTTAAATCAAACATAACTTGTCTAAGTTAAGCCGAAAGCTAAAAGTTTTATTAAAGTGCTTAATATATGCGAGAGCATACAGAAATTTCACATTATCTTTCGTGATGATTGTGTGTTGAAGGTGAACTGAATTTAATAGAAATAGGCATGGATTCATAACACAAACTTCTATATACGATCTACAGATTAAATATTGATAATGATACATACATACATACATACATACATACATCCATACATCCATACACACATACATAAATAATTGGTCATTACAACCCTTCTCACACCACTTATGTTGTGTGCGTTAATTTTATACATGAGTGGCGGGACCTACAGTTTAAAGTCTACTCCGAAAACGACAGATTTTTGAGAAACTTTTTCAAGGCAATTTTGTTTACTCGTAGAGTTTTTTCCAGAGGTCTTCTGAGAGTCAGTCACCGAAGAAATATTTTTTTCATATTTTCGTTTTGATGTCTGACCTGGGATTTACGTCCAATAAGCCGACACACTATCTACTAGACTACGGCTACTACTAATAATTATATTTATTCTAAATAAGCAAAAGCATTGTTAGTATAATATGTAAGAAAATTTCAATAAAAGCTGAGAAAATTTATACCAGGCAACAGCCAGTATGATGCAAAAGTTGTGATCAGGCTTAGGTTATTAAAAAAAAACTGTGATACAAATCCATCTCGTACTCTATGACAAAGCAACTTTTCTAATAGTAACATTCTAATTTTTCATCAAGAATTCTTCAACGATAGTGCAGGAGAGCATTAGTCCGTAGCAATAATTTTTTTTAATCCTAATAGACTGAGGACATTTTCTGAGACTTCTTTGTATAAACATTTTTTAAATCACACAGAATCGTAGGATTTATCAAATACATCCTACTTTTAAGCAAACTTTTCTGTCTTTAATAAGCGAAGTTTATTTCTCTATATTGCTCACTAGGTTTGACAACTAAGAATGTCAAACTCTGTTGACATTTCTGGTCAGAAGGCTTTGACAAGTCATCTACAGTCGCTTTATGTGAAAACAACACTTTCAAGTCGCGGGAATTTATTTTAATTTATTATTCATCAAACGAGTAACGTCCGAAGCATTGGACGGCAATATTTAAGCCACGCTAATTAGCGTACACAGATTCGACCTTATTTAGTTTTAAAATACTTAGGGTTCTCTCCTTATCGCCCCAAAGTATTCTTGTAATTCTTCCTATTGTGTCTTTATTCTATAATAGTCGATACCACGTCTCCGCTCACTTTCGCAGATTGGTCTTTAATTCAGAGAAAGATTGGGTTAACCAAGCTCATGGTATGTAATGCTTTGACTCTATTTGTCAGAGTATTCGCTTTCTCATTTCCAATTACTCCATGAACTAGGAACCTACAGTGAGCGCCAAAAGAAACTGAACATTAAAAAATATACATTCTTAAATTACCGTTATTTTTATTTTAAATTTGTTTCATTGTCAGTTTGAAACAAAAAAAATTTCGAAATATTGTCAAATTTTTTCAGGCACTCTCCTTAAGTGGTAAAAGTTGAGTTTGGTGATTGTTAGAATTTTATCCATAGTGTACAGTTTCTTTTGACGCTCACTGTGTATGACACACACTCCATGCCTGGGGTAATAGATAGTTAATCGCCTTTATACAGTCCAGAACGGTTCTTGATGCTGTATTCCTAGCTGTTATTGCTCTGATTGTCATTTGACTACAAGTTAAATCCCTATACGTTAAGTTTACCAAATAATTCCCAGCTCAGGTCATTGATTGATACCCCTGATTGAGGGGTATCTCAACATAAAATTTCTTAAAAAGAATAAATAAAAATATCGTTACGAAAATGGAAATGGTGTTTTGCTTTCACATCGTTTAAATTATAAACAAAAGCTACAAAACAATGAACTTGTTTACATGATAAACAAGTAAACAAAAAGTATACCAACAAAAAATTGGTATAAAAAGGGGATAACCAAGTAAACAAGTAAACAAGAAGGCAACAACAAGGGCAATACACAAACAACAATAACGTAAACAATAGTTTACATTTATAGAGATTTCGAGAAGGCGAAGTCATTCTCCTTCAAGAGCATTCATCAGACTGTTTATGTTGCGAAAACAAAACTAAGCGGGCAATTCAGTCAGTCTTGTGTGAAGTCTTGGTGTTTGAAGTAAGTAAACGTGATTTGAAGATGTCCGTTACTAGTAGTTGTTATTGTTTATGCAAAAGAGAGCAAAGAGGAATAATAAACAAAGCAATTGTTGTTGTTTACATCAAGTTGTAAACCGTAGCACACAGAATTATGCTAAAAATAAAGAAGTTAATTAAAACTGAACATAAATTTATTTTTATTTCATTTGCAATCTACGAGCTCATATTTCAAACGCTTTTAAAAGACAAAAACATAACAATATATTAAGCTAACGTCCCATTTTTTTCCACATTAAATTCTGGATTTTTTGTTATCTGTTTAAACAAATCTTCTTCAAACCAAACAATTAAATGCCGTACACTTGTGATGCTGTGATTTCCATAACTATCAATAGCAGGATCTATTCTTGTAATTTGGCTAAAATTTATTTCATTTCACTTGTTCTGACTATCGGAACGATATCGCCATAAAATGCAATAACAACGATAAAAAAATCCATTCTTTTCATTTTTTTTTGCAACGATTTTTCACATCCTTTTATGTAGAAATCTAAGAAATGAATTTTTTTTAATAAATTATGCATTTAATATACGTACATTTTAAAACAATTAAATATTTTAATTTACCATGCAATATGTTTTAACCGTTTTATATTACAAATTGTATGAAAGCCATTATTTATATGGTTGATATTGTAAAAAAAAACAAAAAACGAAAACAAAACAAAAAAATATAAAAATAAACACGAAAAAGAAAAGGAAAATAAATAAAAAAGCCTTTTAAAATTCTTTTGAAAAAAAGTCGTAAAATTTATTTCCTTACTTAAATGCAAATATAGAAATAAAATTAAAATACAAATAAGAAAAAGGATTTACAGCTGATACTCTATTAACAGCCACATGCCATATGTAGATATATACAAATGTTTAATGGAGATTATAGTACAAGTACAACAATAAAAACACTTTTTTTTCGAAAAACCTTTTAGAGCATTTAGAAAAAGGCTTTGTTATGCTATAAAAAGCTTTACTTAATAGCAACATATTTTATTGCATATAGTTTATTACGTTTACGGCCGTACAGCGAGCCTTACATGTTAATTGTATAAACGTGTTTCATAAAGTATTTTCTGATTTCTTTTCGTTTTTTATTTTTTATTTGTTGTTCATGGGCTATAGTGCTCTCTGCACATACTATGTGTAGTTATTTTCAATTAGTTTCCTTTAATATTACTTGCGTTTCGTTTCGTTTTTCCTTTTTTTTCTCCCTACAAGCACTTACGCATAATAAAAAATCATTATATTTGGTGTTGCTGTTGTTGTTCATTTCGTTTCTTATTTTTGTTTGTTTGTTTGTAGAATGGAAGGAGAAATTGTTATAAAATAAAATGCATTTTCTAAGTTTTTATTTAAAATGCACTATAAAAATAAAATAATTTTTCACTTTGGTTATAAAATGCTAGAAGGTTAATGAGTTTTATTTTTTTATACGCAATTTATTATACACCAAGTTTATTACAATGCTTTCTTAGGCCCATTATTAAAGCTGATGTTTATATATGTATGGTGAATGGATGGCGGAAAATTATCAACATTTTAAATCAAATGGCCATTATTCTCTAACGTACAACGAAGAGTTCTTTTAAAAAGAGCATTTTTTTTGAGAATTTAATTTGGATTTTCTTAGGCATTCTGAACTAAATAGTGTTGCTGTTAGAACGTTCTGTAGCAACGTTCACAGCAATGCAACGTTTGGGCCATAAGGCAGAGAAGACAAAATGTGTCAACCATTATTTGCTAAATAGTTAACTGGTCCTGTCTTAATGGTTCTTCAGGGCTTTCTTCGGGTTCAAAACAAATCCTGTCATCTTGAATTCGAAACTCTCAACTAGTAAGTCAATACACTGTCCCATCCTACTAGATGTCTACATACATAATTGGTCATTACAACCCTTCAGTCAGGATTACGACCTAGTTTCTCACACCACTTATGTTGTGTGCGTAAATTTTTATACATGTGTAGCGGGACCTACAATTTAAAGTCGACTTCGAACAACAGATTTTAGGGAAACTTTTCATGGCAATTTTTTATTTACCCTCAGAACTTTTACCACAAATCTGCTGAGAGGAAGTCGCCTAGGAAATACTTTTATTTGTATTTCGTTTTAATGTCTGAGCTGGGGTTTGAAGCCAGGTTTTACATCTAATAAGCCAACACACTAGCTACTAGACTACGGCGACTTCTAGATGTATAGCGGAGTTAATTTACACAGTTTTCAAAATTTAATATTTCCTTCGAACTAGTGTGCGTGCCCTGAGCTTGCAGTAAATCAGACTTCATGACATGCGACCTTATTTAAGTGGTTTTGAATGGTTCTTTTACAATACTTAGGCATGCTGAATCTTAAACATAAAAGCTATTAGAAAATAATAGCAGAAACCAAAATGGCACATTCTAGCCTGTTTGGAAACCATAGTTAGGGTCATCGTATTCTAGTAAGTAGTGTGTTGGCTTATGTGAGATGTGAGGCTTTGGTTCTAAACCTAACAACAAAACGTTATATAAAAAAAATATTTCTCCGGCCACTTTTTCTCAATAAAAATTGAGAATAATAAATAATTAATTGACGCACAAGTCAAATAAAAGCCAAGTGGCTGGAAGGCAAATAATTATTTACTTATTTAATTGGTCATTACATATATGCATACATAATTACATAATTACAACCCTTCAGACAACATTACGACCTAGCTTCTCACACCACTGTGGCGGGACCTACAGTTTAAAGTCGACACCGAACGACAGATTTTTCAGAAACTTTTCATGGCAATTTTTATTTACTCTCAGAGTTTTCTCCAGAAATCTGCTGAGCGGAAGTAGCCGAAGAAATACTTTTTGTATTTTGTTTTGATGTCTGGCCTGGGGCTCGAACCCTGGCTTCTCGTCCAATAAGCCAGCACACTACCTACTAGACTACGGCGACTTCTAAGTGACAGCGACAGTGACATGTTATCTAGAATAAAAAACAGGGATTAAGAAATTAAAAACCGTGTAAAGATTTTTGTAAAATAATTGAGGTATCACTGCTAGTCACATAGTGTATGTATACCTAAACATATTGGTGGGTATGTAATGATCCTAAAAATTCTTTATTTGAAAACTTTTAAAAATCGAATAACGTTTTCAAATTTATAAACTTGAATTTTAAATAACAAACATGCTGCCACAAAAGTTATCGCACATTGAATAAACTGTCTTTTAACATTTACCCTCATATGTAGAGTAGGTCCATACTTTAGTACATACATACATACATATATAGGTCGCTAAAACAACACACACAGTCGCATTTAACTAAAGAGCATATTTTGGAAAAAAATGAAAAAAAAACGCAACAAATAAAACAAAAGCACAGAAACAGAAATCACGCATATAAAAAATTAACTTAAAATGAATTTCTCATTATGACGTGCATTTTACATTTCGCACGGTATGTGGTAAATTGAAAAAAAGGGTTTTTTGTTGTTGTTTTTGTTGTTGCCTCAGCATTGTGTCTCCTTATGCCGTTTTTGTTTTTCGTTACGAATTTTTGTAGCTTTATTTAGGCTGCTGAACAGGCTTATTTGTTTTGCATACACTTTTATGCACGTTTTTTTATTTTTTTTGTTGCTTAAAAATAAAGACGAAAAAGAACAGAAAGAAACAACTAAAATACCTGCGTTCATATGTATGCTTCCTTTATGGTTCAAAGATTTCTAGTTCTGATGTTCTGCAGAGCTCTTAATATAATTTTTTTAATTTTCATTTTAACTTTTCCTTTTTTTTTATTTTTGTTTATGGTTTTGTGTTTTTTTCTCATCTTAATATTAGTTTTAGTATAGTTTTATTTCATAGCTATTTGTAGTAATGTGTAGTTGTTTGTCTTTATACTGCAAATGAGTAGGCATGATTTTGTCTTTATTATTATTTGCCAAAGTATGGCATTTTAGTGTGTTAATAAGCGTGGGTATACGATATATTTGTTTAAAGGGACCCGTATAGTATAGCGTTTGATATGAGACAAGTGTCATATATTAGGTGCATAATGTACACATAAAAAAAGGAACTAAATCGTAAAAAAGTTATAGAGAGAGAGGATACTATGCGGTATGTTATTTATTGGTGGGAAATAAAATAATTACTTTTGCTTCACATTAACTTATGAAGTTGTTATAGAGTATATGTTAATTATAAAGGCCCTAGAGGACTAGCAATTTCAATACTTTTTTCTTTTGTTAACTTTTACTTATTAATAGCATAAAATAAATAATATTTAATTATTTTTCTTTGAACTTATCATATATATTTTATTACATACATATCTTTTGTTCGTGCTTAAGAGGCAAGTTCTTCCTCTAAACCTTTATCATCTACAATGAACTCCTAGAGCATTCTTTATTAATGGAATCAAGGCATTAAATACCTTTTTTCCCAAACTAAGTGAATTTAAAAAAAGTACATGTAGTCGATCCTTTCAAACTGTTCACAATAGAATTATAATACTTGGCCTCATTACAGAGTTACAGGGAAATTTGTAAAAATTATCTATAAAAACCTTTGAATATGAATTATCCATCCATGCTGTTGTATATAAGCTTTTAATGGATTGAAAATTAATTTTGCCTACAGCTTAAGCATTTAAAGAAATTATATTTCCGTACTGTACAAACTATTATAAAAATAAAAAATATTCTTTCTTTATGAAGTATAAACATTTAATAAAATTTCGCTTATTTCCGCTTTTAAAGTTTTTATTAACCGAAGATGAATTTATATAGCAAGAGCTATTTGTTTCTCTCTTATAGCAATAGAAAATATATAATTTCTACTTAAAGCGTTATAGCCATTTGAGAAATATCAAAAGTTGTACATGATAAGCGTAAAAAGAATTGGAAGCCAATGCTCCTTGCATTGGAAGCCGGTAATGCATTTTATTTTCATATAAACTTTAATGTTCATGAAAATTAGCAGATTCCAAAGGGCTGTATTCGCTAGTACAAACTTTAAAAAAAAGTTTTTATTGATTAAATATTTTGCATGAGATAAGTCCACCGAAGAATCGGGAGTCGCGGCGGAATTATTACAGTATGTACCCATGTCAATAGCACAAGCACATGCACTGTTATGTTATGGAACACTTGCATAATTCCCAAGTTATGGCCAGTTGAAGTAGTTACAACACTGACAAAAATATAATAACTAGAGGACTATAATACTCTTAAATACTATCCGTAAGGTCATATTGCTAATAATACTTGTAAGCATAATTAAGTCCAGAAACCCTCAATAGTTAAGGTTTCAAATAATTACCGTTTGTGCTTAGGTTACTTCGATGGATAGCACATTCAATACTATTTGCAGTATTTTGTTGATTTCGAACGAACTTTGGACGCATTACTTCCAACGCTACTTACTTCCAACGCATACTCATTGTTAAGGGAATATCAGAGAACCTAATCAACGAGCTAGGCACGTTTCGTTTGTTTCAATGATCAAGTGAATCAACTTTTCGAAACCACTAATAAAGCTAGTAAGAAAATGTTATTTCTAAGCAAGCAAATTTATCTCATGCCCCTTTAGAAGGCCATCTTAAAGCCTTCTTAACACTCTCTATTCTATTATTCAAAGAATAAGCTTCGTTCATTTGAATTTCGCAATTTCACATCTGGAGTGAAAAGTGTAGGTTACGTTTTGTGGAAACTAGAGTACATACATAATTGGTCATTACAACCCTTCAGTTAGGATTACGACCTAGTTTCTCACAAAGCTTATGTTGTGTGTGTTAATTTTATACATGAGTGGTGGGACCTACAGTTTAAAGTCGACTCCGAACGACAGATACATATTTGAGAAACTTTTCATGGCAATTTACTCTCAGAGTTTTTGCCTGAAATCAGCTGAGCGAAAATCGCCGAAGAAATACTTTTTTGTATTTCGTTTTGATGTCTAGAGTATAGACTGCATAACGAGCGCCAATATATTTTAAGTTTCAAAGCCTAATTTTACCTCAAGCAATGCGAACACTAATCAAAATCTGCCAAATCATTCGCTTAACCAGGTAACTTGAAATCACATTCTTGCAGCTGCTCTAGTAGTTTTTCTTCAACGATGTTTCACAAAAGAGGCGACAAATTTCCATCTTGAGGCATGCCTTTATTAACTTTATTTGCCAAATAATTCCCCAAAAAAGGGTCAGTAATAATCATTCTGGTTAAAAGTTCCACTGGAAATTTAATCCCCCATTTAATAATATTGTGATTATTGAGAACCCTGATAATTGTCTCTAAATGGAGAATGGAGAAAATGTCCTTTATATCAATGAGGACTGTTAGTGAGAAGTGACGTCATCTTGTAATTTTTTGCTTTATTTGCACTGTAGCAGAGTCTACTGTAGCAGAGTCTACTGTAGCAGAGTGTACTTTATCAGGCCCTAGTACGCTTTTGCCATCATTGGTTTGCCTAGAAATATGAATATGTGCTAGCTAAGATGATGAGGAATATTTTGCTAATTAAGTTCTACTTTTTCTCGAGAGATGGCGCTATCTGCCAATTCTATCACGTTTGTTGATGTTATGTAGCAAAGCCGAAAGCTTCTTGAATGAATTATTTGATCGGGAATGATTTTCTTTTAATTTTTCTTACCGAAAATTGAATCGAGATTGCTCGGATTTACAGCTAAGCATTTTGACTTCTACATCACACCACCTAATGAGTTTGGCATAAGAAAGACAGGTTGAGCAGAGTTCCACTCGCTTAGGTACGGAGTCGTCGTAGTCTAGTAGGTAGTGTGTTGGATTATTAGATGTAAAGCCAGGGTTCGAGCCCCAGTCCAGACATCAAAACAAAATACAAAAAGTATTTCTTCGGCGACTTCCTCTCAGCAGATTTCTGGCAAAAACTCTGAGAGTAAATACAATTGTCATGAAAAAGTTTCTCAAAAATCTGTCGTTCGGAGTCGACTTTAAACTGTAGGTCCCACCACTCATGTATAAAAAAATTAACACACACAACAGAAGTGGTGTGAGAAACTAGGACGTTGTACAATGGGACAATCGACCTCCGGGTACTGTACACGTCCTCTAACCTAACCTAACCTAGGTACGGAGCAGTTAATTAAGTTTTATTTTCAATCATCACACTTAACTTCATAAATACAAAATCCGGTTCTTAGTGATATTAATAACTATATTTGTTGCTATGTGTCTTAAGTCTTTTGTTTTATACACTAATAAGTGATTTTCTTGCAATGAGAAGGAAATCGTATGTACAACAGCAAACACTTAAGTACTCTTCAATATTTAAATTAAAGTTTTTTCTTAATTTTTATCTATTTTGAAGGCTTTTATAAGTCTTGTGATATCTTGATTAATTTCTTAAGAAGAAAAGCAAAGAAAAAAAACGAAATAATTCCGCTCATTTGTCGGTATATTTAAAACGTATACTTGTATAGACATTTTTGTTTTACATCACATTTAAGGCAAATAAATTATCAAAGTTAAGAACGAACGATGAGAGAGCCAATGAGAAATATCAGAAATAAACAGAAGAAACTGTTAAAGTTATGCACGCAAACCCTAGTTTTAACTGAAAAAAAAAGCAGCGAATAAGAAATGGAATGAGATACACCAAACATTTGTACAAAAAATTACATTTAAATGTCAACCACTCAAAATGAAAATAATAAAAAGACCAGAAAAAAAATATAAGAGAGAAAAATAAAGAATACGATCTGGGCCCATGAATTTCATTCTTATCGGTTACTTAAGTAATGCGGAAATGGCCAAAAAGACATTATGTCAACAAAAAAAAAAAAAAAAAAAAAAAAAAAAAAAACGAGTTAGTATATGAAGAAAAACAACAAAAATAAAATATATTTGTATATAAGAGAACCGTACAATAACACACATATTGTATTTAAGTTTAGCTATGTTGTATACATCAACAATACGTAAACGAGAACAATGTATGTATATATGTATGTATGTACATATGTATGTACATAGGACTGTATAAGTAATATGTTGCAACGAGACAACGAGGACATGCAATAAGCATATGTCTTGTCAAACTGATAAACAGAAATTTTATTGACATTACCACAGTAACGGGCCACATGCGAATGCAAGAGCGAAAGAGAGTTACAGCGTTTTTATTTCGTTAAACAGAATTAAAAACGAAAAACAAAAGAAATGCAGCAGCATAAAAACAAAAGAAAATTTAACCAATTCGTATAAGACAAAAATGTTTAATACAACTGAACAGAACTGAAATTGAAAAGAAAATAAATAAACTTAAAATAAATGTAAAATAAAGATTACTCTTCTTCTTCTTCTTCTGCTGCTGCTTATAGAGCTCTACTCGTACACTTATTTTTTTTTTCATTTGTTTTGCAGTATTTGTCTGTTGATTTCTTGGTTTATTCTGATGTTTTTAATGTTAAAACAAATCCCAAGACAAATGAGCTTCTTTTTTTGTTGTTTTGTTTTTGTTTTTCGGGAATCTTCATTCTTCGTTATTTTTATAGACAAAGGGGAACACACTAACAAATTATTCAAAATAAGAAAACAAAACCAGAAGAAGAAAGAAAAAAAAAATACGTTGGAAAAAGAAAAGAAATTGTTCGAAATATCAGCAGAAAAATTCAAGAACAATTGCATAAAATCTAACTAAAAAGTCATACAATTTTATTTTGTGTTCTTACAAGAAATAATGTTGCAATCAAAACTTTGACTGATACTGTTTAGTTGGTTGCATTAGTCAAGCGGTACTAAGTGTACAGTGTGGCATATAACAAATCAAAATTGCATTGGTAAAGGAAAACTTTAATACTTTGAATTTTAAATAACATAAACGGCTGTTTTTGTCATTTATTCTCACTTATACTTTGAAGGAAATAATGTAAGCACTCTATCGTTCAGGATTACGATTACACATGAGTGGCATAAACTTCAGTTTAAAGTCGACTTTGAAAGACACATTTTTGAGAAACTTTTGATGGCAATTTTATTTACTCTCAGCGTTTACGCCAGAAATCTGCTGAGAGGCAGTCGCCGAAGAACTATTTTTTGATATTTCGATTTGTTAGAGATGTCTGACCTGGGGCTTGAACCGTGGCCTAACGTCTAGGCTAAGGTGACATCAATTTTGTGACAACAAAGCGCTTTAATTTAGGTGGCATATGTTACTGTGACACCATAGTTTTTCCATGGCCTGGAAGTATTGGCAGTCCTTGATGAAGAGACTCAGGCTGCCAGTTTCAATACTTGACAGTTCCTCTTGATCATCCATGTAGTCCACACCGAGCTGCTTTTCTCTGCTTTGACAAAGTGCCCGACATGTTTCCAGTGCGTGAAACAGTTTAATTTTCTTCCTCATCTCTGCAGCTTCTACAGCTCCTTCCATGGTGTACACACCGAAATGATTTTCTCTACTTTGGCAAAGTGCCGGACATGTTTCCAGTGTGTGATACAGTTTCATTTTCTTCCTCATCTCTGCAGTTTCTATAGAAATCATTTGCAAAGTGCAAGGCGCACGTATTGCACGTGTGCCTGTAATGCAACGGCCCATTATGACCTCCACTACCACATTGTGCGTGCTTCTAAGGAGTGTAAGCAGCCCTACCGTGAGCTCCCCATTCACCTTTAGTCAGATTTTTTTGCCTGTGTTCGAAGTCGCCCATTTGCGGTTGACGGAATCGATGATCGCATTGTCAATTATTGTTTACAGGTCCCTAGAGGGATTCCCAAAGTCAAAAAGCTTTTGGAGAGCTCGATGGTTGTGCCACGTTTTTGCAGCCATATGTTATGGTAATCAAAGCGTTCTGCTTCATTTAGATTTATACGACATTTGTAATTGGAATTCATCATGTTGGAGCTCAATGACTTTATAGTTGCGTTCCTAATAATTTTCCTGAAAGACGTAAGAAATCGTATATCAAGCCCAGCATACAAGATTATTAACCCCAGAGACGAATATCCAAGATGGCAAGGCAATCTGCTGTATTTGATTGGGTCTTTAGGTTAGGTTAGAGGACGTGTACTTGTCAATTAAGACAAGTACAGTACCCGGAGGTCGAATTGACCCATTTTTTGTCTTTAGTTTGAACTACATTTTGACCAAAAATTGACCAAAAATATACCGAAATTCACGACCATCCAGAAGTCGTAATCAGATAAAAGCTTTTTAGAATTAAACATAATTACATACATACATACATAATTCGTCATTACAACCCTTTAGTCAGGATTACGACCTAGTTTCTCACACCACTTATGTTGTGCCTTAATTTTTTTACATGAGTGGCGGGATCTAGAATTTAAAGTCGATTCCGAACGATAGATTTTTGAGAAACTTTTCATGGCAATTTTATTTACTCTCAGAGTTTTTGCCAGGAATCTGCCGAGAGGAAGTCGACGAAGAAATATTTTTTCATATTTCGTTGAACTGGAGTTTGAACCGAGGACACGGCGACTTCTAGTATTAAACATCTTTTCATATTAAACTAAATATGGATGAACCAATCCATTGTATTTACACAAGATTTTCTTAATGTCTTCATAACACGTGGAATTTAAATTTTTACAAAATTTTCTTCAAACATTATTACACTCGACTGTATATGCACATGGAGTATGTAACATTGAAATTTGAACATGTGTAAGTTTTACCTTCTTTTATTGTTATTATTTTTTAACTTCTTTACCTTCAACTTTAAACGAAAGAGCGAAAAAAAACCAAAATAAAATGTAGACAAAGAGAGGCAGTTTGAGAGAGGGTACAAACCCCAACTAAAACACACAAGAAATCACCGAAAACTCAAAAGAATAAGAAAAAAAAATTAAAAGAAAAAACAAAGTCTTGGCAAGAAGAAACGTGTCTTGCGTATAACTGTGCATCACGAATTATGACCGTAAACAGCTAAAAAGGCGTTTGCAAGGCTGGCTCTTTCGACTTGCTAGTAGTTGTTGCAAGTTGTATGCCTCATTTTTGTTTTTGCCTCCTTTTTTTTGTTTAATTTTTTTCTTTTGTTTGTTGTCTTTACTTTGCTTTTTATCTTCACTTTTTCTGAGATTTGTGCTCTTCAGTTAAAGCACTCTGCATATGCATTGCTATGGCTATAGCTAGTGTTGTTGTTGTTGTTATTGTTGTTGTTGTTGTTTTTGTTGTTCTTATTGCTGTTGTTTTTAAATGATATGCGTTTTCAATAAATTTGGCAAATTTTCAACTTAAGGCCAAATATATTTAAATAAACCAAACGATTTCAGCTAAAAAGTTGTGTTGCAACAAGTGATTTTTATTTAATGGTTGTTGACTTTTCAAAGGTATTCTCTTTTTTCGGCTGTTTTATTATTTCTTCTCCCTGGTTTTTTTTTATTGTTATTTTTTGGGGCAAGTGAAAATATGGCCAAGAGTGTATGATATTTAAAAACACACAAACACAGATGCTTACATATGTATGAATAAACATGTATTTACGACTGTCTGAACGTATGCTTATTGAAATTCTCAAAAGCAATATACAAACGTTGTTTTTAATTAACATAATAAAGTAGATTTATATTCCAATAAATTTTATTTTCTGCATAACGCAATCATTTCAAAATGATGGACAACAACATGCAAAAAAGGAACAACATTTTCAATTTGAAGAAAAATTTCTTCTAAGGATGTTCGATGGTTGAAATAGATTCTTGTAAGCAAATTTCGTTTTAGGCAAAGTAACAAGTTGACTACAAAACATTTTAAATAATTTTCTGATTTGCTTTATTAATGAAAACAGGTCCTATGAGCTACGTAGGTTCATCATCCGTCGTTGTGATGCCCTACTCTTCCTAGAGAGCTAATGCTCCCCAATTTTTTATTATAATTGTAATCTATGTTCTCTTGTGCAGTCTTGGTCAATGGATAGATTATTTAGAAGCCTGTTTGTTTTTAAAGTTCGATTGCTGTAATGTAACTCTCTTTATTGTTTTTGTTGTTGTTTTGTTTTTCATTTTAAAGAATTCAATGTAAAGATAAATGTTGGTAAAATCAGTGTAAACGTCACGAATAGTGGAATCCTACAAGAAATAACACTACAAACTGGCTTTACTTATCCTTAAGGTTTACTTGCCAACAAGTTCACTCAGAGGGATATTTGTTTTCTACACCGTTTGTGTTTTGAAGCAAACAAAGTGCAGTGCTGCTAGTCAATGCCTGTTCTATAGCTGAAAACAAATAGTAGTAGCTGGATGGTGCCAAATCTGGTGAATACAGCGGTTTGGGTAGCAGCTCTCAGCTTAATTTATTGATTGTATCCTGAACCTGTTGTGCTGTATTTGCAGGAGCATTTGCATGTTGCAGAATTACCTTACATTGCCTTGCCTTATAGGCTATTGTGGGTGTTTTTCGATCAGTACATGGTTAAAATTGTTTATACGTTGTCGGTAGCGATCTGCAGCGATCTGTAACGTTCGTTTATCCAGGTTTTAGGAGCTCATGAAACATTACATCTTCCAGGTCTTAAAAGACCCACAGTTTCCTCTTCCTGGCGAATCGCTCTGGTTTCGCAGCTGTAGCTGAGAGTTGTCGCGGAATAACCCATGATATTTTCCGTTTGGAAGCCTGAAAATAAATCCATTTTTCATAACCAGTAACAACACGATGTAATACAGATTTTCTGCCGTGTCTTTGAATCAAAGTCTCACAAGTGGTTGTTCAGTTTTCCAGACTTTTGGGTCTTTCCCAAAGCTTTTAAAAATGTCGTCTTCATCTAACATTGTCTGTAATTCAGCGTCGTTAAACTTTTCGCTTCCACTTCCACGTTATTTATTCATTTCTCACATCACAATTGTTATATAGGAACCGTCGAACTATCCTCTTGCTTCTGACAGAGCCTTATATGATCATGTGTTCATGTGGGAAGTCCTAGCAGATTTGACAATGATACATTTTCGAAGCAAGCCGTTCTTGAATTTCTTCTCCAATTTCCTATAGTGTAGGATATTTGTTCTCGTTCTATATACATACATACATACATACATAATTGGTCTTTACAACCCTTCAGTCAGGGTTACTACCTAGCTTCTCACACCACCAAAGTTGTGTGTGTTAATTTTGTACACTGGCTGTAGCTGGACCTACAATTTAAATATGACACGGAAAGATAGGTTTCTGAGAAACTTTTAATGGCAATTGTATTTGCTCTCAGAGTTTTTGCCAGAAATCTGCTGAGAGGAAGCCGCCGAAGAAATATTTTTTCATATTTTCGTTTTGATGTCTAACCTGAGGTTTGAAAGGCGGCCTTACGTCTAATAAGCCAACATACTACCTACTAGACTACGGCGACATTCTATATACAGTCGAGATAATTATGATATCAAACATGGTCAGATTTAGTCATCACGGATCTAGGGATTGCGTCCTTTAGGAATCAGATTGCATTCATGCTAAGATCCAAAAAGAGCGTCCAGCAACGTGATCGTTTCTTTTCTCGCAAACATTTTAAACCGAAAGGTGTAAACTTCATAGCACTCATGATATCCATGTAGTATATACATAACATATGTACATATGTATATAGTATACATGCATAATTGGTCATTACAACACTTTAGTCAGGATTACGACCTAGTTTCTCACACCACTTATGTTGTATGCGTTAATTTTTATGCATGAGTGGTGAGACCTACAGTTTAAAGTCGACTCCGAAACACAGATTTTTTGAGAATTTTTTTATGGCAGTTTCTATTTACTCTCAGAGTTTTTGCCAGAAATCTGCTGAGAGGAATCTACCGAAGAAATATTTTTTCATATTTCGTTTAGTTGGAGATGCCTGGCCTGGGGTTTGAACCGAGGCTTCACGTTTAATAAGCCAACACACTACCTACTAGACCACGGCGACTCCCATGTAGTATCCTTGACAAAATTGATAAGTTTCTTAGTTATTAACAAACAAAAGACTTAAGAAGCAAACTTGGTTTGGAACAAAGTTTACATGAATACGTAATAATTCAAAATTGTTTTGCAATAGTTTTGACTTCTAAAACCCTTATACTATTTTCAAAATTTATATATTTTTTAATGTTTATTTCCAAGCGCATACAGTTATTCCTTTTTGCATTTTCAATTGATATTTCTCACCAGCTTAATTCTTTTTTTCTTGTAAATTCCCAAAATAAATTTTTAAACATCAATGAGAAATATTTCAAAGTCAATATTTTCGTTACTTTTTTTGTTTGTGTATTTCGTTTATGTTTTATTTTTGAAGTAAGTTTAAGTGTCGTTGTTTTATTATACAATATTTAAACTTTTGACGTTGTTGTTATATGTGTATAGTTGTTCACTTCTTAGTTTTATTGATATCAAAGTATAATGTAAGCTCACTAATGCGCTTTTAATGTTTGCTGCTGATATGAATGCTGATTAAAAATAATGAAAAAAAACATACAATCTTAATAAAAGCTAACAAACAGACTGTTTTAACGTGAACAAAATCGCAATAAAAGGAGAAGAAAAAAAATTGAAAATACTAAGCAACAATGTTTTCTCTTTTATCCCTCAAGCAAAAGGAAAAACAGAAAAAAAACAAAACTCTTCAAAGTCCTGTAAACGGCGATGGAAAATAAAACTGAAAAGTTTTTAAGAGAAATTTACTTAGGCACCAATACATGCTTGTATTTAGATTTGTGTTACCATAAAGTGCCAAATACACACACATATGTATGTACCTATATTAAAGGGTAGCATATGTGTGTGTTTGTGTATACAGAATAAAATGTTTAGGGTGTCCCTAACAATGATACATGCTTAATTAAATTTAAAAAAAAAATTAATTAAGTTTCGTATTAGAAAATCGAAAATAATAAATGCAAGCGAACTAATAAAAATTGGTTAATTTAGTACCTCATTCGTGCATAAGTCAGTTTTCTTCTTGGGCAATGCTATCGTGAGGCTTACATGCCTTCATTTACTTCTTCTGGTTTCATGTTCAGTAAGTATTTGGTTTATTTACAATCATATATACATACATAATTGGTCATTACAACCATTTACTCTCAGAGTTTTTGCCATAAATCTGCTGAGACGAAGTTGCCGAAGAAATACTTTTTGGCTTTACGTCTAATAAGCCAATACACTACCTACTAGACTACGGCGACTTCATTTGTTTTATTTGGGTACTAAAAATGCGGGTTAAAATTCTATAGGGCCAGAGTAATTTCGAGATTCTCTGCAAACATGTATTAAAAAAGAGCTTTCATACTGATTTAATTGGTCATTAGTTAGGGTACATCTAGCTTCTCACATCACCCATGTTGTATGTGCTTACTGCATACATGAGAGGCGGGATTTAAAGTTTAAAATCTTTTAAATCTTTTCAAGGCAATTTTATTCTGCTCTCTGAGTTTTTTTCTGCCAGAAGTTCTAAACAGCCCTTCGGATAACACCCATAATCTAGTGGCGAAGGGCTGTTTAGATCTCCTGGCAAAAAACTCAGAGAATAAAAACTCAGAGAGCAAAATCCAGTAAAACAAAACTGTTAATTTGTTCGCCTTAAAACATTTTCTTGTCTGGTATTTTATAGTTGAATCTAGTAGTGCGAGAATTATTGTCCGAATCAACCAGAAAATTAAGGCGCATTCGTTTATTTTGCATTCTTAGTGAAGACAAACACCAATACCCACAGCATATGGTACTTTAATGGGACAACCTATACATTGCGCATATGCAATGTGTCTTAAATCTTTTTTTGAAGATGTATTAATGGGCCGCAGGGATAAAATTATAATAAATTTGCTTTATTGGTAACTTTGCTTAACTTACGATTTTTTATTTGCTGTTATTGCTTTTGTTGTTGTTGTTGTTGTTGTTGTTGTTTATTGCCATATTGAAGTTGCAGCCAATGATTGGAGTAAAGACGGTTCTACTTTATTCCTGCAAAGATGATGTTGATGATGACGACGATGATGCTTAAGTTTAGGTTGATGCTGTTGTATTTGTTGTTGTTACTGTTTTAGCAGCTACCATGTTCTTCAATGTGGTAACAATATCCATAGTATTCAGTAGAGTAGTTGTAGTAGTAGAAACATCATTCATACTTGTATAATTTTTCGTTGTTGTTTTTGCTTTTGTTGTTCAAATAAAAGTTTTTTGTCTTTGGCTTTTCTGTTTCAAGGGTTTCTGTTTTTACTGCAGTATTAGTAGTTGTCGTTGTTGGTGTTGTTATTTTAGCATTTTTTTCTTCTGTATGTTTTTCTTTTAAATTGTCGACTTTTGATGGCTGTCGCTGATGCGTTGCATGCGTAGGTATGTCAACTATGCACGCACGCATATATGCAAAATATATATATTTAAATATATACATATGTATGTGTATAGTACACCTATATGTATGTATTTATGTATGTATATTTGTTTAGTTTCAACAAAAATCTGTATATTAAACAGAACTTCTCACTCTTATACAACAACGTACGATCGATCCTTTTATTTTTTTCCTTGATTTTCTTCCTCTCGGAAACTTGGCTTTTTTCGGTAAAAAAGATGGACAAGTTAAAGTCAAGTATTTTACAAAAAAAAAAAAAAAAAAACTAAATTTTTTTCTTTTCTTTGAGAAGATGCTTTAATTGTTATTGCTGTTATTGTTGTTGCTGTTAAAGTTGCGTGTGAAAACCATCTTAAATATGGTGTTGTTAAAGATTTAAAAAAAAATATATTTTTTATATAAACATTGTTATATAAAAGTGGTTTTTAATGTCTTTTATTTCTTAAATATGGTTGTAGAAAAATAGTTTCATACGATATTTATAATATATGTATTTCAACAATACATATTCCATTTTCGTTGAGCAATAAATAAAATGAAAATAAACAGAAAATATTTTAAAATCTGCACATTCGTTTGCTTGATGTTTGATTTCAAATTTGAAATATTTTTGTAGGAATCATGGAAATTAATTAAAATTTTTAATGAGAAATTTTTTTTTTTCAAAATAAATTTTATTTCACACCAAAAGTGTTAACGATTTCTTTAAATTCTCTTTAAATACTTTCCTTGCCTTTTTTTAGGATTAATCGTAGAAACACTGAAGGGAAGTAAATCATGATCATCATCAACATGGCAAATCCCTTAAGATTTTAAGTAGTGCCATGTCTTTAGCATGTGGTGGACTAGGGTTTTTTATAGAATTTCGATTTTTTTTCTTGATTTCATTTTACCAATGCCATTTATGCCAAAAGATCTTATACTGTCGATTGGAAAATTTTTCAGTGATCGCACAATATAATATGAGTGATTTGTGTAATTTAGATACATTGGGTATAGTGAAATTTCTTACTTCATTTGCCATTACAATCCATAGTCAGGATTACAACCTAGCTCCTTACATCAGTCAGCGTCGTCTTTATGAAGTCGCCGTAGTCTAGTAGATAGTGTGTTGGCTTATTAGACGTAAAGCCAGAGTTCGAGCCACAGACCAGACATCAAAACAAAATACAAAAAGTATTTCTTCGGCGACTTCCTCTCAGCAGATTTCTGGCAAAAACTCTGAGAGTAAATAAAATTGCCATGAAAAGTTTCTCAAAAATCTGTCGTTCGGAGTCGACTTTAAACTATAGGTTCCGCCACTCATGTATAAAATTAAAGCACTGAACATAAGTGGTGTTAAAAACTAGGTCGTAATCCTCACTGAAGGGTTGTAATGACCAATTATGCATGTACATATGTATGTATGTATGTAGGTATGGATATGTGGTAGAGTAGGAAAGGGAAAACTTTCATGCATCGGCATATACATGAGAGTTGTATTCCATTCCATCGTATTGAATTTTAATGCCCAGAATATAAAACTTACTCATGGTACACTTATGAATTTGTCATCAATATTTGGACGTTCAAATCGAGCCTGTTAAAATCGAGCCTGTTCGCGCGTTTTCACAGTAATTGTGATAGGCTCAGGCCGCATACGAATAGTCATACATATTAAAAGTTTTCGCCTTACTTTATCGAGGGCTTGGTCCTGTCGATATATCTGTAATACAGTGGCGTAATCTTATCCTTTAATCTTTTTTTAACTCACCTTAATTATAATAATAACCTTTCCATGTTCGTTAAAATTATTGCCTAATCAAACCTTTACATCTGTCATATCAAAAGACTTAAGAACCAAACGTGTTGTAAATATTTTGTTGCATATTTTCAACAGTCAATTAAAAGCTGTTCCAATGAGTTTTTACTGTATTCAACTGATTTAATATAAAAAATAAAGTTTTAATTGTAATTTTCAACTCACATTTGAAACTCATATCAACATAAGCTTGGTTTTTTAATAGCTTCAGATTTAATTTAATTAACGCACACAACATAAGTGGTGTGAGAAACTAGGTCGTAATCCTGACTAAAGGGTTGTAATGATCAATTGTAATGTATGTTACATGCTATCATACTAGACGTGCCTGCCCAAAGGAAAGAAACAGTTTCTTAGCGGCAGCACGCTCAAAATTGAAATGCTTGGCAGTAATTTATTGAGTTGGTCAACAATAGTTCGTAGAACCATGTATAAAATTAAAATTAAATTAAACGATTTAATGTTAAACAGAATAAATATTGTTGTAGAGACACTCTAAACACCAAATTTTTATTCTGGAAACATCCAAAAAATTAAAACTAAATCAAAAAAATCTCAAAACAATAAAAAATATTAAAAGAATAGGATAAACAATGATGAAATCACCATAACAACACTACATAGTAAGACAGGGAGAATTATAAGTCATTAAAATAACAATAACATGTAAACAGTGAGATTCTAGAAGTTGCCAGACTTAAAACAAATGAAGTATAAAGAGAATAGAAAGTGGCATAAATCTTGGCATAAGGTATATGTAAACAATTAAAGTATAAGTATATAAGGTAGCATTTTTAAAATTTGTTTCAGAGAAACGAAATATCTTTGTAAATCATACAGTCACAGTAATTTAATATTTTAAATTAAAAAAAACCTTTAATATAGAAGTGACCTTGAAAAATTCTTACCTTAATACTTCTTTCTTTTCTTGTTGTGTAGTGTTTTTCCTTGTAAATCCAATAATTGTTTTACATGAGTTTTTTTTATTTATTTTTTAAGATAATCCTTGCTTAATGTTAATAACCATAAAAAGGATGCAAATGACTTAAACTTAAATGCTATGCCAACATAATTTGATAAACACCTAATCTTTGGTCCAGAAAATAATTATTATTTATGCTTATAATACGATAGCTGACTTGCCAACTTATTTTACAAAAGAAAAGCAAAATAAAGAGAAGAAAAAAAAAAGATGATTTGCATGCAAATATTTTTTTGTATATCTAGTTTTAAAAATCAATCAGATGCATATCATCGCATCCTCTGTACACAATTTAGCCTTAAACAATAATTTTAATGACTATGGTAAAAATTGAAGATATTTTAATTTGTTTTCATAGGTTGTTTCGATCTTTCTTTATTTTTTCTTTTCTTTAAAATATGTACTGATGTAGTTGTAGTACTTGTTGTTGTTGTTGTTGTTGTCTTCCTTAAGTTAAACATGACTAATTGCAGCTAGTAAAGTTTCTAGCCTTAAAATTATCTTTACGAAAAATTGACCTTCAGCAAAGCTGAAAAAAATATTGAAAGAAAAGCAAAAAAAAAAATGGAAAAAAATGAAAGATGCTATGAATGTTCTGTACTGTCCCCTGTCCACTATATATCGATAATTAATCAAATATACATGAAAACCAGCTGCATTTATTGCATGTTACGCGGTAGTAATATTTTGCATAAAAATTATCTTCCAGCTACACTATCATACTACTTACCATACATAAGACTTCTTTTTTTCTATATTCGAACTTGTAGCGCTAAATAAAAAAAGTTTTTCATTTTTTTTAATATTTTTTTATTTTATTTTAAGTCTAAAAAATATGTATGTATTACTTGCACCATAATAAATAAGTCAATTATAAGAAAAACATTTTTCCTACATTTTAAAATTTTTTTTATAATTTTTTTTAGATTTCTGTTAAAAATTTTCATGATAAAGATTTATGAGTGACTTAAGAATAGACAATAAACTGTGTTTAGCCATTTTTGTGCTTGGTTTTCATCGTTTTTAGTGTTTATGGCCTTAAGTGTTTTTCGTGTAATGGCTAAAAGTGAAAAAGTGTAAATTTTATTTTGGTTGTTGATCTACATAACAAATTATGGCCAATATGATGGCTATAAACGTATATAGCTTATGTTGTCTGCTTGATATTGACAGTGTTTAAAATTGTTTAGCTCTTGCAGAAACTATCAAGCGTGGCATTAAGTGAGAAAGTATATGGAAACTTATTCAGATTAATAAATTCTATGGGTATTATGGTTCTTTATTCTAGCACAACACATTAAAATTAATCGGGAATATTGAAATTTTGCATTAACAAAGCTTTATTTGCACTTTACCATACCTCTTCAGTTTGAAGGAAAAAGTGAAGCTAAAGACTGACTATATTGCCCATTAAAAGTTATTCAGAATATGTGGAATGGAGCGGAACGTTGTAAGATATTTTCAATTTTATGGTCCAATGCTACACTATGGCTACTATGAGGCTCTTAGAATTAATTTTTGAAATGCATTCAGCTTTGGAGGACCCCATATAATTTCTCTACTGTGGTATATTGGTCCTATCATTATTACGTCGAGAACGCATTGAAATGCAGAGGAGATGATAGGATAATTATGCAAACACCAAAGCATATTTGAATTTTGTTGCTTATCTGCTGTACGGCAGGTCGTCATGTAACTTATAAGTCTTTTGGGTGCTACATTTTCATATGTCAGGGCAAGTTTAATAAAGTAGGGCTTCGAAAATATCAAAAGCTTTTTCGAAGTCTATGTGTGAATGTCCATGAGTATTTAGTAACTCTATAGACGTTCACTATTCGAGTATTAACAGGGGAAAGTATAAGAGGCACATGCTGATTTGTCATAATCAAAACTTACTTAAGCATACATAGTGCTGCGTTGTGGTAACACATGATGTAAGCCAAATGACAGAAGCGTCGAGGCAGACATGGACATTAGGAAATACTATTCAATACTATGACAACCTTTGTTGAAGTCATTAGCAAGAAAACAAAGTCATTCTTTAAGTCTAGCCATTACACAAAGGCAAATGAGGATAGATACCGTGAAAGTGTTGTTCCTACAATTCGGTTAACGTTTGTTTGGTACTTTTTCTATCTAGTTTATGCCAACTGGGCCTGGTCGCAGTCTAGTAGGAAGTGCTCTAAACACCGAAAAATTTTCTATAGAGACTTTTTTCAGCAACCTTCTGGCAAAAACTCTGTGATTGAATAAAATTGTCATAAAAATTTGCTCAAAAATCTGTCGTTTGGAGTCGAATTTAAACTGCAGGTCGCACCACTTGTGGATAAACATGGTTGGTGTAAAAACCAGGTGGTGATCCTTACTAAAATAAATGTATAGCTCTGGCGAGTTCATTGTCTGTGCTCTGGAACCTATTTGAAATTGTCATTGAACTATTAAGAGAGTCGCTATACAAGCATACCCATGCCTCACAGGAATAGTAATTTTGAAGCCTAGACACCCCCAAATGATATTATTAAACAGGAAAGCCAGCGTAAGTCCCAGGTAGTGTAAGCTATATGCTCCCTTCTTGAGTAAAATTTTAGTAACAGTTTCAGCATATAAGTTTTAGAGCTGAAGATGACAGTAAGGAAGTCGCCGTAGTCTAGTAGGTAGTGTGTCGGTTTATTAGACGTAATGCCACGGTGCAAACCCCAGGTCAGACAACAAAACGAATATGAAAAAATATTTCTTCGGCAACTTCCTCTCAGCAGATTTCTGGCAAAAACTCTGACAGTAAATAAAATTGCCATGAAAAATTTCTCAAAAATCTGTCATTCGGAGTCGACTTTAAACTGAAGGTCTCGCCACTCCTGTATAAAACATTAACGCACACAACATAAGTGGTATGAGAAGCTAGGTTGTAAGCCTGACTGATGGGTTGTAATGACCAATTATGTATGTTATGTTTGTATGTATAGATTAAAAGCATCAGGAAAGTCTGCGTAAGTCCCAAGTGGTGTAAGCTATATGCTCCCTTCTTGAGTAAAATTTTAGTAACAGTTTCAGCATGTAAGTTTTAGAGGTTAGGAAAACAGTAAGGACTTGAACCATTTAATTTTTGCTTTTTTCATTTATTTTTTATTTTATTATTTATTTTATTATTTATTTGGAATTAAACTGCTAAATAATTACGGTTTACGTATTTACTCATTTCCATTTCAATCCGTTAAATTAAATTTCGAAAAGACAATGTAATCAGATGTTTGTGTCTTAAGTCTTTTGTTTAACTTACCAACCACAAACTATGCCTTACAGTTGGGTTTTATTGACAATTATTTATAAAAAATTTATTGATATTCACGAACATTGCATCAATTACTTCATTATTTATTCAAATTTTATTATTATTATTATTTAATTTTTAAACAAAATTATTTAAACGAAATATTTTATTTTATTTGTATGATTAAATATTTGTTTATTGGCATATTGGCTGTATAATTTTCAAATTTAAAAAAATCGAAGAGCAAAAAAAACATTTCTTGTATGAATATAATCTTGCTTATGCTTAATAATTTATGTAAATTGTTTGAAATAAGCATTTATTAATTTAACACTTGAAAATATAATTTTTTTTCTCTTACAAATACAAATCGAAAACAAATAAAATATTTATAAATTGTAAATGGAAAAAAATAATTAAAGTTTTATACGTATACACACAGTTAAAATCAATCCAAGTATTTATTTATTTGTTTATTTTACAAGATTTATACTGGTTTATGAAAACTTGTAATAATAACTTGTTAAACAATTAATTAATTTCGATATTAATTAAATGTAAAAAAAATTATGAATTATTATGAGATTTTCTTTCATTTATTGCTGTTTATAATATTGCAAGTAAAGGAGCTTTTGAAGAAAAAAAAAAAAATGAAAACAAACAAGAATTTTATTAGCTTGTTTGTTATATTGTGTCTGATGGATTTTTATTTTTCTTTTTAAAGGATTTTTGTTTTTATATTTCCATCATCTGTTTAAGCTGACATAAAGTTGACTGTCAGTTTTTAAGTTGGCAAAGTGTTTGACTTGCCACTGTCAGCTTAACTACTAAAAACAGAAACTAAACTAAATAAATTGATACGATGCTTTAGAGTGTATATTTTAAAAGATTTTTTTTGTTAGTTTCATTTTGTTTTTCACGAAAAAAGTGAAGTTCTTTTAGTATCTAGAAATCAAAACGTTTAAATAAAACGAAGACTTGGAATCTTTGATTGATCATCTCCAAATAATTACAAAGGATTAGTTGGGCATAAAAACCTGTATTCCAGAATATGGTTTGGATTTGTTTGCTTTGAAATTAAGCCGTTCTAAGGGGAATATTGTTTCAGTATCTGAAGACGTAGTAAAATATCGCCAAGTCCTGGCCAGACAACTGACAGACGTGTAGGTACTGCATCAGCTGTTACTACTTGCTCATCATCAGGCGAGTGTACATACATAACATACATACATAGTTGGCCATTACAACCCTTCAGTCAGGATTATAGTCTATCTTCTCACACCACTCATGTTGTGTTTGTTAATTTAATACATGAGTGATGCGACCTACAGTTTAAAGTTGCCCCCGCAACGACAGATTTTTAAGAAACTTTTCATGACAATTTTTTATTTACTCTCAGAGTTTTTGCTAGAAATCTGCTGAGAGGAAGTCACCGAAAAAATATTTTTTCATATTTTCGTTTTGATGTGTGACCTGGGGTTTGAATTGTGGCCTTACGTGTAATAAGCTAACACACTACCTACTAGACTACGATGACTTCGGCGAGTGTAACTTACGCTAAAGCCATCATGTATCTCGATCATGAGTAAGACAACTTATTGTAGAAAATCATTTACATTTCTGTGAACCAGCAGATTATCGTTTCGTGTCGAAAACTAGCACATATAGTACCATTGCTATGCATTCTAAAATATTTAACCAGTCCTGTTTTATCGAAAATTTACAGGTCCAGGCAACTACTGTGTTTGCTACACAGTTTTAGACTTAAAATTTCTCATACCTGAACTGGAACAATTGATACTGGAGAACATGTGGTTCCTAGAGAATGTAACAAACGCACTCTACTACACGACGTTTAGTTTTGAGGGCTAGATTTTGATGTTGCCTGAGGTTTACTGATAACAAGATCGCCTTACTTACCGTTCTAGTCTTCTTCTGTGGGGTTTCTTAACAAGCTTCACACTCTTGTAACTGGAAATATTTCCAAGCATAATGAATATGCTTTCAATGGAAACCATTGTTTGCAAGACAACTAAGCTGAGGATGTTATACGATCAAGATATTTAACAGCGTGACACCTGGAAATACATTAGCATTAGAGATCAGCAATGAATCGTTTTTTCGCTACTCATTAGTACTCATGCAATTTTGAGTATGAGTGAGTCAACAGTATTGAAATTCAACTGCTCTGATTCATTCGTACTGCCTACAACATTGACTTATAAGTACAGGTTGCAATGAGTATGAGTACAACGTTGACATCAAACTCATAAAATGCGAAATAGGTTTGATTCATACGCCTATTCATTCAGATTCATAAATTTAGAAAATACTTATAATACTCATAAATGATTCGAGGGATTCAAATTATTCATCAAAATTTACAGTTTTAGTAGTTGTTGGATTCACAAAACCTTCTAGTGAGTATTGTAGTGTTCGTACACGAATCATACTTATTTTGTGATTCTTGTAAATGTTGTGAATCTTGTAAAGGAGAGTCGAAATCAACAACATCATGCTTATTGTGAAGTATGAGTACGATGAGTACTTCAAACTTTGAATATGAGCAGTATATCATACTCATACTATTAAAATAAGTATGAATACGTATAAGTATCAGAAATTATGAGTATTATTCGAATCTACTCATCTTTTTGAACAGCATCTCTGATTAGCATCTATCTTGCTGTGAAATGTATGCATATTTACTAAATTAATTCATCATTACAACCCGTCAATCGTGCTTAGGACTTAGTTTGTTATGTCACCCAAGTTGTGTGTGTTAATTTTAGTCATGAGTGGCACAAACTACAGTTTAAAGTCGCCTGAGAATGACAAATTTTTGCGAACATTTTCATGGCAATTTCATTTACTATCAGAGTTTTTGCCAGAAGATTTTGGGAAGAAGAAATATTTTTTATATTTTGTTTGGTTCCAAATGCATAGGCTAGACCTAATGTCTAATAGCCAATACGGCGACAGTTCAGAATATTTTATTTTTTTATTTTATTCCGTTGCTATACAACTTTAAACGATAAGAAGTGAGAAATCTGCATTGATGCCCTTAAATTCGAACAGATTTGATTGCTCAGTGAAAATTTTAATTTTCTAAGTGGGTTGGCGAATTAAAATTGCAATTATTTGTATAGAAATAGAAAGAATTTTTTAAATTGAAGACACTGCCTTTGCTTTTTTCATTTTACAAATGCAGGACATGTAGTTAATGGCAATAAAAAATTGGTAGCGAATAACTCAGTGAAAATTTTAATTTTCTAAGTGGGTTGGCAAATTAAAATCGCAATTATTTGTATAGAAATAGAAAGAATTTTTTAAATTGAAGACACTGCCTTTACTTTTTTCCTTTTACAAATGCAGGACATGAAGTTCACTCCTTCTAATGGACCAAATTTGCTCTCCTGTACGTCTGGAAGTTTACGAGTTCGATTAAATGAGTATTTGCTTTAAGAAAATTTATTTTACAATGCTATTAAATGTTGTAAATGTAAAATTTCCAACATACTACTCCATATTCCAACCGAATATGGTTCAAAGCTTTGCTAACAAAGAGTTATTATTGGCAATCACCGCCTTCCTTAAGTTCCAATGCTATTCAACCCTTAAGATCGATATACGAGTATTGATCTTATTATAAACATGCTGATACTTAATTTAAATCATGTCTTACCATAAACCTTAATAATTTAAGATGATTTTAATTTTAAAAATAATCTTAATCTGGTTTTTCCCCTTTTTTTGTATCTCAAAAATAAAAATTATACCCTCTGGTATATTACAAAAAAATGATTTCTTATACCATTTAAGACAAAGTAAGAAGAAAAAAAATCGTAAATATTTAATATTATATACAAAAACTATATATAATTTATATTATAATCCCTTTTTATGTTTATAATTTTGCATACGTCTGCTTCTTGTACGGAAGTGCTTAAAGCGACAAATTATTTTACATTATCATTAAATTAAATACAACTTTTCTTTAAAAGATATTTTCATATACACAATACTGGTATGAGTAGATGTTATGGCTTCTGCTGCTACTACTACTACTACTACGGTGGCTGTAACATCAGTTTCTTTCATAATTTTTATTTGCTGTTGTTGTTGCGCGTTTGAACATTTAAGATTTTTATCATTGGCCTCTTAAAAAAAAGGCTGCTTAAATCAGAAAATAATTTTTATTTTTTTTTTTTTTAAATATATAGTACATGTGTGTACATATATTAACTAAATGAACGAACAAAAAAACTGCTACGAATTACTACTTTTAAGTTGCTGTATATCTGTATGTACATACATATAAAATATATTTTATAAAATAAATGATAACAATTTGTATATAGTTTTTTTTTCTTTTGTTTATGTACATATGTACATATATACATTAAAAATTTTATATACTTATGGTATAATCGAAGCATATGGATGGATTCCTTTTTGCTGTAATATTTAACAATTGCATTATACATCAGTTGCAGTTTCATAAAATGATCGTTCTCATCTGTTTTCTTTTTCCAATAATTTTTGCATATCAAAACAAAAACATGTCTGACAATTTTTTAAGCTTCATGCCTTTTGGCCACGTAGAAAAAGAAGTCCATGAAAACATACTTTGACAGGAACTGCAGCAGAAGCTTCAGCAGCTATAGAAAGATGAATAAAATGCAAAAAAAAAAATCTGTAACAAGACACATATGGAACGCTTTACGGATGAACAAAAAAGAATATGTGTAATAAGACAGTGTATTCGAGAGGAATTATTGTATATAAAAGTAAAGTTTACTTACTCGTGGTAATTGGTAATTCCAATGCTTTACTCAGGATTACGACTTAGCTTCTCACACCACACATGTGGCGTGTGTTAATTTTATATATAAGTGGCAGGATCTACATTTTAAAGTCGTCTTTGAACAATAGATTTTAGAGAAACTTTTCATGGCACGGAAGACTGCTGAGAGGAACTCGTTCATTATGTTCGAAATATCTGGTTCAGGGCTCTTGACTAATAAGCCAACACACTACCTACTAGACTACGGTGATTTCAATACTATGTTCTAAGTTTAATGTGAATATAATTGTAATGTAATGCATAAGATATGCTTTGAACTGTATGTTGCTTTGGCATCAGGTTTTTCAGCGCATTCAGATATCTTTATTACACTATATCCCTTCTGTTAGTGCACGTAGCACCGATATCTGCTGTACAGGCGCTACTGTTGGTAATGCTAGCACACGGATGCATTGATTTTCTACTTGACAACCATATTTCAAGGTCTCGTTCCAGTTCTTGTTGCATTACCATATGTGTAATCGATCCCGAATTATTCCGTAAATTCCCGGGATTTCAGGATCGGGATTTTGAAACCCCGAATTCCGGGATTTTTAAAAAGCAATCCCGTTTGGCATCCCTATTCTTAACGTATCTCTCATTTTAATTGATATCTTGCGTCAATAATCTTATGTACTGGAATACATAGCCTATTGGTATTATGTACAAAGATCTTAGGATCATAGCGTTGCCATCTGTCATTGCCCATAAACAACTCTTTCGGCGAGTATGTAGAGTATATATTAACTTTAAATCTTTCTCAAGTCTACAAACCTCAAACAGCATGTTCGTTGTTGAGTTCGTTGTTAGTTTTGCCGATATTTATCATACTTCACCATTTTACTCTTTCTCTCATACTTCTCTTGTTCCCTAACACCCTATTTTACAGTACCCTGCAAAGACATCTAGATCGTAGCTTTAGTGGTACACCACAGTCAACGTCTTGCCATTTTTATACTTTTTCTGTGATTTGTTTCAATTTCAAATTCATTAAATTCACCAGCCAATTCGTTGACCTTTTGTAGCAAATCTTGAGATGATAGCGTTGCTAGTTGTCGTTGTCCAGAGACATCTCCCTTCGAGTGTATATACTAAGTTTTATTCTATCTTAAGTCTTCTGGCCTCAATGTGATGTTCTCAGGAAAGATCGAAAGACATTTTTGGTTGGGGAATGGAAGTTTCTGTATTTTTAAATTTTTTAATTCATTATGAATAATTCTTCGCATCCTTATGTATTTGAACCCGGATTGCTTGACTGTATACTATAGCACTTTAAACATTGCACTTCGCTACTTAACCTTTTACATTGTTTGCCTCAATATGTCTCCACTTGAGTTCTAACGCTGCCGCAACAATACTCATTTTGGTATAGACCGTAGCTTTATGAATATGAGCGTTCTGTCTATTGAAAGTCAAAAGAAATAAAAAAACTAAAACAAGTAAACAGTAAGTCTCTAGAAGTTGCCAGATCGAAAATGTACGAAGAATAAATAGACCGAAATGTAATATTGCCAGACAGTAGTAAAAATAACGTCACATATAAACAATTATATACTGGGAAGAGTGATCTTTGTGTTAAAAGAACCCACTTGAAGCCTATATCAAGGGTAACAACTTGGTAGGGATAGATACTCATCTCATCTCCTTTTATTACTGATACAAGTTCTAAAATTGTTCAAATCATTTCACTTTATTGAAACCACTGTTCATATCAACGGAATTATTTATAAAAGTCTTTGGTGTAAAAAACACTGTAAATAAATCTTGTACACATCTACTGGTTAACGTACTAGAATCACTTTAAGAAAAATAGTACAAAATTACGAGAAAACAAAAAAAAAAGTGAAAGAAAATCTAAGAAAAAAAAGTCCAAATAGTTAAAAAAGAGCCTTTTTGCCTTGCCATCATAGTCATATTTTTGTACAAAGAAGGAAAAATTATGCAGATTTTGTGCAATGATGCATGCCGTGAATAAACATATTCCGACTGTTAAGCACACACTGCTTGACGCATTGAATGCAAAAAAAAAACAGAAAAAAACTGCAACAACAACAACCTTAATACTTGGAGTCTGAAAAGAAAACCCAACTGCAACATTATTATTGGGTTTAAGGAGAAAAAAGACGGAATAAGAATATCAGCTAAAGCCCAAAACCTTACCGAGCACACTACTAATACGATACGCATGTTAAAACTGCATAAGAAAATGAAAACAAAAGAAAAATAAAAAAAAAACTGAAATCAGTTTTCTTCTTCATGCAACACCAAAGAGGCAAGAATGCAAAATATATGGATTTAAAAATGTTAATATTGTGTATGTGTATGTGTGTATATGTGTGATTGAAAAAACATTATTGTTTATGCATTTTTTAAGCCGAGGGCGCTAGAAATTGGTCTGTTTTATGAAAGTATCCTTAACATTAAACAATATTGCTGAAGTTTTGGTTTTTTTCTTTGCTTAAATACACTATGGCTTGGTTATTGAAATATGAGATTAAAAAATTGAACATTTTTGACAAAAAACTGCTAAAAAAGGCACTCTATTTGCAGCTCCAAAACTATGCATACATACATACATACATACAAACTTTTAATCAGGATTACGACTTAGTTTCTTACACCACTTATGTTGTGTGCGTTAATTTTTAATTTTGCGGGACCTACGGTTCAAAGTCGACTCCGAACTACAGATTTTTGAGAAACTTTTCATGGTAATTTTACCAGAAATCTGCTGAGAGAAAGTCGTCGAAGAAATATTTTTTCATATTTCGTTCAGTTGGAGATGCCTGACCTGGGGTTTAAACCGAGGCCAACACACTACCTACCAGACCACGACGACTTCCTCCGATACTATGTTTTCTGATAATTCATTCTCATCATCACAGAATCGACATGTTGAGTTCGATATTCCCATTGTGAAAAAGTGTTATTTGGATCTACAGCGCCCTGTCCAAAGACTGGTTACTAGCCCTATAGTTTGATGCAGGTCTAATATCTCCTTGTTTTGTAATTTCTCAATTAAAGGTTTGATGGCCACAAATCCATTTTTTTTCAAGAAGAGGCTTTATCTCTCGTTACTTCCTTTCCAGTAACATGCTTCCACTCCAGAGAAAGCTTCTGGCCCCATCCGTAGCGTTAATGCCTTTTCCTTCGAAAGCTCATCTGCCAGCTCATTGGAAGCCAAGCAGAGCGTAAATTTAGTCTCCCAACCTAGTTTCCCTGAATGCATGAATGTGCATGAATGGCGGCCTAACTTTCATTTAGTATTGTACCTTATATTGTACCTTCCAACTTAAATTCAGCGCATTTGATGTTATAGACTCCTGCTTGAAGATATCCATGACTTACCATAACTTCATTTCGAGTCCAAAAACTCCTGCATCTATTCCAAGATCCTTGTTCTAAAATCTTAAGAAGCCTTTAAATAGTGAAGCTTTGTCTGCCCAGACAATGACCTTATAGATCTCAATTGGTTTGACCATCATGGTATACATAAAGTGCATTATGCCTGGATTACAATCTCAGCCTACTGCTTATCATAATTGCATGTCTGGCCTATACTGCATTGCTCTCTATATGAGCCTTCTATTCAACATACTATTCAGTAGTATTCCTAGATATGTGCTATGGAGGTTATGTTGTCTCACGAAGGATATGAATATTTTTCGAATTATAAAGTTTTCTCCTTCTCGTAAATGCTGCTATTTTATTCTCAACCCCAATAAGATAAGTGGATGATTCCCAATAGAAAGAAAAGATTGACTAAAATTGATTGACCTTTTTTGACAGTTGCAAAGCCCTGCTGATTAGCTTTTAATGCATTAGGGAATAAAGAGTCGAATTAAATTATTGTATATTAACGGGATATTAGTAGAACTATTGGTTTGAATCCTAGACTAGGCTAATACGTTATTCAGATATGACCCTTTATTGCATAAATCGCAATAAACGCCTTATTTCTTTATTAATATTTTATATAAAGTTTCAATTAATTATTGCGCAATAAATACGCAAATTTTTATAATATTGAGTAAAACTTAAAATGCAGCACTGTCATAAGCCGAACACTTTCTGTTGATAATTGACAACTCAAATGTCAACAACGACAAAAAAAAACAAAAGAAAAACAATGTTGTTGAAGCAACCAGCTGTTTTGTTTACCAGCTGCCAAATGAATATTAAATAAGCAGCTGAATTGCGTATATTATTATGTCTGAACACTTAAAATATTGTACTCAATAAACCGACTATTGCCTCAATAAAAGTACATATCTGAACATAGTATAAGACTGTTTCCAGAATTCTAGTTCTCTTAGCGAGTTATAAGAAAAAGTGAATTGTCAGATAGATTATATTTCGTCCCATTGTGCAATATTATTAGTAAGCTATGGTATGATCTTTCAAATCGAAAAGACAGTTAAAAGTAAAAATCATAATGATGATGACGATGTTGTTGTTGATGATGAAGAAGAAAAGAAGACGACATTATCTGTGGCAGCTGTACATACATACACATATCATACATACAAGCATTTATATTGTTGATGTTTGTGAGTCGGTTTGCTGTTGCTGTTACTGTTGTTATTGCGGCCATTGTTGTTATGGTTGGTTACTGATGATGATAATGATTTGCAACTGATCGATCGATTACTATAACTAAAGCAACAACAATAATTCTGTGCATATGTTTTACAACAATCATAATATATGCCAAACACATAAAGAGAAAGAAAGAAAGATGCTATACAACCATACAACCATACAACCTTCTGTTTGATTTTATAGGTTGACTGGAGAACATTTGATTTTTTTCTTTTTTCTTTTTTATTTGCTGTGTGTTGTTATAACGTAACGTGCTTATGTACAATATCTCAATAAATAATGACCGCTCATAAATAATAATCGGCCAGCAAATGTGTAATGATTTACTTTTGTTATAAAACATCTCTCTGCACAAATATAACGTCAGTGCTAAAAAGAAACTAAAGAAACAAAAATCGAGAATAACAAATTCGGAGGGAAAAAATAAAAGTAGGTTCTCATAAGGTATCCTTTTGAGGTACGGAGTAACCAGCATACAGACAGCATTTAGGACAAATCGAAAAGGCAAACAAATCAAATCATAAACAAATTGTTAGTATAGTTTTGACTAAAACAATTTCAGACAACTTTTCTGGCGTATGTATGTGTGTATGTATGTATGTATGTTTTAAACGTATGTACGTATGACGTTTAGTCAGTCTGTCTGTCTGTCTTATTGTTTTTCGGCTGAAATGATGTTTTTTCTTCGTTTTTGTTTTTGTTTGACTTTGATTTTTATTTAAAAACCCCATGTGTATTTACAGCATACTGTGAATTTGTTGTACTTGGTCCGTTTTGCATATTGTATTGGTTTGTTATTTTTATGTTTTTGTTGTTGTTGATTTTGTGTGTTTGTTAGCAATGTTAAATGAAATCATAAATCAATTACAGTTAAAGATCGTTTGCTGGTTTTTTATTGTTGTTGTTTTTTATTGTTTTTTTTAAGGGGCTGGGGTAAGAGTTTTCATTGCTGTTGCTGTTACTATTGTTACTGTTAGTGTTGCTGTTGCTGTTGCTGGTGTCTTTGATGATCTACTACCAAATGTTAAAAGATCAGGTTTTTGTCTTAAGTCTTTTGTTTTATATAGATATACCTCTTACTTAAAATTTTTATTCAAATCAACATAAAATTTTTAAAGGTTACTGACTTTTTTTCCCTCAACAAACTCAAGCTCTTGAGTGCGAGAGCATGATGCTAGTGTGCAAGGAAGTAACATGATTGATTGATTGAAATCATTCACTTGTGTAAAGTTTTTTTTCTTTCTCTCTCTCTTTAACAAACAGTTAATTTTTGTATGATACGATTAAAATCAAATATCAATCAAACTTGATACCAAAAAATATGTGGTAGTTGCTGCTTGATTGCAAGAATTAAAAATTTCATTTATAATGAGACGCTTGCGTTTCATATAAAAATTGTTGACAGGATTAACAGACATATGGACATATCGTTTTCACAGTGCAAAGCGGAGGGAGCCAAAAAAAAAAAGAAAGAAAAAAAATTCCCTTTAGTTTAAAATACCGTTAAAAATTGATTTTTTTTCTTTGTTCTGCTATAGTTGTAGTTGCTTGTTTCAATTTTTATTCTTTGGTTTTGGTATCAAAAAAAAAAAAAAAAAAAAACAGCAAGTCGCCAAACATGTCATGTTAAAATGCCAAAACTGTCAATTGCTATTTTCTAAAAGTTGCTAACATTAACAACAAAACACAAAACAAAAAACCTCACGAATTACAACAAAAAGATCAACCTATAAAACTGTTACATATATATTATATGGTACATAGAAAAATTGTTAGATTAGAATGCAAAAAGAACGAAAGAAATTTAAATTCTATTAAAAAAGAAAAGAAAAAAAAAATAGAAAAAATAATTTGATTCTAACATTTCAAAACAACAGCCACTAGAGGACAAATAAGAAAAAAAAAATAAGACCATGAAAGCAGTTATCAAACATATTAAATTTACACAATTTTGCTTGACCACTAAGCCAAAGACATAAAGGCTTATGGAATTTGTTGTTATATGGCATAGGTGTAGTAAAAATATATTCTTTGGTTTGTATGTCTAGAATATGTAAGTGCTGTTCTGTTCGATAACTAGTTCCCATCGAAATCATATGATGCCTAGTCGCTAATACAACGCCAATGCACAAAAAAAAATCTTCAATTCGATACGATAGCAATATCGTGTACGTTTGATATAATTTTTCTTCTTTTTTGAAGTATTTTGATTCAGATTTAAATTTTAACTTTAGAGGATCAGCTTATAGTAGATAATTTGCTGCTAATACTATGAAGTATATTTCAAAACCGTCTTGATTGTCAATCCTGGTTTAGTTACCACAATTGGAAAAGACATACCTCTTGTATTTTCGCTTGATTTTGAGAATATTGGTCCATTTTTCATTCTAATTCACCATTCGTTACTAAAGTATAAGCCACAGTACACTCAGTCTTCATACTGTCTCTTCAAATCCATCCCCCTGACATAGTTTAGAATCCTTAGTGCTTGGCTTTGAAATACATTAGCGAACTATAGGTATGTGTTCTAGCGATTCATATTTCTCATCATAGAATTCAAGTACAGGACTTGAAGTGATTAATACTCCACACAAATGTTCTTTGAAGCCGCCGTAATGTTTTGGCTTATTAGACGTGAGATCAAGGTTCACATCCCAGGGGAGATATCAGATATCTGCGACAAAATATTCCTTCGGCGACTTCCTCTCAGTAGATATCTGGCATAAACTCCAAGAATAAATAAAAAAATAAAAATTGCTATGAAAAGTTTGTCAAAAATATGTCGTTCGGAGCCACTCATTCATAAAATTAACACACACAACATAAGTAGTGTGAGAAGCTACATAGGTTGTAATCCTGACTGAAGGGTTGTAATGACCAATTATGTATGAATACATTTTTTTTGATTCTACAATGCCTGGTCAGAAGAAAATTCACTATATTCACATAATTGGCCATTAAAACCCCTTAGTCAGGATTACGACCTAGCTTCTCACACCACTCATGTTGTGTGTGTTAATTTTATATATGAGTGGCGGGACTTACAGTTTAAAATCGACTCCTAACGACAGATTTTTGAGAAACTTTTCATAGCTATTTTTTTTTACTCTCAGAGTTTTTGCCACAAATCTGCTGAGAGGAAGTCGCCGAGGAAATATTTTTTCATATTTCGTTTCTGATGTCTGACCTGGGATTTGAACCGTGGCCTTGCGTCTAATAAGCCAACACACTACCTACTAGACTACGGCGGCTTCACTACTATAATTACGTAGTAAAAGTTAACATTGTCTTAAATCCATTTACATTTAGGTGATCGTATAGAATGATAACATCTGCCCATTTTTATCCTACCCAAGTTGGATTAAGCACATGTTCCGATGCCGTAAATCTCCGCTTGGAAGATAATTTGCGAGTATCTTCCCCGTGAGTTACAAATTTATCTCCTGCTCTTCTGTCACTATTCGTCTTTGAACCTTTTCAGCAAACTCTTAAAGTATTTTCCCCTTTTGTATAGTTTAATTGTGCTGTAATGAGGCATTTTAGGAGGCAGCTGTCAGCCACGTGATATATAATGTTCTCTGAGGACCTTTTTATAGATGTTAAATATACCATCTGCCTATAGATTTCTTTTTACTGTGCCTTATAACAAATGGAATATAAATTCTCATGATATCTAGCCTGAAATATTTGTGTGTGTATTGTTTGCATTTTTTCCTTAATGTTTCATTTCTAATGACACTTTTTTCTTGCTTCTTTTCATTTTTCTGTTTATTGTCTCTGCAATTGTCCACTAATACTTGCATGTCTTATTTAACACTTAACATGTGTAAGCATGCAGGCTTAATGTAGAGAAGGCTGAAATAACAGCCAAATAACCAATACGTGGTCTTAGAATTACAGTTTATTTTATTTTTTATTTTTATTTATTTTTTTATTGCAATTACATTAAGCCTGCCCATCCCTTGTCATAACAGCCTACGCATGCAGGAAGTTACAAGTTGTTTATATGTATAATGCCATATTTTTATGTGTTCTAAACACACATGCACACAGAGAAATACTATTAAACGTATAAAATACGCAAAAAACATAAACATAGGCTTGCTGCTAACACCTAGACCGGGTTCCATGTGGTTGAGAACGTTCTATGCATGTAGCATACATATATACAAACATACATGGTGTGACAACAAAACGCATAATTTGACAAAGCGACATTTGGATAGACAACCGCACATTATTATATTTTATGAATTTGAATATTCTAACAGATCTTCTATACAAATTGTCTTGATACTGTTTGTAATTTTAAATACATACGCAGACATACCACTCACTCACACTATTACGCAGACAAATAACAGCATTTATATGTGGCATAAAAGCCAAGAGAGTGTATGAAAAACATTCTTTAACGGGTGATTTTTTTAAAAAGTTAAGAAAATTTTGTAAATATGAAACTGAATTAGTTATTAAAGGGGGATATACCATGTGAATGCTTACTGTTTAGGGTTTAAAGTTAACTTTAGCAAAATATTCACTCGAGAGCTCAAATTTCAGAATAATTTTAGCATTTCAGCAAGAATTATTGCTGGCTTCAGTCAGTATTACGACCTAGTTTCTCTCACCACTTATGTTGTGTGCGTTAATTTTATATATGAGTGGCGGCATCTACAGTTTAAAGTCGACACCGAACGACAGATTTTTGAGAAACTTTTCATAGCAATTTTATTTACTCTCAGAGTTTTTGCTAGAAAACTGCTGAAAGGAAGTCGCCGAAGAAATATTTTTCATATATCGTTTTGATATCTGACCTGGGGTTTGAACCGTGGCCTTACGTCTAATAAGACTATGGCGACTTCATGCATTAAATCATGAGATCATCGTCATTAAAAACATGAGATTAATTGCTCACCACAATCGCTTTTTATAAGGTTTATGGTATATGTGGCATCGTCTTATTGAAACCTCTTGTCTACGAAGCCAAATATTTCCATTTGGTACCAATTAAGTAATCATCGCTTGGTACCTTGCTACATTGACTGTAACCTTGAAATTTTTATCGTTTAGCAAGAAGTACTGAGCAATTATGTCGCCTTACCAAGCACACATATACAGTCTAACTTTTAGGCTCACAAGGCACGAAGTTTGATAATAAAATTCAGTGACTTGTAAACGCTGTGTGGTTGTAGCTCATGCGTGGTGAAAGGGCAAAACTTACAAAGCATTTTTCTTACATGACATTATTACATGTCGCGAATATTTTTTTATATTGAAAACATTTACATATACACATTGAATGCCTTGCAAGCATTATTTGATTGCTAGCCCTTGCACGGTGAAATCGTAAACCTTACAAAGCATTTTTGACATATCGCGAATATTTTTTTATACTGAAAACATTTACATTGAAAAAGCATTGCAAGCATTGTTTGGTTGCTAGCCCTTGCACGGTGAAATGGTAAACCCTAAAAAACATTTTTGACACGTCGCGAATATTTTTTTGATACTGAAAAAATTTACACCGAAAAAAATCACCCTTTAATATCAGCTTAATATTGGTAAGTTTTATGCCACGAAATTATAGCTTCAAGGCTCTGTGGTAATGAATTCCAACATTAGCACACGCATGCTAGAGTTCTTTCATTTCATTTCATTTCAATTCGTTTGCTTTTCAAAATTTAACGCACATACATACATACATATGCATGTGTAGTGTCTGTTTTCTATTATGATTTACTAAACAACACTCATAAATGGCAATTGGCCATCATTTGAAAGTGTTGTGTATAATGTTTCTAAGATTTTTTTTACTTCTCGTTTTATTGCATTTTTTTCACCAACTTTAACTGCATTTTGCAAATAGTTTTCAGCCAACAGAGCAGAGATTAAGTTTCGTTTTGTCTCACTATTATGCCTGGTTTTGTTTCCATTACCTTGGCATTTCTTCATTTTGCCTAACAAATTACAATATTTCAATATTTTATGCGATTGATTTTTATGTTTTTCGCATTTTTTTATTTTAATTTCTCTTTTTGCCTTTTCATAGGTATTTGTATTGTTCAGCCCATAGCATTGCATAGCAATAACGTGCTGGCGTTGCTGTTGCTGTTGCTGATGATCATGTGTGTAATGATGATTATCATTCATGCATGAATTTATGCATTTGTTTGCTGTTTTTTTTTTCTTTTTAACCGTTTCGGTTTACTATTCTTTGGTTGTCATTTTAATCCCTGATAGTCATAAAAAAAAAATTTCACTATATTCATAAGATATCTTAGCGATTATCATATAAAATGAATGAAAAATTTTAATGACTTCTCTATGAAATACTGACGTTAGTTACACTCATTGTGTTGCGTTTTTTTTGTTTGTTTTTCCACGATGCGTAATGGGTTTTTTAACCCTGCCAATAACAATAAAACGTTTTTATGTTTTGTTTTTTGTCTCATTTTTGTTTGGTTAAGGATATGATGGTTATAGATACGGATTTTAATATCACGCCTTGTACATGTTAAATGATTTATTATTTTCAATCAATCAATCAATCAGTAATTAATGAAATTTTTCACAAATTTGCTATTTTATGGAAGTAGCAGTAGGAATATATTTTTGCGTTTTTAAAGTCTTGCAGAATTTTTAACAAATAGTACTCAGAACCATCAGAAACTGAAAATGAATATCGCCAGTGAAAATTTTTGTGTTCAACATTTTTACGCTTTGATATTGATTCAAAGAAGTATCTGTAGCATATTAAGCCAATATCAACATTAATGGGACAAATGAAGTCGCTGTAGTCTAGTGGGTAGTGTGTTGGTTTATTAAATGTGAGGACACGGTTCAAACGCCAGTCCAACATGGAGATCTTTCAAATGATCTCCTAAATACTCTCTGGAAGTCATATCGGGACTTTGTGCAAGAGTATTAAGCCTGTAACGACTTTTTTTTTGTCAAAATATATTGCCGTACTCAGACTCTTGCTGTCCACTGCATAAGACTATGATTGGTCTACAAGATGATCTCACAGCCATTTGTCACTGCTTAAAATGGCATTTATGAACATTACTTAAGTAAAGTTGTAAAGAAGTTTTGCTAATTGAGTTCTAATAATGTTTTAAAGCGTGGCTTTGTCTGACCTTCCTAAGATTTTCATCCCCTTTGGACAGAGACAAAGTTCATTGAATTTTTTTGATTTCCAAAAAATATGCCAACAATTCTTTACCACAGGTTTGTAGTCAGCCTCTATACAGTCAAAAAATTCCTGATATCAGACGATGTATTGTACTGCCATTAATGTATATAGAGTTTCCATATAATGTCTCTTGAAGTCGCCGTAGTCTAGTAGGTAGTGTGTTGGCTTATTAGACGTTAGGCCTCTGTTCAAGTCCCAGGTCAGACATCAAAACGAAATATGAAAAAATATTTCTTCGGCGACTTCGCTTAGCAGATTTCTGGCAAAAACTCAGAGAGTAAATACAATTGCCATGAAAAGTTTCTCATAAATCTGTCGTCGACTTTAAGCTGTAGTTTCCGCCTTTCATGTATAAAAATTAGCACACAGCGGCGTGAGAACCTAGGTCGTAATCCTGACTACAGGGTTGCTATGACCAATTATGTGTGTGTTTTTATTGATCGCCATTACACAATAAAGTCATTCATGTCTTTTAATTATGACGTAGTTTTCGTAACAATTCAGCCAGCATCTCTGAAGGCAATGTGGTCTTCTACGGCTAGATTTATGGAATTCTGTACATGAGAGACTTCAGACATCTTCAGAAAGAAGTCTAAAGAAGCCAATTAGGATGAAATTGACATTCAATGGACTAGTCCAAAACACAAGGTTAATTGCTCATTAAGCTATCAATTGGCTCAAGGTAACGAGTATCCTGATGCTATAAACGCAGTAAGCGTAATGCAGCAATCTCTTAAAAACAGAATACATGGGTGTATATGGAAATGATTATTTTAAGGACAAGGCTGCGTTGTTTTTATTGTTTTTATAGTATGAGGCATTTGCTGTTTGTTTAAATACTAGAGGAAAATGAAACTAAAACTCTATAGTAACTTTATATTTACTTCATTTACTGAAAAGCTTGCCTTTTAAGAACCTATAAATGATGATTCAAGCGAACTAATTTTTTGACCATCACGACGTTATGGCCTTACTGTCCAAAGAACAGATATATGATAAAGCAATTTCAACAAACGTTGAAGTCGCCGTAGTCTAGTATGTAGTGTGTTGGCTTATTAGACGTAAGGCCACGGTTCAAACCTCTGGCCGGACATCAAAACGAGAATATGAAAATATTACTTCGGCGATTTCCTCTCAGCAGATTTTTGGAAAAACGTTTGCAGGTCACTGAATTTTGTTATTAAACTTCATGCCTTGTGAGCCTAAAAGTTAGACTATTAGTCAGTTGGTCAGTGCTTCTTACACAACGATAAGAATTTCAAGATTACAGTGAATGTAGCAAGGTGCCGACCGATGATAACTTAATTGATACCAAATGGAAATATTTGACTTCGTAGACAAGAGGTTTCAATAAGACGATGCCACATATGATATGCGGCACCACAAACCTTCTGAAAAGCGAGCGTGGTGCGCATTTAATCTCATGTTTTTAATGATGATGATCTCATGATTTAATGCATGAAGTCGCCGTAGTCTAGTAGGTACTGTGTTGACTTATTAGTCGTAAAGCCAGGGTTCAAACCCCATGTTAGACATCAAACAAAATACAAAATTATTACTTCGGCCACTTCCTCTCAGCAGATTTCTGGCAAAAGCTCTGAGAGTAAATAAAATTGCTATTAAAAATGTCTCAAAACTCTGTAGTTCAGAGTCGACTTTAAACTGTATGTCCCGCCACTCATGTATAAAATTAACGCACACAACATAAGTGGTGTGAGAAACTAGGTCGTCATCCTAACCGAAGGGTTGTAATGGCCAATTATGTATGTATGTATATGTATGTAGGTAAGGTTACAGATTGAATTACACCTGTGTATCGTTCTAATGTACGCACTACTCAAAAACTATCGCTTCTGTTTTATGAAATAATCTGAATTTGTCGACTCCAGTACGTTGTAACTGGTTAGAATTGTTTGATGGCAAATAATTGCATGTGCACAAAAGGTCCAACTCATGCAACAATTAAAGCCAGCTGACCATTGACCTACAGTTAAGGCACATGTATAGAAAGAATGTCAAGTACATTGTTGTAAAGTCTGTGTATAAAAAATGTTTATTTTAACGGCAGGAACTCTATGTAGCATATTAATGTGACAGCATATACATACGTATTCTTTTAATTTGAGAGCTGTAGAAATACGTTTATTTTTGTAAGCTATGAGTGAAGTCGCCGTAGTGTAGTAGGAAGTGTGCTGCGTATTAGACGTAAGGTCACGGTTCAAACACCAGGTCAGACATCAAAACGAAAATATGAGAAAATACTGCTTCGGCGACTTCCTCTCAGCAGATTTCTGGCAAAAACTCTGAGAGCAAATAAAATTGCCATGAAAAGTTTCTCAAAACTCTGTAGTTCGAAGTCGACTTTAAACTGTAAGTACCGGCACTCATGTATAAAATTAATGCACATAACACATGGTGTGAGAAGATAGGCCGTAATTCTGCCAGAAATCTACTGAGAGAAAGTTGCAGAAGAAATATTTTTTCATATTTCGTTTTGATGTTTGACCTGGGATTTCAAGCGTGGCCTTGCGTCTAATAAGCCAACACACTATCTACTAGACTACGAAAAAGACAATTACCAATTGGAAATTGAAAACATAATATTTGAGTGGGAATAGTACTTTTTCTTGTTTGACTTTAAAATTGTCAATGATGGTGGTGGTATGAATGTGAATATATTTTGTTTAATATTGTTAATATTATTAGAATAAAATTTTATGTTTGTTTGTCTTTAAGATTCAGAGATATTAGACCAGTTTAATTATTTATCTGCTCACGAAATATATGTACGAGTACTTCTATTAACCATAGTTTAGCGGTGTTTAAAAGTTCAATATTTTTGCTTAAGGATATGTTTTTCAGGTTGTTTTTTGCTTAAGAATTGAAAATGAAGAAAAAAGACAAACACAATATATCTTTATGTATGTCTATTATAATTTGTGGGGTATTTTATCTCCGTTAGAGTACCAATGTCACTGAGACTTGCGTTTCCGCATAATTTCAAAAGGCGTGTAGAAAAATTCTTTTTTTTTCGGGTTGTTTTCTGTTTTTTCTTAATTTTTAAACGAAATGAATGTGCGCAAACGCGTGTTAGGCATGAATGTATGAATGTGGTACCAGCCGCTGCAATAATACAAAAAAAATGCTACAAACCTAAGCAAAAAACTTACAGAGGAAAAAAACAAAAAGGAATTTACAACACAAACGTAATAAGCATTGTAATATTGTTGTGTATGGGTAGTATTTGGTAAAAATAATAATTGTTTGAATTATTATTGATTTCGGTTATTTGATAGTAGCCCATGGGACAAATGTTAACAAAAACACATACACATACACACAAAGCATACAATTTACTATATGTATACATATAGACAATACTGTCCGATACCTGGTCTTAGATATACAATTATTGTATATGTGAGAGTTTAACAAAGAAAATAACATTTCTTACCAAAGATCTTAAGCTTAACAAAAAAAAAAAAAAAGAAAAAAATACAGAAATACAAATAAAAAACTTTTAGAAATACCATGCAGCCGGTTAACATATGAAAAAAAATATAACTTGGTACTGTTAATAGTGTGGGCTGCTAACAAAAGCCTTTAAAAATTGGTTTTTTTCTTCTATTTTTTCCAATTCGATGACGTTGCTGTACTTTTGCTGTTATCTGGTCATAGAACTTCCTTAAACAACAATATCAATATGAAAATTTCGTATTTGAAAAAGAAAAATAATGATTTAAGTAACAAACAAAGAAATATTCATAGATACCACGTCTGTATGGTATATTGTATACATATCTGTTTGCTTACACCATTTCCATTTCAATTCCATTCTTTCTGGTTCTCATTTTTTGAATTTCTACGTACACTCTCTGAATCGTTTTTAAGATGAAATTGAAAATTTTCCTGTGTAAGTGGTTATCCATAATTATTGCACCATAAAGCTAAGATTTTAGCATCATGTATGAAATAAAATTCATTTAAATAACTGCACCAGAATTGGTCGTAACAGTCGATCCTTTTAAATTAGTTTTCAACAAAATTTTCGCCCGTTTTGGGCGATAACTTGACAACTTAACTTAATTATTATCGTAGCGCTGTGAATTAGCGGAAGCGATTGTTTCATGTCAACAGAATGACGCTTTATCGTAGCGTCCAGACCATGCTGATTAAGTCATTACAATCCTTTAGTCAGGATTACGACCTAGTTTCTCACACCACTTATATTGTGTGTGTTAATTTTATACAAGAGTGGCGGGGGACCTACAGTTTAAAGTCGTCTCCGAACGACAGATTTTTTTGAGAAACTTTTCATGGCAATTTTTATTATTTACTGTCAGAGTTTTTGCCAGAAATCTGTTGAGAGGAAGTCGCCGAAGAAATACTTTTTGTATTTTGTTTGACGTCTGGCCTGAGGTTTGAACCCTGGCTTTACGTCTAATAAGCCAACACACTACCTAATAGACCACGGCGACTTCAACGTCCAGAACATAACGGTCTCCAATCAATGACATTTTCCGAACACTACAGTGTAGCCAAAATCACTCGTACGACCCACACGTGTGACAATTTTGCTTGCTGACGTCGCCACCGAATAAGAAGTGAAGTAGAAATTTTGTTGGTAAAATCTGAGTGTTGCTTCAGCACCCTATTAGCATATCTACGACATTGAGTAGTTAGGTGGCTTTAATTTCTACGTCAGTTGTAATTTGTATGGATGGAGTTGCATAATATGCCCTAATGAGCCGTAAAATAGATTCAATTATTGACAACGCCCTGGTTTATCCATCACACTTTCTCCATCAGAAGCGATATTTTGAACAGTGCATACATTATAATGATACACAGGCGTGATTTCATCTGTAGGCTTTCCCGTTTCATCAAATTTCATTGTAAGCTTGACAACTCTTTGCACAATTAGTCAATTATGATAACCATAACCATACCGTAATGTTCTAAAAGTTCGAATGACTACTTTTGAAGTAAATTTCTAATTCTACTCTGTGTTCTTCGATTGTTCTACATTCCATGGCAAACCCATCACTAATAAATCACACTTGAAATAAAAAATATTTATCAGATGACAGTTTTGCTAAATCGATGGTTTGGAAATCATTAAATCAGATCATGTACGGATTACATAAACAGCGTATGACTTATTACGAACATTCCATTGAGTTGTGTTCACCTCTGTGCCAAGCATTCTCAGATATCGAGAAGGTTTTGATTTCATAGACTTGTAAAGGAACTTTTAGGAATATAATTGATATTGTCGAAGATTGACATGACAATGCGGGGCAACTGAAGCCTTATACTATGTTCAGATATACACTTTTATTGAGTCAATATTCTGTTTATTGAGTACAATATTTTAAGTGTTCAGATATAATAATATATGCAGTTCAGCTGCTTATTCAATATTCATTTGACAGCTGGTAAACAAAACAGCTGGTTATTTTAACAACATTGTTTTTATTTTGTTTTTTTTGTGTGTTTTGTGTAATATTGAGTTCAATAATGGCATTTATTGCGATTTAGGCAATAAAGGTGCATATCTGAACACCGTATTATCAAAGTCGTTAGTTTGAGGTTGAGTTTGTCATTTGTTGTCAACGTTGTGAACAGATAGGATGATAAGCTAGAAAGCCCAGATCATTAAGAAGAATAAGAAATTGATTTGGAAATTTATAAAGGAGAAGGAAGGAAATTTATGAAGGGGATTATATATGGTTGGGTGGGAGTAAACAAAGTATTTTAAAACCGTAACAAAATAAGTCTTTAAGGTTGAAGTATTAAACCAACATTTATAAAGCGCCAAATCTAGTGTAAGTCTGTTCCTTAATCCTTAAACTATGGAAAATTAGTAGCAAAATTCAGAATTCTAGAAAAATAATTCAGCAGGTTCTACAGCTTCTCACAACATCAAAGGAAGCGTAAATCAGTTGGATGTTATCAAAGGTCTCGTTGTAGTATCATTGTGACTACTGGACTATTCGTCTCTAATTCTTGATTGACATTGTGCCTCTGTTATATTAACTAGACTAGGCTCTCGTCTTTCGTTTTGTGCCTCTTTTTCATCGTCATAACACTTTCTGTAAAAGAAGTTGTATAGGTAGGGTAGCACTCTCCCAGTTAATTATAGACTCTCTATATTAAGTAAGTGCACCATGTGCTTTAATAAATTCTGGTAACAGAATCTTACATACATACATACATAATTGCTCATTACAACCCTTCAGTCAGGATTACGACCTAGTTACTCACACCACTTATGTTGTGTGTGTTAAATTTATACATGAGTGGGACCTACAGTTTAAAGTCGACTGCGAAAGACAGATTTTTTGAGAAACTTTTCAATTATATTTACTCTCAGAGTTTTTGCCAGAGAAGAAGTCGCCGAAGAAATACTTTTTGTATTTTGCCTTGACATGGGGTTTGAACCCTGGCTTTACGTCTAATAAGACAATACTAGACTACGGCGACTCCATAAGTTGTTAAGAATACTTTTAAACGGTATTAATAAAAGTATGTTAGTTATGGAAGAAACTTATTTTAGATGCTAAAAGTTTTATTGCGCACGTTTTAACATAATGACGTGTGGCAGGTCTTATAACAGTACTTTCGCCGTTAAACTGCTACTTATCATTAAATATATTATTGGCTTATTGATGCATAAAACAGTGGAAATTATTTCCTATACCCAATATTATTTTAAGCAAGCCATGAGAATATTTCAATTGACAGACGATTAATAATCATTTAATTTTTATGACTATTTTCCTCATATTTTCAACATTTCAATTTTAGAAATGGTGTAATAAATAAGTAATATTATTTAATATAAAAATTTTTAAAATTACATATAAAAATAAAGAAGAAGAAGAAAAATTTATAATGTACTTTGTATAAATTAACCATAACTTAATAATAAGTCTTTTTGTGTTAAGAACAAAAATATTTGATTTTTATGATGTTCTTCTCTCTTGCCTCTGCAGTTATTATTGAAATTCTTGTTGGACTCAATTTTGTTCATACCAAAGAAAAAGAAACAGAAATCAAATATAAATTATTGGCTATTAACTAATACGATTATATTTAAATTTATATTTATTTTAATGATTTGTTTTCCATGATTTCATTTAATATGTTTATTTATTTAAGCATTTATTTATTTTTTGTTTGTTTTGTTTTTATGTTCATTACAGGTGAGTGTCTGTTTAAATTGTTGTCGTTTCCTCCAAACCAAGAGAGAAAAAAAAACTTTGAAAAAACTATTGCTTTTCGAAAGTTCAAAACTATAATGGATATTTGCCGATTTATAAGCATATGAATGTGTGGTTCAAATCATATTTAATATTTAGTAATGAAAAAAAAAAAACAAAAAAATATGAGAAGAAAAACTTAAAAAAATGCCGGTTGTTAACTTGGCTTATTATAGTCATTAAGGTAAGGTTTAAACATTTATAACTACGATTTATTTTATTTTCTTTTTTTTAATTTTTTTATTACCACTACAGTACATATTAATGTTGCTGTTGTTGCTTGTTGTTGTTATTGCAATATTTTTCATTTCATATTGACTGCAGGTTATATTTAGGTTGGATGGATATATGAATGAATAAGCGAATGAATGAAAGGAAAGGAAAGGTGTGTATTTGTTTATTTATTGACAAATCGTTGTAATAATATTTAAATAAATATTTACTTTTGAAAGGAAATTGTTTGCCTGGCAAAACTAGTCAAATGTTTTAAAGATTACAACACTCAATGTGTAAAAATCAAACGATAAAATTGTTTTTAGGAGAAATGCTTTTAATTTAGTGATCAAGCGCTTTTTTTTTACTTATTGGCATTTTATATATGTAACTGTGTGTAAAAGGGGTAGAGAAAAGGTTGTGCAATAAATATTTAAAATTTGTTTTAAGAAAGGCAAGTTGCTTAAAACATAATACGTTTTTTTTCTTTTTTTTGTATAAAACATGGTCAGCTTAGCTTAATTGTAATACAATATAAAAACTGCTACGATAAGCTTGCAATCGTAACTAAACTTACTTACTTAATTACTTAATAGATCATTATAAACTTTTAGTCACGATTACAACCTACTTTTTCACATCACCCATGTTTATCCATGAGTGGCGTTATCTACAGTTTAAACTCGACTTAGAACGAGAGATATTTTGGTAAACTTGTCATGGCAATTTTATGTACTCTCAGATTTATGGCCAGAGTCTAGAGAAATATTTTTTCATATTTTGTTTTTATCGAGGTGTATTTGCCAGAGGTTTGAATCACAGCCTCACGTCCAATAAGCCAACACACTACCCAGTAGTCTGCGACGATTTCATAAAATATAGTCGCTACCATAAAATTCATTCCTATTGTTTGCATTCTATGATGTTCGTTATTGAAGTTACGAGGGATTACATACATAATTAGCCATTACAACCTTTCAGTCAGGATTACAGCCTAGCTTTTCACACCACTCATGTTGTGTGTGTTAATTTTATACATGAGTGGCGGGACCTACAGTTTAAAGTCGAATCTGAACGACAGATTTTTGAGAAACTTTTCATTGCAATTTTTATTTTACTCTCACAGCTTTTGTTAGAATTCTGTTGAGAGGAATTCGCCGAAGAAATATTTTTTCATATTTCGTTTTGATGTCTGACCTGGGGTTTGAACCGTGGCCTTACGTCTAATAAGCCAACACACTATCACTACATACAATATAGTCGCGACCATAAAATTCATTCCTATTGTTTCCATTCTATGATGTTCGTTATCGAAGTTACGTGGGATTATTTGGAGAAAGCAAAAGGTTTGTAAGTTCAAAAACTGAAATGAAATTTCTTCGACATGTTTCTGTAGTCAAACTCAACGCTACGCCACTACACTTCTAGCGGTAGGTAATTGGCTGACCATTGATTAAACAACGAAAAGGTTAGATTCGACTTCGAATGAAACTATAAGGACTGTGATGAAAAGTTGCAGAGTAAAGTTCCTTTTCCTGTAAAAGATTTACCATTTGAATCGATTATGAACTGTGGCATGTACGCACGATCTACAAGAACGATCTAGAAGTGGTAACATTTGAGGTCTATATGAGTTCCTATAAAATTGATACTTGAGTTGAATATGGTTTTTAATTAAGCGGAATAGAGAAGAGTTATTGGATAAGTGATGTAAAGTAATTGTTAAATAAGGTTACTGGATAGTGATCAGTGATAGTTAGTCACATATGTACATCAGATCTAACATGGTCACTAATGGTTAGCATATATAAAAAATAATAAGATATTCTATTCGCATATGGGTTATGGACTGTATATGATATGCAGTCAGTCATTCTTTCTCAAATTGCGTTGCCTCCTGATATTGATGTTAGGAGGTTAGAGGAATTCCCGAATAGTTATTTAGGCAAATGGAGTGTCTCTGTCACAAAAATTAGAAAAACATGAAGAAAATACTATATTACGCTTCCTTCCATTATGTGGATCACTTTTTATGCGATAGGAACACATGCGACGACAATTGATGGCTTATTTATAGAATTTAGCCTTGCGAAATACACTGAGCGCCAAAAGTGAGTAAACACCACTGAAGTAATCCATTTTCCTAGGATAGCGAGAAAAGTAAATGAGAATAGTCGAATAAATTTCCAAAAATAAAAATGTTTATTTATTACTTATAAAATGTTAAAGCAAAAACAACAATTCATGATAAAGGAACTTTTTTTTATACTTAAGAACAAAACTGTTTTATACTTAAGAACAAAAGTGTTGACACACTTATGGTGCTCACTGTATATTTCACGAAGAATAATAAGATAGGCAACAACAAAAACTGACATATCAAACTGAAAAGTTCGTCAACAAAAAATATGAAACCATCAAAGAAGTTATGAGAATAGGAAAGGAAAATCGCAACAACAAAACTACATAGACACAGTAAGCTTCTCGAAGTTACGAAAGCGAAAATAGTTAAAATATATTATTAATTAATTTATTAATTACAATATAATTACAAATTATATTCTAATTATATACGAGCTGAATAAATTTGACCATATGCTCGATGTAGTGTCACAGACCAGAGTCTCCGGTGGGAACCGAACCCACGACCCTCTCGCTAATAGTCTAGCACACTACTCACTAGACTACCAGGGCACCCTAATTGAAATATAAATGAAGCTAAATGTAATGCAACCAGTTAAGAGCCAGGGAGTGTAATAAAAACAACGCCGTTTAAACGCTGTTGTATTACGGGGAAGTTTAAGTTTTTAAGTAAAAACTGCATATAAAAGAAATGATGGAATGTGTTGTTTGGTTTATTAACAGTCTTTATTTTGTTTTCTGTTTTGGGTCTATCTGTTATATATGAAATTATATTCATTACAACATGAACTGTATTATGTTTCACTATCAACGGAAACCCCTAAAGGTGTCGCAAATTAATTAGTAATGAATTGACACTTAATTAACTGATTTCCATTTTTTTCTGTTGTAAAAACATTCAAGAAATATTTCTTAATTATTTTGTTTTATATTTATTTAAAAATATTCTCTACACTGATTTGCATTCTTTCAACTCTGTTGGGTTGTTAAAGGGAGGTAAAAGGAAAACAAAGATACTTCACAGTCACTACAATCCTTTATGCCATGTTTACTTTTATCTCAAAAATATACGGAAAAAAAACAACATTCGAAAAATATGTGTGAAGTGAAAATAAAATGAAAAGAAGACGAATAATAAGGAATAAAAACCCTTTTATTTAATCATCATTACAATAAACAGCATTATAAGGCATACAACTTCAATGAATCCATGCAGATAATAATGATTCGTACATACTGATGTCCGTAATACTTTCCATACGTAATGATGTTTAGGAGTTGCAGCAACAGTAAAGGAGACAATGTTGTAAAAGCTGTTGCTGGTTGCTTTGACTGCTGTTATCGAACAACAATGTTGCAAACAGCACTACATGTAACAGCACTACATGTGTAACATGGTCAAGAAGAAGAATAAGAAGAAGAAACTACGTGCAATATATGTTGTATATAAAAATCTCTTTTTTTCAGAGAAGAGTGTTAGCTTTTATGATCATTACCACTATACCAGCAATACAACAATTTCATTTCAACTTTGTTTTGATACTTAAAACAAAAACATAAAATACAACAAAAAATGAGAAGAAAGATTCACTCTGTTTTGTTAGTTTTTATTTCTGCTGTTGTAATCTTTAATGGTGCATTAAAACGCTTTTGTTTCTTTGCTTGCTTGGCTTAGCAGTTTTGCAGAAGAGAGTACTTGTACTTTGAAGTTTTTCTGTTTTCTGTTTTTTTTCTGCTCTCTTGCCCTCATTGAAAAACGTTTCTTTATACACATACAGGCTTTTGTTGTTGTTGACGCTGTAAAGTGGCCACCTTAGAGTTGAGTGGAAAGAGAAAACAATTTGATTCCGCGATCATTATTTATGGATGTTTTATAGCCATTGCCTGTGTGTTGTAAATATAACAATAATGTGTTTGTTCAAGTACCCATTTCCTACAATGTAAATACTTGTTTAATTTACTGATCAATAAAGAGAATTTAATGACTCGGCAGGCGGTAATCGAACACCTACAATTAAATTTTTTTTGTTTTAATCATGAGTAATTAAATTCAATTTGACTTTTTTAAAGGCGAACAATTAACGCGAATAGAAATTTAATTTTCTTTATGTTTGATATGCAATTTAATTTGATAACATTACTATGTTAATAGCCTAGAATTTGAAAAAAGGAAAGCTAATCTAATGAAAAATGTATAAGTCGGATCTTTTATTAAATAAAACAAAATGTGTGTGAAATACAATTCGCCGTAATCTAGTAGGTAGTGTGTTGGCTTGTTAGACAAGAGCCCCTGGCTCAAACCCTATATTAAAACAACTTCGGTGACGTCTCTGTACAGAAAATGACAAAAACTCTGAGCGTAAATAACAAAAGTGGGCTTTACACTGTAGGTCCTACTATTCATAGATGAAATTAACACGCACGACATGAGCGGTGTGGGAAGTTAGATCGTTGTTCTGACTGAAGGGTTGCAATGATCAATTAAGAAAGTAAGTAGGCAAGCATTTAAAATATAATCGATATTAGATTTTAAGGCCCATTGATATTATTGGGTGCGTATCAAGTGTCGAAGTCGCGATAGTCTAGTAGGTATTGTGTTGGCTTATTATTATTATTAGTTCAAGCCCCAGGCCAGACATCAAAACAAAATACAAAAAGTATTTCTTCGGCGGCTTCCTCTCAGCAGATTTCTGGCAAAAACTCTGAGAGTAAATAAAATTGCGATGAAAAGTTTCTCAAAAATCTGACGTTCGGAGTCGACTTTAAACTGTAGATCCCACCACTCATGTATAAAATTAACACAACATAAGTGGTGTGAGAAACTAGGTCGTAATACTGACTGAAGGGTTGTAATGACCAATTATGTATGTAGTATGTATCAAATGCCTGCCTCTGGGTGAAGAGCATCTAAAATGTTCAATTTTCCATGATTCTAGCCCATAAATCAGACTGAACTTAAACGAAGGCATGTGTTATCTTGACTTTAAGGACCCTTTTGATTTGTGGCATATTCGTATACATATCTGTCATAAGAAAACCCTATAAAATAAAGTCTTGGTGGTTGGCTAACATCAACTGCACATGAGAATACCTAATGTAACATGAGCTGTGTGGCACATAATTGCGTACTATTGAAAGCACTTATCTATGGTTTTCTGATCATCCAAGTCAGGCCAAGTTGGTAATCATCATTCTATAAAGCTTGATGTTGACAGGGGTGGGTTGATCCTCTCTATCAAAAGAAATCCCAAAATCCGCATCAAGCAGTGACTTTTTCGAGATGGAATGGATGCTATTGGTGACATCCAGAATTTGCCAATTTTGTTTGTTTACGTACACATTCATCCAGAAAACGGCCTCATCACTGAAGATGATTTTTTTGGTGAATATTATGATCAATACGCAACTGCGCTCCAAAGCCTATTCAGCTTACTCATGTTTATGCCTATGGTTTGGTAAAGCAGATTGCATATATGTCAACTAATTGGACAGAAGTCGCCGTAGTCTAGTAGGTAGTGTGTTGGCTTATTAGACGCAAAGCCAGGGTTCGAGCCCCAGGCCAGACACCAACACAAAAATACAAAAATATTTCTTCGGCAGCAGAGTTCTGGCAAAAACTCTGAAAGTAAGTAAAAATTGCCATGAAAAATTTCTCAAAAATCTGTCGTTCGGAGTCGACTTTAAACTGTAGGTCCTGCCACTCATGTATACAACTAACGCACACAACATAAGTGGTGTGAGAAATTAGGTCGTAATCCTGACTGAAGGGTTGTAATGACCAATTATGTATGTATGTATATATTTTGACAAATGCTTCTTCAGCAAGATGGCTGTTGCCAACTGTGAAAATTTGAAAGTCTCTTTTGGATAATACAATATTATTGGCGTATTTTGAACTCCTAATATTGGGATGAATTGCCGTAATCTCATTAATAATTTTTATAAATGTGTAAGCTTAGCCTGCATAGTTGTGCTTATAAAAAAAAAAAAGAATCTCAAAAGAATCGATGTCAGTCAAAGCTAACAAAGATATTTAAATAACGCCTGATCCTTAATGTTTTGCATAATTTGCATAGAAATGTTTGTTTGTAAACTAAATCTACAAAATGTCTCATAATTTCTTCAACTGGTACAATAGCATTTAAGCTTTAAGCCATAAACACTCATCAGATGGAACACATTTAAGAAATGTTATTGCCACCTCCATGACTAGTACGTACTTATAAGTACTTATAGGCATATATGTATAGGTAAGTTTTACTACACACGTATTGTATTGTATTGTATTGTATTGTATGAACCTAGATTTGCTAAACCCACCTTGACATTAAGTGTACGCATTTACAAATTTTTGTGATTATTTGGTAGTTTTTTTTTGGTTGGCTTGAGAACTAAACTTGGCAAACCTAAAACATTACCCACAATAGATGCAACACCACCACCTCCAGATTTTCTTAATAATCTTGAGGAAATGTTATCATATGAAAGAGAAAAAAAAAAGATTCTAGAGGCTGCAATACTCGTAGTTGGTATTTGTATTCTGGATTTAAAGTGTCTCTTTCTTTTGCGTGAATATGTCTTAAGTAAAAATTACGACTTCAAGAATTGTTTTCTATTCAGTTATAATGTTGTTTCTTGCAAAAAAAAATGGTACCATATATGGGGCATTTCGTATTGGAAACGTAATAAAAAATTTTTATTCAAAATTAATTTTTAAAGAATTTTTTTAAAGAATTTTTTCTGTTATCTTATGAGCCTTTAAAATATTGGCAAATTCCCGTAAACCCCTCTTTGGTATGCTGAAGTTTATATAAGAATGTGTTTAAAGTGGAAACCCCTTCTATGATTCAATTTTATTAAGATACTTGTCTAGTTCTTTTTCAAAACACTTTGAGAAAAAAAAGAACAGTCTTTCAGTCTGGTTGCAGTATGTTTACTTTTGTCGCAATTTTTGTGGCAGCCAGCATGTAAATAAAACATGCATGTGGCACGCATAAGCGTATCAAATTTAAATGAATTTATTTCTTTTGCTTTTTATTTCAAATTTTTTTTTCTTCTTTTTAAATCCTATTTTCGTTGGCAAAATATTTATAAAGTATTTGAGTAGTATACCCGCCTTATAGGCAAAACATACTTATGGATGGAGCTGTATATCCATTCATCTGTGTGCTATAGTTTTACTTATTCAGCCGTATTTTAATCGTTTCACGTTGATTCTTCTTATTTATAGTATCTCCAGTTGTTGGCTGCTGTTGTTGCTGTTGCTGTTGTTGTTTTATTTGCATGCCTTCAACTGGCAATAAAAATTTACAAACTGTAGAGAAAATTCTCAATTATAGCCAGAAATAGCAACAATAAATTTTAAAAAGAAACATATGAACTGCAACTTTGTATACAAATTGATTTAATAGAAGACAGACAAAAAAGCAGCACAACAAAAAAATTAAAAAAAAATTTTTTTTTGTTAATAAAAAAGGAAGAAAAAAGTGTGTTTTTTTTGTGTTGAGCATTTGATTTGTGCTTTTCGTACATCAAACATGTTTTACAACTTTATTATGGCACTGGAGGATGAAAAATAATGGTTGACGACGATTTTCACAAAAAAAAGGTGGAGATGTTGAACTTGATTTTGATTTTGATGAATGCTTTATTAATTTGTTGTATATAAATGGACATGTTATTTACGCGTTCCCTCTTATGATAGTAATTATGCTGCCATTAGTTGTGTTTTCTATACAATTTGTCGCTGTGATTTAAAACGTATAGAAAGTGTATATATAAAACAAAAATCCTGTAAGAAAGATTTTGTCAGTTAAATTCAAAAAAATTTTAGATTCTTTGGCTGTGGAATTTAATAAAAAAAATTGGATCTTGATGCAAATAGAGGGTGCATCGTTGATATATGCCGCCTTGTATAGCAGGTTGCACGATTGAGATTTTTTACACAGCCATATGTAGACCATGGCGCGGAAATCGCTTTGATGTATCGTGCTTTTCAGCTCTCAATTTGATAATTGAAAGTATTGCATCTGCCATCTGAAAGGTTGCATCTGATTGACTAATGAATGAAGATAAATATCGAGTGTAGAAATTGAAAATCCACTTATATGCCAGGTAGGCCCCACATACGCGTCTTCTGCTGGTGTCCTGTTCTTGTCATAGCCTAGTGGGTGGTATGTTAGCTTTTTTGATAAGAGCGCGTGGTTCAAATTCAAGCTAAGGCATCTCAAAGAAAACGAAATAAGAACAAAATATTAATTTCGGCCATTTCCTCTTAGTGTGTTGGCTCAGACATCCAACAAAACAACATATGAAAAAATATTTCTTACATACATACATAATTGGTCATTACAATCCTTCAGTCAGGATTACGACCTTATTTCTCACACCACGTATGTTGTGTGCGTTAATTTTATACATAAGTGGCGGGGACCTACGCTTTAAAGTCGATTTCGAATGACACATTTTTGAGAAACTTTTCATAGCAATTTTATTTACTCTCAGAGTTGTTGCCAGAAATCTGCTGAGAGGCAGTCGCCGACGAAATAATTTGCATATTCCGTTTTGTTGGAGATGTCTGTCCTGAGGTATGAACCGAGACCTCATGTCTAATAAGTCAACACGCTACCTACTAGACTACAGCGACTTCAACGACCGCAACAATACTCTCCATATAATTGTAGGATAATCAGCAGTGTAACAATCACTGATTGTTCGACAACTATTTTCGAAAATGCTTTTGTAACCTTGGCTGCTTTCCAAAATGTTAGTTGCTTTGTGTTTGAACAAAGTATCGTGTTTCATAATGCCGCTGTACAAAATATATACAATGTATTCTATTTCAAAACGTCGTCAATGTGTATTTTTAACGCAGTCAAAAAGCAATCAGGCATCGGATTTATAGTTGATGCATTGCTTGGTTACTTTGCATATATACGTAGTTTATATACAGTAGTAGAACTGCATACAGACTTTGTACTGATACATTTTGGAAGGCAGCCCTTGTATCTTGTAATTCAGATTGAAGCTGGAGCGCTCTTAATTGGAAGGTTTTACATCACATATTGCTGTGTTAACTTAATGGAACTTTTATTTCTAAATTTGTTTTTTTTTATCTCAAGTTTATTATTATTTTGGCTGCTTTCCAAAATGTATCAATACAAAGTTTGTATGCAGCTCTACTACTGTATATAAACTATGTAGATATGGAAAGTTACAGAACAATGCATCAACTATAAATCCGATGACGGATTGCTTTTTGACTGCGTTAAAAATACACATTGACGACGTTTGAAAATAGTATACATTGTAAATATTTTGTACAGCGGCATTATGAAACATGATACATTGTTCAAATACAAAGCATTTTGGAAGTCAGCCTTTATGTCAAATTTATATTTACACTAAATATACTTATGTAGGGCATTTTTACTCTTTTAAAGACACCGAACTGTTATGGTTTATAATTATTGTTAACATACAATATGAGAAATTCCCAAAGAATATTTCTTAAGGTCAAAACTAATTCCAGTAAACATTACATTCCCAATGTGTTTCAAGTCAATTTACCGTACAACTTACATGTAAAAGCAAATTTTTAAGCTTATTTTCCTAACATTTCAAATAATTTCAATTATTATGGAATTTTTCAAATATTTCCCATAAGAAAAATAGAAGAAGAAAAAAGAAAGAAAAGTTATTTGTTTTATTACTTTGGCAGCAACCTTCTTCTTCTTCTTCATCATCAGAATCCTATTATAATAAATACCGTGGCTAGTTTAAACAGAAAAAAATGAAAATTCCTTTTTACAATACTATTGTACAATACCAACCAATACAATGCCAATAGTTTATAATTTTTAATATTTCAATTTATGATTATTAACACTGCCTTAAAACGGTTGTTTTCTTTCTATTACCATTTTGTATTTTTATCAGGCAATTGAATTTTTAGCCAGCTTATAGCCGTTAAAAATAAAATATAAAATCTGAAAAAGAAGTAGTTGGCCATGTCTTATAAATGCGTTATTTATGAGTTGCAATAAAAAACTAAGAAAATTCTGCAAAAAAAAAATTGGAAAAACTAAAAAAGGCAGTACTGATGCTAAGCTATAGCAGAAAAGAAAAACAAATAAATACTTAGCAAAACTTTGAATAAGTAAAATAAAGGCTAAGAAAGGCTGGGAGAGAAAGCATAGAAGCAACAAAAGAAAGAAAGAAAAGCTTAAGAAAATGGAATATAAAGATCAAATAAATTTTCCACATACTATTTGAACCTTTGAACTTTTAAGAACGATATAAATGTTGCACCACATGCATGTGGCATAGTTACCATCATAATTTATTGATAAGAAGACACTAAAAAGAACTACAACTTTATTGATACCATTTCGTAGAAAAAAACCAAAGAGACCAAAAAACTCTGCTGTTTGGCCATTGTATAGTAGACCAACACAGCTGCATAGACTGTTGGGTTGTGTTGTTCAAACCACCACAATTTCTCTTTAAAAAGCAAGGAGTATCAAAACTATCAGTGTATCTGTGTTGCTTACTCTAAGCAATTATGGATTTTTAGAAGTTTTCTTTTCTTCTCAATTTTTCTTTTCTGGGGATTTTTGTAGATTTAAGCAAACAACCAGTTTGGGCTTTTCTTTGGCGTTTTTTTTTTGGCTAAAAACCGATTTCTCTGCTTCTTTCTTTGAGCCTTTAATGTGTAAGAAAAGTTTTACAGAAAATTTCTTTGTTGTTTTCTTACTTTTTTTTTAAATTTTTGTTGTTGTTTTTGTATATGTATACATATATATATTATTTTGTTTTGATGTTGTTGTTTTTGTCGTATTTTACAAGTTTTGAAAAATTTGCAAAACCATTCATTAGCATTGCCTTAAGCTGCAAAATGTGCAAAACATGAAACCATCACCATTACTAAAATGGACGTCGACGAAAAATTGTTCAATCCCTGCTTATTGTTGTATGTATGTATATATGTATGTATGTAAAGGAAAATATTCTTATTATTTTGTGCAACCTGACAATTGAAGTTCGTTTGTATTACTTTTTTTTGCTGCTGATGCTGCTGTAGCTAAATGCCGATACTGTATGTTAGTCTCCCTCTCTCTCTACTTTTTCTTTACTTTTCTTTCTTAAGCTTTTATTGGTGTTGGTGTTGATGTTGGTAAGAAAAGAAGAAGTTATTTTGTTTTTGAGGATTTTCTTTCATAGTTTGTTAGATATTTTCCATACAGCATAGAAGTTTATAGCTTGTTTATACGGCCTTTAGCTAAAAAATCATAATGCACAGATACTATCAAAAAAAATTCGTTTTTTTTTGTTTTCTATATAAACCATTTATTCTTGTGTTACTGTTGTTGTTTAGTTTTGTAGTTTTAAAATATTTATACATACTTACACATTATAAAAGATTAAAAGTTGGGAATGCAGCTAAAGGAGCAGCCGCTTATATAAAAGGAAAGGCTTTAGTAAATATTTCTTTCTTTCTGTTTTTTTTTTTGTTTTGGTTGCTTCTTATATTAATACCCTACATAATACCCATGCTACTGCATACACCACATACATACACGTTAATTGAAATAAAATTTTAATGCAGGTTCGTTTCTTAAGTCCTTTGTTTAACTCAAGCATTGTAAATATGTATAAAGCTTAGGGAAAAGGTTTTAATTTGTGTAGAATATTTAAAAAACATACACTCTTATCCGGAATTAAATTAAAAATAAACTTTAAATAATAAATTAACAAAGAATGCTTAAGATTCCAACAGTTATGCAAGTATTTTCATATAAAAAACTGTTAACAAAGCTCCGTGTAATGTTGTGTTCTTCTAAAAATTTCTGAAGAGATTTCTGTGGTGAAGTCAAGCCTCTGCTGAAAGAATATTTCACCTTTCAATACGTTGGAAAAGTTCAATAATTGTTTTTTTGTTATTTTAAAAAATTTTTGTTGCTGATCAGTCGTACTGCTAGGCACTAAATAGTCTTTCAAGGTTAACATTTAACGTAATTTTCGCAGAGAAGAATAGGAAAAGAAGTGACGCAAAAACTTTAGACAAGGAATTCAGTACAAAATTGATGACAATGCAAATAATATATGCTTGCTCTTGAATAGACATTTCTACAGCCCTAGAGGTCTTTGGGAAAAACAACAACTTAAGGGTTTTCAGAGAAATCAGCCGCATACTATCGAGTCTCTTTGGGAGGGTAAGCTGTGTATTTCCATAGTACTTTAAAGTTGTAAAACCTGAGAAGCCATCAGTGGAATCATCCGCAGGGTTACAACCAATGAAATGAATACTTAGAGTATTTAGGGCTCAATATAAAATAATGTTGACAATGGAAATTCGTAAAAAAAATATCATTGTTATGTTAGGCTATGTTCTACGACAGATAGTGCTACAGTACGAAACTCTTCCACGTACGAAAAAAGGGTTGCTGGTTACCTTTACCGGTTACATTCTATTCATCTTTTTTTATTTCTGTAGTCAGGGCTTATTGATTGAATTGTTCCCAAAGTCCACTGGTTGATGACATACAGGGGACAGAAAAGTCTAAGTACTCCAATATATTTTGACAACAACAAAAAAGTCCCAACAGGCGAGTATTACTCCTGCACAAAGTTCCGATATGACTTCAAGAAAGTATTTAGGAGATCATTTGAAAGAACGGTTACGTAATCGCTAAACCTCAAACAAAAGTCAACCGAAAACACTAAACAAAACTTGTATATTCAATTCCAAATGGGTTAAATAGAGTGCTTGACCTTAAGGGATATTCTACTAAATATAAGGGATAACATTTTCATATATTAGGCCTTTGGATTTTAAAGTCTCAGAGTTCTTAAACTCAGGGTTCTCCTTGGGGGTACCTATGAAGTCATCTGAATGTTTTCCTTATTTTCCTCTTGTTTTATGAACAACATTAAAAAAAATTTTTTGTTTTGTAATAAAACAGAAATAAATTAATAAAATAAATATATAAACCTTAATTTTTTTATACAAATTGTCGAAATATGTTGGAGTAGTAAGACTTTTGCTGTTCACTGTATATACGTGACATATGGGTCGTCTGTACGTGCTTCACATTCACAGCTAAATTCGACCATTGCACCTATTTGAGGATAACATGTCACTACAGAAATCTTCTTAAACACTTATTTGCTCCTGAAAGGACAATTTAAAGTTCTCCATCGCATTTCCTAAGGGACTTTGTGCCATCTGTAGCCTAGTAGGTAGTGTGATGGCTTATTAGACGCAAAACCACAATTCAAATCCCAAGTCGGACATCTCCAGCAGAACGAAAAATGAAAAAATATTTCTTCGGCGACTTCCGCTCATCAGATTTCTGGCAAAAATTCTAGGAGTAAAAAATAAAATTGTCATTAAAAGTTTACAAATATATATCGTTCGCAGTTCGACTTTAAACTGTTTAAAATACTCATATGGAAAATTACGACACTACGAGAAGAGCCAGGTCGTAATTCTGACGGCAGGGTTGTAATGACTAATTATGTTATATATGTTATAGAGCCAAGATAAACTCAAGAAAGATAAGACTGTTTACATAGCCTATATTAGATATAAGAGATTCCGTCTGTTCTTACCTTAGAGCGGGTAACATCCTAACAGATATTCACTTGGTTCTTGTCTGGAGAAATTCCTTGTTGACAAAATCGAATCTGCTTTTGCGTGAATCTTTATTGCTATCCCTTCTGGGGAAGGAAGACTTTCAATCTCCAAAAAATTGTCGCTTGTATAAGAGACTGCTTTTATTAAAAGTACACTTGTCAACTTAGTGGGTTTATTTAGGATAATTTTGTGTTGTCTACATGTGCTTCATATTCACAGCTGATCTAAGTATTGCAATTATTTGAGAATAGCATGTCACTACAGAAATCTTCTTAAACACTTATTTGCTCCTTAAAAGATATTTTAAAGATCTCCATCGCATTTTCTAATGGAATATGGGGCATAGCAAATTAATTTTCCTAATAAATCTGTACATATCTCAGGTACGAAACGATTTCACTGTTGCTTGAGATTCTCCATTGATTGATGATTGCTGAGTTTATTTTACAAGTTTGTTGACAACGTTTGGATTTAAGAAACTTTTACTCTGTTGAGATCAATATTTCCATTGCTGACACAAATTCATTTGATTGTTTCTTATAATCTAAACGGAATGAGTTTTATCTTTTTAACTATCTAAGCCTGCATCACATGTAGTTTACTATTCTCATTTTTTGTTTTTACTTTGTAGCAAAACTCTTTGTTGGCTCATACCCAACTCGTAAGATAATTTCTTTTAATTTTAATTTTTTTTTTAGTCTTTTTCTGCCTTTTGTTTTTGCCTTCACATCTTTTGTTCTACTTCATTGATTCGTTGGTTTTTTGTTTCTTGTTTTTGTTTTTTATGTTTTTCATCTTTCTGTTTGTTGATTTCAAATTATATGTTACTTCTAGAAAAGTATCAGTTTAACGCCTTTGCCTTAAAGTGTTAAATTATTTGGTTCACAATGAAACTCTATTTTCATTTCATTTCTCTCTTCAAATAACAAAATATCATCAGTCAGCCAACATAAAAGGAATGTTTTGCAAAAGAAAGAATAATAGGAACTTGAGATTTAATGGAAAAAATTCTTTTAAATTATATTGTACAATAATATTAATGTTGTATTAAAATACAGTTAAAGGAAAATCAATAAACCAATAATGTTAAGTCAAGGTCAAAAGTTAACTGGGTCAATATTTTTTGAATTTCTTTTGCCAGGCAGGCAAATATTTCATTGAATTTTTCGTTAGTAAATGACAGGAATCAAATTGATAAAATTACTAAAGGGATTTTACAGGAAATATATTATTAAACATTGTAAACTTCTTTTGAAAACAGTTGGAAAATTTATACAATTTTTTTTCCGATTTAACACATGGTCAGATGGTGATAAAGCATGTTGAAGGTATTGTCGAACTATTGTGATTGTTTTTTATTTGCAGTCGATTGGAAGTTTTTGTGATACTATTTTGTATACTATTGCATAGATATGTACGAATCCATTTTTTAGTTATAAATTGACAGCAGATGGTTCAAAGATAAATACTTTATCCAGAAGTTATTTGACCCGTTGTATTCGTCTCGAGTGAAATAAAAAGATTAAAGGGAGAAAGAGAGAGAGAGAGGTGGAATTCGAAGAAAAAAGAATTGAAAACAAAAACCAATTCCATTACAAACACAATGGCAATCTGAATATGGTCTCTCTGGAAAAAATATTCCAGTGCTAAGGGGTTTCATCATTCTAAATCTTATCCTACTATGAGAAAGCTAAATACCCGGGAGGTATTCAGTTGTTGTCATCGTATAATTGGTTATTACAACCATTCAGTCAGGATTACTACCTAGCTTCTCACACCACTTATGTTGTGTGTGTTAATTTTATACATGAGTGATGGAACCTACAGTTTAACTCTACTCCGAACGACAGATTTTTGAGAAAGTTTTTCATGGCATTTTTTTTTTTACTCTCAGAGTTTTTGAAAGAAATCTGCTGACGTACTCAGCAACAATCCGGTTATCCCAGGTCCTTATCAGCAGCAAGCTTGTTTTAACATTGAAGACCACAGAGATTTAACAACGAACATTATTCTGCTCCTTCTTCCTGGCCCACCTTTCCACAAAACTGTAGAGGTTGCAGATTGGATGTTTGGGTCCCACCATCAAACCTCCCGCAGCAAGTAGAACTAACTTAGTAAGAGTATCCACCATATCGAGACTGATCCGTTCTAGTTGAAAGAATCACCATACTCAACCTGTGGGCTAGACGTAGTTTGCAATTCCTCCTTATCGCAACTTACTCTACAATATTCCGGCTATTCCAGATGCTTGTCAACGATCTAATCACTTTTCCCTTGGATTTATTCAAATTCAGCAGCAAGCCTTCTTGACACTTAACAATGAAATTTTTTCAGCTGCTTGTCCCTGACGTATCTTCCGACAAGTCTGTAGAGTTAACACAGTGGATGATTAGGACCAACTATCAAGTGAGCCCTTAGAAAGTTAACCAAACCTAGCAAGAACGTTCGTCATCTCGAGACAAATCTGAATCCTTTGGACTAAGGGTTTTATAGATTTCTTACAAGCATGAACCAGTCGTAATTTACACCACAGTAATCATCCACTCGAACAGTTAAGGAAATCATGGGAAAAATTAACAAAAACTGGCACATAAGTTGCCAGTCTAAACCACAGGTTGGTAGTTTACTAGGCATTCAACACCAAACTGATGTCAATTATTTGAATAAAGCTGGATATATCAGCTCGAATTACATATAAATTACAGGCCATTCTAACACTTTCGTCAGGATTACGGCCTGGCTCCTCACGTCACCCATGTTGGGTGCATTAATTCTATCTATGAGTGGCTGGACCTACAGTTTGTCTTTAAAAGAGAATGACAGATTTCAGAAGCTTTTTTGTTGGCAATTAGTTTTCTCTCGGATCTTTTGTCCGAAGACTGAGAATGCCTTTTTTTTATTTTATTTTTTATGTGCTCAGATTTAAACTTTCAAGGTCTTGTGTAGAAGGCAAACATACTACTCATTAGGTTACGGCGATGAGCTGAATTAGTGCAGAAGATTTTTGTGTTTCAAATTTTCATTTGAGATCGGAACGAAGTCGCCGTAGTTTAGTAAGTAGTGTGTTGGCTTATAAGACGTAAGGCCATCGTTCAAACCCCAGGTCAGATATCAAAATATGATACGAAAATATATTTCTTTGGTGACTTCGTCTCAGCAGATTTCTGGCAAAAATTATGAGAATCAATAAAATTGCCATGAAAAGTTTCTCAAAAATCTGTCGTTCGGAGACGACTTTAAATTGTAGTTTCCGCCACTCATTTATAAAATTAACACACACAACATGAGTGGTGCGAGAAGCTAGACCGTAATCCTGACTGAAGGGTTGTAATGGCCAATTATGTATGTTATGAATGCATGATCGGAACGAAATCGAACCATTTTTGAAGAAAATAATTACAGACTACGAAGAGTGTAATGCTGACGATATAACATTCAATTTTCTTTGAATTTTTTTTTTTGAAATCTGAAATTGCCTTTCTAGACTTTTAACAAATTGTTTTAAATTATTCCAAATATATTTTCTTTTAATTATTTCAATATTAGCCTGAGGCTTTTAGTCTGCCCTAAAGTTTAGAATTATTTTTTATTTGAATTATGTGATGCATAAATGTAATGTCGGTTTCTTCTGTAAGTTTTTCTCTTTTAGTTGTTTTTCAGAAAGTGGCAAATTTTCTCTTTTTGCATTTCTTTCTTTCTTCATTGTAAGTTTTAAATCATTTTTGAAGTGAATGGCGGAAAATTACGATTTTTTTTCTTCTAGGATTTCATGTTTATGTTTTTCTATTTCCTTAAGAAAATTGTTGGTTAGGGCACAAGTATTGTAAGAAAAAAAACAATAAAAAAAATTATATAAACCTTTAATTTCTTTTTAGCCTTTAGCTGTAGATTTATGATGATGTTGGGGAAATGAAAATTATGGCTCGTTGTTGGTGTGAATAAAAAAAACAAATTTTTTTCAATACTTTTTTTGTTGTTTAATTTCAATTAAAAAATGTTTACATATTGAAGTCAAACTTTTCAATTTGCACAAATATTTTATGCCTTTATTAACCCCTTGTTTGTTGAGGGCGTTTGTTATAGAAGAGATTGGTAGTGTAACTCCATTTTTTTGGGTCATTTGTGATCAAAAACAATTTACAAAAAACAACCTTTTCTCCTGTTAAATTAAAAAACTATTATTTTATTTGGTTGTGTGGTGGCTGTTATAATCAACACGAAGTTGACATTTAAAATCTATTTTATGCCATAAAATGCTTTCCATAACAGCATAACTAAATATAATAATTGCCAACGAAATATTTATGAAAAATTGATTTTCTCTTCGACCAAAACAAAAAAAAAATCAAAAAAAATTATAAAAATCACATCACAATAAACTAAACAGTCGTTAAGCCATTTAAAAAGGTTGCAAATGGACTTTATTGCATGACAAACTAAAGAGAAAAAAATTTTGCAAAAAAATATAAGAAAATAAAATCTTAAATTGGCAATGATTGTGGTACATGAGTACAAGTACTTTAAACATTAAAAAAAAATGAAATAAAAATAGAAAAAAAAATATTTTTTCATAAAGTGCGCAGGCGTTTTTGTAGTAGTTGTTATTGTACTTTAAAGACAACCTTAAAAGATAAACTGTAATAATAAAGAAGAAAAACAACGAAAAAAGTTTATACAAAAACTAACAATCAGTAGTTTTTAAAGTCAATTGTATTTAACCACAATGAACCCAATTAAAAATAATAATTTTTTTTCTTGTAGCAAAAAACGAAAGAAAAAAAGAAATAGAAAGAGATTTAACAGAAAATAAACACGGCTTCAAAATAAATATGATTGTATTGTAATATTATGGTCAACTAGCACGGTTGCGAAATGCCTTATAACTTGTATTAAGTATTAAAGGAGGAAAGTCGCCGTGGTCTAGTAGCTAGTGTGTCGGCTTATTAGACATGAGGCTTCGATTCAAACCCCAGGCCAGGCATCTCCCACTACGTCTACGGCGACTTCTTCTCAGCAGATTTCTGGCAAAAACTCTAAGAGTCAGAAATCTGTCGCTCGGAGTCGACTTTAAACTGTGGGTCCCACCACTCATGTATAAAAATGAACGCACACAACATAAGTGATGAGAGAAGCTAGGTTGTAATACTGACTGAAAGGTTGTAATGACCAATTATGTATGTTTGTGTGCATTAGTTGTCGGAACCGCTCTATCTAGTCTTTAGTAATCTAGGAAATGGCTCCAGCATACCATAAAATAAATAATACCAAGGGGTTTTGCAACATATTGTGGAAGATTTTTTCAAATACTAAAGTTTTGTTTACTTAAATATCCAATTAATGGCTATTAAAACTGCCGCCATGCTAATTCGCTATCAGAAGAGGTCGTATGGTGATGTACGCGTATTTAACGACAATAAAGCGGCCATTAGATCCCACATCTAAGATTGTCCAATAATGCCGGCTGTCTCTGGAAGAGATAGCGAGACATTTGACGTTTACTCTAATTTGCAGTCTTGGACATGGGTACATCGAAGGTAATAATAATCGCCGACGCACTTGCTAAAGCAACTACCACAGAAAATTCAATTGAATTCCTACATGAAACTTAAGGACGTTTTGTACAATGGATAAATTTAAACTCCGGGTACTTTACTTGTCTCATTTGACAAGTACACGGCCTCTAACCTAAACCTAAAGCTACATGAAATTGATGCTCTTCTGTAGAGAGGCAAATAAATAAACTCAAAAAAGCGAGAATATCTCGTAATCTGCAGTAGCTGGAACGACGAAGAAAAAGATAAACTGTCCGGCGCTTGGAACTAAGAACAAGAATTCTTGGACACCAGGAATTTATTGGCGAAACGTATTTAACCAAAAGTGATTACAGAAAAATCCCCACCTTTGTAAGACTCTCGGCATTGTTATGAGATGACGTGGTGTTATAGGACCCAAGTAAGCTGTGCTTATTTAGGCGGCTGCGAGTTTAACGTAAGTATCCACACGAAAGAAGCTGAGATCCAAATATAATTTTATTAGCAAAGCTTGTTTTTAATTTTAGCATCAATTTAACCTTGTGAGGTTTAAGTGCCATACCCTTATGTAAAATTCTTAATGTACTGACAAGAAAAAACAAAAGAAATTCCTGAAAACTTATCTGGAGGTAAGATTCCATGTCTGTCGCTTCTACACAGAACTAAATTGAATCTACTAAGTTGTCATTATATGATGTCATAATGTAATATGCTCTTCTAACCTGTAGTCGATAATCCAAGAGGTTCAATTAGAAATCGCTTTCAATCTAAAACTATCGGATGTAGGGATTTCAACCGTACTCCAAGTGCCTAGTATCTAGCAGGAGGAAAGTGTGGATTGCTCTTTAATTAATTTAAAAAGTAAACGACATTGTAAAGTAATCACTTGTCTGATAACATACATACATAATTGGTCATTACAACCCCTTAGTCAAGATTGCAGCCTAGCTTGTCACACCACTCATCTTGTGTGTGTGGCGGGAACTACAGTTTAAAGACGGCTCTGAACGACAGATTTTTGAGAAACTTTTCATGGCAATTTTATTTACTCACAGAGTTTTTGACAATAATCTACTAAAAGGAAGTCGCTGAAGAAATATTTTTTATATTTCGTTTTGACGTCTGACCTGGGGTTTGAACCGTAGCCTTACGTCTAATAAATAAATTCATGGAAATACTTTGTTAATGGAACTGTTAGTACAATAACTTTAACACACTTTCGGTTTTCGTGTCAAAAGACAATTATTGTTGATTTGATTTTAGTGTAGGGTATATTAATAATCTGTTTCCATCATTTTTTTTTATTTGAAATACTTTCATCTAAAAAAACAAGATTTGGTTTCTAGCTAAATAGAAAACGAAAGAGAAAATTTTAAATTTCGTTTTTTGTTAATAAAAAAAAAGAATTGGGAAAAATCAATAATGAAAATTTATGAACTTAAAACAACAACAACAACAACAAAAGACACAAAATAGTTGATACTTTCAATTTCACTTTTCCATGTGATATGAAGCGTCTTACCTTTCTTTCCATCATAATTTTCAGATTTATTTTCTACGAAACTATTCATTACTATTTTTAATAAAAGCATCGATGTTTTCTTTTTTTTTCACTATGCAGCTTATGCTGTCTCTTTTGCTTTTTGTCTCAATCACAACAATTTGATCTTTTTAATTGCGATGGTTTTGGGAAGATAATTTCTTATTTTTTTTCTTTTTTTTAATTTGCAAAATTGTTTGTAAATAAGGCACGAATAAAGTTGTAAATGAAAAAGAGGTTTTTTATTTTGTTTATCAAAGATTTTTTGTAGGAATAGAAAAATGTGGAGGGGTAAGTGTAATAGAGTTGGGGAAAAAGTGGGTGTTTTTCCATATAATATGTGTGTGTATCTATTGCATTTGGCATTTAAAGCATGTGAGACGAGTTAAGTTTTACATTGAAAAACAAATAAGTTTTGTTAGAAGCTATGCAAAATAGAAACAAAAAAAAAGTAGAAAAAAGAAATGAAGTTTGTTTAATTAAAATCTAAGATTTTTAACACTGATTGCAGGAGATACAAATACTTTTTGTTTTTGGATTCAAATTTTAAGTGTTGCTGAAGCGTGTTGGCAAAAATTAAGTTGGCTTTTGTCGTCGATATTATGTAGGTGATCACACGTCTTTGCTATTTTTTCTATAAGGCTTATTTAGAGGAGTTGTTGTACATGATTGGTTTCGTTTAAGACTTTATATTGTATGATTTGTTATGACTTTATAAGCAATAATTGAGACAAATGCTAAAGCATTTTTTCAAAGCCGGAATTGTAAATGTCAAAAAACATTTCAAAAATTTGTGTAAAAATATTCTTCCAATAAAAAAGTTTGTGTCTTAAGTCTTTTGTATTAGAAACTAAACAAATTATCCAAATACTTCGCTTATTATTCTTATTATTTTATGAAATTAATTTCATTTTAAAGATCAAAAATGACTCACTTGGTTTGATAACGTATTAATCTTTTGCAAATAACAAATCATAAAACTTCATATGACAACATAAATAATTGATGTCATAAACGCATAAAAAAAACAATGAAATTTTCAAAACCCTGAGCCAAGCCAACACACAACCTTATCAATCATTTGACATTAAAAAACAACTTTTAATTATATTACTTACAGAAAATTAATTTTTTGAAATATTCACTCACTTGGCATTTGAGTAACTTGTTCTCAAACCGCAAACACACGGTGTAAAGCCTTCTATAACACTTTGGCTAATTGAATATAGCTTTTTGAAGGCCTATATATTTATAATAATAATAAAAAATATGTATGTTTTAAAGATCATTTGTGCAGATTTCACTTCCTACTGTTTGTATGGCAAGATAATGTGAATTTAAAAATACATTAAAAGCGACAGGCTGCACACTATGTGACTATGACCTTGGCAGGGGAAGTAATTGGAGTGCGGATTGTATTTATAAAATGATAGAAAAATTATAAATTGAGATTAAATTAAGTGTAATTAGGTTACACTTGGTTTGTATAGCGAAAATATTCTTTGCTCGTAAATAAATTAGTACCCTCAACACATTTAGTGTGGAATTGGATTTAATGCAGTCTGTAGACTATAAATGTGATCTAAACACTGGGTAAGCAATAATAATACAATTACAACTCTTAACATGATATCTTAGGAATCAACAGGTGCTCTATTTAGGAAAGTAAAAAAAAATTATAAAGTATTACTAGTCTTGCTAGTGGGCATTACTATCAAAATAGTAGCCTACAGAGACTTTAAACCTTTCCTTAGATAGCCGTAGTCTAGTAGGTAGTGTGCTGGCATATTGGACGTGAGGTCATGGTTCAAACCTCAGGTTAGACATCTCCAAGAAAATGAAATACGAATTAATATTTCTTCGTCGACTTTCTCTCAGCAGATTTCTGGCAAAAACTCTGAGAGAAAATAAAAATTGCCATGAAAACGTTTCTCAAACTGTCCGCACTCATGTATAAAATGAAGACTTGCAATATAAGTGATGTGAGAAACTAGGTCGAAATTCTGTCTGAAGGGTTTTGATGATCAATTATGTATGTATGTACGTAGATTACATTCCTATCACTGTGTGGGTTGAAGACTTAGATAAATAGCTACTTAAAGAAAAAAGCAGATTTCGGCTTTACGAGTTTAAAGTCACATCTTTGTTGCATTCGACAAATGTTTCGTCTCAATCAATACATACATACATACATTAGAACCCTTTAATCAGGATTACGACTTAGTTTCTCACACCACCTATGTTGTGTGTGTTAATTTTTATGCATGAGTGGCGGGACCTACAGTTTAAAGTCGACCCCGAACGATAGATTTTTGAGAAACTTTTAATGACAATTTTATTTACTCTCAGAGTTTTTGCCAGAAATGCGCTGAAAGTAAGACGCCAAAGAAATATTGTTTCATATTTCGTTCAGTTGGAGATGCCTGACCTGGGGTTTGAACTCGGGCCTTACGTCTAATAAGCCAACACACTACCTACTAGACCACGGCGACTTCATAGGAAAGTATCCAAAAGAATTCAATTTAATTTATATAAAGCCTATTATAGCACTTCGTATCCCTAGCAAACCATTGGATATACTATCAGGAGTCAAACAAGGATGCGTACTACCATTACTCTGACTGAGAAAAACTCAGCAGATCTCGAATATGCTGTGGCAACAAGTGTGCAACAAAAGCTCAATAGATTTCCATTAAAAGAAACAGTAAGTACGCCAATTCTTATGCAAGATAAAATAACGGCTTGCGTCATTGAATTAGTCAAAGTCCATGTGTCACAACAATAGAAAATTTAACGAATTTGTGCTGCATAGGAGTCCCCATTACTTCAAATGGTGGTTGAAACTGAGAGCAGCGTAGAAAGTAGCATCCACAAACTGAGAGTTGTACACATAAGACTTTGTAATGCAAGGAGATACACTGAAATTTCATCTATGATAAAAATATCAGTTCGTAATGTCTGTGTAAAATAGATTATTAATCTGCAACATAGCTCGTAAATACTAGCTTAGTGAACAGATGCTTATGAAATATTTTTTGGAGCTGGTGGCAAAGGACAATCTTAAACAATTAACATCTGAGACTAGCTAGTCAGGAGGACATCAGCTAGCTAGTCAGGAGGACATCAGTAATCAAATTATTTACAATACAATTACAAATTATATTCTAATTATATACGAGCTGAGTTACTTTGACCATACCCTCGGTGTAGTGTCACAGACCAGAGCCTCTGGTGGGAATCGAACCCACGACCCTCACGCTAATAGTCTAGTACACTACCCACTAGACTACCGGGGCACCCCGAAAATTAAATTATTTGCTACAAATTGTATGAAAGCTATATGATGAAATATATTATGCTGCTTTAGAATGGAAACCGCAAAATAATAGTGGATGCGAAAGAACTAAAATATAATGGAGAAGGACCTTACATAACGAACCTTCAAAATTTTTAACAACGAATTAATTTTGTTACTTGTATAACACATTTGTACACCAAACAAATCAGTTTTACATTTTCAATGGCTGCAAATCGTTAGAATTTTTATTTATTTTGCGGCATGTCGCTACAATTCTAATTCTCATAAGCGTATACCATACAGTGAAAATACCAGAACGGCAATAATATTTTAAAAAACACAATTACCAACACATATGATATGAAAACGTTTAAATACTTACACACAATTTGCATACAAATATACGGACATTTCTCTTCTTTATTGGTTTACGCATAAAATTAAACAATCATATTGCAATCCTTAACAAACCACCTGCTGTGCTTTGTATATGCCATTCGGCATTCAAACCGCAAGAAAAATATTAAAACAACAAAAACAACAACAACAACAACAAAACATTTGTATGTATTTACATTATAAATATTTGTTTTAAATATAACAGAATACGTACATATGTGTGTATGTTGTTGCCATTTAGTAAGGAATTCTTACTCACATACATACATACATGCGGACATACAGTTTTACGTTTTACGGTATGACTAAAGCTGCGCAACAGGTTAAATGTTACTCTAACACAGACAAATAAAAAAAGTACGGACATTAAAAATGAAAAAGAAAAGAAAATACTGCAGAAACAGAAGAAAAAAATGAGAAATAATAACAGCAAGTAGCGTATTGGACTAAAAACTAAACTACCAACAAACACATGGCCACCATACTACATTTGGTATGAAAGCGCTACCACATTTGAGACAAATTCAAATTCGTTTTTTTTTTGTTTTTCGAAGGAGTGTAAAATACAAGAAATCCTCACAATAAGACAACTTAAACGAAACGAAAAAAAAACCAAAGAAAATCAATAAAAAAAATTTTAAGATCTTTAAAAGAAATAAAAAGAACGCTGTGTATAGATGTAAAAAGATTAGTTATGCTACTTACTAACCAAGATACGTTCCAAACATAAGTACATACATACATATGCATACCTGTATGCACATACATATACAGGTATGTTCGGTCACATTCGTTACGTGCAAACAACATGAGACCAATGGCAAAAAGATCTAAGAAAATAGTCTTGAAATTGTAAAATCTTAATAAAGAGGTGCGTAAGGTCTTTAAAAAAAGGTGTTATTTATGATGGCTTTTCTTTTTGGCTGTCAGATTTAAAAAGCCTTAAGAAGAAAGAAATAAAAAAGCGAAACATACATATCTACAGTAATAGAAAATATGTATGTATACTGGCAACACTAATAAAATAGTAATGCCAAGATGCTTGGTTAACTTGAAAATATTTTTGACTATTAAGAGTCAAAAAAATCCTAATGGTTAGTAACGAATTTTTAAGTTTTCTATAACGTTTTGCAATAACAATATTTTTAAGCAAAGGAAAATTGAAAAAATTATTGCTAAACTCTTCTATCTCTTCAGAAAGTTTTTCACTATTAAAGCATATAAATTCCTTTTGATATGTTCGACTGCAACGAATTTTCTTGAATATTCTTGGTTAGTAAGTGATTTGTTATGGAATTTATATTGACTTAAATAAAACCTTTGATAAAGTAAAGCGCAATATTTTTTTATGGAAAATAAATGTCTTGGTTGTGATCGAAAGCTTTATTCACGATTGCATTCGTTCATTGTTTTTTTTATTACTTTTCCTTGCTTTACTAAACATAGCGCAGATGAAATGCATCTCCTGCATGTTCTTGTTATCACTTTGCTTTCATTCAGTTTAATTATTCAATATTTTATCAGCTAATAAGGTGGGTCTTCTGTAGCACATCCTTGCCATCATTTGTTGCCTTAAAACAACTCTTTCTTTTAACACGTGTTTTCTTAAATACTAAATTGGCCATTATAACCCTTCAAAAACTACAACCCTTTTGAAAATCCTGTTTGGCAGTTTTATTTACTGGCGGAGTTTTTGCCAGACATCTGCGGAGAGGAAGCTGCCTTAGAAATATTTCGTTTTGTTCGATATGCCTGATCTGGATTTGATCCACGGCCTCACGTCGAATAAGCCAGCAAAACACCTACTAGAGTATTGCTGTCTGTGTCTAAATTTCTCTCAAACGGCCTGAAAAGTACTTTAAAAATCTAGAAGTGAAATATTCAGCTGTTTTGAAAAGATCAATCAGTGAAAACTTGATTGACGTTTCCTGGGAGGTGAAAACCATTAGCATAAAAGGATCTATCCGGTGTCTGGTAAAAATATGTGCTTAGTGCGAGAAAGTCTATTTATTTCACCACAGCACAAGCCGTTGTAGTAAGGATAGAACGGTGAAACAATGGCCCTTTTGCAGTGGTGTTCTAACAAATCAATCGAGATGTACATTCTGCTGTGGTGATTAAGTACCTTCGACTACTGTTGCATTCGACAGAGCAGCCGTAAAATAGACTTCTGCTCCCTGAAGAATACATAAAATTCAACTACTTTTCACATTCTGGAATCCGCTGGGATTTGTTTGTTTGTGTCTTAAACCTACAGTTTTGTCAATGAGTTTGTTATCATATTGCTGTCCCTGTTTAAATTTTTCTCAAACGGTGACGCTGCTTGGAAGTCACTGTAATCTATTAGGTAATATGTACGCTTATTAAACGTGAGGGCAGGGTCAAACCTCAGTTCAGACATGTACAAGCGAAATATGACACAAATATTTCTGGCAAAAACTGTGAGAGAAAATGAAATTTCCATGAAAAGCTTCTCAAAAATCTGTCATACGGTGTCGACTTCAAACTGCAGTTTCCGCCACTCATGTTTAAAATTAACACACACAACATAAGTGGTGTGAAAAACTAGATCGTAATCATGACTGAAGGGTTGCAATGACGTATGCATGTATATATGTATGTGACACTGCTTGACTTTTATGTTACATCCGTTTTTAATGTTATCGCTTCTGACTCATTCGCTTTTAATTTTCACTCGATCTTTGAACGAGATTTCAATGTTAATTTTTGACTCTTAAGTGAAACATTTATGACATGTCATATGTAATTATATATTAACATTACTCATTTGGTAATCAGAATCAAAGAAATTTTCTTCTCTGATTCCTAAGCACCGAACAATGACTCTCCTCTTCTTCCTCGCCGTTGCAGCTTCTTCAAAAGTAATTATTAAGTCTTCCCAATTTTCTGGCGTGAACACCCAGAGATTGAAGTCTTATTATCATTACTAGGAGATTCCTTAGATGAAATCTTGATAGGTTCGATTCAAATACTGTTCGACATATTTCCATGTGGGGTGAGCTTTGTCTGGTATCCCTGCAAATTTGTTCATTATCCCATCTTACCTTGAATGAATATTTTGTAAGACCTTTTGTTTGCCTCTCTGCTGAGGAATACCAATCTTATGTTGTAATTTATCTTAATTTTTCGTGGTGCTATCTTTAGCTAGTGTGTCGTCCTTGTTCTTACCTTTAATGTTCTCATATCTAGGAACTCAAATGGAGTCTCGCTATCTCCTCCAGTGATTAGCAATTATTTCAGTCTGAAAAGTACTTTAAAAATCAGGAAGTGCAATCAACAATCTAACGTTCAGCTGTTCTGAAAAGATTCAACATCCAATTTTGTTGCGTGACCTGGATCAATCAGTGAAAACTTGATTGATCTTGAGTGTCTATCCGGTATCTGCATAGCAAAACCAGGACCAAAAGCAGGTTCAGGTACAAAATAAAAGACTTAAGAAGCAAACTTTCTTATAAAATAATTTGTCAAGTTTACAACTTTTTTTCTTTATGGATCAGAATCCTTTCTTCAAATATTATTTTCAATGTTAATGCGGTAACAAATGGAAAAACTCATTTCTATAATCTGCTGTTCATATCATCAAAGGTGGATAAATTTATTTCGATGACCAATTTCTCAATCCAAATAAAGTTTTCTCTCTGTTTTGTTCTGTTTTTTTTTTTTGAAACTTTACAAATAATTGCCCACATCTTAGTCTTATCATTTTGTAAGATTTTAAGTTGCTTTGGATTCTTTTGTATTTCATATGCATTCTGTGTGTCTGTCGGTTTCCCTGTAGAAGAAAAGAAAAAAAAAGAAAAAGAAAAGAAAAGAATACATTACATCCATTAAGAATTTCAAGTTTCACTAGAAACCAATGTTAAACAATACATGGACACACATAACATCTAGTTTTTCACTCTGTATTATGCCATTAAAAATGAGACTAGAACTCATGCAAACCACATTGCTTTTTTTTTTAAATGCATGCATGCATGTATGCATGTATGCATGTTTGTATGTATGTATGTATGTATGATTATGAAGTCTTAAGTAAAATAATAAAACCTAAAGACAAAAAAAGAGAAAAAAAGAAAAATAAAAGTTTTGCTTTTAAAACAAAATGTCACTTAAAATGGAAAGTCATTCATCTTCTTGGGTGCTAAAGATAAAAAACACACTAAAAGTAAAACAAAAACTGTAATAAAAAGCATAAAAAAGAAAACAAAAAAATAAAAAACGAAGGAGAAATAAACTTGAAAGTAAAAATTAATGTATGTCTGGCTAAGTAAAGAAAAAGATTTTTAAGCTAAAATATGTAAAAAAAAAAAATAAAAACCAAAATAAACACGAGGGTTGTTGGTAAAATGTTTGAAAAGCTAAATTATTACCGTCTAGTGGGAATACGCTTAAAAGAGACATTAAAAAAGTTATAAAAAATAGCTTTGAATTTAATTATTTCAACAGAAAGGAATTGGAATATCTTTTCAAAAAGCCTTTTTCTCTTAACATCTCAAACACTCGGTTATATGGTTGTAACAAATAACAGATCAGAAACAACAAAAACAACCGAAATAAAATATTCAATTTAGACAATAATTAACGCCCCATAAAAATGTTTTATATGCGTTTTTATTAAACAACCAAAAACGAATTAAAAAAAAAACACTTCCAAATATTGCTAATAAAGGCATTGAATTTTGAATATAAGAAAAAACAAATTAATGTTACTTTTTTATTATTGTTTTCATCGTTTAAATAAAATTTATTTTTAGGAAATCGATGTTTTTAAAGACAAAAATTTTATGGTTTTTAAAATACTTTAAAAATCGATATCAAATTACGGATACAGATACAGATATTTTAAAAACGGGTCGTTAAAACTAAATTAATTCAATATGAAAATGAATAGGGGCTTTGGGGATTTCACATATAAACAACATGTAATAAAATATATAAACAAGCAGTTTTAATGTTTGTTTTTGGCATTTTTATAATCTTTGACAAATAAATACATTCCAAGCATCCAACCTATTATTCAAGCATTTAAACCTTGTGGTTAATGATTGCGGTCTCGATTTATGTTTGAACAGACTTTCCTCTTTTAAGATTACCTCCCGGATTCCAGTCGGTTATAAGATTTATGCTTACAACTTTAAAGATCTTCGTCGTACATGGTAATTCGAAACCTTGTTGATTCCAATCGATGACAAGATTTACAATAAGTTTTAGTTCTTCAAACCTGGCATGTACCTGCATTTCTTTGCCTCTTGCAAGGGCAGAATTTTATACTTGACAGATATGCATTGTTCCGAGGTAGAACTGGTTAGCAAATACTAGCAAATTCTAGATATCTCAGAATTAACTTCATGCTTGCATGCAGTGCTTTAAATTTGTGTTACAAGGGCTTTCATGGATTTAAGTAACCCGACCGAACACAGAGTTCAAAATACTTTCTATTATTCTTTAATTAAGTTCCTTTGATGAACACAAAATTGACTCATTTTTTTATTTGGTTGTCATATTTTTTTTGATTCATTTATTTTTACTTTCTCTAGGCTCATGCGGACATTAGATGAGGAAAATAGTTTGTGGAAAAGATGAAAGAGGGTGTATTGCTTATTTGTATGTATTTATTTATTCTATAGAGGACAGGAAAAACGTCCAAACGAATGAAATTGCTCTGCATGAAAGATAAGTAGGATGTAAAAATATGTGATTAGTGCAAGAAAGTCTATTTATTTCATGAATGCATAGGCCGTTGTAGTAGGATAGAACATTGAAACAATGGTTTTCTAATGAATCAATAGAGTTGTACATCCTACTGTCTTCATTAAGTTCCTTTCGACTACTGCTGTACTCGACAGAGCAGCCGCAAATAGACTTCTGGTCCCTGGGACATATACAAAATTCAACTAATTTTCACATTCTGGAATCCGCTGGGATTTGTTTGTTTGTGTTTTAAACCTACAAGTTTGTCAATGAGTTTTTTTTATCATACTTTTGTGGTTGAACTTTTTAGTTTATATCAGGTCCTTCATAAAGCTCTTCGTCCCTTTAAAACAAAGTATGTGTGAGATGTCATTGACATTTTCTACATATTTTCTAAACGTTTAAAATGCCTATTGATGCAAAAAAAATATATAAAATATGTGGAATATACATACATACATACATACATACACATACATACATACATACACATACATACATACATACATACATACACATACATACATACATACATACATACATAATTGGTCATTACAACCCTTCAGTCAGTATTACGACCTAGTTTCTCACACCACTTATATTGTGTGTGTTAATTTTATACATGAGTGGCAGAACCTACAGTTTAAAGTCAACTCCGAGCGACAGATTTTTGAGAAACTTTTCATGGCAATTTCATTTACTCCCAGAGTTTTTGCCAGAAATCTGCTGAGAGGAAGTCGCCGAAGAAATACCTTTTGTATTTTGTTTTGATGTCTGACCTGGGGTTTGAACCTTGGCGTTACGTCTAATAAGCCAATACACTACCTACTAGACTACGGCGACTTCATATGTGGAATATAACATCGTTTAATTTTCAATGACTCTGGCGCATAATCAGGCTAAATTTGATGGTCTATACCTGAGACTTAAGAAGACCCCACAAGATAAGGTATAATGGTGTCAAATAACCTGCACATGAGATGACCATATCCTCAAATCTCTCGTGTAGAATTTTTAATGTGCCATGAGCTGTGAGGCATGTAGAGATATCCTATGGAAACCAAATGTCGTTGGTGTCCAGAGCATCTAAATCAGATTAAAAGAAATTGATAATCATCGACTTATTGTGCTCGTCTTTGATTGTCAACGTCATTTCTAAGGAAATATGGACCGGTGGAGCCACTATCTTAAAATGCACATCATACAGTGATTTTTTTGGGATGGATTGGACTCTATTAGTTCTCATATGGATTGGTGTTGTTTCCAATTCGATAACTTTGTTTGTTTACGTACTTATTCAGCCAGAAATGGGCCTCATACCTTAAGATGATTTTTCTCTTAGTACCTTGCCCTAATTGAACACATTTTTCCATAAAAGAATTCTATTATTTGCACGATATGTTGAATGCGTCATAATTAGACCATAATATACTATTCCATAGGTTTAAGTTTCGTTTCTTTTTAACAAATATTTAAAAAAAATTTTCCCATCTAATATTTTTGATTACTTTTTCTGTGATATTTTATAATTTATAACATATTTTAGATATTAAGCTTGTTTTTATATAATCAATATTGTACATTATTAAAGACATGCAAAAGGAGTGTCTAAACTTTAATCAATCTTTCATATTTTTTTTATTTTTATTTTGATTATGATTATTTCAGTAACTAGATATATAGTTTCAGGAGAAATCATTAAACAAAACTATTTTATTTGAATACAAGGAAGCTAGAAAGAAATCAAGTTCCCTTAACATAATTAAATTGATATATGATTTCACGCTTGTTTCTTAAGTCTTTTGTTAGTAAAAGTATAATCTATACAGGCTTTTGAAATATTAGAAATCTTAAAACAAAATTTTATATTTTTAAAGTTAACAATATTTTTATATAAATATGTAGGCGCCAGCTTTATAGAGCTTACAATTTCAATATAATTTTATAATGAGATTTATTACATTTATGGTAATCATAAACAATAAATTACAATGCCAATATATTGTTGTTAATTATGATATTATAATAAATAACAAATAATATCTCTTTCTCTAATGTTAAAACAAAAACCAGCAACAGTAATTTCTTGAAGGGAATATTGTATATACAAAGTTATTTAATAATTTGCATAACTTGTCATATGGCAAATATGACAGATATAAACTAATGAAAACGCCCACCATAAAATAACTAATAATACTTTAACAATATAAATAAGACATATTAACTGGAATTATGCAGGGTTTTTTGGCTGAAAAAAAAAATAAAAAAAATTTTAAACCAAGATGCCATTTTTCTTATAATTTTTTCTTTTTTTGAATAATTATTTACTTTGTTTAAACATAACATTAGTATGGCAAACACACCTTAATTGTTTGCCATTATAATGTTTTCTTTTTGAAGTTTGTCTTTCCTTTGAGAAAAAAAAACAACAACTGAATTTCCGTTTCCATAATGATTTTTAATGAAAGTGAAGTTTATTTGTTTTAAGGCAAGAAAGTCTTTGGCTTTGGAAATACATCTTTTCAGCAAAAAAAAAAACTTTATTACTTTTTTAAACAATTAATCAAGACAATGTTTTTTTCTCTTGTGTTGATTTCTTTTTCAAGCCCACACATTACAGCATAGAACATTTAGAAGTTGATTTGCGAAAAAGAACAGAAAAAAAATTATTATTAGTAACAAACATATGAAAATATTTTTCTTATTGCAGTAATTTTTCATTACTTCTTAACGCCTTAAGGCTTAAGCTATAAAATAACAGTAAATTCCGAAGCTAAAACCCACTTCCCATTTGTATTGATATGGCTGCTGTAATTGATGACAACTCAAATGCTATACCCTCATCAATGATTTAAAATACGAAAATCTAGAACTCATATTTATGAACGTGTGATAAAATGCTTCTTCTTTTTAACAACCTATTGTTAGTAGGAGAAGATATTAATACTCAATACCTCTACAATACTGTATAAGTTAAAGCACATTTTTGCAATACCCTATATAGTTTATAGTAGAAATATAATGATTAAATTATTCTAATACATGTCAAAAGTTTCTTATAACTAAGCTGAAGTTCATATATGTGAACTTCCAATTTATATACAATTTTTTTTTTTGATCAAAGGACACTTAAAAAGCCTCGGTTTTAAGGCACACAGGTTAGAACGTTGTTTTTTGAAACGTAGGAACAATATTTTAATAAAATTGCATATGATGCTATAGGTAGTGTGTCAGTCTCGAGATCAAGCACAGGGTCACTCTTGCCAACAGGTGCTACTATGGTCTCAATAGGCAATTAAGTAGCAGAGAACTCTCTTCTATGACAAAACTTATACTCTACAGGACGCTCATCCTATCCGTGCTTCCTTATGGCAGAGAGGCATGGACCCTATTAAGCACTGATGCAGCAGCCTTGAGAGTGTTCGATAGTAAAGTCCTACGTAAGATCTTTGGTCCAGTGCGAGTTGGCGATGATTTCCGTATCCGATCCAACAGTGAGCTGTATGAGCTCCTCAACGACATAAACGTTGTGCCGTGTATTAATATCCAGCGACTGTGTATTAATATCCAGCGACTGCGCTGACTCGACCATGTCGTTCGAATGGAGGAGGATGCTCCGGCAAGATGTGTATTTGATGCGGGTACTGCGGGAGTCGGCGAAGAGGACGACCTTATATCCGTTGGAAGGACCAAATCGAGAAAGCCCTGTTACCCATTGGTGTGACTAACTGTCGTAGGCGCGAAAGAAACAGAGGCGCCTGAAACTCTTGACGTTTTGGCCATAAAGAAAACATACAAGTGTTTTGGTTTCAGTGCATCAAATTTGATTTTACACTTGTACAAACTCGTACAAACTGTTGCCTTAAATTTTTAGATTTTTCAACCGCTTTTAAGAGAAGACCAAACAAATTATTAGAGAGTATTTCTTAGAAGAGCGATATGAAATCACTTTCTGCTCAACTTTTGCTGTCCTATGTGTGGCTTCAAAAGGAACATTTTTATCATTTTTTGACGTCACAGAATATTTTATTCTTTTTATTTGGAGAATCTATGTGGTATTGATATGCTTCAGGAGTACAGTTCTATTTTGTTCTGTAGTGAATAGCTCATTGCAGTACAGATATAAACTTCATTCCTCAGTTCTACTGTAAACCAGTTAACGCCATCAACATAGACTTAAATTGATGAATAACTCTGTCAAACAGATTCTAATTTTTTTCGGTAGAGTTTCCAAATGGCGCCCCTCTTTCGGTAGATTAAAATAACAGCGAGAAAAGGAACTAAAGTTACAAACTTGCATTCGATTTCCTTACCATTATCTTTAAATCCGATTCGATCATTTTCTAATGGAGCGTAATACCATGTTCAGATATGAAACTTTTATTGAGTCAATATACGGTTAATTGAGTACAATATTTTAAGTGTTTGGGCATAATAATATACACAGTTCAGCTGCTTATTCAATATTTATTTGACAGCTGCTAAACAAAACAGCTGGTTGTTTCAACAACATTGTTTTTTTGTTTTTGTTTTGTTTTGTTTTTTTTTTGTTTGTCGTTGTTGACATTTGAGTTGTCAAATATCAACAGAAAGTGTGCGTTTAATTGTAATATGCTCACTAAACACACTTATGACAGTGTTGCATTTTAAGTTTTACTCAATATTATAACAATTTGCGCATTTATTGAGCTCAATAATGGCGCTTATTGCGATTTACGCAATAAAGATGCATATCTCAACACCGTATAAGCTTTATACAATTTTATTATTTTCTATTTCAATACCTGCGATGAGTGTCTACATCTAGTCGGTCTTGACCGCTAACAGTTTATTTATTTAATTCCTATTTATAACTAAAGAACCAAAATTATTTATTGTGGTATGAGAAAAAAAATATACAAAAGAAAGGTGCCATTGCCAAAAGTTTTCATCGTCTTTCTTTATGTACTCAATAATACTGTTTATTTATTATTTGATCATATTCATACATACATAAATACTGGATGTTTTCTAGGCCAAACAAAATAAGAAACCAAACGGACAAAAAAAGAACATCAAATAAATTTATAAACCTGGCTTATAAGTAACTCCGACTTTCGTTAGTCTTACATGTTTATTATTTAAAGAAAATTGCGAGATCTGTTTGAATGATTTTCCTTAACTTAAACTTGCATTTCATGTTGAGTTAAGAAAATTTAGAAAAAAAATTGTTTCCTTCTTTTTTAGTTACTTGAAGGTGGAGTTTAAATTTATTTATGTTATACGGTAATAAAAGGTTATTTTTAGTTATTATAACTATTATTAGAAAAATAAATCATTGATTATTTTTTTGTTTGTGCTGTGACACAATTTTTTCAAATATTTATGCAAGTTGTTGATTGTCTATTAGGGGGGTTTTAAATTTAAGGAGTAGTTAAGCATAATAATAGGTTTTATTAACTTAAATATGATTGAAAAGAATTTGACATTTTCAACTATTAAGTGCAGAAAAAATATTCGTTTAATAATTCGATTTGGAAACTTGAAACTTTAAAATGAATTTTAAACACAATCTTGATTAAGTTGAATTTAAATTAGTTTTAAACATGCGAAGTATTTTGTTGAATTCTTTGAAAACTAAATAGAAGGTATAAATTCTTTTTAACAAAATGGTATTGAAATAAAAACTGATGTGAATACTTTTCTGTATATAATTTCCACATCCACCCATAGGAAAAGATCTATGCACCTAAATCATCCTTTTTTCAATATATGATAATAGGTGCAGGTGCTTTAAATATGGGTTTACTTCTGTTAAAAAAATCCACTTTTTACCCTTAAGCAGCTTCTGGTGAAGCTTTTCTGTATATAGCCTTACTAGTTAGTTTTATAAAAACACTGAGTTTATTGCCTTAAGCTTTGCTTCGAAGTCGCCCTGGTCTAGAAAGTAGTGTGCTAGCTTATTAGACGTAAGGCCCGGGTTCAAACCCCACGTCAGACATCATAAGGAAATAAAAAAAAAATATTTCTTCGGAGTCCTTCTCTCACCAGATTTCTGGCAAAAACTCTGAGAATAAAAAAATTGCCATGAAAAATTTCTCAGGAATATGTCGTTCGGAGTCGAGTTTAAACTGTAGGTCCCGCCACTCATGTATAAAATTAACGCACACAACATAAGTGGTGTGAGAAGCTAGGTCGTAATCCTGACTGAACATACGTACGTATGTATGTATGTATGTACTTTCAATAAATTTTCTGAACACCTTACTCCAACTTTTTCAGCTGTTTTCTCATCTTGTCTTCTCTACGAGTAATCAGAGGTATCCTCTTCGTCTGTTATTTTGTGAATACCATTCTATGGCAATTCTGATGATACCATTTCACTGCCTTTTTGGCCATTTAAGCTTCTTTATCTCGATCGTTAAGCGCTGTTGGCCAGAATAAACGGATGACCTTAGGGAAACAGCAATTAACGATTACTTACAATGGAGAGTAAAAGTCTTAGTACTTCAATATATTTTGACAAAAAACTCCCCACAGGCTTAATAATCTTGCACAATGTCCCGATATGACTTCAAGAGAGTATTTGGGAGATCTTTAGAAAGAACGGTTACGTAATCGCTAAGCATAAAAAAAGTCAACTGAAAAACTTGCTTATGGTGCCACCAGAAAACACTAAACAAAACTTGTACTTGTTCAATTCCAAATGGGTTAAATGGAGTGCTTGACCTTAAGAGATATTCTACTAAATACAAGGTATAACATTTTCATATATTAGGCCTTTGAATTTTAAATTTACTCAGGGTTCTCCTCGGGGATACCTATGAAGTCATCTGAATTGTTTCCTTATTTTTCTTTCGTTTTATGAAAAACATTAAAAATTGTTTGTTTTATAATAAAACAGGAATAAATTAATAAAATAAATATATAAACTATAAATTTTTATACAAACTTTTGGCTAAAATTCATGAAATTGTCCACTGTATGTCTCTTATAAAACACAAGTGGCAGCGTTACAACCGTACAATATAAATAAATATTTCAATTTTTGGTCGCAGATGTAGAGGTAACTTTAAAGCCTCCAAATGTCCGAAAGACTTTTGGTAAACCATCATCAATATTCTCACATGATCCCTGTTAGTCTAGTGGATAGTATGCTGGGCTATTATTGTGAGAGTCGCAGTGTCGATTCCCACCAGAGAATCTGATTTGTTCACTACATTAAAAATAAGGTTTCAGTTATTTAACTCTTAATAATTATAATGTTAATTGTAATTGTATTTTTTTCTATTCAAAAGTTTGTGTCTTAAGTCTTTTGTTCACTAAGCATATGTATTCACCATATAATCACCATTTAATTGTATTTATTTCTTACTGTAGCCATGAATAAAATTTTTAACAAATTCCTGTCTATTTTTTGTATGTTTTTTTTAGGAAAGGATTTACATAAATTACTTAACGAAACATTGTTTAAGTGTTTTCATTATTTATACTTGTGTGTGTTTTTGTTGTTGTATTATTTGCTTTTACAACTTAATTTTCACATTAAATAGCAAAAGGCTAGAAGACAACACCAAAAAACAACATATTTTTTATTTTGTTTTTCTGTTGAAAATTGCAAAGCTTAACTTAAACTTAACAAGTGCAAATGTAAGGAAAGGAAAATAGTAACAACAACAATAAATTATCATTAATCTTATGAATTGCATGAATTTACATAATTTTTTTCTATACAAAACTACTTAGTTGTTGTACTCTGGATTTGTTTTTTGGTACGGCTTTCATTTCTATATTCAGTCGTTCATTCATTAATTCTAGAAAAAATAAGCCAAAAGGTTTTAGTCAACCGTTAACAAAATAAGAATTAAAACAACAACAATTATAAATAAAGAAAATCTATGCTGAAAAGGCTTTTACTAAGTGTAACATCTTATGCAGTTGCAGCTACAGCACGCTACATTTAATAGCAAATGACATACAAGATTTGGAAGTTTAGGCAAAAAAAAAGTAGAAAAACATGTGACATTAAAATTTAATTTCCATTGCTTAGGGTATTTTAAATTCGACACAACTAGAGTGACTAGCACAACTATACGACTACCTAACTATCATACTTGAAAAATAACGCATTAGTTTAAGCCATTAACGCAGTTTTAAGCTTGTAGTCTTTGTTTTATTATGGTGTTAAAAGAGAAAAGAAATAAAAAAATGTTTTCAGTACATTCATACATACATACATATTCAACGACAACATTAACAAATTCATGTTATTTTTTGTTGTTTTTCTTTTTCTCTTATGCACTCTTTTTGTTTAATTTATTTAGTTTTATTTTATTGTCGTTATTGTTGTTAGTTTTCTACACTCTACAAAAGGCGAGCAATAAATTTTTCATACGTCTTAACATATGCCTGGTTTTACGAGTGTTTAGTGTTAAAACAAAATAAATTTAAATCAACTTAGAAAGTCGTTATTAAGCTTTACTTTACATTTTGTTGGCTGGCTGGCTGGCTCATCTGCCACAGTATTTCGCTGCAAAATTTTTTATAAATTAAAAACATGTTAATACTTCCTAATACGATTTTTCTTATTTTCTGTTTTTGTTTTTCTTTCTTGCTTACTTTTTCGTTTGAATCCGTTTTTTTCTTAGAAACATTTTAAAACAAACAACAACAAAGTGTCACATTAGTGGCAATAAAGGTGTTTAAATTTTTGTTATTTTTTCTCTTTCTCCCTCTCTCTCTCTGTCTCTTGCTTTTAAAGGACATTTATATGCCAGAGTTTTACTTGTTATTTTCTTATTGTTATTGTTATTATTGCAAACGTGTTTGCATTCCTTTTTATTTTGTTCATTAATTATAATGTGATCATTGGCTAAGCACGCACATTTAAAAAAAATATATTGTTTGGTACGTATGGTACGTAGATGAATGGAGAAAAATGTTTCATGAAAACTTATTGAGTTTTAGCATTAATTTAATGTGAATTTATTATTATTCTTTAACCCCTTAAGAGTAAGTTGTACAGTCAAACAAAGAATAATTAAAGTGGATATTTGTTTAAAGGGATTTGGCAATGCCAAGCGACACATTGATTTCAAACCTTGGTATACAAGTATGTGTATCATATTGTTTTATAGACGTACTGTTTAACCAAAGTTCCAACTTTGATCAGGAAATCCAATGTCCAATGCAAAAACCCACAGAATACTCCACATATTGAAGCGGTTGTAACAAAAGTTGCAACCAGTCAAACTATAATTTTCTATTTAAGTTCTTAAAAAAATTCTACAAGAACACTTTAAAGCTTTAGTTTTTTAACTGCCGGAATATTGTTTTCTTATTAAAACAACGAGCGTGCCCTGGAAGTCTATTAGCGTGAGTGTCATGGGTTCGATTCCCACCAGAGACTCTGGTCTGTGACACTACACCGAACATATGGTCAAGTTACTTCGCTCGTATATAATTAGAATATAATTGGTAGTTGTATTGCAATTAACAAATAAAATAAATAAATAAAACAACGAGAAAATTTAAGAAAATAAATTAGTGGAGTAACAAATATATCACAGATTTTAAAATGATTTTGTCGAGAGCTTTACCGTCTAAAATTCTCCTCTTATAAGCTTCATAATCCATAAGGAGCCTATAACAGTACTTTTAATGGAAAAGTGGCTTGAAAGTACAAATTTGTGGTGTATGTAAGGGGAATAAAACGAATTGAGAATTAACCTGGACAAATTCAAAATAATACGATTAAAGAGAGGAACAAATTCCTCAAATAGAATAAAATTCAAGTTCTGTCTCTGAATATCAAATTGCAATGGAGTGCATCATTTAAAACATGCTTCCAAGAAAGCCATGCTCGCTGGAAAATGTAGTTGCATACCACGATGGCCATGTTAGTTGTGTCTTATGGAGACATTATGTGGTGCGAATTTGGAAATAACTCAGCTAGATTTAGAAATCGGCATGTGTCGACATAACTCATATAATGGAGGTCTATGCTATTGCGTTACTAAAGACTCTGTTTAATATAAATCCGTTGTGCCTGGTAATGAAGAGCCGCATTATGGAAACTTTGGCAAGGACAATACCAGAAAAGTTTAACGTGGGATTCATTACAAGATATCATGATCCCTGGAGTGGGTGCTTGCTAGTTCCCTTTTTCACTGTAATACATACATTAGAACCCTTCAGTTAGGATTACCACGTAGCTTCTCACACCACTTATTTTATGTGTGTTAATTTCATACCGGAGTGGTGGGCCCTACAGTTTAAAGTCGACTTCGAACGAAAGATTTCGTTTTGAGATGTCCCACCTGGGGTTTGAATGGTGGCCTTATGTCTAATAAGGCAACACACTAGCCATCCCATGCTCACAAACCTACATGCCATCTGAAGACAGGAATGTAGTACACATACATACATAATTAGTGATTACAACCCTTCAGTCAGGATTACGACCTGACTTATTGGATGTAAGGCAAGAGTTCAAACGGTTCTGTAGTACATGAGTGTGAAAAACACTGCTAGTATTACAGCAAAACTAGAGTTCAGCGATCATTTGGAACTTATGGAAAATTCATTTTCATATGGTGTTATTTATTTTTATAAACCTCGACCGCCATACTGGATCCGCCATTTTGAATTTTTTAAATCTGAATGAAGATCTGTAATCAGAGACCCCTGAGCAACAATTTTCAAGTAAATCATTTTTAAGGACCTCCGTAATGTGTTTCTTTTTCTCTTGCACCCCTTGACAGAAACCCACCCCCTATTTTAAGGGTGCATGCAAACAATTTGGCTTTGAGCTCATTTTAAAGAGCAAAGATCAATTGTCAATTTCTGACAGTAGCGATGGTTCTAGCATGTCAGTGTTTAACTCTACAATTTTTCTAAAATGGCCAAAAACGCTATTTTTAGGGGTTTTAACCCCATTTTTTTCGAAAACCTGACGTGATGGAAAGTTTTGGAACCCAGATCTTATTTGCACAAAAGAAGTCCAAATTTGCAGGGCTGTGTAATCTGAAGTCGTTGTCATGCAGGGATTTACAAGCGGAAGATAATGCCTTCAATTTACTTAGGCCGTGCACTTAATTGGTATGAGGTTGACTCGAAATGAGTATTAGGTTATACCTTACGTCGTCAATGTGGGAATTTAGGGAAATTAGCATGTATAGAATCTGCATCAGTAGATTAATTTTAAACTGAAACAAAGTAAAAGGCAACACAATTTATAGCAGAATCTGTTAAAGTAGATTAAATTTTAAAGACATAATAAAAATATGACTTTGATATTATGAAAGAGGGTAAAGGCCCTCTATGTTTAAAAAGGAAACATTATCAATTGCAATGAAAAAAGTGGCAACAATGTTGTGAATGCCTAGTAATAAAGATAACAATATTTTTAAACGAATTTTTGTGTTATTTTAATGGTTAAGCTTTTATTTAACGTTTTGCGTTACCATATTTTCGACATTTATTTTATGGCTTATTTAGACTTTGAATTTCAGGCAAAGAAAGAAAGAAATAAAATCCCACAAATGAAATTTATCCGGTTTGAAAAACAATCATTATTAATAGTTTCCTTTATATGCAACGATGTTTTCTTACGTTACGGTTCGTATTATTTTTTATTTTTTTGCTTTATCGTTTCTAAAAACAGCATATTTCTTGCACCATTATTCTTTTGGTATAAAGTTTTTTTGTGGTTTTCTTTAGCCAATCCCTAATGGTTTATTATTGCTCCATATCATTTGTCTTTTGGTGTAATGTTTACTTTAACCTGTCGTTTTCTTTTGCATTTTTTTTCTTCCTGCCATGGTTTTCTTTCCTTTTTGTAAATTAAGCCACTTTAAGGCTTAGATTTGGATTGCTGTGCTCACTGTTGTGCCTCTTAAATGATTAATTAAACAGAGTTTTTCAATTACCATTTATTGATATAATAAATCAATTTATGGCTACTACTTTAGTTGAAACGCAAAGAAAAGAAACAAAAACTAAACACAGAGTATTTTTTATTTATTTATAACTACTATAGTTGGCCTAACTAAAAACTTTAAAAACCCTATGGCAACTTAAACGAAATGTGGTATTCGGTATTCAAAATAAAAGACATTGTATTTCATGTTGCCTGGTGGTGAAAAAGAAAAACAATAACAAAAAAGAAACAGATCTCAGACTTGAACTTGTACCTTCAGCTACATTTTATTTGTTTTTAATTTTAAATGCCGGTTTAACAAGTAGACAGCAAGTATACGTAAGTAATTTTTATGGATAATTGTGTGGATTTGCATAAATAGCTCTGATTTTATACAAACAAAAATATAAATAAAACGAAACACCTATTGCTTGTTATTAAAATTTCAAAAGGGGGCTTAAATAAAGTAATAAATCTATCGTTTTTATGTGGCTTTAGCAACACTCAAGTTTAGTTAAATGCTTAAACAATTTTTCATTATAATTGTAGATGTCTTATGGTATATACAGTGGACAGCAAAAGTCTTAGTACGGTAACATATTTTGAAAATTTCATGAATTTTAGCCAAAAGTTTGTATACAAATTTATAGTTTTCATTTTATTAATTTATTTCTGCTTTATTATTAAAACAAAAAAATATTTAATGTTTTTCATGAAACAAGATAAAAATAAGGAAAACATTCAGATGTTTTCATAGGTACCCCCAAGGAGAACCCTGAGGAAATTTAAAGTTCAAAGGCCTAATATATGAAAATGTTATCCCTTGTATTCTACTAAATATCTCTTAAGGTCAAGCACTCCATTGAACCAATTTGGAATTGAATGTACAAGTTTGGTTTAATGTTTTCTGGTGGCACCACGAGCAAGTTGTTCGGTTGACTTTTGTTTGAGGTTTAGCGACTACGTGACCTTTCTTTCAAATGATCTCCTAAATACTCTCTTGAAGTCATATCGGGACTTTGTGTAAGATTATTAAGCCTGTGTGTACTTTTTTTGTCAAAATATATTATAGTATTAAGACTTTTGCTATCCACTGTATATATGTAGGCAGTGTTGAAACACATGGTCATGCTATTTTATTGTTTAAAAGCATTGGTTTATTCAATACAATGAAAATAGTTTTTAATTAAATTTCCAAACTAACATAAACATTTTTAAAATCTTTCTTGGTTATCATACTTTTTAATGTGTAACTAATAATTTTTCTTTTTTGTATTTGCAGGTAATATTTGAACCATTGAATTACTGAAAATTATATCAGTTAAGGTAAATATGTATCATTATTTTATATGAAATATCTATCCCAATACCTTTTTAGGGGAAATAAAAGAAAAATTTAGTCTCCGTAGCCTAGTGGTCGCCGTAGTCTAGTAGGTAGTATGTTGGCTTATTAGACGTAAAGCCACTGTTCGAACTCCAGGCCAGACATCAAAACAAAATGCAATATTCGGCGACTTTCTCTCAGCAGATTTCTGACAAAAACTCTGAGAGTAAATAAAATTACCATGAAAAGTTTCTCCGAAATCTTTCGTTCAGAGTCGACTTTGAACTGGGACCACTCATGATAAAATTTACGCACACAACGTAAGTGGTGTGAGAAACTAGGTAGTAATCCTGACTGAAGGGTTGTAATGACCAATTATGTATGTATGTAGTCGCCGTAGTCTAGTAGGTAGTATGTTGGGGTATTAGACCTGAGCCCTGGTTCAAACTCCGGGTCAGATATCAAAACGAAATACGAAAAATATTTTTTCTTCGACTTTCTCCCAGCAGATATCTGGCAAAAACGCTGAGATGAAAAACTTTTTCAAAAATCTTTCGTTTGGAGTCTATTTTAAACTATAGGCACCACTGCGCAGGCATAAAATTAACACACACAATATAAGTGGTGCGAGAAACTAGGTCGTAACCCCAACTGAAGGTTGTAAAAGAAAAATCGTAACAAATTCTAGAAACGTACCACATTTCCAGTGACTTTTCGAATTTAAAATATAAAAAAATTAACTTAACTTTTATTACGTTTCGTACCCTTTGTTCTCAAAGTTTACGCTCCTCATGAAGCAATTTCTAAGATTTGTTGGTTGCTGTTTTCTCCTATAGCCGTCGCTAGATATGAATTGGAAGACCATTCCTACATGTAGATCGGGCTAGCTCATTTGACTGTATTGTTTTCATTAAGAATAATAAACACGGCCCCCTACTCACACAGAGCGTTGTGTTGTATTCGAATTCGAAGGAGGAAATAGTGACTAATGTTTATGCACATTAGATTTGAATCTTTTATATTATAAGTGAGAGGAAAAATCTCTGCAGAAAGAAAATTCCACATACGGTCACACACAGGCTAAAGAACGAATTCTGCCTGTAATACAGATGGATGTGCTCTGTGCGAGAAAGATAGGTGTTTTGTAAGAATATATGAATTTCGGGAACAAGTTCCCTCATTTTACCAGAATAAAATCTGTTTTAGTAGAAATAGAACAGTGAAACACGAGCCACATTGCGACGGCGCTGCAATGAATATAGTTAGATACCTACCGTTCTTAATGAACACCTTTATCCTCTTCTGTACATGATCGAGAAGTATTAAAATATACTTGAAGGTACCGGCCCATACATACATACATAATTGGCCATTACAACCCTTCAGTCAGAATTACGATCTAGCCTCTCATACCACTTACGTTGTGTGTGTTAATTTTATACATGACACACACAACATAAGTGGTGTGAGAAACTAGGACGTTTGTAGAATGGCTCAATTCGACCTCCGGGTACTGTACTTGTCTTAATTGACAAATACACGTCCTAACCTTCATCTATTGAGAAAACTAAAGTTTGTTTCCTAAGTCTATTGTATTTTATGAACTTTTACATTTTGGAATATTTTATTTTGAATCTTTTATTTTTATGATAAACATTGTAAGCTTTTTGTGTGATTATTTTATGAAATAAATAAAAACAAAAGAAAACTTTTAAATTCATTGTTGCTCCCTGGCCAATTGCAATAACTTATGAAATATGAATAAATAATTTCCATATTTTTTCACAGAAAAATAAAATAAACAACACTTTCATAGAACAGCGTACATAGTTTTGTAGATAAACGTGCAAAAATTTTAATAAATAATTATACACAGAAATTTATGGCAAAAATAAAATGTAATGCATTAAAACAAAAACGATGCTTAAAAATAATATTCTTTTAAAGGTAAAAAAAAATGCTCTTATTTTGCATATCAATAAAAATCGATCAAAAGGATCTCTGATCTCTAAAAACAAAACAAAAAAAAAACTAGACTGTTTGGGGTTGACTCTAAACAGTAATGTAGAACAAAAACAATAACAACAGCAACAGCATCAGCATTATGATATAAATTCTTTTTTTTGGTTTGCATTTCTGCTGCTGTTAATATGAAAACGTACGTACATACTTCTTTTGTTTCTGTTGTTTTCATTTTTATTTTCTCAGCAAAAACGTAACTTTCTGTTGTTGCTGGTGCTTTATGCCACTTTATTTTTCTGTTGTTGTTGTTGTTATTGTTAACATTGCAACGCATTTATTAGCCTTAAGCAAAATATTATGCAAAAAAAAAAAGAAAAAAAACATCATATATTGTATAAAAAAGCAGAGCATTTGCTACTCTAAACATTTGCAACTTGTTGCTGTTGCTACATTTTATTCTTCTTTTTTTTAGTTTTTGTTTTTGTTTCTGTTTTTTTATAAACAGCATAAATGGTTCATGCCGAAGAGAGATATTATATGCAATGACTGCATCCTTTTTTACTTACATACTTATGATTTTCCTTTTGAGTTTTTGCCATAGTTTGTTGCACACAGACACTTACTCTTGGGCTACACGCGTATGCTTTACTATGTATTTGCATATATGCAGCTTAAGGCCAACAGTAACAGCAGTAACTACTACAATAACTGAACAAAGCAGCCCCGGTTTTATATTTTTTTCTTTGCTTTTTTTTCTCCTGTTCAAGTTGCTTTGTACAACAAACATTTTGTTAAATTTAAAGCAGTAGGCGTGTCAAAAGTTATAAATTATAAATTTTCCTTCTTCTTTTTTTTGTATTATTATTTAAATATAATAAAATAAAATATGAAAAGTATAAAAATACGCTTACGAAGAAAAAGCAAGTGAGAAAGAGTGAGAGCGAGAAAGAGAGGGAGAGCGGTATAAATGGAGGCAAGAAATCAGCCATCACCTAAAGTAGATTGACGTAAGTGGTAAATTTATCGACAACTAAGGAAACTTTTGACAACTGAAATTGTTTTAAAGCATTAGATGGTTGTGAGCGACTGCTTTAGCATGCTATTGCTGCAATATTCTTGTGAAATATATAGTATGTAAAGACCAAGGAAGCAGTTTGAACTGAAATTGTTTTAAAGCATTAGATGGTTGTGAACGACTGCTTTAGCAGGCTATTCTATGTGCAATATTCTTGTGAAATATATTGTAAAGACCAAGAAAGCAGTTTAAATTTGAATTGTTTTAAAGCATTAGAGGGTTGTGAGCTGCTTTAGCATGCTATTGCTGCAATACTGTTGTGAAATATATTGTAAAGACCAAGGAAGCAGTTATCATTTGAATTGTCTTAAAATGTTTTTATTTATTGTGCAATTATTACGATTTTCTAATCGCAGACATGACGATGTGTTTATGGTACTTTTTATAAATTTCGTACTAAGACTAAATTAAAACAAACGTTTCTATCTATTTTGATCGATTTTTTTACCTTCAAAGACAAATACAATGAAATTAATTTGAAAACAAGTAAAATGATTTACTTCTGAAAAATAAATTCGGATTTCAAAGCTGTATTTCTAACCACTTTTGAATTCATTTTATAACTTATCTGAAGATGTCAAATATATGCAATTCATGCAGTGAAATTTTGAAATGAATTTTAACGTATCTTTTCGTATATTTGCTATTGCAATACCTCGACTTCTTAAATTCTTTACAATCAACTTCCAGGCAATGATTTTAGTGTAAAAATAATAATCTCTTGCAACATTTTATAAAAAAACATTTTGTGTGCTATTTCTAACTGCCGTTCTAATCAGTGGCTATAAAAGCTTTAAATATCATGATTATCAGTCAATAGTTTATTTGTATCGCAATCTATTCTGTTTTCTTAAGATTATTTAGAATTTTACTGGTGATAAGATTCTCTAGGAGATTAAAAACAAATGAAGTTGGTATGCGGAGAGGGGTCTCTAGAACATTTTGCCATTTGCTTAATCGTTGGCAATCGTCTTGGTAATAAGTTTATACTATTTCCCTGAATATTGATTATATACTGCGAAGATACAGTACTAGATTCACATGTGTTTACTAAAGTACTGGCCTTTTAAAGCAGTAAGTTATTCTATAGTAGCAGGGTTTTATCCTCTTCTAATACACAGAAATTTTGATACTATACTTCCCGCCATGGTCTAGTAGGTAGTGTGTTGGCTTATTAGAAGTGAGGGCTTGGTTCAAACCCCAGGTCAGGCATCTCCAACTAAACGAAATATGAAAAAAATATTTCTTCGGCGATTTCCTCTGAACAGATTTCTGGCAAAAGCTCTGAGGGTAAATAAAAAATTGCCATGAAAAGTTTCTCAAAAATCTGTCGTTCGGAGTCGACTTTAAACTGTAGGTCCCTGTCTAGTTTTATAACTTCCACAATCAGCAGTAATTTCCTCATCTGTGTCTTGTTTCTGAGCCCAGTGTTTTCTAGGATCTAGAATAACTGGTTTGCCATCATATTATAGAAGGATTATATGTAATATTAAATATAGTGGTGAGGCATAGTCATCATAAAGTCGTACTCTTTGTCACAAAAAGGTTAGGCAGTGGTTGATATTACTCCATAATGGGGGGGAAGATCCAAGATGGTCTTTCTGCATTGATTGCATAAAAAACATTTATTTTTTCTCATTACAGCATATTCATCTTATACTTTTTGTTGTTGTTTCCTTTCCGCTTTCCCATGTAAAATGGCATTTTCTTAGTTGCCAGAGTATCATAAGTCTCCGGATGTGTTTTAAAAGCCCTGGGGTTCTTCAGCTTTGATGATTCCTAATCCTAATTGGTCATTACAACCCTTCAGTCAGGTTTACAATCTAGCTTCACACACCACTTGTGTTGTGTGTGTTAATTTTATACATGAGTGGCGGGACCTACGGTTTGAAGTCGACTCCGAACGACAGATTCTTTCTTTTAATGGCAATTTTTATTTACTCTCAGAGTTTTTTCTAGAAATCTGCTGAGAAGAAGTCACCGAATAAATACTTTTTCATATTTAGTTTTGTTTTCTGACCTGGGGTTTGAACCGTGGCCTTAAGCCAACATTCTATTTATTAGACTACGGCGACTTCATTTGATTCATTCATTGATGATTCCAATCTCATGTTATTTGCTTTATGTCGTCAGGATCTGTCTGATAATATGTGCCATTATATTATTTTATTTATTTCTTTTATTATTATTCGTCCAAAGTAAAGCCCCAGAGATCCATAATGCTGATGTTATTAAACCAGAATATTAAGCATATGATTATGAGGCACTTGCTGATGAATACCTATAGTTTTGGGTGATGGTTTATGAAACTAATCAGCTTTCACTTCCGTACAAAAAAGTTGACTTTACATTAGCATTAAATAATTGAAGATTGATTCGTTTAATATTTTTTGTAAGTTTTTCAACGACTACAATCAAGACGTCCGAATGTTGTTCTCACTTTAATTTATTTAAAAAGAGATTAAAGTAAGTAATTTTTAAAAATTTAAAAACTGTGGATGACATGTTTTTCGCCTTCAGTCGGCCTCCAACATGGATTGCTCTTACAAACTTGAGCACTTTTACAATCGGCGTTTCGATTTTTTTCCTTTGTAATAACGATGACAAAATGATGAAGATGTGTTGTCCAAATGTACCAAATAACTCTTTATTGCTTTTGAAAACTAGTTTTATACGTTGTTCAGATATGCAACTTTATTGCGTAAATCGCAATAAATGCCATTATTGAGCTCAATATTTCATATAAAGTTTCAATTAGTTATTGCGCAATAAATACGCAAATTGTTATAATATTGAGTAAAACTTAAAATGCAGCACTGTCATAAATGTGTTTAGTGAGCATATTACAATTAACCGAACACTTTCTGTTGATATTTGACAAGTCAACTGTCAACAACGACAAACAACAACAACAAAACAAAAAAAATATAAAAAAAATGTTGAAACAACCAGCTGTTTTGTTTACTAGCTGTCAAATGAATATTGAATAAGCAGCTGAACTTCGTATATTATTATGCCTGAACACTTAAAATATTGTACTCAATAAAAGTGCATATCTGGACATAGTATTCCACTATACCTGTAGCATCGTTTTACAGAAATTTTTAAATTTGTCAATTTTAAATTGCATGTAGGGTACTAAATTCAGATTTTTGTTCTCATATGTATGTATGAAATTAATGGCAATTTTGAAAACTCTTTTATGCTCTCCGGAATATGATTTGATAGTGTTAGTGCGTGAGTGTATATTTAAAATATTTGTCTTGTTTTTTTGTTATGTTTTGTGTTCATCATTATATTTTATAAACGAATTTTATGCAAATTTGACTTTTGGCAGCTTAATTGGCTTAAATTAAGCTCTTTAAAATTGAAATAAAAAGGAAAAAAAGAACCCCCCCTTAAAATAAGAACTATAAACGATGTTCATGTGTGCTTAAGATTCACAAGCAAAAAAACGAAAAAAAAGACACCAGATAATAATGAATACCTCAATGAAGCTTGTTCTAAACGAGACCATGTTCAATTGATGGTTCCGAACAATCAACCAAGCCATCCAGCGGGGCAATAAGCAAACGATTCATTCATTCATTCAAATCAGCCAATCAAATAAAATCATTAAACAAAACTGCCAACAATGTTGTTAACCAATAACACAACAAAAAATGTTTTTTGTTTTTTAAAAAATTCAAATCAATTTGACAATTTTCAAATTTGACATTTTGACTTTGACATTTGTTATGGTTTGTTTGTTTTTCTCTTTGTTGTTGTTGTAGTTATCCATATATTTGAACGTTTCTATTGTAACCAGCTTGATTTAGGCTGGATTTCAACAATTGGCTTAAAAAAGAAAAAAAAATTTCAATAATAAATAGAAAACTTGTTTAAGTTTATTTCGTTTACATACATATATTTTATATACATACATACATATATAGACATTTGTCTATATGTTGTATATTTATTACTGTCTTGTTGTCATACAATCGCTTTCAATTAATCTTAATTAAAAAATATATTACATGCTGGAAAAAAAATGTTATTGTTGTGGTAACAGTTTTTTTTGTTTTGTTTTGTTGTAAATAATATTGTTTGTTGTGTTTTATTGTTGATTTCTTGTTAAAAATTTTATTCATTATCTTTAATTTTTAATTTTTTTTTTAATAATTTCTTGAATACAAACAACCAGCGACATCTAATGTCATTTACTTGACAACTACTTTTCACCTTAACTATTCATATGATTTGATTTATATTTTTTTTATATAAAAAAATGTTATTTATCGGTTTTTATTATTGGATTAACAAGCATGTTATTGATTAGCATTGTTTGGTTTTTAATTGTTTTTCAAATTCATTCATAGTTTGGTAGTTTGTTTGTACAATAAATCTGTAATAAACAATAAAATGATTTTAAACATAAATTTGTAACAGTCTTTAAATATATAAAATGAAAAATTTACAAGCATTACACATACAGCGGTGGCCTTATAATAAGAAACGATCTTTCTGGGACAGAGTCCTCTAGAGTGACGAATCTAAGTTTAATTTGTCCCAATCTGATAGAAAAACGTATGTAAGACGTCCTCCAAACAAAGCCTTTGATCCCAGGTACACAGTGAAAACTGTTAAACAAATTAACAAACATACATGTTGCTAAGTCGTTTCTAATTATAAGGCCACCACTGTAAATACTGGCGTTCTGAAATAATAACTACAAGCTGAGGCAAAGGACCACAACAAAATTTTTTCCATAATGAACTGCCTTATGCCATTAATTTTACTTCAGACGAGATTGTTTCGATTTCGTTAATCTCTGATTCCAGTAACCTCTTCCAAGCAAGCACACAGAATCCATCTCGTCAATTACCATCGATCGATATCCATTTTCTTTCACAAACTCGCTGTAATTGATGTTTACTCCGCTCTTTTTGATACTACGTTCATCAAAAATAATTTCAATATTTTTTTTTTTTTTGCAAATTAATCCTGTGATTAATCGAGTTGACTTTTCCCTGTAGATACCATTAAAGAGTTAACTTTAGCAGGATCAGGTAGGATTTTCGTCACAAGATCGTTTTCAGACAGGTTGGAGCTCTGTTTGCTGTTAAAAGTTTCGGAGTGGTTCTTCCCAATTTTAACAAATGGTCTTGAACTAGCCAATGCCATGCTGCACATCCGTATTAGTTTTTCGAGCATACCAAATACACTGTAATTTTGAATATACCTGCCTGGGTTATTCTTGGTTCTTCCCCAAGATTAGCCTCAATGTGAATAACTATTCGTTGTACGATTTTCTAGGCTTAAAGCTGTACTAATAAAATTCAGTTATTCCCTTGACATTCCCTTGATACATGAGTGGCAGCACTTATAACTTAATGTCGACCCCGAAAGACAGATTTTTGGGAAATTTTTAATGCCAATTTTATTTACTCTCAGAGTTTTTGCCAGAAATCTGCTGAGAGGAAGTCACCGAAGAAATATTTTTTCATATTTCGTTTTGATGTCTGGTCTGGGGATTGAACCCTGGCTTTACGTCTAATTAGCCAACACACTACCTACTAGACTACGGCGACTTCAAGTTTCTTATGTACAGGATATACGTAGCACTTTGAGATACTAGTCATCAGATAAGTGGCCCTCAAGTCACTTAAGAATTCATCAGTTCTGGCTTTAGAAAGTTCTTTCAGTAAACTCACTGGCGGATTTACTATGCTTTGAAAAGGAAATTGCTATACTGGTATATGAAGCCGCCGTAGTCAGTAGGTTGTGTGTTGACTTATTAGACGTAAGGCCACGGTTCAAACCCCAGGTCAGATATCAAAACGAAAATATGAAAAAAAAGTTTTTCGGCGACTTCCTTTCAGCAGTTTTCTGGCAAAAACTCTGAGAGTAAAATGAAATTACCATGAAAAGTTCCTCAAAAATCTGTCGTTCGGAGTCCACTTTAAAATGTAGGTGCAGCCACTCATGTATAAAATTAACACACACAACATGAGTTGTGTGTGAAGCTAGGCCGTAATCCTGACTGAAGGGTTGTAATGGCCAATTATGTATGTTATGTATGAATACTGGTTCCATCTTATCTATTATCAATTGCGTGTTCAAATCCATCGCCCATATTTCCATTTTCCCGTACCAGAATCTAACAAAAATATTCTCTTTATAGCGCTCTACAACATCTGTCTTTATATTTAGGTTTTCGTCTTTTTAATAGAGATAACCAGCTACGAAAGCTAAGTCGTAATCCTGACTGAAATGTTGTGTGAATGACTAATGATCTATCAATTTGTGTAACCAGCTACGAAGTTCATTGTTTGATGTTTCTTCTTCAGAAAAAAAAATAGCAGACAATATATCTCCCCCTTCATTACTCCCTTTTTTTGGCCCTGGGGAAATGTGTGTTATCTTTCTATTCTCTCGTGTTGCATCAAACTGCAGCATTGCCTAATTTAAGAGACAAACGTTGTATTAATGATACGCCATTCAATTTTTATGTTAGAAATCTTTTATAAAGAAAAATTGCTTCTTTCAACAATGAAGATTTCTCTATAAAATAAACACACACACATTTCCCTAATCCCTTGAGAGACATCAGTTTATTAATCTTAAAGCCTATACGGTATGTGATCTAAAAATTTATTTAAATCTTTCAAAGACCACTGACCATTAAAATAACAAACGAAATAAAAATTTCGTTTCATTTCTTTTATAATGATTTCTGACTTGACAATTTTCTATGTATGTATGCGTGTATATGGGTAAGTCATTAATTGGTAACAATAATATTGACGAGAGTGTATGTGGATCAAGTGGGGGGATTAAAATATTTATAATGAAATTAAGTAGATACTCTTAAATTTTAAGGTGTGTGTTTATTAAACAGAATGAAAGAAAAAAAGGGGGAATTATTATTATGACTCTATTATGCTCATTTGCTTTATCAAAATAATGAAATGCCATGAAGATAAAATTAAAATAATAATGATAAGAGAAAAATAAATACCATAATATGACCCTTTTTTTTGGAAAAACCTTTTTCATAACGATTACTTGTTTAAAAAGTACTTAATGGTACTTTTTTCTCTTTTTTGAAATATTTCTCTACTATGGCTTGCTATGACAGCCATTTTCGAGTTTTATTACCTTCATTTTATTTTGAATTTTCTATCATTGTAATGGAATTATAAAGAATTCATTGTTTCTTAATCTGTTAGCTTAGGAAAAAAAATTTGTGTTAACCACAATTGTGGTGAAATAAAATAAAATAAAAATAATATGTAAGTATATAAGTAATATTGTAATATATTTTTATATGTCAAAGACTTGTAAAAACTCTATTATTCTATGAAAATTATCAATAATCACAGCAAATAACCACATTTAGCAAAATGCTGTTGCATTTGCAATAAACAATCATCAGACAATCTTACCTACATTGTCTATTTCATGTGATATTGTGGCTCAAAATTATAACCAATTGCAGCTACTGCTGACGTGGCTGTTGATTGTACAATTGGTTTTTGGCTTTTGTTACAACTTTGTTAGGATTTTGAAATTGAATGGCAAAGAAAAAAGGAAAACAAAAACAAGCAAAACAAAAAAAAATACTGGAAAATGTGGGTCAATGCTTTAAAGAATGCGACAAATTGACAATAGCAATAAAAACAATTTTGCATGGCATAAATTATGTCTTAAATAAGAAATAAATTTTATTTTTTCGTTTGTTTTTTTCCCTTGAACATTCATTTGTAAAGGGTGTTTTCTTAAAAGCTTGAGAATTTTAAATGTTAATACCAAAATGAAATATTTTTAATATAATTTGAAGAAAAATTTCGTGGCATTTATTTCTTAAATATAATATCTGGCATAAGCATAGCTGCCAGATAAATAAAGCATCAAATCATCAAATCTCTCATTTTCATTTCTGAGATTTTTCTACCAAAAATCGAGAAGTTTTATATTATTTTCAGGAATTGTTTAAGGTTTAAACAGTATATCGCAGAATTGTTTATTAACACATAAGCGCAGAAATAATATTGCATCATCTAAATCTATGGGTGGTGTAAATATTAGGGAGTCAGAAGTTCTGTTCTTGACGTTCTGAGCATGAAAATTCAGTGTAATGTTCGCTATAACCGTAAAATTTTTCAGTGCCTTAGAAGATGTTCAGATATGTGCCTTTATTGCGTAAATCGCAATAAACGCCATTATTGAGCTCAATATTTCATATAAAGTTTCAATTACTAATTGCGCAATAAATAATATAAAATCTGTCGTTCTGAGTCGACTTTAAACTGTAGCTCCTACAACTCATGTATAAAATTAACACACACAACATAAGTGGTGTGAGAATCTAGGTCGTAATCCTGACTGAAGGGTTGCAATGACCAATTACGTACGTACGTACGTGCAATATATACGTAAATGGTTAAAATATTGAGTAAAACTTAAAATGCAGCACTGGCAAAAATATGTTTAGTGCGAATATTACAATTATCTGAACACTTTCTGTTGATATTTGAGGTATCAAGAGTCAACGACGACAAAAAAAAAAAAAACAATGTTGTTTAAACAACCAGCTTTAATAATCAGCTGAACTGCGTATATTATTATGTCTGAACACTTAAAGTATTGTACTCAATAAGCCGAATATTGACTCAATAAAACTGCATATCTGAACATAGTATTAGCTTCTTAAGACTAGATAAGAAGTACTTCACTTCATCTGATCTTTTTACTATTTCCCCCCTTATATCCGAAAGAAAATGGAATACAACTCTCATGTATAGGCTGATGCTTCAACGTCTTTTTTGAGATTTCTAGACCGCGTATAAGAGAGGACAAAGTTGCTCGTTAATGATGTTAGGGTATCGAACTCTATTGATTCATTGGAGCATAGTTGCAATGAGGTTTGTGCTTCACTGTTTTATCGTTATTACAACGAATTTTGCTCGAACGAAATAATAGAAATTGTTCCCGAGAATCATGAATTTCTACGTAACACTCGTCTTTCTCGGCGAGCAAATACATACGTATGTGGTCTATTGGCCAGGGGATCGCCCACTTCATTACAGACAAAATTCGTTCTTTAGCCGGACTATTCATATGTGGAACTCCCTTCGTGCAGAGGTTGTAATTTGTTTGGCTTTTAAGGGATGAAAATGACATAAAATACAGAAAAATCATCACAGTCACTTAAAAATATAATACTTCACTCCTCGTTATTACTAACCTAAATTTGCAATAGTAACAATTGCAAAGTAAATACAAAGACTAGTACTTTTAATGTACTAAAGTAAAGAATATGACGTAAATTTTTCATTTCCAAAAATCTTCAAAATAAGGGCAGAAATCGTCATATCGACAAAATGATATTTTTGGAGCTCAAAATCGTCAAAATGACGATAAATCGGCGAATGTGGCAGTTATGGGCATAAGTCCTTCACCGGCTTTGAGTACATAGCCGATTCTATCAGTTAAACTTTAATAAAAATGTTCCTATAAATCTGACAATATGGCATCAATGGTGGCTTGTATATTGATTTCTAATGTTTCAAGAGTTCCCGGTTTGCTGACATAAACCAATGACTTAATAAAGCTCAACTGTCGGTGTCATTAGATGATTAATATTTGGAAACAAAAATTTACTGAACATGGCATGAGAGAGCAATTCGTTCCTCATTTCAAAATCAATAAAATCGCCGTGATGTCATCAGCACCAAAAACAGTCACTTTTAATGAACTCAGTGGTGATTCTTTAACAGCTTTAGAATTGTTTTCATTTCAAATACGGTGAAGTTCTTTTTATTGCTGCAGTTACTTAAGCAAACATTAGCTTTGAATTACATTAGCTTTGCCTACTACAAAACGCTGAAATACAATTTCAAATGACAAAAAAATTTCAAATTTTTTTATAACAATATTATTTGAAAGACACAAATTAAAGCCCAGAAACTCATGAAGCAATAAATGTAAGAAACCACAGCAATTAAAAAAATACCAAAGAATTTAATACGGCAACATTGTATTGCAATGAAAATGTTACTGTTTTCTGTCAATAAAACTCATAACCATAGGTTTTTTTGTTTGTTTTATTATGTTGGTTTTGAACAGCATTTAGTAAAACTGAAGAAAAATGATCAAAGCGTGTGTTTTTTTTTCACAAAAAAAGTCAAACAAATCTGCCCATTAAAAAATGAAAGAAAGAAATAATAAAAAAAACTATCTCACAGGCCTTATAATTTCATGCAACGTTGGCTGGTCATCTTCTTTGGAATCCGCACAAAATTGTGTGCCAAAGTGAAATAAATTACAACAAACAACATTTTAATTAAAGCCCACTGTGTAACTGAAAAGTAATTTCAATACAAATGAACTCCACCCACCGTTAAAAAAATATCCAAAAAAAAAGAAAACTTTATGAAAAATGCTTAAGCAGAAGAATCAGCAGGACCATTAAACAACAGCTAAATAATGGAATATTTTAGTTTAAGCTTATGGGATATATGTGTTGCACATACAATATTGAGATTTCCAAGGAATCAAGGTAAATTACTCATGGCCCAATTTTCAATTAAAATTCAACGCACAATTTTTCAATACCTTAAAAATATCGAAATTCACTTACATGGCATTCACAGTCAATATAAACGTCGTGAAAAGGACTTTAATATACCACCATCCACAGCAAGCAGAAAAAGAATCCAAGAAAATTTACAAAATTTTTGCCTTAAAAAAGTTAATCATTGTTTGGTTTGATAATAATGAATTTACAGTTGTGCTTAATATAATATATCGTTACATTTTCTGGTAGTAAATAAATGTAGTTAGTCGTGGTGTTGGTGCTGTGTTGATGGTCAAGCGCGTATTAAGCAAATAATGAAATTTTAGACCTCCATCAGTTAATCGCTTAAAGCGTATAAAACTTAAACTCTGGAATGTGTTTTAATGCCATACTACAGCGGCAAGCAGCAACAACTTAAAGGGGCAAAAGAAAAAAACGAATGAAACAACATCAAATAAACACAACATCAAAATCAGTTTTCGTAAAATGTTTCTTTTTCTTTTCAATGCGTTTTTTTTCGTGTTTTTTCTCTTCTGTGATATTTTGGTTTCTGTTATTTTGTCTTTCCGTAAATCATGTGTAATAAATAAAAATTTATTCTGAAATGAAACGCTAACACCACTCGACATCCACGAAAAAAATGTAATCAAAACGAATACTTGAAATGTTGTCCTCTTTAGCAGTGCTGTCTCATATAAAGCACATGGCCATAATCAATTCTTTAAAAGCATTGTTTCAAATTAATTTGTCAGCTATAGCTAAAATCCATACCAAACAATGCTTCTTTTGGGATGCATTGGACTGTCGATTGATATTGTCCGAAAATATAAAATTTTGTTTGTTCACGTATCCGTACTTTGATAAATGAGTCTCATCAGCTGAAGATTTTTTCGTGCTGTATTTTGCCCCAATACAAGACCCATTTTAATCAAAAAATTTTATTATTTGCAAGTGTTGTTGATTTGCCAAAACTGACTGAATATATGACAACTAATTTGACAGATGTAGCTTCAGCCAGGTGGCCTTATTAACTGTCAAACTTAGGAAATTCCTGCTGGAATCAATTAAGTTAAGTATGGGCACTCAGTGATCAGCTACGTCAGTTTCGGTGGCACGTAGTGGCAGGGATCATATCAAATAGACGGAGCACATTGGTCAGTACAACCCTTCAGTCAGGATAACGGCCCACCTTCTCACATAACTGATGTTGTGTGTGTTAATTTTATAATTTTAAAATCGACTCCGAACGACAGATTTCTGAGAAACTCTTCATGATAATTTTATTTATTCTCAGAGTTGTTGCCAGAAAGCTGATAAGAGGAGTTATCCGAAAAAATATTTTTTCACATTGCGTTTATGATTGGAGATGTCTGGCCTGGGGTTTGAATTCTGGCCATTCGTCTAATAAGCCAACACATTACCTCTACAATTTATGTGGAGCATTATCCGCTTAATTAGATTTCACACGTAAAAATAACTTATTTTTATGAATTTATAATGCAATATAAATTCCCCTACTTGCAGACGTTGTGCTGAAGTTTTTTTTTTTTTTTTTTTTTCACGCCGATGAGGATTTCCGGATTGCGTGTCTAAAGTTGAAGAGACATCTAAGGGTCTCCACTATTCCATTCTTCCAGGTCCCTGCTTCGAATTTCGCTTGACACGTGTGCCATTTTCATCTATTCCGACGTGCCCACATGTTCCGCAGCCTCAAGATCCCTCTTCTTCAGTTTTAGAATGCTCTTCACGTAATTCGCCACTGAGGTCCAATTTTCTCTACTCGCGATCATAACCCCGACAATGTTACCGGCCGTGATCGTCCCAACTATCGACGTCAGTGCAGAGCGATAGCTCTGCCAGCGTGCACACTCCAAAACGGTGTACTCTGCGTCATCAATTATTTCCCCGTCCTCGTAAAGACAGTAAGGGGAGGCGGTCTTGCCCATTCTGTGCAGATATTTCCTAAAATATCCGTGATCCGATAGCATCTGTGTAACGTAGTAATTCACCTCTCCATTTTCCGACCAATTCATGGCCTTATGTCTGGAATAAGTCTCGCCGTCCGTCTTCCTCTATCTTCCTCGTTCCATCGTTTTGAAATGGGGATAATACACGCTATCACCACTACGGCTGGAGCGGATACCGTAAGATATGCCGATGCGATACGCAATGCAGCCGTTCTCTGTAACATTGTGCTGAAGTAATCCCCCCATAAGCTTGCATGGTTGGACACCTTTCCCTTCCAGTAGTCAAACGAGAGAGAAAGAAAGAAAGCCGATCAGAGAGAGATGTTAGAGCATCAAGAGTATAAAGTTTAAACATTTTCATTTCTACTCACTTGGGCGTTTACACGAAGTACCGCAATTTGGTTAACCTTACACTGGCAATAAATTATATGCTTCTCCTTCTTCTGCTCGATCTTGGCCTTGTTTTGGTCCCCCCTTTTCGAAATGAAAACTAAAAAATAAACCACACAACGAATATGCAACAAATGAAATTTGTTTTAACATTCTAGGTTTTATTTCAATTTCTTTTCTGTTGGCATTGTAGCCAAACAAAAAAAATAATTTTTTCCTAAAATTTTTTTTTTTGTTTTGGTTACGAACATCAAACAAATGTCTTCTTGGCTGCTTTTCATTATTGTATGTTTAATGTTTAAAGTTAAGTTAAGAAAGATTTCATTTATTCGGTGATCAGTTTTATATTTTTTTTCGTTTTTTTTTGTATTTTTGGAAGATTGTTTGACAAGCTGCCGTTGTTTTGAATTTACTTCCTTTTGGTGATCTTATTTCATTTCATTTTAAACTTTTATTTTGTGTCTGTAGTATTTTTGTTGTTGGTATTGTTTTTGTAGATTTGAAATTTCTTTTCTGTCCTTTCTTTAATTCCAAATATTGTGAGTTACATTAAGAAGATTGTTTTTCTGTTCAAAAAAAAAATCTTTCTTTGTGTTTTGATGTTTGCAATTTTTTGGCACTTTTTTCCCCAATTTTTTTGGTTTTGTTGGCTTTGTGTGTATGTTTTTTGTTGTTTTTTTAGAGAGGCGTTTAGCTGCCACGTTTGTTTTTGGAACGAATTGCCATTTTACGCATGGTTCTGCTATAGACATTAAATACTTATAAACCATGTTTCTTCTGTTCTCTTGGCTTTTATATTGTATTGTATGTACATATGTATGAATGTGTGTGTGTGCCTATGTTGTCAGTTTATTATTTTCATTGTTAAAAGGGTTATTTTCCTTTTTGTTTGTTGTTGTTGTTGTTGTTGTTTTTGTTTCTGCAGTAATAAGCATTTTATGTTTGGCATGTGAAAGAATTATGTACATTTTAATATGTTTCTACTTTTGTAATTTCTTTTCTTTACTCTTTCTTTTTCTTTTTTTCCGTTTGGTTCATTGCACAACAGATATGCACAAAAAGATGAAATATTCCTTTTTAAATAATTTTTTTTTTCATTTTTTTTTTTATACTGAAAAAAATTTGTCTTTGATTCTTTGGATGTTTATGGTAAAGTGATGTTCGTTTCTTAAGTCTTTTGTTTATTTGCATCCAAAAAGAATGAAATTAAAATTTTTATATAAAAAAATTAAAATTTCACATTAAAACAACCATAATAGTGAATATTATTGAATATTTCAAATAAGACAACAATATTCCCATCATCGAAGCATTTTCTTAAGGAAAATTTAATATTTTTTTTCTTAAAAGTTTTTTAAAAACCATTTATAATTGATTTTTTCTTTACTTTAACAGTTTGAATTCCCCTGAGCTTATGTAATGTCTTTTTCTTTTGCTAATGAATGAAGTCTATGTGATGTTTATAAGAGAAACATGCATACCTTACTTGACATTGATTCCTTCTACTCAATTAGAAGCATTAATGGCGGGACATTTTTCTGACCTCATTTTATAAAGTTATTGACATATAATGCCTTGGTGTCATGGTGTGAAAGTTGTAATTTTAGTTTTCACGTGAATCTTCGTTTAATAGGTTACAAGGTTATTAATTTGATTTTTAAAGAAATATTGTCTTGAAATTGATTTGCTTGTCTTCTCGTCTAACTAAATACAGGCCAAAATACAGTATTTCGAAATGTACGTGAAGAGAATGTAACCAGGTTAGCATGCTATAAAGAATCCCGCTGGCATTAGATTTGTTCTTATTTTTTTTTTGACATGTTCCGGGGTTTAAACATATGTGATCAGATATTTTAGCCACAGATTTTTTTTAAAGAATCCCATCTACTTTAGAGATGATGGTGTGGCAAGTACTAGCAAGCAAATCTGTATAAAGTGCTATAAAAGTTAAGCATCATCCCCATTCAGATTACAAAGACCATCACGTTATTGCCGCTCATTTCATATACAGTGGACAGCAAAAGTCTTAGTACGGCAATATATTTTGACAAAAAAAGTCCCCACAGGCTTAATACTCTTGCACAAGTCCCGATATGACTTCAAGACTGTATTTGGGAGATCATTTGAAAGAAAGGTTACGTAATCGCTAAACCTCAAACAAAAATCAACCGAAAAACCTGCTCATGGTGCCACCAGAAAACATTAAACAAAACTTGTTCATTCAATTCCAAATGGGTTAAATGGAGTGCTTGATCTTAAGGGATATGCTGTCCACTGTATTTTTAGTTGGGTTTGGATATCTAGTTAGGTTATGCAAGCCATTCACATTGTATAGTTTAAGTTGTACTCAGTGGGCATGTAAATAATGTTGCACACATATTATGCTATAAAGAAATAACGCTTGCCCTAAGAGAATCAAAAATGAGATATCTTTTGTGGCAAACCATATCCTTTAAATGGCTACAGAATTTCTAGTTCAGGCGGATTATATTAAGTTTGCAAGAGACCCATTTTTCGGCGGAGATCAATGCTGGTAAATTATTTTGTGCTAGCGTTAGGTCGTTTTAGTTTTATGAGCTGGCGAAGAGTCTTTGTGGAAAGGCCACAACTGCTTTTGAAGCTTAGAACTTTTAAGTGGTTTTACAATAGCCTCTGATGTTTTGATTCCTTGATAGCAGAGAAGCATGTCAGTGATGCCACATCAAACCGAGCCATAACCTAAACGAAGTAATGACTCCTTTTGACCCGAGAAATCAGTTCGAGTACATCATTAGATGGCTGTACCAGTTATGGGCGTGCTTCAAAAGAAAAACCAAAAGAAATTTGCATTTTTTAAGTAATTTTTGTCAAAGTCAACAAATGCTTTGTATGGCGTTTGAGAGCATCAAACCCCAAGTCTTTTTAATAGTTCGACTTATGGATCTTGGCGGAACATTTATCACCCGGTCAATTTTTTTTTATTATTTACAGAGCGGTTTACGTTGTATTGTTGATTTGTCAGCTTTGTAGCTCCGTTTTAAAAATATCTACTTTTCTTATATCATACTTAAATAGCGCCATAGCGGTTCTCGTGCTAGTAAGGTAACTCGATTTAAATGGATTCTTTGCCAAACCAAAGAACGTAATAAAGTCTTTAGACATCATATCGAGCGCTTTATGTAGAAAGTTTTTGCGTACGTACCTTTTCCAATTTGTTAGTCATACAGAGAATTGACGAAGGCAGTGGTTGATAGCCTCAGTCTCTTATGCTTCCCTGCAGCCAATGACTACAGAGGCGGCCGTATTAGATAAGTACCTTGAAAGCAGTGACAGTAGCGTTCCAATTTCTCTGTGCATGTGGCATATGTAAATATTGGTCAAAGCAGCATATCTTTATAAAACTAAAAGCTAATGTTATAGCCCAAGGGTTCTCTGAATTTTGGAATAAATTCTCTTCCTAACCTCCATGATGGAATCTAAAGGTAATGAAGATTGCCTGATAAATACGAAAATTTGTTAAAAAGATATGAGTAGATTTTTTTAGACAAGCCTTCAGGTTCATTTCTTCTCATTCCAGGTATTGTGTAACAAGCAAAGACGATTCCTGATTGAATTTTTTTTTTTGGAAATATTTGCATTAAAATTTATGAATTTTGTGTGAGTAAATTTTTCTTTCAGTGTATGATTCTTCGGTAAACTCCCTCTTTTTTCATTTTCATTTTCTTAATTTCTTTGTTGTTGTTGTTGTTGTGATTTTGATTACCCTTGTAGTAATATTACAATCTGTTTATATGCCACATAATACATGCATACATACATACATACATATATTCTTTTTAATTTCTGTTCTGACTCTTGCATTTTATGATTTTTGTTGCATTTTGGATATGTATTCCCTTTGTATGGTTTTTGTTTCGATAATATATTGTGACATTTGTATGTTACGTATGTGCCACACTTAACATATTGCACAAATGAAATGTGAGAATATTTTGCGTATAAATTACAATTTTCTGACATAATTACGGTAAAGCAGTACGTAAATACGATTTAAATGAGCCACACATAAAACAGAAACAGACAAGACAAGCAAAAGAAACGAAATAAAAAGAAAAAAAATGAGAAAAAAACAACTGCAAACCCAGGGATGAAGAAGAAATAACATTTAAATGTAACGAACATAAACAATGTTTTTAATTTGTGATAAAAATCATAAAATGCCACAAGGATTGCCTTTTGATTTTCATATGAAATTTATTGAATGAATATCACTGATAAACTATGTACGAGTATGTATATAAGCATTAAACTGAAATTAACACTTGAATGATTTATGGCCTTAAATTAAACAAGAAAAATAAAAAATTTTTTTTTATTTATTTTTAATTTTATTTTTCTTGAATTCCATCCAGCAACAGCAACAGCAACAACATTAACTATTACACAATTGTCATAAGCCATACATCAAAATTTATAATTGAATTTTGTTGGCAAACATGTTGGGTCATATATCATCAAATTAACTTGGTGGTAACGAGGCTTGTTGTACTGTTGTACTGTTTTTGGTGGCTGGCTGGCTTGTCAGAAAACAATTTCTAGCATAAACAAATATTTGCACAACACAACACAAAACCAAAACAGAAATGAAATTGAAAACTAAAAAAAAATAAAAATTATAAATGAAAATATGATTGAGTTTGTTTTTTAGTTATGCATAGTTTTTCTTTTCTAGTTAAATTATCAATTTCAAATTGTTTTTTATTTTACCAAAATATTAATTTTATTTTTTTCTATTAATTTTCATTGTACCAAACATATATTGGCGTCAGCGTATACTTATAACTAATGGTCATACATTGAAAAATTATAAAATTATCTTTTATTGGCATTAAATTTATGCATACTTTAATAAAATATCCATAAAACTAGATAATATTTACTAAAGAAATATATGTACGTATGTTAACATATGCGAAATATGAAAGAAAAAAAGTTGAAAAAAATTAAATATGAAAATAAATCCTCCACCTTAAAATTGTTTTAAAGAAATTTTTAAGGTTGCCATTTTTATTTAATTACTATGACAACAAAAGGAAATACGAAAAAATATATCTTCGAAGACTTCCTCTCATCAGATTTCCGGCAAAAGCTCTGAGACTAAATAAAATTGCCATGAACGTTTTCTCAAAAATCCAGCGTACGAAATCGACCACCGACCATGTAAAGGGTCCGCCAAATAGCTTTTTTTGAAAATGCTTTAAAAAAAAACTACTGAATATTTTCTCAAATTTCTTTTTTTATTTGAAAATACAATCCTTCCGGTTAATAATGGAAAATAATTTCATTCAAATGGCTGCATGGGCTGGCCATGCAGTAGCCTACAAGATCGGTCAAATTTTTAAGCACATTATCGATTGTGTGCAGCTGTATTTCACCAATGACTTCATGAATATTGTGCTTTAAAGCGTCAATTGTCTCTGGCTTGTCGGCGTAACACTTAATTTTGACGGCACCCCACAAATAATAGTCCAGCGGTGTCAAATCACAGCTCCGAGGTGGCCAAACGACATCAGCTCTGCGGCTGTTAACGCGATCTTCAAAAACAGGGCGCAAAACATCGAGTGTAGCTTCGGCTGTGTGGCACGTAGCGCCGTCCTGTTGAAATCAAATGTTGCCAATATCCTCCTCTTCAATTTTTGTGAACAAAAATTCGTTCAACATGGCCCGATAACGATCGCCATTGACTGTAACGGCCATTCCTTGCTCATTTTCGAAGAAAAATGGCCCAATTATGCCTCTGGACCAAAATCCGCACCAAACAGTGACTCGTTTTGGTTGCGTCGGCTTTTCAATGTATGCGTGCGGGTTTTCTGTGCCCCAAATGCGACAATTTTGCTTGTTTAGTCCAACGGTGTCAAATCGCAGCTCCGAGGTGGCCAAACGACATCAACTCTGCGGCTGATAATAATATAATAAAGTATTTTTACAAGCTGTCAGAATTGAGTTTTGATACTCTCTGGCCATCGTCTAATATTTCCATACTTAAGGAATAAATTCCTTATGGAACACACACGACATTCGTGCCTTACACCATCTTTATAGAAAAATCAATAACATAACTCTCCGTTCGTCTAGACTGTTTCAAAGGCTTCTAATACTTTTAGTTTCAATTGTACTTAGCGTTATAGTTTTCCAACTTTCGTTACAGGTTTTCTGTTCTTTTTACGGCCAATAAAAAGCAGTGGTTCCTGCTCATGCAGTTTATTGCATTAGAACTAGAAAGTCTGATGATCCGTAGGTTTCCGTTGGGGCACTTAAGGTTAAGGTCTTCAAAATACTGGCCGATTTCTAATATTAAACGTACGTATAGGCTGCCGTAATAGTCGCCGTAGTCTAGTAGGTAGTGTGTAGGCTTATTAGACATAAAGCCAGGCTTCGAGCCCCAGGCCAGATATCAAAACAAAATACAAAATGTATTTCTTCGGCGACTTCTTCTCAGCAGTTTTCTGGTAAAAAAACTCTGAGACTAATAAAAATTGTCATGAAAAAATTCTTAAAAATGTGTCGTTCCGAGTTGACGTTAAACTGTAGGTCCTGCCACTTACGTATAAAATTAACGCACACAACATGAGTGATGTGAGAAGCTAGGCCGTAATCCTGACTGAAGGGTTGTAATGACCAATTATGTATGTATGTATGTTGTAGGCTGCCAGACCACTGCAGTGTTTTCCAGGTGATAAATATCGCTGTAGGTCAGTAAGCTTATTAGACGTTAGGCCACAGTTCAAATCCTATGTCAGACATCTCCAACAAAACGAAATATGAACAAATATTTCTTCGGCGACTTCCTCTCAGCAGATTTCTGGCAAAAGCTCTGAGATTAAATAAAATTGCCTTGAAAAGTTACTCAAAAAACTGTCGTTCGGAGTCGACTTTAAATTGTAGGTCCAGCCACTCATGTATAGTGTGTTGGCTTATTAGACGTCAGGCCACGGTTCAAACTCCAGGTCAGACATAAAAATAAAAATCTCCCAGCAGATTTATGGTAAAAGCTCTGAGAGTAAATAAAATTGCCCTGAAAAGCTTCTGTCGTTTGAAGTGGACTTTAAACTGTATATCACTTATATCTAAAATTAAGACACACAACTTAAGTGTTGTGAGAAACTATATATCGATTATGTATGCATGTATTGCTTGCTAATGGTGGTAACAAAATGTCTGAATTGTTTAGGAAATATTGCCGAAAGAGTGGCTCACGTAGCTCGCCTTTACTGCCAGATTTAATACCGATTTGTGGTTGTTGGCAACTCTTTTCACCTACATTTGTAATCAAAGTCGTATCTTTTCTAGTTTACTTCACTCGTTTTTCAATTCGTTTGTTTTATTTTTCTTTTTTTGTGTTTGTTTGATGTTTGATTTGCCACAACAACTAAAGACCTCTATTTTCAACAGTGCTTTGTTGTGTTAAATTGTAATGCCATTTGTTTAAAATGCATAATGTATCTGCATGGCCAATAGGCAGCTATAACATACAGCATGGATACACTTAACTACTTCTTGGTGGCGTGTTGTGGCAAATGCAACACTAGTATGCAGTATATTAATGTGTTGTATGCTGTTTTGTCTTTAAACGTTTCTGAATTGAATTGAAATGCCAATTTCATAATTTTTTCAAATTCAATTTTTTTCAAACTGTTTCTTAATTTTTTTTCTTTTTCCTGTGATATTATTTTATAGTTTATGTGCATATTTATATATAAATTATATATTTTATTTCTTATTTTTTTTTATTGCGTTTAACAGTTCAGAGTAGGTTTCTGTTTTTTTTTTATAGAGATTTAAGCCATTTTGTGTAATTTGAATGTGTTATTTGCTAATTTTCCTAAATTAAGAAACAATTTTTTTTTCGTTTTCGTCTTGGGTGTAAAAAAGTTTTGATTTTTTATCACGTGTTTGTTTGAGTGTTAAATATTAAATTTTGTATTGAAAGAGTATTACATGCCAAATAACTACTCCATGTTGTGTTGTTTTCTTTAATTTGGCCGCTTGTTGTGATTCATAATTTTTAATTTGGATTTATTTTTCTTTGCTTCGAGCTTATCTTGGCTAGACTATGTTTGTATTTTTTTTTTGAGTAATTTTACGTTAGATTTTCCTTATAAAACGACTGTGATTCAATATGCAATATTAGGCAATAGCACTACTACTGCTGATAAGATAAACTGAAATGGTTGGTTATTTAAAATTTTAGTTTCATACGAAATAGATGAATGCATGTCTCGGGGTTAGGAAAAATTAAGAAAAAACAAAAAAAAAACTTAAAAAAATAAAACATGAAAATTGTTTTCCATTGCATTCAAGCAAAGGTCATATTTTTGTTCTAAAAATTTCAATAAATTTTTATTACAGACCCCACATGTATCATGTATTTGAATTCATATATCATTTTGAGTGATTTATGGATTGTAATATACATACATAATATGGCTACAAGCTACAATTATATTTCAATTATATTTGTTTAGAATTGAAATATAATTTGCCTTAGTCGTTTATGTCATAGTTGAGTACTTATTGTTGTTCTTTGGAATAATAAGAAAATATTGCCATTTAAGTAAATTAGATTAGATGTTAAGGGTTTTCGCCATAGTCGCCGTAGTCTAGTAGGTAGTGTGTTGGCTTATTAGTTCAAATCCTATGTCAGACATCTACAACAAAACGAAATATAAAAAAAATATTTCTTCTCAGCAGAATTCAGGCCAAAACTCTGAGAATAAATAAAATAGCCATGAAAAGGTCCTCACAGATCTATCGTTTGGGATCGACTTTATACGGTAGCTTCCGTAACTTATTGATAAAATTAACACACACAACATAAGTAGTAGTTTGAAGTCGCCGTAGTCTATTTGGTAGTGTGTTGGCTTATTAGATGTAAAGCCGGGGTTCTATTTCTGGCAAAAACTCTGAGAGTAAATAAAATTGCCATGAAAAGGTTTTTAAAAAATCTGTCGTTCAGAGTCGACTTTAAACTGTAGGTCCCACCACTTATGTATAAAATTAACACACACAACATAAGTGGTGTGGGAAACTAGGTCATTGCACAATAGGTCAATTCGACCTCCGGGTACTGTACTTGTCTTAATTGACAAGTACACGTCCTCTAACCTAACCTAACCTAAGTGGTATAGGAACCAAGGTCATAATCCTGACTAAAGGGTTGTAATGATCAATTAGGTATGCATCTTACGGCTTTTCTGCTTTGTTGTGAGTTGGTAAGGAACAAGAGAAAAGTTCTATGCAGGATCTAGAAGCTTATGAAGGTCAAATATCTCAGATTCCTAAAAAAATGGCCTTCAAAATGGTCACGCATACTACATCCTCTTCCATGCTCCTTTGAACTATTTTTCCTATATTTCAGCACAATACTTTGCATGAATACGGATCATTATCTGAATGTTGGTCTCACCATAAAATTTTTATTGTGCTGTGGTTGTATTTTTAATACATCTCTATTGGTTTAATAATTCCAATAACAAATTAATTAATATTAATTAATTAATATTATAATGAAATGGCAAATATTTGAATTTATTATTGTGGTTCAAAGCTATACACTAAAGTTTAAAGCATTTTATTAAAACGTCATAAAACAAACTTGTGCAACAATAACTGCAACCTACTTAACATCTCAATCAACCATTGATTAACAAATATGGGCGCTTAATATGTTAAATAAAATGTTTTTACAAGCTTACAACTGAATTTAATTTTAATTTCGAATTTAATACTTAAATTTCAATTTTTATTTCCCATACCCTATTAATTATTTTTTTCTTTTTTGTTTGACTTGAACTTATAATTGCTTTTCCTACCTATTAAACAATTCATATATTTTTTTTTGCTTTTTTCAAAATCTTTAATACTTATGTTCGCACATGAATGGTAAAGACCTTAATCGTATATAAATTCCATTAAATTAATTGCTTTCGATTTTTTTCTTTTGTATGAAATATGAATTAAGACAAGACCAGTTTAATTTTTTTTGCAGTATTTGTTTTCTGTTTTTCATTTTTCAATATGTAACATATAAATTATTATAGTTTATTTCATTATTTATTTATTATTTTTTGTGTTTTCATTAAGCAAAAAAGTAAAAAATACAAGTGAAAACCCACGCATTTGACAACTTTAATGTAAATTATTATTATAATAATTTGTTTCATATGTAGACTTAAAAAGCGAAAACGAAAACAGTGACGTAGCTAAGGATAGAAACTAAAACATATCAGCATGCTTTAAGCGAAATTTGTTGCTTTTGGTTTTCAACTACATCGAGTTTTCTCAGAGCCAATACGATATCAGTTATAACAAGTGTGTTTTTTGGCCTTTTGCTAGAAAAGAACGTCTTTCGTATACTGAAATGATTATTGCATAGGTACATCAGCGATGGCATGGACATTGGTTTTAAATGCTTCAAGAAGTGCTGGCTTACATAGTACAAACTATAAAACCAGGGAACAGTTTCACTTTCGGAGATAAAGTTGTCAACAAGTTGATGGCATGCTGTATGAAAAAGTGCAACTTTTGGTTGAAACCAAATATCCTTGATGTTTAATTGATGAATTTGTGAAATAATATTGCAGCCAGCAGGGCTCGATAGCAGTTGCTATACTTCATAATGATAGCTACTCGCTTTTTTCAAAAGATCGATGATTTTACACCAGCCTCTAAACCACACAAGTCGACGTAGTCCAGTTGATAGTGTGTTGGCTTATTTGACGTAAGGCCACGGTTCAAACCAAACGAAATATGAAAAAATATTTCTACGACAACTTCCTCTCAGCAGATTTGTGGCAAAAACTTTGAGAGTGAATAAAATTGCCTTGAAAAAATTTCACAAAAATCTGTCATTCGGAATGGACTTTAAACAGTAGATCCCACCATTCATATATAAAATTAGCACTTACAACATAAGGTGGTGTGAGATACTATGTAGGTTCGTTATGTATGTGTAAACAACACAATACAGTCTGCATTAATGTATGTAATGGCTAAGCAGTTTAAGGATTGTTTTCACTTCCAATATTTCAACCAGAAGTCACCTTGAAACGCAAACATAATTCTTTAATAAGAAATGCTTATCTTCGGCCAGTCTTATATGAACCTAATCAACAAAAATGCGACTCAAACAATGGTCTTAGCATTTTTACAGAAAACTGAGCTAAAATCCTTACGTAGAATTATCTACGTAATTGTATCCAACAAGTTGAAAATGATAAGAAATCAACAACTCGGCATCTGCTACAAAATATCGTGTGACAGCAGCAATATTCTCTTTGGTACGCATATTTCTTTGTCTTGTTGATGGTCAGACGCCTTTTGTACGTTCAAAGTACTCTGCAAAGAATTTTGACAAACTCCTTTACATTTTTCTTTAAACTTCGTTTCGCTTTTGGACGTTCAAAATACTTTGCAAAGAATTTTGACAAACTCGGTGGACGACGAGCGAAGAACAAAGAAACTTTGCGAGTACATCCAAGTGTGAACTTACACCCGCTCGTTTTTCCCCTCTCTCTTCCAAACTCAAGACTTTTCAAAGTACTTTGCAAAGCACTTTGAACGTGCAAAAGGCGTCTTACGAATCGAAGAAAATAAAAGTAAAAAAAAGGATCTACAACTGTATGAACTGCTTTCAGTACGCCTAATGAGTTAGGTCAATAATGTTGACTATAAAATGGACTAATATACGAACAGAATTATTTTTTTTCAAATAAATTTCCAAAATTTTAAATCGTTGTTATAATGCGATGCACCACTGACAAGAAATGTCAACACAGCTTGATATTCTTAGCTGTCCAGCTATAGTGACCAATGCGATAGTTCTCATATCGCTAAAAACCTAACTTTGGAGTCGAATACACTCCTTTTTAGTCACACATAGCATACATAATTGGCTATTACGACCCTTTAGTCAGGATTAGGGCCTTGTTTTCCATCCATCAAACCACTCATGTTGTGTGTGCTAATTTTATACATGAGTGGCAGGACCTACAGTTTTAAAGTCCCCTCCGAACGACAGATTTTTGAGAAACTTTTCATGGCAATTTTTATTTACTCTCAGAGTTTTTGCCAGAAATTTGCTGAGAGGAAGTCGCCGAAGAAATATTTTTTTATATTTCGTTTTGATGTCTGATCTGGGATTTGAACCGTGTCCTTATGTCTAGTAAGTCAATACACTACCTATTAGACGACGGCGACTCCTTTTTTAGGCAGCTTGCTCTTATATACCCTACACATTATTTTGCATTTATGTGTAATTACTGAAATCCTTTGCCTGCATATCATGTCCAACCTAAACTAAGTATGCCACTGTATTTAAAGATTTTTCATATAATTTTCAATGGCATAATACTTTCATACTTTATACGTGAAATAAGAGGAAAATTTGAATTATATTGGTAATCCCTTATATCAATATACATCATACCCCGCTTTAATTAATTTCATGCTACTGCTCTGTTTCCATATGTGTCTCCATATGTGTGTTAATGGATTTTTTTGGTTTGGTTTGGCCGCACATGTGAAATAAGTTCAGCTTAAGCTGAAGGAGACAAAAGCAAAAATATTAATGAATTAATAAAAAAAATTCTTGGCTAATCTTAAAAATGCAATTATCAATTATAATTAATTTCATATATTTTAACGATTAGATTGTGCATTAACATTATTATTATTATTATTGAAATATATATTGCATTGCATTGCATGGCATTGTATTGTATTTTGTAATTAATTTTACCCTTATTACGTGTACATATTAACTAAAACAAAAACCAGTCTGCAATCATAGTGGCCTTACATTAATTTTATTTATTATTTTCTTCCTTCTTTCTTTCATTGCAGGTATGCTTTAATTCAAATTTATTACACTTATTTTAAGTTTCGCTATAGACGTTGTAAATTATACATCCACAGGTAATTGTTTTTTATATATGTATATACGATGTTGCCTACTAACTAAAATGTTAGAAAAATTTTCTTTTCCAAGTTCTATTGTAAGATTCTATGTGATGGAATTATGGCAGGCATATGCATATGGCACTCCTATATTATTTCATGATTTTGGTGATTTAGAGTGAAATAGTAAAAAATAAGGCTTTTTTAATTGGAAATAAATTGATTTAAAACAGTTTTGCTTGAGTTACAATATTAAATTCTTAAGGAAATAAAAGTGACTCCATTTGAAGTCTGCGCACAGAGAGTCAAAAGTGAATTAACTTCTGTGAAAATTTAGTTTTAGTTTCGTAATTATTTTCACTTCCTATTCATATACAAATTCACTACAATTTTAAATAATTTCTTCTTAGAAATTTTGAAAAATAGATCAAGAGTTTAATTTTTTATCGTTATTTACATCAAGAATTTTATTATATTTTTCATTACAATTTGAAACGCTGTGTGTATGTTGTGCTTAGAGATGAAATAGTAAATCTGCATTAGTACGTTTTTGTCCTTTAATGCAACAGTCAAACCCTTAGACATTAGCTGCATCATTCGACAATTCCGGCACTACAACATGTTGCGCCACAAAGTAAAAGAAGATGTTATTATTAACATACCATAAGAATTACTCTTATCGACATTAGAAATAAACTTTTTACACAATAAAACTCTGGCAGATGTCTTTAACACTACAACAATAAGCCAACACACTACCTACTAGACTACGGCGACTACAGACGGCCTTATCTACAGCAAAAGGTATATCCTGTAGCCTAAACAGAAGAGTAGAAAACTCAGCTGTATTCTGACATAAAACTCTAAGCAGACTCTGGATTACGTTGTTGGTGTTAAAATAGTAGCCGCCTAAAAGACCAGAGCTTCATTGAGTCTTGTAAGCTCCCATTGTAATACCGATAGTATGTATTTCATCATACAACTATAGCTCCTGGCTTTTTGAATTTATGGATTTTATCCAAATCGTATCTGTGTAGACACGTTCTGTTAATGAATTCTGGGTCCTTGCAGATTTCTAAGTGCCGAACAATGATAAAGCATATGTTCTGTGGCGTCCTCTTAGTCCTCGTCATTACAGTTTAGAGAGAATATTTTATAAAGGTATTTATAGCCTCTCGTTATAACTCCTATTTAGCACCTAAGACGAACATTGATTAGGTTTTAGGCTAATTTTAATTTAAATGTATCAATATCGGGCCAGATCAACTTCTTATCCCATGATTTCTTTGCCACTGAGTCTGTATGAGATCATTTGTTTTGATTCCCTGCAGAGGGATGCCAATCTCACCTATGAATGTTTGTGATTTTTAACACAACTAATCTTTAAATTGGCGGATATTTTAGAGCATTTTATCATCGTTTGTTGGTTAAAAGTTGAAGTCGCCTGGTCTAGTAGGTAGTGTGTTGGCTTATTAGACGTAAAGACAGGGTTCGAGCCCCAGGCAGGACATCAAAACAAAAATACAAAAAAGTATTTTTTTTTCGGCGACTTCCTCTCAGCAGATTTCTGACAAAAACTCTGAGTAAATAAAATTGCCATGAAAACTTTCTCAAAAATCTGTCGTTCGGAGTCGACTTTAAACTGTAGGTCCCACCACTCATGCATAAAAATTAACACACACAACATAAGTGGTGTGAGAAACTAGGGCGTAATCCTGACTGAAGGGTTGTAATGACCAATTATGTTAAGTGTGTATGTTGTTGGTTGGAGCGCGGAAATAAAAAACTGAGTGACGTCAGTGATTCATTATTTGGCAGCCTAAGACTCAATGGACAAACTTTACATAAATTCGAGGCAAAAACAAATTGAAAATATTAAATTCCTGTGTGAAATCGGCTACCTTCCAAAATGTTCGCTGATTTGTGTTTGAACAAAGTATCGTGATTCATAATGCCTGCTGTACAAAATATATACAATGTATTCTATTTCAAAACGTCGTCATTGTGTATTTTTAACGCAGTCAAAAAGCAATCAGGCATCGGGTTTATAGTTGATGTATTACTTGGTTACTTTGCATATCTACATAGTTTATATACAGTAGTAGAACTGCATACAAACTTTGTATTGATACATTTTGAAAGCAGGCATCCTCTCTTCTATACGTGTGTATTGCATGAACAAAAATTATCAGGGACTGAATGGTAATTCAGACATTCACAAGCTGTTGCTTGTTATGAATTCGAAGAATATATTGGCTATTCCCAGACTCTGGTACAGAGTAAATTTTCTGAAGATTAGTTGCCGTACAGTAGGTATTGTGTTGGCTTTTTGGACATGAGGCCGCGGTTCAAACCTCCGGTTTTCAACGACAGTCTCTCAGCAGATTTCTGGTAAAAATCTCTGTTAGTAAATAAAATTGCCATGAAAAAGTTTCTAAAAAATCTATCGTTTGGAATAGACTTTCGCCACTTATGGAAAAACTGAACAAACGCAACGTGTGTATGTGGTGTGAGAAGCTAGGTCGTAATGCGGACTGAAGGAATTTAATGACCAATTACGTTTGGTATGTATGTCTATGAAAATAGATTCCTTTTACGTTGAGAAAGTCCAACAACATAATTAAAACAACCTTAAAATGGCAGCCATAGTGAGAGTTAGGCGCACAATAAAAGATGAAAACAACCCAAAATATTGATATTCTCATCTTAATGGAATATGATATTTAAAGAAAACCACAATAATAATAATTTTTGGGAATGGCTGCATATGTATGTGATTGAACTGGAATTTATAAAATAGAATGAATGAGTAATGAAAATAATGAACTTAAATGTTAAATTTCCTTCTGTAATAAAACCATTAGGCCCACTCTCTTTGAAGTAGCGGATGTAATGAAAATTTAAATTATTTTGAATTGTACTCAAAAATGTTTTCCATACCCTATTTTTCTAACAAAGTTTGGAATAAAATTCTTTTAATTGTTGAATTGTTTTTGTACATAAACATTGTTTGCATGCTTATGTTACCACCTACAAAAAATCACGCCACTTTCAAACAACAACAGACACGAGTTGAACATAATTCAGTACCAAAAAAAAATTCTTTTTTTCCTTTTTTTTTACAAAAGCATAATAGAAACGAAGCAAGAAAAGCAAGAAGAAAAAAATTGCAACGCTTTGAAAAAAATTCAAAACAAAAATTACAAGCAAAATAGAAAAATAGAAACATTTTTTTTTAATTGAGACCTTATCGTCATAATTAAAAGCCACAATAAGCCAAGTGGTAAAATGCTTTACAGTTTTTGGCTGCTTGGTTTATTTGTTTAAGCCTGGCTGGCAAAAAGAATATGTTTTTATAGGTTATTGTTATTTGTTTAAGAGTCATAATAAATTTAAAATAAATCATTTGTTAACAAAGGCACACAACCACCTACTTATTAATGGAAGAACGCAAATTTCTTGGTCGTTTTTTTTGACACACAAAAGTAACTGAAAGCAGGCAAAGAAAAATAAAGGAAGGAATAGAAATAGCAGCTCTAACAGCAGCGACAGCTTTAACAGCATCTATTATAAAACGTGACAAGACCAACCTTTTAATAATAATGAAAAAATCATTTAATAACAACAACAACAGCAATAACAAATTTCACATACTACAAAATCATATTAAAACAAAATGCAATCTTATATCGTATAAAACCAACAATTCAAAGCCTTACTAAAGCTAACATTTGCTTTTGGATTTAATTGTTAATTTATAAACAATTTTTTTTTAGATTTTTTTGTGAAAAAAGCTCTTTTCAACAAATCAGTTAACAATTATGTATTTTTCCGTTATATTATAAAAAAACCAAATAAAATTATTTCCTTGCTTTAGTTATCAAAAAAAAAAAAAAAACAACGAAACAAAAAATTTAATTATCATCACTTGTTAATTTTGCTTTAAAAAATTCTTAAAATTCGTGTTTTTCTTATTCTTTTAGTTGTGTTTAGTTCAGTAAAACACAAATTAATTAAAAGTTATTTTCATTTATTTTACTTTGTTAACTTAAATGTTGCATAATTAGTTGGAAAACATATCGTGTTTCTATATGGTATGATACTCTACTGTGCCACATATTGTTAAACCTTAGAATACTCAGTTTAACTGATTTTTATTGGCAATTAAGCCACGTATTTTTTACTTTGTTAGTGGGCCAATTTAATAAATGAGGTTTTAAGGTTTTTTTTTGTTTTTGTTTTAATAATTAAAAGCTAATAAAACGACATGAAATTTCATGTTGTCGAAAATAAATGTTTTCAATTAATATATGTATGTATGATTTTCTGGTGTTTTGTTGTGATATGTGTTTAATGATTGTTTAAATTGCCTTTAAAATGACTTCAACAACAGTGCCAACTTTCAAACACATGATCATGCATTAAGCCAAGTTAAATGTGATATAGAATTACATGGTAATTATTGAAAATGAGTTGCTTTATTTGAAATATCTTGTTTTTTTCTCTTTTCTTGAATTTTACAAGTAACTGTTTAGCTTCTGTATGATTCTGAACTGAAATACAATTAAAGTTTTGTTACATTTACTGGTGCTTATAATTTTATTTTTTTTTGAAAAGAAATCATGAAACATAATATTGTTGGGCACATAAGCCGGGTATATATGCGATTTCCTCCTTATTTCTTTTTCATCATTTTGTTGCTGGTCAATCATCAACTTTCATGATTCGAACAAATTTCAGAGAGAAATTGTGCATCTCTACACAGAGCATTTCAATTTCAAACAAGTAAAAAATTTCATTGGTTTCGGGTATTCCATTTCGTAGCCGTATTAAGAAATACGAGGCTACAATCTCCTCCAAATAAAGCCATTAAGCCAACCAGGAAGTCAACTTTCTCTAGCACCTGCCAGAACATCTTAGAGAACCTTGGCAGAGTCAATGCTTGAGAAACAGACTCAATTGATCAATGCACCAATGTTGGCGGAATATTGAAGGGCATAGTGTAGTGTAGTGTCACTGTAGTTTAGTGGATAGTGTGTTGACTTATTAGAGGAGAGCACACGGTTCCAAACCCAGTTCAGACATCTACAACAAAACAAAATATGAATAAATATTTCTTCGACGACTTCCTCTCAGCAGATTTCTGACAAAAACTCTGAGCGATAATAAAATTGCCATGAAAGTTTTTCAAAAAACTATCTTTCGAATACGACTTTAAACTAAAGGTCCCGCTACTCATTGATAAAATTAACACACACAACATAAGTGGAGGCCGTAATGCTGACTGAAGGGCTGTAATAGCCTAGTATGTATGTATGTATTAACAGTTTCTCAAAAAATCTGTCGTTCGAAGTCGAGTTTACACTGTATGTAGATCCCGCCACGTATGAATATAAATTTAAAACACACTACATGTGTGGTGGGAAATGCTAGGATATAATTTTGACTAAAGAATTGTAATGACCAATTAAGTAAGTAAAGTTAGAATCAAACGAGTAAAGTCTGGGAGTCTTAAAGAAATTAAATGGAGAATGAAAATGGTCAGATGCGAAGTCGCCGTAGTCTAGTAAGTAGTGTGTTGGCTTATTAGATGTGGGGCCACGGTTCGTACCCCAGTTCAGACATTTAAACGAAATATGAAAAATTATTTCTTCGACGACCTTCTCTCAGCAGATTTCTGCCAAAATAAACCTGCCATGAAAAAGTTTCTCAAAAAAATCTGTCGTTCAGAATCGACTTTAAACTATAGGCCCTGCCACTCATGTATAAAATTAACACACACAACATAAGTCGTCTGAGAAGCTAGGTCATAATCCTGACTAAAGGGTTGTAATGGCCAATTATGTATGTATTAACAGTTTTTCAATAAATCTGCCTTTCGAAGTAAATTTTACATTGTAAATAATACACACCAGAGATCTGCAATGAGTATTCAAAAAGCTGAGTAGATTCGAATCACACTCATAATTTCTGATATTTATACGCATTCATACTAATTTTTATATCATACTCATACTACTCATATTTGAAGTAATCATCGTATTCATACTTAATAATACGCATGATTAATTAAGTAAGAATATCAAGAATTAAACAAGTAAAGTCTGAGAGTCTTCGTGAAATTAAATAGAGCATGAAAATGATCAAAAAAGTCTTGCTAAATAGGAGGTTACGCCAGTGACGACATGGTGTGAGAAACTAGGTCGTAATCCTGACTGAAGGGTTGTAGTAACCAATTATGTATTATGCTTGTGTCTGCCACGAAAGACTTACATACGCCTGTGTGCCTGTGTTCTATATTCCTAAAATGGAATGAAAGTGAAAATTCCACTCAGTTTGTATTTTCAAATTAGATGAACGTAGGTAGGTAGGTATAGGTGGGCCCATTGTGCTACCGCAGTTATCCGTTATCCCCTAGTCTCGAAACCACTCGGAGCTCCTGATGAAGCGATTCAGGCTGCCAATGTCAACCCTTGACAGTTCCTCCAGATCGTCCATGTAGTAAGTACCCAAGTACTTCCTTCTCCTTTGGCAAAGAGCCGGGCATGTACCCAGCAGATGAGGGACAGTCTCCTCTTCCTCATCATCTCTGCAGCTTCTGCAGAAGTCGTTAGCAAGATGTCCAAGACCAATGCGCCTCGCATGCGTGCCCATAATGCAATGCCCCGTAATGACACCGACAACTACACTGAGCGCGCCTCTTTGGAGTTTAAGTAGACTCATTGTGCGCCCCCCATCCAGCCTTGGCCAGATTTTACGAGCCGTTCTACCCGTTTGATGAAAGTGAAATGAAAATGTAAATTTCATTTCCAATTTGTTTCAAGAGAAATTTATGTGTTCTACAAATCATTTTCACCCGAAAAAAAGTAATTTGAAACCGAACGGATAAACTTTATGAGCTTTATATCGATGTTTTCTTGAATTTCCGTATAAAACTCTAAAGCAATGTAAATCAAAGAAGGACATTTACTTAATACAGCCTGTAGGGAAAAATTGAAACAAAATTTCATCATTTCAATAAAACCTTATACATCCATGTAGGCAAGACACCTAATTTGTGAAACGTGCTATACAAATTGAAGCGCTTGTTTTTCATACAATTTCAAATATAAAACCAGAAAGCAAAAAAAAAAACAGAATTAACAATACACAGCATGAACATTACAGGTTACCTAAAAATTACAAATAAATGTTTCAAAGTGATTAAATCGATGTACAAAAAAACACAAAACAGTTTTATATGCATAAAATTATTGTCATTAGACAACAATAGCATTACAAAAATGCCAACACCAGTTGGATAAATATTATTTCTTATAATATTTCTTTCTTTTGTAGAAAAATAATAGAAAACAAAGTATAAGAAAAAATAAAATATTTTTGTATTCATAGAAATGATTGGATTGTTTTATTTTGTTACTGTTAAAATATATTTAAAATTAACATTATCTAATGGCTTTTAAACTGTTGCTGCTGCTGCTATTGCTGCTGTTGCTGCTAGATTTAGCTTTTGTATGGAAGTATGACGGAGTGCATGAATTGAACCAAAACCAAGACCAAAACAAAGTAAATGAATAAGCAGTGAGTGAGAGAGTGAGTGAGTGCATGAATGAATAAATGAACTACTGCTTGTATTAAATAGATATTATTGTTGTTATTATAACATGTTAAACAAAAATCCCACACTTAACCTCTTAGCATTAATCTTGATCAATGTTTTTCATTTGCTGTGGATTTAGTTTTTTTTTGTTACTTTTTTCTGCCTCTTTTTCTTGTTGTTCCTAGAGTTTTACTTCATATTTTCTTGCTGGTGTTTGTTGCTGTTGTTCCAGCTAATGCTTTCAATGCTGTGGTGGCTTGTTTCTGTTAACATTTGTTAAATCACAATTTTTTATTTTTTTTTGCAGAAAAAAAACAGAAAATCGAAAATTGTTTATGTGGTTTTAGCCATATTAGCTAAATGCATATTGAAAATTTATAATTTTTTTTATAAAAAAAAAAAAACGTTTAAAGTATAAAGAAAAACATGCAACATGAGAATTTGGTATTAAATAATACAAAAAAACTATGTGTGCTATACTGCATGTAAGTGTACATGTGTATATTCATGCATTATAAACTTTAGCTTATCCTCGTAGCATGTTAACAGAAATTTTTCTATCAAATCATGCCACTTAATAGTGGCTTCAAAATGTAATTGATATTCACTTAAATCAAAGAAAATGAGGCAGAATATATTTATTTCTCTTACTTTTATTATTTTTTTTATTTACTTCGTTTTCAATTTGAATATTTTTCTTTTCTTTTTTTCTTCTTTCCAAAAGAGGCCAGTTTAGGTTATTTTGCAAATTTAGGTTAGTATTATATTAGACATGATAGACAATTTGCGATTTTAAGTGATAATTTTCTTGTTTCAACATATACTTCTTCCATTTGCTTTTTTGTAGTTTGTAACTCATTACCTTGCCACAGTGATCAATTTCAATGGCTGGTATTACAAAATATATTTCAATCTCTGTATACAGTATAGATGTACATACATATGTACAGTTATAGTTAACATTTTTAATTTCGGTATTGAATTTAAACTAAATTTTTTATGTATAAATGCATAAACATTCTACAATGTTGCAAAGAGATCAGTTTTTAATACATGTTGTTGATTGGCGCGTAAAAGAAATCAACACTTTAAATTTCTTTACATTCATTCATTCATTGTGATGTACTTCGGCATATAATTACCATTGTACTCATAAAATATGCATAATTCATGCTCTTATTAGGCTTCCTATACATTGTTAGTTATTAGAAAATCTAATGTGAAAACAGTTTACTTTCTTTGCCCTTTGAATCAAATGCAAACTCATTGGAGCATGTGAAATGTAAACATGTTGCGTATTCCAGAAGCTGTTTGAAAGAGATTCCATAGCTATAAATACACGTACAGTAATATTTAATACTGAGTTAGGTAATCTAATGCTATATACTACACACATACATAATTGGTCATTATAATCCTTCAGTCAATCAGGATTACGACTTCGCTTTTTTATCCATAAGTGGCGTGGCCTACAGTTTAAAGTCGTTTCCGAACTATAGCTTTTTGAGAAACTTATTTATTTATTTATTTATTACAATACAATTACAGATTATACATACATACATAATTGGTCATTACAACCCTTCAGTCAGGATTACGACCTAGCTTCTCACACCACTGATGTTGTGTGCGTTAACTTTTATACGTGAGTTTAAAGTCGATTCCGAACGACAGATTTTTGAGAAACTTTTCATGGCAATTTTATTTTATCTCAGAATTTTTGCCAGAAATCTGCTGAGAGGAAGTCGCCGAAAAAATATTTTTTCATATTTTCATTTTGGTGTCTGACCTGGGATTTGAACCGTGGCCTTACGTCTAATAAGCCAACACACTACCTACTAGACTACGGTGACTTCAAGAGACATTACATGGAAACTCTATATACATTAATGGCAGTACAATACATCGTCTGATCTCAGAATTTTTTTTTGCTGTACAGAGACTGACTACAAAACTGTGGTAAAGAATTATGCGCATATTATTTGGAATTCAAAAAAATTCAATGACCTTTGTCGCTGCCCAAAAGGGATGGAAATCTTAGTAAAGTCAGACAAAGCCAAGCTTTAAAACATTATTAGAACTCAATTAGCAAAACTTCTTTACAACATTACTCAACTAATGTTCATAAATGCCATTTTAGGCAATGGCAAATGGCTGTGACATCATCTTGTAGACCAATCATGGTCTTATAGAGTGGCCAATAAAAGTCTTAGTACGGCAATATATTTTGACAAAAAAAGTCCTTACAGGCTTAATACTCTTGCACAGAGTCCCGATATGACTTCAAGAGAGTATTTAGGAAATCATTTGAAGGAATGGTTACCTAATCGCTAAACCTTAAACAAAAGTCGACCGAAAAACTTGCTCTTGGTGCCACTAGAAAACAGTAAACAATTCAATTCCAAATGGGTTAAATGGAGTGCTTGACCTTAAAGGATATTCTGCTAAATACAAGGGATAACATTTTCATATATTAGGCCTTTGAATTTTAAATTTACTCAGCGTTCTCCTTGGGGGTACCTATGGAGTCATCTGAATGTTTTCCTGATTTTTCTCTTGTTTTACGAAAAACATTTAAAAATTGTTTGTTTTATAATGAAACAGAAATAAATTAATAAAATAAATATGAAAACAATAAATTTTTATACAAACTTTTGGCTACAAATTCATGTAATTTTCAAAATATATTCGAGTACTAAGACTTTTGCTGTCCACTGTATGTACTTACTAAAGATAGAGAAACTTTATTAAACTAATATTAAAGAAAATAACTTTTGAAATCTTAATCTTACGGACTTGATTGATAATGTAAAGCAATTGACCTATTTTGAAAGGTTTTCTCTATAGTCATTATATATTTTTTTATACTAATAGTTTACATTGAAAGAATTTATGCATTATTTATTACATTGTAACTTATTTTAAATGCCAACAAAAAAAAAAAGAGAGAGAAAAAATAAGGTTTTTTGGATAAATTTCTCTTATTCCCACATTTATTACAGGCAATATCCTCATGCTGTGATCATTTACCATATAAACAAATTGACAAAAGTTTATTTAAATTTTGATCTAATTTGTTACTTTTTATTTTTTGTTAAGACAAAATCTCGCTCTCTCTCTCTCTCTCGTTCTCTGTAACCAAATGAATACAACAAACATGTATTAAGTACAGCTTGTTGTTGAATTGATTGTGGCTTGTCTTTGAATGAAAATCAACAATTGTTGGTCTTACAAAAATTTACAAGCTTGTGACATATTTCTTTTCGGTGATTTTTTTTATTGATTTTTTTGTTGCATATTTTCTGTTATAACATAAAAGAATTTGAAATCTATCAATCAAATTCTACCAACATGAGCGAGTGTTTTTTTTTGTTTTTTTTTTTTTTGGTAAACATTTTTAAGTTGTCAAATCTTGTCTAGTCTTCAAAGCAGATCTAGACTTGTAGAGAAAAGTGGAAAACAACGTAAACCTATATTGCGTAAAATTTTCATGAGCTGTATTACATAAATTTGCATATTTTGTTAAACAAAAGTAAATGGCTGTACAGGATGGAAAACAATTTTTATTTTTAAACTTCAGTTTTCTATATATAGAGGAGAGAGGGGAAAAAATCGACAAACTTTAGAAAAATATAACGATTTATAACAAAAACCATAAAATAGCAAACGCAGAAAATGAGACAAATGCATTGCAATGTAATATAAAATATAAAGCAATTGAGAAACATGTTTCTAAGTCATACGCCTACGCAAAAATTTTATTATTTAAAAAAAAAAACAAAAATACAAAGAAAAAGAAACATTAACTTTGTTTGGATTTTTTTTATTTTAAATAATAAAAAACGAAAAAGAAAAAAAAATCAAATAGAAAATGCATTCATTTACATTTATCTGTTGAAAAAATCTCATGTGGCGTCCGACTGCGCTATAATACTATGCTGTGTGCATTGGTGCTGGCTGTTTAGATGAATTCGTATGGGTTTCTTTGTATATTTTTGCATTTATTGTTAACAATTCAAAATTGCAACAAAACTAACCACACTATTTAATGCTGCCATGAAAACTTTAAAATAATAGAAAAATATGGCAAAAACATTCCAACAACTATGACGACAATGACTGTCACAAATGGCGTAGTTTTGAATTATAAACTGACAGACAGTTCATATTCAACTACTTTAATAGTAAGCCAACCATCTAACCAACCAGCCAGCCAGCCATGCCATGGCGTTTAATATATAGAAAAATGACAGTTTTTTGTCATAATTTTTTTCTGTTCATATTGTTTTTTGTTTGTTTTTCTATTTCATTTGATTTTCTTTTGTTTCTATTTTTTAATGTCAACTATTTCTTAATAAGAAATAAATTTCATATTGCAAGTCAAATTATTTTTATATCCTATGCCAGTTACATATTTACATGTCAAATAGTTAAGGTTTGATGTATCGAGATTTTTTTCTTTTTTTTGTTAATTTGAAAGCATTTCAAATAGATTTTAAAGGAAAATTGAAATCGAAATTGTATTATATATACAGTAAGCGTTAAAAAAACTATACATTAAAACAATATTCATTAATAATATTCATTAATAATATTGAAGTCGCCGTAGTCTAATCGGTAGGCGACGGTTCAAACCCCGTTCGTAGTTGACTTTAAACTGTAGGCCCCACCACTCATGTATAAAATTAACACACACAACCTGGGTGGTGTGGGAAGCTAGGTTGTAATCCTGACTCAAGGGTTGTAATAATTTACCGCTATTTTTATTTTAAAAATCTTTCATTAGCAGTTTTTAAAATTGAAAAAAAAAAAATTCTAAATTTTGTCAAATTTTTTCGCCCACTCTCCTTAAGTGATAAAAGAGTTGAGTTTCTTGATTGTTACAATTTTATCCATGGTGTACAGTTTCTTTTAACGCTCACTGTACATATGTACATAGCTATTGTATATACAAATGTAATAAATAAGTGCATAATTATGTATTAGGATTACTCGGTACATGAATATTTCGTAGGGTAACATGTCATGATTACATTCATACGTACATACATAATTGGTCAGTACAACCCTAGAGTCAGGATTAGGTAGGTAGGTAGAAGTCCCCTCGATGAAGTCATGAGCGAACACACTTAGGCTGCACACAGGGCCCATTATGATACAGCTGTTTTCCATTCTCCCCTATTCCAGCAACCACTCGGAGCTTCCGATGAAACGACTCAGACTACCAATATCCGTGCTTAAGAGTTCATCTAGATCCTCCATGTAGTAGGCACCCAGATGCTATTTTCTCCTCCGACCAAGTGCCGGACATGTGCATAATAGGTGACGAATAGTCTCATCCTCCTCCTCATCTGCACAGCTGCTGAAGAAATCATTCGCAAAGTGTTCAAGACTAATACGCCTCGCATGCTTTCCTATAATACAATACCCCGTAATAACCCCGATAGCAGTGCTGAGGCTTCTTCTTTGGAGTTTAAGCAGACTCGCCGTGCGCCTTATATCCAACCTTGGCCAGATTTTTTGTACCGTTCTGCCCTTGTTCGAAGCTGCCCCACCTACTGTTGACAAGATCTACAATTGCATTGTCAATTATAAGCTTGCAGGTACCCAAATGAATCCTCAATGTAGAGAATATGCCTCTTCTGGCCAGTTCATCCGCTCTGCAGTTGCCGGGAATATCCTTATGTTCCAGTACCCATGTAATACAAACATCATATCGGTTCGCTACCTCTTTGAGATATCTGGGACATTCGTACAGCGTCATGGAGTTTATTACACTAGAATCCAATGCCAAGGAATCCAATGTCAGGATTACGACCTGGCTTTTCTAAGTGTGTTCATTTTATGCATGAATGGCGGAATCTACAGTTTAAAGTCGACTGCGAACGACAGATTTTTGAGAAACTATTCATGGCAATTTTTATTTATTCTCAGAGTTTTTGCCAGAAATCTGATGAGAGGAAGTCGCCGAAGAAATACTTTTTAATATTTCGTTTGGTTGGAGATGTCTTGATCTGCCAACAAGAAAATGTTAAAAGAAAGCATTATGAAAGAGGCACTAATTTTGTATATTTCTTCAATAGGATCATTAAAGATTTTTGCTATTGAGGCAATCTAATAGACATTCCCTACCTTTGTAGCTCAACAACTGGTTCTTAATTAAAAGAATTCTTTTTTTTGGTAGAAAATTTTAAAATTTTTTTGAATTTTACCGCTGTAATATAATTTAAATTTATGATGCTCTTAAACTATATTTATTCCCAACTTTCTATAAACACTCTTGTTTGCTGAAATTTATGTCTTATCTGAAGACTATGGTTCATAACAAAAATGTAAAGCCTTGAGAATTTTTCTGATGATATAAAAAATATTCAACAAATTATTACTTCTGCATCTCAGCAGATATTTTTTTTTGAATTTCTTTTATTTTATATGTTTGGCTTTGTTTTTGTTTTTGTTTTTCGATAAGAGTAAATTTTCACAACATATTAAACTACAAAGAAAATTTCACAGCCATTAAACACTTGACAATTTATGACATTGGCTAACACACCTAGCGCTGAACACTAAATATGTTCATGATTATAAATTATTGAACATTATTGAACACAGACAAGATTTAAACATGTATGCCACAAAATACAAAATGAAAGAAAATACCAAAGCAAGTTCATAATTTTTAACTCCATTATGTACACGAGTATGTGCCACATAGACAATAAGAAAGAAAAAAAACTGCATACAAAACACTATCTTTGTGGCTTAAAGAGCTTGTTTTAAGAGTATGCCATCCACCATAAATGAATCATATAGAGGAGGATGAATGACAACATTTAACTTGTACAGGATTAGAGAGCCAATAACTAAAAAAAATAAGTAAATTGTATGGAAATAAAGTAATAAACAAAAGCTTTATAGTTCGCATAAAACGACTAAATGATGAGGTATACTTACACTCAACCAAAAAAAAATATTTTTTTTAATTATTATAAATCAGTTTAAAAAAATGAAAGTTAAGTGCCTTAAATACTTTTAAACTGATTTTTATAAAATAAAACAACAAATATTGTTTCAATCATTTTCACCAGGCATAGGGTATTCTTCATGGCGCAAACTGGCTGTGAAAGAAAGTTTTTCATGTTCACAAGCATCCCAATAAAGACGACAAGCTAATCTACTGTTTCGCGTTAACAAACGTTTATTGAATGCTGTCTGTATTGCATTGACTCTAACTTGGTTGCCATAATTAATTATTAATTACCAAATAAATGTTTATTTATTTTCTTAGTCTAACCGAAACACGTTTTTAATTGAAATTTATTTGCTTTCCAACAAAAGTTATAAAAAAAATTATTTAAATATAAAAAGTTAAATGATTAAATTGTTACAGTAATTATTAAGCAATTGGTACATTTAATTAACAGCAAATGTTGTATAGATTTATATGAAAATCTTTTAGTTTTATATATTTTATTTTTATTTTATTTTAAATTAATTTAATTTTATTTATTATTTTGTTTACACTTTAATTCCAATTGCCTTTAGTTATAAAAATTATTTAAATTCTTCTTCCACATTCACAATTCCGTTATTCGGTCATTGGTAATCGTTTAATAGTTTATTTAATGCTAAATTGTGAAAAACATACCATTTGGATTCTGTTTGAATTATAATATTATACCTCAACGATCAATTCTTTTCTTAGCGGCATTCATGGTATTGAATGTTTTATCAGGCGTGTTACGTTATTGAAGACTCTGAGAGTCCGACATTTACATTGCGAAAGCCTCTAATTTCACTTCTAAGCTATATATTAACACATGCGAAGTAAAGTAAAATGATATTTTTGTAATTAAGTTGATATTGTGACTGGCGAAACCTCCTATTTAGTAAGACATTTCCGAACATTTTCATACTCTATTTAATTTCACAAAGACTCTCAGACTTTACTCGTTTAATTCTTGATTTCCTCACTTAATTGATCATGGAAATCCTTCAGTCAGAAGTACGACCTAGCTTTTCCAACTAGCCATGTAGTGTGTATTACCTACAGTGTAAACTCGACTATGAACGACAGATTTTTTGAGAAACTGTTAATACATACACACATACATTTATTGGCCATTACAATCTTTCAGTCAGGATTACGATCTAGCTTATCCCACCACTTCTGTTGGATTTTTTGAGAAATTTTTTATGGCACTTTTATTTACTCTCAGAGTTTTTGCCAGAGATCTGCTGATAGGAAGTCGCTGAAATATATTTTCATTTTCAAACCGTAGCCTCACATCTAATAAGCCGACACACTACTTACTAAACTACGGCGATTTTGCATCTGACCATTTTCATTCTCCATTTAATTTCTTTAAGACTCCCACACTTTACTCGTTTAATTCTAACTTTACTTACTTAATTGGTGAAGGCGCCGTAGTATAGTAGGTAGTATGTTGGCTTATTAGACGTAAAGCCAGGATTCGAGCCCCAGGCCAGACATCAAAACAAAATACAAAAAGTATTTCTTCGGCGACTTCCTCTCAGCAGATTTCTGGCAAAAACTCTGAGAGTAAATAAAATTGCCATGAAAAAGTTTCTCAAAAATTTGTCGTTCGGAGTCGACTATAAAACTGTAGGCCTCTCCACTCATGTATAAAAATTAACACGAACAACATAATTGGTGTGAAAAACTAGGACATTGTACAATGGGTCAATTCGACCTCCGGGTACTGTACTTGTCTTAATTGACAAGTACACGTCCTCTAATCTAACCTAACCTACTTAATTGTTCATTACAACTCTTCAGTCAAATTTGCGCCCTAGCATATCCCACCACCCACGTAGTGTGTTTTAAATTTTTATTCATACGTGGCGGGACCTACATACAGTGTGAAGTCGACTCCGAATGACTTTTGATAGACATTTTATTTACTCTCAGAGTTTTTGCCAGACGACTACTGAGAGAAAGTCACCGAAAGAAAAATTCCTTTTTATATTTCGTTGTGTTATAGAAGTTTGAGCCAGGGATTGAACCACAGACTCTCGTCTAATAAGCCAAGACCAAGATTTCTATAACTTTTATTTTCAAATACGGGTGCCCTGGTAGTTTAGTGGGTAGTGTGCTAGGCTATAGCGTGAGGGTCGTGGGTTCGATTGCCACCAGAGACTCTGGTCTGCGAAACTACACCGAGCATATGGTCAAAGTTACTCAGCTCGTATATAATTAAAATATAATTGTATTGTAATTAATAAATAAATAAATATTTTCAAATATTATTTCAAATATTAAAGAAAAAAATTCTTTTTTTTTGACGACTACCTTGTTAATGAAAGAACGTTCTCAAATCTGTAGTTTGGATTTGATGCTAATGTATAATGTATGTATGGATGTCATAAGATTAAAATAGTTTGTCCTAAACATAAATTGATCACCTGGTTTTAACAAAATTCCAAAGAAATCATTTTTAAATTTTAAGGATACACAATAGCCAATTGAAGTCACTTTTAAATAAACCATACTCACCTTAAAAACCGAATTATTTCCTCTTTCATTGCATTAAATCTTTTATAATGACAATTTCACATTTACCCTCATCATTATGGTAGACTGGTGTCCATAATAATTATGTATCATGTTAGTGTATAAAATACATTCCATCAAATGCAATGGCTGGGGTAGAGGCGTAATTTGAAATAATTTCTTAAAGAAAACATAATTGAAAATACGGAAGCTTAACTTAAATAAGCGCATTATTGTCAAGAAAATAAATTAAAAAAAAAAACACTTAATGATTATCAATAGCTCAGCCAAAAGTAGATGACGAACGAAAATAATAAACAGAAAACATTATCAAACACACATACAATTTCAAAAACACAGCTGTCATCAAGTTAAGACAACCCACACCAGGGTAACGATAAGCCCAGCTTAAACAAATGACTCAATTTTTTCATTTCTACCTGGCAATAGAAATATTTTTTTTAGCCAAAAACGAGGGAAAGGCAAGAGAAAAACTTGCACTTTTCGAGAAAAGTACTCTAAGCCGCCAGAAATAAAAATTCCACACTAATTTCGAATTATATGTGAAGAAGTAAGAAAAAAAAACACGAAATAAAAATACAAATTAAAGTGTTATAAGGAGAAAAGAGAAAAATAGAAACACAATTTAACTCCCACATAGTATTTTGGATGCATTGAAATTGAATGCATGCTGCTGGTTTTTATATAAAATTCAATGAACAATGAAAGAAAAAAACATCAAAAAAAAGCACTTGAAGTTAATAAAGTTTCATTGGTAAAAGTCGAATAACTAGTACACTTTAATTGGTAGCCATAAAAGAAAAAAAAGTTACGGTATTTATGGGTTTTGAGATATTGAAAAATGTTTTGCATGAATCATAATTATTAAAAATAAAATTAAAAAAAACCCATTTTTAATAATAATTTTTAAAATTGCCAATCTCTGTGAAGGCAATAAAACTAAACATGCGTATGTGTTTAAACGTCATAAAGGAAATATACAATAAAAAAAAGAAAAAAAATGTGCTTATTTATGCCCTCATCACCCAGTTTGTACAAGATTTTTTGAAAAAACACAACACCGTTGAAATGTATGTATGTAACTATTAATGCATGTTGTTAATTTGCATGTAAGATTTTATGCTTTATAATATTTGTCATTTATTTTTGGGTGTAAAATATGTACATATGTATATCAGCATGTATACGAGATTGTCTGTTAACTAACTTTATGGTTATTATTAAAAATTATTGCAAATTGATTTTTCTGTTTCCAACACAGACACTCTTGCTAAGCTACCATACAGTTTAGGACAAAACTCTTCAAATGTGAATAATACTTTAACACTTTCTCACTTATATGTTAAACAAGTTTAACAAAGTCTTATGGTTTTCAAAACAATATCTGTTCATCTTAGCGTTTAGCGGGAAGAATTGTTAAACGTTCGTACAGAAAAAGAATTCGAATCTCACTTCTAAAGAATTTCGAATATCGTTTTTGTTAGTTATATGGGATTAAAACTATATTTAGGATGCTGAGTGTATTCAGGCTGTACCATATAATTATTTCAATACATACATACATAATTGATCATTGCAACACTTCAGTCAGGATTACAACCTAACTTCTCACACCCCCCATGTTGTGTGTGTTAATTTTATCCATAAGTGGTGGAAACTGCCGTCTAAAGTCAACTCCGAACTACAGATTTTGAAAAAATTTTTCATGGCAATTTTAATTACTTTCATAGTTTTTGTCAGATCTCTGCTGAGAGGAAGTCTCCGAAGTATATAATTCACTATATTACGTTTTGTTGGAGATGTCTGATCTGGAGTTTGAACCCTGGCCTCATGTCACACTATCTATTAGAATACGGCGACTTCTTTTGTCTGCAGTACTTTAAATATTTTAAGAAATATTACAAGCTAGACTTCATGGTAATGCTTCGCTTAAGAAATTTTTCAATTATGCCCTCCATGCAGTCTTATATTGATATGGCCTCTGTAATAATGAGAACTTTGTTGCGTTTGGAAAACATAGTTTGACGCATTCTCTGCATGCAGTAACATTAGCTATCTTTTCGACTAAAAATTATGTTCGTTTCTTTAAAGTCTTTGACCAAAGCGAGATTGTCTTTGCACCACTTCAATGACGCTACTAGGTCAACTACGACACTTCTAGATTCCGCTATTCACATTCTGTCGATTTTAACTTTCCTCATTCTTAACCCTTTCATGCCCGATGTTGCCTATAGGCAACATTGTAAATTTTTGTTCATAAATTCCGTAATTTTAAATTTTTTTAAAAGACTTTTTTTTTGCAAACAAGCTTGGTTAAAAACGTGTAAAACCAGAATACGTAGGACTTTGAATTTAATATCACTTCATATTTAGGCCATGACTAACAAACACATGTCCTTAAAAAATTTTAGCTCTGGCCCAAAAAATTCGGGCATGAATGGGTTAATAACTTCCACAATCACTCCACGTATTTAATTTGCTATCATAATGTCTTCCATCCTTAAAGGTTCAACACTTAGTTTTACGACATCTCGATATCCTTTGCATCATCGATGGATCCCTCAACATTATAAATACAGCATGGGGAACTTTGATTATTCATGCCGAATGTATACTTTCTGAAGTAAACGTGGCCATAGAGCAGTTCGTTTATGAGGTAGTTTATATCGTCGTGGTGGAGTTACGCATTTAAACTTTCTTTCTGACATCTTAAAAGGAAGATATATGAAAAGCAGTAATTCTATCGATGAATTCCTAGCATACATACATAAATGGCCATTACAACCCTTCAGTCAGGGTTACGGCGGGAGCTACAGTTTAAAATCAACTCCCAGAATTTTTGTCTGAAATCTGTTGAGAGGAAGTCGCCGACGAAATATTTTTTCACATTTCGTTTTGATGTCTGACCTGGGTTTTTAACTGCGGCCTTGCGTCTAATAAGCCAACACACTGCTTACAAGACGACAGCGACTCCAACGACGGATTGCTATCACTATTTGGCAAAAGCTCTGAATGCAACTATTTTAATGAATTTTTTTTTTGGTGAACCCAGATCTGTCTGGGTATATGTATGCGTACCAATAAGACATACGCTCGTAGTCTAGGTGTACTCCACACCGATGTGCCGAGAAAGCATAGGGGAGCACAGAATATCATCACTTTCATTGCCCTGCATTTGGGAATATGAGAAGAAGAGATGAAAGAAAACAATTTTAATAAAAATCATTTTCCGAAAGAGATCGTATGCCAGAAAGACTTAATGATCTCTATTGAGACATAAGCACAGCAATAATATTGCGCCATCTGTAGCTATGGTTGATGTAAATAGCAGGGCGTCAGAAGCTCTTGATGTTTTTGGGCATGAAAATACAAGGTGATCTTCGCACATTTTTCAATGTCGAAAGAAGACTCGGTTTCTTAAGGCATTGCAAGAAATACTTCATTTCATCTGATCTCCTTAGTATTTAATATTCACATCACTTATATCCGACGAAGAATGGAGTACAACTCTCATGTTTTATTGGAAATATTTTGTTGCCAAAATGCTTTGTCGAGATCTTTACAGTATTGTTTTACAATGGCAAGAAGACAGTTATACCGTGTTCAGATATGCACCTTTATTGCATAAATCGCAATAAACGCCATTATTGAGCTCAATTTCAATTAATTATTGCCCAATAAATACGAAAATTATTATAATATTGAGTAAAACTTAAAATGCAGCACTGTCATAAGTGTGTTCAGTGCGCATATTACAATTTACCGAACACTTTCTGTTGATATTTGACAACGCAAATGTCAACAACGACAAACAAGAAAAAAAAAATGTTGTTAAAACAACCAGCTGTCTTGTCAAATGAATATTGAATAAGCATCTGAACTGCATATATTATTATGCCTGAACACCTAAAATATTGTACTCAATAAACCGAATATTGACTCAATAAAAGTGCATATCTGCACATAGTATTAGAGTGTTTAACTTTGTATAAAACCATATTGAGTAGAAGAAATGACAGACCACAGCCTTGACTTACTTTGTTTTAATTGTTATTAGTTTTCTAACACAACGTTGATGGGAGAAATGGAATTTTTGTATGAAATTAAGGATCCTTAAAACACTTTTTACCCTATTTTTTTTTGTCTTACACTGTATAACAAAAAGCTGTAAAGTCCTATTTTTCTCGATTCATATGGTTTCTTATAAGTTTTCCATGAGCTACATCTGGTTTATTATTAAATGTTGTTTTTTTGTTCGTTTTTTTTTTTATTATTTCTTGTATGGCATTACAATTGTCAATTGTTTAAAATTTATGGTTTAGAGTGCGAAATAATGTTTGGAAAAATGTTGTCCACAATTTGCATGCATGCTTCTTATTTCATTTCTTTAACTCAACTGATGTGCATGTAAAACATTTTGAATTTTTCCTTCTTTTTTTTACTTTTTTCTGTTTCTTTCCAATAGAAGTTCAAAAAAACAGTCTATTGGTGTGTGACGGTATGTGGAGTATATATGGTTGGCAGTTACATACGAATGTAGGTTACATATTTCTAGTGAAATTGTTGCTGTTATTTTATTACACACATTTGATAATACGTGTTATAAGACAGAGAGAGAGAGATAGAGAGAGAATAAAATAAAAGGCACTAGGTTTAGAATTTATAAAAAAAAAAATTTAATTAAATTGGCAATAATTTTTAATAAAGCGAGAGGACAAAACAAATTTTTTAGTGTTTCTGCTTCTAACAAGTCAAACATATTTTTTATGTTTACTTAAGTAATAAAACAAATTGATTTTTAATTAAAAATATTTAGTGTATAAGTCCCAGCAACATTAAACTGTTAGGAGGTCATACGTAAATTAAAGCCACCCATGATGTGCCTTAACTTTATACAAAAGTGATGGCATCTACCGTTAAATATAGTCTCTAAATCATAGATTGGAGAAGATCAAGGAATCGTAGTAATTTATATTCTAAATCTGGAATTACCTTTTATATGGAAGGCAAAACTTAGTAATGAAAGTGATTATAGCCTGGTTTTAGCGAATATTATCTGTGGTTTAAGGATATAGCTGTCAAGAAATTTCCTTTTCTTCTTAAAATAAAATGGCACGTTGAGGTCTTTATAACGCAATGGTTTTAGTTTCAAGCATCTGGCTGTGTACTAATTGTAAATACATACATACATATATTGATCATTACATTCCCTTCAGTTAGGATTACGACCTTCTAGATTTTAACACTAATTATGTTGTGTGTTTTAATTTTATGCAAGAGTGGTGGGACCTACAGTTTAAAGTCGTCTCCGAACCAAAAATTTTTGAGAAACTTTTCAAGGCAATTTTATTTACTCTCAGAGTTTTTGCCTGAAATCTGCTGAGAGTACGTCGTTAAGAAATATTTTTTAAAATTTGTTTTGTTGGTCATGTCTGTCCTCATATCTAATAAGTCAAAACACTACCTATTAGACTACGGCGCCTTATAAAACATTACAAATAAGCTTAAATATTGCTGTTTCGAAAAGAATTTACAAACAAACACTAGACTAAGAAAGACATTCAGAACGATGGCTGCCTAACAGGCACAGCTTTGTGTTGGTCTAGGAATAACAATTTGTAGCTGTTGTGGGGACAACAGTACTTCTGTAGAAAAAGTTTTCTTTCTATGTACAAATGGTGAGGCATAATACGTTGACAAGCCAGCCAACATATATTCATAATTGGTCATTACAACCCTTCAGTCAGGATTACGACCTAGTTTCTCACACCACTTATGTTGTGTGTGTTAATTTCATACATGAGTTCATAACAAGTGCCCTCTAGTCTAATCTCTATCTAAATAGGATCTTGACTTTACTTCAACTTTTTTATCTGAACAACTTCTTTGTCAATCGGTCTCCTACGTTGGAGATGATCTTCTTATTATACGAATACATTTTAAATTCTACTCCATTGCAGCTCGAGTTACATTGCAATGAGACTTGCGTAACGTATTGCTAATCAATTTTGAACAACAATGGGGGTTTGAATTTAAGAATAAAGTCCCAACGGTTTATTTGTACTTCGCATTCAGCATTTATGGCTTTTATTGCTTCATATGGACTACAAAATGATTAGGAAGTGATTTAAATCTATTGCTTAGCGGCTCTGTAACTGCCTTTACCAAAGGCTAGCTTCATAACAAAACTGATATCTAAATGGTTTTTTTTTTCATGATTACATATAGTGGAGTATCGTAGTTATAGCCTGTCTCTTAGCCTTTATACTTTACCTAAGTAAAAATATGATCTTTCGTATCTATACACCTGTATATACATATATATATATATATATTTTTTATTAACAAATCAATTAAATAAAATCAGATAACAAAAAAAATTGTTTTATATCTTGATTTGTGTATTTTTTCTTTGAAATTTTAAAATCTTAACAAGCTCTCACAAAATTAATCTGTGATCTGTGTTGAACCGACAGAAAAACTCTACACATTATTGACATATATTGACATCTATTATAATAAATAAATACAAAATACAAATTTAAAAACTAAATATTTTTTGTATTGATATTATTAATATATTATAGCAAAATGTAAAAAAAAAAACAAAAAGAAACAACCACCATTAAGTACAAATTAGTCTCTGACATTTATTGACAATGAAATGTTGATCGAAACAAGTTTGTAATGTTTAAGATAAGCTGGATAATAACGAAAGTATTGCAAATTAAGCAGATAAAAATAAAAGAGCAAACAAATAATTGTAGAAAAACGTAAAAAAAAACACTTACTAATGCACTAAAAGTAGAGTAGAATGATAATAAATGGATTAAAACAGGCTTAAAATGAATTTAAAATTCTTTATATTATAATCGTATGGCAATATTATGAATGCTTTAAATTGAAATTGAATTGGAAAGCAATTTCAATTGGCCTCTCACATCATTAGATTTAATGGCATTTGGTTTTTCTTTCATTATTTCGCTTGGCAATGTTTTTCAATGAAGTTTATTGGGTGCTAACGTTTCAGTTGTCGTCCACATGTGTATATTTGCTGGGTTTCAGGTCATCTACAAATGTTTCCGCACTATTTGCTTCTACGGTTTCTGTGAATTTGCATATGAATAGACCATAGCTGCCAGATTTTGACGATTTTGAGCTCCAAAAATATCATTTTGACGATATGACGAGTTATGCTCTTATTTTGACGATTTTTGGAAATTAAAAGTTTACATCATATTCTTTACTTAAGTACATTAAAAGCAATTTTAAGTTTTGTATTTACATTGCAATTGTTACTATTGCAAATTTAGGTTAGTAATAACGAGGAGTGAAGTATTATATTTTTAAGTTATTTGCGAACACCTGTGATGATTTTTCTGTATCTTATGCCTTTTTCATCCCTTAAAAACCAAAATATTACAACCTCTGCACAAAGGAAGTTCCACATACAAATAGTCCGACTAAAGAAAGAATTTTGTCTGTAATGCAGGGTGCGATCCTCTGACCAATCGACCACATACGGATGTGTTCGCCGAGAAAGGCGAGTGTTACGTAGGAATACATGATTCTCGGAAACAAGTTCCTTATTTCGCTCGAGCATAATCCGTTGTAAAAGCGATAGAACTGTGAAACACAAGCCACTTTGCAACTATGCTCCAAGGAATGAAGAGAGTTCGATACCCTATCGTCATTAATCCGTAACATCGCCCACTTATGTAAGCGGTCGAGAAGTCTCGTAATAGACGTTGAGGCATCGGCCTGTAATAAGAATATCAGATGAAGTAAAGTATTTCTTACAGCGTCTTAAGAAGTTAAGGCAGTGAAAAATGTGTCGGTGCCAGCGAACATCACACTGAATTTTCATGCTCAGAACGTCAAGAGCTTCTGACTCCTAAATATTTATACCACCCACAGATTTAGATGAAGCAATATTATTGCTCCTGGTTATGCTGGTTATGTGTCAATAAACAACTGTTTAACCCTCAAAAATTTTTTTTCTGAAAATGATATAAAACTTCTCGATTTTTGGAAAAAAAAAATCAGAAATGAAAATAAGAAATGGTAGCTTTTTTTCTAGCCTTGACTAAATTTATTAAAAAAATATTAATATTATGACATTCATCAGGTAATGTAGAGAGGAATATTATATAAAAATTTTAATATGTAAAAAAAAAAATGTTTAGCAGTTGTAACTACTTCTACTTTCATGTTGTCTCAAAACAGGCGCTAGATAACCTCTATTTATTCTCATGAATAAATTCTTTGCAATATCTGTATAGCATTGGTATTTGCCATGCCATATTATTAACATTTGCTTCAGTACTTCTGGTGGATATAAATACCATTATAGGGAAATCCTAGTCAAGATTACTGAATCGTAAAACCAGATCATCTTTTATATTCTCTGAAAATATTAGAAAATGGCTAGAAGTTGCAAGGAAAAAACGTAACTTGGATGTTATTTACTTCAACAGAATCTCTTGTAACTACAGCGTCTTCCGGGAATAATGTGCTGTGCCACGATAATTTAAAGCTGCTTAGTATCAGAGGATTCCCTGATAAACTGGTGGAATTTTAGCTTAGAAGGACAAAAGGACTCATTTTTCTTTTTCGATTAAACATTTACTACGTGACCTCAGTACTAACCGAGTACTGCCTAATATTTAGCAGTAAAGAGCTCCTTTGACTTTAGGGAGGAGATGTCTTATTGTATCACTGCTAATATTTAATCGTAGGCGTTCCCTAACGAAACGGTTTGAAGTTAAAAGTCAAATTATAAGACAGTCTAGGTAGTTTAGGCCAGATGACTCTTTGGTAACACTCTGTACCTAATGAATCGGCTTAAGCGGGAACGTTGAGTAATTATGTGTGGCCGTGTTAGCAACCTAATGTAACCTATTTCAGTCACTGAGTTATAAAGTTAAGTTTTTTCTTGTGAAGAAATCGGAGTCTATTATGGATGCATATTGTCGACCTTGCTCTTCAGTGGGTCATTGTCAGAATTATTATTTATTATTGAGAAAGCTGCGGCGAAGGCAATGGTAGTATTAAAGATCACAATAATACGGTCAACATACGTTTGCTAGCGAATTACTTTAACTATACACACATACATAATTGGCCATTATTGGACTTTAGTCAGTATTACGGCCTAGCTTCTTACACCACTCATGATGTGTGTGTTAATTTTATACATAAGTGGCGGGACCTACAGCTTAAAGTCGACTCCGAAAGACAAATTTTTGAGAAACTTTTCATTGCAATTTTTATTTACTCTCAGAGTTTTTGCCAGAAATCTGCTGAGAGGAAGTCGCCGAATAAATATTTTTTTGTTTCATATTTCGTTTTGATGTCTGACCTGGGGTTTGAACCGTGGCCTTACATCCACTAAGCCAACACACTACCTATTAGACCACGGCGACTTTTAAACTATATTTAGTCAAAAACTATAGAATTGGATTTTGAAGAGGCGAGATATGGTCTTAAGATAAAGATACACGAAAGCAAGACGATGAGTCTTAACACAGTAAATGTTTACAACTGCCACAGTTGATTGCAGACGTACGATTACTGCTTAGGAAGAATTGGCTGCTCTGAGAGGACGTTGAAAACTACATTAACAGGGCTAGACAAGCCTACAGCTAAACATACGTACATAGTGTGGAATTACAGACACATTTCGTAAATCACAAAATTAAATATTTTTAATTGCTTTGTGAGTAAATTGTCTTTTACAAATTCATACCATGAAACAGAGCTCATTGTGCTCTTAGGACAAACGACAAAGTTTTGGCAAAAGCTTATAAGCTTACTATGGCCAGTTGCAATTTGTTAAATTAACTGAAATGTCCAATATTGCTGTTTTCAAATTGCAAAAATTTGTGGCCTGTAAAAAGGCTTGATTAACTGTTTGCTGGCAATTCAATTGCAGTAAACGCTGTGCGTAAATGTCTGGCTAATTGATTTGTTTTCACAAAATATTTTTTTTTCTTTTCTTGTTTTTGTTAAATCCCATATAATGATGATTTCAGTTGGTAGAAAGAAAAAAAAACCCGCTTTTTAAATTTATTTACCACAACTGTCAGCTGTATTTTGATTAAACAATCAATCAAGGAAATTTATTTTAAAAGTTTTTCTCTTTTCTCTCCTTTCTCCTTTGAAATGGCCCATCTTAATGTAATTTAACTGAAAAAACAGTTGCCAATACAGAAGAAATTTATAAAGTTTTAAGTCACAGCAGTAGTAGTGTATGGCAGCAGGTACGTTTATTTTTATCTGTTATCGTATTTAAATTTGGTAAAAATGCAAAAAGACCGTTAGTTATAAATTAATTTTTTTGTTTTGCTTGTATAGAAAATATTTATTGGCAACAGGTTTTTGTTATGAATTTAATAAAATATACAAGCAAAAATGTTTTATTTTATTTTTGCTGCAATTCATTTGTGTTTTTTGGGGTTTTTATTGAGTTTGGTTTTCGTCGGAGAGATAAAATTAAACAACTTTCGGTTTTTCAAGAAAAGAGTGCAAACTAAAGAAAACTATTTCAAGCTCATAAGAAACAAAAATTTTTCTATGATTAATTTTTTTTGTTTTTTTTATTGCATATGTAAAGTAGATGTAGGAAATATTATATAACGTTACCCAAAAAAAAAACCGAATGATTTAATTAATTACAACGTGTTTTTTTCTCCGAAATAAAAATTGAAAATAACCTAAGATAACTTATCTCTTAAAATTTTAATATGAATTGTATTTAAAAGTGTTATTGGCTGGTAATTAAAATTGGCGGTAAATTACAAATGCAAGGAAATTTTATTACAAGAATTTGTTTTTGTACGAAATATTCATACTACCATTAAAAACACAAGATATCATACTCGTTGGTTCAAATATTGGGTATGAGTATGCAGAACAGAAGTACTGTTAGCTGTATATGTATACAGACATCTCCAAGAAAACGAAATATGAACAAATTTTGCTTAGACGACTTACTCTCAGCAGTTTTCTGGCGAATAATCTGAGAGAAAAATAAAATTTCCTTAAAAAGTTTCTCAAAAATCTGTCCTGGCCGCCAATCATGTATAAAATTAACACACATAACATGGGTGGTGTGAGAAGCTAGGTTGTAATCCTGACAGAAGGGTTGTAATGCCCAGTTTTGTATGTGTGTATCAGAGATCAACAATGAATCGTATTTTCGCTACTCATAAGTACTCATGAAATTTTGAGTATGAGTGATTCAACAGTATTGAAATTCAAATACTCTGATTCATTCGTGCTCCCTACAACATTGGTTTATAAGTACAGATTGCAAAGAGTATGAGTACAACGTTGACATCAAACTCACAACATTTGAAATATGTTTGATTCATACGGCCTACTCATTCAGATTCATAAATTTAGAAAAATACTTATAATACTCATAAATGTTGAGAGTGATACGAATCATTCATCAAAATTTAAAGTCTTAGTTGTTGTTGCATTTACAAGAAAAGAAAAAAGAAAAAGACAAAAAACGGCAAGCAAAGCAAACACACAACCTTCTAATGAGTATAGTGGTGTTCGTATGCGAATCATACTTATTTTATGAGTCTTCTAAATGTTGAGTCATGGAGAGTCGAAATCAACAACATCATACGTATTGTAAAGTATGAGTACGATGAGTACTTTGAATATAAGTAGTACGAGTATGATATTAAAATAAGTATGAATGTGTATATCAGAAATTACGAATTCAGTTGATTCGAATCTACTCATCTTCTTGAATACTTATTGCTGATCTGTGGTATATATGTATGCATATGCCCGCCAGCTACGAGTTTTGTAGTTCATTCGATCAGTCTAATCTGCGAATACTTTTTGAATAAATTAGACCGTAGGTCGCCAATTATGTCTGGAATATTTGGTCGCATAAACCAATGATTTAACATAGCCCCATAAAAACATATTCAAGAGCCTTAAATCCCACAAGCGAGGAGGCCAATGGACAGAAACTCTTCTGACAAGAAAGTTGTGACCAAATATACTTTGCAATATATCGATAGAGAAACGCATTGCATGGCAGTCTGCGTATTTGATTTTTGTTAACAGTAGTTTGCGAAAGTGGGTCGTAGTTGCTAGGAAAAACGGTACTTGTATGTCAGACACTTGAGCAGAATCCCTTCCAAGCGAAAATAATGTATTCTGCCACAATGATTTAAAGGTATTTAGTATTAGAAGATTCCCTGAGGATTGAATCTTCGGAATCAGATATTCAAGCTACCAAAAAGACTGCCTCGAGAGTCATATCTAGTTCCATGCTTGTCCATGAATGTCACATACTTCTACGGAAAATGGCGAATTATTGTTTGAGTCTCTGTATACGGGATACCAGACTGAAGCATTTACTGAACATTGCCCCATAAAAACTAATTCAAGGGCGTAAAATCACACGCACCAGAGGCCAGCGAAAAGAAACATTTCTGTAAAGAAAGTTGTCGTCAAATTCATTTTGCAATAAATCGGTAGATAGACTGATGAGAGGTAAATGGCGTTGATTTTTAGCTGATAGTAACGAACACATTCATAGTAACGAAAACTTATTGTATGTTGCAAAAGCAATAAGGAACTACAATGCCAACAGCGTATAAACCTCATTAAACTGTCAAAATAAGAATTGATGTACTCGTGGATGACTGGTTTGAATTGTTTTCGCTCTAAATATAGCAATTTTGTTTACCGATATAGCCATTTAACTGGAAAAGAACACAATTTTTAATAAAAATGCGATTTTAGGCGATTTTAAAATAGCCCAATCAGCATAAATGCGACGCAAATGATGGTCGTTTGGCTTTAATTCTTACACCAGCTGTATCAAAATCCTTACATAAAATTTTCTACGCAGTCGAAGGACAAAATCCAAGAAGTACAATACGACAAAGAATCGGCATTTCAGCGTCCTCTTATAGACTTTAAGCTTCGGCAGCAATATTCTCTTTAGTACAAAGTACTTTTCTTTGTCTTGTTAATGGTTTTAAACCGCGAAGAGTAAAATTAATATGAAAACATTCAATAACTATACGAATTTGCTACTACTCGACCGATTATGTTGACCTTACAATATGCGAAGTGCTTTTCGGACTTCAACAACAAGTTTTTTTTTATTTTTTTTATATAAACAACCACAATTTAAAAGTGTTATACATACATACATACATACATACATATGTAGATATATACATACATACATAATTGGTCATTACAACCCTTCAGTCAGGATTATGAACCTAGTTTCTCACACCACTTACGTTATGTTGTGTGTTTTAATTTAATACGTGAGTGGCGGGACCTACAGTTTAAAGTCGACTCCAAACGACAAATTTTTTCGAAACTTTTCATTGCAATTTTATTTGCTCTCAGAGTTTTTGCCAGAAATCTGCTTAAAAGGTTTATTCTGATGTTAAATTCTTCAGGATGACTTGTCAAATACTGTGTTACTGTGCAGTAAGCACAGTAATTTGATTTGATCAGCTTTCAAACCATGGTTATCCTTATTGATACTTCCCATGCGACTGAAGAAAAAAAAAGGAAAACACTCGGTATTTCGCATAAATTGATCGTTTAATTTAATTTTATTTTTAATTGCAAAAAGCATATTTCTTTAACTACTTAAGCATAAATGACAATTTATTGCATTTTTCTTTATGGTGAATAATTTTTCTTCGGCTTAAAACGTTTACATGCTTGCTTTGTATATGTGTCTTAAATCTTTTGTTCTTGAATAGAGTATGAAGCAATATACCATTTTAATTGCATTTTTAACATTTTTTAAAATTAAGCACCGTGTTTCTTGTGTATATTCGTTGTCTTAGTGCTGTCCTAGTGTTTGCTATTATTTGTAGATACTTTTGCTTTTCTCAAAAATAAAAGTTTTCCACGAAAACTATTAAACGTCATTAACACCTTATCTTAAATATGTGTACACATTTACCAACTAAATTTAGTATCTCTATATATATGTACATACGTATGTTAGGCTTTAAATAAAGAGAAAAAATCTTAAAAATAGACAATCAAAATGTTCTTTACCCTCCCTGCCTCCCTCTCTTCCTTTGTTTCTTTAACAATCGCTTTTTGTTGGCATTTTATAATTTTTGTTGAGTTATAAACTATAAGCTGGTTATGGCATCATATTTACAAGCAAGGCGTCCAAAAGCCAATAAAACATTTAAGCTATGCCACCACCACAGCAGCAGCTATCACATAATAAGGCAGACACCACATATCCATGTATCCGCAGCTTTATAAAATAAAAATGTTGTTATAGTAAGAACAACCAACCGTTTTATGTTTTTCGTTTAAAATTTAACAAGAAAACAATACCAGAACTTATAAAATAAAGCAAAAAAAAAAAAAAACAGGGAAGAACTTCTGCTACTCTACTGTACATATTGCGTGAAATAAAAGATTTTTTATAGAAAATAAAAAGGCACAACTTTAATATTTAATAATTGGTCACTTAATGTGACACAAAGCATTGTATGTGTTTTGCACAAATAAATGAAAGCAAAAAAAAAAATAGACAGGAGCCTGTACAAGGTTTTCAACATTTTATTCCTTTTACCATACTTAAGAACTTCAAAAGAATATTTCATATTTCTTGGAGATTTATCACAAGCACATGTAGTTTTTCATTTCTACTATCCTTACATACAATATTACATGCAGTACTTGAAAAACATGTAAGATAGTCGGAAAGTGTAACAGGACGGCTTAGGATCAATTTTCTTTGCTTATGCTTTCATGGATTAAGGATCGTTGTGAGGAGTATAGAATCCTGTCAGATGAGTTCAAATTTTGCTTGCGATTGCTGTATGTTTCTTGACCATGTGCTGCTCTGGTCTTAATTTATTATTCACAGGTATTGTGTTTGAAGCCGCCGTGGTCTAGTAGTAGTGTGCTGGCTTAATAGACGTGAGGCATCGGTTCAAACCCCAGGTCTGACATCAAAACAAAATACAAAAAGTATTTCTTCGGCGACTACAACTAAACGAAATATGAAAAAAATATTTCTCCGGCGACTTGCACTCAGCAGATTTCTGGCAAAAACTCTAAGGGCAAATAAAACTGCCATGGAAAGTTTCTAAAAAATCTGTCGACTTTAAACTGTAGGTCCCGCCACTCATGTATAAAAATTAACGCACACAACATAAGTGGTGTGACAAACTAGGTCGTAATCCTGACTAAAGGGTTTTAATGACCAATTATGGATGTAGGTATTATGTTTACATATTGGATAGTCATGGTTTAAAAATCAAACACAATATTTTTTCCATGCAAATGCAAATGTTTTCCAACTCAGATCTTTCCTTTATTATCACTTCGTAATACAGCTGTCTCTTGCACATGCGAATGGGCCTACCTCTTCCTCATTATTCCTTATAGATTTCACTCAATAACTGTTGGGTTAGGACATTTGCTGGCTTATGTGGTGTATCCCTAACCAATTCCACTTGAATTTGAAGAATTTCTGTTCTCAGAGGAGCTTGGCTTAACTCTCTCCATTGGGTTAATGGATTGTCATACATACACATATACTTGGTTATTACAACCCTTTAGTCGAGATTACGACCTAGTTTCTCACACGACTTATGTTGTGTGTGTTAATTTTATCCACAAGTGGCGGTACCTATAGAGAAAATTCGACTCCGAACGACAGATTTTTCAGAAACTTTTCAATTTTATTTACTCTCAGAGTCTTAGACAGACGACATTTTTTGTATTTTGTTTTGTTCGAGACATCTGAGCCGGGGTTTGAACAACGGTCTCTGGTCTACTAAGCCAGCGCACTACCTATTAGACTAACAGCGACTTAAAATTTTCTCAAAAATCTGTAGTTCAGAGTCGACTTTAAACTGTAGGTCTCGCCACTCATGTATTAAATTAACACACACAACATGAGTGATGTGAGAAGCTAGGCCGTAGTCCTGACTGAAGGGTTGTAATGGCCACTTAGGTATGTATGTATGCATTTTATTCTCCGCTATTGCTAACAATACTGTCGAGGTATCAAGCATTCCCCATTTCGTCTGCAGAGCTTGTTGTATGTACTTATGTACGTCTAATAGACGTAGTTTTTGAGACCTGGCACAGGTATGTATTTTTCTAGCTTTAAAATTTCCCTGTAATCTTTTAGTAGCTCTATGTATCACAACATCAAGAACGATGTTAAACAACCTTTCCCCAATTTCTCTATTTTTAAGTTTTTTGTAATGAAGCCAATTACAGAGACTCTCAGCCAGCGAGATTAATTTTGGCGCTTTGAAAGTGATAAAATAAAATTTAAGAAACATTGTACTAAGTCTACAGCGTTCCAAAGGAAGCAGTGTTTCCTAAATTTCTTTTAAAATATCGGAATTTATTGTTTATATCGTTAGCAATTTTTTTGTGGATTACTTTTCTTTCCTTCCTTGCTTTTTCTCTGATTCTATTGCTCGACCATTTAAATATATTTTTCCCTAAATAGATATCTCAATAAAATCCTTTAAAAAATATTTCTTTAAAAATATTTCCTTCATCTCTTATAAGTTTTTCTATTAAATGTAAGCGTGTAGCATTGGGCTCATGTGTATATTACGTCTACTAGGTGTAGACATTTTATTACAAACGGTTTTGTGAGGAAACTACTCAAGTTTGTTTAGTTAAGTTTTATGTTACCTACCTAAGCAACAACAACAACAACAACAACAATCACAAAACAACAACAACAACAACAACACCAGCATTAACGACAATATCAAAAACAAAGAATCAACAATACGCCACCAAGAAGGAACGTACAAAAATGCAGTAGCATTTGTAAAAGTATTACAGAAAATGTTGTAACTATTGTTGTGACGACAGATGGACAGACGGACACGAGTTTGCAACTTTTTTTTTACTTTTCATTTTATTAAATACTGGCACGCACACACGCATTGTTGTTGTTGTTGTTGATATTTATGTTGTGTTGTATTTATTTCGATTTTTTATTATAAATTGTTGTTATTAAACCATACGTCTGCTTCTGAGAGGGCCTACATACATATATGGAGTCTAAACCATAATGAAATGGTATCAACAACACGATCACAAATAGCATAAAATAAACCCCAAGGAAACAAAAAAGAAAAACGAATAAAATTTTCTTTAAAATAAGGTTATGAATATGTACAGTTAAATTTTTAAATAATTAATGTCTACGTAGCGAACAAGAATATTTAATTTTTTAAATATTTTTAATTGTTGTTGTTGTTGTTTTTGTTTATTTCAAGACTTCTAGACATTTTGTTTATTTAATATTATCTTGAGCAACTATTTTGATTCACTTCACTTGCAACTATTTTTAGGTTCTTGTTTGTTGTTTAATCCTCCTAGATTTACATTAAGAATCCATGTGAGTTACTGCAAATAAGGCTGGCTGGCTTGGCTGCTCTGCTCTATTATTCGAAAAATGTTTGAGAATTTAAGACGCATGAATAATATTTTTGTTTAAACAAATGTCTCGGACGTGCTTAAACTTTAAAGTGATTTTATTTTGCTTGCTTGCTTGCAATACAATGCATAAGTTTTTAAGCGTTCTTTGTTTTTTTTTTGTTAATTCTTGAAATATTTTTTTTTGCTTGCAATGCGTTTAAAGTAAATAAAAACGTTTTGTTAGTGCAGATTTTTTTCTCTTTCCCCGTCTGTTGCCTACAAAAACCTTTTTTTTGGTTTGTTTTTTTTTGTATGATTTTTATGTGTGTTTAAATACACGTTAAATACTTTTGTGTTAAAGTATGTTACGGTATGACAGTAGCTTAACACTACTTGTCATGGTTACTTGATTTTTTTTCGTTCTTGTTGTCGTCATCGTCGTCATTGTTGCAGATTTTTATTTATTTATTATATGGTTTATCAAGTGTTTAGTTAACAATCTACGTGATTTATGAGTTTAATGTATAATTAAATGAATTTGAAAATATCGTGATGCATTGAAGACACATACATAGCATTGGCAAATACAAAAGACTTAAGACATGAACTTGAAACAAAAAAATAAACTGTTGTCATTGACATTCTATAAAAATTATTTGTTTATACGGTGTAGTATACACCATTCTATTTGAATTTCTATATTAGGAAATAGAGGGGGTGGGAAAATCTATTTTTAATCTTCCTACTTAAGCTTAATGATGACAACTTAGTATATCCAAAGATTTCTAAAAATATAAATAACAAATCAGACGAGTTTCGCTTAGCTTTCATCGTAAAGTATATTTAGAAAGTACATTTATCCTAGAGCTCCAGATTGAACAAAAGAGTCGTAGCTCAACACTTCCATTTTTATATGTCTTGTAATTCAGAAAATACTTGCAAGACGAGGTTCTAGGGTAACACTAGGTATTGCTATACTGGTCAGCCAATCGTAGAAAATTTCGTGAAAACATGTAACCTGCCGAAAAAAATTTTAAGTTCGTGGATTATAACTTCGGCAACCTAAAACCAGGTTTTACAACATTGTAAAGCACAACTTTTACGTGGAATAAGAAAACTGACAGAATGGTATTAAAATATATTTGTAGTGGTTTGCACATGTCCTGTAATGTTCCATGAAAAGCCAAAGTTCTAAATGTTGGGTTAGGATATGATGCTGCGCATAGTAAGGAAAAATATTGAAAATCTTAGAGTTGTTGACATTGAACTTAGAAGGGTTTGCACTAAAACATTTGTAGCCTGCACTGATTGCTAAGTGGTGCATTTGATTTGCCTCATACACAGAAAAGGTTATAGTTGTGTGTGTAATATTATGACATAATCAGGTCTTCAAGTCGACAGACAATTCACATTCTAGGTGATAGCCTTTCTACTGCTTGCATGCCATGTGGTTTCAACAAGACGGTGCCACATGCCACACAGCACGCGTAATGATGGACTTATTGAGAGGCGAGTTCGGTGAACATTTTATTTCACGTTCGGGACAGGTCAACTGGCTGACAAGCCCGCTTCAATTGACGCATTGGAAGACAACATTGAAGCATTTATTCGTGAGATACCGGCCGAAATGTTGGAAAAAGTATGCCAAAATTGGACTAAGCGGATGGACCTTTTGAGGCGCAGTCGCGATCAACATTTGCATGAAATAATCTTCAAACATTAAATTATATGGACCGTACTATCGATTCAAATAAAGATTTCATGCATTTTTCTGAATTTTATGTGTTTTTTTTTGAAAAATTTTCCTATAGCTCTTAAAGAGTCACCCATTATAAGCTGTTATACTACTGTGTGCAAACTGACTCTTATAGTAGTTAGTATAGTCAAGATACAAAGAGAAATAACTAGAATTTTATTTCATTGAGATCTGAGTTTGATCTATCACCCAAAGACTACGCACTCTGTAAAATCAATATGAAAAGATTTTCAAATTTTTGGCGGCATGATAATTTTTTGTTAGTCCTACTACCTACTAGATTACGTAGGCTTATGAATCGAGAGCTCGTTGTTCCACACGTGGCTCAGACATCTTGTACAAAAGAAATATAAACAAATAATTCTTTCAGCAGCTTCCTCTCAGCAGTCTTCTAGCAAAATCTCTACGCGAGAAATAAAATTGTCTCGAAAAGTTTCTAAAATCCATCGTTTACATTCGACAGTAACACTGTAGGTCCCGCCACTCATAGATAAAAAATTAACACACCTAACATGAGTGGTATGAAAAGCTAGGTTGTAACCCTAACTAAATGGTTGAAATGACCAATTACATAAGTGAAGATAAAAAACATTATACGTTGATATCGTTTGACATCATTGTAGTTGCATATTATCTGGTCTTAGGTTGGCTTAAGCATGAATTAAGTTAGCATCTTGCATCTTCAGGTCGTGATAGTCTAGTAGGTAGTTTGTTGGCTTATTAGACGTAAGGCCACGGTTCAAATCCCAGGTCAGACATCAAAACGCAATACAAAAAAGAGTATTTCTTCGGTGACTTCCTCAGCAGATTTCTGGCAAAAACTCTGAGAGTAAATAAAATAGCCATGAAAAGTTTCTCGAAAATTCAGTCTTCGTAGTCGACTTTAAGCTGTAGGTCCCACCACTCATGTATAAAATTAACACACGCAACATAAGTGGTTTGAGAAACTAGGTCCATAATCCTGACTGAAGGGTTGTAATGAGCAATTATATGTGTATGTATGTGTGTCTTGTCTGTGCCAATTAGATTTTGAGGACATCTGTAGGTGTAATAACCGATGGAATTTTTTCTATACTGACCGCTTCACTCAGGGGCTGGCTCTTTCAGTTGAGGATTTGTGAAGTATTTTTTAAATTTAAGAGGCGGAGCTTCTCTGGCAGCTATTATCATCAAATTGCCCTTTTAACTCATTAGAGTTCTGGTGTGGATAGCTGCTACTTTCAAATTTGTTCTTAACAAACGCAATATGGATGAAGTTTTGACATTAAAACAAATTTTCCGATTCATTTCAAAATAATTGTGTCCTGTAATTTGAGTACATAAAGGAAAAGAGCTCAAGATTTATTAATTAAAATAAGTTATGCAGTTTTAAGTAGCTTCATCAGGTATCATCCTGTTTTCTATTATTGCAAATGCTCTATACACTGACTTTAAAATGTTTTCAAACGTTTTTTTCTTTAAATTTCATACTTTCCCTTCGCATATATTTGGTTTACTTAATAGTGCATGAGAAATATTTTTGTAAAAATATTTTTTTGCAAAAGAAACGTGATTTCATTTTAAAATATGCATTATTTAGGAGAGTTTGTATTAAAAATATTTGAAAAAAAGGAAAAAACATAAGAAAAATGACAAGAAAAAAGCCTGAGTAAAAGTAAATTGCGTTGTCACTCATTCAGTCAATGCATCATGTATGTATTATGCTGCTGCAAATCAAAAGACTTATGAAACGAACTTCCTTTATTTTAAGCAAATGATTTGGTTTTTTTTTGCGACTAGAAACAAAAAAAGAATTGTATATTTTATTTAATTTCTCTTATACAACAAAATAGAAAAAAAGTTAACATTATTTAAATTTAACGTACGTTTTTAAATTCATTGCATTATTCAAATACGTAAGGAAATCTTTAGAAAAACTGAAATGCCTTCTTTTTTTGTTTTGTTTGTGTTTAAATAATGCAATTTTCTCTTTAAAAAATCCTCATGGCTACCACTTGTTGTATTTTCTGTTACTTCTTGTTTTTTTTTTTGTTCACGAAACACACTTAAATACACACATAAAGAGTTGTGTTTGGGATTTGTGCAAAAGGAATACGTCTAGTTGTTGTCTACGAATACAAAATGAAAACATGCTGCTAATGTTGGTTGGTTTTGTTAATGTTAAATAAAAACAGTGACTTTAATTAGTTTTTATCAGTCTATAAATTTACAGACAGACAGACAGACACTAAAACAATGTGTTCAACAAAATTTTTAACATTTTCTAGCTTCATTCATTCCATACAATTGTTGTGTGCAATTTTGCTTTATTTTTGTTGTTTTTGTTTTTAATGCCTGTGCATTAAATTAAATTAAATTTATTTTATTTAATGGTATTTTTTAGTTTTGCCAAGTAATTTGAAATATTTAAAAATAAAAAGATTTTTCTATAGTTGTTGTTGTTGTTTTTATTTTTTTTTACTTAGCTTCACTGTTAAAACTAACATGATAAAATATGTTAACATAACACGCAATCTTCGTTGTTAAATAAATAAATAAATTTATACGTTAAACTAATTTAATTAGCTTTTAAGCTTTAAAACAACAATTTATTTTTGTACGCCCATTTTAATGTATTTGTTGCTTTTCTAAGAATGAAAAAAGATTTATTTTATCCGCTAAATAAACAAACTTACATTAACAAGATAGGGTTAAATGCAATAGAAACTTACTAAGTAATCTACCATTTATTATACACACATATTTTTAATGAATTATTAAACTTATTCAAGTTATGTTTAAAAATGCAATGCATTTGTATGGAAAAACTGCAATGTGTCTGCATTATATGGTCTTTAGTTTTGTGTTCCTAATTGAAATGTTTATTTAACAAGAGGGTTTTTAGTTTAACTGAAATGATCTGTTTAGTATGCAGTCAGATTTTATTTGAGGTGTGGCAAATTTTAATATGTTACTGACTCAACACCAAACCATCGCATCAAGTGCAATTTTATCATTTGGAATAGCAAACTGACAAAACAAACAAAAAATATTTCCCAAACCTATATACACAATAACAATTTTGATATCAAATTAAGCGTTTAATTGCTACTTTTGTGGGCAGCCCTTTTTCAATAATCGATTCCAAATTGGGTTATCCATTGAGTGCATTCAAAATCTCTGTTTACAAGGTGTCTTTCACTTAGTTAAACGTTTGTCTTTCATGAAAATGTATCGTTCTATAAACGAAAAATTCATAAAAACTGTTTGAACTTAAATTATTACAATGGTTCTAAATGCTGGCCTAAGTGGAACCTCCTCCTTCGAGTGAATCCACCTCCCAAACTAACCTAATATGGCGATTTAAAGGTTTATTGCCGTTGTAATCAACTTATTGTGCAAGAAATCTTCACTATTATAAAGAAACTACTAGAAGCGTAGTCTAGACGTAAGGCCACGGTTCAAACCCCAGGTTAGACATTTCTTCGGCGACTTCCTCTCAGCAGATTTGTGGCAAAAACTCTGAGAGTAAATAAAAATTGCCATGAAAACTTTCTCAAAAAATCTGTCGTTCGGAATCGACTTTAAGTAGGTCCCGCCACTCATGTATAAAATTAACACACACAACATAAGTGGTGTGAGAAGCTCGGCCGTAATCCTGACTGAATGTATGCATGTATGACTAGAAGCGTTACAGATTAAGTCAGGCCTGTGCATCATCGCAATATTCGCACATTCTATTCTATATATTCTATATAACTTCTGTTACAGAAAGTGTGGCGGGTAATCCCCATTTCTGGGATTTTAACATAGCTTATGGCGCTTTATCACATCTATTTTGCACATCCCTGTATATAAAGTTCAACCCTTGAAATATATAACATCGGCTGATAATTCAAATTTGATTTTCAATTTTGATTTTTCGAACAAAAATTTTCTTCAGCAAATAAGCTAGTTTCTCACACGGTGTGGTTACATTAACTAGTAATATTGCTGCGTATGGTGCTAAGGGGACCCAAAAGTAATTGCTGAAGTGTCTTTGCATCTAAAAAGGTTGACTGTTTCCTACGCATTATGCTTAGTAGGTATTATTATCCGTAGTTTTTCGATTAAAGATATGACCTTCTGCCATGAGGCATAGAAAGCAATCTAGTTAGGAGCAGAATTAAGTTAGCATTGTGTCTTTGCCAATTAGATCTTAAGGACACCTGTAAACGATGGAGCTTTTTCTATACTGATCGCTCCACTCAGGGCTCCTTAGGATGATGATTTGTGACGTATTTTTTTGGATTCTCTGGCAGCTATTATTGTCAAATTGATCTTCTCAATAGAGCTCTGACGTAGATAGCAGCTGCTTTCAAATCTGTTTTTAACAGACGCAATATGATTGAAGTTATGCCCTTAAAACTAATTTTTGGGAATCATTTCAAAATAATTGTGTTGTGTAATTTGAGTACATAAAGGAAAATAGCTCAAGATTTATTAATTAAAATAAGTTATGCAGTTTTAAGTGGCTTCATCAGGCATCATTCTGTTTTCTATTATTGCAAACGTGCCTGAACATTTTCCATAAATAATAAAATAATGCGATTTGACGCCTTTAGACTTTTTTGTGGGTCCGTGTCTACGATATGCATTTAAAAATCAGCATTGGTCATGTCATTTTCGATATGTTACCCTTAATGTGCACAATATTAGTCGAAAACTAACTTTGAAGGACTGACTGCTGCAAGCCGTCCAGATTTATGCGTGTTTTATTTGATTTCACTTTTGAAACTGAAGAGACAACCCTAATATTTCATCTTTGTTTTTTTTTTTTGGAGGGTCGGGATATCGAATTTAACTACCTGTCTTCGCTTTTTGTATTCCTTAGCCTCGTTTTAGCTTTATTAATAAAATTCAGCTAAACAAGTAATTCCTATACTGGCGACCATAGACAATGATGTGTGTTTGGTGAAAGGAGCCTGAAGCAATTGGCAACTGACCCATTGGCCAATGTCCGAGTGAATAGCTACGAAAGCAAGACAAATCGCCGAATGTAGACCTATCAACATGAAATTCAGGAGCGTCCAATGTATGTATCACTGTTTGAAGTGGGTTTTGGGCTGTCGGAGTCACCAGTCTGTATTATCTCAAATAACGACATTGGCCAGTTCTTCACTGGCATTGGCGAGTACTATAGGTGAATGATTACTAACTTCTTTTGGCTTATATTGCATGATCTAAATCCCAACAACAGGTGATTTCAACAGGACGCTACCTGCTACACAGTTACTGCCATATTGGATATTTTTCGCGAGCACATGGTCATCTCACAGGGAGGTAATGTGAACTGGTGGGTGGTGTACTTAAAGGCTGGAACTGCTTTACAGTTTCCTAAGATATTCGTTGTTGATGCCAATTTCTCTTCGAGATATCAATGTTTGGATTTTTTCCTAAATTTATTGCAGTTGTTTAATTCTTAAATTTGGAAAACAGATTTCAATCCTGATTTTTCTAGTTTGTTGTCACTGGATCGTACCCATCTATTCTTGTGCAAACTGGTGTATATTTTTATTGAATTATATTTTATAAAATTCATTTAAAATACGTTTTTCATACACCGCAATTTGGCTTAAAAGATAAAGAACTGGAAAGAAATAATTTATTTTTTATTTTTCACAAATAAAATTTTCTTTCATAGCAAATCTAACACTTAAATTTTACAATTTTACTGGCTCGCGAGTATTTATTAACTTTTGTCAATAATTGTATACATTTTCCTTGAAATATGATGGAGAAACTTAACACAATACAATTCCAATCATGAACACTCTGATATTCTTTTGAAAATTTTACTTAGTATTACTGTAGGGTATTATCTGCTGTTTCTGTGCATTTTATTGTTTTGTCTATTCTTCTCTTTTATTTAAATCATTGTCCTCATCTCACTTTTATCCTTCTTAACTTTAACAACTTCAGTGTCTGTTGAAAAATCAAAAAAAAAAAAAAGAAAAAAGGCTTCAATTCAATTGCCGTTTGGCAACATAACTGAAACATCAGCATCAATTCAGTGAATTCTAACTGTGCATGTCGTCGCACTGCACAACAACATTTTGAAAAGAGGAACAACCAGGCAACAACAGAATCAAATGGAAACCAAAAAAACAAACGAAAAAAACAAATCATAAGAAAGAAAAACTTTAAACGACCTCAGACATTTGTTGTCTGCCGGGCAACTCAGTCAAACTAGTGAATACAACCAACTTACCAGATATTGAACATAAACGGAACATATGGAAAAAGCTGTTATTGTTGTTACTGTTTGGTTTGTCTTATATGTCGTCATTGTTATGGATTTTTTTTGTTGTATTTAGTTTTGTTTTCATTTAACAACTTGGCTACTAGAAACTGTTGCAGCAGTTGCAGACAACTACAACAACCCCAACAGCATACAGAAGTTGTCCGGCAAAAAAAAAAAAGAAATAAAATGAAATAAAACACAAAACACAATTACAATTGTAAGCTTATCTATGTGTTGTGGCATGTGTAGTATATAAGTGTGTTTTATATTTACAATGACCGCTTGCTAGGTTTGGTTTTATTTTGTTTCTTTTCAATTTATTTGCAATGAATTTTTTTAGTTTTATTTTCTTTTTTTGTTGGTTTCTATACTGACTAATGCTCTTGAAATGAAGTTGATACTGTTTTTGGTCTATTAATTGCTTTAACCACTAAAAATGATGGTTCGGTTTGAAGCTTTAGTTGCTTTTTTTTTTGTTAAAAGTTTTATTATTCTTTTGTTTTATTTTTACCATATAAATTGATATCGAATTGGCATTAGCCGTTGGCAAGTATGTCAAATACGCAAATAAAGCAATGACATTTCAAAATGATTTGTTTGTTTGATGTACAAACTACAGCGCATATACAGTGGACAGCAAAAGTCTTAGTGCGGCAATATATTTTAGCAATTTTATGAATTTGTAGCCAAAAGTTTGTATAAAAATTCAGTCAGTTGCAGTTAATTTATTTGTCACTTACAACATCAATTTTTTGAAGTCGTCGTGGTCTAGTAGGTAGTGTGTTAGCTTATTAGACGAAAAGCCAGGGTTCGAGCCCCAGGCCAGACATCAAAATAAAATACAAAAATTATTTCTTTGGCTACTTCCTCTCAGCAGATTTCTGGCAAAAAAAAAAATTAAAAATTTAAATTAACACACACAACATAAGTGGTGTGAGAAACTAGCTCGTAATCCTGACTGAAGGGTTGTAATGACCAATTATGTATGTATCCCTTAAGGTCAAGCACTACATTTAACCCATTTGGAACAACAAGTTTTGTTTAGTGTTTTCTGGTGGCATCATAAGCAAGATTTTCGGTTGAATTTTTTTTTAGGTTTAGCGATTACGTAACCGTCCTTTCAAATGATCTCCTAAATACTCTCTTGAAGTCATATTGGGACTTTGTGCAAGAGTATTAAGCCTGTGGGGACTTTTTTTTTGTCAAAATATATTGCCATACTAAGACTTTTGCTGTCCACTGTACATGCCAGCTTAAAATAATTATTAATTATACGATATAAATTTTTATTTATTAAAATATTTCCTTATATTGTTAACAATAACAACAAATGAAAACAAAAAATTTTTTTTCTTTCCAACAATATTAAGTAATTTTGTTATTTTATAATGTCTTGTTAATTATGCTGGCATTTTGCAACTACTACTGTTTTGACCCAGTTTACAGCATAAAATTCTTGTTTATCTTAACAAGCTTATTATTAATTTTAAAATTTAATCCTCTCCTATAATTTTCTTTGGAATCTTGTTGTATGTTGTTCTGTTCTGTTGCCTTAGACTATAATTTTTCTTTTTAGGAATGCTACATGCGTTCTTGTTACTCTTTTTTTTCTTTCTTATAATTTTTTTCTTACAACAAATTATCATCGTGCATAGCTAAAGTTAACGGATATGTTATAGCTTAAATATAGCTCTCTGTAAGCTGCTATTATAATAGCAGTTTGTTTGTGTATACATGCATACATATGTGCTACAACTTAATTTAATTGCAGGTGTAGCGATGAAACAGCAATTTACATGTAAAATAATTTTTATTAACAAGTATAATAACAACAACAGCAACATCAGATGCTATTTTATCAAAAATATTAATACAATAACAATAAATAACTGTGAAAATGTATTGAATTTATTAAAACACAGAAAAAAAATGGTGTGAAAAATCTGAATACCTGCTGCAATTTATAAAAGCACTTTAGAACAAAAAACAAAAAAATTTAATTATTTTGTTCCATGGAAATAATTTAAATACATACCACAGATCATAAAACTAATGGCATAAGCGTTAACGAATAAAACAAAAATGTTGTTTCAATATTTTCATACCTTTTTTTCTCGTCTTATATGGTCTTAAGCACGATTTGTTAATCTTTGTATATGTAATGACGGTAACATCCGGACTTTTAAGCAATCGTGTTAGGGAAACTGTAATTGATATTACGCTCTATAACATGAACAGGTCTATAATTAGCGACCTACGGGTTTCAGAGGAGTGTTCCTTTTCGTATCACATCTGATATACTTTAGTATTAATCCATCTAGAGGCTCTTAGAAGCCTTGTAGGAATCCTAGAAGATCTGACTGGAACTGTGGCGGCTAAACTGAGGGCGCTTAGGGTCCTTCCACTTCTATCATCGATGATTGAGTTGCTTCCTTAACAAATATTCCGTTGACTTGTCAGCTTGTCACTACAGCCTGGACGGATATAGCATTGAACAACACGTGCAAAAAAGGAAATTATTTTTTATCAAAATAGTTGTTCTGTTCGGGCAACGTAACACGCAATTTTGCAGGATCATCACAATTGTACGACCGAGGACTACTCGCAATGTAATGGATAAATTCGATCGACCAATACTCGTACATATCCACAAACAGAAAATCTGTCAAAAACATCGCAACTGGTCTACAGATTGTGCAGGAGAATTCACGCCAGCAGCATATTTCACGCTGGTAACAATAAATCTACCCTCCACAGCATGCAACTTAGCGAATTTTGCATGATGACATGTGCTTGCAGTTGTAAAAAATTCAATTGGCCCTGGAGCTGATGGTAAACGATCATAGGTAGCAACGTACTTTCGTTGTATGGGCACTGGAGCGGATGGTAACTGACCCATTGGTGCATTTCCATGAGCAATGGGAAGATGAACAAACAAAATTGGCTAATTTGGGCCGATACCAATCCACATGGAATCCAAGAGTTTCAAATGAATGTTGAAAAATATCACTGTTTGTTGTAGATTTTGATCTGGCGACGTTGGACATGCCATGCACGGAATATCGGTCGATAGTTAAAATCTTCATTTATCCTCATTAGGATGATTTACTCCCAAAGACATGTAGCACAGCGCTACATGCCATACTGCTTATACCAGATTGGATAGTCTGCACGAACGATGTTAGGGAATATCCATCTCACATGGCGTTGATGTGAACTGGCAAGCCGAGATCATGCGATTTGACTCCCTTAGACATGTTCTTGTGGGCTTTTCTTAAGTTGCAGGTGTATGTGAATGAACCACAATGTACCTCAAAGCCAACATAAGCCACGCCATTGGTCAAATCCAGCGTGTTTTATGTACCACAGTTGTTGAATATTTAACATTTTGGGATGCGCTCCACCCTAAGAAGCCGTGGAGAAAATTCAAACGAGGTTATATTCCACAGATAATGGTATCAAAAGTCTTGCAAACGAATAAAGAAACTATGTGTGTAAAAAAGTCACCTTAGCGTAGTAGGTAGTGTGTTGGCCTATTAGACGTAAAGCCCGGGTTCGTTTCCCAGGTCAGACATCAAAACGAAATATAAAAAAAAATATTTCTTCGGCGACTTCCTCTCAGCAGATTTCTGGCAAAAACGCTGAGTGAATAAACCTGTCATGACAAAGTTTCTCAAAAATCTGTCGTTGAGAGTCGACACTCATGTATAGAATTAACACACACAACATGAATGGTGTGAGAATCTAGGCCGTAATCCTGACTGAAGGGTTGTGATGGCCAATTATGTATGTATGTATGTATGTAAAAAATGTTGATTTAGAATTTAAAACATTTCTAGAACGATTCACTAGAATACACAGCTGGCACCTACGAGGTGTCTGAAATTGTTTTATTTTGATAGCACTTGCATTTAGTTTTACAAAATAAACAAAATTTACAGAACACCAACAGAGTACTTCCATAAATATTCTTGTGTATCTAGTTTCTCAAAATATATTCTGAAACTGGCAATTGAAGATTTTTAAAAATCCACAAAATTATTTCAATAACTATCAATTGTAAACTGCCTCAACAATAAAGTATGGTAGACTGTTGTCACAGTAAACTGTTTACCTCTGTTTAAGCCCCACTACTTCAACTATTACTTGCTATAACGATTGATTTGCATTTTTGCGTTATTTACCTATTAAACTGTTTTTTGATTCTTTGAATCTACATTTTTGTTTTTCATTTCAATCTATTTAGTTTAACCAAAAGGCAATTTCAATTTTCTAGTTTTATTTTCTTACACTTTTTCCACTTGGATTTCTTTCTCGAAGCTAGAGTTCTCATATTTCTTTCATACTTTGTAAATAAAAGCGAAAAAAATTGAATAAAACCCTAAGCAATGATGCTTTGGCAATTCGAGCATAGAAAAATTTCTTTAGGAAAATAAGAAAAAATTAAAATAAATGTGTTTGCATTGGTCATACGGAGAAGATAAAAAAATAAAACAAATGAACTGTGCTGTGCATATATGCTTACCGTGTGTTATTGCAACTTATAACGCAAGCGAATATAGTAAAAGAAAACGCAGTGTTTACAAGTAAGAGTAAAAAGATAGCAAAACAAGTACTCAGAACCGGAATATTAAATGTTTCATTTAACAAGCAATTTGCTTAATCTTTACAACAAAATCCGTGTTATAAAATACATTCTTAAAGTAAGAAAGATCTCCTTGTTTACGTTTCGTTATCATTAAATAACGATAGGCGTCATCCAAGGAAGCCGAAGTACTGCCTCAATGCTATACTTACCTACTTACTTAATTGGCCATTAACAAACCGATTAACGGATTTCAGCCTGCCGCAACACATCCTTCCAGGCGCCTCCGCTTCTTGAGCGCCTACACCAGTTGGTCACATCAATCAATGAAAGGTCTTCTTCGATTTGGTCCTTCCAACGCATACAAGCTCGTCCTGTTCGCCGACTTCCCCAGATTTCCGCATCAAATACCCGTCTCGCCGGAGCATCCTTCTCCATTCGAATGGCCGAGCCAGCGCAGCCGCTGGATATTAATATGCTGCACATTGTCCATTTCGTGGCAGCGCTCATACAGCTCATACTCACTCGGATGCGGAAATTATCGCCAACTCTTACTGGACCGAAGATCTTACGTAGGACTTTTCTCTCGAATAATCGCAAGGCTGCTGCATCAGTGTTTAATAGGGTCCATGCCTCTGCGCCATAAAGAAGCACGGGTAGGATGAACCTCAACAAGGCGCTCGTCCTTAGTTTTGTCGTACGAGAGGTGTCTGCCACTCAATTGCCTATTGAGACCATAGTAGCACCTGTTGGCAAGAGTGATCCTGCGCTTGATTTCCAGACTGACATCATTTTTGGCAGTATTTAAAATATAGTCATCGGCCGTAATCTGAGAATAAATACGCCGCACGTCTCTACTTGCCGTTAACATATACTCAACGTTGTAAGTGTAGTTGATTGTGAATTGAATATAGATACATACATTATTTCCCATTATAACCTATTTTTTAATTGTTAATTCCATCTATGACTTGCGCGACCTAGAGTTTAAATATGTTTCTGAACGAAAAATTAAATTCTTGAAGAGCTTTTATCAGAACACTGTTGAAAGGAGGTTTTCGAAAGATTAATTTTAGTTCCTTTTTTTAAGTTGCCAGAGACTATCGGGGCCAGTGAATATATGACAATGCCATAAGACTTCTTAATTAGATTCCGAAAATCTATATCTCACAAAGAGGTCTAAATCGAACCGCTTGTAGCTGCGTTTTTCCGTAATCAATTGGTGTAGCTTAGTCTATATGGCTGGCTATCGTTGTAGTGTTTATCTTCACAGTGGTAATTGTTTCCAGAGAACGATATATGGCAACCCTGTCATTCTAGAACATAGTGCAGCTCACCAATCACCAATTTAAATTTAAAAACGATTTTGTTTAAATCGCTGTAGTCTAGTAGGAAGCGCGTTGTCTTATTATACGAAACCCCTTGGGTCAACCCCTGGCTCAGACATTTCAAACAAAACAAAATATTAAGAAATAATTTATTCAGAACACAAAAAAAGAAGAAGAAGACAAAAAAAGTTTAAGAAAAATAAAAATAAAATCTCATGAGACGTTAAGCAATTTTTTTCTTTGCTTTTTTCATAGCTTTCTTCTTTTTCTCTTCAAAATAATGTTATAATGTTGGGAAGAGTGACCCTGCACTGGAACTCTAGACTGAGATAATTTTTCCAAAATAAATTCATACAGTGTAGAAAGTGTAGTTATCAACCAAAATGTGGCGTTCAATATGCCCCAATTGTTAACAGCATATTCTTCGCCGTAGTCTAGTAGGTAAAGTGTTGTTCTATTAGACAGGAGGCCTCGGATCAAACCGAAGGTCATACATCTCCAACAAAAACGAAATATAAAAAATATTTCTTCGGAAATTTCATCTCAGCAGATTTCTGTCAAAAATTCGGAGAGTAAATAAAGTTGCCATAAAAAGTTTTTCAAAAATCTGTCCTTTGCAGTCGAATTGAAACTGTAGGTTCCGCCACTCATAGATAAAATTAACACACTCAACATTGGTGTGAGAAGTTAAATTGTAAGGATTGATCCTGATTGACCAAGTAAGTAAGTAAATTATTGAAACTAAAACAAAGATTAGATAGAATAGAGAATGTGGAGTACGTACCTTATTTCAGTCTTATCTATCCTTACAAGAACAAAAAAAATGCTTTTAATATGCCAATAATTCCATTAAAATTTTTATGTTATGACAAATAAAGTTGCATTATTTGAGACAAAAACTAGATAAGAAATTAGTTGTTACTAATTATTTAATCAAAGCTGTTTATCTATACTCCTGTAAATAATATTTGTGAAACAAGCAATTGAAAATTTTCAATTCAATTCATTTGAATGCCATACAACGAAACATTGCATGCAAACATTAACTTTTTTTAACTTCTTATGAAAATACAATATATGTATGCACTCTCTGTTTTTTTTTTTTTTCTTATTTTGGTTCTGAACCATTTTGTTCATCATTTCTTAGGCTTTAACCAGCCGGTGAACAACAGTAGTTTTTTTTTGCTGTTTTTCTTTTTTGTAACTTAAAATATCTTTTCTTTGGTTTTTTTTAATAAATGTTTGATTTGTGGTTTGTCCAGTTTATATACGATTATTTTTTTTTAACTTCAATTTTTCTGGTCAATGTTTATGCACACATGCATACACACACACTTGGCCACATACAGACGTTTTTTCTGGTCAATTTTTGTTGTTGTTCCCTAGCTGGTTACTTAACATTAATGTAAATTTTTTGTCTACACACATAACTAACAGCCTTTCATTGCTTTTACCCTTTACTGGAGGCACAAATGTTGCAAACCGGGGGAAAATAAATAAAATAAAAAAACTCAGGAATTGTTTAAAGGAATGTGGCCACAACTCCATGCATTTATTGGTAGCTACTGCATTCAAGGCTTTTAGCCAATAAATTCAAAAGTAGAAAAATATTTACAAACAAACATAAACTAAACTAAACTAAGCTAAACTAAACTGAACTGAACTGTGGTAAACTGAAAAAAATCTCTGTCTGTGTGTTCTTAATGATGTGTTGCCTGAACAATCAGTGTCATTATTATCAATGTCAACATTTCGGCACACATACCATACCATATGCTTTGCGTGTTTTGCGCTGTAAATAAAAAAGCAAAAATAAAAAGCTTTTAAAACGCAAATTTATATGTTTTTAATTTTATTTTTATTTTTATTTTTATTTTCTTCTTAATTTCTTTGATCTCTTAAGTTGTTGTTGTTGTAAGTTTTATTTTAAGTAATTTTAAAATGTATTTCAACATATTTTCCTCTTTCTTTGTATAAGCCAAAGATAAAGGTATCTTAAATGGATTCCTCTTTCTCAATTGTAAGTTATCTTTTCTTAAAAAAATAAAAAAAATTAAAATTACAGCAAAAATTATTTCATCATTTCTTTAATAAAATAAAACCATATTAAAATTTATTTTTTTTGTTGTTGCTGTTCTACAGACAGGAAAATCGTTTGTGAAAAGGCAATTTTCCTGACAAACTTGTATTCTCTTAAACAAAGTTTTGAATGGATATTGAACTCTTGCTGAGGAGTAAATATCAAAGAATATTCTTAACTCTAACCATTCATATAATTGGAGTAATAGAAGTAATAAATATTTGAGAATAATTTCCATTAATGCGTAGAGCCATTTCTTAGAATAAAAGATTGAGGATAAGCAGCAAACAGTAGAGAAAAATATTTCATTTAATCTCCACTAACATATAAAATAGGCTGCCTTCCAAAATGTTAGTTGCTTTGTGTTTGAACAAAGTATCGTGTTTCATAATGCCGCTGTACAAAATATATACAATGTATTCTATTTCAAAACGTCGTCAATGTGTATTTTTAACGCAGTCAAAAAGCAATCAGGCATCGGATTTATAGTTGATGCATTGTTTGGTTACTTTGCATATCTACATAGTTTATATACAGTAGTAGAACTGCATACAAACTTTGTATTGATACATTTTGGAAGGCAGCCATATTTAACATTGATACGCAAGTATAGAGAGGCAAGGCTCACTATTTGAAAAGAAACTATTGTGTCCTTATATTCCTTCATAGGAAGGATTTACATATATTTTTCTTATTTGTTTCTTAATTGGTCATTAACAACCCGCCTATCTAATTTCGACCTGCCTAACATCTACTTCCAGAGGCCTTCTGCAGTTTGTCACAACAATCAATGATAGGACTTCCTTCATTTGGTCCTTCCAACATAACAGAGTTGGGACTAGACGACGAATTCCAATCATCCCCACATCAAATAACAATTTCATTGCTTTCATCTGAACGACTGGACCGACACAGCGTAGCCGCTGGATGTTAATGCACAGCACAATGTCCATGTCGTTGATTAGCGCTTACATTTCATTGTTGGAATGGATGCAGAAATCAGCGCCAACACTCATTAGACCAAGATCTTTATCTCACGTAAGACTTCTCTCGAATACTCTCAAGGTTGTTGTATCAGTTCTTAACAGCATCTATGCACTAAAGCATACGACCAATGATCTTTCGTAGGACTTTTCTCTCGGATCTTAACAGCGTCCATGCTTTAGTTCTCTAAAGAAACATGGGAAATATGAGTGACTTGTGGAGTATTAGTTTTGTCGTTCGTGACAGGTCTCTACTACTCACTTACTTATTCAGGCTATAGTAGCAACTGTTGGCAAGAGTGATCCCGCACTTTATCCGACACTGATATATAGAATTAATGCACACAACATAAGTGATATGAGAATCTAGGTCGGAATTCCGACTGAAGTGTTGTAGTTACCAATTATGTATGTATATATGTATATACTTCGTTTTGCCTTCGTGTACTAAGACTAAAATTAAATCACACTTTTTATTGAGCCTGCGCTTTTATGGAATTAAAATCATCTAAGATATCCTATTAACACTGAGTCCCACTTGTTCTCACTTCACTTAGCCTGCTTAACTATGCAGAGCCCAAAGCATCAAAAGACAATTTTTTTCTAACAGGAGTACGCCAAGTCTTCTAGTCGCTCTTTATCTATTCATTATTTGTACAATAACTGATACAACTGAAGTTGCTGTAATCTATTAGGTAATGTATCGAGTCTGTAAATCAAACCTCAGACAACCGGAAGAAAACGGAACATGAACAAAATTTTTGAGGCGAAATCATCTCTGCAGTCTTTTGAAAAAATAACTCTGAGAGTAAAAGAAAATTACAATGAAATGTTTCTCAAAAATCTGTCGTCGGAAATGACTTTAAATTGTAGGCCTCATCACTGATTGCTGAAATTAATGCACATTTAAAGTCGCCATAGTCTAGTAGGTAGTGTGTTGGCTTATTAGTCGTAAGGCCACGGTTCAGACCCCAGGTCAGATATCAAAACGAAATATGAAAAAATATTTCTTCGGCGACTTTCTCTCAGCAGATTTCTGGCAAAAACTCTGACAGCGAATAAAATTGCCATGAAAAGTTTTTCAAAATTCTGTCGTTCGGATTCGACTTTAAACTGTAGGTTCCGCTAGTCATGTATAAAATTAATACACCCAATATGAGTGGTGTGAGAAGCTAGATCGTAATCCTGGCTGAAGGGTTGTAATGGCCAATTATGTATGTAATGCACATGACATTAGTGGTGTGAGATACTATGTCGTTATTCTGACTAAAAGGTTGTAATGGCTTAACTAAGGAAGTGTACAACTGTTTTGCAAACGTAAAAAATACATTGTTTGATACAAAGTGGTTCTCTTTAAGAGAATTTTTGAATTTGATTTGCCACATGAATAATGGAAACGTAAGTCTTCTTTTATATGCCATGTTGCTGTTAGATTGGTAATAATTATCACATTTTGGATGAGTTCTGTACTGACTGTATCGGGGGTACTAGCATTAGAAATATTTTGAAAAGCGTATTTAGAAAAGCATTTAAATTTTGGTTTGTTATTAAGATTCATTCATCCACATTTCAAATGCAAATTTTCGATTTCTGTTATCAAATTTCGAAAATATTTCCAATTAAACCTTGTTTAATTATATTCCATTTAATTTTTTTTTAATTATTTTCTAAAACTCGTATCAAGTACCCGATACCTGTCATTGTCAGCCTACTTGGTTGTATGAAACTAAAGGTTATATTAGTAGATATACCCTTAATACTTAAATTGTATATGAATACGATAAGATTCTCTAATTTCAAGTATCGTTTTACTGCATTAAACTGCAACGAAAAGGCAATGTGATAAGGCCCTCAAAAAAAAAATAAACAAAAAATCAACAAAAAAATATTGCCAAGTGTAAAACGAAGACGAATCATGAATTATAAATAAATATTGGAAGAAAACAAAAAAAAAACTCAATTGAAATTTAACAAAAAAAGAAAACAAAAAAATAATTTATTGAGTAACGATTGCTAAATTCCTATACAAATCCATGCTGAAGCAAACATTTAACATAAGGCTGGCATAAGGGGCAAAATAAAAAAAAAATAAAAAAAGAATTGCATGCAACAGGTTTTACTTTTTCATACACGATACTTTTGTTAAAATAAATCATTTTTGCGGCAGCATTATAATATAAATAAAGAGAGTTTATAACTTAAGCAAAGCAGTCATGCCACAGTTTATTGAATAATAATTTGTCGCAACAATGTTGCAAACATTGCACTACACAGTACAAAAACACAAAACACAAAACAAAAGCAAAAAAAAAAACTAAACCATTTCGGAATGAAGGATTTAGAGCCTTTGCGGTCATGCCAAGTTTAGTGGGTTGGCTGGGAAGCATAAATAGTCAGGAGATTAAAACAAAAATGGCTTAAACAGGTTGTCGGAATTGTTATCATTTTGTTATGGTGAAAATGAACACCTTGTGCATCGAAAAAAGGTTTTCACTTATGTTTGTAAGATTATGCCTTACCATAGAATTTCGATATTCTTATTCAAAACTATCAAATATTTAAAATATTTTCTATTTTCTTTCGTTTGATATTTTTTTAAAATTTTTTGTTTTTTTTTTTGTTGTTCTAGTAGTTCTTAGTTTCCACAATTTTTCAAATAAATCGTTTATTTTTTATTGTTAGTTTTCTTCTTTGTATTTTTTTTTCTAAATCCTTAGTCATCGTTTGTCATTAAATTATTGGCAGTTTAAACATTATAACGGTATTTTGAAGAGAAAAAGAAGAAAACTAGGAAAAAAGCAAAGGAAAAAAATTTCTTAACGTCTCTTGAGACAATGAGCAGTCCAAAAGATTTTCTTTTTATTTTTCTTAAACTTTTGTTACCTTCTTCTTCTTCTTCCTATATTTTGTGTTTTGTGCCAAACACTGAAAGAATTTTCCGTATGTACGAGCGTACATCACAAAAAGAAGTGCATCTTCTTTCTCAACTTTTAAGCTGTAAAAAATTCCTTTTTGCAGTTCTACTTTTTTTATTTTCTTTTTAATTTTTTCTGAAATAGACAAGAGTTTTTTTTGCCAAAGTTCTCGTTGTTGTTGTTATAGAGCTATTATAACATTTTAGTACGGATCGTTTACCCAATGCCTGTCAATACATGCAACAACAAAATGTCACTCATTCAAGTAGTAAAAACTGAAGGAAAGGCAGAAGACTCGAATCGACTCGACTCGACCATATCTTTAAGCAATAAACACACACACACATATAGATTTACACGTAGACAAAAAATTTAACCAAAAAAACGATCAGAAACAACAACTATAAAAAATAAAAACAATAAGGCTGTGTGGTTGCACTATGTGTTGAGGTTTAAAATTCGTTTTATTTTTGATGAAAATTGCTATTTTGGTGACGTTCTGCACCTCGTTGGCGAGGTAAAGTGTATATGGTACGGTCTTGTCTTCAAATCTGATTCAAACTTAAATACTGGAAAAAAGCAAAACATTCTTAGGCTTTCAAGAGAAAAAAAATCTGGGGTTTCAATTTGTTTCCATATAATCAAAAATCTTTCTGACTCTGTCATATTAAAAAATCAGGACTCTATGAGCTCATTGCTCATTTAAAAATAAAATACCACCAATAACACCACACCATAATACACGTCAAAAATTTACTTTTTACTGACGCAATTAACATCTAATATTCGAGCTACAAATGATTTTTGGTGGTACCAACTAATGAGAAATAACTTTCAATACAGAAGTATATTTTATTCGAAAAATCAGAATTAAAAGCTAGTTGATCTAGCCCTAACTCTAATTTTTAATCAGCATATCTACAGAGTTGCGCATAAGCAGACGACTTTCATTTTAGGCTTGAATTGGACTTTATATGAACGGATTTATAATGTAAAACACAGCACTGAGCCATTAGATAAACTGCATTGGAAAGAACGGCGTGGATTCTGCAAATTCGGACTATCTGACACACTTTCTCTAACAGAAGCAATAATTATGGCAGTGTGTACATTGAAGGCGCCGTGGTCTAGTAGGTAGTGTGTTGGCTTATTAGACGTGAGGCCTCGGTTCAAACCCCCGGTCAGGCATCTCCAACTAAACGAAATATAAAAAAAATATATATCTTCGACGATTTCCTCTCAGCAGATTTCTGGCAAAAACTCTGAGAGTAAATAAAATTGCCATGAAAAGTTTCTCAAAAAATCTGTTGTTCGCCGCTGATGTATAAAAATTAACGCACACAACATATGGAAGTGGTGTGAGAAACTAGTTCGCAATTCTGACTAAAGGGTTGCAATGGTGCAGTGTTCCGACTAGATCTTTAACGCATCATAAGCCGATTATGATCATAAGATAAAAACTGGTCACGTTTAAATCTCAACTTTTATAGCAAATTTATATTACATTTACGTCATCTTTGGAAATTAAACGATGCATTCGTAACTGACAAACCTATTGGTAATTAAATAACACTTTACTTGAAAGATTGCCTTGCCAGACCATCAGTTTCGGAACCACTAGATGGAGTAACGTGACGCAATGGGGAAAACTCATTTACTTATGCAGTTCTGAGCAAGAAACCTTTACAATCTATTTGTGTTAATCTGTAGTTTTATTTGGTTATGATCATAGAGATTAAAATGGAACTGAAAATTCTTTGGCTGGACAGTTATTTTATTGTCGCTGAGTGTATTGACAAAATGTGTGTACAGTAATCCTTCGATTTACGAGTAACGTTGTTTCGATTTACGTCGTAAAATTTTTTGTTCCCTCTAACCTCAATTTGCGTCGTCATTCGATTTACACCGCCTTTCTTTGTAACCAACTGCGACGTAAATCGAGGGATTACTGTAACTTTTTTATGTTCCTTTTTAAAAACATACTACTTTGTAGTATGAGCAATATGAAATTCGATTTACGTCGTTTCGATTTACGTCGTCAAATTTTTTGTTCTCTCTAACCTCAATTTGCGTAGTCATTCGATTTACATTGCCTTTTTTTGGAACCAACAGCGACGTAAATCGAGGGATCACTGTACTTCTGGAAGAATAATTTTAAGAAATTCGAACACATTTTTTCCGGATTAGCTGGTCTATTGTAGCATGTTATTGGGTGATGACTATGAAATCCGTCGTTTCCTAAAAACAAAGCTTTAAAGGGAAATCTGTTGAGTAGGGAGATGAGGAACTTTATTGCTAGTCTCCTTGCTATGATTTCATCCTATGGCAGAATCTGCGTCAAAAAGCTTCCTGAAAACAATGGCAATTTTTAAGAAATCCTATAGTTGCTCTTAATTGCTCGGATTTATAGTCAAGCACATCAAACTCTCAACCCAAAAAATAAAAAAAATGAATTGCTACCTGCAAGTCTAGGATATTGTAGGTTCTATAAAATTAAGTTAACTTTAATGCCAAATTTAAACTTCAAACATACATACATAATTGGTCATATTAACCCTTCAGTCACGATTACGATCTAGCTTCTCACACCACTTATATTGTGTGCGTTAATTGTATACATGAGTGGCGGGACCCACAGTCGACCCCGAACGACAGACTTTTGAGAAACTTTTCATATTTCGTTTTGATGTCTGACCTGGGATTTGAACCGTGGCCTTAAGACTAATAAGCCGACACACTACCTACTAGACTACGGCGACTAAACTTCATATTACAATTAATTTTTATATTCCACCCCATTGTGCAATCATTGAACATTATCTATAGAACAACAACTATCTTTTGCCACAATAATGATAATAATGATTTGTTACAAAACGAACATACATACATACATATACATGCGTAAAGACAAACAAACTCGTGCATATGGTAGTGATAGCGAACATAGAAGTAATAATAGTAATAGAAGTAAAAGGAGAAGAAATCAGGGAGTAAGACCGTTAAAATATTCCATATAATGATAAAGTAATGTTGGTAGGAATATAAAATAAAATAAAATGAAAAAAAAAACAAGAAAAAAAGGAGAATAAAAATTTTAAAAACTAAAAAATTATTTTAGCGGCTAATATGCCTTGATATTACCGCTAACAATTGTTGGCGCGTACATGTCATACAAGTGGTCAACTACACTCTGCCTGCACAACAAACGACGCATGCTGTGCCTCTATTTTTAACAAAATTACATACACATACATACACATACATGCACATACTATGCATATAAGTATTGCTATGTTTTAGTTTTAATTTTTTTTTTAAATACATCACAGAGACAAGAGTTTGACATAAAATGGACAGTTGTTTAGTGAGCGACATGTTTTTTTTCTTTTTTGTTCAGTTTTGCTTCAAATAAGAAAATATCATACAGTAACCATAGAATTTATTTTGTATATGAGGAAGTGGTCTCCTTATATATACATACACACACTGAATGTAGCAAATTTTGTTTGTATTTTTTTTCCGTCTTCTCATTTTGAGTTCAAAGTTTTGTGACTTGACTACTAGTTGTGTCTTATATTATGCTTAAAGTCATTGATAGATTACTTTAGTGGACGATGACAAACCAACGTACGAAACGTACTACCAAGTAAGAGACAAACAAAAACAAAAATCGATAGATATTGTAACGTACACGTATGTAGTATGTATGTGCATACATATGAAAAGGAGTTATAAATAAAAATTTTCCAAATGTAGGTCAAAATGCCATTTTAAGAAGATATATGACCAGAGATGTATATACTATACACTGTCTGTGTCTCTGCTTATAGCTAATAGTAAGAATGATACAGCATTGCTATTGTGTTTAATCTTCAGAGATGTACTAAACGTTAGCATTTTAGTTTTATAGGAGAAATATTAAAACAAAAGAAATAATAAACTTGCATAGGAAGGGTTAAGTAAAGTAAGAAATTTAAAAACAAATTAAATTTTTAAAAAACAATTTCAATATTTTTTAACCATTTGTCTTTTTTTCTTTTTTTGCAGGTAAGCCTACGAAAACTAATACAAATACATACATTAACAACAGGTAAACTTTAAAACAAAATTCCTTTACTGCAGTTTTTCATTACTTTTTTTTTTAAATGAAAACACTGTCGTATTTCATAATTTATTAAAAATTTTGAAAAACTTAAATTGTAATTAATAAAGTTATAAATAATATTTAACATAAAATACTAAACCACTTACGTTTTTAATATAATATTCTATAAAAACAGAAAATTTAATTTAAGTATTCAAATTTGTCTCAAACATAGCAAATGTTTAAAGCTCCCTCTTTAACCATATGGCAGTTTCAAGCTGCCAATGAGTTTCAGCTCAAAATGAAACCATTCATAATTCATAGTTTATTTCTGTATTTTTAATAAACGCTTAAATATGTTTATACACTAAAACCAGCGGTAGGTCTGTTTTATGTATCCGTTTCATATTTATTTTCAAGTTGTGTTGTATTATTCAAACAAAAAAAATTTTTTTTTGGTATTTTTTTATATTTTTACATAACAAGTGCTTGTCGTGTCAAATTTGAAAATAAAATAACAAAAATCATGATTTTTTTTTGACAGAAGACAAGTGCAATTTTATTTTGTACACAAACTAAGCATGAAATTAATTTCTGCTTCAAAATGAATTAAGAAATCTTTTTTATTGTTTGATTATTAGAATTTTAATTATTGCATCAGAAAGTTTTGTTTCTTTTATTTTTATTTCAATCCTTCTTTTGAAATCCTGACCCAAATTATGTTATCCAAATAGGTTGTTGTGATGGAGTTACACACGCAATCAATGTACTTGATGACCTAGCTTTTCACAATACATACATGATTGGTCATTACAAGCCTTCAGTCAGTATTACAACCTAGCTTTTCTCATCACTTATGTTGTGTGTGTCAGTTTTATGCATGAGAGGCGGATGGTACTGTTAAAGTCGACTGCGAATGACAGATTTTTGAGAAGCTTATCATGGCAATTTTATTTTACAATTATTTGATAACATTTTCATGGCAATTTTATTTAATTACCAGGGTATACGACGAGACAAAAGGCGGAAAATTTTTTCCAAGTCCCTTCCTTAATCAGACTGAATTTGACTGATGATGTGAGTTACGGTGTCTACAAGAATCGCTGATGGTTGAACTTATTCGCATACGACTGCAACTCAAAAAAAGCTTACAAGAAAAAGAATTAGGAAGTAAAATTCCTTAATGCTGGTGGCCAGTTCAAATCACCTCAATGTAGGTTAACACTGCGCACAAATCGCTCGTGCAGAATATCCTGTATGGCACCAAACGCCGTTCTTTTTAAAGCACATGCTCTGGGTGTCTAGATTTCGATGTCTAGTTGATATTACTTTCCCGTGAGAGATGATCAAGCCTTTAAATCACTCGTGCCCAATGTCCAATTAAGCATGAGCTGTGTGGCACATGACTCTATCCAATTGAAACTACAAGTTATTGGTGTTCAAATCAATTAATTCAGACCACAACAATTATTCGCTAAAGACAATGATTGCCGTATTCGTTTAAATAGTGTTTGCCGTTTAAAGAGATGTCCTAAATAACGTCGTTCTCAAAGAAAAATGAAACGAACACCGTCAACCAAGAATACACACGAAAGAGTGACTTTTTGGAGTAGCATTTGACGCTCTTGGATCTTATGCCGATTGACAGCGTTCCAAATTCGACAACTTTATTTGTTCAAGGATCCATTAATCCAGAAATTTGCCTCAAAGCTAAGGATGTCAAATTGTATTTTACTCTCAGAGTCTTTGCCAGAAATCTGTTTTATGCACAAGTGCATATAGGAAAGAGAAGCGACAGATTTAAGAAGGTTTTTTAATCTCGATTAGCTGATATGATTTCTATATTTCACCCGATTACAGCTCGAAAAGGTCTGTTTGATTCTACTGCAAATGATAGTGACGACCAGAGCTATAAAGATAACGATAAGGACAGGAATAAGGAAAATGGTCGAACACAAGTTTTTTCAGAGTATATCATGACCCGATAGATCGAGTGGCTGACCGCTCTCTTATTATAAGTTTTTTTTTATGATTTGCAGAACGAGAAAGAGAATTCTGCGGTATACGGATGGAACAAATACTGAAAGAATAAATAATGTATTTGGAACCAATAAGGAAAGTCGCCATAGTCTAGTAGACGTGAGCCCACGCTTCAAACACCAGCTCAGACATCTCCAACAAAACGAAATATGAAAAAATATTTCTAAGACAGCAGATTTCCTCTCAGCAGATTTCTGCCGAAAATTCTGAGAGTAAATATAAAAGCCAAGAAAATTTTCTCAAACAATTATCGCTCGGAGTCGACTTTAAGCTGTGGGTCCCACCACTCATAGACAAAATTAACACACAACATAAGTGTTGTGAGAAGCAATGAAATCTGATAGACATTCGTTCATCCGAGCCCTTAGCTCCTATGAGATTGGAAGGACAATATTAGGAAGTTGGCTTGGGAAGAAGAACATTTTCCAACTGATGATGTGTTAAAATTTATGGCGAATAAAGACTAATGAACAAACATGCATTCATACATACGTACATACATAATTGGCCATTACAACCCTTCAGTCAGGATTACGGCCTAGATTCTCACACCACTCATGTTGAGTGCGTTAATTTTTATACATGAGTGGCGGGACCTACAGTTTAACGTCGACTCCGAACGACAGATTGTTGAGAAACTTTTTCATGGCAGGTTTATTTGCTCTCAGAGCTTTTGCCAGAAATCTGCTGAGAGGAAGTCGCCGAAGAAATATTTCTCATATTTCGTTTTGATGCCTGACTTGGGATACGTCTAATAAGGGCTTTACGTCTAATAAGCCAACACACTACCTATTAGACTACGGCGACTCATGCATTCACGTATAAATAATGAAGTTGTGCCTTAACGCCTACGCATAAAAAACCTTGATCATCATTTTGATAGAAGCCTTGATTTCTATTACATGTCTTTCAAACTTCTAAAGTACCGTGAAGACGATTGTCGAACAAAAGAGAACCAAAATAAAAATTCACAAGAAAAAATGTTTTAGGGAACCAACACCAATTATTCGTTAGATTTCCATTGACTGTAAGCCTTAAGGTAGATGAATATGGGAAGAAATTTCTTATTATAAATGAATGCAAATAATACAAATCCCAGATGTTTTAAATAATTTTAAAGCAAACGGAAGAAAACCTTTGATTTACTTTTTAACCTGAGTACTTATTAGACAAATTGTTTAGGCTCATACGTTTGTTACCCACTATAGGGCTTTATAATACAACAGCAGTATTTGATAAAAGACTCTTTTTTTATTCTGAAAGTAAATCCCTTACGCCCACTACTGCAGACAGGACATATAAAAATTCATTCGTAATATTTTTGCATTTCTTCAAAAAAAAAAATGGCAAAGTAATCAATCAAAATCCTCATTTTTCTGCAAATTTTTTTTGTTGAAATTTCATGATTTTGAATTTTATTTTTTAAAAAAGTGCTGACATTATTTGTTTCGCTTTGGCGTTAAAAAGAAAGAAATCAAACAGTATAGTTTTGTTTTTTGCTTTCATAAATCTGCAGTTTTACCATCTACACGAAAGACTTAAGACACAAACTTTATAGAGAGTGTTGTGGGAGCTTTAAATTTTTCTTTTTTTCTTTTTCTTTTTTTTTAATACAGTTCAATGGAAACATTTGTCATTGTTTTTGACAGCCTTTAAATTGTGCCCGATTTTTGTTTTTGTTTTGTGTGTTTTTTCTCCTCTGCTTATTGTCGTTTAGTACGTTTGAGATTTTTCAGCTCTTGCAATAGCGGGGAGTGGTATTGTTTGGCATTAAAATGTCTGGGAACTTTCACTTTTTTGTTGTTGATTTTTTTTTGTTTGGGCTCGTTTTCTTGCTTGGTTTATACGCATAAAAGAGATTTATGTTTAGAAAATATTTTTTCGACAAAATGTTAGAGACATTAAATATGGCCCATTATAAGCACATTGTAAGCATTGTGTACGAGTGTAAAAGTCAATTTATAAAATTAGACTATGAAATTATAAAATTGAGGCATATTTTGTTTGTTGCTTTTAAATAGAAGGGGGAATAGTTGGATTTACCTGTAAGTCTCGTTGATATGCCTCAATTTGTTTGCTGTTTTTTGCCTTGGAAATGTAAATGTTTGCCAACAATCATCATGTTTAGAGTCTGCAAATTTTCATTTTCATTTATTATGTTATTGTTGTTGTTTTTGTTGTTTTTAAGCTTCATCAAATTTTTTTTTATTGTGTTTTGTTTTTTTTTTTATTGAACTTTGTCTGCTGTTTTCTAGGAGAAAAAAGTATGTCGTTGGATTGTTTTGTTAATTTTTTTTTTAGTTTTTTAAGGCTTAGGTTTTTGTTTTGTTAAGTGTTGTAGTTGTTGGTATGAGCCTTAATTTTGTTGTTTTTATTGTTGTTGATTTTTCATTTGTTTGTATCTTTTTTGTTATTTTTATTTTTGTTGGAGTGTTTAAACAACAAATCGATTTAGACATGTCATAATAAATAGTTTGATTGTGTTTGCGATATGTTGCAATTTGCTGACTGTGTTAATACGAGTGGTGGCTGCCAAGATGCACAGAAAGAAATTAAAATTTTTTGTTCAAAGAAAATTCTTACACTTACAAAAATATAGAAATTTATGTGATACCTACATTTGCTTGAAACTGGAAATTTACCAGGCTATACAAGGAGACAAAAGGCGGAAAAATATATACAAGTCCCCTGCCATAATCAGACTGAATTTGACTGATGATGTGAGTTACGGTATCTGCGAGAACTGCTGATGGTTAAGCTTAAGCGCATACGGCTGCAACTCAAGAAAACCTTACAAGAGTATAATATAATATAATATATAAAAGTATATAAGGTCAAATCCCTTAACGACGGTGGCCAGTTCAGATCATCTCGCACAAATCGCTCGTGCAGAAAATCGTGTGTGGCACCAAAAGCCGTTCTGTTGAAAGCTCATGTTCTTGCCTTCAGATCTCGGTGTCTTGTTCATATTACTTTCCCACGAGATGATCAATCCTTTAAATTTCTCGTGCACAATGTCCAATTGAACATGAGCTGTGTGGCACATGGCGCCATCCAATTGAAACAACATGTCATTGGCGTTCGGATCAATTATATCAGACCACAAGAATTACGCGCTATGGACATTGATTGCCGTGTTCATTTATATAGGATTCGCCGTTTAATGCCACGAATCATAACGTCGTTCTCAAAGAAAAATGAACCGAACACCGTCAATCAAGAATACGCACCAAAAAGGGACACTTTAGAGTAGCATTTGATGCTTTGTTTGTTCAACAGCTTTGTCCGAAAGCTTTATTTGTTCAAGAACCCATTAATCCAGAAATTTGCCTCAAAGCTAAGGATGATTTTTTGTAAAGCAGCGTGCTGTATGTTTGATAAACATACATACATAATTGGTCATTAATAATGGAAATACCAGCCAGCTGTTATAGATAAGTAACGGAGTACGTACCTTATAGAGGCTATTTCTTTTCTTAAGAACGAAACCTTATGGAATCCAAGTAAGTTATGCTCTTTAAAACTGCTGCGAATGTAACGTACATACATACATACATAATTGGTCATTACTACCCTTTTTTCACACCACTGATGCTGAGTGTGTTAATTTTATACATGAGTGGCGGAATTTACAGTTTAAAGTCGACTCCGAACGACAGATTTTGGAGAAACTTTTCATGGCAATTTTATTTAGAAGAGAGTTTTTACCAGAAATCTGCTGGGAGGAAGTCGCCGACGAAATACTTTTTGTATTTTGTTTTGATGTCTGGCCTGGGATTTGAATGCTGGCTTTTCATCTATTAAGCCAACACACTGTCTACTACACACACTTGATATTGATTTTCAGATTCTTAATACTAACCAACATCCAAAAATTTTGGACATAATTTATATGACATCACACATAATTGGTGTTTACAACCCTTCAGTCAGGATTACGACCTAGTTTCTCACACCACTTATGGTGCGTGTGTTAGTTTTATACAAGAGTGGCGGGACTTATAGTTGAATGTCGACTCCGAACGACAGATTTTTGAGAAACTTTTCATGGCAATTTTATTTACTCTCAGAGTCCTTGCCAGAAATCTGCTGAGAGGAAGTCGCCAAAGAAATATTTTCTCATATTTCGTTTTTGATGATGTTCATCGAAGTTCGAAACTCTCTGCTTCTAGATTAAAATATTCTTTTGTATTCTTTTCTTACTGTGCAGAAGTTACATTTTTTTCTTTTGTTCCTACTCACCACATAATTTCGGCATAACAAAACAAAAAAAAAAAATTAAAACAAAAAAATATAATGAAATTGTGCAAATGCCAAAGTGTTGCACACGTTTATCTAAATTGAAATTCAATTGCGCAAAATATTTGGTTTTTTTGCTTGTTGTTGTGTTGTTTTTGTTGCTGTTACATAAATTACTAGCGCGATACAGAAAAAAAAAACTTCAAACCGCAAAACAACGAAAATTTAATTAACTTGATGTGTTTTTCGCGATTTTTTTTCTTAAGAAAATAGTTTTCAGTTTTTGTTGTTATTTTTTTTTATAAAAGCGTAAACTTTAAAATTGGCATCTTAATCATAAAAAATTTGTGAAAACATAAATCAATTTATAATACAAGACAGACAAGACAGACAGCAGCAGACAGTCACATACAAATAATAAACGACAATTTGATAAAGATCTATTTTTTCTATTGCGTTAATTACAAAAGTGCGGTATTTGATAAATTACAAAAGGACCAACAACAACAAGAACAAACAAACATGAACTGAATTGAATTGATTTTGAAATTGGCATAAATTAATCCAATGCATCTCGTATGTATGTATGGTATGGTATGGCATGGTATAGCAGGTACATATATGTAGATAAACGAAACTAAATTATTAATTACTAAGTGAGAAAATAAATGAAAAATAGAAATTCAGGTGTTATTGATTTAAAACAAAAACAAAAAAAAAATTGTTTTTGTTTTAATTAAATCGAACAAGTTTTTTTATTTCTTGAAACATCTAAAAAGTAGCAGAAAAACATTTCAAAGCATGTCACAACAGATTTAAGATATAATTGAGATATTAAATGTTGTATTTTAGAGGCAACAATGTATGTGAAGCGAATAGCTTGCAATTTATGGATTCCAATGAAGGATACAACACCTAGTGTGTCTATACATAAGTGCGTCTAAAATTGTTATAAATTTAGCAGTCAGCTTACCTTTAGAGCGAACAATCAAACCGAAATGATGTAAAACATTTTATTCCAAAATTTTTTTCATTGTATGAGAAGCACACCATCTGTCACATTCAATGACCTTTAATTGCAATATCCATTCATTCATTTATTTCGTTTTTTGCATTCCAGTGTACATAGCTCCTCTGAAATAGAAAATTTTAGAAGAGCTGACTATCAACCACCTATTTGACAGTTTCTTAACGCTCTTTTAAGAAACAAAATCAAAATTTTAATGCCGATACATACATAACATACATAATTGGTCATTACAATCCTTTAGTCAGGATTATGACCTAGCTTCTCACATCACTTATGTTGTGTGCGTTAATTTTATACATGAGTGGCGTCACTTACGGTTTAAAGTCGACTCCGATTGACAGAATTTTGAGAAACTTTTTCATGGCAGGTTTATTTACTCTCAGAGTTTTTGCCAGAAATCTGCTGAGAGAAAGTCGCCGAAGATATATTTTTTCCCCATTTTTCGATTTGATGTTTGACCTGGGGTTTGAACCGTGACCTTATGTCTAATAAGTCAACACACTACCTGCTAGACTACCTAGGACTTAATGCCGATACCGCTCCGTATTTACATATAAAATGCACAGACTTGTAGGGTCAATTAAAAGAGTTCTTCTCCGATAATATCTCTAAACTTAATTGGTCGAATGTCAGTCAGTGTAGTTCGCTCATTGGCCACACTAGAGAAAATGTGTTTTAGAATAGAGATCATATGCTATGATTTGGACTTTGCCTTGATGATAACTGTAGCACCTATGACAATTTGTAAGAGAACCTTTTCTGTCCATCATACATACATACATAATTGGTCATTATAGCCCTTCAGTCAAGATAACGATCCAGCTTCTTACAAAACTTATGTTCCATGGGTTAATTTTATACCGGAGTGGCGGGGCATATAGTTTAAAGTCGACTCCGAATAGCAGATTTTTGAGAAACTTTTCATGGGAATTTTATTTACTCTCAGATTTCTTGTCTGAAATCTGCTAAGAGGAAGTCGCCGAAGAAATGTTTTTTAATATTTCGTTTTGTTGGAGATACGGCTGCCTTCCAAAATGTATCAATACAAAGTTTGTATGCAGTTCTACTACTGTATATAAACTATGTAGATATGCAAAGCAACCAAACAATGCATCAACTATAAATCCGATGCCTGATTGCTTTTTGACTGCGTTAAATAGAATACATTGTATATATTTTGTACAGCGGCATTATGAAACACGATACTTTGTTCAAACACAATGCAACTAACATTTTGGAAGTCAGCCTATCTGACCTGGGGTTTGCACTGTGGCCTTACGTCTAGTAAGCCAACACTTTACCTACTAGACTACGACAACTTTCTGTCCATCGTAGTAGGATGTTGGTGAATACTTTTGTGTTTGAAAACGTGTGACGAAAAATCCGTAGTTGTCGATTCCACGAAGTTCTTAGTGATTGGGTCTATCTTGCGGTTTATTTGAGGCTTAAATTTTGCATATCCATTCATATAAGTCCAATACAAGCAAGAATTAAAGCCGGTCGGCCACTCACAACAGCCTGTGTTTGGTTACTATAGCAATTAAAACTTTCGACTCTGACTTTACGATCAGCGATAGAGCTGACTACTCAGTAGGAAATTGCCACATATACATACAGATCGGTAATCCTAGAAGTGATAGAGAAAATGTATTCAGACGACTTAACTGTATGGTTAGCATTATAGCTGAAGGTGTCATTGAGCCGTATTTTTTTCGAAAATGATTCTGAAATAATTGTTATCGTTAACTCAGAGCACTATGGTATTAAGATAATGAAATTTTTTGGTTTTTCATTTGAAAATCATTAACTGGTCGAAATTTTGTGTCAAAAAGGTTGAAGTTTGAAGAAAAAGGAATATCATGTTTTGATGTCGTTAGACTTTTTTGTGATGCTACCTGAACTCTCGTGACTACGCGAATAATCCTCTAATACATGTGAGAAGCAACAACGAAAAAACGCTAGTAAACCATCGCAAACTAATTGACTGCTGCTACCGCTACTTGTCATTTGCAACTATACGGACATTATTGGCTATTACAACCCTTTAGACAAGCATTCATGTGTGCATTAAATTTGTAGGACTTACAGTTTATTTAAGTAGTCAATTTAGGTACTTTTTCATGGCAACTAGTATACTCTCATAGGTTTTGCGAGAAGACTACTGCTAAGAGGAGGCAGATGAAAGATATATTTTTCCTCAATTTTTATTTTTTCCATAAACCTGCGATGGGGTTTGAACCCTAGATCAGAACCTTATACAGAAATCAAGCAAACTACTCATTAGACTACGGCTACCACTAATCATGGCATCTATGGTAGAATGGAGAGGAATTCTCTTGTTTGATTAGGTATTAGCTCCCCTTCATTTCAAACCCTTAGTTCTGGTCACAGAACTGAGTAATTATGTAAACAATTGAAATTCTGATGTCATTTCTAACGACTTGTGAAATCAAAAACATGCATAGCACCAGTTGTAAAATTTATAAACATTGTGCGAAACTTTTTAAACAAAATCCATGAATATTTTCGAATGTTGCAAACGCGTTTTTAAAATTCCTGCGACAATATTTTTAATGTTGTAACTAAAATTCCGCCATTAAGTGTTTGTAAAACAACATTTTGTAGCCGAAATACTTCTGGCATATAGTCACTAAGAAAACATGCGGTCTTGTGGGAATTATTTTAACGCCTTATATAGAGGGCGCTGTAACACTAATGAAGTAAACATAACCAAAATTTGCTAAAAAAAAATTGCATTAGAAGTTAGGGGAGTAGACAGTTAACATATTTGATTGCATATGTCATAAATCTCTTAAATGAAAACAAAATAAATAAACAAACGAAAATACAACAAAACAACCTACAAAATACCACCCTGGGCGTTATGTGAGACGGCAACAAAGTCGCAGAATTTGTTGTGTTGTTAAACATATTTGGTTTTGGTTTTGTTTATTTTCAATTAAAATGTAAATCAAATACAACAAATTAAATAAAAATAAATTCTTTGATACTATTTTTAATTAAAATCATTAGACAATGCAAAAAACGAAGAAAATAGAAATAAAAAAAAAAAAACATTTAACTAGAATACCCTACACAGTCATACAATAGAAACGTGAACAAATGTAAGGCAATAAATAGTGCGAATATCAGCCAACACATCGTGTTGCAAAAACGTATAGAATTCTAGTTGCGAAAAGAAGAAATATATTCATACATACTGTAGACATACTGTATATAGGCAAACTATGCATGTCAACACCTTTTGGTAGACAATGAATGCTACGTTTTGTTTGCTGTTGTTTTAATTTTATTTCATCCGCAGCCTAGCAAGCATTTAGGTTTACTGCCAGGCTACACATACATAGCTATCACACATAGTAGTAGTCAGCAGTTAGTATACATAAACAGCAATTGTAATTACGTGCGACAAAGTTGTCACTTGCAATTAGCCATTTTGTGTTTTATTTGTTAACAAAAACAAAACAAACAAACAACATAAAAAAATGTTGAGAGATGAAAAACCGCTTACAACAATAGCAATAATAAAAGAAGAAAAATTAAATAAAATTACAATAAAACAAAAGCACATCTGTGTGTATATGTATGTACATTTAGCAGAAATAAATCAAACATACACTCTCTCTTCTTAGTAGGCAACGGCATTCAAATAAATTAACCTTAACATATGACTCATTTCACTTTAAAAAGTATGGTAAATTTTATTTATATTTTCATACAAAGTGTTTCAGTTTCTGGACACTTGAAGCCAAGTTGCCAAAAGATTCCATTAAAGCTAGTTTAAGACTACTAAAGCTAGTTTAAGACTAATGGTTTCAGATCATACTTTAATACCTCTACCCAACTATAATAATATCCATCCTTAAGGCGTCCATGAAGAGTCAGACAAAATATTTGCTAAAATCAGGACCCATATTTAACACAACAATACGGATGGATTATGAAACATTCTAAGTCCCTGGGTCTCATTGTATAGCTCTATACATAGCTCAAAATTTTCAAAGCTTTTACCAGAAGACTAGGCTAGGTTAGCGTGGTAGCTTTAATTTACCAAAAAAAAAAGCTCACTTGAGTACGCATAGCGGCCCGTTGTGAAGCCACAGGTGAACGCAGCATCTGCACTGACCAAGTTCCTCCGATCCAAGGAGGGGAAGTTGGTCAGCGCAAGGGCTGCACATTTTCCAAAAAGCACGACTACCCCACGTTGGAAAACCAGCCAGAATGTTTGATGAACGAGGCTATGTCCTTGATATCAATGGACGATAGCTCCGTCAAGCTGACAAGGGTCGGAGAGCCAAAGGATGGACATTGGCATAGGAAGTGGATGACAGTCTCCTCCTCCTCGGCGGATCTGCATTTACGGCAGAAGTCGTTAAATGGAAGTCGCGTTCTTTCCGCGTGTCTACCCATAACCATGCTTACAGGTCACTGTGATCGAGATGATATTACGGCCAAGTCCAAGTAGCTGGTTGGTACGCCTCCTATCCATTGTGGGCCACGTGAGGCTAGCGATGGAGCAGGACTCCTCATTGACCCACGACCGGTTGGCATCCGGGGAGAATTTCCGCGCAATAGCCAGTTTAAACGAGGTAAATGGCATTCCCACGTTGATTGAGGAAGATTCCAGAAGTATTGCGCCGGCCCTGGCCAGCTCGTCGGCCCTGCAGTTTCCCGGAATATCGCAGTGTCCGAGAACCCAGACAAATGTGACGCCGAGGCGCCCAGAAAGGAGATTAAAGCAGCGGCGACATTCTCTGACGATCCTGGAATTATCAGCAACGTTCGACAGAGACTTTATCGCAGCCTGGCTATCGGAGTAGATCGAGTTACGGGTGAAAGAAACAGGAACACCATAGGCGAGGATCCACTGTGCGGCCCGGCAGATGGCCATTACCTCCGCCTGGAACACGCTGCAGTCGTCCGGCAGCCGGAGTGAGATGTTCAGGTCCAATACCTAACCTAACCTAACCAGAAGACTGCTGAGAAATATTGTGTCTTTCATATTCCTTTGAAGTTCTTCAAAGATATTGGCTTAATTACCGTCACAGACTTTGGTCTGTTACAGTACCTTGAGCTTAAGGTCTAAGATAGGTTAGATAGGTTAGGTTAGAGGGCGTGTACTTGTCAATTAAGACAAGTACAGTACCCGGAGGTCGAATTGACCCATTCATTGTACAAAGGTCTAAGTTGCTTAGACATTAATTATATCTCATAATGCGATATAATGAGATATATTGAGATATAATTAATTGTAATTGTATTGTAAATAATAATGTAATGTAATTGAAGCCGCGGTAGTCTAGTAGGTAGTGTGTTGGCTTATTAGACGAAAAGCCACGGTTCAAATCCCAGGCTTGATGTCTACAAAAAGTATTTCTTCGGCGACTTCCTCTCAGCAGATTCTGGCAAAAACTCTGAGAGTAAATAAAATTGCTCAAAAATTTGTCGTTCGGAGTCGACTCTAAACTGTAGGTCCCGCCACACATGTATAAAAAAATTAACATACACAACATAAGTGGTGTGAGAAACTGGGTCGTAATCCGGAATAAAGGGTTGTAATGACCAATTATGTATGTGTGTATTGTGATTAATAAATAAATAAATGAAAATTCAATCTAAAATACTCGTTAATACCTTTAGCAAATATCCCGAACAATAGCAAATGCTTAAGTATCGAATATTCTGTATTCACTACCCAACAATAGCAATTAGCAATAACTCTATTGTGTAGCATAAGGCCACATTTCTAACATCTCTGTAGTTTTACTACCAAATTATCTCTTCAAACTTAACATCTGATTTAAATTAATATCTGTATCAAACAGACATAGTCACATCGCTAACAGGCATCTGAAAAAGGGTAGAAGAACATTTTTACTAGAAGCTTAACATTTTGTAGAAACTTTCTTCTTCCAATTTTATTTTTTTTTTCTTAAGTAGTAGTATGTAATCAATTTCAAATAAAAAAATTTGAGTGTTTTTTGATTCATCTGCGCGATTAAAAAGCTAGAATATGCGCTCATTTTCTGATCATAAGACTCTTTTGTCGGGAGAAAAAAGTGACTACGGGCGACTCTTCTAAAAAGTCGTTTATGAGTCATTTTCTATATTAGCTTAGAGTAATTTTCGACCCGTTTGCTAATAGTTTTATGATCATTTTCGTATCGCTTTCTGATCATTTATTATCAGTCATGCTTGTATTAATTTGGACTCCTTTTTGCGTCATTTATGATTATATTTTGAGTCATTTATTAGTAGTATTTTTTAAAATGTATTTTACTCTCTTCAAGTAGTCGGTATTCTGAGTCCTAAGTTTACACTGCCGCAATTTCAAAAATCATGTTCGTATGAATGTTTAATAACAAAGTAAGAATATTACGTTTTTACTCGTAATGTATGTACATCAGACATAAAGGTTTATTTAAAAAATATTTATTTTTTCCTTAAAAAACAAAGAAAAATTTTCTATTTAAAAAATTCATAGCCATATTTTACATAAATGAAAATTTATAAAAAAGCAGTGTTTAATCATCTATCTGTTCAAAATATGATCATAAAATACGTAATTACAATCACTTTTCAAACACTCGCATGATCTGTTTTTGATTAATCGTTTTTCAATCTTCAGAATAGAATATAATAATAAATAACGGAAATAATAGTCACATTTTAAACGTAATTTCCGATTGCTATAGAATTTTTTATTGTATTTGTTTTCATTGGCGCGAATCATTTTTGAATCCTTTTTTAATCGTGTAACAACTCACTAATAAGTTTTTGATCACCAAAAGTACTCTAAAAGGACTCAGCAAAGAGATTTATTTAAAAACAATCTTCCAAATGCTAGCTGCGAAATAACCCATATGTGAATAAAATTGTGTACGTGAATATAGATTTTTATGTATTAAGCAAAGTAAAAGTTTGTAAAGTTTTGTATAATTTTTTTTATTTTTTTTTAATTTTTTGTTTTTTCTGAATTAAACAAACTTGTATTTTGGCTTTAGTAATGATGGCGTTTAAGATGAACGCAGTAGATCTCAAAAGGTCTGGTATGTTATTGTTTTTTTTTTATTATTTTGTTTCATTTCGTTTTATTTTATGTTATTGTCTTTCGTAGTTCTGTTGTATTTGTTAAAGATAAATCTTTCAAACACTAACTTGAACTCTAACAAATTACAGTGGAACTAAAGGGTTATAATTGTTGTTAAATATATATTTTTTTAATTTATTTTATTTTTTAAGAAAGCTAAAGAAACATTAAAAAGAATTATTATTTAAGGTTTTTTTTTTTGGGACTGTGGTCCCACTGTCATGTCATAGATGGTAGTGAAGTACCCTTAGTGTCTTAACAACCTACCGCATTATCACGTTTATTTAAGAAATAGTAATAGAAAAACATGACTTCTTTTCTAACTCCTTTTATTTTTTGATTTTAATTTTATTTTTATGAGTAAACAAACAACATATGTTTCCCTAGACCAGGTAAAATTTTTTTTGATGTTTTTGGCATTTGTTTTGATTATTTCGATTCATTTGATTATTTGATTATTTGATTATTTTTGCTTTTTTTCCTTAAGAAAAATTAAAGAAATTGTAAAATATTTATATTTGCCACTTGTAAACAAGTTAAAGGCGTGTTAAATTTTATTTTCGTTGCTGTTTGCTATAAGCACTAGAGTTGCGGTCTTAAGTCTTTTGTTTTGTTTTCGTTTACTTGTATATTATTTTACTTGCCGTAGTTGTTGTGGTGTTAGTTGGCATGTAATTTAAAAATCTCAATTTTATTTTTGATTCCTTTAGGCTAACAAAGACATTTTCCATTTAGTTTTAGCCTTTCTTACAGAGAGAGAGAGAAAAAAGGTCAATTAAATGACAAATGTTTGTTAGTTAACTATAACTGTTGATCATTATAAAACTTCACGTTTCATGTTTCGTTGCAGCAACATAACATACAAAATGAAATATCAAGCTGGCAACAACAATAGCATCAGCTTTCAAGTTAACAGATACAAAAAAAAAATTAACTTTTCATTTCAATTTGGAAAAATAAAAAAAAAAAAAAAAAAAAAACAGAGGAAAATTTCGCTTTCATTCCGCTAAAAGTTGTGACTATGATGGACTACATTTGATGATGTTTACGACAATGTCGTTGTGCTTGTTGCTGATGATGTTTAATTTTAAGCTTGCCGATCTTATTGTTGGTTGGAATGCAAATTTCAATAGTCGAATATAAAAGAGGATGAAATGAAGAAAAACATCTACAAAACCCCTGTTGTGTTTTTAAGCTGTTTTATGTAAATTTTTTATTTGTTTTTTTTCCTTTTCTTCTGAAGTTAAACCAAAATTGTGATTTTTTTCTGTGCATAAACTTAACTCGTAGTCCGTAATTTAAATGCAGATGTCTATGCCTTAATAGCCCAAGTACATAATTGTTTAATTCAATACATTTAAACAAAAGATTTTGGTTTTCTTTTACTTCTTTGGCTTGTCTAATTTGTAGTCCGTTTTGAATATAAAATTCCTAGGAAGTATTTGTTAACAGAAAATAAATTATATACATAAAGTTTATTGACCAAAAACTGTTGCCAATGCAACAGTACTTTAATAGAAAAATACAAGAAAATATTTAATTAAATACATAGCTTATTAAAAAACGAAATATAAAGGGTGTCTCATTAAGAATGTACATTTTCATTTTTAAATAAAAACACATGCTTTCTGAGAAAGTTGGGTTATTTTTTATTGGATTGAAAAGAAGATATGTTTCGATTAAGTGGGGATATAAAATACCCTCCGAATAGCCACCAAGGTTTGATGACAGGCCATAAGTCCTTCATGAAATTTTCCATTTTTTTTCATAGGATAAAGCTTTTGATTTTGGATTTGAGCTTAGGTACTGATTCTGGTTTAATTGCATAAACTATTGATTTTATAAAACCCCAATAAAATATAAAAATAGGAGCCCAGTTGTCATCCCAACTACTTGATATAATTTGTTCTGTAATTCGTTGCTGCAATAAATCGATTATTGCATGTGTGGTGTTGTTGAAAACATATCATCATGGTTTTGGTTCTGACCAGTTAAGGCCACAAGAACTGCATTATCATATTTCTGTGTAGAATGCTGCCATAGTTTAGTAGAAAGTTTGTTGGCTGATTAGACGAGAGCTCGTGGTTCAAACCCTGGCCTAGACATCTGGAACAAAAACTTAATAGGGGAAAAATATTGCTTTCGACGAGTTCCTTTCAGTATTCTTGTGGCATAAACTCTTAGAGTCAAATAAAACGAACAAATTTCTTAAATCTGTTACTCGGAGTCTACATTAATTAACATACAAAACATGAGTCACATGAGATGATAGGTTGTGATCCTGGCTAAGGGGTTCTAATGACCAATTAAGTAAGTAACCAACGTATGTCGTTTACAATCACTGTAATCCCGGTGTCATCCTCAGAAATTATCTTATGTTTCTCATGCATTTCATGAGGATTTTGTCATCCCTAAATTCGATAGTTTTGTGTATTCACTAACATATTCGGTTGGAAAAACTAAAAATTGGCCTGCTAGTTTGAATTCCTGAGCAACCTGGATTTTGTACTCATGAAAGCGTAGGTCTTTTACAAAATTCACTGCGTAGCGGTTCGCAAAATCCGCAGTCTTTGAGTACCATGTCTAATAGCTGCATTTCGGTTTTTTCGCTGACACTTTTGTTTACGACAGGCAATATTTCCAATCGACCGATCAATACATTGAAGCCATAGAATCTGTTTATAAATAACACAGTTTCACCAAATTTTCGAGTCATTCTTTGAATGGTTGAGGTTAGGTTAGGTCGGAGTGTTAGCTCTGATATCACAAAGCTCACTTGAGCACACACTGTACTGTCCAAGTTCCACCAAAATCAGGGAAGAGGAAGAAGTTGGTCAGCGCAAGGGCTGCACATCAAAAGCACGACTACCCTACACTAGAAAACCAGCCAGAAAGTTTGATGAACGAAGCTATATCATTGATATCAATAGATATGGAGAGCTAAATAACCTATATCTACACCTAGCAAGAGACGGGCACTGACAAGGAAAGTGGATAACAGTCTCCTCTTCCTCAGCGGATCTGCATCCACGGCAGAAGCCGTTAAATAGGAGCCTCACTCTCTCCGCGTGTCTACCCATAACGCAATGACCTGTAAGCACGGCCACTGTGGTTGAGATGACGTCACGACCAAGAATTAAAATGGTTTAATGGTTGAAACATTAACTAAACTTCATCGACAGGAAAATCTTCGTAGTTTGCCTACGGTCCCATCATAAATTGGCAAATTTTTGTAATACGATTTGACACTATAATGTTGACAGTTGCCAAATTTCAGCGTTGCCACTTGAACAAAAAATAACAAAAGACAAAAAAAAACTACTTCAACCTAGCTTCTTACACCACTTACGTTGTGTGTGTTAATTTTACACATGAGTGGCGGGACCTTCAGTTTAAAGCGACTCGGAACGACAGATATTTTTTGAGAAATTTTTCATGGCAATTTTATTTACTCTCTCGATTTTTTGGCAGAAATCCGAAGAAGTATTTTTTCATATTTCACTTTGTTGGAGATGTCTGACCTAGGCCTCACATCTAATAAGGCAGCACACTACCTACTAAACTACGGTCACTTAATTAAAAAAAGTGCACTGTTACTGGTATCGCTTTTATAAACAAAATTTTCCATTACCCTGTGCCTTGTTTATATAGGATCAGAGTAGACTAGGCATCTTATTAATACAAAACTTCAGGCTTGTCCTATACTGTTTATCAACAAAATCGTTTCTATTAATATTTTTCATTAAATATTTTATAAAAATAGAGAAAAAAATCGAAACTCCATGTATTTAACAAATATTTTTTCATACGTAACCTATTAGTCTCAAAGGTGAACACGTTCATTTATCTTTATTTTATTCATTATTTTTTCTTGTTATTTTTTTTATACATACATATTTTTCTTTTTCATATGAAAAGTTGCATGTTTATGGCTATTAGCCAAATGTCTAATTAGTTTCATGTTATATTAAATTTTAAAAGTTTTAGATTTTTTCCCGAAATATGGTTGAATAGATACCAATTTTTTATATTTTCTTAATAAGTTATTTTTATTTATTTTTTTGTTTAGTTTTTTAGATTGTATAACGTTATGTCTACTTAAATATGATGCTGCATAAAACAATATTTCTTCTCTTGTTTAGTTTCTTACGCTAATAATCAATAAGTTACGGTAATGATGTTATGTAGTTTATAGATGATGATGTTAAAGTTAAGATTATAACAATGGAGAAAACTATGTTTTTTGTTTTGTTTTCCATCTTTTTTTCTCTTTTAGTTCCCAACTCCTAACTTTCAGTTTCTTTTTGTCTGTTTTGCCTTACACACCAATATTTTGGTTTTAATTTTTCGTATATTTTTTTGGAATTTTTTCGTTTTTCCTTTTTTTTCATTTTATTTTCTTCACTGCACGAATGCTATAAATTAAGTAGCATAACATTTCAAAAAGATTTTTCCAAATTGAAAAACGCAAAGCAAAGCAAATAAAATGCTTTTAAAGAAAAATAATAATTTTTTTAAAAGATTTTTTCTTTTGTTGTTATTGTTGTGCTGTAAATAATTTTTCGTGTCAGTCTAATTTTTACAATTTTTGTGAAATAAAATATTTTATTACCATATAAAACGAATGTAATGATGCACTGGCAACACTTGAAGACATGAACTAAGGCTGTCTGACATGCCTGTATGATTTTATTTGAAAGTAATTAAAAAACCATTTTTTCTGTTCATTAAATAATATTAATTGCATCAGGCTATAGCTTGTTTGAAAGGAAATGGCATTTTAAGCTTTTTATTTGAATGGAAGAAGTTGTTAAAATCCAATTATTATGTGAACAGTTGTTCAGGTTTAAAAATGAGAAAAATGTATTCCGTCATATGTTGTTTTTCTATTAAAGAATAAGTAAGGCAAGTCGCATAATACTGAAAAAGGTATGTAGTTTACTCAGATGATGCGCGGACAATGCATGATGAATCGTATAATCGCTAAAAACATGGATATAGCCAATTTGATGTCCTGTTACCATACCAATTTTAAAAGCATGGAAAAAAAGAAAAATTAAGCAGTAATTGCTGACGGAGTCACTTTTTTGACGAGGTCCTTTTTACGAATGTCATTTTTCTGACGCCGTCACCTTTTTGACGCTTTTCCTTTTTTGACGCTGTCACTTTTTGAAGTCGTACACATTTTTAACACTGTCACGTTTTTGACAACGTCAACTTTTTTAACAAGCAAACTTTGTAGTCGCCGTAGTCTAGTAGGTAGTGTGTTGGCTTATTATACGTAAAGTCAGGGTTCGGGCTCCAGGCCAGACATCAAGACAAAGTACAAAAAGTATTTCTTCGGCGACTTCGTCTCAGTAGATTTCTGGCAAAAACACTGAGAGTAAATAAAAATTGCCATGAAAAGTTTCTCAAAAATCTGTTGTTCGCTCATGTATAAAATTAACACACACAACATTAGTGGTGTGAGACACAAGGTCGTAATCCTGACTGAAGAGTTGTAATGACCAATTACGTATGTATGTATGTAAACTTTGAAAAATACAAAATATTTTGAATTTAATTACGGATTGGCCATACGTTGCGAAAGTTGGGCCCAATCTATACGATGATTTGATGAAATTTTTTCTCCTGACAATCCATAGCATTTGACAAAATGAAGCGCTTTGCACTTTTATACACACTCGACTAATGTCGAGCACACTACTATATATGGGTTGCCATAGATGGGATTCCATCAGATAAGTCGATTCGGGGGTACTATCAAAAGGTTATATTAATATTCAAATTCTACTTCTTAATTTTCTTAATAATCTTCTCTTTTTAACTTCGGATCGGCTGCCCTGGTAGTGTAGTGGGTAGTTTGCTAGACTATTAGCGTGAGGGTCGTGGGTTTGATTCCCACCAAAGACTCTGGTCTGTGATACTACACCGAGCATATGGTCAAGTTACTCCGCTCGTATATAATTAGAATATAATTTGTAATTGTATTATAATTAATAAATAAATAACTTCGGATCATATCTATAAAACTGAACAGGTCTCACTCACATTCGATCTACCGTCAAACACCGAATGTAAGTGTGTGAATAAGATCTATTTTGACACGGCATCCAATTTTTATCGACATTGGTGTAGTGTTTTGTGCTGTTGTTGGTGAGGTTTTATCGTTTTTTTGTGTTATTTGAGCCTCGTTCTTGGCGGCTTCAATACGTACGTCTCAATGAGAACCATTGCTTCTAGACAACTTTCAATTGTCACATTTCAATTCATTTAAGTTAATTTATTCTTAATTTAAGGCATAATTAGTCTTTACAATGTAGCGTTTTTTTTAAGACTGCTAAAAGACCACTTAAACTATTTTTGAGCAATTTTTTTAAATAACTATTTAAATTATACCCACAGAGGCCACGGAAACTGTTATTGAAAATTTAGAAAGTCCTAGATTTCGTTTTTTTTTCTTCAAAATTGTAATTGAAAGTGAAGTTTTTATTTTACTTTTACACTCGAGTTCTACAAAAGCTTGAAACGATTAAATTAAGTTATTTTCAATTATTTTTATTTTCTATCAAAAATACAACACGTTTGGCCTAATTTTTGTTAATGCACATCATTGGCAAAACTTTAATTTGAAAATGTTGGAAGAAAAATAACGAAACTTAAAAACACTTTTTAGCTTAAAATGTTTTTTTTTTGTTTGGTTTTGATATTCTGTTTTAAACAAAATGTTAATTCATCAATTGTTATTTCAGTAGCAATTTGCAGTGAACAGCCAATTGATTTGTCTTCCTTAAAATGAATAACAACAACAAAAAAGTCGATACAGAAACAAAAAATACTATACAAAGCACTCCACTCCACTCACTATAAGTCTAATGATTTTTATAGAGTTCGTATATATATTTTTTCCTAGTTGTTGTGAATTTTTCACTGTTAGTTTTCTTACAAAAAGGTTAAGGCAGTAAATAAGAAAAAATCGAAAGATTTAAGACACAAACTTTGTTTATTAGGGTGATACCGGTGCACCATAATTTCTCCCCTTCTCTCGTCTGTTTATTTCCAATTTTTTTTTACCTTTTTTATACAATAACAAGGCTTAGTATTTTGCGGCTGAAAATTTCACTTTTTTTCTGTCCAACAAACAATAGTGAATTTAGCGGAAAATTTTCGTGTAAGAAAAAAGAAAACAAAAATCAGAAATTGTATGAAAAAAAAATTTATAATGAAAATTCATGGCATCAGGAAATCATGAAAAATAAAAGTATCATTTTGTTTAACAAAACAACAACAATAACAAAAAAATAACTGAAAATTGTGTAAAAATTATACAATAAAATCAAGAAAATTATCGAAAAAATAATGCCTTCATTAATACATACATTATTGGCCACTCAGGATTACGGCCTAGCTTCTCACACCACTCATGTTGTCTGTGTTAATTTTATACATGAGAGTCGACTCCGAACGACAGATTTTTGAGAAACTTTTCATGGTAATTTCATTTACTCTCAGAGTTTTTGACAGAAATCTGCTGAGACGAAGTAGCCGAAGAAATATTTTTTTATATTTCGTTTTGATGTCTGACCTGGGGTTTGAATCGTGGCCTTACGTCTAATAAGCCAACACACTACATGCCTCACGTACATAAAAGTCTTAAAAAGTGCAAAAATAAGATGTTTGTGACAAGATAGGCAAAATAACTGCTCAGCGTTTGAGGCAAAAAAATGACGTAAACTAATTTCATCTGGCCTGTTCTCATGTGAAGTCTATTCCAAAGAAATTATTTTGCATCGGTAGGAAAAAAGTTTAGCCCAATAAAGCGAGGGGTGTGGTTATAATGCGAGAGTTCCAGGTGATTTTTTAACTGGTCTTGCAATACGTTGTTGAGCACTATTATTGTGATATATTCTGTTTTCATATCCGTATGAATTTTTCTAATGTATGATTCATTACAGTTGCCTTCTAATTAACAGATGCGATATCAGTTTCTTATGCTGTAATAAATAGTCTCCTTCTGATTCCACTAAACAGGGAGGATTATGGACCATAGATATTCCTCCATGTAATCCTGGTTCAAAATTCCAAAAAATTTCATGACATTTTTTGAATTTATACACTTAACCGACTGCAAATACTTTCATATGAAGCCTTATGATTTCTGCTATCTGGAAAGAGAATAACATCAGTAACGTACATATATAATAGAAAAGTCAGTTGGAATCAACTCTCTCTTTGATTTAATCGGCAAAAAAATGGTCTCACATTTTTGTAGAGGGCGTTGTTTCTAGAAAGAAACGTGTGGATCACCTTTAGCTTTTAAACTATTTAACTGCAAGAACTTGTTTAATAATTGTTCCCGATTTCTCAGTAGATTTCTGGTAAAAACTCTAAGAGTAAATAAAATTGCCATGAAAAGTTTCTCACAAATTTGTCGTTCGGAGTCGACTTTAAACTGTAGGTCCCGCCATTCATGTATAAAATTAACCCACACAACATGAGTGGTATGAGAAGCTAGGTCGTAACCCTGATTGATGAGCTGTAATGACAAATGATGTATGTATGGAAGTCAATCTGGGTTGAAAACAATATGTTATTTGTCCTCTAAATAACTTATTTAATCGGTGGTACACCCTGTGTGGCCTGACCTTGACCGCTCTGAAGTTCGAAACTCCGCCCAAGTAAAATGTTATGTACAATTAATTAAAGCAGGGGATCATGACGAAAGAAATATCTCTGGCATCCCACCAATGAACTGTAATAAATGAGGTTTCAAAAGGTTATTTTGGATTAAAATTTTTTAATTCTTATTTTTATTTTTACTTTTCAACTTCCAATTCCATCTACTCTTTTACAGATAATAGTAGTGTTTGTCATTCATGCTGTACTACTAAGTGTAGGTCAAGTTCTTTGCATATAAAACTGAGCAGGCCTCAGAAACATTCGATTTACACGCAAACTCCGAATGGATGTGTGTGAATAGCATCTATTTTAACGGTCTAATGGTAGGTCAAGCTCTTTGCATATAGAACTGAGTAGGTCTCACTCTCATTTGTCCTACAGTCAATCTCCAAATGGAGATATGCGAATAGCATGTATTTTGAGGCTTCTCGACCACGTAAAAGAGAGATCAAAAGTGTTTATTAATGACAGTAGAGAATTCAACTTTATTGTTATATTACAAGATGATCTCTATTTCTCTGTATGACCCACCTTTAATGGAATATGTTTCAGAGGTGTAAGAAAGTTTGTCATTTAGAGTACAGCTGTCTGTGATCAAAGAGTCAGTGAATTGCGCCATGCACGATTACAAAGTACCCTCGCTCTATCCATATGTGGAACACTTTTTTCCGTAAGAAACGGTTTCTGCCATATAAGACATTACAAACGGATTTAAATCTAAAATTTATAAACACTTCTCTCTTCTCTCTTTCCTTTGATAAGTTAACTTCCATAAGTTTTGAAGACATTTTAAGTATCAAATATACATACATTTATGTTGTTGTTTTTATTACAAGATTACCACTGTAGTTAGCACAATGGGCCCAATGGAAGCGCCGCCACCTCTATCTACCTACCACTGTAGTTAAAGAAAAAAATTCTCTTTAAACACAGCTAACAGATTCTCTTGCTTTGAAGTATTGGGTTGGTCGGAAAGTAAATTCGTTCTTTCCCGACAGAGAATTGTATTTTTTTTTGCATCCAACTTCCAACTTAAGCCATATAATTTTTTTTATATGCTTTGAGAGCTTATGTAGCAAGGCTTGTGTGTGAAAAATTCCAATTAATTCGTGGCAGTAGTTTATGATAGGTACCCTTTTAAATATGGAGAGCGATAAGCAGAAGTTTCGACATATCTTACTGTTTTACTACAGAATGGGTAAAAATACTGTTCGAGCCAGAAAGAAATTGTCCGATGTGTATGGAGAAGGTGTGTTAACAGTACGCTACTGCCAGATTTGGTTCGCTAAATTTCGATCCGGCAATTTTGATGTCGAACATTCACAACATTCGAGAAGGCCGGTTGAAGCTGGTAAAGACGCAAAAAAGCCAGTAGTTAATGCGAACCGGCGAATAACAACACGTGAGCAGAGATCAGCAATGAGTATTCAAAAAGATGAGTAGAATCGATTCACACTCATAATTCATACTTATTTTAATACTTTACTCATAATACTCATATTCAAAGTTTGAAGTACTCATCGTACTCATATTTAATAATACGTATGATGTTGTTGATTTCGACTCTCTTTGACTCAACATCTACAAAAATCACAAAATAAGTATGATTCCCGTACAAACTCTTTTTTTGTAAATGCAATAACAACTACGACTGTACATTTTAATGAATGATTCGAATCACTCTCAACATTTATGAGTATTATAAGTATTTTTCTAAATTTATAAATCTGAATGAGTAGGCTTATGAATCAAACATAGTTCGAATGTAATGAGTTTGATGTCAACGTTGTACTCAATAAGTCAATAAAAATAAGTAAGTCAATGTTGTAGTGAGTACGAATGAATCAGACTAGTTGAATTTCAATACTCATACTCAAAATTTTATTAGTACTTATGAGTAGCAAATCATTTATGAGTATTATAAGTATTTTTCTAAATTTATGAATCTGAATGAGTAGGCGTATGAATCAAACATATTTTGAATGTGAATTGAATACTTATAAATCAATGTTATAGTGAGTACGAATAAATCAGAGTAGTTGAATTTCAATACTGTTGACTCACTCATACTCAAAATTTCATGAGTACTTATGAGTAGCGAAAAAACGATTCATCGCAGATCCCTGCACGTGCGATCGGAAGGAGTTTAAATTTATCAAATTCAACAGTTTATGACCAATTGATTGATATTATACGAAATCTGTCTTTCATTTCCACAAAAAAAAGAAAATAAACGAAATTACTTTCCGGACTGTCCTTAGTTTTGATAATATTTTACCTACACACAGGAAAATCCGATATAATTTTCAAAATCTATTAAAAATCTTTCGTTGAATATCTAAATCAAAAGGTATTTATTCAAGAAATTTATAAATCTTACAGAAATTGTAAAAAAAAAATTCCTATTTCCTTTAATATTTGTATTGAAAATCCATTGACTCTAAACTGTATTGACTTATGGCATGGCAATACATACAGCTGCAGTTGTAAAAAAAAATCAGAGCAGAAAAAACAATATTAAATCATTATCTTTCTGATACATTAAATAATAACAACAACAACTTTATAGAATGCATATCTGTCAAAAAAATTTTTAATAAATATTTCTTGATTAACAATGGCTATTGGAAAAGCAAAAAAACATAAAAACCAATAAATTTATGGAAAAAACAAGAAAAAAAGAAAAACAATTGATATTCATTGTATAAGAGTGTGTATGTATATACATATGCCCAGCTGTCAAAATGAAATTTAAACCACAAAATATGAAAACCATGTTTGTTTATTTGCTTGTTGTTAGTATGTTTATAGAGATAGAAATAAAGACATGAATGTAATAAAATGAGAAAAAATACCAATAAGCCTGGGGTGGGTGTCATATTTGGTAAAGTTAATTTACAAATTTAATTGGATTAAAAAAAAATAATCCAATGCTGCTGTTGTTTTAACAAACAAACAAAAAAATTAATTAAAAACAAAAGCATTTGTGCAGTGACCAAATTCGTAGAATTTGTTTGTTTTCCTATAAAAAAATTATTTTAGAAACAACAAATTGTTCAGCAAGTAAAATGTTTGAACTTATGAACTCTTAGCACATAATGTCTTAAGACTTGAAATTTTACTTTTAATATGTTTTCCTTTATCGCATAGATTTTGTTGTTTTTCTATTTTAAAAATGCGTTAAAAATTTTAAAAGTTGTGTGTTATTTCTTAATGAAAACAGGCTTGGCTTTAACACAATTGACACTGCAAGGTACAAAAAACAAAAAAAAAAAACTTTTATTGAAACCAAAACGAAAACGAAAAAATATACATAAGAAATACTTAAAAATTGCTTAACTTTAATTTCGCACCTTTTTTTTTTGATAAAAAAAAGACTTATGAAAAATACCTTAACTAAACGAAAATATTTCAACTTTTAACCTTTCACTTTCATTACATAGACTTCCTTGTAATCAGACTCTTGTTTATCACTTCAAAACATTTTTTTCCTTTTTATTTTTGCTAAAGTACTTAAGAAAAATCTTAAGAGTTAAACGCATTTAGCCACTAGACAACAAGAAACGCAATATACCAGCAGTGCTTTATGGAAAAACAGAAAAAAATGAAAGAAAAACTGAAATCCAACAACTTACAAGAATTATCATTGATCAGTTGTGTCTTGTTGGAAACTATGTAATATAACTACGACTAAAGCCTCCTGTCTGGTTAATGGTGTTAAACATCTTTTATCGTACTAATCACGAATTAATATTGAGTATGGACAATAGTTATAAAACACTGTAGACAACACTATGGTTTCCCAGCAAAATTAAGTTTATGGTTTGGATTTGTAATGCATAATGGTCTACCATTTAGGGTTTCTTTTCTTCGAAAAATATTTGTAGGATCAATAATCAATCTTTTTGGGTGCCCTGGTAGTCTAGTGGGTAGAGTGCTAGACTATTATCGTGAGGGCCGTGGGTTCGATTCGCACCAGAGACTCTGGTCTGTGATACTACACCGAGCATATGGTCAAAGTTATTCAGCTCGAATATAAGTAAAATATAATGTGTAATTGTATTGTAATTAATAAAAAAATAAATAAATAATTCTTTTATTACCTCAATTACCAATGAGTTCTCTTTAGCCATATAAAAACAACATTCGAATAACAAGGATATTGAAAATGATTTCCTCAATAATTTTGAAATTGTTAAGTCTGTTATGGACGGCATTCTAGTTTCTCCATTTTTAGTTATAATATCCATGGGACAAAACTTGTAATTTAACCTTATAACAAATCCTAATGTTTCTAGCCAATAACGTAAGGCAATCCTATCATTCTAGAATGTGCTACCGTAGACCAATCACTTGATTAGCTTCAAAAAATTATTATATTAAACGACCAGAAACAACAGTTCAAATAGCCACAGGATAAGAAGGTACAAGATACATATTGACAGTCCTTAAAAAAGTAAAAAAGAAAATGTTACTGGCTTAATGGACGTCAGGCCTCGGTTCAAACCCCAAGTCAGACATCTTCTAAAATACGAAATATAAAAAAATTCTTCGGCGATTTCCTCTCAGCAGATTTTTGGCAAAAACCCGGGGAGTAAATAAAATTGCCATGAAAAGTTTCACAAAAATCAATGGTTTGGAGTCGACTTTAAACTGTAGGTCCCACTATTCATGTATAAAATTAACACACACATCATAAACGGTGTGAGAAGCTAGGTCGTAATCCTGACTGAAGAGTTGTAATAACCAATTATGTATGTATGGATATTTTTCATTTGCCCTGTACTTTTCTATTTCTTATAATTCCTTTCTAAAATTCCAGGAATTCTGCCATAATTTCCTTTCCTTCAATTTTGATGATTTCGGTTATTTTTCTATTTTTCAGTATATTCTCTAACAGTATTTTCATCCTAACATTATCTCTTTAACGAGTCAAACTTTTAAAGTCAAACTGGTCTATGCCAATAGCTTAGGACAGGTTAAGTGAGAGTAGCAGCCAATCAGCATTTCACCAAACTTAAACTTCCATGTCAATTGTGATACCACAAGACCCCAAATAAACAAAATTTTTGCCTAAGAACCAACTTATGTGCATTATAAAGCTCAAAATGATATCGTGTTTTAAATTTGAGTCATTAAACATATTCTTGATGCAAATATATTCCATATTCGGCAGGGTCCTTCCAACTGAAACAAGGCAATGAGACAAAAGTTGCTATATTCTAAGATAAAGTGTTGAATTCCCTCTGTAAGGCAATGTCCATTACTAAGGCCATATTCATCCACGTCAGAGCAAGTCGTACTTCTACTGTCACAAGGGGATCTTGCTTGGCTATGCAACAGATTATCTCAGGCGCCCATCTACTATTCGCACAGTATCATGTCAAAGTTTGAGTTTGAGGAGAACAAAGATAAATTCAGCTTACGTTTCACCGCATGTTACTGTATCCTTTTATTATATATATCTACATGTATGTATATTCAGACCCAAGGCTTTATGCATTGGGCGTTTTCTAGTGGTTTTATATCAAATCTATGGTCCACGGGCTTATAAATTTTTCGAAATTTGAAAAAAAAAAATTCATAAAAAAATCCAAATTTGGATTCCATTTTGAAAATTAGCACCTAATCTATGAAAAGTACTAGAGACTACAGTTTCAATCCATCTGTGAGCACAGACAGGGTGTAATTGAGAGTATAACAGGCGTTTGAGAATTCAAAGTCGTTTCATTTGCGTATCCATAAAAAATTTACTGCCTGTCTCTCCAATACCAACAAGCATTTCCTCTAATCGCTTAAGGGTAAAGCTTATTGAAAAATTTCTACAGGTAGCAGCTACTGGAGTTTCATCAGAACTAGCATAAATACTTATCTTAGGCTTTATTACAACTCAACGATCTTGTTTATTATAGGTATACCCAGCATAAATGGAAAATGGGAATGCTGCAGAACAAAAACCATTGAATAACGTTAGTAGTACTTAATTGTAAAGTGGATATACCGGCAATCCTTTCCATTTATATTTTGTTTGCCCCTGTAGAAGCTCATTTTATTTATAAATCGTTCATTCATAGAAATTTCCTTCGAAATGCCTTTCCATTTAACCTGATGTTTTTAATAATTTTATTTCTATCAAATAAAATCTTTAATTTTCAAACGCATAAAGGGAGATTCAGTTGAAAATCATATCATTTATCGAGTATCATAACATTTTCAACAGAAAACTATTCACATAAAAACTATTCTCGTTTTTCCATGAAAATTCAATTAAAATCACATCAACACTTCTTGTTCGGTCAAGATAAAGATAAAAAGGTAAGTAATTATTGTATTTGAAATTTGCATACACACAACGGAAGATTTTCATTTTCTTTGAAATACTAAAAAATATGTTTTAAGCTAGTAATTGTGTAACCAAAGATTCATTAAAGAAAAATTCTAGTTTTTATTTCATTGCTTTACACGTATCTAATAACACTAAACGTGAATATATGATGTACATACATATGTATGTATGTCTGAGTGATTGTTTTGTTTGTTTGTTTGCTAGACAACTATAGTTGTGAAGATGCAGGCCGTAATATCGACATCTAGTACGTTTCTCTTTCAATCTTTTTTGAATGCTAATAGAACCGCTCATCTGGAGAGGTCAATAACTTACTTACTTAATTGGCCATTAACATCCCGATTAATGGATTTCTGCCTGCCGCAACACATCCCTCCAGGCGCCTCTGTTTCTTGCGCGCCTACGCCAGTTGGTCACACCAATCGATGACAGGGCTTCCTCGATTTGGTCCTTCCACCGCAGGCAAGGTCGTCCTTTTCATCGATTTCCGCAAACCCCCGCATCAAATACCCGTCTCGCCGGAGCATCCCCCTCCATTCGAACTACATGGCCGAGCCAGCGCAGCCGCTGTATATTAATACGCTGCACAACGTCTATGTCGTTGAGGAGCTCATACAGCTCACTCTTGGATCGGATGCGAATATCATCGCTAACTCGTACTGGACCGAAGATATTACGCAGTACTTTTTTCTCGAATACCCTCAAGGCTGCTGCATCAGTACTTAATAGGATCCATGCCTCTGCGCCATAAATAAGCACGGGTAGGATGAGCTTCTACAAGACGCTCATCCTTAGTTTTGTCGTACGAGAGGTCTCTGCTACTCAATTGCCTATTGGGATCATAGTAGCGCCTATTGGTAAGAGTTATCCAGCGCAAGATAAATAAATTCTTTACTGTCTCGAAAGTATAGTTATCGGCCGTGATCTGAGATCCAATATGCCGCATGTCTCGCGGTCAATAACAACTAAAATTTTTTTCGGATACTCTGTTCTAAAGTAAAAACTATTTCGGTAGCAAAGATCGGAAACTTAGTATCTCCACAATCTTTAATTATTTCTTTCCTGTATTGTAATTTCATTAATCCAAGTTCTTCAGGCAAAAACGCCATGGATATGCTGTAGTAGGCTTCAACGTGTTAGGTTTCCCATCTGTAGTTGCCTACAATTAGCCATTTTGCTGAACATTTGTTAAGGGCAGTGGTGAGCAACTCTACTGATTAAGTACTACCCTTACTAAAGAGATCGTTCTACCTAACCGTGCTATGTAGTTCGTTGTTGGTTTTATCCTATAAGACGCATAGAATTGAATCGATCGTGATATTTCAAAATTTTAATCACCGTAATGGCATCTAATGCTTGCTTTAAATCTGAGTTAATCTATTTTATGCGGCACTTGTTCCCTACTGCCGTCTTAGTAGCATCATGAATATCTTCAGGCCTTGATGTTCATTTTCAGTCTGTCTGGTCAGCACAATAGTTCTTGATTTATGGATGCTTAACCTTTGTGGACAAAAATCCTGTTGTAATACCGAATGCTTGGGTTTGTTCTTGTCACCTTGGATATCGAATAGTTAATTGAGATTTAGAAACGATTTTATGCACTTCAAGTTGTCTGTTCCCGAATATATACTATCAGAGTAGCATCAAGAATATGCTCAGACTTTGATGTTCATTTGCAGTGTGTCTGGTGTTTTCATTAATTCTTGATTTAATGGTGGTTAACAGCACCCCTGTTGTAATACCAAATGCACTGGCGTTCTCTTGTCATCATAGATATAAGTTGGCCGTGCTTTAATAAAGATTTTTTGTACTTAAGGTTGTTTGTTTCTTAACGCCATGAGTCGATGCAAAAATGTCTTATTTTTATGGTGATCAGGCAACATTTCAGACAAACAAACGTTGTGCAACGAAGTCGCCGTAGTCTATTAGGTAGTGTGTTGGCTTGTTAGACGTAAGGCCATGGTCCAAACCCCATATCAGACATCAAAACGACTTCCTCTCAGCAGATATCTGGCAAAAACTCTAAGAGTAAATAAAATTGCCATGAAAAGTTTCTCAAAAAATTGTCGTTCGGAGCCGACTTTAAACTGTAGGTCCCGCCACTCATGTATAAAATTAACACACACAACATGAGTGGTATGAGAAGCTGGGCCGTAATCCTGACTGAAAGGTTGTAATGGCCAATTATGTAAACGTTGTGCAACTTCTCTCGACTTCAACGCACATGGTATTCAATTTCACAGCTTTTTAATCCATTCTGCTGCCTGAGAATTACCAATTATTTTCCAAGTTCTTCAAAGCTTTTCTCCAAGATTTTTACTTGCCTTAATCTTCCAAAACCAAATAATCAATTCCAAACCATACAAGTTACATTTCACACATTGAAAGCGATGGAATATTTTTAGGATAATCTTTAACAAGTTATCGATAAGGTTCAGCTTTACTTTTCTTAAAACAAAATATAAAAAGCGGCGCACAATATGCGAAATGTTCGAAAGAAGAACAAAATTTCTCTTTCCTTCAACGACAAACTAAAAATAAATGACTAATATTTACCCTCTAAAAAGCTACGGACTTATATCTTAAAGACTGAAACCATGTCCAAACAAAATATTTCTGTTGTGAATGCCTCTTTTCAAGTTATACGGTAAAGGTGTTAGCGAAGCATGCTGGATTGTTGTTAATATAGCGTATGAATGAATTTCTTTTGTTTATTGTTTACGCCATAATGTTTGATTTTTATTTTTAAATTCTTATGAATGTTTTTTGTCTTGTGTTAGAGATATTAGCATTCGCTGATGACATTAGGCCAATAAAGCTAATTAAGGTAAACTTTGCAAATATTTTATTAACATGTTGGCTTAACAAAGTAAAGCAAAGGATCACATAAAATAGCTGAAGTCATTGGCGTTAAAAAAAAAAACTAAAAAAATATATTCGACAACATACTACAGACGAGATCTTAAAGTAGAGATAAAATATAATTAATAAACTTTAAGCATGAGAAAAATATGTTACATATTGTGTTATAAACAAAAAAAAAATTAAAAAAGAGAAAACAACAACAATAAAACTGTTAGAATTCACAACTAAAAAACTCACGTTTAAAAACACACGTTCAAAAGAATAAAAAACCGCTCAAAACACATAATATATGTACGTATATCTGTATGTAAAATATTTTTTTACATCAAAAACACAAAAACAAAAACAACCCATCGAAAAAAAATAAAATAACAAGCAAACAAGTTTGCAGCTTAAGTCTTTTGATTGTTGGGTTCTTTATATAAAAAATTATTTGCTAGATGTTATGGCCTGCTTTTTCCTCATATTTTTGTTGTAATTGTGGTTGTTGTTGTTGTTGTTGTTGTTGTTGCTGTTTTTGAAGCTCTTTTGCATTTAACAAATTTAATTAATTTTATTGCATAAAATTTTTTTCTCCTAGATTTTCATTCTTTTTTCTTTTTTTTGTTTTGTTGCCATTCTTTTCATTGTGAGAATTTTTTATTCAATACATCTGCCTCTTGCGATCAAACCACTTGAAATTCTAAAGCAAAAGTACAACAAAAAAAAAAAAATTGTGCGCCAAATTCTCTGTTTTTCCTAAAGAAGTTCTTAAGAAATTCAGTCGGCAATAAAATGTTATTAAATACTACAGTAGCAATAAGCTTTTATCATTTATAAATTTAAGAGTATAAATTTTTACGATCATGTAAAAATATTAAGAATTATGCCAATGAATGTTAAAACAAGTAGAAAATTTCTTTTATAAACTGTTCGTTTATTCGTCTGGCCTATGGCAGAGGTGGATATAGGCTTTTACTTTTGGGAGGAGAAATTTAAAAAAAAATTAATAAAAAGACTTAAAAATTATGAAATTTTTTCTTTTCTTAAGGCGAAAAGAGATGAGTCAGATACGTTGCATTAGAAAAAGTATAAAAAAGAATTCTTGTGTTACTTTTTTAATGTTCATAGGCTTGGCAATAACGAAGTTAAGAGTTTATGCTATAATTGCTGTATATCTTAAGTTATACGAAATTAAATCTTTTATTTCGCATACTTAAGATATTCGCCTTTATTGTTAGAAAATTTAAGAGTGGCTGATCTATTCCTTTAATTAGAATTTCATAGGAAAATAAATCAATTTAGCCGCTCTTGTGACAGTATAGGGCACTTATACACAGTACATGGAAGTCGCTGCAGTTTTGAAAAAAAATCATGAAACATAGTATTATTAGGCACATAAGCCGGGTATACGTATATGCGATTTCCACCTTATTTTTTTCGTCATTTTGTTCCGTTTCATCATCAACTTTCATATTTCGAACAAAGTTGACAGAGAAGTTGTGCATCTCTACAAAGAGCATCTCAATTTCAAACAAGAAAAAAAATTTGATTAATTTTGGGCAATCCATTTCGTATCGGAATTGGTTCTCCAGTATTAAGAAATATGAGGTTACAATCTCCTTCAAATAAAGCCATTAAGCCAATCAGGACGTCAACTTTCCCTATCACCTGACAGAAAACATTAACAACGAATATCTTAGAGAAGCTAGACAGGGTCAATGCTTGAGAAACAAACTCAATTGATTAATGCACCAATGTTGGCGGAATATTGAAGGGCATAGGACACTGTAGTCTAGTAGGTAGTGAGTTGGCTTATTAGATATAAGGCCACGGGTCAAACCTCAAGTCAGACATCTCCTTTAAAACGAAATATAAAAAAAAATATTTCTTCGGTGACTTCTTCTCAGCAGATTTCTGGTAAAAACTGTGAGAGTAAATCAAATCGCCATGAAAAGTTTCTCAAAAACCTGTCGTTCGGAGTCGACTTGAAACTAAAGGTCCCACCATTCATGTATAGAATTAACACACACGACATAAGTGGTGTATGAAGCCTGATCATGACAGAAGGGTTGTAATGACCAATTATGTATGTTATGTGTATGGCACTACAGGTCAATTATACACAACATATACACTGATGGGAGGGTCAGGGAGAATAGAAATATATCGGTAACGGGGAAGCCCCTTGCTTATTTCCTAATGAGGCTATCAGCGAGTAAACCACACCAAATACATAACATACATACATAATTGGCCATTACAACTCTTCAGTCAGGATTACGGCCTAGCTTCTCACACCACTTATGTTGTGTGTGTTAATTTTATACATTTGTGCCGGAAGCTCCCATTTAAAGTCGACTCCGAACTACAAATTTTTGAGAAACTTTTCATGGCAATTTTATTTACTTTCAGAGTTTTTGCATATTTCGTTTTGAAGTCTGAGCTGGTGTTTGAACCGTGGCCTTTCGTCTAAAAAGCCAACACAATACCTACTAGACTACGGCAACTTCAAACCACACCAAACAGTCGGTATTTAATGGATGTAATGGTGATTCGTTAAAGGCATGGGAAATGTTTTCTGTCAAAATATGGCAAATTTGCTTGCTGACGTAGCCATTTAACGAGAAAGAAGCTTCATCACTAAACTCAAAATTTTTCGGTCAAAATTTGCGTTTTCAATCAGTTTCAAATGAGCCCTATAAGCAGAAATTCTATGCAAACGATGGTTATTTAGGAGATCCTTATGCAAAGGACAAAGAGGGGCGATAAAACGAAATTTTAGAGTCTTTTTCAAGCATTAATATTTCTTTGTCTTGTTGATGGTTTTGAATCGAGATAAGAAACGATCAATTACTGCCAGTATTGCGTGCATGCACTTAGTGTCCGATTTGTAATCTAAAGTAGATATGTTGCGCCCTTCCTATCAAGATTTCGAAGTTTAAAGCCATCCCCTTCACTTTCTTTGTTATTTTGTAGATTTGCTTCAATTTTATTAAATAAGTTTCTTTCCAGCTTTACAACTAATGGGTCTACTGCAACAAGAGCGTCTTTGTGTAGATGTAACGCCCTAGTTGTAGTTTTAAGCGCCTGTTGAGAATGGAACCAGGCAGGGGTCTTTCCGGGTGGATGGGCTTGAATGCTCGTTATTTTATTACTATTCGAAAAGGAAGGTGAACATTTTGTTCGCCCTCTCTGGGGTTTTTTTTCACTCAGGAGATGACCCTTACTCATGCAGCGCTGTGCTGGAATACAGAAAAGATAGTTTATAGGATAAAGGAAAGAGGCAATTGTGTGTGAAATTTTTTTTACCTTCGTCCTTTCGTCACAAACAACTATTTTAAAGGGAAATACTGCCAATCTCTCTCCCCCCCTTTACGCACGTCTTAATTAGTGAAATTAAAATCAAATATCTCCTATGCAGGCTACCTGCCTGTCTTAGACGTCTTAGACGCCAAAAATCTTTTTTATTTGCCTTCGTTTTTTGCTTTCAAGTTGAGTTTGCCTGCTGCTTCCGATGCACTATGTTCATTTAGATTTTATGGCTTTCATAATATGTTTACATATTTGATTTTATTAAACCGAAACCAACCGTATTTGAAGATGATCTCTCCACCTTATAATGTACATCATCATCATTATTATATTATCGTTTATAATTATCTCTGTTTTAAGCCAAAAAGAAAAAAATGAAAGAAAACAAAAGAAAAAAAACTTGGCATAAAAGTAAAGCAACGAAGAAAACACCGGTAAATAAAAATATTTTTACAATTTATTTATAAAGAAAATAAAAAAAGGAAAAAAAGACGACAACATCAAGATCGTCAACACAACATTGTTGTTTATGTAGCATACGTGTAAGACCAGTAGTGGCTGGTATTATTTATTTGTGTAGTATGCCCAACCATAAGGGAGCATTCTTCGTATTTCTTCCTTTTTGGACAACATAACACACATATTTATATGAGTTTTAATCTTTATGACGGCTAAGGTATTGTTTGAAGGCAGTATGTTAAGAGAAAAAAAAAAGAATTCATAAAGAGAAAATAGAGAGTGGCAAGTGGTCGCCAAAGGTATGAGCTATATACGGCTGAGTTTATGAATTTAGAAAATTGTCAGTTTGTTGAAGTCGCCGTAGTCTTGTAGATGCTGTGTTGGCTTATTACACGTAAGGCCACGGTTCAAACCCCTGGTCAGACATCAAAACGAAATAGAACGAAAAAAATATTTCTTCGGCGACTTCCTCTCAGCATATTTCTGGCAAAAATTGCCATGAAAAGTTTCTCAAAAATCTGTTGTTCGGATTCAATTTTATGTATAAAATTAACACACACAGAACCTAAGCGGTTTGAAAAGTTAGGTCGTAATTCTGACAGAAGGGTTGTAATGAGCAAATTATGTATGTATGTACGTCAGTTTGTTGGGTACTTTTGTATTAAAATTTTTTAGGATTAGGAATTAGGGGACCTCGTTCGTCCAATAATAGTGAGAGTCGAAGACCTAGTCCGTTGAAAGCTCTGGTTCCCACTCGATCGAAGAACCTTAAATCTCATCAGCCAAGAGAAATCTCTCGACAGCTTGTAGAGTTTTACCACCGACGTCATATACGCTGACGGATAGCGTCCTCCTAAAACCAACAGCTGTTGTCAACATTGTTGCGCATGGACGATACGTTATGGAGAGAGCAGTCATCGATACCACTGGCGAGCGTACCCTCATTTTGGAGATGGTGGTTCGTCGGCTTGGCGCGAAGACAATCAAAGTAGGACGTTAGGAGCGGGTGCTCTTGGTTGTTAGAGGGAACTACGTCAGCAGTGACACGTTCGAAACGTATGCGGAGGTGCGAAGTAAGTTGGATGGTCTCCCACCGTCAAGGTCGATAGACAGAAGAATAGCGGACGAGTTTCTGGGATTGCAACTGGCCGACACAACCTTTTTTGTAGCAGCCCCAGTTGGAATTAGGTTAGGCTGCGACGTGTACAGCAAAATCATACGCAATGGCGTATTTGGTGGTACGATGGTTCGATTTTCGGCTACCTGATTTCTGCACTATGTTCTTAGTATGCAACATAAGTATGCAACACATCTTTGGCTACCGTGAAGATAAAAACTGTAGCAAAAAAACAAACAAATCACTGATAATGTGTTCCCTTTCCTTGGTTGAATGTAAATTAGTTTTAAAGTCTCAATACTGTCTTTAGGAATAAACAGTAACTTTTACTTTAAGACTTAGCTTTACAAATGACGTTAACGAAGACTAAGGTATACTAAAAGGCTAATTAATAGAGAAATTGAAAATAATTGCATGGTTAACAGTCCATAGCTTAAATGTGCCCGACAGACCACAAAGTGGGGCTGTATTTCCAATTGATAGGGATCGTCAAGAAATAACTTAATTGGGGGAAAGTCTTGAGATAATACAAATGGATGGAGCCATATAAGATGTTCATATGAGTAGTCTACAGCATACTAGACAAGTGCAAGGCTAGACATACTCTAGCAGCCATTAAAACAGCAGATGATGCATTCGCCTCTCACAACTCCTTGAAGCTCAAGGGATATAAAAAACTTTGCTTTAGAGACCACCCTTTGTTTGGTTGTGAATCCTTACATTCCCTAACCTCCATTATGACGATATTATACGTCATTAGGATCCCATTAACTGATCCTATCCTTATCCCAAGGCCAAATAATTACATAAGGATGCAATTTAGCATCCTCTCTTCATGCAGAAAACTTCAACACAGGTTACTAACTGTCGGATTTAGAATCTTCTGATATGAACTGTACTTCCACGGTGTGATTTTGAGTAATAGATAAGGTATTGTTTTTCGTCATCATCAGTTTGAGATAACCCACATGGAAAATATCGGACATTGGTTTAAAGGAATTTCTTTTCCTCTACGTTATGGTAAAGACTTGACACCATGATGTTATCAGTTTTCTCTATATTCCTGTCTAAGAGGCATAATTCTGTTAGTAATTGACACAATTTATGTGCAACCGATTGCGTGGAGGGATTTATAATGGGTTAAGAATGCCTGAATCGAAACTACAATGAATATTCGGGTGAAGATTCTAATAATCTTGAATTCTTAAGACGTTCGTCCTTAGATGAAGGTACTTTTTTACATGGTAATCCTTTTCCTTGCGCTTATAAAAAAAAATATCACAACACTGAGTAATTTTAACGCCCTATACCAACTATATTCAGAGTATTTTTACAAAATTATACACAATATGATGTGACCTCAACGGAAATGCAATTCCAAACATAATTTCCGATGGCATGAACTTAGCTTATGGTCAAGTCCTTTTCAGTGCACAAACTTTCCCACATCAAATAAATATTTAATAACCATTGTAATATGCTAATAATATGCATATTTTTCTTCTTGTTAAAACTGCATGTTTATATTTAGTATATCCGCACGCTTTTTAATTGCAAATATGCCGCTGTCACTTCCTTTTCAATAGTTTTCCATAAAACATCCGTTTTTTTTTGAGTTTTATACGTTCAAAAGCAACTTGTGGCACCTTTTCAAGGTGTAGGGTATAATGTTATATAAAAAAAGCCTTCATTATTAGCATTATTATTGACGTCGTCATCATATAAAAATCAACTCCTTCTGTTGCTTAATCTACTGCAAGGTAAAGTCAGATTGGCAGGGAAGTAAGAACATTGCCGTTTGGTTATTGTTATTGCCACTGTGTCATCCTAATCATCATCTTTGTTTTTCCGCCCATATCCATCATATATTATTAGTTTTTATTATTATTATGAACATGATTATGATTTTCAAAGTGAACACGTACTGCACGTACTTTTGTTTTCGTTTTCGTGTGTGATTTTTTTCTTTCCCTTTTTCTTTTTCTTTTGTATTGCTTCCTTTGGTTAAAAGAATTCTTTATTGACCATATGCAATATTCTCATCATGTACTTGAGAGTATTGGCGGTTTTTTTCTCCTGCAATTCCCTACGTTTATAACAAAATACCGGCACTTTATGGTTATGGGTGCCGTGGAGAATCATATGGAGTAACTAGGAATTGTTAATTTTTTTGTCTTTAATAATTTTTCAAAGACATTTTTCATTTGAATGAATTTGTTTTAATAGTTTATATCTTAATTGTTTATGATTTTTATATGTATGTATATCTAACGAATAAATTTAATAGAACCGGCCTTAGCTTTGCTTTTAGAATATTTTTTTTAAATGAACAACACCACAATAAATAAACTTTAATAAAAAACGAGTTTAATTCTTTTTCCAATTCTAATGGCAAGCATTTTACTAATTTTTTTAATTCTTAGTTTTTCATTTAAATATTCCATATCCCATCATCATCACCATCTTCATCACTATCCACTCCTTTTTACAAGATTCTTTCACAACATCTCATTTTTCATCGAAAACGAAAACTTAACATCTAACCAATCTTTATACTCGTATGTATACATACATACATACATACCACACATATGTATGTATATACATATGCATGGCATAGTTTTCAAATATATCATAGATATTACATTGGCCTGAAGGCATTTCAATAATGAATTTGAACAAACCAAAGCAAGCAACCGACTTGATGAAAAAAAAAATCACAAAAGCTCTCTTAAAGTTAAGACCATGTCTCTAGCAGCAAATCAACAACATGTTAAATATTTTTTCTTTCTTTTTTGTTGTTTTGTTTTGTTTTTGTATCATTTATTTACATGTACGAATACAGATTTTCATAAATGTAAACACTTTGTCACAATTTTTCAATGTACTACTTTTCTTAAACACAATTTCGTATGATTTCAACAGAAACTGCCTATATGGCTAGAAGCGTAGAATTAAAAAAACAAAAATTGTTTACAAATATAAATGATATGGCGGAAAAAAACAACATTTACAAAATAAATCCACATACAACAGGAAGGAACAAGCTTATCATTGAAATCGGAATTAAAGTTCAAAAAATTTGTTATTAAGGCATACAAATTTTTTCTTTATATTCCGTGAATATCACAATAAAATCCTTAGAAGAATACGTTAAATGGCTAGAGGTTGGTAACCATATCTATAATTACGCCGTTGACCAAGTAGGTCAATATTGTTGCATTTGAGGTTCTTTGTTGTAAGTTCGCTAACGTTCTGTTGGTATTTTAGCATTCCTTTTTACCATTAATTTAAGTCTGGACCTTTTTATGCTGACCCATCTCTGGTTCCTCCATTTATGAGCCTTAAAGCTATACAGAAATAACTTGAGAATGTAACCAGTAGTAGGAGGAGATATCAGTATAGAAGATCATAAAACTATTAGCTACTCTCTCCGTTACTTACTTACTTAATTGGTCAGCATTACATACTAACTTCTCACACCATTCATTCATTGTGTGTTAATTTTAAGGCATGAAGGAAGTAAACTACAAGTAAAAGTCGACTCCGAACGACTGATTTCTTATTAACTTTTCATGGCAATTTTATTTTGCTTGCTCTCAGAGTTTTTTCATGAAGATTGCTAAGATGATGTCGCCGAAAGAAATAATTTTTCCATATCTATGCCGGGGGCTGAACCTCTCTTCTAGTAAGTCAACACGCAAGACTTTGTCAATTTTCTCAGATGCTGTTCCGCAATATTACTCCTGTAAAGGCATTTACTCGTTAATAGAAAATCGACGTTGCTCACATAAATTATTGGTTTAGTAAGGTTTACAACCCATTTTCCATTTCCCAACCCCCCTTTCCTACACCCTTTCCTTTTTATCGCTCTATTATCCTTCCCTCTGTAAGGACGTTGTACAATGGGTCAATACGACCTCCGGGTACTGTACTTATTGACAAGTACAAGTCCTCTAACCTAACCTAACCTAACCTGACCTAAGGTTTACAAGTAAGCTGAGAGAATATCAGTCAACAAATGGTTGCCATAGTAGTCTAGTAATGTGATAGACTATTAGCATAAAGGTCGTGGGTTCGGTTCCCACCAGAGTCTCTGGTCTGTGGCACTACACCGAGCTTATGATCATAGTTACTCAGCTCCCTTTAGTCAGTATTACGACCTAGTTTCTCACACCACTTATGTTGTGTGCGTTAATTTTTTTATACATGAGTGGCGGGACCTGCAGTTTAAGGTCGACTCCGAACGACAGATTTTTGAGATACTTTTCATGGCAATTTTTATTTACTCTCAGAAATTTTGCTAGAAATCTGCTGAGAAGAAATCGCTGAAGAAATATTTGTTCATATTTCGTTCAGTTGGAGATGCCTGACCTGGGGTTTGAACCTCACGTCTAATAAGCCAACACACTACCTACTAGACACAGCTCCTATATAATTAAATATAATTTCTAATTGTATTGTAATTAATAAATAAATAAAATCATTTAATTACGTCACACAATAGTTGGAGAAAAATTGGAATGCTCTCTATCATACATACATACATAATTGGCCATTACAACCCTTCAGTCTGTATTATGGCCTAGCTTCTTACACCAATCATGTTGTGTGTGTTAATTTTATGCACGAGTGGCGGTACCTACAGTTTAAAGTTCACTCCGAACGTCAGTTTTTTGAGAAACTTTTCATTGCAGTTTTATTTACTCTCAGTGGTTTTTGCCAGAAATCTGCTGAGAGGAAGTCGCCGCAGAAATATTTTTTCATATTTGGTTTTGATGTCTGACCTGGTGTTTGAACCGTGGCCTTACGTCTAATAAGCCAACACACTACCTACTAGCCTACGGCGACTTCAATTCCTCAAAATTTTGGCAAAGGATTAAATCGGTACTGTTAGAAGGTACCTGGGTAGTCTTGCACACCATTACGCAAAATTTGCAGCTATTTTTCAACAAGTGCCTTAGCATCGTACCATATGTAGGATACTGATGCAGAAAAACGTCAGTAGCATGTTTTCTGGAACTTTAACAACGCAGATCCCACAATAATACAAATGAAACAATGGAAATGGGGGTGGATAGGTCATGCAATCGCAAAGAATTCTGATATTACAACGATATACGCTATAAATGAAACCTAAAAGGCTTAAGAACACGTGGCTGGCCAAAAAAAGAAGCTTAAAAGTACGATACTCCAAGAGCTATTACAATGAAATCTTACATGGAAATATGCGACAATAATAGAATCATGTGTTGTAAGATGGCTAATGGGTAATAAAAGAAATATTTAGGTTTGTTAAATTTTGTTTATGGTAATACAATTAAAATAAATAACAATTTTTGCTTTAAATATCGGCCCCTACGTTCTTTCGTCTGGCTTTGCCATCTCTGTTTCATAAACAAGTGATAGACTTTTTCTGTACAAACTCATATGAATATTAAATCATATATGTATGTATGTATGCATATATGTACATACGTTTAGCTATATGTGCGTCTACATATAGTTTTGTTTAACAAGTAACTCAATTTATTTGCTGGTTATTGACTATAGGCACCGTATTGATTAATTTGCTACAATTTGTTTAAAATCGAATTGGCAACGTTGGGATATACGGCATTTAAGTTTTAAACATTATTTTTAAATTCCGTCCATTCCGTTCTTATTCTTCTTTTTCTCGTTCTTTTCAGTTTCATTATTTCAAATTAAGTTTTTGGTTTTTGCTACCTACCCTCTTTCACCTTTATGGCGTACAGAAAAATATTTAAAAACGTTTGTTATCGTCTCATAAATATAATGAATATTTAAATTAATGAAAATATTACAATATTCTCTATGCGATTAGTTAGTTTTCTTTATGCTTTCGATATATAAGTATGAATGGTTGGGAGAACACTATCTTCATTTCGTTTTTATTTTCGTTTTATTGTAGAGTTTTTTGTCGCAACTAAATATTAACAAATTTGCTTAACATCCTCCCTACTTCTTGTTTCTCCTTGTGCTTGTGTTTTGGGCAGATGACGGTTGTTGTTTGTTATTCTTTTTTATGTTTTTTTTGTTGTATTTTGTTGTCTTGGTCCTTGTTTTTTCCTTTGCTACAAAGAATACATAAAACGATCATTGGCTTTGTTTTTGGAGAAAGAAGACATGAATCTCTTGAAGTGAAGTAGAAGATTTTAAAGGGAAACATCGTTACAGCTCCAGAAAATATAAAGGCAACAGGCAGACGGACTTTTTAGACAGACAGAAAAAAAGAATGCACGGCATGCAATGTCACGACAAAATTATGTTCAAATGTTGACAACATTTAAATAATGTTTGTGAAAATAATAATAAAAAAGAGAAAAATTTAAATTAACCCTTTCATGCCCGAATTTTTTGAGCCAGAGCTAAAATTTTTTTAAGGACATGTGTTTGTTAGTCATTGACCTAAATATGAAGTGATATTAAATTCAGAGTCGTACGTATTCTGTTTGTACACGTTTTTAACCAAGCTTGTTTGCAAAAAAAAAAATCTTTTAAAAAAATTAAAAATTACGGAATTTATGAACAAAAATGTACAATGTTGCCTATAGGCAACATCGGGCATGAAAGGGTTAAACAAACAAAAACAAAAACAAACAAAATCATAAAAACATAGTTTATATTCTATGTAAGAAAGAATTAAAAAATAAAACGAGGAAAATTTATAATTTTATTAAAAAAACAAAAAAATTTATTTTTCAGAAAAAAAATGGAAAATAAAAATTTTATAAAAAAAAGAACAGAAATTATGCTACAAGTATGAACAGATGAAAAAAATACATCAGTTTCTTAGCCAATCAAAATAAGTTATAATTTCTCCATGTTTTGGAATTTATTACATTGTATGCACAAAACATTTTATTAAGAAAATATTTACAGCACTGAGCAAATATTTAGTATTAATAGTCAAATCTTTCAAAATTCCTTAAATTTCTTTACGTATTTTGTATTGTTGCATGTTGTTAAAGCTCTTACTTTCCTAGTTTGTACTCGTAATACAAAAAGAAATAAAAAAAATTGTGATATTTTCCTTATTGCATGTATAAATCCTTCTCTGTTAACAGCAGCCTCAACAAAAATTTTTAACAGGGTTCTCCAACCCTTAAAGCAGCTATTTCTTCATAGATTGCACGTTCTCTTAGTTTGCTTTTTTCTCAGTTAACCCCATCAAAAATAGTGCTTTACCGGGAAATACTAAGAAATTATTAATGAAAGTGATTTGAGTCTTGAATCAGATGATCTAGGGGTAGCATGAGGATTGTAACTTACTTTCTTACCGGACAATATCGACTCAAATAACATTTCAAGACCAATATCTAATGCAATACTCAGCTAACTCGCTACATCTTCGAAGATTTTCTTGGTTTAAAAAAGTATTTTCACTGTGGCGACAATTATTTCCAGCTGCAACTCTTATACCTCAAATAAGGTGCATGATTAATGTGATGAAGAAAATGATGACGCAATTCTGAAGACAGCATCTGGGTATATATCAATGCACTAAGTTTAGAGTTGGAAGGCGCCGTAGTCTAGTAGGTAGTGTGTTGGCTTATTAGACGTAAAGGCAGGGTTCGAGCCCATTCCAGACATCAAAACAAAATACCAAAAGTATTTCTTCTACGACTTTCTCTCAGTAGATTTCTGGCAAAAAGTCTGAGAGTAAATAAAAATTGCCATGAAAAATTTCTCAAAAATTTGTCGTTCGGAGTCGACTTTAAACTGTAGCTCCCGCCACTCATGTATAAAATTAACACTCACATCATAAGTAGTGTGAGAAACTAGGTCGCAATCTTGACTGAAAGGTTGTAAATGACCAATCATGTATGTTATATAAGTTTAGAAATTTAAAGTTCATTAAAGCAATGGCATTGGGCGCTCCATTAAAGAGATGCCCTGTAGAGATCGAAGGCAGTACCGTAGATCATTTGATCGCTGTATATATTCATATATTTTGCATTAATTCCAAGAAATTGCATCTGTTTCAACACTAAGTAGCCTAATGAGAAAAATCCTCACACATAAGACTCTTGGGATTGTTGAGAGACATGAACCAGGAGCTACACTCGCATGATGAAATGTTACAAATAAGCTGAGCCCGGTAAGACGGCTGCCAGGTTAACCTAACCTTTCCTAACATTAAGTAATCAATTTCACTGCTACGTTGAGAGATCACAGCCCGATATTGTTAGCATAAAAAAATTGTTTCGGCAGCATAACAATCTGTAAACTATACCTCTACCATTGTCACGGTATTTTTCAAGGATTGTATCCAGAACTATACCAAATAGAAATTAGCCTTTTCGGCCAACTATACTAACTTCCACCGTTTTATTAAGCAGCTTCCTTCATTGTGATTAGGAAATATTGCTCGAATATTTTCTTAAAGCCTGTGGAACATAAATATAATACTGAACTGCATTTCATAGATCGCAGGTTCTTGAAGTGCCCGAGAGAGAACTTAAGACAACTGAATCTAGCATATAATTGCTTTAAAGCTGGTGTCCCTCTATCGCAGATTATTATTCATTGTTTTCACGATGCTAAGATGATGCATAGAGCCTTTCAATTTATTATGCTTTTTAGTTAGACATTTGATTTGCGTTCAGCAGACTTTATGCCCTCGACCAAGCCTCTTCTTTATGTCCCTGAAATTGTATACAGTTGACATCAGTTTAGTTTTTTGGGCCAGGTAAAAATTGTCTTTAAATGTAGGTAACATTTTCGAGATAGCAAAACCTGAAAATAATCAAATTATTCAGAGCCGAGCGATAAGAAAGCGATGCTAAAAACATTCTTCAGTATTCAATTGACAAGTAAGTAAATCAACAATGGTGATCGAGAAATATCGTATTCCTATTAGGTCTGAGTGGTAGCTTTGATTTCACAAAGCTCACTTGAGCACGCATAGCGGCCCGTTGTGATGCCACGGGTGAACGCAGTCCCTGTACTGACCAAGTTCCACCAAAATCAGGGAAGAGGAAGAAGTTGGTATTTCTATTCGAATTCCTATTAGAAAAGTAAAAATTCGAAAAATTTCTGAAAACAAAAGCGTGCTGAAAATTAGTTCACATAATAGTGGACAGCAAAATTCTTAGTACTCCAATATATTTTTTAGCAATTTCGTGAATTTTAGTCAAAAGTCTGTATAAAAATTTATAGTTTATATATTCTTTTTATTAATTTACTTCTGTTTTATTATAAAACAACAATTTTTTAATGTTTTTCATAAAACAAGAGAAAAATAAGGAAAACATTCAGAGAACCCTGAGTAAATTTAAAATTCAAAGGCCCAATATATGAAAATGTTATCCCTTGTATGTAGTAGAATATCCCTTAAGGTCAAGCATTCCATTTAACCCATTTAGAATTGAATGTACAAGTTTTGTTCAGTGTTTTCTGGTGACACCATAAGCAAGTTTTTCGGTTGACTTTTTTTGTGGTTTAGTGATTACGAATGATTATTCTTTCAAATGATCTCCTAAATACTCTCTTGAAGCCATATCGGGACTTTGTGCAAGAGTATTAAGCCTGTGGGGAATTTTTTTGTCAAAATATATTGCCGTTTTAATTGTCATTATTACAACTTGCCGTTAACTAAAGGGAGGATTTTAACGGGCAGATAAATTGTTTTTCGTTATTATGAGTACCCAATAAGATAGAAGTGATCGTTAAGCTAAAGGAAGTATCATCCTACCTTTAACATTTAAAGGTCACTTTATGTTTGAACTTGCCATATTATATATTATTTTCAATATGGCAACTTCAAATTAAAACAAAATGAGCATATACAACAAAAAAACTAAGCCCGCGGTTGCCACTGCGTTAAAAAAAACTTGTATAATTGAGCAGTTTTATCGACATTGCTTCGGCACTGCCATATTTTTGAAAAATTTTATCTGTAAGTTGTAATAACGAATATAAGTTAAAGGTAGCTTTACACTTTCCTTTAGTTAAAGGTAACTTTAACTAAACCGAAGTTTAACGGCAAGTTGTAATAATGGCCCTAAAACTTTTGCTGTCTACTGTACATTTTCAGTTACATTTTCTTTTTATATATTTTTCTTCAATCTTACCTAAGAAATCACATTCAATTAAGTGTAAATTGAATGCTTGCTTTCATTAAACTACATTTTTCATCAACTTTAGACCTACTTAGGCGCTTCTAATTAGCTTATAGCAACTGTTTTTTTATATTTTAATTTTTTATAAAATTTTTTTCTTCATACACCCATATAGTTTATGCATATACGAGTACATACGTAGTCGAGTTTGTGTATTTATATTAACTTTTAACTTTTCAACCCCATGCTGGTGTAAACAACATGCACCTTACACTAATGACCAAATGACACGATATGTTTTACACTTGTACATTAAAACTAAGTAAGTAAGTACGACTTTAAGCTAAGACATACAAATACATGCATACTATGTATGTATAATTTAAGGCATATGTATGTGTACACAATTATATTATTGTATGCATTTTTTTCTTTTAAATTTTGTATATGGTTATGCTGCCAAAACAAAAGAGAACCAACCAGAGACGGTTTTGTATGGTTGTCATAATGTGTCTGTTTTTTAATGACGTTTTTTTTTCCTTTAGCACTTCTTAAACGACAAAGAAATTTATTCTTAAAAAAAATGTAAAAAAAATAAAATGTATTTAGCAGCCATCTTTTATTTTAAGCTTAGATGTTGTTGCTGTTGTTGTGTTGCCATCATGGTCTTAATATTTCTTCTTTTTCGTTTTCATTTTTTTTCCTCTTGCAGCCAGTAATTACTCAACACTTGAGTAAACTTTGCTTTAAAATGCATATTAGTCTGAAGGATTTATTAATATTAATAAAATATGAGAGTTTAAGTTTAAACCAAAGAAAAAAAAAACAAAAAAGGAAGAGTCTAAACAACATGGCTTCTTGCTTTAAAATTAATTCTTCTTTTTTTTTGTTTTATATTATTTTGCTTTCAACGTTTTATAAATTCTTGAGAATTTCAAGCCAGGCAGTATGATTTGGTTTTTTTTTTTGAAATTTTTTTCCATCAAGTTTAACTCACACTGCTGTTAACAAAAGGTACGGAATATTGTTTTCATATCAAAATAAAAGGTGTGAAAAACAGACAGCTTTAACAGTGATATAGAGACTTATTTTTACTTTATATTTATAAATTATAATAAGAAAGTATTAAGTTTCCGGGGCAGTTGCATTTAGTTTTTTTCAAAAAATATATTTTTTTAATCAAAAGAATTCTTCTGTTTATACAATATTGTATACAATAAATATTAGAATATGCTGAAAATTAATAGAAGGACATCTAAAGATTTCAATAAAAGACTGTTGGACATCAATTTGTTCTTTTTTTGACCCAAACAATGTTTTACGTTTAGAAGGCATACTGGATAACTGCAGTTTTCTTATCTGTTATATACATATTTAAATCATTTCATATTCCTATACAACGCTCCATTTGATTGCATTACACTAATCCGTATTTTTAAATTCATTTTCAGGTAAATTATGCTCTAATGCCGTAAAACTCAATCAAGCATTTTAAAATTTCCAGCATGTGGTAAGCGTTTTATATGTATATGCTGATATCAGACATTGAAAAGCTTACAAAATTTTTTTTTTAGCATTTATCAAGTCAAGTGAATCATAATTTTAAAAAAGAAATGACGACCCACATCCCCTATATACAGACATAACACGATTGGCCATTATAATCCTTCAGTCAGATTACGGTCCAGCTTCTCACACCACTCATATTGTGTGTGTTAATTTTATACAGGAGTAAGCTAACGTACAGTTTAAAGTCGACTCCGAACGACAGATTTTTGAGAATATTTTCATGTCAATTTTATTTAGGCTGCCTTCCAAAATGTATCAATACAAAGTCTGTATGCAGTTCTACTACTGTATATAAACTATGTAGATATGCAAAATAACCAAACAATGCATCAACTATAAATCCGGTGCCTGACTGCTTTTTGACTGCGTTAAAAATACACATTGACGACGTTTTGAAATAGAATACATTGTATATATATTTTGTACAGCGGCATTATGAAACACGATACTTTGTTCAAACACAAAGCAACTAACATTTTGGAAGGCAGCCTTACTGTCAGAGTTTTTGCCAGAATTCTCCTGGGAGGAAGTCGCAGAGGAAATATTTTTTTAAATTTCGTTTTGATGTCTGACCTGGGGTTTGAACCCTGGCCTTAAGTCTAATAAGCCAACCGCACTACCTACTAGATTAAAGCGACTTCACACCCCATATACAAAACCATAATCAAACTACAAACGAATATTATTTTGCCACTACCAAGAACGTCATAATAAGAATGCATTTTTAAATTCAAGAGATGTCAAATTAAAAATGTATAGAAATGACAAACCTTTTATAAAAAGTGCGGCCAATAGGTACACCATAATAGTGAACTTTCAAACAAGTTGAAAATCATTTGTAGTTTACCGCATAATGTACATAAAAGATGTTAATTTATGTTGTCATTTGTTAAAGATTGTGCGTGTTTGCCATACTAACTACATTTTAAAATAAAATTTTTGTTTTGTTTTTCCTTTACTAGTATTTAAAAAAAAGTAGCATAAAAATATTTCGTAGGAATTTAGTAAATACTGAATGAAAACCAAATCGCTTTAACTTAAATTTTTATTTATTATTTTCAAACGAATCAATTGCAAAATCATTTTAAACTGTCAATTATGACATTTATTACTGTTCATTAGATAAAATATAGAAAAAATAAAAAATAGCAATTGCAGCAATTCAAAAATTAAAATGAAAAAAAAAAACGGAAAACAAAAATGAAAAATTAAAATTTTATTGTTTTTGTGTATTCATGAAGTAATGAAGAATTTTTAAGGGTTCATTTAAAATGAATCAAAAATTTTATTGCAAGAAAATATTTTTTTAATGGAAGACATAAAATTCTAATAATTTTTACATTTTAAAACCAAGGTTTGGTTCTTAAGTCTTTTGTTGTCCAGTGGTTGGCAAATTTAATTACTACAATGAGTGTTATATTTCTTACACTTCATATAGTAATCTATTGTCTCATCATTTGTTTTGTATACTGCAACAGAAAAGTTTACTTCTTACTTCGATTTGCTCCAACAGAGTTCATGCCCTTAGAATTGAAATTGCTACAAAAGAATTGTTAAGAAAATGGAGAATTGTGAATGACAATTTTATGTCAATAAAAATTTGTTTTGGTATACAAATATTTATTTGCCATATAACTACAGAATTGCAAAAGTTTCGTTTTACAAAAATTGGAAGTGTTCATATCTGAACAATTAAGCATCTGCTCAACTTCTACTATCTTAACAATTTCTGACAGGTCTTCTGGCATTGCCGAGAAAAAATATTGAGTCAGTCTTCTCACGGAATAATATATTTAAGATGAAAATTTAATATTGAATGGTAGAGCTTCCTTTAATTGAAGGAAGTTACTACAGTTCGTTTCCTTTCCTACTTCTTCTCTTTTTTCCTATCCCCTCTATTATCCTTCCATCTCAAGGACGTTTCGTACAATGGATCAATTTGACCTCCGGATACTGTACTTGTCTCATTTGTCAAGTGTACGTCCTCTAACCTGAACCTAAACCTACTACAGTTCGAAGTTGACTTGGTTCCTAATAGAACTGATGGTATAGGGTATATCAGCCGTCCTAATATATTAGGTAGTGTGTTGGTTTATTAGAGAGCGTAATTGAAACCCTAGCTCAAAGAGCTGGAAATAAACGAAAATAGTATTTTTGTCGGATACTTCCTCTTCTGAAAGAAATCTCAGAATTAATTTAAATTACCATGGAAAGTTTCTCAAAAATCGGTCGTTCGTAGTCGATGTTAAACGGTAGATCCCGCCACTCATGGGTCCAACTAAGTAAGTATGGAATAAGGTCACATAATTGTAGTCGCCTTAGTCTCATAGGTGCCATGTAAAGTTTCTCAAAAATATGTCGTTCGGAGTCGACTTTAAACTGTAGGTCCCACTACAAATGTACGAAATTAACGTACACAACATAAGTTATGTGAGAAATTATTTCGTAATCCTGGCTAAAGGGTTGTAATGAACAATTATGTATGTATGTGCGTTTATAGGAATATATGTCAATGTATTTAAATTCATTTCAATTTAAAAAAATTATACCATTTATCCACTGAAATCATAGGGCCCGTGGTCTAGTAGGTAGTGTGTTGGCTTATTAGACGCAAGTCCCAAGTTCAAACCCCAAGTCAGACATCAAAACGAAAATATGAAAAAATATTTCTTCGGCGACTTCAGCAGAATTCTGGCAAAAACTCTGACAAAACATAAAATTGCCATGAAAAGTTTCTCAAAAAATTTGTCGTTCGGAATCGACTTTAAACTGTAGGTCCCACTACTCATGTGTAAAAAAATTAACGCACACAACATAAGTGGTGTGAGAAACTAGGTCGTAATCCTGACTAAAGGGTTGTAATGACCAATTATGTATGTATTTTATGTAATTGTAGGGGCCACTTTGTATTAAACAAAATTTCAATAGATTTTGGTTGTACCGCGTTTTATTGAAAAACCCATTACAACGAAAAAAAAAAAAACAAATATTTTTATAAACTTCCTAAAACCCTTACAAACAAGTCAAACAAATTTGTTAACATGCAAAATAAACTCAAATCATTTGTTATACATTAACAAGAAATAAATAATAAAAAACAAAGAAAAAAATCCCAAGTAAAAAAATGCCAACAAAAATCTTATAAAACATTGACTAGAGAGGAGCTTGCCTATCTATTTAAAATATTGTATTATTTTTTTTTTCCTTAAAGAAACCAACAATATGACAAAGTATAGGAAAAACATACGAAAAAAATACTTAAACTCTAGAAAAAAGCCGAACGACAACAAATATCAGTTTAGGTTGTAACCACAAAACTATGACTAATAATCGTGCCAATAGTTATGAGCAGAGCAAAGCAAGCAAGAAAAAAAAAAAAAAAAACTTTGAAAATAAAAATGAAAAAAATCTTAAATATTTTGATAAATCTATAGCCAGGAATACAAAATAAAAAAGAAAAATTATTTTTGTTTTGTTGAATGCATGAAGTTGTTGGTGTGAATTTTTATTGAACTGCAATTTAAAAGTAATAAAATATTATTAAATAAAAATCTCGTAAAGCTTAAGAAGAAGAAAAAAAATTTACTGCTAAATATTGTTTAATAAAAAGTGAAATTTGTTTGGTTTTTATTTGTAAATCGGTTTTCTGTAATTTTCATTTTTGTATTGTTAACAATTGTTTGGAATATTTCTTCATCTGTAATTTCCTTTACAAGTCGTGTATTGTTTGCAATTTTTTTCTTTTCTTACTTTTTTCCAATAATTTTTGTAGACAAAAATTTCAATCTCATTTTTCTGTTGTATACTTAAGTATACGAGCATTTTATGATTTGTATTTTATGTTTTAAGTTATGATCTTTTAGTTTAAATGTTTTTATGCTTTATTTCTTTTGATCGGAAATCGTGATTTATGATTTTGTACTTTTGCTAGAAAAAGTAACCAAAAAGAAAAAAGAAACAAAAAAAAAATAGAAAATAAAATGAAACCTAAGAAACGATATTTTGCAGCAAGAAATCAGCAAAAAAAATCAAATAAAATGTTTATGACAAAACTATGCTTTTTTCTCTCTTTTTTTATTTTTTATTTTACAAGAAAAATTTGTAAAGAATTGCAAAGTTTCATGATTGTAACTTAAGTTAAAGTATTTTTTTTTGTGCATTTAAGATGGGTCAATAAACTGATTAAAAGTGTTTTTTTTTCTACATCAAATGCCATGACTGAAAAGAAATAGAAATCAGAAGTTATATCTTGCCTTATACGAAAATCAAATCAAATGTTGTGTAACTTATATTAAATAAAACAATACATAACAACATTTAAATTTAAATTGATAAATTGATTGAATAGTTGATAAAAATTCTGCATTTATTCGTTTTAAGCGCAACATGCCTGTATATCTCATCTTGATATTCCTCTTTCATTAAACGCATTCTATCTTTAAATTTAAACGAAATGAAAATATCAGCGAACTTTTTTATTTGGATATCCTATTAATGCCGTTATTTGAGGCATTCAAAAGTTCTCCATTGATCCTTTGATTAGAACGCATACGATTTATTCAATTTTCCATAACTCGGACGCATAAATCAGGCTCAATTTGACCGATGGCATAGGTTACGTCGAGTACGTGTAGTCGCCGTAGTCTAATAGGTAGTATGTTGGCTGGCTTCAAGGGCCAGACATCAAAACAAAATACAAAAAGTATTTCTTCGGCGACTTCCTCTCAGCAGATTTTTGGCAAAAACTCTGAGAGTAAAAAAAATTGCCATGAACATTTTCTCAAAAAATCTGTCGTTCGAAGTCGACTTTAAACTGTAGGTCCCACCACTCATGATAAAATTAACACACGCAAAATAAGTGGTGTGAGAAACTAGGTCGTTGTAATGACCAATTGTGTATGTATGCATAGGTTACGTCGCGTTGTCTAGTAGGTTGTGGGTTGGCTTATTAGACGTGAGGTTCAACTTTATCGATTGCTTAGGTTGTGTTGCGTTAGCTTATTAGCCGTGAGCCCGAGGATCCAACCTGGCTTAAGCACCATTAACAAAAAATTCTAATTTCGGCAACTTCTTCTCAGCAGTCTTCTGGCAAACACTATACCTGAAAAGTTCCTCATATGTGTACTCTGGAGACAACATTAAATAGTAGGTCCGACCACTCACGGATAAAATTAATGCACACAACATGAGTGCTGTGAGAAGCTAGATTGTAATCCTAATTATAGGGCTGAACGACTAATTAAGTAAGTAAGTAAACATAGGTTTTGAGCAACGATGTCGTTTGCAGCCTAATCGCATACAACTTTAGAGAACCCCACAGGAAATTACATGATAAACTTCATATCAGATAACTAAGCCCACAAATCGCTAGGACAGAATATCTAATATGGCATGAGCTGTGTGTGGTATAATGCCACCCTGTTGAAAACACATGTCCTTAATGCCCACAGAATTCAATTGAGGCCCAAAATAGCTAATAATCAAAGTGATTAAATTTTCATTAGTTAAAGGATTCAAATAATAATGATTTGTTGGGCTAACACCGCACAAGTTATTTGCATGGGTTCCTGGATTTTATCAGCCAATTCATGCCAAAACCTATGGACGATTGTAATACGCTGAAAACTAAGTAGCTTTCTTTTGACTTTTTAATGTCAAAGTGAAATTCTTGAACTGCCACCTACTAAGTTTCCCTATCCACGAGAGTCTGGCAATCTCAATAACTATTTGCTGAAATGTTTTCCCTCCCCAATGGAGAATTAGGAAAAAGTACTTCCTTCGTCTACTTCCTTTCAGCAGTGTTCTGGCAAAAACTTTGGGATTAAATCTCAGATATGGAGTCGACTTTAAACAGTAGGTCCCGCCACTTATGAATAAAATTAACACACACAACATGTGTGGTGTGAGATGTTTGGTTCTAATTCTGAGTAAAGGGTTGTAGTGACTTCCAAAAGTTTAGGATAAGAATCATTTTGTAATGTGTTTCTCCTGTTGTAAAACCTTTATTTTTAATCCCACAAATATAATCAAAAATCCCTTTTTTCAGGGTTCTATTAGATCAACTGAATTTACCATTAAAATCTACACAATTTGTACGAAATTTTTAAATTTCTTACATTTTCTATTCACATGCTGCTGAAAATTTAATGTATCAACACAACAGTAATAGAACGTTTAAAATGGCGAAGAAAACTGCTGCTGTTTGTTTTATTTTACGAATTGATATTAAGCTCGCTCATTCGGACTGTAAAAACTAACTCCATTTCGAAACAATTTACATCGATTTATTGTTATCAATGCTATCAATGACTTTTTGTCTGTAAACAAATCACTTAATCCCTTTTTACAAATTAGAGATAATATTCCTGTGAAAATAATAAAACGTAGTCACATTAAGCTTCAGTGAATGCATGTTCTTAACAGTAAATGGCAAAAAAAAAATCAGTTTGCATATACAATGTTGCCCAATTAGAAATCATAAAATTATTAGCTTTATGCAGTTTTTACTGCGTATTCTATTTCATTGCTAAGGAAGTGAATGAAGATTTCTAGGATTTCATTAATGCGACTAACATTTGTTTTACAAATTTATACTTTACTTGCATTGTAACTGCAACATTGTTTGCTTTAAGAAAATTGAACATTGTAGCGTATCTTATAAGCTGGTTATAATCAGACTTGAAATTTTTTTTAACGAAATCATCTTTGTGTTCACATATACATATCCAGCATACATACATATCATTATATACGTGTATGTATGTATATATTCTACTTCTTCTTTTTTTTGTCAATTTAACTTGTCATAAACATTTTATTTTATTGCGTTAAATTGTCTCTGAAAAAAATTAATAAAAATTCTCCCGTCTGTTATTCTTTGTTTTCATATCTTTTTTCATCTTTTTTTGTTGGTTATTATGTCCTACTGTTTTTATATTAATTCCACTTGTAGCATTCGCCTTTAAATAATCTCAATAACAGCATCATTTTTGCTTCAGCATTTTCATTTTTTTTATTCTTCTTCTTTTTTCTACTCGCAGTGATTGTGTCTTCTTGTCATGGCGACAATGGAATACTTTGTTGGCATACTCAAGTAGCAAATTTTTATTAAGAAATATAAAATGGAGATCTGCTTGATTCTTGATGTGTGCTGGTGTTTAAATATTTAATTTTTCTAGTCAATGAACTTAAAATAAAAATGGTTTAATGTTTATGGCTTTATTAAGATCTGAAAAATATTGAACAGAATTAAAATATTAAAAATATTGTTGAAGTAAATAAAAAATATCTCCGAGTATTGATGATATTGAATTTCGTATTCGTAACACATTTTTTCTTTGTATGTTTTAAATGAACATAAAATCGAAAGTTTGTTTCTTAAGTCTTTTGTTCAGTTACCTAGATATATAAGTGAAAAACTTGCAATAATTTTAATTTTATAGATTTATCCTATAAATATTATACGAGGTACACACGTTCAAAAATAAGATGAATTTTCGAATTTCACATGAAGGTTGTTATAGCAAACAAAACCCAGCTTACGGATAGCTAGGTCTGTAGCAGAGATCAGCAATGAGTATTCAAATAGATGAGTAGATTCGAATCATATGTACTCATAATTTCTGATATTTTTTCGCATTCATACTTATTTTAAAATCATACTCATTGTACTCATATTCAAAGTTTGAAGTACTCATCGTACTCATACTTAACAATACTTATGATGTTATTGATTTCGACTCTCCCTGACTCAACATTTACAAAAATCACAAAATAAGTATGATACCCGTACAAACTCTACAATACTCACTAGAAGGTCGTGTGTTTGCGTAGCTTGTTGTCTTTATCTTCTTCTTTCTTCTTTTTTTGTAAATGCAACAACAACTAAGACTGTAAATTTTGATGATTGATTCGAATCACTCGAATCATTTATGAGTAGTATAAGTATTTTTCTAAATTTATAAATCTGAATGAGTATGCGTATGAATCAAACATGTTTCGAATATTATGAGTTTGATGTCAACGTTGTACTCATATTCATTGCAAACTGTACTTATAAATCAATGTTGTAGGGAGTACGAATGAATCAGAGTAGTTGAATTTCAATACTGTTGACCCACTCATACTTAAAATTTCATGAGTGGTTATGAGTGGCGAAAAAACGATTGATTGCTGATCTCTGGTCTGTAGTCAATTCCATCGGAAATGGAATAAAGTTCCTTATGATGTCGCTATGGGTACTGAGAGATTGCCTCCACAACCCCAGTAAATGCAATTTTTTTTAGTTCCGATCAGAAACCAATAAAATGAGAGATCAATAAGCAATAACTGCAGAATTCTGTTGATGTCTGCTTTAAGTCCTTTAAACAACTGCTATATCCGTGCGTACAGTCCTATGTATTCTTTTAAATTCAATCAGCTGTTTCATTTACTTCGTTATCAGACAGAAACTGAAGGGAATTTCATAAATACGTACATAATTGATCATTACACCCTAGCTTCATACGACCTATGTAGCTTCTCACACCACTTATGTTGTGTGTGTTAATTTTATACATGAGTGGCGGGAATTCAGCAAGGAAATATTTTTCATATTTAGTGTTTGCTGGAGATGTCTGATCTGGGGTTTGAACAGTAGCCTCATTCATAATAAGCCAACATACTACCTACTAGACTATGACGACTTCAGAAATTTAAATTGTGCCTATGGTTACTTATAATACGGCTGCCAGTATTATTTTTTCGTACTGCACCTTATACAAGTTAAGTGGAATAAGTTTGTTTCTTAAGTCTTTTGATATTTACCTTTACAGAATGCAAAATTAAACTTTTTATGTTTTTTTTTTTCAAAAACATTAATTAATTTCTGCTTTAATTTCTTTACGATTGAAATGATTATTTTGTTTAAAAATATCCCTCTGGAAATTAAAATGAATAAAAAATGTATTTCTGAAATAAAATAAAATAAAAAATCGTACAATTATGAAACCGGTATTGGTGACAAAGCCTACGGAAAAAACAACCACTATGCAGCAATACACTCAGACGATGACCATTATATAATAATTTTCTAAATTTATATGACAACTTACATGCATTAAGATACACACTTACTTAATCTTATTGTTTTTGGCCTTAAATTTAACGCCATTAACAATACACATTGAAATGTAGCCTTTTTAGTTTTTTTTTTTGTATTTTCTTGTTCTGTTTTTTTTTATTTTTTTTAGTTTTTTTTTTATTGTTATAAAATTTAAAATGCAGGTATTGAGTTGAAAAACCATTAACATTTTTTTATACGCCAAAGCGAAAGAATTTATTGTGATGTCTTGTATTTTCTTCCTTCAAGTATCAATTTAATTAAAAACGTGATTTAAATCTTAAAAACCTTATAAAGGTTTTTGATTACTTTTCGTTTAGAAAGTTTACATTACAATAATTCATTTTATTTCCTTTTTGTCCCGTTCCCATCATTCAACAACATTAACAGAAACAAAATCTTAAGGCCAACAACTGTTTTGTGGCAATGGTTTTGGAACTGTTTCTCTGTTTTTCTATTTTTTTTTTATTGTTAAGATTTTAATAATAAGTTACATTCTTACAGCCAGTTTTTTACAGGCCTTGCAGTAAATGTAATGTTATAGATTTCAAAGTAATTGCTTAAATTTTCACGCTTTTTATGTGCTGGTCAAAACAATAAAAACAAAAAAAAAAAACGAAAAAAATACCAAAAAACGGTCAATAGCTCAAGCCTCTATGACTGCCAGAAGAAAATGTAAAAAAATGTGTTTTTATTACTTTAAAAGCTGTCGTTTTTATTTTTATTTAGAACACGATTAAATCAAATTATTTTTCTCTTAAAAAAAAATAAAAATAAACCTCTAGAGTCAAAGTAACAAAAACAACAACAACAACCAAAGAAAAAACAACTATATGACAGACCTCAGCAGCCAAATAAAATAAAAACAAAAAAAAAACATCTGAAACTTAAACACCCAAACAACCACCCACAAAACACGACATTAAATGCCCTTAAAACACAAAACAAAAGGAATAAATTGCTTTAAGAGTGTTCATAAAAATTTAATATTTCTCTTCCATAATGCCTTGAGACATTTTACAAAAACACAATACAAAAAAACACAATAACAAGAAAAATATCTTAAGGATTTTTAATTGATTTTACTCTTTAGATATAAAAATACTTTAAGAGTTGTTATTGCCTTCCATTGCAGTATTTTCATGCAACAAAGTTGCCAGCAGCATTGTCTCATATTGTAGAAACAAATATTTTATAATTACTTTACACGAGTTTCATTTTGTTCTGTGGCCATACAAAATGTTTACATTGTTTCACGTAAAAATGCTTATATTCCAACAAAATATGTACGTATGAACGTACGTACATAATGATAATTATAAATAAAATATGACAATAATATACAACATGCCTAAGATATGCATGTTCATTTACAACAATTATCCAGAAAAGTTCTGGGGATTTGCACAGGACTAGAAATCAAAACCTTGTTAAGACGAACACAATTTGTAATGGTAATGAAATATTAATTTTATTTCATGACAAGCTATGATGAAATTAAAAACTGAAAAGTGACTTCACTTCACCTCTTTTGTCACATTGACTGCCAGGTAATACTTCGTTTCTAGCATCATGGTCAACCTGATCAGTCCATGAATTGTCGACCAAAACAAATTGTAGTGTAAAGCATCATTGCCTCATTAATATACACGTTAACAACAATATCTGTAATATATTGGCATCACTGTCACTTTTACAACAATTGAAGATAATTTCGGCATTTCATATGACATTATAGAAGCGCAAATTTTTCATGGCGCAACTGACTTTTATTAGACGGTATCATATGCAAGTGATAATTTGATTAGGCAATGTTAATATTGTTTTTAGCCAAATGATTATGGTTAAGCTTTAATGCAAAGCAGGAATTAAATTAAAACATTTATTTTGAAATGGCAATACAAATTAAAATCTAATTTCATTCAAATTGGCCAATGAAAATAAACAGGAATGACATCTTTTTTAAAGTCTTTTAAAGGAAAGCCTTAACTTTTAAAAAGGCCTACAACTCTGTCCCATAAGAGATCAATCATTTCCCGCCTAGTCAATATGTGATGTTTGAAAAGCTAACATAGTTTTTAATTCCGAATTTCTTAAAGGTATCCGAAATGTAATCGAAAACAGAGATTTGTGTTCTAAAACATTATCAACAGCAATAAGGAATTAATAGCAGCAATACGGCAATATCTTCACTATAACTTTTCTTCTCTGGTGTACAAGAAGAACAGAAGGTACCAAGAAGAACAGAAAACACTGAGGAAAATTAGAAGGTGTCCTTACTCGAAAGAAAAACAATTGCAAAGTAAGGAAAGTTAAAGACAGAAGGAGAATAACTGTAAAGAAAAACAGAATCGTATCACGATGAATGAATAACACCCGTCAGTAATCCTAACAGACGGCATTGGTCATTGAATAAATTCTGTTTTGGTATCCTGAGTATTCCAACCTCCCTAAGCCATTCAATGAATTCATTCCAGTTCTGCTAAGTATATACCTCTACATGCCTCGACAGTTAAACAGAATTTGGTTGACATTGTCAGGGTCAACCATATTTTCACCAACAATATAGAAAGAAGAATACAAACTAAACTTCAAAAGCCTATCTCTATAAATCTCTGATAGATTCCCAAATAAGTTTCAGTTGCCATACATACTACATACATACATAGTTGGTCATTACGACCCTTCAGTCAGGATTACTACCAAGTTTCTCACACCACTTATGTTGTGTGTATTAATTTTATCATGAGTTGTGGGACCTACAGTTTAAAGTCGACTCCAAACGACAGATTTTTGAGAAAATTTTTCATGGCAATTTTTATTTACTCTCAGAGTTTTTGCCAGAAATCTGCTGAGAGGAAGTCGCCAAAAAATACGTTTTGTATTTTGTTTTGACCTGGCCTGGGGCTCGAACCCTGGCTTTACGTCTAATAAGCCAACACACTACCTACTAGACTACGGCGACTACTATCAAGGAATTAATAGCATATAATACGGCAACATCTCCAATATAACTTTCCTTTTCTGCGGTAATTAAACCAGGAAGAACAGAAAACTCAAAAGGAAAACAATTGAAAAGTAATGAAAGTTGAAGACTGAAAGAGGATAACTGTAAAGAAAAAACAGAATCGTATCAGTAATCCATACAGAAATCATCTTCCCTTGGTCATTAAATAAATTCTGTTCAGGTATCCTGAGTAATCCTAACAGAAGCCACCTACCTACCTAGGTCATTCAATAAATTCCTTCCAGGTCTGCTGAGTATTCGTCTCTATATGCCTCGACAAATGAAGAGAATTTGGTTGACATTGTCAGGGTCAACCACACTTGCACCAACAATACTGAAAGAAGGATAAATATAAACTAAACTTCAAAAGTCTATCAAATCTCTGATAGATTCCCAAACAAGAGTCAGTTGCCATACACACATACATACATAATCGATCATTACAACCCTTCAGTCGGGATTACGACCTAGTTTCTCACACTACTTAAGTTGTGTATACAAGAGTGGCGGGACCTACAGTTTAAAGCCGATTCCGAACGATAGATTTTTGAGAAACTTTTCATGGCAATTTTATTTACTCTCAGAGTTTTTGCTAGAAATCTGCTGAGAGGAAGTCGCTGAAAAAATACGTTTTGTATTTTGTTTGATGTCTGGCCTGGGATATGAACCCAGTTGCTATACCATCTTAAGAAAGTTGAGCCTGGGCCGTAAAGCCTTTAGATTCTGCAATTTTCCTTATTCTGCCATGAATTGAATTCACTTTCCTTCTTATCTCTCAATCAAAAAGGTGTAGCAGACTACTTGACCAACATATTTTCAATTTCAATGCCCCCAATGCCACAGTACTCCAAAACCCATACCCGTCTATTTGTCTTGTAATAACAAACTTGGACTGAAACAAACTATAATCATCAGGGAGTCCATAGTATGCATAGCTTTCCCTAAGGTATCGTACATAAATAACTAAATACTGATAATATGATATAATAAATAAACATTCAAAAATCTTCAGCTTTAGTTCCTTATCCGCTAAAAGTATGAACAATTTATTGATTACTTGTACTACATAACTGTAGTAATATTTAGGGACATTATTACAACTTGCCGTTAACTAAAGGGAGGATTTTAACGGGCAGATAAATTGTTTTTCGTTATTATGAGTACCCAATAAGATAGAAGTGATCGTTAACCTGAAGGGAGGATCATCCTACCTCTAACTTTAAAGTTAAGTTTATGTTTGAACTTGCCATATTATATATATTATTTTCATTATGGCAACTTCAAATTTAAACAAAATGAGCATATACAACAAAAAAACGAAGCCCGCGGTTCCCACTACGTTAAAAAAAACTTCTATAATTGAGCAGTTTTATCGACATTGCTCCGGCACTGCCATATTTTTGAAAATTGTTATCTGTTAGTTGTAATAACTAAAATAAGTTAAAGGTAACTTTACAGTTCCCTTTAGCTAAAGGTACCTTTAACTAAACCCAAGTTTAACGGCAAGTTGTAATAATGGCCGTTAAAGGATTATTTTCCTTTTTTTTACAACATATTGATTGAATTATATTTCCTCCCTCTCTCTCTGTGTCTCCTCTCGCACAATCTACTGACCATAGCTCCATAACTCCTGTACAATATATTGACTAGTTGGAAGTCATCAAATATGTGTTGATTTCTTTGTTTTTTGTAGTAATTAATTAAATTATTTTTTTATGCAATCAAATATTAATTAAAATCAAATAATTTTATTGTAATTAAACTAAAAATCCTTGGACTTAATTTCGATTTTGTTCTCTGTTCAACAAAAAAAAAATAAAAATGTAAATGAAATTAAATCACTAAGAACATCTAAAATTTATTAAGAATCAAAACAATAATCTATTTTTCAACAATCGTATGATACATAAATACATACATACATACACTCATACCATATATGCATGTAATAAAAACGAAAGACTTAAGACACAAACCTTTTACTTTGCAACACTTAAAGAAACGTTTTTATTGCAACGTATATTTTCTACGTTTTTTTTTATTCCATTTCCTTTTTTTATTATTTATTTATCATTCTAGTCTATGCCATTCTTAGAAAAATGCAAGATGGCGTTGGCTATTACGTTAGTTTCTTCTCTTTTTTTTTATTGTTTTTCATTACATGCGCATGACGACGACAGTGAAGATGAAAACGACAGCAATAATATAACAACAACAGCAACAACAACAACCATAATAATAACATAAAGAACACCACTAATACTGTCGAAGCGGTAAACATCTTCATTTTTCAAAAAACTTAAAAGAAAAAAAATAAATTAAATATTGTAGTAAGAAAGAGTGTGTATGTGTATGTGTTTGTTCCTTAGCCATTCACACCTGAAAAGCAACCAAAAAGAAGATGCAAAAAAAAAAAAATAACAGAAGAGTAAATATGAAAGCAGTTCACAAGCATAAGGCAGTGAGGCAAATAAAATCGTAAGAAATACAAAAAAAAATAAATTAAAAATCATAAGTAAACTATTCAAGAAATCAACTAACCAAGCAAAATCCCATTTACCAAAAGGCGAAAAGAAAACGTAAAAATAGTTTGAAAACATAGACAGCATTATGCGAAACGTACATTGAGATGTAGAACTATAGAAGAAGAAAAAAATCCCTGAAGATTTCATGTCAATTAAGATAACAAATGATGTCAGAATGGAATGTTACAGCTTCATTACAGTTCACACATTTTAGGGCGCAGGCGAAGACCGTCTGTAGTCGCCGTAGTCTAGTAGGTAGTGTGTTAGCTTATTAGAAGTAAAGTCAGGGTTCAAACCACAGGCCAGACATCAAAACAAAATATAAAAAGTATTTCTTCGGCGACTACCTACCAGCAGATATCTGGCAAAAACTCTTGACAGTAAATGAAATTGCCATGAAAAGTTTCTCAAAAATCTGTCGTTCGGAGTAGACTTTAAACTGTAGTTGCCCCCACTCATGTATAAAATTAGCACACACAACATAAGTGATGTGAGATGCTTGGTTGTAATTTTGACTGAAGGGTTGTAATGTACGTATGTAAACAACATCATGTAGTTGAACTTTTTATTCAACTTTCAGAAACAAAGCCTTCTTAACACATCGAAAGACTCTGTATCTTAAGAAAAGTCAAAACACCAACTCAGTCATATGGAACCGTCATTAAACAATTCTTTGTCGAACTGACTATGTTGAAATCGATGTAAACATCTAAAGTGTGAGTCTCCTTTCTATTTTGCTGCACTTCTACATACTTGACACACTCAGTCAGTTCACAACCACCACTCCTGCGTACTTAGGAGTATCGTTGCTTATATTTTATACCTTCGGTCCCACTGTGTATTTGTATGTTTAACAAACTTAAATAAAAATAAATAGGGTTTGTCCAGAGTTTTGAGTTGATGACTCTCAACTTTTGTTTTGAAAAGAGACTGCAGTCTTAGTTCAACAACAACAATAACAACAACACCACCAACAACAAATTTACGAAAAATAAAAACAAACTTTTCTTGACTGTCTCAAGAAGATACCTAAGTTTGCTGTTTTTTTTTTCTTTTTCTTCTACTCCCCTTTACTTTTACACTTTTGTGTCCTTCGCTCTCTATTCCAAAACTCATTCTTTCTCTTCAAACGCTAGCAGGCAGGCAGTCAGGCAGACATTCAACGGCAGAGCTTTAAACAAGTGTTATATGTTTTCTTTAACTTTGGCACTTTATGCTGATGCCAAGTAATTTTTTTTACTTTTTGTTTTTGTTGTTTTTAGATGAACAACAGCTACAAAAGAAAATAAAATAAAACATTCATAAGAGACATGAACAACAAACGACAACAGTTCCAGCTACAATAAAATTACTCAAGTAAAAATTAAATAAAAAACAACAACAACAATAACAACATTCAAAGCAATAATAAATACAAAGAAGATGCCAACGAAAGAAAATAAAATAAAAGTGGAAAAATTTTACAACAACTATGAAATGCAAACATGGCGTACTACTCTCTCATATATAATTCATGTTACAGACAAAAGCACATATTTTTTATTGCTTGCTTATATGTATTTACAAATCTATATGTCTCCATAAAGCGTGTGTGTGTATTTATATCTTTAGTGTTGGATGGTTTCAAGTGTCGTGTGTCCTTGAAACAAATTGTTGTCGTCATAATTTTTTCATATACAAATACACGTATAAGAGGTCTTGTAGTTATGGTTGATTTCTGTGCGTTTGTATGTATTTTGCCATTAAACTAAAGCAGTAAGAAGTGACACAAAACACTTGAAAATCTAAAGAAAATCATTTGCACTGTATGGCGAAATAAGTTTATTCAGTTCAAGTTCTTTTTATTTTATGAAAATCATATGAAATATTTTCAGACAATTTTAAGACAAGATTACTTACAAAGAATTCTAGATTTTTGATTCATGTCTAAATATCGGTTATTACTAAATTCTAAAGATCTTTATTTCAACAGTGCTGCGAATGCCGCTTTAGATTGTGTTATCTGTGCTAGCGTTCTGCCAAACCCCATCTGTATTTTTACTTTGCCTAACTCTGCATAAATTGTTTTCAAATTCATACACATTTTCTCAAGACTTCTTCATATCACTGTGAGTGACCTTTTTTGAATTGCTCACTATATAAGCCTTCAACATCAGTTCGTTTGACTTACTTAATTGGTCATTACGGCCTTTAGCCTTGATTATAACCAAGCTTCTCACACCATTCTTGTTAAGTGTGCTAATATTCTCCATGTGTGACGGCACCTACGGTTTAAAGACGGCTTCGTACGATAGGTTTGAAAAACTGTTCATGATAATTTTATTTACTACCAGAGTTTTTGCCAGATGACCGAAACGAAAAGGACTTCGAGAGAAAGTTTTTTTTCTTTAAATTTCGGTTCTTCGAGATCTTAAAGCCAGAGGTTCAGTTACCTATTAGACTGCCGTGTTTTCCTTTTTTCCTATTCATATATAAAACTCCATGAAATCGCTTCATCCAGTAGTCGAATAGTCTTCAATTTCTGATGCTTTTTGTAAATAAAGCTACAGTGATATTGCCTGGGTTAAAATAATTCCATTGTTACAATCGCAGAAGGATATCCTTTTTCCTTTGCTATTTAACTATGTCAACCGTATAGCTTTGCTGTCAATGTTGGCCGCAATAATTTCATTAACAATTCGTTAACAAAAGCGTGCAACCTCTGAATACGCAAACATTTGTTACTTTATTCTCTAAATTTTCTTCTTTTATTGCACATCAGTTGTATTTTTGTTATTTATTTAGATGATCTAGAGTACATACCTTCTATTCGCTGCTCTTTTTGAGAAGTCAAACATATTGCCACCAAGGACTACTGACTCATAAGCATTGTATCACTGTACAAAGACTATTGAATCATTATCGCTGTACAATGTAATCTTTTTTGTCCACATGAACATGTGCTGCTTAGGGTAAAATGGCGCCCCTTGAATTATCCCACATCTTACAAGCGTATTCAACGTAAAGAACATAAGACTATCTGGTTATTTTACTTTCGACTAGAATGACCAGGGTATCAAGGGGTATTCAATCTCTATTTAATCCTTTCGCCGATACATATAAGACGTGCCACGACAATTTTCAAAGGGAAGTGTACATGACCCGAGTCGCCGTGGTCTAGCAGGTAGTGTGTTGGTTTATTAGACGTGAGGCCTCGGTTCAGACCCCAGGTCAGGAATCTTCAACTAAACAAAATATGACAAAATATTTCTTCGGCGACTTCCTCTCAGCAGATGGCAAAAACTCTGAAAGTAAATAAAATTTCCATGAAAAGTTAATATATATAAATATATAGGCCGTTAACCTAATTAATGAGTGAGCCAAGTGCAAGTGCCAATGAACGCAGACTGAGTTTTAATGATAGAAATGCTTACGTGATTATTACTTCAAAAGAATGTGAAACAGTTAATATAAATAACAAAATGATGACTCGCGTTGTTTGACAGCGAAGCCTGCAAATAGGGTACGCTACGTTAGCGACGCAGCAAGTGAAAACAAAAATCAGCAATAGTGCGAGTGGTCAAAATTTAAATAAGTGTGTTGGGCCAAATACGAATCTACCCCATACCCCTCTTTTGGGTAATCATAAGAACATTGAAGGTATTTTCCAATCACCGGACGTAAATAAGGAAACTACGACAATTAAAAAAATTGCAGAGAAGACTGAGAGCAGTAAAAAAGTCCTCATAGGTATGGACCGTTATATCACAATAACGAAACGTAAGTCCAGCCCTAGAGCAGCCTCCACGTTGGAACCGCATCCAAAACAGGCAAAAAATACCACTGACAACGCAAACCGTTTTGCAATTCTTGCAGAAAAAGAGAAGGAAGACAATACACCTGCAAAAAAGAACTTCAAACCCCCACCACTGTACCTACGAGAGCCCACTACCAATGCCTAGGTAACCAAGTTGACACAGCTTGTTGACAAAGACAATTTCTACGTTGTTTCTCTACGAAAGGGTACTATTCAGGAAACCAAAATCCAAGCCCAAGATGAAAAGATTTTTAGAACAATTGTGAACAAGTTCGATACTGAAAAGAAAAACTACTATACTTATAAACTCAAAAGTGCAAGAGGTTTAAATGTAATCATTAAGGGCATTGACAGTACTGTACCTATTAGCGATATTAAGAATGCCCTTCATCTGAAGGGTATGAAGTCAAATCAATCCATAATATTTTAAATAGAAATAAAATTCCACAACCGCTTTTTAGAGTCGAAATAGAATTTAACTCGAACAATATAAAGAAAAGAGGTGACAATCATCCTATATATGGATTACGGTATCTTCTAAACCGTCGAATATATGTAGAGGAACCCCTTAAACGTAAAGGCCCCCCTCAGTGTCAAAATTGCCAAGAATTTGGGCAAACAAAATCTTTCTGCAAATTACCGGCAGTATGCGTCAGGTGCGAAGACGTACACAGAAGCACTGGATGTCCCCACCCGAAAACTGAAGTTAGCTGTAAAAAATGCAGTAACTGCGGTGAAAATCACACGGCTAATTATCGAGGATGCAAAGTATACTTGGAACTCAAAAATAAAGCGGTGGTCAAAAGACCTATATATAATCAGTACCGTGAATCAAACTTCCCAAATTTACCTCAGCCCACCATTCCACAACAGGCAAAAATGCTGCCCAAACCACGAGTAAATATTCAGATGCTTTTTCATATGCTGACGCCCTAAAAGAAGGCATTCCAACTGCACATTCGAATTCATAAGTGGTGTGAGAAACTAGGTCGTAATCCTGACTGAAGGGTTGTAACGGTCAATTATGTATGTATGTAATAGCAGTCATAAATTTTGCTAAACATAATCCTCTAATCATATAAAAATATGAAATATTTCCTTTGAAATTAGAATATTTTAATGCCGTAACAGAACAGGAAAATTTAAATAATTTACCCAGCATATGATTTATTTAATTTTTTTTTTTGAAGATTGTATTTTATACGCTTATTATCTGTTAAACAAAATACAATAGGAACAATATTTTTTATTGTTGTACTATTTTAGAGGACTGTTATAAAGAATAAAACTATATTTTCTAACTTTCAAAATTTTCTCATGCAGTTAGTTAACTAAATGCTTACATAGTACATACATAGGTATGTACATAAATCATTAGCATTTGACGACTTGGAATGAAACACCGAACAAATTTGAAATTACCACCTTTCAAATATAATTATCAAAACTCAACAAAAAGAAAATGATTTTCTTGAAAATATATGCTTGTTTTTTTTTTTTGCCAGGCTTCAGAAGAAAAATAACTTTTTGTTTTTGGGCGAAGACGATTCTATAACTCCTATGGTACTTATGGCTTATTCCTCTAGAAAATCAACTGACCATCTATAATAATGTATTTTTAATATTTTTTTTGTTACTTTTGCTTTTGTTTTTTCTCTCTCTTTCTCTAAAAGTTAAGTTCTCCTTCTCCTTCTCTCTTTTTTTTTTTTTTTTTTTTTTTGTTCTAAAAAAAGAAAGAATATATCGTACGTAGCATGATTTATTTACTAAAGACAAACAAGAAATTAATTCTTATTCATGGTATAGCCTGTTGCATAATGCTGACATTGCTACCAATAATAATAATAATATAGTTAATGCTGATGATCATCATGATGACGTTGTTATAGTGCTGTTTGGCTATGGCTTTGGTCATTGCAATGGAAGACTGCTTTCCAGTTGAAGGTGGTAGCCAAGTTCTAAGTAACCTGTAACTTAAAGCAGCCATAAACATGCATGCGTGCTCATAAGATTATTTTCGCCTCCAAAACTCGTATAGAACTTAAATGTCTTTTTCGTTTTGGTTTTTTCTTTTTAATGTGTTTCGCTATTTCCGTGGACGTTTGTTTCATTATAAGCGTCAAAAATGTTAAGGTAATCATTTGTAATTTTCTAACATTCGCCGTGTATACGATTCAAGCCGTAACGAAATAAACGGCAGAAACATTAAAAAAGTCACAACATTGCTAAAATAGTGCGTGTTTGTTGTAAAAAGTTGCAACAACGACAACAACAACAAAAAATAGTCTTACTAAAAGCCAGGTTCTATGAAAACCAGACTTTGACTCCAAATGACACTTTAGCGGTAGGATACGTTAAGAAGATCTTTGAGAAAATTAAGTAAAGTAGCTGATAAGAATGTTATCCCGCTTTTAGCTGCAGCTTGAATTTTTCATATCTTAATACAGATATTTCTCATACCGAAATATTATGGTATATAGGGTGAGAGCTATTGATACTAAACGTCAAGATGGCAATAAGTTTTTATGCTGTTTATTGAATTTATTTTATTCAACATGAATTCAAAAGCAATGAATTTGCCATTCTATGCACATGGTAAGAAGAGTTTGGAAGTGTATGCTTACCGAAAGAGCAGAGGGGACAGAATTACAAACTCTCTTCTCAATCTAGATGGAATTTAGAAAATATAAATTATTTCCATGTAATCTTGCATTAAACTGAACAGGAATAGCTCAAATATATTGTAAACTCATGGGATAATCATCAAGTGATGAGAAGAATGCGGCGGACATTTCTGTAAAAACTACTTGAGCTTGCGTAAGAAACTCTAACAACTATTAGATGAGTACAAATATGCTCCTGATATGTTGGAAAATATCATGATAGGTTACGATTGCGTTACCAAAACCGCACGATCATCGAACTCTCTGATGAATTCTCCACGTTGGGGATCCCTTTGGTGACCTGCAAACTTATAATTGACAATGCAACCGCAGATCCCGTCAAAAGAATGTGGGCAACTTTGGATAAGGGCAGAGCGGCGCAAAAGATCTGGCCGAGGCTGGATAGGAGGCGCACGGCGACTCTGCTTAAACTCCAAAGAAGTAGGCTCAGCACTGTTATTGGGGTTATTACGGGGCATTGCAGGAGCGCATGCGAGGCGTATTGGTCTTGGACACCTTACAATTGATTTCTTCAGAAGCTGTGGAAATGAAGAGGAAGATGAGGCTATTCTTCACCTATTGTGCACATGTCCGGCACTTAGTCGGAGGAGAAAGAGGTACCTGGGTGCCTACTACATGGAGGATATGGATGAACTGTCATGTATGGATATTGACAGCTTGAGTCGCTTTATCCGAAGCTCCGAATGGTTCCTGGAATAGGGGAAATGAGGAACTGTGGTTTCACAATGGGCCCTGTGTGCGTCCTATGTGTGTCCGCTCATGACTCCATCGAGGGGACAGCCACTTCTACCTACCTACGTACCTACCAAAACCGCGAAAACGAAATTCGATTACATATTCACAATTTCTTTTTTACAATTTCTGCAAGTAGCGTTATCTTGTTACTAATTGTAACTTCTAAATGCTTTTAGCCTAACAGTACAATCTACAGATCGAAAAAAACAATTAATGAAGAAAATATATTCTAATTTGCTTTCACTAAAGACATAAACACTCTTTTATTGAAAGAATTCAAAACTGAATTAAAAATTTTTTAGAATCGCAAGTGCTTTTATGATTAGAAAAAGCCTGTTGTCATCCTCATACTTAACCATGGTATTGCTGGCTGGGTATACGGCAGGAAGGATCGAATCCTTTGATACTTGGCAGGATCGTACTGATCAAGACAATCTGATCAGATTAAAATGAGATAAATAGCATTATGTTTAGCGTGGAGATTTTATGTGCACTATGGCTTGACAGATTTCGCCTCGTTGTGATCACAATAGACTCTTTGTAGTAGCAGGATTCACAGAAGCCACCTAAGCAAGGATTAAAGGATAATATGTACAAGGGGTGTAGTAGTCCGAAGACTGTCTAGGAGTCCGAATATTAATTTTTATTTTTAATAAAACTGTTATAATATGGCAGAAAACTCATATCAGTTAAGAAAGATGGAATTTCAATTAAGAGTTGGCGGATTTGATATTAAAAATATTTCTTTGAGAGAATTTAATTGATGTAGTGACCCATCTGATAACAAAGATTTTCAATAGGTGTTTTATGAGTTCCTTAGAACTTTAAAATAATTTAAGTGAGTCTAGTGGTGTTCAATGAATTTAATACTCTGGGTGTACCTTCATTATCGTATTCAGAACCAATCATTATTATAAAGATCTCTTGAAATTTCTTTAATTCGTGTTTTATTGATATATTGAGGAGACAGTTAGTCCTACACTGATTTTAACACATTTATTTGGATACCTATACAGTAGAGTTTGCATTGGGACCATAAATTGGATTCAGTTTGGAGTGTTAGGTTTATATCACTGCCCCTACGCATTGCCTCTGACTAAAAGGGGGATCGACAATTTTTAAAGAAAGTCCTTGAGCTGAGCGAGTTTTCAAGTCAAAAAATAATAAAGGATGTCACAGGTCCTCAGTTGGCCTTAATTGGCATAATTATTCCGACAAAAAACGGATTCTATTTAACGTAGATTGCTTCTCACCTTTACTTAATAAAAAACTTTATATTCTGCCTGCAACTGCCATGTATACACATTAGTCCAGGGTTAAACGTGAGTTTCGCCAAGACGGCATAACCCACAGTGCACAAAGCACGGGTCGAAACAATGCAATTCGATGCCATGCATTCGGACATGACTTCCATCTTGGTTAGGGGTTGCAAACTATCTAAACTCCTCTTTTTGACAGTGGTTGAGAGTGCAACGGCACATCGAGCTTACGCTCTCCCCGCGATTTGGGTTTAAACCACAGCCACCACGTTGCTCCCACAAGGGGGCAGGCCTCACAACGACACTACTACCAACGATGAACGTGAACAACACAGACCACCCAGCTCGGCAATCTACTAGTGTAGGATGCGCACGCAAACGTCTAGTTTTCACGGACGAACGGCGCCGAAAGGGTAACCTACCATTAACCCACCCTCATTCTTCTCCTATTAAAGACAAGACTAGCGAACTCGTTAAGTCTTTGCTTAGTCCGATCCATGCCCTGTATACACAACGACGATGGGTTTTACATGGGTACCTGTCCGCGTGGACCTAATCCGATTGTGCTCTTCGCACAGGGTGAAATACAATGCGTCTACCAACGCCCCCAGATGTAACAGGCTGCTACACCTGAGTACCAATTCGAAGCCATGTATTTGGACATGACTTCCCCGTTGGTTAGGAGCGGAGCCAATCTAAAACTCCTTCCGATCTTTGGGTCACAGCACCCGGTTGAGAATGAAACTGCACACTGAGCCTAACTAGACTCTTCCCGCGATTTGGTTCCAAACCACAGCCACCACGGCCCTGTATACACAGTAGTATTCTGACATGATAATTCTGGCTTTTTGATTAAAATTACACTAAATTTTACAGATTGATCTAAGGGTATCACTCTTAGACGCTAGTGTTAATTTTTTAAAAGCTTGATAAAACCACAGTAGTATGAAAGCATTTAATAGCAAAATATGCAATGATGGTTGCCATAATATGCCAATTGATTTACTAGATGTACTTTTTTCAAAGTAAAAAGGAAAATAGCTTTTTTTATAATATTAACAATTACATCCCAAGTTATACTACGTAAAGAGAGAACATTAAATTCCATGTTGTATGCACTTTACACTTTCTAAAATTCCATTGAAAATCTATTACCAATAGCCATCTAGGACCTTATGAGATTTTAAAGGGATTATCAGTAGTTGACTTCGTTTTTTGTGGTTTTTTCAGCATTCAATGTTTTAACACATACTGCAGCTTCATTTATCTCGCCCTGCGACATACAGCATTGCTGAAACAGCTTCTTTTCTTGCTGGGTCTCTCCCTCTGTTAAAATGTTTAATGTTTTTCTTTTCATTTTTGTTTTTGAAAAATTACTTTAAATAATGTATGTATGTTTGGTATATGATTTTGCTATACATTAGTTAGCCAATGTAGTGTTGTAAGCTGGCTTTTTTGTTCACTTAATTTTTCACTTTTTACGCCAATGCGAAAAAAAGCCAACATTTTCTTATAATCATTTTTTTGTGGCATTTTGCATATATGCATGCATTCATATGTATGTAAATATTTATAAGCATATACTTACTTATATGATCATGCTACTTAAAATGCATTATTTGCTTAAGTTTTCTTTTGTATATGTTTTTCCAGCTACTTTTTTGTTTTTTTTTTGTTTGGAGTTGGGAATATTTTTTGGTTTCCCTAGAGAAGGTGGAGTTGTTATGTTAAAAGAAAAGATTATGGCGGGCTAAACAAAAACTCATGGTTATGTATTTCATCTGTCAAAATGTCAGTTTTGATAAATTATATTTTATAAAATAATTTGTTAAGAGAAAGAAAATAAAACAAAAAAAGAAAACCTCCATATAGGTTTTCCTCTAATGACTGCGGAAAATAAAAATTTTGGCAATGATTATAGAAAGGTGGTTTCAACAATCATTGAAATTTGAGGAAGATGTTAATTCATAAAGTTATGAATAATAATTTAAAATAGTTAAGGTATGAACATTTATAGGACATCACACAAAAAATGTAACAGAATAGGTGAACACATTGGAAGAATTCATCATGTGATGTTGTTGGCAGATTATTTTAGATTTTTGCCAGGGCACTAATATTTGTTCAGAATAAAGCATAAGAAAGGATAGGATTAAAGTTTAAAACGGAAGGCCATTAAGAGAGATACAATAATAGAGTTGTTCATAGAACGGCCCTTTGTATTGTTCTGTATTTAAATTGAATTCACCTGGGATCTTATTGTCGGCAACTCGTATAGTGCGATATCCGTGAAAGCTGGTTTGAAATCAATCTAAGCTTCAAGCCTTCTGTTTATCATTATGGCATATCACATATCTTTCTTGATATACTCTCTATATGAATTTCAATTAACTATCCAGTAATATATCCAAACATTTTATCTTTTCACCATAATACCTGTTTACTTGACGAAAATTCCTTGGTTATTTGCTTGAATGCTGCTGAACGTTGTCGAAACGTACCGCTTGTAAACCATATTTTATTGCTGATGTTCACAATAATACAATGTACCATGCTTGGTAATGCTATTCCTTTCTTTAAGATCATCGCAAGAAGCCTTTTATTACAGAATTTCTGGATTCTTACAAATATAAACTGAAATATTCTGTTAGGTGCTCGGGTGATATATTCTGGTTTATGTCCGACCATAGTTTTCAATCAAAAATCAAAATTTCATTTTCTACAATATACCGAGCATATGTACACATACATAGTTAGAGATCAATAATTCGATGTAACATTCAGATCATAACTCCAGTTGTTCTCCTTTCGACGTTGTAAGACTCCCTTAAGGTTTTCTAAATTGTGTTCATAAAATATTTTCTATTTGCCAATGCTATTCAATAACATTTTCTAAAAGTCTTGTAATTTGTTTTAAATTTTTTTAAAAGCTTTGAAAAAAAATTTTTTTTTAAATAAACCCCAGGAACTTAAGAACAAAAGACTTAAGAAACAAACTTGTTTTGTTTTACTACGAAATAAAACAATCATTCGTATAATTGTAATTGTTGTTTATGTTGTTGTATTTAGGTTTATAATTTTTTTTAATTTTTTTTCAGTGTTGTTGTACACATGGAACAAAATTGCTGTCACACACACATGTGTTTTACGACATGTTAACAAATTCATGTTTAAATCAAATATTTTGACATAAACTGCTATCAAGATCTTATCATTAGTAACGATATTTATGTTTTTTATGCAGTTTATTTATTTATTTTGTTTTTATTTTGTTTTGTATGTTTTGCAATCGTTAAAATTAATTTAAAGATTATAAAGATTTAAAAGCAAGTTTTTTTTTTCTGTGGCTAAGAAACAAACACACTTCAACAGTGTTAAGAGATTGAAAGTGTGCTGCAAGGAAAAGGCCAATAAATTTACAAATTTACTATCTCCAAAAAAAAAAAAGAAAAAAAATAAGGTGATTGCAAATCACTTAATTAATAATAATAACACATTAGTTAGTGTACTTAATTATCAAAAATAATTATTTGGAAGAAAAATTTTAGTTTTCAGTTATAGGCCCCTAAATGCTCCGTGTTAAATCTCTAGATTATTTTATTTTGAATTCTTAGCGAGTTCAGGAATCTTGCCTTCAACTCTTTTCTAAAGCTTTATCAGAGTTATTTAAATAAAAATTCAATTATAAAACTTTTGAAATTGTTTTTCACATTTTGCTTAGGAAAAAACTAAAGGAAAACTACCATCACCAACTTTAGATAAAAAACCATTAAATGCAAAAAATATAAAGAAAAAAAAACTTCAACTTTTGCTTTCAATATACAACCATAAATAGTTTATCAAAATAAAAATATCTACCTATACTTACCACCAACCAACAACCAGCCAGACATTGAATCATATTGAATACAAAAAAAAAAAAATAACTAAAGACTGACAACAATAGTTTTCATGTAAACCTCCACTATTAAATATAAATAAAGCATGTTAAACACCAACAACTTTCTAAAGATTATTTTATTTATAAATAATGTGTTTTATAAATAAAAACTTTTCTATTTTTATACAACCTATAAAACAGCAATAAAATATAAAAATATAAAAAAATACAAAAAAAAACCAAGTAAAACAATCAAATAGTTTAAGATAAAAAACTTAACATGCCATATAAACAGTTTTTATTGCTTGCCACTGAAGTAAAATGTTGAGGTCGTTATTGCCTTTGTAAGAGAAAAGCTACTGTTTCACGAAAACACACTGTGGGAGCTTAAATAAAAAAAAAAAGAACAAAAATGTAGAGAAATTGTTTATCGAACAAAAATTAAATTGAAAATTAGGTGGTAGTTTCTTTTACTACTTAAAACATTTAATGCGATTAAGATTAGTTAATAAACCATTAGTAGCTATTTGATTATTAAACAGTGATTTTAATTAATTTTTTAAATTTGCTCAGGATGCACAAAAACAAGTCAAAGAAAAAGTATATTTGAAAAATCTACAGAAATATTGTTTAATATCTCTAATAATTTATGAGTGTTACTGTAATTCGTTTGCATGAAATTATCTTCACAAAGGAATTACACATAAAAATGTAAAAAGAAAAACAAAAAATGTCTTTTGGGCATTCAGAAAATATAATGATTCTCCAATCGGTTAGACTATGTTTTAAGAAGCCGAACACTACTAAAAGCAAAGAAAGTTTCTCATTTTTCTGTAATGGCATATGGACATACTGCCACATTTTCGCTTCAATGGTGTCATTAACAGCACAATGTAGAAATTTATATCAAATGCAAGACGTACATATAACCTGACGTTTAAATTGCAGTTCCGTAGATCGGGAGATGAAGACGACATACGTCTACTATTGCACACATTCAACAAGGCAACCACTGACTTACATAATTGGGCATTACAACCCTTCAGTCAGGGTTACGGCCTAACTTCTCACACCACTCATGTTGTGTGTGTTTATTTTACCCATGAGTGGCGGGACCTACAGTTGAAAGTAGACTCCAAACGACAGATTTTTGAGAAACTTTTCATAGCCAAAACACTGCCTACTACAGTACTACGGCTTCTACGACCATACATGCCTATTAAATATGGTCGTAAATAAATTTCGACATATTTCGCAGTGCACTAAACTGAATATTTATTTATTAATTACAATACAATTACAAATTATATTTTAATTATATACGAGAGGAGTAACTTGACCATATGATCGGTGTAGTGTCACAGACCAGAGTCTCTGGTGGGAATGGAACCCACGACCCTCACGCTAATAGTCTAGCACACTGCCTACTAGACTACCAGGACACCCATAAACTGAATATTTTTAATGCCTGTGTTAAGTCAGTTGCCTTACACATATGAGAATCATAGAATACGGCTTCATGGGACTTCAGGACAATCCAGATCTTTGTCAATCAATGCCTAAGACAAATACAAAGGGTTTTCTCGCCAACTCTATCAGCAATGCACAGCTTTGAGTACAAGCTGGTCAGACAGCATTTAAAATTGCAATTTGTAGACTGAAGTTTATAATGGGTCGGACATATTTTGTTTAACTAGCCCTTGTACTCACAAAAAATAATCCATTGGAGTGAAATTGAATCATGTTTGTGGCCACTGCTTTAAAAATTACAATTAATTGCTCATCAAATTCCTTTCGCATTAGATTCATGGCATGTTGAGTGTTGTGTGGCATAGAGTACCATCTTGTTAAAACCACATTTACTAGGTTTGATTCTTCTATTTTAAAAAAATAATATTCATTGCATGCTACTTTCATTCATTGACTGTGATATTACGATTTTTGTCGATCTTGAGAACTATAATCTAAGAACGATGCAACAAAAAACCTGCATCAAACAGTGCTTCTTTCAGAGAGCATCTCACCAATTTGTTGACTTTGTTTATTAATGTACTTATTAAGGCAAAAATGGATTTCGTCACTAAAATAATATTCCAATTGAGATACATTTCTAAATTAGCACGAATATTGATAATAAAATTCAATGGTATCAATGCGTTGTTCGTCTTAAGAATATTTGTGGTGAAATTAGAATTTTATGAAGTATTTTTGACATTATAATGCATTACGAATCTTTTTATACTGAAGAAAAACTTACCTCTTATTACCAAGAAATCTTGGTAAATTATATTCATTTCTGGATGTAATTGTAGATACTGCATCCATATATATACTTTCTGTCACTGGCCGCCTTCTGAAGTTCACATCATTTGCATAGGATATTAAAACAATGTGCACCCTATAGACAGCAATAAACACGCTCAAGACTGCCATTGTCGCATTGTCTCTATACATGGGGTTTTTTTTGTCTCATATCTACTTATTCTCTTTCGGTAGCTTTCCATCAGGCAGGAAATTCGTATATTAGAATAGGGCTCAGTACGGAAGTGTAAGGTCATAGGGAGAGATTTGATATTAGTCCCCATATTTTATCCCCATAGCCTCTCATTTATACAATTTTAATGAGAAGGTGTTTTATATTCAGAAAAACTTAAGGAGAAGCAAAAAAGAAAATTGTTTCATAAATTTGCTTTCAAAAAATTCTGTTCTTATAAATACTCCTAAATCTTTTGAACTGAACCCCATATATATGATGTAATTTTTTTGTGATATATTTGATGAGTTTCTTGTTCATTTTAAAAATGATTATAAAAATAAACTTTTACTTAAAATTCCCATCAATATTAATGTTATTAACTTACAAAACCTTTAAGATTATATTTGCGGTTGTGTCTGTTGGTTTATAAAAATTTCATAAATATCAACAATATCTTGACGATAATAAAGTTACGAAATTTTCTTCATTTTTTTTGTGCATTTTTTTTCTACATTTTTACTTATTTTAACGACATTAATCTTGCTTATATTTCCGCCATGAAATTCAAACAACAACCGAAATATAATTTGCAACAACAACAACAACTGCAGGAATATGAGACAAAAGCTAACAGCAGCTACAAGCAAGCAGCAGCAGCATCTTAAATATTAGCAAAACAATATCAAAAAAGTTACAACAGCAGCCATAGTAACAATGAAAAGAAAAAAAAAAGAAAAAGTTTTTTTATTAAAAAAGAAAATCGTAAAAGAATACAACAAGTATGAGTCCGGGTACTAAAGGAGCAAAAAGCCAACTTTATTGTCTTATGGAAAGAAAATAAAAAAAAGAGGAGAAAAAAAACATTGAAACCTCCAAAAAAGATTATGAAATATCTTTTCAGAGCACTAAGCAAAGATTACAAAAGTATTTAAACGTTTGCTCTAAGTAACTTGAAAACCCCAAAAAATACACAAAAAAAATGAAGAAAAAACGAAAATAAATTCTGTTGGGTTTTTTCTCTATTCGCTGCTAAAGCTAAAGTATTTATAGGAACTCAAAGTGTAGGTTGGTTGGCTTTAAAACTTTTTTCTTTTTTTTGTACTGAAAACAATAATATCGTTATTATATGGCAATACTTTACTTGCTTTTTCAACTTAGACGCTTGACCCTTTAAGGGTTCAAAGTATTTGTATTATACTTTGCTTGGCTGGACCTTTTTCTTTATTTTCCACACACACACACACAAAACTAAATGATGAAAATTTCTTCTCCTACGGAGTTGTTCTTTTCCCAAAATAATAAAAAAAAAAATCAATAAATATTCTATTACATGTTAGGAATATCGTTGTAAGAAAACAATAAAAAATCAAACTAAAAATGTATTATGTTGCCTAATCTAAAACAGACAGTGGTGCAGAACATTTCTTTTGTAATTCTGTTGAGCAATTCTCCATAGATTCTCTTTAAATATGATAAGAATCTGAGAAAGATTAACTAGCTTGCCCATGCACAAATCTTATGATGTTCCTCCTTATTATCCTGACCTAAAAGATAAATTTGTTGGGAAAACCAACCTACAAATCGTTATACGAACTAATTAATCTGCCACGTAAAGGAGGTTAGGTTAGATTAGGTTAGTTTAGGGTGGTAGCTTCCATACCAAAAGCTCACTTGAGCACGCATAGCGGCCCGTTGCGAAGCCACAGGTTAAACGCAGTCCCTGTACTGAACAAGTTCTACCAAAACCAGGGAAGAGGAAGAAGTTGGTCAGCGCAAGGGCTACCCATCGAAAGCACGACTACCCCATGCTGTAAAACCAGCCAGAAATTTTGATAAACGAAGCTATATCCTTGATGTCAATAAATGATAGCTCCGTCAAGCTAACAAGAAATGGAGAGGCAAATAACCTATATCTGCACCTAACAAGAGACGGGCATTGACAAAGAAAGTGGATAACAGCCTCCTCTTCCGCAGCGGATCTGCACCCACGGCAGAAGTCGTTAATTGGGAGCCGCATTCATTCCGCGTGTCTACCCATAACACAGTGACCTGTAAGAATGGCCACTGTGCTCGAGATGATGTTACGATTGGACTTGGGTCCAAGTTACTGGTTGGTGCGCCTTCTATCCATTGAGGAACAAGTAAGCTTAGCGGTGGAGCAGGACTCCTCATCGATTCAGGATAGGTTGCCGTCTCGAAAGAATTTCCGCGCGATGGCCAGCTTCAACGAGGTAAGTGGCATTCCTAAGTTGATTGAAGAGGATTCCGGAAGTAGTACGCCAGCTCTGGCTAGCTCGTCGGTTATGCAGTTTTCCGGCCGCCCAGAAAGAAGGTTGAGGCAGCGGCGACATTCCCTAACGATCCTGGAATTATTCGGAACGTTCGGCAGAGACTTTATGACGTAAAGGAGATAACTGGAAAAATTATGTTGATACTTTAGACTCTCAGTATGTAGTATGGCTTTGAATAAGGGTCTTTGATATCTATGCTAAAAGGCAATATATGTTGTGACAGCTACGGATCAAGTTGCTGGGTTCCATTACAATAACCTCATGTCCTACTTTAGGCTACCACGTAATAATGTTCTCATCATAAAAGCTCCAGAGCTGAGAAATTTAAAAGCGACCCGATATAACATAACCATCGAACTTTTAGAACCTGCAGGCTTTGGATTAACAATACAATGCCACGTGGAAGCAGCAAATCTGGCCGCGCTCCTCTGAAAGTCTAAAGATTACTCAGTACATTATCTTTCGAGTCATTATGGAAACTCATGGAAATCCTATTGGTCTTAGTCAGTTAACGACTTCGGCAGTAGTAGGAGAGATAAATAAGAGAAAGTGAAAGTCAATGGTCCTCACCTACTGAAAGTGTTATGTCCATATTTCGTTAATAGATGGGGTAGCATGTAGATAAGCAGATTACCTCACTAATCTGTAGACGATGCATATAGGCAGTCTTAATTAGAAGCTGTGGATGGTTTCAGGACTAGGGAAATATGAGCCATACTTGACCACTTCGTCGAGTTAGTATAGGCTTTTGCATGATAAAATACCAAGTAGAACTCATTAAGAATCGTAACAAACTTGTGAAGAGGGAGAAAATATTGCATCTGTCCTTGCTCGTACGACTTTCCAATGTTTAGCTTGGATTAAGGGATATGCAATGTTATAGAATAATCCTACGGATGGTTCTCATTCAAATCAATATGAACGCTGCTAAGGATTTTTGAAATTAATAGGCTGATATTGAGAAGCAAGGGAAGATTCTAAATAGAAGGCAGTATTCCTTGCATTATGACATTCGCAGTAGAGCTTTTAGGAGGGAAAAACTTCTACATCGTACTGATGAATATCAGTTTTGAATGTCTCAATTATGTTAAAAGCTTGGGCAAGCAATATTTCGATATTTAAGAAATATAAAAAGAGCTTGAGAGAGTAAGAGTGTTAATGAGATGACATCTGGACATTATACATACATACAGTAGACAAATATTACTGTAAGCAGGCAGCAGCTACAAACAGCTCATGACGTAAAATTTTCTTTGTTATTTTGGAGAAAGCAGTTTTCAGACAAAAACGTTGACAGTAAATAAAATTGTCATGAACATTTTCGTCTCGTCACTTATGTAAGAAATTAACACACACAACATAACCGGTCGTAATGCTGACTGAAGGGTTGTAATGACCAAATATTTATTTATGTATGTATGAATCTGTGAGAAGCTAGGTCGTAATCCAGACTGAAGGGCTTTAATGACCAACTACGTATGTATGTATTTATGCATGTACGTATGTATGTATTTTGGAGAAAGTTCATTGTAATATTTATTGGAATCGCCGTAGTCGAATAGATAGTGTGTTGGCTTATTAGACGTGAAGCCCGGGTTCGTATCCCAAGTCAGGCATCAAAACAAAATACAAAAAGTATTTCTTCGGCGACTTCCTCTCATCAGATTTCTGGCAAAAACTCTGACAGTAAATAAAATTGCCATGAAAAGTTTCTCAAAAATCTGTCGTTCGGAATCGACTTTAAACTCTAGGTCCCGCCACTCATGCAAAAATTAACACACACAGCCTAAGTGATGTGAGAAACTAGATCGTAATCCTGACTGAAGGGTTGTAATGACCAACTATGTATGTTATTGAGTCAAAATGCTTCCAATTAACTAAGTAAACATGACATTTGGTCATTGTATTCTTGCTCCTAATATTTTGATCTGTTGTAATGAGTGTTTGAAATTAAATTCTTAATAACTTTAGGAAATCTAAGAAAACCATGTACGTTTATTGATGTAAGTATTGCTCTGGTTATGTGGCAAACTCTCCATAATGGATATTTAGTATTGTTTAATTTACTTTTTTTCTTTAGAAATCTGGGCACCTGCTTTTAAAGTCAAATTATCATTATAGACAAACGATATTCTCCAGCTAATGACTGTAATGAGATCTTAAAAGTTTTCCTGTTTGTGTATACCAGATGGGAAATTTGTTTGTCTATAATATCCTGCTGTCATGGCTCCGTTTTATAGTCTAGACTACCAACCAGAACCATTAATAAATTGCAGAACTATTATACAATCATCAGGCTACATACATACATAATTAGCCATTACAACCCTTCAGTCAGGATTACGGCCTAGCTTCTCAACACCACGCATTTTGCGTGTGTTAATTTTATACATGAGTGGCGGGACCTACAGTTTAAAGTCGACTTCGAACGACAGATTTTTGAGAAACTTTTCATGGCAGTTTCATTTACTCTTAGAGTTTTTGCCGGAAATCTGCTGAGAGGAAGTGGCCGAAAAAATATTTTTTCATTTTTCTTTTTTATGTCTGACCGGGTATTTTAACCGTGGCTTCGCGTCTAATAAGCCAACAGACTGCCTACTAGACTATGGCGACTTCATCAATGATCAAACCAACGCCAATAAATCTATGTATAGACGAGATATCATTAATTAAAGTGGAGTATATATAGTGAATATTCTGAACTACACGATTTCGAAACATGGTGGTCTGTTTTGGCTTATTGTTACAATTATTTTTTTTAATTCTTAAAATTTTCCTTACTTCTCATTCGCTTAACAACCACTGTTCCTAAGGTACCTTTAGGACAACCACACCAACTACAACTGAAAAAAAAAAAAAACAGAAACAAAATCCAAGAAAAATTTAACTTTTACAAATTTTTATAGATATTTTTGTTGTTGTTTTTTGTTTCCTTTAGTTAGTTAGTACATTTATGATCGTGATCGACCTTATATCGTGATTTTTGCTGTAAACCAACTTTGGTATCCTGCCAAAGCCTATACAAACCTAAAAAACGAAATTGAAAAAAACGTTTTTCTTTCTTTCTTTTTACCATTAAGCTTAATATTTCGCTAATTACAAATTAAGAGAGTATTTTTCTCTTAATTCTTTAGTCATAATTTCTAATTAATTTCTTTACAAAAAAAAAACAAAAATAATCTGGGAATGAAGGGAATGGAAGGTAGCATAACAAATTCATTTGATTGGTAAAAGGTTTAAAGAACTTTAAAGTAATTTGTTAACTTAAATTAAAGCTCGTTAAATTGAAAAAATCGACTTGTTTTCTTGGTTTTAGTTTATTGGTTTTGTTTTTTTTTCTTTTTTTGTGTGTGTTGTTGTTGTCTTACTACCTTCAATTCAATTTCCAATCACGAGTATATTAATTTCTTAAATCATGAATATCATTTATTTCCTGTTAGTTTTTGTAGTTTTTTGTTTTTTTTCTGTTTCCATACCCTGAGACTCCAACTGATAGAAGTAACTTCATTAAAATGAAAAAGAATCTTGAAAAAAATCACAAAACAACAACAAGAAGAAAAAAGTAAATTGTGTAATCGAAAATAAGGCAAAAAGTATTTTTCAGCATATTTATTTGCAATTTACTCCCTTTTTGTAGTTTCATATGGTGTGTGTTGGTTTAAACGAAAAACATTTCTGTTGCGATGGCTTAAAGTTCTCAACCATAACACCGCTTACCTCCTCTACCTTAAAGTTCTCAGTACCTAACTCCCTGTTCTTAGTTCTTATTTCTTTGTAACTGTGTGATTGTTATTTGTTTATTTCGTTTGGTTTAATTTTTTTTTGTTGCTGTACAGTTTTGTTTCAAAAAAAAAACACTTAACTGTAGGGCATAATCAAATGCCAATCAGTTACCAACCAAATGCTTATAGGGTCTCAACTTATTTTTAACAATAATGCGTGCCTTCTCTGCTCATTGTGCGACGTTGTTTGTTATTTTCAGCAGTTATTGATAGCGTTGAAAAATTGAAAACAAATAACATTTAATTGTTTAAAAGTACACCAGGGCTCTTTTTAGTTTAAGGAAGCAGCGTAATGAAGCTTTTATAAAATCAGGTTTACATATTCATCAATAATTGCCCATGAAGTTCACTGTGTGCATACAGTGAAAGATTTACATTTCCATGTTGAAATAATTTCTGTAGCATTAAAGGGATTTATTGTATGTATGGGTGTCCATGCATAACTTCTTATATGAGTTCTATTTTTAAAGTAAATTTTGTGACCACTTGCTCATCGAGAATTTTTCCATAAATGTTATAATTATAGACGAAATCTCTTCATTAATTTATTGCTAATGATGGTTTTCTTTGAATTCTTTGCTATTATAAAAGGTGCACCTGTCTGTGTAAAAAAATATGTTCCGTAACGCCTCTTCCATAATTAAATACAAAAAAAATAAAAATTAAATTCCAAAATATAATGACATTTATGGAAGAAAGCCCACTGAATCACCTGAATATAATAACAACTCATGGGAATGAAAGGATGAGCCACCTCTTGAGAAAGAGTGGGCCTAAACAATACAATACATATTCCATACTGTAAATGTCTGTTGAAGTCGCCGTGGTCTATAATTTAGTGTGCTGGCTTATTTGACGTAAAGCCCGGGTTCGTATCCCAGGGCAGGCATCAAAAAAAAAAAAACCAAATATGAAATAAAAAATTTCTTCGGCGATTTTCTCTCAGTAGATTTCTGGCAAAAACTCTGAGAAGAAATAAACCTGCCATGAAAAAATTTCTCAAAAATCTCTCGTTCGGAGTCGACGTTAAACTGTAGGTCCCGCCACTCACGTATAAAATTAACGCACACAACATGAGTGGTGTGAGAGCCTAGCCCGTAATCCTGACTGAAGGCTTGTAATGGCCAATTATGTATGTATGTAGCTGTCTCTAACTGACGTACTTACTGTCTTATTGTTTATTACAATCCTTTAGGATTTAGGATTTTAGGATCACAACCCAGTTTCACACAGCACTCATGTTATGTGTAGTAATTTTATCCATAAGTGGTGGGACCTACAGTTTAACGTTGACTCCGAACAACAGTTTTTTGATCAACTTTTCATGGCAATTTTATTTATTCTCAGAGTAGAGAAATGTCGCTGACAGAAATATTTTTTATGAATTTCGTTTTGTTTGAGATGTCTGAGATGGGATTTGAATCACGGGCTCAATACTTTACCTTCTGAACTACAACGATTTCAAGAGTTTGCGAAAATAATCCCTAAAACGATATGCTAAAGTATTCTAGAGATGTTTTCATACTATTGGAATTTAAATTTAAGTGAAATGAATTACAAATATTTTTGGTGTAGAGGCTTCAGAAAAATTTTTATTTTCCAAACCATACTAATTTACCTTGTGAATATTGGGCATGACTAGTTCACCAAATACGTAGACGCCTGGTGCTTCAGGACTTGTTTAATCAACTCCAAAATAGCAGAATAATGAGCCGTCTTCGTCAACAAACAACAAAGTGTTGCAATTATTTGTGGGCCGAGTCTATGCTGGGTAAAATGAACTTCTCGTTGGACGTTAGAGTATCTGGGGTCATTCTGTAAATCTTTTTCTTAGAAGTAAAACAAATTAAGACAAAGCTAAACAAAGTTTACCTGACCACGGCCAATATAAGTCTTGAAATCAGGAAGGCTAGAATTCGTGTAAAGTGTATAGTATTATACGCATGTCAATCGTAGAGAAGAAAATACTTAACATATTTCGGCCACAAAGACTTCAGGATGACATTATAAGAAACCAAAAGACTGGAACAAGAATAGCTATCGAAGCAACTGGAGAGCAAGCCATATATAGATACGCCTGCTACAAAATGAAACTACTACCAGGCTTAGTCGTAAAATAACTTGTAGAAACAAGCATCCTAGATTTCTTTGTGCCAATGCAGCATTGAAAAAAAGCAGCACAAGACTTGGACTGCTCTTTAAAATATATCCTGTCTCATTGATATCAGTACAAAAAAAAGAATGATTTGTGTGTTACAAAACGCACATCATACGTGTTAATACCCAAAGGTTGTGAAAACAAAACTGCTGCTTGAACGCCAACAAATGGATTATTTTGTCGAATTAATTCTGATGATGCAAAATTTAAAAAGGTGCAGGATATCATATGTGGTGCGAATTTCCATTTGGTCAAATTGATTATTTTGATGTAGGCATTTGCAACAACACCCACGAATGATGTGGTCTATCGTAACTATCGAACACACGTCGCTAGACCAACTAGGAGCTATTTAGAAGCTTATGGTTGGAATATTTTCTCTCTCCGACTTATTATCTACACTGTGCGCCATTTCACTACAATATTTTTTGCCAAAAATATACTTCGGCTGTTACTAACATACATACGTAGGTGGTCATTACAACCCTTCTGTCAGGAATACAACCTAGCTTTTAACATAGGTGGTTGTGGGTTAATTTCATACATGAGTGGCAGGACCTACATTTTAAAGTTGACTCCGAACGACAGATTTTTGAGAAACACAGAGTTTTTGCAAGAAATCTGCTGAGAGGAAGTTGCCGTCTAATAAGCCAACACACCACCTACTATACTACGGCGACTTCAGCGACACTTATGTTGTGTGTGTTAATTTATGCATGAGTGGCAGGACCTTACAGATTTTTGGGAAACCTTTCATGGCAATTTTATTTACTCTCATATTCTCTGCCTGTAATCTGCTGCGAGTCAGACGCCAAAGAAATATTTTTTTAAATTTAATTTTTTTAAAGATGTCTTATCTGGTGTTTGAACCGTGCCCTCATTTGTAATAAACCAACATACTGCCTACTAGACTGTGGCGGCTACAGTTTGGCCGTCGCCCGTTACCTGCAGAAATTCAATATAATGTTGAAAAATATTTATCGTGGTCTTTTTAATTTCTGAATTCGTGTGTTTTTATTTACTTATTTAGTTATTTTATATGTTTATAAGAAAGAAAAAATGAGATTTTTAGAACATTTAATTTCATGGAAAAGTTTTAAGGAACTATTATTGTTTTTAACCTTTAGTTGCTTAATTTTAAGATTTTTCATCACTGATATTACATTTTCGTTGTTTTTATTTTTTTCTTAAATTCAAAAAAAATTTATTTTGGCGATAAAACACAGGTTTAATTACAAAAAATAATTTTTATTACTTATCATTAAAAAATCATTTATAGCTTTGCCTGTCTATATAGCAATAGTTTCAATTTTTTCTTCTTTTTTTGACTACTTTGGAGTTGAAAGTTTTAAATGAAATGCAATCATTAGTTGTGTTTTCCTTAATTTTTTTTCTTTTTTTGTTTCTTTTTTTTTGTTTGTGCATGACTTTTTCAGTTGAACAGTTGTGGTGGCTGCTGGAAACAACAATCACTTGCCAACCATCAGCAAATATTAAATCATGCATGCATACATACATACATGCATACAAAAGCCTTTTTTTAGATTTTAATAAATATACTAAGAAAATACGCATATGTGTGTGTGAATGAAATGAAAAGAAATGTAGGCTTAGAATCATAAAACTACCAACACTAATATTGAAATATAACTTAAGGCTATAAAAATGACGGTGTTGCACATTATTGTTATTAATAATAACTGACACTCATCTAATGTGCAACATCAACAATATGAAAAATGAAAACGAAAAAAAAACTGAAGAAACGATTCTCTAACCGCAAAAATAGCAGAAGCATTACTTGCAACAATGTCTGTGTAAGAAAATCACATTTCATGATTACACTTGCAAACAAATGGATGATTATGGCCACATCATCCGTTTACCAAGAAAATGCCTATACTTGTGTAATCAAAGCGCTTAAAACTCACACAAAAATTAACTAACAAAACTATACAAGAAATTTTGCATATATACGTATGCTACATAGTATAAATTGGTAGATTTTATTAGATGCTGGGTTTAAGTCTGAATGAATAGATTTAAAAAAAAAATTTTTTTTCAAAGACTAATTGATTAAACAACAATGAATGCTAAACATGCAATGCCTCTTACCGCTCACATTAAACTATTATTAGTTTTTCCTGTCTCTCTGTATGTTTATGTTTATGTGTATTTGTTAATGATATTTGCAAAATATTTACAAAAATTTCAAAATGATTGAAAAATTTTGTGTAGATTTCATTCTACTTTTTTTTTAATATGTTAAATGCAAAAAAAAAACAAAAATAAAATATTGCTGTGCAGTTTTATTTTTTTTTAATTCTTTTTTTTATTTTATTTCAATCCCAACATATGAATGCATGTTGTTGAGTGACAAGTTGGTTAACGCCCCAAAGTAATTTTTCAAATTAATACTTTTGTGTGGTATTTTTTGTTTTTTTAGGGTTCTGTTCGCTTGAAATTTTCGCTTCGTATTTGGTTAGTGTGTAGTGTAGTTATTTTATATTATTTGTGTTGTTCTTGTTTATTGTATTTAAAGGCCTCCCTTTTGTAGTTTATCGTCCTGTTCTAATTGATTTTTTTTTTGCTTTCCATCGCTACACTATCATATCTTTACCGGTAGTATGTTTGCTGTTTCTGTCTGTTTTTTTTCTCGTTGTTAAGGTCTTTAAATTAATGGACACACACATGCTTTGTTGTGATTAAGTGGCCTAAATCAACGGTTTAATGTTGTACAGTAATTTTTCATTGTGGCCATATTTTGTTTGAGCATGGTTATCGCCGTATATTTAAAAAAGTTTCTGCATTACATTGACATAAAAGTGTATGGTATAGGTGGCCTTCTTTTTAATGCCCAAAATTATTTTTAGTGGTTTTTTTTTTGGGTATTTATCAATGTTAGTTTGTAGGCAATTATCAGAATTATAAAACAAAAACAAAAAGTAGAAACATCGTTTTGTACAAATTTGATGACTTGTGTGAAAATTCCTCTGCAGCTACAAATTTTTTGCTTATTGCAAATTACTGGTGGTAGAAAAAGTTCGGTAACCTTTGTTTTATATTAGAAATGATCTTTATTAAATCAAATACGTTTGACCATGATGATCATTATTCTACGAATGTAAAGCTTTTGTAATTCCTTAGCGAATACTAAAGCAAATGTGTTTTGAAATTTAAATTAAAATTTTTACCAGAGTTCAAAAGCCATCAAAACAAATGCAAATATGAAAGTATAAGGTTTACGGCTATATGATGAATGCTTCAAAAGTTTCCAGCTAAACTATGACAATTCCTACGGGGATATCTAAAATATGTGTAGTCTGGCATTGGAACAAAATACATTTTCTGGCCTTTTGAATCCCTCTACCCTTAGTTTCAAAGTTGCCGAAGTCAAGTAGGTAATATAGCGGCTTATTAGATGAGAGCCTATAGTACCTCAATTCAGACATCTCGAATGAAATGACATAAGAAAACATATTTCTTTCAGTAACTTTCTCTCAGCAGTCTTCAGGCAAAAACTCTGGCTGTAAATGACAATGTGATCAAAAGTTTCTCAAATCGGTTGGTCCAGACATTTAACACACAGTACATAACTGTAGTGTAGTAATGACCCATTAAGTAAGTAAGTCCCTGAATCTTGTTAATTTATATCAATCTTCTGATCAGGCTGTAAAGTTTTATAAAGAACAGTTCCCTTCTAATACCACCTTTCTTGGTTTCAATTCTGATTTTGCCAACATATGCAAAGATGTACATTGCTTAATCCACCATTTTTTTTACGTTATTGCCCCATTGTAATTGCCCCACTAATCCACAGCGACTACTGCAGTCTAGTAGATAGTGTGTGGTCTTATTTAATGTGAGGCTAAGGTACAAGCGCCAGGCTAGACATCTCGGACAAAACAAAATATGAAAAATATTTCTTCGGCGACTTCCTCCCAGCAGACTACTGGCAGAAAATCGGAGTCGACCTTAAACTGCAGGTGCCACCACTCATGTATAAAAATTAACGCACATAACATAAGTAGTGAGAGAAGCTAGGTCGTAATCCTGGCTGATGGGTTGTATCGAACAATTATGTATGCATATATGTAATCTACTTTCCATCTCCCATTATTATTCGTTTCATAGATAGCAAATTGAAATTCTATTCATAAAATAGATTTTTTTAATTCACATGGTACCCACATATCAAGACTCTTAGTGTAACTAGCTTTCTTTAAATAGATGATAACTGTTTGGTGATGAATGCCTAGTGCATACATACATATGTACATAATTGGTCGTTACAACCCTTCAATCACGATTACGGCGTAGTTTCTCACACCACTTATGTTGTGTGTTTTAATTTTATACATGAGTGCTGGGACCTACAGTTTAAAGCCGACTCCGAACGACAGATTTTTAAGGAACTTTTCATGGCAATTTTATTTTCTCTCAGAGTTTTTGCCAGAAATCTGCTGAGAGGAAGTCGCAGAAATACTTTTTGTATTTTGTTTTGATGTCTGGCCTGGGTCTCGAACCCTGGCTTTACGTCTAATAAGCCAACACACTACCTACTACTCAAGCAAATTTTACTCTGGATATGTATCGGTCTATTCGAAGCCATATTGTTAGGCTCTGCTGGATTAAAACGAATAAGAAGAAGGTTAATTCACGTCTCTCTTCAATCATATAACCATCGTAACGTACTATTGCGGTTCTTGCATACCAATATTCTATTGCAAGGTATGTTCTCGATGTCAATAATAAACTCGTTAACGTTTAAAGGCTACACGAAGTAAATTTATGATATTATACTGTTGTACTTCTCACAATGTTTTTGACAGCTTAAACAGACTTGAATTATAGTCAATCAAAGTTGCGTATGTTTTATCAAATCGTCTTGCGAACATAGTTTTCGACAACATCATGTGCAAATCCTGTAATGTTCTTAGTGGCTTAATATGGAAATTTTTTAGAAGACCTGCAAGATATAGATTTAAGGTCCGAAAGAATAGAACCAAAGTTAAACAGAAACACAGAACGTTCACGGTAAGGATATTTAGGAGGCTCTACTAATGATATTCAAAATCAAATAAAATATAAAAAAAATTTACTTGACATTCCTAAAACGCCTGGCACACAAATTTCCAAGCAAATCCAGGGAATTTTTTGACTTCGGCATGAAATTAATTCATCTTTATGATAGCAACCTATATACATACATAATTGGTGGACCTAGTTTCTCACACCACTTATGTTATGTGCGTTAATTTTATACATGAGCGGCGGAACCTCCAGCTTAAAATCGATTCCGAACGACAGATTTTTGAGAAACTCTTCATGGCAATCTTATTTACTCTCAGAGTTTTTGCTAGAAATCTACTGAGAGGCAGTCGCCGAAGAAATATTTTTTTTTCATATTTTCATTTTGATGTCTGACCTGGGATTTGAAACGAGGTCTTACGTCTAATAAGCCGACACACTACTTACTAGACTACGGCGACTTCACACGACTTATGTTGTGTGCGTTAATTTTATACATGATTGGCGGGACCTACAGTTTAACGTCGATTCCGAACTACAGATTTTTGAAAAAGTCTTCATGGCAATCTTATTTACTCCCAGAGTTTTTGCCAGAAATCTGCTGAGAGGCAGTCGAAATATTTTTTCATATTTTCGTTTTGATGTCTGACCTGGGACTTGAACCGAGACCTTACGTCGAATAAGCCGACACGCTACCTACTAGACTATGGCGACTACTCATGATAGCAACTGACGAAGGCAAACGAAATCACATTATGTTGTTGTCTTACCATAAGTTTTATTTCGTGGTTTGGAATATTTATTTTATTTATTTTATTTGTTAGTTACAATACAATTACAAATTATTTTCTAATTATATATGAGCTGAGTAACTTTGACCATATGCTCGGAGTAGTGCCATAGACCAGAGCCTCTGGTGGGAATCGAATCCATGACCCTCACGCTAATAGTCTAGCACACTACCCACTAGACTACCAGGGCACCCCGTGGTTTGAAATAATTTTAAACTAATCTGTTGCCTTAAGTAACATACTATATAGTTTTGAGTCTTTTGCCAAACAACAAAAGACTTAAGACACATACTATAATTTTTATGTTTTTTTATTCTTTTTTTTTTGTTAAACGCTATAAATTTAAGGCTATAAGCTATTAACAGTGCTTTTCTAATTTGATTTATGCCGAAATTTTATGCTTGAAATTTTGAATTCAATATTAAAATTTATTCTGACATTTTACTATCGCATCAATTATAATATCAATCTTAAATAATGGCCTCATAATTGAACGCAAATACTGAAAAAAATACATATTTTCCCACATTTAACATTCTATGACTATGCAGATAATCATAAATCGACATAATAAAGAATTATTTAACATTTTGACTTCCAAAAATACAATAAATGCACACATACATACTATACTTGCAAGCATACAATTCAATGTGTTTATAAATTATGTATTAAATAATAAGAAAATAAAAGAGAGAGAGAGAGAGAGAGAAGACAAAAAATGCTTAACGAAAAGAAAAAAGACATTAAAATGACACCACCAGTAGATTTGACTGGAAATGACTGAAAAGCAAATAAGATACAAATCTTCAAATGTTGCATGCTTTAATATGCAACTAATTCAATGAAAAACAAATGTTTCTTAATACCAAAATGGTTGGTTTTTTCTTTACGGGTTTGAATGCAAGTTTTTCGTTTTTTTTTTTTGTTTGCAATACCATACAGCCAAAACGTCAACAAAATCTAAGTAATAAAAACCTTGAAGTCAATCCAATCTATGCTTTAACAGATTGTAATCTATGTGCTAAATTTTATATTCTACATAAATTTTGTTTTTGTTTTCGTTTTTTTTTTTCTCTTTGTATTCATTTGATTTCTGTTAACTAAACATGCCTGATCATGATTTTAATAGCAGAGGTGGGCATTAAGAAATTAATACGACGATAAATGAAAAAAATCTTGTTTTTCTTTTTTAATTTTTTTTTCTCAATTAGGGGCCATTGAGAGATGGTGGTGGTGTTTGTGTTTAAAAAAAGTGTCTCTATTAGAGCTGTTTGCTACAAGTTGCAAGAAATGAAAATAAAAAATAAAAAAAATAAAACGTTCAAAATATCAACAAGCATAACAAGCAGCCACAAAATTTTTGGTGACATTTTGACAATCGAGTATTGTGTCAATCATTCGTTGCTTGAGTTTTGTGTCGTGGCTTGTAAACGAAACACTAAATTACTTTATTAAACATTTAATGTTTAACTTAATGTTTTTTGAACAAGTCAGAAAGTCACCATCGGATTAGATTGATTATATAATTCCTTTCCAGTTTACAATATTTTCTTTGCCATATTCAGTATAGTAATGTTATTTTTTAATACACCGCCATTGAGGCCCCCAAGAACTAATTGATCAAGGACTTGATTTGCAAATAAAGATGTTGAGTAAGCTTTGGGTTAATTATGAATCACTATTTGAAAATTCCAGAAAATTCATAGAAGACTTTAATTAATTGAAACATTGTTTCGTTAAGGTTACTAACGAAACTTACTGAAATATTGCCAATCTTATGAACACAATATTTGAGTTGAAACACAATGAGTGCCTTGCGGTCTGAAAATATGCTTCGATATAAATGTACCCCATCACCTGCTTAGCTGAAATAACAAAAAATAGATTAAAGAAAGCAGAAATGCTTTGTGGAAGCCATTGCTCCCAAGGGAAGTACTGGCAAAAAAAAACTCAATATGGAAACACAAACAATTTGATAACGATTCTGTATTAAAAAAATTTGTACAGAATGCCATGACAAACCAAAACGAAAAAAGGTGTTATGTTATCTAGGATTATACGGCTGTACTGTAGCAAGTGCAATTAAAGTCGCCGTAGTCAAGTAGATAGTGTGTTGGCTTACTAGACGTAAGGCCACGGTTCAAACCCCAGGTCACACATGAAATCGAAAATATGAAAATATTTATTCGCAGCAGGTTTCTGGCAAAAACTCTGAGAGTAAATAAAATTGCAATGAAATGATTCTCAAAAATTTGTCGTTCGGAAACGACTTTAAGCTGTACGCCCCGCACCTCATGTATAAAATTAAGGCACACAACATAAGTGGAACCTAGGTCGTGATCCTGACTGAAGGTCATGACCAATTATGTATGTAATATAGCAAGTAAATTAAGAAATTTTTCCGGAATTAATCAAATTTGTATATGCTATGGATATCTTAGAAGGCTTAAGCTTAGAATTTTAAAAATATTCTCTAAACTACGTGGTTTGATGCCTACTACAATCATATATTTCTGTTATGAAGAGCTGCTAGAATCCAACGAACTCAATCTTTAAGGGGTATCCTATTCTTGTTGCTTTTTTATTTTATTTTATTATTTTTTTATTTTATTTATTTTATTGCCTTTATTATCAATGCCTGCCTTCCAAAATGTTAGTTGCTTTGTGTTTGAACAAAGTATCGTGTTTCATAACCCCGCTGTACAAAATGTATACAATGTATTCTATTTCAAAACGTCGTCAATGTGTATTTTTAACGCAGTCAAAAAGCAATCAGGCATCGGATTTATAGTTGATGCATTGTTTGGTTACTTTGCATATCTACATAGTTTATATACAGTAGTAAAACTGCATACAAACTTTGTATTGATATATTTTGGAAGGCAGCCAATGTTTACTTCTAACATGCTTAAATAGATTCCAAATATTTGTTCTAATGATTCATCATCCTTGTCCCAAAATCAATATATTAGGATCGAAGCGATTCCTATTCTGAACAAGTGTTCTTTACGGTTACGGTGCTTGGTTGCTGCAAACAGACAATTGTTTAATTATGTAATGCATGTATTTACCCGTCGACGTAGTCTAGTAAGTAGTGTGTTGGCATATTAGACGTGAGGCCTCGGTTCCAACCCCAGGTCAGACATCAAAACGAAAATATGAAAATATTTCTTGGGCGACTTCCTCTCAGCAGATTTCTAACAAAAACTCTGTGAGTTAATAGAATTGTCGTGAAAGTTTCTTAAAAAAAATCTGCCGTTCGGAATCGACTTTAAACTGTAGGTCCTGCCACTCATGTATACAATTAACACACACAACATCAGTGGTGTGAAAAGCTAGGTTGTAAACCTGACTAAAGGGTTGTACTGTGACCAATGATGTATGAATGTATTTATTAACAAAATTTAGATTGTCTCCTATCTTCCCTTTCGTCATGTAACTATAATATTCCAAACATTACTTTCCATTCACGGCCAGATTTTAGCCCAATCAGTTGTATGGAATCTAATTCCCTTGCAGGCCCATCTGTTAAATTCTGCTGAGGCCGTCTCTATTTTCCATATTTCCAGTTATTAATTTGATTGCTGTTTAATAAGTTGGCATATCCCAGCAATAGATAATAGATAGAATAGAAGTCGCCGTGGTGTAGTAGGTAGTGTGTTGGCTTACTATTCGTAAAGCCCGGGTTCGTATCCCAGGTCAGACATCAAAAATGAAATATGAAAAAAAAAAAATATTTCTTCGGCGACTTCCTCTCAGCAGATTTCTGGCAAAAACTCTGAGAGTAAAATAAACTGCCATGAAAAAGTTTCTCAAAATTCTGTCGTTCGGAGTCGACGTTAAACTGTAGGTCCCGCCACTCACGTATAAAATTAACGCACACAACATGAGTGGTGTGAGAAGCTAGGCCGTAATCCTGACTGAAGGGTTGTAATGGCCAATTATGTATGTATGTATCCCAGCAATTGCTAAAGGATTTTTTTGAATGTTTCCCAGAAAATGGCTAAGCTCTACGGAAACATAAGTAAAGATGATGTTGGATTTACATGTGAAATCGCGACTTAGAGTATGTTTCCTACTTTAGTTAAGAAATTGTTGGGGAGTGCTGATAAGAAAATTATCAGCTAAGAGCCGTAACATAATTTTCTTTTTTATCGAAACAAGGACTGAATTGGATTGGGGCAAAGATGAATATGCTGAAAAGTATATCTTCCTTGAATATTTTTCAAGGCTCTAACTATGTTTCAGTTTGAGAAAGGTTGTATGTACATAAGTCTGCTGCTGAAATTAGAGTACTTTGCTTGCATTTATGTAATGGAGAAAGACCGTAATTGTAATTGGAGGTATAGGTTTGAAAATGCTTTAGTTATCGAATTCTCTTACAACTTAGTGCTATTGAATGGGAGTCTACTACGATGGTCGGGCAGTAAATGAGGGCAAAACAAAGTATATGTTATCGACAAGTAGAGATGTGCGGCGACTATACTTTCAAGACAGTCAAAGAATTTATTTATCTTGGCTCCGCCGTTACCACCAAAAATGATGTCAGTCTGGAGATCAAGCGCAGGATAACTCTTGCCAACAGGTGCTACTATGATCTCAGTAGGCAATTGAGTAGGAGAGACCTCTCTCGTACGACAAAACTAACACTACAAGACACTCATCCTACATGTGCGTCTTTGTGGCGCAGAGGCATTGACCCTGTTAAGCACTGATGCAGCTGCCTTGAGAGTATTCGAGAAAAAAGTTCTGAGTAAGATCTTCGGTCCTGTACGAGTTGGCGATGAATTTCGCATCCGATCCAACAGAGAGCTGTAAGAGCTCCTCAACGACATAGACGTTGTGTAGGGTATTAATATCCAGCGGCTGCGCTGGATCGGCCATGTTGTTCGAATGGTGGAGGATGCTCCGGCGAGACGGGTATTTGATGCTGGGGTCTGCTGAAATCGGCGAAGAGGACGACCTTGTCTGCGTTGGAAGGAAGGCGCGCAAGATGCAGAGGCGCCTGGAAGGATGTATTGCGGCAGGCAGAAACCCGTTAATCGGGTTGTTAATGGCCAATTAAGTAAGTAAGTAAGTAGATTTCGAAATTTCTGGTGGAAAACAGATGAAAGCAAACTGCGTCGTTAGCAGCAGATCGTTGACATGCAAAGACATGGAATTGTTTGTTAATTAGTCCTGCACTTTTGAAATACAAGCATAGGTACGTAATAAATAATTTCCTTTTAAATGTATTAACGTGTTTGAAAAACAATAGCTATCGCCCTTGTGTCTTAGTAAACAAAAGCTGCACGACTAGTTGATTTGTAGATTCATTTAAGAAAACATTACTTTTCATGTTTAATTTTGTCTAAGTTAATGCATATATTTGTTTGTACTACCAAAATACAACATAAACATATAATTCTTAATAATTCCATACGTACCATATACAATAAAGCATATGTATGCCAGCGCTTTCTTATGCTAATTTTTGAAAGAGTTTCACTCTGTTTTTCGTTAGTTATTGATACACGCTCATAACATATATAAAAAATATTTATGCAGCACCTTGTTAGTAAAAGCCTTAAATTGTTGTTTACCTCTTTGGCATACATTGTGCATACATATCTATATACATATTTAGAGCTTAGAGAGGGTTGGTTATAAGCTTACTTTAGCTGTTTAATTCAATTTTAAAATCATGTTTTTTCTTCCTTCATTTTTTTCTGGTTACTTTTTATTGAATTTGCAAAAGAAAACTGAAAATTATTTTAATACTGGCGTTGTATTTTAATGTGTTGATTGCTGTTAATGTTATGTTTTACAATGTAGGTCATCGTTTAGTATACCATACTACAGCAATGTAAGACAATTTCAGTTTGTTTTTTTTCTGGTTTTTCTCTGTTTTAACGTCTTTTTAAATCTGATTTAATTTTTATAATTTAACATATTTTTGTTGTAGCCAGAAAACATGGTGTGAAACTCATTTATTTTAATGTTGAATTTCTTCCATACATTTCGTATGAAATGCTTCTTATTCAAGTATGATATTCAAAAACTAGGTATGCAAACTTGTTTGTTTGTAAACTTTCGATGTCCTGTGGATTTAAAATTCTGATATTTTTTTTAGCACAAAAGCTGTAACTGTTTTCATTAAAGATTGATTAATTATAGCACATATAGAACATGATTGTTTAGGGAAAAAGAAAATCAGCTAAAACGCAGAAATCGTTTCGATTCTTTGTTATAAATTGAGAAATTACGGTAAAATTTTATAAAATTTATTTGGGTTTTTTATTGTTAAGAATGAATAAATAATTTCACAATTGAATTTAAAAATTTTTAATTAAATTCATTTCCAACACACATGCCTTTATCTTAGAATTCGCAGTAGACTAGTAGATAGTGTGTTGTCTTATTAGACGTAAAGCCAGAGTTCGAGCCCCAGGCAAAACAAAACAAAACATCAAAACAAAATACAAAAAGTATTTCTTCAGCGACTTTCTCTCAGCAGATTTCTGGCAAAAATTCTGAGAGGAAATAAAAATTTTCCATGAAAAGATTCTCAAAAATCTATCGTTGGGAGTCGACTTTAAGGAAACATTTCATAGGAGGCATCCGAAATGTTTCCTTATTTTTTCTTGTTTTATGACCACCACTAATGTGTGTGTTAATTTTATACATGAGTGGTGGGACCAACAGTTTAAAGTCGACTCTGAGTAAATTTAAAATGCAAAGGCTTAATATATGAAAATGTTATCCCTTGTATTTAGTAGAATATCCCTTAAGGTCAAGCACTCCATTTAACCTATTTGCAATTGAATATACAAGTTTTGTTTAGTGTTTTCTGGTGACACCATGAACAAGTTTTTCGGTTGACTTTGGTTTCAGGTTTAGCGATTACGTAACCATTCATTCAAATGATCTCCTAAATACTCTGCTGAAGTCATATCGGGACTTTGTGCAAGAGTTTTAAGTATGTGGGGACTTTTTTGTCAAAATATATTGCCGTACTAAGATTTTTGCTGTCCACTGTAGATAATTGATCATACAACTCTTCAGTCAGGATAACGATCTAGATTCTCACATCACTTATGTTGTGTGTACTTATTTAATACATGAGTGATGGGACCTATAGTTTAAAGCCGACTCCGAACGACAGACTTTTAAAAAATTTTCATGGCAATTTTATTTACTCTCAGAGTTTTTGCCAGAAATCTGCTGAAAGAAAGTTACCGAAGAATTTTTTTTTCATATTTCGTTTTGCTGGTGATGTCTGACCTGGGGTTTGAACCGTGGCCTTACGTCTAATAAGCCAACACACTGCCAAATCAATAAATTTGAATAAATTTGGCTATGGTCACTAACAATTGGCAGAGTCCTCCCCTGAATACAGAAAAGAAGCCCCAAAGTACACTTTGAGGCCCAGGCTAATACAGGAGGGTTGTGTTCTCTTTTAGGACGAATATAAGTGCGATTAAAAGATCAATTGGCATTAAGTATTTCTTGCAAAATATGATTTTTCTATTTATTTATTTATTTCTTGAAAAATATGATGTTTGTAGCGAACAAAGCATTGCATTTTAATCCTTAAGTAGAAATATAATATCATCATGTGAGAAATAGGTTGAAATAAGAAAGGCAGCCCTCGTAAATCGATTTAGATATTATCAACCTTAAGTAGAACCTGCCAAATCGTTAAGTGTCATTTAAACAACAATTTCATTCGAGATTTGTTATCCAAAATGCTCCTTAAAGTAATTTATGCATCGAATCTTTTCTATAAGTTACTCAAATTTATTATCTTTACTTGAAGCTCAAGACATCGTATGTCACGCTCTGACAATCAGCTGCAAATTCCTAATTCTAATGTATTGTTCTGTAATAGATATGCACCAACAAAATTGCTAAGCAACCGGTATATACCATTTACGGGCGTTGTCCACAAACTCTCGGTACATATATGCGATTAGACATGAAACCAAAAAAACTCGACTACGTGCAGCCCTTGCGCTGACCAACTTCTCCCTCCTTGGTTCGGAGGAACATGCTCAGTACAAAGACTGTGTTCACCTGTGGCGTCACAACGGGCCCCTATGCGTGCTCAAGTGAGCTTTTGGTATGAAAGCTACCAGACTAACCTAACACACGACTACACGACCAGTTAAAAAACTCTTGGGAAATTTTACATCATCTGCTGCTTTCTTTTGATGGATGAAGAATCCACGTGTAAAAAGAAAATATCATTCTTTCAGGTTTGTTTCTTAAGTCTTTTGATTTAACAGAGACAAATTAAATGGCAAATGAATAAAGATAATTATTATAATAAAACAAATGTTCATTTTACAGAATTTCTTACAGTTTCTTTACCTTTTCCCTATTTTTCTTCATTATTTATAATATCCGTTTGGCCTTTTCTAAATAAACAAATTTTTCAAAGTATAAAAATTGTCAATCATTTATTTGAAAGACGGCAAAGATAAACAACAGAAAAAAGAAAATACCACACAGACTTAAATACAAAATAAAGAGAGAAAAAAGGCCAATAATAATAATAAATATAGTAAAGAAAGAAAAAAAACAACGCAATTATACCACACATTTACCTACAAATTAAAAAATGAAAAAAAAAGAAAAAAATAGAAAACAAATCAAACCTAAGCAATAAGTTCATATTTATACGCATACGTAGAGTATGATGTCGAGTATGGTAGAGTACTTGGAGTTGTGTGGCAGTATGTAGTTACAAATGACGCATTATACGCATGCAGCTGTATAAATGGAGTGTTACTTTTGAGAAAAACCATCAGCAGCAGCCAATGCAATAATAACAAACGGCTTTATGTGACTGACTGACTGCATAAGTGAGTAAGTGAGTAAATGAGTGTGTGTTTGTAAGGAAATATAGACAGAAATATGGTAAAAATCTAGCGTGGTAGTAGTCGTTGTAAGAGCATTAGTTTAATAGTTACAAATGTGCTTTAGTTGCTTTGGAACTCAAGCAATCAATGTGAATATTTTAATGTATGTATATATGTATGTATACATATTGTATGTTGTAGTTTTTGTTATTTATTATTTTTTTCTTAACTTTAAAAAATAAAATAAATTCATATATATATTTTTGCAGTTAGACACATGGCATCCATATATAACGAATACGACAAAAATAAAAGTTGTTATTTCCTTTTAAAGCATTTTTTTGTTCGGTCTGTATTAGATTTTCTTGAAATGTTATTGCAGTGCATGACAGACGAAGCGAAAAGCGTTTATAAAAAAAAATCGAAACGTTAAAGCTGTAATTATATTATTACTTCAATAACAATTTTCAACATAAGTTTTGTGATATAAACATTCAATAATGCCTGCCTGCCTGCCTGCCATCCTGCTAGTGTAGCTGAAACAGATGATGTTGATGATGATGATGATGCTGATGCCGATGAGGATGACGAAAACGGCAATGATGTGGACAGTAAGGTACAACAACAGCAACAATAATGTTGATGTATCACTCAGTTAAGGCGCTGTCTATGGTGGCTACTGAAAGTACGTGCCCCTTATAAAAACCAAAAAAAAATCAAACAAAAAAAACACAGATGGGCAATCAAACAAACTAAACAGTCAAACGTAACAAACAAACTTACAAACCATCCAACCAGCATACATACATTTTCATGTTACACTCTTAAAGTCCACAGTACTTGCAACAGTAAAATAAATACACAAAACCATGCCATGCCATGCCATACCATATGTATGAGGCCATAGTCACTTACTTACCACATTATATTGTTGTGGTTTATTTTCAATTTCTTCGTTTTTATTTCTGTTACTTTTTTTTTCTTTTTTCAACTCATATTGTGTTTTTGGTGTTGTGTGGCATGATGGACAACATCACTTTTGATGCCTTGTGTTAAGCTGTTGTAAAGAAAACCTACCAAAAAAAAAAACAAAACAAGCCGAAGAAAAAATAACCGATTGTTGTGTGATTTTACAGTTGATAGCATTTATCGTTGTTGTTGTTTTTTTTTCTTTCATATATAATTGAATTAAAAAAATATGCTTGGCCTACAAGCTTTTACTTAATGTTTGCAGATGTTATTACTTTTCGTTTTGTATGCATGTGTGTATACTTTTTTGTGCAACTTTTGCCTCATATTTATAATAAGTTTATTGAAAATCATTAAAATAATGTTTAATGTTTTTAATGTTTTATTTATATTTTTTTTCCAGCTTAAAGTTATGATCTTGGATAAGAACGATAGTCCTCCTGTTTTTCGGGACTTACCGTTGGCGTTCAATGTGAGTGAAGACTTAACAGCTGGCCATTTAATATCAACAATACGCGCATCAGATCCTGACACATTGGGCTCTTTGACATTTTCTCTGATGGCGGGTGATGACAATAAGTTCGTATTGGAGCCGGATACTGGAAAGTTGCGTTTGAAAGAATCTTTAGATCGTGAAACAAAAGAGAATTATCAATTGAAAATACGTGTTAGTGATGGTGTTCAACATACTGAAACTGTAGTGGATATACAGGTAAGATTGAAATTTTTTGTAAACATCTTAAATGTTTAATAAGGAAACAATTGAAGGAACTCAATATGAAAATAATACAGAAATAAATAAAAAAATTCTTTAAGGAAATGTCCTCCAAAGGGTGTCTTATAAAGTAAAAGAAAATCCATTATTTTTTCAATAACCTCCCTGCATTATTCTAATTAGATTTAAAAGATTTTAAACAAAACACTTCTGTGACAGTCTTGGAATACATCGCGCATCATCGAAGTAAATACTAACAAAGAGGAAATAAAAATTTTCATGTTTTATTGGCTATCAAAACACCTTAGATTACAAGCCAAGGAAGTCGGACAGAAACACTTAGGCAACATAGGGGCTATTGTGGAACAACAGTTTTTCAAAAAGTCTCCCCTAGTTTTGACACCACTCGGAGCTTCTGATGACGAGATTCAGGCTGCCAATGTGAATGCTTGACAGTTCCTCTAGCTCATCCATATAGTAGGCACCGAAATGCTCTTTATTTCTTTGGCATAATGTTGAGCATGAATAAACAAATTCATGCTCTTTTTCATTTGTATAGCGCCAACAGAAATCATTTTCAAGGTTAGGTTAGGTTAGAGGACGTGTACTTGTCAATTTAGACAACTATAGTACCCGGAGGCCGATCTGACCCATTGTACGTAACGTCCTTAAGAACGAGGGATAAAAGAGTGGATAGGAAAAAGGAGCGGAAGTAGGAAGGGAGAATGGGAAGGAATTAAACAGACCAAACAAAACACTAGCACTTCTCAACCAGCTCAAGTTACTAATCTTGATGTCGGCTCTCGACACAGAATTCAAACCCTCAAAGAAGCCCCTGCCAAGGGTCCTCAACCTCAACCTACCAAAAGCTGGGCAGTTACAGAGGAGGTGCTCGACAGTCTCTAAATCCTCCTCATCGCAACATACCCTGCAGTAGTCCGGCTGGGATCTGTTCCAGATCCCCGTCAGCGACCTAATCTCGCAGTGCCCTGTGATAAACCCTATAATTAACCTTAAACTGGCCTTATGCAAACCCAGCAGCCAACCTGTTCTTGTTCATTTTCAAAATACCCTAAACAATGCGTCTGGCATGTGTGCCTATAATGCATGCTCCTTCATGACCCTCAACAACCATACTGAGCGTGTTTCTTTGAAGTTTAAAAATCCTTATCGTACGCTCTCCATGCAGCTTTGGCGGTTCTGCTCGTGTCCAAAGCTGCCTATTTGCATTTAACACAATCAATGACCGCATTGTCAATCAATATGCAGAGAGATTTCCAAAGTCTAGAATTCGTTGGAGAGCTGGATGGTTTATGCCACTCCTGACCAGTTCATCTACTCTGCAGTTAATTGGAATATTCTGTCATGGTATGGGCATCATATAATATTACAAACCCAAGACTATATCACATATTGTCACTCCATCCATCTAGTGTGCATTAATTTCTTGAGCAGCGGAATAAATGGCTAATTTTACAAGCTTGTCTTGGCGCTTTTATTTACTCTCAGAGCTTTTGCCAGAAGTCTGCCGAGGAGACGTCTCCAATATATTCGCGATTATAACTACTACCAACCCATTAAATACTACGTGCTATGAAACAATACAACAATGATTGATAAAAACCTACAAACAGCTAATTATGTCGTTTGTAGTATAATTCTAAAACGCTTAGTTATACAGTAGACTAGATTTATAATGGGTGATTTTTTAAGAGCTATAGGAAAATTTTTCAAAAAAAAACACGCAAAATTCAGAAAAATGCGTGAAATCTTTATTTGAATCGATAGTACGGTCCATATAATTTAATGTTTGAAAATTATTTCATGCAAATGTTGACCGCGACTGCGCCTCAAATAGCCCATCCGCTTAGTCCAATTTTGGCACACTCTTTCCAACATTTCGGCCGGTATCTCCCGAATAAATGCTTCAATGTTGTCTTCCAATGCGTCAATTGAAGCGGGCTTGTCTGTATAGACTTGAGCTTAAACATAGCCCCACAAAAAATAATCTAAAGGCTTTAAATCGCACGATCTAGGCGGCGAATTGACCGGTCCCGAACGTGAAATAAAATGTTCACAGGACTCGCCTCTCAATAAGTCCATTGTTACGCGTGCTGTTTGGTATGTGGCACCGTCTTGTTGAAACCACATGTCATGCAAGTCAAGATCTTGCATTTTGGGCAAAAAAAGTTGTATATCATCTCACGGTAGCGCTCACCATTCACAGTTACGTTACGATTCACAGCATCTTTGAAGAAGTACGGTCCAATGATGCCACCAGCCCATAAACCGCACCAAACTGTGATTTTTTCTGGATGCATTGGTAGCTTTTGAAATGCTTCTGGCTGATCTTCACTCCAAAATCGACCATTCTGCTTATTTACGTATCCATTGAGCCAAAAATGAGCTTCGTCGCTGAACAGAATTTTTCGATAAAGAAGTGGATCTTCGGCCAACTTTGCAAGACCCCATTCACCAAAAATTCTGCGTTGCGGTAGATCGTTCGGCTTCAAATCTTGCACCAGCTGTATTTTGAAAGGCTTCACACCTAAATCCTTTCGCAAAATTTTCCACGTTGTTGAGTAACAGAGGCCCAATTGCTGCGAACGGCGACGAATCGATAATTGATGGTCATCATTAACACTGGCCGGCTGATACAGCTGCGATATTTTCTTCAGTTCGCACTCTACGTAAGCGTGTTGGTGGTTTAATGTCCAACAATGTAAATTTGGTGCTAAATTTAGTCACAAAAGCCCGAATAGCCGCTTTAGTGGGTCGATTAATTTGACCATAAAATGGAAGAAGCGCTCTTTCTTAACAGAGCACGCATTTTGATAATAAAATTCAATGATTTGCAAGCGTTATTCGTTTGTAAGACGATTCATGGTTAAATTATAGACCAAACTGAAGATGTTTGACAGTGAAACAAAACACGAAACGTGCGTGAGCTGTTTAAACCAGTGTTGCCAAAAAGATAATAGTTAAAAAATCACCCGTTATTAAAAAGGGAGAAGGCGAATCTTTATACTGTGTTGGAGCAGAGATAATTTTCGTATCCTTTTCTGAGCTTCATATGTTTGATATGCCCCCAGTAAGCTGGCGATAGTACATATATGTACTGCTACCCAGATAGCAAGAACCTCAAGTTCTACTTTGTCAAATTTGAATTGTTGGTATGAATTCACAGAATCTTAGATTTTTTGCTACTAATATGTAGATTAAATTTGTTGCTATCTACCATGTTATGTATGGTACAGATTAAGTCTTGGAGTCGACCATTTATACACCCAAGTGATAACCCTTCTAAAGCAGGTTATCTGTAGCATAATCCGATACAAAATCTGTGATAGATTGGATTGCCCTGCAATCGATGAAATTATCCTGAAAGGGACATTTTGTGAGACTAAAAGGTTATGTTCCATCAAGAGGAGAGATATTGTGTTCTATTGCAACAACATTGAATTTCACAAGGGATTATCAATACTTTAACTATTATTGGTCTTGCCGAGCGTGTCAAATCTTTCACATAAAAAATACTAAGAGAGTACCAATAATTTCAAACCTATAGACGCCTGGCTGTGAGTTCTCTAGAGCCATAAACACTATTTACATTTGCCTGTAAAATTTAGCATTAGTCCCTCTTCATGGAGTCAAACAATAATTTGACAAAAAGTGACCCGAAATATCAAAGCGTCTAATGCTAAGCATTAACCTAACGTCATCCTATAAATCAAGTGCATGTCTTAAGTCTTTTGTTTTTTGCTTTTTAATTATTTGTTTAGTTTATCTAAACATTATTTTATTTGATATTTTTAAAACTCTTAAACAAATGAATATTCAAAAAGTAAAAGTTATAGTTGAAGTTGAAGTTAATTCTTTGGTTTTGCAACAACAATATTGGCAGAAAAAAGGCAAAAAATTAATCAAAAAATTTAATGGCATGGCATAATCCTTCATGGTTTTCAATTTTAAATTATAATTCCAGAAAGATACCACACCACAATAATTTGTAACTCAAAATAAATGCGTACATAAACTAATTTCAATATAAACCGTATGCCCTTATTCAACTTTACTAGTAAAAAATAAAAAAAAATACAGAAATAATATCATTAAATCAACATTTATTTCATTTTTAATGCAATGCAAAGTGTGAATAATGTAACCTTAATAAATTTACAATAAAACTTTATTTAAATATCCTACAAAATACAATGAAAACAAAACAAAAAAAAAGAAAAATATGTGGAAAAAATTGAAAACCAAAACCATTAATAAACAACAAAATACCCATCAAAACAACATTGAAAAATACAAAAGAAATAAGCAAAATTGAAGCAAACAAAAAAAAACAAAATTGAAACTCTAAATGAAATTAAACTGAAAACAATATCAACTCAAGGCAGACTTTAAGCTGAAATCACATAAATTTCAATTTGCTTTCATCTTGTATTTATGGTGTTAAAAATTTGTTTTCCTCCTCATCTTCTCCTGTGCCTTAATACTTCAAAAATACCACAAGGCAAGTCTCCTTTTTTTCTTATTTAAAACAGATCTCTAGAAGAGTGTGTCACATAAACAATACAAAAAAAGAAAAGAGTAAATAAAAGACTTTAAAAGCCTTCCTTTTTTCGGATTTTGTATTGCCGAAACCCCTTAATTTCATGCGGCTTTTTGTAGTACGGTTTAATATGTAAACTATACAAAAGACCTTGAGCACACGTTTTTTTCTTTATATTTTTATTTCAAATAAAAAAATATAAGGAATATAAGGTATTTAGTAAAAAAAAACAATTTTTATTTTTACAAAATATTGCTACGGTGGTTATACAATATGAATATCCTTTAAACGAACAAAAAAATAAAAATAATCATATAGAAAATATATATTTTAAGTTGTATGTTTAACACTTATGAATCATGCACAACGACAGTATTAAAGTGAGACCATCATGCTAAAGGTATTAGTATACTCGTACATATATAAATTGGCAAACATGCATACATGAATGTATTGCAGTAAGTAGTAATGTCCCAGCAAATCTAGGAGATAAGCAACCATAGTAAGGCTATTTCAGCCTACAGATAAATTTCAAGACGATCATTAAGGCTCTGAAGCAGATTCGCCTTGTGAAACGTTCTCTTTAGTACATAACATAATTGGTCATTATAACCCTTCAGTCAGGATTATGGATCTAGATTACGCCCTCGCTTCGCACACCACTTTCTTGTATGTGTTAATTTTATACATAAGTACCGGGACCTATAGTTTAAAGTCGACTTCAAACGACAGATTTTTTCAGAAACTTTTCATAACAATTTTATTTACTCTCAGAGTTTTTGCCAGAAATCTTTTGAAAGGAAGACACTGAAGAAATATTTTTTTTTCATATTTCGTTTTGATGTCTGACCTGGGGTTTGAACCATGGCCTTACGTCTAATGAGCCAACACATTACCTACTAGACTGCGGTGACTACTAAGTTTTCTTCAGTGCTGCCAAATTATTCTCAAGAAATATTTGAAGACATCAGGCAACCGATAATGATGTTCTATTTGACCTCATGCTATTCAACCACAAAGCACTTTTACATAAGGTTATTATCAGGGATGTCACAGAATCCAATAATGTCGGAATTAATTTGGTGTCATACAATCCAAGATTATCGGTTTCGTTTTCGAACTTGAATAAGTGTCGGTTTTAGGTGTCACAGAATGTCTTGTTATTGGTATTGTTAATAAAAATAAACCAAGCAGGTAACACATGTCTGTTTGTTATATGAAGTAAAAACAACTTTAATTTTACTTTATAAATAGCTTTTATTTTACCAGTTTTTTATAAGGTGTTGGCTATTTCGTCTCTGATTTTCTGACCTTCACTTTGCAGAGACGTGCTTTATGACAAAATAACATTGTCTTCACTATCAGGTAATGATAAAATATCACTGGTTTGCACATTATAGCTTCTGCAAATATTGTGCAGAGCACAGCAGGAATTTATAATTCTTACTGCCTTTTCCGGATGGTAGTGTAATGTGCTCATTAAGCAACGAAATCGACTTTTCAACACTCCTACACTCCTATTCATATTCCTTTTCGATTAAAGTATAAATGCTCGTTAAAGCTGGGGTTTATTATCTTTATTCATATCAACCAATTATTGAAGGGATTTTAAATAAATAATAAAAAATAAATAAATAATAAAATAGTCCCTTGATCTTTGCTTATGTTCGAGTTCATTTCTAGTTACACCCATTGACGGAAAATGAACCGCTCCATAACTTTTAGTATATCGTCTAAAATTGTAGAAATTGTGCTTCTACCCATAGATATGCTAGGGTAATTTCCAACAGATCTTTGGTATGACCTTTCAGCTAAAAATCGCAACGTAGCTACAAGTTGTAGCAATGGCGGGATCTTAGAACGGGAAATGTGTTCTTTTACTGTGTCTGGGACCATACAGAAAGCGTCTTTGTGCAATCGGTAATATGCTATAAATCTGTAAAGCAGCTTTAGATATGAATGTACAGTAAAACAAATATATGCCTCCGGCAACTCAAGTGGGTTGCTGCAATATCGCAATATTCGTCTTTTCATCTTTACCGAACGCTCTTCCTCTAACAACAAAAATGCGATAACAGCAGTACTTATTTTTGTTATTTATTTATTTAAAAGGATTTTTTTTTATTGTTTGAATAAAAACACTTTATATTTAGTCAAAAAAAAATAATAATAAAAAATGTAAATAAATACACAAATGTAACCAACAGCTGTTTCGAACATCGGTTTTATTTCAATTCCAAAATGACAAAACTGACTTGGTATTCTGACACCAAATGAATCCAATATTGGTTTTCAAAAAAGACAAATGGCAAAACCGACCCCCCTGTATGTAAAAGATTTTCAATGATTTTATAAATGAATAGGCATGAGACGAAAAGAAAAGTATATTGAAGTTTTTGCTTTAAAAAATCAGTTGAACACTAAGACTGTGCAAGTATTACATGTTACTACAGAGATTTGAATGCCTTATGCAATTTTTATTAAAATTCATGAAAAATTACTGACAAACGGTCAGTAAAAGTAAATCATTTTCAAGTTCAAAGAAGTAATCAAAGAACAGTGCATCGAAGGAGTTGTGCTAGTACCTCAAGAACCTAGCCATCTAAGCGCTGTTCGCACCTTAATTGAGTAAAAATTGTTAAACATCACATCGTCACATAAAACAGCCAGCGGAAAGTGAAGGAAATTTATGTGATATCATTGTGATATCAAAGCATAGCGAAACTCACGAAATATGACGTACAAGCAACTTTTTTTTTAAGAAATTAGTCAAGCAAAATAACGCCAGATTGGCAATGAAACAAGAAGAAAAGCAAAAAAAGGAACTTTTCTCCAATACCCAGCACTTTTAAAATGATTGCCTACACTTTCAGTCCAATAATCTGTCGTTAAAACGATGGGCGATAGACTTAATAAGTTTAACATTTACTGGGTTATGTTCATTATGTCTTGTAGTCTCTTTTCTTCTACAATTTTTCCTACACAAATGAGTAGATGAAACGTAATGTTTTTTGTTAAGTGAATAAGTTATAAACACTTCAGTTGGCATTCTCAATGCCTAGCATATCCAATTATACGATTTAAAATATTAATTAAAATTAATAATAATTTAATACTAGTTTAACAATAAATAAATAAATGAATGCTTAAAAGCTAATCGTAATTTGAAATGGTGTCTGACAATTATTGTTGTCGTTGTTAATTGAAAACAAAAAGCTTTTAAGTTTAACTTAAAATTAATCAATAACTTCAATATAAGAAAATATTTGTATTAAAGATGCCTGGGATGAGGTTCCACCCAAGGCCTTAGTACCAGCAGGCTAACACACTATCTACTAGACTACTGTGACTTCAAGAGCTATAAATATATTGAGGACATGTTGAATTTCGATTTAAAGTTCTTTTCTTTATAGAAAAATGCTGTATGAGATAGATATCGATAGATATCGAAAACTATAGTTTGGCAACTGAGCATGTTAAATTTGGCAAGTCATCATAAGTCATTAAACGCTTCCAAAATGCAAAAATTTTGTTCATTTTCCGGCTGGACTAGAGAGCAAACTATTCGTGCAAAATCATTGATTTAAAACGACTAACAAGATAAAGGAATTTGAAGAAAAACATCGAATGGTTAGGTTAGGATAAGTTAGGTTAGAGGGCGTGTACTTATCAATTAAGACGAGTACAGTACCCGGAGGTCGAATTGACCCATTGTACAACGTCCTAGTTTCTCACACCACTTATATTGTGTGTGTTAATTTTATACATGAGTGGTGGGACCTACAGTTTAAAGTCGACTCCGAACGACAGATTTTTGAGAAACTTTTTTTTCATGGCAATTTTGTTTACTCTCAGAGTTTTTGCCAAAAATCTGCTGAGAGGAAGTTGCCGAATAAATATTTTTTGTATTTTGTCTTGATGTCTGACATGGGGCTCGAACCCTGACTTTTACGTCTAATAAGCCAACACACTACCTACTAGACTACGGCGACTTCGAATGGTTTATCCATCGTTGTTATGAACTTGTTGGACGTACCTATAAATACAGATCGTGCAAGAAGTGGAGAGAAATAACCATCTTTTGTACCGCATTTTTTTTGATTGCTTCTATTGGAAACTGACAGAAAAATAACATATTTATCCAAGAATTTCGTTTAGCGATTAAATGACTACGTCTATAAACGAAATTATCGTATTTGGAGTGAACGCAATCCGTTAACGTTTTACATTACTTCCACTAAAATTCCCTATTTGGGCAATTCGAAATTAGCAAGAAGCCGTTGTTACAGTGAATGGCGAACGCTGCATATTGTTTCATCCTCTTCCACGTGTTTGCAATTCTCCACGAGTTCATTTGTCAGATACCCAAGACCAATATGTCTCTCACTTGTACCCATAATGCGATGCTTAATATTGACTAAAACTACCATAGTGGAAGTATTAAATTTATTCGAATTTAGCCCTAGTTCGCCCGTATATGAGGCTATCCAAGCGGTGTTGGCATTGTTAATAATAAACTCGCAGGTTTTTTCTCCATTAACTCACCAGAGAGTTCATTAACTGTACGACATCTTGCCAGTTCATGGGATCTGCAGTATCCCGGTACCCATATGATATAAATATCGTACTCCTGCAGTATCTCACGTCAGCGGGTAGCTGATGTACATAGTCATGTTAAAACCCAGTGCTCTGATAGCCATCTAGCTATCCATAGATACATAATTGGTCATTACAACCCTTCAGTCAGGATTACGGCCTGGCTTTTCACATCTAGCTTTCGGAAAGTATAAACAACTAATTCTAGTTCCTAGAAATATTTTCATCGTTAATAGTCCTTACCAGAGCCCGTGTGGCCGACATTTGTATCTGAAACCTCTAACAGCACATCAAAATTTTATATTTCAAAGTAATACTCTACTGTAGTCTAGTAGGTAGTGTGTTAGTGTGTAAGTCCACGGTTCAAGGCCCAGACATCAAAACGAAATATGAAAAAATATTTCTTGGCCAATTTCCTCTCATCAGATTTCTGGCAAAAACTCTGAGAGTAAATAAAAAAAGCCATGAAAAGTTTCTCAAAAAGTCTATCTTTCGGGAGTCGACTTTAAACTGTAGGTCCCGCCACCCATGTATAAAATTAACAAACACAAAATGAGTGGTGTGAGAAGCTAGGCCATAATCCTGACTGAAGGGTTGTAATGGCCAATTATGTATGTTTGTATGTATTCTGTAAAGAGTTAGGGGATAAACAGAACGGATTGCAAACAAAGAAACAATGTTGCCTCTCTGGCGATATTAGTTTGCAGGACCTTCAGAAGGCGGTAGTAGGCACATACTCCGAAATTTACAATTATGTATTCGTTGTTATATTCTATTGGAACATTTGAATATTGTAATAACAAGGGACTGTTTGGTTCAACAATTTTTGTTTTCAAAAAATTTTAAAATAAATTTTCTAAAACTCCAAAAACTTAAACCGACAAAAATTAACACCACAAGCACAAGAAGCATATTTAAAAAAAATTTTTGTGTGTTTTTTTTCGTTGCTGTTAAAGTGTTATTTGTAGGTTGAGGCTTTTTTATAAACATTCTATACACCTTGATCGTTGCCTGGATATACGAACTGTGTAACTGTGTTTGTATGTCTGTGCATTTTGTAATCCATATTCTGATTTTATCACAATAAAAGCATCTTTAGTGTGCCTTGTCTTTAGTTTTTCTTTTATTTTTTTTTTATTTCTTCTTACTTGCCAGCAGCCATCTCGCTTTGACCAAGAAATGTCTGATCATGCCACTAAGCGAGAGTTGATTTTTATATTAAATACCGGCTCATTTTTTTTATTCTCTTGCTTTTCATACATACATACATATACTAGTTATATTTTAAAATGTGTCCATAATGTTGTGTTCATACTTCTTACGGTTGGTTTTCTGTTCTGCTTTTTTCTGTCTTATTTTTCTTTTTTGGTCTCCATATTCAGTTCAGTTCAGTTGAGTTTTTTCTTTCGGGTTTTTTCTTCTTTGTTTCTTTGACTAGTAGGGGGCGCATAAAATGTTGTGCTTTATTTCTTGGTGTTGTTCTTGGGATTTCTGAGACCGAGTACAACAATAACAATAACACTAACAATAACAAAATCATTATAATGAAATAAAGAGAGAGAAAAAAGGGAAGCGCATTGAAGTAATCATTGAGGCGTTTTTATTTAACACGTTGCAAGCTATCCAATTACCAAAAACCCAAAAACAAAAAAAAAAACAAAAATACGAAGATGTTATAAAAAAAAAAAAAAACAACCCATATTCCACTAAAAGAAGAAGTTGAATCCAGGAAAAGATCACATGTAACACAAAGCAAAAAGAAAGAAAAAAATCAAGGAAAACAACACTTAAACTGATAAAACGAAAGAAAACTAAATAAACCATCTTTAAACATTAATAGAAATGACAGTTTAAAGTTAAAGCCAAAGGAAAAATGAAACAAAATGATATTAAAACAGTTGGTCTAGTTAACAAAACTTTTCTCATATTTTTCTATGAAAACTAAAATAAACAGTGAATATCTTATGTTTCTTGCACAGATTAAATTCCTGGTATTATTTGTTGCAACATTGTTGCTGCCAATTTGTTTTGTTAATATTCCTCTTTTTTTGTCCTTTGTGTATGACTATTTATAAAGCTATTGTTGAACTTTTATAGCATACCGCATAAATTTTCATTACAATTAGTTTTTTTTCTCTCTCTTCTCTCTTAATTTATTTTATTTTAAAATCTTTTTTTTTTTCCTACTCAATTGCTACTACAGTATGTGGAAAAAATAAACATACGCATTAACATTTGAAAATTCTGCCAGAAGCTGGTATTTTTTATGAAATTATATACAGGGTCTTTTGAGTTGAATTTCGTAGGTACTAATAAACTGTGTTAACTTCTTTTGTTTTGTTTTACATACATACATAAGTACATAATTGTACATTACAACCCTGCAGTCGGGAATGCGGCCTAGCTTCTCATACCACTCATGTTGTGTCCGTTAATTTTTATACATGAGTGGTGGGACCTACAGTTTAATGTCGACTCTGAACCATTTTGAGAAAATTTTTGATGGCAAGTTTATTTACTCTCAGAGTTTTTGCCCGAAATCTGCTGAAAGGAAATCGCCGAAGAAATATTTTTTTTAATATTTCATTTTGATGCTTGAGCTGGGATACGAACCCGGGCTTTACGTCTAGTAAGCCAACACACTACCTATTAGACTACCGTTTTTACGCCGAAGAAATATTTTTTTTTATATTTCATTTTGATGTCTGACCCTGGCCTTAATTAATTACTTAAAGAATACGATTTTCTAAAAATCTTCAGATCGTATACAACTGGTGTAAATTTTCTATGGTGGCAATGTTTCCTTTTCACCCGCATCTCGATCTTTTCGGATAGTCAAGCTGCCATAAAGTCTCTGTCGAACATTGCGAATAATTCCAGGAAAGTCGCAGTTGCCTCAACATTCTTACTGGGCGCTTCAGTGAAAGTGGACACTGTGACATTCCGGGAAACTGCAGAGCCGACGAGCTAGCCAGAGCTGGCACACTACTGCCGGAATCCTGTTCAATCGACTTAGGAATGCCACTTGCCTCGATCAAACTGGCCATCGCGCGCAAATTTAACGCCAAGCTATCCTGGACAACGAGGAGTCCTACTCTACCGCTAGACTGACCTGGCCCCGGATGGATAGAAGGCGTATCAACCAGTTACTTGGACTTGGTCGCGGCATCATCTCAATCACAGTGGCCATGCTTACAGGTCACTGTGTTGTGGGTAGACACGCGGAGAGAATGCGACTCCCATTTAATGACTTCTGTCGTGGGTGCAGATCCGCTGAGGAGGACGAGACTGTTATCCACTTTCTTTGTCAATGTCCATCTCTTGCGTGGAGCTACCGTCCATTGATATCAAGGATATAGCCTCGTTTATCAAACTTTCTGGCTGGTTTTCCAGCGCGGGATAGTCGTGCTTTGGATATGCAAAGGTTCGTGGGAACTTGGTCAGTACAGGAACTGCGTTAACCTATGGCATCACAACGGGCCGCTATGCGTGCTCAAGTGAGCCTTTGGTATGAAGCTACCACACTAACCTAACCTAACCTAATGGTTCCTTTCTTTAAATTTCTTGCTAGACTGGCTTGCTGTTGTGCTTCTATAAAACGCCTTCACATGAACCTATGATGGGTTCATTGATTTAAATTTACTTATGAGTCTTTTTAACTTTTTACTGTCTAATCATTTTGAATAAAATATTATGAATTTGAAGTTAAGAAAAAATGTATTGTACTATTTCGCTTTTGTCATATTAACGCAAACAGTAAACGTTTTAACATTTTAACATTCAACTATAGAAAGCAACGTTTCATTCTGAATGCGCAACATTTGCTTTGAAATTGAAAATAATTTAAAATAGAATTATTCCCCTCTAAGCTTAGTTTTGTTTATAATTTCTGTGCAAATACTAAGCAACAGTAATAAGCAGCAAATGCCACAAAAAAAATCATAAAATTTTTTTACATGACTCACCCTAAGAGGATGTTAATGTGGTTTTCTGGCAGCAGGAGTTGTTTAAATCTAGCAAAAAAAAATATTGAAAAAAAGCAACAACCAAACCTTTTTATTCAACTACTTGACAAAGACATACAAAAGAAAAAGTTAAAGAAAAAAATTTTAAAAGATGAACAAAAAAGGAAGAGAAGAGTTTTACAGAAAATTATCATAATAAAAAAGTATTTAAAGAAACTGAAAAGAGTCTATTTGTTTGCTTCTTTAAGCCAAAAGGATTTGCTTAAACATGTACATGTTTTGTTAACACTTTTTTGTTTTGCTGTTTGCCTTAACTTCTTTTGTTGTTGCTGTCGTTGTTAGTGTTATTGCTGGGTACTAAACAACAACATGTATTTATAAAATTTGTATTATGTTGTTGTTATTGTTGTAAACGTTTTATTTTCGTTTCTTTTTTTTATAACTCAACTGTAAGACAACACTCCACTCCAGACAAGTCTCAACAATGTCTGGCAGACGCATGCGTGACATGAATACAAAATGACAGCTGTTTCCACCTTTACCTCTCTTTATTGTATATTTTTTAAAAAATTGTATTTTTTCTTTGCTTTTTCTGCTTATTGTTTTTTTTATTGCATTACTTAGCGAATGAAAGAAAAAAAATTATGATAATAAAATGAAGTGAAAAAGAAAATATAAAAAGAAGAAAGGAAAAAATAAAAAATAAAAGTGTTGGAAGGAATACAATATTTTTTAGCAACCACAGAAACCGCACAATAATAAAACACCAGCAATAACAAAGCAACACTTTTAAAACGCCACATTTGAAGGATGCCACAGCAATAACACTAACAACAACAAAAACAACCATACAATATAAAATACAAATGTTGAAAAAGTTTTAATTTTAATAATTTTTTAATTTAATATACTTACGCATACATATGTAAGCGTTTATCATTTAAAAAATACGTACCTTTTAATGTGTTTAATATGCTGCGAAATTGTAACAGATTTTATAATAAGAAAATTTTCATATTTTTATTACGAATTACTTTTTGCGACAGGTGACCGACACGAATGACAATCCACCACAGTTTGATGTAGCAGTTTATTCATTTGATATACCCGAAAACGCCCCACGTGGCTATCAAGTGGGCATCATTGCTGCCACAGATCCAGACTTGGGCAATAATGCCGTGGTCACATATACCGTAATCTCTGATTGGGCCAATGATATTTTCAGTTTAAATCCCCAAACAGGCGTTTTGACATTGACAGCCCGTTTGGATTATGAAGAGGTAAGCGAAATTAAAACTTTAAGCATTTTTATCCCTTTTTTCTTATTTTTTTTCTTCTTTTTTTTAATTTTTATTTTTCAACTGAAATTCATTTTGTTTTTTTCTGTTCTTGTTTTTTCCTTTATTTTTTTGCAGATACAGCACTATATTTTAGTGGTACAAGCCCAGGATAATGGCCAGCCTAGTCTTTCCACCACATTGACAGTGTATTGCAATGTTTTGGATTTAAATGATAATCCACCAGTTTTTGATCCCATGAGCTATTCAATGGAGATTTATGAGAATGTTTCAATTGGAACACCTGTTGTGACGGTGATGGCCACAGATATTGATTCAGGTATGCGAAATTCTGTTGATTTGCTTACATTGTAACAGATTTCTTCTTTATCTTTCATTTCTTCTCTTATATTCTCTGAAAACAGAAATTTATTTTTGTAACTTTTGCATATTAATCACAGCAATTCTTATGAAAAGAAAATTTTAAATTAAGTCAACATTAAGTATTTAAGGATTTCTCTAAGGATTAGTTAAAAATTTCAAAAAAGATCCTTTGATCTTTTTGACCAAATAAGAAAGGGTATGAATATTCAAAAGTATATCAATAGTAAGTGTCACGGTTTAGATACTCCACATTAATAATGTTGAGAATGTCTCTCAAAGTCCAATCATTCCATATTGTTTGCTAGGATAGATAGACTAGGTATATCTTGAAGTCATCTTTGTGATATCAACACGAAAATCAAATCCTAAAGAAAATCCAGAAAATCTATTAATTTTGCATTGTAGCAATGTCTTTTAGAGAATTTAGTCAAGTATGACAGAAAGTGAGAGTTTAACAACCTCCGTCTGTTCATAGCAAAAGCAGTACAATGAAACATTAGTAAAGGATAGTCTATTCCATCTTTTCAAATCCATAGCTTCTGCAGAACACATTCGACATTCTATCGATATAATTGGTAAGCCTTTTAATGGGACTGTAAATAATCCCTCGATTTACGTCGCAGCCGGTTCCAAAAAAGGCGACGTAAATCGAAACAACGTAAATCAAATTTCATATTGCTCATACTACAAAGTAGTATGTTTTTAAGTCGCCGTAGTCTAGTAGGTAGTGTGTTGGCTTATTAGACGAAAAGCCAGGGTTTGAGCCCCAGGCCACACATCAAAATAAAATACAAAAATATTTCTTCGGCGACTTCCTCTCAGCAGTTTCTGGCAAAAACTCTGAGAGTAAAAAAAATTGCCATGAAAAGTTTCTCAAAAAATCTGTCGTTCGCAGTTGACTTTAAACTGTAGGTCCCATCACTCATGTATAAAAATTAACGCACACAACATAAGTGGTATGAGAAACTAGGTCGTAATCCTGACTAAAGGGTTGTAATAACCAGTTATGTATATACATATGTATGTATGTAGTTGTTTCACGACTGAGAGCAGATCAAAGATCGTCTGATGTTGCCACTACTTACGCTATATTCAAAAAGCCGGAGTATGACAAGGTGTATGAACTCGTTTAAATTTTGGTGGGAAATTTATGAGGGTCCATACTCTTTTATTTATTGGACACTGTGTGACTGGACGTTTGCTGGTAGCATAAATTGTCCAAATTATGAATATTATTGCCACTGTTTTGGGTTGAGGAAGAAAGAGAAGAGGTACAGAAGTCCTGCTACATAAGAAACAGGATTGCAGTTCGATCTGCCTAGATAATATGTGACTATTCAGTATTGTTTTTTAATAATTTAATTTCGTAAATAAAATATGCTCATGACTTCGTTTCATTTCTTTTGCTTTAATTTAAATTTAAGTGCAGCAAACGACTTTGTTTAACATCTTCTAATTAAACTAAATTTTAGGTCCTGTTCCCTAAAGCATACTAAATTTCTAATACAATGTTGTATTATCATAAGAAAACAAAAAAAAAATACATGGATTCCCCTATCAGAAATTATGCTAGGAAAACAAACAAAAATTTTAATAATTTGGCAAGATTTTACAATTTTGCAGGAATTTTAATTTTCATTCAAAACATGCATCAAAGTTTACAGAGAATGTTTAGCTTGGCTAATGTTAAGCCATTTTCCTATCATACAGACAATCGATATGGAGAAATGAAAATTAAATTATAAACCAAAAATACCATAAAAATAATGCAAAATCCAGTTAAAGGTATGCTTTTTAATGGCTATAACTGTAATTTTTTATTGTTCTTCATAATAACAACAACTACATTACAACCAAAAACAACAACAAAAAAAGGAGAAGAAAATTTTGTTAGCTGCCAAAGCATTTACCGCATATTTAACCGATTGACCGACTAAAACAACAAAATGTATTTTCTGGTTTCTCTCTCTCTCTTCTATTCTCTAAACATTCATCTTCTTTCGAAACATTGTTTTATAATATAAGCGCTAAACCACACTTTACGGATAGACTTGGCTTCAAACATAACAATAATAAAAGAAGCTTATATTAGACGGTAATATCAGAAGTCAAAATAAAATAAAACCTTTAATGATTGTTTTGGGAAACTTTTAGTTACAAAATCAAAAAAAAAGAAGAAGAAAACAGAAAACTAAAAGAGATGATAATTTGTTGTAATGAAAAATTGAAATTTTATGCTCAAATTGTAACTAATACTACAGCTATATAGTACACCAGCGGAAGACGTTTGCAAAGAAAAAAAATCAAAGAAAAAAAATATTAAAAAGTAACAGACACGATTTATGGCTGACACCTTTTTCTTAACATCAATGAAAATAATTTCAATAAAAAATAAAAAAAAACATTTTCATGCCAAAATATAGAAAAAGAAGTTTTGTGGAAGAAGTCTAGATTCTTTATTTTTTTTTTGTTTGATGCTCTCTAAACCGCATATAGAAAATTAAACCAAGTATAGGACCAACCAGCTATGAATTAGTCACAACTTAGCATACTTATTTCCAACGAAGATTGTTTATTTGGAATTTGATTTCCTTTTTTTTATTATTATTTGTGGTAACAAAAGGAGTGGAGTTTTATTATGAAAGTTTACCGAAAAAAAAGAATTAAAAATAATGTTGGTTAAAAGTGCCATAAAATTACTGGTAGGGGAAAACAATTCTTTTCTGGGGGACTGACTTTAAGTTGAGGAAAATTAGCTGAGGGTATTGAACAGATATCAGAAAAATACGACAAACAGATCCACTCGACATGCATACATACATACGTAATTGGTCATTACAACCCTTTAGCCAGGATTACGACCTAGTTTATCACACTCGACATACTATTTTAAAATTAAAAAACAAAAAAAGAAATAATGAAGCTACCTTTGTACCCTAAAAAGAGTTTCAAAATGGAGCACTACAGAATACCAGTATCTAAATACATAATTGGTCATTACAACTCTTCAGTCAGAAATACGACACCTTATGTTATGTGTATTAATTTTAAACATGAGTGGCGGAACCTACAATTCAAAGTTGATTCCGATTAACAGATTTTTGAGCAACTTTTCATGGCAATTTTATTTACTCTCAGAGTTTTTGCCAGAAATCTGCTGAGAGGAAGTCGCCAAAGAAATATTTTTTGTATTTTGTCTTGATGTCTGGCCTGGGGCTCGAACCCTGGGCAACGCGCTACCTCCTAGACTACGGCGACTTCAAAAATGATTGAATGCCTGAAATATTTGCAATTAACCACAAATGTACAGCTTTGAAAAGCAGTCTATAACAAAAGATGTAGCAAAGCCGAATCCATTATTTTTGCTTAAAATTAATACATCTTACGGCCAAATGCTCTAATTCTTGTCAGCTTGACGGAGCTATCGTCCTTTGATGCTTCGTTTATCAAATCTTCGGGCTGGTTTTCCAGCGTGGGGTGGTGGGGTGGTCGTGCTTTTAATGTGCAACCCTTACGCTGATCAATTTCTTCTTCCCTGATTTGCAGGAACTTGCTCAGTACAGAGACTGCATTCACCTGTGGCGTCAGAACGGGCCGCTTTGCGTCCTGAAGTAAGCTTTTGGCATCAAGGCTACCACTCCAACCTAATCTAATCTACGGCCAGATTCGAGGATTTTCATTATTTTATCCACCTTAAGCCTTCTAGAACTTGATACATCTTTGATAGGAATTCAAAAAAAAAAATGTGATTTGATTGTAATAATATCGCCGTAGTCTAGTAGATAGCGAGTTAGTTTATTAGACGTGAGGTCTCGGTTCATACACCAGGTCAGACATCTCCAACAAAAACGAAATATGAAAAAATACTACTTTGGCGACTTCCTCTCAGCAGCTATCTGGCATAAACTCTGAGAGTAAAATAAAATTGCCATGAAAAGTTTCTCAAAAATTTGTCGTTCGTCTTCCACTTTAAACTGTAGCTCCCACCATTAGTATGTAAAAATTAACACACATAGCATAAGTGGTGCGAGAAGCTGGGTTGTAATTCAGACTGAAGGGTTGTAATGCTGAATATAGGGTTGTAATGACCACTTATGTAATAAGTCCTAAGACCAGTGACGAAGATTTTCATTATTTTATTGCCACTGTCCACCATAAGCCTTCTAGAGCTTGATGCATCTTTGATAAGAATTCAAAAAAGGTATGATTGATTGTAGTATCAGATCCATCAATATAATTTTGATTTTCAGCCACCTGATTTTGGTAAAAGAACTTGGTGTTTTAATAGGAACAGCATATCATACAATGTGAATTAAAACCTCATTCGTATTACATAATTAATGCACATACAATCATTTCTTAAACAACAATGAATATATACAACGCGTGAATCTATTGGATATAGTAGTGAGAACATTTTAAAGGCCTTGAAATTTAATTTCTACAATGCGAAAACTACGATGGGTTTTTTTGCCTTATCCCGGATACGAACCTAAACTGCTAGGGTTTGTAGTTAAGGAAATTGATTTCTAATACGAAATTTTTCTAATTTTTTTTTTAAATTTTTCAAGAAATTTTGATTCTTTTATTAAAGTTTGTCAAACAAATTATTTCTCTTGGATGTAGTCTAACGACAATGCATTCGTATCGTATGTTTTTGTGACATGGTTCTTCCGCATAAAGGATTTGAACAAGTTTTATAAATAAAAACAGAAACTTTAACCACTTCAAGTATACATATGTATGTGTAAACGTCATAAACATCATTCTATTGCGTTTACTTCATGTAATTTCTGTGAATTAATTACATTCCCTACGTATAATACCCTCAAGTGTTACATGTACTTTAAATTGCGACAAATTTAATTACGCTTCATCTTTGTCTATCCTATAGTGGTGTTATAATTACTTTGTAAAGTAAAAACATTTTATCTCATATACTCAGCATTTATTTTCATCTGCCATGGCAATATTATTGCTTGGCATTGCTTTCAAAAGTGTTTTTCTATGGAAAATCTTTATGGTGCCATATTTAGGATAAACCAGCATTTTATTAAGCGTACCTTTACCTAAATAGAAATCTCTTTCTTCAATTCAATTGATGTTTGATGCACTAAGCAATTTATCATAATCATAAACAATAGACAATAACAACAACAACGAGAAACAAAAACTATGGCATACGGTAGCTTTTTCTTTAGAAGTGAAAAAATTCCAAAAAAAATCCTTTTTATCTAGGAAACCAACTGAAAATTTAAGAAAGTTTTAAAGGTTAAACCCAAGAAGTTAACATGTTGATGATAGAATTGCAAAGCAATGAAAGACGCGAATGAATAAAAATGAAAACCTAATGATGCCAAAGTGAGTGGGAGAGCTTGGCTATGGATGGATGGCCTTTAGTAAATATGAAAAGATGAACTGCTAAGGCGTCATAATTTTCAATATAATTATCTTGTTAGCTTGCTTCTAAATAAGCATGCCTAACTACCTACACTCACTCACTCTCTTCTGTGTATGCTTTGTAATGGAAAATAAAGAAAACAAAAAAAATATCATAAAATTTTTAAAAGAAAAACCACAAAATCCAATCCAATCTTAAGTAGTTTTAGTTTTTCTTTTTCTTTTTCATCTTTTTATTTCTATTTTTATTATTAACCAGGCTTATTAGTAACCTAGTTTTTGATTTTTGCTTATTCTTTATAATATTTTTTCATTTGTTTTCCCCATTTTTTCTTTTCTTCTTCTGTTATTTTCAATATACAAGGTGATAACGGTCGTATTGAGTATACGATTACATCGGGTGATGATAATAATGATTTTGAAATATTTTCAAACGGTACCATACGTACGCAACGTATATTGGATCGTGAAACAAAAAGTTCATACAATTTAATTGTAACCGCAAGTGATTGTGCCAAAGAATTCCCCATGATGTATGACGATCATAATGACTATGATGATTTCGATGACGATAATAACATCGATAATAATGATGTACGACTTAAATCGTATCAGTCAATGCCATATAATTTGCAACGTCAGCGTCGTCAGTATTTACAATATCAACAACAACTACAGTTACAACAGCAATTCCAAAACCAACAACATCAACAGCAACTACACCAGCAACACATTGGTGTCGGTGTAGTTCAAGAGCCACAACAGCGTTTATCATCAACCGTACAGGTAAGTTTAAATGTTTTTACTTAATAACGAACAAGCATTTTTCTTATAACACAACATTTAAACATAAGAGTACACATACAGACCTACATATGTATATATAAGTGGATTTTAATATATTTAATTAGTTGTAATAAATACCCTACTCAAGTCATTAAAGTAAGACGGAAGGCTGTATTCTGTTATTTTAAATAAAACAAGAGAAAAAATAATTTTATAATATCAGAGCATAGAGTAGTTCATTTTGGTTCCCCCTTGGATCTATCTGAAGTTAATTGAAACAATGAATCATCATACAAATCCATCGGTCAATTTAATTCCACGACCATCACTTGGTGTCTTGTTAAAGGTCAGTGCTATTTTCGTTTAGCGACTAAGCTATTTTCTCTCTTAAATGTTGAGACATTTAATCCCATAAGGTGAGAGGATCCGCAATGTTGAACCTTGAATTTTCAGGCTTTTTGAAATACTTAGATTGATCCCACTCTAGTCAAATACACACTGACTTGCAAAGAAGAGCAAGAGGAAGTAACTGCTCTTCACTTCTTGGGTACGTACTAAGCGATATGATGTAAAAAAATGAAACATCTGGGCTTCAACAAGACGAAATATCTTACTGATCTTTGGAGGGATATTCTAAGGAATATTCTGAGGCTAATCGGCTGTATCAGAAGCTGCCAATAGTTCGAGGACTAGGCGGAAGTAAGTGGTTGTGATATCATAACAAACCATAGCTATATTACGTTTTTTTTAAAGGCTGGTAATCTTCGAAAGACATTGGTAGTCCGGGCTACGCAATGAGCACGATTCGCCGCAAGACTTACTCTCGGCTTGCTAAGCGCATACGTACTAAACCCTACCTAGTTCGTCACACTTCCAGCTTCTAACTCTTCTAACTGCTGCATTGCACGTTCGTTCCAATCCATCAAAGTGTTTACCCCTCACCACTAAGGCAATATCGTCCGCAAATCCGAATATTTGTACGCCCGTAGGAAGCTAGCTAGATTAAGTTTGCCAATATATGTAGGTATGTTGTGAATGAATGAAAAACTTGTCTCTACTTACCTAACAGTCCTTTATTATGTCACATATAATGGACCTATTATATCGAATATGAAATTTAAAAATTTCAAATAAAGTTGCATAGCACACGCGCTCAAAAAATAGCCGACTGAATCAGTAGTTTTTATGAAATCATTTCGGACGTTGAAGACCTGGCCAAACATGTTTCTGGCTAAACATGTTTCTCTCTTTCAGTCTACTAAAACAATTGATTAAACAAAACCATTCAGACTTGCTGCACCGCACAGTAGTGCATGAATTAAACTCTTTCACATTGCCGAGATACTACCGCAGAAGTAATATGAAAGCCAAAGTCTTATAAAAGAAATGAATTCAAGGACTACCAAAGCGAGGGCTTATCTATAGGGTAGTATATCCTGTTAACCGTCAATCGCATTTGTAACTGTTTGTACCGCCTCATCTACAACAGTTTTAGTCCGAGGGTCTCGTAATTAAAGACGGGTTAATCTAATAGGTAATCTATTGGCTTATTAGACATGAGGCCTCCATTCAAACCCAAGGTCAGACAACAAACGAAATACAAAAAAATATTTCTGCGGCAACTTCCTCTCAGCAGATATCTGGCAAAAAGTCTGAGAGTAAATAAAAAATTGTCACGAAAAGTTTCTCAAAAATCTGTCGTTCGGATTGTCTGTCTGTCTTTAAACTGTAGGACTGGCCACTCATGTATAAAATTAACGCACACAACATAAGTGTGAGACGCTAGTTTGTAATCCTGGCTGAAGGGTTGTAATTACCAATTATGTATGTGTGTTATCGTAATTAATCCAGTTTATTCTGGACTGATGGAGTTATAGTGATTAGTTTTTACTGGAGGTTTAAACCCCAGGTATAAATTTGTATTGCGTTGGCCCACATGAAACCTGATCTCTGCCGTAGTCAAAAACAATATGAAAAGAGAAATATGGGTTTTTTAATAACTCCTTTAACCAGTAGTCCGACAAAAGCTATAAAAATAACTGATTGCCACGAAAAAGCTACGCAAATTTGCCATTCGGTGTCGAAGTTGAACTGTAGATTCTACACATACACCATACGTGGTGTGAGAAACATGGTTGTAATCTTGACTAAAGATTTGCAATTACCTATAATGAATATGTATTGGTAGTGATAAAACCATTCTCCCTAATTTTTGTGTACATAAGTTTTGATTTACAATAAAATTCATTCATTCAAATAGAACAATACGTTTTAACTTGACAATCCAATAAAATCATCTAAACATACAATTCAAACATTTCACTTCAGTAAATATCTGTTATAAATCAATATTCCCTTTTCCTCTATTCCTCTAACCCCAATGAATTCCTCATCTATTATTAATTTTGTTGAAATAAAGTAAAAACACATTTGTCTGGTTTTCTTCTTCGTCTTCCATTTGGCATTGGGATTGGGATGATGGTGTCTTTGGCCTAAAAGAAATATAAATTTAATTATTATATTTATCAGGTCAGATAACGGCAGATGAGCGATGGCAAAGTCAAGTTAAATACATTAAAAATTTTAACACATTAATTTTATGCTTTAAAGTAGTTTTTCTTACTTCACCATCAGTGTTGCACTACGTTCATACAAAATTTTTCATACGATTTCTGGTCGTTGCAGGATTCTTAGACAGTCAATATAAAAGAAGAAAAACAAAAAACAGACATTAAAACAGAACACAGTGGCAACTTAAACTTAAAGGCAGAATGAGAATGTTTTTTTCTTGTTTTTGTTTTTTTTTTTGGAAAATCTCGAATGTAGTAATAGGGTACAGAAACGATAAAAGAGAAACAAAGTACGTGCAACAGCAAATAAATGGTGAAACATTACTTATAAAATTGTGGGTAATAAAATTAAATTTGCATTTAAAGCCAACATTATAGCCACACCACAACAATCATATTGAAATCTTTTTTTTTTGTTTTTTATATGGGAGTTAGATCTTTTCAAGAGGAGCATTTAGTCAAAGCAAAATGCAACACAAGCAAAAAAAAATTTAAAATTCTGCAAACAACACAAAAAAAGATCATTAAATGACCCAATAGTAAATAAAGAAACACACACACTTTTTATTTTCTTCTAAATGGCTATAAAGGTAGTTAGTACTTGTAGTATTGTCGTAATATAAAAATAACCTACACAACTACTAAATGTAATGAGAATTTTTTTTAATACCCTATAACAACATCGATACCAATATTTATTGTAACAGCTGAAAGACAAAAGTTATCGGAACTGACGTGTTAGAGTAGTATTCTACTTGTCAATATTCTGTGATACAACTTCTTCGTTTTATGGCAAAGTTTCGGATAAATTCAGTATCCTTGAGTGCTCGACCACCGCCCTCGGGAATAATACTGTACAAGATTTTTAAATCACTCCTGTATGACAGCGTTTCGAATACATTTTCTACACTAGAGATTCCTTAGGCATCAATGTCCGGGAAATCAGAAGCCGGCAGACATTTTTCTTCCCCTTTTCATATAACAATATTGTGTGGAACTTAATCCAGAGGCCTCTTTTCAAACGCAGTGAATAAGCATTGTCCAATACTTTTTGTGTCTATGAAAATCTAAAGCAGGACAGTTGTATATAATGGCTGCCTCCCAAAATGTTAGTTGCTTTGTGTTTGAACAAAGTATCGTGTTTCATAATGGCGCTGTACAAAATATATACAATGTATTCTATTTCAAAACGTCGTCAATGTGTATTTTTCACGCAGTCAAAAATCAATCAAGCATCGGATTTATAGTTGATGCATTGTTTGGTTACTTTGGATATCTACATAGTTTATATACAGTAGTAGAACTGCATACAAACTTTGCATTGATACATTTGGGAAGGCAGCCAATACGTTGCAATTCGACCATAGCCTTCCCAGAGCCCAAATATTCATTCACGATATGTTCAACACGTTTCTTTGATATCTTTCGAGCCTGAACTTTTTCAACAGCTTGCGGATATTCAAAATTATTTTGTAGACTTTTTTTTGGTTTTCGTTAATATGCTCTATGCGATGTTAGTAAAAGATATGTAATCAGAGTTATATACGGCTTTTATTTGAAAACCATCGTATTTGTTTATTTCTTATGCTTCAGTCCCAGCTTCATTAATCAATTTATTCTAAGCTAAGCAAGTGATTAGTCTCCTGTAGCAATGCCATGTGATATTGCGTTCAAAACCATCATAACACATCCTATCATCAGCAATTAATAGCTTTTTCGCTACTCATAAGTACTCATGAAATTTTGATTATGAGTGAGTCAACAGTATCCAAATCCATTCGTACTCAGTACAACATTGATTTATAAGTACAGGTTGTAATGAGTATGAGTACAACGTTGACATCAAACTCATAACATTTGAAATATGTTTGATTCATACGCCTACTCATTCAGATTAATAAATTTAGAAAAATACTTATAATACTCAAAAATGATGCGAGTGATTCGAATCATTCATCAAAATTTATAGTCTTAGTTGTTGTTGCATTTACAAAGAAAGAAGAAAGACACATAAACAAAAAAGACGAAGACAGCAAGCAGCGCAAACACACAATCTCCTTGTGAGTATTGTAGTGTTCGTACGCGAATCATACTTATTTTGTGATTCGTGTATACGAAGAGTCATGGAGAGTCGAAATCAACAACATCATACGTATTGTTAAGTATGAATACCATCAGTATTTCAAACTTTGAATATGAGTAGTATGAGTATGACATTAAAATAAGTATGAATGCGTATAAGTATCAGAAATTATAAATATGATTCGAATCTACTCACCGTTTTGAATACTTATTGCTGACCTCTGATTCCTACATTACAACCTAGCTTCTCACAACACTTATGTTGTCTGTGTTCATACATAAAGTCAACTCCGAACGATAGATTTTTGAGAAAGTTTTCATGGCAACTTTTTTACTCTTAGAGTTTTCGTCAGAAATCTGCTGAGAGGAAGTCGCCGTATAAATATTTATTTTTTATATATCATTTTGTTGAAGATGTCTGACCTGGGGTTTGAAACATGGCCTTACATCTAATAAGTTAACACACTACCTACTAGTCTACGGTGACTAAAGATCACCAGAATATCCATGAGTAACATATCGAGCCAAAACCGCAAAAATATCTCAAGCGACATATTTTTCATATACCGTTTTTTGTAATAAATAAATTCATTGGCATCAATTGCATCTTCTATAAAAATTTCAGGGTCACTTTCTAACTTAATTTGCACAAGAAATAAATAAATAATAAAAACCTTCCCCTATAAATTTTTTTTTGTCGCTTGAGATATTTTTGCGGTTATGGCTCGATATGGAAATATTTTACAATGTAGCATGCCACATACATAGTCGGTGTTGACCATTTATAAATTTCTTTATTCATTACTTTAATGAGATCCGTTTAGTAGCTTTACAACTTTAACATCTACATCACATTCTGCTGCAACACATCACACTCCCCATATTTGATGTGCGGAATAGTAATCCAAACTGTTGTATTCAATAAAATAAATTTCAAAGAGTTTCTTCTAAGACAAACATTTAACAACAAAAACGACAACAAAAACAGCAACAAAAAGAACTACAACACACAGCACTCATTTAGATTTTAATGTATTTTCTAATTGCTAACAATTTATAATAAAAATAAAAGAAAATAAATGCAAAAAAATAAAAACCAGCAACAACTGCAATAAAAATACAAACTCTCCTTTAGCCATATACGGTTGAAAAACAAAAAAAAAAGAAATACTACAAGCCGCGTCTACTAAACGTTCAAATAGTAAAGAATATCAGGTTTGTTGACACTTTACCCAGCAAAAGTTAGCATATTTAGTGAACTACAGCATAAAACATTTGATTTTTTTTAATTCTGAACGCTAAAGAATTGGAAGGAATGCTAACTTATTTTCAATAGCAATTTGACTTCTATCAAATGCCGTGTAGGGTACTTTTCCTGTTGTACTAATGCCGTTAAAAATTCGTATTTTTGAGCCTCCATAGCATACATTCACATATAATGCGTGGCATAGTTAACACTTAAGTGTGTGTAGGTATTTAAAATTGTTGTGGATTTTGCAAAATTTTTGTTTGGAAAATTTATAATTGTTATCATAGATTCAAGTTACTTTCTAAAATTGGATGAAATATGGAAGTCGTCAAGATTATTTAAATTTTACTGGCAGCAATACATTACACATGATATACAAAATTTAAGATAATAATGATACTAAACTCTTTATTGATGTATGTTTCATTAAATTAAACGGTTTGTTTTTAATTCGAATTCTATTAAAAAAAAAGGCAATTGGAAATGGAGAAAATTTCTAAGAGTGTTGTAACTCATGTGGAAATAATTGAAACGAAAAATATTTTTCAAATACTTTGCCTTTGAAAATATTTTCAAGATAATTACTTTATTGTAGTTGTAAATGTTTCTATAAAAAGTGTATTGAGAACTGAACCCATGGTTCAAATCCCAGCTCAGATATCTCAAACAAAACGAAATATGAACAAATGTTTCTTCAGTGAGTTCCTCTCAGCAGATTTCAGGCGAAAATCTGAAAGTAAATAAAATTGCCGTGAAAAGTTTCTTAAAACTATAAGTCCCGCTACTTATTGATAATAAAGGGTCCGCCAAATAACTTTCTTTTTGAAAATGCTTTAAAAAAAACTACTGAATATTTTCTCAAATTTCTTTTTTATTTGAAAGTACAGTCCTTCCGGTTAATAATGGAAAATAATTTCATTCAAATGGCTGCCTCGGCTGGCCATGCAGTAGCCTACACCAGAAGATGCCGATTTTGGCAAAAAATCATCTTTTCAGATGAAGCTCATTTTGATCTTGGCGGGTATGTAAACAAGCAAAATTGGCGCATTTGGAGCACAGAAAACCCGGACGCATACATTGAAAAGCCGATGCACCCAAAACGAGTCAATGTTAGGTGCGGATTTTATTCCAGAGGCATAATTGGGCCATTTTTCTTCGAAAATGAGCAATGGCCGTTACAGTCAATTGTGATCGTTATCGGGCCATGTTGAACGAATTTTTGTTCCCAAAAATTGAAGAGAAGGATATTGGCAACATTTGGTTTCAACAGGATGGCGCTACGTGAAACACAGCCGAAGCTACACTCGATGTTTTGCGTCCTGTTTTTTGAAGATCGCACTATCAGCCGCAGAGCTAATTTCGTTTGGCCACCTCGGAGCTGCGATTTGAAACCGTTGGACTATTATTTGTGGGGTGCCGTCAAAGATAAGTGTTACGCCGACAATTGACGCTTTAAAGGACAATATTCGTGAAGCCATTGCTGAAATACTGCTGCACACAATCGATAATGTGTTTAAAAATTGGACCGATCGTGTAGACTACTGCATGGCCAGCCGAGGCAGCCATTTGAATGAAATTATTTTCCATTATTAACCGGAAGGATTGTATTTTCATATAAAAAAAGAAATTTGAGAAAATATTCAGTAGTTTTTTTAAGCATTTTCAAAAGAAAAAAGTTATTTGGCGGACCCTTTATTATCATATACAACATTGGTGGTGAGAAAAGCTGGGTCGTAAGCATAGATAAGCAATGAGTATTCAAAAAGATGAGTAAATTCGAATCATACTCATAATTTCTGATACTTATACGCATTCATACGAATTTTAAAATCATACTCATACTACTCATATTTAAAGTTTGAAGTATTCATCGTACTCATATTTAACAATACTTTCGATGTTGTTGATTTCCACTCTCCTTTACTCAGAATTTATAAGAATCACAAAATAAGTATGATTCGCATACGAACACTACAATACTCACTGGAAGGTTGTGTGTTTGCTTTGCTTGCTGTCTTTGTCTTTTTCTTTCTTCCTTTTTGTAAATGCAACAACAACTAAGACTGCTAATTTTGAATGATTCAAATCACTCGAATCATTTATGAGTTATAAATCTAAATGAGTATGAATCAATCATATTTCGAATGTTATGAGTTCGATGTCAACATTGTACTCATACTCATTGCAACCTGTACCTATAAATCAATGGTGTAGTGAGTACGAATGAATCAGAGTAGTTGAGATTCAATACTGTTGACTCATTCATACTGAAAATTTCATGAGTACTTATGGGAAGCGAAAAAAACGACTCATTGCTGATCTGTGATCGCAACCCTGACAAAAGGTTTGTAACGATCTATGATCCACTTTCTTTGACTCTTCAAAATTGTCAGTAAACAGGCAGATGTGCTTCTGTAGGCACTTTTTAAACAGCTTCTCTTATGAATGTTGTATGCCTAAAGCTGTCGTTATCCAGAATGTAAATATGAAATGTGGTAGTTCTGATGATGATGATACATTATATGGGGGTCAAATGGACTGGTACGTGTATAAAGTGCGTTTTGATGTATGTATGTATATGAAACACTAAGCCTTATAAGGTTAGCTCTACAAAAACTACAAAATTTCTGTCTATGCGAAGAACTGGTAGTGTGTTGACTTATTAGACGCAAAGCCAGAGTTCGAGCTCCAGGCCAGACATAACAAAATACAAAAAAATTATTTCTTCGGCGATTTCCTCTCAGAAGATTTCTGGCAAAAACTCTGAGAGTAAATAAAATTTCCATGAAAAGTTTGTCAAAAATCTGTCGTTTGCAGTCGACTTTAAATTGTAGGTCCCGCCACTCCTGTATAAAATTAACACACACAACATAAGTGGTATGAGAAACTAGGTCGTAATCCTGACCAATTATGTGTGTGTATGTGATCATCTGGTTTGCGTTTAGGAGCTCATAACATCATGCGCTCTAATACTGAGCAGTACTTTCGCGTCATCCTTGGTAGCTTAGGTTGTGTCACATTTTGATAAAATATTTTCAACACTAAACAGTATACCGTATGGGGGAGAAACTTTGTTGCTTAAGGTAATGAAAAGAAATGATAATTTTTGATTTGCACCGCCCAAAATAAGTCAAGCATACATAAGCAAACTTCTAGTAAATGATCTTTTGTTGCCAAATAAAAATTCATCTGTTTCGAACCAAAAAAAAAACAAAGAAAATTATATTATTTCCTTCAGTGATTAGCTGGTAATAAATGACAAACGTTTGCCTCAAAAAAAAAAAAAATTTAAAAAAAACAATGAAAGTTAATAAATACACAAACCCTTTTTTATTGCACTGCTATGGTAAGCTTACAAAATAAAACAGTACTGTTCTCTTTAGCACAGTAAATACATTTTAAAGTATTTAAAGTATTTAACATTTTTATTAAGAACTGATTTAAATCAAATTAATAAGATTCGTGGCAAATAAAGAAGTTAATCATTATTATTTTTTTTTAACAACAACAATAAAGTTAAAAACATTTTCCGTTATTTTAAAAACTTTTTATCTGATCGAAAACCAAAAGAGAAAATTAATTTCCTTTTTTATAAATCTTTTAGACATTTTTTGTTTTGTTTTTATCAAATACAATAAATTTCTGGCACAAATATTTTTTAATGCAATTCATGGGGAAATTTCCATGAATTTCATTTCATTTGTTGCATTTTATTACTTTAACTTTAATCAAGAACGTATGCATGCAAGTGTATTATGAATGGATGAATAAGTGAATGAGTGAGTGAATGAATGTTTTTCCAAAAAAAAAAAAAATAAAATAAAACAATACGCATAATAAATGAGTATTGATAAAGGCAAATGAAAAATAAAGTTTTCGAATATCTTTCGTATGTATGTACGTAGCTAACTGCTTTACCAAGAACACAGCTAAGCATACAATTTCAAATATACAATGTTGTGTAGAGTTCTATACTGTTCTGCTCTATACTGTGCTTAAAATTAATGTTGTCAGGCTTATCGTTTTGTGGTCAAGAAATGTGAAAAAATAAAGAAGAAATTTTTTTTTTTGTAAATAAAATTGTAACTCGAAAATGATAAAGCTTTTGCCCAGCCAGAGCCACATCTCAGACTCTTTAAAAAGTTGTAAAATGTTAAACATATTGCATTGATACAAAACATTTGTAGAGCAGGCTACAAACATATTTTTCATTTATTTTTTCTTTATAGTGTTTAATGAATTGTAATAATATGTGAACTGGTTGCAACAGCCTAATATAAACATAAAACTCTTATAGAGAAAGAAAAAAAAGAAACCCTTTTTCGTAGGTTTAAACTGCAAACATGTTTTCTTATACGATATATACAGTGGCAAGCAAAAGTCTTAGTACGGCAATATATTTTGAAAATTTCGTGAATTTTAACCAACAGTTTGTATAAGAAATTAAGATTTTATATTTATTTTATTAATTAATTTCTGTTTTATTATAAAACAAACAATTTTTTAATTCTTTTCGTAAAACAAGAGCAAAATAAGAAAAAGTTTCAGATGACTCCATAGGTACTCCCAAAGAGAACCCTGAGTAAATTTAAAATTCAAAGGCCTAATATATGAAAATGTTATCGCTTGTATTTAGTAGAATATCCCTTTAGGTCAAGCACTTCATTTGCTGCATTTGGAATTGAATGTACAAGTTTTGTTTAGCGTTTTCTGTTGGCACCATGAGCAAGTTTTTCGGTTGACTTTTGTATGAGGTTTGGCGATTACGTAATTGTTCTTTCAAATGATCTCCTAAATACTCTCTTGAAGTCATATCGGGACCTTGTGCAAGAGTATTAAGCCTGTGGGGACTTTTTTGTAAAAATATATTGCCGTACTAAGACTTTTGTTGTCCACTGTATATACAGATATGGGTCGTTTATAGGGAAGGAAAGACCTTTCTCTTTTTCACATGCTTACAGTTTTATTTTTCTTATAAATTTTTATATTTATGTTGTGTTTAAATGCTGTTCTTGCATGAATTACTTTGAAATTTTGCCCTTTTTATTATCATTAAATTAAAGTCATTGCTCTTCAGCGCTTTGAAACTGCTTTTCCCCGTACATTATTTCATATCTTTAGTTTGCAACATTGTTGAAATCAAATTATTCATTGCGGTTACTTGTTGCTGTTGTTGTTGTTGTAGCTTTCTTTACCTTTTTCTTTCATATGAAATCCTCTTTAGAAAAAAAGGCGTCTTTGGTTTTTATTGCAACAATTTAACAACTTCATTATTAATCTCTAAATCTTTCAAATAAAATCTAAAACAATTATTCATAAACACTTTTTACTTAAGGTTACAGCATAGTTTCTCACATGGCAAAAATTGTTTATTTTCCTTCAATTTTTTTTGTATTGAAATTGGTTTTCACATTCACAGTGCTCAGTATTGAGAAGGTATGTGAAATATTTGTAATTTATAAACATTTTTATCATATTATTTCATATGCTACAAGGCTCACAGGTTCAAGATGCATATTTTATTATAACTTTATAATTTTTTTTTTTTAAATTAGAAAATTATGCATCTTGTGGTGCTATTCTGATTCTGATTTTGATTTTGAAATATTTATTGGATATTGGTGAACTCTAAATACGTATATTTTTTTTAATGAATAAATTAAGGTTTTAATATGACAGTTCGTTATACCAGGTCTTGCTAAAACTTTACAAAAGTATGTAGTATTTTAAAATATAAAATATAAAAGTGCGTTAGCTTATTAGACGTAAGGCATCGGTTCAAGCCACAGGTCAGACATCAAAAACGAAAATATGAAAAAAATATTACTACTACTCCTTTACATTCTTTAATACCAATAAGAAAACTGCCCTTTTACACGATTGTAAAACCTGGAGTGTAGCAAAATATGACAGGAGAAAGATGAGAACCGTTGTCTTCATCAGGTTCATCGAATATTCTGTCTGAGGACTACATCCAAATATACATATGTTCTGCCAAATGGCAGGTCAACAACCCCTATGAAATGACATATTTTAGCTATTAGGGAGACACACTATGTGTGGGATATAGTCAGGCTATCAGTTATAAATCCTTTCATATTCAATTTTACATCCAGTAATACAAAACAAAAGTCACCGTAGTCTAATACGTAGTGTGTTGGCTTATTATACGTAAGGCCACTGCACAAACCCAAGTTCAGACATCAAAACGAAATGTGCAAAAAATATTCCTTTGGCGACTTCCTCTCAGCAGATTTCTGGCAAAAACTCTGACAGGAAACAAAACAAAATTGCCATGAAAAAGTTTCTCAAAAATCTGTCGTTCGGAGTCGACTTTAAACTGTAGGTCCCACCACTCATGTATAAAATTAACGAACACAACATAAGTGATATGAGAAACTAGGTCGTGATCATGACTGAAGTGTTGTAGTGACCTATTATGTATGTATCTAGTGAAGTCGCCGTATTCTAGTAGGTAGTGTGTTAGCTTATTATACGTGAGGCCACAGTTCACATCCCAGGAAAGAAATCTGCAAAGCAAAGTATAAAAAAATATTTCTTCGGCGACTTCTTCTCAGCAGATTTCTGGCAAAAACTCTGGCAGGAAATAAAATAAAATTTCCATGAAAGAGTTTCTCAAACATCTATCGTTTTGAGTTGACTTTAAACTGTAGGTCCCACCACTTATGTATAAAATTAACGAACACAACATAAGTGGTATGAGAAGCTGAAGGGTTGTAATGACCAATTATGTATGTACATATATGTATTGTCTTGCGAACAATCTCGATTTTCTGTTGCCAAATGGGTTGCTAGATCACTTGATCCTGTTTTAGTAGTTTAATTCAATCAATACCACGCCAATATCCACAATAAAGCTAACCAAACGTCTTTAAAGACAAGGCACAACTTTTTAGAATAGCTTTTGCAAAATGTCTCTAAACCTTATCAGAATTAACCTTAAGAACTTAATAGCATTTATAGCGGAACGCTGGCCTCTAGGTTATTGCATAGTACTATGAGAACCCAGAGTTTGTTAACAGAACATGTCTAGTCATAGAAGCTGCTTTGGACAGAATCCACACCTACACAGAACTATCCGAATAAAAGAAGTACTGCCAGGCGATACAATTATATGACAGATTAGGTCATATCGGTATATGTTTTGCTGAGATTGGAAGAAAATAATTCAAACGGTAGACTCTTAAGCAAGCAATTCACTCTAGGTATTGGTCAACAGATTTTCATTGATACGGCAGAAACTTATAAAGCTAGAATTCTTAGACAATAATTTTAAAACTTCTCCCGATATATTCTTGATACTTTATGCAGTAAACTCTTACCCAAACGCTTATTATTGTTTTAAATCCTATGTGGAAAATATTTTCCCTAAGCTAACATGTAGGATATGTGAGAATATCATAATGTACCCGAAGTTCCAAATTCCCTATAGGGTACATATTTTTTCAAATTCTTTTAATTGACATTAAGTAAGACCCAGTAAAGTGTCGCTTATAAAATCTAGGCACCTCATGTACTGTGTGTACAAAAGCTGTGCAATGACATTGAAAGTGTTCCCCTACATTTGCCGCTATTTGCCAAGGATAACTAAAGCTTGTACACAATTAAATTCCCTAATATGGTCAGATATGTTGCAGTCAGGATTACGACCTAGCTTCTCACACCACCCATGTTGTGTGTGTTAGTTTTATACATGAGTTGCGGGACCTACAGTTTAAAGTCGGCTCCGAACGAAAAATTTTTGAGAAACTTTTCATGGCAATTTTATTTTATTTGCTCTCAGAGTTTTTGCCAGAAGTCGAAGAAATATTTTCATATTTTCGATTTGATGTCTGACCTGGGGTTTGAACCGCTGCCTTACGGTGTAGTAAACTAACACACTGCCTACTAGACTACGGCGACCCTCGTTACCAATCATGGTTTTCATATTTTGAGGCGAGTGAAAAATATTTAGAAAATAGGGACAGTTTTGATCCTACCGAAAATTATCATTAAAATATGCTTCAATTCAAAAAAGAGTATCCTTGGCTTGATTCTTAATTGGTTAAAAATAATAATTCGCTGGCAGAATATTTATATAACCAGAAACAGAGGAAAAAATTTATAAATATAAATAACCTAGGGTGCCCTGGTAGTCTAGTGGGTAGTGTGATAGACTATTAGCCTAAGGGTCGTGTGTTCGATTCCCACCAGAGACTCTGCTCTGTGACACTACACCGAGCATATGGTCAAGTTACTCCGCTCGTATATAATTAAAATATAATTTGTAATTGTATTGTAATTAATAAATAAATAAATAAATAAATAAATAACCTATCAAGCTGTAATATGTCGCAAATATTTGTCAAAATCTCGTATTATTTAGTTAAGAATAAACGACATTTTTAAAGTATTTTCAATACATTCACAAATTAAGTTTTTTTTAATTTAATATTTTTTATTTAAAACATCAAAAAGAATTCCAAAATTCTCCTAACAAAATTCGTACACGAAAAATCTTTCCAAAACACAACAAATATTCTCACTGCCTTTGTAGCTGTTTTCGATCAGAAATATTTGGAAATATCGATTAAAAACCGTACGCATAAATCCATTTGCTTCTGCTTATGATCAACTGAAATCCCTTTTCGTACAAAGAAATACATTTATTGGCCCCGTATTCAATACAATATTATCTGAAATCAAGCCATTTACAACAAATATTGTATGAAAACAATAAAAAAATCTCTCACTCTTACCAAAAAACAAAACAAAAAGTAACACTATGCAACAGGAATTAATGTTAGCAATTTATAATGCCACCATACAACAATGTTGTAAAGAACAGTAAAGGTGAATGCTTTTACTACGGGAGACACATAGTATACCATAAGTGCTGCTTCTATTCTGTAAGAAAAAATACAAAATAAAACCCGAACATAAATATTTTAAAAGAAAACTTTTTTAGATTGCATGGAATATGAATTGCTCAGATACACTTGTGTCAACAAAATGTGATACAATCGTGGAGAGTAGTTACAAAAAACTAAACAACAACTACAATTTTATTAAGACTCTTCTGTAAAAAAATAAAATGTTGTTACACTTAAAAAATAATCTTTAGCTTCGAGTAAAGTAGAGAACATTATAAGTAGCCCACTTGCATCGGTACTGGTTTCTTGCGAAGATTAAGGTGATGTCAAATTCATATAAATTTTGATTGAATATGTTTGTAAATACTCTAAACAATCTGAGGTATTTAAATGGGTTTTTATTGCTTTCATGGCTAGAAAATATTTTTATATGGCGTTAAATTATAAACTAAAAACGTAGCTGTTTCATCGTATTGATCTTTATAGGAGATAATTTGTAGTTGGAAGATCATTTCAAATATTTCATGCTAATTGAAAAGAGCATACATACATAATTCAGTCATTACAACCCTTTAGTCAGGATTACGACCTAGTTTCTCACACCACTTATGTTATGTGCGTTAATTTTTCTACATGAGTGGTGGGACCTACAGTATAAAGTCGATTCCGCACGACAGATTTTTGAGAAACTTTTCATGGCAATTTTATTTACTCTCAGAGTTTTTGCCAGAAATCTGCTGAGAGGAAGTCGCCGAAGAAATACTTTGTCATATTTCGTTTAGTTGGAGATGCCTGACCTAGGGTTTGAATCGAGGCCTCACGTCTAATAAGCCAATACACTACCTACTGGGCCACGGAGACTGTTAAAAAAAAGGGCATACTGGTTAGTGTAAAAAGGAAGCAATCCCCTAGCCTAGAGCCCTCAAGTGTAAACTTTCTAATTCGACGTCCTTGTCCTAGTCGATTCAACCCCCAGGTCACACATCAAAAGGAAAATATGAAAAATATTTCTTGGCATATGCCTCTCAGCAAATTTGATTCCTGAGAGTAAATAAACCTGCCATGAAAAAGTTTCTCAAAAAATCTGTCGTTCGGAGTAGACACTAAATTGAAGGTCCCTTCACTCATGCATAAAATTAACACGCACAACGTCAGTGATGTCAGAATCTAGGTCGTAAGGGTTGTAAGGGGTTGAAAGGGTTGTAATGACCAATTATGTACGTACACTCAGCCACAAAAGTATACATACGGATATACGGATAACAAATTTCAGAAATATTTTAACTAATCCGTTTTCGTTGAAAATCTTTATAATTGTCTGACAATTTTCCTCGATTTTAACCAATCCGTTTTAGTTGAAAATATTTATAATTGTCTCACATCTTTCTTCGATTTTAAGACGGTCTTTTGCATTGGTTCAGAAATTTGTGAAATTTGTAAAATTGATGCATACCTTTGTGGACCTGTGCAGGGTTACAATTTAGTTCAATTTCAGAAATTTTTTAGCCAATGCAAAAGACCGTCTTAACATCAAGGAAACTATAAAGATTTTCAACGAAAACGGATTAAAATTTCTGAAATTTTTTAACCGTATGTATACTTTAGTAACTGTGTGTATGTGTAAACGGTGGAACAAAACCCAGTTCAGACATCTCGAACAAGGCAAAATATGAAGCAAAATATTTCTGTCGGCGATTTCCTCTCAGCAAAAACTCTTGAAAGAACAGAGTCCTGTTTTGCGGCCACTACATAACTCCCCTTAATCTCATCAAAAACGTGTAAAAATGTACCTCCCTGGCAGAATCAATAACAGCCATGTTACACGCATACAAGACATATGTTAAGTCTGTCTTGAAGCCTGATGGTTGGTCACTCCGAAAATTATACGTCGACTTCAAACCTTTACCAACAGATGTTTGCGAAATATTTTGCGAAAATGGTGGCCTTGAACTATCATCACAAACGATGAATTGCTTCAACTTTCTTAACAAGACGATATTATTTCTAGAAAGAAAAGAAATTCTTAACAGGTCGTAACAATTTCAAAGGTTTCCCAATCCTTATATTCGTTTATCCTTGTAAGATTAATTTTTTTTTCGAATTCAACTAATTTTAAATGCAAATAGAAGAGACAATTAAACATTTAAACTCTATTTACATGCAATTATTATTATTTTTAATTTTTAATATTACTTTCAGGTCACCATTATCCTGAAGGATGTTAACGATGAAGCACCTGTCTTTGTCAGTTCAAATGTAACAGAAATTCTAGAGAATATACCCCTCAATACGGTGGTAATGGTGGTTAAAGCAGTTGATAGAGATGAAGGCAAAAATGGTTACATTGAGTATATACTGGACGGTGAAACCTCAGTGCCCTTTACACTTGGTCCCGTTGATGGCCTACTGCGTGTCTCTGGCAAATTGGATCGTGAGATGAAAACATCATACATGTTGAATGTAACAGCACGGGATAGAGGCGAACCAGCTAAATCCACAAAAAGTCAAATTTATGTTAAAATACTAGACGAAAATGATAATGCGCCAATATTTGATCCCAAACAGTATACCGCATCGGTGGCCGAAAATGCCAGCATTGGCGCGATGGTCTTGCAGGTCTCCGCGGTCGATATTGATGAGGGTGCAAATGGTCGTGTACGTTTTGCCATTGTTGGTGGTGATGAAAATCGTGACTTTATGATAAGCGAAGATAGCGGCATTGTGCGGGTATCGAAAAATCTTAACTATGAACGTAAGTCGCGTTATACGCTTACGGTTAAAGCAGAAGATTCAGCTGCCGATTTAGGTCTGGCATATGACAATGAAAAGGGCCGTAATAAGTTATTACATTTGTTTGAGAATCGTTATGATTTAGCTGAAATAACTATCGTTATAACGGACATTAATGATAATCCACCTACATTCTTGGATTCACCCTACCTGGCATATGTCATGGAAAATGTTATACCACCAAATGGTGGTTATGTGTTAACTGTACAAGCGTATGATGCTGATACGCCACCATATAATTCGCTGGTACGTTATTTTCTAAAAGAAGGTGATACTGATCTATTTCGTATTAATGCTTCGACTGGTGAAATAACACTGCAGCTCGCCTTAGATCGTGAAGCTAAGGCTGAATATACATTAACGTTAGTGGCCATGGATACGGGTAAGTTAAAAAAAAATAGTAGTTTTACATACTTACACACACACCAAAAAATTAACAAAACTAAAAACCAAAAAAAAAAATAAAAAGAAGAAGAAATGATCATAATCTTTAACAACAAGTGTTCATTTAACGTTGCCACAAATATGCATGATTTCTTGCTTTCTTTCTTTTTTTTTGTTTTTGAATACCAAAACACAGAAAAAAATATAAGAGGCGCACAAAAATTGTTGTAAAGTATGAGTAGTAAAATATTGATGATAATAATCATTTCACTATAAGAAGTTAATTTAGCTTAAGGGGCTTAATTTTTTAAAGTTATTTCGCTTCTTTTTTTCCTTACTTTTTTTGTTCCATAAATATTTTGCTCTTTGCATATGCTTTATTGTATAGAAGAAGAAGAAGAATGAAAAAATATAAAGCAGAAGTAAAGAAAAGACAAAATCGTTACACATTGCTTATAGCTAATGATCGATATCAATATTATTTTGAAATATGTTGTTATAGCTCATCAGAATCATGATCATCTTTATTGATAATGGTTTATGGATGGCCGCGAAGATGAGGTACAACAACAACAACAACAACAGCAAGGAATAATTTTTTTAAATAAAAATGAGGAAGTTTATGCAAAGCAGTTCATCAAACCAAACAGTTTAGTTTCATACAAGATAACCTTCATTGTTAAAGTGTATATAAAAAGACACAGTTTTTCTGTTTTCATTGTAAGTGATCGATAATGGAAAGAAAAAAAAAAGAAAAAATCATTCGTTCTTCACATATAACGTATCAAATAATAAATATAAGTTTGGAAGACAAAAGTTTAGAATATGAATTTGTGTTTTAAATTTATTCTTAACAATCAGGGCCAACTAGGAAAACTTTTTCATAAAATATGCCACAGTTACACAGTTGAAGTCGCCGTAGTCTAGTAGGTAGTGTGTTGGCTTAAACCCCATGTCAAACATCAAAACGAAAATATGCTGATTTCTGGTAAAAACTCTTGAGAGCAATTAAAATTGCCATGAAAAGTTTCTCAAAAAAATCTGTCGTTCGGAGTCGACTTTAAACTGGAGATCCCGACACTCATGTATAAAATTAACAGACACAACATAAGTAGTGCGAGAAACTAGGCCCATAATCCTGACTGAATTATGTATGTAAGTATGTTATGTACCCCACCGTTACACGTATGGTCTAGCAGAAAGCTTGGCCTGTAATTCAACGATTACAAAAATTTTTTTATACTTCCAGTCTTTAGTTAAAAGGTTTAAAAGAATTGCTAAAGCACCCATTTTATGATTAGAAAATATAGTCTGCAAAAATTACAATTTATTTTAAAGTCAAAGGAATTTTCAATATTTTCCATTCCATTTCCACAGCCTAAAAGTATTCAGAAAGCTTTGTCTGATCAAGTACAAGACTTCGGTGGTACTAAAAAGTATGATGTGAAATGAATTGTTTTACATGTTCTCTTTGAGGCACAAATTGTGATGTAAGCTTTGATTATAAAGTTAAATGGTTATATAGGCCATTACAATCTCAAGTGAACTCGATTAGAATTGTGTCGAATAAGGAATATAGGACTAATAATAACTAAGAAATTATCTTCTCATTTTCAAGATTTTATCATAATATCCGCGGTGTTTGTTTCGCTGGACTTTGTTTCAAAAGGTTTCTGTGGCAATTTTAAAAAATTGTGTTATCAGTCAGTTCGTTAGAAGTCAAACCCCAGGTCAGACATTTCCAACAAAACGAAATTTGAGAAAAAAATATTTTTTCTGCGGCTTCCTTTCAACAGTCTTACTTACTTACTTACTTAATTGGCCATCATAACCCGATTAACGGATTTCAGCCTGCCGCAACACATCCTTCCAGGCGCCTCTACTTCTTGCGCGCCTACGCCAGTTGGTCACACGAATCGATGACAGGGCTTCCTCGATTTGGTCCGTCCAACCCGCATCCCCGCATCAAATACCCGTCTCGCCGGAGCATCCTCCTCCATTCGAACGACATCTCCGAGCCAGCGCAGCCGCTGGATATTAATACGCTGCATAACGTCTATGTCGTTGAAGAGCTCACACAGCTCACTGTGGGATCGGATGCGGAAATCATCGCCAACTCGTACTGGACCGAAGATCCTACGCAGTACTTTTCTCTCGAATACTCTCAAGGCTGCTGCATCGGCTCTTAATAGGATCCATGCCTCTGCGCCATAAAGAAGCATGGTAGGATGAGCGTCTAGTAGGGTATTGGTTTTGTCGTTCGAGAGAGATCTCTGCTACTCAATTGCCTATTGAGACCATAGTAGTACCTGTTGGTAAGAGTGATCCTGCGCTTGATCTCCAGACAGACATCATTTTTGATGGTAACGGCGGAGCCAAGATAAATAAATTCCTTGACTGTATTAAAAGTATAGTTAATCTGAGTATCAATACGCCGCACGTCTCTACTTGTCGATAACACATACTTTGTTTTGCCCTTTCAGTAGTCTTCTGACAAAAATCTCGAGTTTTAAAAAAATTGCCATGAAAAGTTTCATAAAAATCTGTCGTTCGGAGTTGACATAAAACTATAGGTCGTTTCACTCGTGTATAAAATTGACACACACAACCTAAGTGGTGTGAAAAGCTAGGTCGTAATTCTGACTGAAGGCTTGTAAGGACTAATTATGTATGTATATATGCTCATTAAAATAAATCAGTTGGCTTTGAACTTGTATGTTCATGAATAGGCATCATCTCTTGATTGTGGCCGGAAAACAAAACAAAAAAACCTTTGTAAGGACATATTTTTTATATTGCTCGATTTATCTTCTTGTTATTCCACTACTTGCAATGTGCAGAACTCTTTCTATGTTACGTTCCTCTATTATTTTTTCACGTAAGCGGTTCTACTAACATTTTTCTTTACAAAAACCTGTGCTTAACATATGTAATATTTTCAATGAAATATTTTTTTTTTACAAAATTCCGGTTTTTATTTTTAATTTAATAATTGATAACAAACATTATTATTTAAGCATTTAATAGTTTCATTTATGCTTGGTACTATGGTACTTCGCCATTAGGTTGGAGATCATAATGCAAGACATAGCCTTTCACTTCACATACGGGTATGTAAAGAATGTTTGAAAGCATAATTTTATGCAAATTCCAAGGATTATGCATTGAAATTTTATTATTGAAATACTTTTTTTTTGTTTAAACAGAAATTATATACAATAAATTTAAAGTAATATATGTATACCGTTATCAAAGGTAACAAAAAAAACAAAAATTAAGAAGCGATCATAAGCCATATATTGTGCCAGCCGGTTTATGGAAAACAATAAATATTATTAAGAAAACCAGGAAAAAACAAAACAAACTAAACTAAAAGGCAAAAAAGAAAGAAACCCTCAAAGAATAATTTTGTAAAGCATATTTGTCAAACTTACACTTTAAAATAATAATTAAGTAAAAATTAAAACTCACACAAACGTAGTAGGAATACTGGACATACGAATACGAGCAGCAGCAAAAGTAAGCCTGTAAAAATCAACCTACTACTACTGTCTACCATACAGGTACACTCACTCTCTATACAGGCGAGAGCACAAACAAAGAAGAAACAAAGACAAAAACAAAAAAAAACATAAAGAAAAAAATCACATGAGCAACTTTTAACAAATTACAGTAATTATCAAAATGTATTTTAGTTTAAGGGCACAAAAACGTACCAAAAAAAAAGGAATGCATAAAAATGAAAGAAAATCAAGCGAATGCTAACATAGCATAGCATCGACAACAAAAAGAATAACTCAACTGGATACTCACTGGGGAGATACATATGTTAAGATAGTGAAAGATGTTTTATGAAAGTAGCAGGATTGTATGCAGATATTGCCATAATTGTTGTTATTTTTCTTTATGTAGCTGCTGCAAATACGTTGTTGCAAAGCAAAAATATTGGTGGTAGTTACATGAGGTTTATGAATATATATGTACATACAGATATACCTGTTTGTATGTATATATATTCATGTGGGGTTGCAGTTCTATAAACTTTAAAGAAATAAAAACAAAAAAATCTTTTTGAATAATGTAATATTGACAACTAAATGCTCTGTGGTTGGTAACACCCACTTTGTTGGGGAGGTTAACTTACAAATCAGATTGAGTTATCTTTTTGTCTTTTCAAACTCTTTTCTGAATTATAATTTACAACAAAAAAGCAAAAGAATGAAAAAAAAATTTGATCACAAAGAAAATTCTTTTAATAAAACAAAAGACTTAAGCAACGAACTTTTTTTGTCCAGCTACCAACCACTGTTTATTAACAACATATTTGACAATAACAACACAAAAAAATAAATATATTTAATAAGAAAAAGAAAGAAATTTTACAAAAATAGAAAAAACAATAAGAGAGAGAAAGAGTGAGGGAGACAGCGAATGAGACAGCATATAGTGGTAGAGATCATAAAGCATTTAGCCTATTGTTACATGTAATATGTGTTGTAAATTGCTAGTTAAGTTTAGTGTAAAGATGTTTGATTTCTATTATTGCCTGTATAAGTACAATAATAACAACATCTATAAAAAAAAACAGCAAAACGTACAACAATAAAAAATAACGAATTACTAGAAAACTGCTGGCAACAACAGCAACAACAAACGAGAGTAGTTGGTAGTTGTTTAAAAAGACATGATGCCAACCAAACTAACTAAATGGCTACCTTTTGCTTAAGACTAAAACTGATTCATCTAACTGATGATGATTTTTTTTCCTTTTTCTTTCTTCTGGCATGATGTTGGCTAACTGAGGACGTTATTTTCGTTTCTTGTTTTATTCTATAACAGTTGTACATTTTGTTATTGCATTGCAAACACCATTCCAATGCGTAGCAATTTTTTTCCTTTTTTTTGTTCGCTTGACTTCACATTTTATTCCTGCTTAAAGTTAAGACAACATTTTGATCAAAACTGTGCTATCAAAAAACAAAACAAACAAAAAACAGAACGAGAAGAAAAAAGAAAATATAGAAACTAAATAAATAAAAAAAGAGGTGCGTTTTTTAAAGTTTTCTAACAAGCTTTTTATTTAGCCAAGAATTTTCTAACACATACATACAGTTCGTTGTTAGAAACAAAGTAAAGTAATACCAGTCGTTGCGCTATAGTCTGCCTTATTTGCAGGATTAAATAAAGCTTTCGAATACTCAATGTCCAGTGCAGAAACATATTATTGCAAAGGCTTTCAGTTCCTTTTAATCATATGAATATTTTAATTATCAAACTTCAAAGCTAGTGGCAGTATTTCATGTGCTAAACATGTAAGTAAATTAAATTGAATTATTCGAAACAAAACTATGTAATTCGAGCCCTAGGGTAACTGGGAGACTGTGGTGTTGGGATGTGAAATCATTTACTACTACTAGTTTTATCAATTTTATTGGTAGCACTAGTTGAATCAGAAACAAAAAATTAGAAATACTATCACAAAGGACCCAAGTATATCAACCCTAATTGTGTAGGAACCTTGATGTGAATAAAATCCTTTACAGACGGAACAGTATCAAAGCATTCACGTATACTGAGGGTGTTTTGCTGATTATTAGGGAAACATCTCTGCCCACGATAAGCAAACTCAAGAATCCATCACTCATTATCCTTCTATATTAAGCAACAAAAACAATAAAGGGATTAACTCCGCACTGCAGCTATCAGAACAATTTTATCTCAAACGTAGTCAGACTGCAGTCTTTTCTAATTCCCTAACAGGCCGAACTTGGCCTACATAATATCTAATAGAGATAAGTCCCAAGCCATTCGATCATTCAAATTAAATGAATTGTTGATGAGAACGCTAGAACGGCCATCTCTTGGAGTGCCTTTTGTACAGAAGGGCGTACATCCTTTATTTATGGTGTCGAACTTAATAGACTGATAGTGACTGAGGAAGAGTGAAAAAAGCATGGCCGCTACCTACATGGAAAGGATAAGGTCTCAAATCTCCTTTTTAGGCAATTAGGCTTCTAGCGAATATAATTCGCGGTATTATTTGTTTGGCCGTATGTCAGTACAATATATTACCCCAAATTTTTCTATTGTGGAGGTTGTTGGGATGAAGAAGAGGACAATACGACACAACATCTACTTCGTGTCTGTTTCGCTCTGTAGGAGCGTAGTCTAATTAATAATATGGGCTGTCTCAAGAATATATTAGTAAATCTGATAAGTTTTATCAAGGCTACCAGTGACGACTACATAAGTAACATTTTCTAGTTTAGAGTTTTCGAGTAAGAGAACAGTAAGATACGCCACTTGCAGTATACTTTTGCTGCTCTGGCTCACTTTACTTTGACAAGAAATGAATGAATAACTGGAATACTATTGGACTAACATTGTGTTTATTGGATATATGTCTGAGCATTTAATCTATTCAAATTATAACAATCTTGAGAACTACTTGTACAAGAAGGAAGGAGAATAGATACAATAGTTACCATACCAACAATTATGGGGTACGGTATGCTTCTGAAATGCGTCACTGTTACAGCTGATAGGATTTATTGGTAGTACTGGTTGATTCTTAAGCGACCCATATAACAGATGGGTAAAACTCAATTAAAGAAATAGAATTCTTTAGACATCACAATGGGCCGAGGTTCTGCGAATAAATTTGCAAGGTACACTTGATCATTACAACCCTTCAGTCAGGATTACGACCTAGTTTCTCACACCACTCATGTCGTGTGTATTAATTTTATATATGAGCATCGGGGCCTACAGTTTAAAGTCGATTCCGAACGACAGATTTTTGAGAAACTTTTCATGACAGTTTCATGCCATAAATCTGCTAAGCGGAAGTCGCCGAAGAAATATTTTTTCATATTTTCGTTTTGATGTCAGGCTTTGAACCCGGGCCTTACTTCTATTAAGCCAACACACCACCTACTAGACTACGACGACTAGGCTAACCTTGCCTAATTAGAGCCTAAAGTTCTTTTAGTTTATTGAGGCTGTATTATGCTTGTCTATAGAACCAAGAAAGGCAAGATTACAGGCCATAAAAAAGTTATGAAGACTAGAACAGCTAACAGTAGCGAAAAGTCAATATTAGGACTCTGTGTACTTATCCTGATAAGTTCTTTCCAATTTTTTGGCATCTAAAGTTTGCTATCCAAGAGTTTTCTTCTACATTCTCTTTAAAATTTGAATGATTTCTAAAACTAATCCCCTTACATACATAAATAATTGATCATTACAACCCTTCAGTCAGGATTACGACCTAGTTTCTCACACCTACAGTTTAAAGTCGACTCCGAACGACAGATTTTTAAGAAACTTTTCGTGGCAATTTTATTTACTATCAGAATTTTTGCTGCTGAGAGGAAGTCGCCGAAGAAATACTTTTTGTATTTTGTTTTGATGTCTGGCCTGGGGTTTGAAACCTGGCTTTACGTCTAATAAGCCAACACACTACCTACTAGACTACGGCAACTAATCCCCTTAATCAATATTCAAAAACTTCATAAGAAATGTAAAAACTATACGATTAATTCTCCTACATTGATGCGTTACAAATGGCACAATAACAAAACCATGCCTATTAAATTACATTCTGGACATACAAAAGTAAATAAAAGTCCCACAAAAATAATAAAAGAACAACAATTTCGAACGAGATTTATCACACATCCCAAACCACAGACAGTCTTTTAGCCACACATCCAACATAGAAAAAAAGTGAAAAATCTTAACAACCATTTAAACATTTACGTTTAACAATAAAATGTGGTTATAATGAATAAAGGACATACAATATTTTAAATAGTTTTAATAAATAAAATTAAAACAGATTTTAAAATAGTTTTGACAGGTTTTAAAACATTTTTTTTATAAAGTTGCCCAGCAAAATTACAATATTGAGATAAGGCCAAACATTAGTTTTTACTGGTACTCTACTGTTTATAGGAAAATTCTTGTCTTTTGCTAGAGAATTTTCCTACTTTTTTTTCTAAGTTTAACAAGCAGTTACTTCTTTTTTGGCATTTTCTTTTATGCCATAACACCATACCATGCCATGCCATACCATACCATACGTTTTTCTTTATTTCTGTTACTGTTACTGATTTTTCATCTTTCGCACTTAGACGATTAGTTAAGCTTTAAGCCAATGGTAAATATGTACGTATGCCTGTACAATATATATGTTGACCGTACAACGGTGTGTAATGGCTTATGCTGGCTTTATAATATGGCCTCATCATATATAAGCTGGTTAATCATGCGTCGTGCTGCGTATTGTTTAGGTTACATTCACATACTGCTTGCCTGCCTGTCTGTTACCACATTTTCCACTTCTAACCTCATGTTCATCTTAGAATTGATGATGTGGAAATTTTTCGGTTTAATATTTTATCTTTTTTATTCTTGTTCTTCGTGTTCTTCTTCCATTTTAGAAGGAGTTTATGATATCAAACAAAATTATAGATTTTTTATTAAATCATACAATCATTTATAAAGTAATTTAATATTGCTATAACAGCAATGTACATATGTATGTATGTATGTGTAGTATAGTATATGTTATATGAAGTTAATATTGTTATCACTTAATTGAACATACATGTGTTTTTATTAATTATCTTTTCATTTTCTTCTTCTGTTTTATTTTATTTTATTTCATTTTAATTTCTCTTTTCTTGCATATTTCCTGTACAAATGAATGCCAGTAGTCAACCGCATTTATTATTAATAATCAATGAGCAATAACTGTTTTTCTTTCTTTGCAACAATATTTACTACACTTTGGTAATGGAAAATAACTCAAATGTATATTGAAACCTTTACCGCTTCACCACTGACTGGCCTATAGCAGTCAGAAAACTGTTATCCAAAGACAGACTAAAGAAAATTGCAATATGATCGTTGCTTGCTTGGTTCAGTGATTTCTTCAATTGATTATTTGCAAGGAATTTGCAACAAAAAAAATGCATGAGTGATGGCATTAAAATGGAAATAATTTTATTAAATTATTGTGTGGAAATTTAGAAAATTTGAAATAATTTTTACAAGTTTTTTTTTTTTGTTGTTTTGATTTGATAGAATTGAGAAGAAAAGAAATTATTAAGGAAAGTGTAGTCAATTTGCCTATAAATTGAGTGTAAAATAAAGCTTATGTGATAAATAATGGGGAATTTTTAAAACGTTTTGATTTTGAACTTAGAAAAATACAGAAAATTTGCAAAATTGCATGAAATATTTATTTGAAGCTACTCCTGTAGTTGGTCTCTCCACGAGCTTGAATTTTGGCATACATTTTTAGCATTTTGTTTGGTATCCCAACAGTAGCAGTTTTAGATAATAATGTCGGTCTACAAAACACAGCAAGTAACGGCAATTTCAGTTTGCATTGGCAACTAGAAGTCGCCGTAGTCTAGTAGGTAATGTGTTTTAACGATTTTGAGGTCCAAAAATATCATATTAACGATTTGACGATTAATGCGCTTATTTGAACGATTTTTAGAAATTAAAAATTTGTATCATATTCTTTATTTTAGTACATTAAATATGTCGTAGTTGCTCATAATTTATCATTTATCGTTTTTGAAGTCGCCGTAGTCTAGTAGGTAGTGTGTTGGCTTATTTAGAAGTAAAGACAGTGTTCGAGCCCCAGGCCAGACATCAAAACAAATATACAAGAAGTATTTCTTCGCCAACTTAATCTCAGCAGATTTCTAGCAAAAACTCTGAGAGTAAATGAAAATTGCCATGAAAAGTTTCTCAAAAATCTGTCGTTCGGAGTCGCCTTTAAACTGTATAAAATTAACACATACAACATAAGTTGTGTGGGAAACTAGGGCGTAATCCTGACTGAAGGGTTGTAATGGCCAATTATGTATGTATGTATGTATGTTTCCTGACTACAGTAATGCATTTCATGACAAAAGTAACGAATATTAACCATGCTACGGGAATGATGCTGAACTCCTGCTACTATAATTTCTATCTACCCTGACGTCTTTCGATGGTGTAAAGTAGGCTCAGGAATTTCCTTCGGATATATCTTTGCCTTTCTGACTACTGTAGTATGTATGGGAATGCTACTGAGCTCCTGCTACTATAATTTCTATTTTCCCTGACGTCTTTCGATGGTGTAAAGAAGGCTCAGGAATTTACTTCGGATATATTTTTGCCTTTCTGACTACTGTAGTGTGTATGGAGATGCTACTGAGCTCCTGCTACTATAATTTCTATTTTTCCTGACGTCTTGCGAATGCAATTTTGTGGTCTAAACTAATTGTCAACTTCCTTGATCGTCATCACTGGTGATATTCCGAACAGGGATCTTCCGAATTTGGCTGGATCAGACACATTTTTGTGAAACTTTTCATGGCAATTTTTTATTTAGTCTCGGAGTTTTTGCCAGAAATCTGCTGAGAGGAAGTCGCCGAAGAAATACTTTTTTGTATTTTGTTTTGATGTCTGGCTTGTGGTTTGAACCCTGGCTTTCCGTCTAATATGCCACTACCTACTAGACTACGGTGATTTCTACAGTAGTCAGGCAAGCGAAGAGATATTCGAAGATCGAAGTCCTTGCAGTATTTTCCTGAGCCTAGCTTGTAACATCTGAATAGACTTCTATAGACTCCTCTGCTTGGAATTCCAAAGTGATTATGTTAAATGGGCAGCCACTTTAATAGGCATACCTAACTTTGGTTCCATATGTCTGGCTGATATTAAAGTAGTTTCTAAATATCTGCATGCCTTAGCATAAGTCATTCCCAAAGCATTGTTATAAGCATTCATGAGTTTTCAGATCATATTTCGAACCAAGAAAATTCTTTTTTAGAAAACTTTTTTTTGTTTTTCATTTCCGAATGACGTAACTACGAAATCATTATTAAATCTTGTTTTAGCACCTTTTACCAAGTACATGTGATAAAAATTGTTCCCTTTAGCAAATCTAATTAATCCAAATACTTTCACAGCGCCTAAAGATAAAAAAGAAAAACAAAACAAAACTTAAATAACTTGTAATGTGGAATAGTTTTCATGGCAAATTTTCTTATATTGTTGGTATACAACATACAAACCTTTGTAGAAAGCGAAGAAACACTTAATTTTAATTGCTTTTAAAATAAATGTAGCGTTAAGTAATTTTGTTAAAACATTTTTTTTTGTTTTGTTTTTGTGTGGGATACTTAATTTTATTTCATTATATTAAACAGAAAAAGAAATAAAAACAATATATGTTGCATGTAATGTAAAGGGATTAACGTAATTAATCTTTTTTAAGCTTTGAATAATGGCGGTATTTTACGAAAACATGGCTTGTTAAGGAATAGAAAAAAAAACAAAAATTTTTTTTGTATTACAGCAGGAAATGCAAATAATTCTTGTTTCTTTTTTAAATTTTATTTAGCGTAGCTAAATTATTTAATTAATTAAATGCATTTAATTGTATAAATAGCTGCATTTAAATTTGCTTATTAAGGTGTTATTTATTAAGCGAAGTAGTTGTCTTAAGTCTTTTGTTTGTAGGTAATTTATTTTGAATATGCCAAGTTTTTTAAGAATGTTGTTGTTGATTTTCTTGAAAATTATTAACCAAAACATAAATTATAGAATTTCATCACCAAATATTTCTTGGAAACAATTTCTAATAAATCTTGCTTTAACTGACATTAAATATTTACAAATTTTTTTTGTTTTATATGTATTAAGTTATAAACAAAAAGCAGTAACAAAACACACAATAACTTTAATAACAAACTACAAAATTAAAGTAGAAACGTTTACTTTTCAGCAGTTCATAAATTTACATAAATCTTGGATTTATTTCAATTTCAATTCATTTTTTTTTTTGTTTTTCTTTATATTATTACAACTACTTAAAGCCTTTTTTCTAGTTGTATATAAATAATTTTCACACATTTATTTATTGCCAAAAAATTGTGCTTATATAAGCCAAAGCAATGATACTTTTAAAACTTTACCGCCTTATTTCTTAAACACATTTATTAAATATAAATTTATTTTATTTTTTTTGTTTGTTTGTCATACGTTTACTAAAGAAAAAACATTTTTAAATTCGGCAGCCTTCTTTTTGGCTTAAGATTTTCATCAAAATGGTATTTTATTTGTGTTTTATTTTTCTATGGAATGTCATGATTACGAAAAAGAAAAAAAAACACAAACTTGTATTTCATAATAATGATCATACATATGTGCAGTTTTGTTGCTATTATTGTACCATAAGTATTATATGTTTGCCATTTTTCCAACTGCCACTGCCAAAAGTTGTGTTACTTATCAATACTTTGGTTATTTTTCTTATTTTTTCTGTTTTTTTTCATTTTTGTTAACTAAAACCATAGGAAAGAAAAAAACTATTTTATTTAAAGACAATTTATGGTTTAAATACACTGCCAGTAACAACATTTAATACAGCAGCTGTTTAAAAAATATTTACTGCTGGTTGTTTGGTAACTTAAGCAGGCATTAAGACCAGCACCAAGCAACCAACCACCACCACCACCATGCCACCTCATGCTTCCAAAAAGAAACCGTATATTTTAAGTAAGTTTATCTAAAGTATACGTCTTGTATTACCTTCATCACATGAAACCATCATCATCATCAAAAAACCATAAATTGTAAAACAATTTAATATAAACTAAGCAAACTATTGTTTAAATATTATGATCAATGCAACAACCGTTAAATTTTTTTATTTGTCTTCCTTTTTTTATAGCCTTAAGTTGTTTTTTATTTACAAAAAAAAATATCATAAAAAACATCATAAAATAAGAAGAAAAACAAAACTGGAAATAAAATTTTAAATTCAAATATAGAAAACAATGATTTAACAGTGACATTTTATCAGTGGTGGCAACGGTAATTATATTCCCACACCTTAACGCTGCTAAAAAGACAATTTGTAGTCATTTGATTAAAAACCTGTCAGTATTTAAAATTAATGCATAATAAATAAAATAATTTTATAACAACAAATTAAACAAAACAAAAAAAATTTACATTCTAATGTCGCAACTATTGTTTAAAGTATGCAAATTTTATGCATGTATGCATGCATTCACAAATAATTTCGTAATCATTTAATGATAAATTGTTGACGGCAACATGCACACATAAACTAATTACTCAATGAAGACTAGAATTTCAAAAATCAACAAAGTAGCTGGCTTAAGTCTTTTGTTTACTGTCTTTTTAAAATTTAAAATTAATTTCAATAATATTGAAAAAAAACAAAAAAACCAGCGTAAAGTAATGAAGAAAGACAAGCAGTAGCTTTATTTAAAAGTAGCTGTCTTAAGTCTTTTGTTTATTACATATCAGACTGCATAAATGAATTTTGTAAATATTTTAAAACTAAAGAAACGATTTTATTTATTAAATATTTATACAAACCAAAGCAAATTAACATAAGAACTTAAGTAAAATTGGAATTTCTTTCGAACTGACATAGTTACACACATAATTGGCCATTACAACCCTTCAGTCAAGATTACGCTCTAGCTTCTCACACCACTCATATTGTGTGTGTTAATTTAATGCATGAGTTGCTGGACCTACAGTTTAAAGTCGACTCCGAACGACAGATCCTTGGGAAACTTTTCATGGCAATTTTATTTACTCACAGAGTTTTTGCCAGAAATCTTCTGAGAGGAAGTAGCCGAAGAAATATTTTTTTCATATGTCGTTTTGATATCTGACGTGGGATTTGAACCCTGACTTTAAGTCTAATAAGCCAACACACTACCTACTAGAATACGGCGACTTCTTTCGAACTGAGCAAACAGTTAATCGTGGGCAGAGGTTAGACATTTTCTAAAGAAAGTTAAGCAAAATATCGCTACTTATTTTTATTGTCGTTGTGTAGGAGTACCAAAGTACTTCGCTCTCATTCTATTGAAGGTATTCCTGTAATAGCCACTTCAAACCTATTGCCCCAGATTATATGGTAAGCACTTGATATGCACCCAGGTTTTCTTCTGATATGCATCATTCCAACTACGTATTCTGATGATTCATTCTCATCATCACAGAATCTGAATATTGAGTTTAAGACGATCCCCATGATGAACAAATTCACTTTGGGCCTACAGTGCTCCATCAGAAGCCACAAGTACAAGTGGAATTTTCCCTCTTCACCCCACAGTCACGTCTCCTTCTTGTTACTGAAAATTCTCCCATGACTTGGGAGAGAGGATAACCCTATACTCTTTACGTAAATGATAATATTTTTAAATTAAGCTCATAAGAGGCGAGTGCTTGAATGAAGACCTAACGGTCAGATAGTATTACTATGAGCTTTTGTCCAAATTGAATTGAGTACATCTTGCGATGCCACAGATACCTGCCTATATTTTTTACCCATAGGCTCGAAATATTTCATTCTGGGACTGACCGTTCTTGTCAGAAGACCCATCCTTGACCCATCGTTATACAATAAAATGATCAGTATTTTAAAACAGTACGTTGCTTCCAAATTACTCAAGTTGGTTTTGTGACCACTAAGTACAGGTTCTGACCAAGAAACACTTAAGGAGGGACTCATAAGGACAAGAAGTCTTTTAAAAAATTTTATGTTAGACTTGTCTTCCATTATTCCAATGATAATCTCCAAAGTCCTGGTCTTCACTCATCTCATACTGCGTACTTAAAACCTATATACCGTCCAATGCTGCTGGAGGACCAGTTTTAAACTGTTTTTTACTCTGTTTGGTATGACCAATATAATATTATACATCCAGTGGATAATACCTCCGTAACATCCTCAAGATTTCTCTGCAAGACTTTTATTCATCACTGTGGCTTAAATTTATCTTTCCTGAAATGTCTTCCATGTTAACTTACTTTCCAATAATACTACCAGTTTCCAGTTTCTGTGATATTGTCTCATCCAAGAATCGAATATTTTTTCATTTAGGAAGTTTTTTCATTCTAATGAATATCGCAAATCAAATTTTCCTTCAAACATCTGCATATCCTTGACAGTCAATGCCTGCCTCATATAATTTTCTGAAGACTTCGTAAACCACCACGCTACAAATTAGTGATAAAAGAAAGCTGCCCTATGGTTATGACAACATTTATTATTTCATAAGCTATATATCACTTCTATGTAGTCGCCGTAGTCTAGTAGGTAGTGTATTGGCTTATTACACGTAAGGCCACGGTTCAAACCCCAGGTCAGGCATCTCCAACTAAACAAAATATGAAAAAATATATCTTCGGCGACTTTCTCTCAACAAATTTCTGGCAAAACCTCTCCGAGGGTAAATAAAATTGCCATGAAAAGTTCTGTCGTTCGGAGTCGACTTTAAACTGTAGGTCCCGCCACTCATGTATAAAATTAACACACACAACATGACTGGTGCGAGAAGCTAGGCCGTAATCCTGACTGAAGGGTCGTAATGGCCAATTATGTATGTATGTATATCACTTCTATTTAAAGCACTATTGCTACAGACATGAACGTATAGATCATCTCATTTCTTTTCTGAGAGTAATCGGGCCATAATAGGCGAAAGAAATGCAAAAGCGAATAAAATCTAGTATGGGTAGTTGAACTGTCATCCTGATTAAAGGGCTGTAATGAATAATAATGTACGTTTGTGTACAGTATATTATCTATAAAACGAAAGACTTAAGACACAAATTTTTAAATAATTGTAATTTATTTTCTGTAATTAGAAGAAATCAAAAGACTTAAGACACAAACTCTATTGATAAAGTGATTAATATAAAAGTTCTAATTTTATTGTAAATATTTATACACTTTAATTTGACTGATTTATTTCAAATAAATAAAATTTTAACACTCCTCTACACCATTTTAAAACCACTTGTTTGTTTCTTTCTTTAAGAAACTTCATTAATTAACATATTGTTACTCTTCTTTTTTGCTTTTTAAAGTTCTGAACATTTCCCCAGTTTACAATTCTTTCTTTAAGCCAAATGTTATAAAGTTTTACCAAAACAAAATGGCGTATAATATGAATTTTTTTTCTTTACCTCTTTGTATAATAATGATTCACAACAGCAACAACAACAGCAACACCAGCAACAACAACAACAAAATAACAAAATTGATAATAAAATTTCTACTGGTCGGTTAGCTGGTAGGCTGACTGACTGGTTGGTTGCTTAGTTGGTTATTTCTTCTCGGTTACTTGACTACAGCTGACGTCTTTGTCAGTTGTCAACAGGGTAAACAATAAACTATAAGCGCCATCATAATTTACGCCAACTTAAGCACAAAAGAAAAGAAAAAAAAAACAAAATATTAAAATAAAAGAAGAAAACAAAAAAAAACCATCAAGACCCGTACGTATAAACATATAATCACCAACAGCCATTCATAATTCCATACGTTCGTTCATATATATATGGAATACATGCAAACACATACCATACGCTTACGTATACTATACGTTTACACATCATATCTTATCCATAGTCATAGTCAGTAAGTAAATATAAAGTTAAAAACGTAAACATAATTACAATTCATCACCATCATAGATATAAAATGTTAAAACAAAGAAAGAAAACGGAAAGAAAAAAACAAAATCAAACACGACGCCATAGTTTATATTCTGCTTTCATATACACTTTCATGTATGAAATGAACGTATGAATGTACACACAGCGACAGGCCTATGCAAAAGAGTCTTAAAAGCTGGTATAAGAAATTTTCCTTTAAGAGTTGTTACTGGAAAAGCAAATGACGAAGCAAATGGTGGAGCTAACCAAGTACATGTGTACATACATACATACATATGTATGTATGTATATGGGATCTTTAAAGACTTTTTCTCTTTTTTCATTTTTACTTTGCTAAAGATATTCTCATCATAAAAAAGCTGAAAGCAAGCAGGCAAAATAAGAAAAAAAATAAAAACCAAAAATGAAACCAACATGTTGGCTTCTGTTATCCGCATAATGATATTTTGTACATAAGCAATTGGGTTGGGCTTGTTCTGTAATTATCAATTGAGGGGAACTATTTGTACGCATTTGTATGTGTATGATACGTTTTTATAGAACGTGTGAGCCAACTGTAAGAAAGTGTGTGTGTACAAGACTTATGTTGGTGGGCTGGTCTTTTATAAAATCAAAAATATTAGTTGACATGTGTGTGATAAGCCAAAATTTAAAGGAAACTTGCGGTTCGAAAAGAAAAAAATGATGAAGAATAAACCATAAGGATTAAATTGACTCAGATTTGTCATGTAAAGAAGACTAGGGTTGCTATTTTGTATTTGCATGCATTTTATTTAAAACGAAAGACTTAAGAAACGAACAAACAATCTATTGATGAATTTCAAAGCAAAAGACTGCTTGTATTGTAATGAAATTAAACGAAACAAATGGTTGTTGCACTGCTTAAGGTCTTGCCTATAAAGCAGGTGGGACACTACTGCCAATCCGTTATTTCCCAAAATATTTTTAATTGGTTTTTCAACATGTAACCGAGCATTGTTATAAGGGAATACTAGGGCATTCAGAGGTGGATTAAGTTTAAATTGATAGTCGCTTCCATTAGTTTAGCTTTGTTGGGCCCTATAAGTTGTCAGTGTAATACCAATGTCATACAATTATAACTCCTGCTTGGCATACCTCAGCCATTCTGTTAGTTAAGTGACTCTGTGAATTCTATTCAAATTATCTTTGACAAGACACAATCTGTTCATAAATTCTTCTACATAGAATACAAAGTGCCGAATAATGACAGAGCCTTTAGTCCAATATTCTACGTCGTCGTTACATTATCTTCCAATATTCCTCTATAACTGCAATAAGCTTCCTCAGATGGAGGTTTAATGCAAATCTTGTTTAACACGTATCCATATTAGAGCAGATCTGTCTGCTATCTCTACAAGTGGTTTCATTATCCCATATTTCTTTTGCAAAATAGTGAAATTTGTGTAAAACCAATTGTTTGCTCCTCAGTAGAGGAATGAGAATCTCACAAATAAATTAATTTGAATTTTTTGGGTGCCCTGGTAGTCTAGTGGGTAGTGTGCTAGGCTATTAGCGTGAGGGTCATGGGCTCGATCTGTGACACTGCACTAAGCATATGGTCAAGTTACTCCGCTCGTATATAATTAAATATAATTTGTAATTGTATTGCAATTAATAAATAAATAAAAGGATTTGAATTTTCTATTGTATCTGTTTTTGCAAGTGCGTCGGCTTTGTTGTTATCTTCAATGTCCCCTTGTCCATGAACGTATTTGATTTTAAACGCCATATGTTTCGTTGTCTGCTTCAGAGATACCCGGCATTCTTGTACAATCTTTGATATGTATACATACGGATAACAAATTTCAGAAATTTTTTAACTAATCCTTTTTCGTTGAAAATCTTTGTAATTGTCTGACAACTTTCCTCGATTTTAAGACGGTCTTGGTTAAAAAATTTCTGAAATTTGTTAACTTTTGTGGGCCTGATGTACACTTTTGTGGGCCTGCACAAGCCCACAAAAGTTAACAAATTTCAGAAATTTTTTAACCAATCCGTTTTCGATGAAAGTAAATATAATTGTCTGACATCTTTCTTCGATTTTAAGACGGTCTTTTGCTTTGGTTCAGAAATTTGTGAAATTTTTAAATCGGATGCATACCTTTGTGGGCCTGTGCAGGGCCACAATTCAGTTCAATTTCAGAAATTTTTTAACCAATGCAAAAGACCGTCTTAACATCAAGGAAACTATAAAGATTTTCAACGAAAACGGATTAGTTAAAAAATTTCTGAAATTTTTTAACCGTATGTATACTTTAATAACTATGTGTATGTTCGAAACAGTATCTTAGCGATTACCGGGGCTGAATTCCGTAACTAATGATAGGTGGTACATACATACATAATTGATCATTACAACCCTTCAGTCAGGACTACGACCTAGCTTCTCGTAACACTTTGTTGTGTGTGCTAATTTTATACATGAGTGGCGGAACCTACAGTTTAAAGTCGACTCCGAACGACAGATTTTTTGAGAAATTTTTCATGGCAATTCTATTTACTCTCAGACTTTTAACCAGTAGTCTGCTGAGGGGAAGTCACCGAAGAAATATTTTTTCATATTTCGTTTCATTGTAGATGTCTGACCTGGGTTTCGAACCAAGGCCTCACGTCCAATAAGCCAACATTCTACCTACCAGACTACAGCGACTTCCTCCTGGTATAACCAATTACAAAGCTGTAACTATGCACCATGAATGTTTAGCTTTGGCGTTTAATTAGGATTATAACCTAGATTCTCACATCGCCCAAGGTGTGTGTATTAATTTTATCAATAAGTGGCGGGACCTACAGTTTAAAGTCGAATTCAAGCAATAGATTTTTATGTAACTTTTTATGGTAATTTTATTTTACTCTCAGAGTTTTTGCAAGAAGACTTTTTTAATAGTTCGTTTGAACTATTTACTCTCATCTAATAAGCCAAAACTTTACGGCAACTTCAATTAATTCATTAAATTGAAAACAATAATTATTTCTTTATTGAGTTTCCGTTTCTTTAGAACAATACACAATTTAAGCCATAAATATTTATGGTAACTGTGGCTAATAATTGGAATTTCATAATTAAAGATGTTCTGTTATTAAATAAAAGGAAAACTTTCAATCCAATGCTGCTTACCTATGTATGCGCTGTGCCATTGTCTATAATACATCTAAAACAGTTAGCATTTCATTTTTAGCTAGCAGAACTATTTTATTTACAGTTAACAGTAAAAGTCTTTGTACAATAATTTATTTTGAAAATAAACAAAGTCCCCACAGGCTTAATACTCTTGCACAAAGTCCCGATATGACTTCAAGAGAGTATTTAGGAGATCATTTGAAAGAACGGTTACGTAGTCGCTAAACCTCAAATAAAAGTCAACCGAAAACCTTGCTCATGGTGCCACCAGAAAATACTAAACAAAACTTGTACATTCAATTCCAAATGTGTTAAATGGAGTGCTTGACCTTAAGGGATATTCCACTAAATACAAGAGATAACATTTACATATATTAGGCCTTTGAATTTTAAATTTATCAGGATTCTCCTTTGTGGTACATATGGAGTCATCTCAAACTTTTCCTTATTTTCCACTTGTTTTATAAAAAACATTAATAAATTTTTTGTTTTATAATAAAACAGAAATAAAGTAATAAAATAAATATAAAAACCTTAACCTTACACAAACTTTTGGCTAAAATTCATGAATTTGATAAAATATATTGCCGTACTAAGACTTTTGCTGTCCATAGTATATGGTAACCTATTGTAGATTTTTTACTATTGTATTGTGCGTTAAATGGTAATATAAAAACTTTTACTTAAGGCACAGGCTTTAGCATTCCTTCTACAATGGATGCAGTTACCTTTAATAAACCATATTTTTTATTTGCAAGCAATTAAACTCGCAAATTATTGTTGATGGTAGAAAGCACTTAATTTACGATTTAAGCAATAAATAAATATATATTTTTTTTTTAGTTTTTCATTATTAAATATTGTGCACCGTAACTTTGGAAAGTACTGTGTAAAGCATTGTTTACTTATAATCCACATACATAAAGGTTTTTATAGTAGCAATAAATAAATAAAACTAATTCAATTATTTTTAAACAGAAATCAATAATTGGTTTAAAAATATGTTGGAACATAAATTAATTTCCTCTTATTAAGTTTAGAAGTTTTGCATTGTTGGAACCCGTTAATTGGTGTGCAAAATTATTATCCAACTGGGCTGAACTTCTTTCAAATTGTTAAAAATTTCTTTTATTTTTTGCTCTTCTTTAATCTTTCTTTGATAATAGTTCACTTGACCGAATAGGTTTCCCTTGTATGTGGAAAGTCGACAGTCGCCGTAGTCTAGTAGGTAGTGTGTTGGCTTATTAGACTTAAAGCCAGGGTTCAAACCCCTGGTCAGACATCAAGACGAAATACAAAAGAGTATTTTTTTCTGCGACTTTCTCTCAGCCGATTTTGGGCCAAAACTCTAAGAGTATACTCGTATAAAAAATTGCCATGAAAAGTTTCTCAAAAATCTGTCGTTCAGAGTCGACTTTAAACTGTAGGTCCCGCCCCTCATGTATAAAATTAAATAACAGTTTTTTAGCAGCCTGCGATACATTCCTTTGGCGAACTCATGTAAGCAATTTTCTAGCTCTGAGAGTACGTCTGAGCCTACGTCAACTTAGACTTAGAAAATGAGGTGTATGTTCATTATATAGGTTGCACTGCCACAAGCATAACTATCAGATTTGGTCAGTGTTGTTAATTGCGCTTTTTGGTTCCTGTTAGCTCATCGTAAGGCACAATTTCCTATTTGTAGTTGTTTCACAAAGTCGCCGTGGTCTAGCAGGTGGTGTGTTGGTTTATTAGACGTAATGTCTCGGTTCGAACCCCAGGTCAGACATAAAAACGAAATATGAAAAAATATTTCTTCGGCGACTTCCTCTCAGCAGATTTCTGGCAAAAACTCTGAGAGTATATAAAAAATTGCCATGAAAAGTTTTTCAAATATCTGTCGTTCGGATTTGACTTTAAACTACTCATGTATAAAATTAACACACACAAAGTAATTGATGTGAGAAACTAGGTGGTAATCCTGACTAAAGGATTGCAATGACCAATTATGTATCTCTGTACAGTATCGGCCAAAATATAAGCACACCCTCAGTACATTTCTTTAAATGATAATTTTTTTACGACAGCAAAGTTATTACATTTTTTTTTATTTGTTTGTATCTTTATTGCTTATGTTTTGGCCGATACTGTATGTATGTGTATATGGATCAGATTTTTCAATACCAGCATATTACTCCGTTTGAGTAGTGGTAGAAAGCTATATTGAGCCAAATCGTAATGGTAATTTAAATAATTTTATTATCATGTCTTTCTTAAATGGAAGGCTGATGTTCCTAGCTCGGAAGAAAATGATCACAATAGGTTACTCCCATCGCACTCAGTTTGGTGTCATTGTAATTGTGTCATGCTAGGAAATCCCTGCAACAACCAGTTCATGCTTTAGTACAGTTCACCAGTTTGTCCTTGGGCGTATGCTAGATGCGAGAACTTCATGCTTTATACTGCACTGTCGTCTTGACTTTGTTTGAATCTTTTTTGAATCTCATTGTATGTTATATTCATGTAAATGTTATTCCTAGGATGTAATATTGGATGGACACTTGTCTGCTGTACTTTGTAAAAATTTCTAATTTCCAAATTGTTTGAAAAATAATGGAAAAAATTATGAAGAAGCAAAATTTCATTACATCGGCCAATAACCTACTTTTCGACATAACCTATTTCCTTCAATAACTATGTAGGAATGATTAACAGATGTTTACTACATAAAGTGTCATGTTGAATATGAAAAATAGAAACCATTAAAAGGTTATTAAAGAAAAATAAGTGATTTTATTTTAAATATGCATGCTACCATGCTACTTAACAGTAAAACTGCAGTTATGTTAGTTCTGTACGTACATACTCGTATATGGTATGTAAACATAATTTTTGTTTTCATTATTTTCTAACAATGTTGCAAATATGAAATTAAACGCTTTTGTATATTTTGACAACTATTTAAAAGTATTTCTTTTAACGAAGCTTTCAATCTTTAAATATAAAACAAGAAACTGTTAAAAACGTAAACCTTACATACTGGCCAACAATGATGATGGCTGGTTGGCCGGCAGGCAAGCAAAGTTTTGTTGTTATTTGTTGTTAAAACTTTTGATGACTTCAATAACTTTAATGACGACTACGATGATGATGATGATGATGAGTAGAAAATAGTAAATGAAGCAGGGAAAAGAAACTGCAACCATGCGACTATACATACATACATACATACAAATAAATCACTACAATTTACACGATATTGCAAGATAGAATACCATGAATTGTTCTCTGTGCATAGAGAAACGTAGACAACAACAATAAGATGCCGACAATATGGCAAAGAATTTTGTTGTTGCCTTTTCTTATTATTATTATGTATTTTGCTTGTGCTGTTTTTGTTGTTGTTGTTGTTTGTCCTTAAGTTTAGTAGTAAAAATTGTTGCAAAAATGACCATGACAATCGTAAATTCATCAAAGTACAACATTATTTTGAAGAAGTTCTTCATTTCTTTTTTTTCTCTCCTATTCTACCTTTAAAAAATCTTTAAATAAGGTTTTCACAAGTGAGGTTTTTTAATTTTCATATGCGAGAAAAATATGTTTAAAAAAAAAAACTTTTTTCACAACATTTAGTTGCTTAATTCTTGTTTTTTTTTTTTTTGTTGCTGCTGTTTTCGTTCGTTCGTGTTTTTTTATTTTTTTGCCAAGATGACTACAAAACTATCAAAATTTTCTATCAAAATGACCTTCTTCTGCTAAACATGAATTTCTGCAGAGAAAAACTCTGAAAAAAAATAACGAAAGGCTACAACATCATCTAGGAAAACTGTCATCAAAGTTAAGTTGCATGTAGTTTCTATGTTAAAACGTTGTTGTACATGCTCGACTACAAACTAACTTCCTTTTATTGTTGCTGCTTTACAGCTATTGCTTTTGTTGTTGCTGTATTGTTGTTGTTGTTAGGAATAGAATAGAAAGCTGTTTGAAATACATAATAATGTTGTTGTTGTCAGCTAAAAGTTGCTTTTACTTGCTTACATACATACATCCATGCATACACTAGCAATATAAAATATATTGTTGGATACAGGATACTTTATTAGATATCTGCCGCCTTAAGCAATAACAGCTCAACAGCAATAAAACCAAAATCAACAACAGCAACAAAAACAATAACAACAACATTTGTATTACCACCAAAATGTCTTTTTTTTTTTGTGCATGTACCAATCATGTAAGAAGAACAACAATAATAGAGGTTTTTTACTTGAAAGTTTCTAAAAATCATACTCTGTTGTTCACTTATTTCTTCTGTTATTTTTGGTTTCTTTTTTCAGTTTTTTTTATTTTCTCCTTTCTAGGTTTAAAGCCATTTTTCGTTGTTTTTTTTTCTACTTCTAAAAAATAGGACTTAACAACAACATTTTATTGTGATGAGCAGCAACAGCATTGAAGAATTTAAGAACGGAAAAATTTTAGCTGCAAACCATAAATTTTAATTCAGTTGCATTTTCTCTTAACTTTGTAGGTTTCTTTATCTGTTTGTTTCTTCCATTTTCTTTTTTTTTAATTTTATTTTATTAAATTTTACTCATACATGCAACAACATACATATCCATACTAAATTTTGATAATTTTTCTTTGCAATAAACAATATTATCCTACTTGCCAAGGAATTTAAAATCTATTTTTTTTATTTTTTTATTTTCAATTGCATAAAACGAACAAAAAAAAAAAAGAAAAAAAACAAGAAGAAGAAGAAATAATAATAAGAATTTTTATTATTTGCAGCATTTGGTTAAAATATTTGTGTCTCCTGGAATCTTCAATTGTTTCATTTGCTTTGTGCTCGTTTCTTAAGTCTTTCGTTTTAATAGGTAAATAAATGACATAATTCAAGCAGGCACTGTTCAGATTTTTCATTAAATATTTAAAATTTTTACCATTGAAGTTCGTAATTTTAGTTTACATTTAAAAACCAAAGAAAATCAATTGCTCACAGAATTGCATTGTGAATACATAGATTCTGTGGTGTACAGATAGTGGTATAAGAGTTGGGATGTTGAACCTCACTAGGAAATATTCAGAGCTCATGTAGAAACTCGCTGATATTTTCCGTGGAAAGAAGTACTCAACTTTGATAGAAGCGAGACAAGGTTGTACTGTCTGATAATCAGGCGGCCATTTGAACAATTATCTGCTATAAGGTTGAGTCAAAACTAAACTCTATACGAGCTTAATACGCTAGGCAGGACAATGGGATCAACCTTTGCTGGATCCCTAGTCAAGTGGTAGGGCTTCCACATCGCCCAGAACCTTACTGTGGTTATTTGAGGAAAGTAAAGATAGAGGAAGACAGCGATTATTTTCAAACAAGACAGTGTTGAGACAGAAGTTCACTCTTATTAGGTAATTTTAGTGAGCAGGGATTATGTTTTGCTCGGGAAAAACTACAGGCATTGTAGACTCAAGAAATATGCGAGAACAGAATTAGAATCACGTCAAGCCCAATATGTAGATACTACGACGAGAAGAAACGGCAGATAGAGAAAAACGAATACCCGTTTCAATCAAGAAGGAGGTGGCACAATTTGAACTCTAATTAGGTAATTATAGTGAGAAGAGATTGTGTTTTGCCCTCTGAGTGGACATTGTAGACTCCAATATTATTTTTACAGCAAAGGAAACGTTAAGCAAAATATGAGATACTGTGATACAGGCCAGACATCAAACAAAATACAAAAAGTATTTTATCGGCGACTTCCTCTCAGCAGATTTCTAGCAAAATCTCTGAGAGTAAATAAAATTGCCATGAAAAGTTTCTCAAAAAAATTACTTGGAATTTATGTGTAACGCTAAGACGTTATAGAAAGAAACTCCTGAATTTTTATGAAGTAATCTTTACTGACTTCAGATTTGTTGGTCAGAGCCATGGGATTAGAAAATAATCATATTTAAGTTGAGGGCACTACAACAGATCGTTTGATAGTACTTCCACACAACAACAGTAACAATAAAATGGTTGACAAATGCAACGTTGACCGTTATGTTCCACTGCCCCTTTAATAAGCAGGATTTTCTGATCTTTATATTGTTTGTCAGCAACGTGTTGAATGTATTATATGAAGAAAGATTGAAGTCTCTTAATTTTTGTGTACCGAACGGAAATATAGAAAAGCAGCTTACCTCTACACCAGGCCAATCCAATAAGTATATTCGCTTTAGCACAGAATATATGCCACTAGTTTGGTTTATTCATTGAAGTCCCAGCTCAGACTTCTCAAACAAACAGAATCACGAAAATAATTTGTTTTGTCGAATTGTTCTCAGCAGTATTCTTGCAAAATCCCTTAAAATAAATAAAATTGCCATGAAAACTTTCTTAAACTGTTGCTCGGAGACAACTTTAAACTGTAGGACACGCCACTTAATGATAAAATTAATACATACAACATGGGTGGTGTAAGAAGCTAGGTGGTAGTCCTGACTAAAACGTTGTAACGAACAATTTTGTAAGTATGTTCGTTTCACTAGAATTCAACAATTTGTTTGCCTTGAAACCAATATCTTCCTGCCTATAAATTGCCTGTTCAAATATACATAATTGGCCATTACAACCCTTGAGTCAGGATTACGGCCTAGCTTCTCACACCACTCAAGTTGTGTGTATAAATTTTATACATGAGTTTCGGGGCCTACAGTTAAAATTCGACTCCGAACGACAGATTTTTGAGACTCTTTTCATGGCAATTTTATTTATTCTCAGAGTTTTTTTGCCAGAAATCTGCTGAGAGGAAGTCACAGAAGAAATATTTTTTTCATATTGTCGTTTTGATGTTTGACCTAGGATTTGAATTCGGGCCTTAGGTCTACTAAGCCAACACACTACCTACTAGACTACGACCTGTTCAAATATATACAGAAATTTATTGACTTTATACAGTGCATTACGTTATTTAGAGAAAGTTTGAGGCATTTCCTCTTCTAAGTGTAAAATAAATTTCTTAATTTCTTTTTGTATTAAAGTGCAGCATGACGTTTGTTTATGTTACGGGCTAAACATAAAGAACTTAAGCGGTAACTAGACGTTAATATTTTTTTTTATTATTTTTATTTTGCAACTGCGGCTAATAATCTTTATGAAAACAAAAATCAATGCATGCATGCATGTGTCTTAAGTCTTTTGTTTAACTCTACATAACTATTGTAAAAATTCGCAAATATTTGTGTTTGTCGTCAAAATTCCTGCGAAAAATATAAGACAATAACTACAATGAAAAGAATTTCACAATACAACTTCTAAACAGAGAAAGAAAGAGAGATAGAGAGAGAGAGAGAGAGAGAGAGAGAAAATAAGAAATCTAAAGAGGCTTGAATAAGCATACAGCATACGGTGTGGATAGGCCAGCAACAAGAACAACAACAAAAAAATATGGTCAATATCTAAGATTATATTAAAATGACATGAAGTGAACTTTAAAAAATCATTTCTTTCACATAAAATTTTTAACAAGCTTTAACATGGGCTAAGCAGCAAAAAACCACAACAAAATAACGTGTGCATAGTCTAGATAGTATAGAAAATTTATAATAACAAGGACATATCACAAGAAAAAACAAAAAAAAAGGAACATTGCCTTCCACACAGAACATACATACTTATGGTATAATAAGTAAAGTACGTGTGATGTATAGAGCACACGTTGTTTAACTATAAACCATACGACAATAGTGGAACTAAAAAGCGAATAAAAAATAATAAAAACGAAAAAAAAGAAAACGTTGAAAACGAAATATTCTTTATGTGATTTTAAATATTGTATGTGAAAAGTATTCACAACTCGTAAGTATATTATATGGGGGGAAACAATTGTGTGTTGTTGTGTAAAAGTGTGTTTCCTTTAGCTGAGTTTTGTTTTTTGCTTTTTTCCAAGTTTTTTATTTTACATTATCAGATTTAAATCTAAACTAGAAGAGATGTGTTCTATACTGTTGTGTTTTGTTTCTGGATTCTCTTGTACTATAAAGGTCTAGAACAATAGTTTTATTTTAGTTCCAGCCATGCGTTCTAATTTAATGAACACAAATTGAAATATAACCATAAAAGGTAATTTTTACCACACACATTGCTTGGTTTATTTTTTCTTTCCTTTTTCTCTCTCTTGGTTTATCCACATACAGTGGTTAACAAAAGTCTTAGTACGGCAATATATTTTGACAAGAAAAAAATCCCCACAGGCTTACTACTCGTAAACAAAGTCTCGATATGACTTCAAAAGAGTATTTAAGAGATAATTTGAAAGAACGGCTGCGTAATCGCTAAACAAAAACTTGCTTATGGTGCCACCAGAAAACATTAAACAAGACTTGTATATTCAAATGGGTTAAATGGAGTGCTTGATCTTAAGAGATATTCTACTAAATACAAGGGATAACATTTTCATATATTAGGCCTTTGAATTTTAAATTTACTAAGGATTCTCCTTGGGAGTACCTATGAAGTCATCTGAATGTTTTCCTTATTTTCCATTTGTTTTATGAAAAACATTAAAAAATTGTTTGTCTTTATAATAAAACAGAAATAAATTAACAAAATAAATATATAAACTATAAATTTTTATACAAACTTTTGGCTACAAATTCATGAAATTTTTAAAATATATTGGAGTACTAAAACTTTTGCTGTCCACTGTATATTGTCTGTTTGGGCCCGTATTCCTTTTGTAACATATGATAACATAAGAATCATCAAATGTATTTCTATACATACCACGATTTTTTTAGACAATTTTTCTTAAAGAATTTCTTTTTTTTTTTTGTATGTGGTTTGGTTTTTCAACAATTTAAATTGTATCTTTTTTTGTTTTTATATTTTTTTGTTGGTTTAAGTTTTACTATAAATTGGAAATATTTTGCATATGAAGTTTTCTGTTGGTTTTATGTAACAATAATTCTAATTAACTCCCTTGTTTGTGTTTAAACAAAAGAAAAGCATGCGTGCCGTAAATTGTATCAATTGTTGTAGTTGGCCTAAAAAAGAATAAAAATGTATTTGTTAAGCTTAATGCATAAAGAATTTTTTTATACCTTTAAGTAGCCAATAGAAAATTGTGGCAATAATAGATTTTATACCCCAAAAAAATATTTTTCAATAAGCAATTGAACGTAATTGTTTCGAGCATTCAATTGCCTATAGCAGTGACACTATAATATTTCTGCTTGAAGTTCATTTCACTGCTGTCACTTATTAGTGGATCTGATGCTACTAATTTTTCGATCACACAGTTGCTAGATGGTTATGGGTATTCTAAATTTTGTAGCTTAGGTATCGTACTTACAACCCTTTAGTCAGTACCATCACCTAGCTTCTCTCACCAACCATGTTGTGTGTGTTAATTTTATGCATGATTGACGGGGCCTATAGTTTATGGTCGACTCCGAACAACAAATTTTTTTGAGAAGCTTTTAATGATAATTCCATTTCGTAAGCTTTGATATCAAAAGCTCACTTGAGCACGCATAGGAGCCCGTTGTGATGCTCCTATGACCGTACTGACCAATGTGACTGGTACAGGTCAGCGCTGGGAGCTGCAAACAACAATTATGTTTCCTGGTACGGGCTGTTTATACCCGCTTTTACACCACCAATATTGTCTATTATGCTCCCAACGCTGTAGTCTAGTAGGTAGTGTGTTGGCTTATTAGGCGTAAAGCCAGGGTTCGACCCTCAGACTAGACATCAAAACAAAATACAAAAAATATTTCTTTCGCAACTTATTCTCAGTAGATTTCTGGCAAAAACTCTGAGAGTAAATAAAATTGCCATGAAAAGTTTCTCAAAAATCTGTAGTTCGGATTCGACTTTAAACTGTAGTTCCAGTCACTCATGTATAAAATTAACACACATAACATAAGTGGTGTGAGAAACTAGGCCGTAATCCTGACTGAAGGGTTGTAATGATCAATTATGTATGTATGTATGTATGCTCCCAACGCATCAGTATTTCCTGAACTTAAGCGCTAAGCTTTAGCCTTTCATTTATTTACCTTCAGACGAAACAACTTCATTAATGTTTAACCACCAGATACGATTTGCAGAATTCAAAGCCTGTAAATTGTCTTCCTGCAGTCCCAATATTAGGTCTACTCGATGAGCATCTATCTGTTGCAGCAATTGCTCTAGTACGCAGAAGCAACTATGCCCTACGCTGAAGCTGCTTTCAATAACTTGCATTACTGTAAAGATGTTAATGAGGGAGACAGATTGCTTGCCACTACACACAATAAGTCATTGTAAAAAGCTTTCTCAATACGATCTTCGCTCGTTAGGTTGTCCCACTACAATTTCTAGGCTGTTAATATAACTGTTGTGCGGGCAGAAACCTGAAGTAAAGAAATAAAGGACAATTACTTAGGCCTGCAAGGAATGAACTAAAAGGCTATTAAAGTATTCGTTAATTAATCCCGCTCAGCACATCTTGATTCGTATGATCTGCTAAATTCCCTTTTTTTGGGGAAACAGTTAATCTCCAAACCTTAGGCTCTGGTTCTAGCATGCAAGCAGGCATTTGTAGTAGAAAATAAATTTTGCCGTCTGTGTATTATTTTAAGACGCTTTTAATGCAGGCATAGAGTACTTTTAGTAGGTCTAGGCAATCCGCAAAGAATTTGTTGTGGTGTTCGAAGAAAAAAAAATGGTAAATAAGTAAACAATAAAACTTTGCTATTTCTGGATAAAAAATAGTTATTACAGGCATATAAACTTTTGATCCACCGTTTTGGAATTCAATTGGTTGCAATAATTATTGTTTATAACAGAAACTTCTTTGTGACAAGGCGAACATGAGGAGGACGAGGTGTCTTGAGAACCCATGTGATAGTTTTAATTTATATCGATTATGGAGTAAATTTACCTTGTTGACCGAAAAGAAAATTTAAGTCAAAATACATGGCTTTTAAATGATATCCACATAGGACGATGCAATCATATGATACATCGTCATGCATGGGGGCACTAATGCATACATACATAACATAGTTGCTCATCACAACCCTTTAGTCAGGATTACCACTCATGTTGTGTGTATTAATTTTATACATGAGTGGTGGGACCTACAGTTTAAAGTCGACTCCGAACGAAAGATTTTTGAGAAACTTTTCATGGAAATTTTATTTACTCTCAGAGTTTTTGCCAGAAATCTGCTGAGAGGAAGTCGCCGAAGAAATATTTTTTCATATTTCGTTTGATGTCTGGCCTGGAGCTCGAACCCTGGCCAACACACTACCTACTAGACTACGGCTGCATTTGGGGGCACTAATGAATGTTTGATACACCCTAGCATGTGAATGCTCTATGATTGGCTTCTAAATGTTCGTGATTGGCATCTAAATTTCGTAGGGTGTTTTTGACATAATTTAGAACAATGAAATGTATTTGACATGGCCTTTTATTGTCTCCATACGCAACTGTATTCCTTAAAGGGTTAAGTGCACGTGTTCCAATACTTTTTTTTGTTTGTTTTTCTTTTCTTTTTTGGTATCATGGAAAGAAAAGTAAATATTTTCCGTTATTATGCTTGCACTAGAAAAATGCCATACATGTGGATTTTTTTTTTTTTTGGTTAATATTGTTTTGTCATGTTTTGCAATTAAATTAAAATATGCTTTATATTTATTTTTGTTTTTATTTTTGTTTTTGTTTTTGTTTTTCTATAAAAAAAAATATATAATAAACAATAAACAAAAACAAGCAAACAAAAAAAAAAACAAACAAAAATTACTTAAAATAGTAGAGAAGAAAAAAATGGGTGACTATTGTAGGAAAATATTGCATATGTTTGCTGTTACAATGCTTTAGTTAGAGAGCTGGTGCTGCTGTTGTTGTCTGATAATCATAACAACAATTGACAATTGTTGTAACATTGCACCTATTTCCTTTTTGTTTTTTTCCTCTCTTTTTATTGTTTTTTTTTTCTTTTGCTTTGTTTTGTTTTAGTTACTGATACTATTGCGCTATTATTGCTTAACTTTAGCTGGAGCAAAACCAAAAGATAGACCACCAAAGTTAAAGTATGTGTTTATATTTGCATTATCGATATACCGTCTGTTGGTCTGTATGTCTGTCTGTCTATCGGTTTGTTCATCTGTATTTGCAGTGTGTCGATTCCTGCCATATTTCCTAGTCGATCTGTTTAGGCTGCTGTTGTTACTTAAATTTTGTGGGGATTTTTCTTTTTGTTTTTCTTTGTAGGCATTGCCATTATTTTAGTAATTTTTTCTTTCCTTTTTTTTCTACAATTCTTTCATCATTTTTGCATGTGCGTTTCGTTTGTTATTGCACTGGATATTGTAACAGAAGAGGAGAGGAGAGAAGAAAAAATGAAAAAACCATGAAAATTACATTGCTGGGGGTTACCTAGCATTTGCTATGCAAATTCTTATATCTCTATGTGAAGCAATTTCTCTTATTTTCTCGTTTTTTTTTCATCTATTTAGACTTCTTTTTTCTTTCTATGGCTACTTTTGTTCATTTCATTTTTTGATTTTGATGAGTGTCTGTGTGTGTGTGTTTGAATGTGTTTCCATATTGTTCAATTCAAAATTCAAAAAAAAAGTTCATGGGAGTGATATTGAAATATGGTCATATACTTGTACTTAAGGCAATAAGATCAGGTTTAAAATACTGAATTATACAATAACAAATATGTTTTTCATCTACAATGAAAATAACAACAACAACAACAACAACAACAAAAAAATTGAAATTAGATATACATCTTACTCGTTCGTATTCCTTAGCCATTATTATCGTATGCAGCTTAGCAAACAAGTATAACAATTTACTTAAAAAAAAAAGAAAACTCATAAGTTTTCCAAACTAGTCAAAGACAATTTTTTTAAATTTTTTCTTCTTTTGTGATTTGTTTTCCATTTTTTTGTTTTTGTTTATTGTTTTAATTTTAGTCCTTGTAAAGATTTTTAATAAATTTAATTGTAGGCTGCTGTTTATAAATAATAGCAGTTTTAAATCAGATTGCAATCTTATAAATGGCAAGAAGGTTTTAATGCCTTAGTTGGCAGGAAACGTTAATTTTTTTTTGTTTCTGTAATGAATTAATTAAGTTGGGCGGAATAAAGTGGTAATTTTTATTTATTTAGAAATTATAATTGATTACGTGCTTAATTGGTCATTCAAATAATTTAGTAAGGTTTACAACCTAGCTTCTTACACTACTCCTGTTGTCGGTGCTATCTACAGTTTAAAATCGACTCCGAACAGAGGAATTTAGAGAAACTTTTCATTGCAATTGTATTTTGCTCTCACAGTTTTCGCCAGAGGTCTGATGAGAGGAAGTCGCCGCAGAAATATTTTTATACTTCGTTTTGTTCAAGATCTATGAGTTGGGAGTTGAATTGCGGTTCAATCATTTGATTATTAAACATCAAAACTAACATGTGCTTCCAACTTTCTTTAAATGGCTGATAACTGTTTGGTAATGAATGCCATGCTATTAATGTGACAAATTTTTTGCACGATTTCATTGGCTTTTTAGTGATTGTTCAACCAAAACTAGTTGCATCTTTAAGATCAAAATCCTGAGATCCATAATGAGCAGAACATTAACACGATGAAACCTTTCAAACTAGCTATATAGTATATATATATATATGTTTCTCTTACTCCTCTAGGGAGCATAGGGCCGCAACAAGTTGGTTCCAATGACTTCGTTCCACTGTAGACGTAGTTTGGATAATTCGATTGTGATTTGGCGTTTCCAGGTGTGTGATGGTCGTCCAATGCGCCTGCTTCCCTGGGGATTCCAATCTATGGCTTTCCTTGTGATGTCATCTAATGGCATGCGGAGAGTGTGCCCACGCCAGCCCCATTTGCGTCTTCTTATTTCCATCTCTGTTGGTTGCTGGTTTGTATCTGACCAGAGTTGGGCATTGGATATTATGGAGGGCCAGTAAACACGCATGATTCTACGCAGACATTTGTTAACAAATACCTGAATATACTGGGAATCTAGGGGGCCATATTCCACGTTTCGCAACCGTAAAGTAATGTGGATTTGACTTTGGAGTTGAAAATTTTAATTTTGGTACGTCTCGATATATTAGATGATTTCCAAACAGGGTTAAGTTGGGCAAAAGCTTTGCGTGATTTATTAATGCGGCTGTTAATATCTGCTGATGAACCGCCGGATTTATCGATTATACTGCCTAGATAGCAGAAGGACTCCACTTCATCAATTTCCTTGTCGTATATTAAAAATTTCCCCGTTGCGTTAGCATTCATTCTGAGTGATTTGGTTTTGTGGATACTCATCTTTAATCCAGCTAACTTTGCGGTTTCGCTAACTAGATCCAGTTTCGACTGCATGTCGGAGAAAGAATGGCTTAATAAGCATATGTCATCCGCATAGTCCAGGTCTTCTAATCTGTCTTGTAGACCCCATGTAATCCCTCTCCTATGATTTATTGAAAAAAGGTGGTCCAAACGTCTATGATCAATGAAAAGGTTGGTCTTCACATCCCTTACTTGTGTGCCGTATAACCTCAACTTGATAGAGTATGAATCTACAAGTGGGAAAAAACTTCTGTCAAAGCGCAAGCAACAATTAGATTTAAGACTACAGGAATATAAATGTAGTAGGAATGGAAACATTAAAGAGTGAATGATACTTGAAATGCGTATAAACACTCTGAGAGGATATTTGAGGTTTTGCGTTCTCTCCGAAGTGTATAAAAACCAGCTATTGCATTGTCTAATGTGATAAGTAATTAAAAGTCGCTGTAGTGTAGTAAGTAGAGTGTTATATTGTTAGTTGAGAGCCGGTTGTGCAGCCCCTTTCGAACAAAAACGAAATATTAAACGAATTTCTTTCGCTGACTTTCTCTCAGCAGTCTTCGGGCAAACACTGCCATAAACAGTTTCTTAAATTTCTAGTTCGGAGTCAACATTAAATTGGAGGTCCAGCCACTCATGGGTAAAATTATCACACATAACATGGATGTTGTAAGAAGCTAGGTTGTTGTCCTGACTAAAGAGTTATTTGTAATGGCCAATTATGTATGTATGTATAGTTTTCGATAATAAGTTCTGTCTGTTCTATACCATCTTTATCTGCATTAGCTGACCCTTGGGCTAATTCTGATTGCTTTTAAATCTGGCTAGTCAGGTTACTCACTTTCATTTTAAAATTGATGACTAAAACTCTACCAATATCTCCAAGCCATCTTAATTTATTTTTTATTTGACAGTTTAATTAAATAAAAACTCATTTTTTCTCTTTCAAGGATCTCCTCCTCTAACTGGTACTGGCGTGGTTAAAGTCATTGTCCAAGATATGAATGATCACAGCCCGGAGTTTGAACGTCAATCGTATTATGCTACCGTACAAGAAAATCTACCGATTGGTATCAAAGTTATACAGCCCGTAGCATTCGATAAGGATGCTGGTCTAAATGCCAAAATTCGTTTTACTTTGCTGGGTGAGAAGCTGGAAAGATTTAGTTGTAATGCTGAAACGGGTGAAATTGCAACAGCTGCCATACTGGATAGAGAAGAAACGTCCGTTTACTTTTTGACACTTATGGCTCAGGATAGTTCAGCAACAGAACCACGAGCAACGGCTGTAAATTTAACCATCAGTGTTAAGGATGTCAACGATAATATGCCCATATTTGAGGCCAATCAATATCATGTCAATATACCCGATAAGACAGGCAACAATGAGTTCGTATTTGGTGCTTGGGCACGCGATAGTGATGAGGAGCAAAATGCTTTGGTTATGTACAATATAAGTGGCAAAGATGTGGAATATTTCACCATAAATCCGAAGACGGGTGTTATAAAAACGAAACAAAATTTGGGTTCTGATTTGAATAGACAATATGCATTGATGATTCAGGCATATGATCAGGGCACACCTTCGAAAAGTTCACAAGCTGAACTAATGATTTCGTTGAAATCTTCATCATATTTTCCCTCGTTTAATTACATGGCAAATACACAATTTATGTTGCCAGAAGATATAGCACCAGGCAAGAAAATTACCACAATAACAGCCTCTTCGCCAAAAAAGGGTTCAGCTGGTAATATCCGGTACTCCATTGCCGGTGGTAATTTAGGTGAGGCCGTTAAAATTGATTCGTCCAGTGGCGTGGTGACAATAGGTAAAGATGGTTTAGATTATGAATTGGCTACACAATATGAGATTTGGTTGGAGGCTTTAGACTCAGATCGTATACCTTTGAGAAGTGTTATGCTGCTAACAATTAATGTAACCGATGCAAATGACAATGCGCCCATAATGGAGAAACTTATTTATAAAGCCGAGGTCATGGAAGAGGAATCTCCTCCACAGACCATAGTCAAAGTCAAAGCAAACGATCGTGATTCTGGCGAGAATGGTGAAGTAAGCTATCGTTTGTTAAATGATTTTGAGGGTGCTTTTGAAATTGATGCGGATTCGGGAGAAATTTACACCACAATGCGTTTGGATCGTGAGGAGATAAGCCATTATGAATTAACCGTCGAGGCGGTGGATCAGGGTATGGCCCAGTTGACTGGTTCTGCTACTGTGCTATTAAATCTTCTGGATAAAAATGATAATCCACCAAAGTTTACCCGCCTCTTTTCGGTAAATGTTACAGAGAATGCGGAAATTGGCAGTTTTGTTATACAAGTTACCTCTATGGACTTGGATGAGGGCGTCAATGCCAATGCCTTGTATACGTTAACCGAAAATCCAGGAGAAAAATTTAAATTGGATTCCATTAGTGGCAATATTACCGTAGCTGGCCATATAGATCGTGAGGAACAGGATGAGTATATTTTGAAAATCACTGCTTCAGATGGAGCTTGGCGTTCGGACACACCCATCACCATTACAATACAAGATCAAAATGATAATGCTCCTGAATTTGAACATGGGTTTTATAATTTTAACTTTCCCGAACTGCAAAGATCAGTGGCCTTTGTTGGCCAGGTTGTGGCTAATGATAGAGATAAACATGGACCCAATTCGGTGATCTCGTACTCGTTGCAACATCCTTCTGATCTCTTTACTATAGATCCTGCAACAGGTGAAATATTTAGCAAAAAATCCATCAAATATAAGCACTCGCAGTATGAAGCCTCTCCAGAAAATGTATATACTCTAACAGTAGTTGCAACGGATAACGGCAAGCCTCCTTTATATTCGGAATGCATGACGAATATAAACATTGTTGATGCCAATAATCATGCGCCCAAGTTTGAGAAGCCATTATATCTGTCGCCAGTTCCTGAACATGCTAGAGTAGGCCAGAGAGTCGTTCGTGTACAAGCCCATGACTTATTGGATACTGGTGTAAATGCTGAAATAGAATATTCTTTCGTTAAAGGCAATGGTTCGGAATATTTCGTTATTAGCCAACAAGATGGTTGGATTTCACTGTTCAAAGCCTTGGAAGTAGCAACCAATACGCTGTTTTATTTAAATGTTAAGGCTGCCGATCATGGTGTGCCCTCTAAAAGTGATAATGCTCATGTTCACATTATTGTAACCGGAGAAAATCTCTTCCTGCCGGAGTTTACCGCCGATAGTTATCAGGTTATTGTACCGGAAAATGAACCCATTGGTTCGACAATTCTTACCATTTCAGCTTCGGATAGAGATGAAGGACCCAATGGCATGTTGCACTATGCTATAGCCGATGGCAATGAACTACCCGAATTCAAAGTGGATGCTGATACAGGCGCGATTATACTTTTACAGCCACTGGACTATGATTCCATACAGGAGTATCATTTTAATATTTCTGTACGTGATCTGGGTTTTAAACCCAAAACTGCTGTAGCTCAAGTCACTGTTATACTAACTGATATCAATGACAATCCGCCGCTTTTCAATCAATCTGAATATCATGCATTTATATCGGAAAATAGACCTGCCAATAGCTTTGTGTTTAGAGCCAAAGCTAAGGATAAGGATTCACCTAAAAATGCTGTCATAAGATATTCAATTACGGCCGGTTCGGGTAAAAACTATTTCACCATTAATCCCAATACCGGTTTGATAACGTCATCGGTTAGTTTCGATTATGAGGAACGGAATGAGTATACTTTGCAGATAATGGCCGCTAATCCCGACTCCCCTATGCATAGTATGTGCAAAGTTATTGTACACATTAGGGGCGTCAATGAATTTTATCCACAATTTGTTCAGCCGGTATTTCATTTTGATGTTTCCGAATCGGCTGAAGTGGGCACACCCGTGGGTTCAATACAAGCCACCGACAAAGATGCAGGAGAGGATGGTAATGTTTATTATCTGCTCGTAGGTTCCAGTAATGATAAGGGTTTCTCCATAAACCCATCCACTGGCTTTATTTATGTGTCTCGTCATTTGGATCGTGAAACCCAAAGTCGTGCAGTTTTAACCGTTATGGCCAAGAACTATGGCAGCATAAGAGGCAACGATACCGACGAAGCCCAAGTAATTATTTCCATACAGGATGGCAATGATCCGCCAGAGTTTCTTAAATCGTATTATACCGCCAAGATTTCGGAATCTGCTGCCGTAGGCACCAAAGTCATAAGCGTCAAGGCTGTGGACAAAGATGTCCGTCCGCAAAATAATCAGTTCAGCTACTCCATAATTAATGGCAACATTAATCAGACATTTAAAGTTGATCCTCAAACAGGTGAAATAGCCACCTCCAAGCGACTGGATCGTGAACAAATTCCTGAATATAGTTTGGTAGTGGGTGCCATAGATACTGGCCTTCCGCCACAAACCGGTACAACAATGGTTAAAATTGAGCTGCTGGATGTTAATGACAATGGACCCACATTCCCTTCGGATGGTCTGATTGGCTACGTGTTGGAAAATGAACCGGCTGGCACTTCTATAATGAGCCTGTCAGCCACTGATCCCGATTTGCCACCAAATGGTGGACCTTTCATGTACTATTTGATTGGCGGTAAACACAAAGCCTTTATAACTATCGACAAACACTCAGGCCTGGTAAAGTCTACCCGTAGTTTCGATCGTGAACAAACACCAGAATTGGAGGCCATAATTGAAGTGGAGGATAATGGCCAGCCACGACAAAAAGCCCAACATAAGTTGATCATTAAGGTGCTGGATCAGAATGATAGTCCCTCATCGCCTCGTACCGTACATGTGTTATTAAATGTATTCAATGACTACATGCCTATCGGCAAGATAGCCGATGTTCATCCGAATGATGCAGATGTTACCGGCAATTATAGATGCCGCATTATACCCAGTTCCCAGTCAAGTCCTATGGGTCTGCTAATAATTCCTAATGCCTGTGATCTGCATACTACCTACCAGACCTCAGTAAATAATGGTTACTCCTATTCGATATCCGGTAATGATGGCAAACATGGTGATGTTGTATCAACCGTAACAGTAGGTTTCCAGAATTTCGACAACAGCACCATTGCCAACTCAATAACTGTGCTGATACGCAATATGACCGCTGAAAATTTCCTGTCTTCCTATTATCGCAGTTTTGTAGAGCTAATGAAAACGGCTGTGGATTCTTCGGATGAGTTATTGGTGTTTAGTGTACGCAATACCACCTACAATTCAACAGGTTTGGAGGTTATGATTGCTTTAAAAATGGCTAATCAAGGTTACCGCTTGCCTCACTATGTGGTAGATCGTTTGAGTAAGAAACGTGATGCCGTTGCCAGATTACTAACGACAGCTACTAGCATAGTAATTGGCTATGATCCCTGCTCCTCGGCGCAAGCTTGTGATAATGGTGGTCTATGTACTTCCGAAAGAAAACTGCATGATAGCGAGTCACTGAATATAGTGGATAGCGAATCGTTAATATTTAGCGGTAATTTAGTGACGCATGATTTCGTTTGTAAATGTCCTGATGGTTTTATGGGCCAGCAATGTGATAAGAGACAAGATCCTTGTGCTCCAACACCATGTCATGGCAATGCACAATGTCGCCGTTTGGGTTACGATTTTCAATGCATTTGTCCGCCGAATCGCGAAGGCAAATACTGTCAACAGGAGAGAGGCGATGTGTGTTCAGGTAATCCATGCAGCAATGGTGGTTCTTGTCGTTCTAGTCCAGACGGTTCATCGTTCTTTTGTCTATGTCGACCAGGATATCGTGGCAATCAATGTGAACATGTGGCCGATTCTTGCCGTCCCAATCCCTGTCTTCATGGTGGTGTTTGTGTGGCTCTCAAGCCTGGTTATAAGTGCACTTGCTCAGAAGGACGCTATGGCAGACATTGCGAGAAATCAACCTATGGTTTTGGTGATCTATCTTACATGTCCTTCCCGCCTTTGGATGCTGCGACCAATGATATTTCAGTAATCTTTGCTACCACTAAGCCAGATGCTTTACTATTGTATAACTATGGTATACAGTCGGGTGGAAGATCTGATTTTGTTGCCATTGAGGTGGTAAGAGGAAAGGCTTTCTTCTCATTTGGTGGTGCACGTACTGCCATAACCACAGTCGTAGTGGGTGGTAATAATCATTTGAATTTGGCGGATGGTAATTGGCATAAAGTAACTGCCACACGCAATGGACGTGTTATGTCCTTAAGTGTTGCCAAATGCGTTGAAAATGGCGATGTTTGTGAGGAATGCCGGCCCGGTGATTCAACATGTTATGCCGATGATGTTGGTCCTATAGGGTAAGTATTTTGATATTTTGTTTATTAAAAGTGATTCAAGGATTAATTTTTGTTTTGTTTCAGAACTCTTAACTTCAATAAGCATCCTTTACTGTTGGGTGGTTTGATATCAGCTGATCCTATATTGGAGCGTCCTGGACAATTGCATACTGATGACTTGGTGGGCTGTGTTCATAGTGTTTCCATTAATGGTCGTGCTTTGAATCTTAGTCAACCCTTAAAGCAAAGATCAATCTCAACGATATGTAATCGCAATCTAAATGGTGGTCCCTGTACTCAATCTACCAGCAGTGATCCAACGTCTACCTTATGTGGTCCATTCGGTAGCTGCATGGATCGTTGGGATACGGCCATGTGCCAATGCGGTGGCGATCTACTCTCACCAGACTGTCATAATTCCTTAGAATCCATAAGCATTACGGATGGTGCCTTTGTAGAGTTCAAAATTACTGAGAAACATAGGCGCATGCAGTTGCTAGATAACCTCTATGCTAGTAACAGCATATGGTCTTATGATATTACACGTCAACGTAGATTTACTGTAGACAGCGGCAATTTAACAGCTCTGGCTCAGACGAACGAATTGCCCAAGACATTAAGTCTAATGTTTCGTACCTTTAAGGAAAATGGCCTCCTACTTTTTGCGGCCAGTAACAATCATTATACGTCGTTGGAATTACAAAATGGGAAGATGACTTACTACTCCAATCAGGATAGCATTGTCAATATGACCGTAGGCTCATCCACTAAACTGAATGATGGCAAATGGCATAACATAACATTGCATTCGGCAAATCGTATTTTGCGTATTTTAATCGATGGCAAACGAGCTGGGGAGGAGCTAGATTTCGCTGGCGTTCATGACTATTTGGATCCTTATCTGACTGTTTTGTCTGTGGGTGGCGTAAGAAGAGAATACTTGCAGCAGGAGCATACACCCGTAAACTATGAGGGATGTGTGGCTAATTTTACCATCAATAATGAAATACAGCCCTTTAATGGTTCTGGCAGTGTATTCAGTGAGGTTTTATCACGTGGAAAAATAACGCATGGCTGTGCTGGTGTAATGGGTATTGGTGCCGCCCAAGTAGCTGATCCCATCAGTATAGGCGTTACCTTGGTGATAGTATTCTTTGTGATATTAGTGGTGGCCATATTGGGTTCCTATGTGATATATCGCTTTCGTGGTAAGCAAGAAAAAATTGGCAGTTTAAGTTGTGGTGTGCCTGGCTTTAAAATCAAACATAATCCTCCCTCTACCATGTTAGGTGGTGCTGGAGTTTCACAAAATCAATCGGATCATGTACTATCTCGAGGCATTCATGGCAATGAGGCACAGGTTGGCTATCATAATGACAATGGTGATCTGATAAGAAGTGTGCCCGGGCATCATATGGTGGGACCGGAACTGATATCCAAGAAGTTCAAGGAACGTGAAATTAATCCGGCAGAACATCAACAGCAACGGCCACAAAGGCCGGATATAATCGAAAGAGAGGTGGTAAGTAAGAGTCCCCCATTGCGTGATGAGCACCATCCTCCCATACCACCTCCTAGCCAATCACATCATCCACATGATCATGCCAGTTCTGTAGATATGGGTTCAGAATATCCCGAGCACTATGATTTAGAAAATGCCAGCTCTATAGCTCCCTCCGATATAGATATTGTGTACCACTACAAAGGTTATCGTGAAGCTGGGGGAGTACGCAAATATAAAGCTACTCCTGCGCCAGTAGCTTCGTATACACATCACAAACATCAGTCGGCAGCTACACAACAGCAGCATCGGCATTCTCCGCGCCATGGTGTAGGAGGACCCTTTGTGCCACGTGGAGTGCCACCACAAGGCAACCAACCGCCTCCACCTACTAGTACACCCAGACAACATCAAAGCACACCTTTGGCTAGGCTATCACCCAGCTCGGAATTGAGTTCCCAACAGCCGAGAATACTAACATTGCACGATATATCGGGAAAACCATTACAAAGTGCTCTTCTAGCAACGACTTCTAGCTCGGGAGGCGTAGGCAAAGATGCTTTGCATAGCAACAGTGAAAGAAGCCTTAATAGTCCCGTCATGTCTCAGCTATCGGGTCAAAGTTCCAGTGCTAGTAGACAAAAACCTGTAGTATCAGCACAAGCCACTGCACAAACCTCAATGGGTTTAACGGCCGAAGAAATAGAGCGCTTAAATGCCAGACCTAGAACCTCAAGTCTGGTTTCCACCTTGGATGCTGTATCTTCCAGCAGTGAAGCACCTAGAGGTACAGTTGGTGCCCATCATTTAACCTTGGGTGGCGGTTTACACAGTACAGATGTTGATGCCCATAGTTCAACTTCAACCGATGAAAGTGGCAATGATAGTTTTACCTGCTCAGAAATTGAATATGACAACAACAGCATTAATGGTGATGCCAAATTCTCTACTAGTAAGAGTATACCAGATGAACGTAATCCCGTTGGAAGGGCCATGAGCGGTGATGGTGGTAGAGGTTCTACGGTAACAAAAGCACCTCCGATGCCTCCACATTCATTTGATGGTTTCGATTCCTCTTTTAGAGGTTCTTTAAGCACTTTAGTGGCTAGTGATGATGATTTATCAACGCATATGGGTGCTTTATATAGACAAGCCAATAGTGCAGCCTCGCCTACAGCACCACCACCAATGGGTTGGGAATATTTACTAAACTGGGGACCAAATTTTGAAAGTTTAGTGGGGGTTTTCAAAGACATTGCCGAACTGCCAGATAATGTCGGTGCGGATCAGAGAGCCACCGGTTCGCTAAGAATGCAACAGCAACAGCAAAATAAACAATCAGAGGAATATGTTTAAGGCGATATTTAGTCAAGGTTTTCGGAAGGAAAAGCTTTAATGAAGGACCCGGAAAAGAAGAAGGATTAAAGGATTTAGACAGAGTTTAAAATTGAAAAGTATATTTAGATATAGAATAGCAACAACAATGCTGTGTTAACTAATTTTTTTTGTAGTTGTAGTTGATAGTTATTTAATAGTAATTAATATTAGTTTAGTTGTAGTTAGATTTGTTAAGGATAACTCTAGGCTTTTGTAAATTTCTTTTTATTTATTTTTTTCATATTTTTTTCACATTTTCTTCTGCCATGTAATGCAGGTATGCATCATTTCAAAGAAATCACAAATTCTTAAATAATTCTATGAAAGCCATTTTGTTTTAAACTATAAATGCTTAACGGAAAATTATTTAAGAAAAGTCTTCCAATGCAAGCTAAAAACAGTGCCTTTAATCAATTGAATTTTTTTGAAAATTAAAAAGAACTGAAACCCACAACATTATTTAACTTTAAGTAAAAAAAATTAGAATTTAAAACAAAAAAGAATTATATTTTTCTTTTAATAAAATTAAGTCATTTAGTAAAGTAGGTGAGTGATAGGCATATGAAAACAAAATAGATGACAAAAAATAACGTGTATATGTATGAATCGCCTTGTATCAAGGTTTGTGTCCTAACTTATATAGCAATATTCATAGCAACAAGCCAAACAAATCCTGTAATTCCGAACGTACTGACTGACAATGGTCGACAAAACGAAACAAAACGTGAAGCGTAGGTTTGTGCATAAGTTTTAGTTTAAAAACCTTAACAAATTACAAATAAATGTTTAATTTATTTATACATACATATGAATGCATGTGTATGTACAAATGTATGTAATAAAAAAAATATTAGCTATTAGCAGCCTAATAAATTAAGTTTTAAGAAATAAAATAAAAAAAAAACAAAACTTGTATAAAATTTTTATAATTATGTAATTTTAAAAATATATTTAATTTAATATGCTAGAATATAATTAATTTCATTTATAAACAAATTGTGTGCTATATTAATTTTCTGTATAAAAACAATAATAAAAATTAAAACTATTATTAATTTTTAATTTAACATAATAAAACATAACATTTTATAAAAACAAAAAAAAATGAAAAAAATGAAAAAATTTAAACAGAAATCTTGCCATAAGGTTTACTTTTAATGATTAGTTATTAAAAAACAAAACAAACAAAAACAAAACTCTTTAACATTAGTATTTATAACAAATTTTCTTTAAAATTAATTTAAAATAAAACAAATCAAGCTTTAAGTTTCCTTAGCCTTTTAGATTTTTTTTATACATCAACAAAAGAAAAACAATAAAAAAAACAAACTAGTTTTCAATATTCTTTTAACAATTTTCTTTTGAAAAACTTTATCTTTTTATTCTTTTTTTAGTGAACAATTTGTTTTTAATATTGTAATAGACTCTGTAAACCGATAACAAATTTTTTTCATAGAAAATAAAAGTTTAAAAATAAAATTATTATTGCTTCAGAAAATGTTTTAATTTGTATGTGGAAAGTAAACAATTTGCTTTACATCCTCACTTAACCAAATCATAGAGGTCTGTATTTCAAATATGTGGCACTATAGGAAAGGAAACTCCTCAGAAGCATTGAAAATGTGTGCTAATGTTAGTATCGCTTAAATTTAACAACAAAAATACGAGACTTGGCAACTTCTAGAAGTTATTGTTCACGCAGATTAGCTGAACTACAACGGGCACCGCGGCGCTTGCAGTTGGTACATTACTTTTTTGTGGGTAATAGCATATGGTCTTACGATATTGCATGTCAACATAGATTTACTGTAGATAGTGGCAACTCGGCAGCCCTGGCTGAAACGAACGACGTGGTAACTTCTAGAAGTTACCGTTAACACTACATACATACATAATTGGTCATTACAACCCTTCAGTCAGGATTACGGCCTAGTTTCTCACACCCCTCATGTTGTGTGTGTTAATTTTATACATGAGTGGCGAGACCTACAGTTTAAAGTCGACTCTGAGCGAAAAATTCCTCTTGGTTGTTATCTTTAATGTCCCCTTGTCCATGAACGTATTTGATTTTACACGTCATATGTTTCGATGTATGCTTCAGAGATGCCCAGTATTCTTGTACAATCTTTGATATGTCAATTATAATCAAAAAAAGGCACTTAGCGATTACCGGGCCTGAATTTCGTATCTAATAATAGATGGTATCTTCCTACATACATACATACGTAATTAAATCATTACAACCCTTCAGCCATGACTACGACCTAGCGTTTCGTACCACCTATGTTGTGTGTGCTAGTTTTATACATGAGTGACGGGACCTACAGTTTAAAGTCGACTCCGAACGGTAGATATTTGAGAAACCTTTCATGCCAATTTTTATTTACTCTCAGAGTTTTGTGCCAGAAATCTGCTGTGAGGAAGTCGCAGAAGAAATACTTTTTGTATTTTCTATATTGAAGTCTGGTCTGGGGCTCGAACCCTGGCTTTATGCCTAATAAGCCAATATACTAACTACTAGACTTCGACCGTTAACACTGGTTAGGTAAAATATATTGAAAATTGGCCATAGTTAGATACAAGGTCCTTCCACCTTTTTGATTATAAATGGACGACGTGACGAAGGAATGAATCAACCTAATTTCTATAAGATCTTTCTATATTGATGGAATCCAATGATACTCGGACGCTGAAAAGAAGAAAGTTTCTCAAAAAGCTGTCGTTCGGAGTCGAATTTAAAACTACCACCACTCATTTATAATAATTAACATACACAACATATGCAGTGTGAGAAACTAGGTCGTAATCCTAACTAAAGGGTTGTAATGACCAATTATGTATGTATGTAAGAGAACATTTTCACTGCAATTCCAAGCGGACACTGTGCCTTTGGCAGTTTGGCAGACAGAATCGGTCTGCACCACTAGGAGTACTGCAAAACTGCCGTGATGTGGCGCAAACGGCATCTGTACAACACATATCTGTACACAAGTGCCTTGCGCTTTAGAACAGACATCAACGGTTTTAAGGTGACGGAACGTTTAAAGATCTCGGCTTGGTGGCGAACGTGCCACTTAGGGAACTGGCCGGTTTCATGACAAGACTGTTTATCTCACACTGGGTAAAACAATAGAGTAACCAAAGCCTCTCTTATACAAACCATTGTTTCTGTCGACAAAGAAAAAATTGATTTTGAAAGGCCTTAACTTCTGAGAATTTTCCCCCAAAAATGTTAGGCACCGGGAAAGATATTTGTTACCAGCTCCCGATTATAAGAATGCATTGGTTAAAGTTGGCGGATTTATTTAATGAGTTCCTGTAGAAGATCCTGAATTTTCAACGCATATCAAGCAGAACCAATGTCCAGTAGCCTAATAGGTAGTGTGTGCCTTATACTCCTCTTACATATAGGCATCCACAACCATTATCCTGTGGATACCACTTTTACCTTAAAAAAAGAAACCATTCAAAATTACTACTAAGCAATTCAAAAGTTTTTCTTCTACCAACAACACTAAGCTGTGCATGTGTTTATTCTGTTCAAAACTTAAACGGCATGTCCATTTTGTAAATATTTAACCGTTAGTTTGACAGTTTTAAAAACAGGTTGAAAACAAATTGTATAGTAAACAGCCACACACACACCCGCATTCATGACACAAAACAAAGTTTTGACAGTTGGTATTTGTTCTACTTCATTCTATACAACGCGAAATAAACAAAAGGAAACAAAATATTGTGCAACAGGATTGGTTGCAACCGAAATGAAGACAAAACAAAAACAGAGCGAAAAATTATAAATATTAACAGCGCAGGCTCTGGTAAAGTGGTGAATAATAAAAGTGTTTAAAACCGGACTGTGTGGATTTTAAGGTGAGTTAATGATTGAAAAATTAATGAAAAGTACTTACCACATTAAAAAAAATACTTATTTTGTCAACAAATTGTTATTGAAAATGCAATATGTTTCCATTACGACAACTTGAAGCATAGGAAACCATATATGGGGCCCTTGAAACAAACTGAATCAACACCAAAGCCGAATATCCATGCCACTAAGGAAATACTATAAATGTATTTCTGTAGGTCCAGAAATCTAAAAGATTCTAGGAAACTAAAAGAAATCTGTACCAAATGCTTTAAAGGTAGATAGAGATGCCCATCCACCCTAGAAGTCATATTCGGTAGACTTTGATACCACATGTTTTCATTATGTTAGTCCTGGAAACATTCGGAACTTCTGACGACTTTGACTCAGAATTTCCATAAATTAAAGACCATTAAAATTAAAATTCCTTCTCCAACGAAGTGTAGGACATGTACATAATAGCTAAGAAATAGTTTCCTCCTTTTCCCCGTCACTACGCCTTCGGTTCCTGTCATATATCCAGTGTCATGACAATTTTGAGTTTGATTAGTAACTGCGCCAACAGAAATACTGAACGTGCTTGTTCCGAATTGAAGCAAACTTTCTGTGCCCCTCCACCCATTCAAAGTCGGTCAACCAATGTTTACAGAATCTGTAACCGTGTTGACAATTATAAACTCGTTGATATCTAACAGACATACATAATTGTTTATTACAACCCTTTAGCCAGGATTAAAACCTAGCTTCACATATCACTTACGTTGGGTGTGCTAATTTTATACATGAATGGCGGGTACTACAGTTTAAAGCCAATCCGAGGGATGTGTTGGCTTTGGTCATTAATAACCCGATTAACGGATTTCGGCCTGCCTCAACGCATCCTTCCAGGCACAGCTGCTTCTTGCGCGCCTACGCCAGTTGGTCACACCAATCGATGACAGGGATTCCTCGCTTTGGTCCTTCCAGCGCATACAAGGTCGTCCTCTTCTCCGACTTCCGCAGATCCCGGTGCTAAATACCCGTCTCGCCGGAGCATCATCCTCCATTCAAACGACAAGGCCGAGCCAGCGCAGCCGCTGGATGTTAATACGCTGCACAATGTCTACGTCGTTGAGTAGCTCATACAGCTCACTGTTGGATCGGATGCGGAAATCATCGCCAACTCGCACTGGACCGAAGATCTTACGTAGGACTTTTCTCTCGAATACTCTCAAGGCTGCTGCATCAGTGCTTAATAGGGTCCATGCCTCTGCGCCATAAAGAAGCACGGGTAGGATGAGGGTCTTGTAGAGTATTAGTTTTGTCGTACGAGAGAGGTCTCTGCTACTCAATTGCCTATTGAGACCATGGTAGCACCTGTTGGCAAGAGTGATCCTGCGCCTGATCTCCAGACTGACATCATTTTTGGTGGTAACGGCGAAGCCAAGATAAATTAATTTTCTTGAATAAATTAAAAGTATAGTTATCGGCCATAAACTGGGATTCAAAACGCCGCATGTTCGGTCTTGTCGACAACATATGTACATATATTTCATTTTGCCCTCATTGACTGCCAGACCCATCTTAATAAACTCCCATTTGATAACACTAAAGCCAGCAGTAACATTTCGCTTGGTACGCCCTTTGATGTCAATGTCGTCAACGTACGCAAGCAACTGGATGGTTTTTTAAAAACAGTGCCATTCCAATGCACTCCCGCCTTTCGCAGAACACTCTCCATGTTGAAGTTGAAGAGGTCGCATGATAAGGGATCGCCTTGTCTGAAACCTCGCACGGTATCACAAGGTTCGGAGTTGGTTTTTAACGGAGTTCCCAATCTCAAGAACTTAGCGGAGAGTTTGATTGCTGTGCCATGCCAAGTAATTTCTAAGCCAATCTGTGTGTTGGTCAATGAACTTCTCAGCAAATGAAATTGCTATGCAGAAGAGAATAATTTTAACTTCTAAGCCTGAACCATTTAAAATAGAAAGTGTTATTAAATAATGAATAAATATTGAAACAAAAAAAAATAAATGTGGAACCTATTATTTCAAATATAAATGGCAATACTGGACAATGAATTCTCTCTTACTCCTTCGGCAATAAAATGGTCAGTATTTACTCATACTCACCTGTTAAAGTTACCAACAAAAAGCAAGTGGATAACGCTAAAACTCTCAGTCATATGGAGAATTTTGAAGTGAATACTACGGTTAAGAAACTTAGTTAAACGAACGGTGATTAAATAAAACAATAAATAGAAAAGAGTATATTTTTCTTTTTCACAGAGTAATAAAAAATCAAAAGTGTAGTGAAAAAAATCTTTAAATAATCAAACGAAACGTTAAAATTTTGAATTTAAATTCATGATAAAAGTACAAAACGAATACGTATTGTAAAGAAAAGTATACGGTGTGTTCATATATAGAAAATATGGTAGTAGTCCTTTAAGTGCCCTTATAATTTTGTATATGTGAGCTTGCATGTGTATTTCTACTGGCCAAGCAAAAAACACCACCACAACAACAACAACTTAAGGTTGAAGTTTAAGGAAACAATTTACCAGAGGTTATTTCTCTTTGCAACAAAGAAAACCCCACAACAACAAAAACAACAAATATTTGCTTTTAGGAAAGTATTACTAATGAAAAGTTTTGTCAAAACAATATGCAGCAGCAACGTCATCAAAGTAAACGAGAGGACTCGTATAGAATTTTCCATAATAATACCGCACCAACTGCATCGGCAAATATGCGTAATTCTGCTGGTCTGCCTGCAGTAAATAGAGCAGTTTCTTCCTCAACAACGGCAACTGCAATACAATTGACTCCCTTGTGGGAGCATATTTTAAGGACACGTAAACTTCCTGATAGCATCTGTCCACGCATAATGTTTGCCGAATTCCTGGAACGTTTAAAAGATCCCGAATGGCAAGTAAGGCAACATGCCTTACGGGTATTTGTTGATGTTTTAGTTGTTATGAAATCACGAGCCGATCCTTTTATGGAACCCTTAATTGGCCAACTGGTCGAGAATTTAGGTCATCAGGCACCCACTGTGCGCAAGGGAGCTTTGGATTGCCTGAGAGTTTATTTGACTGAAACTGCTATGCCTGAAACCATAATGTTGCAAATACTAGATATCGGCCTAAATCAGAAGATTACTAATGAACCTTTTGGCGGTAGATTAACGTGTGGTGTCATGCTGTCCTTGCCAGCCTTGGTACAATCCACGTTACATACGCCTAAAAGTCATTTTATTTTAAGAGCCACCATAGATATGCTGGTCCAGAAAATGGGTCAAGTGACTCATCAAGAGATTACACTGAAAGTTTTACGCAAAATGCGCGAACTTATAGGAGAAGCAGAATTTATGAAGTACATGTCACACGGTGCCTACAGAGAGTTTGATCTGTTGTGCAACGTATACGGCTTGTCGGCACAAGATGAAGGTTTATTGCAGCCCACTAATGCCAACTTTATAAGTTGTGAAGGTAATACAAATACTTGGCGTTTGATGGCCGCCAATAAACCCTCAAAACTTGCTAACTGCTGGCGTTCTTCGGAAGAGGAGGAGTCAATGCTTAAAGAAGAAGAATGTGCCAATGAACCTGTACTTGCCTGTCCGGCCAAGGTTATTATGGAAACTGAAATTAAAATTAACGACGACACCTTAACTATGCGAATTTTAGAAGCCAAAGACGATGACGTTTGCTTAGTAGAGCCGGAAATATACAATAAATCATCGGTTGAGTTGTGTCCGAACAGTTTGGAAGATGAGGTCATTTGCGGACGTTTAGCAAGTGCTAAAAGTTTACGCGAATCCTCATCGTCTTTAGTTAAACTGCTAAGTGACTCAGATGAAATGGAAGAAGAGAAACCAAGAGAAACATATTACACCACCGTTGTTACGCCATCAACACCATCACGTACCCCCAAAAGGGTGACATTTGGTGGAGAAGTTGTAAAAATGCGCACGCCCGATAGCGATGCAAACTCAACAACCAATAACAATCATCAAGAGTTACAGCAACATCAACAGCAACAGCCACAAAATCATCAACAGTTGTTTATGCCAACAGATAATCAAGTTACCATAAAGGACCACAATGATAACGAGAATCAACAGCCACCACCGTTTATTCTACAATCACCACCCATTAATATGGAAACTAGCAAAACTTCAATTTTAACACTTGATATACCCAATGATAATACAAAACCGTTAACACGACCTAAATCAGGTCCCACATTAAAGAGTTCAGGTACCCTATCAAAAGTTTCTTCCCCAGCGGCATCTTCCCAAACCAATTCGCCCAAGTCTCCTGCAAAGTCTCCCAAAGATGCCTTAAAATCACCTTTAAGGCGTTTAAGTATTAGTCCTGTAGATAATATTGTTAGTCCACGAACGGCTCATAAAGAAATTGAAGTTTTACACAATTTACAACGTGATCCTTCACCCAATCGTGCGTTAACCGCTAGGCGAGCAAGTTTAAAAGCGGAAGAATTAAACACTCCCTCACCAGTTGTTAATCAACCTTTGTGGATGGATGGTCAAAGCAAACAGTTTCAACAGAGTCCTAGTGCAGCCGCAGTAAATCAACCACCGCCACCACCACCACGTTCATGGGAAGAGTTAGGAATCGTCGATTATGATACCATAATGGATTTACGGTCGGGGGTAAGTAATATGGTTTATGGTAGAATTTATTTATTGAACGAAAAATTGAAAACAATTTTGGCAAAGCTTTGTGTTATTTAATAATCGATTCAAATATTAATCGATTCATCAAAACTTCGCGCTATGGCAGCAATATTCTCTTCGGTGCAAACATTTTTTTCTAGTGTTAATGGTTAGAAGTCGCCGTAGTCTCGTAGGTAGTGTGTTGGCTTATTAGACATAAAGCCAGGGTTCGAGCCCCAAGTCAGATATCAAAACAAAATACAAAAAGTATTTCTTCGGTGGCTTTGTCTCAGCAGATTTCTGGCAAAAACTCTGAGAGTAATTAAAATTGCCATGAAAAGTTTCTCAAAAATCTATCGTTCGGAGTAGCCTTTAAACTGTAAAATTAACACAAACAACATAAGTGATGTGAGAAACTAGGTCGTAATCCTGTCTGTAGGGTTGTAATGACCAATTATGTATGTATGTATGTATGTTTGTTAATGGTTTTCAATCGTAAAAACGATTCTTCCTATTTACTTTACGTACATCTCGGCCGCTTTAGCTTTGAGGCTTCTCGGCACATACAAAATATTCTTTTCATGATATTTCTTTTTTATTGTAAAGTTTGAACGTTGACATTATGTGTGAAATACTACATCATTTAAATGACCTCCACGCGAAGTGTTGCAAGCATTGATTCTTTTGAGGTAATTTTCGACCACTTTTTGACACGTATTGGGCGGTATCTGAGCCAGAACTTGACGAAAGTTGGTTTTAAGTGCTCAAGAGTTGAAGGTTTATCTATATAAACACGGTCTTTCGCGTAGCCCCACAAAAAAGTCTAATGGTGTTAAATCGCATGATCCAGTTGATATCGCCACGACGAGAAATTACGCGGCCAGGAAATGTCTCTTGCAATAAAGCCATATTCGCTCGAGTTGTGTGGCATGTGACACCGTCTTGTTGAAACCACATATTCTCCAAGTCGTATTCTGCAATAGTAGGCAAAAAAAGTCGGTTATCATATGATCATAACGCTCCGAATTGACGGTGACAGTCGTTTTCGAAGAAATAAGGTTCAATCACACCTTCGGACCAAAGAGCGCACCAAACAGTGACTTTTTCTGGATTTAATGGCCTCTCTTCAATTACTTGAGGATTCTCAGAACCCCAAATACGACAATTTTGTTTATTAACATACCCACAAAGTGTGAAATGTGCTTCATCGCTGAAAAAAATTTTGTTCGATACGTGGCTGTGGCAGAATCACCATTTTTGTAGTAGGTTTTGATCATTTTTGTTTGAGGGAAGTCGCCGTAGTCTAGGAGGTAGTGTGTTGGCTTATTAGATGTTTCAAGCCCCAGGTCAGGCATCAAAACAAAATTTGGAAAAATATTTCTTCGGCAACTTCCTCTCAGCAGATATCTGGCAAAAACTCTGAGTGTGAAATAAAATTGCCATGAAAAGTTTCTCAAAAAGTTGTCGTTCGAAATCGACTTTGAACTGTAGGTCCCACCACTCATGTATGAAATTAATGCACACAACAAAAGTGGTGTGAGAAGCTAGGTCGTAATTCTGATTGAAGGGTTGTAATGGCCAATTATTATGTATGTACTCGTAAGATGGGACCTGCAGTTTAAAGTCGAGTCTGAATGTCAGATTTTTAAGAAACTTTTTACATGAGAATTTTATTTACTCTCAGAATATATGCCAAAAGTCCGCTGAGATAAGTCGCCATTTTTTCATATTTCTTTATATCTGAGCCAGGGTTTGAATCATGGGTTTTCGTCTAATAAGCCAATACACTACCTACTACAGATGCATGACATTTGGATTCGTTGAAGGAATCGTTGCAATATTCATATTAATCGAATTGTTTACAAATTGACTGGGTATTCCAATGACACCTCTTGCTCTTGCTCTGGCTTGTTGATTTCTCTAGTTTTCAATATTTCAACTTTTATTTTCATTACATATGTTTACATAAAACTTATTCATGTACACTTTTATCTATTTTGCACATTTAAATGTTTATATTTTACTTTCATTGTGTCTATGACGCTTAAATGTCTGTGTTTTTTTTTTTTATTGTTGAAAAAAAATATAACAAGAAGACCCATTGGTTTCAGTTTTACATACATATTAAAACAAGACCACAAATTTTTATCAGATGAAATATGGGCTCTGCTTTTATCTAAATAAACATGCATACAAATATAAACAACTATTGAATTACATATAATGCATTCATACATACCATACATATATGCCTATACATGCACTAAATATTGTAGCTGTCGATTTTGTTAAATAATAATATTTTCTTTATTCATAAAACATCCTTATGACCCAGTTCTCATAGTAAATATAACTACAAATATAATACAAGTCATATACATATGTGCATATAATGCAATGTGTGTATTCATAATTGTAGTCATAAGTAATACCAATACTCGTATGTACATATATTATATATGTAGACAAGACCGAGTCATATATTAGGATATATTTAAGGTTTTTAACAATATTTGTTTAACGGATACTCAAGACTTTGTTTTCTTTTAACATATTATTTGTCTACCAGCTGCGTTAATAGTAGAGCAAGTAGTTTAATTTAAAAGTTTTTAAAATAAACAAAAATCAAAAATTACACGGTGCGACAGTGAAAATACACCCGAGTAACTACCTATTCTAAGTTGTTTTGTTAGATGAGTAGAACTCAAAAAAAATTTTTTTTATATTTCTCGAACTCTTCAAACTTGTTTTATTTGACAAAAACTTTTTTTTTTTATCTTTTCACACAAAATTATTGATTACCCAAATATGTTTGAAAGTATTTTAAAAATTCAAAATTTTTTAGAAAGGGGAGTGATTAGCCTTTAACACGGTATAGATAACTTATATGTTATGAGTTTTGATGGGGTAAACTTGGAAAATATTATTTTTTTTTCATATTTTTCAAGTTTGTCCGTTCATAGTAGCAAAATTTAATTAAAAAATATGAAATGAGTGGCGACATTCTGAAAGTGCATTATATTGTGAAGAGATTGACACTTCGTTTTATAAAATTGGACAAAATTTTTGTCAAATAAAACAAGTTTGAAGGGTTCGAGAAATATAAAAAAAGTATTTTTGAGTTCTTCTCATCTAACAGAACAACTTAGAATAGGTAGTTACTCGGGTGTATTTAATTTTTTGTTTTATTTTGTCGCAGTGTTATTATTTAAAAAACTCCTTTTCCAAGTTGCGTTTAAAATGTCATCTTATTGCTTTGCATCTTCCGCCTCTATTCTGCTTGATAGCTATCCATTGGTAGTCTACAGCTGTCACTTACTACTACTACTACTACTAACTTGGTAGTTTTTAGTCACCTTCTTTTTATTCTGCATCGTTCTATTTTATGTGAGTGTTTGTGTACACTTTTCATCTGATGGTTTACGTAGAGTATGTCAAATTTATGTTTACGTTTTCTGTTTGCACGCTTCTCCAGCTGCTCATTTGTTATTCTATTTGACCAGAATACTTAAGAAATCTTAACCTTATGAGGTAATCAGACTGCAGCAAGTCCACCATTGACCAGACTCATGAAAAACAAGTTGTCACACGCCATCTTTTTGTCAACTATAAGGCGGCCTTCGACAGCCTCATAAGGAATCGTGTTTGTGTCGCAATGTCTGCGCTCTGTATACCTGCGAAGCTAATTAGGCTATGCAGAAAGATGTTGAGCAACTCCTGCATCTCCGTCAGGGTAGAAATGGAACTCTTCGAACCTTTCCATACCGTGACAACTTTTCAACTTTGTCACGGAGAGTGTACTGCGGAAGATGGGAGTGCATCGCAATGGCACTATCTGCCAAAAAACAGTTGCTTGGGTACGCTGACGACATTGACATCATAGGGCGTACCAAACGAGACGTTACTGCTGCCTTTAGTGCTATTGAACGGAAGTCTATTAAGATGGGTCTGGGCAATAAATGAGGTCAAATCGAAGTATATGTTGTCGACAAGTAAGAACATGTGGCGTATTGGATCCCAGTTTGTGGCCGATAATGATACGTTCGGTCTTGGCTCCGCCGTTATCACCAAAAATGTTGTTAGTCTATAGGTTAAGCGTAGGATCACTCTTGCCAACAGGTGCTACTATTGTAGCAATAGGCAATTGAGTAGCAGAGACCTCTCTCGTAAGACTAAACTGATACTCTACAAGACGCTCATCCTCTCCGTGCTTCTTTATGGCTCAGAAGCATGGACTCTATTAAGCACTGATGCATTTTAATCAACTTTTTTTTTTATAAAACTAGCACTCAAGGGATGGCCCCTACTCATGCAGTGCATTGTGCAGGTTTAGGAAAATAGGTTATAGGAAGGTGGAAAGAGAGTAGTGTTTGTGGACATTTGATTAAAACTCAAGATGTGAACGGCAAGGAAACGAGTTGCTGCTAGGTAATTTTTTAGGGATTAGTACAGGCCTAGATTCCGTTTGCTAATGTCGAAATTGGCAATTGATTTTCGATGAAAATATTTGATGTTTGAAGCTATCCTTGTAGCAAAAAGTCCCTACGGATATCCGTGCCAGCAAAATGATGCAATTGGTCGCGATTGATTCTTTAGACATTTTGTAAGATAATTCCTAGTTGAGCTACCTTCGTCTAGTGCCACATATATTTTGTTACACTATTTGTGGTTCTGGTTAATCTAGTTCTCATTGCGCCAGCTGCAAAGTGAAAATAGAGTTGAATTTGTCATATTTTAGACAAGGTTTAGGACAATAGATCCGAAATAGTTATCGACTAAAAACTTCAAAGGAGCAAAAGATAAAAGAGACCCAAACAAAACTGAAAAGAAAGTTGTTTCATTTTAGCATTAACCTCTATTATTTATAATGATGTACGAAATGCCAATTATCTGCGTTTAGCCAACACACTTCTTATTCATGTTGCCTTTTAACCATCCTATGGAAGAATTGCTTTCAGCTGCCGGTCTCATTTTATAGCCATTTCCTGTTGACCATTATTACTTATTACATTTTAATAACTTATTTTTCTGACCTCGTTTCAACATACTCATCACTCTACGTTATACAAAATTAACAATTATTTGTGTTTATTTCTTTCATACGTATATACATTACACGTATTATTTATATACCATATATTTTTGCAGTATTTTTTTCACGATTTTAATGAATGTATGTATGAGAGAAATATGCAGAATATATGTACGTATATATAAATTAATAGGCATATTTTAATGAATATTATAAATTAAGAACAGTGCGTGATTTAAAGTGTGATTGCAATGGCATTTTAATGTGTAGTGTGTTAATTGTTCTATGCACTCTTATTTTGTTCTCTCTTTTTATTGACACAGTTACAATACATTACAATACAATTGTTGATTGAAAAGTAAATTTCATAAAGTTTACATTTTATAAATAAATAATAATTTACTTTTGAATAAAACCATTTAAGTGGGTCAATCTATTTGAAAGTGACCCATATTAATTGCTTTACAATACAATTCAATTTAAATGATACTTTTCTTTTTTTTTTGTTTGACACGAACAAAAATAATTAAACACAGTTTTATGCAATTAGGTAATGGTTTTATGTTTTTATGCAATGTATTTATTTATTAATTACAATACAATTACAAATTATATATAAATTATATTTGAATAATATACGAGCTGAGTAACTTGACCATATGCTCGGTGTAGTGTCACAGACCAGAGTCTCTGGTGGGAATCGAACCCACGACCCTCACGCTAATTGTCTAGCAGACTACCCACTAGACTACCAGGGCACCCTTAATGCAATGTAGAAATGAACTTATATTAGCAATTATTTCAAAATCAAAAATTATTTCAATTTCAACGTCATAAATGAATCGAATTGCAAAGAACATAGGGGAACCAGAGAGGAAGTTTAAACACGCGAAGAATTCCATACGCAGGACCTTATCCTACCAAGTTACACAGAAATTATTCAAAAATTTCCAATTTCTCCTTGGCACCACATTCCCTATAATCTTTCAGTAGAGAGCCATCCCATATCCTTATCGAGGATCTAACTTCTATGTTTTTCGTAAACTCTATCACCTGTATCATACTGTATTTATCAAGCAACAGCATCAAACCGGTTCTATTATCGTGGATTGAAGGCCAAATTCTTGATTGTACTGCCAGTTTTTCTGCTCTTTTTCCCTGATCAATCTCTCAATAAGCAAAAAGTAAACAGATTGGATGAATATAATAAATGTGGACATAGTCTTACAACGAATTATAATCCAATAAAGTGCGAAGGCTCTTTTGTAATCTTTACAATTACGAATTAGTCGTGCCAACGAAAATGACATAATAGAATCGCATATACATATATCAGCTTATAAGATATCAAATCTATACTGCAGCTTTAGTTTAAAAACTTTTCAAATGATCCCATGGTGAAGACGGAATTACCATTCCACCTGAGGAGTTCAGCACCATTCCACAGGTTTCTTTATGAGAATCACCAACCCAGATTGATATAGAAGTCCATACCCTACTAATAAGTAAAATAAATTCAGAATGATGTTCGCGCGCTCAGTCGTTTTCCTCAGTCTTTATTTGGAACTAATGCTCCCAATCCAATCTACTGCTTTCATCGGTCGTTTGTTACACGTCTTTTCCTTTCATTTTCTTCATATATAGTGAATACAAAATGAACTGCTCAGCACTTTATGAATTACTTACTGACGGGGATCTGGAACAGATCCCAGCCGGACTATTGCAGCGTATGTTACGATGAGGAGAAGTTGGAGACCGTCGAGCACCTCCTCTGTAACTGCCCAACCCTTAGTATGTTGAGGACGCTTAGCAGAGGCTTCTTAGAGGGTTTGAATCCTGTGTCAAGAGCCGACATCAAAGCTCTCCACAGATTCATTAGTAGCTTGAGCTAGTTGAGAAGTGCTAGGGCTTCATCAGTGTAGTCGCGCTATCCCTTTTTGTTTTGTTTGGTCTGTGTAATTCCTTCGCTTTCCATTCTCCCTTTCCTACTTCCTCTCCTTTTTCCTATACCCTCTTTATCCTTCCATTTTAATGACGTTCCGTATAATGGGTCAATTCGACCTCCGGGTACTGTGCTTGTCTCAATTGACAAGTACACGTCCTCTAACCTATCCTAACGTAACATATCCATCCACTTGGCTCTCTAATATTCAGATGACGATCATGCAATAACATGTAATTCTTAGGGACATGTTACAACTGCACCGTTCTACTTTTTAAAGTAGGAAATAAAGGAACAGACTATCGGATTGACTGAATATGGAATGGCTTTACAATTTTCCTTAAATGTTTGCAATACTACTTCCAATCGTTTGATCCATACAGGCATTAAATTTTTGATAGATTTGTGGGTTTTGAGATCTGTTTACCAAGTAAAACTAATGCCCAGACAGTCAATTTTTTTAGAAATTTTACCAAGTGTTTTAAGTATTCCATGTTATTTAAGGCTTCAGATGATCTAAAATTGTAAGGTTTCTTACAGTATCTTTAAGCAGCTTTTCAATAAAATTTAGGTTTTCGTTTTAAAGATTATTTTTTGTAAAATTTTACAATTGAACTCAATGCGGATTATAATGATTCATGTAACAATTACCCAAAAAAAAGTCATGCCACAACTCTGCGAAAAATTTTAATTTTTCTTTTCGACTAATTTCATCAAATATTGCAACCTCTTATTAAATGCTTTCTCTAATGATACGCTGATAAATGATAACAAATTGGTAACGAAACCAAATTTGTATAATTTTTCTTGACGAAACTGTTTAAAACAAAATTTACTTTTATATCATATTGTATTTACATACATACATATGTATGTACGAGTATGTATACATGTCGACAATTCAACTTAAAATGTAATAAATCATTTTTATAAGGACAAATGTATGTCAACGAAATAATTCAATTTTATATGCTTGTTGTTGGCCTAAAAAAGTAATTTTATGGTACAATTTAAACGTTATGCCCACACAATTGTAACCCCAAAAATTGGTCTTTTTAAAAATCTCTACAAATTGTAAGAAAGTGAACCCCAAAAATCAAAACGATTAACATCTCTATTAATGCAATTAAAGTAAGAATTTTTTTGATAATTTACATGCTTTAATAGAATTAACCCAAATCCAGACAAAAGTAAAAACAAAAAAAGAACCAAAAAAAGAACAAATTGAGTGCGTTATTAAATACCTGATACTTGTAATCGCTTGCATGTAAATGTAAAAAAAATCAAAGCCTTTACGTATTTAATTCAATTTTTTTAGTCACTCTGAAACACACACACACATTGCTTTCTATTAAATTTACTCCTTCTTAAAGTAACAACTTTAATCAACCACAACAACAAGAAAAAAACGTTGGATTTCCTTTACTTCCCTCGTATTAAAGTTTTCCTTCTGTTTTTGTTTTGAAATGCGTGCGAGATTGCATGCTGACTGTATGATGGCTATTAACAATTGGGGTCACTTACTTCAAGTAGAACTGAATAAAAGGAAAAATATTTTATTAAATTACTCGTTGGTGGTGGTATTTATTTCGGGAAATGTTTTGCTTAAACTAAGATAATGTTTAAAAGCATGTTTTTTTTCTGTATGATTTTTTTATTATATTTGTATGTATGAACAGAAAAAGGGTTTAAACTATAGTTGTATGGTAAATACAGTTTATTATGAGTAAATAAACTCATAAATGCTATTTCATACATAAGTGGTATGTGTGGATGGATGTTTCATTTACGATACGAATAATTTTTCTAGGATTGCCAGTTTATAAGTTAAGGACACATTAAATGACATAAAAAAAACTTTATATGTGTAAAGTATGGTATGAAGACGGCTTTACAATTCGTTGTAGGTTTGTCGAAGTACACGGTTCAAACCCCAGCTCAGACATCTCCAACAAAATGAAATATGAAAAATATTTCTACGGTGACTTCCTCTCAGCAGATTTCTGGCAAAAACTCTGAGAGTAAATAGAAATTGGCATAACAAGTTTCTCATAAATTTGTCGCTCGGAGTGGACTTTAAATGGGGCTGACTTTCAAAATGTATCAATACCAAGTTTGTATGCAGTTCTATTACGGTATATAAATTTTGTAGATATGCAAAGTTACCGAACAATGCCTCAACAATAAATCCGACGCCTGATTGCTTTTTGACTGTGTTAAAAATACACATTGACGACGTTTTAAAATAGTATATATTGTGTACAGCGGCTTTATGAAATACTATACTTTGTTTGAGAAACTAGGTCGTAATCCTGACTGAAAGGTTGTAAAGACCAACTATGCATTTATGTATGTACCACCACTTATGAATAAAATTAATGCATATTGTTGTAATTTTTCTACTGACGATAATTATTTGTATACGCGTCGAGCATTATTGAATCCAAATTTCATTCAAATTTTTTTAACTTTGTGTTTAGACTTAAGTCATTGTCTTGAAAAGGTGTTTCAAAAATTATTGTATATTTGCACTAGGCTCTATAAGAATATTAAAATAATTTTGTTCTCGATAACAGAAAGGAAAGGAAGAGGAGGTAGGGAAAGTATTTTCCTCGGTTTTTCGTTTATAAACCCTGCTATGGACTCCGTCTTCTCTGACAGTCAAACAGCAATTTTCTCTTTTCTTTCGAATTTAAACCAGCTTCTGCTATGACATTCTTGATCAATTCTCGTGGCTTTATTGTGTCAATCTCAAATATGGATTCCTAATTACGGAGACATCGTGTGCAAATGAAATAAATTTGCTAAAGCAGATATACTCCTAACGAATATCAATTTACTTATGAAAATAGGAATACTTTTTCCACCCATTTTCCATCAATAGACCCTGGTTTGTGAAATTAATTTGCTTCATTTCCTCACTTACACATACATAATTGGTCATTACAATCCTTCAGTCAGTATTACGACCTAGTTTCTCACACCACTTATGTTGTGTGTGTTAATTTTATACATGAGTGGCGGGACTTACAGTTTAAAGTCGACTTCGAATGAGAGATTTTTTGATAAACTTTTCATGGCAATTTTTATTTACTCTCAGAGTTTTTGCCAGAAATCTGCTGAGAGAAAGTCGCCGAAGAAATACTTTTTGTATTTTGTTTTGATGTCTGGCCTGGGGCTCGAACCCTGGCTTTACGTCTAGTAAGCCAACATACTACCTGCTAGACTACGGCGACTTCTTTTCCCCACTTATCTAGTTTAAATTCAACTAGAAGTTTACTAATCAACAATTTAAACAAGCGAAAGGAATCCGCTTACCTACAAATTACTTCAGCAAAGATTTTATATCGGATGAAGAGAGTATTGTCGACTTTACTAGCCAGTAATCCTTCCAATTATAAAACTTCCATTATTTGACTCAATATTTTCTGAAAGTCTAAGGATGCTATTGTTACTTTATTACAGAGCAACTACCAGACATCTTAAGCTTGCAGACTAGTTTTCAAATTATTGTCATCATGCCTTAATAAGGACTTCTGGTGTTATGTGCTTTCAATCAAATCAGATTCAAATCCTGGGTAAAAGTGATACAATTTTGTCATCATTTTTAATTTTTTATGGTTAAGACATCTTCATTCTCCTCCAAATAATTCATCCCGCAAGCATTCTGATCTCTGACCTCTGGTTTTATTTGCAACATATACAGTGGACAGCAAAAGTCTTAGTACGGCAATATATTTTGACAAGAAAAAAGTCCCCACAGGCTTAATACTCTTGCACAAAGTCCCGATATGACTTCAAGAGAGTATTTAGGAGATCATTTGAAAGAACGGTTACGTAATCGCTAAACCTCAAACAAAAGTCAGCCGAAAAACTTGCTAATGGTGCCACCAGAAAACACTAAACAAAACTTGTATATTCAATTACAAATGGATTAAATGGAGTGCCTGACCTTAAGGGCTATTTTACTAAATACAAGGGATAACATTTTCATATATTAGGCCTTTGAATTTTAAATTTACTCAGGGTTCTCCTTGGCGATACCTATGGACTCATTTGAAACTTTTCCTTATTTTTTTCTTGTTTTATGAAAAACATTAGAAATTGTTTATTTTATAATAAAACAGAAATAAACTATAATTTTTTATACAAACTTTTAGCTACAAAGTCATGAAATTGCTACAAAATATTTCCGTACTAAGACTTTTGCTGTATATCCCACCATGAAAATATTTACAATTTGGCAACCCCCTTAAGAAGTAAACAAATACAAAATAATAATCTTAACTGGTCATTTCGATACTCACGCGATAAATTCGCCGGTTTATTTCCTTTTTTTCTTTTATTACAATACATTTCATATACAATACATATATTTATGAAGAGAGGAAAAACCACCAACATACATATGAATAACAGCAGCCAGTTTATTTAATAAAAATCAAAAACTGGGTCAGTTATAAAAGAAAAAAAAGAAAAAGAAAAGAAAAACTAGGGAGAAAAAAAAATGAAACATTTTAGTAAATGACTGCAAGTATTTGTTGCTTTTCGGGAAAACTTGTCTGAACATTTGAAAATGCTACCACATCAACACTTCAAATGTGTGTGTGTTTACTGTGCCGCATTTATTACAAACGGAAATTGCTTTCAAAAGGAGAGTTTAGGGATCAACAGAAATTTTCACGAAAAGCTAAAAATAGAAAGAAAAAAAAAACAAAGAAAAATTAAAACAAGAAAATTGCCACAGGGACATTGTATAAAGAAAATTTATTATATTTTTAATACAATAAAAAAAAGATTTTTATGAACATTCTTCTCGCACTTACATACGTATTCTATTCGATTTTATTTATTTTTTCTTTTTCGTATTTTCTTTTGTGTTGTTGTTGTTGTTTGTGAGAATTAATTATGTTTTATTTTTATTTGGCATGTAATTTGAAGTAACCGGAGTTGTGACTTTTGTATTATGTCCGCCATAAAAGTGGGTCAAATTAAATTTCTCTTGCTGTTAGGTAAAGTAATTATACATATGTACATACACCATAGTTTAATATGCATTAATGTTATGAAGTATTATTATTTATTTAATGTTTTTATTTGTATAAAATCTTGTAAAATGCTGTTGTTTATGCAAATTCTAACATTTTTGATGAAAATAAAATTGCATTGGCAAATTTATGGAAATTTCAGTTTTTCTAAGCGTTCACAGTTGAATGAACTCTTTGGTAGAATTGTATTCATGATTAGAAGCTAATTAGTTATTATTACATGCAAGCAAATATTTGCATATCATTGTATGGTAATGCGCAGTGTCCAATATGTCAACTGTTTTTTATTTTCTGTAGCCGTGTTGCAACACTTAATTCAATTAATTTTAAAATTTAATTATTCTTGCTATCATAATTAAACTCAAAACAATAACTTCCTTAATTTTTGTGTACATTACTGTACTGTTTGTTGTAAACAATCATAGAAATTCTCAACACCATCGTAAAATCAAATCAAAAAACAATTTTACCAGCCTACAACACACAAGCTAGAGCATGAGTGTTATAACAAGTGTGTAAATAATATCACTCATACGACACATGACCAGTGTAACGTTTACATACCATGAATACTAATTAAGATTTATTGCTAACATACGTATTTATTTGACAGCGTTACGCTGCCATTTTACCAATTTCTTGAAACTTATTAGAATGTTTTCTTTACGTACAGTAAAGCATGCTTCCAACTTATGTTTTAAACGAGAGATTTTCGTCTTAATTAAAGAAGTCAAATGAAGTCACCGTAGTCTAGTAGGTAGTGTGTTGGCTTATTAGAAGTAAGCATAGCTGCCAGATTTGACGATTTATCGTCATTTTGACGATTTTGAGTTTCAAAAATATCATATTGACGATATGACGATTTATGGCCTTATTTTGACGATTTTTGGAAATGAAAAATTTATATCATATTCTTTACTTTAGTACGTTAAAAGCCACTTTAAGCTTTGTACTTGCTTTGCAATTGTTACTATTGGAAATTATGTTAGTAATAACGAGGAGTGAAATATTATAATTTTTAAGTTACTTTCGAATACCTGTGATGATTTTTCTGTATTTTATTCCTTTTTAACCCCTTAAAAGCCAAAAAATTATGACTCCTAAATAACCTCGTAGTGGAGAATAATTTATAACTTGTCGTTTTAAATATTTCGAGAATAGTTTCTAATATTACCATCGGAAGAACGAAGGCAAGCGTCGTTATATTTTTTCGTACGACCAACACTCAGGGTATGGATGCAATTGTATTTGGAACTATGAATATATGTTATGGGAAAAGGAAAGAGAGAACAGTGTTTATGGACACTAGGCTTGTATATTTTTATACTATAAGTAACAGGAAAAACCTCTGAAGGAATTGAGTTCCATATACGAATAATCCGATTAAAAAACGTATTTTTTTCTGCAATGCGACCCACTGGCCAATCGACCACATACGGTGCCTGCCGAGAAAGACGAGTGTTACGTAGGAATATATGATTTTCGGGAAAAAGTCCCCTTATTATATTATTATAAAATCCTTTTGTAATAGCCATAGAACAGTGAAACACAAACCACATTGCAACGATGCCCCAATGATTCAATGGAGTTGGATACACTACCGTCATTAACGAGCTACTATGGTACCGACCCATACATCAAAGTTGTACTCAATTCTCAGTCCGTTATAAATGGAGTAGTAAGATCAGATGATAAGATCTTATGAAGGAACTGAAGGAACTGAATAATGTGTCGGTTCCAGCCAACATTACACTGAATTTTCATGCTCTGAACGTCAAATGCTTCTGACACTCTAGTATTTCCACCGCCCATAGATATAGATGTAGCAATATTATTGCTTCGCTTATGTGCCAATTAACAACACTGGGATAGATTGTTTAAACCTTTAACAATTTTTTTCTGAAAATGATATAAAATTTCTTCATTTTTGAAAAAAAAAAATAAAATAAATGAAGATGAGGGACGCTAGCTTTTAATTTCTAACAAATTTTTTTTAAATGTTTTATTTTTGAACCCAGATATGTACATACATTGACTTTATATGTTTTACTACAATAGAAATAATTTTTGTTTTTAAAAACTTATTAATTTATTTATTTTTTCTGACGATTTTTTGACGATTTCAATAAACGTCTTTGACGATTTTGACGATTTTTTCTCAAATATTTGACGATTTCATGCCTCATTTATCTGGCAGCTATGGAAGTAAGGCCAAGGTTCAAACCCCAGCTCAGACATCAAAACGAAATATGAAAAAAATATTTATTCTACGACTTCCTCTCAGCAGATTTCTGGCAAAAACTCTGAGAGTAAAAAGAATTGCCATGAAAAGTTTTTCATAAAACTGTTGTTCGGAAACGACTTTAAACTGTAGGTACTGCCACTCATATATAAAATTAGCACACACAGCATGAGTGATGTGAGAAGCTAGGCTGTAATCCTGGCTGAAGGGACAATTAAGTATGTATGTAAATGTCAAATGATGTTACCGTCGTACAAAGCTCACAAAACAGCATATCTCTCACGATGCATTGGAATCTTTTGCTCTGTTGTTGGCTGTTCTCTCTCATCAAATGTGGCAATTCTATTCATTAACGTACTCATTTAATAAAATTTAATGATTTGCAAGCACTCTTCCTTTCCTAATCTATTCATGGTGAAATGGTAAATCTTAATGAGACTTGTTTTGGCATTAGCACATGTCACGTATCATTTTTATACTGAACAAATTTCTAAAAAAAATCACCCTTTATTACCCTTTGAGTTGACCTTTAATGCAAAATCTTAAAAAAATTTCTATTTAATAAGAAACATGGTTTGTATATAAAATTATTGATTTATAGTGTCCAGCAGTAAATAAACCAGACATAAGAAGAAAGAAACTAAATAGAGAAACGGTTAAGGGTAAACAATAAAAGGCTAAAATATATATACACGTGCCTAGTAGCAAAGCAAGTGTTTTTCTTCTTAGTTTACGGACAAGGTGTTACAAATGTTGATAATTAAAGAATATGTTAATGCCCTATTTGTGCCATTATGTGCTGATTCTAAGCAGGGATTAATTTTAATCTTTAATTAGTGGTACGACCTCAGAAAACTGTTGGTAAATAAAACGCTTTAAGACTAATTAAACACGTTCGGAATATATTGGAATAATACTGTTACGAAAATGGAAATGGTGTTATCGTTTAACATTCAAATGATAAACAAAAGCTACGAAAACAAAAACAATGGACTTGTTTACATGATCAACGAATAAACAAAAATATAGCAACAATATTAGTATAAAGAAGGGCTAAACAAGTAAACAAACAGGCAACAATGACAAAAATAACGTAAGCAACACGTTCACATTTATAGAGATTTCGCGAATGCAAATTCATTCTCCTTCAAGAGCATTCATTAGACTGTTTATCCAGCGATATAAAAGGCGGGAGAAAGCAGGCAAAGGGGTCAGTAAAAATTCAGTCAGTCGTATGTGAAGACGCGTTGCGTGTGAAGAGAATAATCGTGGTTTGAAGATCTCCGTTGTAAAGATCTAACGAACGATTGTTAGTGCGTACGCGCAAGGGTGTAAAGGAGAATTACAAATAAAGCAAATTGTTGTTGTTTAAATCAAGTTACGAACAGTGACACACGGAATTGTGCGAACAATAAAGAATTTATTTAAACTAAACATATTTTAAACATTTTTAAAAGGGTAAAAACGTAACAATACAATACAAACATTACCTTATAGCCTGATTTAGAAAAATCTCACATCATAATATGAATAGCCTCGAAATGTAATGAAACTGTCATCAACAATTATAAGAAAACAGTAATAGCAACAAACTAGGACTGCTCTTTATTAGATATGTAACGTTGCCACTGTTATTTTACAATTTAAATGATTTATCTATGGATCAGAATGGCTTAGTTCATGTTATGAAATTTGACGGAATAAAACACAACTCTGCCCATAGACCAGAAAAAATTCATTTTCAGCCAAATTAAATGAAAATTTCTGGTCAGCAGACACAAACCAAGAAAGGGAATTAAAGAACGGGAAAATAAAAAAGTGGAGAAGTAGTGTCTTCTTACAAGCACAGAAATCTTGACGGTATTTTCCAAGAACGACTAACTCTCGTAGTGTGAGTTTGAGTTTGCTTTGAATACCAGATCGGAAGTATAGGAAATATTCGACAGTATCAGGCTCTCCTAGAAAAGCACATACTCCATAGAAAACAGAATTAATTGCGTCCCACAAGCAGGTTGTTGCACTTTGCTTAGCCATTAAATCTATTAAGGTCTTAATATACCTCCCGTCCTGGTTCAGAGTCTATACAATTTTAACTATTTTGTCTCGGTCATACTTGCTCTAGAAATTTTTTAAACCTCTCTAGACCATAACATGACCACTCTACATCTGATTCCTTGTTTCACCGTGTTTTTTTTTAATTAAGATAAAAAAAGAAAATTTTTTATATAGTTATAGGGCTATTAATGAATGTCTTTCATTAACCTTTAAAATATTATTTCTCCAAACTTTGCCCAAGTTAACTCTGAAGGTATTCCACCCGTAAGCTCCAACTTCTAAACACCATCGTTAAATCAAATCAAAAAACAAATGTACCAGCCTACAACACACAACTGCTAGAGTATAAGTGCTTTAATAAGTGTGTAAATAATATCACTCATACGACACATGAACAGTGTAACGTTTCCATACCATAAATACTAATTAAGATTTATTGCTAACATACATATATATTTATTTGACAGCGTTACGCTGCCATTTTACCAATCTCTTGAAACTTATTAAAATATTTTCTTTACGTACAGTAAAGCAAGCTTCAAACTTGTGTTTTAAACTAGAGATTTTCGTCTTAATTAAAGAAGTCAAATGTCAAATGAAATCACCGTAGTCTAGTAGGTAGTGTATTGTGTTGTTGGCTGTTCTTTACGGCGACTTCTTCTTTACACATCTATGTATATACGAATAATAATTTAATGGGTTCAGAACGAGAAATTAATTGTTCACCAAACTTATTTATGGTATCAGTAGGATCATTGATACCACATGTCAACTAAGTTTAGTCCATCAATTTTAAAGCAAAAAAAATTAGTAAACAGTTGAAGCCATCGCCGTGGTCTGCTAGTTAGTATGTCGGCTTGTTAGACGAGAGTCCACGGTTCAAACAAAATATGAAAAAATATTTCTTTCGGCGTTATCCTGGGAGATATTCTGCACTGATAATGTGTCATAATTAAGAATGATAATTGAGCAGACAAATGCCCACAACTTTCCGACACGTTTAGATTAGATTTTAAAAGATCATTTGACAAGAAATACAATTTTCAAAACTCTCTATCATAGCTAAGCCCGGGAAACAATAATAGACATAATCAAATCTCGATGTATAGCAATGGTAAGGAAAACTTCTGAGCCATTTATCTATTCTGAACCATAATTGCCGTTAAGGTATGTCAGCTAAGTTTTCTACTATCACTTCACATCTTGTTTCTCGTTGATTATGTTGAAAGAAAAAATATTTCTTTCGGCGATATCCTTAGAGTAAATAAAATTGCCATTAAAAAGTTTCTCAAAAATCTGTTTCGGATTCGACTTTCAACTGTGGGTACCGCCATTTATGGATACATGGTGGTGGGTGGTGTGGTAAGCTAAGTCATTGTCCTATCTAAAAGGTTGTAATTATAATAAATAAGTACGTAAGTGAATGCTATTTGAAACCCTTTTAACCTCCGAAAGCAAATCAATATTTATTACACTTCACATGTTGATTCCAACTAAAGCTCAACAAATTTCGAGTAATATTTACTTAAAGCAAAATACTATTTATAGTACCTAAAATAATAAGTATAAATTAATCACTGTTTGAAATTAATTGTTGTAGAGTACGTTAACATTAAAAAATGTTAACATTTAAAAAAAAATATAAAAAAAAAATTTCATCAACCATGAAAAAAAATAAAACAAAAACAAAACTTTTTCTAAGGAAATGGAAATAAAAGGTCATTTAAAAATTAGATAGTTTAACTAATGGTTTATTTTATATACAAAATACGCCATAAAATTCCAGAGGCTATGAGGTTATAGTATGAGTATGAGTAGAACACTTTTGCCAAGGTTACTACAGAAATATATTACGAGATATTTGCGTGTTTGTTTAGCAAAAAAAAAAACTGAAAAATAAAAACTAACAAGCAAAGCACTTTAAATACAATCGACTAATATAAAACAGATAATTTGAATTTATGGCCTTATAAAATGAAAAATATTAAAAGACAGAAGGCACCAAATGATAATTGAAAGTTAATTGTTTCCCATCATTATTGAATTCATATTTTTTCTAAGATTACCAGCGCACCATCAAAAAAAATATTTTTTTAATTCATTTGTTATGGTTTTTTCAGAACTGGCGCCATCGCTTGCAAGGTGTACAACAACTAGAGCAAGCCTTAAGATCTTCGGAAAATCTGGCAAGTGTACAACCATGTTTGGATTCTCTATTGCGCACTCTGCTATCATCAGAATGCAGAGCAGAGGTGGCCGAGGAAAAACGTAAACTTTTAATTAACCTGATAACACGCTTGCCTTTAGATAATCTCGAGGATCGTACGATGCAAATTATGAGCGGTCTTTGTCGTCAGGGTGGTGCTGGTGCTAATCGAGTGTGCAAAGCTTTAATGCAAAGATTACCACCGTCGGCTATTGTTTTAAAATTAATATCCCAGGAATTTCTGCATGCCAAAAGCTCAAGGGTAAGTAATTTGTCTTTATTTTCCTGTCTCCTTATAAGCACACATAAAAACTTACCATTCGTGGCTAATGCATACATACATAAATTTGTAGAATTTTTTTTTTTAGTTTTGTCTTTTGACCAGACAATGACAGAGGGAATGAAATGTGAACATATTTTTTGGTTTAGTTTTTGTCAACGTGGTTAAAACATAAATATACTGACTGTGTGGCATACTACAGTAGTTCTACAATTAAAGTTCAAGCTATCAAAGCTATTTGTTATTCGATATTTAGTAGTTGCATTTCATTTAGCAGCAACATTAATTTCCTGGGGCTCCTTCTGCTCCTCTGGCATTATGTAGTTGTGAAAAAGAAATTTTGATTTGCATGATTGTTTTAAATGAACTGCACCTTGTGCTCAATGCATTTCATTTCAGTTGCATGTCGCTGAACTTCCGTCGTCGTCACTACACTCAAATGCAATTGAATATTAATAATTGAAGCAGCCGGCAAAAAAAGAGAGAGAGAGAGAGAGAGAAAGTTAAACTTGATATGCGCTTAAGTGGGATGGTTTGGTTACTAAAAATTCATGCCACCAGCTAAAAACGATTGAAGGAATAGAAACAATAAACTGAAGTAAAAGCATTTTAATCATATTGTATATTGAACGTGATTTATAAAATTATTTATTAAATATGTGTCAAAAACTAAAAGGAAAACTTCACGCTAACTTAATTGCCCTTAAAGTCTTATATTGGGTAATTTAATAACACTTAAGGGAAAATGGTTTGACAGCTCCCACATTTTATTTAATGGTGACGAACGATTATTGGCTTTGCAGTTTGCAATGTGAATCGGCAATACAATTTTTTGTATGCTTACTTGGAGCCTAGTATTTGAAGTCGCCTTAGTCTAGTAGGTAGTGTGTTGGCTTATTAGACGTGAGGCCTCGATTCAAACCACAAGTCAGACATCAAAACGAGAATATGAAAAAATATTTCTTCGGGGACTGCCTATCAGCAGATTTCTTGAAAAAACTCTGTTTCTCAAAAATCTGTCGTTTGGAGTCGACTTTAAATAGTAGGTCCCGCCACTTACATATTAAAAAATTACCTACGTACGTACGTAATTGGTCATTACAACCCTTCACTCAGGATTACGACCTAGTTTCTCACACCACTTAAGTGGTGTGTGTTAATTTTATACATGAGTGGAGGGACCTACAGTCGACTCCGAACGGCAGATTTTTTGAGAAACTTTTCATGGCAATTTTATTTACTCTCAGAGTTTTTGCCAGAAATCTGCTGAGAGGAAGTCGCCGAAGAAATACTTTTTGTATTTTGTTTTGATGTCTGGCCTGGGGCTCGATTACCCACGGCGATTACTACACACACAAATTGAGTGGCGTGAGAATTGAGGCCGTAATCCTGACTGAAGGATTGCAATGACCAATTATGTATGTATGTATGTACGTGGAGCCTCTCGTGTACAGAGAAGTGTAGACACAATTCCTTTAAATAATAAACGACAGGAGGAATTTTCTCTGAAAATCTCTAGATTTAATCGAACAGCCAGGCTGCGATTAAGCCGCTAATGAACGTAGTTTCAACATCCATCCCTGTCCATGAATCTCGAGGATTTCTAAGGGACATACCAGATCAAGTTTTGGGACTGAAAATATCATGATTTACTCGGACAGTCATACTGCGATTAAACCGCTAATGAACGCAGTTTCAACATCCATCCCTGTCCATGAATGTCGGATTTTTCTAAGGCGTATATCTGATCATTTGAAGGTGACTCTTATATGGGTTCCGGGATTGAAAATATCATAATTTATTTTTACAGTCATGCTGCGATTAAGCCGCTAATGAAAGTAGTTTCTACCTCCATTTCTGCCCCATTAAGGCCGAAGATTTCTAAGGGATATATCAGCTCATTCAGAGGCAACTCCTATATGGGTCTAATATGGGTATTATAAGGGTATCGTACGAAATTGTATGGCTGAGGAGCTGGCCAGAGCTCCGTACCTCGCAATCTACGTCATGTTACAGGGCATAGATATTTCGATTACTTTAGTTAACTTGGATATTATTCACAGTTGTTATAGGGAGTCTTAATCTCGTTGGGAGCAAGTGAATAAGTCTAATATTGCTAGGCTTTGCTCTGGACACGTGTGGATAAAAAGAAGGCTGACTCACTTCTGTCCTTAAATTGTCTTCATTGCATAAAAGCGAATCTAGCCGGCCAATGTCCTTTTAGTAGGCAACCCCTACTTCTAACGGGAAGTGCTATTGGCAGATTCCCTTTTATTACTTTACTAGGTATCCTGCGAGTGTTGCTGCGCCACCAACTAAAATAAATTTGAAGGAAAGACATTACTCAAATGTATAATTAATTTTGAATCATTTTATTGATTTTCTTTCCAGTTGTTCTGATGATTCAGATGAACAGGCCTGAGTAGTACGCATTCGATCAGTTTCTAATTCCACTTCTCGTTGTTCAAGTGGTTCAAGCGAACGGGTCTCAGCTGCATATACTCGAAGATTTTCCAGTCTCAATGCTCGTCTGATTCGGATGCTCGTAATGCTCTTTTCTTCCGTGCTTGAGGTGTAGGTCGACCAATTGCTTGTCATTCATTTTGAATAATTTTCAGTGACACCATCCATCGAAAATTAATCGCATCAACCTCCGTCTACTCATGCACAACAACATTGTTAAAGAATGCACAGTTTACACACAGTTTTTAATTGATTTTAAGTAATTTTCAGTTGCGCCACCTGCCGGAAATTAGTCACACCAACTTAGAAACCTTCCCCGGCTCATGCACAACAACTTTTCTAAAGATCATAGTATGATCGAATGCACAGTTTACGATTATATAAGGTACATACAAACAAACATTCATTTTTATATATAGACTATGGGAGGTGACACGCCTACTATAGTCAATCCGCCCATTTTGTTCATATATACGTCAAAGTCGTCCATACAAAATTTGAAGACTCTAAATGTTGCAGTTTATGAGATATCCAACATTAAATTCTTATTGGGTATGTGGGCGTGGCACCTCGCCTACTTGAAATTTTAAAATAAAAATTAGCCTATAGTTCCTTCCAGACATACAGGAAGGTACTGTTAGAATTTCAAGGAAATCGGTCCAGCCGTTAAGCTGTCTATAGACTTCAAACAAACAAACCCACAAACAAATAAACACACATTCATTTTTATATAAAAGAAGATTACTTCTATTCCCTGCCATGCAGGGAACTGGGCGGAACATGGTCATGACAAAGGGGCTTACCTCACACACACTAACCTTGACCTCTCACTTTCTTACACCTCTAACCGGGATTGCTGCAACAGGAAGATTTATTTTGGACTCGCGTTTATTTTCTCTAGGGAATGTTGGACCTCCGCGTAGAATTGATTGTGGTATCATAATGGCGAGACCATCACCATACTTAACCTAACATACGTAAATGGCAGGCATTAATTCATCGCTCCAAAAACATATTTCAGTCACTTTTACAAATGTTTTGCGTATTTTTTTTTTAATTTTTGAAATTTAAATATCATCGATTAGGATAACTTTGGCCTCTTCCTCATTGTAAGTTTCGTGAGTTTATTTTTTTTAACTATAATTTGTTTGCATTTTATTTTACAGCTATAATTTACTTGTTAATTGAAGGGGTAAATCGTTTTTTGCAGGACTTCTTTAAAGAGAACATAAGTTTTTTTAGTTTGTAATTTGTTTTAAACGACCCCCACTACACAAAAGCTTGGTTAGACGAATGATTTCAAATTCTATTAAGATAGAAACAATTTTCTATTTAAATTAGTTCATTGTAAATTTAACCATATATTTATTATAATTTATATGATATATTTATGATATAATCCCTCCACTATATTTACTTATCAATTGTCTGTTAACAGGAAAAAAATTAAAATTTTTACAAAACAAAAAACACAATTTTGTAGAATTACTTTACGTGTATTATTACAATAACTGTAGAGATTTATGAGTTTATGTTAATTCTAGTCATGTTTTTTTTATTAACAGTTTCGTGAACATGCCTTGCAAATGGCCATATTCGCATTGATGACCTTTCCTAGTACGTGTTTCGATATAGAAACGTGTGTCACAAATGCAACATATGCGGCATTAAATCGCAAACGACGCGTACGACAAGCTGCCTTAGATGTCATTGCTGTGTTGGGTCAAATATCTAGCGCCAGAGAGGTGTTGGATGTTGTGCAACAAATTGCCAATTCACGTGACGATGGTACTGCATTGGTGGCGGCAGTCAAAACACGCTTATCACGCAAACAGTTACCACTTGTAAGCAGTGAGGGAGCAGTTCAATATTCTTTGCATGTACCGCCCTCACAAATAGCTGCAAATGCTTATGAAAATGAGGCGAAATTTAAAAATGAGAACAACAACAACAATAACAATTGTTGTAATGCCTATAATATTACTGGTACAAGTGAAGATTTTGACAAAACCTCAAATGCAAATGGCCAACAAGGACCGGACATAGATTGGATTACAGCAGGCATTGGTTCAGTTTCTCCAACTTCGATTAAAAAGCGTGCACATAGGATACGCACATCAGGTCAACAAAGTTTTTCATATTTAAGTACACAGGGAAGGTAAGTAAATTCAATTTAGGTGTTTAAAAATTATTATTAAAAAATATTCTTTTTTTATTTTAAATCCCAATAGTTCTACATCTGATGATCCAGTACATAGGCCATCATTAAGTAATCCTGGCGATTTACCTCATCATAGCAAAGGATGTGATAAAGTAAGTTTTCTGAACTTGAAATTTTAAAGGTAAAAAAAACTTGTACGTTCGTCTGTTTCTTTGCCTTGTGGAGGTTCGTTTGATAGTTCCCTGGTAGTATCATAATAAGGATTCGTAGTTTGGTTAAAAGTGGCAAGCACTTAAAACATATGTTTTTTGGTTTTTTTTATTCTTTTGAGCATGGAAAAAATTGGTTTAATTATATAATTCAAAACTTCCATTTCAAAGATCACAGTTCAAACGACGTTAAAGAGTCTAGCTACTCTACCAGTTAGACTCCGTTACATCTGTTACGGAATTTAAACAATGCGGAATGAACCGCCAAGATTAATATCCTAATGGTTGACTAATTGAGGGTTCCTTGCCAAAAATGTAATAAAAAACGGTAAATTATATTGGACGAAGCTGCGTAAGCCATCTGAATTTACAGTCGGTTCAAAAAGTATTATGAAATACGATCTCTGTGTATTTTTTCTGCTATGCAGCTAATTTTTGAACCGCCTTCGTATGATTTTCGTATCAGATGTGATTTTTATAATTTCAAGAAATTTTGAAAGTTAACTTTATGTTGGTACTATATGTTGGTTTCAAATAAAAAATTATTGTAATAAACGCCAAAGTCTAGTAGATAGTGCATTGGCTTATAGGATGAGAGTCCGTAGTTGAACCCCTGGCTTAAATATCTCGGAAACAGCAAAATATCACTTCCTCTCTGCAGTAGAGATGAGTGATATTTTCAAAACTGTGATTTAATCACGGTGATTGATAATTCACTGGTAACTACAGTGATTGAAATTGCTAAATAACAGTTCCTAATAATGTCGTTCTTTCAAAATTGTTACATATTCAAATTTATTTCATTTTATTTTGGGCGAGGCAGAATTCCTATTAGATGATGCTGATTATTTACTTTTGTCTTTTATACATGAACTTTCTGTGAATCTTAAATGTCAAATTTCATATAAAGAAAAAAGTTACATTAAAAATAATAGCATTGATGACACCACTTTGATTTTGTTTTGTAGTCTTTTCGTAGTATGTATTTAGTTGTCTCTTTCTTACGACTTAATAAAATAATACTGTGATCACAATCACTATTTTAAAGAACAGTGATTAACAAATCACGTTAACTGAGAACAACGTTCTTCAAAAATCACTGGATCGCTCATCTCTACTCTGCAGTCTTCTTCCAATAAAATTGCCTTGAAAGTTTCTCAACGTTAAACAGTAGGTTCCACCACTCATGGATAAAATTAAGACACACAACATGAATGGTGTAATAAGCTGGGTTGTAATTCTGGCTAAATGGTTCTAATAACCAATTAAGTCAATGATAAACATAATTTTATTTTTTTGTTTTGGAGCTTAAATAACTATCATACAAAGCGTGAAAAATATTGAAAGTGTTTGGCCGTTACTGCTTGCACGTGCAGTATTGCTAGGTTCCGCTAGGCTAATATCAATAGAAGGAGGACTAATTGCACAAAATGAGAGGTTATAAATACAATCCTAAGGTGTGGATCTACAGGCGGAACTGTCTCGCCTTGTTAGAACGAAAAAATTCGAAGACAAATTTAACAACTATTAGTTTAAACACTCTTGTGACTGACTTGAATGTTCACTAATTACAGTTCATACATAATTAATTGGCTATTACAACCCTTCAGTCAGGATTACGACCTAATTTCTCACACCACTCATGTTGTGTGTGTTAATTTTATACATGAGGGTGGGACCTACAGTTTAAAGTCGACTCCGAACGACAGATTCCATTTACTCTCAGAGTAGGAAGCCGCTGAAGAAATATTTTTTCATATTTTCGTTTTGATATCTGACCTGGGATTTGAACCGAGGCGTTATGTCTAATAAGCCAACACACTACCTACTAGACTACGGCGACTACAATTAATGTACCCCATAATTACTGAATGGGACAACCTTTTTTTATTATAACTTTAAATCGTACGTTAAGTTTAACATAACAATGATGCAAGCCTTCATCTTCATTATTACAAAACAACAACAGCTGATACACTTTAACGTCTGAAGCTCTGTCTCGTTGATATTTTTAGTTCCTAGCGATTAATATGATTAGATTGATTCTTGCAATAACTTTAGTGTGCCTACCTAACGAAATTTTTCCTCAAACTGAATTATTTCAGTACAAAGTGTACATCAGGTAATTGGTTAAATAAGGATCAAAAAAATGCATGTTTGCGTTAAAATAAATATCATGGCTGTCGCTACCTAGTACGATAACCTACAATATGAGGACTTGATAGTTCAAATCTCAGTTCTTGTATCTTGAATAGAAAGAATTATTGAAAAGCTAAATTTCAGTCTGCTAATATCAGCTGAGTCGTAACAATTGCAACACATTTCTGAAGTAAATGTTAATCCCTTACGACAAGAATCATGTATTATTGGGCGACTTCCTACGGCTCAAAAACTAAACTTAACTAACCAAAATGAACATATTGAATCATTCCTATCCAGCCAGCTTTGAGCAATATCAAGGGAATGGTGCCCCATCAGAGTAATGCATCAATAGTAACTAACTAAAATATATAAATATTGTTACGAAAATGAAAAAAATCTAGATACTGGTGTTTTGCTTTTACATCGTTTAACATTATAAACAAACGCTACAAAAACAAAACAATCAACTTGTTTACAAATTATTGCACTGAGTAATATAACAACAAACACCGGCATAAAAATGGTAAACAAACACCAAACAACAATAATGAAATAACGATGTTTACATTTAAAAAGATCTCAAGAACATTCGCCTTCAAGAATATTCATTAGACTGTCTACTCTGCCATATAAAAGGCAAGGCAAAGCATGCGAGTGGGTTAGTAAAAGTTCATTCAGTCTTGTGTGAAGATGCGATGTGTTTGAATATCTCTGTTACAAAGATCGGTCGAACAATTGTCTAGTAATTGTTCTTGTTTATGCAAAGGGTGTAAACCGAGGAATAACAAACAAAGCATATACATACAAAGCATATACATACATAAAGTTGTGAACAGTGGGAAACAGAATTGTGTGAATAATAAAGAATTTTAATTAAAACTAAACACAGATTGAAGTCTCCGTAGTCTAGCAGGTAGTGTGTTAGCTTATTAGACGAAAAGCCAGGGTTCCAGCCCCAGGCCAGACTTCAAGACAAAATACAAAAAGTATTTTCTTCGGCGACTTCCTCTCAGCAGATTTCTGGCAAAAACTCTGAGAGTAAATAAAAATTGCCATGAAAAGTTTCGCCAAAAATCTGTCGTTCGGAATCGACTTTAAACTATAGGTCCCGCCACTCATGTATAAAAATTAACACACACAGCATAAGTGGTGTGAGAAACTAGGTCGTAATCCTGGCTGGAGCGTTGTAATGACCAATTATTATGTTTACTCTACCATATAAAAAGTCAAGGCAAAGCAGGCGAGTGAGTTAGTAAAAGTTCAGTCAGCCTTGTGTGAAGACGCGATGTGTTTGAAGATAGCAATCGCGGTTTGAAGATCTGTGTTACAAAGATCAGTCGAACAATTGTCTTGTAATTGTTATTGTTTATCCAAAGAGTGTAAACAGAGGAATAACAAACAAAGCAGTTGTTGTTGCATACAAAAAGTTGTGAATAGTGACACACAAAAGTTTGCGAATAATAAAGAATTTTAATTAAAATTAAACACAAATTTATATTTATATTATTTGCAATCTACGAGCTCATATTTTAAACGTTTTTAAAAGGTAAGAACGTAACAATATATAAAATTAATTGTTCAGCACTCTGTGCTCCTTATCAGTATTAATTTTCCTTTCTTCTATATTCAAATTCTTCATAAGACTTAAACGAATCAAAAATTATTCGCTTGGTATACAACACTAACAAAATAATATCAACTTTTAAAAAGTTCAAAAGGAAAATTATCGAAAGGCACATAGAGACATTAAATTTTAAACGTTATTCTCTTTTGTTATGCCTACTAAGCCTCACGCCACAATGAAAGTCATATGAATTCCCTGTAGCACAGCAGGTTTAAAACAAAGAGGAAATTTTAAAAGTGGGGTTAGTGAGAAAACTAACAGTATGCAGTTGTGCGGTATACAAACACAGCAAAACTTACGGCAGGACTACATTATTAAGTGCATGGCATGACGTTGTAAGACAGTATAAATTGAGCATTCGTTAGTGTAGGTTTGGCTCTATTGGAAAATATTAAAAAAGCAGGAATTAAAAGAGGAAAATATTTTAATAGAGCGCAGTTGAAAGAAAAGAAAATTATATTTTTTCTTTTGTGTATTTCAATAAAACAAATGATTTTACCATTTGTCAATGATCATAGATTAGCAGCGAATAAACGAAAAATGTTAGAAATTTACAATAACTATCCTTTGTATAACTTAGTGCCTGCAAATTTTACAAAATGGGTATGCAAAACGAAAGAAATAATTATCATAAGTGGTGAAATATTTTAATAATAATTTATAAATTTTGTTTTATTATTATTTTTATTGCAGGATGACAATCATCATCATAACAATTATAATTTTCATCATGTCTTTGCCTCAAATCCTTACAATTATGGATTATCAACAAAGAAATCAAATGGTAATGGTAAATATTCAATAAACTTAATTAGTTCGTATTTTAAAACTGAAAGAAAAAAATTAATGAAAGTAAAGAAAACAATATATAACAATATACTGTTGTTATTATTATTATTGTATTGTATTGTTTTTATTCTAATCAGCTTGTAGTTGAATTTGTTTATTTATTTTGTTGACTTAACAACCGAACCAGCAACGTAAGCAATCTATTCCTTGAACTTAAGGCAAACAAAATTCCAAAACATTCCTTAGAAAAAAGACAGCAATAACTTACATGCACAGTCAAGCAAAAGACGGTTGAATTAAGAGTGAAAATATTTTAAAATCATGTGAAAAATGTTTAAAAGAAGTGAGTCAAATCGCATTGAAAAACCAGACAAAAATTTGAAATAAACTCAGTGCCATTAGAAAACTATTTTGGTATTTTGAGACTGTAAAGCAAATCGGATTAAAAAATTAACCTCATTTTAAGTGAATGAGAAATCTGATTCAAAACTGAAAATTTTTATAAACTACATACATACGTTTGTAATACCTTAAAACTAACATAATTTTATTAAACCAAATGTGTGCCATTTTAAATGATAACATAGATCGGTGTAGTCGCTGTAGTCTAGTAGGTAGTGTTTTGGTTTATTAGACGCAAGGCCCCGGTTCAAAACCCAGGTCAGACATCAAAGCGAAATATGAAAAAATATTTCTTCGGCGACTTCCTCTCAGCAGATTTCTGGCAAATACTCTGAGAGTAAATAAAACTGCCATGAAAAATTTCTCAAAAATCTGTCGTTCGGAGTCGACTTTAAACTGTAGATCCCACCACTCATGTATAAAATTAACACACACAACATGAGTGGTGTGAGAAGCTAGGCTGTAATCCTAACTAAAGGGTTGTAATGGCCAATTATGTATGTATGTATGTACTCGTATGTAAAGCAAATCGGATTAGAAAATTAACCTGAAGGAGAAATCGGATTTAAAACTAAAAATTTCTATAAAATACATACATTTGTAATACCTTAAAAATAACACAAGCTTTATTAAACCAAATGTGTGTCATTTTAAACGTTAACATAGATCGGTGTATCATTGTAGATGTAAAGTAATCATTCCTTTAATGTTGTGAGCAAAAAACTGATCCAATAACGTTTGCAAACCTCTGACGAATTTAAATTTGCATCATTAGGAGAGTTCTAGAGAGAAGGAGGCAAATAATAATCAAAAGATGCAAATTACGGACTATATGGTGGATATACCAATACCTTCCAGCCTAACTCTCTCAGTTTCTTTCGTGTCACCAAAAAAAAAGTAAGTCGTCTGGAATTGTCATGATGTAACGCAATATCCTTACTGTTCTGGGCTATTCTGGTTAATTTAATTGAGCTACTTACTTCAACCGAGATCATTAGATAAACTATATAGATCAGAAGCAATGGATTAACCAGATTATAGAAGCTCATAATAAGTAATTCCTTTCCATTACCACCAGAAGCCCAAGTTTTTCCTTTCATGTTGTAAATCCTGACCACCATCTGTAAACATTTCATTTTTTCATGAGTTACTGTCGTACATAATTGCTGGTAATCATTTGCTCCAAATTGATTCGATTTCTATACATTCTAACAGAGTATAGCAAAAGACGCCTGACCATAGAGCTTCTTTGTGTATCCAGCTTTCTACCAACGGTAGACAAAATTATCGAAATTATCAGATCGAAGACAAGCAAATTATTTTGCTGCTGTTTTGCTAGCTACAGAATCGTATGTTTAAACGTAAAAAACGTCACCGCAGTCTAGCTAGATAGAGTGTTGGTTTGTTATATGTGAGTCTACGGTTCAAACCCCAGCTCAGACGTCTCGAACAAAACGAAATATAAAAAAAAATATTTCATCAGCGACTTCCTTTCAGCAGTCTTCTGGCAAAAAAAAAAAACTGTAGATAAAATAAAATAATATTGCCATGAAATTTTTTCAAATCTGTCGTTCGAATTAAACATTAAACCGTCGTGTTGCCGCATGTACTTAATACTATCACAGATATAGAGCACAGAGCATACCATAGATTTATGCTATGGTTCTAGGTATTCAAATCTAAAATACCTGTCTTAGCTTTTGACATTTGTGTTACAAAATTCTATTGCTAAAGCTCCTGAGAGTTACAATTCTATAAGGTTCTAGGTAACATATACTACGGTTGTTAATCCAGTCCAGATAATTGAACGCTTAGTTTTAATTTAATTTTTTTTGTTTGTGTTGGTATGTTTTCTTGGTTTTTCGATTTCTTTTTGCCCTCCACTATCCATATAAATTATTTATAAAATTTAAAATAAAATTTACTTTTACAGCTGATTACCCATACTATACAACAACACGTCGTTTGGTGGCAAACTCATGCTCAGATTCCTCCATTGATGGAAGAAGTTCTGATAGCAATTACACGAGTAGCGGTGGTAGTGCCGTAAGCAACGATATACCGCTAAAAGCCAATGGGGGTGGAGATGGTATAAGTGGACGTTTTACCCGTCAGGCAGTAAATTCAAGGTGAGATAAACAAATATTTACAAATACTCAAGTGTTTCCAAAAAAAAAAATTGATCGATTTTTTGGCTTTCTTTTTGTGTATTTTGGAATTTAATACCAAGAAAAACAAATTATTGGTGGTTGATAAGACATTTTTTTTAATATTTTTACAATAAAAAGTATTTTTAATTAAAGAAAATTATTATTCTGTTTGTATTTTATTTTCATTACCTTGGGCAAAGGTTTCCCACTATGGATATGAATACAACATATCGTGTACATAAACCTCCCACATATTATCCAGGAATGGGTGCTTATGCCCACTTACAACAACAGCAATACAATATGAACTCCACCTATCCAAAAGTGAATTATACACTCAACTCACAACAGTATCATCATACACAATTGGCGCAACGTAGAAAATCTCAAAATCCCTATACAACACAACAGCAGCAGCAACAGCAACAGCAACAATCGCCGCCCTACTATTATATTAACAACAATACGAATCGTGCCCAACATTTCAATCATCATAATGCCAGTACGATTACGAATACGTCAAACAAAAGCAATTATGGAAACCAAGGTATTGTGACAAATAAATTTTTATTAAAAAAAAAATTATTTAAATTCAACGAATTTTTTTTTCTTTTTTTCAAAATTTTTCTCTCTTTAGAGAATTTGAAAATGTCAGAAACAGCGCAACACAAAGATTTAAACCCTGCTGCAGCTGACAATTTAGATGGTACCTATACAATTTCGCCGGGCGGCACAAAACTCTGCAGTCAACAAAAGTCAGCAACAATTGGTCGCCGTTTTGTTAACGTTGATAAATTTCTAAATCAAAGGTTTGTATGCCGCTTACCATAATCGCTAATAACAATTATTTATTTTTTCATTTTATTTTCTATAAACTTGCTCCTTTCTCTTGTTATGGTAAAAAGTTAATTTTGTCTGTCTGTCTGTCTGGCGGAGTTGTTCGTTCAGCCAGCCCTTTTCGATTTTAATGCAGGATAATAATGAAAAGAAAAGTTTTCTTTGCAATTGACGAAGTTCATGGAGAATAGTTTGCATTCTGTTAAAATGTTTGGTATGTTCAAAGTTTTCTAAAGGCGTAGTTTGTTGAACTGAAACTTGTTGAGTCTTTTAAGGCAAATTACACATTAAGATTTTGGAATTAATATTTTTTTGCAAAGTTTTCAATTGAAGGGAAAAAAAATCTTAATAAAGTTACGTTATTTTGTCTTTGCCGGTAAAGTTAATAGCAATTCTAAAGAGTGATCCATATTTCGTTATGATTTCAACGAAACTTTTATTCCTTTCCAATCCAATTTGAATCTTGACTTTATGTACGAACTGCAATAACATCCACATGACCGCCTCTGTATTGCTCGCTACTGACGATCATTTAGAAGTAGTTTTCACTCAATTTTTTGATATTTCTGTTGGTATCTCGGCAATAACTTAACGAATGGTGGTTTGAAATTCTCACGCAATAAAGGCAAAATTGTTCACAGCTCGTGACACACATGCCACATACCACGTCCAGTTCATAATCTTCAATTGCAGCTTAAATAAATCGTTTATCACATGACCTCAGTGCTCTTAATCGTATTTAACGGTTTTTCCTCGGTCATTTTCAAAAAATTAGTGCCCATTGAGACTTCCAGACAATAATGCAAACCAATCAGTCAATTTGTATGCATGCAATAGCGTTTCTATAATCTCTTCTGGGTTATTCGAGCCCCACAAGCGATAGTTTTGCCAGTTGATGTAAGACTTCGTTGACCCACGAAAAAAATAAACTTCATCGCCGATCAAAATTTTATTCAAAAAATTACCACTGAAATGGTGATGGTTTGGCATCCAGTGGGCATATCAATAGTTTCGTGAATTGTTAGATGGCTTCAACCATTGGAGGTTTAAACACTAAAGCAAAGTACGCTCTAAAAAGCCGTAAGTTACACCCAATTGTTAAGGACTCCGCGTAATCGATGAATTGAAGGCGTATATTGTAAAACATAAATTTCATTATTACTTTACATTCATACAACCCTCTAGTCAGGATTACGACCTAGTTTCTCGGACCACTTATGTTGTGCGACTACGAACGACAGATTTTTAAGAAACTTTTCATTGCAATTTTATTTACTCTCAGAATTTTTGCCAGAAATCTGCTGAGAGGAAGGTGCCGTTTTTTCATATTTCGTTAAGTTGGAGATGCCTGACCTGGGGTTTGAACCGAGTCCTCACGTCTAATAGGCCGACACACTAGCTATTAGACCACGGCGACTTCAATTTCATAATTTCATTATTACTGTCATATAAATTCCATGCCAAAAGAACTTCTGATATTTTGAGGTCGAAAACATCGAGCTAATGTAGCCATTCATGAAGAAAAGCATATTCGAATGGGTTCAGCATTGATCGAAACAAATTTTATTCAGTAGGACACATATTAGGTGTAGTAAACAATTATAAATAACCACCATATTCCAAGCATACAATTTTTATCTGGACTTGAAAAATTTTGATATGCATTGTCATGTATTTTCGCACGTTTCACGTTGGTGTAATGCAACTTACAATTCCCCTGGTATTGTTTAAAGCAGAACGCTAGTAGGTGATAGTTGTTTGCAGATTTCTTAACTATTGACTGTATACAGTGGACAGTAAAAGTCTTAGTACGGCAATATATTTTGACAACAAAAAGTCTCCACAGGCTTAATACTCTTGCACAATGTCCCGATATAACTTCAAGAGAGTATTTAGGAGATCATTTGAAAGAACGGTTACGTAATCGTTAAAATACAAACAAAAGTCAACCGAAGAACTTGCTCATGGTGCCACCATAAAACACTACACAAAACTTGTACATTCAATTCCAAATGGGTTCAATGGAGTGCTTGACCTTAAGGCATATTCTACTAAATAGTAGGGATAACATTTTCATATATTAGGGCTTTGAATTTTAAATTTACTCAGGGTTCTCCTTGAGAGTCTTCTGAAACGTTTCCTTATTTTTCGCTTGTTTTATGAAAAACTTTAAAAAATTGTTTGTTTTATAAAAAAACAGAAATAAATTAATAAAATAAATATATAAACTATAATACATATTTAAACTATAAATTTTTATACAAACTTTTGGCTAAAATTCATGAAATTGCTAAAATATATTGCCATACTAAGCTGTTTGCTGTACACTGTAAGTCCAATTTGAACGAAGCCACTTAAAGTTAGGTACTCCCCATAGAAATTTACAACTTGATGTTTTCCCGTCTTTTCATTATTATTAGTTCCAAAGTTCTATAACTTTGATTATTTCATCGATAGTTGTGACAAGTGGGGTGCATACTGGACATACAAATTATTAGAAATAAATTTACAAAAGCAAAATTGCATATGATGTGTCACTTTTAAAGTATCTGGATTGCAAAAACTGCTCATATTTATAGTGGCCTGGCCAGCGTTTTCATATTCCCAATTTATTGGTATAAATTTTCAATGAGCACTTAAGCAATATTATGTCAAGCCATGTGAAATATTTACATAAATAATATACGAGTATCTTTCTAAAACGACATACATACATTTGTATGTATGTATGGGGAATACTAAAGTCATTTTCTTAAATAATAATGAATTCCATTTTACTAAATATTTAATTTAAATTGATTTAAATTTCAATTTGGAAAGAAGAATTTTCGTTTTATTAGTCAAAGAAAATTGCATTAAAAATGGTTTTATTTTTTATTTTCAACCTGTACCTTATCTTCCTTTTGTTCTAAAATAACTCATAGTAGCCTTATTTTCTTGGTAGAGCCATGCTATAAAATAAATGAGACTTTCTTAATAAAACTTTCCTCAAATCCAAGCTCTCAGAGCGTAAGGGAATTGCCATTAATATGTGTAACCTGATGTTGTCCTGAGAGAACATAATTTTAATAAGAAAACTGGCCTCATGTGAACCTGCTTTTGACAGTTCAACTTGCCAGTAGTTAGTAGTAAGGAAGAGTTTGTCAAACGAGATTTCCTTTTGCATATGTATGGGACTTATATATCAAATATCTTTTTGTATTCAGCAATATAACTTGTAACTGGGTTCAGCTATTCGTGGAAGACTTTTTGTTTTCGAAATTCAGTAAAAACCTTACCTTGAAGTCGCCGTAGTGTAGTAGGTAGTGTGTTGGCTTATTAGACACAAAGCCAGACATCAAAGACAAAATACAAATAGTATTTCGTCGGCGACTTCCTCTCAGCAGATTTCTGGAAAAAACTCTGAGAGTAAATAAAAATTGTCATGAAAAGTTTCTTAAAAATCTGTCGTTCGGTGTCGACATTAAACTGTAGGTCCCACTACTCATGTATAAAATTAACACACACAACATAAGTGATGTGAGGAACTAGGACGTAGTACAATGGGACAATTCGACCTCCGAGTACTGTACTTGTCATAATTGACAAGTACACGTCCTCTAACTTAACCTAACCTAACCTAAACCTACATGAAGTCGACTTGACATCACTCTGATCGAGATTAAGAGAACACATGTAAGAGGATGAACCAATATACGCTTCTAGAGCAACGCTAACAGTTTATATCCACAAACAGAGCTTATACACGGATTGTCTTATTCTTGGAAAACTTCTTCTCTTGGAAATTTTTTGAAAAATCTCTCTTTTGCCGAATAATTTAATTTTTGATGAGTCAACTAGAGTTTGAATTGAAGATAGTTGTAGGCCCCTCTAATAGAGAATTAGAGAATAAGTAATGTGGCTTTCTATATAGATTATATCCGAATTCAGTCGTCGTATACGAATACTTTATCTCTTTGACAGATTTTTGAATACAATTTTTTATAAAAATTTCAATTTTCAAGGAATCTACCTCAGAATATTTAAGTCGCCGTAGTCTAGTAGGTAGTGTGTTGGCTTATGAGACGTAAGGCCAGTGTTCAAAAACCACGTCAGACATCAAAACGAAATATGAAAACATATTTATTAGGCTTCTGCTCAGCAGATTTCTGGCAAAAACTCTGATAGTAAATAAAAATTGCCATGAAAAGCTTCTCAAAAATCTGTCGTTCGGAGTTGACTTTAAACTGTAGGTCCCACCACTCATGTATAAAATTAGCACACACACAACATGAGTGGTGTGAGAAGCTAGGCTGTAATCCTGACTAAAGGGTTGTAATGGCCATTATGTATGTATGTAAAGCAAATCGGATTAGAAAATTAACCTCATTTTAAATAAAGGAGAAATCAGATTTAAAACTGAAAATTTATATAAAATACATACGTTTGTAATATCTTAAAACTAACACAAGCTTTATTAAACTAAATGTGTGCCATTTTGATCAGTGTACCATTTTTGATGTAAACTAATCATTCCTTTAATATTGTGAGTAAAAAACTGATCCAATTACGTTTTTCAACCCTCTGACGATTTAAATTTGCACCATTATGAGAGTTCTAGAGAAATTTAGGCAAATAAGAATCATAAGGTGCAAATTACAGAATATATGATGGATATACCAATACCTTCCAGCCTAGCTCTCTTAGTCTCTTAAGTGTCACCAAAAAAGTAAGTCGTCTGGAATTGCCGTGATGCGACGCAATATTCTTACTGTTCTGAACTATTCTGGTGAATCTAATTGAGCTCCTTACTTCAACCTAGATCATTAGGTCAACTATATAGAATATATATAGAATATTACTTCTTTGACAGAGAAATTAGCAGGCTTTTATTATATAGATTTAATATGGAACCCATATACATACGTGGGATAATGGGCAATCTACCCAAAAATGTAAATTATTGCGCATTCGTCTGTACTTAAACTATCTCAACATTTCCTTTTAAACTCCACCTATCTTAACGCAATCACCAGTCCGTCTTTTGAAGAAATAATATATTTATATTTAGTAGAGCGTATACAGTGTATGAAAAAAAATATTCTTATACCCAATACGAACGAAAATACGAACGAAAGTTAAAATTACTCAAAGTTAACAATCGTAACTTCAATATCTCCTGGCCAGAAACCCTTAAAACGATTGAAATGACAATGACAACAAAATTACTGCACTCAACCAACTCAATATGACCTAAATTTTTAATGAAAATTAACTTTAAAGCCTAATGGTCAAATCACAGGGTAAAATACCGACTAATTTCTAAATGTCGTACAGCAATTTTTAAATTAAGAACAAATGGAAGGCAAAACAAAAACAAAAAGTTTTTACTTTAATAACGAACTTCACAGTGTTCACAGTACACCTAATTCTGTTTTTACACGGTAGATTGGTTCCAGAAAAAACCGTGTAAAAAAAAACCGTGTAAAAAAAGACACTGATCGCATGCAAAAATAGGTGATTGGTTCCTAATCTCTAAAACCTATTAAATATAGTGAAAGACAAGGATTTTTTAAGAAGTTTTGGATTTGACATTTTCTTTTAGGGATTCATAAAATATTTAACAAAATTAAAAATATAAATAACTTAATAAATATAAAATTTTTTTTGGCTTACCTTTTATCTTAATGCGTTAAAGTTAATGTAACGATAAGAAAACAAATTCGCCAATAAAAAATTTCTTTACCCAACACAAAATATTAACACATTTCAATTGCTCTGTCCTTTGTGCTAGTAAGCACAAAAAGGAAATTCCCCTAAATTTGTGCCATTTACATTTGCTTTGACCAGTAAATTTGCTTGTACGCACAAAAAGGGAATTCCCTTAAATTTGTGATATGAACATACTTTGCAAAAATTAAATTAAACAAAAAAATTTAGGCACAAACAATTTTAAATCGTGCTAAATGGAATAAAATCGTATAAAAAAAATCAAAAATATTTTATTTTCAAACCGTGTTATATCAAAACCGTGTAAAAAAAGACCGTGTAAAAACAGAATTAGGTGTATAGTTGAAATATGAGTACAAATAAGTTTGCAAAGGAATCGATAAGAAAAAACATTTGAAAACAACTGCTAAATTATAATAAATACGAGAAAAAATGTTAAAATTGACCTCAATTTGGAGTTACCACCGGACAGCTTGAAACCATTGACTAATGAAGTTGGCATTGTAAAAATGATTAAGAAAAAACACCCCTGCCATCCTACTCACAAAAAGGAAAACGAGTGTCATAAAATTTTCTAAAAAAAAAATTGAAGCCAAAGTCCATTTTTTTTTCCAATAATTTCTTAAGTTGTTGGGGTTTTTTTAATTATTTCCCTTTAGTTTTATTGTTTAATTGGAATCTTTAAAGTTGTTGAGGTGGGTTTAAGTGGTATCTCAGCTAAAACTTTAATATTGCGTGCCTTTAGTATGAGTCGAAGTAAATTCTTCAGAAGTAGGGGGGAGAAGTTTTAAGAAGTTTATTGTGTAAATGTAAATTTATGTCCACTACTTAATGTCTGCATGCCATTTAGTTTATGACTGTTCGTGTAAATTTTTTTATTACTTTAATCGCCTGACAAGATTTGGAGTCAGACAATCAGAGTATTTTTGGGAATATTTATTAAATTATGGTTTTAACACCAACTTTAGTGACTAAAGTAAAATTATAGTATATTTTATATTGAGAAAGGTAAATGATTTTAGGAAAATATAAAAAAATAATTTTCCAATTTATTGGTTACATTGGAATTTTGACCACAACAACTTTCCATATCTGTAAAATAAATAATCTAATGAGTGCTACAAGACGTAATATTAGTAGTTAAATAGGTAGGCAGGGATCGCTGTCCGCCCAAGAAGTTGGAATAAACACATTTAAACCATATGAAGTCCATTGTAATACATAAGCTTTCCATTTCCCCTACACACGGAACCATTTAGAGTTTCTAATGACATATTATTCAAACCGTAACGTCAAGTTGCTTTTTTGTTCTTCGATATACTGCTCGGCATGAACCCGTTATATACACACATTTATAATTGGTCATTACAACTTTTCAGCCTAGCTTTCCTAGCTTCTCACACCACTTATGTTGTGTTTGTTAATTTCATACATGAGTGGTGAGACTTACAGTCGACTACAAACGACTGATTTTTGAGAAGCATTTCATGGCAATTTTTTATTTACTCTCTAGAAAGAAATCTGTTGAAAGGAAATCACCGAAGAACTATTTTTTCAAATTTCATTTTGTTAGCCTCACATCTAACAAGCCAACACACTACCTACTAGACTATGGCGTTATAAGCAGAACAGTTTTTCCTATTCCTTGCCTCTAGAGCTTCTGCTATAAGTCCACGACCAATTTGTCTTACATGACTGCCCATAATGCAATGTCCAGTAATGATTCCAACAACCATACTCCTTTGGAGTTTGAGCAGACCTTACGCACGTTATGGCTGCCTTCCAAAGTGTTAGTTGCTTTGTGTTTGAACAAAGTATCGTGTTTCATAATGCCGCTGTACAAAATATATACAATGTATTCTATTTCAAAACGACGCGTCGTCAATGTGTATTTTTAACGCAGTCAAAAAAGCAATCAGGCATCGGATTTATAGTTGATGCAAATTGACGTAAATCGAAACGACATAAATCGAATTTCATATTGCTCATACGACAAAATAGTATGTTTTTAACAAGGAACTTAAAAAAGTTCCAGTAATCCCTCGATTTACGTCGCAGTTGGTTCCAAAAAAAGGCGACGTAATTCGATTGACGACGCAAATTGAAGTTAGAGGGAACAAAAAATTTGACGACGTAAATCGAAATAACGTTAATCGAGGCGATGTAAATCGATGGATTAATGTACAAACTTTGTATTGATACATTTTGGAAGGCAGATTATATACGAAGCTTTGGCTGGATTTGCTTGCTTTTCTGCCTGTATATCAATATATATATCAACAACAAGCTCGCACACCCACAAAAGGGTTGCCAATCCAGAGAACTCATCGGTTCGATGGTTGTGTCATATGTGCGTTGAATTATTAATAAAATTTGAAAGAACTGTGTTAACCACTTTTCGTCGTTTTATAAAAAAGTGAACGAAACTTGTGTCAAAGCACTCAGCTTCTCCCTCCAAAGAAGGTCAAAGAGTCAACCATTATTCCCATATATGAGTCGCTGCTGAATTGTAACAAAATTGAACCTTTTTAAAAAGTCTGATGACTGGATGTGAAAACGTCAAGTGAAACAGTGTAGTTATAGGTTTGAATGACAGTAAACCATCCGCATCTCCTTTCTTTAGCCTGTTATCGGAATTCCTCTGAATTCTGAACATTTATTTCTGATCCTTAATATTTTATTGTGATTATAATTGCTCAACATTTACCTTAAAACATAACTTTAATGTATATGTATACATACACTTAGCCACAAAAGTATGCATACGGTTAACAAATTTCAGAAATTTTGTAACCAATCCATTTTCGTTGAAAATCTTTATAATTGTCTGACAACTTTCCTCGATTTTAAGACGGTATTTTGCATTGGTTCAGAAATTTGTGAAATTTGTTAATCGGATGTATACTTTTGTGGGCCTGTGCAGGGCCACAATTCAGTTCACTTTCAGAAATTTTTTCAACGAAAACGGATTTCAACGAAAACGGATTGGTTAAAAAATTTCTGAAATGTTAACTGTGTAAATGTAACTGTGTGTATATGTATACAACACAAGAATACTTCCTTTTCCAATAACAAAAAAAACTTTTTAATCCGTCTTATAATCTATCGACTTAATCAAAACTACCTGCAATACATTTAGGGTATTCACACGGTCGTCATAAAGTCATATATCATAAAATAATAACACGAAAAAATATGACTGCTGTGAGCAACCCTCATAAGTTAGTGTGCTATTTCAAATTTGAGTCAGCTGATAAAAGAAAAATACAATAATAAAAAATTACAAATATTTTTAATTAAAAATGCCAAAAACAAGTCAAAAAACTGAAATAATAACCGGTTTATGCGTAAAATACGTATTGGACATTATTATGGCTGATTCAAGTAAATAGGAAAAAAATAATTACATGTTTACATTTAAATAAATCAAAATTATTAAATATTATTAAATCTCTTGGCACAAAACAAGATTTTTAAAAACATAAACATAAACAGCTGTTGTTTATTACTAAGCCGGTAATAATTTCTGACGGCGCTTATTTTAAATACGTTCGGTGCTGCCAATCAGTTAAAGTATACAAACAAAATTATCATTTATATTTTATGTGTATCAATTTCAAATTTTTTTATTTAACTTTATGAAAGTTAATAACTTTTATAAATAAATTATTAAAATGTAATTAATCTCGAAGTTATAGAACTATGAAGAAATTAATAGCATGTTTTACGTACATGTTGCGAATATTCAATGGCGGCAACTTCTAAATATTATCGCCGGCTCGATGACGAGCTTTTCCCTTTTGACTTAGATTTACACTGTTTAGTTATGACAAAACAATAAACACATCACAAAAGGTGTTATTATTTTATGACTTTTTTCTTTGAAGAACAACAACAATTTTTTAAAACTATCATAAAACTTTAGTATTTTATGACAATAAGACTAGATAGCACACCGTGTGAATACCCCAATTATGTATTGTTTATCTAAAGTACTCTAATTAAATCGAAATGGTGTAAATATTTCGTACTAAAATTTTCGTAAACTTTTCTTAGCATTCTATTTCTTTTCGAAAATTCTGAAAATCAAACAAAAAGAAAAGTCATGGAGAAAGTTCAACGGAAACATAACAAAAGGAAAAGGAAAAAAATAACATTCTTTGGAAAGCCAACAAACAAATAGACAAACATTATAAGCGTGTTGTTGTTTGCCACCACTACACCTCTACACTGTCTGTGTACAATGTTCAAGTGGTGTTTGACAGGTACGAATTTCCAATGACCATTAAACAGCAGGACTACTGTTATTAAGCGTATTTTATTGTATTAGGGGTAAATATTTTGATATGCGTAGCACTATTTATTCAAACTTAAAAGGTTTATAACTTTTAATACGTAAATATACAGATGGCGATATGAACCTGCCATTGCAGGAGAATCAAATTTATATTTGAACTGTAAGAACTCAAATCATTTTTGATTTCGACTGGTTTGTTATTCAAATTGTTGTACGAACAGCAGCTAAAGTTGTATACGTACTGACTTGAACCAAACTTAATCCACAAATGTTTCACTTACATACATACATACATAATTGGCCATTACAACCCTTCAGTCAGGCTTATGACCTAGTTTCTCCCACCACTTATGTTGTATGCGTTAATTTTTATACATGAGTGGCGGCATCTACAGTTTAAAGTCGACTCCGAACGACAGATTTTTGAGAAACTTTTCATGGCAATTTTATTTACTCTCAGAGTTTTAGCCAGAAATCTGCTGAGAGAAAGTCGCCGAAGAAATATTTTTCATATCAAGGGTTGTGTCATGCACATTCAAAATTTCTAATTCCTTTACCTTGCCAGCCGAATGTCGCATATTTGTATGCTTTGGAATCGGTTTACCATGTGCAGTCCATCCATGGATTTCATATTAGTAGGGCCGTCGTACATCACATATTGATTCTAGAGGCTATATGTACCGTTTTAAACGTGGGACGTTTTTAAGATTAACAATGTAGTAGGGACACCAGAAGAAATAATTTATTTTACAAAAATTTTTTAAAACTCATAAAATTCATTGTAAGCCACTTATATTCGTCATCATAACACCCAATAGTTTTCTAATTCCGCTTTATGCAAATGAATACTTGTTTTTCTTTGTTTTCTTAACCATATACTTACATATGTACATATATATGTACGTATAAAACCAGTAAGTAAACGTAAGTGTATTGAAAAAAAGGACTTTCGACCATGTTGTGGACAAAACAAAGTTCAGTCGTTAAATAAAAGTTAACAAACGTAGACGCATTTAAGCAATATACAGAGAAAGAATTTAAAAGAATACCTTTATAGTTAAATTTAAAATGAAAGGATATCAGTTTGTTATTTAAAACAACAACAACAAAAAATACAGTAAAGCGAAAATTTAAACAAAAATAAAATACAAGAAAAACAATAACCACAATAATAGTGAAAAAAACATTTGCCGGCCGAATAGTTATGGGCTGTTTAAAGCTTGAAGTCTATACAAAATGTCTTTGGCCCTTAATGAGGACAATAGCCACCACTAGAAATAAACGAAAAACTTTTGTACAAACAGCTATCGATAGATGTAGCATATCAATGGAAAGAGTGTCTATAAATCTGTTACCTATCACAGACAAACAGTTTTAAATTCCAACGTCATATTCATACCACACAGCGCTCATCAATTGGTATTTGGCGTGAGAAGGATTACACTTTAAATATGATAATTAACTTTGGACATCTATTCCGAAGAACAGTAAATGTATTGTACGCGTGTAAGGAGTATTTGTGGGAAAATTTTTATAATACACAACCGGCTTTTATTGAAAATATAAAAAGATTTTTACGATTCTATTGTTGTTTGTGTTGCCATTATTATAAACGCAGAAAATCGATTGATGATATCGAAAGCGATAGTGAAAAGCACAATAATCAGGACAATTACCCACAGCATGATCCTTTAAACGAAAGCTACGATGTAAAACAGCCTGTAAATACACCAATCCTATCGTTAGATATTATGGATGAATTGTAAGTTTTGTATGACTTATCGCAGTGGTCTTAAACCCCGTACTTAGGTACACATTTACTGCCTTAAAAATTTTTTATTACGCTTTTGAGACATTTCGTGTTGAATTATTAAAAAAAAGTTTCTTTCTCCTTGTGACCATTTATTTACAATACCTCAGAAATCACGCATTTCATTGTGTTTGTTTAGCTAGTACGACTGTTTGCTTAAATTTCCATTTTTGACATGCTTCAAGTAAAATTTACATTTTTTTATTAAATTCATTCATATTTTACTCTAAGCATGAGTGTGCCAAATTGACCAACCAACCATCCACCCCTTGTTTGTGTTTTCTTTACTCCGTACTTTGTTTACATTTACTTTGTACAGTGTATGCTACATGGTGTATTTATTATTAATAATAAATTTTTACATATTCTTGTAATAAATTATGAACAAATGAAAAGGAAAAACAAAAACAGAAACAAAAACAATAATAAAAACAATAATAAAAAGTTGTAAAGTCATTACACAAGCCAATATATATTTTTGTATATGCCAGCGATTTGTGTAAATAATTAAAGAGATTTCATGTCCTTGACATTTTTATTAATTGTATTTAGGAATTTGTGTAGATAACAATCAGCAGCTAAGAAAAATGTCTGCTAATAAATTACACGGACCATAGAAATCTTGTAATAAACAGAAGGGTTAAAAGTAAAAAAATGTTCTAAGAGAGTAATTAATAAAGAAGTATAGGAGTTTATATCAGAAGTAATTTCTTAATCTACAATAGCATTTTAAAAACATAATTTCTACGTGTATATTGTTATTTTTCCATTAAAAATCACATTAAATATTATTTATGCAGACTCTGCATATGATTTTTTGGTCGTCGTAGTAATGATTGGATAAAAAATTCCTACTTCTATGGCATTTGAAAATGACAACTGGGGTAGGTTAGGTTAGGTTAGGTTAGGTTAGGTTAGGTTAGATAACGTGTACTTGTCAGTTAAGACAAGTACAGTACCCGGAGGTCGAATTGACCCATTGTACAACGTCCTAGTTTCTCACACCACTTATGTTGTGTGTGTTAATTTTATACATGAGTGGTGGGACCTACAGTTTAAAGTCGACTCCGAACGACAGATTTTTGAGAAACTTTTTCATGGCAATTTGATTTACTCTCAGAGTTTTTGCCAGAAATCTGCTGAGAGAAAGTCGCCGAAGAAATACTTTTTGTATTTTGTCTTGATGTCTGGCCTGGGGCTCGAATCCTGGCTTTACGTCTAATAAGCCAACACACTACGTACTAGACTACGGCGACTACACAACAACAATTATAATAAAACAATAATAAATAAATTATTCTTGACTTTGATACCACTATTCGTAGATTACAACAGTGGATAGCAAAAGTCTTAGAACGGCAATATATTTTAGGAATTTTATGAATTTCAGCCAAAAGTTTATATAAAAATTTTGAGTTTATATATTTATTTTATTAATTTATTTCTGTTTTATTATAAAAAAAAATTAAAAAATTTTTTAATGTTTTTAATAAAACAAGAGAAAAATAAAGAAAACATTCAGATGACTCCAAAGTTACCCCCAAAGAGAACCCTGGGTAAATTTAAAATTCAAAGGCCTAATATATGAAAATGTTTTCCCTTGCATCTAATAGAATATCCGTTAAGGTCAAGCACTCCATTTAACCCATTTGGAATGGAACGTACAAGTTTTGTTTAGTGTTTGCTGGTGGCACCATGAGCAATGAGTTTTTCGGTTGACTTTTGTTTGAGGTTTAGCGATTACGTAGCCGTTCTTTGGAATGATATACTAAATACTCTCTTGAAGTCATATCGGGACTTTGTGCAAGAGTATTAAGCCTGTGGGGACTATTTGTTTTGTCAAAATATATTGCCGTAATAAGACTTTTGTTGTCCACTGTATATACATTGATAATTGGCCTTCAGTCAGGATTACGGCCTAGCTTCTCTGTAGATTAGTATCACAAATTCATCATTTTAAATTTTTTAACTAACCGCAAAATGTCTTTGGAAACAATTTGAAATTTGCAGAACATAACCAAAAAGAGCTTCAGTAATAGCTGATATTCTTAAAAAATTGAGTTTTTTGGTAGCTGCAATGAAAATATTCTGATTAACTTAGCTGCTATAATTAACCCACATACAGCACTCTAGCAACCTCCGATTCGATTTCCTCCCTGTACACAATTACGTTTTTTATTTTTTTGGGAGCATTTTTCTCACCTCTCCAAGTTGATAAGTCAGATAATTTTTTTAATTACCAAGTCCCGTCAATATTCTCTACCCTTTCCATAATATTGGTTTGCCCATCTGTCTACATTAGATATTTTATAGATCCGCTGGTCATCAGAACTGTTTTCCAATCTTCTTTGCCGTTTTTCTCTAATTTAGTATTTACTAAATACGTCTAAAAATTCAACTAATACCGCAGAACATTACTTAGGCCGAAATTGAAAGTCTAAAATTATTAGGATGCTCCCATTCGTTTTATGTAACATCTATCAACGTAGTCCACATTTACTGTTAGGTTTACTGTTAGGTTAACATTTTGAAGTCGCCGTAGTCTAGTAGGTAGTGTGTTGGCTTATTAGACGTAAAGCCAGGGTTCGAGCCCCAGGTCAGACATCAAAACAATATACAAAAAGTATTTCTTCGGCTACTTCCTCTCAGCAGATTTCTGGCAAAAACTCTGAGAGTAAATAAAATCGTTTTTTCGTTGCTCATAAGTACTCATGAAATTTTGAGTATGAGTGAGTTAACAGTATTGAAATTCAACTGCTCTGATTCATTCGTACTCACTACAACATTGATTTATAAGTACAGATTGCAATGAGTATGAGTACAACGTTGAAATCAAACTCATAACATTCGAAATATGTTTGATTCCTACGCCTACTCATTCAGATTTATAAATTTAGAAAAATACTTATAATACTCATAAATGGTTCGAGTGATTCGAATAATCATTCATCAAAATTTACAAGCTTAGTTGTTGTTGCATTTACAAAAAAAGAAGAAAAAAAAAAAACAAAGATAGCAAGCAAAGCAAACACTCAACCTTCTAGTGAGTATTGTAGTGTTCGTACGCGAGTCTTACTTATTTTATGAGTCTTGTAAATGTTAAGTAAATTAGAGTCGAAATTAACAACATCATAAGTATTGTTAAGTATGAGTACGATGAGTACTTCAAACTTTGAATATGAGTAGTATGATTATAATATTAAAATAAGTATGAATGCGTATAAGTAATAGAAATTATGAGTAAGATTCGAATCTACTCATCGTTTTGAATACTCATTGCCGATCTCTGATATGCAGCGAGAAGACTTTGACAGGCTTCTACCTTTCTATATTTAGATTTACAGGAAGAACATAAAATCCAAATTACTAGAATGAAAAATTAACAATATTTCAATTTAACAAGCTTGTTTATCTGAAAATAGATTTCAAAATTGTTTTCGTATTTGTTAAATACAAGCTTAATAGTATATCAATGCTGCTATACTCTGCATGTGTATTAAAATTTAATTTTTAATTTTGTAAACATGAAGCGCATGCATGCACTCTATAACCCTTTGAATTGATTTAAAATGGAAAGAATCTCATTTTTAGTATAAATATTGAAACATTTACTAAAAATAATACCAACAATTTTTTCCTAAAATACTTGACGCGATTAAGCAATAAACACCCATAATTAAAATTTGCCTTTATTTCCTGGCATAGGGTGTATACATTATTCTTTTGCCGGTAGGTTGGACAAAACCACTTGTTAATAATTAATCAATTTAACTAAACTTTAGCCAAAAACAAAATAAATGAGACAATAATAACAAGATAGAATAAAGAATAACAACAACTAAAATAGAAATACAATTAAAGGTCATATGAACAAAGGCTCAATACAAAAACCCTTCGATTGTCAATCCGTTTATAAACGCATTTCAATTGAAATATCCATTACAGTAGATTTTCCAAACATGCCGCAGAATAAGTGATTATGGATGGTTGTTTGATTGTTCATCCATTTATCAATAGTAGTGAATTATTGTTATGTTTAAAATTAATTTAACAGAAACGTTTAATATTTCACAAAATTTATTGGAATAACTTGTCATGTTGACACAAATATTTCAACGAATGAACAAAACGACAGTTCAGCGAACTCTAATAATTTAAATTGTCAGACCACAACAAAGATAATTATTTATAAACAAATACTATAGTTTTATGACATCAATATTAAAGTATATTTGACTAATACATACTCAAATTTAAATAGGACATTGAAAATGTCTCTGGGTGTGTGTATAAATTTGTCACGTGAGTTTATATTTAGTGTTCAGTAGTTTACCTACCATCACACCGACTAAAGCCATATGTGAAATCAGAGCAACCTATGCTAATTAAAATCACATTTTTCAGTTAATGACAGCCACACTTTTTAAATACACTGTGATTAAAATGTTTAAATTTTTAATTTTGATTTAAAACTGCTTGATTTAATAATTAACTCAAGAACAGTAAGATTATAAGCATTAATCGAGCCTAACCATCATTATCCCATTATGGAAAATAAACCAAATGTTCTGACAGCGAATAAAGCATATAAGCTCTGGCTTTATCTGAATTTCATGATATTTCAGCTGTAAGTTTAGAAAGTCGTGTGGTCTAGTAAATAGTGTGTTGGTTTACTAGACGAGAGCTCGCCGTTCAAACCTCAGCTCAGCCATCTCGAACAACACAAAATACAAAAGAAATCTTTCTTTCGGCGAATCCCTCTCAGTAAAATTGGGGCATAAACTCGGAGAATAAATAATAATTGATAATCTTTCGGCGACTTCATTTCAGCTGTTTTCTGGCTTAAACTCTGAGAGTAAATAAAATTGTCATGAAATTTTTCTCAGAGTCAATGTTAAATGGTAGGTCGTCGCGCCATTCAAAGAAAAAATTAGAGCACATAACCTGGATGGTGTAAAAGGCTAGGTTGTAAACCTCATGTATAAAATTAACACACACAACATAAGTGGTGTGAGAAACTAGGTCGTATACCTGACTGGAGGGTTGTAATGACCAATGATGTATGTAATCATCGATGCAGGTTAGGTTAGGTTAGGTTAGAGGACGTGTACTTGTCAATTAAGACAAGTACAGTACCCGGAGGTCGAATTGACCCATTGTACAACGTCCTAGTTTCTCACACCACTTATGTTGTATGTGTTAATTTTATACATGAGTGGTGGGACCTACAGTTTAAAGTCGACTCCGAACGACAGATTTTTATTTATTGAGAAACTTTTCATGGCAATTTTTATTTACTCTCAGAGTTTTTGCCAGAAATCTACTGACAGGAACTCGCCGAAAAAATTCTTTTTGTATTTTGTCTTTGATGCCTGGCCTGGGGCTCGAACCCAGGCTTTTGCGTCTAATAAGCCAACACACTACCTACTAGACTACGGCGACTTCATCATCGATGCAAATAATCGTTGTTTGGCTTCACATCTTGTACGAACTGTATTTTATAGGCACATGAATCCACATGATGAAGGACAAAGGCTAATAAGTTGAGAATGACGACTAATCGGCATTTCTATGTCTTCTACAAGACCATACGTTTCGAGAGTACATATATTCTGGGTATTATTTGTAAAAATAAGAAAGGAAGAAAATAAAATGGGAAAAATATAGAAAATATAGGTACAGAGAACAAATGATACAAGATAAAGGCAATGGACAAGCTGCGCTCAGCCAGCCCAAAGAATTTAAACCATGAAAGCATACTCTACCCAAGGTATTCAAACTCATTCCCAATATTGGTTGCCTAAACTAAGCACTAAGACTAGTGGTACAATAAGCACGTAGTGTGCTTTTGAAACTACAAAAACTATTGTACGTTACTTTGGCTTCGTCTGCTAAATCAAATCCGATTCTTTCATAAAGCCAATGATTTCCTCTGGGTTTAATATAAAATTCCGTTCCGAATTAATACAGGCATTAAGGACATAATTCTAATGTATTTTTTTAATTTCTCTCTCCATTCATTTTATACTTTCAGTAACAAATCTTCCCAAACGTCAAACGGTAACGTAAAACAGCCAGAAAACCAACAGCCATCAGAAATTGAACAGCAACCAGAAGAAATTGAGACGCAATCACAAAAGACACGAACACCATCAGCGAAATCAACAACATATTCACAGAAATCAACGGCATCAGCACAATCAAGTAATGGCAGCAGAAGTTTAAAGGAGGACTTTGCCGATAAGCCATCAACAGAAAACAAGGAAGATAAAAATTCCATTAAAAATGATGAAGATGTTGTAACTACACCTCTAACGACCATGGAAACAACTGTAACTGAAACGGCTGAAATAGCAGAAGTAACAAGTGAATCACCTTCCAAGTGGAAGACACAGGAAGATGTCCTACAATTGGAGGATGTAATAGATGGTGAAAATCAACTTCAAAATGTTTATGAAGAAATTCAAATGAAGAACACTAAACTGGAACGTAATGGTAGTTTAGCTAGTTTGCAAAGCAAAAGTGAAAGCATAAAAACACAACTAGAGGATACGCCGCCAGCACTGTCTAGGACACAGTCATCAAAATCTCTAGTTATAGAGGAGGATATAGAGGATAATACGAGTTTTGTGGTAGTGGAGGAAGTAGAACAAATGGAAGATATTAATAAAGAACAGATAGACGTTACGGAAGATAATGAAACTCAAGATAAGATTTATCCAATGGCTAAAACACCAGGCTCTGGAAAATCTCGATTACCAGTAAGTAGGCGTCAATCACCTACTATAGAGGAAATAAAAGCTCTTTCGCGAAGAAATTCGAGGGTGAAATCAATGGAGTCTTTGTATGAAAGGCCACCATCAAAACATGAATACACAGACAACACCACCGAAACAAGTTCTCAGTCCAGTGCCCAATTCAATAGTAGTACCGGTTCTACTTCTATTCCAATCAAAACGCTACGTACACCGCTTAAGGTCAAATCGAAAACTACACATTTCCTTAAAAGTCATCGCCGCGTATCTCCCGTTAAACAATCAATTAAAATGCAAGAGGCTGAGTTATATCCAGACACGTTGCAACGTTTTGAGAAACCACGAGAGGCCATAATGAAAACATTCGATCAACTAGACTCGACCAATTGGGAGGTCATTATGCTAGGTTTAAAAAATTTAGTGCGACTAATACGTTATCATCCAGAAAATTTGGATCCTCAAATGCATATGATTTGCATACAATTGACAAAATCCGTACGCAACTTAAGATCTCAGGTGGCAAGAGCTGCATGCACTGCGGCTACAGAAATTTTCACTATAAAATCTCGTTATTTGGAGCAGGAATGTGATGATTTGGTACATGCACTACTGCATCGCACTGCTGATACCAATCGTTTTATACGGGCCGATGCAGCGAGAGCCCTGGAATCTATGTGTGATAATCTAACGCCGCAAAAAATTCTGAATATTTTAACCAACAAAGGTGCTCAACATCCGCATGCTTTAGTGCGCACCACAACAGCTAAGCTATTGAATCGTTTAGTTGAACGTCTAAGTTGTGAAAAGGTCTACACAATGCCACGCGATCAACGTGATAAGTTTTTCGTTACTGGAGCTAATCTATTGCTCGAAGGCAGCTTAGAAACACGCAGCTATGCCAAGTCTCTGTTCAAATTACTATCCGATCATCCCACTTATCATCGTTTATTACTTGAGGTTATACCAACACGCACATATCGTAATGTTGAGAAAACTCTGAAAAGTATACGTTAATGTCAACGTTAGCGTAACAAAACATATTGTTTTACTTACAACCAATAGATAATTTTCTTTTTTAGGATTACAATATTATTTTATTTTAATTTTTATTGTAAATACATGCATATTTATATTTAATCAATTGTTTTTTAATTTTATTTAATCATGTTCATAGAACACGATAACTTATAGAAAAAAATTTAAAAATAAAATCATATCGAATCAATGTTACAAACATTAATTAAATCCCTCTCATTTAGATTATTCAAATTATCATTTTAATGTATAATGTATAGTTATAATTGAGATATTTATTAATATAATACAATATAAATTTAAGTTTGTAATAAAGAAAATTTAATAAAATTTCGGCTTAAAGATTAAAAACAAGTAAAAAAAATTTATTCATTAAATTCACATTCACATGAGACATACAGCAGTTGAACTGGTTAACTCTGTAGCAATCTTTAAAGTTGTATTTAAAATCATTTGTTAGCCTGTTATGGAATAAAATAATTTGTAAGTTTACCTCTAATTTAAATATAGTTATTAAAACAGTATTTATGCAACAATTTTATACCTTTTCGATAGAATTTTAAATTCCGTTTCGTTTATATTTCTTAAATTTCCTTTTCTTTCCATTATTTTGTTTGTTTGTGCATCTCATAATTATTTTTTCACGATGGAAAATTCCTTTAACTGTCGAAAAAAGTTTTGTTGATCCACTTTAAACTTAACGTGCGAGTCATTGTTTGCTTCTGGAACTATACAGTGAGCACTCTCTATTAAACACACAATTGGTTTCTATGTTTCGAAAATGATGACTTCGACAAAGCCGGGATAGAATAAAAGAGATTGAAAACCATAAATTGGAAACATAAGTTAATCCAGTTGCGTGTTAGATCCAAGAAGATTTTGTACAATCATTAAACGTTACTCAAGCAACCATTGGAAAAGAGTCGTGGTTGTTTTCCAAATAGTTTCTGATAAGTGCTGCAATATTGCGGCCTCTTGTTTGGCGTTTTCAAACGAATTAATTGTTGTTTGCACAGATCACTCATGATAATGTGGCCTTATTTAAGCAACTTATAATGAATCACACCCCTATGATTCTACCAAATACAGAGTATTAGCTTGGCCCAATTGATATTCCGCTTTGCCGTACATTTTGCTTCTTGCAGTGCTTCAGATATGATTTCTTACTCTTGGCATTGTCGTAATGAATGCGTTTTCCATTAAAACAATACAGAAATGATTCTTTTTTAATGAAACCTAATGCTTTTAGATGCTTCGATATGGCTGCTAGAGTCATGCGCGAACTTGATCACGTTCTATGCCCAACTTATGGTCTTTAAACTCTTTGGGATATCCCAGAAGCTCTTTGTTTTTGATGTCAAAATCATCATTAAATTACTGGTTCCACTGTATTGTTGATAGAGCGGTCGTATCGTATAATTCCACAAGCAAAAGATAACTGACTCGTAAAGTTTTTTTTTCGCCAAAATGTGGCTCAACAAAACTTCCCCCAAAAGCTGCATTATTCTGTAGTTTTCTATCGTTAGAAAAACAAAATTAGGATGTTCACAAGCAAACTAGTTCCAGAATTGCTCTTTCAAATGACGTATACAGCATTGATATAAAATAACGCATAAGCAAGTAATGCAGTCTTACGTAAATTATCGGTTTTTAAGTTATACTACCAATATTATCTAGATTGCGATACCCTGAACTACATAAAACAGCATAAAATCCAATTTAAACCAAAAAAAGTTGTAACGAATTTTAATCCATTTCCAGCCTAACTTTTTCAATTTCTAATTTTTTTATATTAATTATATTTTTTATATGATTATATTATTAATATAATTTATATGCATTTTTATATTTCATTTACAATTTTTTTATTTTGTTTTTTTTATTAAGAGTCTTTAATTATTATAGAAAACAAATATTGAAAAATTATTAGAATATTTGATTCAGTTTTCTTCACGTTAAATACATAAAATATACAAATAACGTATATAAAATTTACGAAAAATTCCCAAATAAAAACAAATCTTATATTTAAAGTTTTTTTTTTGCGTTGGGCTTCAGGTAAAATCCCTAAGACGTAAGGTAGATATATAAATTTGTTTTATATGTTGGTGTATGTAGCTGATCAAAATATGTGGGTATTTTTACAAAATGTGTATACAAGTGTATGTGATTAAAAAGCTTTCGTTCCAAAAACATCCACAACTTAAGCACAATTATTTGCTACCTACGACTTTTACCGCCACTGCGTTGATCGGAATGACGATTGCTGCCATTGTTATAGTGACGTCTCCTATCATGGTCTCGTTCACGTTCGCGATCTCTGTCACGATCTCTTTCACGTTCCCGTTGACGATCATCATTACCGCTACTGTTTCTATTATAAGGGCTCGCATTCGAATGGGCTCTTCTTTGTGATGAGGCATGTTTCGAGATATTTTGTTGTGGCATCATCGAACTCAAAGGAAAATCAGGTGAATGGTTCATTTTGAATGGATTTATTGGTGGCGTATCATTGTACGACTTATAATTACTTCCCCTAAGGGAGGAGTTGTCATAACTTGAACGTTTTTGATTGTATCCGGGTGATGTGTTATGTCCCATTGGTGAACGATTTGTATTTGTATTACCCTGGAACTTAATAGTTAATGTTTTACGAAACAAGCTAATACCCTGAAATAACTGCATTGCGTATGGAATCGTACATGCGTGGACGTATGTGATAAAACCAAACGAACGCTGTCTTCCATTTGGATCTTTAGGTATTCGGGCACTCTCAATGGGTCCCGCCTGTAGAAACACTTCATACAACAAATCGTCTGTTACTCTTTCATCAAGATTGGCACAAAATAATGTTCGTTTTTCCTCGTCGTCTTCATCCTCGCTTTCATCACTTACGTATTGACGATTTTTTACTGGCGTTATCATATTTTTTTTACAATTTTATTATAAAAAAATTAAAAACACAATTTTCTTTCCAAACACACCAAACGTCAAAACAATAATTTTATAATAGAAAACAAACTAACATATATGAAAGCTGAAAGTTATAAAACACTTATAATTTTTCTTTGTGAAGAGTGTTGCCGTACTTGTTAAATTCATGATAATATCAGAGATGAATGTTTTCTACTTTTTTTGCTTAACCTATACATTCAATAATTTTGTATATTCAGAATTACGTGAAAAAAGGGGAAAAAACAAGAGAAGGAAAAAAAGAAAAATAGAAAAGAAGAGAAAAGCATAGAAAAGAACAGAAGAGATAAGGAAAGTAGATCTATGCGATATATATCCCCATGAGTAAATCAAACCATTCCTCAATAAATCCAAAGAAGAAGCCTATTAGGAATGTGGATGCTAGTAATGTTGTATTAACGAGATACTCAACATAGTATAATTTGTTAATCCAATATCAAGTCACCTAGTAGCCTTTTGCAAACTCTCGTAGTAGATATGACCTAAATACCTGTCCTCTCAAAGTCTTCAATGTTGCCTAATTATCTATGTAAATCCCTACTCTTGACCTACTCAATCCCTTGCCCTTAAAATTTGGCATTTCACTGGAATACTCCTGCTTCCGTGCCTCTTTCTGTTTGGATCCGGCCCTGAAAAGAACCCAACTATCGACTTTCAAAATGTATGCAGAATTCTCTGACAGGTATTACCATACTCAAGAGATTACAGAAGTAAATTTTTGTGACCATTTCGACAATCGAGATGACTTGAATCTGAAACTACATAAATAAAAAATTTCATACACGAATACTTATTAAAATTAAATTAGTTAACATTATTAACGATTAAATTATTATTCAAATTAAACGTCGCGTCGTTAGAACTTCTTCTTATTCTTCTTCTTTTTAAATGATTGCATTCAATGAGATAAATTGTTTCTGGGGTTGACGTCTCCGCTTATTCAGTATAAAAAGTTTTCATAATATTTAGCATAAATATATGATTCATAAAAAGAAAGTTTTTGTTTATTTACATACGAAACGTCCATAAATAAAATATTAAAATTTTTATTAATTAACAACCAACCATGTCTTACCAAAATTACGTACAGCAGATACAACAATTAATGGCATGGCGATTGTTCATGCCACCAATAAATTATCCCATTTTGCCTTGTTTGCCACAGACAATGCCAATACAAAATCAGCAGGCAATTTCTCAGCCATCGCAACCAAATGAAGCAGATGACAGTCCTGTGGAAGACGATACGGACGAGCGTTCCTTATTTTGTGCAAATTTAGATCAAAATGTTACAGAAGAATTATTCTATGAATTATTTTTACAAGCTGGCCCCATACAAAAAGTGCATATACCAAAGGACAACAATGGTAAGCGGCGGACCTTTGGGTTTGTCACCTACAAGTATCGTTGCACACCATACTATGCTCTGCGGCTGTATCAAGGAGTAGTATTGTTTGGTAAAAGATTAGATATTAAATTTCAAGGAAAAGGCAATGCTTTATTATAAATAAATGTGGTTGCTAAAATGGATAAGCAATCGATAATTATTTGAGACTAGTTTGTTTGAAAACGTGCGTGAACATGAGTGGAACGAACTGTATACATAAGAAAACTAATTTATGATTAGAAAGTACCATTTAATGAACTGAATACGAATATTATATAAAACTATAATTAATAAATTTGTAAAAATTTAAAGTATGGCAGTCTATGACGTTCATTTCGGTTTGTTTAAGACTATTTGGTTTGAGAAGATCCGGAATTCCGGAAAATTCAATAGAGAAAAATTTTTCAGCCGTTATGTACCACTGTTTCAGCAATTAACGACATTAACGACGATGTTAATTTTCCCAAAAGGGCAAAAGTTTTATAAAGAATGGATAAAGATTTACTATGATTAAAGAAATAAAGCCTGAACCACTGAAGGAGCTTAAGGTTATACTAAAAAACGTGCTCTGAGTGATAAAATTTGTAGGCACTAGTTCATTATATCTTGGATAGGATATTCAAAAGGGAATTGGAGATATTTAGAAAGTCAACAAACTTTATTCAAGAACTTTATTCATATTATTTATTTATATTGTAGTACTATTTTATGTTTATTCAAATACTAACATATGTATATACATATATAAAGAATGCAATTTAATGGAAACGAAAGAAACTTATTTTTAAACTGAAATGGAAACCATACTGCTGATGAACATTTATAAAGAACTTTCCATGCTGTTAACAATTGACTCGAAAGAATTATTTGCTTCTTCATTGAATGTATTATTAAATGAAAATTGTTGCATATCGTTGCTTATATTAACCCCAGAGTCGTTTATTCTACGCATTGAAACTGGGCCAACTATTTCATGGTCAACGTTATAAGAAATATTAACAGAAACTTCAGAATTATTGGCATCATCACAACTATCATTATCATTATCACTTGTGCTGTTATTCGGAGAAGAAGAATTTGGAATATCATGAGTAGTATTTAAGCCAGAATCATTAATTCCACGCAACGAAACAGGACCAACAACTATATGGGAACTAATGTTCGAAAATGAAGAACAATTGTTATCGTTACTGTCCATAGAGCTAGCACTAGTTTCTAGGGAATTATTGTCTTCTGACTCATTGTTTTTATTTACGGAAATCGAAATTGAACTGGAACTGATATCTTCGCAGCAACTTTCAATGTCTGGTTGTAGTAGATCGTCATTAATTTTTATTTGAGGTATGATCAGCTTCGATTTATTATTATTGCTCATATGCTTATGCGGCCAATCTTCATTTGTCGGATTCCAATCAATGGCGTGATGTACATCAGCTTCAAAAGTTATCTTTTGTGATAGTATTTCGGGACTACTGCATGGTGAATTATTTAAATGTATACTAAAAATCATACAAAAATTTTTGTTAACACTTAAAAAATTATTTTTATTTTAAGCTTCACCTCATCATTGTAGAATTCAAAACGGAACTGTCCCGGTTAGGCATAAAATCCAACTCACTTTCCTGTTTCAAAACCACTTTCAATTATTTAATTGAGATCAATTTGTTTTCTTACTCTGACTTACTTTTATTGCCTGTTGGATGTCACACTCTAGAAGATTATTCTCCTCATCGTTTACAGACATTTCCAAGGCATTTAATATCTCACGCATTTCACGCAGATCCATGCCTTCCTCATAGAAGCCCATACCTTAAAATAATTCCTTAAATTATTTTTTCTAAAGAATTAACTTGAATTTTAAAATTATCTTGCCACTAAGCGTTAATTGCAGTTCTTGATATTCATTTCGTTGACGTGTGCTGCGTAATTCCATCTCAATTAATCCACAAATAAAGATTTTAATAAATAACCTTCTTTAAAATGGTGATTACAGTTCAATGTTTTTACTATTACTTGTTATATTCTATTGTACATTGTACATAAATACATATATATATATATGTTTCATAAGTAACGGTTCTTTAAAACACTTAAAGAATTTAAGTAGTAAGTCTTAGGCTAGTAGTCATTCAAATACAACAATTTGTTTTAAACTTCGAAAACCTCTTCCATCCATTTTGACCATTGAAAGTTATACGATTTTTCCATTATTCCTGCAACAAACAATTACCATAACAATTGCTCATATTTTGAAGCCAAGACGTCAAGTAGAGAAGCTTTTATAGTGGCAGTGTACGTCAGTCGAAACATACATATGACAGTTGGATACGGTAAGGTCTGATTTATAAGACCGGTGAAGCCTAATTAAGGTTTCATAAGGCTGCGAGGGTGAGTGATAATACTTCCCCATCCAGCAACCAGGAGGTTCCATTGAAAAAAGTGAGGAAAGGAGACGAGATAAGGCAGAGATAAGCTAAAGAAGTAAACGAAGTAATCTTACCAGTCAAGTAATGACCGAAATGACATTTTTCAGTCCTTTTTCATTAAAGAAATTGCGGCCAAGTATCCTGAGTCCTCACATCTGCATGTCATGACAGAGATACAGAATATATCAGATTGCCTTGGGCTATATACACTTCCAGAAATTCTGCAGAAAGAACGGAATACCTATGTTCCACAAACGTATTCTCACTCTTAAGGCACAATAACTTCACAAAAACTAATAAGCCCATTTCGTCCAAGAACAGATAAGGCTGAGAAATAATGTCCTAACGTCATATTGCCCACGGAATTCAGCACAATAGTGTCTCATATCTGTGCCTTAAGGGCCTTATGGAAGCCTTACTGCAGACTGAAATTAGTTCTAAGGCGCCACCGAATTCAATGTAGTCCAACTGTTTGAACACTTTAATGGCTCTTCACACGATTTCGTTGCATGACAACTCTGCTGTCTGGATACCCTATGTCTGGAAGATTCTACATTCATCAGATAGCCTATACAGGCTGCCTTCCAAGATGTTACTTGCTTTGTGTTTGAACAAAGTATCGTGTTTCATAATGCCGCTGTACAAAATATATATACAATGTATTCTATTTCAAAACGTCGTCAATGTGTATTTTTAACGCAGTCAAAAAGCAATCAGGGGGGTTACTCCGTAACTCGATTCGAAAAGTAAAATGTACGTATTCGAACAAATTGTACTCTGTAGTACGAAAGTACGGAACATTTTCGAAAGTGATACCAATGTTTTCTTTTTTTTTCGTACGAACAAAAAATTCTGTTACTCTGTATTACGACAACGAGCATAAAAAGCTTAGTAAACATTCGAATCTGGATTTGGCCAAGGGATATCTAAAAGTGCCGGATGCAAGAAACAAACCTAATAATCTGTGGCAGAAACTAAGAACAGATTTGGTTTCACTTGGTCCACCGCAGCGAGATGTTAAAGTTTGGAAAAAAGTAAGCTTAGATAGATCTAAATATTTGAGTGCGATCTATCGCGGGGTTATTAAACATTTTAACTTTTATTAGGTTTGGGCAGACTATAAAAATGGTAGCCAAATTAAACACTTTGATTCAAATCCACAATCAAGTTCACCAGCAATAACTCAGTATTTAGTTGACGAAAATTAGGAGGGGTTAGAGTCTGGACACAAAAATAATTAGCTTACAGATATATGTATGTACATACATGTATAGATATACATACATATATATTTAATGAATTCGGTTTTCTTTTGCTTTTCGATATTTTTTTATACATTTCTTTATTTCTTAAGGTACTGCCAAGTTTATTTTTGGTTTTTCTATGAAAATTTTCGAACGATTTACAGAGTACGCTTTTATTTACTTATCGAAAACACCTTTCGAATACTTTTACTTTTCGAATCGAGTTACGGAGTAACCCCCCAGGCATCGTATTTATAGTTGACGCATTGTTTGGTAACTTTGCATATCTACATAATTTATATATCGTAGTAGAACTGCATACAAACTTTGTATTGATACATTTTGTTAGGCAGCATCGTCAATTTAGACCTATGCATCAGCGCCAAGTTCTAAGTACTTAGCATTCAGGACCCAAAAAAAACTTCGTTGTCGAGGTCAAAATGATCTTTACCTTTTAAAATATTCCGTTAGTTATTGAAGACACCAACCATGTGTATAAAATACATCATCTATTATGAATCTATGAATTATCTATGAATCTCGAAATTCTAAAAAATTTTTAAGTTTCGTTTCACATTATGTCAAGGAATAAACGCAGGTCGTCATTATGTGTACTGCTCGATTATATGAGTGTCTCCTGATACATACATCAAAAAAATTCTTTTTAAGTAAAAACAAACTATAATAGGAAGAGAAGAAGAAAATAAATGCAAAAATAAACTTCGAAACATACAACATTTTTGCTGTTAAGCTGTTGTGAAATCAAGTGAGTTAAGCTGCTTGTCTTCCAACAGCCTGTGGTGTTATTCGAGTGAATTTTAAACGTATCACACAGAGATCATGACAATGTACTGTGTGATGATTAGAATGATGGCAATGAGGGCTTTACTCAACTACCATGCAATATAATAAGGATTTTAAAATAAAACAGTGCAGTATCGAGAAGGGTTTTTTGAAATGCTAATAGTAATGTTTAGTGCAAATCGATTTTAATTATTGCTCTTTATGCAATTATAGAAGTTAAATATAATTTGTAATGATATTGAAATAAATAGAAAATTGTCAGAGTCGAGTGGTTGAACAACTTTAAGAACTTAATTTCTCAAGGCCCCTTTAATACGCACATGGATTTACATACCGTGGACAGCAAAAGTCTTAGTACGGCAATATTTTGTAGCAATTTCATGAGTTTTAGCCAAAAGTTTTTATAAAAATTTATAGTTTATATAGTTATTTAAATTAATTTATTTCTGCGTTATTATAAAACCAAACAATTATTTTATGTTTTTCATAAAACAAGAGAAAAATCCGGAAAAGTTTCAAATGACTCCATAGGTACCCCCAAGGAGAACCCTGAGTAAATTTAAAATTCAAAGGAACAATATATGAAAATGTTATCCCTTGTATTTAATAGAATATCCTTTAAGGTCAAGCACTCCATTTAACCCATTTGGAATTGAATGTACAAGTTTTGTTTCGTGTTTTCTGGTGGCACCATGAGCAAGTTTTTCGGTTGACTTTTGTTTGAGGACGTAACCGTTCTTTCAAATGATCTCCTAAATACTCTCTTGAAGTCATATCGGGACTTTGGTTAAGAGTATTAAGTCTGTGGGGACATTTTTTTGTCAAAATATATTGCCGTACTAAGACTTTTGCTGTCCACTGTATATACCATAAATAGATGCAGTGCTCAAGTAATGAAGAAAAAACTGACTTTCAAACATCTGCTGAGAAAAACTAAATTTTTAATTGCATTTTTTTTCTATGTGTGTCTCTTTAAAGGAAACTTTTTGTTTGTATGTATTTTTTGAGAAATTAGCTTTGACTCCAGTTGTTAGCAGAATTCAACACGTTTTTAACAAGAAAAGTTTTTATACTAACTTATTATGTGATGCACTTGTTCACATGTTCCCTTTTATTGTGCAGCTTTATCTTCATGTTAAGCACAACAACAGAAACATAATAGAATGTGAGGAGAGATAATCATTTAAATGGTCACTTGTTTTATTGTCCCACTCTATTGTTCTTTTATATTTTAATTCATGCATGTAATTCTTCAAAACATTACAGTTGTTGTGCATATAAAAACGTATTTTGGGTGGATAAAGTATGGAATTTTTTAGGTCTTGAAGGGATAGTAGTATGGCTGGTCAATTGGTAATTTGAATTGATAAAACTATGAGACTAACTGCATATAAAGTTGCTTAATCTCACCTTAGTATGCCAGGATTTCTTATAATAAATTCTTCATGGATAGTGAATATTTTAATATCGATAATCTGTGGATTAACAAAAACTATACATAACACTGGACTGAAACTTCTATTATAGTTCAACTTAAAGAGGGACATCTTAGAGAATGAAAACAATGGAGTGAAATAATTCTTCTTCGCAGTATATAGAAAACCGAAACCATTATTATCCTAAGAAGACTGTCGTCTCTATATCAAAATATGAGACATGATGAAGCTGGTTTTCCCGAGGTTAGATTCTGCATTGACACATACATACAAGAATTACAATTAAATGGCGACTCTGAATAACAATCAAGAATCCTTCAGTCAAGATCAGAGATCAGCAATGAATCGATTTTTCGCTACTCATAAGTCTCATGAAATTTTGAGTATGAGTGAGTCAACAGTATTGAAATTCAACTACTCTGATTCATTCGAATTCACTACAGCAGTGATAAGTACAGATTGCTATGAGTATGAGTACAACGTTGACATCAAACACATAACATTTGAAATATGTTTGACTCATACGCTCATACGGGTATTGTAGTGTTCGTACACGAATCATACTTATAATGTGATCCGTGTATAAGTTGAATAAAGGAGAGTCGAAATCAACAACATCATGAGTATTGTTAAGTATGAGTACGATAAGTACTTCAAACTTTAAATATGAGTAATATGAGTAAGATATTAAAATAAGTATGAATGCGTATAAGTATCAGAAATTATGAGTATGATTCGAATCTACTCATTTTTTGAAGGATTACAACCTAGCTTCTTATTTATGTTATGTGTGTGTTAATTTTATATAAAAGTGCTGCAACCTACAGTTTAATATCGACTCCGAATGACAGATTTTTGACAAACTTTTCAAACTTACTCTCAGACGTTTTGCCAGAAATCTGCTGAGAGGAAGTCGCCGAAGAAATATTTTCTCATATTTTCGTTTAGATGTCGAACCTGGTGTTTGAACTGAGACCTTACGTCTAATAAGCCAAGAAGACTACGGTGACTTCTTTTTTACGTATCTACATATATAAGAATAATAATTCAATGGAATCAAAATGAGAGATTAATTATTCACCAAACTTATTGAAAAAAAAATTAGTAAACAATTAAAGCCGTCGCCGTAGTCTGCTAGTTTGTATGTCGGCTTGTTAGACGAGAGTCCACGCACGGTTCGAACAAAATATGAAAAAATATTTCTTTCGGCGACATCCTGAGGGATATTTTGCATTGGTAATGTATGACAATTAAGAATGATAATTGAGCAGACAAATGCCCACAACTTGCCGACATATTTAGTTTAGATTTTAAGAGAGCATTTGACACTAAGGCAAGAAATACAATTTTCAAAGCTTTCTATCACAGCCAAGTCCGGCTAAGAATAATGGACATAATCAAATCTCGATATACTTATACCAATGGTGAGAAAACTATTCTATACAGTGACTGAACTTCTGAGCCATTTATCTATTTTGAACCATAATCGACGTTAGGGTATGTCAGTTAAGTTTTTTTATCATCACTTCACTTCTTGTTTCTCGTTGATGATATTGTGGTAACAACAAACGATTCGGCATGAAAGCTCTTCCAATGGAACCCATTTGGAACGATATTTGTTTGTTATCTCATAATTTCTAACATGCTTTACTTGTTGATATACATACATATGTATGTATATACCCTCAATTAGTTATGGAAAATCGATTTAAACCCTTCTAAAAACCTTAGAGAGAATATGATGTTTGATAATTGATTGCTACGTGCCTAGCTGCAATTGCAAGTAAAAATCCAAAATTACTTTCAGAAATTCTATAATCGCTGCTAAGGCTAGTGCATAGTGAGTACCTTTATAAGGAGATATTTATCTATTCCCGTAACCTCTTTTGTTCTGGACTTTTAGTGGTTATTTTCATATTGATTTCTCGGTACGGGGACATTGAAGGTAGGAACAATGCTGACACACCTACAAAGACTGGTACAACAGTAAATTCGAATTAATCCATATGAGGGGATAGCAGTCCTCTGAAAAGGGCCAAAACAAATAATGCCAAACATACATCCTGGTAAATTTAAAGCTTTCTTCTCCCATAGACAAGAAACTTGAGAAAATTTCTTTTTTGATTATTTAGGGCTATTTTTACAACTTGCCATTAACTAAAGGAAGGATTTTAACGGGCAGATAAATTATTTTTCATTATTATAAATGGACAATAAGATAGAAGTAAGCGTTAAGCTAAAGGGAGGATTATCCTACAGGTAACTTTTAAAGTTAAGTTTATGTCTGAACTATATATATGAAATAAGCAATCACAACAAAAAAGGAGGTCTTCGTTGCCACTGTGTTTTAAAAAACTTGTTTTATTTAGGTAACGTTATAGACATTGCTCCGGCACTGCCATATTTTTGAAAAAGTTCACTTTATTTTATCTGTAAGTTGTAATAACGAAAACTAACTTTAAAGTTCACTTTAACTAAAGTTACCTTTAACTAAACCTAACTTTAATGGCAAGTTGTAATAATGGCCTTAAAGTCTACCTTAAGGTCTACCATTTAATCTAATCTGTAGTCTTATAAAACTTACTAAATTGTAATTCATTAAATTATTATACAATTTTATTATGTTTATTAATTTTTTTTTATGTATAAGGAATTTAAACATTGGCTTTGTAACTTTTTATTCAGTCACGTAAAAAACTTAGCAAATAAAACGCTACTTTTCAGGAATATTTTATAGTTTTTTCAGCGTTTGACCACTATTTTTTTGTTTGTTTTCATTTTCGTATGCTCTACACCTACTAGCATTGGTTTTAAGTTTATACAGATATTTGTAACTTAAATTTGTTAATTATTTTTAAAGTAATACCTTGGAAATCACTTTTAAGTATATCGACTATGGAACAAATAATAACTAAACGTCACATAAATTTTTATTCAAAAGTAGCAAAATGAAATTGGATTTTTTTCTTCAATAGTTATTAGGCTTTCTTATTCAGAGCATGTCATTGTACTTAAATATAAACGGAGCAGTTGTTTGAAATCTCCGGTGTACAGAGTTTTAATATTAAGAGAATTCTACATTCATTCAAAAACTTTCCATCACGTCAGGTTTTCGAGAAAAAGAGGGTTGAAACCCCTAAAAATAGCGTTTTTGGCCATTTTTGAAAAATTGTAGAGCTAAACACTGACGTGCTGGAACCATTGCTATTGCCAGAAATTGACAATTGATCTTTGCTCTTTAAAATGAGCCCAAAGCCAAACTGTTTGCATGCACCCTTAAAGTAGGAGGTGGGTTTATGTCAAGCGGTGCCAGAGAAAAAGAAACACATTACGGAGGTCCTTAAAAATTAATCAGATTTACTTGAAAATTGTTACTCAGCGGTTTTTAGGGTCGCTGATTACAGATCTTCATTCAGATTTAAAAAATTCAAAATGGCGGTCAAGTAAATCTGATTAATTTTTATAAACCTCGACCGCCATATTGGTTTTTGAGCCCAGATTCGTGTTCAGCGCGCAAATTGCCTTCGGAAACACCTGGAGCTATCTTATTTGCAAAACCCATGCGGGGCTGTGTATTTATTACAGCATTGCATTTTTTTAATTACTGCAAGTGGATCCATTATAGTAATCCAAAATACAAAAAAGTCTGTGTTGTATAATCGCATTTGGATGTAGGTTAGGTTAGCTCTCGTTTTTACTTATATCATCTCATTTGCCCCATTTTACTAAGATACTCGTACAATACACTTAATTAATAAATAGGCTGAGCTAATCATACGTTCTTATATAACGTGCAGTGTCCTTTAATCTAACTTCTGACTTCGCGAATGTGCTAAGCAGGAACACATCAAGTGATAGGCAGTCCTTTCCTCCTACAAATCGCAAGCACTGCAGAAATTAAACGAGGAGCGCGTGACCAATTAGCATACCTTTCTATGGATACATAGTAAGCCTTCCCTTCACCCCAGGTTCCTCAACCTAACAGTCGAACAGGATATCTATTCTATCCAGAAAGTGTTAGCCAACAATTGGAATTTATTCCAAATTTCCAGCTTAATTGGGGCCAAGGGTAGCGGTTTACAATATAGGAGGTTTTGTAGTTTGGTACCCGTTTTGTCCACTACGCAGTTCCCGAGTATGTTTCTTGAATAATGGAGAACTTGGAATTTACTCGTATTGTCATTTCCCGGTGAAATAAATAAGATTTATAAAAGAGCTTGGATGTCGCTATAACGTTTGAACGGGACTGTACTACAGCTTGGCCGTCCTAACATATCTGTAGATTCGCAGGTAATATTCTGCTACGGGGATCGTGTTTTTGCCACAATGTCTGAGCTCGGTATACCTGCGAAGCTGATAAGGCTATGCAGAATGACTTTGAGCAATTCCTGCAGCTCCGTCAAGGTAGGAATGGTGCTCTCCGAACCTTTTGATACAGTGCGAGGTTTCAGACAAGGCGATCGCTTATCATGCGATCTCTTCAACTTCGTCATGAAGAGTGTTCTGCGAAAGGCGTGAGTGCATAGCAATGGCACTATTTTTCAAAAAAGTGTCCAGTTGCTTGCGTACGCTGACGGCATTGACAGCATAGGGCGTACCAAGCGAGGTGTTACTGCTGCGCTTAGTGCTATTGAACGGGAGTCAGCTAAGATGGGTTTGGCAGTAAATGAGGGCAAACAAAGTATATGTTATCGACAAGTAGAGACGTGCGGCGTATTGATTCTCAGATTACGGCCGATAACTATACTTTCGATACAGTCAAGGAATTTATTTATCTTGGCTCCGCCGTTACCACCACAAATGATGTCAGTCTGGAGATCAAGCGCAGGATAACTCATGCCAACAGGTGCTACCATGGACTCAATAGGCAATTGAGTAGCAGAGACCTCTCTCGTACGACAAAACTAATACTTTACTAGACGCTCATCCTACCCGTGCTTCTTTATGGCGCAAAGGCATGGACCCTATTAAGCACCGATGCAGCAGCCTTGAGAGTATTCGAGAGAAAAGTACTGCGTAAGATCTTTGGTCCAATACGAGCTGGCGATGATTTCCGCATCCGATCGAACAGTGAGCTGTATGAGCTTCTCAACGACATAGACGTTGTGCAGCGTATTAACATTCAGCGGCTGCGCTGGCTCGGCCATATCGTTCGAATGGAGGAGGATGCTCCGGCGAGACTGGTATTTGACGCGGTGAAGTCGGCGAAGAGGACGACCTTGTATCCGTTGGAAGGACCAAATCGAGGAAGCCCTGTCATCGATTGGTGCGACCAACTGGCGTAGGCGCGCAATAAGCAGAGGCGCCTGGAAGGATGTGTTGCGGCATGCCGAAATCCGTTAACGGGTTGTTATGGCCAAATAAGTAAGTATGTAAGTAATATTCTGCTACTGATTTAACATTTAATCGCTATTCTAGTAGTGTAAACGCCACACCTCTTTTGCCCAACTTATTACTCGGATAAGTAGCAAATCAAGCCTTTGAAATTTTAAATGAAATCTATAGTCTCGGGTTTGTAATTAAAATTTGCAATAATAGTTTGAATAATATGCAAACAAATTAAGCAAAATTCTGAAAAGTAGGATCAACTAAAGACGATTCGAACCAACTGTAACCTTTTCAATTTCGTTCGTCTGTCATATTCAAAGCAAAATTTAACGGGAAGTTAAGTTTTCAACGAACTGTTCTATTCTATTTTCATATTTTTTTGTTTGTTTGTATTTTCCTACAGAATATATAAAGCACGAGTGGCAACTAGTTTTTCCGCGTAATTATAAACTTTATTTAATTTGGAACAATTTAACAAAATGAGTGCAAAAAAAACAAACAGAAGCGGTCGAATAACTATGTGGACAACACCTTTTATTAAAATTACCACCGCAAAAAAAAAAAACGAAAAAGAGCAACGAAAAAAAATCCTTGTGTTAGAGTTGCTTTAACAAAACTTGGCTAGAAAGTAATGTGGCATCAAAGAAAAAGCGGAAAATAGAATCAAAATTAAAAAAAAAACGAAAGAAAAAATGAACGTCGAGTTGAAAAACTGTCAACATGTTCGGGTTTTTTGGCCAAAAAAAAAAAAATAAAATATAAAAAACGTTCATAGAATTGTTGACGTTTTTCTTTTCTTCCTTTTGAATACAACTGATTCTCAGGAAAATATAACAAAAACAACAAAAAAAGAGAAAGAAAATGCAACAAAGTTTTCTTAGTCTGCGTCTTTGGTACGGTGTCAAGTCACTAGTGAGCGTGTTTTTTATTTGAATATTATTTTATAACATGAAAAAACAACTAAAAGTGGTACTTTTTGTTTGTTGTTATTGTTCAACTCTAATACAACTACTTTGCCTTTTTTTATGATTAAGCTTAAAGTTTTTGTTTAATGCCTGCTCAAATACATCAAGAGATTTACTCTTATTTGTGTAGGTAAACGGATGCAAATCACCACCACATACAAATGATTGTTAAAACATTGTTAGTCCTTGAAATAGTGATGTACACATTGGTTGTTTTAAATTATATTTTCGCAGAGAAATCTTAACGTTCATACTATAACTTCATACATACATACTTAATTGGCCATTACAACCATTCAGTCAAGATAACTAGCCTAGCTCCTCACACCACTCACGTTGTGTGTGTTAATTTTATACATGAGTGGCGGGACCTACAGCTTAAAGTCGATCCGAACGACAAATTTTTGAGAAATTTTTCATGGCAATTTTATTTACTCTCAGAGTTTTTGCCAGAAATCTGCTGAGAGAAAGTCGCCGAAGAAATATTTTTTCATATTTCGTTTCTGATGTCTGACCTGGGGTTTGAACCGTGTCCTTACGTCTAATAAGCCAACACACTACCTACTAGACTACGGCTACTTCCTATAACTTCGTGGGAAGGAGAAATCTTTGCAGATGATATGACCTCGTATGGAGTGTTAGAGCAAGAAAAGCACAACTAGCTTCTTCCTATGCGTCCAAACATTGTTTAATGTATGTATATCAACAAGAAACGTCTCAGAACATCTGCTCGCCATATTTGCTTGTGTGGATGCAGTGGTATATTTTCAATGTTGTTGTTCACAGCTTTATCTAAAATTTTCAAGGTGAATTATAAGGTGAATTGTAGCCTCTGTTCACACCTTTAAAATGAACACTACTCTCGCCCTTTACCAGGCTTTATGGCTATTGCAAACATTCTTTAGCTCGGAAGCTGTCTGCTTATCTTGCTAGAATTCACTTGCCTACCACCTGACTATCAGCCGCTTTAATTGCCAATTTCTTAAAAGTGTGTTCTTAGCTGCAGTTCTGTCCCTGCCATACATCATTGTATAGCTGCAGGCCTTAATTCTCAATTACATACATCTTCGTTGTGGACTCATTCTTCATAAGAACTTTATATACTTTTTCTGCCTCCCGCAACTGTATTATTATTATATACTCTGTGACACTGGTCCTTTATTTTACAGATTTTTGAAGGTTAGGCTAAATTGAAATATATTTGAAGACTTGCTGGATATTTGTTTCTTCCATTTTGGGCTTTTAAGACCTTTGACATTTGCTTAGCCAGATTTCACTTCACATAGAATCCAGATTTCACCCATTTTTCAAATATTTTTCTTGCATAAATGCTAACATTCTAGCAATGTTTGAAACTTACTGTATTGGACTAATCGTGGAGTTTATATTGCTTACATAAGATATGTTTGTGCTGTTCGGTAGTATCATAAATGTTGCTGTACCAAGACACATGACTTCAGTATTAAGGCAGTCATAGAAAACAAAGTTCTTTAGGAAGTCAAAGAAATAATTGTCGAATAGATTTCTTTTTGCCTTTAACTGTATGGGATTCGAGTATTTAAGCCTTTGCACTCGGCTGTCCCCTCTGAGGGGACAACGTAAGCATATCACTCGGTTGTCCCCTTAGAGGGGGCATGATAGTTTGTTAGCGATTACCGACAATGAAATTATTCCACCGCAATTTTTTAAGAAACACGTATTCTCCTGTAGTTTTTTTTTAAATGGCACAAAAAAATGATAAAAATGAGATAAATTTAACAGGATGCATGATAAATAAATCGTCCGTTCTACACGTCGAAAAGGAACGTGCGAAGTGCGTTTACGACGGACTATACACTTCTTTGATCCGTTGAGCAATTTGTAGATATAGTGGATTAGGCGTCCAAAGCTACAAGGGTGTGGCTCAATGAAGTGGGAAACTTGATACGATAATAAAGAAATCCGATAACCGAGAGAAGAAATATAAAAGATCTCAATTCGAACTGAAGCGTCGAATAGAAAAAATTTTTGATATTTTTTTGTGAATATGTGTTCTTTAATGTCCACAAATTCATATAAAACAAATTTCATCACAATTCTTTACTTGATTCTAAAATTATACTGTAAAATATCACGTTTCCAGAATGTACGTTTTCGTTAAAATGTGGCGTCCAGTTGCTGGTAGGTAACGTCCGAAACGGTGCTGAGTGCTAAGGGTTAAATTTATGAATTTTCATTACACGATCCCTTTAGTACTACTAAATTTCACAGTGAAGTCGCCGTAGTCTAGTAGGTAGTGTGTTGTCTTATTAGACGTAAAGCCCGGGTTCGTATCTCAGGCTAGACATCAAAATGAAATATAAAAAAAAATATTTCTTCGGTGACTGCCTCTCAGCAGAATTCTGGCAAAAACTCTGAAAGTAAATAAAATTGCCATGAAAAGTTTCCAAAAAAAAAATTTGTCATTCGGAGCCGACTTAAAACTGTAGGTCCCGCTACTTTTGACACACACAACATGAGTGGTGTGAGAAGCTAGGCCGTAATCCTGACTGAATGGTTGTAATGGCCAATTATGTATGTATGTATGTAAACTTCACAGTGTATAACTACTACTCACTGACAATGTTTTTTTTTCGATTTGACAACTTCTAGAATCGTAATGCTGATTTGTTATAGTTTATTTCTTTTCTATTTTGTAATTGCAAATTAGTTTTGTTATATTTGTTTATTTTTATCTCTATTCTTGTTACTTGTTTGCTGTTTTGTTGTTGTAATTCTTTATTATTGTAATTCTTATGTTATTGTTTCTTATTCCTATGTTTTCTTCTGTTTAGTGTTCTGTTTGTTATTAGACAAGGACATATTGCAGTTTTTTATTCAATTTATGTACAAGTTTAACATCTACATTCCACCTTCCCTGAGATTATTTGCCGATTATTCACACAGTATTCAGCAACCAACTGTTATATTGGTTGATGTTCTCTAGCAAATCTTATTGCATTGTATGTTGATCGATTCTCGATTAAACTCAATTGCAAGATATTATCACAATAAAGATCATGATATAGGAAGCTTTCACTGTCATTTTATATTCTCTTCTCTAAAAGGATGCATTAAATTTAGCCGAACCATATTTTAGTTGCCGATATTGTAGAAATTCTTTGCAAAAATTTCAACATAACCGACTACCAACAAAATATTTCGCTACAACACTAAATGTTTCCTTCGGTTGTTTTTTTGTTCTTCTGTATATATTAAAAAAAATTACTAGCAAACATTTTCTAACTGCAAGATATAGAAACTATTTCTGTGACAAAACTTTCCTTTTGTATGCTTTTGTCCAATAATAAAAAAGTGCTTGTTTTTTCGTGCTTTGCATAGTTGACATTTGACCTGAATTTTTTTCACTCTTACTTTTTTTGTTTTTGTCTTTTTTTTGCAAGCCAAATTGTTTTTGAGCTTATCTTGTGTTCGTGCGACATTTGCTTTTCTATCTACGGAATTGAATTTGACTTCAGCAAAGGGTGTTTACGAGCACTCTGTTTTTCTTTTTTTCGGTGTAATTATTTGAATGTGTGTACAAATATTTGGTTTAAAAAGTTCTGCATTTTGTTATTTCAAGAAGATGACAACACAGTAAAAAAAAAGAGTGTAAAGAATATCGCAAAATTCGAAGTGAAATGTTGCATTCATACGTAACGGAAGGTGTTAGTGTTCACTTAACACATGGCCTATGTTTTGTAAACAATTTGTAAGCGATTTTAACATTTCTTTTTTGGAAAGTTTTTTGATAAGGATAAGTAACCGAAAACGAAGAAGAAGAAAATGTTGTAAATGTAATTTATTTCGTAGACGGTTAAATTAAATGTGTGGGTATACCATTGGAATTATAAAGTTAAGTTGATGTGGTTTTCAAATTAATGAAATTATTTTGCTTTACTACTTTGTCCGACTGTAGGTTTTTAATAGATATACACAAGCTTAATACGTGTTAATATTAAAGTTATAAAGAACTTTTTTCTTATTTTAAACGATGTTTTGGTTTTCTGCGCAAAAACTGTATCATTGCATATTACTTTACATTATTGACTATTACAACCCTTCAGTCAGGATTATAACCTACATTCTTACAAGATCTACAATTGAATGGCGACTCTGAATAACAGATTAATTCTTTCATGGCAATTATATACATACATACATAATTGGTCATTACAACCCTTCAGCCAGGATCAGAGATCAGCAGAGGTCGGCACCAATGTCCCTCAGGGGAAGTACATCTTCGGCTTTTTACACACATGGGACATGAACATCAACAATGTACGTTGAAAAGAGCGTAAAGATGCATTTAGTTGCTTGTCGGCTTTTAAAGAAGAAGGTTCATGTCGCTTTTTTTCAGACTTCCGTTATACACCCAAAGAAATATTACAGTAGGTAGGATTCACAAACATCAATGAGAAATGATTTCGATTTTTGGAAGAATACTTGTCAAGTTAATTACGGTGTCTTGATGGACTAAGCGCAGTACAATTTTTCTATATTTTCCGCTCACATATACATATTATTGGGTTATAAGTAGACTTGAAAATATTACTAACAATTTTCCTCTGGGTTAACACATGTATCTCACAAACACACTCACTTTTTTATAATGTTCTCTTTGTGCCGACGTCTGGAGATCAGCAATGAACTGTTTTTTCGCTACTCATAAGTACTCATGAAATTTTGGGTATGAGTGAGTCAACAGTATTGAAATTCAACTACTCTGATTCATTCGTACTCACTACATTGATTTATAAGTGTATGTTGCAATGAGTATGAGCACAACGTTGTCATCAAACTCATAACTTTCGAAATATGTTTGATTCATACGCCTACTCATTCAGATTTATAAATTTAGAAAAATACTTTTAATACTCATAAATGATTCGAGTGATTCGAATCAATCATCAAAATTTATAGCCTTAGTTGTTGTTGCATTTAGCAAAGCAAACACACAACCTTATAGTGAGTATTGTAGTGTTCGTACGCGAATCATACTCATTTTGTGTTTCGTGTATAATGTGAGTAAAGGAGAGTCGAAATCAACAACATCATACGTGTTGTTAAGTAGGAGTACGATGAGTACTTCAAACTTTGAATATGAGTAGTATGAGTATGATATTACAATAAGTATGAATGCATATAATATCAGAAATTATGAGTATGATTCGAATTTACTCATCTTTTTGAATACTCATTGCTGATCTCTGGCCAGATTAGGACAAAGCTTCCGACATATGTTATGTGTGTGTTAATTTTATATATGAGTAGCGGGACGAACGACAAATTTTTGAGAAACTTTTCATGACTGTATTATTTACTCTCAGAGTTTTTGCCAGAAATCTGCTGAGAGAAAGTCGTCAAAGACATATTTTTTAATATTTTTTTATGTTTGAAATCTCTGACCTGGGGTTTGAAGCGTGGACTTACGTCTAACAAGCTAACACACTACCTGCTAGACTCCGGCGACTATTATGACAATTTCTTAACCTCAAAGCTTTTGCCAGAAGACTGCAAAGAAAATCCGTCCTAAAGACATTTTTTTTGAGATTCTATTTACGCCCTTAACAGAGTGTTCTGTAGAGATAGAAACACATGATAATCTAAGGATGTATTCTCAGTTTCTGCCAAGTCAGGAAAAATGTAAGTGGTCAGACGTTGTTAGGACGGAATACTTTTTCTGTTCATCAGTTCTGGCCGTTTTATTTAAATAGCTTCATAACGAATTGCAGCTCATACTGAATAATTCACTTCTAATCGATTGTATTTTAAGTATTAACAAGCTCCGAATAAAATCCTTTAAAAACTCCTTTCTTTTTTGAAGACAGCTTATGTTTAAAGTTTAACGAGTTATTTGTTGACAAATAAAACAAACGAAATTTCAATTGCTGTTGATGAATAATGTATTCATAAAATTGTATGTAATACTTTAAGACTTTATTTGACATATTTTATGAAAATCTCCAACGACTTTAGTGACATTTGGCTTTTATCTAAATTTAGGCTGTCAGTTTTGTGTTTGAGACAAAAGATTTCATGCAAAACAGAAAAAAAAAATTTTAATACTCTCCGTATAAAACTATAAAACATAACAGTTTAGTTTTGTTTCTTTCTTTTGTTACAAAACAAAAAACGAAAAAGAGGAATAAGAATGAAAAAATGAAGCTCAAGTACATTCAAACTTTAAACTATTAAAGTGACTGACAGGCGGCAGGCAGCCACTTTTTCGCTCCATGCAGTCCGTTTGTGTACAGTACAGTACAGTACAGAACTTGACTTGATAGCCCAAAAAAAAAAAATAAAAACAAGAAACATATTCATAAACTGTTACTGAAATTACAAAAGAAAACTATAGATGGATATCTACTTCTTCTTCTATTTTTTGTCCTGCCTCAGGATATAGAATGTGATGTGCTACAAAGCGACGAGATGCAACACCAGCAACCAGGCTACTTGTTTTCTAAACTGCACACTTTTTCCTCTTCCTGCTCCGCCTTCTTCCCCGCCCCAAATTGGATTGTATTATTGTCTGTAGTACATACTTTAGGGACTATTGTATGCTATGTATAGTATTGCATACTCTAAGGCGTTGAAAAACTTTAGTTTCTTATTTTTATTTTTTATGAATAAATTTAAAATTTTTTCTATTTTTGTTTTCAGTTTTGTTTCTATTTCGTAAATAATTTTTATTTGTGTTTTGAGCCCAAAAACAAAAAGTTCTACAAACAAAACAATATTTGTAAATGAATATAATTGGTAGTAAGAGTTTGTGTTTTGAATATGAGTTATTTTTATCAAATAAATAAAATAAACATGAAATTGCGTACGTATATAAAATTTTCTTTTAAAATAGAATGACTCACAGAGATGAGTAGAAGTTTTTGCTTGAGTCCTGTATCCTGGGAACGATTGTATGTTATGTTGTAATAGTTTTATGTAAGAGATTATTATGATGCAAATGACAATATTTAAAATGTATAAAGTGAGTTGATGTTGTGTGCGTATAGCCTGTGAGTTGTGTTTTCTGCACAGACTACACAACAGACACTTGTTTTAAGACAATTTCGTTTCGTTTTTAATTCCTAAAGTGTTGATAGTAAGTGAAGATGTTAGAAGTCCTTTACCATAAAGTCATTGTTCTATACCACAGAGAATTATTATTATTATTCCCTTCTTTTCGTTTGTTTGTTTTGGAAAAGTCACAAAAGTTTTAATCCTACAAGACAGAAACGAATATTAAATGCCACATTTGTCTCAAATTTGTGCTACAATGAGCCATTAACAGTCGACATTTTTATATGTTTTCCACAATATTAAATGATTTTTTTATTGAAAAGTGGAACTCGGTATTTCACTTTATTTAAATCACAGAGTTCTACGACCATGTAACCACTGTTTCGATTGTCAGAAGCTAAACATAACTTCGTTAAAAAAACCTGCAAAACATATCTTCCTCACTATTTGAAGCATAAATCCCTTATTCAATGAATTTCAATGGCGAATTGCTAGAGCAGAGCCAATAATAACTTTATTACCGCTACCTTAGCATTGACCCTCAACTTTGGCGATTTTATTTGGTGCAAAACGATGGAAAATGGTTGCATCTCACTACTGTGAACAGGCTGCTAAGACTCTTGTGACTGCAGTAATACCACATACATGAGCTTTTCTCTCCTCCAGCCAGAGATAATATTAGCCTTAGGGGCTAATGGATTACATGATATATACTCTGAACTTCTGTTGGACCTATAAGTTTAGAATACCCTTCAGAGATAATTCAGTTGTGGCATCTGTTCTTCGATCGCGATCTTAACAATTGGCTCTTATGAACTGCAGCTCTTGTTCTCTCTCATATTGCTTAGTGACTGCATTGTTTTCCAGACAGAAGTTTATGTTGTTGAGAGTATCGTGGAGTGCACAAGAGAATAAAATTTCGGAGAGTTGTTTGTAACATTTACGGGAACAGTATTGCAACGACCAATTCTTTCAACTTGAAGGTAATAAATGAAGTGTTTGCACAGCTCCATTTCCTTTTTCTTCCATTGTTATACTTTTTAGATGAATGGATTGTTGGATGAATGTTAGAGAATTGGAATGCAGTGGATTGAAGAAGATGGAATTCAGAATGGCTAATATCACCACTTGCAAAAGAACTAGAATTCTCTGCAATTCTAATGCATAGGATCCAAAGTTTTAAGCAGAATTACAGGGCACAAGGGTTGCACGTACATACAGTGGACAGCAAAAGTCTTAGTACGGCAATATATTTTGACAAAAACAAAGTCTCTACAGGTTTAATACTCTTGCTCAAAGTCCCGATATGACTTCAAGAGAGTATTTAGAAGATCATTTGAAAGAACGGTTACGTAAGCGCTAAACCTCAAACAAAAGTCCACCGAAAAACTTGCTCATGGAGCCACCAGGAAAACACTAAACAAAACTTGTACATTCAATTCAAAATGGGTTAAATGGAGTGCTTGACCTTAAGGGATATTCTACTAAATACAAGGCATAACATTTGCATATATTGGGCCTTTGAATTTTAAATTTACTCAGGGTTCTCCTTGGGGGTACTTATGGAGTTATCTGAAACTTTTCCAGATTTTTTTCTTGTTTTATGAAAAACATTAAAAAATTTTTTGTTTTTATAATAAAACAGAAATAAATTAATAAAATTAATACAAACTATAAACTATAAATTTTTATACAAACTTTTGGTTAAAATTCATGAAATTGCTACAAAATACTGTTGTACTAAGACTTTTGTTGTCCACTGTATATCGAAACGTAATGAAAAGAATTGATACAACACCTTCTTTCTGCTCTACACGAGCTTGAACGCAGATACCTTGATTTAACTCTCTTCCATGATCTGGATTATCTAAAAGATATGTCCCTGACAAACGTCGATTTTGGCAGGAATACCAAATGGATCTGGCGTGGACTATATTTATTGTACATTATGTGATGAGGATGGATTTGTTCTGAACTATTCTATGTCATGCTTTTAGGGTCTTTTATGAGATGTTATTTAATAGATAATAGAGTGAGCCGTAGAATCCATAATAAACTTTTGAATCGACTTCTTTGCAGCATGTTCCAATCGCGTATATTTTTATTCTAAAAATTTAGTCATTGTTAGTCTACAACAGCAGCTTTTTATATGGCTTTTGTTAATAATTTTTCTTAAAATTATAACATTTTAAAATTGTCCTGTAGTATAAACAAACATACCAATGTTGCTACAATATTGCACGACCATGCAGTGTAGGGTATGTACAACATTGTTGACACTTTGGCATTGTTCAGATTTTTCGTTAGATTTTTGCTTAAGAAAATCAAATTCTGTCTGCAATTTGCCTCTACCATATATGTATGTATGTATGCATGTGCAAGTGTATAAGTGCCAAAAACCTCAAACCCTATAATCAACCATAGGAACATCAAGCCAATCCTATACATCATTCGCTTTTTCTAAGCATGTCGTCTTGACTGCAACAATGTGGTCTGTATGTTGCTGTTGTCTAAAAGCCTAGTTCGTCTTTTTAAATTGAATAAGAGTGTTGTGTGTGTGTGTGTGTGCGTGTGTTTCGGTAAATGAGTGAAGGGCCTTTTTGTACTTGAATCCCAAGTAAAGTAGGGTGTGTCATGTTAAAAGTGGTTACATTAACTTAAATCTGATGTCAATCAAAAATTTAAAATGCAAAGTATAAAGGGAATCTTTTTTTTCGATTTTCTTTTCCTCTTTTTTCTTTTCTTTTCTTTCATTTTCATTTTTTTGTTTTGTTACTAACAAAGGCACTCCCAGCCAAAGTAAGTAACTCTTCTTCACAGTGTTTCATTCTTCTATTTGCCATTCTTTCTTGCTCTTTGCCCATCAACAACATTAGAATTATTTAAAATTGTTGTTGTTTTTTCTCTTTCCTTTTTAGTTCTTCCCTCCAACAGGATGTTGAAAATTCATTTAAAATTTGTATAAAAAAAAAGAGAAGAAGAAAAGTAAGGAATGCTAGCCAACATGCTACAAAGCATTATGGTACGTACGTACGTAGTACAGATTATAAGTATATGCGCGTGTAAAACAAAATGTTCGTGAGTATGTTTGTGCTTTAACAACTTTGTGCTGCAATAGTTACAACAAATAATGGCTAGCACAGTAGCTGAAGAAAGGAGAGAAAAACTGACTGAATTGCAAGCTTATCTTTATACCCTTCATATTGTACAAGACCATAAGTAAACGCCTTCATAGTGTTTCTAACTAAAATTGCATTAGTTTTGCTTCTTGCCAGGATAAGCTACGTATATGCTGTAGTTGCATACACAAACATATACTTCACCTATGTATAGTTCAAGAAATGAAACCAAAAAGGGAAAAAAATTTTAATGCTTTCCCTTAAAAAGCAAAAGCAAAAAAATTAAACAAGAAGTGACCGAAAAAAGTAGAAAACTTATGTAAAAACTGTAAAAGAAAAAAAGAAAATGTTGAAAAACTATTAAGAAAACTGCTGACCTATGCGTGTTAGAAAATCCACAAATAGTTCCATCACTTTATACTACTTTGGACTTGTTAATGAAACGAACTCGCATATATTTTACCAAATTTTCTACATGCTCTACATACCAACAAACATATAAAGCAGATGTGAACGAGTTTTGGCTCATGATAAGCTTCATATTTGCATCTAAGTAGATTAGAAAGGAATATAGAAGGCTTTAATTATAACTTAAAAGCCTAAGAACCACTAGCTTTATTGCAGTTCTTAATAATCAAATTAAATCTCATGGTTATCATGAAACACGCATACTTATTTGAAAGCGTAGGTTTTTTTTCAAAGCATATTTAAGCCTACAGATCGAGTTGGGTGATATGAGTGAGCATAAGTAATGAAAAAAGCAAATCAGTTGGCAGAATAGAATTTTTAGTAAAAATATTTATTTTTACCAATCGTACAATGAAACATGCCAAACTTTTCATAAACTTTTTAAAATGAAATATATTTTTCTAAGGACGCAAGCTGTTTTAGGTTCAGGTTTTGGTCGGAGTGGTTGCTCTGATATCACAAAGCCCACTTGAGCACGGCCCGTTGTGACGCCACGGGTGAACGCAAGCTGTAAGAACTCATTTTATTTTCAAAACCGTTCCATGAGAATTCTAATCAAGTCCAGTCTTTTAAGAAACTAGTATACTGTCCCGGTCGTCTAATGTATCGTATGCTAAACGGTCTGTATGTTTTTGTCAAATGCGTCACTGTGTAGAGGGCGCTGAGTTTAAGGGATTCAGATGGACTGAGGCACTTTCCTATTTTCAACAGCTGCTTTCTATTTAAAGTTGGCGAGCTGATCTGGCGAAGTCAGACCGTCCAGAAACGAATCAGTCCTTTAATCTCAATCTTTAGTGATGGCTCTGATGAACTAGGCCATTCATTCTCATTTTTATAAGAAAATGACTGTACGGTTTTTCAGACAAATACTTATGTCTGCGAGGTATATAAAATAATTCATTTTTGAAGCTCCGATTATCGATATCTACGTTTCTGTTTAAGATCATTGCATTTTCTTTGCGAGGATCTTTCTCAGGAGGATGCATTGTCGGCCTTGTTAGATGAATGGGCGTTGAGCAAAATTTAAGTCAGCTGGATTAATTTCACAATTTGCAGGAAGACCAGAATTCTCCATTTTTCCAAGGAAAAAGAACAAAGCTCTTGTTCTTTTGCAAATTACTTGGCACTATACATATGTCGGAAGGTATGGACCATTTCACTCATGAAATTTTGAATATAAGTGAGTCACCAATATTGAAATTTAACTACTCTGATTCAATCGTACTCACTACAACGTTGATATATAAGTATATTTGCAATCAATATGAGTACAACGTTGACATTGAACTCATACAATTCAAAATATGTTTGATTCATATGCCTACTCATTCAGTTTCATATCATTTGAAAAATACTTATATATAATTCGATTGACTCGAATCATTCATCAAAATTTACATCTTAATTGTTGTTGCATTTACAAAAAAAGAAAAAAGTTTCGTACGCGAATCATAATTATTTTGTGATTCTTGTAAATGTTGAGTTATGATTCATGTAAATGTTAAGTATGAGTACGATGAGTAGTTAAAACTTTGAATATGAGTAGTATTAGTATGATATTAAAATAAGTATGAATGAGTATAGGTATCAGAAATTATGAGTATGATTCGATTCTACTCATCTTTTTGAATACTCATTGCTGATCTCTGGTATGGACTATCAATTTTATGGCTATTGCGGATGCTATCAGTATAAGAACGAAAGATTGTAACAACTTCTTTGTGACTGAAGAACTTAGAACTTTATTTGAAGGATCTGTTACTTACAAGTGTTGACGACTTCTTCAGTGCTGGCGAAATGACATGCTATCGGTGTGTTAAGATAGACAATCAATACAATCTAGTTTATTGCGAAAGTGTGTAGAGGGATTATCGAAGGCAAAATTAGATACTTAATAAATCATTAAAATCCTTCAGTCAGAATTACGCCCTAGCTTCTCACACCACTTATGTTGTGTGTATTAATTTTACATGCGAGTAGCGGGACCTACAGTTTAAAGTCGTGGCAATTTTTTTGTTATTTACGAGTGGCGGGACCTACACGAACTCGACTCCGAACGACAGATTTTTGAAAAACTTTTCTTTGCAATGGTATTTACTCTCAGAGTAAATCTGCTGAGAGGAAGTCAACGAAGAAATATTGTCTCATATTTCGTATTGCTGAAGATATCTTATCTGGGGTTTGAACCGTGGCCAACATACTACCTACTAGTCTACACGCCGACTACACGGCGACACAAAAAAATCAGGAAATACTGTGGCATGACTCTCATGTGAGGCGCCTTTAAGTATTTGATCTGAGAAGCACTGTGGCATGAGTATCTGTACATTTACCATATTTTTTCTTTGTGTCCAAGTGCTTTAAGTATTTTTTCTGAATAGCCAGGAACTATTTCTCTACATGATAAGATAATACTAATCCGACAAAGGTAAAGGGATGTAACCCAATGTGCCAGAAAATTTTCTTCCTGTCTGTATGGTCTGAGACCATGTAGAATATTCTGATATGACGATAGTTATGCAAGCAAAACACTTCAAAAACTATGCAGAAAGGAGGGAGAGTGGAGGTGTATCTCTTAAATATTATAGATTAAAATTTTTCTTTTCTCATGTTCCGAATCTTTATTTAAAATTTATGGCCCTCGTCAGATATGGCAATAATTTACATTTTTATCAAGTAAAGTATTTAAAGATGTAATGTATATATGTATGGATATACATACATATATTATATACCTACTTATTGTATTTTATACATAACGTAGACATACATAAGTGCAGTTGATTTTAAATAGCCACCACCTAAGTCTTGCGTGCAACAGCTATGCATGGCTACGCTCGTCCAAACGTTAAATATTTATCAACGGGGTGTGGAGAAAGAAAAGTTTTTAAAACGATTTTTTCTTAACGGTAAATGCAATAAAATACAAGAATAAGAAACTTTAAAGTATTTTCCATACTAAAAGGAAAGTAATTTCAAGCTTTACCATCTCTTTGTAGAGCAGAGAACTTCTGTTCTTTCCCATTTGCTGCCACTGTATTGTCCACTACAAATGTGTTGTACTTTTTTTTTGAGTTTAAAATACACAGGATAGAAAATGAGAAATGTTTTAAAGTGTAAAAGTGTACGGTGTATAATTGCTAAAAACGGAAATTACATTATGCGAAGGAGTATACCGGGCATCTCGTCTTTGTCTGTGCCCTTTTGTTCGAAAAACATTTACACAAAAGGAGTTACAAAAAAAAAAAGAAAAATAAAATTAAATATTGTAAAACAACAACACAGCATAGAACACAGTATAGAAGCAAAAACAAAACAAAAAACAAAGAAAAAAAAAACTCTTGTAATAAGGAATTAAGTAGAAATTTTTCATTATTAGAAAATATGTTGCAATATATTTTGAGTTTTTCTTTTGTTCTTGTTTTTCATTCTTACTTACATACATACATATATATTTCTATGGTGCAAGTAATTAAGATTTTTCCTCTTTTTTTATTAAATTTTTAATATGTTTTAGGGTTTTGTTCCTTGTCTAGCTTTTTTGAGTTCATTTTAATTGGAATTCCATTCAATTTTTTTCTTCTTCGGTTTTCGTGTGTTCGCCTCATTGTTAAAGTTAGGCTTCTATTCTATTCTAATATTAATCATAATGAAAAAAATTGTTAAAGTAACTTAAAATTTTAATACCTTATTATTACGATATTACCTGCCTCCATACATTACATGTTTGTGGTAGAGATTTTAGACAATGTTTAAAAGGGAAATAACGAAATTAAGCCTCAGGTCTTAGCAATGACTTGTAGCGGCTCTCATTATTAAACACATCCAAGAAAACGCTGAGATTTTTTTTTCATTAAAAGCTCCAAATAGTTCCGTATATGATGTCAATATATCTGCCCCAACCTCCTAACTTCTGCCTACTTACATCAGAGTTAGACTGTATTGCAAAAAGCGCTCATGGGTATATCAAAAATTGTTTAGTAAAATTGCTTGGAATGCAGAAATTTCATTGGTACTAGCACTTCTACAGCTTTAAGATCATAGTTGTTTGCACCAGACTGTTTCGAGATTCTGCGAGAAATCTGCTGAGAGAAAGTCGCCGAAGAAATATTTTTTCAAATTTCGTTTTGTTGGAGATGTCTGGCCTGGAGTTTGAACCGTGCGGTCACGTCTAATAAGCCAACACACTACCTATTAGCCTGCGGCGACTATCGAATATCTCTCCATAATTTTCTGACGAGACGCTGTCGATATATCGTAGGCCATAGTACAACCATAGATCCATAGTGCAAACCCACCCGAATTGAGATCATGGAAATTGAATCGATTAACACAACCAAACAATTCTTAATCACATATGAATTCCTACGATAAATATCTGCGGCCTTAAACAGCGGACTCGATTTGGGACTTTAAAAATACGATTCATTCAAACTTGTCCAAATATGCAAAGAAAATTTTAGTTCAATCTCCTAATACTAGAACTGTTTGTAGCCATCATATTCAGATAAACTCGATTGCAATATTGCTTTCAGAAGAAACCCTTAATTACCTGTTTAACTGAAAACCACATAGCGATCGAATTATTACATCACAGTATCGATCTGTCTACAGTCCAACGGAAAACTCCGAATACACTGGGCAGATAGCATTTGACAGTTACCTTAACAAGCTTATATATTATAATACTTCTTATTGAGGTTCAAGTGTGGTGCAGTTGGATCTTATTAAGAATAGATATTGAGACATATCATTGGTGGAATGATAGAGAATGGGACACCCCATTAGTACATAAAATCGGCATTGTTGATGACGGCTCAAACAGTAGTCTGCACCACGCTTTTGCGTAAGGCGCGCCTGTAGGTTTGTAGAGCAACTGATATTATGTAGGTCCAGTACAGCAGCGTAACTACTCAGTAAAGTGTTTTTGACAACATGTTCAACGGACGTCTGGTGGAATTTGATATAGAACAAGGCAAGAAATAGCATGGATAGAAAAATAATAGAAGAAAAATATGCAAGCTTTGACGAGTTAGTGAAACGCAGGAAACGATAGAAGGAAATGACACAAAAAACTTGCTTAAGACATACAGAAAGATCCGAAGAGCATAGATCCCGAGAACTATAGGCAATCACTATTTAACTCATCGGCAATAGCTTCTAAAACATTAAATTTATTCCGCCTCGAAGAGCACAGATCCAAAGATCTGCAATAACTTCTAATATATTTAACTTATTTAGAATATCGGTGGATCATATAATTAGCCTACGAATAATACCGAGCAGTTCATTGAATTTAATCCACCCTTACATTATACTTATTGGCGGTCATAATGGCACACTGAGTAGTGTCTTCTATGTGACAACAAGAATTTGACAAGGATGCATATTATCACTGCTCCTGCTCAATATAATTATCAATCAGCTGAGGCATAATATGTGAACTTTGATTGCAGTAAAAGACTTTTGAAAACCATAAAAAGATCAATCAAAAACAAAAAACAAAAAAAGGGATGTTGAAGGCGACTAAGTTTTTGGCAAGTTCCTACAAAACTATAGTATATATAGTCGCCGTAGTCTAGTAGGTAGTGTGTTGGCTTATTAGACGTAAAGCCAGGGTTCAAACCCCAGGCCAGACATCAAAACAAAATACAAAAAGTATTTTTTCGGCGACTTTCTCTCAGCAGAGAAAGTATAAGTATAATCCAATCAAATATTCTAAATTCATGCTATTGTTGAACGATTTCTCTTGGTCAATCAAAAATTTCTTGGTTAAAACATCCTTTAAAGCTGCTTAAATCAATTAGCTCTCTTCAAAGTTCAACCTTTTAAAACGACACAACAAAAAATAGTAAATAAAAGACGTGTATCAACAATAAAGGGTTTGTTTGGAGAGGACTCTTTATTTACTTATTTCTATCCTTTTTCTTTACTTTTTTCTTCTTATTCCTTTTTTTTTTTAGGTGGACATCAATGAAAAAAAGAAGAATAAAGCGCGTAAATGCTATCCATGTACATATTGTGATCAAAGGCAAATTTGACAGGGAGTTTCCTCAATTGACATCAAGGCTGTACGTACTCGCACTATGTAGAATACACGACTAAAAAAAAAATAACCGAGTTTCCAACGCTGTTATTGCCTTCCTTGTATGGATAATACTAAAAGAAGATATACGAATGCCTACAAATTTACATTTACGCGCGCACACACTCATATACACACATTTACGTAAATACATAAGAGACACAAATAAACTTGAACAAAAAAATGCAATTTTGGTACTGGTCCCCTTTAAGTATACACGCAGAGTACGCAAAAAAAAAAAAAAGAACCTGACACACTGGAAAAAAATAAAAACGAAAACGATGACATTTAGGCAGACATTTAACTGTATGTGCTTGTACTCTACATACATACATTTGACTCAAATCTGTTATCAAGTAGCTTTACTTTGGTTTAAGAGTACTTAATCGGATTACCATATAGTAGGACAAACGCAGTGGAATTTAGTTAGCTGTGGAGTTTTTTTTTGTTAGAAGTTTAAAAATTACATGTAAATCGACAACCGTTATTGCTTCACACTGATTTTGATGTATAGATCAGACCAAATGCCAATTCGATGATTTTGCTACTTTCTGAACCAGAGTTTTCAGCATATTTTCTTCATGGCTTTAGTCCTCATTGCCAAATGCAATTCGTACTACAAAAGTTACTATTATAAGTGTACTCATGTTGGTGTACTATGCTCTTTGATCTCCTATATGCTATGTTTTCCACGTGTACCGCATATCTTTAGTTCGCCATGGCCTTCACTATTTTCTGATTGGCATGGTTTTTTCTTGTCGCTGCAAAAGTGATTACATTTTGTTTTGTTCGAATACAGTACCACCAATGTTTGCAAATATGGCTTTTGCCTCGTATCTATGAAAGAGCCACCCAACACTATGTATGTACATATGTATGTGTGTACGGCCGTGTAAATATTTTGTAAATTTTAAAAAGATATAAGCAACACTACCACACGATTTTGTTGTGTTTCTGTTGACATTTAAAGTTTAACTTTGAAGTTTATTTGCCGTCGTCCTGAAAACAACACAAAACTGCTGTTATAGGCTGTTGTTGCCTAGACATTTTGTGAAAAGTGGAAAAAAATGTTTTATTTCGTGAGGAAAAAAATTCAATTTCGGTTTTTTTTCCTTCCAGAAATGGGCAAGTATGCTATAATTTAAGGATGTAGAAAAATTATTGTAGAACACATCTGTTTCTGTTAGTCAATGGAAAAAATGCATTTTTTTTCTAAAACACAAACTTTATGGTATTTTTTTCTAATGTTATTAGGACAATTGCAGATTTTCTAACAGAGTTAAGAGTGACTTTTGAAAATTTAAGTTTTTTGCAGTTCTTAGTATGCAGTGAGAATGCAGGGAGAATGCAATTCCAGATACCTGGTATGCAAATTCCAGAGCTTTTGATCAACTAGAAATACATTAAACATGATGTTGTACTCTCCATTATATCCATTTGGGTATCATAAAAGTACACTGGAAATCGTTAAACCTTATATTTAAGATATAAAATGTGAAAATGTAACAATTTTTATTGCAGAACCTTAGTCTGGACACACACCAGGTCAATAGCTACTGTACTAGTGGAAAATGGTAACCATCAAATTGGCATTGAGGAATTTCCTGATAACGGTAGAATCGCGCCGTAGTCTCATAGGTAGTGAGTTGGCTTATTAAATGTGAGGCCACGGATAAAACCCCTGGTCATACATCTCCAACAAAACGAAATAAAAAAATATTTCTGGCAAAATCTGTGAGAGTAAATAAAGTTTCTCAAAAATCTGTCGTTCGGAGTCGACTTTAAACTGTAGGTCCCAGCACTCATAAGTAATATGAACATACACAACATAAGTGGTGTGAGAAGCTAGTTCGTAACCCTGACTAAAGAGTTGTGATGAACAATTCTGTTATGTTATGTTGTATTATGTACAGACGGCATTATACCTCCTGACGTACAGGAAACATTTGTTTGGTGATTCCCTTGTTGCAGCAAATCTTTTATGCCTGTTCAAAGCATTCACATATACTTTATAAGTGGAAAGAGGAGAGGATCGTTTTCAACCATAAAGCTGGAACACTATCAATATCCACTGGGAATTATTTCAGACCTATTAGCCTAACGTCATTCGTTATTAAAATACTGCAAAGGATTTTTGACCTCGAGAAAATGTCCAACCACTTTCCCACGCTTACCACTAGGTGGCACGTCCACTGAGGCTTCATCAATTAGGTATGTTATGTTATGTATGTTAAAATCTCGTTGGAAAATATTGTTTTTGGTATGAGAATATGTTTTCTAGAAGACTGGTCGTCAAAGTCTCTAGTGTCTCATGCAAAAGTATACATACATACATACATAATTGGTCACTACAACCACTAGTTTCTCACACCACTTATGTTGTGTGTGTTAATGTTATACATGAATGGCGGGGACCTACAGTTCAAAGTCGACTCCGAACGACAGATTCTTGTGAAACTTTTCACAGGAATTTTATTTACTCTCAGAGTTTTTGCCAGAAATCTGATGAGAGGAAGTCGCCGAAGAAATACTTTTCGTATTTTATTTTGATGTTTGGCCTGGGGCTCGAACCCTGGCTTTTCGTCTAACAAGCCAACACACTACCTACTATACCACGGCGACTGCAAGGTCGTCCCTTTGAACTCGTAAGTCTACTACATGCAAAAGTATATTTTTTTATTCATACATTCATAATTGGTCATTACACCCTTTAGTCAGGATTACGACCTAGTTTCTCACTCCACCTATGTTGTTTGTGTCAATTTCATACATTAGTGGCGGGACCTACAGTTTAAAGTCGACTCCGAACGACAGATTTTTGAGAAACTTTTCATGGCAATTTTATTTACTCTCAGAGTTTTTGCTAAAAATCTGCTGGGAGGAAATCGCCGAAGAAATATTTTTCTATATTTCGGAGATGCCTGACATGGGGTTTGAACCGAGGCCTCACGTCTAATAAGCCAACACACTACTTATTAGACCACAGCGACTTAATTTTTTTGTTGCACAGTGTAATTTTTACATTTATTTGTTTATTCAATATTTATTAAATTTCTTTAATTCGCTATTATTTTCATATCTTGGTGTATATGAATCAAAAGGTTTCGTTTTTTTTTTGTTTTTAAAGAATACTTTCATCTCAACTACTAACCCTTTATTGGACATTTGTGGAATATGTTGTTTTTATTTATTGTGGCTTAAATACAACATCAACAACTATACCTATTGGTACATACATACATACGTATTGTCTATATCCCTATTTTTTTGTTTCAGTGACCCTTTCGTATGTGTTTTATATATACGTGGCCTATAGCTGTATAGAAACTTGAACAATATTAGCTTCATACAAATCACGAGTGTTTGAATGCTTTGGCTGATAAAAATAAAAAAAAATACGAACGAACGTATTTATTTACCACCAAAAGTATTGTGGTCAGAGCTAACTGTGGTTTCAAGTGGCATTTTATTTTAAAATAAATAAATAAAACAAGCATTCAAACTATAAAAAAAGAGGAGAAAAAATGGAAAACTAACGAATAAAAAATCTTTGAAAAATGTTTTTTTTTTATTTCAGTTTTACACTTGAATGCAATTTCGTGGCATTCAATAGGATATGGTAGTTAAATAAAACTTTGTTAATAAAAACCGTGTTAAGTTTTAAATCTGAATAAAAAATCTTTGGTTTTTCTTTGATTCAAACTTTTAATGAAAATTAATTTCATTGAGATACATGTTTAAAGTCTCAACGGACTCTATCTAGTCAATAAAAAAAATCGAAAACCGCCAAAAAGAAATCGATAACCATAACCTATTTTCCTAATTCTAACACTGTGTACTGCATCATTAGATGCCGTCCCAGGATATTTGCGCTTGAATGTAAAAATACGAAGAGTTGCTGATATAGACAGTGATCGTAATCTTCACGTAGCGTTACGCTGAGGTGTACATAGGAAGAAATGATCCAGTAACAATGTTAACGTATGAATTTACTACAAGTTTAGTATTCTACAAAGCTCTTGTGCAGAAGTTGTCAGTCTCCCTCGGCCTGATATTAGAAGGTCTCAGCACTCAGATATGAAATCATAAACCCTGGATATTCTTTGCTACGGTATATAAAATAATAAGCCGTAGAAAAATAAAACAAAACATATAACGTTTTAAAATGTCAGAGAGCAGAGCTAACCAAAAGTGATAAATGTTAATGTCTCTGACAATGAAGTGAGTAGTAACCACCTCCCCTTAGCGCTACTGATCGGGAGTCTATTAAGTTGGATCTAGTAGTAAATGAGGGCAAAACAACAAGGAAGGATATGTGGCGGATTGTATACCAGATTAGGTTAGATTATGTTAGGTTAGAGGACGTGTACTTGTCAATTAAGACATGTACAGTACCCGGAGGTCATATTGACCCATTGTACAACGTCCTAGTTTCTCAAACCACTTATGTTGTGTGTGTTAATTTTATACATGAGTGGTGGGACCTACAGTTTAAGGTCGACTCCGAACGACAGATTTTTGAGAAACTTTTTCACGGCAATTTTATTTACTCTCAGAGTTTTTGCCAGAAATCTGCTGAGAAGAAGTCGCCGAAGAAATACTTTATGTATTTTGTCTTGATGTCTGGCCTGGGACTCGATCCCCGGCTTTACGCCTAATAAGCCAACACACTACCTACTAGACTACGGGGACTTCAAAATACCAGATTATGTAGTCAGTGAATTTCTTTATCTTGGCTCCTCAGTTACCAGCAAAAATGATGCCAGTCTGTAGGTCAAGCGTAAGGTCACTCTTGCCAACAGTTGCTATTATGGCTTCAATAGGCAATTGAGTAAGAGAGGCTTCTCGCGTATTCTTACATAAATAGCCATTAACAACCCGATAAAGGATTTCGACCTGCAGTAACACATCCTTCCAGGCGCCTCTGCTTTTTGGGCGCCTACGCCAGTAGTTCACGCCAATCGATGAAAGGCTTCCCCGATTTTTTTCTTCCAAAAGAGGTCGTCCGCTTCGCCGACTTCCGCAGATCCCCGCATTAAATACCCGTCTCGCCGGAGCATCTTTCTTACTCTCTTATAACAAAACTAATATTCTACAAATCGATTCAGTACGAGTTGGCGATGATTTCCGTATCCGTTCCATCAATGAGATGTATGAACTCCACAAAGACATGAACATTGTGCAGCTCATTAACATGCGCTGACTCGGCCATGCGCTGACTTCGGATGGAAAACGATGCTCGGCCGAGACGGGTATCTAATGCAGGGATTAATGTGACAGCCGGCGTAGAGGATGACCTTGCCTGTGTTGGAAGGACCAAAACGAGGTCCTGTCAACGACTGGCGAAGGCGCCTAGAAGGATGGGATTGTTAATGGTCAACTAAGTAAGTAAGACGCCGAAGGACCATATGACAGGCACTGGCAGATGAAGAAAATCATATCTATCATATCGTTTATCGCAAAAAGCCGAAAATAATCAGCGTAAAGAAAACCGAATTAATTCTCATTGCCATTAGCAAAACTTATGACTGAAATTTGAAGAGCACACAATCTTAAATGGTGAATTTATTTATAATCGGAACGATTGTTCAGTTATATAACGGACCGATAAAAGGGTTTTAATTGACGTCATAAAAATCACTACCAACTCAAATCAATTTTTCTTAAATTTTTTTGGTAAGTTACCTTGAAGGAAATATCTATGTTGCAATTTCCTTTGCTGCAGTATTTATAAATAAATTTTTTATAAATTAAAATCAATTACAATATGCATTGAAAGAGTGGAATAACCTTATTTTTCATTCGTATTTTATAAATGTTTATATGACCTATTTTAGTGGATACAACAAAAATAATAATAATCCATAGACATTATTAAGCGAAAAGATTTATAAGTCCAATGTCTTTTATAAAATTAATCACCCAGCAGCACATTTATATCAACAGCATTCAAGCAATTCAATGTTATTCGTTTTGCTGTTAAAAATAAAAAAAAATAATAAAAATCAGTTGAAATGCAATGGTTTTCACAATGAAACTGTAATACAACAAATGAGAGCGAATGAATATTTTGTTAAACGACAACAAAAAAAAAAAAAAATTGAAAAAAATAAAATGAAACGAAATTTATAAAAATGGAAAGAATTCAAATCAAATATGGCTTAAGGATAGTAGCAACAATTTTAACAATGCCTTTTCACATCTAAAAAATGCTGCAACAAACGCTATAAACATAGAAAACATTTATTTGTTGCAACAAGGCAATATCAAAATACCGTTTGCAAACGTTATCCTTTGCTTTAAGAGGCTGTGTAGAAAAAGAAACAAACAATGACGGAGAGGGAGAGCGAAATAGGATGAAAGCAAGAAGGAGATAGAGTAGTTTAAATCTGTAGAACAGGGATGACAAATATTATCCTAAAAAATGTGTATCAATTTCATAAATTAGTACCTCCGATGCTTGCATTTCTGAATGCTTTTTATGAATTTTGCCATTTTAGTGGCCGGAATAAATGTGATAGGACTTAGCCTCAACTACAGGGTTTAATATTTAGGTTTGATTTTGATTCTAAGCGCAGCTGTGAGCTGTAAAGTCCATAAAGAAAATTGCATCACATACTGCTGAATGCAATTTGATATAGACGGGTTTATATCGAATGCTATTCTATATAAATGGGTTTATATCGAATGTTATTGTATACAAACGGGTTTATATCGAATGTTATTACATATAAACGAGTTTATATAGAATTCTGTTCTATATAAACAGGTTTTTATCGAATGCTATTCTATATAAATGGGTTAATATCGAATGCTATTCTATACAAATCGATTAATATCGAATGTTATTCTATATAAACAGGTGAATATCGAATGCTATTCTATATAAACAAGTAAATATCGAATGCTATTCTATATAAACAAGTAAATATCGAATGCTATTCTATATAAACAGGTGAATATCGAATGTTATTCTATATAAACAAGTGTATATCGAATGCTATTCAATATAAACGGGGTTTTATTGAATGCTATTCAATATAAACGGGTTTTTATTGAATGCTATTCAATATAAACGGGTTTATATCGAATGCTATTCAATAAAAACGGGCTTAAATCGAATGCTATTAAATATAACCGGTTTTATATCGAATGCTATTCAATATAAACGGGTTTATATCGAACACTATTCTATATAAAGTGGTTTATTTCGAATGCTATTCTATATTAAGGGGTTTATATCGAATGCTGCTCTATGTAAATTGGTTTATATCGAATGCCATTATTTATAATGTTTGAAGAATTTTGTGTCCACTTTATTTGCCAATAATTTTCTCAAGTTTTCTCAACCTTCCATAAACGGAGATGACATTACTTGGTATCGGATCAATTCACTTAACAGATTCAGATTCATTTAACTTTTAGGCTGTTCTCAGCTTGATTCTCAAGAAGTCATACTTTAATACGAATTCTAGAATTTCAAATTTACTTTTTAACAATTACTGCGATGCCTTGTTGTAAATAGAGGACTATTGTACTTAATTCATCATCTCTGTGTTCACAAAACTAATGTCAAAATGGTTGAAGGGAGTTTTCAAAAAGGCGGTGCGGTATTTGGTATCGCTAGTTGGATTATGTCTTTAGGAAAAAATATATAAAAAACCATTTATTTTTGTTGTTTTCTTTGTTATACAAAACTGTACATTTTTTTATTCAATGTTAAATCGTTTTGCTTAAAGGCAACGTATTTTCGTTTCCACTATTGTCGTCGTTTTTTTATAGCCGTTGCCAGAAGTATCAATAACTTTGAAATTCATGACACTAAAAAATTCCACTTGCAACATGCGTTTAGTTACACTACTAAATGTACTTTTTTCATAATACTTTTAAAATACAAGGGAAGTAGTAGAAGCGTATGGTATTGTAGCGTGTAGTGAAGCGATATAAATGCGATATGTGCGATAAAACAATAAACTGTTATCTTTCCTTAGGCTTATGGTTTAAATAATATGCTAACTAAATTTCTTATATTTTATTTATTTGCTATTACTAGTTGAAATATTTTGCGGTAGGCTTCTCCTATTCGACTTGATAGACATAAATAGTCTATAAATTGCTAAAACGAAGAAAAAAAGAAGGTTTAGAAAATGTTAACGAAAATCATAAGAAAAATAAAAATTGGTTGGTTGGTACATTTGTTACATTGACAAAACAGCTGTTCCATATCCGGTTGTATGATATCCTTAAGCTAAAAGTATGAATTTTGTTTTCTACAAAAGTGCACATTTCTACATTCAATTTTGTTCGTACGAACATATGCCCTCACATTTATGCGAACAATTTTTACAATGCATATATGGGACCATACATTAGCAACGATAAACCATTTACCAGTGTGTTGGGTTTCTTCTTATTTTTGTTCGATACCCTATAACAACGTAGTTATTTGTGGTATATTGGGTTTGTGTTCATACCTATAATGTAAGAGAGTAAAGAGGATATTACTTAATCTAATTTTAATGCATTTGCTACTATAGAATTATAAAATATCGAATAGTTTTTTATTTATTTATTACAAATTCAATTAAAAATTATGTTCCGAGCGAAGTAAATTAGACCTTATGCTTGGAGTAGTTTAATATAGAAGAGTCTGCGAACAGGCTAACGAACCAGTTAGTACTTTTCACATAACAGATGAGACTATACAAGGTCAAGTTTACAATATATCGAGTCCTTCATTAAACGCTTCCTATCTTTAAATTAAAATAAAACAAAGGACGTGTAAGTAATCATCAACATTTTTTATTGGTTTGAAAGACCTGGAATATAACATCAAATGTATGTCTCAACTTATCTGAGTGGAGCTCATTCGACTTGTAATATTGCACAATGATTCCAGTACATAAATCAGGCTGAAATTGACCAATGGCATCGGTTATATTGGCTTGGAGGACCGCTGTGCTTTGCAGCTTATTCGCATACAACTGCGACACAAGAAAACCCCACAAGAAAAGCCAAACGATGTCATTTTTATTATTTACACATGTTGTTAGATGCTGTATTCGTACATAGGGATTTTCAAAACAGACACCGCAAATGATAAATGATTTGACAGATGCAGCTTTATCAAGGTATCCGTTATCAACTGTCGAAGTCCGCAATTTCCTGCTGAAAGATTCTATATTTGAAATCCCCTAACCTAAATTTATAGGTAAAGTCGATGTAGTCTAGTAGGTAGTGTGTTGTTGGCTTATTAGACATGAGACCTTGGTTCAAGCCCCAGGTCAGACATCTGCAACAAAACGAAAATATTAAAAAAATATTTCTTCTTCGCCTTCCTCTCAGCAGATTTCTGCCGAAAACCCTGAGAATAAATAAAATTGCTATGAAAAGTTTCTCAAAAATCTGTCATTTAGAATTGACTTTAAACTGTAAGTTGCGCCACTCATGTATAAAATTAATACACAAAACATAAGTGGTGTGAATGGGTAGTTCGTAATTTTGACTTAAGGGTTGTAATGACCAATGACTCTATATGAGAGTCAGGGAGAATATCTGAAGCTTAAGCACCAATTTATGCCTGTCCGTCTTCTGAAGTTATAGTTAGTATTGAAAGTCTAAGGGCCATTTTACAACTTAATAAAGGGAGGATTTTAATGGGCGGATAAATTGTATTTTATTATTATAAGTGGACAGTAAGGTAGAAGTGATCGTTTAGCTAAAGAGAGGATCAAGTTAAGTTTATGTCTGAACTTGCCATACTATATATTATTTTCAATATGGCAACTTCAAATATATATGAAATAAGCTCTTCGATGCCACTGCGTTTTAAAAAAACTTGTTTTATTTAGGTAAAGTTATAGACGTTGCTCCGGCACTGTCATATTTTTGAAAAGGTTAACTTTATTTTATCTGTAGGTTGTAATAACGAATAGAAGTTAAAGGTAACTTTAAAGTTCACTTTAGCTAAAGTTACCTTTAACTAAACCCAACTTTAACGGCAAGTTGTAATAATGGCCCTAAGGAATTTCGACTTATTTATTCTGACTCTTATACCAATTCCGAATCTAGATCTAGGAATAGCTGGCCATATCAACCAGCTGAATGACACCATTTTGATCCTATATAGAGCATAGAAACCTGATGTTGATTTAGTCATGATTGATTAACATTTCTACCAGGGAATTTTGATTCCGTATTATTGTGAAACCCAAGACAATTCAGAATCAATTAAAGTCCCATTTAGCCTCCACCACTTTCAAGGTTCCCAATCCTTCTAGATACACATCATTACCTTTCATGTTATCACGAGCTAGTGAAACAATTATTTTTGATCTCTTAAGTGTAGGATAACCCAACTGTCGCACTTTATCGACCATAACTATTCAACTTGTTTTGCATTTTTGTGATGTATGCACGTGCGTGCCTATACATTGAAAATTTTGTATATGCATAGCAAAATTCTTTCTTTTTTGTTGCTTTTGCCAAATAAAATGCAATAAATTTTATAGATTTGTTAAATTGGAAAAAGAGGGAATTATGAAAACAGAGAGGTAGAGAGAAAAAAGAAAAACGACGAAAACTTTATGAAATTTGTTATGTTAACATTTTCATATGCCATGTGATACAGAATCGCTTAATTTTTATTATTTCTATATTTAGAAGTGTGTTACCAAAAAAAAATCTTTTTTACATTTTCCACACACTATTAGAGAAGGGTTTCAGGAAAAATGCATGCAACATACTACATATACTCGTGGATCTCTATGGCAATATACACTGCATGCATGCATATGCCAGCAAAGAAATCTGGGTCATACAGAAAAAAAGGGTTGCATGCACTGTATATCCCTATGTATACAGAAGTATGCAACAATGATTGTTTATTAGAAACAACACAAACACTTTGTTTTATTGTGAAAGCTTTAATATTGAAATGATTACAGAAAATGAATTGATTTTAAAAATATTAACGCATATATTAATATATGTATTTATTTTAATGTATTGAGTGTTTATTAATGAAAATTGAAAAATTTCCATTTCAACCATAGCATCCTTTGTGAACAAGGACTTTTCATTGTTTAATGGTTTTATAATTATTGCCTTTAGAGGCAAGTAATAAACGTTAATGAAAGGATTCTTGCTTTCTTCATAATTATGGCCAATGAATAGCAGAAAATGTGTCGCATTTTAAATGGTTGAGTTTGATATAAAGACCTTACTTAATTTTCTTTCAAAAGTGATCGCTTTCATTTTTCAAATTAGAATATATATACTGAACAATACTTTAATCACTAAATATGGTATTGTCATCATAACATAATCAATTAAAATCAACCATATTTTCTGTCGAATGTAATAGCATTCGATTGAAGTGACCTTATATAAAAACCTACCTCCAGTTTCGAAAATTAAGGAGACCAACACCATCTCCTTGTCAATTCACCCTATCTTTCCCTGTGCATTTGGCCAGGTTTTTGTTATTTAATATGTTATTAACTAGAGAGTTCTAATCCAATTGACTAATATCTCCTATTTACTGCATACATGTCGGAATATAGGTTACAAAGGCCACAATTCATTGCTCGTGTACGCTCTCCGTTTAGGCAGATTCTATCTTTTAAAAAATTTTCTGTCGTATACATTCACACTAACTTGTTTTACAAGTATCCTTGCTTCGGTGCCACAGAGAAACACGGTGGAATTTTCATATTTCGGGAGAAGGCTAAGTTCTTAAGATGTTTACTGAGTCTAATGTAGAAAATATTACCAGCAAAAACTCTAAGAGTAAATAAAATTGAACTATAAGTTTCTCAAACATCTGTGGTTCGGAGCGACTCTAAAAACAATAGGTACTGCCACTCATGTATAAAATTTAAAGTTAAGGCCATTATTACAACTTCCGGTTAAAGTTGGATTTATTTAAAGGTAACTTTAGCTAAAGTGAACTTTAAAGTCACTTTTAACTTCATTTTGTTATTACAACTTATAGATAAAATAAAGTTAATTTTTCCAAAAATATCTCAGTGCCGGAGCAATATCGATAACACTGCAAGTATCCTTGCTTCCGAGCAATATTTTCAAATAACGAAAAAAAGAAGCCCGTCGTTGCCACTGCGTTAAAAAAACTTGTTTAATTGAGCAGTATTATCTACATTGCTGCGGCACTGCCATATTTTTGTTAAGTTAACTTTATTTTATCATAAGTTGTAATAACGAGAAGAAGTTAAAGGTGACTTTAAGATTTACTTTAGCTAAAGTTAGCTTTAACTAAACCCAACTTTAACGGCAAGTTGTAATGATGGCCCTTAACATAATTAGTGTGAGAAGCTAGGTCGTACCCATGACTGAAGGGTTGTAATGACCAATTATGTATGTATGTATGCGATGTCGCCGTAGTCCAGTAGGTGTTGTTTTGGTTTATTAGCCGTGAGGGCAGGGTTTAAACCTCAGTTCAGACATCTCCAGCATAACGAAATATGAGCAAATATTTCGTAGGCGTCTTCATCTCAGCAAATTTCTGGCAAAAACTCTGAGAATAACCGAAAATTGCCATGAAAAGTTTCGTAAAAATCTGTGGTTCGAATTCGATTCGACAGCAAAGCTGTTTTAGGCTTGTCCTAGTATATTTTCATAACGAATTAAGTTACGTTTACAACTATTTTCATCCCACCTAAGAGGTCTGTGACTATTGTTTTTAAACTACTGGTTTAGTTAATGCACAATAAGTTCAATATGAGACATTTAATAGTGGTTTGGATGCGTTACCACCCAATTGAATACACTACTTTGTGCACTTATACACTGTGCTATAGAACATCAAATTTAACATCGTACTGCAAGCCATGACGAAGGCACAAGAAGCAAAGGTCAAATTTGCCTTCAGAGTTAATCCAATCAAACTTTCAATGCAAAGCAAGTTGAAAAGTTGTGGTCGATAAAGTGCGACAGTTGGGTTATCGTACACTTAACGGATCAAAAATAATTGTTTCACTAAATCATGATAACATGAAAGGTAATGATGTGTATCTGGTGGGATTGGGAACCTTGAAAGTGGTGGAGGCTAAATGGGTCTTTATATCGATTCTGAGTTGTCTTGAGTTTCACAATAATACGGAATCAAAATTTCCTGGTAGAAATGTTAATCAATCATGGCTAAATCAACATCAGGTCTTTATCATCGAAATATGATCATAATGATTTCATACAGTGTGCCTACAGCTGGTTGATATGGCCAAACATTTAGATCTTTCTTAAATCGGAATTAATATGGGAGTCTGGGTAAATGAGTCTAAAATCCTTAGATTTTCAAAGCTTCCTGCAAAAGAAGCACGGGCATAAATTGAGGTATAAGCTTCAAATGTGCTTCCTAACTCTCATATCGAGGTCGTGCTATACATGACCGTACATACATATCTAATTGGTAATGCTATTCACAAGATAACGCGTTTCGCTATACAATTCGTTATCTTTAACATTAACTGAGTAATCGTTCTCTATCTAATAACGCCTTTATCTTCGGATTATGTTGGACGAATTAAAGTGGAATATGAATACGCAGTTCACAACCTTTGAGGCAGCATCTGCTCTTAATTAATGCATTAATAAAGGATGTGTGTGCCATAATAATCTAGTAGGTAACATGTTGGTAACGCCTATTACACCCTCCATCTTCTCTCCATTAACTCACCGATATTGGCACAGAAAGCCTACCATGAATAGAGGCCTTAAAGCTCAAAATGTACATACATACATAATTGGCCAATACAAACCTTCAGTCAGGTTTACGGCCTAGCTTCTCACACCACTCATATTGTGAGTGTTAATTTTATACATGAGTGGCGGGATCTACAGTTTAAAGTCGACTTCGAACGACAGATTGAGAAACTTTTCATGGCAATTTTATTTACAGTTCATAGTTTTTGCCAGAAATCTGCTGAAAGGAAGTCGCCGAGAAAATAATTTTTCTTATTTCGTTTTGATATCTGACCTGGGGTTTGAACCGTGGCTTTACGTCTTATAAGCCAACATACTACCTACTAGACTACGGCGACTTTAATTTTATAATTAAACCAACTCTATCCAATGGCTCTGGGCTTTTTTGTTGATTGTGGAGAAAAGAAATGATCAAATCAGGTTTGAGCGTTTCACAAGAATGGTGAATTGTTCATTATTAACTGCGAGGGGATAGAGTTTGCGGGTTACGACTATCAAACTATAGAACGTCTGACTATACCGAATTGTTCTTCGTCAACATTTGCACATTTTGTTAATTATGTTCCCCTTTTTGTTTGTTTAAATTGTTTTTAATGTTTTGTATTGCAATGAATTGATAAATTCCATTAATTAAAATAAATTTTTTTTTAAGTTCACACTACGTTTACAATTAAAATTTGGCGCCACAATAAATATTTTACTTTTGCTTTTGATATTAAAATTCGAAGTAAATAAATTTATTTATTCTAGTAATAGGATTCTTTTTTTTTTCTGTATCCAACATGCCAACTGTTGTAATAAATTTTAATAATAAAAAAAAAGAATAAAATATTTTATGTTGCCATTAAATCAATACAAAAATTCATAAATTTCCGCAACAATTTTTATTGTTGATATAAATTGTAGATTTACTCAACCATATTTTCAGCATAAATGGCAGTGAAAAGCATGTAATTTATTCACCTAAGAAAATATACATTTTAATTGGACAATTTAATAAACGTTAGTGTATACGTTATAGCAGTTTTTAAAATATTTATTTATAAAATAAGTATTCAAAATAGTTATAAAAAAAATTAATAAATCGTGAATAAAAAGTTAAAAAAATTCAGACAAATATTGTACAAAAAAAATATCTTTACTCGAGGTATTCAATTTTGTCGTATCCTATCATTGTGTTAAAACAAATTAAAAGAAAATTAATTTTAATTATTATTTTTTTAATTTTCCAATACACGTTCATTGATATTAAAATTAAGCTCGTAAAGATATTTAAAGCTAGGCGTATCATACACGATACAATACACGATATAAAAATACTATGAAAGAGGAAAATAACAACAATAATATATCGGCTATAAAGTTTAAATTGCTTGTGTTAAAAGGAAATCAACTTTTATGTATGTAGTGTTGTTGTAATGATACAATATTATGTATATCATAATAATTTAATTTTATAAAAATTCATTTTATCATTTACACAAACAAAAACAAGCGTTCGACATTCAATTTTAGCAGAACAGAAGCTGTGTGACCTACAGTTGGTCATAAGTAACATAAAGTAAGTGTAGGTTGCCACATTTGCATCGAATATAACCGTCATTAAAGAACAGTGTAGGGCAATATAGTTATATAAGGTGTAGTAAAAATAAATCCATTATTTTTAACTTAATTTTATACATGAGTGGCGGGACCTACAATTTAAAGTCGACTCCGAACGACAGATTTCTGAGAAATTTTTCATGGCAATTTTATTTACTCTCAGAGTTTTTGCCAGAAATCTGCTGAGAGGAAGTCACCGAAGTAATATTTTTTTCATATTTCTTTTAGTTGGAGATGCCTGACCTAGGATTTGAGCCGAGGCCTCACGTCTAATAAGCCAACTCACTACCTACTAGACCACGGCGACTTCTTGCTTCGGCAGAAGATATACTCCTATTCTCCTATTGGAGCAAAATATGAAAAGTTTTGTTAGAGAACACAGTCCTGCATGGGTTTTTTAAATAAGATGGCTCCAAGTGTTTTCGAAGGCATTTTGCGCGCTAAACAAGAATCCACCACGTCAGTTTTTCGAGAAAAAATAGGTTGAAACCCCTAAAAATAGCGTTTTTGGCCATTTTTGAAAAATTGTAGAGCTAAACACTGACGTGCTAGAACCATCGCTATAATCAGAAATTGACAACTGATCTTTGCTCTTTAAAATGAGCCCAAATTGTTTGCATTATATTTGCACCCTTAAAGTAGGGGGTGGGTTTATGTCAAGGGGTGAAAGAGTAAAAGAAACACATAACGGAGGTCCTTAAAAATTAATCAGTCTTACTTGAAAACTGTTAATTTTTATAAACCTCGACCGCCATATTGGATCTGCCATTTTGTGCATTTTGATTCGTGTTCAGCGCGCAAAATGCCTTAAGAAACACCTGGAGCCATCTTATTTGCACAAAAAAGTCTAAATTTGTAGGGTTGTGTACTATGCTCACATTTTGTATTATGTCAGAAAGGGCATTGTGCCAATACTTAGTTTTATTTTTGATAAAAGTATTGTGATTTCCCTACAATCGGCCTTAAGTAGGCCTTTGCAGGTTCAGACATGTTTACATCGCCTACTTACTTGTAACTAGTCGCCCTTTTGGAATTAAATTTATACAATTCCTTTGGGTTCCATATCAGCATGCCACAATTATATACAAGACTTATGAGAAAATAACAGTCATGTCCTCGTTAGTCGGTCTTGATAATGAGAATCAGGATTTCACCTTAAAAAATTCTTAGCATCGATCTGAAGTCGAATGAATATAGTGGTTTACCGATTTAATACAAAGAACGATCCAACAGGTTATCTATAAAGGATAAGTCAAGTGAGAGAAGTCTATATCAAGGTAAACATGGAAATTAACAAATGAGGTGGGCAAATGCTTTCTTTCTCTTCGACCGTTTTAACGAAATCTCCAGAAGTCGTTAGCAGATAGGAGAAATTTTTCTCGAAATGTTTCTATATTTCGGTGCGTTTTCTACCGAATGTAGGCCAAGTAAACCTGGCAATGAATCAGAAATAAATACGTCTGTCTGCTGTCCAGTCTAACATAGATAAAAGGCATAACTATTCATTAAAAGTGTACCCGCTTTAGCAAACTCATCAGCTGCACAATTCTCTAGAATGGCTCTGTGATCAGAAAAAATATGAAAATGAGAAATAACTGCTGCGAGTCAATCTAGGGACTCTGAAGCTAGTGCTTAAAACTAATACGATTGGCGTTTGTCTGTCAAAGAATGTAGAAAAGTTAGTAGTAGCAGATGCCCTAGTCAGAATTAATTCCTTTGCGAGATTAATGGCCATTACTTTAGCCTGTCGTTGAAGTCGCCGTGGTCTAGTAGGTAGCTGTTGGCTTATTAGACGTGAGGCCTCTGTTCAAACCCCATGTCAGGCATCTTCAACTCAACGAAATATGAAAAATATTTCTTCGGCGACTTCCTTTTAGCAGACTTCTGGCAAAAACTGTGAGAGTAAATAAATTTGCCATGAAAAGTTTCTCAAAAATCTGTCGTTCGGAGTCGACTTTATACTGTAGGTCCCGCCATTCGTGTATACAAATTAACGCACACAACATAAGTGTTGTGAGAAACTAGGTCGTAATCCTGACTAAAGGGTTGTAATGACCAATTATGTTACGTTATGTATGTACCCTTAGTTTCATTTAGCTGGAAAGGGTTCACGAACTCAAAATGGATTTCAAACAATCATAAGTCTATAACGCCATCGTAACTAAACTTTAAAATTTAAAATAGCAGAAAGTGTGTATAGTATAGCTCTAAGACCTGATTGTTGACGCGAAATTTATCCAGATTTGCTTCGTTAAAACGTCGTGTTTTAGTCTTGTTGTTGTTTAGTTTCAACTCTGCCTCTTCTCTTAAAACTCATCATTGGCATCAATTTCATGCAAGACGTTTAAAACGAGGCTGATCCAATATGTCGAATGCTTCTCCAAAGTTAACAAATCACAGATATAGCGGAGACCGCCATTCCATTAGGCTATTGCAGAAGATCGAAAGCCTACAACTTGAAATGTGAAAAAAAACTTTTGATTCGGCCACTTCCTTTCAGCAGTTTTCTGTCAAAAAAAATCAGAGAGTAAATAACATTGCTATGACAAGTTTTTAAAAGATCTGTCGTTTGCAATCGACATTAAACTGTTGGTCCCGCCACTCGTGCATAAAATTAACACACACACAATAGAAGTGATGTGGGAAGCTAGGTCGTAATCCCGACTAAAGGGTGGTACTGACCAATTACGTACGTACTTTCGCCTGCAGTTTAAGTTTAGAAGTTCCTTAGTAAAAGGTTTAATAAAAGAGTTAAATTGGAAATTTGATTTAAAAACCTTAGAACCACTAATTTCATCATATTATACTGTTGAACAAATATCATTGCATGCAAATCTATAGTAAACAAACATTTCAATAAAATTAACATAACTGTTGTAGTAATGAAAGCCGTGTAAAACCAACAAACAAATGTGCAATATTAAAAGCTGAAAGGACTACAATAGCGACAACAACATAAATTGTACATATTGCAACAGATACTTACAACTTCCACTATTTAATACTACCACTTTACATATATGCATTTACGAGTACAAAAGAGTACAATAATGACATGTTATTGTTGATGAAAATTATCCAATATTTTATGGGACATTCTTCTTCTTCTTCTGTTGAATTTGCAATATTAAACATGCATTAATATCCAATAAATTGAACGCATATTAAAATTAAAATACTATTAAAGTGTGTGCCATTTAACCATATGTCATGAAAGCCAAGCAATTTAAAATTCTATCAGCTAAATGACGATGTAAAAGACTGTTAAATGTGAAGGTATCATAGTACTTCTGTCAATTAAACAGATAAGGGAATCAAATTGTACTCTTTAGAGTTAAATTGTTTATAGGTTATGTTAATTAGTGTCTGCCAAAAGCGGTTTATTAAAATGTCTTTGGAATAATTAAAATCCTTAATAAACAAATTAGAGAAATTGTAGAGAAATTGTGGTTTCTCGATGTTCTCTTTTTAGGGTAATAAACACTAATTTAAAAGCTATCAGAATCTAAAATTTATATCTTAAAGGTACTGAAACATCTACACACAGTTACTAAATTATACGTACGGTTAAAAATTGCCTAAATTTTTTAACTAATTCGTTTTCGTTGAAAATCTTTATAGTTTCCTCGATGTTAAGACGGTCTTTTGCACTTGTTAAAAAATTTCTGAAATTGAACTGAATTGTGGCCCACAAAGGTATGCATTCGATTTACAAATTTCACAAATTTCTGAACCAAAGCAAAAGACCGTCTTAAAATCGAGGAAAGTTGTCAGACAATTACAAAGATTTTCAACGAAAACGGATTAGTTAAAAAATTTCTGAAATTTGTATCCGTATGTATACTTTTGTGGTTATGTGTATATCTATAAACGTATGTAGGACTATTCTTGGCAGGCTTACCTTAAATATATGTATGTATATGGTATTGCCCAACCGATATATAAATAAATTATACAACTCATGGAGTGGAATTTGTATAGTGGTGCTTGATTAAAAGCCTGAGACTGTTAGTTTATTAAGGCTGTTAGTAAGTAAGTATTTTAAATAGCATATCGTTGGGACTGTCAAAGGTGTATTCTATTATTAGTGCATATAGCTGGATTTTTATCTAGAAAGCTCACAGAAGATATCATTTGTTAAATTCCACAAGAGACATCTCAAGGAGTGAATAGTTGGCGAAATATAACGTCTTTCACTTACTTACTTAGTCATTGCAACTCTTCAATATGAAATATGACTTAGCTTCTCACACCACTTCTATTGTGTGTGTTAATTTTATTCATGAGTGGCGGGGCCAACAGTTTAATGTCGATTGCGTGCGACAGATTTTTGAGAAACTTATCATAGCAATTTTATTTACTCTCTAACTTTTTTTTGGCATAAAACTGCTGAAAGGAAGTCGCCTAAAGAAAGGTTTTCTGCACATTTCAAATTTTAGGCTTTCTTCTTCTGCAATAGCCTAATGGTCGTTACAGAACAGTCGATCGAATGGCGGTCTCCACTATATCTGTGATTTGTTAACGTTGAAGAAGCATTCGGCATATTGGATCAGCCTCGATTTAACCGTCTTGCATGGAATTGCTGCCAATGATAAGTTCTAAGAAAAGATTCAGAGTTGAAGCTAAACACCAACAAGACTAAAACACGAGGTCAAATCAAATTATCAAATATGGATAAATTTCGCGTCAACAATCAGGTCTTAGAGCTGTACTATACACTCTTTCTGCTATTTTAAATTTGAAAGTTTAGTTACGATTTCAGGCGGAGGTGATGGCCATTTACCGGGCCGCTCAATGGATCCTCGTCAAAGGTGCTCCTTTCACCCGCGTCTCGGTCTTCTCCGACAGTCAGGCCGCCATAAGACCTCTGTCGGGTTTTGTGAATAACTCCAGGATCGTTAGGGAATGTCGCCGCTGTCTCGACCTTCTTTCTGAGTGCTTCATCGTGTCGCTGGTCTGGGTCCCCGGGCACAGTAATGTTCTGGGGAACTGTAGGGCCGACGAGCTCGCCAGAGCTGGTGCACTCCTTCCGGAATCATTTTCGATTGAGTTGGGCATGCCACTTCCCTCGTTCAAGTTGGCTATTGTGCGGAAATTCTTTCGAGACGCCAACCTAACCTGGGTCAATGAGGAGTTCTGCTCCATCGCTGGACTCACCTGGCCCTTGATGGATAGTAGGTGTACGAACCAGTTACTTGGACCTGGTCGTAACATCATCTCGATCACAGTGGCCATGCTTACGGGCCTTTGCGTTATGGGCAGACACGCGGAAAGGATGCGGCTCCCATTCAACGGCTTCTGCCGCGGGTGCAGAGCCGCTGAGGAAGAAGAGACTGTGGTCCACTTCTTCTGTCAGTGTCCGTCACTTGCTAGGTGCAGGAATAAATTTTTTGGCTCTCCGTTTTTTGTCAGCTTGACGGAGCTATCATCTATTGACATCAAGGATATAGCTTCGTTCATCAAACTTTCTAGCTGGTTTTCCAGCGTGGGGTAGTCGTGCTTCTGATGAGCAGCCCTTGTGCTGACGAACTCCTTCCTCCCCTTTGTCTTGGTGGAACTTGGTCAGCACAGGGACTGCGTTCACCCGTGGCATCACCACGGGCCGCTATGCGCGCTCAAGTGAACTTTGTGACATGATCAAAGCTACCACTGCGACCTAACCTAACCTTCGTTACGATGGCGTTATAGACCTTTGATTGTTTGAAATCCATTTTGAGTTCGTGAACCCTTTCCAGCTAAATGAAACTAAGGATACACACATAATATATAATTGGTCATTACAACCCTTTAGTTAGGATTACGACCTAGTTTCTCACACCACTTATGTTGTGTGCGTTAATCTTTATACATGAATGGCGGGACCTACAGTTTAAAGTCGACTCCGAACGACAGATTTTTGAGAAACTTTTCATTGCAATTTTATTTATTTACCCTCACAGGTTTTGCCAGAAATCTGCTGAGAGGAAATCGCCGAAGAAATATTTTTTCATATTTCGTTTTGATGTCTGACCTGGGGTTTGAATAGTGGCTTTACGTTTAATAAGCCAACACATTACCTACTAGACCACGGCGACTTGAAACTAAGTATACATGGCTACGAAAATGGTATGCTGCTTCCTAAGATACCCAAACGTGACAGGTGTTTGTCTACAAAATAATGCGTATCATATGGTCAAATTTAATTGTAAATAATTGCTGATTTATCAGTTCAAACTGGCATTATAAAACGTGATTAGAACTGGAATAATCATAAAATAACATTACCAGTAAGCCACCCTACTCGTATCCACAGATGAACTGTAAAATCGACATTAAAATTGCAGCTATGAGTAGAAGTTGGGGTGGAATAAAATATCTTGTCCAAGATAAATTAAGTTGGATCGTATATATATCTCCTATATATATATCTTCTCAGATATACCTTAAACAGACACTCAAGAAGGGAATATATCAACAACGACTATAATGGGCTAATCAGCCAGCGCCACTCAGTCAAAAACAGTGAAATTTACAGAGGTATTTTTTCTAGGATATAATAGATAGCAGAATGTGCTACAGTGGGACAGTCATCTGCAAAGCTGAAGAAAACGAATTATTGGACTTAGAATTCAGACCAAGGTTCAAACCTTAGGTCAGACATTTCGAATTTATAATGAAAGGCTGTAATGACCGATTATATATTAATTATATATATAATATTCCTGTTGATAAAGAGTTGGAAGAAGAAGAAAATAGAAGCTCGTCTTATGAACTGTAGAAAGATGTTTATCGCCAAAGACGGTTCTACTTGGAACAGAACAAACTGCCTTTAGTAGTTTGGGATGAAAAATCTTGAACTTTCTTACTGCTCTTCTCATATTTACCTCGCGTGACAGACAAACATTTGAAGAATGTGTTTCGTCCCATGTTTTATTACAGATCATAATATTTCGGTCAACTACGTACGTATGAGATAACAGAATCATTCGCGTTGATAGTGATATATTTACACCTATTACGCCTTTTCGAAAAATAAGCTGAAAGTCTCGCAACCTTTAATAATCATGCTTAAAGCCTTTTTTTGAAATTGGAATGAAAAGGATTTTTTTTGCTAAAAAAAAATATATTTATCTAAATTTTTTGTTAGAAAATTTTAACCAGTTACATAAAACTTTTATCACACAACTTGTAGTTTTATGTAAGAAATAATACTGTATAAATAGTTTGGGATTAGCTCTCATATTTTCAGAGCAGCCCATATATCCTTTTTTAGGATTTTTAAAAATTTAATTTTTTGTTCGCCTAAAAGGTAAGAAAATTAAAGAAAATATATTAAAAAAATGATGCTTATGGTTTCATGTTCCTTTTCGGTATATTTTCATCTCAAATTAAAGTTTTTTAGCAACAGTTCAATTCAAAAAGTTTTTAGTTTTATTGTGGAAAATGAAAATTACCTCCAGTGATTTTAATTGAAATTTGATACTTAATGATGGAATACTTACAGTGATTGTTAGCATATTTATACAGTGGCTCCATCGCATAATCGGACAAGCATTAGTCTGATATGTATGTGCTTAAAACTTAAAAAGAAAATATTAAATATATGTTTTTTTTTGCTTTTATTTACACTCTACATTATAGCCTTTCAGATTAATAAGAAAAATAACAACATTTTTTATGATAACGATAATTTTATAAAGAAAAAGAAAATTTACTAAATTTTTTGCGCTCAACGCATAATCGGACAAAGAAGAGCACCAGTGCTAAAAATGACGAAAGAGAACAATTAATACTTCGTGGCATATCCTTTGTCCTCAAGAACGACCTGTAAACATTTTGAAATTGATTTTACCAAATTGTAGCATACCTAAGGTTCTATGGAGCTCCACGCATCCAGTAAAACCGCCTTAAGCTGATTCAAAGTTTTAAATTGTTGTTGGTATACTCTTCTATCTAATTCTTCCCAAAGATATTCAATTACGTTGATATCTGGGCTCTGTGGAGGGGTTTCTATAAGTTTGAGGCAATTATGAATCAACCAATGCTTTTCCACACACGAAGTGTGCTTGGGATCATTGTCCTGATAAGAAGCAAAATCATTCGCAATGCCTAAGGACTAAAAAAAAAAACAGCAGTGGAAAAGAGTGTAAATAAAAGCAAAAAAACATATATTTAATATTTTCTTTTTAAGTTTTAAGCACATACATATCAGACTAATGCTTGTCCGATTATGCGATGGAGCCACTGTATAAATCAAGCTTTATAAAGAGATTTACGGAGTAATGCTTGGTAATGATTTATGTTTTCTTTCCTTTTGTTTTGTTTTATCACCTTTTCAAAACATATTTAATTTTGTCGCTGTAGATTAGTAACTAATTGAATTAGATGGCCGTTATAAATTTCGTGGTCCACCGAAGTCGAATTGGCAGGTTTAGATTCAAGTACATGCTACGTGCGTAGCAACTAATTACAGCAGTATTTGGGGAAACCTGTCTCCGGGAAACCAGAGAGGAATCAAAGAAAGAAAATTGTTATTGACATAATCGATGGTCTATTGCAACAGGAAACTTTTTTATCTCACATGACGTTGACAGCAAATATTTCTAACGAATCACAAAAATGGTTAGTACCATCAGCCAGCCTTCAATGGAGAGTGTTTCTGATGCGAGTGACAACACGCTGTCCTATCAAAGCAATTGGAAAGTTATAAATCACCACAAAGCAGGTTGCTAGACGTCAAATTATTACCATTTAGAAAGAAGTAAAACCAAGCTGACATGAAGTGCTTAATTTTTATGTAAAAATGTATGCTGCAATGTACATCATGTCAAAAATTTTGGCACAAAATTCATAAAAGTGATAATAAAATGTAATAGTAGTAAATAAATAGTTTTATTAAAATGAATTAAAATATTAAAATTTTTAACAAAATCTATCAATAATCGTGACAATTCCATGTACTACAAGTATGTATCAAAAGTGATGCATATGCTAGAATTATGAAGTTTTTTAAGGCTCGTTCTACGGTTTAACAATACCAAGTTAATGAAGAAAATGCCTCATGCATAACATTTCATACCTATACTATTCATCGTTCACCTCCTATACGCATTTATTGCATACATTTATTGATTATTGACAGCACAATCATAGCTTCCAGATTTGACGATTTATCGTCATTTTGACGATTTTGAGCTCCAAAAATATCATATTGACGATTTGACGATTTATGCTCTAATTTTGACGATTTTTAGAAATTAAAAATTTACATCATATTCCTAACTTTAGTACATTAAAAGCCGCCTTAAGCTTTGTATTTACTTTGCAATTATTACTATTGCAAATTTATATTAGTAAAAACAAGGAGTAAAGTATTATTATATTAAGTTACTTTCCAATATGATGATGATTTTTCTGTATTTTATTCCTTTTTAACTCCTTAAAAGCCAAAAAAATTACAACTCCTAAATAACCTCGTAGTTGACAATAATTTATCACTTGTCGCTGCAGACAATTTTAAAAATTCGAGTATAGCTTCTAATATTACCATCGTAAGAACAAAGGCAGCGCCGTTATTTTGTTTCGTACGATCAACACTCAGGGGATCGATGGCAATGTGTTTGGAACTATGAAAATATGCTATGTGAAAAAGGAAAGCGAGAACAGTGTTTATGGACATTAGGTTTGTATATATTTATACCATAAGTAACAGGAAAGGCGTCTGCAGGAATTGAGTTTCACATACGAATAGTCCGTATTTTTACGGTAATGCAGTGTGAGATCCACTGGCCAATCGACCACATACGGAAGTGGTGGCCGACAAAGACGAGTGTTACGTAGGAATATATGATTTTCGATAAAAGTCCTGTTACGTCGTTACTACGGCCTCTGCTGTACACGATCGAGAAACCTCAAAATAGACGTTGAAACACCGACCCATACATGAGAGTTATATTCCAGTCTCGGCCGGTTACAAATGGTGTATATAGTAAGATCATAAGATCTTAAGAAGGAACTGAAAAATGTGTCGATTGAAGCCAACATTACACTAAATTTTCATGTTCAGAATGTCAAGAGACTCCTTTTGCACCACCCATAGTTTAAGATGATGCAGTATTATTGCTGCGCTTATGTGCCAATAAACAACACAGGGATAGATTGTTTAATCCTTAAACAATTTTTTTTGGAATAAAATTAATAAATGAAGATGAGGGACGCTAGCTTTTAATTTCTAAAAAAAATTTTTAAATGTCTTATTTTTGAACTCAAATATGTTCATACATATATTGACTTTATATGTTTTACTACAATACAAATAATTTTGGTTTTTAAAAGCTTTTAATTTATTTATTTATTTATTCTGACGATATTTTGACGATTTTAATAAACGTCTTTGACGATTTTGACGATTTTTTCTCAAATATTTGACGATTTTTGCCTCATTTATCTGGCAGCTATGAGCACAATACTCATTTGCAATCTATTAAATCTTATTACCTGTCTTTTATTTATTTTTTTTATAAAAATTTAAAATAAAATTCCTTGTCTTTCTTTTTTTCTTAACGCAGTTACTGAGTTAATTTGAAAATGTCAACATAATTGAGTAAATAGTGCTTAAATAATGTTGTTGTAAAATCTCTTACACTTGTACTAAAATTACGCAATTGTCCATAAAAAAATTAAACATAAAAACATAAAAATTTTTTTTTTTTATTTTCTTTTATGTATGTTTGTATTAATAAATGTGCAATTACAATTAAAAATGTGTATGACAAATATGTTGGAAGGAAGACAGGTAAGTAAAGGAATTCTTTAAATAAAAAAATTTCGAATTTTGAAAATTAAGAGGCTCAAGCAGCAATGACTAATACATCTAAAGAGCCTGCATAAACAAAACAATAGTAGGCCTTATGCCTACCTACATGACCCTAACTACAACCACACTCATGCTATGCAAACAAAAAGTAACTCCTTTCAGTCTCTGCTTCACATATAAAAAATTGCCTCCTCAATACGCATTTAAGTTTATGGACCAATAAATATATTATTTGTTTATTTTTTTTTGTACGTTAAAAAGAATAAAAATACAAAAAAATAAAAAATAAAGAAAGGAATCATGTTTGTACATGTGCTTCGACGTAATACGGACACAGTTTGATAAAAGATAACGAGAAAAATTACGCTTAACAGTGGCATCAAATGTGGTTCATATTATTAATAAAAATAATCTTTAAAAAGCTTATGATTGAGTGAACCATTAAAGAAGATTAAAGAATAAAAAAAGTAACGACTATTTAAACATTGTCTTTTAAAATTACAATTTGTCCATGTATTATTGATTTAAAGCCAATGTGTGACATGGTTTTCTCACTGTGCAGGTATTTATTTTCATTTTTTTTATTCTTTTCCTTTTTGTTTTTTTTTTTTGTATTCAGCGTGATAAATAACATCCATTGAAATGCAATTATTTCAATGCTCTCTGTAAAATGTGGGAAAATTGAAAAGTTATGGTCATCTACGTTGTCATGCATGTACGATGTTTACATAAACTACTTAAGGTAGTTCAAGAATTGCACGAAATTGAAGGAAAATTTTCATGAGGTAGTGAAGAGCTATGGATTATTATGCATAAAATCCTTGTAATTTATATAATTCACAATTTGGTGATATTATGCAACCCTCTTTTGTAGTCTTTCTGCAGTTTTAGGGTCCTTAGCTTCATTACTCACTTTACAGAATTTTTAGTAACAGGTTTGACCACGAAATTAACCACAAGTAACTCGTACTACCACCAATTCCATGGATTCTAATCTACATACTTAACATACATACACAATTGGTCATTACAATCCTTCAGTCAGATTAACGACCTAGTTTCTCACACCACCTATGTTATGTCGCGGGACCTACAGTTTAAAATCGACTCCGAACGACAGATTTTTGAGAAACTTTTCATGTCAATTATTATTTACTCTCAGAGGTTTTGCCAGAAATCTGCTGAGAGGAAATCGCTGAAGAAATATTTTTGTACAGTAATCCCTCGATTTACGTCGCAGCTGGTTCCAAAAAAAGGCGACGTAAATCGAATTGCATATTGTTCATACTACAAAGTAGTATGTTTTAACAAGGAACTTAAAAAAGTTATAATAATCCCTCGATTTAAGTCGCAGTTGGTTCCAAAAAAAGGCGAATTGAAGTTGGAGGGAACAAAAACTTTGACGACGTAGATCGAAACAACGTTAATCGAGGCGACGTAAATCGAAGGATTACTGTACTTTGTTTTGATGTCTGGCCTGGGGTTCGAACCCTGGCTTTACGTCTAATAAGTCAACACAGTACCTACTAGATTACGGCGACCTGCAGTCTAATCTGAATCTGCTAATGCAACGGAAAGCAAGCTTTTGTGATCAGAGCGAGAGGATCTACATGTAACAGTAAAAATTTGGCTTAAGGGGTTCGAAAATTTAAAATAAAATATTCAATGTTTCCAGTGATACCTATGGAAGTAAAAGAGTGATAGTCACAAATTAGGGTATCAGTTCCAGCTGACCACAGCGGCTCTTTTACTTTACAAGGCACAAGGGACAGAAGGCTGTGAATCGCAGAATACTGTCACGTATGCTGTTGGCGTGATGGCGGAAATATTAGTTCTAATCCTGTATTTAAGACTCAAAAATATTATAAGGACCAACAGAAACATGGCTACACAAACATAACGAATTTCTTTTTATAGTGGAATTGATTAGCAGCACTGTTCTCTTTCTTTTGGTTGCAGATTCTTCGTTACGACTTATTTCTGGAAAAGTCTCTCATCAAAACTGATCAGATATTTACTCTAGAGAGAGGTAGAGAGCTGATTAAGGCAATGAACATATCTTTTACACACAAGTCTTTGCAACCGATAGAACTGTAAACAAGCCAAGTATACGTTGCGAATATTCGAGTGCCTATAAATGTTTAGGTAGATCTACAAACGTTGAAAGTGGTCATTTCGATGTCCATTATGACAAAGAAGTTCAGGTGCTATCTAAGGCGTTAAAAGTAAGGAAGCCTTTTTTTACGCTGAGGAGGTGTAAATGTATCTAACCGCTCCATAGGGGTAGTCGTCACTATCCCCCGTGTGTGGGGCCCTCACCCACTAAATCTCCCCCTCCTCTTTTGGACTCCTTAAGCCCACTTCGGAACTACTGTGGTATTACCTCGAAGTGGAATCCGTCTGGCCATTTCACCCCATTCATATCCATATCCTCGATTGCGTCACAAATCCCGAGAAGGTGTTCAAACGTCCATTCTACTTCTCTCATCCAAATCAACTTTCTTACATTTCAGTAAGTCTTCCGCGTATCTGACTATACTATTCCAATTCTCCTCACTGTTCAGAATTACATCGCAGAAGTTTTCGACAGTACAGACGCCGACTTTGGCCTCAAGACTTCTTCTTTGCAGTCTCCATCTCTCACAATAAAAGAAAGTGTGTTCCGCATCATCAAACGACGCATCATCATAGATGCAATTTGGTCGTGTCATCTTCCCCATTCAAAATAGGTACTTACAAAAATAACCGTGTCCAGATAACAGTTGTGTCAGATAGTAGTTAACTTCGCCAAATTTCCTCTCCATCCAGCGAGTAATATCTGGGAGAAGTTTTGCCGTCCATCTACCACTCATCTCAGTGCTCCATTCCTCTTGCCATTGTTGTATGGTTCGCTTTCTGACGTCGTCGACATTTACTGTCTGTCCGTGCACATTTTTTGCCTCCCACACTCTCTTCCGCTCACTTGACTGTCGACCTATAGGTATTACACCACTGATTACCAGTATTGCTGACCTAGATACAGTCCTATACGCCGATGCCACTCTAAGTGCAGCGGTTCGTTGTACCGATGATACGATTTTCCTTCTACAGTCAACCTTCAATGCCTCCGCCCAGAGCTCACTGCCGTAAAGCAGAATAGAGTCCGTTATTGCCATCATTAATCTGCGTCTGAAGCCTTTAATGACCTGCAAAGGCGAGGTTGAAACTACACAGCTGCGCTAGTAATTGTTTTCTAGTTTAGAGGCCACAATGGACCATTTTTGATCTTCAAGTAGAGCTGTTTCAACTACCTTTCAAATATCTTCTTATATATAAAATGAATGTGTGTTTATTTGTTTTTGGGTTTGTTTGAAGTCTATAGACAGCTAAACGGCTGGACCGCTTTTCTTAAAATTTTAACAGTACCTTCCTCTATGTCTGAAAGGAACTATAGGCTACTTTTTATTTTAAAATTTCAAGTAGGCAAGGTGCCACGCCCATATACTCATATAAAAATGAATGTTTGTTTGTATGTACCTTATGGAGTCGTATGCATATGGATCAAATGCATAGATCAAATGCTAAAGATCATAGCAAAGTTGTTGCGCATGAACCGACGAAGGTTTCTAAGTTGGTATGACCAATTTCCGATAGGTGGCGACACTGAAAATTACTTAAAATCAATTAAATCGTAAACTGTGCATTTGATCATGTTAATGTCTTTAGAAAAGTTGTTGCGCATGAGCCGACGAAGGTTTCTAACTTGGTATGACCAATATCCGATAGGTGGCGACACTGAAAATTACTTAAAATGAATTAAATCCTAAACTGTGCATTTGATCATGTTAATGTCTTTAGAAAAGTTGTTGCGCATGAGCCGACGAAGTTTTCTAAGTTAGTATGGCCAATTTCCGACAGGTGGTGCCACCGAAAATTGCTCAAAATGAATTAAACCATAAACTGTGCATTCTTTAACAAAGTTAATGCGCATGAGTGGACGCAGGTTAGTGTGATTAATTTCCGATAGATGGCGTCACTGAAAATTATTCAAAATGAATGACAAGCAATTGGCCGACCTACACCTCAAGCACGGAAGAAAAGAGCATTACGAGCCTCAGTATCAGACGAGCATTGAGACAGGAAAATCTTCTAGTATATGCCGCTGAGACCCGTTCGCCTGAACCACTTGAACAACGAGAACTGATATTAGAAACTGATCGAATGCGTACTACTCATCTGAATCATCAGGACAACGGAAAACAAAATCAATAAAATGTCTTTCCTTCAAATTTATTTTAGTTGGTGGCGCAGCAACATGCACAGGGTACATCTAGTAATTTATATTGCTGAATGTATTGTCTTTGCTCCAACTAGAGATACTGGAGATACTATAATCTTCATATCTCCTAATCAAACCTATCTTTTTCTATTCTAAAGGTACAGCTCCGTTTAAAAATATCAGATCCTTAGTTAACTGTTGTATATTTTTCATTTTGTACCACCCTATCTTGTTTTAATTTGATACTGTATTCATTCATGACCTCTTTAATTAATATGTATGCAAGTATGTATGTATGTTTACTGCTTTCTGTATGTAAATAATAAAATATTGTTAACTTTCATTTATGTATGTATGTGTATGGAGAATCGTGCTGAAATATGAAAATATAAACGACTTTTAAACTTATTTATTTAAAAAAATTATTTCCATTCAATTTTTCATTTCACTTTTGTGCTGTACACTACTACGACAAGAATACTTACTACAAACAATATTAAATAAATTTATAGTAGTTCGAGTCACTATTTTTAAGACCTTTTTTGTTTTGTTTTATTTGTTGTTGCAATATTATCAACTACATTTTCGTATTTTTCCGCTTTTCCTTGTTTTTTTTATATTGTTTACTCGTATTACTTTTTTCCGTGCGTTCGCAATTAAATTGACATTCTGTAGAAAAAAATATAAAAAAAGAAACAAAAAAATAAAAATAAAAATAATAAATCAATTTCAGAGTGTTTAAAAACAGCATTTAATTAATGCATCTACAAGAACATGTCATATAATTAACAAAAGTAAGTAAAAAAAAATATTTATTTTATATTTTTAAACAAAATTTTTATAGAAATACGACGATGATATTACCGTATCCTGTAATTGCTCGCTCAGTGGATTTATTTTTTTACTGGGTATTGGCGCCAATATATTTTCAAATTTCGAGTAAATTTTATAAAATAAAAACGTATTATGGCATGGCATTGCTTGTATGGCCGTTCAAAAGGTAAATTGTCTGGCATGTGATATTTTCTCTTCCATTTGTACATGATTTTTTTTTTAATTAGAAACGACGCATACATGGTGATAATATGAGAAATAAATTATTTAAAAATATTGCTGGAAATAACTTTTCTTGAAACAATTTTATGACCTATAATGGCTTAACTTGCAGGCGTCGTAGTGTTCTAATTTATAACACGAGAAATCCAGCTAGGATTTCAAGAAAAGTCGTACAACTACTACACCCAATACAATGACAGTTTATTAAAGGCACTTGTGTCTAAAATAAAGGAAAGAAAGGCTGACTTCCATAATGTTAGTTCCTTTGTGTTTGAACAAAATATAGTGTTTCATAAAGCCGCTATACAAAATGTTTACAATGTATACTATTTCAAAACGTCGTCAATGTTTATTTTTAGCGCAGTCTAAAAGCAATCAGGCATCGGATTTATAGTTGATGCATTGTTTGGCAACTTTGCATATCTACATAATATATAGATCGTAGTAGAACTGCATACAAACTTTGTATTGATACATTTTGAAAGTCAGCCAAATAATCCGATGAGACAGATCATTAGCCTGTAATATAGAAGTAAAAATAAATATAAAGGGTCCGCCAAATAACTTTTGTTTTTGAAAATGCTTAAAAAAATGAATATTTTCTCAAATTTCTTTTTTTATTTAAAAGTACAATCCTTCCGGTTAATAATGGAAAATAATTTCATTCAAATGGCTGCCTTGGCTGGCCATGCAGTAGCCTACACGATCGGTCCAATTTTTAAACAAATTATCGATTGTGTGCAGCTGTATTTCACCAATGGCTTCACGAATATTGTCCTTTAAAGCGTCAATTGTCTCTGTCTTGTCGGCGTAGCACTTATCTTTGACGGCACCCCACAAATAATAATCCAACGGTGTCAAATCACAGCTCCTAACATCAGCTCTGCGGCTTTATTCAAAAACAGGGCGCAAAACATCGAGTGTAGCTTCGGCTGTGTGGTACGTAGCGCCGTCCTGTGAAACCAAATATTGCCAATATCCTACTCTTCAGTTTTTGTGAACAAAAATTCGTTCAGTATGGCCTGATAACGATCGCCATTGACTGTAACGGCCACTTCTTGCTCATTTTCGAAGAAAAATGGCCCAATTATGCCTCTGGACCAAAATCCCCAACAAACAGTGACTCGTTTTGGGTGCGTCGGCTTTTCAATGTATGCGTGCGGGTTTTCTGTACCCCAGATGCGACAATTTTGCTTGTTTACATACTCCCAAAGATCATAATGAACGTCATCTGAAAAATGATTTTTTTTGCCAAAATCGGCATCTTCTGATGTAAGCTACTGCATGGCCAGCCGAGGCAGCCATTTGAATGAAATTATTTTCCATTATTAACCGAAAGGATTGTACTTTTAAATAAAAAAAGAAATTTGAGAAAATATTCAGTAGTTTTTTTTTAAAGCATATTCCAAAAAAAAGTTATTTTGCGGACCCTTTATTATTCTGCCAACGTAGTAATATTTAAAGCCCATGTTTCGAATGAAGTCTTCTAACAGTTACATTCGAACGTTGACATATGACAATGGCCATCCTGTTGAAGCTACATCTACAACGAAATATGAAAAAATATTTCTTCGTCGGTTTGCTCTCAGCAGATTTCTGGCAAAAACTCTGAGAGTAAATAAAAAATTGCCATGAAAAGTTTCTCAAAAATTTGTCGTTCGGAGTCGACTTATACTGTAGGTCCCGCCACTCATGTATAAAATTAGCACACACAATGTAAGTGGTGTGAGAAGCTAGGTCGTAATCCTGACTAAAGGGACCAATTATGTATCGTTCTGCCGAGAGGACGAGTCTACTGATTCAGTAAAAGATCGACCAACACCCCGTATGTTGACGGAACCCAAGATTTGTCGAAACCAATTGTCCGCTGTCCGTGAGAGTAAGCTAGGGAATTCAAGGCATTCGATTTCTCATCGCTTATAAGAATTCAGTCTTTCGCAGACCACAACTTTGAGTATTTTGCGCCTTCACTTGGGGCTGCATCCATGCAAAATGTAAATGATACAGAAATTGCACACAAACGACCATTAATAACGACGTGTGTTTGCTGTTGGAAAGTGATTTTAATTTTTTTTTCGAAAAATCATATTAGCGATGAGGATCATTTTTAGATGAATGAGTACGTGAACCAACATAATTGTCGAATTCCATATGAGATCCAAGAGCGTCCAATGCATTTCTAAAGTGTCACGGATTGGTATGAATTTTGGGCTGGTGGCGTCATTGGTTCAAATTTCTTTGAATACAATATTGACCAGACTTTCACTGTCACTGACAGGCAATGTAGCCCTATGATTTCCAACTTCTTTTGGATTGAATTATATGATCTGGACACCACACATAGCTCATTGTCACATTGTTATATTACACATGAAGTCTATTAGGTAGTGTATTGGCTTATTAGACGTAAAGCCAGGGTTCGAGCCCCAGGCCAGACATCAAAACAAAATACAAAAAGTATTTCTTCGGCGACTTCCTCTCAGCAGATTTCTGGCAAAAACTCTGAAAGTAAATAAAATTGCCATGAAAAGTTTATCAAAAATCTGTCGTTCGGAGCCGACTTTAGGTCCCACCACTCATGTATAAAATTAACACACACAACATAAGTGGTATGAGAAACTAGGACGTTGTACAATGGGTCTTAATTGAAAAGTACACGTCCTCTAACCTAACCTAACCTATATTCCACATACGTACATAATTCGTCATTACAACCCTTCAGTCAGGATAACGACCTAATTTTTTACACCACCTATGCTAAGTGTGTTAATTTTATACACGCTTGGCGGTACCTACAGTTTAAAGTTGACTCCGAACGACAGATTTTTTGTGAGACTTTCCATGACAACTTTATTTGCTCTCAGATATTTTTTGCCAGAAATCTAAGGAGAGGAAGTCACTGAAGAAATATGACTGACCTGGGGTTTGAACCGTGGGTTTGCATCTAATAAACTAACACACTATCCACTCCACTACGATGACTTCTTTCAAACAAATAAAAATTTTCAATGATATCTCACATGTACTTTGTTTAATTTAAATTTAATGATAGGAAGCATAATTTATAATTTATTTATAATTTTATAACAGCTTTAATAAATAATTTTTTATATTTTACAAAATCCTCTTAGTAAATTTGTTATAAATTCACACTTAAATAATAACTGCAATTAAACTATGGTGTGATATATTTTACTGAAAACGCTTTTAAATATACCTCATTACTAGCGTAGTATGTACACAACATTTTAATTTCCATAGAGATTATCAGGAGTCTATAAAATAATTCCCATTGACTGATTAACGTAATATTTTATGAATAAAGATTCTTTTTTTTGTAGTGAAATAAAATAAATATTAACGCAAATTAATATAATTAGTTAGTGGAACTTTTGAATATAAATTGTTTGAAGACAATTATTTCCATTTTTATTTGAGAACAACTATCCTCTCTAATGCTCTGCTCTATCATTGCCATTGTTTTAGTCAAGTGGTAGTACAAGTTAATATTTAGTTTTCTTTTGCAGCATTCTATACATTGACACAAATTCTTGATGATATTTTCTACTGCTTTTTTGGTATTGTTGTTAAACTTGTAAGTTTTTATTGTTTAAAGAGCGACTACAAGGGAAAATAAGAAGAAACTCCTTTCTTTTATCCTCTTACTGGGATATACATAAGTAAAGTCGCTTGTTAAGATGATAATTAAGATAAGGCGGAAACTAGATATAAATTGTAAGAAAATTTCCTTTTGGCTCTTCATCACACACACACACATTTGAACCATTGACAAAACTGGAATTCAAATTTTAAGCCACAGTGAATGGCAAGAAAGAAATTTGGACATAAAGTAAACGAAGATGAAATGAAATACTGTAATGGTAATTGTCATTAGAGCGTAGGGATGCGTTAGGAAGGATACTAAAGTTTTAAATAAAATAAAAAGTGAAGAAAAAGAAAAACAAAAACAAAAAAAAGAACGCAATACATATTTTCTACAAATTAGTTTGACCAGTGATTGTCTTTTATTATTCCCTCTTTTTGTAAGTCGTTGAATGTTATTTTATATTTTGGTTTAATTATGGTACAAGAGATATTATTTTAATACACTTGGAAAAGTTTCGATTCTCTAAGTTTCAATCTAAACTAAAATAATTTTACTTGTAATTTCCAAAGTAAATATAAATAATGGCTTCCATGTGATTGTAGCTCAGTGATAGACCATTCGCTTTACTTGTGAAAGGCCCCGGGTTCGATGCCCTCTCCAAATGTTTTTATTTGATCACTATAAGTTTTTATTTCACACTGAAATAATCCACAAGTTCTGAGACTGTCAATAAGCAGAGTGGCGCAGTGGAAGCGTGCTGGGCCCATAACCCAGAGGATCGAAACCTTGCTCTTCTATATACAGTGGACAGCTAAAGTCTTAGTATGGCATTATATTTTAGCAATTTCATGAATTTTAGCCAAAAGTTTGTATAAATATTATAGTTTATATATTTATTTTATTAAATTATTACTGTGTTATTATAAAACAAACAATTTTTTTAATGTTTTTAATAAAACAAGTGAAAAATAAAGAAAGTTTCAGGTGACTCCATAGGTACCTCCAAGGAGAACTCTGAGTAAATTTAAAATTCAAAGGCCTTATATATGAAAATGTTATTCCTTGTATTTAGTAGAATATCCCTTAAGGTCAAACACTCCATTTAGCACTTTTGGAATTGAATGTACAAGTTTTGTTTAATGTTTTCTTGTGGCACCATGAGTAGGTTTTTCGGTTGACCTTTGTTTGAGGTTTAGCGATTACGTAACCGTTCTTTCAAATGATCTCCTAAATACCTTCTTAAAGTCATATCTGGACTTTGTTCAAGAGTATTAAGCCTGTGGGGACTTTTTTCTTGTCAAAATATATTGCCGTACTAAAACTTTTGCTGTCCACTGTATGTATATAAGAAATCAATTTGTATAAGGCAATTTTTTATAATTTTAGAAACACATAGTGTTGGCTTGAATTATATAATGGCTTGAATTTATATAAAGTTGAAGTCGCCGTAGTCTAGTAGGTAGTGTGTTGGCTTATTAGACGTAAAGCCAGGGTTCGAGCCACAGGCCAGACATCAGGACAAAATGCAAAAAGTATTTCTTCGGCGACTTTCTCTCAGCAGATTTCTGGCAAAAATTCTGAGAGTAAATAAAACTGCAATGAAGAGTTTCTCAAAAATCTGTCGCTTGGAGTCGACTTTAAACTGTAGGTCCCACCACTCATGTATAAAATTAACACACACAACATAAGTGGTGTGAGAAACTAGGTCGTAATCCTGACTGAAGGGTTGTAATGACCAATTATGTATGTATGTATGTGAGTCAGCTATGATCATAAAAATTATAATCTTGTCAGTCTTACGGGAACTGTAGTTTCCATATATAGTGAACCTATTGGTTCGCATTTTTTCCAATTTATAGCTGTGTCCTGGTATAAAGTTTGAGCCATGGAGAATGCATATGTAGTTCCAATGGAATCAATCGATTGATCAATACTATTAATGCTAATGAGGCCTATCTGTTCGGTTTTTCAAGACTACACCACCAGTCTGAATTCGCTTGAATAAGATGTACGTACATACATACATACATAATAGGTCATTATAATATTTTAGTCAGGATTATGAAATAGCTTCTCACTCTACTTATGTTGTGTGTGTTAATTTTATACATGAGTTGCAGGACCTATAGTTTAAGGACGATGTGTGTAAATATGATACAATGTGTACTATTGTTCATTGCCAGTTTTTCTATTTTTAAGATCATAGTTTTTGGAGAATTTTGTTGTAACAGTGGCTCACAAACCTATGGTGAGGAGCAAGAGGATCTGTATTCTAATATTCTAGAACAAATCTCTAATTTGAGCCAAAGACATCATTTTACTTCAACTCTTTACGTTGCTGTTTACTTTGGCTCCAACTTGTTTTCTTCACGGATAGCCTTACGAATGTGATTCTATGGCCATTTAGGTGATATAGACTATATTACTTGTCTCCGTTTGTACCTATTACAGAATGGCATTTGAAGTTCAAGGTTAAGGACTTGCTGAGGTTGAAAGATAGCGTTGCAGCTATAACCTCACTTAAGAGGATTTTATTGTAGTTATTTTCTGATTTTAACTGCAGAGCTGTTTGAATTTATTTTACATCATCGATGATGTATGACAGTGTGATATATTTGATCACGCAACATTTTACTGCTGTCGATTATAAATCAAGTAACCCACAGTAGCAAGAGCATTACGATGGGGTATGAACGGTCGGATGAAAGATCTGGGCTAAGTCGGTGATATTGGCTTGCCAATAAGATTTTGTCATGTCCACCAAGTATAAATATATATATTAGCCGTTATGGGAGTGAATAATACCTTTAATCCCTCAAAATTTATAGTCAATAAAGTGGAATTAGAAGACTTAAGTCTTTTGCTATACAACCGTCGACTGATGTGAGAATGGTGTGAAGCAAGAATCGAGTACATAGCACCACGGTCTAGAAACCATCTCAAGTACATCCTTGAAGCGAGCTATACTAAGTCTTATCCAGTGTTAAATATATACTTTTGTACAGTTGAAGTCGCCGTAGTCCAGTAGGCAGTGTGTTAGCTAATTCGACGTAAGGTCATGGTTCAAACTCCAGATCAGACATCAACATGAAAATATGAAAAAAATATTTCTTCGGCGACTTCTTTTCAGTAGGTTTCTGACAAAAACCCTGGGAGTAAATAAAATTGCCATGAAAAGTTTTCCAAAGAGCTGTAGTTCAGATTCGACTTTAAGCTGTACGTATTGCCGCTCATGTGTAAAATTAACACACACAACATGGGTGGTGTGAGAAGCTAGGTCGTAATCCTGACTGAAGAGTTGTGATGACCAATTATGTATGTACCAGAGATCAGCAATGAATCGTTTTTCGCTACTCATAAGCACTGATGAAATTTTGAATATAAGTGAGTCAGCAATATTGAAATTTAACTACTCTGGTTCATTCGTACTCAGTACAACGTTGAGTTATAAATAAAGTTTGCAATGAGTATGAGTACAACACTGACATCAAACTTATACCGTTCGAAATATTCTTGATTCATAAGCCTACTCATTCAGATTCATGAATGATTCGAGTGATTCGAATCATTCATCAAAATTTGCAGTCTTATTTGTTGTTGCATTTACGAAAAAAGAAAAAAGACACATAATCAAAAAAGACAGAGCAGCAAGTAGAGCAAACACACAACCTTTTAGTGAGTATTTTAGTGTTTGTACGCATATCGAACTTATTTTGTGATTCTTGTAAATGTCGAGTAAAGGAGAGTTGAAATCAACAACATCATAAGTATTGTTAAGCATGAGTACGATGAGTACTTCAAGCTTTGAATATGAGTAGTATGAGTATGACATTAAAATAAGTATGAATGCCTATAAGTATCACAAATTATGAGTATGATTCGATTCTACTCATCTTTTTGAATGCTCAATGTATGTACTCACATTTAACAGTAGTTTATCTTTATTTACAAGATATATTAAAAATTTGTCTTACTGGGTGTAAGTTCCGACAGAGATCTCTTCATATATTATTTTTGATGTTTATGATATTTTTAGTGAACACTCCAGGTAATGTATCCTAAATGGAACACTCCAGGACAATGTATCCTAAATGGTGATGGATTGAAATACCAAAGCAGCTTAAGGAACAATATGTGCCAAAAACTGTAGAGTGTTAGTAGATTTAAAGGATAACGGATACTGAGTAATACACAAATGTAATTAAGTTGATGTTATCTCTTTGTTAAGTGCATATCTAAGCATCTATTTTGATAAAAATTCATCATTGAAGCTTTGAATGTCATAAGTTCTACCAAATTTTTCTCCAAGTGTTGACATTTTTTTTATTTATTTAACGTTAATGAGCTTCAGGCAAAAAAGATTGTATTGTCTCAAAATTATGTGAAACAACAACAAAAAAATTCTAAACGAAATAAAGAATGAAAGAAACGAAAATCTGACAATCTTTTTAACCCACAAACACTTGTGTAAGTAAAGCAAAGTGAAAAAAAACGAATGAAAGAAAAGAATCTAAAATTTACATTTAGAATATATTTTTATAACAAAAAACCGCAGAAATAATGAAAAAAAAAATAAAAAAATAAAGAAAAGATTTGTACCCACATAAAAAACAAATTTAAATACGCACGCAAATAAAAAGCTGTGATATTATAAACCTTTTTTTTTCTATCCCAGCCCTGTACTCCTTTTTTTTGAGTTCTAAAAATAAGAAAAGTTACTTTAAATATAAAAATTTCGTTTAAATTGTCACACAAAAGTAGTAGCAAATGTTTGCCAGTAGCACTGTAAGCAGAGTATTAAAATAAATTTTGAATTACAGCGTTTGCAAAACTCCCCTTTTGTACTAAAGTGGCTGGCTTAAATAAAAAACACAAAATTTTTAAACGAAATCTGTCTTAAACACAAAACAGCTGGTCGCGAATAGCTACCCAAGCCATACTTTATTCATTTTTTTATTAAAGCATTTAAAAGTCTATTTAGACACACAATTTTGACTTGAAATTTTTAGGTCTTTTGATTGTCAAGCAGAATTTAAATCCACTGGTACAAAAATATGATCAGGTTTGTTACTGGTCTCCATCCCTGCGAAATTCAGCCTCAAAGCTCTGATTTTAACTCTCTTTTTCACCATTATGTCAAAAGTTTGCCAATTTAGGAGTTCAAGAGTGTTTTAGTAGGTACTCTAATGAAAAAAAGAGATTCATCTAATTACAGCCCATAAAGTCCACTTACTAGCCATACACCGAAGTATGCATTGAAACACTCTGTGAAAGAGATTATTTTTATTGCGTTTATATGTAGATTGAACTGGAATTTAATTTGGCAATAAACCTGAAGTATATTGTTACGAAAATAGAAACTGTGTACCATCGTTTAACATTAAAACGATAAACAAAAGCTACACAAACAAATACAACGAACTTGCTTGCATATACCCACAACATCAGTATGAAAGAAAAGGAGACAGACAAGTAAGAAGGAAAGCAGCAACAAACAGCGTGAAACAAAATACACAAACAACAATAAAGTCGCGATAGAGTTCTCGAGAAGGCGAAACCCCGAACGTTCTACTTCAAGAACCTTCATCAGACTGATTATGTGGGCATATAAAAAGGCAAGATAAAGTAGGAAAAGATCAGTAAGAATACAGTCGGCCTTGTGTGAAGACGCATTGCGTGTGAAAAGAACTGTCGTGGTTTGAAGATCGCCGTTGAAGAGATCTGCGTTGTAAGAACAATAGTGAACAAGGAATTATTGTTGTACTCGTCAAGTTATAAACGGTGGCACACAAAAGTAGTGTGAATAATAAAGAGTTTAATTAATACTAAACACCAATTTGAAGTCGCTGTAGTCTAGTAGGTAGTGCGTTGGCTTATTAGACGTAAAGCCAGGGTTCGAGCCCCAGGCCAGACATCAAAACAAAATACAAAAAGTATTTCTTCGGCGACTTTCTCTCAGCAGGTTTCTGGCAAAAACTCTGAGAGTAAATAATTTTGCCATTGAAATATTTCTCAAAAAACTGTCGTTCGGAATCGTCTTTAAACTGTAGGTCCCACCACTCACGTATAAAATTAACACACACAACATAAGTGGTGTGAGAAACTAGGACGTTAATTGACAAGTACACGTCCTCTAACCTAACCTAACCTACAGCCCAGCATTTAAAGAAAAATTCGCAAAATATGCCATCAGATATGGAGCCAGCAATGTGCTGCAAGACTAGTTTGAAACTATATATCCTCACCCAAAATATATTACAGACCTGGCTCCATCATTTGTATCCGTGGATGTAGCATTCTCCCTGGTAATACATATGTTAGCTTAGGTTACACGGGTGCCGGCTAGTTTGTCTTGTGAGTTGAGGAGGTCTAAAATATCCTGAAAATTTCATTTTCCCAATTCATTTCCAGTACTAATGGCAAATCCCATCAGATACGATAGTGAAATATACACAAGGCAGTCCAACTCAGAAAACTATTGGCACGGATATTCATGTTGAGAGCCAAAAAAAGATGTTGTCAGGTCAGAGCTGGGTATACTGCATAAGAGTACGTACGTTCAGCATTTATTTCTTTATTTATATTACACAGTACTTGTTCTAACCCGCAAATCCTTGACAAAATTTACAAGTTTTGTGAGTGACGCATTCTTAAGGTATACCTGATCATGGAATACACATGCACCAAAGCGTCCGTAGAACGAAGGTATCACAAAGAATGTTATGAGGCTACAATAGCTACATATGTAGTCTCAATCAATATCATAAGTAATCTAGTAGTAATCCTTCTTCCAAAGGACAGTTTCAGTTCTCCAGTTCAACTGACAGAACATACCAGACGATTCTAAGAGTTCTGCAATTGGTGATAACATGGCACTTGATTTCTAAAGTCTGTTAAATTTGTCAGTGTAACCAAAGAGGTATATTTGTCCTCCGACCTGAAAATCACATCAGGGAAAGATCTTTCAATAGACTGGCCAAACGCTTTTGGACCAATGACAGTTTAAAGTGATGTCAACCAAGTTGGGCCAGTGAGCGAATGCAACTGAGAGGCACTTTAATGTTACTACATTGCAATTAGTAGCCTTGGTCGTCGTATTGCTAATCATGTAGTTATTGATAGACTAAGTTTAGAGATTCAATTTCCGAACCTCACTTCAGGGTCCTCACAGTAGTGCTGAAATACGCTTCGCTGTACTACATGATATCGGGATTTGTTTAAAATCTTTTATGGCCTTAAAAATTAACAGAATTTTTGGTTAGGTACGTGCCAATGTGAAGTCGCCATAGTCTAGTCGGTAGTGTGTTGGCTTATTAGACGTAAAGCCAGGGTTCGAGCCCCAGGCCAGACATCAAAACAAAATACAAAAAGTATTTCTTCGGCGACTGCTTCTCAGCGGATTTCTGGCAAAAACTCTGAGAGTAAATAAAATTGCCATGAAAAGTTTCTCAAAAATCTGTCGTTCGGAGTCGACTTTAAAGTGTGGGTACATACGTGCCAACAAAACTGTGTTTATATTGTAACATTGATTTCCAGTGAATGCCCATAATTTTTAAGTTATACAGACAAATAGAAATTATTAGCCTATCACACCACCCATGTTATGTGGTTATTAAAAAGTGGCGAGACTTACAGTTTAATGGAGTCTCTGAACGATTGATTTTAAAAGGTTTGACAATAAATTACATTTTGAGCTTTTGCCAGAAGACTATTGAGAGGAGGTAGTTGGAGGAAATATACATATATATATTATATAGTTTTGAACTCAGATTCCTTGTTTAGCAAGACTTGAAAAGTTAAACGGAAAATTTCAATTTTGAATTCTAATACATTTTGCTTAATTTTTTTCAAACACTCTGTAATGTTTAAAAGGGCTGTTAGTCCCTTACATGTGAGTTTATTTTTGCCTTAGGTCAAAGTTCAGATATCAAAGATAACATTTTCGATTATTGAAAGGATAAAAATAAAAACAAAATATTTCTTAGCCTTGAGTGTTGATAGAAAGTTAAGATAATATTTTTCTAATTTGTTTGAATTTTTAAACATATTTGTTCAGGACAAGCATTTGCAATATTCAAGAAGAATTTGCTTTAACTTTTTTTATTGTTTGATAGAGAAGACCTTAAGTTGCTATCTATTAAGTTATAAGATGGGTATCAAATATCATTATTTTTTAATTATATCTTGTGAACATTGATCAATTGATTATAATTTAGGTTATTAAAAGCCACACAACTTCACAATGTTGGTTAAATATTAATTCTGTGCCTTATGTTTACCATTGCAATTTGGATTTTAAAGTTGTTGTTATACTTTCAATTCATTTTATATTTTTATTTATTTTTTTTTATTTTAATGAGTTTACTTGTAAATATTTGTACCATAAAAATTCCATATTTTCATAGATTTTTATTTTTATTTTTCATTTTAATACGAAAACAATATTGTCCTGCAATGGAAAACATAATTTATGAATTCATTCTTCTACAATGAAAACGTTGAGCCTCTGGTCATTCTCATCAGTATTCTCCAATATTTATAGCAGCGTAAAAAAATATGTTCTCTTCTTCTTCCCTATCATTATTAAAATATACATTATTTTTGTATTCAAGCATTTCAAATATGTATGTATGTATGTATGTAATCAGTATTGATACAGTCAATATTTACAACATTTTTAATACCAAAATCAGGGGAAATCATTTGTGGTAAAATACGTTTCATTATGGTGTGTGTGTATATTTTTTTTATTTTATATCTCATATCGAAATGAAGTTGACTTTACTGATTTTTCCTTAAGGAAAAACGAACTTTTTACAAAAAATAAATTTTAATACTTATTTTAACGTTTATTATTCCCCCACGGTTTTGTGTAAATACACATCAAATAGCCGAAAGTGTATTGTTTTTTGCAGATGATGATGATTATGCTGATGATGTTTAAAAAAAATAAATTTTTACAATATCCGTATTAAATACAATATATTTTTAATTGTTTATTTTACTTTTCTATAGAACTGGAAATATGGTTTTTATTGATTACATCTATAGGCGAGAATAAATAAACTCATGCGAGGGTCCGTCAATAAGTCGAAGTTTTAAAATTTTTGCGCCTTCTAACTGACAGGACAACTCTGCCAAGTAACATACAGACATACATAATTGCCCATTATAACCCTTCAGTCAGGATTACGGGCTAGCTTCTCATACCACTCAAGTTGTGTGTGTTAATTTTAAACATGAGTAGCGGTATCTCCAGTTTAAAGTCGACTACAAACGACAGATTTTTGAGAACCTATTCATGGCAATTTATTTAATTTCAGAGTTTTTGCCAGAAATCTGCTGAGAAGAAGTCGCCGAAGAAATATTTTATCATATTTCGTTTTGACCTGGCCTTACGTCTAATAAGCCAACACACTACCTACTAGACTACGGCGGCTTCAAAAGCCACCCACGTAATATCTGTTATTCAATGCTTTTCTGGGATTCCTTGATTTCCATATAGGATCCCCGGGCAGTAAACGATGAGGTGGTTTGAATGAGTACAAATACCATCCGCAACAAATATACATACATACAGACATAATTGGTTATTACAACCACTCAGTCAGAATTACGACCTAGTTTCTCACACCACCTATGTTGTGTGTGTTAATTTTATATTTGAGTGGCGGGACTTACTGTTTAAAGTTGTCTCCGAGCGACAGAAATTATATTTTACTATCCAAGTTCTTGCTAGAAATCTGTTGAAAGGAAGTCGCCGAAGAAATATTTTATTATATATATTCAAATATTTGGGTTTGAACTGCGGTTTGAACTGAGGTTTGAACTGCAGTGCCAACACACTACCTACTAGACTACGACGATCTGTGAAAATCTCGCCAAGACAAATATACGATGGTTTAAGAGATCGAATTCTTTCTCTGAACCTATATAACATACCTAAATCCTTTCTGTAATGACGAGCACCATCTAATATAATCGATAGGTGAAGTTATGGGGCTCAAACCACTTTAGAAAGGGAGCCGCATTATAAAATAATTTTTTGGCATTGGTAACGACAATTATATGGCCGTCAGGGTTGAGATCTCTTGGGAAAACTGCCTTTACACTACACTTAATCAAATAAAGGAATAAGTTTTCAAAGAGAAATTTATTTTTAGAGAATAACATATGGCAATCTTATTATTCTAGAACATACTACAATATAGCAGGCTTAGGTGGAAAAACCTGGTTAATGAAACAAAGCAAAGAAATAATAAAAGAATATGAGAGATGCAGTGTGAAAGTATAATACACAATTTCTTACACATGGTGTTGTTCTTGGAGAGATGGATCTGCTAGTTTTATAGGGTCAGGCAATCATCTGCTAAGCTTGACAAACTTCATAAGGGAAACAAAACAAAAACAATTAAAAAAAAAGCGATTGATAGATTTTTTGTGCCTTAAAGGTATGTAGAATTGTAATAAGGAATAAGAGCACTAATCTGCGATTAATGTGGTTAAAACCAATATCAGCATTCAAAAAAAAACTTCTATTAAATTTCTGGTTAAGTTATCTCAGATTGGAATGTGATTATATAGTTTACATACTGCAGCCCTTGTGCTGACAAACTTTTTCTTCTTCCCTAGTTTGGTAGAACATGGTTAATAGAGGGACTGCGTTTACCTGTGGCATCACAACGGGCCACTAAGCGTGCTCAAGTGAGCTTTTGGTATCAAATCTATCACTCCAACCTAACCTAACCTGTCTTAGGCTGAAGTGTGATTACATTGGTTTACGTAAACACTCTGTATTAATATAGTTTCTCTACTAAAAGAAAATTATGTTAAAGGTGGTTGTGTCGCATTAATAAATCTGCGTTTATTTACACAATGTTCGCTTCCTTTAATATAAAATCTCTTCAATGATCACAGATTACATACCCTAGGAAATGAAATGTTTAAATATAATGTTGGTCTCTTAACACATTTGTTTACACAAAATCAACAACAGTAACCAAAGAAAAGAAAAGAAACAAAGATGAAAAAAGAAAACATTTTTCTTACAACATGTCATATATTTATGAAGTTGATTACAATTTCGCCTTAAGCTACAATCCAACCATTGATAACAAAATTGCTGTTGTTCTCTGTAGATGTGGGGGTGAATTTGACGGTTGTTTCTGCTTCACATGTATGTATTTTCTCTACTGTACTGTACTGTATTTACCAAAAATTATATAAAACGTGCAGTAAGTATGTAATACCAACTGAAAATATTTACAATCTACCAACTTCGTTAATAATTTTGAAAGTTTTTTTCTTCGTTTTGTTTTTGGTTTATTTTTTGTTTATCAGTCTCTATTCTACCTTATTGCTTCTGCCATGAGAGTTAATATGTGAGAGAGAGGGAGAGGGTGTCTGTGTCTGTATTTTCTTTGGCAAAGTGAATGATGTCCTTTCCTTTAAATGCTTCCCAAATACAAGAAACGTTTCTATATCATCAAAAACAACATCATTGTCGATGCTATAATGAAAGAGATGTTGAAAAATATTTCGAAAAGCAACAAAACAGAACAAAAAAAATTATTACCTTTCAGTTTTTGCTTTTTGTTGTTATTGTATTTTTTAAAATTTAACAAAAGCAAATAGAGAATGGAAAACGTATTGTGATGTGTGTGTGCTGACATGCTTGTTTCTCTTCGATTTCTCTTTACTTTTTACCTTATTATGAGTTATTTCTCTTTCTTTTCGTGTCTGTATATGTGTATTTGATTTTTTTCATATTTCGTTTGGTTTTCTTTTAAGTAGTATATGTATGTATATGTATATGTGTACATGTATGTTTGTATGTATGCAGTTATTTCAAATATTTGTTTTTATCATTATGATTATTGTTGTTATTTTTCTTTTGGCATACTTTAGCTTTTTTTATTTGTTTTAACTTTTGCTATTTCTCTTAATTTTTTTCTCTTCTTCTTTACTTTTTAGTTTTTACTTAAGCCAGCAACACATCTCTCTATTGTTTCTTTCATTTCTACAAATACAAATACAAACAAAAACACAATCACACACACAAGCACACTCACTCATACAAGCACACATACATTTTGCACAAAACAAATGTCTGTGTCAGCTTTGTAGTTCTTTTATAGCAGAGTTCATTTAAGTTGCCATAAGGCATAAAAAGGAAAATAATAAAATAGAAAATTATGAAAAAAAAAAAAAAAATACTTTCCATAGGTGCGTATGATTAATTCAACATAAGAAATGTAACATAGAATTGTACTAGGGGTGATAACCCCTAGGTTTTCGATATGCAATCACTTGAAATCCAATTACAGTAGGACCTTGGTCGGCACCGGAAGCATTCCGGATAATCGATTTTCCCGGTTAATTGAGTACCAATTTTGGCTAGTTTTTTAATAGATATTTTTATTAGTCAATAAATGAATATGTACATATTTATACAAAAACTAAATAATTCAAGGATTTTATATACATACATACATGTTTCAAAAATATAAAAAAACCGCACTTCTCAAGTTTCTAAATTAAACTAAACAGGTTTACATGTATGCTTCTGACTCATCGTATAATAAAGGGGGAATTCCCCTTTTTCGCTTGTTTGTCCAAAATAATAGAAAAAAATTTTCGCTTATAATCAGAAAAATTTAAGTCGATCCAAAATAAAATTAAGTCGATGCAAAAAATTTTCTTTTTCCCTCCCGGATAATTGATGTTGCCGGATAATCGAATCACGGATAATAAAGGTCCTACTGTATTCACTAGAAAAACTAAAGGTTCTACTCATCATATTGAATACAACAAAATTTATAGGTTTTAAGAAATACGTTGGGCTTTTTGTAGCAGCAATACGGGCATATACCAAAAGTCCTTTGTATGTACGATAGATAGTCTGCGTTAATAGTCTCATAAGCATATAGAACAATGTTCGAAGTAATAATTGCTACAATATGCGGTAAGATATCGATAGATATTAAAGTGAAGGAGATTACCCTGCCGACTTTATAATGTGTAAGGTGTAGCACCGACTCGGAAAAGGAAATAAGAGCAGCGGTCACGATCTATTAAAGATTTACAGCCAAGGTGAGATACGTTTCACTACTGTAGATAGAAATATGCAATGATACTCTAATTAAAAAGAGGATTGCATACATATATACATAATTGGCCATTACAACCCTTCAGTCAGGATTACGGCCTAGCTTCTCACACCACTCATATTGTGTGTGTTAACTTTATACATGAGTGGCAGGACCTACAGTTTTTAAAGTCGACTCCGAACGTCTAATAAGCCAAACTAAGCCAAAGCCTACTAGATTACGGCGACTGTATAGGATTATTAACTAAATTATTGTTTTCAACAAATTCCGTTTGATCATGAATGCCTCTGGCAATACTTGCAACGTTCTAAGATAATGAATGCTTCTATAAGTCCAATGAACTCGAAGCAATGGCCGAATCAACTTTTAACAATAGAACACGCAGGGAATATAGTGCATTAGGAAAGGGTTTTGGTTGCAAACCAACAGTCCAAATTTAATTAGCTAAAGGTATCTTGCAAGCATAAAGTGTGAGCAAACAGTTCGTTAAAAAAAAATTAAATAGAATTCCTGAACACTGAAACAATTGCAACATTGACAGCTAATCACGTTGACGTTGCAGGAAACTTATAATTGAACTGAAGCAAACCAGGCCCTTGACACATAGCACGATTTATCATCATTTTAACGACTTTAAGGTCCAAAAATATCATATTGACGATTTGACTTATTGATTTATGCCCTTATTTTAACGATTTTATGAAATTAAAAATTTGTATCATATTCTTTACTTTAGTACATTAAATATGTTTCATAATTTATCATTTGTCGTTGCAGACAATTTTAAAAATTCGAGTATTACCATCGGAAGAACAAACGCTAGTGGCGTTATATTTTCGTACGATCAACACTCAGGGGATGGATGGCATTGTGTTTGGAACTATGAAAATAATTATGGGAAGGAGGAAAGAGAGAGCAGTGTTTATGGACACAAGGTTTGAATAAGTAACAGATATATCTATAACATAAGCAACAGAAAATACCTCTGCAGGTCTATTTCACATACTAAAAGTCCGACTAAAAAACAAATTTTGTCTGTAATGCAGTATGTTATCCACTGGCCAATCGACCACATAAGGATGTGCTGGCCGAGAAAGACGAGTTTTACATAGGAATATATGATTCTCGAGAACAAGTTCCCTTATTTCACTCGAGCAAAATCCGTTGTAGTAGCGATAGAACAGTGAAACACAAGCCACATTGCAACGATCCTCCAATGAATCAATAGAGTTCGATACCCTACCGTCATTAACGAGCAACTTCACCCTCTCCTGTATGCGATCAATATGTCTCAAAATAGACGTTGTATCACCGATCCATACATGAGAGTTGTATTATATTCTCGGTCGGATATATAAAGTGAAGTATTTCTTGCGCCGTCTTAATAAGCCAAGGAACTCAAAAATATGTCGGTTCCAGCCAACATTACACTGAATTTTCATGCTCAGAACATCAAGAGCTTCTGACTCCTTAATATTTACATCATCCATGGATCAAAATGATGCAATATTATTGCTGCGCTGGGATAGATTGTTTAAACCTTAAACCTTTTTTCCAGAAAATGAAATAAAATTTCTACATTTTTTGGAAAAAAATTAATAAATGCAAGTGAGGGACGTGGACGAGGATGTTTTACTACAATAGAAATAATTTTGGTTTTTAAATAATTTTAATTTATTTATTTATTTTTCTGGCGATTTTTTTACGATTGCAATAAACGTCTTTAACGATTTTGACGATTTTTTCTCGATTTGATGCTTCATTTATCTGGCAGCTATGCCTTGACATAATAGTTAAACGATGGTTCTAGAAAGAATCTTACCATCCGACTTAGGACGACGTTAGTGAATTCAAATGCTTGAATACTTGATACCTCATCAAAAAACAGGAATACCTAGGTAGTATAATGCGTAGCGTATTAAATATCATTATCGTGAGTTTTGGAATTGTCAACAGGTTGTCTTTGTCTAAGGTCGGGTATTTCTCTAAGTTTCCCAATGTTTGTTAAATGTTCTTCCAAGGCTTTCCTTTCAAGGTTCAAAATTAGAGCACGATAACAAGTTCCTCCTTCTTCTTATTGGTAATTTACGTTGCGTCTGTCGAATCCACTTAAAATTTCATCACCAAAATCCTCTGAGTATTGAGAATTTTTAGCGATATATTCGAAGTTGCCGTGGTCTAGTAGGTAGTGTGTTGGCTTATTAGACGTAAGGCCTCGGTTCAAACCCCAGATCACACATCTCCAACTAAACGAAATATGATAAAATATTTCTTCGCCGACTTCCTCTCAGCATTTTTTTGGCAAAAACTCTGAGAGTAAATAAAATTGCCATGAAAAGTTTCTCAAAAATCTGTCGTTCCGACTAGACTTCAAACTGTAGGTCTGGCCATTTATATATAAAATTAACACACACAAGATGAGTGGTGTGAGACGCTAGGCCAGAATCCTGACTAAAAGGTTGTAATGACCAATTATATATGTATGTATGTATATTCGATTTAGAATTAATCCACATTTCTATAGTCTTAGCCACAATTAGGATGAGACCAACTTTATTCAACTCTGAAGAGGGATTATCCAGTTTTCCTTGAATATCAGTCACAGATTTTGTCATCCGCAAAATTAAGCTTCACAAGTCGAATATTCTGTTTCATAGAACTTCACATAATTCACGAGTGGCAAGGAATTAAATCCATTAGAATAAGAAGCTAAAGAAGGCAATAGCACACAGATCTGTTTTTGGTTTGAGGAGGCGTCAAAAGTTTCATACATTTTGCCTCAAGGTAACACTGTACACTGGAATTTCTCATATCTTCGTATTACTTGAATTATTTTCACTGTTTTTCTGTTCACCATAGATATGTATATACGGTTCCTATAAATGGAATCGTAATGAATAGAAAGTTTACTCATAGTCCACAGAGACGAAAATTAATAAAGATTGTATATTGCACCGTGTTCAATAGAGAATTTTCTCTATTCTTCTAGTCTCCTCTTCTAGTCTACCATAGTATGCTCATATTGCCTTCTAAATTTTATTATAAAGAGTGGAGCAAAGATTCAACGTCCTTAAATTCAAAATATATCCTAACGACTACTAGATTTGTATCCTCAGTTAGGCCCAAAGAAAAGTTTGAAAGATGCATAGTATACGGTACTTATCTGATTCTCTAAATGCCGTCAATGAAAATTACTGACACATAAACTTAAAAATGTTAACTTAAATGAAGGCATGTGCAAATAATGGAAGAAAAACAAAAAGAAAAATAAAAACGAACTAAAAAATATTTTACTTGACAAAAATTACAAACATTTTGTGCTCAATTTTATTTGCTTTGTTACAGCACCTCAAGGAGACATTTTTACAGGTAAAGAAATTGTTTATTTTCATATTTACTTGTTTCATAAAGAAAAATAGTTGGACGACGATTTATTTTTTTTTCAAAAATTTTCAAAATATTTTAAGAGAACATGTTTCTATTGCTTTAATACAATAGAGACGTGATTGATATGTTGAAGCTAAAGTCATACTAACGATGTGTACATTTAATATAGTTTTTTGGGTTTTTAAAGAAAAAAAAAATTCATAAGCATTTGATCAATTATCGCAAAATATATGAACTTATTCAATGAAATAAAAAAAATCGTGAATTATATGTACAGGACAACACAGTGTATGATATTTAGTCGATGACAATTTATATTTACTGCAAAAAAATTTTATTATGTTTATAGAGTTTCAGATTTGATTTAAATTGTTTGTGGTCAAATCAAATGCGTTGTGAATTTCGCTGGACAACAGCCGTCGATATCCTTTCTTCTTAGTGTTTATCATTTAAACCACTCATATCCCCCTGTGGAAATCCCAGCATGTCAAAAATTTTTCAGAACTTTGTAGACATAAAGAACATTATTATGAGGAATAGTTGCTGATATCAACGATAATATTTTGGTAAAGTCATGCCTTGTAATTTTTACCAATGCTTTGTATGTACATAAGCCATGTATCACTGACGGTTACTCCATGAGCATTGCTTAGAAATTGTTGTATGAATGGTATGATGGTAATGATTTGCTTAAAAGCTTCACTATTGCTGATGGAGAATGTATTGCTATATCATCCTGGCCACAACCAAAGTTCAATGAATAACCAAAAAAAAAAAGAAAAGTTTTGGAGACACTTTTTTCTTTCTTTTCTTTTTTTATAATATTTTGTGTTATATTTTGAAAGATTCTATTGTTACTGTAGTAATGTTTAGATCATGTGAGTGCAGTAATGATACAAAGAATTTGATTATAATGTTTGTACATGAGGCCGCGGCCCATTTTCACATTCCTTACAATCCAATTGTATTATTAAGTTTTGGTTTTGTTTATTTACGACATCAGGTTCGGTCATACAAGTTGCTAGTTAAGCAAGGACAGATGACAAATCTATCATCATCAGAAAAAAAGTCGGGAATAACATAAGAAAATGAGGGAGAAGCTTTGTGATGTCTCTGTCTCCATTAAGAAAACGGAGATTATCTAATAATTCTTAAATGTATTGGTTTGCCATTTATGAGTATGAATTATTCAAAAATAGTACAAAAATAGTTCTACAAAACTGATGATTAATTTATTGAGTATTACGAAGAGTATTATGATCTTCATAATAGAAGGCATGATTATAGAAAAATTTGTACGGATGAGCTGCAGATGTGGTCAGGCCTGTGCACGTCACAATGTACGTTTTATGAAAAACATCTCATTTGTTAGAGAAAGTGTGGCGGATAATCTGAATTGGCTTTATCTGGGTTTTTTTTTAGCAATCAAGCCTATATTACGGGTCATTAAGGCGGTTTTTGTATTTAGATTTGCATCGTAATTTATATAAAGTCCATCTAACATAACCATTTAAGCCTACTGATCACACTGGCCTGCAATATTCAACTATGTAACAATTTCTCTTTTGGTAGCTACAAGCAAAAATGTAGCACATTTGGTTTGGAGACAGAAGAAGTGATTTTGGAACAGCAATTTCATCCAGAAGGATCGATTTATAGATGCAATTATTGAATGAAAATTTCCGTAGAGAGCAATTTCATGTTTTGTTGCAGCATATACCCTTTCTAAGCAGGTAATTCCCGAATTTGCAGCATTTGGAAATCAACATTCTTCTACTTATCATAGATATGTATAACACTCGATAAAGTCGCTCAATTAGTCCGCCATTGGAGTATTAACTGATAGTAAAGCTGCCATTGAAGTCGCGTAGGTTAGAGAACGTGTACTTGTCAATTAAGACAAGTACAGTACCCGGAGGTCGAATTCACCCATTGTACTTGAAGTCGGGTATATCTGCAATTATTTTCAGTGGGATACACATACTTCTCTGTTCGACATACATACACATGTATATGCGTTTCCTATGAATAAAATCGAAAATGAATAGAAAGTTTTCTCATAGTCCGCAGAAAGGAAAATTAAAGAAGATTGCATATCACTTGCCTGTTCAAATATCAGTACCAACAGGCCAAGCTGGGTGCACCATGTGTTCAAAAGACAATTTTCTCTTCTCTTCCGGTCTAACAATATGCACACATTGCCTTCTAAATTACAATATATAGGTTGCAGCAAAATTTCAGCAACCTTAAATCCAAAATACGAAATATTTCTTCGGCTCCTTCCTCTTAGCAGAATTCTGGCAAAAACTCTGAGAGCAAATAAAAATTGCCATGAAAAGTTTCTCCAAAAAATCTGTCATTCGGCATTGACTTTAAACTGGAGATCCAGCCACTTACGAATAAAGTTAACACGCACCACATAAGTGGTTTGAGAAGCTAGGTTGTATTCCGAACTGTAGAGTTGTAATGACTAATTATATATGTAAAGCTGCCATTAGATTCCTGATGAGTTTTTCAACACACCTAAGATTCTTCAAAGTCTTTGGGACAGGTTTCAAGGTACGGTCACATTTATTTTGGTTCCAGGTTGTTAGTTAAAGGTAACAACATAGCTGGAGCACTTGCCAACGTTGGTACAGCAAATAATTCGAACAAATTCGGACACTAGATTGGTTGAAAGGAAAGAAATTATTATACATAGCATTTGCTAACTCTCAAAAGAAAGATGGGACAATGAACCCATTACTATAAATTTATTTTGTATATCATATACAGTGGACAACAAAAGTCTTAGTACGGCAATATATTTTTAGCAATTTCATGAATTTTAGCCAAAAGTTGGTATAAAAATTTATAGTTTATATATTTATTTTATTAATTTATTTCTGTTTTATTATAAAACAAACAATTTTTTAATGTTTTTCATAACACAAGAGAAAAATAAGGAAAAGTTTCAGATGACTCCCTTCAGATGAGAACCCTGAGTAAATTTAAAATTCAAAGATGTAATATATGAAAATGTTATCTCTTGTATTTAGTAGAATACCTCTTAAGGTCAAGCATACCATTTAACCCATTTGGAATTTAATATACAAGTTTTGTTTAGTGATTTCTGGTGGCACCATGAGCAAGTTTTTCGTTGACTTTTATTTGGGGTTTAGTGATTACGTAACCGTTCTTTCAAATGTTCTCCTAAATACTCTCTAGAAGTCATATCAGGACTTTGTGCAAGAGTATTAAGCCTGTGGGGACTTTTTTTATTGTCAAAATATATTGCCGTATTAAGACTGTGTCTAATATGGAGAACATCATTTGCATTGAGTCTACTCAGAAACTGTATTGAAATCCTCATAGCAGCAAGCATAATGGAATACTGATCCCTGGGTATATAATGCAAGCCCAAAAAATGAAAAGTTAATGAAGGAATAAAGGACAAACACTGACCATCTTTACTGTCATTGTTTGGGACCTGAAACATTCTCATGTTAGACGTGATTTGGAAAATACCAATACCTTTACAAAATTCATACTATGGCAGTAAAATGCCAGTCAGAAATCGTGGACTTAATTAAGAATAAGTTTAGCATTATTGCCATGGCGCATTCGAATAGACGAATCTTTAGAATTATTATTGAAGGTTTGTTTAGTATTTTTGACTGTTCGTGGTAGAACTTAAAGCTGAATCAAGTTTTAATAAATTGTTCTTTAATTTTTAGCTGAAGGAATATATTTTTTTGATTGAAATTCTTTTTACAATCTAAACAATTTCAAATTTTAATTTTATGATTTGATTTCAATCTCACACACACACACGCGCACTCGCCGTGCTAACAGTAGAAAATTTTAATTTCGAATTGTTCATATTATGCTGCTGTTAAAAACAGAATTGCAAATTCAAATATTAAAATTTTAATTTCTTTTTTTCATTTTAATTTCTGTTTTCCATCTTTTTTTTGTTTGAGGTAAATGTTCACGTATTTCATTTACGTTTTGTGTACACCGAAAATTGAACATTTTCACGAGCATTTATTTAACATTATGAAATAAAGGCATAAAATCAATGTGATTCCATGTCATACTCGTACATACATACATACATACATTTCGAAATAGTCGTTCAATTATTTCTTTTATGTTTGCTAAGCTCATACTCTGTGAATTTAAACCGCCAAGTAATACCCGTTCAAGGGAACATCAAAAAAAGTGTTATGGTAGGGAAAAATGGAGAGAAAATTTATAATGAAAGCGGAGGAGGTGAATGTAGAAAATTATGAAACAAATAAGGGGTACGAAGTGTTTTAAGTTCAAGTTTTTTTTTTCTATGACGTTAGATACATATGTATGTATGTATCATTGGTCATTACAACCCTTCAGTCAGGATTACGACCTAGTTTCTCACACCACTTATGTTGTGTGTGCTAATTTTATACATGAGTGATGGGACCTACAGTTTAACGTCGACTCCGAACGACAGATTTTGAGAAGTTTTTCATGGCAATTTTATTTCACACTCAGAGTTTTTTCTGAGAGAAAGTCGCCGAAGAAATAATTTCTGTATTTTGTTTTGATGTCTGGCTTTACGTCTAATAAGCCAACATACTACCTACTAGACTACGGCGACTTCAACGTTTGATATCGTTTGATATCGTTATATAAATTTTTTGTTTATTCTTGCTTGGTTTTTATTTGGAGCAGGATAGTATTTACATACTTAATTCATCATTACGTTACATTAGTTAGGATTACAACCCAGCTTCTCACACCACTTATATTGTAAGTGTTAATTATATCCGTAAGTGGCGGCACCTACAGTTTAGGATTTTTGAGTAACTTTTCTTGCCAATTTTATTTTACATTCAAAGTTTTACCAGAATACTTCTGAGAGGAATTTCCCGAAGAAATATTTTTTGATAATTCGTTTTGGTTGAAATATTTAAGCTGGGTTTCGAACCTCTCGTTGGCATCCAAGTTAGTAGGTAGACCGGAGATCAGCAATGAGTATTCAAAAAGATGAATAGATTCGAATCATACACATAATTTCTGATACTTACATGCATTCATACTTATTTTAATATCATACTCATACTACTCATATTTAAAGTTTGAAGTACTCATCGTAATCATACTTAACAATAGCCGTTTTGTTGATTTCGACAAGAATTACAAAATGTGTACGAACACTACAATACTCACTTTATCTTTTTCCTTCTTTTTTTTTTTTGTAAATGCAACAACAACTAAGACTGTAAATTTTGATGAATGATTCGAATCACTCGAATCATTTATGAGTATTATAAGTCTTTTTATAAATTTATGAAAATCAATGAGTAGGCGTATGAATCAAACATATTTCGAATGTTTGAGTTTGATGTCAGCGTTGTACTCATACTCATTGCAACCTGTACTCATAAATCAATGTTGTAGTGAGTACGAAGTCAATACTGTTGACTCATTCATACTCAATATTTTATGAGTACTTATAGTAGCGAAAAAACGATTCATTGCTGATCTCTGAGGTAGACTACTATTCCTACTTTCCAAGTAATTAGCGACTTTGCCTTCAAAAAAACAAACTCAAACTTGAAAGACTCTGTTTTATTCCGTTGATATTTTTGTTATTGTTATTGGTGTTAAGCAGAATAGTATTATTTTCTATTTTTTTCTATCTTAGAGAAAAAAACACAACATAAATGTCCCGGTTGAATAATGTTATTGACATGATATTAAGATGTTCAGGTAAAAATTTACTCGCATATGTACATATATAGCAAGCACTGCTAACAACAGCATGTCAAATATGTTTCAAATAAGTAAAAAATACTACAACAACACACTTTTTTTTAACAGCAATAGCAATGGCAATAACAACAGCAATAACAATTTTTGTAATTTTTATTCATACGTTTTATTCATTGGCGTGCGAGTTTGCTTAAACAAATTTCCGTTCGAAATGAGAAATGAGACAAAGAGACAGAGTTTTCAAATAAAAAAAACAAAAAAACAAATTCTATAGACACCGTAAAACCTCTCTCTACACACAATGTATGCTATGGTATTGTACATGACGGCGTTGACAATGATGAGTACTGGAAAGGAATATTATTTCGTTTAAAGTCTATAATTTCACATACATTTACCTGTGTGTAGGTGTGGGTGTGTGTGTATATATGTAGGCATGCTAAATTTAAATGTAATGATTCGTACATGGCTATGCGTCTGTCTATGGGTTGATTGTGGAAATGCGTGTATTTTGAAAATTATTAGAATTTGTTATATTCTAATCAGTATGACATTTTGCTATAACGTGATGTGTATACAAAATTATTACATATACCTACATACACTACTCATAATGTGTTTTACAACAATAGCTACATATACGAGTATGTATGTACATTTATTCATACCATAGGATATGCTTAAAATTAAGATTTTAAGGTTAAATTGTATTCCCCAGCATAAAGCACACTCACGCAGACAGAAGAATTTCGAATTCGTAATTCAAATTTTAAAACCTCATAACATGATGATTGTGTTAAATTTTAGGTCTAATAAATTTTACAATATCTCTGTAACCCAGTGAGCATTTGAATTAGTATGTTTTTTAATTTTTAATTACTTGATTAATTGGTCATTACAACCCTTACGTAAGGATTACAATCAAGTTTCTTTCTTCCCTTTTACTATTTTTGACTGTGCTCTGGCAAGTAACGTTTACTTGAGAAAGACTCACACTTTTCTGACTTCTGTAAATTAAGGCAAAAGGCTACATAATCTAACAAATCTTGGTTCTTTTACGATTGTAAATTTAGAAATTTTACTGTCGTCTCAGTTCTCAAGGAAACGTGTATGGAAACAGAAGAAGAGTCGAGATTTCGTATGAAAATATGTTTTGGGAGGCAGAAAAAGGAATAATGGTTTATGGACATTAGATTTGAATGTAAGTGACCGAAAAATTCTTCAACATGAAGATCGTTTCACATACGTACACTGTAGTCCTATATTGCATTGTGTGATCAACTGGTCAAGTGGCATGCGATTTGCCTCCTTTGCTTACTCCGTTGAATTGAGAAAAATTCATACCATCATAAGACCCTCGGAATGGTTGAGAGATGTAAACCAAGAGTGATAATTCTCAAACATACATACATACATACATAATTGGTCGTTACAACCCTTTAGTCAGGATTACAATCTAGCTTCTCACACCACTTATGCTGTGTGTGTAAATTTTATACATGAGTGGCGGGACCTACAATTTAAAGACGACTCCGAACGATAGGTTTCTAAGAAACTTTTCCTGGCAATTTTATTTACTTTCAAAGGTTTTGCCAGATATTTGCTGAGAGGCAGTCGCCGAAGAAATATTTTTTCATATTTCGTTTTGTTGGTGATGTCTAACCTGAGTTTTTAACCGAGGACATACGGCTAATAAGCCAACTTACTATCTACTAGACTACGGCGACTTCAATAATTCTCAGAGTGTTACTGCGAAACCTTAAAACACCTAAGTAATCTGTTTCCATTTGGGCGGACTTCCGCTAAAGTATCAATAAGATAAGTGAAACACAAGCCATATTGACGCGGGGTCCTATTTTCATGCCTCAGAAACTTTGCTGGCCCCTGTATACCTCAGAATATGAGGTATTTGTCATCTGACATAATTGTTGTAAATGGTGAGAAACTGAAGCTTTTGTATGTTTTTTAGACATTTGAAAAATACGCTGTTTCGAGTGATCATTGCATAGATATTAATGCCTGAAATATCAACAGCTTCTGGTTTTCCAATGTTAACACTACTCAGACGCACATGTTAGTTATGCTGCTCTTCTGAGACAGTGAACAACAATGTATTATTCAAGCATTAAAATCGACTCTATTCCCAAGATCCCATTCAGGCACATAGAAAAATGTATTGATTGCCCATGCCCGATATATCAAGAACATCTGATTCCCCAACGCCTACAGCGCTTGCCTTGCCACATACATACAGGTTAATAATTTAGCTCTTATGAGACACCGAGCCAGAGCGTGTATTTCACGCATTAACATCGATTGCATTCACACGACTCCATCCATCGTCATCTCCGAAAGCAGAGATCAGAAATGAATCGTTTTTTCGCTACTCATAAGTACTCATGAAATTTGGAATATATGTCAAAAATATAGCTACTCTGATTCATTCGTACTCAGTACAACGTTGTTTTATAAGTATGAGTGCAATAAATGTGAGTACAACATCGAACCCATACCATTCGAAATATGTTTGATTCATATGCCTACTCATTCAGATTCACAAATTTAGAAAAATACTTATAATACTCATAAATTATTCGAGTGATTCGAATCATTATTTCAAATTTACTGACTTAGTCGTTAGACATTTACAACAAGAGAAAAACACATGTAAGCAAAACAGACAGAGTAGCAAGCAAAGCAGACACACACACATTTAGTGAGTATTTTAGTGTTCGTACGTGAATCATACTTATTTTGTGTTTCTTGTAAATGTTGAGTCAGGGAAAGTCGAAATCAACAACATCATAGGTATTGTTAACTATGAGTACGATGAGTATTTAAAACTTTGAATATGAGTAGTATGAGTATAATATTAAAATAAGTATGAATGCGTATAAGTATCAGAAATTATGAGTATGATTCGAATCTACTCAGCTTTTTGAATACTGAACTCTGTCGGAAGAGACTGGTTTTGATGTCAAAGGAATATGAATGACAAATATTACTGTTATCTGCGACAGAGTAAATAGAACTGAATGTTAATGATAGGAGACCATTTAGAATAATGAAAAATAGAGGTGAAAACAGAATAGAGCTTTGGAACACTTTTAATATTTGCTTGAACTTGTCTAATGTTGGATACAAATTCTATGAGCAAAGTTTATAGTCGAATGCTAAGATTGTAAGATATTTCACAAGCTGTTGATTGATGTGTAGAAGTCGCCGTGGTCTAGTAGGTAGTGTGTTGGCTTATTAGACGAAAAGCCAGAGTTCGAGCCCCAGGCCAGACATCAAAATAAAACACAAAAAGTATTTCTTCGGCGACATCTTTTCAGCACATTTCTGCAAAAACTCAGAGAGTAAATAAAATTGCCATGAAAAGTTTCTCAAAAATCTGTCGTTCGGAGTTGACTTTAAACTGTAGGTCCCGCCACTAATGTATAAAATTTAACACACACAACATACATAAGAGGTGTGAGAAATTGGTCGTAATCCTGATTGAAGGGTTGTAACGACCAATTATGTATGTATGTTATGTAAGAATCCTTTTTACCGTACGAACTCACAGTCCCAGCTACTAATACTCTTGCGGTTTAGGCCGCTACGTTGAACGTATTTTTGAATTTTTCTGTTAATTATTTGGCTTCAATAATCAAGCTAGTGAATGATTTGAATGATTTTAACCAAAAACTTTTAAAGTTGCAATATTTAAATTATTTTAATATATTTATTTATAAATGTTCACTAGGTTACTAATATGCATAATTTATAATTGGCAAGTTAAGCGTGTGACTGTGCCTTTATGTATTTGTGGAAATTTATGCTACAGATACATACATACATATGTATGTATGTATATGCAATAAATGTGATTGTAATTGTGTCTGTATGTCTTTTATTTGCCTATTAATTATTAATTAAAATAATAATTTTGTGTTGAAAATAATTCAATTTTAGCAAAATTTCAACACGCTTATCTATCTATGCTCGGCTTGACGGGTGTATACAATATTAACACACCTGCTGCCTGCCCTTCAAGCATAATCCAACATAAACTAATAAAGGTAATGGATTTATTTTACTTGTTGTTTTTTTTCAATTCATTCTAATGAGATTTATAGCAGGGAAATTTGATTAATTTGATGTTCACAAGGCTACAAAGATTTCTATTTTTTTTTGTTTTTGTCAATTTGTTTAGGATTGACAATAGCATTTCAAATTCACACCTTGTTTGATGAGCATGTTTAGATATTTTATGGAACTTTTTTATGGCTTCATTAAAATGTAAAAGAGAGAGAGAGAGAATTTAGATAGACATGTTACATGGGAAATAAATTATTACGTATGCATGATAATGTTGGATACAGAAACGAAAGGAAACAAAGAATGAAACCCTACCCTATCTATTAAACACTCCTTTCGCCAGCAGTACACTCCTAAAGTTGTTGATTTGTTCGAATGGCAAAATAATGTTTACATTTTGAGTAGAACTATTAGAAATGATTGCTTGTAATTTCGTGAATTAAATCACAACGTATGGTAAGGGTTTCTTTATTGCCTTTCTTTATAAACAAGATTCCGTGCAACATTTTCCTTTCCTTGTTTGCATTTTAATAACACATTAACATTTGTATTGATTTCGTATTGACAATATTTCATTTTATTTTCATTTTAGCATGCCCTACCTGAGCTGTTATTAACTTTAAAGGTGGTGTTGTTTTCCAGACTAATAAGGTGTGTTCTTGTGATAAAATTGAAAATTTATACTCAGTTTACTCCTTTTATTGAACGTACAAAAACATAAAAGACAATGATTTAAAAGCAAAAATAATTAATAAATGTCGTCATATGATAAATATTGTAAAACATGCAATACCTGATAATGATTGTGTTACTGCCTGTAAATTTCTAGCATAAAGGATAAAGGATAATAAAGTGAATTCGTGACACATCAATATTAATAAAATTTATTTTAATATTTCATATTAAAAGTAGGAGTAGCATAATTTTATGTTGCCTACACCATTAGTGCTGTTAAGCAAGGGTGTAAATATAATACATTCGTAAAGGATTTAAAATATCGCAAATTTTTTTCTCAAAATTTGTATTCTGTCAGTCATGTGGCATCATATATTTTTTACGCATACTTGTGATTCATTATTTGTTTTAAGAACGTTTTGAAATTAATTAAATTAATATCACTTCACAGCGTTTAAAGAAATTTTACATCAAAAAGTGAAATTCTTGGGTGAGGAAAAAAATCCAATTATTTTTTTTTTCAAACACTAGAGACACCTTTCATGTTTAACTTTTGTTACAAGTCCTTCAAAATCCCTATCTTTTCAATGTTCTGTTTAAATACATACATAAATAATTGGTCATTATAACCCTTTAGTCAGGATTACGACCTAGTTTATGACATGAGTGGCAGGACCTAGAGTTTAAAGTCGACACCGACAGACTTTAGAGATACTTTTCATCGCAATTTTTATTTACTCTCAGAGTTTTTGCCAGAAATCTGCTGAGAGGAAGTCGCCGAAGAAATACTTTCTCATATTTCGTTCAATTAGAGATGCCTGACCTGGGGTTCGAATCGAGGCTTCACGTCTAATAAGGCAACACACTACCTACTAGACCACAGCGACTGGGTACTGTTTCAATAAGAAACCGAAAAATGTTTTAGAATACTATATCCATTGATCCCGTGGTGATTACGATCTGACTTTAAGATCGTAACTATATTTATGCGAGTTAATGTCCTCATATTTTTCATTAAAATAAAACTGTGGGCCTATTTTCGAATTGAATTTTAAATACGTTATCCGAGTTTTAAATACGATTTTTTGCGTTTTGGATAATTGTAATGGACTTGCCTTCATCCTCACCAAAGATTCGATTTCAATTAGTGTGGCACCCAACTTCTTTTCTGAAGGATTTATGGTGCTTACAGGCATTTTCAAATTATCAATTGAGTGGTTTCCAACGATTTTGCAAATTATTCTATAGTTTGACAACAAATTCTTCGAACTTTTTAGGTGAACTGGGTGATGTGTAATGAAACAAACGGTGGTGAGGAAGACGGCGAATAGATAAGTTGCAAAAGGTCCATTGAAATTGGGACTTATACCCGATGGCTTCCATTTTTTTTTGTATTGTGTTAGTTTGTTCAACTCTATTGTAAGGCTTCACAGTATACTGTCCAGTCATACGAAATTGCTTAAGGTGTACCGCGTGTTGTTATACTAGCGATCCATATACAATCCTAATCGACGCACTTGAAGTAGTTCTAAACTTACCCATCCTGGATTTAGTAACTAAGTAACTAGCTGCGAACTTTATAATTCGCCCGAATAATACTTCAGGATATAGTGGGAGTATCTGCAGAACTGTGGGTACAAAAATACTCAAATATAAGACGAAAAATAGTTGTGTAAACACTGAAATTTTAATATTTTTAAGGTAGTTTGAATCAGAGATCAGCAAAGAAGATGAGTAGAATCGAATCATACTCATAATTTCTGATACTTATACGCATTCATACAATTTTAATATTATACTCATACTACTCATATTCAAAGTTTGAAGTAATCATCGTACTCATACTTAACAATACTTATGATGTTCTTGATTTCGACTCTCCCTGACTCAGCGTTTACAAGAATCATAAAATAAGTATGATTCGCGTACGAACAGTACAATACTCACTAGAAGGTTGTGTGTTTGCTTTACTTACTGTCTTTGTCTTTTTCTTTCTTCTTTTTTTGTAAATGCAACAACAACTAAGACTTTAAATTTTGATGAATCATTTATAAGTATTACAAGTATGTATTTTTCTAAATTAATGAATCTGAATGAGTAGGCATATGAATCAAACATATTTCGAATGTTATGAGTTTGATGTCAACATTGTACTCATACTCTTGGCAACTTGTACTTATAAATCAACGTTGCAGTGAGTACGAATGAATCAAAATAGTTAACCCTATCATGCCCGAATTTTTTGAGCCAGAGCTAAAATTTTTTTTAGGACATGTGTTTGTTAGTCATTGACCTAAGTATGAAGTGATATTAAATTCAAAGTCGTACGTATTCTGGTTTCACACGTTTTTATCCAAGCTTGTTTGCAAAACAAAAATCTTTTAAAAAAAATTAAAAATTACGGAATTTATGAACAAAAATGTACAATGTTGCTTATAGGGAACATCGGGCATGAAAGGGTTAAATTTCAATATTGTTGACTCACTTATATTAAAAATTTCATGAGTGCTTATGAGTAGCGAAAAACGATTCATTGCTGATTTCTGTTTTGAACTGAGGATATAAAGAAGGCTACGAAATCATTGTAGTTTCTATAAAGTAGATAATCTTGCAATATAGCAGATTATAGACTGATAAGTGATCTTGCCTATGTACTTAGTAAATACATAAACCAAGACCCGTACTGTAGTTGAAGCTTCTCTCATTGGACCTATTATTGCCATGTACTGTTGCTCGATTCTTAATAATGAGGCTGCACAATTCATTACTCCAATCATTACACTTTCAGAGAACTATAGCATAAAGACGAATGTAGGGACAGATGAGTTACGTTACGTTACGTAATGAGTTCTCTTGTAAACTTGTTAAAGTTGTGAATACTATATGAGAGGCTGGAAATAACTTCTGTTAGTTAAACAATGATGGCTCTATCTTGGCAGATGTTCTTTAATGAGAATGTATAGTCGCGTTTTAGTCTTACTGGAGTATTTAAAATCCGAATATTGTCTCATAAGGAGAAAGGCATAGCGCTTAGGCACAATGTAATGGGACTACTACCGCAACTATAGCGAAGAGAATAATGAGGAGTCACTATAACCGCCCTTTGTGAAAAATTCCTAGATAAAGTGGGTACATTTCTTTTGAAGATCTATCAGATTGGCTGAAAATTTAAACTATTGAGTAAAGGAGAATCTCTGTCTAGTATCACAAAGAGCTTGAGGATGTCCCAATTTGACTGGGATGATTAGGCCTATAGTAGTGATTTTATATAAAAAAAGTAGAAACTTCCATTCCTCTATTTTAATTTATTTAAAAATGTTAATAAAAAATTACGAGAAGTGACCAGAAAAGTTTTTAGTATTGCCGTCCTCTTTCGTCCGTAATAAAACAGACTTGTTTAATAGTAATTTGTGCATATATTTTACGTGGACTGTTTTTTTTTATTACCGTCCAGGTTGTAGCATTTTTATGCATTTTATTTAATTTCGTTTTTAAAGAACACAAGTAAAATCTGCTGTAAATTTTTTATTTCTTTTTATTAGTATTTCACTGAAAATGGTCTTTCCAACACTACTATGGTGTTGTATGTAAATGAATTCAAAACAAATGCATTAAAATAATGCAAGTCATATAACCCTAGCCATGGCATAAATCCAGTAAAATACGAATTTTTTATAATACTTTTGCAGAGCGCATAACCCCTTAAAATGATATTTTCCTCACTCTAACAAAACAATTCTGATAGTCTATGAAATTAAAGACAAGGAAAATGTATATCCTCGGCAAGGAAACTTATTTGTCTGACTGATCACTATGTAGCCGTGTTAGCTCAGTGGTAACCATAATTTGCATGTTATAGCCAAGTTAAGTATAAATAAATGAAATCATTTCTTTATGTTGGTTTTAATTAAACTGAAAAAGAATAAAAAACAAAAGGTTTGAAATAAAACAACAAAATAAAATGGAATGAATGGTAATAAGTGGTAACAAAAGAACAACTGGCTACAGAAACAATATTCCTGGCAAACAGCAACCAAAAAAAAAAAGAAAATAATTTTTAATAACAGAGCGAGCGAGTAAGTTAAATTCTCTTACACAAACTGTTAATGCAATTACGTTTTTACATTACGTTACGTACCTTATTTGTTAAAATTCCATGAAAAAGTTAAAGCTTTAGGAGTTGCTTTAAAAATTGGTTTTGAAAATAAAATTTAAGAAACCAACTCAAGCCTTTATTAGCTGGAAAGCTGTTGCTATGCTACTCGGACCGTAGTAATGTTATTGCAACATAAAGCCATTTTAAATCCTTTACTACATTTTTATGGCTCTCCAATAAATTTACGAACAATGTTTTATTTTATATGAATTCAAGGCATATTTCACTATACTAAACTCTATTCCCATACCATACCTCTCCACATCTTAGCAAATGTAGTGATGGTGATGGTGATTTTCTAAGGCAATGGTTTTTCATTGTTTTTTAGAAAAACATAAAATATTTGGCTTTTAATGCTTTTCATTTAATTTCTTTTTCTTTTTTTTGATTTATTTAATCTTTTACTTACTGTTTGTTATTTATTGTTTTGTTTTCTTTTGTTTTTCTTTGAAATGATTTCTTTATTTTAAGTACAAACAGATGTTTTGTATCAATTTCAGTTGTTATTGTTGTAGCTCAAATTGGTTCATTACTTCAATTACTTTTAACCAAATACCCTTTAACAAAAGGAATTAAAATGGAAAAAAGAAAATGATATTTAATTCATGAATTTAAATTAAAATTTTTATTTATGCGTTATACGCCTAAGGCAAGTAACACAATTAAAATTGTTGAAATTTCTTGTTAAAAACCAGACAAAGCGTTACTGTCGACCATAAGCGACTTTACGATAGCCTGGAGCACGCATAGTTATTGTTTACCCACCCAATTAACGAATTTCGACCTGCCTTAATATATCGTTCCAGGCGCCTTTGCTTTTTGAATGCCTTCCCCTGTTGGTCACACAAATCAATGAAAAGGCTTCTTTGATTTATTCCTTTCAAGACAGATAATGCCATCCTTTACACCGAATTCCGTTTATCACCGCCACTGGACCGAATATCTTACGTAGGACTTTTCTTACGAATATACTCAAGGCTGCTGCATCGGTTTTTCAAAGCATTCATGCTTCTGCACTGTAGAGAAGCATGGGAAAGAGTAGTATTAGTTTCGTTGTATGAGGGAGGTCTCTGCTACTCAATTGCCTCTTAGGATAATAGTAGCACCACTGGACAAGAGTGATCTGAATATCTTAGGTAGGACTTTTCCTCGAATACTCTCAAGGCTGCTGCATCGGTGCTTCTAGCGATCAGGCTTTTGCGCCATAAAGTGGCAGGGAGGATGAGTATTGGTTTCGCTGTATGAGAGAGGTCTCTGTAACTCAATTGCCTTAGAGCCCATTGCAACAGCTGTTGGCAACAGCCTATGCTTGATCTACAGACTGACAACATTTTTGCTGGTAATGGTGGAATTAAGATTAATAATTCGCTCACAGTATAGAACACATACTTAGTTATCGACCGTAATCTGGGATCTGTCATAGTCGCTGTAGTCTAGTAGGTAGTGTGTTGACTTATTAGACGTAAGACCACGGTTCAAACCCCTAACTATGAAGAAATATTTCTTCGGCGACTTTCTCTCAGCAGATTTCTGGCAAAAATTCTGATAATAAATAAAATTGCCATGAAAAGCTTCTCAAAAATCTGTCGTTCGGAGTCGACTTTAAACTATAGGTCCCACCACTCATGCATAAAATTAACACACACAACATAAGTGGTATGAGAAAGTAGGTCGTAATCCTGACTGAAGGGTTGTAATGACCAATTATGTCCGTATGTATAGAACACATATTTATCGACCGTAATCTGCGATCTGTCGTAGTCGCTGTAGTCTAGTAGGTACTGTGTTGGCTTATTAGACGTAAGGTCACGGTTCAAACCCCAGGTCAGACATCCCCAACAAAACGCAATCTGAAGAAATATTTCTTCGGCGTCTGCCACTCATCAGATTTCTGGAAAAAACTCGGAGTGTGAAATAAAATTGTCATGAAAAAGTTTCTCAAAAATCTGTCGTTCGAATTTGTAGGTCCCGCCATTCATGTATACAATTAACACACACAACATAAGTGATGTGAGAAGCTAGGGTGATAATGACTAATTATGTTATGTACGTATGTATGTATGTAATCTGGGACCTAAAATACCGCATGTGTCTCTTTGGCACAACAGTTTATACTTCATTTTGTCCACATTTAATAAGAAGCCCATCTGGGATGGTGTGGGATAAATGCAAACAAGGTAAAGTTTCTGATCGTAGACAACAGGGTGGCCTGAAGAACGGTCCTTATCTTCCTGTATTCAGTTTGACACGCTGACTTTTTGCGTCCCCTGGATGTCGCACTAGCACTCGCTAGAGGCATGTATAGTTCTCCAATCCCCTGAACTTTAGATTTGAATTGTGCCCAGGTCTCGACCTACAATGAAATGTGCAATGTTATTTGAAGTTCTTATCTTAGTCGCTTAGAAGCCTATAAGTAGTAAAAAATAATACCAAATAAGAAAGAGTTCACAGAACAAACGAATTATTGTTCCTTAGCCGTCCTTGGTTGTCCGTAAATGTCTCATTTATGTTGAATTTTTTTTCTTTCCAAACAGTTGCCTTGAATTTAATTCCTTTAATAAACTTTCCAACAACGTTTTTTCATAATGTTGATATTAACTCAAGGCAATAAATGCCGTAAGAGATAAAAATAAAACTGATGATTATAGTGGCATATTTTATAGTCCACTACTCTTACTGTCATAGTGATGGGTACTACTAAAATCCTTAATATTTTGTTATTTCTCTACCAAATACATGTCCATCTGCACAGTGTTAATATTATAGTTGCTGGTGTTGTTGTTGTTTTTTGTTTATTATTGCTTTGGTAACGATTATTATTATTATTGACCATAAAAAATATGGTTACTATACATACATATATTATTTAACAGCCAAGTTGTACACAACAACAACAAAAATATTTAACAATAATTTGATGTTTTCCATCAAAAACTTAAAAATAAAATTGTTTGTGTTTTCTTGCCTTTTGGAATAAAAATTCTTCTTAAGAAATTGAACATTAAATTTGTTCCTGTGGTAAGGTTAGAGGCGTACAATATTAAAGACATTAATAAAGTTATAAATTTGTACACACACATGTGCAAATGTTGTTCGAACAAAATTAAAGCCACATGAATCTGTTTTATTTCAGTTATTGGTAATAAAAACCGAAATACCAATAATCCAATCGAAAAAGAAAGGATCAATAAACTTGAATTTATTCACTTGATATCGAAGTAAGTTTCTTTTATTATACAAGGGGTTTAATGTGAGTCTTAAATGTATTGCATGGTTATACTTTCAATGCTTGGTTGCACTCCAGTAGGTTTAAATATTTGGGCGGAAAATGTATTACCGTCTAGACATTATTTCAACATATTTTGTTTCGTAATGAAGACAAATCATAGTCAGAATTAAACGCAATCAAACATTGGATTTATTATTTCAACGAACAGAAGAGTATGGGAAGTTTGAAATGAAAACAAAAGTTGGTTGCCTTAAACTTGTGATAAGGTGTTAAACTCTTCCATTAACAATTGGTCTTTTTGTGGGAAAGAGTGCTGTAGCTTGTTCTCACATGTCGGTATGCCAACCATTGTATTGGAATTGGAATAGGACAGTTCCTTTACTAGCAATTTTGTTTGCTTCTTATTTCTACAGCTATCACTGTCTTCTTAAAACCACCCCGGGCTTTACTTGACAGCTTAGGTTAGAGTAAATTGACGGCCTCTTCAATTAGTGTAGTTTACTTGTTTCTCAAATCTGTTGTTCGGAGTCGACTTTAAACTGTAGGTCCCACCACTCATGCATAAAATTAACACACACAACATAAGTGGTGTGAAAAACTAGGTCGTAATCCTGACTGAAGGGTTGTAATCACCAATTATGTTATGTATGTAGGTCAATAAATTTTGGATGTCCAAGAATTCTTTTTCTTAGGTTGTAATTTTTCTTAAGAGTTGTAATGACCAATTATGTATGTATGTATGTATGTATTTGGATTTCCTGAAGTTCTAGTGTATCATCATACTACCGATTCCTTCTCAAAGTTATAAATCCTGGTTAGCATCTCTCAGCCATTACGATAATGGTATGAAACCGTGAATTCTATTCAAATCAGCTTTGGCAAGACCTGTATGTCAATACAGTCGCCGTAGTCTAGTAGGTAGTGTGTTGGCTTATTAGACGTGAGGCCAGGGTTCAAACACCAGGTCAGACATCTCCAACAAAACGAAAATAATGAAAAAATATTTCTTCGGAGACTTCCTCTCAGCAGGAACTCTGAGATTAAATAAAAAATTGCCATGAAAAGTTTCTCAAAAATCTGTCGTTCGGTATCGACTTTAAACTGTTGGTCTCGCCACTCAAGTATAAGATTAACACACACAACATGAGTGGTGTGGGAAACTAGTTCGTAATCCTGACTGAAGGATTGTAATGACCAATTATGTTATGTATATATGTATGTAAATAAATTTTGGATGTGCAAGAATTCTTTTTCTTAGGTAATCAAGTAACACGCAATGATGGTCTTAGGTTAGGTTAGGTTGGAGGACTTGTACTTGTCAATAAAGACAAGTACAGTACATGGAGGTCGAATTGACCTATTGTACAACTTCCTTACAGATGGAAGGATAATAAAGGGATAAAAAGGAGAGAATGCAGGAAAGGGGAGAACGGGAAGTGGAGGAGTTACACAGATAATAGACAACAAAAAGGGAAGGGCGCGACTACACTGATGAAGCCCTAGCGCCTCTCAACCAGCCTAAGCCACTAATGAATCTATGGAGAGCCTTGATGTCGGCTCTCGATACAGAATCCAAACTCTCAAAGAAGGCTCCGCCAAGGGTCCTCAACCTCAATCTTCCAAGGGCTGGGCAGTTACAGAGGAGGTGTTCGATAGTCTCCAACTCCTCCTCATCGCAACATGCCCTGCAATAGTCCGGCTGGGATCTGTTCCAGATCCTCGTCAGCGATCTAATCTCGCAGTGCCCCGAAAACGATGGTCTTACCTTCTTACAGCTTCTTTAGAATTTACTGTGAGGTATTCTTAGACTTCAGAAGTATTCACGCACTGTCAGTGTCCCGTTGCAATTGCATGATATCAAGTTTAATCCAAACTTCAGTTTATATCTGATCAGATATGTGTAGTCTCTTTGCAAGTGCATTCATTACATATTTTTCGTTTGCTAATGGAAGACCATTTGTTTGCTATTCTCTAGAGGAATGCCAATTCTATGTATGAATTCAATAAGATTTCTATTTACAACATCCTTTGCAAGCACTACGGCTTGTCTTTAATGTTCACGTGTATAAAAACCCACAAGAGGATAACGTTCGAATGTTTCCCTATCTTCTTTAAAGATACCGCACGTACTTGGACAATCATAGATGTGGTGCGCACTTTCTCTACGGAACTAATGACTGCTTTACTGTACAGCGGCTACCTTTATATTCGTTATTTCAGCCTGAAAGTATTATATTAAACGCGTACTGCAAGGAACAATTAAAGATTACAAATCTGATTTTTTTGCTTGATTGGGATTCTGAATTCACTGAATACCTACCTCGACGATGCTCACTAAAAAGTAAACCCGACTATCATAAAGTTATATACTTTATTTTCGTTCTAAAACTAGGATTAAAAGCGGAATCGTCTGCCAGGTCAACTACGCCCTACTGTTTGGTATGACGATATATTCTATACTCCCATGCTAAGGTGGCGTTCAGTTTCATTGCCACATTCGCAGCCACTCATTTAGCCAATATGTCTGGTGGGTAGGTGCTTAAGTTAAAGGCACTTGGGCGCTACTATTCTCTTTGCTCTTTGGTTTGCTTTATTTATTCCTAATTATTATGCAATAGACAGATTCAACTGTTGCAAAGGAAAATTGAAACAAGAACTTTACTGTGCATGTACATATGTATACTCGTAAGTGTACAATTTATTTTTAGTCGTTGCATTATTGATGATTTTAGTTTTTCTATTGTTGTTGTTGTTTTCATTTTTCTTTATATTTTCTATTATAGTTTTGTTGCTCTTATTTTCTTCTTAATTGTTGTTCATCTTAATGTTTAGTGAAAAGGAAAGAAAAAAAATTATATTTACATGACCTTGAACTTTCAAAATTTTTTCCCCAAATAAGTCTATGGTGTATATGTATGTATGTGTATATATATTACTTTTTCTGTGTACCATACAATATACAATTTGAAAGATTTATTTCTTTCGTGTTGCTTTTACAAAATTCTTTTTAATTGAATTTTTAGAAAGACATTTTTCTGTTCGTTTGTTTGTTTGTGAAAGCCAATACAGTGATGCGACAAGGTATGAGAACATTGTAAAATATAATTACTAGAACGTTTTGTAGAAATATATATGTTAACAAGACGTGTTGGGTATTCATCTTTGACTTTAGAATGGAACAGTTAATAAATGAAACAAATATTTTAAAATCAAATTAAAATTTTTTTTGCTGTTACAAGCAATTAAATTTTTCTTTTTTGTGGTATAACAAGTTGACCTTTTTTGCGTATACGTTATATTAATATATTTGAATTAATATTACTCATACGTTCATACTCATGCGAATGATCAAAAAAATTGTAAATTGAATTGTTTTTCGTATTTTTTCTTCTCTTTTTGTTGAGCGCCCTGGTAGTCTAGTGGGTAGTATGTTAGACTAATAGCGTGAGGGTCGTGGGTTCGATTCCCACTAGAGATTCTGGTCTGTTACACTATACCGAGCATATGTTCAAAGTTACTCAGCTCGTATATAATTAAATATAATTTGTAATTGTATTGTAATTAATAAATAAATAAATAATCTTTTTGCGCTGGCTAATGAGTTACTTACTCACTTAGTTGTTCATTACAATCCTTTTGTAAGGATTAAAACCTAGCTTGTCACAGCACATCATGAGTGGCAAGTCCTAATCTTAAATGTCGACTCCAAACGACAAATTTAAAAAAGATTTCATGATAGAATACTGTTCAGCAAGTTGGCAAACGTAAAAGCTCAGTTATTTGCGCACATCGAGAATCGTCAGAAGCATTACTTATGCTTCGTTGGATATAAATCAGTTGTGTATCCAGTCAGGAAGCAATAGCGTGATGTATTTAGGCAATCTACTTAACGGTCATGCAATTTTTATAGATGACTTGAGAAAAAGGCTGGCACTGGGGTCTATTTACGCAGTTAGGATTACGACCTAGCTTCTTACACCACTTATGGTGTGTGTGTTAATTTTATATGTGAGTGGAAATTTTTGCGAAACTTTTTCAGGGAAATTTTGTATTTATTTTGGCAGAAATCTTCTGAGATAAAGTTGTCGACGTAATATTCTTTAATATTTCGTTTTGATCGAGATGTATGAGTTGGGGTTTGGACCTCACGTCTACTAAGCCAGCAGACTACCTACTAGACTACGTAGCCTTTAAGCGTACAATATGTTTTTTGATCAGTCAGTGTATTCCACGCTGTGGTGTTTGCAATCATAAATGCAGCGGGAATGATTCGGTATTCTGAGGATACTGTGGTTACCTAAGCTGCCTTGAAGGCGCTTATGGCATTATGTCAGCTCAAGATTGATTTCACTTTGCATAAAGACGTTTAAAGGAACAGAGCAGTGTCGAAAAATTCAGTACTTTAGTACTTTTTTCAGTACTTTTCCATTTCAAAAAAAAATACCACAGTACCCCCGTTACACTCTCAGAACCTTTTTTATTATTACAACATGCCTAGGTTAAGTTAGGTTAGGTTAGGTAAGAGGACGTGTACTGGTCAATTAAGACAAGTAGAGTACCCGGAGATCGAATTGACCCATTGTACAACGTCCTAGTTTCTCACACCACTTATGTTGTGTGTGTTAATATTATACGAGAGTGTCGTTAATAGTTAGTCGTTAGCCCCAGTTAGCCAAACGTCCACGCAACCTACGTTCGTTTTTAGAATACGAAAAGCAATGAGAACGCTTGCCGACCCGTAATGTAATTTCGTTAAGTATTTAATTTGCTCTTCATATGCTAAAATAAACGTACATTCCGTTACGTTCCTCCGACATTTGACTAAACGGGCCTTTTACGTTCTGTTAAGTTTCGGGATCAGCTGTTTTTGTATTGTATATGAGAAACATGTATAAATCGTTAGTTTTTCTATTCCATTCCATACGTGTATTAAGTATAAATAAATATTTTTTTTTACAAAAGTACCATTTGATGCAAAAAACTACTATTTCAGTTATCGTTCAGTACCATTTCAAAATTTCAATTTTGCAACACTAGAACAGAGTAATATTGTGCTGGTTTTCAGAGTATTGCGATGTGTGGAGTAATAACACTGGCAAGAGAATGATCAATGACTCTGCGAAAGTGGTGGATCAGTCTGTTAGATATCTTCTGATATCATTTGCTTTGAAAAGCCACTTTTATAGAGGTAATCACAATAGACCTACAAGTGGAGGGCCACTTGCAAAAACAATTATTATTTCTAATGCTGTACTGTTCAGAGACGATCCGTTTGTGACTCCAAATACTCAATAAATGTACGAACTGTTATGAAAGTTCTTAAAATATTCCTTCTTACTGTCATAACTAATTGAAAAATATGAAGTAAATCTATGGCTTTTCTAATGCCCACCAAAGCAATTGGACACAAGAAGCCCTTATTTGTATATGCAAGCTGTTGGCTTATATAGAAAGGCCAATGTGTGCCAATGTTTAACTTGTCTCCCAAAAATTTAATAAAATATATTGCGTATTACTTTCTTGTATTGATTTTACACCAGTCCTGCGATATGTTTCTGTTTCCCTGACTGTTATTGTATTTATTTCCAATGTCGAATTAAGATTTATTGTAATTTTCTCGCAGAGAGCAATCCATTGCAAAGGAAAATGTGGAAAAAAACATTTTCAGCAAACAACAAAATTATAAATAATCAGTTTTACTTTTAAGTAAAAGAAAGGACATATTGTGGGAAGGTTTTTTTGTTATTTATTTTTTTTTTTTGTTTGAAAGAAAACTTTACCCATAAAATTATATTTTTCGGGTCACGAAATCGAATGCGTTATTGAAATTTTTTTATTTTTTTTTTGTAAGGAAATAATGGAAAAGAAAGAACTGTGAGAACTTTAAATGAAAACATAATGTTTCCTTTTTCTTCTTTTTTGTTGACATAATTGAAAGAGTATTTAAATTATTGGAAATTATTTTGTAAATAAAAATTTTCGTAATTGAAATTTCGTTTATGAAGTAATAAATTCAAGATTTTTAATTAAAATGTTGTAATAATTTATGAATTTCAAAAAAATATTGTATTATAATGCTTCGATTAGTTGCTTTGCATTGAACACTTTATATAAAATATTTATTGCATAACAAATTATAGAACTGGGCTAATTTGCTTCCGTATCCTAGTAGGCAATGCGATAATCTATCAGAGTAAGGTGTGGGTATTTGATTCCCATCGGATTTCCTGGTCTTTTTCACTTGATAGGATATAAAGTTTATCAAGCTCGTATAATTATAATATAATATGAAAGTGTATTATAATAAATGAAATGGTATCATGATAATCAAGGGAATCAATGGCAAAAAAGAAAATTGATCGTAAGAAGCAAACTCTTCGATTTGTTTGCATATCTCTACTTTAGAAAATTTTCAAATATATTCTTCAAACTAAACTAGAGTACGTGATAGCATACAGTACGTGATAGCATACGCTAGTAATGCTGTGCTCCGAAATTGACGCAAATACACTGAAATTTATCGACTAAGCAACTGACGGAGATTCAAACGACTAAGTATTAAACACGTGAGCATGTTAGTTTTATATCGAGTGCTTTTATGGACTCAAATTAGTATTATTAGTGTCGTGAAGAGTTTATACCCGTCATTGCTGCCAAGTCCACTCCTGGTGACACGCCATGTGGGCAAGGCCTCGTCCGTGGGGACGCTGTTCAATGTTAGTACTGTAAGTGTGTTCTTTATGTATGTTCATTGTGTCGCTGTTGGCCACCAGTCCCGAACTGTTTGGAGTTCAACTGGTAGTAATCGACTTGACTACGAGGTCTGACCGGAGACTTAATTCTGGTACCACGGGAGTCAGAAGCCCCTGGAACCTCGGTTCCAGCCTGGCAGTTGGTGCGGCCTCTTCTGGAAGCATCGTGGTGGCTGTGGTTTGGACCCAAATCGCGGGAAGAGTCTAGTTAGGCTCAGTGTGGAGTTGCATTCTCAACCGGGTGCCGTGACCCAAAGATCGGAAGGAGCTCCGCTCCTAAACAAGGAGCAAGTTTTTTTAAATGTTCTTTTTATGAGCAGTGCACGTCAATTTATCTTCTGATCTTCCCAGATATTTTACTTTCGGGAGTTTTTATTCTTTCATTGACATACATAATTGGCCATTACAACCCTTCAGTCAGGATTACGGCCTAGCTTCTCACACCACTCATGTTGTGTGCGTTAATTTTATACGTGAGTGGCGGGACCTACAGTTTAACGTCGACTCCGAACGACAGATTTTTTGAGAAACTTTTCATGGCAATTTTATTTACTCTCAGAGTTTTTGCCAGAAATCTGCTGAGAGGAAGTCGCCGAAGAAATATTTTTTTTTTTTCATATTTCATTTTTGATGTCTGACCTGGGATACGAACCCGGGCTTTACGAATAGTAAGCCAACACACTACCTACTACACCACGGCGACCTCGATCAACTTTCATTGAGGAAGTTTTTATATTCTTGTGGATAGCACTTTTGAGGTCTTGGACATGCTCTATGCTTTATGATCTCAAGACATCTTTGAATGTTGTCCTGAAAAGCCTCACATTTTTCTATCTGAACTTTAAAATCTACAAAAGCCATGTACAGCCGTGGATGAATACATTTTCGTCGAACTGTAAGCATCTTTTATTTTATTTTATAAAATGGAACACAGACAAATGTAAAACAAATTATTTGCGTTTGAAGGTTTATTTCATAATAGGCCTGAATTCACATTACCATAAGTCTTCTATTTTCTGTCCAACTGTACTGTCTTTAATAGTAGTTTAGTCAGCTTATGTGACAAATTGCATAAGCACGTGAAGTAGTTTTTATCGTTTTTTTTTTTGTATAAAAAAATCTTTACTTTTTTAACTTTTGCGTGGGAGACAATTTTATCTCAAAAAAAGAGAAAATTGTATATTCAAGGAGAAATAAATGTTTAAAAACAACTTATAGACGCCAGTCATGAATAAATACCTGAGAAGACATTTGTGCCAAAGGGCTGCTAAAAGTAGGTCAAAAATAAAAAATTTTTATTGAAAAATGAATTAAAAAATTCAAATTGTCTCTCAAATCCTTTAATATGACTAGACAAACGTACATGAATACGTACATTTAGCTGAAATAGAAAAAGAAATCTAAATGGCTGCTAAGCAATAGTCCTTAGAAAACTCCGGTTTAGTTGAGTTTAATTTGTTAAACACACCACCCCCCTCATAAATAAAAAAAATTGTTCCCCAAAAATTTTTCGTTTACTTAAATTAAGCGCATAATCTACAATCAATCAGCTTTTAGTGCGAATGCTAACAATGTCATCCTAAGCAATAATACCACCATCAACAACAACAACTACTACGTTTGAAAAAACGTATGCACTTTAATATTAGCGCTTTGCTGTCGTATGGTGTCTGAAATCTGCCAAAGTGGCTAAATGATGATGATATTGGCTAAAAGTGATGGTAACATGATGTATTGTACGATTTTGAAAGATTTATGTTGTTGAGGGCAACAACACATCTAATCAATTGACATGGCTTGTAGTTTTTCACCAGAATCTGCATTCATGCATATGAAACGAAAAACCGCCAATAAGCAAGGCAAACATTGAAGGGTATGACCAAAGACCTCTCATTTGTTCTGTACAAATATTGCCCGTTTTTGTGTGCATATGTCAAAGGAAAGTCTATAAGTGAATGGCAGTAGGAAAACATGTTTTTAAAACGTTAATTGTATTAGGGAACATTAAAGAAAATTCCGTACACAAATTTGATTTACGGAACAAAAAACAAACCCCATAAGTCACATATTCAGTAGTGAGGCATTAATAGGTTAGATTAGGTTAGATTGGAGTGGTAGCTTTGATGCTCCATGCTCCCTGATTATTTGCGATAGCACAGAAAAAGCCACCTTCCCTCGATGTATATTCAGCTGCAATATCTTCATGCCGCCATTCGTAAGTTCACCTCACAGCCCCGCGGTCCCGGAAGGTGATTCAGAGATTTTCCCGGCTTCTCAGAGCATATGCAACATTTCGGTGCATTTCAGCATTCCTTTCTCTTAAGTCCATTTTCGCCACATTTCATGCATAGGTTCCGAAGCATCGAAAACAACGCATCGGTTCTTCACTGATTATTATTCTACAGCGTGTCCAGCCTATCTTGATCCTCTGTAGTTTCAGAAGCACCTTCGCACAGCTCGCGGAGGTAGATACGAAACACCTTCTTTGCTCCCAGCTGTTCGCCTTCGTTAGACGAATGGATACATCCTGGTTTGCTCCGCCTGTTTCCCTTTGCACCGCAGCCAGAACTTCCTCGGTGGTTGTAAGGACATCAAGGTCCCGAATTTCCAAAGTGGCCGTAGAAACAAGGCTCTTCACGGTTGCGTCCTGATTTAGGACGGTTTTCAGGTTCGCCCTGAACTCGTCTCTTCTGCCTCCTTTACCCAATTCGGACGTTACAGGTTAACGCAGTCCCTTTACTAACCAAGTTCTACCAAACTAGGAAAGAAGAAGAAGTTTGTCAGCACAAGGGTTGAACATTATGCGTTAATAGGAGTAGTATTTCTAATCTAAACGCGCACACACAATAAATAAATAACATATTCTGTGAAAATCTGTAATTATTGAAAAGAAATCTCTAATTTCAGTATGAAAAATTAGTCTTCTATCACGTTTTCCTTTTGATCAACATGTTGTTAGGTTTTTACCTTTTAAAGACGAAACGGATTTTGGATTCTAGCGTTTAAATTTTGAAGTAAATTAATATACTATATACATTCCCTTGACTGGAAATATCAGACTTTACTGCGTATATTACAGTGGTGTTTATAAGTACGCTCTACTTGTACTTAATTTTTTCAATCTGGCAACTTCTAGAACGTTATGTTGATTTGTTATTGTTATTATTTTCTTTCTTTCTTTCTTTGGAGTTTTGTTCTGTAATTTAATCTTCGATTAGCCTCTTTATCTTTAATTTATTTAAAACTACCACAGAAACGTTTTTTGTGTGTTTAAATCTTTATGTTTTAGAGTTTCTAGTATAGTTTTGTCTTTGCAACAGTGAAAAAGTTAATCATTTCATATATCGATAGTGTGTTGGCTTGTTAGACGGCAGCATACATACATAACATAACATAATTGGTCATTACAACCTTTCAGTCAAGATTACGACCTAGTTTCTCACACCCCTTATGTTATGTGCGTTAATTTTTATACATGAGTGGCGGGACCTTCAATTTAAAGTCGACTCCGAACGACAGATTTTTGAGAAAACTTTTTTATGGCAATTTTATTTACTCTCAGAGTTTTTGAGAGAAAGTTGTCGAAGAAATATTTTTTCATATTTCGTTTAGTTGGAGATGTTTGACCTGGTGTTTTAACCGAGGCCTCATGTCTAATAAGCCAACACACTACCTATTAGACCACGGCGACTTGGTTTAAATCCCAGAAGTCGTAATGAAATTGCCAAGAAATTTCTGAAAAATCGTTCAGCGTCAATTTTAAAGTGTAGGTATGCCTCTCATGGATAAAATTAGCATACACAACATGGCTAGTGTGAGAAGCTAGGTCGTAAACATAAAACCAAAGGGTTGTAATAATCAATTAAGTAAGTTAATGAAGTATTCAATTTGTGTGGCTAGTAATTCTTTTAATCGATATCTCTACATCTGTGAGCAATTATTTATTCTTAATGTCCAATTGTAGGAAATATAGTTCCTTATTAAGCCTACGAAAAATAGTTGATAATCTCCTTTTAATCCCTCTAAATCCTTACTGACAGCAGATACAGGATTTCCATGTTAATATAATTCAAGTAACGGCTTAATGTGTAGGTATCGAATTCGATAATTTTCATCTTATATATAAAAATGAATGTGTGTTTATTTGTTTGTGGGTTTGTTTGTTTGTTTGAAGTCTATAGACGGCTAAACGGCTGGACCGATTTACTTGAAATTTTAACAGTACCTTCCTGTATGTCTGGAAGGAACTATAAGCTATTCTTTATTTTAAAATTACAGAAAGGCGAGGTGCCACGCCCACATACATACATACATACATAATTGGCCATTACAACCCTTCAGTCAGGATTACGGCCTAGCTTCTCACACCACTCATGTTGTGTGCGTTAATTTTATACGTGAGTGGCGGGACCTACAGTTTAACGTCGACTCCGAACGACAGAATTTTGAGAAACTTTTTCATGGCAGTTTATTTTACTCTCAGAGTTTTTGCCAGAAATCTGCTGAGAGGAAGTCGCCGAAGAAATATTTTTTTTTTTTTTTCATATTTCATTTTTGATGTCTGACCTGGGATACGAACCCGGGCTTTACGAATAGTAAGCTAACACACTACCTACTACACCACGGCGACTTCAGCTCACACGCCCACATACCCATATAAAAATGAATGTTTGTTTGTATGTACCTTGTGGAATCGTAAACTATGCATTTGATCATGTTATGATCTTTAGCAAAATTGTTGTGCATGATCCGACGAAGGTTTCTAAGTTTTTATGACCAATTTCCGACAGGTGGTGCCACTGAAATTTACTAAAAATGATTTATTAAATTAAATTAAATTAAATTATTCAAAATGAATGACAAGCAATTGGTCGACCTACAACTCAAGCACGGAAGAAAAGAGCATTGCGATCTTCAGAATGAGACGAGCATTTAAGCTGGAAAATCTTCGAGTATATGCTGCTGAGACACGTTCGCTTGAACCACTATAACAACGAGAAGTGAGATTAGAAACTGATCGAATGCGTACTACTCAGGCCCGTTCATCTGAATCATCAGGACAACGGGAAACAAAATCAATAAAATGATTCAAAATTAATTGGACATTTGTGTAATGTCTTTCCTTCAAATTTATTTTCGTTGGTGGCGCAGCAACACGCGCAGGGTACAGCTATTTATTTTATAAAATTTTCCACAAACGGTTTGCTCTCTTAGCAATTATATTTTCTCATGATTTCCTTTTCTTCATCATTTCATTTTAAATTGAAAAATTCGTTGCTAAAAATAAATTATTCAGTTGGCAATCCTGACACTTACAAAAATTCCAAAACAAAATTGGTAGTAGTAATGTAAATCTCTGCACTGAGAGAAAACTAATAACGGGATTATTTGCTCGTGCCACTAATGCCACATTCACACATTTTTACATATACATGGGCAAGAGAAAGAAATAGCCAAAAAAAGGAAAAAAAAACCTTAGAAAAATTTTTAGTAGAGTTTATAATTACCAAGGCAACCAAATCATAAACGTATCGTTGATTTTGTCATTTTGCCGAACGTTATATTACGTTGTACATTAAGTGCTTGTAGTCATCCTTAACGGTGCAAGTGAGTATGTGTGGGAGAGAGAGTGTAGTTGGCTATGTGTCTATACGTGGATAATGTCTATAGGTTGGTATAGCTATTGTCAACAGTCTAACCTCCAACACTTAACAATACGACAGAATCAGGCTGCTGTTGTTGTTGATGTGCTGCTAAAGTTATAAACTGAAGACATCATAAGCATGCAATGCAATGTGTTGTTATGCCCTACATTGTACTATTTATGGTAATGTTAATAACTTCATTAATCAAACAGTTCTAAAGCAAGTTTTACTCATAATACTCGCTTATTCGAATGGAGACCAGGAGAGAACTTTTAAGCCTTGGCTTTTTCATAAATAACTACAAGCAGATGTTTGAACTTGAGCAAGCTTATGACATAAAGTTAGAAGGATGATAAATAAATACTGCATCAAGCAGTCAACAATCGGACATTTACTGTAAAGTAAAATATAAAAATGATCTATAAAATGGCTTGTAGACCTCAGTAGTATTACTACTACTCATGGTGTATGGTGTCATATAGTCGCAGTAGCATGCCTTTAACCTTTTGCTTGCTAGCTTGTTTTCGTTGTAATTGTAGGACAATACTCATGCGAGTGTGAAAATAAACAAATTCAAGAAATATTTCGTTTATTTTTCCAATTAAGAACATTTTGTGGAAGCTGAAGCCTGAAGGCTTTTTTTCTTAGTTTAAAATATTTTTGCTGTCGATGTTGATGTTGACGTTGATGATTTTCGTGTTGCTATTAATGTGCACATTCTCGTTGTTGTTGTTATTGTATTTTCTTTCGACCATAGAACGTCATATGAATAAAAACAGGAGCCAATAAATGCAGCCATGTGGAAAATATTTGCACATCTATGTGTGTACATATATGTGAGTTCAAATCAAAGTATGTATTTGTATGCATTCGTATGTATGTATGTGTATGTATGAAATTCATCTGCATACAATTTGCCAACCAGCAAACAAATTTTCTACAGATGCTTAAGGATGAAAAAATACGAAAAAAAAAGAAAGTGAAAAAAACAACAACAACAAAAGTTTGTTCAAGTGGAGAAGTATTCGACAATGGAAACATGAGCATGCCATAGACAAGAAATCGCACAACACACACATCATATACAGTTTTATATCGACACAGAATACTAGCTATGCATACATACAAGCATACATACATATGGTATGTAAAGGGTCCACCAAATAACTTTTTTTTTTTTTTAAATGCTTTAAAAAAACTACTGAATATTTTCTCAAATTTCTTTCTTTATTTGAAAGTACAATCCTTCCGGTTAATAATGGAAAATAATTTCATTCAAATGGCTGCCTCGGCTGGCCATGCAGTTGCCTACACCAGAAGATGCCGATTTTGGCAAAAAAATCATATTTTCAGATGAAGGTCATTTTGATCTTGGCGGATATGTAAACAAGCAAAATTGTCGCATTTGGGGCGTGCGGGTGCACACATACATTGAAAAGCCGACGCACCCAAAACGAGTCACTGTTTGCTGCGGATTTTGGTCCAGAGGCATAATTGGGCCATTTTTCTTCGAAAATGAGCTCGATCGTTATCGAGCCATGTTGAACGAATTTTTGTTCACAAAAATTGAAGAGGAGGATATTGGCAACATTTGGTTTCAACGGGACGGCGCTACGTGCCACACAGCCGAAGCTGCACTCGATGTTTTGCGCCCTGCTTTTGAAGATCGTATTATCAGCCGCAGAGCTGATGTCGTTTGGCCACCACGGAGCTGCGATTTGACACCGTTGGACTATTATTTGTGGGGTGCCGTCAAAGATAAGAAATACAGCTGCACACAATCGATAATGTGCTTAAAAATTGGACCGATCGAGTAGCCTACTGCATGGCCAGCCGAGACAGTCATTTGAATGAAATTATTTTCCATTATTAACCGGAATGATTGTACTTTCAAATAAAAAAAGAAATTTGAGAAAATATTCAGTGGTTTTTTTAAGCATATTCAAAAAAAAGGTGTTTGGCGGACCCTTTATATGGTGTGAGTTCAGAGAAACGGAGATGACGGTTATTTTTGATCATAACACAATTATGGCTGTTGACATAACATTCCAATACATATCGACATCTTGCCGTTTGTGTGTTTATTCAAACACACACATATGTATACTCACATGACCGTACGCATATATTATATTTTTGTTATATTCAATACATGCCTGAGCTTGAATTTGGTTAACGAAAACACGATGGTTCATTTGAAAGTTATTGCAAATATAAGTATTAAGCACAGGTATTGAAATGTAAGAGAAGGTAAGAATGCCGACTAACAAACAATTTTAGTTTAAACGAAAGTTTTAAAAGTTTATTAACAGAAAATAACATATTTACATACGTCACATCTCCTTCTGACCATTTTCAATTAGTATTTTATATTCACAAAAACAAAAGAATTAAAATCGATTAGCAGAACAAGGTTTCGATCCTCGGACCTCTGGGTTATGGGCCCAGCACGCTTCCACTGCGCCACTCTGCTTGTTATGACTTCAAATATAATTCAGCATCTAAATAAACTACCAAATATTGTGTTGATACTCGTATACTCTAGAGAGTTTCAGGATATTGAAACAGCTTTATCGTTTGCTTCATCAATCATTCAAATTCACTTTTCTAACACACCTCGTATATTATTGAAATTGTTTTAAATAACACTGACCAACAAACTGTATTAAGTAAATAGGCCCACTAACTATGAATTCATTGATGCAAGAGTTGATTGAAGAGTTTATTCAATATATTTCCGTTGAGCTTTTCCCGAATGAAATTGTTAGCCATTCATTGCAAATAAATAGTTGCAGGTACTTTGATTTAAAAAAAAAATGTTAAATACCGGTGGGCTGCATAGAAGTATTAAAATACTGTGGCCAACCGGCTGTTGTATTGTACTCAGCCTTAGTTTTCATACATTTTCTGAAAAGCAATGATGGTATTCGGTATCAACAAGGATAATTTATTGCCCAGCATATGATATCTTCCCATATGTATTCGCTCAGGACTAGTAACTTTCAGGACTCTCAAGAATGTGCTCTGATTCTTCATTCTCGCCATTCAATGCGATGCCCATTCTGAACAAGTGTACTTTTAGTTCATAGCGCCCTATCAAAAGGCCGCTTATTAACCCCAGTTTATTCTTCAGTCAGGATTATGACCCAGTTTCTCACACCACTTATGATGTGTACGTAAATTTTATGCATGACCTACAGTTTAAAGTCGACTCCGAACGACAGATTTTTGAGAAAACTTTTCATGGCAATTTTATTTGCTCTCAGAGTTATTGTCAGAAATCTGCTGAGAGGAAGTTGCCGAAGAAATACTTTTTGTAATTTGTTTTGATGTCTGGCCTGGGGTTCGAACTCTGGCTTTACGTGTAATAAGCCAACAAATAAAATTTTTTTTGATTATTTAACTGAAATGGACAAAGGTATGCAAGCCCCATTTCCCTTACTGTACTCACAGTGAAGTCTCCGACCCCTTTACAAGAAGGAAGTAATTTCCGAATTAATAGCTTCGAATTGGTACTCACGTAAAGTCATATACATGACTCAAATCACTTCTTATTGTAATATCTTAGCAAAAGTTTTAATTGCCTTAAACCCATTTAGTTCTTTACTTCTCTTTATCTTCCCTTTCGTAGAGTATACCTTTTCAAATATCTTCGCCCGCTACATAGTAGCAAGAAAATCTAGGTTTTGCAAGCTTATTACTGCGAATTCCCACATGAACTGGAACCTAGTAGGTGGTTACGCTATTTTCTTTACCCGACTGTTTCAGTTTTCACATCCTATAATATGTTAGACTAGAGCCTACTACTCGGATGGCGGCATGACTGTCAGATAACATTGCTATGTCTTGTCCTTTCTAGCTTCTGTCTCTGGCATAGACTTTTGCTAGGGCTTCTTATTAATCGCCATTGAACTTATCTATTTTGTATGGAAAGGAGTCACGGGTCCTCCTAAGCGGATATTTCGTGCTGATTTTTTTAAGCCCCTCTTCAGAGCATATAATTACCAAAAGGCACAGCTGCCAGCATTTATCAAAATTCTTTCTGATGGATCTAACTGGCCGCTCCACTACCATTTTTTCTATTTTATATGTGCTATTATGGGTTCCTCGTTGTCAAAGTTCAATATTTCCGTACAATAAAAATGATTTCACACAATCGTTTAACATTCTACGAGTGACTCTTCACTTCTGACTGAAGTCGTTCGAATGTCTTCATCGCTTTCTTGAGCGTGTCATTTACATCTGCTTCTGTTCCGCCAGTCAATGTAACTCTCCTGCAGAAGCTATCACATATCAGACTGGTTGACCCTGTGCCATTATGTTATCGGTGCTAACGCTGAAGTCTAACATTGTGCTCTAATCTCTGCAGCTTTAGTTTTGCTTGCATGTTGGAGATCTTGTGCGCGTGAAGACAAATATCATACGCATAATCCAAATCCTCGAGCTAACATGAGAGTCGTCATATCTTTTCCCTGAACTGGGAAAAGTACGATAGAGAATAGCCAAGAAAATAGGGGGCTTCCTTATTATACTTCAGCATTTGCGTTTTGACTGATTGTGAAGAACTACGAGTTCGTTATCAGCGCACATAGTTCAGATGATTTGTATTATTTTCGTCTAATGACATTGAAAGATTTTTCTTTTACATGATAGAACACATTCGAGACATTGCTCAAATATAAGGCGTCGTGTGGCGCTCTTGTTTGGTCGTAAAACTGTTTGATCATCTCCTACACTTTACTCTATTTAGCCATTGGGTAGGCTTCGGAATGGGTCATTTTGTGGCTAAAAACTTTCTCGTCTGTCCCCAGATCTGCTCTTAATCCGTCTGTACGCCATAAAATAGCCTCAGGGGACATAAATTAAAAATGGAACTGTTAGCCACTCGATTAAATAAGTCTCGATTGGTAACCAATTAACTTAACCATAGTCTCCTAAGCGCTGGTCTTCACAAACACAAGCAGCGGACTTAAAACCAACAGAGCTTTCAGCGGTGCTGTAGGATAGGTTTTCATACATACAATATATATATATATAAGTACAGGTTAGTCTCTGTATCTTGTTGCATTCCATTTTAGCTGTTTTCATATTTGTTCTGGCTGCACTGACATTGGTCCCATAGGTCACTTTTGATCTGAATGTATACACCATCATTATGGCATGTCTTGCCTCTCCTACATTACAATGTACTACTCAGTGTTATTTCCAGATATTTTAGGGAAGAGGTTATGCATACTACTACTAAATAAAGCCTAGAAATTTATGTAACCTCATTTACTTCTATTTACTACACCTTATATTTCGAAATTTTCAATTTTCATCAATTCTTAAAATCATACTTTTAAATCCAACCAATCAAAGCGATATGGTTTCAGTTCACTAAGAAAAAAAGTTGAAAACACTGTTGTTGCCTAGTTTCTGTTACGCTATTGCAATGAAGTGTTGAAAAAAAACAGAAAAATAATTGACTTGCATCATAGACCATGATCATCATCATTATCATCTTCATAAACATCATGAACAGCAGCAATAATACCAAGAGCATGATGATGTTAAAAATGTTGCTTGCAACCATTTGTTGCTTTTTCATGCGTTAACCTTCTGTTAATTTTTTTTTATTTTTTTTTTGCTTCTCAATTTGTGAGTTTCTGTTGTATTTTCATACGTACGTACATATATTCGTTACAGGAATTATGTAACAACGTTTGTATTTTTAATTTTTACAAAAATCTGTTTTATTGACAACTTGGAAACTGAAAATACTATTTGGAAAAAAAAATGCGTTCGTATATGTTCAATCAGTCAATAATTGATTGTTTCCTTTTTTTTTGGCAGATTTTAGCCAGCAGGACACAAATGTTTTGACAATTTGAAAACAGATTTGATTCTAAGAAATATGAGCCGTAATCTAACCATGCAGAATAGTTGAGAATTCGAAATGATTTCATGGATTAAGGAAAGGTTTAATTGCCAGCAGGGTTATTTGTTTTTAATTTTGTTTACTTTTCTGATGAGAATTTGCAATGCTATTCTACATAGAAAATTCACTGAACGTAAACTAACTGAACGTAAACTAACTGCGCTAATACACTATTATGAGCATACATAATGGGTTAATGTGGTACCTTTTAAAGCAATGTCCGTCCCATAATTAACAGCCATGTTCTGATTAACCGGTTTTGATAATTAGCATCAGGGTTTCGGGTTTAAAGCATGATTCTCTTTGCGTAAATATCCCATGAATAGTAGTAGTACTCTGTGACTTTGTGAAAAGCTTTGCAACAAGACTCTGTACTGAAAATATGTAGTTGGAGTAATTTGAAAGCGTATACCTCGTATATTTAGTTGAGATCCATAGTCATAAAAAAGCAGAGTGGCGCAGTGGAAGCGTGCTGGGCCCATAACCCAGAGGTCCTGGGATCGAAACCTTGCTCTGCTAATCGATTTTTATTCTTTTGTTTTTTTTGGATATAAAAGACTGATTCAAAAAGTTCAGAAGGAGATGTGACGTATACTAATTGCTGAAGACAAATAAACTTTTTTTAATTTTTTATGAAACTTTCTTTAACAGGAGCAGTTGAGGCGAAGTTACAGTAATTTGGAAGCTACATTCTCTTTTCAAAGGGAAACCATTTTGTGACATATGTACACATGATTCACTGAAAGAAATATTTTCGAGTTCATGGAAAACCTTGCGAATATTTTCCAAGCGGTGTGCTCCATTCAACTTGAATAGTAGGAAAAAAGGACAGGACAAAGCGACGCTATGTGACAGTCAGGCCGAAATTTAAAATTCTTGTGAGGTTAATATGACGATAGCTATCGCGGAACGGTCTGGGGAAGATGAACCAGCTAGGTATGGAAAGTAGAGTTACTTTCTTCTGCGCCAAAGGTCGTGTCGGAATTCGCTGCTGCTTGCGAAGAGGGGAGCTACCACATCGCTAATGCAGTGGAATAGATATTTTGAGAGGTATACTCAACGAAATGGGCGATAAGGAGAGACAAAGCTTCTACTCGAGCCAATTGGAGGAAATTGTAAACATCAGATTATTCAGGAATTACTTGATGTTGGTACCTAATCTTTCCACTGGGCTCTCTAGACTCAAAGTACACTTGTTCAGCATTCGTTGTGGTAACTATTCTTTCGACAGGGCTCTCTAGACTCAGAGTACACTTGTTCAGCATGGTGTTCATTATGATAATCAGTCTATTCACAGCGCTCTATATATACTCAAAGTACACTTGTTTAGGATTCGCTTTGATAACCAGTCTATGGACAGGGCTCTATAGACTCAAAGTACACTGTTCAGCATTCGTTGTGATAACCAGTCTATTGACGGTGCTCTATAGACTCAAGGTACACTTGTTCAGCATTCGTTGTGAATACCAGTCTTTCGACAGAGAACTGTAGATTCAAGGTACACTTGTTTAGAATCGGGTTCGTTGTGGTAACCAGTATCTTTGCAGGGAATTATGGACTCAAAAAACTCTTGTCTAACGTCCTTTGTGATAACCAGTCTTTGGACAGAGAACTGTAGATTCAAGGTACACTTAGTTGGAATGGGGTTTGTCTCGATCCCAAAATATTCTTGGAACCTGTGGGATATTATTACATGGCAGAAGGACACATCTAGGTGCATACCAAATGCTGGACAGGGAATTAGTCTTGTTGACACCGAACAGTATGCTGAAGTTTATCAAGGCAATAGGATTGAAGGATGCGTTATATGTTTGATGTTGCCGTAGTTTAGTGGGTAGTGTGTTGGCTTATTAGGCGTAAGGCCACGGTACAAACCGCACGTCAGACATCAAAACGAAATTTGAAAAAATATTTCTTCGGCGTATTCCTCTCAGCAGATTTCTGGCAAAAACTCTGAGAGTAGATAAAATTGCCAGGAAAAGTTTCTCAAATCATTCGGAATCGACTTAAAACTGTAGGTATGAAATTAATGCACACTACATAAGTGGTGTGAGAAGCTAGGTCGTAATAGTGACTGAAAGGTTGTGATGGCCAATTATGTTATGTATGTATCAGAAATCAGCAATGAATTGTTTTTTCGCCACTCACAAGTACTCATGAAATTTTGAGTATGTATGAGTGAGTCCAGAGTATTTAAATTCAATTACTCTGATTCATTCGTACTCACTACAACATTGATTTATAAGTGCAGGTTGCAATGAGTGTGAGTACAACGTTGACATCAAACTCATAAGATTCGAAATATGTTTGATTCATACGCCTACTCATTCAGATTCATAAATTTAGAAAAATACTTATAATACTCATAAATGATTCGAGTGCAAACACACAACCTTCTACTGAGTATTGTAGTGTTCGTAGGCGAATCATACTTATCTTGTAATTCTTGTAAATGTTGAGAGTCGAAATAAACAATATCATGCGTATGAGTGCGATGAGTACTTCAAACTTTGAATATGAGTAGTATGAGTATGGTATTGAAATAAGTATGAATGCGTATAAGTATCAGAAATTATGAGTATGATTCGAATCTACTCATCTTTTTGAATATTCATTGCTGATCTCTGGTATGTATGTTATTGGGATATCATGTATAAATTAACGGGACAGTACAAATTACCTTTAGTGACAGTTCAGTATTTGGTAGTCTGTTGAATTAGTTTTTAATTTTTTTTAACACTGAAAGGTTATGTTTTTATTGAAAAACTTTATACTTCTGAAAGATTATTGTCTACAATTGCAATTTCTAATATTTAAATCATTAATTTTTCCAAAATTTTCTCATTTAAATCTTGATCAATAGCTTGAGAAAGAATTTCTACTTTCACATATAAATTTTCAAAATGGCAAAACTTCTGGTGAAATGCTATTTTTTCTTTCCATCATTACAAATATGACATATTAAATATTGAAATACCAGAAATTGTCATTTTCAAGATTGCACATTTGTTGACAATAACAATTTTGTTTGTTTCTGCTTCTATTTCTATTTTTGTTGTTGTTGTGTTTTTGTTTTATTGTACAGTTTGATGTCGGTACGGGTATTTGTCCTTAAATATTGTGCATGTATGAACAACACGTTTGTATATATGTATGCATGTGAAACGGAGTTTTCTACAATATTTCTAAACATAAGTGTTGTGAGTACGTATGTACGTATGTGGGTATTTCTTTACATTGAAATTGTTTTACGATATCAAATGTCAAATTGTCATCAAGATAATGTCAAATTGAATTTATTTTCCATTTTTATTTTTTTAAATTTAAAACTCGATTGTTATGTATGAATTGGTAGCATTAAAGACAGAAAAACAATAATAACAACAACAACAATACTGAAAAGTATGGTAAGAGAAAAAGAAAAAAGAAAAGTAATCAGAAATGCTCAGACATATCTAACGACAGTTTCTAACTGACATCCAAACATACATACATATGTTTTAAATGATAATAAAAGCAGCAACAACAAAAATTTGATATTTTTGAAAATATTCTGTGCACTCATACCTGCTTGGGACAATTTTTTTTGTTTTAAACGACAAACTTCTACCTGAGACAAAGTAAAACGATAGAAAAATTCATAAAAATCATTTAAAAAATACAGAATTTATGTATGGCCTCAGTTATGAATCATTTCATATTAAAATGTATAGTTCCAGGCCATGAAGACATGTTTTTGTACAATTATTAACAATTTCCTTAAAAAATTTATATTGTGTACGTAGGGGTCACCATGTCACAGAATTGTTTTGTTTTGCTTTCTTGAAATCAATTAATTTCTTCATTAAATGAATGAAACAGTTTTTCTGTAAGTATGCTAGTAGCAGGTTTTCTTATATAAAATCATTATACCGGATCTTTAAACAGGGTCTACCGGACTTTCACAATCGATAGTGCCCATTTAGTTGAAGCTACATCTGTCAGATTAAGCTACAGCCGTCAACATTCATTATATACAGACCTACATAATAATATTATAACCCTTTAGGCAGGATTGCGACCTAGTTTCTCACACCACTTATGTTGTGTGTGTTAATTTACACGTGGCGGGACCTACATTTCAAAGTCATATAATCATATCATTATAAAATATTTTTTATATATTCATGCAGAATGAACCATTTCCTCATGTCTAATAACACCCTAAATGCCAGACTACGACGACTTCTCCACATAACACGTGTTTTATCAACATGGACACTTTGTTCGAGTAATGAACGAAAAATCTGCTACATTGCATCCATTTCATCTATGAACGGTTGCGTGAACAAACAAAATTGTCGAATTGGAGCGATGCCTATCCATATGAGATTCAAGAGCGTCAATGGCATCCACTGTTTGAGGTGGATTTTGAGCTCGCGGCATCGTCAGGCCATATTTCTTTGACAATGTCGTCACCACTGCCAAGGGCGAGCACTGTAGGACGATGATTACGAATTTGTTTAGCCCTAAATTGGCGTCAAATCTCCTTCTGCTAAGCCATTTCTTGCCGTTTCGAAACAAAAAAGATTCAAAGATTTGGCTAAACCCGGAAAATTGAGTGAATATGGAGCAATTCGTAGCTTAATTTGGACATTTCACCATTTATGACAAGACTTAAAATTTTTCCTTAAAACACACAGTAGTCTGCTATTGATTGCTGTAAAAAAGACGCACCTTCGTTAAATTATGGCAGAAACAAGCTGTCATATGACAGTAGCTTGTTGACAGGAGCAAAATTACTCCTTCAAAAATTCTTCTCAATCTTCTGCTGAAGTATTGTTACAAAAATGAAAAATCTAGATACTGGTGTCTTACTTTTACATCGCTTAGCATTAAAATTATAAACAAAACAATACAGTAAACAAACCTGTTTACAAATTATCGTACTGCTACAACAAACACCAGCATAGGTTAGACGACGTGTCCTTATCAATTAAGACAAGTACAGTACCCGGAGGTCGAATTGACCCATTGTACCACCAGCATAAGAAAATAGTAAACAAGTTAACAAGAATACACCAACAACACTATAAGAATAAATGTAAACAAAAATACACCAATAACAATACAATAATAAATGTAAACAACGATATTTATAGATATTTCGAGATGACGAAGTCATGAACGCTCGCCTTCAAAAGAATTAATCAGACTGTTTACTCTGCCATATAAAAGGCAAGGCAAAACAGGCGACTGAGTTAATGAAGTTCAGTCAGTCTTGTGTGAAGACTCGGTGCGTTTGAAGAGAGCAATAGTGGGTTCAAGATCTCCGTTACAAAGAACTGTCGAATAATTGTCTAGCAACTGTTATTGCTTATGCAAAGGGTAAAAACAGAGGATCCAAAAAGAAAAGCAATTGTTGTCGTTTACATCAAGTTGTGAACAGTGGCAGACAGAATTGTGCGAATAATAAAGAATTTTAATTAAAACTAATCACAAATTTATTTCTATTTTATTTGCAACCTACGAGCACATACATACATAATTGGTCATTGCAACCCTTTAGTCAGGATTAAGTCCTAGTTTCTCATGCCACTTATGTTGTGTGAGTTAATTTTTATACATGAGTGGCGGGACCTACAGTTTAAAGTCGACTTCGGACGACAGATTTTTTGCGAAACTTTTCATGTCAATTTTATTTACTCTCAGAGTTTTTGCCAAAATTCTGCTGAGAGGAAGTCGCCGAAGAAATATTTTTTCATATTTCGGTCAGTTGGCGATGTCTGACCTGGTGTTTGAAACGAGGCCTCACGTCTAATAAACCAACACACTACCTACTAGACCACGACGACTTCATACTTTAAACGTTTTGAAAAGGTAACAGTAAAATAAATAATTGCCTTCAACAATTAGCAGAGCAAGGTTTCGATCCTCGGACCTCTGGGTTATGGGCCCAGCACGCTTCCACTGCGCCACTCTGCTTTTTTATAACTTTGGATCTCCATCATAAGAAGTATATGAGCAATTAAAAAATTATTGTTTGAATAGCCTTGAATTGAAGACCAAGTCTTTAATAGGATAGAAGAAAATGTTTTTGAGTTCAAAATTAATTAAAATAACTTTAAAATAAAAAAAAATAACAGATGTAATAGATTGCTACAGAAACTGGTGCTGATGAAATACCTCATGTATATGGTACACCGCTCATGCAGCTACATATTTGTCAAATATTAGTTTGATTTGTTAAAGAAAAACTGAATATACCAACAACAATCTAAAGAAATTTCTTATTTTTTATTTCTCATGTTAAATGAAATATCATTCAGGATTCTAAAACACATGACAGCTGTGTTTTCAATTGATGTTTCAGAGGGTTGTGTTACGGGCGAATAATGGCATGTGTAGGTGTAGCTGTAAAATGTGAAACTTCAAACTCATCATGGGAAATCAATTTTTTTTGTTTGTTTGTTTTTGAAAATTAATTCGTTTTTACATTCTACAGTTTTTTGAAGTGTTTTTTTTCTTTTTCGTATGAAAGCTTTGAAAACTAAATATATGCTGTCGCCTCTAATTGAAATTGTATTTCTGCCTTTTGTTTTTGCGTTGTTTTTTTTCTATTGCTCGCATGACATTTTTACTGTTTTGCCTTCTGATGTCAAAGATGAGTTTAAATATTGCACAACTTCTTCTTCTTGTTCTTCTTCGTTGTGTTCTGGCATTAAATCATTAATTCTAAGCATCAATAAAAGTCAAATAAATGCGAAACATTAATTTTACATGATTAAGATAAATTAACTTTTCGAAACTTTAAAAGGGATTAACAAGAAATTAAAAAAAAGACAAAAAAAAAATACGAAATGTAATGAATTATTGATTTTTGTCAAATGACAATATCCAGAAGTGTTGACACTTGAGAAATATATGTACATAAGTAAAATCCTCTTTTCAATTAGAAAAAGAAATTTGAAAATAAATTCATTTAAAGAGCTAATAGTACGGAATAGAATGGGGCTTGCGCTAACATACTAGATCTATTTTGCCATATGTAGATACATGTTGTTGGACTCTCTAGACAAAATGGCTAATTTCAATTCGAAATGGCGAATAGTATATAAAAATCCATCTTCAGCTGGAGACAATTTGTGGATTTTTATTTAGCAGATCCACAGCTAATACTGGTCAGCTTTTCCGACCGACTACATAGTGGTATAAATCGAATATTGCATACATAATTGGTTATTACAGACCTTCAGTCAGGATTACGACCTAGCTTCTCACACCACTTATGCTGTGTGCGTTAATTTTATACATGAGTGGTGGGACCTACAGTTTAAAGTCGACTCCGAACGACAAATCGAGAATTCATAAGAGAGTTTTATGGTTGTACTACGCATGGCCACTGCGTGTTGGTACTCATATGATATGGACATCATATCGCTCTTCTATCCCATTAGGATATCTGCTACAGCTGTACACTGTCTTGAACGACTGCCCATAAGTGTAATAAAATTAAACAATCGCTTGGTGATAGAACCAATTGTGAACCAATTTTATAGGATCTATATTCCTTACAGATCAATATTCTTCTTAAAAATGTAGCACAAAATTAATATGGAGTTGTAGTATCCATCTATGTGTACCTAATGTACAGAAGTTGCAAAAAGGATAGAAATTTTAAATTTTTTTTGTTAAAGGGGTAATTCAGAGTCTTACATACATACGTATATAATTGGTCATTACAACCCTAGCTTCTCACATCACTTATGTTGTGTACAGTTTAAAGTCGACTCCGAACGACAAATTTTTGAGAAACTTTTAATGGCAATTTTATTTACTCTCAGAGTTTTTGCCAGAAATCTGCTGAGAGGAAGTCTCCAAAGAAATATTTTCATATTTTCGATTTGATGTCTGACCTGTGATTTGAACATCGGCCTTACGTCTAATAAGCCAGCACACAACCTACTAGACTACGGCGACGTCATCGAAAAAATAAATAAATCGAATATTAGTTCCTTGAAAATCCTTATAGAATAAGGAATTTTTGAAGACATTGCTTACATGAAACAACTCTATGACTTTTCACAAAAATCCATACCAATGCTAAGAATAGAGGACAACAGATGAATGGTGTAAGACAGCTCGGCAATCACTCCGTACAGATCTTTACAGATGGTTGAAGGCTGAGTGTGATTGTGATTAAAGGTATATTTTGGAAGTAGGTAGATATAGCTCACTTACTATTGGATAATTTCACCGTCTACGGAGGGGAAAGTATCGGCTGTACAGGCTGTTGTAATAATGTTTAGAAACAACAATATCTCTGAAAGAGATAGCATAACTTTTGACTCCAGCTAAGCACTAGATTTTCGCATAATGACTTAGTTGCTTAGGTATTCAGAAGAATTTTTTACTGGGTATGTTTTGGATTGATCGTACAGCATCTAACGGACGGATATAACAGCTAATTTGGCCAGTAAATATAGGATCCATAGAAAGTGTGTCGAAACTTCAAAGCTTCATGCCATTTTTCATGCTATTATTGAACATTTCATTGTCCCTGAAGAAATTGTTTTTATTAACGCAAGACGATTTAGGCTGAGTCATATGGTCCATATATAATTTCTACAAAATTTGCAGATACAAGAAGGAGTGGGAAATGGTTCTTCACCTTTTGCATACTGATCAGAGACCAGCGCTAAGTATTAAAAAAAAGTAGAATCAAATCATACTCATAATTTCTGATACTTATATGCATTCATACTTATTTTAATATCATGGAACCTCTTCTCAATAGAGTCACTCGAATTATTTATAATTATTTTTCTAAATTTACAATACTAACATATTTCGAATGGTATGAGTTTGATGTCAACGTTGTACGCATACTCATTGCAACCTGTACCTATAAATCAACGTTGCAGTGAGCATGAATGAATCAGAGTAGTTAAATTTCAATATTGTTGACTCATATCCAAAATTTATTGAGTGCTTATGAGTAGCGAAAAACCGAGTCATTGCTGATCTCTGATACAAACCCAGGTATATGTGGTAGGCGAACAAAGCATATAGGCTTCTCCCATGCAGGAATGAAGAGGCTTTATCTGGATAACTTTCTGATTAGACAAAGATAATCGCTAATTTGTGTTGGTTGGCAGTTTTGCTTGCCTACCGACCCATTGGTTAGATCCAAATGGATGTATAGAGTAAGGAAACAAATTATTGTTCTTTTAATATGAATATGAGGGTACCTGAATTAGCCCACTTATGATATAATGTTGAAGTCGCCGTGGTCTAGTAGGTAGTGTGGTGGCTTATTAGACGTGAGGCCCCTGGGTTCAAACCCCAGGTCAAGCATCTCCAACTGAACCAAATATGAAACAAATATTTCTTAGGCGACCTGCTCTCAGCAGATTTCTGGCAAAAACTCTGAGAATAAATAAAATTGCCATTAAAGTTTCTCAAAAATTTGTCGTTCGGAGTCGACTTTAAACGCACAACATAAGTGGTGTGAGAAACTAGGTCCATAATCCTGACTAAAGGGTATAATGACCAATTATGTATGTATGTATGTATGATAGAATGTTGACAGACAGTTTATAACCAGTCTTACCAGAATATCCTTTTTCACTGACTTGGATTAACAGCTAGATGTTGATGTACTGAACAACATCCAAATCGTCGAGAAACTCAACAGCTGCGGGAAACAGTGCAAACTCGCACTAAGTCGATGCTCTAACGTAGAGTTTTTCTCTCGAATATTGTCAGCAATAGAGAAGCGCGGAGAGGATGAGCGAATTGTGGAAATGGGATGGCACGTATGTGTAGAATATTGATTGAAAGCCAACACAGAAGCATCCAGAATGATACTTTATTTTGCTGCGTTCAAGATGAAACGCAACTTTTAAGTGGTCACTTCTGCATGGTATTTTAGCACCCGATATAATGTTAAATAAAGCGTGCAGCATTTCTCAAAACTGAATGCACACTTTTCTCCAATGTAAGCAAAAAACAGCAAATTATTTTACAATGTTTTAACTTCACAACCCGCCTTGCGAAGGAAAAGAAGTTGCATAGTAATACAGATGCTTAAAAGTGGATTTCAGGACAGAGGACTCAACATCGCAACGGATAAGACTGAGTTGATACTTCTCGGGTCAAATGGCTAGAGGGACTCTACTTAGAAGTAATACTACAGTAGTTCCGGAGTGGGCACAAAGATCCCAAAAGAGCAGGGGGAGACTTAGTAGGTGAGGGTCCCACACACGGGGGATAGTGTCGACTTCCCCTATGGTGCGGTTAAGTATATTTACTCCTCCTCAGCGGAAGAAAAGTTGATTTCACAGGACTTACAATATCTAATGCCTTGGACGTATATGAATATAAAATGAATATTGCTTATGTGCAGTGCAAAAACTCTTTTAAAACCTTTAAAAAAATTTTTTAAAGTAAACCAAAATTATTTAATGCTTGTCTCTAGAGGAATTACTTTTAAAAATAATTCCAAATCTAAGAATAGGCGTGATATTATAAAATAAAATGTATAAAAATTATATTCTCTTTAGCTTTTTCAAAATCAAAAGAAAGAAAGTAATGAAAAGAGAAGGAAAAAATGTGAAAAAGATTAACGTCGACATGCCATCACCTTGGCTTTCATCTCAATGCCATGCTTAGCATGAAGATGATGATTATTATGAAATCACTTTAAATACCATTTGATTGATTGTTATTTTGCACACAGTTTCATGCAATACATTTATTTAATGAATTATTTACAAAGAAATCTTAATATTTAAGAATACATATACAGTGTATGGTGCCATTACGAATATACCAATACATAAACAAAAAGTAAATAATAAAAGTAATATAATAATAATGTATGTGGTACGGAGAAGTTACATAACGAAAATTATACCACTATGGCGTGCTTTTGAAAATAAGCTGGGAAATTTAAAAATAATATTAGAATTTGATAAGAATGCAATCAGGAATGCCGAGCTGAGACATTGCGGCAAAGAACGATTCCTTATGGGACTATCCAAGTCTACATTGTAGTCGACAAAAAGATGGTGTGTTTTCGTAGGTCTTCTCCATGTATTCTTCCTGACGCAATGTAGTGATATGTTTGATGGTGGACTTACCAGATCTGAAGCCAATCAGTGTTTTCACGTATGGCTTCAGTCGTTCGCACAATACACTCGTAAGAATTTTGTATACTTCTTTAGTTAGCGTATAACATGAGGTCTGTGGGAGGACACTGAGGTTCCAATCGTTGGGCATACTTTATAAATAAGCTGGTGCATGCACCCTACTAGCTCATAATGCCCTGTCTTAAATAATTCAGTGGGATGACCATTGGGGCCTGCAGCTTTATTGTCCTTAAGTTGCATAATTGCGACTTTCTTCGTGGCTAGGTGGCAGAATGTCCTGCAGCCTTATTGTTCGTAATTTGCTTAATATACCATACTTTCCGATAGCAAAGCTGCCTTCAGAGCATTGAATTCTAATGTAATGAACTCCAGGACGGTATACGACTGACGAAGATGTATCAGCGAGGTAGCGAATCGATATGATGTTTGTATCACATGGGTACCGGGACATAATGATATTCCCGATGATGATGAACTGGCCAGAAGGATATCTGCAAGCTTATAATTGACGATGCAATTGTGGACCTTGTCAGCAGTATATGGGCGGCTTCGGACTTGGGCAGAACGGCTCAAAAAATCTGGCCAAGGCTGGATCAGAGGAGCACGGCGGCTCTGCTTAAACCCCAAAGAAGTAGGCTCAGCACTGTTATCGAAGTTACGGAGCATTGCATTATAGGAACGCATGCGAATCGTATTGGTCTTGGACACTTTGCAAATGATTTCTGCAGAAGCTGTGGAGATGAGGAGGAGAATGAGACTATTCTTCACCTACTGTACACATACCCGACACTTGGTCGGAAGAGAAAGAGGCACCTGGGTGCCTACTACATGGAGGATCTGGATGAACTGTCATGAATGGATATTGGCAGTCTGAGTCGGTTCATCGCAAGCTTGGTTCTTGGACTAGGAGAGAATGTGAAACTGTGGTATCGCAATGGGACCTGTGTGCGGCCTAAGTGTGTCCGCTCATGACTCCATAGGGGGGATAGTTACTTCTACCTACCTAACTTTCTATGTTGCTTAATAGCGACATCGACGTCTTCATGGCTAGCTGGCGGAACTTCCATGCCGTTATCTCGTTTGGGTTCTTTACATCATCATCTCTAAAGACGTAACTGGTGTCGTCTTCGTTTCGTAGTAGAGAACTTTGCATCTACAAAACTCAGCACGCCTTGCGAATTTGTGACAAAGTTACCATTTTCATCTTTGCAGAAGAATGTTTCGGCCTTGAGACTTTCGTCTAGACACTCAACCTTTTGATAGAATTTTCGTGCGTTATTTTCACATCTGCAAAATTGTACGTTGCTTTACGTCCTCGCCTTTCCTACTTCTTTCTTTTCTTGTATCTGAACTGTTGTCTCTCCTCCTTAACTACTTTTTGTAGTCCTCGACAATAGCACACATAGCGGAGGACTGAAACATTATCTAGTATCCTTCGCGACTGTCCTCATCGTACCTCAAAACCAAGGACTGTCACCGCAGTAGTCCCCTAGGTGTAGAAGATGTTGGCCCACAGTCCACCAATGTCGTTGATGTACATCGATGGAGCAAAGATCTTTGTGATCGTAGCTTCTAGACATCCAATTGCTGCCTTGTGTAAGATAGCACAAGGCCTCGAAGTGCTAATACGCAATCGACACTTGGCTGCGATAAGGTAGTGGTTCGATAAAACAAAAGAAAAAAAAATTCCACGATAACTGCTTTTTAATAATAGAAGAATAGAACTCAGGTACCAAAAAGTTTCTTAACAATATACCCTCAGCTGGAAAAGCTATCATTCTGAGATAAGCTATTGCTTCTATGGAAAGGCTTTATCAATAAAATTAAAATAATATACGAAAATAAGACATATGCGAGATTCCCTAATACTATGTTCAGATATGCGCTTTTATTGAGTCAATATTCGGTTTATTGAGTAAAATATTTTAAGTGTTCAGGCATAATAATATAGGCAGTTCAGCTGCTTATTCAATATTCATTTGATAGCTGGTAAATAAAACAGCTCTTTGTTTCAACAACATTGTTTTTATTTTGTTTTGTTGTTTTTTGCTTTGTTTTTTTTTTGTTTGTCGTTGTTGACATTTGAGTTGTCAAATATCAACAGAAAGTGTTCGGTTAATTGTAATATGCGCACTGAACATACTTATGTTGCATTTTAAGTTTTACTCAATATTATAACAATTTTGTGTTTTATTGCGCAATAATTAATTGAAACTTTGTATGAAATATTGAGCTCGATAATGGCGTTTATTGCGATTTACGCAATAAAGGTGCATATCTAAACACCGTATTACAACCTTTATGCCAACCTCAGGATGCTGGCCACAATCTGTACTAGAACTCCTGTGTAAGATACAACCGAATATATTTTCTGTGATTGTACAGCTCCCGATAGAAGAAGATTAAATATTAAATGAAATTTTCTTTGGCAATTTAATACCATTCCGCCTCTCTGTAAGTTCAATCTCGCGTATCTAATCCTCCTATTTTTGCTTTTAATTTCTTATGAAAAAAGGGGCAGAAGAACTCTCTCTCTATAATAAAAAGTTTAATTGAAACTTTCTGGCATTGGATTGAGTGTCTCAGTCAATGTAAATCTGAGGCATTACTACAATCTTCCTAATAGCTCAGTCTGCTCACTATTATTATCAGGCTAAAAATAGTGAGCTCATCTGTAATTGCTTTTACACTCAAGCGGATATTCTTGATATTTAGTCGTACATTGCCGCCTTTGGGTGAGTGAGGTATACTGTACGTCGTTGCTCGGTCGAAGCTGCAGACAACTGGGCCTGCAGAGACCTGGGGCTTCAATAGAAAAAACTAGCGAACCAGTTAGCCACTGTAGATTTTTACTGCTGCTAGTGTTATTCAGACTCACACACGCGATTTACGCAATAAAGTTGCATATCTGAATATCTGAACACCGTATAAAGAAACCTAAAGAAATCAATAAATAATGTTACCAGGTTATAAACCTAGCCTAGACACTTGTTTTTTTTTAAATATTACTTCAGAATATTTTTTTTTAATTCTAACAACTTTAGTGCCATAGTGCAGCAATATATTCATAAATGCCAAGTTTATTTTCGTATAATTATATGTTTATGGCTAAAATTTTGTTTTTAGTTCTGCTTTCCACATATTTTGTGGGAGGCTGGTGGAGAAGAAAACAATGCTTTTAGAAGGTTTAAATAACCATTAATAAAATAAATTTATTTTATTCTACAGATTGTTAACGATATTTAAGCATGGCCCAGAGTCGAAATAAATATATTGTATATGAAGTTAAATATTTTGTGTGTGTGTTAACATTTAATGGAAATAACCAAAGAAATTATTTATGAATAATTTCATTTGTTTGTTTGTCCCCTTGTTTGTTTTCTTTGTTTTTGTTGTGTTTTTCCTTAACGAAATACAACTTTAACTCTCAATCACATATAAATATGGTATGCATGGGGGCTAAAATCCTAGGCCTAAGCCATGCTACTATATTTTGCAAGAGAAAAAAGTAAAAGAAAAAAAACAGCGCAACAACAAAAAAAGTTATATTTTGAAAGAATTTCAATTAAATAAAAGTATAATTTTGTTTTTGATTCTTTTACTCTCGCAATAAATATATTTTTTCCGTTTCTCCTATACCCAATACTTTTTCTGTTTTGTTTTGTTTTTGCTGTTCATTTCGGCTGCCTGTTTTAATAAGACCAAAAGTACTTAAAATAATCCGATTTTTGTGTTTGCCAATATGTTTGTTGTGTGAACAATATTTCGAATGAAGACTATTGCCATGGTATTCGTGATATTAGTTGGTGTACATATTTGTACATTTATATTTAAAGCAATACACACCATACTTACATAGAAACTGTGTTGTATATACATACATACATACTTACATACATACATATTGTATTTATAAGTAATGAATTGCTATATTCTATTTGTACATGTATATGTATGTGTATATGCGTGTATATAATAGTATTTTTTTCGAGAGTTTGGGTTCTTTTTTTTTCTCCCCCAGTTTGCAGTTTTAATACCTTCCAGCAGTGATTGGATTATGTAGCATTTATTAAAGCGGAATTAATGATAACTGCCTTGATTTTTTGGTTCATTAAACGCATGTGTTGTTGTTCTTCATGTTGCCATAAATGTTTACAGAAATTTAGAAAAAAATAACAAAAAAATAAAAGAAAAAAAAATTAAAGAAAAATAGCGAAGTCAGAAAAAAACAAATATTTTTTGTACGAAATCGTAAGCAGATCTGTCCAAACTTTTTTTGTTGCTTCTATAAATTGTACACATAGTGTAAGAAATAAAATAGAAATACAAAGAAAATTATTTGTTTGAAAATGTTTTCCTGAAATGTTCAGGTGGTGTGATTTAGTGATTTAAGTGCTTGACTAAAGGCCCAAATTATGATACAAATTATTATCAAAAAAAAGAAACATTTGCATTAAGGTTATAGGCCCAAATGTACTGCAAAGAAATCCTTTAACACGTTGACTGCCGACTACGAGATAACTCGTAGATTACGTTCCCTTCTAGGGAGCCAACCACGATTTATTTCGTACTCACTAAACTTGCCATTTTTGTGTAGCTACTAATAAAATCGTATTATACCAGTGCTAGTATCGATAAATGGCTTTTGGGAAAAGAACAAAAATTCAATGTTGGCTTGTGTGGCCAGTTTTCTGAAAATTACCGCGTGTTAAAAAGCCCACTATCGTCTTAACTTCATTGTAAAGAAGACATGTTTAGATTAAGCACGGAATTATATATTCGTCAAAGGGCCGCCATGGTTCTGAAGGCATGAAATATTACCACTTAGGTTGTATACAATCGATGAGCCTATGTCTCTATTCAGGAATTGCTTTTGAATGAACACGGTATTTTAAAAAAACCCCAAAGCAAAAATAACATGGCCTTAAATTGCATGATATTGCTGGCCAGTTGATATCAGAATTTCTTAAAGTAACTTTTTGCGGCATGGCTTTTAGCGCTGATTGCTGAAACTATGTACATGCCATTCATATTCAAGCCATCCGGTGATACGCAAAGAGAACTCGAATGCCTTCCAGTCATTACAATTTTGATCACATCTTCAAAGAAGGCCAATTTAAGTCGCCTGACTAAAATCTGCAGTAGAAAATTTCGTGCATGACGTGTGAATTTAATTTGGAATTTGAATTGCAAAAGTATTTTCTGTGCCCCAAATTCGACGAATTTGTGTATTTACTAAGGCAATGAAATGGAAATGATCTTCATTAGACAAGATGGGTTTCGAAAAATTGTCATTGACACTTTGCTTCATTATTCATTAAATTGTGGTCGATTACCCTAGTCAGATGGTCTTAGCTCCGTATGAACGTGGAAGTTTTATTGTCAAAATTTGAAGTTTTTATGCATGCTTTTGAAGGCGCCGTAGTCTAGTAGGTAGTGTGTTTGCTTATTAGATGTACAGCCAGAGTCCGAGCCCTAGGCCTGACATCAAAAACAAAATACAAAAAGAACTTTCTCTCAGCAGATTTCTGGCAAAAACTCTGAGAGTAAATAAAATTTCCATGAAAAGTTTCTCAAAAATCTGTCGTTCTTAGTCGACTTTAAACTGTAGGTCCCGCCAGTCATGTATAAAATTAACGCACACAACATAAGTGGTGTGAGAAACTAGGTCGTAATCCTGACTGAAGGGTTGTAATGACCAATTATGTATGTATGCATGTACGCTTCCGAATTGAGGTTTTCGGTGACACTGCTGTTTGCAGCAGCAAGAGACCGAGGGATCGTTTGACGCACTGGAGTCTTATTGCCCATAACCGACCCAGTTCATTCAAGTTGTTTGGCCACTCATTGAGTGTGTGACTCTTACTGAGATAGCTTTTGTATGTCTTTTGACAGCCGCCTATTCATAAAAAGTGACACACATACATACGTATGTTTTGTTATTGGTCATTACAGCTCTTCAGTCGGGTTTCCGACCTAGCTCTTCACAACACTTATTTGTATTCATATTATGCATGAGTGGTACAGTTGACACCAAATGACAGATTTTTAAGAAACTTTTCATGGCAATTTTATTTTTTCCGCAGATTTTTTGCCGTAATTCTACTGAAAGGAAGTCACCGAAGAAATATTTTTCCATATTTCGTTTTGTTCAAGATGTCTGAACTGAGGTTTGAAAAGTGGTCTTTTGACTAAAAAGCCAACATACTAACTGGAAATATAACATTTTCTTTTGGATTATTTAACTGATGTGGACAAATGTATGCACGCCCCATTTCGCTCACTGTACTCACAGCAAAGTCTACGACCCCTAACCAAGAGGGAAGTCATTTCCAAATAAATGTCTTCAAATTGGTACTCACGTATGGTGATACAACCACATGATATACAAAAGCATATCGTTGATTGCATCATTGTGCTTGGGAGCGCTGGTAGACGCATTGTTTCCACCCGTGCTTTGAAGACCGTGGGGTGTGCCAGTGTGGGATCAATCATGTAAAACCCTGGACTAATGTACTCATAGTGGGGATAAGACTGGATTTTTTCCAATTAAATCCAATCAAAAATTTACAAATACTTTTTCAATTGAAAAAAGGAATAAACATGTCAATATTTAAACTTCAAAAACATGTGCCCATAATACGTTACACCTCTGATTAAATGGCTTCATTTTTGTTTGCTTGAAAAAATAAGCAAAAAAAAACGACGACTTCTAAGAAATCAATTGTATTGAGAGAATATTACAAAATTATAATAAGATTTCAATACAAATTATACTCTTTGCTGTTTCCAATTCAAGAAATAAGTAAATTTCGATGCAAACATATATACCTACAAGCATACGTCTGTATGTAAATGCCTGCCCCTAAAATGCTAAATAAAACAATAACAATGAGTTTAATTGCTAATTGACATACGCTAAAAAGACATAAATTTTTATGACTTTACTTGGAACAGAAAAACAGAAAACATTCCAAGAGAGTTTATAAAATTTCACGAAAACCAAGCAACAAAATAAAGGCAAGAGAAAGTGTTAGAATGTTAAGCTTTTAATAAACATTACTGTTAACTATGTTTGTATGCATATTTTAAGTACAATGCGTACGCAATAAAAGAAAAAAATTGAAATTTTTTGAAAAACAAAAACAACATTTCAAAGGAAATAAAATTATTTCATTTGTATGGTAATGCTACAAGAAGTAAAATAAAATTCAAATTAAACGTTAATCATACGCACCATATGTCAAGCAGTAATGCGAAATAGAAAATATTCGTTGCATATTTTATGGGGTAATTAGAATGGCTATGAAAGAAAGATGGTGAATTGATAAAAAATGGCAATGCTATGATGGTATGTGTGGTAAGACGATTTCTTTATGAAAAAATTATTTTCCTTTAAAAATTTTCGAAAAGAAAAAAGAAAATTTTAAAAAAGTGTTCATTTAAAAATATTTCAGATTTTTAAATATTTAATTAAACGAGAAGTTTTTCTTAAATTGGTAAAATATTTTTTAATTGATTAAACAAAAAAACCAAACAAAAAAACCAAACCAAGCCAAAAAAGAATCCAAAAAAACCAACGAATTCTGAAATTCAATTCCATTTAAAATACGATATAAAAACACAATATTGTTTTTATTTCATTTCTCAGTTACTCTCTATCGATTACATTTTATTTTCGTTTAATTTAATTTCATGGTCAAAACCTTTTATTTTTCTAAAGGTAAAACACACAACATTTAAACGTTACCATCCATACTGTAGGCTGTGTGAAAGCTGTGCTTATTTTATAATAAAATTTCTACAGAAAAATTTAAAACAGTTTAGTTAGACTCCACTGTTTGCCAAAGCATACTTTTGCAAATATAGTTTAAAGTGTCTACTTGAGAGCATTGCATTAAATTAGTTTAACAACTACTCTTGGCAAATATTAGTTGTTCATTCAGTTAAAATCAAAACGGAATTGAATTGGAAGGGAAAAGCTCATGTCTTTAGAATGATAGTTCACTGGTAAAGGTACTAATTTTTATAATTTTTGGAAATATTCTACAAAAACAAGACGGTTAATAACGTCTTCAACAAGGGCAAACTATTTACAAAATTTCGTTTTTTGATTGGCTTTTTTAAAGTAGATCTCAAGGATACCATTTTAAACAAATTACGTTGTCAGTTATAAAAATAAGGAATTTATTTGAAAAACTAAAGGAGGGCGATACACTTCTTTTAATTTGTAATCAAGTTTTAAAGGAAAAAGATCTTAAACTGTGTTATAAATGAAAGTAAAACGTTTTATAAAAATTAGTCCAACAGAATAGTGTTCGCCTAAGCACAACTATTCTCAAAATTATTTATTTGCTATGGTAGTCTTGATTTGCAAATAAAGTGGATAAGAGCAACTAATAGCCTTAACAATCGCCTTTTTTATAGGTCGTATGTGGTGTCTTCAATTGTCTGAACTTAAAATAACGATATGAACTATTTTTCCTCCACAGACAATAATCTTATTACGTTGAAGCCGCCGTGGTCTAGTAGGTAGTGTGTTGGCTTATTAGACGAAACACCAGGGTTCGAGCTCCAGGCCAGACATCAAAATAAGTAGTCAGTAGACTTCTGGCAAAAACTCTGAGAGTAAATAAAATTGCCATGAAAAGTTTCTCAAAAATCTGTCGTTCGGAGTCGACTTTAAACTGTAGGTCCCGCCACTCATGTATAAAATTAACACACACAACATAAGTGGTGGGAGAAACTAGGTCGTAATTCTGACTGAAGGGTTGTAATGACCATTTATGTGTTATGTAAGGGATGTTAAGTATTCCTGAAAGAAAAACTGGGTTTTACCATTCAAATCAATGTTAATAGTCGACATTCTCCTATTTCCCTATATGAATGTAGATTGTCAATTCATCAATGACTCATTTGATTGCCATGAAAACCTATCCTATCTTTAGGTTGGAATAAAAAAAGTGTGCGTGTGTTATCTTCTAAATTTTTTATTCGTTTTAAACATCTATTGCCATTATGTGTGGAATATTGCATCGTTTAAATATCCACCATATTTTCTCTGGATCTCTGGAATTCACCGGAGTCTAGTAGGTAGCGTGTTGGCTTTTTGGACGTGAGCCCACGGTTCAAACCCCAAGTCAGACATTTCCAACGAAATATGAAAAATATTGCTTTGGCGGCTTTCTCTCAGTAGATTTCTGGCAAAAGCTCTAAGAGCACACAAAAGATTGCCATGAAAAGTTTCTCAAAAAAATCTGTCATTTGGAGTCGACTTTGAATGGTATGTCCCGCCACTCATATATAAAAGTAACATACACAACATAAGGGGTGCTAGAAGCTAGGTCTTAATCCTGACTGAAGGGTTGTAATAACTATATACATATGTAGCGCACCACAAGTGTCCTATTTTCCATGTCTCTGGCGCATATTCTAGTTTGAATTTGACTCATGGCATGTATTTGAGGACCGCTGTGGTTTGTGGCTTATTCCATACAGCTGATACTTAAGAAACTTCACAAAAAAGTACAAAGGGGCACAAATCCCATGTCCTAAATCTCATATCACCTCCACGTGTGATTACCATGCTCTCAAATTGCTCGTACAAAATATTCAATGTGTCATGAGCGGTGTGAAGTACTGCCGTTATGGTATCCAGTGTCATTCAATTCAGGGCATACATACATACATACACAACTGGTATAACCCTTTAGTCAGGATTGCCACCTAGTTTCTCACACCACTTATGTTGTGTGTGTTTATTTTATACATGAGTATCGGGACCTACAGTTTAAAGTCGACTCCGAACGACAGATTTGTTTCATGGCAATTTTATTTGCTCTCAGAGTCTTTGCCAGAAATGTGCTCAGAGGAATTCGCCGAAGAAATACTTTTTTATATTTTCCTTTTGATGTCTGACCTGGATTCAAGGCATAAGTAGTAATAAATCTGCCACCTACAGTGCTCGCCGTTGACAGTGATGGCCTGAATATCATCGTTCTCAAAGAAATATGGACCGTTGACGCTGACAGCCTAAAATCCATACGAAACAGTAACTTTTTCAGGATGCATTGGACGCCCTTTAATCTCATGTGTATTGGTATCGTTCCATATTTGACAATTTTGTTTGTTCAAGTGCCTGTTTATATAGAAATCTGTTGTGAACTGCTACAGAGACGTTTGGCGAATACACATAGATAATATGGTGATTTGGCAAACATTTAAAGACGATTTCAATCGTCGGGAATGCTGTTTAAATGCTGTAAAATGTATCAAACATGAGCAATGTTTGTGGGTATGCATGCATTCTTACAGCGAATCATTATTGGCAATGAACAATTCATCCATGCAGATAATTCTTGCTACAGGAAATCGTATTCATTGTCAAATATTCATGGTACCAAATTAATGGCCAATACTTGGGACTCGTCTGAACAGTGGCCGAAAAGTTAGCAACATTTAAAATTAGACATACATACATACATAATTGGTCATTACAACCCTTTAGTCAGGATTACGGCCTTGTTTCTCACACCACTTATGGCGGGACCTACGACCCGAAAGTAGACTCCGAATGACAGATTTTTGAGAAACTTTTCATGGCAATTTTATTTACTCTGAGTGTTTGCCAGAAATCTGCTGAGAGGAAGTCGCCGAAGAAATAGTTTTTCATATTTCGTTCAGTTGGAGCTGCCTGACCTTTGGGTTTGAACCGAGGCCTCACGTCTAATAAGCCAACTCACTAACTACTAGAACACGGCGACATCTAATTAGACACGAAGCCGTTATTTTCCACTGTTTTACCGCTTGGCTAAATGTTGCATTAGCAGTTAAAAACTAAAAATTAGAAAGCTTTGTCTCATCCTCATCTATTCGTCTTGAGTGTTGGAGAATGGTCTCACTGGAATACTTTTTACGACAGAATAGAGAGTCCAAATAAATATTCAACATTTCATTTTTCGTAATTAAATGGCGTGATTAAAGTCAGTTTCAACTGTTTTGGAAAAGTACTTTACTTTCGGAAAGTACTTTTCTTTCCAAAATAACAACATTTGATATGAGTGCTTGAAATAAAGTAGAATGGCTACCATATGTTACATACCAAATGTCAGATTGAATATAGTTTTCACTGCAGAACCAGTAGGACTTCAAAAAAAAAAAAAAACCTGCACAGAAGAATATCAAATTCAATTACCTCATACTCCAATTGGGCCGTCACTGTTTAATAAGAGCACTTATCATATTCACTGAACTGAGTTTGTTATTTCGTCCATTTCCATATGGTTTGTGTTGATTTGTGTTACAATGAAAATGTATAGATGTATGCACATACATATATGTTCCCATACATACATATATTTTTATGTATGTTGTAAATAATTGAATAAAACCAATTCACATGCTTTCATTCGATAGTGATAAATCTAAAATGGACGTGTCTGATAGATTTTTGTTAACAAACCAATCGCATATATAGTACATACAAACATTCAGGCACATACCATACATACATAGAAAGGAAACTATTATACACATGCAGACACTTATGTATGTACGGCATAGTTTTTTCCTATGCTTTTGATAAAAGCTCTTTTCCATTAAATAATTGAAAAACTGATTTTGCCCCTCCAAAAAAAAAAAAAGTGAAAGAAAAAGCAAGATTGTATGTATGTATGGTATGCTACAGATTGCTACTTGTATATCCACTGTAGCTTGGGTTTCCATTGAACTACATAAGCACAGAACAATCAAATCCGTGCTCAAATACTTTCAAACATACGCAATTACATGATATAGAAAAATATATATGTATATGTATAAAAAAAACGGAAAGAAGAAGAAAAAATATATTTGAATTTATTGTTTAACAATTCCGATTGTCTGTCGATAGAAACTATCAAGTGTTTTTACACTATAATAGTTTGCCGCTATTCGTTTAATGTTTGTTGTAAATTCTATATATACGTATAGTTCCATACACATATACATAGAAATACACTTGCTTTTTGTTTTATTTTGTTACATGGTAAGATAACTATTTTTTTTATTTTATTTTTATTTTTTGATTATTTGGAAATGGTTTGGAAATTGGATACTTACACTTAAGTGTTATAAATTTGTATACGTAGTTATGTTAAATATTGTATTACAATATTCATAGCATTGCTTAATGGAAAACAAATTATCGTATGTATGTATATGGCTTAATATTTTATACATTTAGACATATTTCCTACATTAAACGAAATTATTATTATTTTCGAAGCGTGACAATTCACATTCTTGTAAATAATACCAGAAGTTGTATAATGAAAACATATGGAAAATAAAAAAAATATATTTTCCTCTTTTCCAGTTTCTATAGAAACTGTGTATAAAGAACAGAGTTTGAGTTCGTACCAGAATATTCGGTAAGAAAAGAGCTAATATTAACCGTTTGACTGCTAAGCGATTCTGGTAAGAACGTTCGAAAACTGCGGTAAATAATTTGACTTGATGTCTAATAAAACACTCTCATTTCGACAAATGTGAATTAATTTTAATAATTCCTTTCGTATTATAAAGAAACAATATTAATTGTGAATGTGAATAAGAAAAAATAAACATTAAATTGTTTTTTCTTTAAAAATTAAAATTTATAAAAAGATAACTTTAAGTTTTTTGATCTTCTCTTAGGGGAAGATCACTTATTCTTACATTAGAAAAATATATGTATAACAACTATGTCTTCTTACATGAAAGTCAGACTACGTTCATACCCACGGAACAACAAAGATACACTGAAACTCGCTTCACATTTTCGTCGCGAGTTTCGTAACAAATGACCACAGCGCTTTTGTTCACTCAAACGGTTAAGATTCTCGGAGGTCCTCTGTATTAACATTTCATTTACCAATATTGTGTACAATGGGTCAATTCTACCTCCGGGTACTATACTTGTCGTAATTGACAATTACACGTCTTCTAATCTATAAATATTTCAGAGATGTCATCTGAAAATCACTTGCTAAAGATTCTATGGCAGTAGCCCAAAGACAAGTAAATAACTTTATTCTCCTCTTGCATATGGTCACAGTTACGCTAGTAATATTAAATAATCTGTCGGATATTAGTTTAAGTCTTAAACTATATACCATGATCCAAAAGTGAATGAAAGCGCCTGATTTTATAGTTGGGTCAGATAAGTCTTCTAATATTACAGGATCTAATAATATTCAAACTACAATTAGCTCTTTTCAAATAATAGTGGGAATAGCTGGTACGTACGTAATTGGTTATTACAACCTAGGTTCTCACGCCACTTATGTTCTGTATGTTAATTTTATACATGCGAGGCGGGACCTACAGTTTAAAGTCGACTCACTCCGAACTACAGATTTTGGCGAAAGTCGACGAAGAGTACGACCTTGTATGCGTTGGAAGGACCAAATGGAGGACGCCCTGTCATCGATTGGTGTGACTAATTGGCGTAGGCGCTCAAGTAGCAGTTGCCTCTGGAAGGATGTGTTAAGGCAGGCCGAAATCCATAAAACGGGTTGTTAATAGCTAGTTAAGTAAATAAGTAAGTAATCTGCTGAGAGGAAGTCGCCGAAGAAATATTTTTTTTCATACGTCTTTTTGCTGGAGATGTTTGGCCTGGGGTTGAACCGTGGCCTCACGTCTAATAAGCCAACACACTACCTACTAGATTACGACGACTGGGAATACCACTTTTTATTGACCACCTTTCGATTGATTTTCATAGGAAGGTGAACGTGACTTTGAGACCCACATAAGTATCATTCGCGAAAAGAGGCTACGCTCTTTAGGTTAGTAGCTAAAGAGAGATGATAATGTGTAACCGAAGAGCAAGAAAATCCGTTTGATTTCTAATACAAGTACGAGATAGCAGTATAAATGCTTTCTTCTTCTAAGATCTCCGCATGACATTCAATTATTCTATTAAGAAGACTTTGGTCTCGACTGAAAAACAAACAAATTCAAACACAAAATCCATTTGCAAGCGTTCTATGTACACCCTAGTATCCATTTCGAACATCAAGAAGTTTTTACTTGTAACCTTAAGTTTAGTTCGGTATTTTTATTTCTGTACTTTACACCAATAAAAATAGCCACCTATTTTTTCATGAAATTGAAATCTTATATACATACATAATTGGCCATTACAACCCTTCAGTCAGGATTACGGCATAGTTTCTCACACCACTCATGTTGTGTGTGTTAATTTTATACATGAGTGGCGGGACCTACAGTTTAAAGTCGACTCCAAACGACAGATTTTTGAGAAACTTTTCATGTTTTTGCCAGAAATCTGTTGAGAGGAAGGAAGTCGCCGAGGAAATATTTTTTCATATTTCGTTTTCATGTCGGACCTGTGGAAGATGAGACCATGTCTGGAAAATAGGTTTGATTTGAAAGCCATTTGTAGGCTAATTCATGTTTTTTTTTTCTTATTTCTGTTTTCCATTTTCTTCTAATGTCCATCAAACATGTATGTTTCACGATATTATTCAAATGTCTACAGTATTGCGTTTGTAGATAAGGCAGAGACTTATTTTTCCACACTAGTATGCTGATATTAACCCTTTCCACTCGGCTGTCCCCTCTGAGGGGACAACGTAAGTCTAGCATATCACTCGGTTGTCCCCTCTGTGGGGACATGATAGTTTGTTAGCGATTACGGACAATGAAATTACTCCACCGCATTTTTTTAAGAAACAAGTGTTCTCCTGTAGTTTTCTGTTAAAATGGCACAAAAATTTTGATCGAAATGTGATAAAATTAACAAGACGCATGATAAATAAATCGTCCATTCTACACGTCGAAAAGGAACGTGCGAAGTGCGTTCACAATGGACTATACACTTCTCTGATACGTTGAGCAATTTCTAGATATAGTTGATTAGGCGATAATAAAGAAATCCGATAACCGAGAGAAGAAATATACAAGATCTCAATTCGTACTGCAGCGTCGAATAGAAAAAAATTTTTGATATTTTTTTTTTGTAAATATGTACGTGTTCTTCAATGTCCACAAATTCAATAAAATAAACTTCATCACAATTCCTTACTTGGTTCTAAAAATTATACTGTATAATATCACGTTTCAAGGATGTACGTTTTCGTTAAAAAGTGGCGTCGAATTGCTGGTAGGTAAAGTCCGAGACGGTGCCGAGTGCAAAGGGTTAACATTTTATTGCCACTGTACACATTGTCGCTGCACGCTAAGAATCTGTTTTAATTAGAAGAAATTTTTTTTATTACTTTAAATTTTTTAGTTCATCATTTCAGTTGATTGCAATTATTTTCCTATAAAACATATACAAATACAATGCAACACTAAAATATATTTTAAAGGCAGTTTTAACATTGGAAAACATAGTAAAAAACAATTTAAATTGTTTATTCTTAATTAAACGAAAAACATTTTTGGCTGATTTAGTTTTTTAACAATTTTTTTCGATTGTTTTTTTTGGAACAGGTTTTTTGCGGAACAATAACTTACGTTTACAATAGCTTGGATGGTAATTTTTAATAACAATTGATAGAAATGAATTTCTTTTTGTATTGCATTTGACTCGGCAATGTGTTTGTGAGTGTGTGCATTTTACTGACAATTATTATTTGTTTGGTTTTTTAAGTAATAAACATGTTTTTTTCTTTTTTTATTGGATTTGATGTGGTTGTTTTTGCTGTTATTTAGCATATAAAATGAAATGAATAAATATTTACTCAGCATCCATATGAAAATTAAATACATAAAGGCCGCAATTAAAAATCATGAAAATATACATAAATTCAGTGCTTTTTTTTAAGAATTACAATAACAATAAAAAAATGGAGAGAAACAGAAAATAATGAAAAAGTAAGACAGAACTGGAAAAATTAAACGCTGGTTTCAACTAAAAGTAAACCACAATTATAAAAAACTGCAAAAAAACATTAATGAAATCATACAACAAAATAATAATAAAAACAAAAAAAGAAAAGTGGAAAAAACTGCGAAAAAAAATTGAAATAAAAAAGCGAACTTTATACAGATACCACACACTTCTCATCCTTATATTCGATAGCATATGGGGGAGGGGTGTGAAATCCAGTTAAATTGTAAGAAAAAATTTAAATAAAAAAGAAAAAAAAACAAAGTAAAATAAAATAAAAACTGAAATGCATGTTGAATGTTGTGTGTGTGTGTTTTAAATAAACATACATGGTACAAGGTGACTTCGATAAAGGCGGAATGAATGAGTTATTTGGTGCCGGTTCACTTGTTTTTCAGCAATTTAAAGAATTCAATTCGCTTTAGGAATTTTTACCCCACCATGCTGTAGTTAATTAAAGAAACATTTGCTTCATTTTACTGGTTTTTCTCTCTTTTTTGTATCAACAATATATTGTAATTTAATAGTCTGTATAGATGTATACACATTTGTGTTTGCGCTAGTTGAGATATTGAACGGATATTGAATACCATGATCACCGACAGCCATGATGTTTGCAGTAAATCTTGAGTTTGTTCGTAGTACGGATATTGGTCGATCGTTTAATGAACGAGTGCACATTGCAAATAGTGCTCTCGGTAGGACGATTATTACCCGACTTGAACACCCATTTCAATAAATATAATTTTTTTTTACTTGTACGTGTTGCTGAATGCTACATCCGTCTATGGAGATTTGGCAAAACAGATTGAATAAAAGAAAACTAATTTGACCGGAGTAACTATAATAAAATGGCCGTTATCGTCTGTCAAAGTCCAGATTAATGTCCATGAATATCTGGGCAAAATTGAGTAAGTTCTGCATACTGCGGGGACTAAAATTCAGAATTTCGGGATCAGCGCCTTTCTGAACTCGAAACTGATCATCTTGCTGGTAGCAGAGAGAGTATATTTGGAGGATGCAATCTTCAGTCGGGTTTTACTGTCGGGACTCTGTATACGCTCTATACTTAATCATAATCGATTTATTTCTTCTTACATTAAAGGCCTGGAGCGAGTTATTTATTTTCTGTGGTATGCTTTCATGCTACTATTCATGTTATTTTTCAAACGCATTACTTTCTACAACAGTTTCTTGTATTTCTTAACTTGATGGGCCATTCCATCAATGACTTCAATGTCATGATTTATACGAATGGCTGAAAAGGAATTGTAGTATTCGATTCGAATTTTGTCAATCCCGGGTAAGCTGAATTATCACTACAGTCTTACTAATAGCTCAGATCTGGGTCATTAAGCTCTTATACTATTATATTAGGGCGAAACGCATAGGTGAATCTGTTTTCGGCCAGCGGGTAGTAGTTCTCGGTTAATAATAGAGCGCTGGAATAGACTGGATACTCTCCTGCGCATCTCATGCAACAGTGGTTTCTTTGGAAGGATGCAAGTGTTGACACATACGGGATATTGCTTGCACGAATGCTATGAGGAATCTTGAGATTTATTTACAGCGCATTAAATGATTGGAAATCATGCTTTGCGGACTGGACTACAATATGGGAGACATTAGTTCATTCTTTTGCGACTATCCAGGTCATATTGTAGTATCTTACACGACATATACGGGATGCCATGCCGACAGATCTCTCAAGTCATTTCATTTTTTCATCCTAGTGGTTGTTGTTGTAGTTGCAATAACACTGTTGGTTATTACCTTAGAAAAATTTGACCGGTTGATGCAGCTGTCCATTGAATTTCTTCAATGTAGGCTCTGCTCTATACTTTGCTAGTACAAGCAGAAGTGATACCTTTAAAACCAGAATATTTTGGGAGATAGAGACACAATAGCTGCCCCTTAAATCTAATTAAAACTAATCAAAACAAGGCAGACAAAAGTATTTGAGGTTAACAGTTACACAAATAAATCTATGTATATATGTGAAGTGAAAGAGAAAGGTATTTTCAAAAACAGGCAGTCTTACTTGAATACCATTCTCTTACAATTCGACTATCTGTTCATATTTATCTAAAAATGCCTAAATTTGTAAACTTCTCCGAAGTGCTTTCAAATACATCGGCTGCCCCATCTTCAGCGACTGGTGCAAGTTGCAACAAAGTTAAAAAACAAAACCCTTCGAAAATTCTAGTAAATCTAACCGCATTACGGAAATTCTTAATAATACTGACGTTTACATACAGTGGACAAGAAAAGTCTTAGTATGGCAATATATGCCCGATATGGCTTCAGGAGGGTATTTAGAAGATCATTTGAAAGAACGGTTACGTAATCGCTAAAACTCGCTAATAGTTCCACCACAAAATACTAAACAAAACTTGTACATTCAATTTCAAATGGGTTAAATGGAGTGTTTGACCTTAAGGGATATTCTATTGAATACAAAGGATAACTTTTTCAAATATTAGGTCTTTGAAATTTAAATTTACTCACGGTTCTCCTTGGGGGTACCTATGGAGTCATCTGAAACTTTTCCTTATTGTTCTCTTGTTTTATGAAAAACATTATAAAATTGTTTGTTTTATAATAAAACAGAAATAAATTAATAAAATAAATATATAAACTATAAATTTATATACAAACTTTTGGTTAAAATTCATGAAATTGCTAAAATATATTGCCGTACTAAAACTTTTGCTGGAAGTCGCCGTGGTCTAGCAGGTAGTGTGTTGGCTTATTAGACGAAAAGCCAGGGTTCCAGCCCCAGGCCAGTCATCAAAATAAGATACAAAAAGTATTTCTTCGGCGTATTTATTATTTTCGGCGTATTATATATTTCTTCCTCTCAGCAGATTTCTGGCAAAACTCTGAGAGTTAAATAAAATTGCCATGAAAAGTTACGCAAAAAATCTGTCGTTCGGAGTCGACTTTAAACTGTAGGTCCCGCCACTCATGTATAGAATTAACACACACAACATAAGTGGTGTGAGAAACCTGACTGAAGGGTTGTAATGACCAATTATGTATGTATGTAAGACTTTTGCTGTCCACTGTATATTCAAAACTAACATAATAGTGAGTAGAGGATGGGTATGTGTCAATGATGCTCTTATATTCTCTAATTAGCCTTAATATGTTGACATTGGATCTTACCACTCGAAATTTTAATTGCTGTTGACTAAACAAATCGTTAGTATAATTCGCAAAGACGCTAAGTCCACTTTTTTCCAAAATTGAGATTTTAATGCAAAACGATAACACTATACCAAATACATATTTTACGACAAAAAAAATGTCAGTATGTAGTTTAAAGTTGTTGTAATTTTGTGGTTTGCAAAAAACGCTAAGTCCACAAAACTACGAAAATTATTAACAGCACGTACTAACTCCACGAATATTAATTATTAATTATTCTTAATTTTTGATCTAGGTCATTTAAAGAGAGCTATTTTGTAAAAATAATTGCGTTTAAAAAGTTTACAAATTTTAAAAACTGAAGAAGTCGCAATGTTTTTTGTGTCTCCTGTAAAATTAAAAAAAAGGGACTTAACACATTTGCGAATGAGACTAACGAAATATTGTATTTAACAAATAAATCAAATATAAACTCACGTATTGTATTTACACCTAAATTGTTAGCAATTATTCAGAAGTATTTCAATGTTTAAATTCTTTAATTGCTCTGTTTAGTGCGTTCAATTTATAAGTTTTGGCGCGTGTATATTGGCGGGTTTGTACGTTCGTTTGGATCTGTTGGTTGAATGACCACTAGAAACTTTAAACCGCTATTATGCAGGACGTATTATTCATAAATAGTAGTTGAAATAACACACATACACTCACATTTACATATACATATGGATATGAGAATATTTTTTGTGTGTATAAATACTTCTGTATATGGATATGTTAGTATATAAACAAACTCTTTTTAAACTAAAAAAAAGGAAAAACAAAAACCATATATACGGTCGGGCTGTGTTTTCCTTTTTCTTTTTTATTTTTTGTTTTTATTTTTTTATTTATAACATGCATCATTGAACTAAAGTGTTGAAAGTCAAATTAGTACCGTGTTTGAATTTTTTAATTAAAATAATTCTTCTTTTTTTGTGTATGTGTATGTGTGTTTTTTTTGTATCACAACTTTTGCTTCATATATGGTGGTAAATCCAATGAGCGAATGTACGGGCTTTTGTTTTTGTTTTGCGTTTTACACTTCGTTCATTATTATTTTCGTTTTTTCGCTGTTTCTCTCTTATTGCGGTGTACAATAACTGACGGTAAAGAAAGTGTATATTGAAATTATGATGTACAGTGGAGTATGAATATAATGAATTCTATAGGGCTACAATATATAGTGGTTCTGGTTTATTCTTCTATTTGGATTAAACTACACCAATACACGATTGAAGATATCCTTAAAAAATTTTTAGTTTTTAATTTCATGTGTTCATAAAAGTCTCTCGTTAAACATTTCTCTTACAGACAAATACTCATTAAGCTTGATGTTGGTTTTAAACAAACTTCACTTTTATTATTTTATTCTGTATTCTTTTTAAATACACACATACGTACTTCGTTTTTAATATTACGCGCGCGATTTCAATTTTAATATTATACAACCGATTTATTTATTTTTTTCTTTTATTTCACTACTATTGCCGCATATACTTTCATTTGCCGTAATACAGGCACAACTAAATAAAGAAAAAGTCGGAAAATCACACAAGTTGTGTATTAAAATGCATGTGTTTTTGTACCAAAAAGAAGTACTCCAAAAAAAATCTATCACGAGAAAATATTTCACTTCAATGTGTTGAATAAGAATGTTACGCTAAGAAAAAGTTTTCAAATTTTTAAATAAACATTAAGTGTGTGTGATTTAAGTTTGAATTAAGATTCTTAACAATTTAAATATTTTATTTAAGTTTTCAAATTTATTTATTTTGATTTATTTTTAAATTTCCTGTCCTTCAGACAATATTCGTCTTACTCTCGGTAAGGCAACTTTTAATTGAGGATTCTACGGGCTAGTGAATTGAATAGCAGTCGATTTTTTTTATATGTTCATATATCGGGTTTACCAATAGCAATATTCCAATTTTGATACTTGAATACGGTCATCGCAGTAGTACGGTCAAGTCGCCATAGCCTTATTAGTGATAAGACCACGGCTCAAACCAGAGGTCAGCAATGAGTATTTAAAAAGATGAGTAGATTCGAATCATACTTATAATTTCTGATACGCATTCATACTTATTTTAATGTCATACTCATACTACTCATACTCAAAGTTTGAAATACTCATGGTATTCCTCCTTAACAATACTCATGATGTTGTTGATTTCGATTCTCCACGACTCATCGTATAAACGAATCACAAAATAAGTATGGTTCGCGCACGAACACTACAGTACCTACATGAAGGTTGTATGTTTGCTCTTCTTGCTGTCTTTGTCTTTTTTGTTTATGTGTCTTTCTACTTTCTTTGTAAATGCAACAACAACTAAGACTGTAAATTCGAATGATTCGAATCACTCGAATCATTTATAAGTATTATAAGTATTTTTCTAAATTTATGAATCTGAATGAGTAGGCTTATGAATCAAGGTTAGAGGGCGTGTACCTGTCAGTCAAGACAGGTACAGTACCCGGAGGTCAGATTGACCCATTGTACAACATTATGAATCAAACATAGTTCGAATGTTATGAGTCTGATGTACTTATAAATCAATGTTGTACTGAGTAGGAATGAATCAGAGTAGTTGGATTTCAATACTGTTGACTCATCCATCATCCTTTTTAAAGCATCATTATTCAGTCTGTTTGGCCAAATCACCTCGCACAGATGTAAGATTCAACAGCACATGCAAACAACAAATTTCTTTCATCCAAATGGTTGATCTATTTAACCAACGTACAGCGCTTAAGATTACTTCCACAAATGAAAGCCATTTTTGTATGAATGGGTACGTGAAGGAATAAAAAATGTCAAATAAAAAAGAACGTCCATTACACCAGAAACAATCACTATAACGTGTGGATATCGAGTTGGTTGCGTTGTTGGTTCATATTACTTTGAGAAGGACGTTTGCCCGACCATTGCTGTAAACGTCGAGAACTACACGACGATGGTTAACAACATCTTTTGGCCTGAACAACATGAACTTCTGGCAGAATGGTACTATGTGCTATACAGCTCATGCCACATTTGATATTCAGCACGAGCGATTTGAGGGTTTGGTCATCTAACGTGGAGGTTATGTATACTAGCGACCGAGATAATGCAATTTAGCCGCGTTAGGTTTTTTATTGTTGGGTTTTCATAAGTCGCCGTTGTATGCGAATAAACGACAAACTATTTGGGGACTCAAAGCCAACATAATGGGTCAAATTCAGCCTGATTTATGAGCATTTCGGATGTGCTCCACATAGAGAAGCCACGGTTGACATTTAAACGAAGTCAGATAATCATAATGGCATCACACATTGTGTCATTTAAATTTAAATTTAGAAAGTGCTTAATGAAAGACCCTATACCAACTCCTATAAGATAAATCGTAAAGCAAGTTTTCGTTAGAGCTCTACTTCAATCTGTTTAATGATTAACAACGAGATGTGGCTAGGAAGTCGTCGCAGTTTAGTAGGTAGTGTGTTGGCTTATTAAGCCGAGTTCAAACCACAGGTCAAACATAAAAACGGATATATGAAAAATATTCCTTCGGCGATTTCCTCTCAGCAGATTTCTAGCAAAAACTCTCAGAGCAAATAAAATTGTCATGTAAAGTTTCTTAAAACAAATGTCGTTCGGAATCGAATTTAAACTGTAGGTCCTGCCCCTCATGTATGAAAATTAACACACACAACATGAGTGGTGTGAGAAGCTAGGCCGTAATCTTGACTGAAGGGCTGTAATGGCCAATTATGTATGTATGTTACGACTTGTGGCTTCAACAGGATCGTGCTGCATGCCACACAGCTCATTCCCTTATCGGATATTCTGCACAGCTGATTTAAGTACATGATCATTACACGCTGAGGTTATGTGAACTGGCCGCTGAGATTGTGCGATTTGACACAGTAGAACTTTTTCTTGTGGGGTTTTCTTAAGTCTTAAGGTGTATGTGAATAAGCCACACAACACAGCCGTCGTCAAAGCCAAAATAAGCCATGCCATCGGTCAAATTTAGTCTGATTTATGTGCTAGAGTTGTGGGAAATTGGATATTTCAGGTGCGCTCCGCTCAGAGAAGCTGTGGAACATATTTGAACGATGTTATATCCACAGTAAGGGCATGAATAGGTCGTCCAAACGAATGTAAAAGAAGATAGAAAACGCCCAGAAATAAGTAAGTAGCAATTTTTTATCTCTTATTGGTACATATCAAATTGTATTTTTTCACACAGTGTTAAAAATGTTGTAATAAATAGTCGAATATCCTTTTCATAGAGCAATTTTGTATGCAGTTTTTCGCGGAACTTTGTATTCAATATACAATCGCCTGTTAATATCAATAAAAAATGCATTTCTTGAATTTGCCTGGCAAATTTCATTCCAACTTGCATTGTGTGAAGATGGTATATAATATTTTTCGTAGGGTTTTTTTCGTTATTTATGCATGATTTAAATTTTTTTCCCACCAATTTGAATTCATTAGTTGACTTACATTGGCGTTAAGTTATAATATTCATTTGGGTTTCCTACGAATTCTTTTTGCCTTCTTTCGTTCATGCAAACAAACACTAATGAAAATGCTTGCAAGAAAGACTCGTTGGCAAATAAAGATCGAAAAAAAAGGAAAAATTTTATTTCAAAAATAAAAATTCTGTTTTATTTCACACGCCGCCATATGTGTAAAGAATAAAAAATGTTTTTGTTTTTTTGCTAGTGTATAAAAAATTGTAGTGAAAAACGGAAGTGTAACAAATTAAAATTGAATACAACAATTGCTGCAGAAAAAAAAAATTCATATGAAAAGCAAAAACAAAAAAGGAAACAAAAATCATTGTAATAGTGGGTCAATTAAAAGTGTAAAATATTTATAAATAGAAATGTTTGTTCCATTTTTCTTTCTTTTATTGTGACCTATTTTTGCTGTACTATATATGCGACACAATATTCTTTTTTATTTTGAAAGAGAAAGAGTTTTTTATTTTTTTTTCATCTATTTTCAGTCAGTTTCTTTCGAACTCCAAATGACAATTTTTTTCCTTTTTTCTGATGCTTTTGTTACAATTAATAATATGGTGTGCCCCTTTTGTTCGACTCTTGCTTTTATTGTTAAGTGATCATTAATATTTTCCAACACTTTCATTTATTATGGTGGCCTAGAGCAGCCAACAGCGAGCTGACAGAAAGGCTTTGAATATCCTGGGTACACACTTTATTTCTCTTCTTTTGTTATTATTTTCCTCATTTTTTTTCAAATTGTATATACGTTTGTCTAAGCATCGGAAATACAAACTCGTTTTTATTGTATTAATAATACTAACTGTCAACTCTAGCTTTGGTACACACAGGCAAATAGTAATTGAAAAGAAAACGTTTATTTATTTTCGTGTGTGTAAAAAGAAATTCTTTTTTTTAATTTGAAGAAAACATAAAAGAAGTGATACTTTATTTCTATAAAGCAAATGGGACAAGGTAAATAATATCACTAAAGTGTCTTCAATGCTGTGATTAATAGAGCTTTAAGAGTTTATATAAAAACTAGAGTTCTTTGAGAGTAAAGCTTTTGAACTAATGTTTTCTTAAAATCTTCTAACGTATCGAGTAACAATTCACCTGGCATTGTTATTGTGGAATCTTACAGTCTCATGTTAGTAGCCCTCAGCTATTACGGTGTGGCAGTCTCTTTAGTTGCTCACTGAGAAACAATAATTACCCGGCGAAACAACAAATCACACATACATAATTGGCCATTACAACCCTTCAGTCAGTATTATGGCCTAGCTTCTCACACCACTCATGTTGTGTGTGATAATTTTATACATGAGTGGCGGGACGTACAGTTTAAAGTCGACTCTGAACGACAGATTTTTGAGAAACTTTTCATGGCAATTTTATTCACTCTTAGAGTTCTACCAGAAATCTGCTGAAAGGAAGTCACCGAAGAAATATTTTTGCATATTTCGTTTATGATGTCTGATCAGGGATTTGAACCGTGGCCTTACGTCTAATAAACCAACACAATACTTACTAGAGTACGCCGGCTTCAACAACAAATCAACTGCACCTAATTAGTCTTAAAAGAGCCCTTACTGTGGTAGTCTCTTTAGTCGCTCACTGAGAAACAACAAATCACCCGGTCAGACCATATACGATCATATATAGTTCGATAACGAATTAGTCTCGCTAGCTTCAAGGACAATATTCTGCCATACCTGGTTAACAAATACCATTCCCAACTATCGGAAGAAAAAAAATTGTTAAGAAGAGAGCTATGAGTCAATGTAAAAAAGGATATTTAAGTCCTTTTATTTCTAATACTAAATTGCATAATACTCCTGAGATTGCCTTACAGAAGAAACAGGCGGGTTTTAAAACGAATTGAGACTGTACGTACTATACAATAACGCTGCTGAAAACTTTTAGAGCAATCTCTGGAGTGTCATAACATACCAACACTATTTTAAGAGATGCTTTATAGAACCCAATGTGTGGCAAAAGTCTGATCCACGAACTGTACAACAATGCCTATAACTAGCTTCCATTTTCAATTATCAAAACTTTTTCAGCCATACAACTATGGGACTCAGTGTATTGCAAAGAAAATAATATATACGACCCGAAAACTGTATACGGTGTTCCGATATGCATCTTTATTGAGCTCAATATTTGATATAAAGTTTTATTTAATTAATGCGCAATTAATACGCAAATTTTTATAATATTGAGTGAAACTTAAAATGCAGCACATATTACAATTATCCAAACACTTTCTGTTGATATTTGCCAACTTAAATGTCAACAACGACAAATAAAAAAAAACAAAAACAACAAAAGAAAAAAACAAAATAAAAAGAATGTTGTTGTTGAATCAACCAGCTGTTTTGTTTACCAGCTGTCAAATGAATAGTGAATAAGCAGCTGAACTGCGTATATTATTATGTCTGAACACCTAAAATATTGTACTCAATAAACCGAATATTGACTCAATAAAAGTGCATATCTGAACATAGTATAAGTACCTTAGCTTCTCAATTATCATTATTTTTCTTAGGCTTTTAGACAAACGAATAGCGTTGATAGGCCCCTTGATATCCATTGGAACTTATCTGATCTTACCGGTCTTCCTACACGATCAATACAACCAAACCGAAAATAGAAAAGCGTATCGATTCCATGACATACGTCCTCTTAATTTTGTCCCAGTCATGGAAAAAATTAAAACTTAAAAAAATCACCATGACTAATTGAGAGTATTCGTCAGTACCGTATGTTAATATTAGAAGCTTTAGCAATTCATTTACAATTGTTTACAAAAATTTGGGGCGATTTTAAGTCAATTTTTTTTTCAAATGAATCAATGAGTCCCTGAATCCTCTGCAGCTCATGATAGATTTGATCCTTTTGGTACCACAAAACGCAGGTTGACCGGATAGGATTGTATTTAAGTAAGTGGTATTCATACAGCATACATACATACATACATAATTGGTCACTACAACCCTTCAGTCAGGATTACGACGTAGTTTCTCACACCACTTATGTTGTGTGTTTCAATTTTAAACATGAGTGGCGGGACCTACAGTTTAAAGTCGACTACGAACGACAGATTTTTGAGAAACTTTTCATGGCAATTTTATTTACCAGAAATCTGCTGAGAGGAAATCGCAGAAGAAATACTTTTTGTATTTTATTTTGATGTCTGGCCTGGGGCTCGAAACCTAGCTTTTTGTCTAATAAGCCAACATACTACCTATTAGACAACGGCGACTTCAATTCATACAGCATTTCGTTCTTAAAAGTATATTTAAAACCCTCTCAACTTCAATTCATACAGAACTGTCTTTCTCTTTGAAGGATTCTGCAATTGGCAAACAATTTTAACTTGCTGCTATTACCCCTAAGGATCGTAGAAATTTTCTTGAGGAATCCTGGTTTAAACTACAAAAAAAGGTGAAATTAGTTGTATCTTGGGTTTTGAGTTTTCAAAATATTTTTCTTAAGAAGTGTAATGAGTTCCTAAGGTATAATCACAGCAACATTGAGGGAGAGTTCCTTAGAAAGCTTAGGACTCTATTAGTAAAGGCCCTTAGTGCAACTACCAAAATAATCGAATAAAAGACGTTGTTTCTAGGCAATGATATTGCGCTACCTTCTTAACCTGGGATCTGCTACAGTAGATATATCACCTGTTTAGATGGAGGATGTGTTTTTCTACAATACTCTGTTCTTTAAAGGAATGAAAATTATGTATGAAAACTCCACCATTATCATCCCTTAGCTGACATATTAAACGGTCTAGGTTTTTTTTGTCTTTTATGCTGCTTTTTAAATGGAAAACTACTTGGGAAAAGTTAAAGATTTTTAACAAATAAAGGACTGCATTTACAAAGGAACTCCCTAGGGACACAATACAGTTATTTAACGTACTAACAATGTGTGCATTTACAAAAAACAAATCAAATATATTTCTACGAATGCCTTCATTGTTTTCAATTCCAGTTTTCCTGTTTTAATTTCCAGTTTTTCTATTTAAAACGTAAAAATATGTTTAATTTATTCAATTTATTTTCATACATTTAATTCATATGGATTTTCATTGTATGCACATCTGATTTTATTTATAAAAATGTCGTCATTATTATGAAACCAACTGACGTTTGATGTTTTCCACTGAAAGAAAAAAAGGAGATGAGAATTATATTTTTTCAATGACCATCAAAATGAAATACAATGACAAAGACAACTCCAGCATTCATGCACATTCATATTCGTTTGTATTCATTCACATTTTTTTTGTGTGTGTGAATAAAAGTTATGAATGTGTTGGAGAATGAATTTAAGTGGCATTAAAATTTATACAGAATTGAAGAAGGTCATGCAATGTCTCACAAGGGACCCATAAACAAAGCGTATATAATTGTATTGTTTGTATTTTTAGGTTGTTTTTTTTCAAAAGAGAGAGAAAAATACAACGACGACAGTGACAAGAAAAATTATATCGAATTGCAGTGATGTGGTGTAGTGTAAAAAACCTAAGCTATCTGGGTTTAAACCTCGTAAATATATTTTATTGTTCTTTTTTAATAAAAAGTACTGAATTTAGTCTATCTAGGAAGCTCCTTGATCTCCCCCTAGAAAATATTATGTGAGGAAAACCCTTGGACGCACTGAATAAATAGTGTATCGCGTAAATTTTCAACCACTCAACATTGAGTGAGCAGTGATAAAATTAATTTAACTTCAAATGGCCAATCAAATATGGACCTCAATGATCGAGGCTGTTCAGTTCTCCATTCGCTTTACAAAATCTATCAATATTTGCACGGACTACGAGTACACGGAAGCTGTACTCGAATGTTGTCGGAGTTTAGTTGGTAGCGTGTTGATCGTGAGTTCAGCCATCTCAACTCAACTCTAAGAGGGTGTAAAAATTGCCATGAAAAAAGCTTCTTAAATTTGTATTTAGAAGGCGACGTTAAATTCTAGGTACTACCATTCATGGATAATCACATACACGTGGCTGGTGTGAGAAGTTCGGTTGAAATTCTGACTAAAAGGTTGTAAAATATTATAAGTATTTTTCTAAAGTTATGAATCTAAATGAGTAGGCTTATGAATCATACATATTTCGAATGTTATGAGTTTGATGTCAACGTTGTACGCATGCTCATTGCACATGTACATAAAAATCAACGTTGTAGTGAGTACGAATGAAGCAGAGTAGTTTAATTTCAATATTGTTGATATATGAGTACTTATGAGTAGCGATAAAACGATTCATTGCTGATCTCTGGTCCATACATCTGTTTTTGAATGTTTTGTTTAGAAGACAATATATTGTGATGGACTGTTGCTTTGCTGCGTCATTGTAATTCTGTTTGTTTTATGTCGAAAATAGGTACGCGGATAGAATATGAAAAATTGAAATCCCATGGAATCCACATAATCTTTTAATCGTTCTTTTTAGATTAAAACAAGAGAGAATAAGAGGCTATAGTCCTGTCCAAATTGTACATCCTGGAAATCTTTTCCACTTTGTATCTCCCAAAAATGTAAAAGTGAACAACGAAAGTCACTGAAATTTGTATTTCTAAGGCGAGGTTAATTTATAAGTTCCACCACTCGTGGAATGTGGGTGGTGTTAAGAGCAATGACAATGAAGTGTTGCAATGACAAATTAAAAAAGAAAATAAGAGGCTACAGTCCTATTCAAGTTGTCCATCCAGAAGATCTTCTCAACTCTGTCTCTCCCAAAAATATAACGTGAACAACGAAATTCACTGAATGCTCAGGCAATATATTCCCCAGACAGACATCTTCCGCATAGAAGACAATCGCGAATTTCCTCATAGGCTTGTAATTTTTCATTTTGAGATGCATCGCCTCCATCCATCTGTATACTACAGAATGGACCCAATTTTGACAAAGTATGTGTGTAGTATGAAGTCGCCGTAGTCTAGTAGGTACTGTAGTAGGCTTATTAGACGTAAAACCTGGGTTCGTATCCCAGGTCAGACATCAAAACTAAAATATGAAAAAATATTTCTTCGGCAATTTATTCTCAGAAGATTTCAGGGAAAAAACTCTCAGAGTAAATAAAATTGCCAAAAAAATTTCTAAAAATCTGTCGTTCGGAGTCGACTTTAAACTGTAGGTCCCACCACTCATGTATAAAATTAATGTACACAAAATAAGTGGTGTGAGAAACTAGGTCGTAATCCTGACTCAAGGGTTGTAATGACCAATTATGTATGTATGTGTGTAGTTGACATTTACATTTGTTGCTAAGTCTCATGGAGCGCACTGATTCTGTACCAGATCACATTGTCCCCTAAGGCATCACGTATAAGACTTTTCTTCTAATCTCCTAAGGTCTCCAAGCCGCTGGTACTCCCTATCTTGTACAATAGATTTAAATGCTCAGTGCAATTATTCCAGCGTATTGCAATACTTTTGCTACTCACTGTACACCTACAATATAAACTTTCTATGCGCATAGATTCGTTTTTATTTTTTTGTTGTATTTTTTGTTTTGTGTGTGTGTTTGTGCATACGAGTATAGAACTAAACTACTTAAATTGTCAACAACAATGAAAAATACAAACAATTATTCCAGTTTTTTTGTTCGTTTCATCTCTGTTAAATTAATTACGTATTGTTTGGAAAAATAACAACTAAAACTGCAACAACAAAGGCAAAAAAAATATATTTTTTAAATAAAACAAACAATACATGTACATACATATGTGTACGTATGTATGTATATAGAAAAAAAGTGTTAGATGGCTTGTTTTACACCAATAACTACATATATTTAGTAACAACAACAGCGGCATTAATTTAATAAAAACAAAACAAAATGTCACAAATAAAACATAAGCAATATAACATACGACAACAACATACAAAAACGGTTGTTTTTATTTAATGTCTATACATCTCCCATTGGGATATTTAACGGTTATTAGTATCTAATTCTAATAAATATAAAAATTACATGAACGCCTAATGCTTTTTGGGAAGGAGATAAATTCGATTTTTTTTGTTTGTTGTTAAGAGCACACACAGAGCAGCATAATGGAAATAAATATTTTCATTAATAAATATTTATTTTCTTTATTTAACGAATTTGGCACAGGAAAGTTAAAGGCCGAAAACAGAATTTTATTTCATGTAAATTCTATGAGAGTTTTCTAAAAGAATTCAATTTTCAATGTAAACTTGAATGTAATTTCCATTTTCAGCAGAGTAGTTGTTGTGTAAAAACAGTTTTCAACGTTATTTACATTGTTTAAGTCAGTAGCATTTTTTTCAAAATTTTCATGTAATCATGTCCAGACCAGAGATCAGCAACGAGTATTTAAAAAGATGAGTAGAATCGAATCATACTTATATACGCATTCATACTAATTTTAATATCAGATTCATACTATTCATATTCAAAGTCTGAAGTACTCATCATATTCATACTTAAAAACACCAATGATGTTGTTGATTTCGACTCTCCATGACTCAGCATTTATAAGAATCACAAAATAAGTATGATTCGCGTACGAACACTACAATACTCACTAGAAGGTTGTGTGTTTGCTTTGCTGGCTGTCTTTGTCTTTTTTTTTTTTTTTTGTAAATTCAACAACAACTAAGACTGTAAATTTAGATGAATGATTCGAGTCACTCGAATCATTTATAAGTATTATAAGTATTTTTCTAAGGTTATGAACCTGAATGAGGAGGCTTATGAATCAAACATATTTCAAAAGGTATGAGTTTGATGTCAACGTTGTACTCATACTCATTGTACTCATACTTATAGATCAACGTTGTAGTGAGTACGAATGAATCAGAGTAGTTATATTTCAATATTGTTGACTCACTTGTATTCAAAATTTCATGAGTGCTTATGAGTAGCGAAAAAACGATTCAATGCTGATTTCTGGTCCATCTGGTACATCTGTCTTCGAATGTTTTATTTTGAAGGCCATATATTGTGATGTTCTGTTGCTATCCTGCGTCATTGTAATTCAGTTTGTAGGTGCATTAGGATCATTGTGATACTACAATCAGTATCCAATCCAAGCATCTAAAGTTCATAGAGCAAACTGGAGTCCATAATATCCCTTGTTATTGAAGCTATTGGCTCGCCCTAGTCTAGTAGGTAGTGTGTTTGCTTCTTAGATGTGAGACATTTCCACCAAAACGAAATATGAAAGAAATTTTTATCGGCGACTTCTTCACAGCAGGTTTCTGATGAAATTGCCATGAAAATTTTCTCAAAAAAACTTTAAACTGTAGGTCCTGCTACTCATGTATAAAATTAACACAGGCGACATAAAAGGTGTGAGAAGTCAGGTCGTTATCCTGACTAAAGGGTTGTAGTGGGCAAATTATATATTTTTGCAGGTATTTATTTTAGCGATCTTTATATTAGAAGCGCGGTCAAGGATTTTACAAAGTTAAACGACTTTTTATGACAAGAGTACAGTAATCCTTCGATTTACGTCGCCTCGATTAACGTTGTTTCGATTTACGTCGTCAAATTTTTTGTTCCCTCTAACTTCAATTTGATTCGTCATTCGATTTACATCGCCTTGTTTGGAACCAACTGCGACGTAAATCGAGGGATTACTGTAACTTTTTTAAGTTCCTTGTTAAAAGCATACTACTTTGTAGTATGAGCAATAAGAATATAAGGCAATCCCTTACTCCTCCTCAGTTCCACAAATTCTGTCTACCAGTTATGATAATGGCCAGTGAGAATAGTTCACATGCGATGGATGGTCATGGGATTTAAGAATAAAAGTGAGTCGGTCCTTTTCTTTTCCATATGTGTCCAGCAGAGAGCAGCAATACTGCAGGAAAGAAAAGTTACTTTGCTGACAATCAATTCTAGCACAAACAACACTGGGTTTTTAGCCGAAAGCTGCAATAAATAAATTTCTTCTGGTGTAAGTATCAAGTCTTTGCAAAGATTTTGTGTTTGGTCGTACCTACTATTTACCTGAGATGTTTTGTGCATACAGCTATTCTATTGGAGCTCTTCATTATTCAGAAACCTTTATCTCCGCATATACTGGGAGTACATAAATATATACAACATTGGCCTTTACAAATCAATACACAGCATAACCTATGTCATGCGGGAGTGACGGGACCGACAGCTTAAAGTCAACTACGAAGGACATATTTGAGTAACTTTTTAATGGCAATTCTTTATTACGGAAGCTTTTGTCAGAAGACTGCTAACAGCGTGGAATTTTTCTTTCTCCATGTTGGAGAATTGATTTTGAAGTGCTGCCCTGTTAGCAAACACACTGCGCAATAGACTACTTTTATCACACATCTAATCTGTAATCCGTTAGACAGATATTTTTCTCCCCTTGTAGAAATAAATTTCTGTATCCATTCCATTTCTATATCCATATCCTGCAAATTCCTTGAATCTGTTTTCTGTTATTATGTTTGCTCACTTTGCAGATACACATAACATGCATACATAATTGGCCATTACAACCCTTCAGTTAGGATTACGACCTAGCTCCTAACACCACTTATGTTGTGCGCATTAATTTTATATATGTATGAGTGGCGGGACCTACAGTTTAAAGTCGACTCCAAATGACAAATTTCTGAGAAACTTTTCATGGCAATTTTTATTTACTCTCAGAGTTTTTGCTAGATATCTGCTGAGAGGAACTCGCCGAAGAAATATTTTTTCATATTTCGTTTCTGATGCTTAATCTGGGGTTTGAACCGTGGCCTTGCATCTAATTAGCCAACACAGTACCTACTAGACTACGGCGACTCCAGGTAATAATGGAATCTAGCAGAAGACCATATCGACGCCTCCATTCTATAACGTTCTAAGTGTACTTAGAACGTTTTTAATGTTCTTGCATTTTTAAATTCTACGTTCTCTAACTTAAATACTGTCAAAATTTGATTAATATGCGCCGATCCCTTCCGAAGTTATAAGGAAAAATATATTTAGAATACACATTTAGTCGTATGTCGCGTGAAAACTTTGAGAGCTCATAACTCAAAACACACTTTTTCGACTTAGAATGTTAAAGAACGGAGGCGTCGATATATTGCCACTATATGCTGCAGTAAAGGTAGGAGAGCAACACTTAACTATTTTTAAAAAATGTTTCCCAGAATATATTTTACAATTATGGTATGTATGTGTATAGATTCCATCTAAACTAAACAAATTGTGGCTGTCATTTATTTAAAACTTTAGATTTCTTTAAAAAAATTTCTATTATTTTTTACGTTGATTTTTAATTACGTGCAAATGACATTTTCCATGAATATGATCTTTTGATAATTACGCCTCTTAAAAACAATCTCTTGTTGTTGTTGTTATATTTTTAATTTAATTTCCATTCTATAAATTTTAATTTCCACCCAAATGATGGTGAAACATTTAAAAATCATCACCAGAGTATAGTGATTATGTTGTTATAGTTATTGTTGTCTTATAATGTTTCCATAGCATGATTTTGGCTGTTTTTAGTATTGTTGTTGTTGTTTTTTTTTGGAATTTTATAATCATATTTTGTTTATTAAGGTGTCATGGCATTAAAAACATGGTCTTAAACTGTAACGGAAATTATGTTTGATGTGTATCACTTCATAACTGCCATCAACTTCACTGTTATTTTTAATGTCTTGCTGTACGTACTATGTAAGGGTTGCCAGGGTGCAAGTGTTTTTATTTTATATTAAATAAGATGGGTATAGAAGCATATACAATATAGGAAACATGTATAGGAAGAGTGCAGTATATATATAATAAGTGTCACTTATTTACTAACAAAACATGTTTTTTTGGGCAAAAAAAAGAGGACAACTTCTGTCGTATTAGATTTAATTTGAAAACGAAGTTCATTTACACTGCATAGTTGTTTGAATTTAAAGTCGCTTTAGTTTTCTCTTCCCGCTTTAAAAGCCGGTTGCTATACTCAGACTAGTTTTGAATTGTATGATGGGAGTATCAAATCTCCTACCTCTATGCCTGTGTACCTTCCTTCTTCCACAGCATAGAAAGGCCCAATAAAGTGGTGTAGAACCTATTTTGATGTTTGCTTAACCGCTTATGTACCACTTTTTATACAAACTTGTAGTATATGGAATACATTGATACATTTTGTTAACAATTTTAATATTTTAATTCATTTTAATAAAACTATTTATTTACTATTATTACATTTTATTATCACTGTTATGAAATTTGCGGCGAAATTTTTGACATGACGTCTAGCACCCTGCTTTGTGGCGAATTATAAGTTTCCAATTGCTTCGATAGGACAGCTTATTGTCACTCGCATCAGTAACACTCTCAGTTGAGGGTTAGATGCAACCTGATGGTACAAACCATTCTTGTGATTCGTTAGAAATATTTGTTGTCAACGTCATGTGAGGTAAAAAAGTTTCCCGGTGCAATAGAACATCGATTATGTCAATAACAATGACAATTTCCTCTCTTTGATTTCTCTCTGGTTTTAATTTGAAATGAAAATATACCAAAAAGGAACATAAAACATAAGCATCATTATTTAAATATATTTTCTTTAATTTTCTTACTTTTTTGGCGAACATAAAATTAAGTTTTTAAAAATCTTAAAAAAGGATATATCGGCTGCTCTGAAAGTATGAAAGCTAATTCCAAACTATTTATACACTATTATTTCTTACATTAAACTACAAGTTGTGTGATAAAAGTTTTATGAAAGTGGTTAAAATTTTCTAACACAAAATTAAGATAAATATGTATATATATTTTTTTTTAGAAAAAAATCCTTTTCATTCGAATTTCAAAAAAAGGCTTTAAGCATGATATTAAAGGCTGGAAGACTTTCAGCTCATTTTACGAAAAGGCGTAGGAGGTGTAAATATATCTTTATCAAAGCGAATGATTCTGTTATCTCATATGTACGTATGACCGAAATATTATCATCTGTAATAAAACATGGGACAAAACATATTTTTCTAATGTTTGTCTTTCACGTGAGATAAATATGAGAAGAGCAGTAAGAAAGACTCTACAACATTTCAGGAAACAGCTGCTAGCAATCTGCATAAAAATTGATAATGTTTTTTCATCCCAAACTAATAAAGGCAATTTGTTCTGTTCCAAGTAGTACCATCTTTGGCGATAAACATTCTGTTGTCATGTTTTCTTTCTTCAGTTCATAAACGAGCTTCTCTTTTCTTCTTCTTCAAAATCTTTAGCAGCAGGAATATTACATTTATAATTAATATATAATCGGTCATTACAACTTTTCGTTATAAATAGGAAATGCCTGACCTGTGGTTTGAACCTTCGTCTGACGCCTAATAAGGTAACACGCTACATACTAGACTACAACACTTCAATCAATATCAAGAACATATCAAGAATAGAAAATTCAATCTTTTCACTTTCGTCGTTCAATTCGTTAACTTTCAATTCCTTCTCAAATACCATAAATAATGTATTATTTACGACAAAACTTCACAAAATCTTTGAAAGCTTAAAAAAACTACATACACGACATTAAAGAATCTGTAGGAAAGTCGTATGTATCAAAAGTGATATATAAGCCAGAATTATGAAGTTTTTGAATTTTGTAACCCCTGCTTGAAATTTTCTTTTTTTATTTGGTTTAAAATAATGGCGATAACAATACTAACGAATTATAAAAATATCAGGCATCTAACTTCTCCTGAATTAAAGTTGTGTAGTCTAAAATATAGAAATGTATCATTTTTGATACAAAGCTCGATCTACGGTTAATCTGCCTGTTTATTCTTTAAACTCCTCACAAATCTAAGTATCCACTGATGAACTGGTCAGGACAGGCACGCAGTTCACAATCTCAGACAAGTTATAAAGAAGAGGTACATCAGTGCTGGTACCATGTTTCCCTGGATTGGAGGACTGATTGTAGTCTTTACCCAAATTGTAACGCCATTATATTCCATGGGAAGACACAACGATTGATATTCTCTAATACGACTTCTGCATTAACTGTGTATGTACGGATGATTACGTCCCAATGCCCTATTCTTACCACAAAAAGACAGAGATTTTTGACTTCTCACTTTCTGTGATCTCTTGTTGAACTTGCCGTAATAAAGATATGTTGCCCTAGCTAGATTTTTCTTGGTGTTAAGCTAGTTTCATACAGGAAATGAGATACTGGCAGGGTTGGGCATTAATGTAGCAATACAATGAGCGTCAGCGCTGTCATAAGTAGAATGTTATTCAGCAAGGAATGTTAGGTTAGGTTAGGTCGGAGTGGTAGCTCTGATATCACAAAGCTCACTTGAGCACACATAGCGGCCCGTTGTGATGCCACGGGTGAACGCAGCCCCTGTACTGACCAAGCACTACCAAAACCAGGGAAGAGGAGGAAGTTGGTCAGTGCAAGGGCTGTCCATCAAAAACACGACTAACCTACGCTGGAAACCAGTCAGAAAATTTGATAAACAAAGCTATATCCTTGTTGTCAATAGATGATAGCTCCATCAAGCTGACAAGAAATGGAGAGCCAAATAACCTATATCTAACCCTAGCAAGAGACGGGCACTGACAAAGAAAGTGGATAACAGTCTCCTCTTCCTCAGCGGATCTGCATCCACGGCAGAAGTCGTTAAATGGGAGCCGCAAATGGGAGCAATGACCTGTAAGCACGGCCACTGTGGTTGAGATGACGTCACTACCAAGACCATGTAATTGGTTGGTACGCCTTCTATCCATCAAGGGCCAGGTGAGTCTAGCGGTGGAGCAGGACTCCTCATTGACCCAGGATAGGTTGGCGTCCCGAAAGAATTTCCGCGCAATGTCCAACTTGAAAGAGACAAGTGGCATACCCAATTCAATTGGAGAGGATTCCGGAAGGAGAGCACCCGCTCTGGCGAGCTCGTCGGCCCTACAGTTTCCCGGAATGTTACTGTGCCCGGGGACCCACACCAGTGAAACACTGGTGAAGCGCCCAGAAAGAAGGTCGAGCCAGCGGCGACATTCCCTAACGATCCCGAAACCCGATAGAGATCTTATCGCGGCCTGACTATCAGAAAAGACCGAGACGCGAGTGAAAGGAGCACCGTTGACGAGGATCCATTGAGGGGCCCGGTAAATTGCCGTCACCTCCGCCTAAAACAAGCTGCAGTAGTCCGTCAGACGGAGAGAAATGTTCAGGCCCAGTTTCCCAGAGTAGACACCGCTTCCAACCCCATTATCGAATTTAGAGCCGTCGGTATATATATTCAGGACTTGGGGGGGGGTACAACCGTATTAGGATTCCAGTCGTCCCTACTCGGAATCAGAAAGTGGAAACCCCTATCGAGACAATATTCAGCAAGGAATGTTATCCACCCAACAAAGAATCCAAATGTAGTGGCAACAACGCATGTATGCTACTTTTTAGGATGACATTTTAAACGTTGTAGGTGTCATCCAATGCACTCAATGATTTCAGTATAAAGATTAACCAAATTTATTAAAAACATTTTAAAAGAATAAATATTGCATCAAACTTTCTGCTACAGTTTACAAATACTTTAAATTACTTTAGGAAGTGTTTGTGTATTTATTTTTTGTTACTTGGCAAGCCCACTTTTCTCTGTTGACGAAAACTTATTTCCTATGCCCCTGCCACAATAGCATTCCTGTACAATGAAGCCAGCCACTCTCTTGTATCAACAAAGATTTGATGGTTATTCTTTTGCTATTTTTTTTTTAATATTTTTGTATTTATTTTTTAATTATTATTTTGCATTTTAAAATATGCTGCCACAAAAGGCATAAAGAATTTAATTAACCACGTTTGGTAAATTATGAGTGAAGTTAATGTTAAAAAAGAAGAAGAAATTAAAAAAAACTTTATGACTCTAAAAAAAAATAATGAAGGCGTACAAGCGTAAGTCTATAGTTAACCAACACAACGCTCTTCCTACTCCTGCTGCTTTTCCTGTTGGTGAAAATAATTCACCCAACGAACATTAAAATGTTAATAAGACAAGCAAATGTTACTTGTAGCATGATGCTCTGCCAAAAAATATAACGAAAATAAAAGGAAATGTAATATTGCTTGTATGAGAAGAGAAGAAAGGAAGAGAAAATAAAAGAAAATTTATTGTGCACTATTTTATGAAAAAAAGAAGAATGAAAAAGAAAACAAATTCCATAAAAATAAAAAATAATATCGAAGAAAAACAAGTACAAGAAATATGAATCTCTATGAATATATTGCATGAAATGAAAAATAAAAAATCATAAAGAAAATTGTGCTCAAAAAAAAGAGGAAAAAGGAAAAGTAAAGTAAAGGAAATGATTGTTTTTAATATACGTACATTGTGCACAAGTATGATTTAAAGAGTAATGTTGTCTATTCGAAATTATGTGGCAGATTCTCTTTGATGTGTGCTTTACTTTAGTTTTATCCTTATGCTTAAAAAGATTTGATGCAATTTTCTCTCCTCTTTTTCGAAATTTTCAACATTAAAGGGAAATGCATGAAATGCAACGAAATTATTATTCACTAAACCCAGTATGTTAATGACATCTGAAATGTTATCATCTGTTATGTTATCATAAAAGATCATAATAACAGAATAATGAGAAAGAGTGTAACGCCAACCGATGGAATACATACATACATACATAATTGGTCATTACAACCATTCGGTCAGGATTACGACTTAGCTTCTCACACCACTTATGTTGTGTGTGTAATTTTATACATGAGCGGCGGGACCTACAGTTTAAAGACGATTCCGTATGACAGATTTTTGAGTAACTTTCAATGGCAGTTTCATTTACTCTCAGAGTTTTTGCCAGAAATCTGCTGAGAGGAAGTCGCCGAAGAAATATTTTTTCATATTTGCATTTTGTTGGAGATGTCTGACCAGTCTAAGAGATTATAATGACCAATTAAGTAAATAAGTAAGGTATCACTGCCACTATGTAACGCAATGGGCCATATGGCCATCGAGTGAACTTGCCTGTAAACGGCAACCTACCCTCTATCCTGATCTAAGTTATCATAGATCAAAATTTCTTTGAGAACGACAGTGATCAGACTATCAGGGTTAACGGCTAACACTATTATTGCTTTTTGAATATTTTTTCATATTTTCGATTTGATGTCTGACCTGGGGTTTGAACCCGGGCCTTACGGCTAATAAGCCAACACACTACGTACTAGACTACGGCGACTTCTGATGGAATACGATTATAATATCTCACGTCACTTTCCTTATGAATAAGATTTCAGTGGCCAAGATTAGTGTCTTACATGCTCAAACGTATTCAGATCTATGGAGTAAGGTAGCAGAAATTGGAGTGATATACACTAAAAGCTTCTCAAACAGATGATAGCTACGTATTTGGCAGTACTTATACTCGAAAAAACCCTTTACATTTCATATCTCTTTCGTTGTATAGGCAACATAACAGCTTATGGTCTTTTATTAAATGCAACTCGATTCTTACTCTTATAAAGAATGACTAACACATGTATGTGCACATTCGCTAGGGGAAAGAATCTCGTAAGATTATCAGTAATCCTGCCCAGTATAACACTTCAGTTAAAAAAGATTTTCGGAATCAAATCCTCTGGGTCACATGGTATTTAAAATTGGTTCAATATGGTTCTAAAGTTAGGCGCTTGCTTGTCCGTTTGCTGAGGTTTACAGTGCGACATATCATTCTTCTTCTATCCTTAAATCACATGGCCATCAATCGCATAATAGCAATTCTCACCGGCCATTGTTATTATGGTAGACATATGGAAATACTTAGCATTCCGTCAAATAACTTTTGCAGAAGTTTTGGCAATGAGGAGGAGTTAGATATTGTCTTTGGCTCTAATCACACGAGAACAATTTTTAGTCCAACAATTTTTGTTCTTTTCAAATAACACGGGATGAATATTAGTTTGGCATTAAATGTATACGTATACACAGCTTTGTATGTTTAGTGTTTTTGCATTTGATGTTTGTCTGATTTTTAAAAATGTCCAGTATTAGTTTTGTGGTGTTGTTGAAACTTTACGCCACAAAAACAAAAAACCATTTTCTTCACATCTCTTGCCAATAAACTATCATTTAACGCCAACACAATTGTTCTCGTGTGATTAGAGCTTTCACCTTATGTCACTGCCCTCTTCTTGTCTTAAAATACGGAAATTTTTAACGTTTCGCTTTCTGATATCCTCGACTGACGTTTCTAATATAAAGATTGCTACAATACATACGCACATACAACCCTTCAGTTAGGATCATGAGCTAGCTTATGATACCACTTATCTTGTGTGCGTTAATTTTTATACATGAGTGGCGGGAACTACCGTTTAAAGTCGTTTCCCATGGACAGATTTTTCGTGGCAATTTTATTTTACTCTCAGAGTGTTTGCCAGACGACTGTTGTTTTCCTCCCAGAAAGAAATATTTTTTCTTATTTAGTTTTATTTGGGACGCCTTAGCCAGGGGTTGGACCACAAGCTGTCGTTTAATATGTCAGCACTCTGAACGACAAATTTTTGCGAAACTTTTTGATGGCAATTTTATTTACGCTTTTGCCAGAAATCTGCTGAAAGGCAGTGGCCGAAGAAATATTTTTTTCATATTTCGTTTTGTTGCTGCGGGTCACGTCTAATAAGTTAACACACAGCCTACTAGGCCACAGTGACTATTAGGAGTATTACTAACAGGGATTTTCCGCCTTTAAGAGTTGGTAGTGGCCTTCTTGTTGAAGCTACATCTGTCAAATTAGTTGTCAGTTATGCAGTCTATTTTTCCTAATCACCATGGATAATCCTAGACAACGACGAACGTTCACAGAATAGACTGTGGGGAATTTTCGATACATTTCTGGATAAACAAATACAAATTTTTGAATTAGGTATGATCCCAATCCACATGAGAACCAAGAGCATACAATGCATTTCAAAATCGGTTCGTATTTCTTTAAGAATAACGTTGGCCAGGCCAACCTTGTGAAAAGCGTGAACTAGAGTTTCATCAGATTCTCAACTTCTTTTAATGAATTGGATGATTTGATACCAATGAAATATGCTTTTAAAAGGACTGTAATATGTAGCACATAGTTTATGTATGCCATATTGGATATTCTGCACTAGTGATTTGAAGGCTTGATCATTTCACTTGGAAGCTAAGTGAACTAAGTAGCGCGATCGTGAGATTTTTTCTTGTGAGTTTTCCTAATTAATTGAAAAGATTGTTTAAATTTTCACCAGTTTTTGACAACAAATTATGCTTTTAGTTTTGTAATTCTAAAAACCTTGCGTGAACAAAGTCCTTATCATCTCTCTCACACCTACAAACATTTGCATAGCGTACACAAATTATGCATTTAGTTTGGTTTATTCTATTTTTTCCTTTTTTTTTTAATATTTCTGTGATGTTGAGTTTTTCCTGTCAATTTTTTTTTTGCGTAAATACATGCAGAAATTACTCATACTTTCAATTTTGCAACAGAGTGTACAAATAAAAAAAAAATAAAAAAGAAGTGAACACTTCCACAATTTATCCACACAATGTTTTCTCACATTATGCTGCTATTGAAGGCTTGATTATGCTTTATATTTGCGGCAGTTTGATGAGGATGTTGCCGTTTTTTTTTGTGTGTGCACTGATGCTGCTGTTCTTCATTTTGATGATGATGGTATGTACTTAATTATGCATGTTCTCATTTTTCACTTCTGCTTTTTTATATTTTTTTTTGTTTTTTTTTGAAGTTTTCTTCATAACTTCAAATGTTAGTGAAATAAGTCTAAAATACTACACAAATACTCCTGCTCCAGAAAGTGTAAAAAAAAATAAAATAAAATTCTCATACTTAGCTAGGAAACATGTCTTTTGTGAAAGCATTTTCGCATTAAGTACCATTTTAATAAAAACACGTTTGAAATAAAAGTTCAGTGAACTGAGAAATTTTTTTTCAAAAATATTTTTCACATGCCTTAGGTCTAGACGACTCATGATGAATTTTTAAAGTCATGACTTTTTATAAAATTTTTGTTTGTTTTTTTTTAGGTTTTTTGCTGTTTAATTAAGTAAGTTTTTATAAAGTACTTGTAGTCATTAAATAATGGCTGCCCAAATGAAGTTCATTTAATTGTACGTGTTTTTTGTTTGTTTTTTTAAAGTTTAATTTAAACAGTATAAACATAATTGAATACGTATGTTATTTAAACGGAATTATGAAGGTTACATGCACCTGCAGTCACTAGCAACTTTGAGAATATACTCCTGTACTGTATTTGAATGAATGCTTATGCCATTACCGCTTTCCAAAGAAAATAACTTCGAGCGGTTTAATATTTCGATAACACTTTCGTAATTTCGTCTTTTTTATGGCTTTGGAAGGCTATTGAAATCGCCGTAGTCTAGTAGGTAGTGCGTTGGGTTATTAGACGTAAGTCCTCGGTTCAAACCCCAGATCACACATCTGCGACAAGACGAAACACAAAACAATATCGATCTTAACCATTAGCTTGAAAACTTTTTATTTTAAATTCTGGCTCCGGCAGAAAAGACAGCATCGTTGCCGACATCCCATCCTATCTTCTAGTTCAGAGTCATCTCTATATAACAGCAACTCCTAAAAGGGTATTTGTGGCATGATACGGTTTGATCAAGAAAATCGATCTGGTATTATGGAGATACTGTTGGCTGCAATCGAATAATTCCGAATTGCAAGAGTTTAAGTCGTCGTAATCTAGTAGTTAGTATGTTCACGGTTCAAACCCCAGGTCAGACATCTTCAACAACGCGAAATATGAAATAATATGTCTTTTAAATCCAAACATATCGTTTAAATTTAGAAACAGAAAATAGGCTTATAATCTAAGTCATGAAGTTGCCGTAGTCTAGTAGGTAGTGTGTTGGCTTATTAGACGTAAAAAAGGGTTCGAACCCCGACCAGACATCAAGACAAAATACAAAAAGTATTTCATCGGCGACTTCCTCTCAGCAGATTTCTAGCAAAAACTTTGAGAGTAAATAAAATTGCCATGAAACAGTTTCTCAAAAATCTGTCGTTCGGAGTCGACTTTAAACTGTAGGTCCCGCCGCTCATGTATAAAATTGACACACACAACATAAGTGGTGTGAGAAACTAGGACGTTGTACAATGGGTCAATTCGACTTCCGGGTACTGTACTTGTCTTAATTGACAAGTACACGTCTTCTAACCTAACCTACTAGGTCCTGCATTAAAATCGCCGAAGTAGGTAGTGTGTTGGCTTATTAGACGGTTAAACCCCAGTTCAGTTCCTCTCAGCAGATTTCTGGCAAAAACTCTGGCAGTAAATAAAATTGTCATGAAAAAGTTGCTCAAAAATCTGACGTTCCGAATCGACTTTAAACTGTAGGTTCCGCCACTCATGTATAAAATTAACACACGCAACTTAAGTTCTTATTCTGACTGAGGGGTTGTAATGATCAATTATTTATGTATGTATGAGTATAAGTTAGTATGTACCTCAATTATATTTGATTGAAATAAATTGTTACTCTAGTTAATCCATTCTTCCACAGCTTGGATTGTTTCCATCGCCCTTTATATTCGCTTATATCCGTTGAAGCTTTTGAATTAATCTAATCCAGCACATCGTGTCCATCGTCTATGTGCACCACGTACGTAAATAAAGTTCTAAATACAATTCAGTTGGGCTTTAATATTAAGAAAGATTTATTTAAAGGGTTTTCAATTTAGACAACCGCAGGCTCTTGTTTTCCTTCGTTTCAAAATATTCGAATTAACACCAGTTCTATATAAAGTTCAATGAACTCGCTTAAGTGCATTTAAGTTATCAAAAGTCCCATTTCTTTAGGAATAAAAACAGACACAATGAGGACAATGAAAATTTTTATTTTGCACACACCGTGATGTAGTGAAAGAAAACCATGATATTGTAAAAGAAAATCAAAAGTGTCCCTGAATTGTCCTTCAATATTTGTTTGTTTCTGCTTATCATGTTAAACAGAAAGCAAAATGTTTGCAACGGACCATTTCATTTTTATTTTCTTTTCTTTCTTTTTTTTTTAAATCAACCAACAAATATTAACCGAAACCATTGAAAACATATCGCATTGAAAAGATGTGTGGAAAATACTCGTAATCTCTTTGTGCATTTGTGTTGGTGGTCTTTAGTTGAGGTTTTCTCTTCCATTTCGTTTGGAGACTTGCAACATTGGTTGGTTTAGATTTGTAATGCAATTGCATTTGTTTGGTAAGTATGCAATGCGATAATGAATAAACTTAAAATGTATTTACTTGAGCTTAATTGACTGTTGACTGTTACTACGTATTCGTTTTACTTATATTCGGTGCTCTTTTTTATCCATAGCACTAGTAATGACAATGCAAAAGCTTTTGTTCATTTACTGATAAATTTTCTGGTTCAAATCCCATGTCATTGTATTGTTTAATACACAATATTTTATAGAAAATATTACAAATAATTTTCTATTTTGCAACATTTTTTATCAGTGCACGCACATTCAACCATACTAATGAGTTTCACAAGGAAGGAAGGAAGGAACAAAGGAAGGGTAAAAGAGAAAAACTAAATGTGTGTGTGATTTTTATTTAATAAAGTTGGGTTATTAACAACTTGAATTATTATAAAAAAGTGTACAAAATAGTACTTCGTTTTGTGCCAAACATACATTTCAGGCATTCCGCTACTCATATTACTCATGAAATTTTGAGTATGAGTGAGTCAACAGTATAGAAATTCAACTGCTCTGATTCATTCGTACTCACTACACCATTGATTTATAAGTACAGGTTGCAATGAGTATGAGTACAACGTTGACATCAAACTCATAACATTCGAAATATGTTTGATTCTTACGCCTACTCATTAAGATTCATAAATTTAGTCAAATACTTATAATACTCATGAATGATTCGAGTGATTCGAATCATTCATCAAAATTTACGGTCGTAGAAGAAAGAAAAAGACAAAGACAGCCAGCAACGCAAACACACAACCTTCTTGTGTATACTGTAGTGTTCTTACGCTAATCATAATTATTTTATGATTCTTGTAAATGTTGAGTCAGGGAGAGTCGAAGTCAACAACATCATAAGTATTGTTAAGTATGAGCACGATGAGTACTTCAAACTTTGAATATGAGTAGTATGAGTATGATATTAAAATAAGTATGAATGCGTATATGTATCAGAAATTATAAGTATGATTCGAATATACTCATGTTTTTGAATACTCATTGCTGATCTCTGATGCATTCTAATGATCTCGACTTGTTTTTTAAAGAGATCGCAATTTATTTAATATGACATCAAATAGAAATTCCACATGAAATTGATTTTAAAATAATCAAGACCCGTACGCCTATTACGATATCAAATCCTCAAAATATTGCAGCAGTCACTATAAATATGAGAAAAAGTTAAATGCATCATAACTTCAAGAATATAGCAGAACTCATTATGTAGAAAATAAACAAAGTCTAGAACTCAAAATGATGTGAACGTTTTTATCGCTAAGATTCTAGATTCAGTCGTCCGCAAGATATTTAAGTTATACACAAAATGCCTCAGAAAACGCCAAGTACTCAAAGGACCGTATCTCTTACAAGATATTTTTATGGTCTTAGAGATTATTTCTCCCTTTCTACTTCCGCTCCTTTTCCTATCCCCTCTTTTATCCTTTCTTCTTAAGGACGTTATGTACGATGGGTCTAAATTGACAAGTACACGTCCTCTAACATAACCTAACCTAACCTAGAGGATTTATACAGTGTTACGACCGATTATGGTCTTTCTATTGCAGCACCTCCATTACCCAAAAGTTTTAAGATTTAGGAGATCAAGAGAAGTATTGCCCGGCTCAGTCCCAAGAAAATTTCTGGAGAAAACAAGATGATTATACAACTACCCTAAACTCACTGCATAATTCAAAAATGCTACCATTATTCTAGAACATCAATGGCCTCCAGAAGGAAACGCAGACACTATTGAACAAGCTTTCGAAGAAAAACAAATTGTTGCTAACTATAATCGAAGTGTTGTATAACCAGAAGTTGCCGTAGTCTAGCAGTTAGTGTGTTGGTTTATTAGACATAAAGCCAGGGTGCGAGCCACAGGCCAGAAAAGTATTTCTTCTGCGACTTCCTCTCAGCAGATTCCTGGCAAAAAACTCTGAGAGTAAATAAAAATTGCCATGAAAAGTTTCTCAAAAATCGACTTAAGACTGTAGGTACCGCCGCTTATATATAAAATTAACACACACAACATAAGTGGTGTGAGAAACTAGGTCGCAATCCTGACTGAAGGGTTGTAATGAAAAATAACGTATGTATGTTGTATAACCAGAGTGTTAATCTTGGAGTGAGGCCCCATTTATAACCTATAACTCTCCTACATATGCACCAGCTTCTGTTGGTATTTACTGCCCTGTATTTCCGATAATATTTCAATTAAAATTTTCTATCTATCTATACAAGTATTTTACTGGGTTCAATATCATAATCTCTATATCAAGAAAACAAGGACTTGCAAAATGAGCATCTTAGCCTTTCTTTGTAAATTAGTTTTGATTATGCTGATTGTGTGCTCTCTTGAACAGAAAATTCGTATTGTTATCGAGACAAAAGCAAACTAAATAAGAATTAAAAAAACAAAAGGGTACTCTAGCGGTTAGTGTGCTAAACAATTAGCGTGAGGGTCGTGGTTTCAATTCTTACCATATGGTCAAGTTACTCCGCTCGTATATAATTAGAATATAATTTGTGATTGTAATTGTAATTAATAAATAAATAAATGAATAAAAAATAAAACAACAAAAAAAGACAATAACAAACAACACACATTGTACGGTACCGTGAGTTATTTAAACAACTTACTTACATAATTGGTCATGAAAACCCTTTAGTCAGGAATACAACTCACCAACCTACAACGACTTCAACTATACATATAACAGCCTCATGTTAATGAAGTCAATAGAAGTCAACAATATAACAACAAAACTTAAAGAAAGATCATGAAATTACCAGATAAGAAATAAGGCAGTTTCAATAGAGAGAAGAATGATTATCAGAAAAGTAGAATGTCTGAAGTTGAACAGACATACATACATAATTGGTCATTACAACCCTTTATTCAGGATTATGACCTAGTTTCTCACACCACTTATGTTGTGTGCGTTAATTTTTATACATGAGTGGCGGGACCTACAGTTTAAAGTCGACACCGAACGACAGATTTTTGAGAAACTTTTCATGGCAATTTTATTTACTCTCAGAGTTTTTTTGCCAGAAATCTGCTGAGAGAAAAGTCGCCGAAGAAATATTTCTTCATATTTCGTTCAGTTGGAGATGCCTGACCTGAGGTTTGAACCGAGGTCTCACGTCTAATAAGTCAACACACTACCTATTAGACCACGACAACTTCTCTGAAGTTGAACTCTCTATTCTGAAATTTTGATTTTTTTTTTATTATTTTCAAAAATTAGGTCATTACAAAATATGTTTGTTGCCTCAGCGTCCATAGGGACATTTTTGAGGCCAGTTTGGAATGTATATAAAAAATCTTATCAAGTTATCAAATATTCAAAATTTGTTTTAGGGAAAAAAATTGTTTAAAAAGTAATAATATTACAATAGAAGCATTTCCATGTTATCGAATAAATATTCTTAAAAATTAAAATTCTTTCAATATTTTTTATATCTTCTGGTAATCTATTATATTCCAAACTACGCATATAAGTAACTTTTTGTTTAGTTTTTTCCAAACGGCAAAAGCTTACACTCATATTATTCGCGTTTCTTGTGTTAAAGTTATGTTGATTCCGTGAAAATAGAATAGTATGGTGATCAATACTGTGCATATATTTATAAACATATGTACAGTAAAAGTTGCATTTTGTGTAATCCATATATAGGAAGAATCTTTGGTGATAGATCTTTATATAGCAGTAATGTTGAAAATGTCGATGGCAGATAGAATACTGTTATTAAAGCTTTATTCTGAGATCTTTGAAGTGATCTGAGCTCATTGCTTTTATTTCCTGAATACACAATAGCTAAGTAATTTATATGACTCTGAACTAAAGCTTGATAAATCAATAATTTAGTTTCAACATTAAATTTGTTTTTAATTTTATAAATCAAACCAGTAGCTGAGGAAATTTTGGATTTTAAAGATTTTATATGTAAATATCATGATAAGTTGCTTTGCAGATGCACACCGAAATATTTCGTTGAGGGAACTTCGTGCAAAGGTTTACCATCCACAAAAATACTAAAATTTTGTCCATCAACCATATAAGGCCTAAATCTTAAAACTTTTGTCTTTTCTGCATTTAAACATGGTCTATTTAGCCTCGCATACTCCATAATAATTACTGCATCGTATTCCATGTGAGCTTTTAGAGAAGTTTTATGTTTATATGGATAAAACACACTTATGTCATCGGCAAACATATAAAGTTTACCAAAAGGTTTAAAATTCTTTAAGTCATTGAGATATATACTAAATAGTAATGGGTCCAATACACTGCCCTGCGGAACTCCATACTCAACCATACCAACAGTACTTTTGAGATTGTTTACTTCAACATATTGTTTTCTATTGCACAAATAACTTTTTAATAAGGCTAGCGCTCTTCCTTCCACTCCATAATATACAAGTTTCTCAATAAGAATTGTATGATCTACAAGATCGAACGTCTTCGAAAAGGCGTAAAAGATACCCGTCACACCACTGAATCCTTCATCTAAACCTTCACATATATTATTTACTACATTTATAACGGCTTCCTCTGTACCAGACCCTTTTTTGAAACCATATTGGCGTTAAAATATGACGAGAGTTGTTTATGGAGTATTTTCTCGAAGATTAAAATTTAAAAAAATACTGATTATGCGTAAGAAAAGTAACTTCATACCTTCAAAAGCCATGCATCGTATTTAAAATTTCATGGAATCTCATAAATGAAACTGCGTAGGCTTAAGAACATTAAAAATTGTTTTCATTTTGTTAATAAAATAAATGAACTTTCGGCCAAATAAAACGATTGACGTAAGACAAAAAAAAAATTGTATGCCTTAATTTGTAAAAGACCTTAACAGATATAAAAAATTATTCATTTTACTTTCTTTCATTGCAAATTTATGTAAATATTCATATAAAAAACAAAAAGAAATATTCATGCATATTGATGCATTAATGAATATACCATATGCAGTGCGTATGAGTGATATTTAAATTGTAAATTACTCATACGCATATGTATGTGCATGTAGTTCTTACAAAAAGCCAATAAGCAATGTGAATAATGAATGTGTGTGTGTGAATACGTGTACAAAAAATGGAAAATTAAAAAAAATTTAATTTTCCCTTTTTCAAGCAAATACAAAAAACAAAAGAACTTCAATTGTACAAAAAGAAATCAGCTGTCGGAAAATACTTTATTTGTATGCCTCATACTCAGACACAATCAATTGATTTAAACGATGTTGATTAATCTGTATCTTAACGCAACAAGAGCATTCCTTTCCTTATACATACATATGTACACACAATATGTACATTACAAGCCATTCTTTGGTATAATTTTTCTGCGTCATCATCGTCATTGCCATCTATTTTGTTGGTACATATTGCGACGTTTGTGATTAAAAATTCAATTAAAATTTTTGATAATTGATTTTAACGTTTACAAGACGAAATAAAAATGCAATTATTTTTCCGTTCGAAATCAAATGTCTGTACAAAATGTAAAAAAAAGGAAAGAAAAGTAAAAATAAAATACCGAACGAATGGAAATAAAAATCGAAAGAAGTGGCTGAAGCTGTTGCTGCTGCTCTGTTGTGGGTTTTGTGTGTTGTTTTGTATTAAAGCATCAGCGTCATGTAGCAGGTGTTTCATGATATTGCTATTTTTCGGTTTTCCAAACATTTTTCCATTTAATATAATTGTGGAAAATTTTTTGAGATTGAAATTCATTTAATCATTGTTGATTTTCACTTGTGCACTGTAGCTTCAACACTATGCTTGCCGTGTTGCAGATGTGTTGGGGAAATTTTGAAAATTTTAAGGGAGAAAATAAATAAAACACCTGCTGTTTTTCAAACAAAAACAACAACAATAATAACGTTAAACAATAATTCCTAAATGCCACAACAAAAAAAATAAAAAATAAAAAACTTTAAAAAAATAGAAATTTTGCTTTGAAATGCTACAAAAAAAAGTATTTGCATATTTTCCAATTCAATGATAAAGAAAGAAAAAAAAACAAGAAAAAGAAAAATAAAAACACATTCAAATAATTTATATTCTATTTTCCATTATTTTTTTAATTTCGAAAATATGCAAAATATTTTTGTATTATTTTCAAACTGACTTTCTCTTTTTTTTTGCATCCACCATCTATATTGCCTCTGTGTTTCTTAATAAATGTGTAAATTTCTTAGAAAAAAAAAAAGAAAAAATTAATCAACCTTAAAATCAATTATTTATTTAAAAACCACAAAAGCTAGCAGTGGTAGCGGGTTGAGGAGGTAGTGCAGCATATGGTCAATTTAATATTTCTTATAATAAATTATGTAAATATGCTACATATTGCAATAAACATATTTTAGATTTGCATATTTAGAAGTGAATTTCATAAACATTATTTATATTTTTAATAATAATTATCCAAAATATATTGCATTTAAAGTGCATATTTGTCAAGCATTATAAATTATGTGAATTTAATTAAAAATATTTTGGAAATAAATTTCAATTTATTTCTTTTTTTTCTACTCAATAATTTAAAAACACAAGTAAGGTGTTAAGGAGGTGTTTAAATAATTTGTTTAATTGTGGTTTGAATTCGAATGGGAGTGCATAAATCCATTATTAAGGCTTTAGAAAGCCAATTTAAGTCTCAGCAAGAATCTATCAAAAAAAAGGTAATACAGTTCAATTTCTTCTGAAAAAGGTAGCAATTAAGAAATAAATTTCTAGTACAATAAGCCCATCATACACCTGCCATAATAGATCGTTCGTCCTCGCAACTTTCAAAATGTGTTTAAAGCCTCACTCACTTCATAAGAGCCCTATAGTCCTTTGTTAATACATACCAGAGGTAAGCAATGAGTATTAAAAACGATGAGTAGATTCGAATCATACTTATAATTTCTGAAGGTTATACGCATTCATACTTATTTTAACGTCATACTCATACTACTCATACTCAAAGTTTGAAATACTCATGGTACTCATACTGAACATCGTATACACGAATCATAAAAAAGTATGATTCGCATACGAACACTGCAATACTCACATGAAGACTGTGTGTTTGCTCTACTTGCTGTCTTTGTCGTTTTTGTTTATGTGTCTTTCTTCTTTCTTTGTAAATGCAACAACGACTAAGACTGTAAATTTTGACGAATGATTCGAATCACTCGAATCATTTATGAGTATTATAAGTATTTTTCTAAATTTATAAATCTGAATGAGTAGGCTTATGAATCAAACATAGTTAGAGTGTTATGAATTTGATGTCAACGTTGTACTCATACTCATTGCAACTTGTACTTATAAGTCAATGTTGTACTGAGTACGAATGCATCAGAACAGTTGAATTTCAATACTGCTGACTCACTCATACTCAAAATTTCATGAGTACTTATGAGTAGCGAAAAAGCGATTCATTGCTGATCTTTGGTACGTACATTCATAATCGGTCATTACAAACCTTCCGTTAGAATTACGACCTAGCTTGTCACACCACTTATGTTGTGTGTGTTAATTATATACATACATGAGTGGCGGTGCCTTTTGTACATGAGTGGCGGGAACAGATTTTTGAGAAACTTTTCACGACAATTTTATTTGCGTTCATAATTTTTGCCAGAAATCTGCTGAAAGGAAGTCGCTGAAGAAATATTTGTTCAGACTTCGTTTTGTTAAAGATGTCTGGCCTAGAGTTTGAACCGTGGCGTCACAGCTATTAAGCCAACACACTAACAATAGACTAAAATAAAAATTTGTTAATAGATTGACAAAATAAAGAATAAAAACAAGATCAGTTACAATTAAAGCCTGGAGAGGAGGATTTTATGCGTTGCGGTTGATGTTAGTGGGTATCTCTCGACGACTGGTCAAGCAAGGAGCCTGAAAAAAGTTCGAACTATCGAGAGCAATGATTTCATGACATCTGACAAAATGAAGCGGCTCCAAATTGAACAAATCTGTTGAAATTCGAATTTTTTCGGAATCGTTCGGAATAGCCTAGCCAATAAGGCTGCTGAATCACTGTAGCGTCTTTAAGGCGCTTATTAGGAACTCAAACAGCCCTCATAATTGATGAATCAAGGGCGCACGACAAGTCTGTTTAAACTTCATGCTCAGCTTGGTTGTCTGAGTCATTACACCTACATGCATACAAAATTGGTCATTACAAGCCTTCAGTCAGGATTACGGCCTAGCTTCTCACATCACTTATGTTGTGTGTTAATTTTATACATGAGTGGCAGGACCTGCAGTTTAAAGTCGACTCCGAACGACAGATTTTTGAGAAACTTTTCATGGCAATTTTATTTACTCTCAGACCTTTTGCCAGAAATCTACTGAGAGGCAGTCACCGATGAAATATTATTTTTTTTTCATATTTTCGTTTCGATGTCTGACCTAAGATTTGAACTCTGGCGTTACGTCTAATAAGCCGACACACTACCTACTAGACTACGGTGACTTCAAGAGTAAATAAAATTGGCATGAAAAGTTTCTCAAACATCTGTCGTTCGTAGTCGACTTTAAACTGTAGGTCCCACCACTCATGTATAAAATTAACACACACAACATAAGTGGCGTGAGAAACTAGATCGTAATCCAGACAAAAGGGTTGTAATGGCCAATTATGTATGTATGTATGTCGGAATAGCCTAGTCAATAAGGCTGCTGAACCACTGTAGCGTCTTTCAGGCGCTATGATTAGGGACGCGAACATCCCTCATAGTTGATGAATGAAGGACGCCCGACAAGTCTGCTTAAACTTCATGCTCAGCGTGGTTGGCTGGGTAATTACGGGACATTGAATTATAGGTACGTATGCAATGGCCACCTTCCTGACCATTTCTGCAGAAGCTGTAGAGATCAGGAAGAAGAAAAAAACAGATTTCTGGTAAAACTCATAGAGTAAATAAAATTGCCAGGGAAATTTTCTTTAAAAATATCTGTCGTTCAGAGTCGACTTAAAACTGTAGGGCCCGCCACTTATGGATAAAATTTACAAGCACAACTAAAGATGTTGTGAGAATCTATGTTGTAAATCCGATAAAAGGGTTGTTGTGACCAATTAAGTACGTAAGTATTCATAAATCAACTCAGTATTCATCTTATACTAAAGTTAAGTAAAGTTGACACCAGCAAGTTCGAAATTCGACGTATGTATGTGTGGTCGGTAAATAATTGACTTCATTAACATGCACTTCAAGCTAGTTGTTGTATCATATCCGGAGTTATAGAATAGAAGTAATTAAACTCTACTGTAATTAAATATTAATTTACATAATTTGATCAGACATTAAGACATCTTTCGGCCTGGCAGATCTCTGTAAAATTCAATGGAATATATTTATTGTGTCCTGAATTGCTCCCGAAAAAATAGCAACAAAAGTAAAAATTGTATACATTGTTCTTATTGTCCTGCTTTGAGTAAAAAATTTCTTTTGCTTTAAAAATCTGAAAAATATTCGAAAAATATTAAATATTCTAGAGCCTTGAATGCTGCCTTTTAGCTCAGTTTATGGCAGCAAAGGTAATAAATATTAAATGCATTGCATACTGTTTTGAATTATTCAAGTGTAACATTTTAAATATGACTCTCAATTGACTTCGAAAATAAACAAAAGCATTCTTAAAGTTTCATTTGTTTTCCACAACCCAATATACTTGGCAGAAGAAAGAAAACTGAAATAATGAAAAGAAACGAAAGAAAAGAAAACGAAAAAACGCTTCATTGTGTCTCATCATTCATTTCAGCATTCAATTTCCTATTCCCGTTCAGCTTTACAAGGAGTGAAGTACGACTTAAACATAAACATTTGAACAATATGAGACCAGATGTGTGTGAGTGTGTGTGTGTATGTAAGTGTGTTATAGCCTGGGTGTATATGGTGCTCAACAATATTTTACAATATTACTGCTATTGAGGAAAATGGTTAAAAATGGGTAACCCAAAAGCCAAAGACAGCTAGCTACAGCAGCAGGAGTAAGACACAAAAAAAAAAGAAAAACATTTTTTTTGAAAAAAGAAACAATTTCCTATTGTTTGTTGCGGTTAAAAAATGTTGCTTTTTTCTTTTGGTTCTTAATTTTTGTTTCATTTTTTCTTTCATTGTATTTTCCTTTTCCTCTGCCATTTTTTCGGTTTTTTGAAGTCAACCAAGAGGCCGTTCATAAGGAACAAGTTGAAAATTGCTATTGTTATTGAAGGCTGCTGGTTGGGAAACCATAAAGAAACAAAAACCTTAAAAGCCAAACAGAAAACTGAAGAGAGTGGAAGCTTATAAAAGGTGGTCTTGCAAACAGAACAAAAAAAAATTATCAAGAAGAGTGAACTATTAGCATATGTTGCTTCATACCTATTAATTTAGTTTCCTTCATGTCTGCAACTTTGGCATGAAAATGAGAAAATTTACTCTGAATACCATAGGGTACATTACTAAAGTGTTTGACTTGGGTAGTAAGAAAACCATATGTGCCATACACATATATTGACCATATAATGCATAGACATACAATTGAATTTCTTACTATATGACCTCATTGCGGTTGTCATTGTTACAATTTATTATAAAAAAATAAAGGAAGACTATGGTTAAAGAAGAAAAAAAAAAGAAGAAAAACAAAACAGAAAATAAAAAAAAAGAAACAGAAACACTCTTATAAAGCTGAAAAGAATTATATTAATAGCCTTTGGCTCTATTTTCCGTAAAACAACAACACTTGAGTTGATGTAAAAGTTAAATATGAGGCATCATTTAACCCCTTATGTGGTCACCATATTTATGAATTTATTATTCCAAGGCAGAAGAACTTTAATTTGAAATTTGTTTAGGGAATTAGAATTTTTGGATGGAATATTAAAAATTCGGATTTGTTTTTTAACCTTGAAAGAGTTGTACTTTATATTGAAAGAGTCATAATCAGTCAGCATTTCATAGAAAATCTTTCTAACAATTGAACAAATCTGCCGTAACGTGGGCAACGCTCTCATGCTCATTTCCAAATCTCCATCATTAGTTTGAAGTACCGAAAAGTGTTAAATTTGTATCAACACTCTTTGCATACACTCAGAGAAGAAATACGATGATGCTGATCATAAATTAAAAACAATAAAAAGTCTATGAATTCTATACACAATATACCACATGGCTGACTGATTGATCAAATAATTTACTACCGTACTGTACAAGATTTTGAATCAAAGAAAGTAAATTTTAAGTTGTAGAATTCTGACATGGGGCGTTGGTACATTAAAAATTGATTTCTGAGAAAATATAGGATAAGACAAAGAAAACTGAACCATTATGGAGCTAACTAAGAGTAAAACCAAGGTTATCCTGGTGATAAGAGGCCACATATCTAAAGTCCCAGTTACTCGCAAGAAATTAAAATATGTGCCAATGAAGCACGACATCAAATATACCTACTGGGATCAGAGATTGCATGTGACTATCAATGCGGCGAAACTTATGCCTACTAAGGAGATAGATGGCGAATATTGGTGGAACAAAACAGAGTAAAATGAAACTAATTATGGGAAATAGGAACTCGGTTCTACCGCCGATTTGGGGAGACATGTTAGTGTAATGTATGCATTCACCCATATATAGAATAACTAAAATAAACAAAAATAAAATGTAAACAAACGTAACCTGACTTCACAAAATATAATCATAATATGCAGAGTATGCAATATCAAGTGGCTCGTGTTGATTAATATGGGTCACTAGAAATGCAATACAAATGAATACGATATTAATATTATTGTAGGTCACTTAACTATTAACAATTAATAGATTTAAGGGGAAAAGAAAAAGAAAACATAGACAAAAATAAGTATTGGAAAGAAATAGTTTAAGATTATTATAAGAAAACATAGAATAAGAAATAGTATGTAAGCTGAAGAAAATTGTGAATAAAATTAGAAATAATTCTAACTTCAAACACAGTTATTCTTATTTCTCAAAACTTCGGCAATTAACTTTTCCATGATATAGAGCCGTCTAATATTCTAAGGCTCTTCAAATAAATAACAATACTATAGGAAAACTATAGACACTAACAGACACAAAACATATTACATAAAACTCGTTTCAAGGCCAAAGGTAAGGTACAGGGAGCAGTACTTGACTTATCGACACACTTGCTTCAGCTTACTTCACACTCTCAGGCGCCATTGATCGCGTGTTTAGCGATGAGACACCATTGTTCTACCAGTGCTTTAGCGGAAGAGAACATATCAGCCAGAGAGAAAGAGTCACACCATAAGTGCTGCAGTCCAAAGACCCTACATATATGTATATACATATATATAACTGGTCATTACAACCTTTAAGTCAGGATTACGACCTAGTTTCTCACACCACTGAAGTCGACGTAGTCTAGTAGGTAGTGTGTTGGCTTATTAGACGCAAAAGCCTGGGTTCGAGCCCCAGGCCAGGCATCAAAGACAAAATACAAAAAGTATTTTTTCGGCGACTTCCTCTCAGTAGATTTCTGGCAAAAACTCTGAGAGTAAATAAAAATTGCCATGAAAAGTTTCTCAATAAATAAAAATCTGTCGTTCGTAGTCGACTTTAAACTGTAGGTCCCACCACTCATGTATAAAATTAACACACACAACATAAGTGGTGTGAGAAACTAGGAAGTTGTACAATGGGTCAATTCGACCTCCGGGTACTGTACTTGTCTTAATTGACAAGTACACGTCCTCTAACCTAACCTAACCTAACCTTATCAAACCACTTATGTTTTGTGTGTTAATTTTATACATGAGTGGCGGGAGCTACAGTTTAAAATCGATTCTGAAAAACAGATTTTTGAGAATTTTTTCATGGCAATTTTATTTACTCTCAGAGTTTTTGCCAGAAATCTGCTGAGATTAAGCCGCCGAAGAAAAATTTTTTCATATTTTCGTTTTGATGTCTGACCTGGGGTTTGAACCGTGGCCTTTACGTCTAATAAGCCTACACACTACCTACTGGACTACTGCTAAAGACCCTACACCGTATAGTAAATGTAAATCGTATAACCGCAGATATTAGTGGAACTTATTCCCAACGCACCGATATGGGTTCGGGGAACTTAAGATTTTATCTTTCAGGCGACGACATTGGCATTTATTGTGATGCAACAAGTAACGACACTGAACAAACCAAGCAGGAGCATACAAAGAGATCAGAGTAGAAATTGTAAGCCCTACAATATCGAAATTTCTGCAATTTGTTAACCGTATGTATACTTTTGTGGCTGAGTATACATACATATGTGGTGTGAGAAGCTAGGTTAATAATACTATGCGACAAAATACAAAAAATTGAATACACCCGAATAACTATATAGTCTAAGTTGTTCAGTTACTTGAGCAGAACTCAATAATTTTGTGTGAAAATATCAAAAAACCGCTTTTATCAAATAAAAATGGTTTGGAGGGTTCGAGAAAAATAAAAAAAATTATTATTGAGTTGTACTCAACCTCGTGAATAACTTAGACTATGTAGTTACTCGGGTGTATTTTCATTGTCGCACCGTGTAATTTATGGAAACCATTTAGAAACTACGTTAAGTGCATAATACATACAAAAATGGAGGTTTTCGTTGCTTTACGGCGAAATGAGATATGAGAAGACATGAAATTGGTTTCAAAAGTAGACATGGTTGTATAGAGAATAATATTTTCGGAATGTTTTTCACGGCCAAAAAAAGAAAATTTTCCAGCAGGGAAATACCAAATAGTGGCCTAAACCATATTCTTTCTTTAAGTGTACATATAATGGTGCATACCACAGAGGTAAATTGTTGCATTGTTAGACTCTTACCAAGAGTGTTCTCTCATATACAGTGGACAGCAAAATTATTAGTACGACAATATATGTTAGCAATTTCATGAGTTTGTAGCCAAGAGTTTGTATAAAAATTTATTGTTTTTTTATTTATTTTATTAATTTATTTCTGTTTTATTATAAAACAAAAAATTTTTTAATGTTTTTCATAAAACAAGAGAAAAATAAGGAAAAGTTTCAGATGACTCCATAGGAGAAGAAAGAAAAAACCGAACCCCGAGTAAATTTAAAATCCAAAGGCCTAATATATGAAAATGTTATCCCTTGTATTTAGTAGAATATCCCTTAAGGTCAAGCACTCCATTTAATCCATTTGTAATTGAATATACAAGTTTTGTTTAGTGTTTTTTGGTGACACCATGAGCAAGTTTTTCGGTTGACTTTTGTTTGAGGTTTAGCGATTACGTAGCCGTTCTTTCAAATGATCTCTTAAATACTCTTTTGAGGTCATATCGGGACTTTGTGCAAGATTATTATGCCTGTAGGGACTTTTTTTGTCAAAATATATAGCCGTACTAAGACTTTTGCTGTCCACTGTATGTACATATTTTCATATGATTTAAACATTTATAAATATCTTCTGTTATGTACGCTTTACCATAGTCTTCTATTATATGACATTATTATGTAATTTGTTTCTATCAAGCTTTCTTAAGCAAAACAAATACAAATACATACACATACGCATATATGCACCTACACTAAAACGTTTACTATTGTAGTGATGTCCTTCTACTCTTAACTCATATACTCGTATATGTATATAAGAGTTAATATAAAAGAAAATTAATATGGTTATACTTTTCTTTATTCTTTCTTCTTTTTTTTAATATTTTTTTAACTCTATTTTTATTTCATATTATTTTTTTTATATTTTCTTCAATTTCATAAAGTACTTGAAGTAGTTGTTGTTTAGTACAAACGTAATACAATTGTTAACAATTTTATAAAGAAAATTTCTAAAATGTGATCATAATATTAAGTGGAGTGGAAATCTAATAATTTTTCATATTTTATGACCACACAACAACTACAACAAGTCCAAGGCATTGAGTGTTTTGTATTTTATAGTGCAGCAGAGCATTTAACGGAAACTCGGAAACTGTTATAAGCAAATTTATGAATTTGGTTTTTTTTCTGTCGAATACTTTTTTGTTTTACTTTACTTTTCTTTCCTTTCTGTTTTTTTTTTTTTGGGTTTCTATTCATTTGATTTATAATGAGATGTCAAAGGGTTTTGCCTTGACCTTCTGTGTAGAAAATAGTTGGAGGCTGTAAATTTTATTGAATATTCTACGAATTATTTTTTCTTTTATTTGCTTTTATTGTTTCTGCCATAATAGGATTATTCATATAATTTTAGAGGTTTATTTGTGTTTTTCACAAATTTCAACATTTCGAAAATGGCCTGTGGCATGTTCACAATGGTGTTGTAATAATTCCCTTCGAATACCATTCAGGCAAAGGATTATTAACTTAATTTTGGCATTAAACAGGTAATGTTTTTCGTTTTTTATTTTATTGATTTTTTTTAATTAAATTATAAAGAAGACATGCCACAGCTCTGACAACATGCCGATATTGCTTTCATAATAATTCCTTATGACTTTTTCCCGGCTAGTCGCCGGACACTAGTTGGTCGTATGTTGGCTTATTAGACGTGAGGCCAGGGTTCAAACCCCAGGTCAGACATCTCCAACAAAACGAAATATTAAAAAAATATTTCTTCGGCGCGACTATCTCTCAGCAGATTTCTGGTAAATCTCTGACTGTTAATACATTTGCCATGAAAAGTTTCTCAAAAATCTGTCTTTCAGAGTAGACTTTAAGTTGTAGGTCCAGGCACTCATGTATAAAATTAACACGCACAGCATAAGTGGTGTGAGAAGCTAGGTAGTAATCACGGTTGTAATAACCAATTATGTATGTATGTATTCACCACCTATTGGATTACAAACTTGAGCTCAGGAATTCTTTCTGGTTTATTAGCATAAGCCCAGGAGTTCACAAAATTTGATAAATGTCGTACGGCGTTCATTCGCATGATTTTGGCAGCAAGTTGACATTAAAATTTCTTTAGATAATGTGTTCTGGAAATCGTTATTGCCAGAAATTGATTGTAGCATTCGTGGTGTGCCAAGTGGTGCACTCTTGCTGAAACCACGCTACGTCTAGATTCATGTCATCCATGCTGTTTCGACCATCCCTAGTGCTCCCTACCAGGCGCATGAAAGTCATATTACGTAATGACAGGAATACTTAAACTTGACCTTTCTCACGTATTAAATTTAATCATTCAAACGACATGACTGACATAGTATAGCCGCTGAACGCCATCCATGTTGTTATAACGCCGTCCATATTTCCGTGTTATAGAGTCGCCCGAGTGTTATGAACATCTTGTAGAGCAGTAGCTTGCTCCCATGAGAAAGTTGTCTACTACTCAATTGCTTGATCTCCAACCTGATTTCATTTGTTCTGGTTACGACCGAGCCAAGTTAAATAAATTGCTTGATAACATCAAAATGCTACCAACCTATGCTTTTGGATGTATTGAAAACCCATGCTTTGTTTTGACTTTATTTACTGCACGATACACCTTGGCAGGCTTCTATTCTGTGGCTCCAAACTGATTTCATTTGTTTTAGTTACAACGGAGCCAGGTTAAATAAATGGCAAAATACCGATGATCCGTACCGATAAAAGTTCCTGATTTATTGAGAAAACATGCTCTATTTTAATCTCATTTACTGTAGGACCCACCATGGCAAGTGGCCTGCTCTGTAGCTCCAAACTGATTTCATTTGCTTTGGTAATGAAGGAGCCGAGTTAAATAAATTCAAAGTACCAATAACCCGCACCTTTTGCGATTTATCAAAAACACATGCTTTGTTTTGACTTCATTTACTGCACGGCCTACCTCGGTAGGTTACTGTTCGATGGTAGTAAAGTTAACGTTAATAAATTGCTTGGTGCCTTCAATGAAGTCTATGTTGTTGGCATAACTTTTGTACAAAATTGTGTCAAGTGTTCACTTGTCTTGAAGAAGTTGAAGAGGTTGAATGATAAGGGGTTACCTTGTCAGAAAACTCTAAACACGTATTTTTGTAGCTGAACGCAGCTGCAAGGGTTGCTAATTGCTGTATTGTACAGCCTCTTCAGTCTCGTATTAAATCGGTGCAGATACACTGTGGTGAATACATAATCCCTTACCGTCCGTTGCTGCCTCAAAGGTGGTGTGTAGTAGTAGTTCAACTTCCAAATTTTCAAGTTTTCAAGTTTTTGTACAATTATAAGAGCTATTAAGCCAACTAATAACACTATGCACAAAATAAAAAAAAAATTAAATACACCCTGCTAATGACATAGTGTAGGTTGTGAGTTTTGTTGAGTAGAACTCTAAAATATTTTTTTATTTTTCTTGAACTCTCCAAACTTGTTTTATTTGACAAAAACTGTTTTTTTCTTGAGTTTTCGCACAAATTTATTGATTACACAAACATTTCTGAACCGATATCCAAAATTTAAATCTTATTAAAAAGGAGAGGAATAGGCCTTTGCATGGTTTTCTCTCGCGGGGGCGTAATTTCGTCCACTTATGTGATTGATTCTTGCCCTTTGGAAACTGCGACTGCATTTCTTGATTTGGGAGTATTATTGGATATGAAACTGTCTTTTATTGATCATATTAGTATGATGATTGGCAAGGCTCGGGCTGGTCTTGGTTTTGTGAAAAGACGGGCTAGGGAATTCGTTGATCCTTATATAACAAGACTGCTATACATTTCACTTGTTAGACCTATTTTGGAGTATGCGTCTATTATTTGGAATCCATACTATCGTTGTCATAGTGATTCAATAGAGTCTGTGCAGAAGCAGTTTTTATTATTCTGTTTACGTGACTTAGGATGGGATTGTGCCAATGGGTTTCCGTCATATGAGGCTAGATTAGGTTTGATAAAACTTCCAAATTTAGAACGTAGAAGGGCTCTTTTAGGGGTTTGTTTTATTTTTAATCTGGTTAAAGGTGATATCGATTCTGAGTTTTTGCTTTGTAACCTGAATTTCAGTATTCCAGCAAGATTTTCACGGCACTATCGTCCTCTTTCTTTAGATTTTTATAGAACGAAATATGGATGTAATTTTCCTTTTCGGAGATTATGTAATGATTTTAACTTATTTTATGATTTTATTGATTTTAATTGTAGGGTTTGTAATATAAAACGTAGCTTATATGCTGGCATTAATTTGTAAACTATTATATAAAAATGTATTTTCGTTCTTGTGATTTAGTTCTGTAGCTGATTTATGTTCTCGTTGCCATTACTTTTCCCTTACCCGCTACAGTCCGGACTGTAGTGTGTACGTGTCCCTACGTAATGGGGACGAGCCATCCGCGGTCGGGTGAGGGTGGGTTACTGTGAGGCCGGGGACGTTCGAAAAAAAAACTTAATATGCTACGGGGTTTGACACATTTTGCGATAAGCAATCAAGATCCATCAAAATTTTTCAAAATTTTCGAACTGAAAGATGACATACATAAAATATGTATATAACACAACTGTTATACTCTTTATATAATAACTACGGTAATTTTTGTCCGATTTGATCAAACAAAGTGTTAATCTCTTTACAAGATAATGCACTTTCAGAAGGTTATCACTTGTTTTATATTTTTTATTTAAATTCTGCAATTAAAAATAGCTAAACTTGAAAAAATAAGAAAAAAATTATATTTTTCAAGTCTACCCAATCAAACTCATAATATATAAGTTTGATCCATAGGTTTATGTATATCATTTGAAAGGTCCATCCCTTTTCAAAAAACTTTGGTTTTTGATAATAAGTTAAAAAATATGTGGATAATCAATAATTATGTTTGAAAAGATTAAAAATACAGTTTTTGGCAAATAAAACAAGTTTGAAGGGTGCGAGAAATATAAAAAAATATTTTTGAGTTCTACTCAACAAAACTCACAACCTACACTATGGCATTAGCTGGGTGTTTTTTGACTGTCGCACCGTGTAATTGTTCATTAGCAAGCATTGTTTATTTGATGTTGAAGTAGAATAAAATCCTTTTTAAATGGTATACCATATATGCTTTAGTAAACCAAATTTTAGAAAAATTCTTTGCTTTTACTTTTGGACAAATAAACATTCTTTTTACCACACTCTTAAAGGAAATAAAACAAATGGAAATTTTTTGAAAATAACCATTCAAATATGAATTGTATTGTTGTCTGTCGTAAACTGTTGTCTTGCTTCTTACAACACTTGTAAGCACAATTGAGGTCACTCTAATCGTTTTTTTTCCTTTTTTTTTGTGTTATTTCAGTTAAAATAAATGAAAAATATTTCTTAAAATTTACACTTGGTTGAGCTAAGCTGATATTAATCAGTTTTAAAGAATTTACTTCAAATACAAGAAGAAATGTTTGAAAAATGTTTGAACATAAAAGGTATGAACATAAACGAAGCTGTCCAAGTTAAAACAATTATTATCGTTCGACCTTGTACATCAGTAGTAAAATAAAGATTTTTCATTTTTATTTTGCAAATAATTAACTTGTAAAATTGTTTTAAGTTCAAATGAACAAAACAGAAAAAATAAACATGAGAAAGATAATTACAAAACTATGTGGAATATGGAACTGAACGACTTTAAAGGACAGTATATGTGGAAACGGAAGTCGCCGTAGTCTAGTAGGTAGTGTGTTGGCTTACTAGACGTAAAGCCAGGGTTCGAGCCCCAGGCGAGACATCAAAACAAAATTCAAAAAATATTTCTTCGACGACTACCACTCAGCAGATTTCTGGCAAAAACTCTGAGAGTAAATAAAAATTGCCATGAAAAGTTTCTCAAAAATCTTTCGTTCGGAGTCGACTTTAAACAGTAGGTCACGCCACTCATGTATAAAATTAACGCACACAACATAAGTGGTGTGAGAAACTAGGTTGTAATCCTGACTGAAGGCTTGTAATGTATGTATGTAAATATGGAAACACTTAAGAGAAAATGCTTATAACGTGAGTTCAAGAGATAAAGCAATGTAAACCCTTCCAAGTCCTTGAGAAGTGACTTGTAATACAACATCAAATGGAGACCTACCTATCACTCGACAATAACGATAATTTTAGCGACATATGAACGATCTGTAGAGTATTGAATCCTCGTGACAGTGGCTGCCTACCAAAATGTATCAATACAAAGTTTGTATGCAGTCCTACTACTGTATATAAACTACAGTAATCCCTCGATTAACGTCGCAGTTGGTTCTAAAAAAAAGGCGACGTAAATCGAAACGACGTAAATCGAATTTCACATTGCTCATACGACAAAATAGTATGTTTTTAACAAGGAACTTAAAAAAGTTCCAGTAATCCCCCGATTTACGTCGCAGTTGGTTCCAAAAAAATTCGAATGACGACGCAAATTGAAGTTAGAGGGAACAAAATATTTAACGACGTAAATCGAAACAACATTAATCGAGGCGACATAAATCGAAGGATTACTGTATGTAGATATGCAAAGTAACCAAACAATAAAATAATATAACAACTATAAATCCGATGCCTGATTGCTTTTTGACTGCTTTAAAAATACACATTGAGGACGTTTTGAAATAGAATACATTGTACATATTTTGTACAGCAGCATTATGAAACACGATACTTTGTTCAAACACAAAGCAACTAACATTTTGGAAGGTAGCCAGTGTATACAAACATAAAATCATTAGAAGTTGTACCAAAATCATCAATGGATACCTATTTTATAGTCATGTACGAGTATGTTGAATGAGAAATATACCGAGGCTTCCTAAAATAGAGTGTGTTTTGTGTGATATCATCGAAATTCCTTATTCGTTTTAAAGGCCAGTAGATGTGATACAGCATCCTTCAAATATCCTTCATGGTTTCTGTGGCTGAATCTTTTACGAAATGTTAAATTTTTCATGGCCAGGGCACATATATCAGGCTGAGACTTAAGAAAACTCCACAAGAAAAAATCGAACGCAACCAATTTTCACGATTTCGGTGGTGCACATGACAATGTGGCCAGGTGGTATACGAAAACTTTGCAGGTTTCATCTGTGACTTGGCAGACATTTTTTTATTTTGGAAAATATCCTCTATGCTACACTAAGGACAAAAAGATTAACCCTTTGCACCTCGGCTGTCCCCTCTGAGGGGACAACATAAGTCTAGCATATCACTTGGTTAACCCCTCTGAGGGGACATTATAGTTTGTTAGCGATTGCGGACAATGAAATTATTTCACCGCAATTTTTTAAGAAAATGGCACAAAAAAATTGATCGAAATGTGATAAAATTAACAAGATGCATGATAAATAAATCGTCCGTTCTATACGTCGAAAAGGAACGTGCGAAGTGCTTTCACGACGGACTGTACACTTCTCTGATCCGTTGAGCAAATTGCAGATATAGTGGATTAGGCGTCCAAAGCTACAAGGGTGTGGCTCAATGAAGGGGGAATCTTGATAGGATAATAAATAAATCAGATAATCGTGAGAAGAAATATACAAGATCTCAGTTCGTACTGAAGCGTCGAATAGAAAAAAATTTTTATATTTTTTTGTGTGTTCTTCAATGTCCACAAATTCATATAAAACAAATTTCATTACAATTCCTTACTTGGTTTTAAAATTATACTGTATAATATCACGTTTCAAGGATGTATGTTATCGTTAAAAAGTGGCGTCGATCTGCTGGTAGGTAAAGTCCAAAACGGTAGCGAGTGCAAAGGGTTAATGATGATTATCCAATAGGGACATTGTGATTTCACTCAAAGTTCTAATAGCAAAGAAGTGGTTCATTTTGTAAATGTTTTTTGATTTGTAATTTTAAAGTGAGTCATTAGTTATATTCCGAAATCAAATTGAATAATTTTCCATTAAAAAAATTCATAATAAAAATAATAATAAAAAGAAAGTTTAGCAAAAGTCTATAAATGATTTATCATCGTATTTATAAATATGTACATTGGAGTCTGCTCTCATATTATTATAAACTTCGTCTCATTAATTAATACTGATGTTGTCTCTGGAGTAGAAAAGTTATTTAAAAAAATAAAAAAACAGGGTATAGGAAATGAAATAATAATGCATTCCCCAATGCAACGCCTGTAAAAGCATTGCAATTTCGAACTGATATTAATCATAACTTCAAGCATTACAAAACTGCTTGCAATGATACAACAAGTCATGATTTTAGTTTGAAAAAAAAAATACAGGGTAACCATAAAAGTTATGTTATCTACATACCATTTAAACTCCTATTAAAGTTTAAAGTTTAAACTTCGTAGTCGTTATTATGTATTTAGTTAATATGTCTTTATATACAAAGTTTCAACACCTTTCGATTATTTTGTTTTTGTCGAAATATTTTTGAAAATTATTTTTCCTTTTCAATCTATTTCATCAACAATACGCTGATGCTCTATTTTCTATTTTCTATTTTCTTCTGTACGTCGGCATATGCCGTTTAGAAAAAGAGGAAGAAAATAACTTTTAATTAGTGTTGGAAAGTTTTTCAATTAACAACACCTGCAAACTATTTATTTTTCAGAACGAAACGTAACGTAACGAAACATACAACTCTAACAACAAACAACACAGCAAACAAGCACAAGCAACAGCAACATTGATGGCAATAGCAATAACAACACCAGCATCTATAGTAGCAACTTGTATACTAAGAGTGCGTAACAAACATTTTTAACACGACTAATATTCACAGCTGCAGCAGCAGCAAAAACAAGTTAAAACAACTACAAACAGTAACAGCAACAGCAAAAACAACAGCAACAATTTGTTTTTAATGAATGAACGAAGCTAAACAAGTTTAAAACACAGCATCGAAGGTACGAAATAAAAGTGAGAGAAAAAAAGTAGCAGTGCTGGTAGCAGCATTTGAAATGAAACATTTCCTTCGCCACCAAACGGTAATGGCTAGAAAAGGAATTCCCATTTCCTATTATTTGTACAATACTTTATAAAGGTGGTGATAGATTTTATTAACATTTAAACATATTAAATGCCCCTCTGGCTTCGTGTGTAAAAAGTCACTGCCCCTGTACTTCTTTAAGAACAATATACACGAAGTCGCCGTAGTCTAGTAGATAGTGTGTTGGCTTATTAAACGTAAGGGCGCGGCGCAAACCCCCAGGTCAGACATCAAAATGAAAATATGAAAAAATATTTCTTCGGTGACTGCCTCTCAGCAGATTTCTGGCAAAAACTCTGAGTGTGAAATAAAATTGCCACGAAAAGTTTCTCAAAAATCTGTCGTTCGGAATCGACTTTAAACTGTAGGTCCGTCCACTCATGTATAAAATTAACACACCCAACGTGAGTGATGTGAGAAGCTAGGCCGTAATCCTGACTGAAGGGTTGTAATGGCCAATTATGTATGTATGTACAGTGGACAGGAAGTGCGGCAATATATTTTAGCAATTTTATGGATTTTTACCAACAGTTTTTATAAAAAATTAAGGTTTATATATTTATTTTATTAATTTATTTCTGTTTTATTATAAAACAAACAATTTTTTAATGTTTTTCATAAAACAAGAGAAAAATAAGGACAAGTTTCTGAAGACTCTATAGGTACCCCCAAGGAGAACCCTGAGTAAATTTAAAATTCAAAGGCCTAATATATGAAAATGTTATCTCTTGTATTTAGTAGAATATCCCTTAAGGTCAATAACTCCATTTAACCCATTTAGAATTGAATGAACAAGTTTAATTTAGTGTTTTCTGGTGGCACCATGAGCAAGTTTTTCGGTTGACTTTTGTTTGAGGTTTAGCGATTACGTAACCGTTCTTTCAAATGATCTCCTACATACTTTCTTGAAGTCATATCGGGACTTTGTGCAAGAGTATTAAGCCTGTGGGGACTTTTGTTGTCAAAACATATTGCCGTACTAAGACTTTTGCTGTCCACTGTATGTTTATTCATGGTCACATCTATAGGTCGATGATTTTCAACATCTTTTTGGATATATTGCACAAGCGATGCAATGAGATTTGAGAGCATGTAAGAAAAAATTTTATTTCGATAATATTTCTGTCTGGTATTATCAATTTAAAATGTTAAATTGTTAAACAAATTTTCTGTTTCCATCTAATAATACACTCCCTGCATCGTCTAGCTAATATTTCTCTCTCTTACTTCTAACCAAAATTTATTTTATTTGAGGCTGAAAAATAAAATACAACAAGAAAAACTCTAAAGGGTTCAAATCGCACGATCTTGGTGGCCAATTAATATCACTTCAATGCGAGATGACGATGTTCTCAAATCGTTTGTGCAGATTATTCAATGTGGGATAAGATGTGTGACACCTCATATGGCTTAGTTATTGTTACGAAAATAAAAAATTTAGATACTAGTGTTTTATTTTTACGTCGTTTAACATTAAAATTATAAACAAATGCTACAAATGCAAAACAATGCAGTAAAAAAATCTGTTTACAGATTATCGTACTGCTTAATATAATAACGATTTTGAAGTCGCCGTAGTCTAGTAGGTAGTGTGTTGGCATATTAGACGTAAAGCCAGGGTTCGAGCCCCAGGCCAGACATTAAGACAAAATACAAAAAGTATTTCTTCGGGGACTTCCTCTCAGCAGATTTCTGGCAAAAACTCTGAGAGTAAATAAAATTTCCATGAAAAGTTTCCCAAAAATCTGTCGTTCGGAGTCGAGTTTAAACTGTAGGTCCCACCAATCATGTATAAAATTAACACACGCAACATAAGTGGTGTGAGAAACTAGGACGTTGTACAATGGGTCAATTCGACCTCCGGGTACTGTATTTGTCTTAATTGACAAGTACACGTCTTCTAACCTAACCTAACTTAATATAATAACGAACACCAGCATAAAAAGGTAAACAAGTCAACAAAAATATACTAACAACACTACAATAATAAACGTAAACAACGAGGTTTACATTTATAGAGATTTCGAGAAGGCGAAGTTATGAATGTTCGCCTTCAAGAGCATCCATCAGGACATTCGTCAGACCATATAAAAGGTAAGACAAAGTAGGCGAGTGAGTTAGTGAAGTTCAGTCAATCATGTGTGAAGACGTGGTGCGTTTGAAGAGAGTAATCGTGATTTGGAGATCTCCTTTACAAAGATTGTCTAGTAATTGTTATTGTTTATGCAAAGGGTATAAACAGAGGAATAACAAAGAAACGCAATTGTTGTTGTTTACATCAAGTTGTGAACAGTGGCACACAGAATTGTGCGAATAATAAAGAATTTTAATTAAAACTAAACACAGAATTTATTTTTATTTTATTTGCAATCTACGAGCTCATTCTCTAAACGTTTTTAAAAGGTAGAAACGTGATAGCATATTAAAAATTTCCTCAAAATTTTTAAAAGTAAAGCCCAAAAAGGCTTCCTACTGAGAGAATAAATATAATCAATCAATTTGAAGTATCTGCAAACAAAAAAAAAAAAAAAAAAGAAACAAGACAATGATTGTTAAAACAAAACCTTAATAAAATAAACAATAAAGTTTTCAAGTGGGCACACATTCTTATAAAATGCATTGTGAACAAATCAAATATTGATTAATAAAAACAACAAAAGGGACACAAAGAATGGACAACTGAAGTAGTATTACTCGTATAACAAGAAAAACAATTAATATTATTAACAATATCAACTTGAAACACTTATAAAACTAATGTTCAAAAGCCACGACAAAGACAAAATAAGAAAAACGAAAACAAAAACAAAAGCAAAAGTAAATAGATAAACAACAATACAACCGCAATCATTAAACGAAGAACAATAACTAAAATAAGCATACAGGATAAAACTTTTCTTTTAGCAACGCAACACAAAACAAAACAATCCCAACAAAATAAATAAGAAGTCACAAATAAAAGCAAACAATATTCTCACATCCTTCAAACTTCCTTTCCTTCTTTTTTCTTCCTATCTATCTCTCTCTCTCTCTCTTTCTATCTTGTTTTAAAATTAAAATCTTTATCTTCTTGTTCCTTATTTTCCCACCACTGGAATATTATGCTGAAGCATCAGCTCCCTTAACCCCGCGCCTTTGTATATTTTTTGGTGGGAAAAACTCAAAAACCTCTTCATTAATCCTCAATGGGCTCATGTTCAAATGATGGAAAATTGCGCTGGAGGCATTGCCTTTTTTGTCTCCATTTATTTTTTTTATTCTTTTCTAAACAACAACTAATAATAATACAACAAAAACAACAACAACAAAAGCCAGCCACACATTTTCCCCAACACAGCCAAGTGGAAACGAAAAAAAAACTCAACAACAACGAAGAAGATGCGAAAATAAAGAAGAAGAAGCCCACAAGTAAAACAAAAGGCATTAAGCAGCTAAAATAACGGAAACTTTAAATGTTGATTAACATGAGATAAGCTTAAAACGGCAAAAAGTGCGTGCTTTTATTCATTCCAGTCAAAGCTGACGGAGGCAAGAGAGTTGTATGCCATATTGTTAAACAAAGACGGCAAGTGACGTTAAACTTTTTCTCCCCCAGCATCAATTATAACACGCATTAAAATTTATTTTGAGATTATGGCAGCAGCAGCAGTAGCAGCAATATGCAGCATATTTAACAGTGAACAGAATAATACGCTGTCTGCCATTCAATGAATTTTGCTTTAAAAGTGATGGATTTGATTATTACACAGCAAAAGGAAGAGATTATTTAACAATGAAAAGGAAAAGAAAAGAAAACTTGCAATCAATCTAAACCGCGTATATTTAAATTTAAAACCTTGCTTAACAGCATATTTAAATTGTTTAAATTTTAATGGGGTTTTATACTTAAAAATAAGGAAATTTTCTTAAATTTTTGATTGTGATTGTGATTTACATTACGCGCACAAATAGTGAACGTATTTTGAGATCTACAATGACGGAAGCCAATTGTAATTCCCTTGCTTTACTATGCCTTTCAGAGCTAATATTCCGCATCGATAGAAGCAAATGGTAATCACGGAAAACAAGAGCTAATGCTTATGCTGATCATTATGGGGACAAATGTTCTCATAATGGAATGGTGGTATATTTTTGGGATTTCTGCTAATTAGTCAAGGAATTTATTTATCTTGGCTCCGCCGTTACCACCAAAAATGATGTCAATCTAGAAATCAAGCACAAGATCACTCTTGCCAACAGGTGCAACTACGGTCTCAATAGGCAATAGCAGAGACTTCTCGTACGACAAAACTAATACTCTACAATACGTTCATCCTACCCGCGCTTTTTTATGGCGCAGAGGCATGGGCTCTATTAAGCACTGATGCAGCATTCTTGAGAGTATTCGAGAGAAAGGTTAGGTTAGGTTAGGTTAGAGGACGTGTACTTGTCAATTAAGACAAGTGCAGTACCCGGATTTCGAATTGTCCCATTGTATAACGTCATAGTTTCTCACACCACTTTTGTTGTGTGTGTTAATTTTATACATGAGTGGTGGGACCTACAGTTTAAAGTCGACTCCGAACGACAGGCTTTTTTTTGCCAGAAATCTGCTGAGAGGAAGTCGCCGAAGAAATACTTTTTGTATTTTGTCTTGATGTCTGGCCTGGGGCTCGAACCCTGGCTTTACTTCTAATAAGCCAACACACTACCTACTAGACTACGGCGACTTCATTCGAGAGAAAAGTCCTACGTAAGATCTTCGGTCCGGTGCGAGTTGGCGATGATTTCCGCATCCGATCCAACAGTGAGCTGTATGAGTTCCTCAACGTCATAGACGTTGTGCAGAGTATTAATATACAGCGGCTGCGTGGGATCGTCCATGTCATTCGAATGGAGGAGGATGCTCCGCGAGTCTACTATTTGATGCGGGGATCTGCGGAAGTCGGCGAAGAGGACAACCTTATATGCGTTGGAAGTAACAAATCGAGGAAGCCCAGTCAGCGATTGGTGTGACCAACTGGCGTAGGCGCGGAAGAAGGAGAGGCGCCTGGGAGGATGTGTTGTGATAGGCCGAAATCCGTTAATCGGGTTGTTAATGGCCAATTAATTACGTAAGTATGTCATTGCCGCTAAAATTTCCAAATCCTTTTGTTGCATGGAAAGAGGAGTTTGAAAGGATATTTTTTCTATTGTCCCTTTGACAATACGACAGTAAAAAGAGGCGAAATATCTTCTTAATTCAAACGGTTCTTTTGAGCGAGCATTGTTGATTTAAAGAAAATTTGTACAGATTTTGAATTGGAAACTTATATGACATACATACATACATCATTGGCCATTACAACCTTTCAGTCAGGATTACGGCCTAGCTTCTCACACCACTCATGTTGTGTGCGTTGATTTTATACATGAGTGGTGGGACCTACAGTTTAAAGTCGACTCCGAACGACAGATTTTTGAGAAACTTTTACATGGCAATTTTATTTACTCTGAGAGTTTTTGCCAGAAATCTGCTGAGAGGAAATCGCAGAAGAAATACTTTTTTTATTTTGTCTTCATGTCTGGCCTGGGGCTCGAACCCTGGCTTTACGTCTAATAAGCCAACACACTAACTACTAGACTACGGCGATTTCATTCGAGAGAAAAGTCCTGCGTAAGATCTGCGGTCCAGTGCGAATTGGCGATGATTTCCGCATCCGATCCAACAGTGAGGTTGTTGACCTCCTCAACGAAATAGACGTTGTGCAGTGTATTAGCATCCAGCGGCTGCGTTGGCTCGGCCGTTTCATTCGAATGGAGAAGGATTCTCCGGCGAGACGGGTATTTGATGCGGTAATCTGCGCAAGTCGGCGAAGAAGATGACCTTGTATGCGTTGGAAGGACCAAATCGAGAAAGCCCTGTCATCGATTGGTGTGACCAACTGATGTAGGCGCGCAAGAAGCAGAAGCGCCTGGGAGGATGTATTGTGACAGGCCGAAATCCGTTAATCGGGTTGTTAATGACCAATTAAGTAAGTAAGTAAGTATGTTATTGCCGCTAAAGCATACAAATCCTTTTGTCGCATGGAAAGAGGAGTTAGGAAGGATATTTTTTCTATGGTCCCTTTAACAATACGACAATTAAAAGAGGCGAAGTATCTTCTTCATTCAAATCGTTATTTTGATCGAGCATTGTCGACTTAAAGAAAAATTTTACAGATTGGGAATTGTAGAATACCATCTATTGTACTGCCCTCAATTTATATCAAGTATCAGTAAAAATGTCGCCTTTAGCGCTCACAAACTTCTGGATACTACTAGATACAAGCAAGGACAACTCACTGCCCAGTATATAATATCCTAATCGCAAAAACTACATGTTGGGCGCGTCACTGCCCAGTATCTAATATCCTAATCGCAAAAACTACATGTTGGGCGCGTGGTCAGTCCCCATTCTGAATAAGTAGTCTTTAAACATAGAGTGCCTGAGCAAAAAGCAAGTTACTTACCTCAGGTAGTTGATAAAAAGATTTACACTTGCTTAGATTGTCTTCCCAACTGAACTCTTTCAAATATTGTTTTCCATGCAACATAAAGGTTCTGGTGCCACTAGCAATATGGAATCTCTTCTCTTTGCAAAGTTATGGGCCTGCTAATTGCTGTAAATTACAAATTGGGATCCAGCAACTGATGACTTTATTTCTCTTACTTAGCTGATTAAGCTTTTCCACCCAATCGCATATTATTTTCGAGTTTATGGCAAACAATTCTTGGATAGTAGCCTGTCGGTCCTTTTTTTTTCTGTTCAAGTTCAATTGATATAAACTTCCGCTTGAAAGATATCCCTGCAATGTTTTAATGGCTCGAAATTGGAATCAAAAATCGCCGCTCTCGTGCTAAAATGCGTTCTAAAGGGTCCGCCAAATAACTTTTTTTTTTGAAAATGCTTTAAAAAAAAACTACTGAATATTTTCTCAAATATCTTTTCTTATTTGAAAGTACAATCCTTCCGGTTAATAATGGAAAATAATTTCATTCAAATGGCTGCCTCGGCTGGCCATGCAGTAGCCTACACGATCTGTCCAATTTTTAAGCACATTATCGATTGTGTGCAGCTGTAATTCACCAATGGCTTCACGAATATTGTCCTTTAAAGCGTCAATTGTCTCTGGCTTGTCGGCGTAACACTTATCTTTGACGGCACCCCACAAATAATAGTCCAACGGTGTCAAATCGCAGCTCCGAGGTGGGCAAACGACATCGGCTCTGCGGCTGATAATGCGATCTTCAAAAACAGGGCGCAAAACATCGAGTGTAGCTTCGGCTGTGTGGCACGTTGCGCCTTCCTGTTGAAACCAAATGTTGCCAATATCCTCCTCTTTAATTTTTGTGAACAAAAATTCGTTCAACATGGCCCAATAATGATCGCCATTGAATGTAACGGCCACTCCTTGCTCATTTTCGAACAAAAATGGCCCAATTATGCCTCTGGACCAAAATCCGCACCAAACAGTGAATCGGCATCTTCTGTAAGTCGATCGCAGGCCCACTTAGCGAAGCGAAAACGCATTGGACAATTGCATGGTCAATTGGCTTCAACTCCTGAACCAATTGGACTTTGTATGGCGTCATACCAAGCTCTTTATGCAAAATTCGTGTCAATGATGTCTCCGCAATATTCAATTGTTGATAACGACGGTGAATTGATGTTGATGGCGCTTCACGCACACTTTCTGCCACAGCAGTAATATTCTCGGGTGTACGCACTGGTTTGGCTTTGGTTTATCAATGAGAATGCCAGTTTCATGCAATGATGCTATTTTCGCACAAATTCTGCAATTTTCAAAGTAATGTCGCAATCTTTCCCAGTGTTGTTCAAGCGTATACACAACCATATTCGTTCAGCGGAAGGATAAAACTAATTATCTGTCAAATCAGACATGAGCTAAGTGTTACCATTCACGAAATAAGCACTAGTTGATGGTGGACCCAATACAATCATCGTATAGTAAAGAATGGTCCCTCCCTCCATTAGAAGAGAACGTAGTCTATGGACTGTTCAGTTCACTCCAAATACTTAGTCTCGTTGCGAAACATTTCCCTAATACAAGGAGCCTGTTTGTTATGTCCAGGGGAAGATTAAGTAGAGATCTTTCAGTCACTCGATTTTAATTTCATATTAGAATTCTTCCCCCGTTATAGTCTGTGGTTCTCCCTATCAAATTTATGCCTCCACATCATTTTAAAAATTTTTAGCTGCTGTTTGCTTTTGTTACTTCACACTAATAATTAAGAATCTGTTCAAATAGATTTAAGCTTCTTTACCATCACTTGCCTTTTAGCCAAAATATATATGCTTTTAAAGAAATTTTGAAACAAAATGTATTCCATTACACTTATTACTAGGAAGTATATATGAAAACAATTCATTTTTGAGGTATTCTTTTACATGCTTGAGCACACAATACAACTTAAAGCAAGTAAATGGGCAGCAATAAGCAGAAATAACTTCACATTTGCTTTTGCAACTGAGATTTCAATGTTGCCACAGCGCCAATAATATTGACTCAACAAGCAACCTAAAATGTTTTCTTTTCCAAGGACATGAAAAATATATGACAAAAAAAAAAACTTTAGAAAGAGCAAAACGAAAATGTAATAATCATAAGCAAGTTATTGGTTTGAAGAAGCCGAAGAAGAAAAGAAAAAAAATCTCCCACAACGATAGCCACAGCATATGTAAGCAATTCTCTTAGAACGTCATGATCATCATCATCATCGTTTTCAACTGTGTCCACATAAAGGAAAATATGAAAAAAAGGAAGAACATCGGCACTCAATGGCAGCAGCAGTGCAATCAAAAGGCAAACATTTTAAAATAAAATGGAAAAAAGGAAAAGAAAAGAAACAAAAATTTAAGAAGAAAAAGCGTCTGCAACAGCAGTAAGCTTTTACCAAAAACCACATATGAACTTATGGCTGCTCTTATTGGGAAATACTACCAAATATCCACAAGAAGTAGAAGAAGAAAACAAAAAAAAAAGAGAAAAAGAAATCCTATAAAGAGAAAAGTCAAGAGATATAGAAATTTATGTATCGAAATACATTGTATGAGTAGTTGTTATTCGTTATACGTTCTTCTTGTCTGAACCATAACAGTGTTTTGGCTTTTCGTTGGGTGGGCAAAGAGATTTCAAGTGTGTTTATAATGTAACTTAGATGGCGTTGCAATTTATGCACTTGTGACAACTGCCACTTTAATGTGAACACATAAACTCGATTTAATATTATCTAAGATTTTGCCTTAACATTTTCATTTTTTCGATGTCTTTGTGGAATGCTATTCTATAATAAAAAATTATATTTTATTCGTTTCGCCTGTCATGTAGGCGTAAAACAGTTTTCTCATGGGACTGGAATAAAATTTTTCTGTAATTTTTGATCTTATAAACTAGACTTATAAGCATGCAGCTCAATTCAATAATGTTTCATAAAAATGTTAAGAAACAGAATTTGTTGTGTGTTTGAAATCCAAAGGTATTTTAGGTGCGTGCTCTGATGGCCTAGTTGGTAGTGCGCTAAACTTCAAATGCCAAAACTGTGGGTTCGATTTTCACTAGAGACGCTGGATGTCTGTTTGGTCAGGCGTTTTTCTTGTGGAGTCTTTAAGTCCATGCAATAGGTCTAATTTTATCTGATTTAAACACCACAGTCATTAAAATTTTGATATTTCCTTACACATAATGGCTTCAATAAGTCTTTCAAACGAATAAAAAATTTCGTTGACATCTTACACACATAGTGTAGGCCTTATAATTAGAAACGATGTTTCTGGAACAGAGTTCTCTGGAGTGACGAATCTAAGTTTAATTTGTCCCAATATGATGGAAAAACATATGTAAGACGTCCTCCAAACAAAGCCTTTAATCCCAGTGAAAACTGTAAAACAAATTAACAAACATACATGTTGCTAAGTCGTTTCTAATTATAAGGCCACCGACAGCTAAAGTTTTAGTACGACAATATATTTTGATAAAAAAGTCCCCACAGCCGTAATACTCTTGCACAAAGTCCCGATATGACTTTAAGAGAGTATTTAGGTGATCATTTGAAAGAACGGTAACGTAATCGCTAAACCTCAAACAAAAGTGAACCGAAAAACATGCTTATGGTGCCACCAGAAAACACTAAACTAAACTTGTACATTCAATTCCAAATGGGTTAAATGGAATGCTTGACTTAAGGCATATTCTGCTAAATACAAGGGATAACATTTTCATATATTAGGCCTTTGAATTTTAAACTTACTCAGGGTTCTCCTGGGGTTTCCTATGGAGTCATCTGAAACTTTTCCTTATTTTTCCGTTGTTTTATGAAAAACATTAAAAAATTGTTTGTTTTATAATAAAACAGAAATAAATAAAACAGAAATATAAAAGCTACAAATTTTTGTGCAAACTCTTGGCTAAAATTCATGAAATTTTCTAAAATATATGGCCGTACTAAGACTTTTGCTGTTCACTGTACATACACACATGATTGGCCATTACAACCCTTCAGTCAGGATTACAACCCAGCTTTTCGTACCACATATGTTGTGTGTGTTAATTTTATACATCAGTGGCAGGGCCAACAGCTGAAAGTCGACACCAGTTTTGCCAGAAATCTGTTGAAAGCAAGTCGCAGAAGAAATATTTGTTCATATTTCGTTTTGTTGGAGATGTTTGACCTGGGGTTTGAACCGAGGCCTCATGTCTAATAAGCCAACATACTAACTATTAGACTACGGCGACTAAGTGATTACTTACAACTGAAAAAAGAAAGTGAGAATAATTACTAAAAAACAATTCTAAATAAAGTGAAAATTATCGCTCACTTTCCTTTCTTCTAGACTCTGTCTTTTCTGTATTTTAACACAGTGCACTGCATGTATAAGGGTAATCTCCTCATGAGTGTTGGCTTAAAAAAACAGTAGTCCTAGTCCTCTTGGATACAAAAACAGATTTTCTTTAGACCCAGTATAAGATTTGATATTTATTTGATTGTGACTTCTCCGTTTAAAGCCACTAAGGCTCTACGGTCTTAGACCTTAGACGTTTGATTGCAAGAAGCCATATCGGTGAATTCGCCAAGGGGGTTAATTGTGTATTATTGTATTGTATTTTAAAAATTTAGCAAACATTAGCTATAGTTTCTATCCTTAATAACACGTTTAGTATTTTTAAGGTAAATATCATTGAAGTCGTCGTAGTCTAGTAGGTAGTGTATTGTCTTATTAGACGAAAAGCCAGGGTTCATATCCCAGGCTCGACATCAAAACAAAATACAAAAAGTATTTCTTCGGCGACTTCCTCTCAGCCGATTTCAGGCATAAACTCAGAGAGTAAATAAAATTTGCCAAGAAAACTTTCTCAAAAATCTGTCGTTCGGATTCGACTTTAAACTGTAGGTCCCGCCACTCATGTATAAAAATTAACACGCACAACATAAGTGGTGTGACAAACTAGGTCATAATGCTGACTTAAGTGTTGTAATGACGTATTATGTATTTATGTAAGCTAAATATCATCCCTACAGTCTTTAAAAGCACAGCTAACCTCTCCTGTACGAGGCCTAGCAACCACAAAAAAGACTTCGGGAGTTTGCCCTATGTTCCATTCACTGTGGCGTAGTCGCCGTAGTCTTGTGGTAGTGTGCTGGCTCGTGGTTCGAACCCCGGCTAAAACTTTTCGAACAAAGAAAGAGAAATATTTTCTTCGGCAACTTGCTCCCTGTAATTTTTTGACAATAAAACTGCCATGAAATGTGTCTGAAAAGGTTGCTGTGGTGTCGACTTTAAACTGTAGAACCCATCACTTATTGGTAAAAGTGACACAATGCAACGTAGGTGGTGAGAGAAGCTAGGTTGTAATACTGTCTAAAGGCTTGTAAAGGCCAATTAGTAATTTCAAAACTATCAAGATAATAATATAATAAATAAATAATATATAATAATAAATAAAATAATAATAATCTGAAGCTGATTTATCCTTTTTGTATGAGGACGCCTTGCATGATCGATTTAGAAAGTAACTTAGCTTTACAACTTACTTATGTTTGTTTCAATTGTTTTAAATTTTGTTTTTTTGGCAAACCAAACACATTTACTTTGACATTTATTTACAAATCTCACACTACCATTTCATAGCAAACGCAATGTCTAGCACTCAATATAAGAATTAAAATAAATATTTTTATACAAATTAAGACCCTAATAAACATACAAATAAAATGTCACAAATAAACATCAATCAGGTTAGGGCCTCTTTCAAATACAATATCACATTACCATTTCCATTACCATTCACAGTTAATTCATTTAAAGATTGAGTTTTTTGTTTTTTTTCCTTTAGATGGCCATTAAATCTTAAGCGGGAAAATAAATTGTAAATATTTAAACAACTGATTGGCAGTCATTAAAACTGTTAATGAAACATTTTCATACATTATTCGAGAAAACTGTATTACCCCCTGTATTACCTCCTGCATTTAGTTCATTGGAATTTCTTAAATGCTATCGTTAAAGCATACAAAATTTGGTTTTTAAATATTTATCTGAACCCAGTCAGAGTCAGTCACCCACTGTTTTACTGGCATATTTTATTCATTTGAGTTGTTTTCTTAAAACATCTCCATGGTTGTCTCAAATTTATTTTGATAAACTTTTTGCGTTTTTTTTTCGCTTTTTTGGCCTTTTTTTGTATTATTTTATTACAACGCCTTTCGTTTTCGTTTTTCGAACGTCGAATTTTTAATTGTCAATTTAGATTTTTCATCTCTTTTGTTGTTGTTGTTGTATTTAAAATCAACGACAAGCTGTCTTTAGATTGTGTCAAAACTTAAAAGACAAGAAGCCGAAGAAGATAGATAGAAGAAGAAGAACATTTTCAAATGCTATTATCGTTGTTGTAAAGAATTTACAATCTAAGTTGGCAATTTTACTTTGTTGTGCTACTCTTGTGCCTTTTGGCCACTGATGGTAATGCGATAATTGTCTCTGACACGGTTATTGTTGTAATCTGAACAGTGCTTTAATTGCCTTTGAATGTGAGAGCATTTGCACAGGGATTGTCTTCATTTTTGTGTGAAATTTTCAAATGAAAAACGTCTTCTTTTTTCTTCTTTGTATCAATATTGTTGGGCATTTAAGTCATTTGTAATTAGAAATAATTTATGTGTTCAATGTTGTCAGAAACCATTATTTATTAATGTGTGTCAGAACAATAACAACAACAACAGCAACAATAATGAAGTAATTTTATTATAAAGCTTTGCGAAGTATTTAATTTGATTATTTCAACCTGTCTGGAGACCTATGAACTTTTAACCTTGAATTTTATGTAAATATTCATAGATATTATGAATTCTTAACACCATAAGAAATACCTTCAAGCAGTAATAGATATCGTAAGAAATGAATGAATAAAAACAAAATAAAATTTCTTAAAGGCTCACTTAAAAAATATTGACTTATTTTCAGAACACTTTTCCACACACATATAAGATTTAGTACAGTGGAATGTATCAGAAGAAATGTCATAATCTCATATAAGTAAAGACATTTGGTAGATGACTGACAATCAATCACATTTAAACTAGTTTGGAAATATCAATCTGTTTAGCGGCTGTGGAAGGGCTCTTTCCCCAACTTTCAACCGTACAAGTATTCATTTATGGAAGGCATTTTACTTAGAAAAAAATATTTTTACTTCAGTCTCTTTCGAGCAATTTAAAAAACATCAATCCTGTTGGCTTGTTTGACATCAGAATGTAAAGGAAATCAGAAAGTCTTCGGCGGAGCTGTAGCGCATTCTCTATCATACATACATACATACATACATAATTGGTCATTACAACACTTCAGTCAGGATTACGGCCTAGCTTCTCACACCACTCATGTTGTGTGTGTTAATCTTATACATGAGTGGCGGAACCTACAGTTTAAACTTGATTCCGAACTACAGATTTTTGAGAAACTTTTCATGCCAATATTTCTTTTATTCTCAGAGTTTTTGTTTTTGCTGAGAGGAACTCGCCGAAGAAATATTTTTTCATATTTCGTTTTAATGGCAGACCTGGGGTTTGAACCGTAGCCTTGCGTCTAATAAGCCAACACACTACCTACTAGACTATAGCGACTGCATTACACTCATTAAGTCTTTCGAGATTGCATAACTTTCAAAAGTTAAGAAACTTCAAATTATTGAAACTACATTCTCTATCAATTTTACCATATTATCTGGGGTAGCAAATGAAACACCAAACAATTGGTTTGTTGGAGAAATACAGAATCAAGTATTTTCCTTTCAAGCAAGTATCCTAGCAAGCAACCTTTATTGTACTTTACAGTCTCAAGACTTTTTATAAACATTTGCATTACTTGTACAGAGGGTATGTTGCACATATCATCATGATATCATCAGAGATATCATATGAAATGTTTTTATTTGTTGGAAAGACCTATTGATATACAGTGGACAGCAAAAGTCTTAGCACTGCAATATATTTGGACAGCTTCATGAATTTTTACCAACAGTTTGTTTAAAAAATTAAGGTTTTCATATTTATTTTATTAATTTATTTCTGTTTTATTATAAAACAAACAATTTTTTGATGTTTTTCATAAAACAAGAGAAAAATAAGGAAAAGTTTCAGATGACTCCATAGGTACCCCCAAAGGAGAACCCCGAGTAAATTTAAAATTCAAAGGCCTAATATATGCAAATGTTATCCCTTGTCTTTCGTAGAATATTTCTTAAAGTCAAGCACTCCATTTAACCTATTTGGAATTGCACAAGTACAAGTTTTGTTTAGTGTTTTCTGGTGGCACCATAAGCAAGTTTTTCGGTTCACTTTTGTTTGAGGTTTAGCGATTACATAACCATTCATTCAAATGATCTCCTAAATACTCTCTTGAAGTCATATCGGGACTTTTGTGCAAGAGGATTAAGCCTATGGGGACTTTTCTTTGTCAAAATATGTATATTGCCGTACTAAGACCTTTGCTGTCCACTGCTTGTGTGGAAAACTACATCGTTCAAATGTTTGTCATGGCTTCCCTGGGTGGAATGCTTTTGAAATGTTAAAGTTTCCATGAATGTGGTGTATAAATCAGGCTGAATTAAACCTATGTGATGGATTATAGTTGTTTTGAAAACAGCTCTTTCTTATTCAAATACACTTATGACTTAAGAAAACCATATAAACAAGACTCTAATGGGTTCATATCGCATAATATCGTTGTCAAGTTCTAGTTCGCCAGCGACATGACCATGCCCTTAAATCGTTGGTGTAGAATACTGCTACGTAAGCTGTGCGTTATATAATGCTGTCCTGTGGAGGGAACATGCCGATGGAGTACAGAAGTTGATAATTATCTACATATACTGCTCGCCGTTGACGATAATGGCTTGATCAACATCGTTTACAAAGAAATGTGTACCGAAGACGCAGGGAAACAGTTTTTTTTATCAGGATGTATTGAACGCTCTTGTATCTGAGGTGGATAAATACTGTCTCAAATTACACACATACATACCTAATTGGTCATTACAACCCTTCAGTCACCTACAGTTTAAAGTCGACTCCGAACAATAGATTTTTGAGAAACTTTCCATGGTAATTTTATTTACTCTCAGAGTTTTTGCCAGAAATCTGCTGAGAGGAAGTCGCCGAAGAAATATTTTTTCGAATTTCGTTTTGATGTTTGATCTGCGCAAATTTATACAATTTCATTTGTTTACCTGTCCACTCATCCATAAATGTGGCTCATACTGAAAATGATTTTTCGATGATGTACGTTGCCCGAACAAGAGCAATTGCTATATACGCCCATGATATTTGGCTAAACCGACTGAATAACTGACAACAAATTTGGCAGATTTAGTTTCAGCAAGGTGAACGTTATGAGCTATCACAGTTCGATGTATAATATAAAAATTCTACGTAGTGTGATATATATAGAGTATGGCGTTATGTGAAGTCGCCGTAGTCTAGTAGGTAGTGTGTTGGCTTATTAGACGTAAAGCCAGGGTTCGAGCCTCAGGCCAGACATCAAAACAAAATACAAAAAAGTATTTCTTCGGCGACTTTCTCTCAGCAGATTTCTGGCAAAAACTCTGAGAGTAAATAAAATTGTCATGAGAATATTCTCAAAATCTGTCGTTCAGAGTCGACTTTAAACTGTAGGTCCCGCCACTCATGTATAAAATTAGCGCACACAACCTAAGTGTTGTTAGAAACTAGGTCGTAATCCTGACTGAGGGGTTGTATGACCAATTATGTATGCATGTATGTAAGATGAACGTTATGAACTGTCACAGTTCGAAATCCCTTTTTGAAAGGCTGTATATAATGATCGACCTCTTTTACGACTGCCTCTAAAAATTCTACGTAGTGTGATATATATAGAGTATGGCCTGACGAATTCCATTTATGTACGTCTGAGAATTTTCAAAACTATGTATTGTGTTCTACAAGCTGATGTTTGGTATGGTTTGTTATCAGATTTTTTTAAAGGTTTTTGGAAGCCTTAAGTTCGTAAAGCTAGACTCTTATCATACCGTATCACATGTCACAAGGGGATGTATTCCATGTTTCACATTTATAGAAAATATTTGATAGAGCGTTCAAATTATACTTACCGTAGAAGATTCATTGCTATGAAATTTTTTTCATCACAACCTATATTCTGCTGAACTAATGCCTCTTTTATTACTTAAATCTACAATCAGGAAAAGAATACATATATATTTCAGCAAGATTATGCTCTCATTTTTAAACAGACTGTCTTAAAAACTAAAAATTTTACTGTATGGTTGCTGTGTATTGAAGATAATTAAGATTCATATTTTAAATTTCAAATATCTTTTTTTTTTTGAGTATGAACTCAACGCTTATGTTTTTATGCCAGGTTAATATCTGTTTTCTAAAACACCACAGGTGTTAGAAATTCAACAATTTTTAATCGTTTTCCTATAACAACAATAAAATAATACTCAAAAATTTTTCGAGAAACATTGCTTGGTTGAAAATGTTTTCCTTTTATTGAAAACGATCCTAGGTGTTGTGCTATTGTCTTATTATACGATGCCATTATTATTTTCTAAGAGAATAAGGTGTGCAATTTAAACGAATTAAAAGAAAAAAAGTAAAACGTTTTGATGCTTTTACAGCTGCCAATAATTGCTTTGTGTCTTCAGAAAAAAATGTTCAACGCATTGACAAAGAAGTTGTCTTAGAATGATACAAAATAGGGAGGGGGGATTGCATTTAAATGTTGCTGGAAACTAAAGTGTCTAAAGTGGTATTCAAAAACGAAAACTCAATACATTTTTATCACTTCACTTTAAGTAACTACTATTGTATTAGAAATAGAAGAGTTTAAGCATTTATGACAAAAACATCGATGACTTGTAAGACTGCCAAAAAAAGATACTAAAGTATTCCTTCAATAGTTAATAAATTATAAAGCAAACTTTCACTTGAATTTTGTTGGAATTTTGAAATATTAGAAATAGAAATAATTCGGTATGATTGTTAGCCGGATTAGATTTGTAAATTCTTTACAAGAGTTTCGAGGCCAAAGTTTTAAGACATGTACTCATATGCATTCAAATTAAATCGTCGAAATATTCGAATTTGCAATGTCATTGCATTTTGAAAAACTTTTCTTCTACATGTAATAGCATTGCTATTACTTTTTTTAATGTTTCCTATGTTTCCCACTTTCTTCTTCTTTAGATTCTCTATTTGCTACTACCATGAATGCCAATCATCAATGTTTAACATACTTAAACTTAGCCATGAATATCTTATGTTGTCGAAGTCATTGTTTGCTTTTTACCCCAACATTCTTGTGTAGATCTTGTCATCGCAATGTACAATTTTTGGAATTGCATGACACCCCAGTGAACATGACTGTATGCAATTTAATTCAAATTTTCTTGAATTTCGTATATAAAACAATTTTATATTCCAATTGAATTTGTAGTTTTTCTTTCTGCTGTCGAATGTATTTCAATTCAATTGTGTGTGTGTTTGTTTTCAATATAACATTTCTACCAATGTAAGTCTAATCAAAGAGGTTAAAGTTGTTTTTTTTTTGTTTTCATTTTAATGTAAAAAAATTCTGTTTTTTTCTTCAGGGTTTCTTCCCCTTTTTATTTGCATTCATTTTGACACTCGATTGCCAAAAATTATTTTAAAATTATCCCAAACTAATGCATCACCAGGCAAATAATAGAGAAATGAGAAAAAGCATTTCTTTGAGTAAAAAAATTAAAATTCTAAGCGTATAAATTGAAAATTATTACCAATGCATAGTTTTATTGAAATTACAAAATTATATGGAAGTCAGAATCACCCAATAGTAGTTTGCCAAGAGTCAAACAATTTTTAGAGTATTCGTTTCATTTTAACCCTAAAAGCTAAAAACAAAAACAATTGCAAGTTAAACTGACACTTTTTAATGGTTTTCGTTTCCTCATGATCCAAGGATAATGGCTCTGTCGTTGACTAGACACATAGCACAGTATAGCATAGCATAGCATAGTATAGTATAGTATAGTATAGTATAGTATAGTATAGTATAGTATATTATAGTACAGTGTAGTATAGTATAGTATAGTATAGCATAGTATAGTATAGTATAGTATAGTATAGTATAGTATAGTATAGTATAGTAGAGTATAGTATAGTAGAGTATAGTATAGTATAGTATAGTAGAGTATAGTATAGTAGAGTATAGTATAGTATATCATAGCATATCATTGCATTGTATAGCATAGCATAGCATAGCATAGAATAGCATAGCATATCATAACATAATATAATACAGCATAGAATAGCATAGCATATCATAACATAGCATAGCACAGCCTAGCACAGGATAGAACAGCATAGCATTTTGTTCACTGAAACCTACTCTTCCTTAAGCTGTAGGTTTGGCAGATCTAATTTTTAAGTTCGTTCATCATAATATATTTTAGGGAGGTCCTTGGTGTGGAGCTATGTAAAAACTTAATACATGATGAACAATTTTTCGACAACATCGCGATAGAATATCTTCTCTACTATTCTTCTGCATTTGGGAAACTGACACGAACGTTTCTGGGCACCCAAAATTTTTTGACAAAATGCATCTAGCCAGAAATGATTTCGTTAAAATCAATATTTTTGGAAAACTAACAGGATGAAGAAATGATCGGAAAGACGGAATGGATGTAATCAGTGTTAAAATGGAACCTAATGGGACTCAAATGCTTTTTAGGGTGGATGCCAATTTACCTTAACATATGGCAGCATAAGACTCTCTATCATTTTTAGAATGCTTTGAGGCGCGTAAGATTTGTGTTTCAGGCCACCTGGTAGCGGCCGATAATGGAGAAGCGAATAATCTACCTTTTTTGCCTGTATACGACTGAGAGAACGAAAAGCCTCAAATATTCACTCAGCGTATAGTTTTCAATTGTTACGACATTTTATTTATGTGTACCTTAATAGTACAAAAATTGTATTGAAGTCGCCATAGTCTAGTAGATAGTGTGTTGGCTTTTTAGACGTAAGGCCCCGGTTTAAACCCCAGGTCAGACATCAAATCGAAAATATGAAAATATTTCTTCGGCGAAGAAAGTTTCTAACTTTTGAAAGGCATTCACCTCGGAAACTCGATGAATAATGGCACACAATTAAGGGATGTGAAGACCAACCTTTTCACTACAGTCGTGAAGACTACCTAATCTACCTAAAATAAGGTGAAGAATCACGTGAAATACATTTGAAGGATCCATACTCTTTCTTGACTTAAAAAATTAAGCTAAACGGGTGGTGTAAAATCGCATGAGCCTCTTCATAATATTGAGACAATTAATAAGACTCTATGGAGCCTAGGCAAGTATAGTAAAATTTGGAGAGTGAATACATTTGAACCGCCTTATTGAGACAAGTTATTCTAGGTGTAGTGCATGTGAAAATAAATCTATTTCCTCATCTTATGCCTTTCAAATTAAACTACAGTGGTTTTTCCTTTTATTTAGTAAAAAACATGATTTTCTTAATATTTCCTCGAGTGTTTATTTAATTTGCAAGTCAATATAACTGCCTACACAAACCACAAATTGAAGAACTAGCTTCACAAAAATTTAATGAATTTTTAATACCGAAAACAACCAATGTAGCCTTTTCTGTTATTCTTTTAGACGTACATATGGATAGGCGTATGAGCAATATTTAATTGAAATTTAATGTTATTTCTAGTTCCGCTTTAAATGGATATCTTCTTCGGTGGCTGTGTAACAAAATTCTAAATATAAATAAAATTTTAATCTCTTTTATATATATGAGACAATATTTTTTAAACAATCAATTATTTCGAATTTTTTTTTTTGCGTAGCAACAGAAAATAATTATTTTCGAAGAGAAAACAATACGACGTTGTTGAAGAGATGATATTATTGGGTGTATTATTTGGAAATGTGGAAGAAATTTTTTGTAAATTTTCAGAGTTTGTTGAATCCTGGCAACAATTTGGTATATAATTTCATATATACATATAATGCCAAAGTACAACAAGGCGTATAGAATTCTTAGTCAGAAAAAAATGTTAATCGAAAGGCTAAAGTTTTGGACTGTAGGTTTAAGGAGTACAATCTAGACGAAATATTATGACTTTATGTGTCGTTGTATAAAAAGCTAAGCATACATACATACATGTTTGGACATTACAAGACTTCTGTCAGGATTACGACCAAGCTTCTCACACCACTCATGTTGTGCGTGCTAATTTTATACATGAGTGGCGGGACCTATAGTTTGAAGTCGACTCCGAACGATAGATTTTTGAGAAACTTTTCATGACAATTTTTAATCTCAGAGTTCTTGCCAGAAATCTGGTCGCCGAAATAATATTTTTTCATATGTCTGACCTAAGGTTTGCACCGTGGCATTATGCCTAATAGGCGAACACACTAACTAACTAAGCATAGGTTAGAGGACGTGTACTTGTTAATTGAAACAAGTACGGTACCTGGGGGTCGACAAAAAAGTGTCGAAAGCTTCATGATTTTACATGCCGTCCTTGCACGGGGTCATGATAACCTTTTCTGTATCGTTCCAATTTTAGTATATGTTCTGCCGAAGCAAGAACAAGGCATAAGTAATCCAAATTCTTGGCCGCAATTGTTTCCGTTGAACTTTTTATTGTGGGATTTTCATAACTCGCAGATCTTCAGCAAACCTAATCCATGTTATCGGTTAAATACAGACTGATGTAATCCAGTGTCATTGAAAATTGAACATTTTGGACAATCTCTATACAGAGAAGCAGTGACGAAATGTCGACAGGATTTCTAAGCAAAAATTGCAAAAAAAAAATATTTATGAATCAGACAGCAATTTGCTTCTTTGAAATTGCAATCTTCCGACTTATCTCCGAGTGACTTCTTTTTGTTTTTAAACCTAAATAAAGAGCGTGGCGGAATAGTATTTGACCTCATCGATAGGATCTTCCTTCCAATATAACTTAATTACTTACTTAATTTCATTATCAACCCAATTAACGGATTTCGGCCTGCCGCAACACGTCCTTCCAGGCGCCTCCGCATCTTACGCGCCTACGCCAGTTGGTCACACCAATCGATGACAGGGCTTCCTCTATTTCGTCCTTCCACGCAAACAAAGTCGTCCTCTTCGCCGATTTCCGCAGATCGCTGCATCAAAAACCCGTCTCGCCGGAGCAGCCACCTCCATTCGAACGACATGGTCGAGCCAGCTCAGCCGCTGGATATTAATACGGTGCACAACGTCTATGTCATTGAGGAGCTCATACAGCTAAGTGTTGGATCGAGTGCGGAAATCATTGCCAACAAGCACTGGATCGAAGATCTTACGTAGGACTTTTCCCTCGAATACTGTCAAGGCTGCTGCATCAGTGTTAATAATAGTCACACAGATTATAGCATCTGTTAAGCATCCCGCATTTTTATATACACACACACCCAATATTTGACTTTATCATGTGACATTTACCCACACCTAAATTTTAAGAACTTCAATATCATGCAATAAAATTTTAATAAATTCTTTGCATATGGGCGTTTCCATTTACATGACTTACAGCAGGTATTTAAGTTAACATCGTAAACGTTATAATTATGATTTGTAAATTATTTTATTACAACACGGAATTGTTCATATTGTGTGTGTGTGTTACGGGCTGTATGTTACGGGGAGAGAGAAAGTTTTTAGCGTAAATGTTTTAAGTGCTGACTGTTGTTCAATTAACGCCTGTCAAAAGTGATTTAGAAGTGAAATCAGAAGCTTACTATGTATCCCCATCTGTGCTAATGAAACTATATATATACTACATTCAGCATTAAAACATTGATAATTTGTGTACACACACACTCATATTATAATATAGAAATACATAGAAAATATACATGTGTGTTTGTGTGTGTGTATCAAAAGGAAAAACATTTTTGGTTGTCACTACCATAAAGAGTTCAGTCAATCAGTGAAGTTATATTTTGCTGGCAGTGTAAATAAATAAATGAAAGATAATTTTATTTGTATTGTAACACAAGCGTATATACGAGTATGCTTACATTCTGTGTTATATGCAAAGATACTTTGATGAACCACTTACTGATATGACACAGTGTTCATATTAAATGTAATGAGAATAAATTTTGTGCGTATCTTTGTGTTATTTTCAACATTATGCGAGTATGTCAGTTTCTTTGCAAATCGTTTATATTAAGTTGTTAAATGACAACTTATCGCTAAAAATAATTAACAACACTCACATTTACATGTTCACGTTAAATATCTATACAGAGGCATATAGAATGTATGTAAGTATGTATAATGAAATGAGCTACTTTGTACACTCAGAGCTACGTCAATAAGGTCAAAAGGGTTCAATAGTTAATACATTATGAAGCACAAGAGTGTTAACATGCGTCACCGGTTCGATAGTTTGAATATTTGATCGTAAGACTCTTAGACGTCAAACGAAAATATGAAAAAATATTTCTTCAGAATTCTGGCAAAAACTTTGAGTGTGAAATAAAATTGCTATGATAAGTTTCTCAAAAATCTGTCATTCGGAGTCAACTTTAAACTTTAGGTCCCGCCACTCATATATAAAATTAACCCACACAACATAAGTGGTGTGAGAATCTATCTCGTAATCCTGACTGAAGGGTTGTAATGACCAATTATGTACGTATGTATGTAATAAGAGTCTGAATTCACCCATTGTTTCGGAACAAAATGCTTGTTCTGAAACAAGTTCAGTTTTTTGAGAGTTTGTTCCAAAACGATTCGCCCACTTCGAACAATTGTTTTATAAAAACTAGGTTACCATATGAAATATTTTTGTAAACGATGCATGTTACTTTTACAATTAGGCAGCACAGTAGCAGATGATTGCAATTCGTTTGTTTTTTTGGCTTGAGTATGATCATATTTTTTATTGTGTTCCAAAAAAATTGTAAATTAAAACAAATCTTAGTGAAAACAACCGGGTAAACGTAAAGTGCTTCTTTTAATAACCTTTGAGTTGAAGAAATATAATATGATGTGGCAGCTCAGTTCAACTTTACTTAAAAAATTAAAGTAACTGGCAGCATAGTTCGATTGTTTCGGAACAAAAATTAAAATTAAATCAATTCGAGCTGGTATTGTTCCGAAGCAAGCTTACTCTCTTTCGCTCTCTCTCTCAAAATGAGAGACGTCAAACTACATATAAAAAAATTTTTTCGGAACAAAATTTGTGAATGAGAATGGGTGAATCCAGCTTTAATATCCCCTTCAACAATAAGAAATTTAAAATTTCTATCCCTTTTGCAACTACTTTACATTGGGTACACCTAGATGGATACTACAGCTCCATATTATTTTTGTGCTACATTTTTAAGAAGAATATTGATATATACAGCGATTTTTTAGTTTTATCTCAATTATGTGCAATCGTTTAACATGAAGTTCAAGACAGTGTACAGCTGTCGCAAATATCTTAATGGGATAGGATAGCGATACGCTGTCCATATCATATGGTTACCAGAACACAGTGGTATTCCAGGTAACTGCAAAACAGATATACCGACCAAGCATAGTACAACCATCAAACTCTCTGATGAATTTTCGAATTTGCTAATCCACTGAATTTGTGAATTCTGCTGCAATCTTATAATTGACAATGTGGTCGTCGATTCCTTTAACAATAGATGGACAGCTTCGGAAATTTGCAGAACGCCACAGAAAATCTCGGCAAAATAGAATGGAAGGTAAACGACTAGTCTGTATGAATTCCACTGAAGCACGCTGTGTATGTATGAACTCCTTACATAGTATGCATAAGAGGCGCATTGTTCTTGGATACCTTGCTAATGATTTCTATAGAAACTGCAGAGATGTGGAAGAAGTGTACACTGTTCTTCACCTATTGGGTATATGCGTAGCACTATTTTGTTGGAGAAAAAGGCATCTTGGTACCTACTAGATATATGGATGATTTAGAAAAAATGTCACGCCTTGACATTGGCAGTCTGAGTCGCTTCATTAGAAGCTGCAAGTGGTTCCAGGGTTAGGGGAAATCGGAAAACTGTGGTATCCGTAAGGGTCCTATGCATAGCTGCCATATTTGATGATTTATCGTCATTTTGACGATTTTGAGCTCCAAAAATATCATATTGACGATTTGCCGATTTATGTCTTTATTTTGACAATTTGTGGAAATTAAAAATGTACGTCATATTGTTTACCTTAGCTAGCTTAAGGAGTTTTCTTGACTTGCAGTTGTATGCGAATAAGCCGCAAACTATAGCTGTTCTTAAACCTAACGTAACCCATGCCATCAATAAAACTTGGCCTGATATCATGGAAAATTTGATGTTTTGAATGCGATCCACCCAGACAAAAGTCTGTCATGGACTTTTAAACGATGTTCCATATATTCCATATATATTCCATATTCCACACATAATTGCTATTTTAAATGAATAAAAAAATATCAGTGATATCCAACACACACTTTTCTTTATTTAAACTAAATAGGAAGCGTTTGGAAATGAGACTTTATAGATTTGTGAATGAATATTCATTAGATTGGAAGATGGATAGTCACCGGCAGCATATTCACTTCTAACATGAGACCATTAGACCCGCTGGGCCAATTAAAAGTTTATATTTAAAAATGCAATAGAACAGTAACGGCTTGAAATTTTACCAAATTAATTTTTTTTGTTGTGAAGATGTTGCAGATGCAGACTATGAAGATACAGGTCATTATTTACTATCTACTAGAATATAGCGTACAATGGCGTAGAATCGAAAAATCATGTACATAGCTCAATTTCAAATTTATGGGGTATACTTTCTGTTTAATTGTATTTGAACTATATTGCTCATACGCATCATATTACATGTACTGGAATAGTTACCCTGAAAAGTATGCAATAAAAAAACTTCGATTTTATCATGTATGAAACTAATGGAATTAAATATAACTCATACGTCACATATGTTCTCTGCATTATGAATTTTACATATTAGATATGAGCATAATGTGAATAAATACATATACGCCCAAATCTGTTTTTACACGGTTTTTTTTATGCGAATTTGAAATAACACTTTTTTTAAACAAATTTACCATTTTTTTTGTTCTCTCCTTTTTATACGGATAAAATTGTTTAATCGTTAATAATGATAACATAATTGAAAGAGCCGTGAAATTTCAATCAGACCTACAAACATGTATGGCTAGATACAGAGAGCTCTATAAAGGGCTTTCCAAAGTTGGATCACAACGCACTATAACAGAATTTGCTGTTAAAAGAAATAAACCAGCGCCAGAAGCAGCTTCTGAAGATGTAGAAGTAATAAGTATTTCTACTGACGAGACTGATATTGAGCCACCCCAGCAAAAGAGAATGCGCTTCTATCAGAAACTGACTCCGAATAAAATAAAAAAAATTTTATTGAAAATAATTCCGTTCCTAATTGTCTTAAGAGTTTGATAACTAATTTTATTTTTATAAATGGAAGAGAATTTTTAAGTTTTTTCTTAATTTTTTTATAATCATAAAATGAAATAAAATAAAAACTCTGTGTATACTATTGAACTAAATCTGTGCGTTTTTATAAAGTTATTCAATTTTATAGGCATATGTAGGCTGCTGCATCAATCCTATGTATATCTTTTCAGTTTGTTTATACACTTACATACATACATAATATTTGTTTTTTTACGCGTTTTTTCTATACGATATCCACTGGAACGTATCTACCGTGTAAAAAAAGGTTTGGGTGTAATGGGTTGGCGATCTAAAAGTTTAAATTTAAAAATGTAATAAAGCAAAAATAGTTTAAAATTTTGATAAATTTATTGTTTTGCTGTGAACTACAGCTGCTCCGGTTGGAAATGGGTTTTTATTTCATTTATATGGCTGCCGCGGATTTATGCCCTTATTTTGAGGATTTTTCAAAATTAAAAATTTACATCATACTCTTTACTTTAGTACTATTACTAATTGAAATTTATGTTAGTTGGAAATTTATGTTAGTAAAAACAAGGTGTAACGTATTGTTATATTAAGTTACTTTCAAATACCTGTGGTGATTTTTCTGTATTTTATTCCTTTTAACCTGAAAAATTACAACTCCTAAATAACGTCGTAGTTGAGAATAATAGATGTATCACTTATCGTTGCAGACCATTTTAAAAATTCTAGTATAGCTTCTAATATTGCCATCGGAAGAACAAAGGCAAGCGCCGTTATTTTTTTTTCGTACGACCAACACTCATGGGATGGATGGCATTGAGTTTGGAACTATGTTATAAGAACAACGAAAGAGAGAACAGTGTTTATGGACACTAGGCTTGTATATTATTATACCATAAGTAATATGATAGACCTCTGCTGGCCAATCAACCACATACGGATGTGATGGCCGAAAAAGACGAGCGTTATGTAGGAATATATGATTTTCGGGAAAAAGACTCCTTATTTCGTTCAAGCAAAACCATTTTATAGTAGCGACAAAACAGTGAAACACAAACCACATTGCAACGATGCTCCAATGATTCAATGGAGTTGGATACACTACCGTTATTAACGAGATACTATGGCCGCTCCTGTACACGGTCGAGAAACCGCAAGATAAACGTTGAGGCACCAACCCATACATGAGAGTTGTATTCCATTCTCTGTCAGTTATAAACGGTGTAAATAGTAAGATCGGATGATAAGAACTTAAGAAGGAATTGAAAAATGTGTCAGCATTACACTGAATTTTCATGCGCAGAATATCAAAAGCTTCTGGATCTCTAATATCTACACCGCCCATAGATATAGATGAGGTAATATTATTGCAGCGCTTATGTGTCAATAAACAACGTTCGGATAGATTGCTTAAACCTTAAACAATTTTTTCCTGAAAATGATTCAAATTTCTCCATTTTTGGAAAAAAAAATATTAAATGAAGATGAGGGATGCTAGCTTTTAATTTCCAATAAATTCTTTGTTAAATGTTTTATTTCTGAACTCAGATATTTAGAAACATTGACATCATATGTTTTACTACAATAGAAATAAATTTGGTTTTTAAATAATTTTAATTTTTTATTTTAATATTTAATATTATTATATTTAATATTAATATTTATAAATATTTATATTTTCTGACGATTTTTTTACGATTTTAATCAACGTCTTTGACGATTTTGACGATTTTTCTCAAATATTTGACGATTTGGTGCCTCATTTATCTGGCAGCTATGGTCCTATGTGGCCTAAGTGCGTCCAACCAATCTCTTCGGATCTATCTCTCTTCCTATGTGTTCTACTTCTATTTTTACTATTCAGCGTATTTTTCCATGTGTGCCCAGACTTTTGGATTTTGTAGTTTCCAATCTAAATAAATATTTACATACATAATTGGCCATTACAACCCTTCAGTCTGGATTACGGCCTAGCTTCTCACACCACTCATGTTGTGTGCGTTAATTTTATACGTGAGTGGCGGGACCTACAGTTTAACGTCGACTCCGAACGACAGATTTTTGAGAAACTTTTTATGGCAATTTTATTTACTCTCAGAGTTTTTGCCAGAAATCTGCTGAGAGGAAGTCGCCGAAGAAATATTTTTTTTTTTCATATTTCATTTTTGATGTCTGACCTGGTATACGAACCCGGGCTTTACGAATAGTAAGCCAACACACTACCTACTACACCACGGCGACTTCAATAAATATTTACCGGCTATTATTTAGGGCATATCCAATCCACAGAGACTTCCGCGTATGGTTACTTGCAAAGAGGTTTGGTGAGCATCAGAAATCAGCAATGAATCGTTTTTTCGTTACTCATAAGTACTCCTGAGATTTTGAATATTAGTGAGTCAACAATATTGAGATTTCACTACTCAGATTCATTCGTACTCACTACAACGTTGATTTATTTGCAGGCTGATTGATATACAGGTTGTAATGAGTATGCGTACAACTATGACATCAACCTCATACCATTCGAAATATGTTTGATTCATAATACTTATAATACTAATATCATTCATCAAAATTTACAGTCTTAGTTACTGTTGCATTTACAAAAAAAAAAAAAAAAAAAAAAAAAAAAGATAAAGACAAAGACAGCAAGCAAACCAAACACAACCTTCTAGTGAGTATTTTAGTGTTCGTACAGGAATCATACTTATTTTGTGTTTCTTGTATATGTTGAGTATGGAGAGCCGAAATCAACAACATCATACGTGTTGTCAAGTAGTAATATGATGAGTACTTCAAACTTTGATATGTGATATTAAAATAAGCATGAATGCGTATCAGAAATTATGAGTATAATTCGATGATACCCATCTTTTTGAATACTCATTGCTGATCTCTGGTGAGTATTAACCCTGAGTTCATTACCGATACCTATAGTCGCAAATATTTCTATTATTTTGAAAGAACAACTCGAATAGAAACAAACATTTTGTTTTTTTCACTTTAAGGTTAGGATATCTAGAAAACCTAGAGTTATTGAGCACTCGTGAGGCTGGATTTGGATTCAGCGCATCAAAAATTTTTCTCTGATTTTTTTATTAAATATCTTGTCTATAATCTATTTAAAATATAAAAACCTTCCTTATTTTAAACGACAAGAGTATTATGCTAATAAGTATGTATTTGCCTGCCTGTGTCGCCCGTGTAGCGCTTGTCCTCATTTAACATCAGTTAGTACGAGTACATTGTCAAAATCATTTCATGTTGTATATTTGTATTCCAACAATATTGCGTGAATGTTTGCGCTGTGATATCTTGTCAGACAGTCGCAAAATAAGTATGTGGTGGTACATTTTATCCGCTTGTGTTACATTCGCAACCACAATCGCAATGTGATTCGTATTTCATGCTTCTCATATGTATGCATGTATGTATGTATGTACGTTATCAGTATCTCACTGTGTGTTTAACTATTATTAAATAATTGGGTAGAAATGAATGTTAATTTAATAATTATTTACAAATATATTCTTATCATACGTTCATTATTTATGTCGCCTGTTTTTTTTAAGCAAATGTAGACAATTATAAAGAAAAAAAAACAGGACACAGAAATAAAATAAAATGAAAAATATTTATGCTGTTAAATAAATAATTAAAAAAAGTATAAATTTATGACATATTAATTATAACCAGACTGACACATATAATTGGGAATAATTTTTGTTTTTTATTAAAAAAAAAAAAAAAAAAAACATGTGTACTCAGTACAGTAATAAGAAGATAATTGGCTGCTGAGTAAAAATTAGTTGTAATTGAATAACAAATGGTAAGTGGGTGTTAATTATAATTTTAAATTGCGTAGGTACGCGCTGTTATGGTAGATTTATTGGCAAATAAACAATGGCAGAAAGGCTTGAAGGATATTTTAAAAAAAATTTCCACATAAAAATTATTTTAAGAAATTGGACTGCCACATATGTATAAAAAGTCGTCTAGAAGTACATTTCAACTGCTATTTGTTAAAAATATGAAACCTTTACAAAGCTGTTGTTAATGTTTAATAAGCTAACATAATGCTGGAATAACAAATAAATATAATTAGATGAGTTCAAGTCGTTGTTGTCTAGTACGTAGTGTATTGGCATATTAGACGCGCGGTCAATGTTCAAACGCCAGCCCTAACAGATCGAGAAGAGTATAAGAAGCTAGCTTGAAATTATGACTACAGGTTTGTAATGGCCAATTAAGTAAGTAAGTAATATTATTGACCATTTGATATCCTACATCACTGGCTGTTCCTTTTTTACATTTCTTTAGAAAAATTTCTATTTTGTTTGTTTCTTCTAGAAGTTGTCAGTTTACATAAGCGATAAAGCTATAACCTCTACACGCAACACTTGTTCATTTGGGGATTTGCTGCTCAGAAAAGTTAGATGGCCCTGCTGCAGTAGTAGCACAATCGCCTACTGAAAAAATACTTGTTTGGCACCATTAACTGCTGAAATGAAAAACAAAGCAAATAAACAATTAGAAGAGGAAGAGATGGAAGTGAAAATTAAAAAATATTGTGGTAAAGGCGGAAAAAACTCCAAGAAAAAGAGCCAGAAAAGTAAACAATAATGCCACAACAGTGAGATTACCGGAATAATGGTTAATAAATATCAATTTACAATAAAAAATACATTGAAAGACATCGAAAGAGAGAAAAGAAAAAATGACAATAACAAGTCAACAGTGTGGTTCTAGAAGTTGTCATACCGTGTATGGATAAAGTGTAAATAGTAGTAGTAGTGGTAGTAGTACTTGTTTTTCCGCTCCGTGGGGGAGCGCCCACTAAATCTCCCCTCTTTTTTGTCTCTTTGTGCCCATTTCAGAACTACTGTAGTATTACTTCGAAGTGGAGTCCGTCTAGCCATTTGTCCCCCTTATATCTATATCCAGGTCCGGATTGCGCAACGAGATCTGAAAAGGTGTTTAAATACTATTCTAATCCTCTCATCCAAGTCAATTTTTTTAGATTTCCAAAAGGCTTCGGTATAATTGACTATGCTATTCCAATTTTCTTTGCTGTCCAGAAGTACATATATCGCAGAAGTTTTCGACAGTACAGACGCCGACTTTGGAGCTTTCTAAGCTCCATCTTTCACAATGAAATAAAGTGTGTTCCGCATCATCAATCGACGCATCATCATAAATATACGTGCTATTTTCCCCATTTTAAACAGATATTACAAAAATAGCCGTGTCCGGCTAAATAAAAAATGTGTTAAATAGTAATTAACCTCACAAAATTCCCTCTCAATGGAGAGGGCAATATCTGGGAGAAGTTTTGCCCACCATCATGTATCAGTGTTCCATTTCTCTTAGCAGTGGTGTATTGTGCGCTTTCTGGCATCGTCGACATTTGCTGTCTCTATGTGCACGTTTTTTGTCTCCCACACTCTCTTCCGCTCGCTAGTAATAGTAGAAGAAGTAGTAGTAGTAGCAGTGGCAGAAGTGGTAGTAGTGTTAGAAGTAGTAGCAGCAGTAGTAGTAGTAGTAGTGGTAGAAGTAGTAGTAGTAGTTGTAGAAGTAGTAGTAGTGGTAAAAGAACTAGTAGTAAAGCTACTACTGTCATGCACTATAAAGGCTGATGTTTGTAGTAAAGGGCTGGTTTAAAAAAAGTTGGTGCGATTAGATCATAAAAGAATTAAAAATTCCAGTGTTAGACATGGTAAATGCTTATCTATTGAGTAGTTGTACAGCTTTCAAATCCATTCTTTTTTATTTTTGTTGAAATATGTGACATTAAACATGCGAATAAACTAGGATATAGTCAAACCTTGTACATTATGAATATATTCGAGGGTGATCAAAGCCTATATTGAATCGCATTAAATCATTTTGTGCCAAGACCTCTAACTCATTAAGACAATAAGTCAGTTTAGATTGGATAACATGACACCACGTTCATAGACAAGAGAAGGTCAACATCTGATCAGGTTCTGAGTATAGTATACTTACATGATGATACTCAGTGTTCATAGAATTTTTAAAAGCCAAGTAGGCTATAACAAATGACGTCATTAAACAACATCATCCGCAGAATATTGTATGCTTTTCTATACACATTATAAAATGAGCTACCATATTGGGGATGGGTGTACAGGAAACTTTACAACGTTTTCTGAGCAATTGGCCTGCACTGAAAAGGCAAATTGACAAATTCAGTTTCTTCCGAAACCTCAATTTTATCGCCATTGTAGCCTTGTATGTTATTCTACACATATGGTCATGTATTGTTATACAACTTAACAATAGAAATCTCACACTAATTTTTTATTCTCTACAAAATTCGAAAATTTAATTTATCTATTCAAGTAACAGATAAATGAATATGTTCACAAAGAAAAATGCAGTTTATAAAACTAAAGCAGTTCTTCAGTCATTTGTGAACTTGCAATGAACAAAAAAAAAAAAAAGAAGGAAACCAAAATAGAAAGAAAGAAAAAACTGGAAGAATAAATGAAAATATTTTACAAAACTAACTGAAAATTACTTGAGTGACAGCCACAACTTCTTAGAAATAATAGCAGCTGCATCTTGACACATGCAGACAGACAAACAGTTAGAATGAGAGACATACATACGGTATGTACTCAATGTATTTGTAAAGAAAAATTTTCATTTAAGAAATTTTCCGTAGGAGATATAAAAAAGAAAAAACGAAAAAAGTAAATGACACAAGAGAGAAATTTCAATTGATAATGCAGCAGATAACGCCATAACGATGAAATAAAATGTTCCATGAATTATGGTGTTTTATTAAAATGTTCTCTTCTTTCTTTCTTTCCTATTTTGTATTTGTGTTTGTGGACTTTTTCATATGTTCAATGGCAAATATTTCCAAATACACGCACACATGCACACATGAAGGCATGCGAACATATGTACAGTATGCGACATTAAACCATATACAAGTGCTGATACGCAAAATGTTGCCGAGGACTTTGAAGTGAGAAAAATACAACAAAGAGAAGAATTTATAGCCCGACTACTGTCAAACAGTGGGCTGAAGTGATATTAAAAAATTCTGTTCTTTGGGTTTTTGGAACTCAACTACTTTCTGTTAACTAATACTCAGAAATTCAGTCATAAATAGAAGCCACATAAATAAGAGGAGTTGTTAGAACATTTAAAACAATTTTTATGTAGAAAACATATTCTAATCTTCACCATTTTGTATCATATTACTAAAATAATCTTAAAGAACTATAAAGAAACTATAAACTTACATTGAATGACAACATATAATAGGACAGAATAACGATAACAAATCAATAGCAGGGTTTCAACGAACACCAGTTCAAAACAATGCTGTAACTTACGGATCTGTTGTAGAATGATTCGGAGGCGGTGAAGTGCAAGTCCATTATTTGCTTCATATTATTACAAAAATGGAAAAATCTAGATGTTGGTGTTTTGCTTTTACATCGTTTAACATTAAAATTATAAACAAAAGCTACAAAAACAAGTAAACAAAAATATACCAACAAAACACCTGCATAAAAAATGATAAACAAGTAAACAAAAATGCAACAACAAACACTACAAGAATAGATAAATGTAAACAAAATGCACAATCAACTTTATTGAAACAACGATATTTAGATTTATAGAGATCTCGAGAAGGCGAAGCCACGAACATTCGACTGCAAGAACATTCATCAGTTTGTTTACGTTGCCATATAAAAGGCAAAGTCGCCGTGGTCTAGTAGGTAGTGTGTTGGCTTATTAGACGAAAAACCAGGGTTCGAGCCCCAGGCCAGACATCAAAATAAAATACAAAAAGTATTTCTTCCACGACATCCTCTCAGCAGATTTCTGGCAAAAACTCTGAGAGTAAATAAAATTGCCATGAAAAGTTTCTCAAAAATCTGTCGTTCGCAGTCGACTTTAAACTGTAGGTCCCGCCACTCATGTATAAAATGAACACACACAACATAAGTGGTGTGGGAAGCTAGGTTGTAACCTGACTGAAGGGTTGTAATGACCAATTATGTACGTATGTATAAAAGGTAAAGCAAAGCAGGCAAAGGAGTCAGTAAAAGTTCAGTCAGCCAGTCAGTGTGTTTGAAGAGAGTAATCGTGGTTTGAAGATCTCCGTTACAAAGATCTGTCGAACAATTGACTAGTAGTTGGTGTTGTTTATACAAAACACTGCAAAGAGGAATAACGAACAAGGCAATTGTTGTTGTTTACATCAAGCTGTGAACAGTGGCACACAGAATTGTGCGAACAATAAAGAATTTAATTAAAATTAAACACAAAATTATTTTCATTTGATTTGCAATCTACGAGCTGATATTTTAAACGTTTTAAAAGGTAAAGAATATTTTTGCTTCGTCTTAGTTAGATTAGGATGGGTTGGAGTGGCAGCTTTGTTCAAAACAATGTTCGTTGGTATACTAAGATAAGCGACTCTGAGGCAGTTAACTTACAAGTCCAAGTTTTTAGAAAGTAAATAAGAACTCTCCTCATATCATACTTGTAAAACATATAAAATTAGTTATTGCTACGCTGATAATATTGTAAAATTCTTCCCCATCGCAGGACGTCAGCATCCAATAAATAATTTTGACTGAAGAACAGTCTAACGAAAGTATGTTGTGTATGTCCTAAGGTGAACTTTAGGGGTGCATTCGCTTTAATAACCATGTCAACTACGCAATTACTTGGAATGTCATACATACATACATAATTGATTATTACAACCCTTAAGCCAGGATTACGTCCTAGTTTCTCACAATACTTGGAATGTCCCTGTGATCAAAAACGTATTTAATACTGATAGACGACTGCTGTCAAGTGAGATTGTAATCGAAAAATATATCCGATTGCCGGATATCTGTTGCAGGAGATTATTTACTTTTAATTAATCCCGTAGGGTAGAAGAAGTGGGAAGCAAAGACATATGTGAGAATATTCTGCTTCCTGCCTTATCCTCAAGTTCCGCATCGTCTGTGTAGACTTCTATAAAATTCCCGGAGACGGCCATGTCAGGGAACCAATCCACGCTGATTGCAATTCAATTATAAAGTTTGCTATCAAGTTTCAGTTCAGAATATCATTTAAAGTCTGGGGATCTTAAGACGATTTAGAGGAGAGCCTAGAGGAAACAACGAAGCAATCTCATACTGCATTAAGGCGCATTGCCACAAGTGCCAAAATTTTTCTGACAAGTAACCAATCAAGCCTTACGAGAAAGAACTTTTGTAGGTGTAGTGCGTAAGGAACTATGTAAAGGATCCGCCAAATAACTTTTTTTTTTAAATGCTTTAAAAGAAAAACTACTGAATATTTTCTCAAATTTCTTTTTTTATTTGAAAGTACAATCCTTCCGGTTAATAATGGAAAATAATTTTATTCAAATAGCTGCCTCGGCTGGCCATGCAGTAGCCTACACGATCGGTCCAATTTTTAAGCATATTGTATGCAGCTGTATTTCACCAATGGCTTCACGAATATTGTCCTTTAAAGCGTCAATTGTCTCTGGCTTGTCGGCGTAACACGTATCTTTGAAGGCACCCCACAAATAATAGTCCAACGGTGTCAAAACGCAGCTTCGAGGTGGCCAAATGACATCAGCTCTGCGGCTGATAATGCGATCTTCAAAAACGGGGCGCAAAACATCGAGTGTATCTTCGGCTGTGTGGCACGTAACGCAGTCCTGTTGAAACCAAATGTTGCCAGTATCCTCCTCTTCAATTTTGTGAACAAAAATTCGTTCAACATGGCCCGATAACGATCGCCATTGACTGTAACGGCCACTCGTTGCTCATTTTCGAAGAAAAATGGCCCAATTATGCCTCTGGACCAAAATCCGCACCAAACAGTGACTCGTTTTGAGTGCGTCGAGTTTTTAATGTATGCGTGCGGGTTTTCTGTGCCCTAAATGACACAATTTTGCTTGTTTACATACCCGCCAAGATCAAAACGAGCTGATTTTTTTTGCCAAAATCGGCATCTTCTGGTGTAGGCTACTGCATGGCCAGCCGAGGCAGCCATTTGAATGAAATTATTTCCCATTATTAACCGGAAGGATTGTACTTTCAAATAAAAAAAGAAATTTAAGAACATATTCAGTAGTTTTTCTTTTAAAGCTTTTTCCAAAAAAAAAGTTTTTTGGCGGACCCTTTATATCGCATTAGCTCTCCCTATTATATTAAAGAGTCTCACATTGTACTTTTTATTGAGAAACCAGCAGCCAACTTTACGTAAAGAATTAGGTTCGATGACTACCACAAATATCCAGCTACAGAGCACGCTTTTGAAAGTTTTGGTACGTATGTACATATGATGCAATTATGGAACAGAAACATGTGGAATGTTTTCTTAACCATGGTTTTTCAATATTTTTTAATTATACGTTATTTATCTATGTTTAGTTCTTTAATTCTACAAATAATTCTTCATTAGATCCTATACAGTTTAATATCTACGTATTGTTCTTTATGTGTTGCTCTTTCTTTATCCTTTTCTTTATTAAATGTAAACCACACTAGACTGTATTCTTCTTTACAGTGACCCACATACATGCATATATTTTAATAATATTGTTAAATGGAACAACTTAATTAGACCGTTTTAATGATCACTATCCCCACAGTGTCTATTATCCCAATGACAAAAATGTTGTCACTCACTTGTGGGAACTATACTCTTCGTTTTTATTTCTTTTTTTTGTATTTTTCTTTATCATTTTTGCATTCATTCTGTAGTTTTTCATTTTCCCCAATTTCTTTTCTCATTTGAAAGTTCTTTTGGATGAAATGTCTTTCTCGTGTACACTTTAATGTGGTTTTCAAAAAAAAAATAAAGAAAAAAAGGCTGGAACTGGAGCATCATAGAAAGAGCATAGTCTCAACACCATCATAGATGATGATTACTGAACATTTCCTTCGACGTCGTTTTTTCTTTCTTTTTTGTTCAGTACTTCGTTCCTCTTCATATTTTTTGTTGTTGTGTTTTTCTGTTACAACTTACATTTGATATTTCGAGCAGTAGCAGTTATGGTTGTAGGAATGCATCTTTATGTACATATGTATGCGAGCTAGAATATGTGTCTGGGTACAGTTATTGGATGGCATTTAACCTCCGGGGCATGCTTAATGAAATTGTGCACTCAATCGAGTGTAACGATGAGAAAAAGTCGAATGAAATTGATGTTGCATCGATGATGTGCACAATGTGCACTGGCACTGGCACTGGCATTACAACTATAGGAGCCAAAGTCGTAAGCCAGGCCATCTTGTCACTCATTCACTAAGTCAGTCAAAGCAAATCAATTTCATATACATATGTATGGGTATTTAGCTCTGACTTTCATCTGTCCATTTGTTTCATATCATTCCATTCATTTTGGCTAACTGTCTAAGCATCTGCATCTTTGTCTCTCTGACTGACTGGCTGCTTGACTATGTCATCTGCTGTTAAAGTTCAAGCCATTATTATTGAAACTCTGGCGTATTAAGTTTAACTTGAATTTAATTTTTATGTTAGTCTCTCTCTCTCTCTCTCGCTCTCTCTCTGTCATACAACTAATCCTTTCCAAGTACCACACATTTCCTGTATATGTAAGTCGTTGAGAGATGAGTGTTTGTGTGGCACAAGATTTAATGTTGGTTTCTATTTTATTATCCATTTGGCTTCAACTCTTTCTTTCTTTTTCTTTTTTTTCATTCTTACTTGCCGCTATTTAAGTCAAACCAACTGAAACCCAAAGTGTCTAATGATGTTGTCATTTTGATTTTATTCAACATTTTTCAACTGTCATTTATTGTCGCGCTGCTATTTTCATATTTATCGCATTCGGCTTTTAATGGTGTGGGTTTTATTTTTTTTTCTATTTTTATATACAAACTGTGATAAGCATATACAGTCTCTCCATTGCTTTTAAATTTATTGCAAATGAGGAGAATAATGTTGTTGTTGTTATTGTATTCAAATTTTTCATACAGATTAGAAACATTTCCTGGTTCGGTGTTCCATTTCAAAATGGTTATTGAATTGGAAGCGATTTGGATATGATTTGCTTTTAAGTGCTAAGTATTCCCACTACCATGCTTTTCTCAATATTAAGTCATTATCCTGTTAGAATTGCACTTAAAATTCATTTGCAATACAATCAAACGATTTATTTGTTTAAAGTTAATAAATATTAATGATTAATGTACTCTCCTTAGTTATAATAAACTTCAGTCAAAGGTTTTTAGTCTGGATTAAATCATCCATAGTTTTATTGATGCTTCGTAGTCTATCATTTCAATTACAGGAATAAAAGTGGCTGTCAAGAAGATAATTACACCGGAGTCACGCATGTCGCATGGGGATACAACACTATTTCATCCTTCTAGTCCATGTTTATCCACAAGAGAATCTGCACAGCACAAGCCCAAAATGTTATGTGATTCTACGATGCAACGCAGAAGTCGCGGTAGTCTAGTAGGTAGTGGGTTGGCTTATTGGACGTAAAGCCAGGGTTTGAGCCCCAGGCCAGACATCAAGACAAAATTCAAAAAGTATTTCTTCGGCGATTTCCGCTCAGCGGATTTCTGGCAAAAACTCTGAGAGTAAATAAAATTGCCATGAAAAAGTTTCTCAAAAATCTGTCGTTCGGAGCCGGCTTTAAACTGTAGGTCCCACCACTCATGTATAAAATTAACAAGCGCAACATAAGTGGGTACTGTACTTGTCTTAATTGACAAGTACACGTCTTCTAACCTAAGCTAACATACGACGCAACACTGGACATGTTTTTACCTCTTCCTCGTGCCAGGAGTTCACTTTCATAACAAATATGAAGTCTTATGGACATCCTTTAGACATAAACATCTTCGATCTTAGAAAACTCGTAACAGCTATAACAGGTCACTGGCCTTTGAAAGAACACGATTGAAAACTGTGAATATCTAACAACGACTTCTACAGAATCTGTAATTACGAGACAAAAGTGCAGACAACAGATCTCTTCTATCATTATAGGGCACATGGGTACCTTAATCTAAATTTGTGATGAGCAAGGCTAACTTTAAACAGATTTGCTGCACTATCTTGTTCATTATACTTGCCGTAGTCTAGTAGGTAGTGTACAGACTTTTCCATCAAAACAAAATATGAAAAAATATTTCTTCGGTGTCTGTCAGATTTCTGCCAAAAATTTTGAGTGTAAAATAAAATTGCTATGAAAATTTTCTCAAAAATTTGTCATTCGGAGACGTCTTTAAACTGTAGGTCCTGCCTACGACACATACGACATATGTGTCGAGAGATATCGGAAGAATTTTCTTTTATATTTTATAGCCGTACTACCATGGAAGTCTATCGAAGAGAGATATTTTTCTTCGTACAATGGGTCAATTTGATCTCCGGGTACTGTACTTGTCTCGTTTGACAAGTACACGTCCTCTAACCTATGTATCTTGTTAATATCAGAAGCGTCCAACGGAGTCTGTTAGTTCATTAACAATCTTAAGGTTGCACGTATTCAGTACAAGGTCCAGATGTTGCAATGTATCGCTCTGTTGTGGTCTTGACTTCTTTTGGGAAATGGTTGGTTAACACCGGGGTTACACACCGGGTATCGTTTTGTAGTATCACGGAATACCAAAATGTTCTGATTATATTTAGTCTTAGAGGTCATTGTATTAGAATCCAGAATCAGAAATTATGATAACATCTTTCTCAGAGATATTGTCATGCTAAATAACCACCACCACAGTTCTTACACTTCCATCTAAAAGGCTCAGCAGTTATGCGATAGCTAAAACGAAAGGCATATACCGATCGATTATGAAACTATTCTTTAACCAACAACTCCATGCAGTTTTGAATTGTCCGTGAACGATTTTATGGAGGTCGTAGACGAGGTATGGCACATTATTTTTTTATTCCTCTCTATCTGGAATAAACGTTCTGAATTTTCTGGAGGAGTTACAATGTGAGTCCATGAAAACAATATACGAGTATCTGCCATTGCCACTGCCACTGCCACGCGCGTCAAATGCTAAAATATATTAGCTACTGAGCCCGCCTGCATTATTGGCCTAGTGGGAAAATGTTTAAAATTGTTTTCAGGATTGAAGTCGCCGTAGGCTAGTAGGTAGTGTGTAAACTGTAGATCCTGCCACTAATGTACAAAATTAACACACACAAATTGAGTGGTGTGAGAAGCTAGGCCGTAATACTGACTGCAGCGTTGTAATGGCAAATTATGTATGTATGTGTCTTCAAGATCTATGTAAGGATAGGCCATGGAATACACTACTTTTTGTTTAATTTAAAAGAATAAAAAAGGAAACAGAACAAGTGTAATGCACGTGGAGACTGGGGTAGCATTTTGATGATTTGTTGGACGAAATGGTATGTCGTCGTAAGGGAAGACTGAAAATAATTCTTACTGCTTGGACTGAATAAGCACCGAGCTTATGTAGTAAAAATGTTTTGTTGTCTTAAAAAAGCAAACTCAACAAAATTTTTTAGTTTTCGGGGGACATACATCTCCATGAACTATTTTTTAATTGAAATAATTTGCAGCTTTCACCGAAACTGTAATGAAAATTTTCTTTTATTTTCACCAAAAATTTTCAAAAGTTCTAAAGTTACATGGAAAGGAATAATAACAGACTCGTATTGTATATGAAAATAAACGTTTTTTTTCTTATTCAGGGTATAAATAACATTAAAGCAACTTAAGAAGATACATTTCGTAGAAAATGCTCCAACTAATGTAAATAAATAAAGGGAAGAAGCGCCGAAAAAAAAGAAAAATAAGTAAAGAAAACTGTGAATAAATACGGAAACTAATCCTGTTACACATAAATGCTTTTAAAACACTTCTGTCTTTTGCTTGACTCCATCTTCTCCCTTCTATGCTGTGGCATGGTGGTGTAAAGTATAATTTTTGTAATGCTCGAACGCTTAACGAAAAAAAACAAGAAAAAAAATTATGGCAGATAAACTTTAACAAATGTATGGAATATTTGTTGTTTTTTTGTGTTGTTTTTTTTTTTGGAACAAATTTCTTTACAATTCGGCAAAAGCTAGCATTACAGTAATATAAACTAGCAATCCTACTGGTTGCCTTAAATGGGTTGCTTTCATGCAACACACAAAACAAGTGCAATCGGAACATACTCTTTACATGTCTATTCATACATTTTCTTTTTGTCGATAGAATTTGAATATTTGAAAACATTAGTAATTTTTATTCTTGTTGTATTCCATTCCTTATTTTTCATTGTTCGTTCGAAAATAATACTCCCAGATATTATAGTGTAACACACACTTCGCTTTTGTTAAACGAAAAGCAAATGAAACAGGACACCAAAAAAAGAGAAAAAAAAACATTTTCAAAGCAACACCAATTCCCATAAGATTTGAAAGCATTTCAGTTCAGAAAATTAAACAACGAGTTTATTTAACAAGACAAAATGTAAACAAATGGGGATATTTGGAGCAACTAAAGCTTAATTAGTTGGTATTCTGCATCACAAAAAAAATATTTTCAATATATTCGAGACATGCTTAAACGTACGTCCTTTAAAGCAGTGAGCGCCTAACTCGCCTTACATTCACAAGCGTTGCGTTAAAATTGTTTCATAAATTTATTTGAAGCAAAAATTAAATACAGACTGATCTTAGGAAATCTCTCCAAGTTAGACGATAAGTTTTCTGGGGCAAATGGTGATTAAGCGGTTTTGTTTGCTTTCGCCAAACTATAGAGAGAAGAGAAGGGATGAGAGACTCCTTTTCAAACGCAAGAAGAGGGAGCAGGAAAGGCGTAAGCGTGAGGAAGTCGGGATGTATGGATGTAGGAATGACGCTCCAAAATTCTATCAAAAGGTTAAGCGCCTAAGCGAGGGTTATAAACCCGGAGCGTCTTCCTGCAAAGATGAGAATGGAAACTTGGTAACAGATCCGCAGGGGGTACTGAGATTGTGAAGGAAACACTTCTCTACTCTGCTACAAGTCGATGACGATACCAATACTGCCTTTAGAGATGATGTTCGGAACCCGATCGTTGATGACGGCGTGGATATTCCGCCGCCTAGCCATGAAGAGGTCAAAGTCGCGATTATGCGTCTTAAAAACAATAAAGCGGCAGGTCCTGATGGCCTCCCCGCTGAATTGTTTAAGACCGGATGTAATAAATTGGTAGGGCGCATGCACCAGCTTATTTAAAAAATATGGCTAGAGGAAAGTATGCCCAACGATTGGAACCTCAGTGTCCTCTGTCCTGTCCGGAAAACGGAGACCCTACTATATACGCCAACTACAGGGGTATAAGCCTTCTCCATATCGCATATAAGGTTCATACAGGCGTATTGTGTGAATGACTGAATCCACTCGCCAAAACACTGATTGGACCTTATCAGTTCGGCATCAGACCTGGCAAGTCCACCATCGACCAGATCTTCACACTACGCCAAATCCTGGAAAAGACCCACGAAAAACAAGTCGGCACACACCATCTTTTTGTAGACTATAAGGCTGCCTTCGATAGCCCCATAAGATATCGAATTTTTGCCGCAATGTCTGAGCTCGGTATTCCTGCGAAGCTGATAAGGCTATGCAGAATGACGTTGAGCAATTCCTGCGACTCCGTCAAGGTAGGAATGGACCTCTCTGAACCGTTTGATACCGTGCGAGGTTTCAGACAAGGCGACCCCTTATCATGCAACCTCTTCAACTTCGCCATGGAGTGTGTTCTGCGAAAGGCGGGAGTGCTTCGCAATGGTACTATTTTTCAAAAAAGTGTCCAAATGCTTGTGTAGGCTGACGACATTGACATCATAGGGCGCACTAAGCGAGATGTTACTGCTGCCTTTAGTGCTATTGAACAGGAGTCTACTAAAATGGGTTTGGCAGTAAATGAGGGCAAAACAAAGTATATGTTATCGACAAGTAGAGACGTGCGGCGTATTGATTCTTAGATTACGGCCGATAACTATACTTTTGATACAGTCAGGGAATTTATTTATCTTGGCTCCGCCGTTACCACCAAAAATTATGTCAGTCTGGAGATCAAGCGCAGGATCACTCTTGCCAACAGCTGCTACTATGGTCTCAATAGGCAATTGAGTAGCAGAGATCTCTCTAGTACGACAAAACTAATACTCTACAAGACGCTCATCCTACCCGTCCTTCTTTATGGCGCAGAGGCATGGACCCTATTAAGCACTGATGCAGCAGCCTTGAGAGTATTCGAAAGAAAAGTCCTGCTTAAGGAAAGTTCTGCTTAAGAAAAGTCCTGCTTGAGTCCTGCTTAAGATCAGTGCGAGATGGCGATGATTTCCGCATTCGATCCAACAGTGAGCTGTATGAGCTCCTCAACGATATAGACGTTGTGCAGCGTATTAATATCCAACGGCTGCGCTGGCTCGGCCATATCGTTCGAATGGAGGATGATTATTTGATGCGGAGATCTGCGGATGTCGGCGAAGAGGACTACCTTGTATCCGTTGAATTACAAGGTAAATCGATTCCTCGATTTGGTCGAGGAAGCCCTATCATCGATTGGTGTGACCAACTGGTATAGGCGCGCATGTAGCAGAGGCTCCTGAAAGGATGTGTTGCAGCAGGCCGAAGTCCGTTAATCGGGTTGTTATGGCCATATTTGACCATACTGGAATGCATACCGTACATAACTCGTGACATACCTAGCCAGTCATGAGATGTATTTGATGTCAACTTACCATTTTCCGATATTCCTCGATACTTTCATTTTCGGCAAAGTTATCTCACTCTGGTGTTTAATATTACTATGTAGTTTCGCCGTAGTCCAGTAGGTAGTATGTTCGTTTATTAGACGCGAGGCCACAATTCGAACCCCAGGTCAGACACCTCCAACAAAACGAAATATGAGTAAATATATCTTCGGCGCCTTGCTCTCAGCAAATTTCTAGCAAAAATTCTGCGAATGAATAAAAAATTGCCATTAAAAAGTGTCTCAAAAATATGTCGTTCGGAGTTGACTCTCAAACCGTAAGTCCAGTCACTCGTGTATAAACTTGACACACACAGCATGAGTAGTATGAGAAGATAGGTTGTAATCCTGACTGCAGAGTTGTAATGATCAATTATATGAGCGTATGTTGCAACGTTTCCTTATAGGAGCCACAAGGACTACGGTTTTTAGTATCTTTTATCAATTTAAATCATGTTTAATGGAAATGGTGTATTTCGATTTACACTTTTCACTCCCTTCTATGGGTGGTGTTAGTTCAATAAAGCAGTGAATAGAAAGAATTAGAACAACATGCAAACAAACAAAAAAATAGGATCTAAATGTTCAAATATGTACTACAACAGCAAATTCGAAAAAAATGAAAATGTTTCTAATATTTGTACATTTATTTAATACGGCAAATAGCAAATAACAAATAAATATTATAATATAAATACGGAAAGACTATGATTTCGCACAAATTCCACTATAATGGTATATTTAGCAACAGCAACAAAAATAATCTGTAACGTATTTGTTGTTAACATTTTTTCTGTTAAAACAAAAAAGAATTCCTCTTATTTTGGCATTACAATGTGGCACTATAGTGTAAGTGTATGGCATGCATAAAACAGATACATTTCTTTAGCATACCCATACTTACCGCTACATAGAGAGAGAGAGAGAGAGAGAGAGAGAAATATTAATACGAAAAGTTTTGTAATAAAGGAAATGAAATGCAAAACGATGACGGTGGCTACATGCCAATAGCTATAAATGGGACACTGTACACAATTTTTCTTTGTTTTCTGTTTCACTTTTTGTTTTTTTCTATTCTTTTAGTTACAAAACAAAAACAAATACAACTAAAACAAAAGAAAAAAAACATAAAAATATTTCGGCATTTTATTTTTAGGTTTAATAAACGTACTCCATACCTTTATTGTAACTCGTTTTTGCATTTCTATCCATGCAAATGCTTGCTAGACTGCTGTCAGTTGTTTCGTTTATGGGTTTGAAGTTGTTTTAATATTTTTGCAATACTTTTACAATATGACTGTGAAGTGCAAAAAAAGTTCAGAGACAAATGTAAATGCCAAAAAATTAAGGGGTTTGCGCATGCAATTATTTAATATGTTTGCAATGGACTGAGTTTGAAGCCGCATTCAAACTAACTTCACCAAGTTATTGTTCACAGTCATAACGCATGAAAAGCGGAAATGTATTTGCACTTCCGGTGATAAATTTTAAAGAGCGCAGTTAAGTGTGTTATTAAACTATTAACAAAGAAAAAAAATGCATATATATTTGCAGTATTAGCTTGGAGGATCATAAATTATAAGTATTAAGAGACTTGAAAAAAAAATAACAAGAAAATTTAAAAATAATAACATAAGCAAAGAGTAGTTTGTAACTTAGTTTAGAAAACGTTTTTCAATTACACTGAAAGAGCTTACCAGCTCTAGGTTAGGTCGGAGTCGTAGCTCTGATATCACAAAGCTTACTTGAGCTTTGTACTGACCAAGCTCTACCAAAACCAGTTAAGAAGAAGAAGTTGGTCAGCGCAAGGGCTGCCCATCAAAAGTACGACTACCCTACGCTGGACAACTAGCCAGAAAGTTTGATAAACGAAGCTATATCCTTGATAACAATAGATGATAGCTCTGTCAAGAAATGGAGAGCCAAATAACCTATATCTGCCCCTAATGCAAGACATGGGCGCTGACAGAAAAAGTTGATAACTGTCTCCTCTTCCTCAGCGGATCTTCACAAACGGCAAAAGTCGTTAAATGGGAGCCGCATCCTTTCCGCGTGTCTATCCATAACGCAATGACCTGTAAGCATGGCCACTGTGGTTGAGATGATGTCACGACCAAGTCCAGCTCTAACCAAATTCTATTTGCGGATGTGAGGTCTTCATAGCAATTAATATGGAATATACTGGACTTCATGTCTGCATTCTGATCAAGTTTCTGGATATAATTACTCCTACACTCACATACATACATAATTACAACCCTTCAGTCAGGCTTGCGATCTAGCTTCTCACACCACTTATGTTGTGTGTGTTAATTTTATCCAAGAGTGGCAGGACCTACAATTTAAAGTCAATTCCGAACGACAGATTTTTGAGAAACTTTTTCATGGCAATTTTTTATTTATTCTATAAGTTTTTGCCAGAAATCGGCTGAGACATAGTGGCCGAAGAAATATTTTCTCGTATTTCATTTTGTTGGAGATGTCTGAACTGGCAACATACTGCCTATTAGACTACGGCGACTTTAAATACTGCTATCATACATACTTAATTGGCCATTACAACCCTTCAGTCAGCATTACGACCTAGCTACTCACACCACTCATGTTGTGTGTGTTAATTTTTTATACATGAGTGATGGGACCTACAGTTTAAAGTCGACTCCGAACGACAGATTTTTGAGAAACTTTACATACCACTTTTATTAGCTCTCAGAGTTTTTGCCAGAAATCTGCTGAGAGGAAGTCGTCGAAGAAATATTTTTTAATATTTCACTTTGATATCTGACCTGGTGTTTGAACTCGGGCTTTACGTCTAATAAGCGAAGACACTGCCTACTAGACTACGGCGACTTTAAATACTCCTATCACTTTAACTATATCTGGTTTGGAAAATGACCAGTTCTCAGCATTAAAGGAGTATCATGAGACTTTCGAAAGTCCTTAAAATATTTGAATCTATTTTGGGCCATGTTTTTAAGACTTTCATGAAATAGACTTACTCGCACCCATGATTCCTTAGCTTAGTAGGTACTGTGTTGGCTTAGTAGACTTAGACGCGACCCCTTAGTTAAGACCCCAGCTCAAAAGTCTAGAACAAAACGAAAAAATATTTCTTTCAGCAACTTCCTCTCAGCAGACTTCTGGCAAAAACGTTTCTCAAAATATCTGCTGTTCAGATTAGTCGTGAACCTGTGTGTTCAACATACACAACATGGGTGATGTAAAAAGCTAGATCGTAATCCTGACTAAAAATTGTTATAAGCAATTAAGTAAGTGATAAAGTAAGTATTCAAAAATGAAATCTAAAAGAGAATGTATTTTTGCATTTAAAATAAAAATCCTTTTAAACAAAAAAATCATTCGATGTCAGATTATTGTCGGTTTAATCGTATCAGACAGAACCCCTTTTTATTAATTTTATCTGTACACCACTGTCTCTTTATTTTAAACAATGTTTTCGATACTTCTTTTGTACAACAGTTTAAAATTGTACATCCTCGATTTGGCTTAACACTAAAACAATATATATAAAATATACATACAAACCCATGTATAAACATAGTACATACATACATACAAACACTACATATTTATTTTTATATAAACATGAAGATAAATGCTTAAATACTTATGCGTACATTGAACTTTTCTGTTTTATTGTACGTCTATCGGTATGGTATGTGTCGGTATCTGTTCTGTTTCTGTTTCTGTATTCGATATTTCGCCTGTTTCGAGAGTGTGATGCATATCATTTAAAGATAAACTGACAAAAGGACCATTAAACTAAAGGATCTGTAGAGATTTTGTTTTAAATAAATCCCCAAAGAGGATTGCAATAAAAAAAAACGACGGGCAGAACAAAAGGTATGTACAGCAATTTTCTCCGTTTGTGTTTGCTTAAATAAGTGTAGCTATGCTGACTGAGAGCGTATGATTATTTCGTAAATAGTATATCACAAATATGTTTATCATGCGCTACAGTAAGCGTACAATAAAAAATATAGTTAAGCCAAGTATAAGCTGCAGTCTAGCCATAATTGAGGGAAAAACAATAAAAAATTATATGAATTAGATTGTGTGACTTCTGATTGTAGTTTAAAGACAAGTGTTGCAAAAATTACAAAATCAAACCAAAATGAAAAGATTTCCAAATTACTACAGAATATCTGACCATAAAATTACTTTGTTTAGTCAATTTTAATGCAGAATACCCCATTAAAATATAAGATGATGATACCCTTAAATTAGTCGTGTAAAATATTTAATATGACATGATCTGTTTGGCATGAAGCGCTATTCTGTTGAAACCACATGTCGTTGGTACCAAGATCATACAATTCAGACTAAAAGAAGTTGATATCCTTCGGCCTGCAGAGATGGTTTGCCCACCGTCTTTCTTAAAGAAATATGGACTGATGACAACGCCAAACCTAAATACATACAAAAGAATGATTTTTTCGGAGTGCATTTGACATTCCTGGATTTCATGTGTATTTGTATCGTCCCAGATTTGATAAATTTGTTTGTCCACGTACCCATTCGTCTTTAAAAGGACTTCACCGCTTAAGACGATTCTTCTATGTAAATTGGCGTTTCAGATCCCATTCAGCGAACATTCGTCGTTGTAGTGTTGAATGATATGCACACCCATCCATCCATCGCTGTAAACTTGTAGGGCTAACAGGAGTCGAACGAAGTCACCGTAGTCGCGTATGTACTGTGATGCCTTAAAAGACGAGAGGCGGCGGTTCAACCCCTATCTGAGACATCTGGATAAAACGAAATATGAAAATAAGTTCCTTTCGTCGACTTCCCTTCAGAAGTTTTCCGGCAAACCTGAGAGAATAAATAAAATTACCATGTAAAGTTTCTCAAAAATCTGTCGTTCAGAGTCGACTGTAGGTACCGCCATTCAAGTTTAAAATTAACACACGCATGAATGGTCATTTTCATTACCGTCATATTTGATTACAATTAAGACTGTGATGTGTGGAGTCGACAATAAGCAGTAGATGTCACCACTCACAAAATTAACACACACAACATGAATAGGTTGTAATCCTGACTAAAGGATTGCAAAGACCAGTTAAGTTTAGTAAGTATGCTCGTAATTCGATGGATGCAGATGATCGTTAACAGTTGTCACAGTTGGGAAGTTCTTGTTAGAAAACCCTAAAGTCTTTCTTCGTTAAATGTGAGCGAAAAAAGTTTCTCATTGGGGCAAACACGGCGGCCTTTAGTGCGATTCTTTTATTGCATGTAGGTTGCAGGTTTCCTGGATAGCATACTAATATCTGCCAGATTGTTAAAAATTGCTTGAAACGCTAACCGCTGGACTTTAAATTTGGGCTGTACGTAGAACTTTGAAGCCAGCACTTAAAAACAAAATCCAACAACTAAAACTAAAGCCTTAATCAACATCCTCTCAAAAATTGACAGCCACGGTAAATGTTTTAGTGGCTATGATTTAAGGATGAAGTTGCCTTATTATACCTAAGGCCCCAATTCAAACTCCCAGATCAGACATCTTTAACAAAACGGAATTGTGAAAAATATTTCTTTGGTGTGTTCTTCTCAGCAGTTTGCCGGCAAAAATTCTGAGGATAAATAAAATTGCGATGAAAATTTTCTCAAAAATCTGTCGTTCGGAGTCGAATTTAAACTGTAGGTCCAGCCACTCATGTATAAAGCGCATACAACTTAAGTAGTGTGAGAAGAACTCACCGTAGTCTAGTAGGCAGTGTGTTGGCTTTTTAGACGTAAAGCCAGGGTTCGAGCCCCAGGCCAGACATCAAGACAAAATACAAAAAGTATTTCTTCGGCGACTGCCTCTCAGCAGATTTCTGGCAAAAACTCTGAGAGTAAATAAAATTGCTATAAAAAAGTTTCTCAATAATCTGTCGTTCGGAGTCGACTTTAAACTGTAGGTCCCACCACTCATGTATAGAATTAACACACACAACATAAGTGGTGTGAGAAACTAGGACGTTGTACAATGGGTCAATTCGACCTCCAGGTACTGTACTTGTCTTAATTGACGCCTAAGTCGCGTGAAAAAATAGGTCGTAATCCTGACAGAAGGGTTGTAATGACCAACCTATGCCGTTTAGAAAATGAAAAAAATGCGAAAAAAATGCGAAGGAATGACGAAGGAAGTATTAGCCATTAAGGCAAGAGTCCGACAATGATTTCTTTTCTCTCTAATGCTTCTCATTATTACACTCGAATGTTATCTGGAAGTGTACTATGCATAGGTTATTTATTTATTTTCAATCTTAAATAGATTTAAGCAAACCATACTTGTCTTTTAATAGATTGAAGTATGACTTTCATAACATGTTTTGCCTGTTTGAAATTCCCCAATGAATGAAACGCTTATTATACGCTTATAATTTCCGCAATTCTATATTGCTTTTCAATAATGAGACCATTTTTATTACAATAAAACAACACAAAACTTGAAAAGAAATGAAGGAAAAAAATTATGAAACCTCAATAAGTAGAAGAGAAAAATAAAAAAGTTTCAAAAACGTTGATGCAAACAACTTTTTGGCTAAAAAGGAAACAAAAAAATATTTCTGCTCAGCATAAAATCTGTTATTTTCTGTTTATCCTCCTCCTGTATTTTGGATATACGAGTGTATACTACACAATAAAAGTATTTCATGTTGTTAGCTTTTCTGCATATTGTGTTAATTGTTATTGTTGTTATTATGATTGTTGTTGGTTGTTTGTTTTTGATGTACTTTGTCTATCGTTAGTGTTTATGTTGCAAACATTTGCCATCAACAACCAACACCAAACAACGCCATCATTATAATAATAATCATCATAGTCAGCAACATTTTTACTTCTTTTTTCCAATTTTATTTTTGTTGTGGATGTTGCCAAAAAAAAAGCAAAAGCAAATAAACAAATGATTCCCTCTTTATGTACATGCATACATACATACATATTTTTGATTTACCATTAAATGTTATTTGAGGTTAAAGTTTTTCAATTATTTACATTTGCCTGTTATGCTGACTGTCGCTGCCTTAGCCTCGGCCAGTGCCTCCGCCATTGGCTCTGATGCTGAGGCTGATTGTTAAAATATTTGATTGCAGGCCCAGGCATTCTTACCAAACCAATACCATTTTTATAATAATTTGGACGTTTCCTTCTTTTTTTTTTGGTTCGTTTCGTTTTTGTTTCTTTTGCCGTTTTGCTTAAACTTTCTTTTTTTTGTTTCATTTTTTTTGTTTTCTATTTGGTTCTGCTACTCCGGCTCTGGTACTGGTTCTGTTCTGAGTGGCACGATAATTGAAATTGTTTTATGCAATATGTACGAGAAATATTTCTATTATTATAACTCTTGTTGTTGTTGCTATTATTATTATTATTATTCATGGCAGTGGGTGAATTATGGTCTATGATTTGTAACATTATTTGCGGCATAACTACAAAGAAAAATGAATGAAAATTACTACAACAACAACAGCAGAAAAATCACAAATAAATATTTTATTAACAAAGGAAAATACTTTTTTCGTTGTATTCTGCGAATACAGAAATAAATAATAAAAAGTTTTTCGTAGTAAAAAAAAAAATAATTCACAGGATACTTATTCATGATATTATAGGAATTTATTCTTTTTTGTGCTGTTTTGAATTCCTTTTTTTTTATACACAAAATGTAATTGAAATAAAATGGAAGAAATAATTGTAAATTTATTTATTGCCGGATTTTTTTGCAGCAAAATTTTTAAGAACATTTATTTATATATATACATACGTCTTTAAAAGCGAAAATCTTTGTTTAAATTTTTGCTTAAGTTTCTATGCATGAAACATGATATCTGGTGAAAATGATAGAAAGTAACAGAAGCAGCAAAAATATAACGAAAAAATTTTAAATCCAAATAAAAATGGTGTCTTTTCTGGTACTTCTAGATCAATCGAAAGCTTTCGATACTGTTGATCATTACATTCTTTGTCACAAGTTGAAAAATAGTTTTAAATTTTCAACGTCAGCATAGAAACTATTAAGTAAATGGTCCTCCAAATAACTTTTTTTTGAAAATGCTTGAAAAAAAACTACTGAATATTTTCTCAAATTTCTTTTTTTATTTAAAAGTACAATCCTTCCGCTTAATAATGGAAAATAATTTCATTGAAATGGCTGCCTCGGCTGGCCATGCAGTAGCCTACACCAGAAGATGCCGATTTTGGCAAAAAAATCATCTTTTCAGATGAAGCTCATTTTGATCCTGGCGGTCTCAACAGGACGGCGCTACGTGCCACACAGCTGAAGCTACACTCGATGTTTTGCGCCCTGTTTTTGAAGATCGCATTATCAGCAGCAGAGCTGATGTTTTTTGGCCACCTCGGAAGATAAGTGTTACGCCGGCAAGCCAGACACAATTGACGCTTTGGTGAAATACAGCTGCACACAATCGATAATGTGCTTAAAAATTTGACCGATCGTGTAGGCTACTGTATGACCAGCCGAGGCAGCCATTTGAATGAAATTATTTTCCATTATTAACCGGAAGGATTGTACTTTCAAATAAAAAGGAAATTTGAGAAAATATTCAGTAATCTTTTTTTAAAGCATTAAAAAAAAAGTTATTTAGCCGACCCTTGTGTCCTTTATTTTGTGGAATCAGAAGGGTGTGACACACTTTGAGCAATCAATAGGCCTTCATTTTCACTTGGGTACATATTGCAGTGTCTGGCAAATCTATTTAGAAAACAATGGCCTTCTGACTAACATTTGCTTCGATCGATAAATAATGCTTTTACTGGAACAGTTTACATTTCAGATTAAATCTTGGGTTAAATTAACTCTTAACGTCAGTTGTAATATTTTTTTTTTTAAAGAATCCATAAATTGCCTAAAAGACTGGAAGAAGTAGTGGCTTCCTGATGGACAATAATTTACATGACATAGTCTTTCAAAAAAAAAAAAAAAAAACTATCTTAATAAAAGATTTTGTTATGCCGGACAGTCACATCCTGATATACATATCCTGATATACATATCCTGATATGTATATCAGGGGGAATAAAATTGACTTTATTGAATCAGCATCCAATCTGGGTATTATCTTTAATGGTCGGCTAACGTGGTCTAACCACATTAACGTCGTCGTTGGTAAAGTTTATGGTATGCTTAGAAACTTATGGGCTGTTATAGGTTCGACTCCCTTTGCCATACGTATGCAACTGGCTAAAACGTATTTGATTCCTGTCCTTTTATACGGATCTGAAATTTTCACAAACTGTGATACTGATTATATATGGTTTTATTAGGGGACGTCGAGACCATATATCACAATTTTCATACCATTTCCTCCATAATATTATTACTCTAAAACAGCCAATATACTTATTTAGTAGGATTACATTTGCTAAATCCAACCGCGGTATGAAAATTATCCAACACAGACATAGGACTCTTTTGTCATAACGCAAGTTTTTTATATATACCATCAGTCTTTGGAATACTTTACCTAATTATATTCAGAATATAGGCAATGTAGTTAAGTTCAAAAAGGAGTTATACAATCTGTTCAAGTAGTTTTTAGCATATCTTTATTTTTTTGTGAATTTGTTTTTCTCTCTATTTCTGTTAATGATTATTATTTTTAATTTATAATTTTTTTAATTAATCTTTAAATTTCATTGTATCTTTGTGATCATTGTATGTATATATTGTTACTTTTTTTGTATATTTCTTTATATTTGTTCTTTGTAGTTTTCCTAATTTATTTATTACACATATTCATTTTTTTATCCTTTTTTGTTTCGATTGCTATTTCCCATGATTTTAACACGTTTTTCTTCATTTTTATTTCTACATTATTTCAAACATTTCATTACGTATTTAATCAATGATTTGTTATTATTTTCTTTCTTTGATGTACTCCCATAGCACTTTCATTTATAAGATTATTATCCTGTATGACTAATAATAAATAAACAAATAAATTTATTTCCTATGAAAAAGACCGGCTTTTAAGTTATACTACCACTATAAGAAGTCTAAATTTATTATTTTGGACTAAAGAGTACAGCTTTCGTAATTTGCCAGCAAGGTTTAAACCGGCCAGCGGCTTTACAGGGTTAAAATAAACAAGAGGTTTGTAAATAAACTAGCTTCACGAGCAAGTTTTTACTTGCACAACTACAGGTACTCCATCTACGAATCCTACGATTACGATTTTTTTGACCTAAACTACTATAATAATGGTAGAATAGAATTCTGCCATAACGTATCGTTGAATGTCAGTACCATCGTCGAATTCTGTTTCCTATTTCAGTAACTTTTTTCACATTTTTTTATAGGAAGTCTTTAAATACATTACATAACATAACATAAGCAATAAACCAGAATATTTGCAATATAATTTCAAACAAAATAAATTTTAATGTCATGAGTAAAATTATATTCCGAATATGTTAAATATTAAGTGTAATTTAATTTCACAAATTGACACTAAAAACCCATACAATATTAGAGTCAAATGGGAAAAATAACATCAAAAGTGATATGAAATAATATTATCGATAAATATGACATACGAACATAAGGCATAAACATGTATATTTATGTTTTGTGGAAAAAATATTTATATTAAATGAGAAATACTTTAACATAAACAGCTTCATTAATAGGTTACATACGGAGTTTTGATTATAAAAGACAAATTTTCAATTTTAGAAAATATTACACAAGATGATAAAGAATCATTTTTAGCCCACAGTAATCAGAAGTTTGTACGACGTTGCCACCTACGGTATACTATACTAATAATTAATAATTAGAAGAAAGGTTATGTTCTGTCTTCTTAAGTGTATCTCAAAGTAACAAAAGAATTGTGTGTGGTTTACAAGGCTCTTTGAAGTAGCCGTAATCGAGTAGGTAGTGTGTTGCCTTTTTAGACCAGAACCCGTGGTTCAACACCTAGCTAAAATATCTCAAACAAAACGAAATAATAATTCCTTCGGCGACTTCTTTCAACAGTCTTCTGGCAAATACTCTGAGAGTAAAACAGAATGGCCATGCTATACGTCCAGCCATTCATGAAAATTAACACACACAACATAAGTGGTGTGAGAAGCTAGGTCGTAATCTTCCTTTTAACAGTCTTCTGGCAAATACTCTAAGAGTAGAACGCAATTGCGTAAATTGTACGTCCAGACAATCATGGATAAAATTAAAACACTAAACCACTAAAATCTGTAATGAAAATAAGGCTTCACCTTTTATGTTTGCACATTTTTACTACGGCCAAGACCAGAGCGGTCCTAGCGAAACGTAAGATAAGATTTGTTCTGTAGAGAATTTTATATTCAACTAGCTGTAAACTGCGCGTGTTACTGCGCCACCAACTAAAATAAATTTGATGGAAAGACATTACATAAATTAATTTTGAATAATTTTATTGATTTTGTTTCCCGTTGCCCCGATGATGCAGATGAACGGGCCTGAATAGTACGCATTTGATCAGTTTCTAATCTCACTTCTCGTTGTTCAAGTGGTTCAAGCGAACGGGTCTCAGCGGCATATACTCGAAGATTTTCCAGTCTCAATGCTCGTCTGATTCTGAGGCTCGTAATGCTCTTTTCTTCCACGCTTGAAGTGTAGGTCGACCAATTGCTTGTCATTCATTTGGAATAATTTTCAGTGAAGCCATCCGTCAGAAATTAATCGCACCAACCTACGCCGACTCATGAGCAAAAACTTTGTTAAAGAATGAACAGTTTACGATTTAATTGATTTTAAGTAATTTTCAGTGGCGCCACCTGCCGGAAATTAGTCATACCAACTTAGAAACCTTCCTCGGCTCATGCGCAACAACTTTGCTAAAGATCATAACATGATCAAATGCATAGTTTACGATTCTATAAGGTACATACAAACAAACATTAATTTTTATATATGCAGACTATGGGAGGTGACACGCCCTCTAGCCAATCCGCCCATTTTGTTCATATATACGTCAAAGTCGTCCATACAAAATTTGAGGAATCTAGCTGTTTCAGTTTATGATTATATTATGTGTATGTGGGCGTGAAATCGGCTACTTGAAATTTTTATATAGTTCCTATAGTTCCTTCCAGACATACAGGAAGGTACTGTGAAAATTTCAAGAAAATCGGTTTAGCCGTTTAGCCGTCTATAGACTTCAAACAAACTCACAAACAAATAAACCCACATTCATTTTTATATATAAGATTTTGTGAATAGAGAATAATAGAAATCAATTGTTGCTCATGTATTGTTTCACAAACAACTGTAATTACAACCTAATCTTATAATTTCGAGTCCATACCATTGCTAACTGCAACTACCCTTATATTATGTATTTAAATTATAAACATTTTCTTAAATTTATAAAATTAATTCAACAATAAATTCGATTACTCCACACCTTAAACTTGTAAGCACAGTTTAATGAAAAGGAATTTAATTATAATCTACTGACCCATAAAACCGCAACAATTTTAGAATTTGGTTTATTTTTCTCTTCTCTTCTCTTTTTTGTCTTCTCTTAATAATGAAATCAATTTAAAATAATTACTTGCTCTAAAAATTTTACAAAAAAAAAGAAAAAGAAAAGAAAATGAAATGAAAAATAACAACCTACGATAAATGTCTACGTTATCGATATGTCTAAAATGTATCGTTTTATGTAGCAGGTATTGTGTTGAATATTTGTTAAAAATATTTTCTCTTGGGATTTGTGTAAAGAATATCTAAAAAAGAAAAGAAAACAACAGGAAAATTCATTAATTTATAAACAAATCAATGACTTTTATATAAAATAATAATGAAAAAATTCGATAACAATAAATCAGCATGAAATCAATATTAAAATATTTTTATTTTATAAAGTTTAGAAAATTTAGTATATTTTCTATTAAACATTGGTAATTAGGCTGTATTATAATAACTCGTACATAGCCAAGCAACTAAACACATTCATATACAGTCAGACTTATAACTTAGGAAGATTATTATTAGTTATCGAATTTTTGTGGAAGCAGCTATTCATCGAATTATACTTAGCTTTGAATAATGTGTTGTTTATTATTTCATCATATTTTTTTCAACTTTAAAATAATTGAGAACTTTATTCCCCTTCCAAATTATCAATCCAGAAGTCTCTCTGCACCTTTAGAGAATAAAACATAAACAACCACTGAATAAGGGAAAGAATAAGACCGAGAGATTAAGACAACTACGACCAAAATTACACTCAATACTGAATTCCAGTAGTTTTCATCGTATGCATTGCTTCTAGCCAATAACTTTGGCAACCCTGTTATCCCAGGACTTTTCAAAAGTACAGCAATCGCCTGCTTCAGCTAAGAACTTGACTAATGAGACTGAAACAAAACAAAGGAATAACATTGTATACATATATAATTGGTCATTACAACCCTTTAGTCAGGATTATAATCTAGTTTCTCACACCACTTATGTTGTGTGTGTTAATTTTATACATGAGTGGCGGGACCTACAGCTTAAAGTCCACTCCGAACGACAGATTTTTGAGAAACTATTCATGGCAATTTTATTTACTCTCAGAGTATTTGCCAGAAATCTGCTGAGAGGAAGTCGCCGAAGAAATACTGTTTGTATTTATATTCTAATAACCCAACACAATAATAACCCAACACAATAACTAACATTCTAATAACTACGGCGACTTCAATCACATTGTATACAAATATTTAATAATAATGGAGGTAGTCAGCCTTTACTGGTTTTAATGGGAGCCTAATTTGCTACATACAAAATATGACTGGTTCCTCTTTTTACTTACTTACCTGGCAATTAACAACCCGATTAACGGATTTCGTCCTGCCTTTCAACGCAAACAGGTCGTCTTCTTCGCCTACTTCCATAAACCTCCGCATCAAATACCCGTCTCGCCGGTTCATCCTCCTCCATTCGAACGACATGGCCGAGCCAGCGCATCCGCTGAATATTAATACACTGCACAACGTCCATGTCGTTGAGGAGCTCATACAGCTCATTGTTGGATCGAATGCGGAAATTATCGCTAACTCGCACTGGACCGAAGATTTTACGTACTTTTTTCTCGAATACTCAAAAGGCTGCTGCATCTGTGCTTAATAGTGATCATGCCTCTGCGCGCACGGCACGGGGAGAATGAGCGTCCTGTAGAGTATTGGTTTTGTCGCACTAGAGAGGTCTCTGCTACTCAATTGCCTATTGCGACCATAGTAGCACCTGTTGGCAAGAGTTATCCTGCGATTGATCTCCAGACTGACATCATTTTTGGTGGCAACGGCAGAGCCAAGATAAATAAATTCCTTGATTATATCAAAAGTATAGTTATCGGCCATAATCTGAAATCCAACACGCTGCATATCCTTACTTGTCGATAACATATACTTCGTTTTGCCCTCATTTAATGCCAAACCCATCTTAATAGACTCCCGTTCAATTGCACTAAAAGCAGCACCCTTTTTATCATGGTTTCAAAACTAACCTCACTTGCTGTAGACACCGATTTAAGGTATTCTTGCTAGTTCATATCTAAGAAGTGTGGCACTACTTATACTCTGCACTGTTCTTATAATTTAATTCATATATATACGAGTATCTCTATAAATTTAATTCATACATATATGTATGTATAGAATATGTATTGTTCATGTACATATACGACAGTAGGTTAATAAGTCCTTGTCGTTTTGAATTTCACACAACACTGCTGCTTTTAACTTATACATACACACATAATTAGTCATTACAACCCTTCCGTTAGGAATACGAACTAGCTCCTCATATCACTGGGGTTGTGTGTATTAATTTTATATATGAGTGGAGGCAACTACAGTTTAAAGTCTACTCCGAACAACAGATTTTTGAGAAACTTTTCATGGCAATTTTACTTGCTCTCAGATTTTTTGCCAGAAATCTGCGGAGAGCCAGACGCCGAAGAAATATTATTCGTATTTCGTTTTATTGGAGATGTTTGACCTGATGTTTGAAACGTGGTCTCATGTCTAATAAGTTAACACACATCCTGCGACTACCTCGGATTCAAACATACTTCTATCAATTAAGTTCCATCCAAAATTTGAACAGAATGTGTCAATCAAACTGGTTAAGAATTTATAAATTCATATTCGCCGGGTTTAGGGCCGATGAACTATATCTTGTTTTCAAGCCTGATAATATACTCAAATACTCTAATTTTGATGAAGTCGTAATATTTGGTTTTAAGGTGTAGCAAAGATAACCATAGTATGTAGATCTCTTAGAAGACAGTTACCAGACAGAAACTGGCACACACTTACTAGCTCACCCTCGTATATAAACGCTTTTCAAACTCTATTTTTATTATTGCACCTTCAACACTTTTATGTTATTGAATATTTTATTATTTGAGAATATTGTTGTTGTATTTTTTTTATTGATAATTTAGGCTATTGTGGTATTTTATATAGAAAATGATTAGAAAATTTGATTATTTATTATTATTTTCACACACCACATATATGCATGTATCTATACACATATATCATATAAGTGTTGATATATTAATAAAAAATAAAAAAACAAAAGCAATATATTTAGCGATCCTTTGTGTAGAACTCACAAAAGAATAATTGTGTGTTTCCAAAAATAATATTTTGATATGATTTTATTTTTTATAGCAGATGTTTCAATCAAAGTGTTATGTGATGTTGTGGAGAAAGAATACAAAAAAATATGGGAAATAATATTTAAAAAAGAGGTATTATATTCTATAATATTTCAATATCAAACAAAGAAAAATACAATATTTAACAGAAATTGATTAAATGCAATAAAGAATGAATGTTTTTCAACAGGGAATAAAACTCTGTGAGAAATCCTTAATATTTCTGCAGTAAATCATATCAATTGTTGTATAAATGCAATCATATTGGAACGGTATTATTATAGAAAAATAAGATTTCGTATTAAAAAACTTTTATTAATGCTTTTGTTGCTGCACACCCAACATCAAGTTAAGCGAAAATACAATATGTTGTTACGAAAATTAAAAAATCTCGATACTGGTGTTTTGCTTTTACATCGCTTAACACTAAAATTATTAACAAAAGCTACAAAAACAAAACAATGCAGTAAACAAACTCGTTTACAAATTATCGTACTTCTTAATATAACAACAAAGACCAACACAAAAAACGGTAAACAAGTAAACAAAAATATACCAACATCCACCAGCATAAAAAATGGTAAACAAGTGAACAAAAATTCTCCAACAACACTACAAGGATAAACGTAAACAACGATGTTTTCATTATATAAAGATTTCGAGAAGGCGAAGTCATAGACGTTCGCCTTCAAGAACATTCATCAGACAGGCAAAACAGGCGACTGAGCTAGTAAAGTTCAGTCAGTCTTGTGCGAAGACGCGGTGCGTTTGAAGAGAATAATCGTGGTTTGAAGATCTCCGTTACAAAGATCTGTCGAACAATTGTCTAGTAATTGTTATTGCTTATGCAAAGGGTGTAAACAGAGGAATAACAAACAAAGCAATTGTTGTTGTTTACATAAAGTTGTGAACAGTGCAATACATAATTGTGCGAAAAATAAAGAATTTTAATTAAAAATAAACACAAAATTATTTTTAATTTATTTGTAATCTACCTGATCATATTTTAAACGTTTTTAAAATGTAAAAACGTGACAATATTTTGCAGTTTTTCTAAAAATAGGCGACAATATAGGCAGGTAGAGAGCGAAAAAAGAAATTATGGCAACAACTAGCAATTATCTGTTATTGTTAGTTGTTGTTCAATCTTCTAAAGAGAAATACTATTGCATACGCTAAGAATTTTTCTTCCTATCAATAAGAAAAATTGACATGACTCAAGAGTCCGCAGTCAGAACTGGTATCACGCACTGTTTCCCTCACCAGAATAAGCGACCAAATTCCTTACAAATATTGTTTTTGTTGAATTTAAGAATCTGAGGTTTATTTGCAAATTGGTTAAATTGAATGCATTTGACGGTCACTGCAAACCAGTAAAATTAAAGGCCTTTGGTTTGAGAAATTTGTGAAGTTGCTTTTATTTCTTAGAACCATGTGGTAATGTAGTGCTCACCATTCATAGTAGATGTTTAGCTGGTGGCGTTTTATGAAAAAATAAGGACTTATTATACCTTGGACTTAACCTTGGACGGTTACTTTTTATTTTTAGTACATTAAGGTTACTCTTCTATGAATCGACGAACAATTTAACAATGAATGGTTACTGTTCGTCGAATCGACGAAGCTCATTTACTCTTTATCATATAATTCTTTTATGTTTGACTAAATTTCGCTCTTTTTATCAACAATTTTGGTTGATAATGAGAGCTTTTAGTGTGTTAATCTGATGGACTGTATTGGTGAAACGTTGTGGACCACTTGTGTCCTCAATTTCGAGTCACTATAAGAAAAAAGGAACCAAAATAAGAAAAGTTCCAAAAGCACTTAAGACCACAAAATAAAACACTTGCCTTTAATTTGACCACTATTTTTTTTGTTCACTGTTTGATGTATATTTCCTCCTTTTTTTTCGTCTTCTTTCACTTATTCGAGATGCCCAAAAATTACCTTGAACTTCCTTTAGGTTTTTTTCTCAACTTGGACTGAAACACACGATTGATCTTTTTAGTTTCCTCTTGCTTCTTAGCACTTAAAAACTTTCCAGATACTGTTGGTTTTCAATTACAGTTTATTTCTTTAGGAAATATTACAAATTTTTATTAAATTTTCTCTATGCAGGCTATTTCACAAAATATAATTTTATATTTTCTTTGGCACAATGTGTGTCTTTCGATTCACAAAATTAGAATAATTATGTTGCATCCCTTTGGATGTTACAAAGAAGAAAGATATAAAAGTTGAACTTATACAAAACAAGAGGCCTAAGCTAAACACAATTACAGCGTAATGTTAAAAAATATAAAGCTTAGATAAATTGAAATTACAGTACAAAAAGCTTAAATTAATATACTAGCGCCCTCTGTTGGTGGCTAGGCCTCTTCATGTCGATCGTTGAGATGGGATTTTCCAATCTCCGGACTTAAACATTCCGGCGCCCTTGCAGTACTGCAATCAAGGAAAAACGGCTCCAACGTTAATGCTATAGCAAAGGAAATAAAAGAACTAAGAAAAAGATTATATTAATTCAAATGTGTTTGATTTATTTTTCCAAAATTCGAGAAAACAAAAAGAAATGACGCTAAAACTACATCAGCTCACGGTCCTCAAGATCCAGTGGGTATCCGTCAGCTGCATTAAGGAACAATAATGAATTTATTACTATAAATAAAAAATTATATTTAATAGGTATCATGGTTCAGAGCGATGTGTTGCCTACCTATGTATTATACGGAACACAATCCCGAAATTATGTAGCCGAAAATAGAAAACTGGGCCAAAGGTTTTGCCCATCGTTCCACCAAATACACCATTGCGAATGATTTTACTGTACACATCACAGCCCAACTTAATTCCAACTGGGGCTGCTATAAAAAACGTTGGGTCTGCCAGTTGTAGCCCCGGAAACTCGTCCACTATCCTGCCGTCCATCGACCTTGACGGTGTGAGACCATCCACCTTGCGTCGCACCTCCGCATATGTCTCGACCGTGTCGCTGCTGCCGTAGTTACCTCTAACTACCAGAAGAACCCGCTCTGAGCGTCCAACCCTGATGGTTTTTGCACCTAGCCGACGAACCACCTTTTCAGAAACGAGGGTACGCTCCGCAGTAGGGTCGATGACAGCTCTTTCTGTGACGTATCGTCCATGCGCTACAATGTTTACAACAGCAGTAGGTTTCAGAAGAACGCTGTCCGTTAACGTATACGATGAAGATGGTAAAGTTTCACCAACTGTTGAACGAGAGATTTCTCGTGGCCGATGAGATTGGAGGTTCCTCGATCGACTTGGAACCAGAGCGTTAGACGGACTAGGTCTTTGGCTCTCACGAATATTGGACGGACGAGGTCCCCTGGCGGAGTTTCGGGACGAACGAGGTCCTTTATTACCGGTGCGAGCAGGCGTTTGGCGATTGCGCTTACCGTCTTTCGATTTCGCGACCTTCTTCGAACCAGACGAACGAGGTCTAGTGTCCGGCTTGTGGAGCAGCGTATGATGCATATCCCCACAACGCTTGCACTTGCCCGTACTAACGCACGTCCGCCAGGTATGATCGTGACTCAAACAGCCTGCACAATACTTGTAGATAGTCACCAATTTCATTCGCTCATCATAGTCTGCCCTCGAGAATCTTTCGCAAAATCGCAATGGGTGGTTTTTTAAACAGACGCGACACACCATCTTCTTATTGTTGCCGCCTTGCTTGTATTTTTTCGCCGAAACCATGATACTTTTATCTGAAATTATTAAATTTTCAAAGTGAACACGTTGGTAGAAGTACCAGTTTCACAACTGGTCGGGTGACTGTACCACGTGAAGTCTTCAAATCCACTACTCTGACATGACTATCTCTACCCGAATGCAAATTAACTACGCGACCTAGGCGCCATTCGTTGGTAGGCACGTTGTCCTCGCGGATGACCACCATATCACCGACCTCTAAGTCTTTCCTTAGACACTTCCACTTGTTCCTCTTCTGTAACTCCTTCAAATACTCCTCCTTCCAACGGAGACATAAACGTTGGTTTAGAGCCTTGACTCTTTGCCATCGGTTTGTTATTGAGGGTAAAGGGTCCGCAATCTCCAATTCCGGTGGGGACAGTAAAGGACCACCAATCAAGAAATGACCTGGCGTAAGAGCATCCAGGCAATCGGTATTATCTGCTAAAGGGCATAATGGGCGCGAATTCAAGCACGCCTCGACACGTGCTAGGAGAGTGGAGAACTCCTCAAAAGAATATTTCAAGCTCCCTGCCAACCTCTTGAAATGGTGTTTAAAACTTTTGACACCTGCTTCCCAGAGACCTCCCATATGAGGTGCACCAGCAGGGTTGAAATGCCATGTTAACCCCCTAGGTCCGTAAGTAGCATTGACCTGGGAACCTGATTCCTTAAGAAAATTCCGAAATTCACTTCTTAAGATTTTCGACGCTCCTACAAAATTGGTCCCGTTATCAGAATACATATCGGTAGGGTATCCACGACGAGAAATGAATCTGGCCAAAGCAGCCAAGAATGCAGACGTGGATAAATTACTAACCGCTTCCAAATGAATAGCCTTCGTAGCAAAACAAATAAACAGACACACGTAGCCCTTCGTTATAAGACACGCTCTGCCTGTGTAATTTCGAATGTCAAAGGGCCCAGCAAAATCTACACCAGTGCTAGCGAAAGGACGAGTGAAAACTGTACGAGACGTAGGTAAAGCTGCCATTATTTGACTCTGAGTCATTCCCTTATAGATGGTACAAGTCCTGCAACGCCCTACGATGGTCTTTATCAAATTCTTAGACCTGCGCATGTAAAATTCAGTCCTCAAGACTCTCAACATTAATTGGTTTCCGCCATGCAAAGTCATCCTATGGATAAACTCGATCAACAGATAGGAGAACCGACTTGCTGTTGGTAAAAGAATCGGAAACCTTTCGTTGTACTTGAGATTAGTCGCATTAGCCAGCCTGCCACCGATTCTCATCAAACCATCTCCATCTAAAAAGGGGTTTAAATTCAAAAGTTCTCCTTCAACAATCTTCTCTCCATCAGACAACCGCCGGTATTCCTGAGGGTACCAAGCTCGTTGAGCTATTTTTATTAGTTTTCCCCTCACCCTCTGGATTTCGTGTGGAGTAATCTCCAAAGAATCACAACGCGAGCGTTCTCTATCAAAAACCCTAAACACTAAGGCCATCACACGCAACGCCCTCGAATAGGAAGAAAACCGATTCAAAAGGTCATCGAACTCCCTAAAATAAGTGAAGAAAACCATGTGACACTTTTCTTCCTCTTTAGTGTCATATTCCTCGGGAATAGGATTACGCCACTCGTCGGTAGGATAACCTAACCATTGGGGACCATGCCACCACAGATTGTCCGTTGCCAAATCCTGCGGTCGAGCTCCTCGACTTATCAAATCAGCCGGATTCTGCTCCGACCGAACATGCCTCCAGCAGGCCTTATTCAGGTGCTCTGTCACCTTTGCAACCCGATTAGCAACAAAAGTTTTCCACGAACTGGGTGGTTTTTGAAGCCAAGCTAAAACTATGGTAGAATCTGTCCACCCATAGAATTTTGTTCTTGATGCGTCAAATTTCAAATTCGCCTTCACAGCTTCCATCAACTCAGTCAATAAGACAGCCCCGCTAAGTTCAAGCCTAGGTAACGAAATTGTCTTCAAAGGAGCGACCCTCGATTTAGCCAACAACAGATGGGTTTGAATAGCACCTAAATCATCCTCTATACGAATGTATATACACGCCCCGTATGCTTTCTCCGAAGCATCAGAGAACCCATGAACCTCCACTTTATAATCGGGTCGAAAACCTACCCAACGAGGTATTTTTATATTGTTAATGAAACTATATTCATTAAGAAATTGCTTCCATTTCGCAAGGCTCTCCGGGGTCAAAAATGCATCCCAATCAGTCTTCTCGCTCCATATTTTCTGCATGAGCATTTTTGCAGTGACAATTATCGGACCCAACCATCCAGCAGGATCGAAGAGCTTGGCTATAATCGACAATACCTCTCTTTTCGTAAAATTCTCCTTAATATCGATTGTCGTTGTCGTGAAGAAGAACTGATCAGACCTGGCATTCCATCGTACGCCCAGGGTTTTGATGGAGCTGACATCTTCAAATTCCAAAAAATCTTCCCTCAACAAGTGATCAGAAGGCAATCCCTGAAGAATTCTCTTGTCGTTTGAGGTCCACTTTCGCATTGAGAATCCCGCGGAAGTCAACGCCGCTCTTAATTGGTCTCGGGCCTCTATTGCTCCAGAAACATCATGAGCCCCAGCTAACGCATCATCCACGTACATCATCTCGCGTAAAATTTCCGATGCCAAAGGCCATTTCGAGTTACCGTCATCCGCGAGTTGAAGCAATGTTCTTATTGCCAAAAAAGGAGCACAATTTACCCCAAACGTGACGGTTTTCAACTCGAAATCCTCGACTTCCTTATCCAATTCCTTACGAAAAACTATTCGCTGATACTTTACTTGATCAGGGTCCAAAAGAATCTGCCGATACATTTTCTCAATGTCCCCGTTAAAGACATATCGGTAAAAACGCCATCTAACAATCAAAAGTTTCAAATCATTCTGCAATACAGGCCCGGTAAATAAGGTGTCGTTCAAGCTCAATCCATAAGATGTTTTACTAGAGGCGTTGAAAACGACCCTAACCTTTGTGGAAGAGCTTTCAGGCTTCAAAACCGCGTGATGAGGTAAATAATACGAATCGCCTTCCCTCACATCCTTAAAATTCACCTTCGCCATATGACCCAAAGATTCATATTCCAATAAAACCGCATCATAATCCAATTTGAGAGATGGGTTTCGAAGTAGGGAAGCTTCGTTCCGCAAAAACTGTTTGTAGGCCCTTGGGCGAGAAGAGCCAAGGCAAGCCAGGGAATCATACTGCGGCCTGATAGGTAATGATACTATATATCGCCCAGCCGAATTCCTACGTACTGTTTTCTTAAAATGTTCCTCACAGTACTCATCATCAGGCGACATCTTCGAATGTCTTGGAGGTTCCTCCAATTTCCAGAACCTCTCCAGCTGCTTATCCAATTCCAATTCAGTGCAATACGACACGAGAGTTGTATAGCTATTGGAACGCGGTTCGGGTAGTGACCCTGTCAGAACCCAACCAAATATACTTTCCTGGGCCATCAAATTCCCCAGAAGATTTTTCCTAACACCCTCCAACATCACGCTAGGATAAATGTCGCCTCCAATTAGGACGTCCACTCGATCGCTCTCATTAAACTTAGGATCAGCCAATGTGATCCCCGAAAAAGCTGCAGATCGCGATATGTTAATAGTCGAGCTGGGTAACATTCCGGTTAACTTCGGCAACACCAAACCGATTGCCTCCACACGAGGTTGATCGCCCGACAGAGAAGTTAAGACAAACGAACATTGTCTTTGGACTGCACCAGCACATGCTCCATTCAAACCAGAGACCTTAGCATGTATATTCACCGCCGGCAATCCCAATCTCCTCTGTAATCCTTCCGAAATGAAGGTAGCTTGAGACCCTGAATCTATTAGGGCCCTAGCTCTAAACGTTTCCCCTCGGTGGTAGATACCAACTACGGCAGTTCCCAAAAGTATCTGCCTCGACGTAGCAGCAAAACAATTTTGAACCTCACTATTCGACCTGACTGCACCGCTTGAACTTGGCGTATCCAAAACGCCCGAAGAGGATCCAGACACCTCTCGATGCAGTAGAGTGTGGTGCTTCAACTTGCACACCGTACAACCAACAGTACTCTTACACTCATTGAGTCTATGACCACCTGTGAGACAATTGATACAAAGACTGTACCTCTTCACGACCCAAAACCGTCTCTCAGGAGGTAAATCCAAAAATTTCGGACAAGTATCCACCAAATGGTCTCCCGAACAATATTTGCAAACTTTCCTATTTAATCTAGTGGAAAAGGATCGAACTCCCCTTTTTGGATTAGGAAGAGTTTCAGGGGCAGGCCTAGAACCGCTAACAACTGGTTCAAAATTTCGAATTTCAGACACAGTTTCTAGAGATTGAAACCGTGATGTCAAAAAATTATCCAAATCCTTCCATTTGGGAATCTCCACCTTGTTCTGGATTGTCTGTTCCCAGAGAGACAAAGTTAGCACCGGCAGCCTGGTGGAACACAAATAAACAAAAATTGGATCCCAGTTGGAGATATTAATATCGTGCATCCTAAGTGCCGATATCGAATTATTAATATCCCGTTGCAACCTCTTGATATCCTGGGCTGCTTCGGATTTGACCGGTGCTAGAGTAAACAAAACCTTTAGCTGAGAATTCACCAAAATCCTCTTATTCTCATATCTGTCCTTTAGGTTGTTCCACGCCTCCTGGAATCCATTAGCAGTGAGAGGAGATTTTTTTACAATTTCTAAGGCTTCACCACGCGTGAACTGCCTCAAATAAAAGAGCTGTTCCACTGGTGAAATGTTGGCCCCGTTCACATAAACAGCAGTGAACATGTCGCGAAATGATGGCCAAGATTTGTAATCCCCATGAAACACCTCCATGGTACAAGCGGGTAGCTGCATGCTATGTCGAATGCGGTTCTCGTTGCCTTGACCATTGAGACACTGTGTCGATGACATCCCAGCTTGGTTGACCAAGGTCTGGGAAAGTTCACCCATTAGTGAGGCTACAGTAATGTATCCTAACCTACAGTGTCCAAAAAGTTCACGAGCAGCTTCCCGATCACCTTCCAAATCTTCCTCGTCACCTGTGGCAAAGGCCTCGTAGGAATCCCTCACCCTTGCCCACAGCGACTTGAACTCATCCCTCTGGATCTCAATGGAGAAGGTCGTATTACCTTCCTGAGGAGTAGCATTGAATTCCCTCTCGAAATCCAGGAATATTTGGGCAAATCTCTCAAATGTCAATAATCTCCTCGACTTCGGCATCTCGAATATTATTAATAGTAACTAACAACAATAATAAAAAACGAAAACCAAAGGGAACCAACAGAATAGCTGAGTTTCTGTTCCACACTATTCGAAGACTAATTCCCAAACGAAATTGAAATCAAGTAAAAATTCTCAAAAATTAAATAAATAATAACCTGAACCTGAGCGAAACTAGAAAATGAACGCGTCCCGATTGTAATTAATCTCCTACCACACAAAATAAAATAAAAAACGAAAAGATTTCAAAAGTTAAACCAAAGGTCACTGTGACAACCCTGATAACGTACTACCGCGACCAAATTAGCGCCTCACCGCAACTTAACAAAAAGGTAATAAATGTCCAATAAAATGGGCATAAATTCCAAAAAAAATTACGCACTCCGCGAAACTAAGCCAACAGGACGAATTCCCAATGGCCGATAACCCGATACTTATTATTGTTTCCAAAAGAAAACGAAATAATAAAAGAAAATACGAAGGTGAAAAAGCAGTTTCGTACAACTATCTGTTTTCACCGTGTATTCCAAATCATCAATAAAATAAAAGACATAAATAAATTTTGTCAATGCAGCAAATCAATATTAAAATTCAAAATGTGTAAAATTTAAAATTTAATCAAAAATTAATTACAAAATAATAAAGGTAAATAAAACTGCCATAAATTATTTGTTAACCAATTTACCAGAATAAACAAATATTTCAACCAATTTGTATAAAAAAAAATGTAATTCAAATTTTTCCTTAATTTTAAGTTGCAAATAAGAAATCAACTTTAAATAATTTAAATAATTACAAGAAATTAATAAATAAAGGAATAAAGAAAATCAAAAATAAATTTTATTGCGTTATTGCATTTCAGTTTGTCGAAAATTCAAACGTTTAATTCACTCAAAGATCTGTTAAAAAAAACCAGATCTATCGAGAATAGAAACAAATAACACCTATTTATGGGTATATCTATCATGTACTCGGTGGATTTGAAGGTTTGTTATAAATGGTAACGTGCATTGCTATTTAGCCACCGCACCATCACCAATTATAACACAACTATTGACTTATAACTGATATCAAATTGGGTGGCTGAGCTGGATTCCCAACTGGAATATTCACACCACAATCTGATATCCTATTCACTTGTGAGTCTATTATAAGTCAAGACACGTTGGTATAACAGTGCATAAAAAGAACACTTTGGTTCTTATACTCGATAAATTTACAAAGTGTGTCAGTGCTATCGAAATTTAACACACCACTTTGTAAATATATATGCACTGTTATAAATTTTATATAAAAGCAAAGTTTTGTTGTCTAGTCTAACAGAACTTTACTTGTATATAAAATTACCACCAAAATTCAAAAAAAATATAAAAGAAAATACAAAAACAACTTTACCTTAAAATTCCAAGGTTACTTTGAAGATTAATTAGATGAAGGTCACACGACGGCAAAATACAAAAAAACACCGTTCCAAAAATCCAAAAAAACAGGTTCCAAAATCTGGCTCGATTGGACCAAATGTTAATCTGATGGACTGTATTGGTGAAACGTTGTGGACCACTTGTGTCCTCAATTTCGAGTCACTATAAGAAAAAAGGAACCAAAATAAGAAAAGTTCCAAAAGCACTTAAGACCACAAAATAAAACACTTTCCTTTAATTTGACCACTATTTTTTTTGTTCACTGTTTGATGTATATTTCCTCCTTTTTTTTCGTCTTCTTTCACTTATTCGAGATGCCCAAAAATTACCTTGAACTTCCTTTAGGTTTTTTTCTCAACTTGGACTGAAACACACGATTGATCTTTTTAGTTTCCTCTTGCTTCTTAGCACTTAAAAACTTTCCAGATACTGTTGGTTTTCAATTACAGTTTATTTCTTTAGGAAATATTACAAATTTTTATTAAATTTTCTCTATGCAGGCTATTTCACAAAATATAATTTTATATTTTCTTTGGCACAATGTGTGTCTTTCGATTCACAAAATTAGAATAATTATGTTGCATCCCTTTGGATGTTACAAAGAAGAAAGATATAAAAGTTGAACTTATACAAAACAAGAGGCCTAAGCTAAACACAATTACAGCGTAATGTTAAAAAATATAAAGCTTAGATAAATTGAAATTACAGTACAAAAAGCTTAAATTAATATACTAGCGCCCTCTGTTGGTGGCTAGGCCTCTTCATGTCGATCGTTGAGATGGGATTTTCCAATCTCCGGACTTAAACATAGTGAGTAATCGTACCCTGGCCACACATTTTTTAATCCCCGATGGTCATTTTTGTACAGTAAGGTTATTGTTAGTTGAATCGACGAACAAAAAAATTTTTTTTGCGTCTACTAACTGCAAGCTTTCATTATCAACTAACGTTGTTAAAACAGAACGAAATTTGGTCAAACATAAAAGATTTATATAATAAAGAGTAAATGAGCTTAGTCGACTCGACGAACAATAACCGTCCTGAGTTAAACACGTTCAATTTTTGGCCAGTCATAAAATTTTTCTTGATCTGTCTCAATTGCTTCTTTGAATTGATGGAGTAGCAAGTGGTCATTCGTTTTTGAGTGCTTCATTGAAATTGAGGAGTTTTGATCAGCTGACAGTAGAATTAATAGTTTCCAAACCACCAAATGTCGCCGCTGTCTAGTAGTAGTATGTTGGCTTACTGGACGAGAGGTCGCGGTTCAAACCAGGTCAGGCATCTCCAACATAAAACGAAGTATGAAAAAATATTTCTTGGGTATCTTCCTCTCAGCAGATTTCTAAGAAATCCTCTGAGAGTAAATGGAATTGCTATGAAAAATTTTTCAAATGGCGTTCGCGGCCGTCTTTAAACTGTAGGTTCCGCCATTCATGTATAAAATTAACACCCACAACATAAGTGGTGTGAGAAGCTTGGTCGTAATCCTGTCTAAGGGGTTGTAATGGCCAATTATGTACGTATGTATTGCTGTATGTATATATAGAGATACTACTGATGATATTATGCATGCATGTATGTAATTTGACAGATGAAGCTAAATTACGATGATCGCTATCAACTGTCAATGTTCGGATGAGAAACTTGTTACCATTACCATCACACATTTGCAAAGCCAGCATTATTAATAACGGTTTATAATCAAATTCACTACATTGTGTTTGATATTTAATAATCTTTAGAGCGGGAAAAACTTAATATTATCGACTGCATTACCAAATAATCAATTTCTGTATTTCTTCAAATATTCATGATAATCTAATGGCCAGTTATTAAGGACAAATATTAAGTACAAATATAAAAAGCCAAATTACTAACTATTTATATTGCCATAACAATGTTCGACAAAATTAAATCCTTATTGAACATAAAGGACTTCTAAAGGTCATTGCACTTATATTCAATCTTCGCCAAATGAAATCAATAGAGACAGAATGTTATTAGTTTCTCGGTGAGATTGGTAATATATTTCGTCTGTTAAATAACCAGAGTTTGTATTTGACACCCACCCTCCCCCGTCCTTAATAGAGCGTTTATAGAGGAAATGGTCAAAATAATAAAGTCAAAAGCCATACAGATTTTCTATACAGTCGTCTAAAGATTTATTTTTATTTTTTTTTCTTTTCGTTTAGAAGGGAAGCTATTGTTAAAGTTCTTAAACATTAAATTTATGGCCCAAACATAAATAAAACTTCTCTAAACAGTTAAAAAGAACAAGAAAGAAAGTTTTTTCTCTGTTTTTCTATTCATTTATTCTGTTTTTTTTTGTTTTTTTTCTTTATTTCCTTAATGTACAGATGTATGTATGTTTGTTAACAATGACGTCAAAAGTCTTTATGATTCATTTTTCTGTGTTTTTAAAAAAAAAAAAGAAAAAATATTTCAAATATTTAACATGTTTACCACTGTGTCTAAGAGGATACATACGCCAGTATAGACAATTCAAAGTTTTTTTTTTACATATGAACGCATATGTACGTAATTGTTTGAAAACAAGGGCAACCAAATCAGAATTAAACACAAAAGGAAGTTTTTTCCTAAAGTTTCCTAATTGAAACAGTTTTCAATCGTATTGAATAAATTTCCAAAAGATTGGTGAATTTAATTTAAAAATATTTTTATGCTGGTCACCCTATTAACACGTTTGTCATCCATAATTGTGTGTATTGAGTATGGAAAATTTTTGCACTTGTGTGGTTTACATTTATAATTTTTTGGCAAAACAATGCAATTGTGGTAAAATAATTTCTCTTTTCTTTTCTTTTCATCTATTTTTTGCTGAAATCCAAAAAGTATTTAAACAACAATACGTTTAAATTGTTGACATAAATTTAAAGAGATTATTTCAAAAAAAAAGAAGAAAAGAAATTTCAGGAAAATTTCATCAACAATTTTATAAAACATATTGATTAAATGCAAAACACCATTTGCATTGATTTCTTTCTTTTGAAATCTATTGTAGAGGCATAAGAGTTTTCTTTATATTAAATCAAATATTGAATCTAAAAGACATGAAACTGTTATTATCTTTGCTCATTAACCGTAGATCGAGCTTTGTATCAAAAATGATACACTTTTAGATTTGAGACGATATAACTTTAATTCAGAAAAAGTTTGATGCCTGATATTTTTATAATTAGTTAGTATTGTTATCGCCATTATTTTAAACCAAATAAAAAAGAAAATTTTGAGCATTTTTGACTTAAAAAATTCAAAAACTTCATAATTCTAACTTATGTCTCATTTTTGATACATATGACTTTCCCAGCGATTTTTTGGTGTAATTTTTTTAAGTTTTCAAAAGATTTTGTGAAGTTTTATCGCGAATAATACATTATTTATGATATTTGATAAGGAATTGAAAGTTAAGTGTTGGATGAAAGTGAAAAGGTTGAATTTTCTGTTCTTGATACTGATTGAAGTAGTCGTAATCTAGTATGCACTATATTAGCTTATTAGACGTCAGACCAAGTTTCAAAACTCAGTTCAGACATTTCCAGTTTACAAAGAAAGGAAGAAAAAATATTATCAATTTTCACGCAGATTGCTGGCAGCTGTCACATGAAATGTTGTAGAGCCTTTCTGACTGCTCTTATCATATTTATCTTCAGTGACAGACAAACATTAGAAAAAAGTGTTTCGTCCTATGTTTTATATCATAGATATTACAGATGATAGTATTTCGGTCAACTATGTGCGTATGAGATAACAGAATTATTCGCTTTGATAACGTGCTACTCGGAAGTGATGATAAATTTACACCTATTACGCGTCTTCGAAAACTGAGCTGAAAGTCTTTCAGCTTTTAATAATCCCAATAATTTTGTCGCTATAGATTAGTAATTAATTGAATTTTCCGGTTGTTATAAATTTCGTGGTCCACCGGAATCGAATTGGCAGTTTTAGATTCAAGTACATGCTACGTGCGTAGCAACTACTTATACCCGTATTTGGGAAACTTGTATCCGTGACACAAGAGAGGAATGAAAGAGAGAATATTGTTCTTGACATAATCGATGTTCGTCGACAACAAATGTTTCTAGCGAAATATAACAATGGTTTGTGCCATCAGGTTTCGTTACTGATCGCAGTGACAATAAGCTGCCCCATCTAAACATTTGGCAACTTATAAATCACCACAAAGCAAGGGTGCTAGATGTCAAATTGTTACCACTTAACTACACTACACATAAAACTAAGCTGATATGAAGTGTTTAATTTTTACTTAAAAACCATGCTGCAATGTACATCATGTCAAAAATTTTGGCGTAAATTTCATAAAAGTGATAATAAAATGTAAGAATATAAAATAGTTTTATTAAAATGAACTAAAATAAATAAAAACATTTAAATTTTGTAACAAAATATATCAATAATTGAGAAAATTCTATGAAATTCAAGTATATAGCAAAAGTGATACATAGTTAGAATTATGCAATTTTTTAAGGATCGATCTACGGGTAAGTACTCAATTATTTTTATCACAGTAACAAAAATTCTAGAAAATATTGTGAACTCAGTACTACATGCACTATACCGAAACATAAGTCGAAACTAGTTCAAACTTGTTTGAAAAGTTTAAAATTTCAAGTGCTGGAGTGGCCTGCATAAAGTTCATCCTTAAACCCCATCGAAAATTGAACAACAACCTGGAAGTATTAAGCAACTCTGGAAAAAAATATATGAAATGTGGGATGAAATTCATCTAAAATACTGCAAAAATCTTGTGGAGAGTATGTCACGTCGCATCAAGGAAATTATTCGCAAAAAAGGAGATATAACCGGTTATTAATATAGTTTTTCCGAATTTTTTTAAAAAAAGTGCAAAAGTGAGTTTTTTTTTTTAGTTATTTTCAATAAAGTTTGTTTTTGCTGTATGAAATGAAACGTAATTTTAATTTTTAATGTTTAGTGGAATATAATAAATCTTTAGTTAATTTATGGTAAGCATTTTATTTTGTTTTCATTTGTTGTTTAAAAGCTACGGTTCCATAAAGGCAATCTTAGAAAAAAAAATGTTCACTTTTGCTCCATTGTGTACACACTCGTACATAACTGATCATTACAACCCTTCAGTCAGGATGCGATCTAGTTTGTCACACCACTCATGTCGTGTGTTTAATTTTAGACATGAGCGGCGGGACCTACAGCTTAAAGTCTACTCCAAACAACAGATTTTTGAAAACCTTTTCATGGTATTTTATTTACTCTGAGGGTTTTTTCCCTGGAATCTTCTGAGAGTAAATCGCCGAAGATATATTTGTTCATATTTCGTTTTGTTGGAGATGTCTGACCAGTCTAAGAGATTATAATGACCAATTAAGTAAATAAGCAAGGTATCACTGCCCCTGGGTAAAGCAATGGGACATATGAGCGCCGAGTGAACCTGCCTGTAAACGGCAAGCTACCCGCTATGCTCACCTAAGGTATCATAGATCAAAATTTCTTTGAGAACTATTATAATTTTTTTTTTAGTTGAGAAAACAAATTGAAAAACAAATATATTTTTTGGTTCTGACGTTAAGCGTACTCCAGTGCAAGCTTTAGACACAACTGAAAGTAGGACGAGTGTTAAGATTTAAAGCATAGATTACAGCCACTATTTTTTTAATAGCTGCTTTGCAATATGTGGCTGAATGTTGAAATTAAGGAATATATGGGCTCAAAATTTGTTATGATATTCGAAGTAATCGCTACAAGTACTCTGTTATTGTTTGGACTGATTCAGTGTTAAAATATTAAGTACTTTAGTACTTCTTTCGGTACTTTTTCATTTCAAATGTACCACGGTACCCCCGCTACACTTTTAGTACTATTTTTATTATTACATATTTTATGATTTACTCTTTTCAACTATTCAACGTAATGCTAAAGGTAGAATTAGTCTTTAGCACCGGTCAGCCCAGCGGTCACGCAAGGTACGTTCGTTTTTATAATAAGAAAAGCAATGAGAACGCTTGCCGAAACGTAGAGTAATTTCCGTAAGTATTTAATTTAATCTTCATATGCAAAAATAAACATACATTCCATTACGTTCCGTTGACATTTGATTAAACAGTGCTTTTACGTTCTGTTACATTCCGATTCCGAATCAGTCGTTATATGACGTTAGTTTTTCTATTCCATTTCCTATTTCATTTCTTTTCCATTCCGTATGTATATTAAGTATAAATAAATATTTTTTACAAAAGTACCTTTTGATGCAAAAAATACTCTTTCAGTTATCGTTCAGTACCATTTCAAAATTTCAATTTTGCAACACTGGACTGATTTCAGCAGATAGTGCTACGTATACTCATTGAGAACTTTGATGTGAACTTTTAAGCTAAGCGTTGAAAGCTAAAATAAATATGGATTATGTAGTGAAAATTTTCCCTCAATCTTAACAATACACATTTCAAAAAAAAAAGAAGAAGTAATTGTCTTCTTATCATTACAGCCTAAGCTTTTAATAGAAAACCTCTGGTCTTTCAAATTCCTCCAAAGAAAACATGAATAAAAGGTATTGAAGCCAAAGTTTATTGTAGATTTTAAATGTGAATGCCTAAGTAATAGCCAATGCTTTCAATTACACAAACAGTCTATTAAATGATGAATAAGTAGATCGAAATTTAAATGAGCACATTTAATTAAATTAAATTTCTTTGAAATTAATCTTAACAAAAGCGACGACTGACTGACTTTAATGCTAATTAAAGCAGTGACAATAACTTGATTTTGATTGGCTATAATTTAATTGAAATTAAAATCTTTAAGAATAGTTTCTACACCCATTTTATTTAGTATTGTTATGACACATTTATTATAATTCTCTCTCTCTTTTACTAGCTAAGCAAACCAAAACCAACCTCTCAGCCTCTCATGCTCTCATCCTGTGTTTAATTTCAACATAAATTTCATTTACTTCACTTATTCATTCACTCATTGCTTTGTTTTGTGTTTTGTTTTGTTTTGTTTTGTTTTATTTATTATTTATGAGTCTTACACTAATGAACATCAAAACGAATATAACAGCAACGACAACAATATCATAACAGCAACAACGACGTCAGCGACAGCAATAGTAACAAAAACAATGCCATGATAATACAATAAAACTTTAAAGAGATGGAGCACGCTTGCATTTTAAAGGGATTGTTTCCCTAGAGACAGAGAATTAATTAAAATTGTGGTGAGTTTATCATCACAATAATGTTTGGCAAGTTACGTCATTTCACCTTGAAAGTGGGATTTCCCACGCCCACTGACATAACCCTAGAATGCCGACAAAACGTAAAGCTGGTGACTAGTGAAGTGCCTAGAGAAAAATGCTCAAGATTAGAATGAGCGCAACAATCCCTATCTTTAAAGTATCATGATATATATGTATGTTTGTGCAGCATTAAAATTATAGAGGGAGACTGTTGTATTAAACTAATAATGAACAAAACCAGCAAAACAACAACAAAAACAGCAGCGGCAGTAAAGAAAAAAAAATTAAGGAAATCCGCAAAATGTAAATGTCGTTGACTATAAAAGCGACGTTTTTTAGTGTTTGAAAAAAAAAGGAAAACAAATTAAAGAAAAAAATATAAAAGCATACTGGCAACAACAACAACAACAAAACATGACAAAATCATACAAACGAAAGCCAAGCAGTTACCCCAACCAAGAATGTACATTGTGAAGAGTGAAAACAAAGTGTAAAGAAAACAACCTGCAGCTGCAATACATTTGCTAACAACACACTTTCTCTCTTTGTCCGTCCCCCGTTCGTTCAACTGTCTGTGTAAAGTACTCAGTCTTTGGCTATACGCTGCTGTACAATATCAACATCAGCATCCAGCATCCAACATCCAGCATAAGCAATTGTAGCATCAAACAGGAAAAATAAACAATAATATCGTATTAAAGGCAACATGGTATAATGCGAACATTTCACTCTCTATTACGGTTCCTTACATTTGGCGATTGTTATACTTCGGGATTAGAAGAAGCTGCAGAGAATAACAAAAGACAAATGGATAAGGCGAAGCATTGTGGAACAAAAAAATCACAATAAGGATTTCCATCAAAATTTTACAAGGAAATGTCCAACCTTAAATCAACAAACTTTGCCAGTATAAAACAGTAAGGGATTTTGTGAATAAATTAATGAAATCTTTCATGCAAAACGAAGAATTTCGCATTAATTTCAGCCAACGCTGATGAAGAATACTGTATTTATTTTTAGTATATGAGGGTGATGGCCTGTGTGGCTACGTATGGCGTAATAGCGATAAATTCAATATTTTCTTATAGCAAAGCCATGACTTAGAAATTGAGGATGCCGTAGTTTAGTAGTGTAGTGTGTTGCCTTATTAGACGTAAAAGCCAGGGTTCGTGCCCCAGGCCAGACATCAAGACAAAATACAAAAAGTATTTCTTCGACAATTTCCTCTCAGCAGATTTCTGGCAAAAACTCTGAGAGTAAATAAAATTGCCATGAAAAAGATTCTCAAAAATCTGTCGTTCGAAGTCGACTTTAAAGTGTAGGTCCCACAACTCATGTATAAAATTAACACACACAACATAAGTGGTGTAAGAAGCTAGGATGTTGTACAATGGGTCAATTCGACCTCCGGGTACTGTACTTGTCTTGATTGATAAGTACACGTGCTCTATCCTAACCTAACCTATGATTTAGAAATTGAGATTGCCGTAGTCTAGGTAGTGTATTGGCTTATTAGACATGAGATATCTCTAATACAACGAAATATGAGAGTAAATAAAATGGCCATGAAAATTTTCTCAAAAATCCGTCATTCGGTATCGACTTCAAACTGTAGGTACCGTCACTCATGGATAAAATTAACACACTCAACATAAGTGGTCTGAGAAGCTCGGTCGTAATCCTGACGGAAGTATTGTAATGATCAATTATGCACATGACGAGTTTGATTTCCACAGAGTTAACGGATAAGAATTATTATAGGAGAATGCCCTCGTCCGCAGGAATACCGTATCTACCGTATCACCTAAAAAGGCTTCAAAAGTTATCTCAAAGTTAACCAACCGTTGCTAGGGATGTGTCGACACATCTTGCCTCTAGTTTTCTCTCTTGCAAAGAGGGCAGATGAGATAGTGCTACTGATTTGATGTGATTTGGAGCGACATTCATCAAATTCGTGTTGCCTATTGTTCTAATATTATGTGTCAACGTGTCATCAAATTCCGTAGTTCTTTTCACATAAAGTTTTTCACTGCCGCAGATCCTCTACGTACATTTAAGTCTCGAAAGTGCATTCAACATCTTCTTAAAAACCTGATTTTACCATACAAAATTATTCTCTTAAAACCAAAATAAAACCTTTTTTGAATTGGTTTTAAGTTGGTTTTATGAAATACAACCTTGTTTTGATGTACTAAATGTACTAAATCAGAGCTACCAGCTCTGAAAACCTGAAAACAGCTGATAAAAACAAAAACAAATGTAAATAAATAAATAAATGTAAATAATCATTTATTTTGTATTAAAAAAGGAAAAACTTGGAATAATTTTAATTTCTTCAATGAAAATTTTAAAACTTGGTAAATATTTAATTATTAATCGAAATGTGTGTTGTTTGTGGTCACAATGAATATAATTTCTTGTGCGAAAGGTAAGCCAGAAGCTAAATATATCAAGATGAAATAAAGCATATTGCTCATAAAATTTTTTTCTCGCAGTCATAAATGTCATGAATTTAAAACCAATTTTAATAAAACTTGCAGTGTGAACGCAAAATCAGCTGTTTATGGTTTTAATGCTAAAATCAGGTTTTAAATTTTGGTGTGAAAACACTATAAGCTTTTAATTGACTATAGTTTTCATGATTTTGTACTCAACTGTGTACTGTCATAGCGCTCCAATTGCACGCTGTGCCTATGTCCTGTTTAATGGTGTTGTTGACGATTTTAGCAACTTGTTTAGATCTTAAGGTGTCGCTTCGGTGGCCGTATAATAACAAAAGAATTTTTTCTTTATAATATACTCCTGTTGAAGTCATAATCTTTCCTCATATCTAACAGTAATCATATGCCATAATTCTGTTAAACTAATTGCACCTTTGTTAGCACATTCCGGTTTTAAAAGAACAATACATAGCTCATAGCATTGTAAGAAAGGAAAGCGAATAGACCAGAAAACAAAAAAATCAACCAATATGTCTGCTGTTCAATTCTTAAAGAAATTAAATAATAACGCGTCTGTCGTTTATCTTTCTTTATTCATAGCCTTCTTACACTCTCTGTCAAATCGGTATTTTTTCTTCTTTTTGTTATCAATGTGATGCTTTTGTTGTGCACAACTTGCAACTTGTGTTGCAATTAATTTGCTGAAATGTTTTGCGATATTCTTTTGTGTTCTTATGAATTCATTAGAAAAAATTTCACTTTTTCCTATCTTACTCCGGTCTATTCCTGTATCCTTTTTTAATCATAAACAGTTGCATGTATGTATGCATGAGTAGAGGCAGAACACGTGTAATGAAAAATGTTCATGTTACAGCAGGTGTGTAGGAAATAGTAAAACCTACTTAATTGGTAATTACAACGCCTTAGCCATGATAACAACCTACCTTCTCACATCAGCCATTTTGTGTGTGTTAATTTTATACATGAGTGGCGGGACCTACAGTTTAAAGTCGATTCCGAATGACGGATTTTTGTGAAACTTTTCATGGCCATTTCTTATTCCTTCTCAGAATTTTTGCCTGAAAACTGCTGAGAGCAAGTCAACGAAGAAACCGTTCTTGAGATTCGTTAGAAATATTTGTTGTCAACGTCAAGTGAGGTAAAAAAGTTTCCTGTTGCAATAGGACATCGATTATGTCAATAACAATGCTCTCTCTTTGATTCCTCTCTGGTTTCCCGGATACGTTCCCCAAATACTGCTGTAAGTAATTGCTACATACGTAGAATGTACTTGAACCTAAAACTGCCAATTCGACTTCGGTGGAACACGAAATTTATAACGAAAATTAGTTTCAATTAGTTACTAATCTACAGCGACAAAATTAAATATTAGTTGAAAAGGTAATGAAACAAAACAAAAGGAAAGAAAACATAAATCATTACCAAACATTACTCCGTAATTCTCTTTGTGAAGCTTGATTTATATAAATATCGTTAAATTAATTTCCCTAACAATCACTGTAAGTATTCCATCATTAATTATGAAATTTCAATCAAAATCGCTGGAGGTAATTTTAATTTTCCACAATAAAACTAAAAAGTTTTTGAATTCTGTTGCTAAAAAACTTTAATTTGAGATGTAAATATATCAAAAAGGAACATAAAAACATAAGCCTCATTATTTAAATATATTTTCTTTAATATTTACGCCCTTTAGGCGAACAAAAAATTAAATTTTTAAAAATCTTAAAAAATGATATATGAGCTGCTCTGAAAGTATGATAGCTAATCCCAAACTATTTATACAGTATTATTTCTTACAAAAAACTACAAGTTGTGTGATAAAAGTTTTATGAAAATGGTTAAAATTTTCTAACAAAAAATTAAGATAAATATATTTTATTTTTTTAGAAAAAAAAAATTCTTTTCATTCGAATTTCAAAAAAAGGCTTTAAGCATGATTATTAAAGGCTGGAAGACTTTCAGCTAATTTTTCGAAAAGTCATAATAAGTGTAAATATATCATTATCAAAGCGAATGATTCTGTTATCTCATACGTACGTAGTTGACCGAAATATTATCATCTGTAATAAAACATGGGACAAAACACATTTTTCTAATGTTTGTCTGTCACGTGAGATAAATATGAGAAGAGCAGTAAGAAAGACTCTACGAGATTTCAGGAAACAGCTATTAGCAATCTGCGTGAAAATTGGTAATATTTTTTCATCCCAAACTACTAAAGGCAGTTTGTTTTGTTCCAAGAAGTATCATCTTTGGCGATGAACATCCTGTTGTCATGTTTGTTGCTGCCAATACTTTCTTTAGTTCATAAGACGAGCTTCTATTTTCTTCTCCAAAGTCTTTAGCATCAGGAATATTACATTTATAATTACCTCTCGTAATAATTTGGAAATGTCTGACCTGGGGTTTGAACCTTGCTCTGACGTCTAATAAGGTAACACGCTAGAACATATCAAGAATAGAAAATTCAACCTTTTCAGTTTCTTTCTCAAAAACCATAAATATTGTATTATTTACGATAAAATTTCACAAAATCCTTGAAATCTTAAAAAAATTACATACACGACACCAAAAAATCGCTAGGAAAGTCGTATGTATCACGAGTGATACATACGATAGAATTATGAAGTTTTTGAATTTTGTAAGTCCTGTTTGAAATTTTCTTTTTTTATTTGGTTTAAAAGAATGGCGATAACAATTCTAACGAATTATAAAAATATCAGGCATCTAACTTTTCTGAATTAAGGTTATAAAGTCTAAAAAATTGAGATGTATCATTTTTGATACAAAGCTCGATCTATGGTTAAAGTATGGTAAGTAATTGTTTTGTCTTTAAATGCCCTTTACGGGGATGAATAGTCTACGGAATTTGTGTTTTGCGGCAATAAGAAACATATTAATTATTTGGCATTTCTATTTAGTTGACACATGCTTAATGTTGATGTAATATTGTGTCAGCATTTTATGCTCTAACACTTCTATACCTTATCTTTGATAATTGTTGTTGTAACTTTTGTTTTGTTACTCTTAATATTGCTGTGTTCACTGTTGTTTTGATTTCAAGTCTGTGTGTTTTAATGTGAGTGGGAAGCAATGAACAGCTATGTTACATATTAATATATGTATACATATGTATATGTATGTATTGGCATATGTTGTTATACACAAAGAAATTTATATTTATATATACATACGTATACTAAGCATTTTATTACAAAAACAAAAACTTGATAATTAAAATCGTCTTTATAAACCTTTTTGGTTTTTTTTATTTTTTTATTTTTCCATAATCAAACATAATGCAACAAACAAAAGTAGAGTGCATGTGAAAGTGTTTTAAAATACAGAAAGAAAAAATTCATACTAAAGCAGTCATGTATTTGTTGTTATTGTTATTGCTTTTATATGTTTACGTTTACATTTTAATAAGCAGTCAACACTTTATGTATACCATGCATACATACATATGTACGTACGTATTTAAAAATACTTTTTTTTCTCCCCTTTCAACTAAAAAGGAACGGAAAATGCAAGTGAGTTTTCAATGAGTTTGTGGTTCGTGGCAGCTTGAATCTCTGACTAAAAGTCTGCCGGTTCTTTTGGTTGTTGTTTCTATTGTATTGTTATCATTATGCAGTCATTTTCATTTCCCTTTTTAAGCCTTTAACAGCAAGCGAGAGAGAGGAAATAAAAATAAAAATAAAGCATCTCTATGCCTGCCTTTTGCAGTATATTTTTGCATTAACTTATTATGCGTTTTTAATTAATTAGTTGCTGTGCAATATAACCAGAAAACTGCCAACTACGCTAACTACGCCAACTCGTCTTTATAATCCAATATTTGGCCCAGTATTAATAACTGTATGCCAAGACTTGTTTATGGTTAACGTTTTTATATTGTAATTATTTTTTTTTGGTTTTTTATTTAATTTAAGTTATTGGCATTATTAAGAATGTCTATCGAGTGCAGAAAACCCAGGTAGTCAGTAGTTATATTTGGCTAAAGCACATGCATATCAGCTTTGGGAGTCTTGCCTAGAGGAGGAATGTGTGTGAATTTTAATTCAATTTTTAATAAAGAAGAATTAAACTGATCAGAAACATATACCATAATGATGGTATGATTAATAATTAATAACATTATAATTCAGTTAATATTTTTCACTTAGCCAGCAATATATACACACACATTGTAAGCATATAAGCATGGATTGCAACAAGGAGGGTATAAACAGGGGAAAAGAATTGTTGCAATCCGCATCAAAAGTTGGCAAATCAGTAGTCCTTAGGTTATGGTCGTATTACTTTAAATAAAGTAATAAGTTTAGTATTGTTTTTGCATTAAATATCTACAAGATTTATTTGTCTCCTAAACATATTAATTACACGGTGCGACAGTCAAAATACACCCTAATGATATAGTGTAGCTTGTGGTTTTGTTGAGTAGAATACAAAAATATTTTTTTATATTTCTCGAACCTACCAAACTTGTTTTGTTTGACAAAAACGGCATTTTTGATCCTTTCACACAAAATTACACAATGCGACAGTGAAAATTCACCCGAGTAACTGCCTAGTCTAAGTTGTTTAGTTAGGTGAGTAGAACTTAAAAGTACATTTTTTATTTTTCTCGAACCCTCCTAATTTGGTTTATTTGACAAAAACTGTATTTTTGATCTTTTCAAACAAAACTATTGATTATACAAATATTTTTTTAACCTATTATCAAAATCCAAAGATGTTTGAAAAGGGGACAGGTGATCCTTTCAAATGGTATACATAAACATATGGTTCAAGTTTACATATTATGAGTTTTGTTTGGGTAAACTTGGAATATACATATGTATTTTTTTCCTATTTTGTCAAGTTTAGCAATTCTTAATTGCAAAACTTAATGAAAAAATATGAAATAATTTATGACATTCTGAAAGTGCATTGTCTTATGAAGAGATTGACACTTCGATTGATCAAATCGGACAAAAATTACTGCAGTTATTATTTAAATAGTATAACAACCGTGTTATATTTTTTATATACACACAGTTACTAAAGTATAATACGGTTAACAAATTTCAGAAATTTTTTCACCAATCCCTTTTCGTTGAAAATCTTTATAGTTTCCTCGATTTTAAGACGGTCTTTTGCATTGGTTAAAAAATTTCTGAAATTGAATTGAATTGTGGCCCTGCACAGGCCCACAAAAGTATACATCCGATTAACAAATTTCACAAATTTCTGAACCAATGCAAAAGACCGTCTTAAAATCGAAGAAAGATGTCAGACAATTCTAAATATTTTCAACGAAAACGGATTGGTTATAAAATTTCTGAAATTTGTTAACCGTATGTATACTTTTGTGGCTGAGTGTATGTCATCTTATCGAAAGAACTTTTAGTTAAAAAATTTTCAAAAGTTTTGATGGATCTTGGTTGTTTATTGTGTCAATTTCACGCTTGCAAAACTACCAGAAGTCAGCTAATATTTGTGTTTCTTGCAAATATTATTATTTCTCTTTGCGCAAACATTGTCCAACTTCTGGTGGTTGCTAAAACGTAAAATTGACACATTTTCCGATAAACAATGAAGATCCATCAAAAATTCTGAAAAATATAACACGAATATCTAAATAATACTATTTAAATAATAACTGTGGTAATTTTTGTCCGATTTGATCCAACGAAGTGTCAATCTCTTCACAACATAATGCACTTTCTGAATGTCATCACTTATTTTATATTTTTGAATTAAAGTTTGCTACTATGAACGGATAAACTTGAAAAAATATGATAAAATTAGCATTTGTCTATTTTACCTCATCAAACCTCATGGCATATTAAGTCAAATAATATATTTAAGTATATCGTTTTAATGTTTAAATTTTGGACTTCAGTTCAGAAATGTTTGTGTAATCAATAAATTTGTGCGTAAAGTCCAAAAAAACAGTTTTTGTCTAATAAAACTAGTTTGGATGGTTCAAAAAATAAAAAAGAAATATATTTTGGAGTTCTACTCAACTAAAATCACAACCTACACTGTGTCATTAGCTAGGTATATTTAAATTTTTTTATTTTGTCGCACAGTGTTATGTATTGAAACATATCATAATATATTTGCTTCGAAGTACTCTGCCTCTTGTAAAAAACTCAAATAAAATTTTCATCACATCGAAACGCTTCTAAATTGAGTTTTAATCTTGAACTCCTCATTCATTGTAAATTTCATAGATTTTATTGACTTCTTCTGTTTTGTGAAAAACATAAGAAAATATAAAATTTAGTGAAGACCAATACAGCGCATTTTTTGTCTAAAAAACGTAAGATTGAGGCAAGAATCCGTTGCTTTTTGAGTAATGCATCTGTCGCTGGACAGAAAGGCAGATATACACACATACATATGTACAAGAGAACTAATGATAGTATCTCCTTAATTGGTATTTTCCTGTAGAGCACTAACACTGAATCGTATCGGGTGCTGATGCGATTTTTTACCCAAATTTTGGTATGTCAGTAAGCACCATTAGAGGGTTTACAAGAGGCTGTTCAAGGAATGGCAACGCCAATGCCAACGCATGCAGAGAGATGCACTGTTTGGTGCTGTTTAAGAGTATAATTGGATCTAATTTTCTCAAATCTCAAAAGTCGCCATAGTTTAGTAGGTAATCTGTTGGCTTATTAGACCAGAAGAGGTCATTGTTCAACTCTCAGCTCAGACATCTCGAATAAAACGAAATATGAAAATTATTCGGGGACTTCCTCTCAGCAATTTACTGGCAAAATCTTTGGAAGTAAAATAAAAATAGCAGTGAAAACTTTCCCAAAAATCAGTCGTTCAGAGTCAACTTCAAACTGTAGGTCCATATACTCATGCATATAATGAACATACTTTATATAAGTGATGTGAGAAACTAAGTTGTGATCCTGGATAAAGGGTTGTCATAACCTATTATGAAAATTAAAGAGCTGCCAACGGCAACTTATTATGAGTCGGCGTTATAAATAGGCCTTAATTTTTCAAAAAACGATTAAAATTGTGATGTTAAAGGCAATAGAGCGAGGCAAAGCGCGATAATTGGGAACAATTAATTCCACGTCTTTGGGCAGTCCATAGGCAGCCAAGAATACGCGCTATAAAATCTCTAGTATATGTTCTTTAGGGATATTTGGAGTCTCATATATAGTATAATGACTACCTAGGTTTGCGTCTTTTTAACGCATAAAATGTAGTTTTATTACGTCGACTTCTACGAATCCCCTCATCATATATCCGTCTCGCTGGAAAAATTTTTCTATCTGAACTACATGACTTAGCCAACGCTACCAAACGTATTTTGATTGGGCCGGTTGAAGAAAGTCGCCGTTGTCTAGTAGGTAGTATTGTTATTAGACGTAAGGCCACGGTTAAAACCCCACGTCAGAGAGAGTAAATAGAATTTGAGAGTAAATAGAATTGCCATGAAAAGTTTCTTGAAAAAGTTTCTGTCATTCGGAGCTGACTTAAAATTTTAGGTCCCGCCACTTTTAACACACACAACATGAGTGGTGTGAGAAGCCAGGCATTAATCCTGACTGAAGGGTTGTAATGGCCAATTATGTATGTGTACATACAATGGCAAGCCAAACACCATTATTTTACATGGGTCGTGTTATAAGTAAGGTTGTAATCCTGGCTAAAGGTTGGTAATGATAATTTAAGCAAGTCTATGTATCGGGTGCGCCATTTAACGTTTTTTTTTTCAACTAGTGCTTATTTCGTGAATGATAACACTTATTTCATGTCTGATTTGACAGATAATTCGTTTTATCCTTCCGCTGAACGAATATGGTTGTGTATACGCTTGAACGCTGGGAAATATTGTGACATACTTTGAAAATCATAGTAATGTTGCAGAATGTGCGCGAAAATTGCGTACGGATTTTGGAAGAAGAGAAGCACCGTCCGCTCCGTATGTTCGTTATCTTGTAAAAAAAGTGAACGAATCTGGCATCCTCATCGATAAACCAAAGCGTGAAAAGCCAAAAACAGTGCATACACACGAGAATATTGCTGCTGCGGCAGAAAGTGTGCGTGAAGCGCCATCAACATCAATTCACCCTCGTTCTCAACAATTCAACATTTCGGAGACATCATTGAGACGAATTTTGCATAAAGACGCCATACAAAGTCCAATTGTTTCAGGAGTTGAAGCCAATTGACCATCCAATGCGTTTTAGTTCCGGGCCTGCGATCGACTTATAGAAGATGCCAATTGTGGCAAAAAAATCATCTTTTGATCTTGGCGGGTATGTAAACAAGCAAAATTGTCGCATTTGGGGCACAGAAAATCCGCACGCATACATTGAAAAGCCGACGCACCCAAAACGAGTCACTGTTTGGTGGGGATTTTGGTCCAGAGGCATAATTGGGCGATTTTTCTTCGAAAATGAGCAAGAAGTGGCCGTTACAGTCAATGGCGATCGTTATCAGGCCATATTGAACGAATTTTTGTTCACAAAAATTGAAGAGGAGGATATTGGCAACATTCGGTTTCAATAGGACGGCGCTACGTGCCACACAGCCGAAACTACACTCGATGTTTTGCGCCGTGTTTTTGAAGATCGCATTATTAGCCGCCGAGCTGATGTCGTTTGGCCACCTCGGAGCTGCAATTTGACACCGTTGGACTATTATTTGTGGGGTGCCGTCAAAGATAAGTGTAATTGACTCTTTAAAGGACAATATTCGTGAAGCCATTGGTGAAATACAGCTGCACACAATCGAAAATGTGCTTAAAAATTCCACCGATCGTGTAGGCTACTGCATGGCCTGCCGAGGCAGCCATTTGAATGAAATTATTCTCCATTATTAACCGGAAGGATTGTACTTTCAAATAAATAAGAAATTTGAGAAAATATTCAGTAGTTTTTTAAAGCATTTTCAAAAAAAAGTTACTTGGTGGACCCTATATATGTATGTAAAATCAAGATAGATGGTCTGTGTCAATTCCAATCAATTCTCAAGGCGTATACGTTTGATCTTCGAGTTCCATAGAATTGCAGGCCAATATTTTGACCATAACACTTTCGAAGTTCTTGTTTGCCATATCATAGTCTCGTCATGTCGGAAATAGTGTAATAGTGGGTTGTGCATTTAGGGTCATTGCCAACCCGCATGCCGCATATTACTATTGACCACTAGCAATTGTACTCTCTTTTTTGTAATATTTTTATAGAGAAATAAAATGAAAAATGTATACAAACAATACCATATTTCTGACCAACAACAACAACAACTACAATTGGTTATTAATCAATTGTTATTCAATTTATTTTATTAATTTATCAATAAAGAAATATAAAGAGATAACGAGTATGGCAAATAAAAAACTGCCCATAAAGCAAACATGTATGCAATCGTTTTTAATTTTTTTCATTTTGTTTTTTAAATTGATTGTATGTATATGTATGTATGTGTTCATTTTTTAAACGCTTCCAGTTTTTTATTTGTTTGGCAATTTTTTGTTGTTGTTTTTGTTGTATGCTTTTAAATGATAAATGCAGTCTAGACGCCAACGTTGCAACCTTTCGCATTCGTTATAAGCGCTACAAACATATTAAAACGTTCATACATTTTGGGTTGTTCAACAATCTACAAACATGCAAGTGGCAACTGATGTTTTTGTGTTCCTGTATGCCACTTTATATGGGTTCTGCTACCCTTTCTCGTCCAGATCTTCCTTTTGTCAACAGTTTGCAGCTGTTGCCGAATTCAATTCAATTCCACTCAGTTTAGTTGGTTTTTTTTCCCGAAAGTATATTCAGTTTTAGCCTTTCAATGAAGGGCTTTTCACTTAAAAAAATAAAAAAACGTAACGAAAAATTTCTGTTTGACAATCGTTATATTGAACCTTGTACTTTAATTTATTTGTCATTGACATGTGAGACTTTTTAACACACTTGTATTCCTGTTGAAGGCATCTGTATGCTGCAGCACTAGTTCGGTTTTTTTTCTTTTATTTTATTTCCAATGATCAGAGACGTACTGAAGCAAAGGTAGTGCGTGGTTTGTATACTGAAATTGTATTCAAAAGTGAAAATAAGTACTATGGATTCGAATTGGTGTAAGAATAATAATTTCCTTGTAATACTCGGACTTGAACCACCAGAATCGCATTCCCTGCACATGTTAAAAGGTGGGAAAGTTGAAAATGTCTTGTCCATCATAATGACAAAATAATTGAACACTATTTTTACCACACTACCACCTCTTTCTCTCCAACTATAACTTGCTTTAAGATATTCCAACAAAATACTCTGCATGATTAGGACACATCCCCTAAGCACTGATTGCGATTACATTACATAATTTAGGTGACGTTCCTTAATACTGGTTTGAACAGGAGTAGAATAGCTGTGCCCAGTTGGTTGCCTACTGACAATATCATAGGGTATACCAAGCGAGATGTTACTACTGCCTTTAACGTTATTGAACGAATATCAATCAAGATGGGCTTGGCAGTAAATGAGAACAAAACGCAGTTTAAATATGTTGTGGACAAGCAGAGATTTGCGGCGTATTGAAACTCAGTTTACAGTCAGTAATTATACTTTCGAAATTATAAATGAATTTGTTTATCTTGTCGCCGTCATTGCTAGCAAAAATGCAGTCAATCAGGAGATCAAGCATAGTATCAATCTTGCCAACAAGTGCTACTATAGTTTCAATAGGCAACTGAGTAGCAGAGGCCTCTCTCGTAGGGCGAATCTTATACTCTACAACTCGCTTATTCTCCCCGTGTTTGTCTATAGCGCAAAGGCAGGGACAGAATTAAGCACTGATTTCAGGGTATACGAGAGAATAGTTCTGTGTGAGATCTTCTGTCCACTGTAAGTTGGAGATGATTTCCATAACCCCTACATACATACATAATTGGTCATTACAACCCTTCAGACAGGATTACAGACCTAGTTTCTCACACCACTTATGTTGTGTGTGTTAATTTTATACATGAGTGGCGGGACCTATAGTTTAAAGTCGATCCCGAACGACAGATTTTTGAGAAACTTTTCATGGCAGTTTAATTTGCTCTCAGAGGAATATTTTTTCATATTTTCGATTTGATGTCTGACCTGGAGTTTGAACCGTGGCCTTACGTCTAATAAGCCAACATACTACCTGCTAGACTTCGGCGACTTTCTACAACCGGCCAAATAAAAAGCTGTATTAGCTCCTCACTGACATGGATTTTTGGCAGCGTTGGCTAAGCCATATAGTTCGGAAGTCGGCGTAAAAAACTACATTGTATTCGTTAAAAAGATACAAACCAAGGTAGTCATGCCATCGATTGGTGTGATCAACTGGCGAAGACAAAAAGCTGAGGAACGGATGTGTTAATGCATGCCGAAATCCAATGAATGAGTTATTAATTAACAGTCAATAAGGAGCAGTATATAACATAAGGTATCATTCTTAAAAGTCGCCGTAGTCTAGTATTAGACGTAAATCCAGGGTTCAAACCCCAGGCCAGACATCAAACAAAACACAAAAAGTATTTCTTCGGCGACTTCCTCTCAGCAGATTTCTGGCAAAAACTCTGAGAGTAAATAAAATTGCCATGAAAAGTTTCTCAAAAATCTGTCGTTCGGAGTCGACTTTAAACTGTGGGTCCCACCACTAATGTATAAAATTATGTATGTATGTATCATTCTTACCATACAATATACTTAGCATATAAAAACCTTAGCCGAACTGATCATCTGTATGTCTTGTTCAAAATTCTGGGATTTAATGTTTTTTCAAAAGCCAATCAACCATTGACAAACCAATTGTTATAACAAACATAAGGATCACTTCTATTCCTTGAATGAAACTTCTTGGTAACCAGTGTTGCAACGTCATTATTTATCTTCTTTTTTTTTAGTCACAGAAGACAGCCCCTGGTGTGTGAATGATGAACACTTTTCTGCTCACTTTTCTCTACTCGTATTTGCAGTCCATTCCTTTAATCACTGCTTCTGTTAGAAGTCGAACCATCGCCCGTTCTTTATACAACCGCGGTATCCTACCCTATGACGGGGTTAACTTTATAATTACTCTGATATGCATTGGTGCTCTTTAGCCATTATGCAAACCACTTTAGTGTAAAGAGTAGGAAATTTATTGAATTATACTCTCTAGCGAAGAGATAAATTTGGACTAAGGCAACTAGGTGCTCTAGTAATAGTTTTATTGAATTAAGTTAACTTTGTTACGACACTGCTTTGGACAAACAATCTACCAGGTTGTAAGCCGTATTTTTATTTTATTGAGAACATAGAAAAACAGTCTATTGAATACCTTTTCTAGGAAACAAAGGAAGAAAGGAAAAAACACGTATTTAATGTATATGATAGAGCAGAATAAAAAGGAAATGATTATATTAAAAAAGAGAAAATTTCATTTTTTCCTTTGCTGCAACAAAACTTCTGTTGCATGTTCACTAGTTTCTGCATTTGAGCATGCACATTGCTGTATGCATGTACAAACGTTAATAAATTAGAAAAAAATCGAAAAAAAATTAAAATATACGAATTAACTGTACCTGTATACGGTTTAATATATACATACATATATACAATATATTTCAAATTTTTTTCTGGCCATGGAAAAGTATTTCATGGATATGTTGAGAATGTCAACAAATTTTTTTCTTTAATATAGTATGCCATGCTCTTCTATGCCTATCTGAATTTAGAAGAAAAACATTTCCTTTACTTGCCTTTTCTTTTTACAATTGTATGCTGCTTTTCTAAGTACAAATATAGGGTGACCTATATTTCCATATGATCGAATTTCTTTTTATTTTAATCAACTCATGCATGTGTTTCTATTGCCAGAGTTCGTTCATTTGCAAGGTTGTCGATATAAATAAAGCCAATATACTTGAACTGTTTTCTCTTTTTTTTCTCTATATTTTTACAACTTCTGCTATATCAATAAAAACAACAACAACAACTAATGTCGATTACAAAACCATTTGCCAAGCATAGGTTTATTGCAATTGTATGAATATTTATTATTGTTGGAAAAGGACTTCTCCTTTCCTCTGTTCCAGCAGTAGGCAGTAACAAGATCAGTTTCTGAACATACATGAAAATATTTTAAATTGACGGCCGTAAAGGTAAAAATTGTGTTTTTTTTTTCTAATATCTTATAAAATGAAAGGCGTTAGCATATGTCTGATATAAAACAGAAAATGTAAAACAGAAAAAGAAAAAATATTTGAAAGAAGATTTTCAAAGGAATTTTTTTTAAATGCAAAAAGATGAAATGAAAACAAAAAAGAAAATCTAAAACATTTACTAGATGTTATTGGGTTGTTCGGAAGGTAATTTTGTTTTTTTTTTTGTGGAAAAATATCAATCAACTACTGCCTTTTTTGCGTCTTTATCAGCTTCAACCGGCCTTCCCGAACATGGTGCATCTTCGACATTAAAATTTCCAGATCGAAATTTAGCCAAGCACTTTCGGTACTGGCGTACTGTCAACACACCTTCTCCATACACATCGGCCAATATCGTTCTGGCTTAACAGCATTTTTGCTCTCTCTGTAGTAAAACACTAAAATGCTGTTCATCGCTTTCCATATTTAAAACGGCAGCAACCAAAAAATACTGCATAGAATTAATTGGAATTTTCACACACATATGTGGTCGCCGTAGTCTAATAGGTAGTGTGTTGGCTTATTAGACGGTAAGCCAGGGTTCAAACCCCAGGCCAGACATCAAACAAAATACAAAACGTATTTCTTCGGCGTCTTCCTCTCAGCAGATTTCTAGCAAAAACTCTGGGAATAAATAAAATTGTCATGAAAAGTTTCTCAAAAATCTGTCGTTCGGAGTCGACTTTAAACTGTAGGTCCCACCACTCATGTAACGTCTGTAACGACCGGTCGGTGACTATGCTCACACTTTTTCTAGTCATGCATGACTCAAATCCATCTTCATTGTATTTACTCAACTAAAGTTTAGATTTTCTCAAACCCATTCTACTTAAGAAGAGTGTCTACCTTTCTTGATATTCTATCTCCCGAACTTCTGATTCTACTCACAGTGAAATTCTAGTTACGTCAGAGACATGGAAGGTACCCTCCTCACAACCTGATATAAGTGCTCATTGTTCAAATTTCCAAATGAATCGGTGGTCAGCAGATACTGTTATTGATACTATTTTCTTTACCAAGGTGATTCAACTGAAACAACCTCACAGAAGCTAAGTACCTACGTCCTACCCGCTTTACTTCCTGTCCTAGTTGAATAATGCACAACCTTCGAAGGCGAAAAATTACTCTCACGGGCTTCCCAATGGGCTCTGAATTATTCACTCTTCTGTTTTGCTTCTGTCCCACTATATTATCCTTGACCCACAATATATCCTTTAAAGGAGCATGTAGCAATCAAAGTGTTCATCCTCGTAGCGAAATATGACTTGATTATCCTAACTGTAGTTGACATTGCTCTGGTGTTCGCCAACAATGTCTCCGGGGTTATGCCAACTTATTTAAATATTTAATCATTGTTTAAATGTTAATCAATAAGAAAAATATCGAATTTTTTCGATGTATCGATAAGTTACAACAAGAGTTTTTAAAACATCGATTGCAGAGTACAATCTCATACAATTTTTGTTCTGTATGGTGTACTATTATTTGTGAACAAAAAGGATGGTTGGTGGGATGATAATTTTCTCAACTCTCAAAATTATTCCAGTTATCCGACTGCCACGGTTCTAAAGATAACCCTCTGGTTAGTCTGTATAGTGTACTATTTCTTATATGTTCAAAAATGGTCACTGATCTTCTAGTGAATTTTCGTATATTTTTTGGGCCAAAAATCAAATTTTTTAAAATTTAAAATCTCGACTCGAAAAATTACTACAGCTATCCCACACCAATTTTGGAAAGACAACAACAGAGCACCATAGACCTTAGCTTCAATATTACAGTATTTCGTCTAAAGCAGTAAGCAAACCCAATCAATATCAGCCTTTTGTCCACAAATCCAACTTAATGTTCCATAAATTTTGATAAGCAATGTCATGAACATCAAGTTTAATTAGTGTCCTAGGCAGAATATGCCGTTTTGATAAGAATCGTAAATCCTTTCTTCGAACAATAACACTTGAAATGTTCACTAATTTAATAAAGTATCAAATAAAATGCTGCCACACTCCATTTTTCCTTGAACAGATTTCTTTTTTTTTCTTTCTGTTGGTTGCAACCCCTATATCAACTTAATTTTTATTAAAAACAAACTGTCATCAATTCCTTTAAACATTTCTTGTGTGTAAATTGGTATGAGCGTATAAGCGTGTGTTTGTTCGCGTCTTTGTGTGCAAGAAAACACCAAAACAAACAAAACACTACTGTCAGCACATTTTACACTTTTTCAACAGTGGCTGATGCTGATGCTGCTGCTGCTATTGCTGCACTTGCATGCGCCTGCTACTGTTGCCCCCACAAACAAAATACAATAACATCAGCAATAGAAGCGTATTTACACGCATACATTTTGATATTCTCATATAGAAAGAGTTTTACATGAACGCAGCAAGTTTTCGGTTTGAATACGTCTATGTTAGGCATATGTAAGTATGTGTGTGCATGTATGTGTGGTGGATACACATGCAATTTAGCTCCTTTTTCGAACAGGAATATATGTTTATGCAACAACTTTTGGTTTGATATTTACATGTTTTGCATGCCTTAACAGAAAATCATCCTGAGGCACGTTTTAAGCATGAAGTACAAGAATATCAGAGCAACATGCCACAACCACAACTAACTGAAAACGGAAATCCCTAAAAACGTTTCTACTCACAAATAAACATTTTACACTGTTAGTGCTTGTGTATCTATTAGTGTGTGTGTTTATGGCTGCTGTGTGTGTGGCAATGTTAAATGCCACAAAGAACGGTGGCAAATAGTAGGAACAACAACAGGAACACCAGGAATTGAAATTTGCAAAAAAAAAAATGGCAAAAATAAAGGAAAAGATGTTATGAAGAACACTTGAACTTCAAGCTGAGGTTTGGTCTTTTGTTTGTGTGTAGGCTACGCGCCATACACTGTGGAAAAGTTTATTAAATTCGATACAAGGCAGTAAAGAAGTAAATTTTAAATCATTGGAAATGTAATTGAATTCTAATAAGAGTTTCAGATATGTTTACCTAGAGTACTGCTTGCTTATGGAACATTATTTGAAGAGGGAATGCGTTAAAAGCAAGGCTAGAATGTGACTTGAAAGAATTTACCCCACTTCATGGCAATATCTGGAAACTAACACCTTAGCGAAACGATAATCTTCTTCTTATTTTCAGATCTTCTGCTCCTACAGAAGCCCTGTGAGGAAATGACAAGTCCTTTCTTATGTTTTCCAATAGTGCGGCGACTATTGAAAACCGCTATAGTGTCATTGGCAGCCAAGCGATGCGAGAAAATAAGACCTCTTATCGAAATTAGTCCAGCAGCGCTTAGCAACACTAAATATGCTCTCATGCTTACTTACTTAACTGGCCACAAACCGATTAATGGATTTCGACCTGCCTTAACATATCAGTCTGCTTTTTGCGCGACTACGCCAGTTGGTCACACCAATCGAAGACAAGGCTTCCTCGATCTGGTTCTTCTAATGCAGACAAGGTCGTCCTATTCGCCGACTGGCGCAGCTCCCCGCATTAAATACCCGTCTCGCTGAAGCATCCTCCTCCATTCGAACTACATGGCTGAGCCAACGCAGCCACTGAATATTAATACGCTGCGTAACATCCATGTCGTTGAGGAGCTCATACAGCTCACTGTTGGCTGCTGCATTAGTGCTTAATAGTGTCCACGCCTCTGTGCCATAAAAGAGCACGAGGAGGATGAGCGTCTTGTAGAGTATTAGTTTTGTCGTACGAGAGAGATCTCTGCTACGCAATTGTCTATTGAGACCATAGTAGCACCTGTTGGCAAGAGTGATTCTGCTTGACCTCCAGACTTATATCATTTTTGGTGTTAACGGCGGAGCAAAGATAAATAAATTTTGTTGACTATATCGAAAGTATAGTTATCAACCATAATTTGAGATATGCCATCATGCGGCCAATGGAATTGTTACCGGGCAACGGTAACGCGTACCTACATAATTGATCATTACAACCCTTAAGTCAGGATTACAACCAAGCTTCTCACACCATGTACGTTGTGGGTGTTAATTTTATACAAGAGTGGCGGGACCGGCAATTTACAGTCGTCTCCGAACGATAGATTTTTGAGAAACTTTTTCATGGCAATTTTATTTACTTTCAGGATTTTTTTGCCAGGAAGTCGCCGTGGTGTAGTAGGTAGTGTGTTGGCTTACTATTCGTAAAGCCCGGGTTTGTATCCCAGGTCAGACATCAAAAATGAAATATGAAAAAAAAAAATATTTCTTCGGCGACTTCCTCTCAGCAGATTTCTGGCAAAAACTCTGAGAGTAAATAAAATTGCCATGAAAAGTTTCTCAAAAATCTGTCGTTCGGAGTCGACGTTAAACTGTAGGTCCCGCCACTCACGTATAAAATTAACACACACAACATGAGTGGTGTGAGAAGCTAGGCCGTAATCCTGACTGAAGGGTTGTAATGGCCAATTATGTATGTATGTTTTTTTGCCAGAAATCTGCTGAGATTAAGCCGCTGAAGAAATATTTGTTCATATTTCGTTTTGTTGGAGATGTTTGACCTGGACTTTGAATCGTGGCCTCACGTCTAATAAGCCAACAAACTACGTACTAGACTACGGCGACTACATAACAGTACTATTAATAATCGAGTTAGTTTTGAATACTTTGAAATTTACAAGCAATCGAAAGGGCAAGGATGCATGCTCCGCCTAGTATTTTAGAGCTGTCAGTATAGACCTCAAAGAGTTTGCCGGAAATCTTCTCATTGTCAAACTAGAAGTTGGAATCTCGATGTCAAACATTGTAAAGAAAAAATCATATGGAACCAAGTAGTCCAACGGAATATATATTTAACTACCAGAACTGCAACTTGTCCGCAGGGCAAGGTGTTCGGCCAGATGGCATTTAGCCTTGCTTAGATGGTAGACTTCAGCCAACAGAGTACAGAGCATCACCCTTGATTCATGAAAATTTAGATTTGCTGTTGATTTAACAGGTTGCTCAAGCTGTATATGAATTCCATATTCTAGAATAATATTGCATTGCCTGTAGTAATCGCTCAACGTCTCCTATTCTCGGTTCATGTGTTACACGATTTAATTGCTTTTGCAGCAAACAAGCAAACATTTTGAAATTACTTGAATGCACTTCAGCAGGTCTTTTTAATGATTTTAAAAGTTTAACAATAAACTTCATGACTCCAATTCAAATTCATTTGCCTGTTCTGTGTGGTATTTTTCTTTGGTATTCAAATCGCCAGTACTGTACTGCACTCATTGTACCATTGAAATGTATTCAGGATAAAATTCGGAGAGCACTTCTCCCACACAATTTTTGAAACTTTTAAATGGAAATTATTTTACGTGTAAAGTATAAGTATAAGGTACCAAAATTTAAATACGTCTACATATATGCAGTCTCTAGTAGTATTTCTATGCTAAGTGCAATATTTTTGCTTCAAAAATCAATTTGAATTCAATTCAGCCTTCATTAAAGCACCCCAAAATAATATTTCGTTTCCTTCATAAGCAAAATTTTTCTCTCATTGTAACCGCAGAGATGATGGCAGTTAGTTGCCTACACGGATGGATGGTTGAATGTGTAGAGATGACTGAATAGATGGATGTGTGCATGGATGGAGCATAAGATAGAGTATGTATGAATGAGAAGCTTTCAAGAAATTATAAATTGCTGAAGTATGTGACATGCTGCATAAAGTTGAAGGAGGTTGAATAGACTTAAAGATTCTTATGCAAAAAACACAAGAAAAAAAGAAACCCAAACAAAGAGGCACCAAATAGAGAAACTAGTAACAGAAACAAACAGGAATAAGACATTTTGTTTTAAGTGTTATTTATATTAGCGTATATGCACGTACGTTTGTATATGGTATGTGTGAAAGTAGGCAGATAAAGTAGGTATTTGCATGTGTATAAGCGTGATAAAGTACTACTACCAACCAGCCAAGTTGTTATAGTATTTTGTTACCAATTTTTTTCTTCTGTTTTTTTTTGTTTCTATTTTCTCAAGGAGTTTTTGAGCTTCGCCTTTTATAGAGAGAAAAAAAGGAAAAAAAGGAAGTAAAGAGAGGAAAAAAAACAACAATTTTGCCACAACAAAAGTAATTGTTATGCATGCTTTAATGTTTTGCAAGACTTCTACACATGTTTATTCTTTTATGGTATATGCAAGCAGGCAAGCAACAAAACTAAACAACTTCTTTTATGTCACTTTTTATTTTGCTTTACAAAATGCCTGCCACAGAAACACACACACACACACACGCAAACTCATTCATTTGGCACTCATTTATGCATGTGGCACGCTTACAACGAAGAAGACAAATGAGTTGACATCTCCAGGTAAAGCACTTTCTTGTGCGTGGCTTTTTAACTTTTTAATAGCATCTCGCACAGTATGAGCAAAAAAATTTAAAACAACAGAGTCAACTACTTATTTTTCTTATACTCATTAAAGTAAAAAACGTTAAGAGATTCTTCTAACGGACATTTTTCTTCATTAAACAGATTTGGGAATACATTCCTTGTTTCTTATGAAAAACTTTTATTCAACTCACACTATGGGAGAGATACTTGATATTCGGTATACCATGAAGAGGGAAATTTTAAATTGAATGCTGGTAGAATGTAAAGAAAACTTTCATGAATTTTTAGGAAATGTTTTACTTTCTTTCTACTTTCTTTCTTTCTCTCATGCAATTGTTAATGGTGGGGTAAATTAAAATAATTACGAATTTCAAATGTAAATTAAGTGTTCAATTCAAATTGTCTTAAGAATTATAACAAGTGTTGAGATTAAGGGGAAGTAGCCGTATACGAGATCTTCGTATGTTAAGACAAGTACGTCTCTAGTTCATCCCCTGGTTCAGGCATTATTATTGAAAGTATTGGAAATAAATGGTTTATTGAGGTAAACAATTTCTCAAAGGACATGTAAAGGGTTATCCATTTCGTGGTTTCAAAAGTATGGGACTGGAATTCGTCATCTGTCAAACTAAGTTGTGAAACCAATTTTTTTCTTTTCAGTTGAAAGTCTGACATTGACGAAAATGGATCGCTTAACTATCACACAACGCATAAAAATTATCAAAACCTACTACAAAAATGGTGATTCTGCCACAGTCACGTATCGAACAAAATTTTCCTCAGCGATGAAGCACATTTCACACTCGGTGGGTATGTTAATAAACAAAATTCTCATATTTGGGGTTCTGAGAATATTCAAGTAATTGAAGAGAGGCCATTACATCAAGAAAAGTCACTGTTTGGTGCGGTCTTTGGTCCGAAGGTGTGATTGGACTTTACTTCTTCGAAAACGACGATGGTCACCGGACTGTCGCCGTCAATTCGGAGCGTTATGGTCATATGATAACCGACTTTTTTCACCTGCTATTGAAGAATACGACTTGGAGAATATGTGGTTTCAACAAGACGGTTCCACATGCCATACAACTCGAGGGAATATGGCTTTATTGCAAGAGACATTTCCTGGCCGCGTAATTTCTCGTCCTGGCGATATCAACTGGCCACCAAGATCATGCGATTTGACACCATTAGACTTTTTTGTGAGGCTACGCGAAAGACCGTGTTTATGCAGATAAACCTTCAACTCTTGAGCACTTAAAAACCAACATTCGTCAAGTTACGGCTGAGATACCGCCCAATGTGTGTAAAAAAGTGGTCGAAAAATACATCAAAAGAATCAATGCTTGCAACACTTCGCGTGGAGGTCATTTAAATGATGTAGTGTTTCACACATAATGTCAACGTTCAAACTTTACAATAAAAAAGAAATATCATGAAAAAAAAATTTAATATGTGTTTTATTTACGTTTACTTTTGAAACTATGAAATGGATAACCCTATAATTTAATGTATTGCCTTTCGATCTTTTTCCTGTCTTTTTAGCAATTTATTGATTCTGTTTCAAAAAACCTGCTCCTCCTTTCAGGCCAAGAATGAATCGAACCAATTTCTGGCACACTGTTCTGATGTTAAGTATATACCAGTAAGAACGTAAGTACACCATTGATCAAAATAAATAGCAGTACGAACAAGTATAGTCTGCGGTTTAAGGGTAACTTATGCTCACTTCAAATAGTGATAGTTTGGTCCGGCTTAACAGTTCAAATGGATCACACCATTCTGATTCCACCAAATATAGAGCATAACATTGTCTTGGATATTCTGCATGACTACGGATTCTGCCTTTCACATATGATTTCTTCTGCTTGGAGTTTCCGTAATGAATCCATTTTTCATTGACACTGATAATTCAATGCAGCTTCAATTCATGTAGCAGCCCATTTTCTGCTTTTAAATGCTTTAAATTGGCTGCTGCAAGCATGCCTGATGATTGAAAAATCCTGATGGAGCAATATTTTAAATTTATGGTCTACAAAGTTTTTTTTTGCTTCCGGGGCGCTCCTTGCCTTTAATTGCTTTCAAATCGTCATTTTTGAAACGCACAAACACTATATGTTGGACAGATATTGCTCACCTTATAATACCACAAAAACGTTCAGTTTTCCATACAAAAACGCGGTCGTTTGAGAGATTTCCTATTGTAAACAAAAATTATGTTATGGACATAAACTTCTGAAGAAGTTTAGCAAAAGAGTGTTATTGTATTCTCAAAAAATGTCTGCTGCTTTATGTAGGACAAGAAGAACGTACCGTATCTTTATATTGTGTGGTTTCAACATACTTGTTCGTTTTCTAGATCTGATGCGATTCAAGATGACAATATTTTGTAGAGTATAGACACTATGACATATAATTTCAAGGGCTTACTAACTAGCATACGTAATTGGTCATTACAACCGTTTAGATAGGATTACAACTTATCTTCTCATGCCATATGGTAACAGGAAGCTGCCCAGGAAATATTTTTTAATATTTCGTTATGTTCGAGATGCCTAAGCCAGGAATTGAATCATGGGCTCGCCTCTTATAAATAAACATACATACATACATTATTGGCCATTACAACCCTTCATTCAGGATTACGGCCTAGCTTCTCACACCACTCATGTTGTGTGCGTTAATTTTATACGTGAGTGGCGAGACCTACAGTTTAACGTGGACTCCGAACGACAGATTTTTGAGAAATTTTTCATGGCAGGTGTATTTACTCTCAGAGTTTTTGCCAGAAACCTGCTGAGAGGAAGTCGTAGAAGAAATATGTTTTTTTCATATTTCGTTTTGATGTCTGACCTGGGGTTTGAACCCGGGCTTTACGTCTAATAAGCCAACACACTATCTACTAGGTTTGTGGTTTTATCTTCGTTTACTTGCAGGCTTATTTTCACCGATTTGTATTGTCAAGATCGCCATAGTCGCCATAGTCTAGTATGTAGTCAGGATTACGACCTAGTTTCTCACACCACTTATGTTGTGTGTGTTAATTTTATACATGAGTGGTGGGACCTACAGTTTAAAGGCGCCTCCGAACGATAGATTTTTGAGAAAATTTTCTTGGCAATTTTATTTACTCTCAGAGTTTTTGCCAGAAATCTGCTGACAGCAAGTCGCCGAGAAAATTTTTTTTTCTTAATTCGTTTTGATGTCTGACCGGGGATACGAACCCGGGCTTTACGTCTAATAAGCCAACACACTACCTGCTAGACGACGGCGACTTCTATAAATAAACATACTGTTATGAAAATGAAAAATCTAGATACTGGTGTTTTGCTTTTACATCGCTTAACATTAAAATTATAAACAAAACAATTCAGTAACAAGCCTGTTTACAAATTATCGTACTGCTTAATATAACAACAAACACCAGCATAAAATATGGTAAACAAAAATACATCAACAACACTACAATAATAAATGTAGACAACGGTGTTTACATATACAGAGATTTCGAGCAGGCGAAGTCATAAACATTCGCCTTCAAGAACATTCATCAGACTGTTTACTTTGCCATATAAAAGGCAAGCAAAGCAGGCGACAGAGTTAGTGAAGTTCAGTCAGTCTTGTGTGCAGACACGGTGGTTTTGAAGAGAGTAATCGAGGTTTGAAGATCTCCATTACAAAGATCTGTACAATAATTGTCTAGTAATTGTTTTTGTTTATCCAAAGGGTATAAACAGAGGAATAACAAACCAAACAATTGCTGTTGTTTTCATAAAGTTGTGAACAGTGGCACACAGAATTGTGCGAATAATAAACAATTTTAATTTTAATTTTTTACGAGCTCATATTTAAAATATTTTTAAAAGATAAAAACTTAACAATACTATATACTAGTCTAGGGCGACTTGATAGGACTTAGTTGTCTTTTACCAGACACCGGCTATATCTACGAGCCAAACAAAATTTTTGAGGTTCTTGTGCAATCAGTCATTAAGGCAATTCCAGTAGTTTAAATCTTATTTTAATTCCATTGAATTTATAGCATAATTAATTAAAATTTGTGAAATTAATTGCAAAAATTAAAACAATTTGTTGTATTTCTTACATTCTGAATACTACTTCGTCCATAGTGCTCTTTTGTTTCGTTTTCCCATTAAAACTCCATCATCTCTATTGTTCTACATCAACTCGCTACAAAAGTTTATATTAAAGACATACTCGTATGAGCATATACATGCAAATGTATGTATGTATGTATGTATGTATGTATGTATGTGTTAACGTTGAATGTACATTTTTATTTATATTCCCACGCATTAAAACTATAAAAAGTTGATTCCGACTACCACTATTACTTGCCGTCACTGTTTGTGATGTGACGGTATATGGCATAAGCATACGCATACATACTTATGTATGTATGTGGTTATACAGTCTGTATGTATGTTTGTTTTCTACTTGAGCTTAATAGCGATTATCCTGTGTTCAGCATATCAATTGCTTCTCTCTTTCATACACACACTATAAGCAAATTTATATGTTAAGTTTTTTCTTGTGAAACTATTTATGCATGTTTGTTTATTTTACTTCTTCTTCCTTTTTGTTTTGTATTTCCTTTTTTCATTTTCTTTTTTTTTTTTTTGTTGATTGTTGCGTAAGTCAGCGGGATTTAAATTGAATATCTTAATGGATAAAAGGATTTTCGTAAAGTGATACCCCATATGAAATAATATTTTAATTTTTTACATACATACATGTGCTGTAAAAGTATTTTTGGCAGAAATAATGTAGAATTAAATACCTATGAATGGGTAATATTATTAAAAATATAATGGCATTTGAAATATTATTAAGGAAATAAATACTTTTGTAAATCAAAGTAAAATAATTCGAAATCAAATTTAAAACAAAAAATATCAAAACTTTTTAATGGCAATTACTGAAGAAAGACACCGTAGTCTAGTAGGTAGTGTGTTGGCTTATTAGATATAAAGCCAGGGTTCGAGCCCCATGCCAGACATCAAAACAAAATACAAAAAATATTTCTTCTGCTTCTTCCCCTCAGCAGATTTCTGGCAAAAACCCTGAGAGTAAATAAAAATTGCCATGAAAAGTTTCTCAAAAATCTGTCGTTCGGAGACGACTTTAGACTGTAGCTCCTGGCACTCATGTATAAAATTAATACACACAACATAAGTGGTATGAGAAACTAGGTCGCAATCCTGAATGAAGGGTTGTAATGACCGATTATGTATTTACAGAAGAAATATAGGCGACTTAGCGGTGAATAAATTAACGAACGGCTAGTATAAGATCGTTTATTAAGCACTTCCAATATTTAAATAAAACAAAGGGCATTTGATGCTATTATGTGGCGTCTCCGAAAATGCAGGGTATCCGAAATGCTAAATTTTCCATGACTCATGCTGAATTTGACTGATGGGTTTGGTTATGTTGGCTTTGAGGACCGGTGTGGTTTATGGCTTATTTACATACACCTGCTACTTAAGAAAACCGCACAATAAAAAGTCTAACGATCTAACGACGGTCAATCCACATCGTCTCCTAAAGAGATGACCATATCCTCTAATCACTCTAATAGAATATCCAATGTAGCCTGAGCTACCACATCTAGTACAGTCCTATTGAAAAAAATAGGTCGTTACTCTCTAGATCCTTTAATTCAGACCAAAGGAAGCTCTTTGATATACGAACTATAGTACTCGACCGGGACAGTGATGAACTGGCAAACGTAATTCCTAAAGAAATATGGCCTCATGGCGTGAACAGCGCAAAATGGCCACCAAATAGGAACTTTTACGGGGACATTGCACATTCTTAGTTCCATGTGGCTTGTATCTTTCCAAATTCTGTAATTTTGTTTGTTCACGTCATCCCCATGAATGTGATTTTTCGGTGAAAATTACGCTCCAAAGTCCATTGGACGAACACAAGTAGTTGTCTGTAGTCGATTATAGTGATTTGGCTAAGTAGACTGAAAAATTTGCAACTAATTCGACACATGTAACCTCAATTAGAAGTCTAGTAGGTAGTGTGTTGGCTTAATAGTGTGAGGTTCAAATCCGAGGTCAGACATTTCGAACGACACAAAATGATGGCCATGAAAAGCTTCTCAAATATTTGTCGTTCTGAGTCCATTTTAAACTGTAGGTCTCGCTACTCATGTATAAAATGAAACCACCCAACTTGGGAAGTGTAAGAAGCTAGGTTGTAACCCTGAAAAGAGGATTTTAATCACCATTTAAGTAAGCACTTAAGTATTGGACCGGCAAATGAATAAAAACAATGTTCGTGACGTCTGAGTCAGAAGCTGATCACAGCCTCTCGATACAATACCTTCTAAAGTACAGCGAACAACCCCACTACAAAAAAAAAAAGAAATATAATCAACCATGGTACTAAAACTTTCTAGAACCTTTAAATACCAAAATTCTCAGCCTAATACGGTGTTCAGATATGCACCTTTATTGCGTAAATCACAATAAACGCCTTTATTGAGCTCAATATTTCATATAAAGTTTCAATTAATTATTGTGCAATAAATACGCAAATTGTTATAATATTGAGTAAAACTGAAAATGCAACACAGTCTTAACTGTGTTTAGTGAGCATATTACAATTATCCGAACACTTTCTGTTGATATTTGACAACTCAAACGTCAACAACGACAAACAAAATAAAATCAATGTTCTTGAAACAACCAGCTGCTTTGTTTACCAGCTGTCAAATGAATGTTGAATAAGCAGCTGAACTGCGTATATTATTATGTCTGACCACTTAAAATATTGTGCTCAATAAACCGAATATTGACTCCAAGTGCGTATCTGAACATAGTATAACTAGAGGGTGGGCCATCTGTCGGCTTAAATTTGAACCATTGGATATTTCGAATGCTGCAATACTAATGTTATTCTACTCCGTCACAAAATTCAATACATTATCTTCATTGAATGTAATGAATCGATTTACGCTTGAACAACATTTGTGTCGGAAATTACACGAAAATGTCGTATAAAATTTGGTAGCAGAGAAGGACCAGCAGTGCCCGGTATAATGGATTCATATTGGATATATATGACTTTAAAATGCTACATTTTGTACAGACTTCTTGTTTTCATCTTCACTAATACACACATAACATAACATATATAATTGGTCACTACAACGCTTCAGGCAGGATTACGACCTAATTCCTCTTACCACTTATGTTGTGTGTGTTAATTCTATACATGAGTAGCGGGACCTACAGTTTAAAGTTGCCTTCCAATGACAGGTTGTTGAAAAGCTTTTCATGGCAATTTTATTTACTCTCAGAGTTGTTGCCAGAAATCTGCTGAGAGGAAGTCGCCGAAGAAATACTTTTTGTATATTGTTTTGATTACTGGCCTGGGGTTCGAACCCTGGCTTTACGTCTAAAAAGCCAACACACTACCTACTAGACCTCTACAACTTCTTCACTAACAAGATATCTTAAATCCTTTAAGTTATTGAAAAAAAATTTAAGAGTAATATTTTTGTTCTAATAACATACCAAATTATACAAGGCTTTTATAATATTTCTCGATACATTTTTAGATCTCAAAAATATTCCATAATTTCTTGTCATCTTTTTGAAGCCTGTTTTTTTTGTGGGGAATCTAACATGACAAAATGACCTCTAGGACAGATGTTCAGAAGAAAACCTGTTAAAAATCTTAAATTTATTTAAATTTTGTATTTTTTTAATTTTGTTTTTTTTGTTTTTGGACCAACAAACTTTTTCTGTCCAGAATTTTTTATGCATTTAAATATGCTGTAAGTATATGCAAAAAAAGAGGGAACACAGCATCCCTTCGTAGAAATATTTGTGTGTCACAGAATTTTTCAAACTTAATTCTTTAATTCTTTTAAAGCATGAATATTTTTTGTTTTTTTTGCTTTTAATGATATTCCATGTTTTCAATTTTTGTTGTTTTTGTTTGCGTTCTATCAAAATTTGAATAAGAGAGCCCTTAAGATAATTTACATATTGAATGTAGCGTAGATAAATACAAACTGTATTTAACTTTGGCTTTTATCGTTGGAACGATACGATTTGTTTGTATTTTTTTCAAGACCTTCTATTTATTTATTCTTTTTCAATATTTTTTTAAAATGTATTTTTTGTTTTTTTGCTGTGTTTTTTATTCCAAAGTAGCCGGCAGCATTTTTAATAACAACCACAAAGTTATCAATTTTTATGCCTTATGGCGGTACAATTCCAGATGGCATGTTGAGTTTGAAACTGAAAGCGTGCGCTTTCTTGAAAATCGGATTTTGTGGCCAAAAAGCAAGTAAATCATTTAAGATATTGTTGCGTTTTTACTTTTTAAAAACCTTTAAAATATGAGTTCGTAGATTGCAAATAAAATACAAATAAATTTGTGTTTAGTTTTAATTAAAATTCTTTATTATTCTCACAATTCTGTGTGACACTGTTCACAACTTGATGTAAACAACAACAATTGCTTTGTTTGTTATTCTTCTTTATAATCTTTTGCGTATACAATAACAATTATTCGACAGATCTTTATAACGGAGATCTTCAAACCACAATTATTCTCTTCAAACATCGCCCGTCTTGTATGAAGATTGACTGAATTTTTACTGACTCAGTTGCCTGCCTTGCTATGCCTTTTATACAGCGACGTAAACAGTCTGATGAATGATCTTGAAGTCGAATGTTCGTGGCTTCGCCTTCTCGAGATCTCTATAAATGTAAACATCGTTGTTTCATTATTGTCGTGTGTGTATTTTTGTTTACATTTATTCTTGAAGTGTTTGTTGTAGCATTTTTGTTTACTTGTTGGTATACCAGTGTAAAGTTTTTGTTGGTATATTTTTGTTTACTTGTTTATCATGTAAACAAGTTCATTCTTTTTGTTTTTCTAGCTTTTGCTTATAATTTTGATGTTTAACGAAGTAAAAGCAAAACACCATTTCCATTTCCACCAGCAGTAACAATTTCGTAACTTCTTTAGTCCAAAACTACTCTCTGTATTCCTCCTTCCACAAACAATAAAAACTAAAAATGTTGCTTTAGAAATTCATAGGCACTACGATAACCCCTTCTCCTTGTTCCAAAACAATACACTACTGTTACTTAGACACATTAACATATAGCGTATCATACACTTCGACTAGACCCTTTACCATTTTATTACACGTTTATTTATTATTCCTTGTCTGCGAGCAAGACAGCTATATTTATTAAGGTTTGTTCGGTCGTTTGCAACATCCAGAAAAACAGACCCATAATTTATATTTTTTTCTCCCTGTTACTCTTTGAAAATAGAAAATAAAAAATAGGGGATCGTTTATGTATTAAAATGTACGTTGTTTTATTTTTAATTATTTTTCCAAAAGAGTTTATACGTAGGGTTTGTATCTCATTTTGAAAAAAATTCATATTTAATGCGTGTGATTTCTTCTACCATAAGGATTATGTGACCATTATTCGTTTGGAATTTTAAAACATTCATTATAAAATCTAGGAAAAGGTAAAACGGTAAATAAGTCTTTAATAACACACTTCATTTGAATAAAATTGAGATGTCTGGCTATGTCCATAAAACTTAATATAATTGTTGTTAGTGTCTGATGGTTTAAAATAATCCTGAATCAATGCATGGATCTCTTAAGCTTAAAAATATTTAAAAATTAAAATCTGTTTTATTTCTAATAAATTAAAACCAAAAAATTGTTTTTTTTTCAATAAAAATATTTTGTTAAAGTCCATCAAAACGGTGATACATTTCTATTTTCAAAAATATTTTATCGATTAAAGTATGATCAAATATCTGTTCACATATATACATAACATAACTGGTCTCAACAACACTTCAGTCAGGATTACGAGCTAGCTTCTCACACCACTCATGTTGTGTGTGTTAATTTTATACATGAGTAGCGGGACTTACAGCTTAAAATCGACTCCGAACGACAGATTTTTGAGAAGCCATTCAAGGCAATTTTATTTACTCTCAGACTTTTTGCCAGAAATCTGCAGAGACGAAGTCACCAAAGATATATTTTTCAATTTTCGTTTTGTTGGAGATATCTGACCCGGGGTTTGAACCGTGGACTCACGTCCGATACAGGGACTACAAATATCTGTTCAGGTCGCATAAATTCAAGCGAGTAGGATTTTACACTACTAGATATACGGACTTCACTTAAAATTCTGCCTTGGTCAAATAAGATAACCCGAAGCACTCGAAATATTGTATGAAGAACGACATATCAATGGTATTACGTCGAACCAAAATCCATGCCATCAAAATAATGTATTTTCTGTGACTAGAGGGTCAGATTATCTTCTCCTGCGGTTTTACTGATCGAGTTATTTCAGGTGAGCAAATGATCAGTTTACTTTACCCCAATTCGATGATGGAGCTGCTCACTACGCCTTCAAATTGGCTGTTGATTTCACAGATTTATATTGCAATACGCCTTCATTAAATTGAAAAGACCTCTCATAGTAGCATCAAATTGACTGAGTTCTGTAATCACCTCTCACAATTTGCCACAGCTTGAACGATGTTCTAGGGGTCACCACATTGTGGTTTGTATCTCATCCTTACACTCCCTGACCCACCACATTCATTTTGACACACAATATGCTGCTGAAAGATTTTAGGGGGTATTTGTCAAAATCAATTAATTTATAAAAGCGAAAACAAATCAGAAACTTAAAAAAAAAAAAAGGCGCCTCATATTTCAAGTGGTATGACTCATCTGACTGTTGTATGTTTCGTTTGGTAATGGGTAATACGCTTCATTGGTAGGTCGAAGTCGGCGTAGTCTATTAGGTAATGTGTTGGCTTATTAGACGTAAAGCCAGGGTTCGAGCCCCAGGCCAAACATCAAGACAAACTACAAAGAGTATTTCATCGGCGACTTCCTTTCAGCAGGTTTCTGGCAAAAACTCTGAGAGTAAATAAAATTGCCATGAAAAGTTTCTCAAAAATCTGTCGTTCGGAGTCGACTTTAAACTGTAGGTCCCACCACTCATGTATAAAATTAACACACAAAATAAGTGGTGTGAGAAACTAGGTCGTAATCCTGACTGAAGGGTTGTAATGACCAATTATGTTATTTATGGTAGGTAGGTATTGCAGATAGAAATATAGACACACACTTAGACCATGTAAAATTTTTTGTAACACCGCAGTTATTCATATCATCCGGTCACTTATACTTCTAACGTTTATCCACGATAGACTATTGATCTCATCTTACATAGTAGAAGTCCCGGCAGCATTTTGTATTCTCTTGCGACATAATACTAGGTATATACCCAATAGATGAAGAACAGTTTCCATCACTTTGTCGTTTCTGTAACTTGTGCAGAAGTTAAAGGCGTGCATAAGCATTCAGAATGCAATGTCCCGTAAAAACTTCATAAGTTAGGCTATTCTACCTCTTTTGTATGTCAAGTAAACTTTTTGTGTTTTCTTAACAAAAACCTTGCCAAGGTTTGTTGAGCTATATTGCCTCCTCGACATCAACAGAATATATGTACAAGTGCTTTATCTACCCTCAGCTTGCAAGTTAGTTCCTAAAGTGAATCCGAATGTTGATAAGTCATCTGAAGGTTCATTGTGTCACATCTGTCCTTGCCACTATGTCCTTGTACCCGGCTAATGTCACTGTTGCAGGACACAGCCATGTTGCTAAGTGGCACGTGTTAGCAGAGAACCATGTTAGAAATCGTTATGTTACAGACTAGTACCCTGATAGCCTACAGGATTAGAAAGCATGCACATACAGCTCCATGCCGTCTCAAACCATCCATTAAAGTCTGTTGGAGTAGTATTACAGAGCATTTAAACATTTTTCAATTCCTGAACTCATTAAAGAAGCTACTTGCATTTAAAAATAAACATTTTCCTTAAACACATAAGCAATATGATGACAGAAAGATGACCACAGACGTTAACTAATGCTTTAGTAATGTACCAGTGTACCTAATAGCTCATGGACCCAATATTTTTATAATACTTTAACCGTAAGTAGTGAGTTCAGTAGCATTTAAATCTGCTTTCATGTCACTCTTTATGTCAAAATTTTATTTAAATTTTCCTCTTAAGACAATAATTCGGTTCCTGCCAATAATATGTCAGTTATAGTTGTTTCTAATTCTGTTGCTGATAGTTTGTTAATGAAAACTTGGAAAATTTTAATTGAAATTTACGAAGAATTGCTTAACAATACGTTTATTTGTAAGACAACATTCTTGTCAAAGATTTCTAAGAATTTTTGAGAAAACATTGTTTCTTCCATAACTTCAAAGTTTTAACCAAAAAAAAAACCATCTTTAAAGGTGGTTTTCCCCTTTGACAACAACGAAGTATTTCACTTAAAATGCCAAAACGCAAAACGATAACAAAAAAATTAATTGAAGTAAAATAGCAAACATTTCTTGGTAAAAACCATAACATTTTAATAAAACACACACAAATCATACCAAATAACTCTAATACCTTGCAATACATACACACAGACACACGCAGGAGTTTAATTTTCTTCACTTTTCTATGTTTACCAACACACAGTACATCGAGATGTCATACGAAATGTGTACAGAGAAACGAAGAAACCTAACCAAACATCTCTTAAAGGCATAAGAACTTAATTTTACCAATCAAAAGAAATCGATATTTTATTCCCTTCTTGTAACATTCACTGTCAATGCATATAACGCACACACATACATAAATGATCTTTGTTGTTGTTGTTGTATTGTATTTGTATTCTGGTCCGTATAGTTTAATGCTCGTACTAACATCATTTGTTGTTTATGTTGTTTGTGTTATGCTTTCGTTGTGTTATTTGTTTATTTATGCATGTGAATGTGTGTGTATTTGTGTACGAAAAAATATGTTTTTTTACCACGCTTAGCGATATTTGTTGTTGTTGTTATTTTTCGTCATCGTTCGATTGAATGTTTTAGATTTCAATGTTGATGATGATGTTGATGAGAATGAGAATGCGAATGACGACGTTGACGACGTTGACGAGTACATACACCAACAATAATAATGTTACCTCTACCGCTACCAACAGCACTAACACCACCACCACCACCATCACCACTAATATCTCACCACCACCAGCAAACAAACAAAACAATAACAAAAACAAAAACAAAAACAACGACTTTAGCTAAATTGCTACTGATTGTTAAATGAGAAGGCAAAACGATAATAGAAACATCGTAGTGGGAGTGGGGATGGGAAAAAATATGCCAAAAATTTTGAATGTAAAGAGGAAAGCAAAAAAAAAAAGAAAAGTAACTTTATATTTGTATGTGCTTATGTATGTATATGTGACACCATAGCAGAGGAAAAAAAAGAGGACAAGCCAGGAATTTTTTATGCGGCATATTTGTTATGCTTTTATTAAGCATAAGGGAAGGAGGGTTAAAAAACAAGAAAAAAACCAACAACAACAATATCAAAATCCGAAAAAAAACATGTCTGGGAAAAATTATTGAAAAGGTTTTAGGCCATATTAAATTACATGAAACGAAAGAAAGTTAATAGAGCTTTAAAGCCCCAATCTTTATTTTTTTCTTTGGTGAAACACGCTTTGGTGAAAAATATAAAATTTTGTAATGCATTAGACAGACCCTTAAAAATAATCTTCTAAAATTATAATAAAAGTTTTTAAATGTCAAAATAATATACAAAATATGTAAATAAATAAACAAAAAATTTAATTTCTTATTTTTTACGCTACGCTTTCAATTTGTACACCCTTCCGTTCTCATTAGATTTTCACAAATAGTGTCATTGTCTTGAACTCGTTATGCTTATAAATGAATGAATCCAAGTCTTACTCAATTTTTTTTCGTCTATTCTTCGTATTTCAGCCGTGCATTAATAACAGCATACACGTACACACGTATATTAAGACCCATAATGTAGTGGTAAATATTAAATGCGAACAGAACACATGTATGAGCAATTTTCTCAGTGATTGAGATATGTTGATATGGTCATGCGTGTGTGAGAGCTTACTTTAGTTTACTCTTTTTTACTTTGTTTTTCTCCAAGAATGTTAAACATATTGTTTACAATAGTGGCATACCAATACATGTATACATATGCTCTGTTAAAAGGTGTAGGCGTATAACAATTACCGTTTAGTGTTATAATTTGTAAACATAATTGTTTTATGCTCATCTACAGTTATTATGATAACTTTACAATCAAATTTTATTCTTGGATTTTGGATTTGTTGCAGACTAACAGTTTCTGTAAATGTTTTATACTCAGAATTTTAGGTGAGGCAATGAGATCTTTAAAGTGGTCAATCGACAGTTAATTAAATAGGAGACAAGGTGGAATCCACTGAATGAGTCCAACTTTAGAGTAACGAACTATAACTGTTAACATTTTCAATAGCCCCTATACTACCTAGAAAATCGCAAGATTTTCTATCACATACTTGTGGGACAAAAAGTATATTTTGCAGCCTAATGTACAATACTTGATCTTAATATGAGCGGTCTAAGTTAAGACGAATTCTTGAAAACATTGAATATGCAGACGATTCAGTGGAGCTCAAGTCATGCTAAGGCCTGAAGTATAATTTGGAAACCAAGCCCAGAATATGCCAAAAAATATCAATTTCTTCTTCTTTTTTAGCTATTATCTTTTTGGCAACACTGGTTTAAACAGCTCACGCACGTTTCGTGTTTTGTTTCACTGTCAAATATCTTCAGTTTGGTCTATAATTTAACCATGAATCGTCTTACAAACGAACAACGCTCGCAAATCATTGAATTTTATTAAGTTCTGTTAAGAAAGTTCATCGCGCGCTTCTTCCATTTTATGGTCAGTTTAATCGACCCACTGAAGCGGCTATTCGGACTATTGTGACTAAACTTCGCACCAAATTTACATTGTTGGACATTAAACCACCAACACGCTTACGTAGAGTGCGAACTGAAGAAAATATTGCAGCTGTATCGGCCATTGTTAATGATGACCATCAATTATCGATTCTTCGCCGTTCGCAGCAATTGGGCCTCAGTTACTCAAAAACGTGGTAAATTTTGCGGAAGGATTTAGGTGTGAAGCCTTTCAAAATGTAGCTGGTACAAGAATTGAATCCGAACGACCTACCGCAACGCAGAATTTTTGGTGAATGGGCTCTTGGAAAGTTGGTAGAAGAACCACTTCTTTATCGAAAAATTGTGTTCAGTGACGAAGCTCATTTTTGGCTCAATGGATACGTAAATAAGCAGAATTGTCGATTTTGGAGTGAAGATCAGCCAGAAGCATTGTAAAAGCTACCAATGCATCCAGAAAAAGTCACAGTTTGGTGCGGTTTATGGGCTGGTGGCATCATTGGACCGTACTTCTTCAAAGATGCTGTGAATTGTAACGTAACTGTGAATGGTGAGCGCTATCGTGAGATGATCTCCAACTTTTTTTTGCCCAAAATACAAGAGCTTGACTTGCATGACATGTGGTTTCAAAAAGACGGTGCCACATGTCACACAGCACGCGTAACAATGGACTTATTGACAGGCGAGTTCGGTGAACATTTTATTTCACGTTTGGGACCGATCAATTGGCCGCCTAGATCGTGCGATTTAACGCCTTTAGACTATTTTTTATGGGGCTATGTTAAAGCTCATGCCCATACAGACCAGCCCAATTGTCAATTGACGTATTGGAAGACAACATTAAAGCATTTATTCGTGAGATACCGGCCGAAATGTTGAAAAGAGTATGCCAAAATTGGACTAAGCGGATGGACCATTTGAGGCGCAGTCGCGGTCAACATTTGCATGAAATAATCTTCAAACATTAAATTATATGGACCGTACTATCGATTCAAATAAAGATTTCACACATTTTTCTGAATTTTATGTGTTTTTTTTTTGAAAAATTTTCCTATAGCTCTTAAAAAATCACCCAATACGACAACCAGACTAAAGTTCTCTTGAAGAAGACACGTTGTCACTTATCACTTAAAGAGAACAGGCAAATTGATTATGTTCTCGTTAGCATGCAAAATATGGCAAAATATTTTTAAATGAAGCTCGATTTCAACGATAAAGACAAAATGTAGCAGCATAAAATACGAAAAGCAGATTGATGGCATATATTGAAAAATCAACACTAAGCTAAAGAAGGTAAATTCTGTGGCAAAATTATTGTCCTAATGGGCAGCAACAATCATAATTGCTTCAACCTGCCGCACTATTTCAAACGTAAAAGACCTGGTCGTTAGCAATTCAGCTACGCATTAATCTACTACTGCGTGAGAAAAGGAAACCATATGGGGTAGGTGAAAGAATCTCTACAATTATGCTGCAGAGTTACGATTCTAAAGAATTTAACAATGATAAGACAAATGTGCCTAGATCAAAGAACTTTTGAAATCTTTCGACGCTTAGCATATGTTCCTCAATTGGACCATGAGCCGAGTTGAAAGAAATACATTCCGTAAACTAATTAAAGATTTCACCGCTGACATTATAGTAAATAAAGAAAAAAGAATGCGATATCAATTGGAGGACTCTGAGAAACCAAGTTCACCAGCCAAAATCACTGTAGGACAACAACTCCAATCATGAATTTCCCAGCAAATATGCAACATAGAGTCCCTTAATAGCAAATCTGTGTAGTAGAAGAAGTAAATTTCTTTGGCAAATTGAAACTGAAAAATATTGGAAATGCCTACTTCAACTGAAGTTGTGGGACATCATCAGCGGCATAGTCCCTATGCCAGGAAGTATACACTAAGGCGTTTGTTTCTATATCATCAACCATTGATTCTATTACCACACCATATTTGAGTGAAGTTCCAATTGCAATCCATAAACTGAAATCCAATAAGACAGGCTCCCTAAAGCCGCAAGAATGGAATCTAAAATATAAAAGTGGATTTGCCATAAAGCTGCTGAACTACATTTGAAAGGATACGTGTCATATGATAGCGCATAGGATTAGCAGTCAGCTGTGTGTTTAGTGCCTGTCTAGGCAATCATTACTAGGCATATAATTACAATAATTGGACAGACTGAAGGCCTCAATAACCCACAACGCGCCTCTCTACTTAAGAGAAAGAAATTTTTGTTTATTAAGGACAGCACTAGTTTAACTCCTTGTCCTTGTTATATCATTATATACATATTATTATTACCTTAGGTTAGGTTAGGTTAGGGGACGTGTACTTGTCAATTAAGGCAAGTACAGTACCCGGAGGCCGAATTGGCCGATTGTACAACGTCCTTAAAGAGGGAATAGGATATAAAGGAGTGGATGTAGGAAAGGGCACAATGGGAGCGGAGGAATGCACAGACCAGACACAACAAAAGGGGAGAGCGCGACTACATTGTCGAAGCCCTAGCACTTCTCAACCTGCCTATGCCACTAATGAATCTGTGAAGAGCCTTGATGTCGGCTCCCGACACAGAATTCAAACTCTCAAAGAAGGCTCTGCCAAGGGTCCTCAGCCTTAACCTACACAGGGCTGGGCAGTTACAAAGGAGGTGTACGGTAGTCTCTAACTCCTCGTCATCGCAACATGCCCTGCAATAGTCCGGCTGGGATCTTTTCCAGATCCCCGTCAGCGATCTAATCTCGCAGTGCTCCGTGATAAAACCGATAACTAACCTTAAGCTGGAAGTCGCCGTGGTCTAGTAGGTAGTGTGTTGGCTTATTAGACGCAAAAGCCTGGGTTCGAGCCTCAGGCCAGGCATCAAAGACAAAATACAAAAAGTATTTTTTCGGCGACTTGACCTCAGTAGATTTCTGGCAAAAACTCTGAGAGTAAATAAAAATTGCAATGAAAAGTTTCTCAATAAATAAAAATCTGTCGTTCGGAGTCGACTTTAAACTGTAGGTCTCACCACTCATGTATAAAATTAACACACACAACATAAGTGGTGTGAGAATCTAGGACGTTGTACAATGGGTCAAATCGACCTCCGGGTACTGTACTTGTCTTAATTGACAAATACACGTCCTCTAACCTAACCTAACCTTAAGCTGGCCTTATCCAAGCCCAGCAGCCAACCTGTTCCCTTACTGTCCACAGCATGCCATAGACATCTAGAAACAAAACAACCCGATCCGTTCCCCCAACGCCTCTGCTCTTCCTCCCTGGCCCATCCACTGATGAGGCAGTAGAGGCGACAGATTGGGGGTCAGGACCAACTATAAAATCGCCCCAGAGAGCGAACCTAACCTAGCGAGGGCATCTGCCGTCTCATTGCCCAGTATTCCGCTATATTATTACCTTACAGCGTAGTAAAATTGTTATACAAAATACTGGGAACTTGCAAGGATATTCTCCACCTTTGTTAAATATGCTGCTCTCTTATACTGTCCAACGAAGAAACATTAAAAAGGCACCCACAATGTTAACATTTTGCTGAATTGCCACCATGTGACCTGTTTGGTGAATATGGACACAAACAATGCAAACCTAAAGCACAAATAGAGCATAGAGAAAACACCCAATTGGGTGTGTTAAATATAACAACAAAATCTATATAATAAGACAACCTTGAAAACGTACACAAAAGTGGTGAAATTACTCTCGAAACTTTTATCAAAGAGAGCAAAGAAATTGAAAAGAGAGTGTAAAGTAGGTTTATTTTGCTTGCACAACATGGGAGTGTTAGAGAGCAAGACAGAGAAAGTTGTGATGGTTCTGTAAGAATAGAGAATAAAATTTAATAGTACTGATAACCCGGAAAATTGCTTGAGAATATAACAGTTTATAACTCTTTTTGGTTTGCTCTCTTGCATATGTATAGAGAATCATGTGTTTTATAACACAAATTATGTGTTCATTCCTTTTAGTACATTCGCCTTTAATATTTAGCAGTTGCATTTGGGGGTTATAGAGGATATATGGTGAAAGTAGGAAAAAAAAATCAGTTGTATGTGCGGCATGATTTGAAATCTAGTCTTTTAGCGTCTTTCATACACAACACCACGATGTTGTGTCGTGCGCTGCAAAAGTGAAGAAAATTGTTTGAAAAGAATTTTTGAAAACATAAAATAAAATTTGAAAAGAATAAGAAAAATTTAATTAAATTTATTACAACAAATTGTTATAAAAAGCTGGCAAAAAATGTATACAAAATAATTTCAAATAAATGGAAATTAAGTGAAAAAGCTTTTGTGAATTCATGATAATTGTGGGTGGTCTGAGATAAAGCAACAAAAAAAGAAAAAAAGGAAAAGAAGTGTACTGTTGTTGTTTTTATTATTATTGTTTGTTTGTTTTATCTGAAAACATAACTTGTCATGTGTCAACGCAAATGAAAACCATTTAGCACTTATCATATTTACCACTTACAGCTGGTGTCAAAATATACCCTCACATATGCATGCATGGATATACACGTATAATGTGTGAACCAACGATTACAGGTCATGTTGCATATTGTTAAGTGTGGCGGCATGAGTATTGCTTTACAAATCATTTAAACAGTTTCCTCAATTGTGGTTCTGCTAGTGTGGTAGTGGTACTACTTGTTTTTTCTTTCACATTTTTTTGTATTACTTTAGCGAAAAGATTTTCTTTTTTTTTCACGTACATTGTGTCTCTCTGGCGAATGTGTGTGGCAAATGGTATATCGTTTCGTGTTTTTTTTTGTCTTCTGCTTCTCGGGTATTGTTAATGCATTCATAAATATGCTGACAGTCACAGTCGAATTATAATGAATTTTGATTGACATGATGAATAAATGATTTTTATGAAACCGAAATGGATGAATAAAAAATAAAATAAAAACGACAAGAATACAAAAAAAAGAATAAATGGAATGAAGAGATCATAAATAAAATAATGAAAAAATGTTTAAGTGTTTATAGGCAAAGTAAAGTCAAAGCAAAATAAAAGAAATTTAATACGAAAAATTAAGTTTTAAAAAAGAAGAATAAAATAAAACATAAAGAATATAAAAATACCATAAAACTTCTGCTATAAGCCACACTAAACCTACAAAACCAACGAAATAAAAACAAAAAATCGTGGGACAAAAAATTGAAAGGACAAAAATAACCAACCTCAACTAATCCTTGACAGGCAACCAGATTTGTTTTTAAATAAAACAAAAAAAAAGAAAAAAAAGAAACACCTGTCAACGTCAAATAAACCAAAACAAAATAACAACAAACCAATTATAAAAAACGAAAAAAAAATTTTAAACTTTTTGCAAATTAAAACGAGTAAAACAGTAAAAGCAAATAAAAAAAAAGCATTTTTAATTAAAAGTTTTGCTAAACTACAACAAATGCTATTAGTTTATATGTGTAACAAAAAAGAACAACCACATAAAGGTTTATAAAAAAAAATAAATATAAAATAAAAAACTACCATACAAAACCAGCCATAAGCTGTTCTTGCAACTGCAACCACCATTTGAAATGGATTAAAGTAACAACAACAAAAAAATATATTTTTACCAACAATATCTAACAAAAGTAACAATAACAACAGCATCAACCAGCAGCTACAACAATATTTAACAAAACCTCACTTTTTTTGACTCGTATTTTATTTACATCAAAAGGTAAATATGAAGTTGTATTACATGCACATATAAAACCTTATACTACAGGGTCTTTTAAATTTGAATTTATTATTCAAATGCTAATTTTAAATATTTAAATGAAAATAAAATTTGAATTTTTATGGAAAATTGCTAAAGGCTTAGGTAGGTAGGTAGGTAGAGGTGGCTGCCCATGCAAGACAAATTTTTGGGTGGACTCACTTAGGCCGCATTGGGCCCATTGTGCTAACACAGGCTTACAATTAAAGGCAAATGATAAATATTAATGACTGGATGGTATCTCTTTCTTGAAAACAATTTCTTTTAGCTGAGACCAACACTCAAGGCATGACATTGTGTTGTAATATGAAATATAAGTTATAGTAGGAACGAAGCGGCAAATTGGTCTGTGAACAGAGGCACACTTTACATAATTGGTTTTAAAAACCCTCAGTCACGACTACAATCTAGCTGCTTACACCATTTATGTTGTGTGTTAATTTTTATGAGTGGCAGGACTTACAATTTAAAGCCGCCTCCGAACTACAGATTTATTTGAGAAACTTTTCATAGCAATTTTATTCGCCAGAAATCTGCTGAAGTTGGTGAAGAAATATTTTTTTATATTTCGTTTTGTTCGAGATCATGAACAGACAAGGATCTCATGGTGGATTTAGAACCCACAACTCTCTAGAAGCAAATGATTACACTAACTAATGAATTATAAACGTATCCTCCTCGTTTCGGCAGGCTTGTTAGACTTATCATAGCATTTATTTGAAACCTTCAGTTTCTTTTTTCTTATTTAAAAACCCCTTGAAAACTCTTCCGATTAAACCAGACATATAACCTGACCCCTCTTAGTCTAAATCCAGGTATCTGAACCATTTTATTGAATCGAAACATATTGTGGATTTTGAATACAAAGATCCAAGTATCCAAACTGAATATGTAAGGTGTTCTACAATTTCCTAGCCGAGGTCACTCAGTTTCTGCCTGGTTACAAAAGATGTATCTTGGGGGATATGATTATGGAACGCAATACGTTTATCGTTTATCAAATATGTCCGCTTTAATTGAATTGCTTGCTTCAATGTTCTTCATAACGAATTAGAATTATGAATCAAATATCAGAGTCAATCATTTACCTAGAATGCAGTATACCATCTAGACATTCAGCATTAAGTTGTTTGGTGTCACTCCTCAATTATTTATTCTGAAGTCCCCTGGCTGGTATTATACTCGACTATTGTGAATACATTGGTGAACATTGCAGCTCTTAATTGCACACAATAGGCCTTATATTTTCAAATATAAGCAACGATAAAAGCCAAACTTACATATATCTGGCTTTTGAGTTTCTATTGTCATTTCATTTTTAATCGGAAAATTTGATAAATAATTTGCATAAAAAAAGAACTCCTGGATTTGTTATCATCTGCAAATGCTTCACCTTTTTCCCGAAATTATTGTCATTCATTCAGTTTTCATTGCTTGTTATTATTATTTTCACCAATAGTTGGATTTCATGTCATTTTTAAATACTGTCAAGCATCGAGCCTTCTCCAAACAGTTGATAACCGATTGATTATGAATTCTTAGTTCTATAATAACGTCATGTCTGCTTAAGGGCCGATCTTTCTCAATTTTTTTCGTGATTTGTTTGATCTTTTTAGGGATTTGTCAACCAGAGTCAGGTGTACTTTAATATTAAAATTATTAGCACGCTTCTGTTTCTAAAGTTACAGCACCATCTACGCAAATATCCACGATTTTTTTTCACAAAATTCTGAATATCATAAATTCTAGTGACTACGAACAATTAAAGCCTTACTGTCACCAGAATTTATGATTTTTAAAATTTTGTGAAAAAAAGAAAATCTTTTTTCCTTTAACATCACTGAAGCTAAGTGGTTTATCTAAAGCATCCCGTTGTTTTATTCGAGCTACATGTTGTGTAAAGTCACAGCACAAAAACAATGGAAAAAAATACAATACATCGTGATCTGGTGATACGTTAAAGGTAAACTTTTTTCCAACTAAAAGATAAAAATATAGGGATGACATCAACACTAACAGACTAACAGAATTACAAGTGAAGAAAAAACGCTGATATTTTCCCTAGTTCAGAAAGTTTATCTGTTATTATCTCTTGGGAATGGAAATCAGCATCGCGTGAAGCAATGATTTCTTTCAATAAAACCACTCATTTATTGTTTAATGATACAAATGAGTTGTCAAGATTCTAGAAAAAAACCCCTACCGGGGTTGTAGTTTCAGTGCCAATTTAGACCTCCCCCTAACTTGAAGGCAGGAAGTCGCCCTTGTCTTGTAGGTAGTGCGTTGGCTTATTAGATGTGAGGCCTCGGTTCAAAAACCCACGTCAGGCATCTCCAACTGAACGAAATATGAAAACATATTTCTTCGGCGACTTCCTCTCAGCAGATTTCTGGCAAAAACTCTGAGAGTAAATAAAATTGCAATGAAAAGTTTCTCAAAAATCTGTCGTTCGGAGTCGAGATTTAACTGCAGGTTCCGCCACTCATGTATAAAACGCACACAATTTAAGTGGTGTGAGAAACTACATAGTTTGTAATCCTGACTAACTTTTTTTTCTTTTAGCTCCTTTAAGAAACCTGCCACAAAATATCTTCGCCTCCCTCCTTATTATTTATTTGCTTTGTTAAAAATTTTTTTTTTTCTTTCAACTAAGTAGGCGATTGGTTTTCTGTAGCAAGTGATACAAGCCATCTAACGTTTCCTAAACTCAACGTTCACTGTGGGAAACTTTTAGATTATTAAGTAAGAAAATTCTTTCTCACAAGGTGGCCTTCTAGTCGCGTTCATTGTTGATGGTCCTCCCTATGGGGGATTATTGTTAATTATTATTGTTATTATTATTGTTAATTATTGAATTACTGAATTTCATAAATTGGAAAATCATGCTGAAAATTTTTTCTTTCTGCTACATTGGAAACTATATTAGTTGGGCTTGTAGTATGAAGAGTTAAAGTTTTATGTGTCTTTAAAGAATTCGTGAATTACACGTGAAATATAAACTTGGTTTTTATGACATTGTAATTGATATTCTTTTAAAACTATCAGCCTTTGATATGATGATGCCATAAAAGTATGTCATTGTATTCACCGGGGCTGAACTGGAATTCTGTGTTTTGGTTTTATTTAATCAGAATTTTTTTTTTAACAATTTCTACAGCACAGAAGTAAATTGCTTGTGTACAAAACAGAACAAGCTCTGGAAAAAATTCGAAAGAAGACATAAAAGACATTCATAATGCAATCAATTCATACTCATAATAGCACTTGTCCCTCAGAGAACTTTAGGTAGCATCACATTTCAAAAAAACGTAGGAGCCAATGACCAAAGTTTCTTACCAATAAACCCAATACGCATTGAAATTTCCTATTACCCTTGAATATGCTAAAGTACATCAAGCAACTGCATAGCTGAGACAAAAATTTAAAAAGGAAAAAAACGATCGTGGAAGTTGATTTGTAACTTTGTTTCCTGAGGGAAGCGAAAAATAATCAGAAAATAATTTCTGGAACCTAGATTTATTGTTTTATTTTTATTATGTGTGCATGTTCAGTCATATCTGTGAAGTTATGTGTTATAATGCAGACATAGCATACGTAGTGTACGTCACCTGCCATGCAAATCCTTACTTTATACCTTTGTAATCTCGTATAACGCTAGATATCATAGATTCCAGGAGTATATTAGAAAGGAGCTTAAATAAAACTCTATATTGACACACATCAAGGCCGTCTAAGATTTGATGTTTTAGTAAAGATAGCGTCAGCAGCTATTGACGTTGTTTTTCAAATGTCGAACGATGCATTAAAGTGTCGTACAGGCATGTTAAGGCGGTGATAGGAATGCACTTATTCTTCTGATACGTTCAAAATCCATTTGGAGGCTTCTAAACTGCATGTGAAGGAGTAGGGAGGTGTTAATGTGTATCAGAAGACTATCAGAACAAAGGTTCAAACACCAGTCCAGACATTTTGAAAAATATTTCTTCGACAGAATAATCGAGACGATAAAACCAGGCGCTAGAGGTTCTGGTAGTGAAAATCTGTAATTTGGAAGTTATGATCCGGATTATGGGGACAAGTCTAAAGCAAGATCCATTATGCGACGTACATACATACATATTCTTTTAAAAGAGAAAACATTTTGCAGTATACAGATGATTCAAGAACGTATCTGGGGAAAGTAGAAGGAGTTTTGTTTCCACACTACAATACATATTCTTAACTCACGGAGAAATTCACGGGTATAATCAAACTGAAACTGTATGCCATCGAACATGTGCTCAGTTCGACATGAATAGTAGATCTAAAAGAGGTCCTATGAGGTTAAATCAAAGGTTTTGTCATCGTTGAGCAAAGGTTCCGAGCAGCATTCTGAAGATTGTAAGGGATACAGTCTGATACAGTATTAGACGTAAGACCACGGTTTAAGTCCCAGGCCAAACCGACAAGTTAATAAAAATATTTTTACGGCGACTTCCTCTCAGTAGATTTCTGGCAAAAACTCTGGAAGTAAATAAAATTGCATTAAAAGTTTCTCAAAAATCTGTTGTTCGGAGTCGAATTTAATCTGTAGGTCCAGCCAGTCATGTATAAAACGCACAATACTTAAGTGGTATGATAAACTAAGTCGTAATCCTGACTGAAGGTTTGTAATGACCAATTAAGTTAAGTAAGACTTATAAACGAAACAGACAGATTTGCATATTTCATACGGAACCTATAATCGTGCTCTATAGAAGAATTTGCCGCATGTTTTTGAAATGAAACTCAAACTTATACATCTCTGTACATATACAGTGGACAGCAAAAGTCTTAGTATGCCACATCCTGGTAATATCTGCGAGCTTAATTGAAGTAATATGCTGTTCATATTGTATAAGCCAAGGCAATGGAATTTGACTATGGAATTCGCCGAAAATCTAAAATTTGTCTGGATTTGATTACCAGAGACATTCTATGTTTTGATTATAAAATTATGTATCATTGTTTTTGATATGTTTAGTATGAGTATGATTGTTCTTCTGGCAGATACAGTGGACAGCAAAAGGCAATATATTTTGACAAAAAAAAAAAGTCCACACAAGCTTAATACTCTTGCACAAACTTCCGATATGACTTCAAAAGAGTATTTAGGAGATCATTTGAAAGAGCGGTTACGTAATCGCTAAACCTCAAACAGAAGACAACCGAAAAAGTTGATCATGGTGCCACCAGAAATTTGTACATTCAATTCCAAATGCATTAAATGGCGTGCTTGACCTTAAGAGATATTCTACTAAATACAAAGGATAACATTTTCATATATTAGGCCTTTGAATTTTAAATTTACTCAGTGTTCTCTGTTGTTTTATGAAAAACATTAAAAAATAAAATAAATTAATAAAATGAATATAAAAACTATAAATTTTTATATACAAACTGTTGGTAAAAATGCATGAAATTTTCCAAATATATTGGAGTACTAAGACTTTTGCTGTCCACTGTATGTATGTATGTACATAAGATAGTTGTATTTTAATTTTATGATTTTATTTATTGACCAAAGTTTTTTATATATTTTTTTATTGTTGTACTGTTGTTTACCACTATCTATACATATTTATATACAATATCTGTTAAATCCATTTGAGTGTTAATATGTAACATTTTTGTTCTTTTTTTTTGTTTCTTTTTGTTTTGGTTTTTAGTTTTGTTGTAATATATTTTTTTTTGCATATTGTGACATATATTTAATTAGATTTATAGGTTTTTATCATAAGTTTTATTCTATTTTTCATTCTGTATCTGATGCTGATTTTGTTTTAGTTTTAGTTTTTTATTTTTATTTCTTCTTCTTGCTTCTAATATTTTAAATGGTTATCTTGTTTGTCAATTAAATATTTATGTCCGGCATAGTAACCGGATATACTCGTATCGTATATGGAAACTCAATAGGAAATTGGTTGTACTCATGCCATGCCGTGCCATTTGCCAAATGGCAGCCAATGCATGCAATTTATTTTTATTTTCTACAGGAAATCTTTAAATTGAATGTATTCAGGCAGTTATTGAAATAAATATAATCGCTGAGTGGGGATATTGAAAAACTAAACAAAAAAAAATGGGAAACACATTTGCATACAGGAATAAAAATGTAATATGAAAAGGAAAATACAAGAATTTTTTAATATTTATGACAACCACAATAAAGGCGATTAGAAACAATTGGATGCTTTAGATTTTAGATTCGAGTCCAACCTTAAATTTAGGGATTACAATTGCATATCTGGTTAGGTTAGGTTAGGTTATAGGACGTGTACTTGTCAATTAAGACAAGTACAGTAACCGGAGGTCGAATTGACCCATTGTACAACGTCCTAGTTTCTTATACCACTTATGTTGTGTGTGTTAAATTTTATACATGTGTGGCGGGACCTACAGTTTAAAGTCGACTCCGAACGACAGATTTTTGAGCGACTTTTTCATGGCAATTTTATTTACTCTCAGAGTTTTTGCCAGAAATCCGCTGAGAGGAAGTCGCCGAAGAAATTCTTTTTGTATTTTGTCTTGATGGGGCTCGAACCCTGGCTTTACGTCTAATAAGCCAACACACTACCTACTAGACTACGGCGACTTCATATCCGGTTATGTACAAGAAAATGGAACGAAAAGAGTGTTTGAGTGTAAAGTGTAGGCGCATTTTTGAGCAGCTTTTCATGGCAATTTCATTTTACTTTCAGAGAGTTTTCGCCAATAAACTGCTGTGATTCTTGTTCATATTTCGTTATGTTCGAGATGTATCAGCCACAGGCTCTTGTTTTATAAAGCAACACTCTTTCTACTAGGTTACAGTGACTTGATGTATTATCTGCGGAAATAATTAAAAAAACGTCATAAGCTTAGCCATTAGTAAAATGAAAATGCTACCACCATACCACAAAGTAATGAATTTACTTCATACCCTAAAGCTTTGCAAAGAATAATACGATTAAATTTAAGACAACAACACAATATTTAATAAAAAAAATAATATTACCTTTTAAAACATTTCAATTGTTTCCCTACAAAATCTACATACCTTTTGAAAGTAATCGCCTTAGTTGGCCATTCAATTTAATAATTTTACACGCAATTTTTCTCCGTATTATTTTTTAATTAAATTTAACTCAGCCATAAACAAAAATATAAATTATTACACATAATTATTATGTTCAATTAAATTTATTACAAAACACACACGCATTGTATTGTTCACTGTATTGTACACTGTATTATACTTTGGTGACATGAATGCCAAATTATTTCAATAACTTAAATTAACATCACACTCACAGAGAGAGAGAGAGAGAAAGATTAAGTAACACCATAAAATAATAACAAAATTATAATTAACACACTATTATATGTGCGAGCGTGGACAGCGTGGACGGACGGTATAATCTGCTGCAAATAATAATTGAAAAATTTTCATTCAAATATTAATGGAAATCCCTGAAAAAAAGTTTTTGTTAAATTAAAATTTTAAATAAAATATTTTGGAAAAATTAAGGATCTTAAAGGATTTTTAAGCTAATTTTTTTTTAGTTATTGTGCGATGCACTAAAAACTCTGTCCGTAAATGATCGATGAATAGCAACGTATGCAATTTACACGTTTTTCAAGTTTCTGATAATATTGTTGTAATCTGGCAGTTTAGTTTAAAAGAATAGGTCTGAACAAAGCTTAAACTACAAATAAGATAGAAGAGGGTTAAATATGATGGTATTACGTAAGGTTGGTTACAAATTATATGAAAATTGAAACGTTTTTTTCTTATATTTTAGACGAGAGTCAACTAAGCAGTAAATATTTCGATTCATAATACTTGGTGGTTTCATAGGTTTTGAAGGCTCTTATGGTTTTTAAGTTTACCACATAAATATAGTTCAGCAGAGATCTGAACCAAACTCTCTCATTATCCATCAGAAGTGCATGTTGACTGATATTGTTGTGCAACACAAAACACCTATTTTATGGGTCGTTTTTGGCCATTTTAATTTAATTTTTTGCTTCAATAATCATAATAACTGACACTAAAGCTCAAAATCAATCTCATGGTTAGGTTGTAGAAGCTTATATCGTAACGTACAATTCTCTACCGATTAAACCAGACATACAACATGACCTTACATACATACATACATAATTGGTCATTAAAACCCTTTAGTCACGATTACGACATAGTTTCTCAGACCACTTATGTTGTGTGCGTTAATTTTTATACATGAGTGGCGGGACCTACAGTTTAAAGTCAACTGCGAACGACAGATTTTTGAGAAACTTTTCATGGCAATTTTATTTTATACTCAGATTTTATGCCAGAAATCTACTGAGAGGAAGTTGCCAAAGAAATATCTTTTCATATTTCGTTTAGTTGGATATGTCAGACCTGGAATATAAACCGAGGCCTCACTCCAATAAATAAGCCAACACACTACCTACTAGACCACGGCGGCTTCAGGGTCATATGGTCTTTAAATTTACCACATAAATATAGTTCAACAGAGATCTAGGCTATTTATCAAATGCTTTAAAACTTTCCAAACAAACTCTCTCCTTTTCCACTGGTTTTAAGGCATGTTGTCTGTCATGGACAATTTTTGGCCATTTTAATTTAAATTTCTTGCTTCAATATCCCCAATAACTGACTCTAAAACTGAAAGTCAATCCCAATTAGTCAATTAGGTTGTAGAAACTTATATCGTAGTTTACAATTCTCTGCCGATTAAACCAGTCACATAACCTGACGCCTCTTAGTCTAAATCCAGGTATCTGAACCATTTTGTTGAATCGAAACTTATTGTGGATTTTGAATACAAAAAGAAAAGTATACAATGCAGCCGCGGTCACTCAGTTTCTGCCGGGTTACAAAAGATGTGCCTTGCGGGATATGATTATGGAACACAATACCTTTATCGTTTATCAAATATGCCCGCTTTAATTGAATTGCTTGCTTCAATCCTCTTCATTACGAAATAGAATTATGAATCAAACATCAGAGTCAATCATTTACATAAAATGATGTATACCATCCAGACATTCAGCATTAAGTTGTTTGGTGTCAATCTTCAATTATTTATTCTGAAGTCTCCTGGCTGGTATCATTCTCGACTATTGTGAATACATTGGTGTACATTGCAGCTCTTAATTGCACACAATAGGCCTTATATTTTTAAATACAAGCAACTACAAAAGCCAAACTTACTTATATCTGGCTTTTGAATTTCTATTGTCATTTCAATTTAAATCAGAAAAATCGATATATAATTCGCTCAAAACGGGAATCCTGGATTTGCCATCATCTGCAAATGCTTCACATTTTTGCGTATATCATCTTTTATTGAAATTATTGTCATTCGTTCACTTTTTATTGCTTGTTATTATTATTTTCACCAATAATTGGGTTTCATTCCATTTTTAAATACTGTCAAGCATTGAGCCTTCTCCAAACAGTTGATAACCGATTGATTATGAATTCCTAGTTCTATAATAACATCATGTCTGCTTAAGGGCCGGTCTTTCTCATTTTTTTTTTATGATTTCTTTGATCTTTTTATGGATTTCTCACCATCTACGCAAACTTTCACAGTTGCATCACAATCTTCACTTTTTTATGATAGAAAGTCAAATATGACGGTAATGAAAATGACCACAGTATGTTAATTTTATACTTGAGTGGCGGGACCTACAGTTCGACTCTAAACGACAGATTTTTGAAAAACTTCATGACAATTTTATTTACTCTCAGAATTTTTATCAGAGATTTGAGAGGAAGTCGCTAAAGAAATATTTTTTTCATATTTCGTTTTATTGACAGGGAGTTTGAACTGTTGTCTCACGTCTAATAAGCGTCCTTTCAACCTCCTTAATTTTTCCAACGCTTTATAACAATTTTATTTTATTCTCAGGGTTTTTGCCAGAAATCTGATGAGAGGATGTCGCCGAAGAAATATTTTTTCATTTTTCGTTTTGTTGGAGATATCTGACCTGAGGTTTGAATTGTGGTCTTACGTTTTTGCCAGAAAACTGCTGCGAGAAAGTCATCAAAGAAACATTTTTTTTCATTTTTCATGGAGATGTCTACCTACTAGGCTACGGTAACTTCAATTTCCCGAGTTCATGTTACCCGAGATGTTGTATTTAAATTCCATGTATTGAAAACGTTGTTTGATAACTCAAATTTCGAAATTGAATACCAGTTTGACTTTAAATAATACACTCACCATGTAAAATATTTAATAATGCAATATTTATTTTAATTACTATTATTATTATTATATTTTATGATACTCATAAAATCCAACATAATCACTAAATTTTATTACATAAATTATTCAAAAAAAAAACAACGTTCTATACTTTGATAAATCATTGTGTGTATGAAAACATTTTCCTGTAAGTCTACCTACCCACCATAGAATAATATTGTAATTAAAATTATTTTCAATGAATCATTGTTTGTTTGGTTTACATTTGCTTACAAACGTATAATATAATGGTTGTTGGCAGTTGTCAGTTGGCAGTAAAGCCATTCATTAAATTCACTTCACTGTCATTTAGTTTTGAATACCTTAATTATGGTTCACTTGTTTAATGTTGTCGTTGGCTTCCGTTTTGTTGTTTGGTACTGCATGTGAGTCTTAAATATGGCCATTAGTATCCTCTCCATATATGTATGTATATTTGATTTCTATGTCAGCATTTATATGGTACAGGCTAGCATTTTATTAAGCCTACTTCATGGTCCATTTATTTATTGTATTTGCTGTTAATGTTTGTTGTCAATTAAACTAAAATAGGATTTACGAAAAGGGATTATAATGGTATCAACAGAGCGAAAATGCAAAAGAGAAATAAAAAAATGAAAATAAATTAAATTAAATTAAATAAAATTAAATAAAATAATAATATATTGTATCGTATAAATGGGTTATAAAAACGTAAACACAAGAGCAGAGCATTTAAGTGTTAGTGTTTGCACAATTTAGAGTAAAAAAATAACGCAAATAATTTCTTTATAATTTTCATTTCCATTGTTGAGTAATTAAATTAAAGCTGATTTAAAAAAAATTTATTTAGATTCTGTTTTTAAAACAGTTTTTATATCTTAGGATCAATCAACATTGGCATTACGTTGGAGAGAGAAAACACAAATTTGTTTATAAAATAATTGTGTAGCATTAAAAACAAGAACTCAAAGGATTTTAATTAAGTCCTCTGTTATTAGCAGTTTATAAAGGTGCTGGGTTGCTAGACGTCGTAGTCTAGTAGGTAGTGTGTTGCCTTATTAGACGTAAGGCCTCGGTTCAAATCTCAGGTCAGACATCAGAAACGAAAATATGCAGAAAATATGGCGACTTCCTCTCAACAGATTTCTGGCATTTACTCTGAAAGTAAATACAATTGCAATGAAAAGCTTCTCGTAAATCGGTCGTCCGAAGTCGTCTGTAAGCTGTACGTCTTTAAAATTAATGCACACAACATAAGTGCTGTGAGAAGCTAGGTTGTAATCCTGACTAAAGGGTAGTAATGATCAATTAAGTAAGTAAGTAAGATTTGTTCAGGACTGTGCATCATCGCAATGTGCGTTACACCAAAAATGTTGCTTTGGGACCTCTATCGGTTTATTACTGCTTATAATTGAAGTCGCCGTGGTCTAACAGGTAGTGTGTTGGCTTATTAGACATAAGGCCCGGGTTCGTAGCCCAGGTTAGGTATCAAAACGAAATATGAAAAAAAGAAATATTTCTTCGGCGATTTCCTCCCAGCAGATTTCTAGCAAAAACTCTAAGAGTAAATAAACCTGCTATGAAAAAGTTTCTCAAAAATCTGTCGATGTTAAACTGTAGGTCCCCCCACTCACGTATAAAATTAACGCACACAACATGAGTGGTGTGAGAAGCCAGGCCGTAATCCTGGCTAAAGTGTTGTAATGACCAATTATGTATGTATGTATGTATGTATGTATATATAATGGCATATTTTGTATATGGATTTGATTTTCCATCCATATAAATTCCAACTCACGCAACAATTAAAACCGGCTGGCCATTTACAATGCCGTAGACATGTTGTTTGAATCCTAGAGCAACAGTTTTTCAATGCTGATTTATCTTCAACGATAAAAGCTATTTCTTACTCGTGTATGGGGCTAGAAGTACCCTGAAATGCTTAAGGAAATGGCATTGAATCTGGAAAAATTTACTGTCCGATGGTCATTATTGTTTCGATGTGCCATTGCACTGGAAGTGCCGTTACCCTTAATTCAGAACACAATGGCCACATAATAGCTGACTTTTTGGCCTGCAACACAAAATTATCAATTGAAAACCAATATACGTCATATAGTGTATATAGTTTTCCCTGAGATATCGCCCGAATTGGACAGAAAAGTGATTAAGGACAATAACATTTAAGCCAAATTTTGAAACAGATATCACACTAATAAAGCCCAGAGATTTTCATAGTGCTTTTACGAAATGTTGCTTGAATGCCTTAAACAAAATGAAGTGTTGCCTTCAATTTCATTGGCAGGGAAAATGAAACGAAAAGAAATGGTAATTGAAGCTTGGCACACTAAGCAATAGTAGAAGGAAAAAGTTTTTGATTGCTGATTACAATGCCCCGATGAAATCGATATGCCAACATAATTGCGTTTTTTCGAATGGAGGCTTTTATTTTTTTTTATATTATTAAGAAAAACGATGCCTCAAATGGGAATTAAATCGTGGGAGCTGTCCTGGTTTCTAGAAACACATTTTTGCAGAAAGTGATGCAGAATTTTGTGTACTTTTAGCTCATGTCAAAAAATATTTAAAACTCAAGAATTTCATTTTCCAATTAATTATCATTTTAGGCATCAAAACCCCAATGTGCGCCGTTTTGAACGAATATATTTAGTATTCGGTAAGCTACTATACCACCAGTAGAGAACTTTTGATTTTCTGAAAGAAAAATTGATTCCAGTTGCTACGGTATTATGATAATTTTCCAGAAATAGAAACAATTAAGAATCTGGCACAAAATACGCAACAATATTGTGAATGCTATATGATTTCATAGCTAAGCTTTCTCTCTGGCGTTGTTGTAGTGGTATATGATGTCTGAGGCCTTGACAATTGAATTCCTTGTTTAAATCTTATTAATAACACAGCCCTGCATGGGTTTTGCAAATAATATGGCTGTTTCCGAAGGCATTTTGTGCGCTGAACACGAATCTGGACCTGGAAGAATCAAAAACTTTCCATCACGTCAGGTCTTCGAGAAAAAGGGGGTTGAAACCCCTAAAAATAGCGTTTTTGGCCATTTTTGAAAAATGTAGAGCTAGACACTGACGTGCTAGAACCATCGCTATTATCAGAAATTGACAATTGATCTTTGCTTTTTAAAATGAGCTCAAAGCCAAATTGCTTGCATTCACCCTTAAAGTAGGGGGTGGGTTTATGTCAAGGGGTGCAAGAGTAAAAGAAACACATTACGGATGTCCTTAAAAATTAATCAGATTTACTTGAAAATTGTTACTCAGGGGTTTTTGAGGTCGCTGATTACAGATCTTCATTCAGATTTAAAAAATTCAAAATGGCGGATACAATATGGCAGTCGAGGTTTATAAAAATTAATCAGATTTACTTGAACTTTTTGAACCCAGATTCGTGTTCAGCGAGCAAAATGCCTTCGCAAACACCTGGAGCCATCTTATTTGCACAAAAAAGGCCAAATTAGCAGGGCTGTGTAATTGACAGTACACATCAGGTTAAATGGATTAACCAGGTTTTAGAAGCTAGTCATAACCAATTCCATACCTACACTACCGATGATATATAGCATTAGACTTGGTGGTGGACTTGTTGAAGGTTTACCTTGTCACACATGATCCATTTTTCATTGTCTCTAAAGTTACTTACTTAAGAAATGATTCAATTTTTTTGTATTTCAACTAAATTTCTTCATAATTTCCCATGGTACTTGTACGAATTCAAATATATTTCTTTGGCCTTCAGTTTTCAATTAATATGTGAATAATTTTATGCAAAAACAAATAAAAAAATCACAGTATTTAATAAAATTAATAACAATAATTAAAATTTATTTAATATTTCCTCTTTTTCATATTGATTTCAAATTTTTTACGCATTTTAAACAAACCAGAGCAATGGTTAATGACCAATTGGTAATTTAATATAAATTATCTCATTTGAATAAAACATAAATATATTAATTATGAAAATGTTAAACGAGTAAAACAAAGACTAAAGGCTAAGTACCATTAAAATATATGCATTAAAACCAAATCATTATTATTATACTTTATTTACAATACAATACAATACAATATTATTGTTAATAAACAACTTATATTAAAATTTTAATGTTTTTCTGTTTATAAATATAATATTATGACACAATGTATAATTAAAATGGAAATATGTATAAACGGAATAAATGGAACAGGATTTAAGAAATTAATTATTAAACATTATTAGTAACGAAATAATGAAAGGTTTACATTAATACAAACATAAATTAAATGTATTACACGCACGTTTTGACGCAATAATATTGAAATCTTAAAAGGAAATAGAAATACATTCTGTAGACATATTAAGTTTACTAGGCCCTGCTGCCATGCCACACAACAACCGACAGCCAACAAATTATGAAGAGCATGCAGACAACAGTAAATGACAGAGAAAATATAATTTATAACGCATATTAAATTATACAAATACTATGGTGGCATGTATGTACTCATACCACTAAACTACTCTCATTTACACACTCTTACACTTCCACTGCCACTTACAACGAGTTTAATCAAATAATTTGTTGCTTTATTTTATTACACAATTTATAAATACATACTCCAAGCCACACTCATCCATTCTGTTCACTTCACACTCATACCTTGCAACTTTAGAGAGAGGCACGCATGAAACTCACACAAATAAATGTGGTAAACGCTATAGGCCCATACCCATATGCTAGCCTGAGCTATAAATCCACCTCCACATCCACATCCCCATCCCCATCCACATCCAACATCTCTGTTTCATTCATTGGGTACAGAACTGTAAGACAATATCAGACATGGTGGTGGTGTGGTGGATTTTTTTGTTTGTTTTTGTTTTTGGTGCCTGCCAACTTGACTCAGACAACAAAAATGAAATTAACACACTTTATGTGTACATAAACAATATATTTTTGGAGACTATAATCCCCTCAGTCTAATTCTTTTGAGGAGAGGCCTTCCAAACTTTGGCTTAAGTTGTTACAGACAGACAAACAAGCAAACAAACAAACAAAACTGACAAACAATCATACATATGGCTAGATAGTCTTAAATTATGTAGAAAAATGTGCCTTTAGGAACCAAATACATTATAAGAGTAGCAGTAGCATGAGAAGAAATGGCATTAAACCGAGACAAGAAAAACAAAAAAAAAGCCAAACAGAAAACAAAATAAATATGTAATGTTACACGCACATGCAAGCAAAAGCAAAAGCAAGTTATTTTCAAATTATTTTACTTCCGTCATTTGCACATAAAACGAAATCTATGACAATATTATACAGTAGAGTCATGACAAAATAGGAAAGCAAAGTTGAAAATAAGAGATCCTTTGCGGAGAAAAATTAGAGAGAAAAATTGGGGACTAGTCTAGTAGGCAGTGTGTTGGCTTATCGGAAGCGAGCATGTTGTTCAAATCCAATTACCAAGTCTTTACATGAGCAATTGGATGCTGAAAGAGCTGACGAAACATATAAATTAGCAAAAAGAAACTCACTATCTACTACCCAACGAGGACTTAAGTCCAGGACATTAGTATTTCTATCAATGTTATTGAATACGAGGTCATGCAGCACTCTGAGGCCTATATTTTGTGCTGTATCCATCTATTCAATGTTTAGCTCATCCTAATGAACACTAATAGATACGAAACTTTAATGGTAGAAAAATCTCTCATTGAAACACTAAGCCTCCCTATGCACATACAAGACATACACACATAATTGGTCGTTACAAACCTTCAGTCAGGACTACGACCTAGATACTCGAACGTCATATGTTGTGTGAGTTAGTTGTATACATGAGTGGCGGGACAGTTTAAAGTCGACTCAGAAAGGCAGATTTTTGAGAAACTTTTCATGGCAATATTGTTTATTCTCAGAGTTTTTGCTGGAAATTTGCTGAGAGCATGCGGGCGAACAAATATTTCGTTTTGTTGGAGATATATGTCCTGGAGTTTGAACCGTGGCTTCAAGTCTAATAAACCAACACATTGCCTGCTACACACTCAATATATACTTCAACTTCAATTCGTTTCTCCATACGTGGTCGATTGAATGGTAAATCATGCATTACACAGGGAATCCAATATTTAATCACACTATCAGTGAATTAATCTCTATATAGGTAGAGGTGGCTGCCCATCTCACTCACTTAGGTCGCATTGGGCCCATTGTGCTACCATAGTTATCCGCTATCCTCTAGTCTCGAAACCACTCGAAGCTCCTGATGAAGCTATTTGGGCTGCCAATGTCAATCCTTGACAATTCCTCCAGATTATCCATGTAGTAAGTACCCAAGTACTTCCTTCTCCTTTGCCAAAGAGCCGGGCATGTACCCAGCAGGTGAGGGACAGTCTCCTCTTCTTCCTCATCTCTGCAGCTTCCGCAGAAGTCGTTAGCAAGGTGTCCAAGACCAATGCGCCTCGCATGCGTACCCATAATGCAATTCCCCGTAATGACACCGACAACTACCCTGAGCGCGCCACATTCGAGTTTAAGTAGATTCATTGTGCGGCCCTCCTCCAGCCTTGGCCAGATTTTATGAGCCGTTCTACGTTCTGCGTCAACGTACGTTGACGGAATCTTTATTATGCAATTATGAGCTTGCAGGTCCTCATAGGGATCCCCAGATTCGACAATTCATCGGACAGTTCGTGCAAGTTCATCAGCTCTGCAGTTACCCGGTACCCATACGATGTTAATATCATATCGTTCCGCTACCTCGTCGAGATATCTGCGACAGGCGTACACCGTCTTGGAGTTCATAACGTTAGAACTTAGAGCCTTGATAGCCGCCTGGCTATCCAGACAGTATGGTGAGGTTCCGCTTGGAGGCTCTGCCGTCCCCAATTATTCTCGCCGCAGCCTGTATTGCCACCACCTCCGCCTGAATGATTATCTATTAGAACAGAAGGAACGGGGTATTTACAATTTTAACAGATTAAAATCTAACGTCTTCAAGCTCTCCGTACTCTTTCCTCCCTCACATAACCTATTCCTAGTTCCAAAAAAAAAGAAAGCAAAGCAAGAGTGGGTGCTATAACTAGAGATTATTCTGTAAATATTCTTCTTTCTAAATGCTATACTCTGTAGATGCTCTTCTTCATTTGGCCTGCAAAAATCTCGTTAGTAGTTTAAGGTTTAGTCTGGTGCCTAAGGATATAAAAACAAAAAATGTTCATAAAATTTTCTTAAATTAGTACGTTTGTTTCCTTATGTTTTTGCTTAAAAAAAAAGAACAAAAATAAAACTCCCCGATGGTACTTATTTTCGTCACTTATACTGTTTTTGTTGTGAAAGAATATTTTCTCACAACTACCATACAGACATCAATAAATCCATATGTACCGTATTTAAATTTACATACAAACACTCAAATTTTACATGTAAATTTAAATGTATACTTACCCACTCATTTACACTTACACTCCCACAAGACACACATACAAACACACATACACTTATACACGGTTTATCTTAACAAAACATTTAAATACAGATTTTGCTTTCTCGGTTTACATGACTTGTAGTCGTCTTATATTCGGGTACATACTAATCAAATGTGTCTTTGTGTGTGAAGAGTGTTATTAAACAAATATGTTTATTTACATGTTAAAGTATGTATTTGTATGTGTGTATATGGATATGTATGTATATTATTTAAAAGCACTGTTTTATTTTCTGTCTTATGCTACCCATTTTTGTTTTCTTACTTTTGCTGGCTGATAAACATATAAATGAGTTGTGAAAACATATACACACACTATAATATTGTATAAAATTTGCTTTCGTGCTTGCTTCATATGTGCTGGTTAATAAATGTATATTCTCTGTATTTGTGTGCGTGTGTCTGTATTATAATTGTAAATATTCTTGAAAGTCGACCGCTATAGTTTTACCTTTCAAGAATGCGAGAGTCTTGTGAAAAGGATGGTTCAGCACGTTTTTGACAAATTTTCAATTTTAAGTGTGTTTACAGCCAAAACCAGAATAAATATTGCTTTTGCAGTAGTAGTTCTATTGGAAAAATCATTCAAGGATGTCAAAAAAGGAAGGATTTTAAAAATCTTCGCTTTATCATCACATGAGCAATGCATCACTACATGAGGTGAAGATAGTTTCTTGCTTCTCCTCAGCTGCTGCATTAGGCATGCATTTGAATTAGACAGTACTCCTTGGGAATCGAAATTATGCGATGGAATGCCACGCTATTACAGAGGTCAACCAGACCTCTTCTTATCCAACAACTTCAGCCGATTTCAACAATATTTAGAGGACCTTCTTGCTGCCATCAAAGTTAAGGCTTCCTATTGAACGAGCGTAGAATACTTAGTTTAACTGAATTAATCTGATCGCCGATTGAAGTCACCGTAGTCTGGTAGGTAGTGTGTTGGCTTATTAGACGTAAGGCCACGGTTCAAACCCCACAAACAAAAATCAAAACAAAAATACGAAAAAATATTTCTTCTTCTTCTTAAATAAAATTGCCGTGAAAAGTTTCTCAAAAAATCTGTAGCTCCCGCCATTCATGTATAAAATTAACGCACACAACATAAGTGGTGTGAGAACTAGGTCGTAATCCTCACTGAAGGGTTGTAATGACCAATTATGTGTGTATGTACTTATGTAATCTGATCGCCTATTTCAAATCGTGCTGCTTCATATGGCTCTGGTCAGTTCATAAGCAGTGTAGTTTCCTAGGATATTCGCATGTTCTACAACCCGCACAGGAGTTAGCTTGGAATGCATCAAAATTTTGTTGAGAAAACCTCGGCCTTCATGTCTGAAAACGAAAACTTCAGGGTGAATTTCATTAAGGCTTTAAGGCGAATTGGCTATCACAGTGAATGAAGAGATTTTCAGGGACAAGCCAGAACTTGCACCTGGAAAACACTGCAGTGGCTAGATAGCCTATATGGAAGCTTAATTTCAGAGTTAGATTTCTCTGAGAAATCCACTTCATTCATGTACGGAAACGAATGTCAGGGTAACTTTCATTAGGACCTTAATGGCGAACAGGCTATCAGAGATTTCCAGGAAAGTGTAATGAGCTATGCCTGGAAAACACTGCATTAGCTAGACAGCCTATACGAAAGTTTAATTTCAGAGTTAGATTTCCCTGAGAAATCATCTTCATTTATGTACGGGAACGAATGTCAGGGTGCGTTTCATAAGGGCCTTAATGGCGAACTGGCTGTCAGAGATTACCTTAAAAGAGTAATGACATACGCCTGGAAAACACTGCAGTAGCTATACAGCCTATACGAAAGTTTAATTTCAGCGCTTTTTACATGTATGCTAAGGCTACTCTGTCTAGTATTTCAAAAACATCAAAGTTTTTACTGCGAACTTTCGGATATTCAGACCAGAAGATCTTCATTGACATTTTGAAAATAAATTTCGTATTCAGAGAGTTAAAAGGGACAATATTATCATGCTTGAGGTGTCTATATCTTTCCGGAATTGGGCCAGCGTTAATTTGGGTTAAGTCAGCTTAGTTTTCTACGTCAATTCAATAGAAGGTTATAATTTACAGAGGCACCTCATATCAAAATCTTTTTATTTTTAATGGCTGAAGAGTTATCGTTTAAAAAAATTCTGTAACAGCAACCCTCGTTCATGGCAAAGTATAGTACAATAAGTATAGTTTTTTCGTTTCCTTTCACGTATATTTTGCCCCTTCCTTACCAGCTGCTGATGCTGTTGCTGTTGTTGATGTTTTTCACATTTTCTTAACGTATTTTCGAAAGTTGACGATAAAACCTCATCTGCATAAATATTGTATGTGTTATTGGGGTATAAACGACATACAAAAATATATACAAGAATATATGGTAACATGTACCAAATATAAGCCATAAGACACACAAGATATTGTTATTGTTGCTGCTGCTGCTACTGTAGTTATGTTATGTTGTTAGTTTGTTGTCGTAATCAACAACATAGTTTTGTGAAATTGAACTGTGGGAGATTTCACTTTGAAATCTTACCTTGAAAAACATGCATTAACACGGTGAAAATTTAATATTAAAGTGCTAATGACGATAGAGGGGGACGTTAAATTTTATGTTAGAATATATGGTGGAATGTGTGTGTGTGTGTAGAATGACTTCCACTTCAAAACTTATGCAATGTTTATTAAGGAGAAGTGTTAAAGGATGTGTGTTGTATACATTTTTAAGTATGTATAGGTATGTTTTAGTATGTGAATTTTGCAAAACTTTTACTTTAAATATGACTTTGTTGTTGTAAAAGTTTTTTTAGGGTTAAAATAATTTGAAAAACAAAAAAAAAATAACAAAAATGCGAATTTTCTGAATAAATATTTCAGCATAAATATTTTTCCTTTTTAGTAAATAAAATATTTCCATGTAAATATTTCACGTTTTGAGTGATTCTTTATAAATATTTTTACCCATTTTTGCTTTGCAATTATCTGTACAAAGCAAAATATTTTTTTTCAATTCAAAATTTTTTTCTTTTTTGCTTCCTTGAAATATTTTGAAATATCCGGGAACACATCAAGCAGAAAACTGTTGTCATTTTTGCCAAGTACATTAACATACAAAATTTCTGAGAAAATCCTACACTGCAAACTGTTTATTTACTTTGAATGGCATTTGGCGTGAAGAACAGTACATGATAAGCTAGACTGCTTGCGGAATGATAATAAACAAAAGAAATACTCTGTGACCAGTAAATTTATTATTTTTTTGGTTATATTTTCTGGCAAATTGTATTACACACGAGTAGCCACGGCTTCTGCTCTGCTGTAGCCTTTCTTTGAAGTTAAAAATCAATAGCAGCCAACATTTGTGGCACTGCTACAGAAATATTCTTGGTATGTATGGGAAATATTTATATGGAAGGATTTATTTTATCCTTTGATTTGTGAATGGTGAGTAGGTTTACGATAAAAGAAACATATGAAAAGTTAAAGTTGAAGTGAAATTAATTGAGTGAAAGGTTAGCAGTTTACGCGTACGGATCGTTTAACAACCTAAAAATCCGTAAAATTGTTCAAACTTACAACAGAATTATGATCGCCATAGTCTAGACCTGATGCCCTAGTCTATTAGGCAGTGTGTTGGCTTATTAGACATGAGGCCACGCTTAAAACCCCAGGTCAGATATCTCCACCAAATGGAAGTATGCACAAAAAATTTCTTCAGCGACGTCCTGGCAAAAACTCTGAAAATTAAATGAAATTGTAGTTGTTGAAAATCTGTCGTTCGGAAACGACTTTAAATTGTAGGTCCCAGCACTCATGTATAAAATTAACACACCCAACATAAGTGGTATGAGAAGTTAGGTCATAATACTGACTGAATTGTTGTTTCAACCAATTGTGTATATACAATGTATGTAATTCGACAGATGTAGCTTTAACGTGATGGCCATTATCGACTGTCAAAGTTCAGAAGTTACTGTTGGAAAACCGTGTAGTTCGTGCGCTTTATTTTTTTTATTTACATTTGAGCATTGCCTCCTTTCAGATTATTTTTTCTAATTTCCGTATACACGACAAAAAAATTTGGCCGTCAAACTAAGTGTGTTTGTGAAATGATTTCTTCGTTGGAGGCGATTCTCGAGCCATTCCTATAGATATGGGAAAAATAAATATTCACTACAAGTTAAATATGGAGAATACAGCAGGTGTGGGATTTATTATTAGTTTTATGTGCTGAATTTAAACGTTTCCATTTTATGCTCAACTTAAGCGATAGTCTGCTTTCGAAGGCTGCCAAACACAATCTAATGACGGAATGCTTTCAGTAAGAAGGCGGGAAATTTAAAAGCCCTGGGCTGGCTCCTGTATTAATTAAGCGCTTAAAAAATCTCTTCTAATGTGAGCTTCCTTCTCAATTGAGAGTACAGCACAAAAAAAATTGCACATCTAAGTATTTGAGGAGTTCTCTTGTTATGCTACAATCTTTAGAAACTCATGTTATTTTTTGCACTTTAACACTTCATGTTCAAATAAATTTTATTTCAAAGAATATTGTAATTTAAGCAGACATAAATCTTAAATCTTTATTTTATTTTAATATAAAAATATAATCACGTTTATAATTAGAAGTTTTCTTATTTAATTTTCCTCATTAAACAATTCGAAGACTTTAGACATTCATTACTCCCTTGGAGTAATATAAAATAATTTGTCGCTTCTGCGGTAGAAAGTTTGTCGGATAATTCGGCTTTGTCAAATCCAAAACGTTCTCAGTAGGTGGAACTATATTACTGCTCATTTTGGCTAATTTTGACTTTAGGTTGGCAAATAAAGTCTGACTCATGCACTAACAGTGCATAACTCGGTGGTTATGTCACTTAACATAATTGTTGTTGTTGGCACCTTATAGCCAGAGAAACAAGAAGTGATTGTGGAAAGGAGAATTTCTGCGAAAAAAAAAAACGTGATTGTTTGATGAACATTAAGGCCTGAAGGTCTCCTCGACACGTAAACGCCAATAAAGAGCCCTATGGGTTGCAATTGAGGCTTACGAACTGGCTGTTATGATGATGCCATGAAGAAAACATCCCAACCGATTTGGCTTTTTATTTTATGAGAAGTGAACATGAAGGATAACTTAATGTCTTCGAAAAAGACAATTGGCCTCTAAGGTTACACTATTTCTTGGGTTCTAACACAATTACTTTTGAGATGATTTTAAACTACCGCAAGAACCTCAGTAAGTTGGCTAAGAGCTACAACATATTGGCCTTTATTAGAGAAGCCGAGAACTTTCTAGTTTGAATGTTTTTATTGGAATGAACATTTTCTGAATAAAAATCAAGTTGTAGAAAATTCATAATTAAAATATAGAGTTTTACAACAGGTTAATTACAATATTCAATTTCTAATAATTACATTTATATACATAAGAAAATTACACAAATAAATAAATGTAAAGTGAATGTAATTACTCCAACACTCCTCCTCATTCACCTCAAATTGCATTTATTACAAAAATAGTTATGTTTGTTCGGTGGCAACGGCTTCGTTAGAATATCGGCTATCATTTCTTACTGCATGGCAGCCAACCATTGCTCTTTTTCTTCACTCTCAACAGCTTCCTGATAGATTTTAGGCTCCTGATAGGTTCTTTAGGCTCCTTTGTTAACCAAATTTCGTCTATAAGTCTTCTAGGCTCTTTACCTTTGGTCATGCTGCTTGAAACTCTAACAGTAGGTTTGTCTGTTTTAACGTCGTAATTTACTTCAGAACTCACAATATCATTGTTGATTGCTTTCTCATCATTCGCCTTAACGGATTTAGGATTCTCCTCCTCAATCAACAAAGGGTTAACTTTACGATAGGTTTGACTTAAGAGATCAAGAGATATTTCTGCGTTATCAGGATTTCGAATACTATCTGTAAAACGGACATCACGACTAATGACCACTCTGTTTGACGTACTATTATAGCAACGAAAAGCTTTAGAATTACTATCGTAACCTAAGAAAATCATTTCTACCGCTGTATTGTCCTACTTACGCCTTTTTTCAGTAGGAATGTGCACAAAACATTTGGATCCAAAAATATGAACTTCTTTTAAACTTGGTTTTGATCCGTACATTAATTCATGTGGTGTTGAATTGATTGTTTTTGTAAAAGTCCTATTTTGAATAAAGGAGTACGACCAAAATTGGTTCGACAATATATAATAAAATTTTTCAATGCTTCTTCTACTTCAAACTTTCTTGATAACAAATATAAAGTCGTAAAACCGGAGTAATCGTCAATAAATGTAACGATATATCTTTTTCCAGACGGTGTAGCAGTCTGCATTGGACCACAAACATCACTGTGAATTAACTGTAATGGTTCTGTAGTTTTGCTTAACGATTCCTTTGGAAATGGAATTCTTGTTAACTTTCCCTTAACACATGTCTCGCAAATTTCCTTAATATTGCATTCAACAATCTTTAAATCATCAACCAAATTTTCAGAAAAAAACATTTTTCTAATAGCTGTAGGATCACGATGACCTAGCTTTCGATGCCACTGATGAATGCAATTCTCATTATGTTGCGTTATAATATTAGCCTTATCATACTGACGTAAAATATACATCTCACCGTCCATATTTGCAACCCCAACATTTTTGTTATTTAGATTTATATGACAAAAATTTTTATTAAACGATACATCGAAACCAGCTTTTGTTAATTGTCTTACTGAAAGTATATTTCCCACTAGACTGGGTGCATACAGTACTTCTTTAGCTAAAATTCTGTTCTTATTGCCGCTTTCATCATACAAGACTATTTGTCCAGACCCAATGCCTTCAATAGCTGCTGTTTCCCCATTTGCTAATTCAATATGGCTTTTATACGATTCATCAATATTTTCAAAAAATTTATAATCATTTACAGCATGCCGTGTCCCACCCGAATCTACTAGCCAACAAAACTTGTTATATTTACCAAATGTTAAAAGAAAATCTGAAAATTTTTCTTCAACCGAGTTCACTTTGTTGTTATTTGAAATTTGTTTTTGTTTCCAATTTTTATACTTGACACAATTTTTCTTCTGATGACCGGGCTTTTTACAAAAATAACAAACAGCACTACTCTTACCAACAACTTTTAAAACAGCATCACTCGTACCATTACCAGCATGTAAACGCCGCTCATACTCTGCGATCACCTTCTGCTGAACCAAAGCAAAATCTTCCCTGCGCGACTCTAAAGATGTTGTTAGCGTATCATAACTTTCAGGTAAACTGCTCAACAGCATAGCCGCACTCCATTTGTCTGACAGAGCCTCTTCACCGACATCACTTAGTTTTGCAAACAAATCGTTCATGGCTGAAATGTGTGCAATTCCATCGCCGCCTTCCTCAAGTTTGAGACTACAAATTGTCCTCATCAAATGCACCTTGTTGCTTAATGTATTCTTCTCATGGTAATCCTTTAGTGCTTTCCATGTGTCTGCAGCAGTTTTCATATTACGAATATGGCACAATTGGTCGTCCATCACGAGCAAGCCTATAGTACCTCTTGCTTCGTCATCCTTATTTTCCCAATCATCTATTACGGACTGATTAGAAATACTACCATTTTGAAAAATTGGTGCGGGACGTTTGCATTCAATGACATGCTTCCATAAATTTTGTTTCCGAAGCAAAAGTTCTATCTCAAATTAACAATTCACGTAGTTGTTGTTCGTAAGTTTTGCAAATTTCGGCTTTATGTCCGCCATTCTTTAATTCAATTATCTTTAAATAACAAAATATTTCCGTATAGAGCAGTAAAATTCTTTAATTTAATCTTTATAATTATATTGCTCTTTGATATTTTGCTCTTTATTTTATATTATTCCAAAAAAACTTTAGCAAAGGCCCATAACCTATTGGACTTTATTAGAGAAGCCGAGAACTTTCTAGTTTGAATGCTTTTATTGGAATGAACATTTTCTGAATAAAAATCAAGTTGTAGAAAATTCATAATTAAAATATAGAGTTTTACAACAGGTTAATTACAATATTCAATTTCTAATAATTACATTTATATACATAAGAAATTGGTTTGGTTAAATAAACAAACAAAACATAATTTCTCCGAAATTTATACTTAAAATAGAACTTTTTAAGCCAACAGCTCCTATTTAACATGATATTGAATATCTACTAAAGAAGACGTGTTAATTCTATGCTAATTACTCAGCCATTAAATAAGCTATACTATGTATGTATGGAAGTAATTTTCATTTAAAATATTATTAATTACTTTAAAATAAATTAATGACTACGTATTATTAAATAATTAAAAAGTTTTCACGTATTGTACTAAGCAATACTTCCATATTCCTTTTAGTCATGCCATTTTTCTTGGTTTCTCTTTAACCCTTTTTAATTAACAAGAAAAAGTCTAAAATATTCCCAGAAATGCGATAAATTAAATAAAGAGAATAAATCTTCCTACAAATTAAATTTGACCCTAGAAAACCCTTTCTAATGGTTTTGGATTCTGATGGCTTCAAATGTGGTTGAAAATGAAAATGGCAGACATAAAACGAATAAAACAAAAAAAAAAAAGAACAAGAAATGAATTATACAAAGAAACGAAGTTGAAATCCCTTGAATACTGCTGCTGCATATTTATTTTAAATGTTCCAGAGCGGTTAACCACACAAAAGTAGGAGAAGAAATGCGTATGTATGTGTGTGCATGTTGTATATTCGAAAATGTTAAGAAAATTGACAGCAGCAATAAAATATAACAATAGTAACAACAACTAGAATACCATAAAATAATACAAATACAATGAAATGTTTATCTAGCATACAGACGAATAAAATATCTAAGTACAGTCAAAACTCGTTAGAGAGGTCGAAATTGAATTTTCTCTTTCTCTAGATATTCTTTTAAAATTTTGCATTCAATTCTGAGAAGGTAAATCAATCATCATAATCGTAAAATAAGTTCAATAAAATTCCCCTTTAAAGGGGAAATTCCCTGCATAAATTTCACGTAGAATTAAATAACAGTTTATATTAAGCTAAGCTATCTACAACTACTTGCAAACTTGTCTACAGACGTTCGTGATTCTACAGTATACAATTTCCAAGTAGGATCTGACTAGGTTGATAGTCTGGATAACACTAGCAGCAATAAAGATATACAGGGGCCAACTGGTTAGCTCGTTTTTTCGATTGAAGTGCCAGTTGTCTGCAGCTTCGACCTAGCAGAGACGAAAAGTGGCAATGTACGACTAAAGACCAAGAATGCCCGCTTGAGTGTAAAAGCAATTACAGATGAACCTACGCTCTTTGACCTGAGATAATAGCGAGCAGGCTTCACTAAAGACCAGGATCAACGCTTGCAATACAACTGAGCTATTAGGAAGACTGTAGTAATGATTCAGATTTACATTGACTGAGAAACACTCAATCCAATGCCAGCAAATTTCGATTAAACTCTTTATTATGTGGAGAGAGTTATTCTGCCGCTTTATTCGTAAGAAATTAAAAGAAAAAAGTAGGAGGATTATATATGCGAGGTTGATCATACAGACAGACTGAATGACGGCTATCGACATGGTATTAACTTGCCAAAGAAAACCCTTGCCATAGTATTTAATCTTCTTCTATCGGGAGCTGTACAATCACAGAAAATATGTTCAATTGTATCTTACTCTAGAAATGTAGTCCAGATTACAGCCAGCGTCCTGAGGTTGGCATAAAGGTTGTAATACGGTGTTTAGATATGCATCCTTATTGCGTAAATCACAATAAACACCATTATTGAGTTCAATATTTCATAAAAAGTTTCAATTAAAAATTCCGCAATAAATACGCAAATTGTTATAATATTGAGTAAAACTTAAAATGCAGCACTGCCTTAAGTGTGTTTAGTGAGCATATTATAATTAAGCGAACACTTTCTGTTGATATTTGACAACTCAAATGTCAACAACGACAAAGAAAAAAAAACAATGTTGTGGAAACAACCAGCTGTATTGTTTATCAGCTGTCAAATGAATATTGAATAAACAGCTGAACTGCGTATATTATTATGCCTGAACACTTAAAATATTGTACTCAATTAACCGAATATTGACTCAATAAAAGTGCAAATCTTAACATAGTATTAGTATTGTATTACCAGCAAACAAATTCTTTGATGAGCTCATTGGAGTATGACGTTGCAATGTAGCGAATGCAAACCAGTCTAGCAAAGGCCTCAGTCGATTCATTCCCTAGAATACTACTAATACGTCGTAGCCTAGTAGGTAGTGCGTTGGCTTATTAGACATGAGGCCTTGGTTCAAACCCCAGGCCAGATATCAAAACAAAAAATATGAAAAAATATTTCTTCGGCGACTTCCTCTCAGCAGATTTCTGGCAAAAATTCTGAGAGTAAATAAAATTGCCTTGGAAAGTTTCTCAAAAACAAAAAAAAAAAATAAAAAATCTGTCCTTCGGAGTCGACTTTAAACTGTAGGTGTATAAAATTAACAAATACAACGTGAGTGGTATCAGAAGCTAGGTCGTAATCCTGACAAAAGGACTGTAGTGACCAATTGTGTATGTATGCAGAGCAATACTGTGATCTTTAACCTAACAGAAGCTGTCTTGACTAGAGACTAGACTGCCAATTGCAGCAGACTAATTATTGCGCCCTTAAGGCCTCCTAACAGTGTTTTCAGTAAACAAGACATATATTATGTTCGAGCAAATGTTTAACCAATTCTCGCACACAATAAATCGTATTGCACAAGGAATTTTAATTCGTGTTTAATCCTTTGTCTAGTAGACCAATTATGCCATGGGTCCACTGTAGTTTTTATAAAAAAATTCAACAAAGCATGCAAAGATATATGTTTTGAAACAACAGAGTTAAATACCAAGTGGGCAGGGGAATACCATTTTTCTATTTTAAATACCATAATTGTTCATATAGATTTCTGTATACAAAACTCATTGTATACGTACATACATACATACGGGCATACACTCATCCATAAATTCCCATACACTTGCAAGATAATTTATGGTTACCAAGATCCTATGTACATACATATATACGTTCATACATATGTACGCAATTACATTTACGCACAATTTTTAACTCGAAATGCGAAAAGGATGTGGAAACAACAGCAGAATTTTATAAAAATTTGTGGGTTTCAAATTATACAATAAGCATGCACAGATAAAAGTTGTGGGTTGTGGAAAAAAAATGTTTTTTTGTTGTTTTTGTTTTTAATTGTATTCTGTTTAACAAAAATTCCAATGAAATTCATGGTAAAAATATTAAAATCTGTTTATCATTTTAACAGCTATTGGAGTTATTTTTCTCCTTTCTTTGAATATTGTTTTGTATTGTATTGTGTTGTGTATATTCGTTTGTGGCCTATTGGGTATAAGTGTGGTGGTTGTGTTGTGGTCATTGTTTTATATACATATGTATGTGTAGTGGGAAATAGGCCTTAACATAGAATGAGTTATGCGTACATGTGTCTGCGGTTAAGCTGCTGTTTTGGTCAGTTCAAATGGTTGTGATAATTTTTAATGTATTTTGTGATTATTTAAGGGTAACAGATAAGATTAATAAACTAAAATAAAACGTTATAAATATGTAGAGCCTACTCTTATCAAATGGTAATGAATAGGAATACATATGGTATTATTGGAAAAGCGAAAATTTTAGGAATAATTTTAGAATTCCAACTAGGGATCCTAGTGTGACGATCCGACGATTCCTGGTAGGGTACACGTGATGCCGATTGTTTTAAATTGCTGAACATAGTTGGCTGAGTGAAGTCGCCGTACTCTAGTAGGTAGTGTGTTGGTTTATTAGACGTAAAGCCAGGGTTCGAGCCCCAGGCCAGACATCAAAACAGAATACAAAAAGTATTTCTTCGGCGAGTAAACAACATTTTCTGAGAGTAAATAAAATTGCCATGAAAAGTTTCTCAAAAATTTGTCATTCGGGGTCGACTTTAGAACTGTAGTTTCCACCAGTCATGTATAAAATTAACACACACAACATAAGTGGTGTGAGAAACTAGGTCGTAATCCTGACTGAAGGGTTGTAATGACGAATTATGTATGTATGTATGTATGTAGTTGGCTGAGTGATATATAAGTTCTACTTTCGCATGAGCTGACTTAGCACAGCAGTGTTCTCGTAGCACAGGTCATAACCTTATGGAGAGCAAAAAGCGTTGGCTTGTTGAGTGAAGTCTCAATTTTCTCAGATATCTAGGCGGTCAACATGTCTCAGACAAACCTTGCCTCGACGTCCATTTACGCTCATGAATGCCTAAGATTTCTCAGCTAAATTTTGAATCATTGAAGGATTACTGCAATATGGGCTTCAGGACATATGGCCATTGTTTGAAATTTTAAGCTGATGATCTGAGTAGGACTAGTACAGAGTTCAAAATCTCCGATATGTTACAGGATGTGATTGATGTTCTGTTACTAGCCTACTTACTTACTTTAATGGTTATTACAACCCTTTAGTCAGGATCACAACCTAGCTTCTCACATCACCTATTTTGTGTGTGCTAATTTTATCCATGAGTGTTGCGATATTTGAGAAACTTCATTACAATTCTTATTAACACTCAGAGTTTCTGTCACAAGACCGATGAGAGGAAGTCAGCGAAGAAGTTTTTTTCATATTTCGTTCTGTGAAAGGTTTTTGGAACATAGGTTTGAACAACGGCCTCACATCTAATGGGCCTACGGTGTTTCGATTACCTCAGTTTGTTAGTTTGTGTGGTTTTCATTTTATAGAGAGACGGAAGTTTGTTGGCAATATGAAGCTACGTGTAGTTTTCTTTTACTTTTTTTTGTTAAACCTTTAGTTTACTAAGCGATAATTATGGCATAAATATTTCATTATTATTTACAATCAATTTATTAATTATTTTTAAACATATTTAATATACAGAAACAACAATTCGCTTGTCAAATCAATTGATTTATTGAACAAAAAAGTAGTCGTGCAAATACATTTTAATGTTTACTGACAAAAGGTGTAAATTTTATATGATGTGGTGAACACTTTACAGTGGTCAGCTAGTGAACGTGAATGAGGAAGCGGATGACTGAATGAATGGATGATATATTGCCATTATTATTCCTTTGCTTTTTTTCATTGTTTTAATAGACAATGTAATGCTTAACAGATGACAAATGAAATGAAAAAAAAACCTGCACTGTTAATGGTATATGAATTCTATAAAATTGTGGAATTTTTTACAATAAATTGTTATTGAAATTGACACATACACACTTCATTACATGTACTCGTGTACTTGTGTATTGTGTATTGATAATTAATGTATAAAACAGGATAAATTATGTTAATGTATTGTAAAATGTTTAAGTTTGATAAATGTAACGCACAAAATTTATTAGCTTTCAAAAACACAGAAACACAATCGATTGTAAACAATAGATTGAATATACTTCATGGGTAGTTTTTTGTTTTTGGCATAGTTATGCAGTTAAAATATACTGAATGGCTACCAATAATGCTTGTGCATTATGGGAACTACTTTCCATTCATGAAACTGACGTGATTTCAAAATTTTTTTAAGGCTGCCAGTTATATGCAGAATTTCTTTCATATCAGAACATAATATACAAAAGGAATTCAGGCTGAATTTCTGAAAAGTAGAGCAGATTTTCATCAAACTTTTGGTGTCTACAAAATCAAGACGATTTCATAACATTCCGTGGCATGGTACTTTAGATTAGATGGTTAACCTTATAAAGACAAAAGCAATTTAGGTTTAGTTTAGGTTAGGTTAGGTTAGAGGACGTAACAATTAAAACAAGTACAGTACATGGGTCGAATTGACCCATTGTACAACGTCCTAGTATCTCACACCACTTATGTTGTGTGTGTTAATTTTATACATGAGTGTTGGGACCTACAGTTTAAAGTCGACTCCGAACGATAGATTTTTGAGAAACTTTTCATGACAATTTTATTTACTCTCAGAGTTTTTTTTTTGCCAGAAATCTGCTGAGAGGAAGTCGCCGAAGAAATACTTTTTGTATTTTGTCTTGATGTCTTACCCCGGTTATATCGAACTAAAGATTGCATTGCTGATAAGCTAGCTAGAGCCAGTACGGAGCTTACAATCTCCGGCAGATTACTTCGTTTAACTTGGATATAATATTGGAAATTCGAGCCTCATTTGTTTTTTAAATTTTGTAAAACAGAAAAAAAATGTGAGTGCCCAAATCTGATTGGTGGCAAGATAGCTGCAGTTTTGTTAAAAAATATCACTTCCACCCTTGAACTTACTAAGTAACTGGCTTGTTCAAAAAACATTTTAAATAATTTTTATCACTTTTACAGTTTTCAGAACAATTCATGGCGTTTTAGAGTATAATGAGTATGCTTCTGTGAAGACTTTCTGGGACGTTATCAAAAGGTTAGAGGACGTGTACTTGTCAATTTAGACAAGTACAGTACCCGGAAGTCGATTTGACACATTGTACACGTTTTCAAAAACTTTGTAAAGACTTATTATGTAAACAGTAAAGTTTATAGAGTAGAACATTCTATACATCATCATATGCATGTTGCACTACTCGCTTTCTGTAGTCAAATAAAGTCAAAATTATAAATAAACAACAAATACTAAGAAATGTTTATGAAGTCGCCGTAGTCTAGTAGGTAGTGTGTTGGCTTCATAGCCATGAGGCCTAGTTTCATGTAAAAAATTAACACACACAACATAAGTGGTGTGAGAAGCCAGACCGTAATCCTGACTGAACTGTTGTAATGATCAATTATGTATGTATGTATGTAATTCAACGTGATGTGCATTATCGACTGTTGAAGTTCGGAAATTAATGTTGAAAAACCGTTTCAGCATAGCCTTCTATCAGACAACTTTTTTTAATTTTTGTATACAAAACAAAAAAGATTTGGCAAACAAACTAAGTGTGTTTGTGCAATGATTTCTTCTTTGGAGGCGATTCTCGTGCCATTTCTATAGATATGAGAACAATAAATATTCCCTACAAGTTAAATATAATATTAAAATATAAATAAATAAATTTTTTTTTCAAAGAAGATTGTAATTTAAGCAGACATAAATCTTAAATTTTTATTTTATTTTAATATAAAAATTTAATCCCGATTATAATTAGAAGTTTCCTTATTTGATTTTCCTCATTAAACAGTTCAAGGACTTTAGACATTCAACATCCCTTGGGTAATAGAAAATAATTTGTCGCTTTTGCGGTAGAAAGTTTGGCGGATAATTCGACTTTGTGAAATCCACAACGTTAAATATGGAGTTTAATGCGCTGAATTTAAACGTTTGCATTTTGTGCTTAACTTAAGTGGAGCAGGGCTTTCAATAAGAAGATGGGAAATTCAGAATCTATTCTAATGTGTTTAGTTCAATAATAATAATAGATAATAATATAAGAACATCCTTCCCATTTGAAAGTACAACATCAAAAAAATTTTACATCTATTTGCTGTTCTCTACGCGTGTATAAGTTATCGCACAGCAATTAGAAGCAACCAACTTAGTCTTCTTTTAAACATAATTTTGTTAGAATTATGGTTTCTTTATAATTTTAAAACATATTTAATTAAGCTGTATAATCTATAATATTTATATTTTTATATTTATAATATAAAAATTTTTATATTATATTTTATATTTATAATATATTTAATTTAAACAACTACAACAAATCAAAAAAGTTTTTTTTCTGGGAAATTTGCTCATGATACTTTAATTGAAAAACTTTTCACACACTTTTAAGTTTAGAATTCCTGAAGTTTGTTAAGCTTTTAATTTATAGTTTGATTAATTCATAGAAAAATATATCATAAGATAACATGCAAGATGCAAGAAAAATAAACAGAAACAAACAATATTAAATTAAAACTAAATATTGAAAATATATTCAAAATTTCCGTTGATGTTCGCAAAGACGCACAGAACGTATTATCTAAAGTTGTCGCTTTTATGGCTATCAAATAAATTGAAATCTTAATTTGTATAAATCAATAAATAAAGAGAAGAATTGAAAGAAAACTGTGTTACATTTTATTTACCATTCCCCTCTCGCCCCCTTTTAAACCTGCCATGTATTCATCACTCAAAGTGAAATGTTTGCTATAAACTGGTTGCGTTTTTTGTTACTTTTTTTTTACCAGAATAAAGACTACAAAACGATGCCAATCATCGACATTGAATCAGAAAAAAATAAAAACAGGCAGAACAAGAAATATGAACTCAACCAGCAATATAACCACCATCAGCAGAAACTTTGTTAGTTACCCTTCTCTCAGTTCAGTACTTCTACTTGCCAGAGCCCATAAAAACCATCAAAGTCAGCATTAACTTCAAACATTCTCGACATACATAAACTTTTTCCATCTCTCTCCCTCTCTGTGGTTGTTGTTGTTGTATTTTTGTTTTTGTTTTTATCGTTATCTGCAATATTTTGTGCTATATTCTGCCTCCACACACACACATATTTTGTTTATTTTTTTGTTGCATGAACCACATAGTAGTTGATGTTATTTGCCTTCAATAAAATTTTTATTTTATTTTATTTTTTCCTCTCTTTTCCTTTCCTTTCCTCTCTTTTCTTTTTAAATTACTTTACTTTTGCTTACAATTTTCTAGAATTTTTTTTTTCATTTCATTCGTTTTCCCTTTTCTTTCCAGAGAATTTCTATGGGTGGTAGCATGGCAAATATAATTTAAGGTTTCAGTTTTCGATTTGGTTATCATGGAAATTGAATTATTTTCTGTGATATTGATTAGAAATCGAAAGAAATTTATAAGAAAACTCTAATGAGACTGCTTATATTTTTGTTATAAAATTAAATAAATATGCCAAATCAATATTTTCTATTACTCCAAGGGATGTTGAATGTCTAAAGTCTTTGAACTGTTTAATGAGGAAAATTAAATAAGAAAACTTCTAATTATAATCGGGATTATATTTTTACGTTAAAATAAAATAAAGATTTAAGATTTATGTACGTCTGCTTTAATTACAATCTTCTTTGAAATAAAATTTATTTTAACATGAAGTGTTAAAGTGCCAAAAATAACATGAGTTTCTAAAGATTGTAGCATAGCAAGAGAACTCCTCAAATAGATGTACATTTTTTTTGGGGCTGTACTCTCAATTGGGAAGGAAGCTCACATTAGAAGAGATTTTTTAAGGGCTTAATTAATAGAAAGGCTAGCCCAAGGCTTTTGAATTTCTTGTCCTATTACTGAAAGCCCTGCCTCATTTAGATTGTGTTTGGCAGCCATCGAGAGCAGCCGTCCCACAGCTGCTGTAATCTCCATATTTAACTTGTAGTGAATATTTATTGTTCTCATATATATAGAAATGGGTCGAGAATCGACTCCAATGAAGAAATCATTGCACAAGTACACTTAGTTTGACGACCAAATATTTTTTGTCGTGTATACTGAAATTAGAAAAAAGTTGTCTGATAGAAGGCTATACTGAAGTGTAAATAATGAAAATGAAACGCTCAAACTATACGGTTTTCCAACAGTAACTTACGAACTTTGACAGTCGATAATGGACATCACGTTGAAGCTACATCTGTCGAATTACATAAATACATATATAATTGATCATTACAATCCTTCCTAGCATTATTATACCACTTATATTGGGTGTGTTAATTTTATACATGAATGGCAGGACCTACAGTTTAAAAACGACTCCGTACGACAGTTTTTTAAGAAACTTTTCATGGCAATATTATTTACGCTCAGAGTTTTTGCCTGAAATCTGCTGAGAGGCAGATGCGAAAAAATATTTTTTTATATTTTCGGTTTGATGTCTGATCTGGGTTTTAAAATGTGACTCACGTCTAATACTACGGCGACTCCATTTGCCAAATCAGTTGTTATTTATTCAGTCTGTTCTGAAAAATGTTCATCGACTGAATGTAAATGACCATAGACAATAACGTGTGGTGGTTAAATGGACTATGAAACAATATTTTCAGCGATGAAAATATCTGAAGAAAAAGGTACGTGTATAAACAAAATTGTCCAATATGGGACGATACCAATCCACATGAGATCCGAGAGCATAACGGATAGTGATACCTATGGAGTGGTAGTGAATTAGAAATATTTTTCGAAAAATATTCTCCTTAGTTGAACTAAATTTAAGACAAGAGAAGCTGTGGTTAAACCAGCAGCGAACAATTGTAATTCTATGGGCCTCCTGATCTTTACCACAAAGTGACTTACTTTGGGTTGATTTAACCATTTTTAGAATTCTTTTTGTTGGCTTGCTTTAAGTCTCCGTGCCTTTATAGCTCAAAGAGAATGTGCTTCAGCTAAAGGCTTAAAGTAAAACTAAAACTCTTCAATTATTAATGAAACTACAATCACATAACATTTGGGTTTTACGCCAGTTGTTACAACACAGTTTGAAAAACTCTTTTCTATCTTTAAAGATTCAAATTTCCTGTTGACTGATGTTAATTTTAATAATGTTTTGTTTAAATGAATCATAATTTATAGTGTGTCATATACAGTGGACAGCAAAAGTCTTGGTACTCCAATATATTTGGACAATTTCATGAATTTTAACCAACAGTTTGTATACAAAAATTAAGGTTTTTATATTTATTTATTATAAAACAAACAATTTTTTAATGTTTTTCATAAAACAAGAGAAAAATAAGGAAAAGTTTCAGATGACTCCATAGGTACCCCCAAGGAGAACCCTGAGTAAATTTAAAATTCAAAGGCCTAATGTATGAAAATGTTATCCGTTGTATTTAGTAGAATATCCCTTAATTTGTTTAGTGTTTTCTGTTGGCACCATGAGCATGTTTTTCGGTTGACTTTTGTTTAAGGTTTAGCGATTACGTAACCGTTCTTTCGAATGATCTCCTAAATACTTTCTTGAAGTCATATCGGGACTTTGTGCAAGAGTATTAAGCCTGTGGGGACTTTTTTGTCTAAATATATTGGGGTACTAAGACTTTTGCTGTCCACTGTATATGTACAGGGATGTACAAGTTTCATTTTCAATAACATGCGGTAAATTCTTCTATAGAGCACGATTATAGATAACGTATGAAATAAATCTGTCTGTTTGGTTAAGATATGATGGAAGAAATATACGGTTTTGGGCTTTGTATCAAAAATAATACATTTCAGTTTTTTAGACTTTATAACTGTAATTCAGAAGAAGTTAGATGCCTGATATTTTATAATTCGTTAGTATTGTTATCGCCATTATTTTAAACCGAATGAAAAAAAGAAAATTTCAAACAGGGGTTACAAAATTCAAAAACTTCATAATTCTGACTTCTGTATCATTTTTGATACATACGACTTTCCTAGGGATTTTTGGTGTCGTGTATGTAATTTTTTTAAGATATCAAATATTTGGTGAAATTTTATCGTAAATAATATATTATTTATAGTTTTTGAGAAAGAATTGAAAGTTAAGTGTTGGATGAAAGTGAAATGTATGAATTTTCCATGTTTCATTACAAATTATATTTGTGTCAACTACGTACGTATGAAATAATAGAATCATTCGCTTTGATAATGATATATTCACATCCATTACGCCTTTTCGAAAAGTGAGCTGAAAGTCTTCCAGCCTTTAATAATCATGCTTAAAGCCTTCGACTGAAAAGGATTTTTTTCTAAAAAAAAAATATATATATCTTAATTTTTTGTTAGAAAATTTTAATCATTTTCGTACAACTTTTAGCACACAACTTGTAGTTTTATGTAAGAAATAATACTGTAGCAATAGTTTGGGATTAGCTATCATACTTTCAGAGCACCACATATATCCTTTTTTAAGATTTTTAAAAATTTAATTTTTTGTTCGCCTGAAAGGTAAGAAAATTAAAGAAAATATATTTAAATAATGATGCTTATGTTTTTATGTTTTTGATATATTTTCGTCTCAAATTAAAATTTTTAGCCACAGAATTCAAAATCATTTTAGTTTTATTGTGGAAAATGAAAATTACCTCCAGCGATTTTAATTGAAATTTTATACTTAATGGTGGAATACTTAGAGTAATTGTTAGGGAAATTAATTTAAGGATATTTATATAAATCAAGCTTCATAAAGAGATTTACGGAGTAATGCTTGGTATTGATTTATGTTTTCTTTCCTTTTGTTTTGTTTTGTTACCTTTTCAGATCATATTTAGTTTAGTCGCTGTACATTAGTAACTAATTGCATTTGATGGTCGTTATAAATTTCGTGGTCCACCGAAGCCGATTTGGCAGTTTTAGATTCAAGTATATGCTACGTGTGTAGCAACTACTTATAGCCGTGTTTGGGGAAACTTGTTTCCGGGAAACCAGAGAGGAATCAGAGAGAGAGACCATTGTTATTGACATAATCGATGTTCTATTACAACGAGAAACTTTTTTACCTCACATGACGTTGACAACAAATATTTCTAACGAATCACAAGAATGGTTTGTACCATCAGGTTTCAGACAGCCCTCAACTGAGAGTGTTACTGATGCGAATGACAATAAGCTGTCCTATCTAAGCAATTGGAAACTTATAAATCGCCACAAAGCAGGGTGCTAGACGTCAAATTATTACCATTTAGAAAGAAATAAAACCAAGCTGACATGAAGTGCTTGATTATTATGTAAAAAACCATGCCAATGTACATCATGTTAAAATTTTGGAGTAAATTTCATAAAAGTGATAATAAAATGAAATAGTAGTGAATAAATAGTTTTGTTGAAACAAATAAAAATATAAAAATCTTGTAACAAAATCAATCAATAATCGTGACAATTCCATGTACTACAAGTGTGTATCAAAAGTGATACATAAGCTAGAATTATGAAGTTTTTTTAAGGCTCTATCTACGGTTAATATCAAGCTTAGTTCACTGTTTCCATTACTATACATATTCTAAAGAGCGCTACAATTTGATGTAGAGGACTTCAATAGTGTATATTAAAAAAAAAATAAAAAATCCGAATTCCTATTGCCATAAATTCCAATAAAATTTAGCTTCCAATCGTTTTGTTTTCTTCCTTATCTAATTTCTAGTATCTTTCTTAGTTCGGTAATAAAATTTATTCTTTTTAAAGTTACGTTCAATGAAGTTTTTTTTTGTTTGCTAATGCATAAGTTTAATTTCTCTTTTCAAAATTTGATGAAATTTAAGTTTTTTTTTAATGACTGTATACAACTTTTAAGTTCATAAATTCAAAACATTAAGAAAAAAAAAAATTAATGAAATTTTTAATGGCAATCTGAAAACATATTTTTCCAATTATGCCTTGATTATATAAGAAGGCATTAATATTTTAACGTATTTATTTCCAGGAAGAAAGCGTCATTATGTTTTTATAAACAATTTTAATTGCCAGTCATTAAACACAGTAGAGGAGAGTCTAATCGAAATATTATTTTATGGCCACAACTGATTGGCGAAACAGATTTTCATAAGATTTTCATTTTATGGCCAACTTGAATACAGTTAATTTCTTCTTTTAGTTTAGTTTTGTTTGGTTATTATTTTGTTTTTCTTTCCTTACCATTTTTTTTTTTTGTTTTAACATTTTATAATTAAATTTACTCAACAACCATAAATACCAAACGTCCGCTTGTGCTCTTCATCTCCTTTTCAATATTTTCTTAGACAAGCTGTGATATATTTTCTCCTCCTTGGTGTTGCTAAGTAAATATTGAAAACTAAAATAACCTACAAATTTTTTTTGTTTTATTTCTTATGATTCTGTTGGGTAGTAAAGAAAGAAAAATCTTAAAACTCATAATTTCCACTTTAAAGCAGAAAAGAGAAAAAATGTATGACGCCTTGATATTTATCTAATGAAAGATGTTCACCGAAACATAAAAAAACAGAGGAAAGGAGATGGAATTATGAATAACGAATGAACGTAAATGAACTCTTACTCTCTCTATTTTCTGAACTGATTTTAACGTCTTCCTTTCCATTAGCAGTACTGGTTGTCTGGAAAGGGAAAGTTATAAAATATAGAAATAAAAGCAGAATGCGAAATTATTATATTCAAAAGTGTATGTATGCATGTATACAGTACATAAACTGTATGAAAATTATTTTCAACAAACATTCGTTCAAGCGTTTATTGCTTTACTAACGAAAACTTTTTGCTTTAATTTTCGATTTTTTTGCTCGCTTATAGAATAGAGTGTCTAGAAGAGCATCAACAAAAATTTTACAACAAAAAATTATACCATCTGTACCATCAACATGTTCCTATTAACACACTTTAATGTTTATTATGTTTCGTTGTTGTTGTTGTTGTTTTTTTAGGTGAGAATTTGTCTTCATCATAAATGCAGTCAGTGTACTGTGTACATCAAATATCATATTTTATTTAATGAAAGTGATGGCAATTTGCAGGTATTAAAATTTTATTGAAATTAATAAAAATAAAATTTTATTAACATTTTAAGACGTATGCAGACGTGGCATACCAGTTTTGAATACAAAAACAAAAAAAAAATTCAAATTATTTTTTAAATATTTTAAAAGTTAATTTTCTAATTTATAATCGAAACGTATACATAATAAATTTTTTAACATTTTTTTATTATCCATACGTTATTGCCTTTCGAATAGCAATCACTCGCAGGTGCAAATAATTTGAATATTAAAGTCAAGCAATTAATTTAATACAGAATATAAGATTCATGATTAAAATCGTCTTTAAAAACATCCATATTCGACTTGAGTTCCATAAAACATGCTCGTTCCAGGGTTCGAGCCCCAGGCCAGACATCAAAACAAAATACAAAAAAAATATTTCTTCGGCGACTTCCTCTCAGCAGATTTCTGGTAAAAAATTGCCATGAAAAGTTTCTCAAAAAATCTGTCGTTCGGAGTTGACTTTAAACTGTAGTTTCTGCCACTCATGTATAAAATTAATACACACAATATAAGTGGTGTGAGAAACTAGGTCGTAATACTGACTGAAGTGTTGTAATGACCAAGTATGTATGTACATTACTGCATTTTCTATTGCATCAGATGGTTATCATATGATGCCATATACAATCTATAATTAGAAACATCCGAACGTTACAAGCAATCTTCCAGAATGGCCAGAGAGAAACAATTGTTCTGTATCTCTGAACATATTTTTTTTCTGCTAGGCCCAACACTAACGCAGTACATTATGTTGGAATACCGGAAAGTAATACGGTGTTCAGATATGCAACTTTATTGCGTAAATCGCAATAAACGCCATTATTGAGCTCAATATTTTATATAAGGTTACAATTAATTATTGCGCAATAAATACGCAAATTGTTATAATATTGAGTAAGACTTAAAACTCAGCACTGTCATAAGTATGTATGTTCATATTACAATTATCCGAACATTTTCTGTTGATATTTGACAACTCCAATGTCAACAACGACAAAAAACAAAACAAAAAAAAAAACAAAATAAAAACAATGTTGTTGAAACAACCGTCTGTTTACCAGCTGTCAAATGAATATTGAATAAGCAGCAGAACTACGTACATTATTATGCCTGAACACTTAAAATATTGTACTCAATTAACCGAATATTGACTCAATAAAAGTGCATATCTGAACATGGTGTAAGCTGCAGATGGAGAAAAGGAGGCAAAAGACCAGTACAATGGCACATCGAAACAATAATGACCATACGACGTAAATTTTTCCGGATTCAATGATAGTTCCTTAAAAATTTCAGGGTACCTCCAACCCAATACACGACTACGAAATAGCTTTTTTCGCTGAAGATAAATCGGCAATGAAAAAAATCTTGCTCTATTACTCAAACAACATGTCTACGGCATTCTAAATGGCCAGCCGGTTTTAATTGTTGCGTGAGTTGGACTTTATATGGATGGAGATGCAAATCCATATGCAAAATATGCCATAATAAGCAGTAATATGCCGAAAGATTTTCGAAAGTGACATTTTTGGTATAACGCACAATGCGATGATGCACAGTTCTGACCAAATCTTACATACTTATTTTATAGATCATTACTACACTTTAGTCAGGATTACCACCTAGCTTCTCACACCACTTACGTTGTGTGTGTTAATTTTATGCATGAGTGGCAGGACTTATTGTTTAAAGTTGATTCCGAACGACAAATTTTTGAGAATTTTATTTAAATCCACAGCTTTTGCAAGAAATCTGTTGAGTGGAAATCGACGGAGAAATTTTTTTTCATGTTTTGTTTTGTTGGTGATGTCAGCCCTATGGTTTGAACCGTGCCCTCACGTCTAATAGGCCAACACACTGTTTACTAGACTATGGCAATTAGTGTTGCATTTTTATTTTCTTTAATGATTTTTAAGAATGATATTCAACGACAAATTTCAATAAAATTTAAAAAAACTAGGAAATGTGGTGAGATTGGAATCTATAACCATCATACTATTATATTAGCTATTTGTTAAACTGTTGAGGCATCCATGCCTATACATCTGATATCTACAGAAGGATTTCTTCCTTTTGGCCAACAGAGGCTCTCTGGTATATGAATATTCGATTTTAAGTTTTCGCAAAACAATTATTTAGTTATGAAGAACAAACTCGTTGTGTTCAAAACTACTATGCCTAACCTCGAATTTTTAGTTACAACTCTTAGTTTACTGCTGATGACTTACACTTGACTACTTATTTGAAACATTTACTTTCGCTCAGCAAGTTTACATCGCTCAGTGATTTCCGCTCACCAGATTTCTGACAAAAACTCTGAGAGTAAATAAACCTGCCATGAAAAATTTCACAAAAATCTGTCGTTCGGAGTCGATGTTAAACTGTAGGTCCCGCCACTCACGTATGAAATTAATGCCCATAACATGAGTGGTGTGAGAAGCTAGGCTGTAATCCTGACTGAAGGGTTGTAATGGCCAATTAAGTATGTATATGAATGTATGTACTTTCGCTCATTTATGTTGCCTTATTTTTATGTTTGACAATCTCGTTCTATTTCCATAAAGTGTTCTTTTTGAATTTTTAAATTTTGTTTAGTTCTTCTTATTCTTTATTCCAATATTATTGGTTTTCTAATTCTATGTACCGTACAATGTGTGTATTTTGTTGTCTTTTTGTTTCCGTTATTAATTTTTGTTTCGTATAACAATATGCTGCTAGATGTGGACTATCCGAACATACCAAGCAAGCTGCCAATATTTAAAAAGACTAAGAATTATTCTTTACGTCTTAATCTGAATATCAGGAGATCTGTAATTATGATGGAGTCCTATGGGCGAACGATATCATTCAAGTGATATTAAGGAAACTTACACTAATTCTTTTCTGGCCGTTAATCCTGCATAGGATTAGGATAATGGATAGCACATGAGATAACCTTTCTACAGTTTTCTTTGGATAAAACATTTACAAATAGTTTCTAGAAACACGATGTGTTGGAAATTCTAAACTGCAAGGAGTATACACTCACAGTTTAATTCCTTTAAGATATGCTACAATTTTTATGTGATAACGTGAATATAGTTTATGAAAAACCACTTGAATAGGCTTCCAGTCATGAGCCGTTAGTGAGTCTAGAATTTGCGGCAGTTTAATTGCATTTATTTAGTCAATGATTGATTAAAAACAACATGTAGTCAAGTAGGTAGTGTGTTGGCTTATTAGACGTGAGGCCTCGGTTCGAACCCCAGGTCAGGCATCTCCAACTAAACGAAATATGAAAAATATTTCTTCGGCGACTTCCTCTCAGCAGATTTCTGGCAAAAACTTTGAGAGTATATAAAATTGCCTTGAGAAGTTTCTCAAAAATCTGTCGTTCGGAGTCGACTTTAAACTGTAGGTCCCGTCACGCATGTATAAAATTAACACACACAACATAAGTGGTGTGAGAAACAAGAGCGTAATCCTGACTAAAGGGTTTTAATGACCAATTATGTATGTATGTATGTTTAGTCAATGAAGGATTCTTTAATTTTAAAAAAAAAACTTCATGTCATGCCTGTACTTCACTTGATGCTTGCTTGATTAAACGATTTCAGATGAAATAGTTTTCTTGTTTGACCAATTATATGCTCATATGTATTTTGAAATTCGTTCGTTTTGGCACTGTAAGCAACTGTAACACCCCTTTGGTTTGCAGTTTAAGATATATGTTCATCAGTCAATCAAATTAACAATGCTCTTTCATAGAAGATCCATGTGCACGACTTGTTTTCTAAGCGCTTTTTAAATATTCAATTAATTTTAATCAAATAGCGTTCATTAAGTGTACCACCGCTCTCGATTTGAAAGCATATTTTCATCTTTTATGATTTTCCTTTTTAATTTCATTGTTTTTCTAATCTTATCACATCATATTCTAAAATTTTATGCTTTTATAATTTTCAATTATTAATACTTTTTTATTTTTGTTTTTGTTTTTCACTCTGTATATATACTGTTATATTTTGTTGTTGTTGTTGTTGTAGATTTTTGTTTCTTATTAAAAATTCCCCTTGATGATTTTCCCTAACGTGATTAAAACAGTCAAATTAATTTGTGCTTTAGAAAAAACGAACGAACCGTTGTGTCGGTGAAAAGTCATGCATGCGTTGTGGCGAGGCGGTGGCGGGGGGTTTGTGTGACACCATCCATTTAACAACGACAACCGCCACTAACACTAACACACCACCTGTACAATCAAATGTTAAATAATTGCACTTGTAACAGTCCTTAAGAGAACGACACACAATAGCATGACGATGATGGCAAACCAACAAAATATCGAAGTATTCCCCCAAACATGGTACTTCAACTTCTCTTACATGTTATCATCGTGTATATCTGTATGTATGTAAGCAAATAGGATAGCAACACAATCATGAAAAAACAACAACAATATTTTTTCCATGCTTTACAAAAACACGGGAGAAAAAATTCCATTTTTGCTTCTTTGCTACGTTTTTTTCCTTTTTTTTTGTTAGTTTGTATGTAATTGTATATGACATAAGGACACTTCATGTGTTGATGACGATAATGAAGAAACAGAGTATAACACAATAGCAATAGCAGCAACAAAAATATTGTACAGAATTATAATAACAATAACAACAACAGAAAAAGAACTCAAAAAAGTTCACAATCATTTTTTCAAGCTTTACAAACAAATTAAACTCATTTGAATATGTGACATTTACCAATCTATACACACAAGCAAATATTCGTGTATTTTATTTAATATGTGTGTGTTAGAAATAAGATTATAACCACACGAAAAAACTCATTGTACTTATGTGGGGTGATTGTTTTTTAACATATACACAGAGTAGCACAGAACCGAGGCAAACATTTTTCGTTGGTGGTTATAGAAGACAGTCATTTGGCGACGACATTAAGACGACACAATTGCAATAAAATTCTTAATGACGTGCAAATCTAAACAAGTTTTTTTTTAAATAATCAGAAGAAAACAACGTTGAAATCTGTTGTTATAAGAAATTAATTTTTAATTTTCATTCAAACGCAAAATGTGGCACATGTATCGTATATACTCAAAAAGATCTTCAGGAAATATATTATTTCTAAAGTTTAACTGTTATTTTTATACACTCCATTAATATGGTTTGAAAATACAACAATTTTGGGAATATTTCAACGCATTAAAACTAGAAAGAAACGGTGCGTTCAAAGAGAGAAACAAAATTATACATGATTAATACCCTGTTTCTAACAGACAGACATTCGTCTGAAATCAATCGTCTTACAGAAACAAGCACTAAGTTTACATAACATATAAATACATTGCAATACTGCCACCTTTTCCATACATACATTCATACATACATAGTTGATCTTTACAACCCTTTAGTCAGGATTACTACCTAGATTCTCACATCACTGATGTTCTGTGTGTTAATTTTGTACATGAAACGATAGATTTTTGTGAAACTTTTTCATGGTAAATGATTTCCAGAATCTGCTGAGGTGTAGTCGCCGAAGAAATATTTTATCATATTTTCGTTTTGATGTCTGACCTGGGGTTTGTCCTTACGTCTAACATGCCAACATACTACCGACTAGCCTACGGAGACTTCAATCCTGAAGACAATTTTATACATTTTCCCACTAGGCCTATACTGCAGGGACTCAGTAGCTAGCATCTATGGGCACATGGACAATGGACATGGTTTCATGGACTCACATTGTGACTCCTCCAGAAAATTCAGAACTTTTATTCCAGATAGAGAGAAAAGAAAAAATAATACGACACACCTTGTCTACGACCTCCATAAAATCTCTCATGGACAATTTAAAACTGCATGGAGTTGTTGATTGAAGAATAGTTTCATAATCGATCGGTGTAAGCCTTTCGTTTTAGCTATCGCATAACTGCTGAGCCTTTTAGATGGAACTGTCAGCTATAAGGACTGTGGTGATGGTTATTTAGCATGATAATATCTCTGACAATGATGTTACCACAATTTCTGAATCTGGATTCTAATACAATGACCTCTAAAACCATCTAAACATAACTACAGAGCGATACCCGGTGTGTACCCGGTGTTGACCAATAATTTCCCAAAAGATGTCAAGACCGCTTACAGAGCGATATATTGCAACATCTGGACCTAGTGCTGAATACGTGCAACCTTAAGATTGCTAATGAATTGCTCCTCCGTTGGAGGCTTCTGATATTAACAAGATACATACATACATTCATAATTGTTCATTACAACCCAGCATTACGACCACTTATGTTGTGTGTTAATTGTGGAGATGTCTGACCTGGGGTTTGATGCGTGGCCTCACATCTAATAAGCTAACGCACTACTTACTAAACTACATGTAGTTTTCAAAGGTCTTCTTCACATTATGTTAAAGTGTTGTCTCAATTCACATCAAATTCCAGTCAAATTCCAGATTGTTTGTGCTTCTTATCCACTTTTCTAACATCATGTTTAGAAAAATTATCGTTTTTTCTTTTTTATACCGGAGCACTAACTCTCATACGTCCAATGTGTGCACATCAAAGACGTCGATAAAGTTTATTGCGTTAACTACCTCTCCAAATTTACATTGGCCCTGCTCTCATATGCCCTAAATGCATACGCCTTCAGCAGCGAAACTGTACTGTGGTAGTGGGAAATAGTTTGATTTCTCATTCTATAGATAGTTTCTTAACTGATTTCTAATTTTAAATTTAATTCTAAAAGTGTATCTAGGATATCATCGAAAGATTTTATACGTTTTAAAGACCGATCAATGCCACTATGTGTGGAATATAGCGTCATTGAAATGTCACCATGGCATTATCAATTTTCAATGAAAGCATTGCATTCGACATCGAGTTTTTGAGTATTTTAAGGCCTTCTTTCTTAGTTTGGGCAGTTCTACCTATTATCAGGTAGTAGACATCTGCGAACAGTGGACTACGCGCTAGCTTCTCACATGACTTATGTTGTTCATGTTAATTTCATATATGAATGGCGGGATCTACATTAAAGTTTAAAGTCAACTCCGACTATCATGGTTTTGCCAGAGTTTTTGCCAGATATCTGCTGAGAGGAAGTCACCGGAGAAATGTTTTTATATTTCGTTTTTGGAAATACCATGGACATGATAAGGTATTTGTTATGAAGGAATTTTTTATTACAAAATTGTTAATCAATACAGAATTAAAGCAAAATTTTTTATAATAATTCCCATATAAATGTGATGATAGCCAGGCACGTTGCGGATAATTCCAGGATCGTCAGGGAATGTCGCCGTTGCCTCAACCTTCTTTCTGGGTGCTTAAGTGTCACACTTGTATGGGTCCCCGATCTCTGTGACATTCTGGGAAAGTGCAGAGCCGATGAGCTAGCCAGAGCTTGCGCATTACTTCCGGAGTCCTATTCAATCAATTTAGGCATGCCACTTACCTCGTTTAAGCTGGCCCTCGCGCGGAAGTTCTTCCGAGACGCCAACCTATCGTGGATCACTGAGGAGTCCTGCTCCACCGCTAGGCTCACTTGGCCCTCAATGGATAGAAGGCGCACCAACTAGTTACTTGGACTTGGTCGTAACATCGTCTGTGTTATGGATAGACACGCGGAAAGAATGAGGCTCCCATTTAACGCCTTCTGCCGTGGGTGCAGATCCGCTGAGAAGGAGAAGACTGTTATCCACTTTCTTTGTCAATGCCCATCTCTTGCGAGCTGCAGATATATATGTTATTTGGCTCTCCAATCCCTGTCATCTTGACGGAGTTATCGTCCATTGATGTCAAGGATATAGCCTAGTTTATCAAGCTCTCTGGCTGGTTCTCCAGCGTGGGGTAGTCGTGCTTTAAAATGAGCAGCCCTTGCGCTATCCAACTTCTCCCTCTTTGGTTCAGAGGAACTTGGTCAGTACAGGGACCGTGTTCACATGTGCCGTCACAACGGGTCGCTATGCGTGCACAAGTGAGCTTTTGATATGAAATCTACCACACTAATCTAACCTAACCTAACCCATATAAAAATTAATTATTCTTCTTGTAGAGCTTAAACTGTTATAGGATATGAATGTATATACTAATCAGTTCCTTTCGAGGATGTGCGCCAAATTTTGTTTCCTTTCGATATCTGCATTTTCATACTCTTACATTTTCAATAAGGATATCACAAGTTCATGATAAAACTCATTACGAGAGAATAATTTATTTTTTTTTCTTATTTTTCCATTAAAATAAGAACACTTTGAATAGCGACATCAAATTATTTCTTGCTTAAATAAGTCAACTTTTACAGAATATTCTCCGAATTTTCCAAAAATAATTTTTAAACTAAATTAACAACATACATGTACGTAAATATATACAAAAAATCATATCCTCTTAAAGTCATTTATAGATGTATATTGTATGTAACCATGTATGCATGTATAAATAATGTTCACAATACTATCCCCTTCATATTGAAAGCTTTCATTATTACCCCTCCAACACACATGTATACAATATCTGCTGCTTATGTGAACGATAGAAAAAAGAAAAGAAAAAAAAAACCGTGAATGAAAGTTAATCTTTTAAGCTTAACACACAAGTTTTGTAATTTCATGCATAAAATGTGGAAAAAGTTTAAAGTGCTTAAGTTTAAATACAATTTAATATCCATGGTACGTACATACATATGTATGTATGTATATGGGTTTTTGATATGTATGTCGTCTGTATATTAGAAGTCGCCGTGGTGTAGTAGGTAGTGTGTTGGCTTACTATTCGTAAAGCCCGGGTTCGTATCCCAGGTCAGACATCAAAAATGAAATATGAAAAAAAAAAAAAATATTTCTTCGGCGACTTCCTCTCAGCAGATTTCTGGCAAAAACTCTGAGAGTAAATAAAATTGCCATGAAAAGTTTCTCAAAAATCTGTCGTTCGGAGTCGACGTTAAACTGTAGGTCCCGCCATTCACGTATAAAAATTAACGCACACAACATGAGTGGTGTGAGAAGCTAGGCCGTAATCCTGACTGAAGGGTTGTAATGGCCAATTATGTATGTATGTATGTATGTCGTCTGTATATAAAATAATTTAAAAACAAATTTTCTTCTATTTTCGAAAGCAGATTTTTAGCTTTAAAATTGTGTAGACAAAGATTATAAAAAAAACGAATATAAAATGTGCCATTTAGTAAAGCAATCATAAAGTTTTAGAAGCATTATCCTCTAAAATTCTATTTGAAAGCTTCAAAGATGGTAATTTAATGTTGAGTAAGGTAAACAAGCATATAGGAAAACAATTTTTATTCTCTTGAAGATAGTAATTATGCCATGACGATATTAAGAAACTCGTAAGAAAGTAAAATGTATGGAGTATTATAATAAGTGTGGAAAACACTTTATATTCATTATAATCATATAAAAATTATTCTGGCATAAACTATGAGTTCTAAACAATCATGCGATACTAAGGGAAGGACGCCGCTTTCGAATATTTGATTCGAAAATAGTATGGAACTATATAGGGAAGCCCCTGATGAGCTCCACGTCATATGTGGATGAACAGGTAGAGAAGCTTGCAAGGAAGACAAATTCCAAGAAGATTATGGAGTGGGAGGAAACGATTAGAATGGGGTATTCTAAGTGAAGACTTCAAGAATGACAATAGAAGGAGATTTAAGAGACTGCCCAGTTAATATATCTAAGCTTAGTAAGCTGAAGCCCCCTTAGTATAGTAGTGTGGACTTATTAGACGTGGGGTCAAGGCTCAAACTCCTGTTATGACTGTAATGTGGTTCCATTATGGTATATCTATTGCAAGGCAGCCTTGACTTTGACTTGCAAATGAGTAAAGTTTTTATGAATTTTATATTTATGAAATCAGGTTGCGTTATAATTCTTATTTATTTTGTTTTAATTAAAAAAGAAAAAGAAAGCTCGTGTAAGAAAATTATGACTTTAAGGCTTCTAAAAGAACGGCCAAGCATTAGAAGTTTGTAACAGTCTTTCATTATTATTTGCCTACAATACACGTGACTGATGCAAAATATGGCAAAGAAAAAATAAAAAAAACAGTAATTAATTAAATAAGTACGCTTGCACGTTTCCTAAAACAAATTATTAAAATATATGCCGTATTAAATTTTATATGAAATATATTTCGAAAAGCGACCATAAGCAATAACCACGTACACATGCTTTTTGTACAAAACAAAATAGCCCAAAAACATCAAAACAGGCAAAAAACCACAAAAGGAATACAAACTGTGTATGTGTGTACACAATAATAATAGAAAATATCCCGATCATCAGCAGGATGTAATTGTAATTGAAAGCAGTTCGTTTTGTTTCCCATACATAAACAATCTCTTCTATTAACGTCTATGGGCGATGGATGGATAGATGGACGGATGGATGGATGTGGTACGTACAGTTGTATGTATGTGTGTTGAAATATGATTGATTGTTATTTTCGAAAAGTGGAAAAATAACAATTAATTTTGATTTGTATTGTTAACAACATGATGATGAATTTCATGGAGAGATGGCAAAAAAGAAAGAGAAAAACTTATTGACATAATACATACGTACAACCAATACACAAGTATTTTTGGTCAGTATTTGAATGTATTTTATTTGCCGAATTTCATTTCTTTTGTGCATCTCTTTTAGGGTAAAAACAATTTATTTAATAAATGTCATGTAATTGAAGAGAAGTTTTACGTACATATTTCTCTTCTTCTTTTTTCTGTTTTCATTTCAAACAACTGACATTTTGACAGCGGTAAGTATAAATCAAAATACAATTGAAGAAATAGAGAGGGTTTATCCTGTATATTTTTAACAATTGTTGTAAAGCTTTCTGCAACAGAAAAAAAGAAAGGCATTGTTGTTACACAAGCATTGTTATATTTGACAAGCAAATAGTATTTTGTTAAATCATATATATTTTCTAAATAATAACATTTTAACTTTGCCAGAGAGCAATGATATTATTGATGAAGTGAAGTGGTTGAATTGAAGAAAATCAATTTAGTTCGTGTGGCTAAACTGAGACAGATTTGCTATTGAAAATTTAATACAATAAAGGGTGAGTGTCCTGTCCCTTGGGTTAAAAAAAAAAAGTAAAAACAGAATTAAATATTTACTTGTCTCGACAATTGAATGCCTATGCTATTGACTTTTTAAACATTATTTCATGTGAATGCTGTCCGCAGCTATGTAGACCCATCTGTGAGCTACACTTTTTCCATTATTTCAGTGACTAATGATAAAGGGTCCGCCAAATAACTTCGTTTTTTTCTTTTTGAAAATGCTTAAAAAAAAACTACTGAATATTTTCTGAAATTTCTTTTTTTTATTTGAAAGTACAATCCTTCCGGTTAATAATGGAAAATAATTTCATTCAAATGGCTGCCTAGGCTGGCCATGCAGTAGCCTACACCAGAAGATGCCGATTTTGGCAAAAAAAAAATCTTCTTTTCAGATGAAGCTCATTTTGATCTTGGGGCACAGAAAACACGCACGCGTACATTGAAAAGCCGACGCACCAAAAACGAGTCACTGTTTGGTGCGGATTTTGGTCCAGAGGCATAATTGGGCCATTTTTCTTCGAAAATAAGCAAGGAGTGGCCGTTACAGTCAATGGCGATCGTTATCAGGCCATGTTGAACGAATTTTTGTTCACAAAAATTGAAGAGGAGGATATTGGCAACATTTGGTTTCAACAGGACGGCGCCACGTGCCACACAGCCGATTCTACACTCGATGTTTCGCGCCCTGTTTTTAAAGATCGCATTATCAGCCGCAGAGCTGATGTCGTTTGGCCACCTCGGAGCTGCGATTTGATACCGTTGGACTATTATTTGTGGGGTTCCGTCAAAGATAAGTGTTACGCCGACAAACCAGAGACAATTGACGCTTTAAAGGACAATATTCGTGAAGCCATTGGTGAAATACAGCTGCACACAATCGATAATGTGATTAAAAATTGGACCGATCGTGTAGGCTACTGCATAGCCATTTGAATGAAATTATTACCATATTACCCTTTACTAGAAATTTTGTCAAACAAAAAAGTTATAGCGGCCCCCGAATACAAGAAATTTTATGTATCCCTGTCAGAAATATCGTACATATTTGTTTATTACAATCCTTCAATTAGGATTCTCAGATTACTTATATAAGTATGTTGTGTGTTCATTTTATTCATAAGTGTCAAGAAATACAGTTTAAAATCGACTCTGAATGACAGATTTTTGAGAAACTTTTTATGACAATTTTATTTGCTCCCAGAGTTTTTTCCAGAAATCTGTTGAAATCTGTTATGTCGCCGTGGGCTAGTAGGTAGTGTGTTGGCTTATTAGACGAAATGCCAGGGTTCGAGCCCCAGGCCAGACATCAAAATCAAATACAAAAAGTATTTCTTCGGCGACTTCCTCTCAGCAGATTTCTGGCAAAAACTCTGAGAGTAAATAAAATTGCCATGAAAAGTTTCTCAAAAATCTGTCGTTCGGAGTCGACTTTAAACTGTAGGTCCCGCCACTCATGTATAAAATTAACACACACAACATAAGTGGTGTGAGAAACTAGGTCGTTGTAATGACCAATTATGTATGTATGTATGTAATCTGTTGAAAGGAAGTCGCCCAAGAAATATTTTTTCACATTTTGTTTTATTGGAGATGTCTGACCTGGGGTTTGTACCTAAGCCCTACGTCTAATAAGCCAACACACTACATACTAGACTACGGCGACTTAGTGATTTTATTACTGGCAATGAAAAATATGTTGATTATTAGACATCCAGTTAACAGGCAATACGATTTCTTTATAGCTTGTTCTACTGATAATTTGTTATCACTTTTCTAAGCTTTGGAGAGAGTACATTTGTAGCTCTAGATCTGCCTCAATTTCGAATTATAAAATTTATTACTATTGGTGCCATATCACATGTGATATGCAGGAAACTTGTCGATGCGCAAAAAACTTATAACTTGTTTTTGATTCATAAGTGTAGTGTCATCATTAGCTTTTATTGCGATGTCTAAGAAGCAAATATATTTTTAAAGACTCGAAGTAGACATATAAGTGGCTAAACCTTATAAACTTCATTTAGAAGTTTTCTAAATCTTTTTCATCATTCTGTAAAATATCTCTTTTTGTTTGTCCCCAAAGTATGCATACATATATAGGACTAGAATTAAGACTTGCAATTGTAATGAATTATAGGAAGTTCTCAGAATCCTTGAACATAAATCGAGTAAAAACACTTCAAAGTCTAGTGGAGAAGGTAAGCACTGGCATGGCTTGAAAATTGATTCATCTTGACTAGAGTTTGGGGTTTTCCGGTTTCGGACTGGAATTCCCGGTATTTCCCGGGAAATTTTTATCGGGAATTCCCGGGAAATTTTTTAAATATTCCCGGGAAATACGGGAAATTTTAAATTAACATATTCTTGTACATACATAAGGAAAATAATCAAAATGTTCAAAAAAGTCCTTTAAAAAATGCCACTCTTCAAAAATATGTAAAGAAAGAATTCAATAAAGAGTATCATCCAACCAACAAAGACAAGGGTAAAATCCTATGCAGAGCAAATGTACAAATTACTGAAGTAACATCGGCTGAAAGTGATGAAGATATATCCGTTTCACAAGTATATCAATGTTTTAAAGAAAAGTTGGAAAACGCCATTAATGGGACTAAAGAAAAAACAAGAAATCTGAAACTAAACCCAGACAACTTATTTAAAATAGAGCTAGCTTTATTTGAAACTAGTACAAACAGAACCAAAAATTTAGACATAGTTTTTAATGCGTTGTTAACGCTAAAGCCCATTTCTGTAGAAATCGAACGTGTTTTTTAGAATTTCTGATGAGTTATTAAATGCACTAATAATTTTAAAAAGTCATTTTTTGAAAACTTAGTTCTTTGAAAATTTTTTTTATTTTTATTTTTAAAGAATATTTTTAATTAATTCTTAATAATAAATGATCTCAAAATTTTATCTGTTTGTTTTTGTTTATAAAGTATGAATTTAAATGTATTGTTTTCTTCTTTGGTAATAAAATAACATTTCAATAAAAATCTTAAGCATTTTACTAGTATTGTGATTTTTAAAGATTTTGAATTTTTCATTCCCGTTTCCCAGGAAATGAAAAAGTCCGGGAATTCCCAAACTCTAATCTTGACATATAAAATCTATTTGAACTCATCAGATCTTAATCATTTAATTTGTTACCAAAGAAACATATGAAGTAAAAGAAAATATTAAAATTTTTTTTAAAAATTTTGATTTATACTCCTAAGCATCTCCCGTATTATTATTGCTTTCACTGGCTAAATGTCTATTATAAATATACTTTAAACACAAAAACACTATGGAATCTATACGAACATAGTCGTTGCATATGAAACATATTTATATACTTCCGATTCATATATTATTTGGTATCAAAATAAGAAAAAGAAAATAATTTGCATACACATTCTTAGCTATATACAGTGGACAGCAAAAGTCTTAGTACGGCAATATATTTTGATAACAAAAAAGTCTCCACAGGCTTAACACACAAAGTCCCGATATGACTTCAAGAGAATATTTAGGAGATCATAATGAACGCTTACGTAATCGCCAAACCTTAAATAAAAATCAACCGAAAAACATGCTCATGGTGCCACCAGAACACACTAAACAAAACTAGTACATTCAATTCCAAATGGGTTAAATGGAGTGCTTGATCTTAAAGGATATTCTATTAAAGAAAAGGGATAACATTTCCATATATTGGGCTTTTGAATTTTAAATTTACTCAGGGTTCTCCTTGGATATACCTACGTAGTCTTCTGAAACTTTTCCTCATTTTTCTATTGTTTTAATGAAAACATTAAAAAATTTTTTGTTTTATAATAAAACAGAAATAAATATAAAAACCTTAATTTTTATACAAACTTACGTACTAAGACTTTTGCTGTGCACTGTATATGGTATACAAAAACATACATATTTAAAGATATGTATACGATAGAATTTCAGTAAAATCAAATACATTTAGGCCTTGTTAGACCGGAAGGAAAAAATTCAAACAATTTAAAGTCAACTATCTTGGCAGCTCATCATTGCTGTTCGGATGCTTTTCTGTTGTGCAATATTCATAAATTTTATTTCATTTTGTTGCCAAAAAAAAACCTCTACACTTTTTTGCTCGTTATTATAGAATGTAGTGTTTCGACAGAGGAATAGCAAAAAGGAGCAGCAACAACATTATTTTTTTATTTAAATGTAGATTTTTTTCTCTCTCTAGCTCTCTCTCTCTGTTTTAGTTTTGCTGCAAAACATAAAATTTATGATTGTACTTAACGCTTCATTGGTCTGGCAAATGCTCTAAATTAAAGCCAATTTAAGAAATTGAAAAATAGAAAACAATTTTTAGATTAAAAAAAAGAAAATATGTATGTACATATGTATGTATGTATGTTTGTTGATTATTGCAATTTTTCTTTTGATACCGTAATTTCCATTTCGAATTACTCAAACTAAGATTTCTATTGCGTACATACATAATATGTTTAAGAAATATTTTCTCTTTTTTCTGCCTTTGCTTTGAAATGATTGAAGTTTTTATTTCGTTTTTATTTTAAAAACCAAATAATATTGTGTAGAATATTTAAAGGATTGTTTCTGTGTATAAAATATTGATTAATATTTGTAGTCCATTGAGTTTTTGTTAAAATGTTTCTTGAACAGAAACAATTTTTCTTTGAATAAAAATAAATTGACGAAAAATGTTAAAAGTTTTTCAATATGAAATACAAATAAAAATTAAATAAAAAAATAATACAAAAATAAGAAAAATGTTAAGTGACTATGATTTATAAAATTCACAGTTGAACTCATATGTTTTTTTTGGTATCTGTCTAAACTATTGCAATTTAAATATTTTAATTGCAAATCATTTAGAATTTTTATTAAGCTTCGTTTGTAAGAATTGCATGTAAAGGGTCCGCCAAATAACTTTTTTTTAAAAATGCTTTAAAAAAAAAACTACTGAATATTTACTCAAATTTCTTTTTTTATTTGAAAGTACAATTCTTCCGGTTAATAATGGAAAATAATTTCATTCAAATGGCTGCCTCGGGTAACCTACACGGTCGGTCCAATTTTTAAGCACATTATAGATTGTGTGCAACTGTATTTCACCAATGGCTTCACGAATATTGTCCTTTAAAGCGTCAATTGTCTCTGGCTTGTCGGCGTAACACTTATCTTTGACGGCACCCCACAAAAAATAGTCCAACGGTGTCAAATCGCAGCTCCGAGGTGGCCAAACGACATCAGCTCTGCGGCTGATAATGCGATCTTCAAAAACAGGGCACAAAACATCAAGTGTAGCTTCGGCTGTGTGGCACGTAGCGTCGTCCTCTTGAAACCAAATGTTGCCAATATACTCCTCTTTAATTTTTGTGAAAAAAAAAATTAGTTCAACATGTCCCGATAACGATCGCCATTGACTGTAACGGCCACTCCTTGCTCATTTTTGAAGAAAAATGGCCCAATTATGCCTCTAGACCAAAATCCGCACCAAACAGTGACTCGTTTTGGGTGCGTCGGCTTTTCAATGTATGCGTGTGGGTTTTCTGTGCCCCAAATGCGACAATTTTGCTTGTTTACATACCCGCCAAGATCAAAATGAGCTTCATCTGAAAAGATGATTTTTTTTCCAAAATCTGCATCGATCGCAGGCTCACTTAGCGAAGCGAAAACGCATTGGATGGTCAATTGGCTTCAAGTCTAATTGGACTTTGTATGGCGTCATACCAAGGTCTTTATGCAAAATTCGTCTCACTGATGTCTCCGAAATGTTCAATTGTTGAAAACGACAGTGAATTGATGTTGAAGGCGCTTCACGCACACTTTCTGCCACGTCAGTAATATTCTCGGGTGTACGCACTGGTTTTGGCTTTTCAGGCTTTGGTTTATCAATGAGAATGCCAGTTTCATGCAATGATGCTATTTTCGCACAAATTCTGCAATTTTCAAAGTAATGTCGCAATCTTTCCCAGTGTTGTTCAAGCGTATACACAACCATATTCGTTCAGCGGAAGGATAAAACTAATTATCTGTCAAATCAGACATGAGCTAAGTGTTACCATTCACGAAATAAGCACTATTTGAGAAAAAAACGTTAGATGGTGGACCCGATATTTCGAGAAAGTTTGCAAAGGCAACGAAAAATACCATAACCTTTGCATTAGGAGCGAGTTCTATTAGACCAAATATTTTTTTTCATTTTGTGCAACCAACACTTAGGAGAAAGCGCCTTCTCATACAGTGCATTGTGTTGGAACGAAGAAAATATGTTATGGGAAGGATGAAAGAGAAAGCAGTGCTTGAGGACATTCGATTTGAATCTGTTTATATCATAAATGATAGGAAAGACCACTGTATGAAGGGAGTTTCGAAATCGAATAGTACGGCTAAAGAACGAATTCTGTCCGTAACACTGTGTGTAATCCACTGTCCAAAAACGGATGTGCTTGACGAAAAAGAGGAGTATTACATAAGAGTACCTGTAACGCTCGGCAACAAGTCCCCTTATTTAGCGCGAGCAAAATCCGTTGTAATAGCGATAGAGCATTGAAACACAGTGTGATCGTGGTAATATTTTTCTAATGTGGTAAAGCCTTTTTTCCGTCATTGTAGAACGTATGAGTTCTCAGAACATGAAGCTAAACCAATTGAGTTTTGCAGGCCTCTGTGGAGTTCTTGAAAGAGTTCTACAAAGATCGAAACAAATTATAATTTGAAAGTGCAAGATCCGAGCTACAAAGCGTAAGCAGCACAATCTAAAACGACGCAATCTTTTTCAATTCGTCCAGACATTATACGTTTGGTGTTAATTTTTGTTTCGGCAACGTTTGAATCGTATCTTACATACTAAATTGGTTATTATAAGCCTTTAGTCAGGAATACAACCTATCTTCTCACACCACTAATGTTATTTGTATTAATTTCATCCAAAAGTGGCGAGATCTACAGATTTTTGCGACTTCTCATAGCAATTTTATTTACTCTCAGAGTTGTTGACAGAAGAGTGCTGAGAGGAAGTCACCGAAAGAAAAATTTTATTTTTTATTTTGTTTCGTTCGAGATGGCTGTGCCGAGCTCTTGTCTAATAAGTCAACTTACGTGACTACGGTCACTTCATTTATTCTTCGGTTCATTAAAGTTTTCACTGTTATTTCAAATATCAACCAAATACCGAGCTTCTTTGTGTATCTAGCTTTTTTCACATCGTCATTAAAAATAGTTAGTGTCCTAGCAGCGCGCATGTATTTTATGTGTCAATCGTTTTCATTTCTTTCCAACAACTGCTCAAAAGAAATATGGTTTAATGATGTCTTCACCGTATAAACAGTGCCAAGCAGTTTGCATTTTGCATTCGTTTGAGAATTGTCCTCGCTAGTAATGATGAAATTTTGATTACTAATGTAGCCCGTTGACCAGAAATTAGCCTGTTTATTAAACTGAATTCTTTGATAAAAATCCGCAATAAAATTCAGAACTTAAAATGATCCCAGTTATCATAACCACATAACTCTGCTCTCTGCGTAAAATTTTACATGTCGAAGACGAGCTAACAAGTTGAGAACGTGAAAGAATCAACATTTCGGTGTTTTCTTTCAGACGTTGCATTGCATCAGCAATAATCTCTTCGTTGTGCTTATTAATTTATCTTGTTGGTGGTTTTGAATCGAGATTAATGTTGGCCGTAATTGGACCAAGTTATCTACAAACTTCAAAATAAATTTCCACAGTTGGGAAGGGTTAGTAGTTAAACTCTTCTTTATGTCCTGCCATAGCAATGGCAGCCCAATCAGCCTGCTATCGGAGAAAAAACCTATTGAGCCGTACATCATTATCGATTATGTTTTGAGTGTTTGATTAAGGACACAATAATTAATAATTTTAGTAACGGATCTGCAATGATTAGTACATATTTCGATGGGACCAGTTTCGAATTATATATGCAGCATTTATGAAATATATTATGATGTTTTTAACTTTTAAGAACGTTTAAAATATGAGCTCGTAGATTGCAAATAAAATAAAAATAAATTTGTGTTAAATTTTAGGTAAGATTCTTTATTAATCGCACAATGCTGTGTGCCACTGTTCACAACTTTATGTAAACAACAATAATTGACTTTTTATGTTATTCCTCTGTTTTTACCCTTTGCATAAATAATAACAATTAATATACAATTATTGAACAGATCTTTGTAACGGAGATCTTCAAACCACAATTACACTCTTCAAACACACCGCGTATTCACACAAAACTGCTTGATCTTCACTAACTCACTCGCTTGCTTTGCCTTGCCTTTTATATGGCAGAGTGTTTACTGACTGTTTAGACTGATGAATGTTCTTGAACGCGAATGTTCATGACTTCGCCTTCTCGAAATCTCTGTAAATGTAAAGATCGTTGTTTACATTTATTATTGTAGTGTAGTTTGTGTATTTTGTTTACATATATTCTTGTGGTGTTGTGTGTGTATTTTTGTTTACTTGTTTACCATTTTTTTGTGCTGGTGGTTGTTGTTATATTAAGAAGTACGATAATTTGTAAACAGATTTGTTTACTGAATTGTTTTGTTTTTGTAGCTTATGTTTATAATTTTAATGTTAAATGATGTAAAAGCAAAACACCAGTATCTAGGTTTTTCATTTTCGTGACAATATGTTGGTGCCCTTCGCTTTACTTGATTATCGATGATGGTATTATCTGAAGCTGGTTCCACTTAGCTAAACTTCTTACTGTTCCTTATCTTATTTCATACTACATAGCCTAACTGATATTTGCAACATAAGGTCAGACTTTTCTTAATTGTAATACCAAATGTTATAAACTTTTGACAAATGATGATAGGCTACACCTAATTGGACTTCGATTTTCTTGGGTATAATTTAACAATTTTTTTACAAAATATTTCAAATCTACAATGCAAATAAAAAATAATGGCCTTAGCTTGTTAATATTAAACCTTTATTTTATTGCAAAGTCAACATTTTTTTTAAACAAATTGTTTATATTGTATTTATTTTTATTGCTTCAGTCTTTCTGGATTTTGTGTTTTTCTAACTTATTTTCCAAAGTCAAATACAATCGACAAAATAACAACAAGAAATTTCATAATTTTTCATTTCTCTGTAATAAATCGTCATTTTATTTATCGATTCAGAGCACACTCTCTAACAACCAGGGGAACTCTTGTGATATAAGCTGTTGATGCCCAATGGTCAATGGCATCTTTCAACTCATGTGATTTTTTCCATTCCTTTTTTTTATTCTACATGACTTGGCAGCAACGCAAGCAGAAACTTTTTCCCACAAATATAAAATATAACATACATATATCAGCATACTTTTATTTGTATATAAGTAAGCTCACAGATACAATTTTAATATTTTATATAAAACCACGTACGTATGTATTAGTAAAAGACACTAAGTCTAGGAGTTATCCTTTTATAGTTGATGCCACAGAGAAAACTAAAAAAGAAATGGATTTTATTGCAGGATCGTATATGTACGTACGTACGTGTTTATATCTTTTTTATAATCTTAGTTTAGTTATACATACCTATGCATGTGTATGAATGTAAGTGTGAGTGTGTGAGTTTGTGTGGAAAAATATGTGTCATATGTGTATGAGTATTAACAGTGCTTGTGTGGCAGAAAGGTTATAATGGTAGTGGAATTACGTAGAGAAATGCCAGGAAGAAATATTTTTTACACCATTTCCAGCTACTTTTTTCTTCTTTTTTTATTAATTTTTAAATGAGAAATATTAAAATTGTGTCTTCTTATTAAGCCTTTTTATTTATTTTAACCCGTTTTTATAAAGAAAAAAATTTTGGAAACAGTGTGTTCTATTCTTTTTAATAAAATTCATATATTGTTTGGCAATGACTACATTTATGACTGGCACAAATTCCAACTCTTATATTATATTTCTTTTTATTTTAAGTTTCATTTTAAGCTTTTGTCTCCTTTTGTAAATACCCGTAATGTATTTTTATATTTTAGTTTATTTCGTTTCTTTTCTTTTTATTTTTTGTTTTTTATAAAATTCATTTTTCTATAGCATAGAAGTCTATATATGCATACAATATATACAGTGGATAGCAAAAGTCTTAGTACGGCAATATATTTTGACAACAGTAAAGTCCCCACAGGCTTAATACTCTTGCACAAAGTCCCGATATGCCTTCAAGAGAGTATTTAGGAGATCATCTGAAAAAATGGTTACATACATACATAATTGGTCATTACAACCCTTCAGTCAGGATTACGACCTAGTTTCTCACACCACTTATGTTGTGTCTGTTAATTTTATACATGAGCGGTGGGACCTACAGTTTAAAGTCGACTCCGAAAGACAGATTTTTGAGAAACTCTTCATGGCAATTTTATTTATTCCCAGAGTTTTTGAAAGAAATCTGCTGGGATGAAGTCGCCGAAGAAATACTTTTTGTATTTTGTTTTGATGTCTGGACTGGGGCTCGAACCCTGGCTTTACGTCTAATAAGTCAACACACTACCTACTAGACTACGGCGACTTCGCAAGAATGGTTACGCAATCGCTAAACCTGAAACAAAAGTCAACTGAAAAACTTGCTCTTGGTGCCACCAGAAAACACTAAACAAAACTTCTACATTCAATTCCAAATCGATTAAATGGGGTACTTAACCTTAAGGGATATTCTACTAAATACAAGGGATACAATTTTCATATATTAGGCCATGGAATTTTAAATTTACTCAAGGTTCTCCTTGGAGTGGGTTCTCCTATGGAGTCATCTGAAACTTTTCCTTATTTTTCTCTTCTTTTATGAAAAACATTAAAAAATTTTTTGTTTTATAATAAAACAGAAATAAATTAATAAAATAAATATAAAAACTATAAATTTTTATACCAACTTTTGGCTAAAATTTATGAAATTTCTGAAAATATATTGCCGTACTAAGACTTTTGCTGTCCGCTGTACATACAAAAATGATAACATAGTGGCGCTGTGTATTCTAGGAATTTTATTTGCTTTCATAGACACCATTATGATGAGTTTCATTAAAAGTATATGAAGAGTAGTAATCTTTTAAAATATTTCGTGCTCATCAAGATGAATATTTTTCTCGTAGGGATTTACTTTACAAATCGAAATTAAAGAATTAAATACGTTGAGTTTAAAACGACTTTCCTTCCATTGATTTAAAAGTACAAAAGTGATGACAACATCGAGAATGTTTATAAATAATATAATAATAATTCACATCATCTTTATTCTCTCAAAATAATTTAGTGTTTGAGGCAATCAAGATTTGCATCATACATCAAATTGACTTACTATTTTATCCAAAAGTGGCTAGGTTAGGTTAGGTTAGAGGACGTGTACTTGTCAATTAAGACAAGTACAGTACCCGGAGGTCGAATTGACCCATTGTACAACGTTCTAGTTTCTCACACCACTTATGTTGTGTTTGTTAATTTTTTACATGAGTGGTGGGAACTACAGTTTAAAGTCGACTCCGAACGACAGATTTTTGAGAAACTTTTTCATGGCAAATTTATTTACTCTCAGAGGTTTTGCCAGAAATCTTCTGAGAGGAAATAGCCAAAGAAATACTTTTTGTATTTTGTCTTGATGTCTGGCCTGGGGCTCAAACCCTGGCTTTACTTCTAATACACAGTACTAGACTACGGCGACTTGTGGCTAGATCTACAGATTTATGCAACTTTTTATGGAAATTTTATTTACTCTCAGAGTTGTTGCCAGAAGAGTGCTGAGAGGAAGTCACCGAAAGAAATAATATTTTGTATTTCGTTTTGTTCGATATGTCTGTGCCGAACTCTCATCTAATAAGCCAACCTACGAGACTACGGTCGCTGCATTTATTTTTCGGTTCATTAAAGTTTTCACTGTTGTTTCAAATGTCAACCAAATACCGAGCTTCTTTATGTATCTAGTCTTCTTCACGTCATTGATAAAGAATATATCAGATTTATTTACTAAATTGGTCATTAAAACGTTTTTGCCAGGATTACAACTTAGCTTGTCACACCAGTTATGTTGTATGACGGGGACGTTTAGTTTAATGACGACTCGGAACGACAGTTTTTTTTTTGAGAAACTTTTCATGGCAATTTTATTTTTACTCTCAAAGTGTTTGCTAGAAACTACTGACAGGAAGTCACCTAAGGAATATTCTTTCATATTTCGTTTTATTCGCTATGGCTGGCTCAATGGGAGAACGTGGGCTCTTGTCTAATAAGCCAACACACTAGCAACTACACTACGGTGATTTAATGAGAGTACTCAGGAATAACCTGAGGCTTATTACAGATCACAAAGTACACTTGTTTAGCATCGAGATCCTTTCGAAATAAACATGAAAATTCTGTAATAATGAGAATGATTTATAAGAACACATTCTTGGAACCTTGTGAGGAATTTATGCATTGCAGGAGGAAACAGCTGATACATATCAGTTGCTGGGCAGAAGATTGTTTTCATTGACACCAACGAATATCCTTATTTTGACGGATTAGGCTTGGTGAAGTCTTGGTAGGTATGCCATTGATCGTTCTGGTTATACAATGAAAATTATAATGTAAGACTCCTAGTACTTAAGAGCAACGATGAACCTTGGGGAGTAGACGCTTAAATTTTAAAAGCAAATAAAATTTCTTATTCTAATATAGAATTTATTTGTGTATGTATGTACTCAGTATTGACTAAACCTAAAAGATAACGTCTGCAATCGGAATTAAAATTCAATGTCTATCTGCTTCTATTCATTCGTTTGAATCAAAGATTCCATTATTGTCCAAAGAGTTACCAAATTACGGCGACTAAGCTATTTCCTGTACTGTTCTCAATCTATGCCCTGAGTAAGCTTTGGATGCTGTTCGGTATTTGACTCCCACCTAGCATCTTATGTGTTTCTGATTGTTTCCTTCTGCAAGGTATTCACTCCACTCAGGTTACAAGTATGTATTCAGGTGATTCGTTGTCTTTATAAGAGAGTCAAAAATTTCACTTGAAGTGATTACTATCTTTTACATTATGAAGCCCAGTCAGAAAGCCAATTACTATCATCAAGCTATTGAATAGTCTCCTATATTCATACATAATTAGTCATTCTAATCTTTCAGTCAGGATACGACCTAGCTTCTTACACCATTCATGTTGTGTGTGGTAATTTTATACATGAGTGACGGGACTTATAGTTTAATTTCGTTTCCGAACGGCAGATTTTTGAGAAAATTTTTCATGACAATTTTATTTACTTTCTGAGTTTTTGATAGAAATCTGCCGAAATGAAGTCGCGAAGAAATATTTGTTTTTTTATTTCATTCTGTTGGAGATGTTTAACCTGGGTGGGCTGATGCAATATTTCAATATTTTCCATTACAAAAAGTTTAGTTTGTAAAAGTCTCTGATTGCTATCATATTTCAGAAAGGTTCTGGATTCATCATTCGTCACTTCACATTTGTCCACTAATTGTCTGGAATTTTTACACAAACTAAGATCCAACCTTTGTGACCATATACTACGCTGAATGGAAATACAAGGTACAATATCAGCTATATATTGCAATACCAAAATAAAACGCTTTTAAAACAGTTTTTTGAATATTTTGTTTTTGCAACCGCCGTATACACAAGACAAAAAAAATTTTCTTTGAAATTATTTCGTTATTACACCAAAGAAAACTATAACGGCAACAAAAAAATTATTGATTCCGGATGTTTCTTATTTAATTTTGGAAATAAAAAGGAAATATTAAAAAAAATCCTCCAATTCGTTGTTGTGTAATCTTTAAAAGTAAAAGAAAATTTGATTTGAACACATCATCAATACAATCAAATTGTCAATACATTGTCAATATATTGTCAATATATTGTCAATATATTGGCATTTGGGAAAAGAGGAATTTGTATTTGTAAAAGGGATGGCAAGAAACGGGATAGTTCTTATGAAATTTGTGTAGGGGTATGATAAAAAGGAAACAGGAAGACGAATTTCTTGTTGATTTGGTTCAATCTATAACAGGTAATCGAAAAAAAGCAAGGAACACAGTGGTAAGTAAAAGTAAATAAATGTATGAATATAAGTTTATAATACAAAATGATGTCCTTAATAATTTTTGCCTACCACTGTATATCATATGATTGATGTCATTGCTAAAAAAACTTCAACTTATGTAACTGAACTTAAGTGTTAAGGAACAACTGAAATCGATTTGTTAAAGTTCAAAAATTAATTGAAAATGATTTTTAAACACAATGAAACCAAAAATATTGTTGTTAAGTATTGTTTATTTATTTAGCAATTGAAATAATGTGTTGTTGTGCTGGTTTTTATTTGTTTATTTAAGTTTTAATATCGAAATGATGTTTCTCTCGAATGGCATGAATAACATGTTTCCCAACATATTCCAATTGTATATATTTCTATGGAGTTTTATTTATAAAGGATTCTATAAAACTAAATAAAAAATTTTATTGTATTGTATACGACTTTTTTCTTCTTTTTTTTTTTTTGAGAATCTCAATAACTTATGCCCATACACGTTCAATTTAATTCACAAAAAATGTTTCAAATACTCAAATAAATATATTTCCATACATCATCTAAATACAATACCAACAGAGACATACATACATACCATATTTGCTGGGAATCATTTCTAAACAAACAAACAACAGGATTCAACTCATACAGGAAGAAAAAAGAATAAAAATCATACAAATATTAGAAAAATAACTAAAAACATCATAACTAATGGCCATTAGTGTTTATGAGTATGTGTGTGTATACACATATACATATATATTTTAAATATATTCATTTGTTTATTTGTTTATTTCGAATCTAAAAAGGGTCTTTCATTAAAAGCTTCCCATCTTTAAATTTAAAGAAAACAAAGTGTATGTAAGACGTCATCAAAATTAAATACAAAAAATAATTCTTCGGCGTTTGCCTCTCAGCAGATTTCTGGCAAAAACTCTGAGAGTAAATAAAATTGTCATCAAAAGTTACTCAAAAAATCTGTCGTTCGGAGTCGACTTTAAACTGTAGGTCCCGCCACTCATGTATAAAATTAACACACACAACATATGTGATGTGAGAAACTAGGTCGTAATCCTCGATAAAGGGTTGTAATGACCATTTATGTATGTATGTATGTACGTGTGTGAGTCTTCGAATTTTTTTATTCAGTTGAAAGACCTATTGAGGTCGTTATGTCATTAAAATATCCAAATTTCCATGACTGTAGCGATTAAATCAAATTGAATTTAACCGATGGCCTGGATTATGTTGATTTTGAGGAACACTGAGTTATGTGGCTTTTTCGCATACAAGTTCAGAACACCCCAAAAGAAAAGTCTAAGGGGGTTAAATCGAAAATTTCAGTGGCCACTTGAGACAGCTTTTACATGAGATGATCATGCGATCAAATCGCTTGTGCTGAATATCGAATGCGACATGAGCAGTGGGGCATGTAGCGCTGACCGTATGTCGTTGATGTCCAGGTCATCAAAATCAGGCCAAAATTAATTGTGCTCTCCGTTGACAGCGATGGCCTGGTAAACGTCGTTCTCATAGGCCCAAAATCCATATCAAATAGTGACTTTTTTGGGATGCATTGGACGATGTTAAACCTCATGTGCAGTGGTATCCGTCCCAAACTCGAAATTCATTCTTTCAGAAATGTACGTTTATTGATAATGTTTATTCAACATTGCCTCTGGTCAATTACTTACAGTTTCTGGGACAGTTGAATTTCGTACGGCTGCAGGCTAGGAATGCTAAACGGGATTGATTGATAGACATTTGGAAATCTTGAAAATCTCGGGATTTCAAGATTCGGGATATCCCAAGCCACGACGCAAAATCCACTAAGTTTTGGTCTACGAAACATAAAGTCATTGTGAGTGACGCGCAACTGTTACAGACAGCGAGGATTTTATCCGCAAATTTTGTATTTCATCTTCGTACGGCTGTTGGTCGAATGTTTATTGAATCACATTGAGATTAGTCCTCTCTTTAGGATGACCGTAGTTCGCCGTGTTCTAGTAGGTAGTGTGTTGGCTTATTAGACGTAAAGCCAGAGTTCGAGCCTTAGGCCAGACATCAAAACAAAAATACAGAAAGTATTTCTTCGGCGACTTCCTCTCAGCAGATTTCTGGCAAAAACTTGCCTAAACTTGCTAAAATTGTCATGAAAAGTTTCTCAAAAATCTGTCGTTCGGAGTCGACTTTGAACTGTAGGTCCCGCCACTCATGTATAAAATTAACACACAGAACATAAGTGGTGTGAGAAACTAGGCGTAATCCTGACTGAAGGGTTGTAATGACCAATTATGTATGTATGTAGTATGACTATGGGGATTGCAAAATAGGCAAAGCTCGCGGTTTATTGCACAAAAAGAAACTACACTTGATAAAATAATTTTAATATTTGCATATGTTGAATGCTGTAGCCGTCCGTGGTGACTTCGAGAAACAGACTGAATAAATGACAACGAATTTGACAGATGGCCGTTTGGTGGCTTTGTTGGAAGATCGATATTTATATGGGACAGTTTAGCCTAAAGAATCGTATCCTATCGTCGTTTAGAACGTCGTCGTTAGAAACGTTGCCTATTTGCTCTGAATCGGACGAAAACAATTTTAAATCAAGAATACGATTCAATGCTATTCTTGTGTCCTTCGTCTGTGCTACTCAATGCTTTCTGAACTGTTGTAGCCTCCTGCTTTAAAAGAATTTTTCAATGAAGTACTATTGGACACACTGTGAGCTCCCTGGTTATGCTTTGATAGTAGAAGTGTTTATTGTAGATTTCATCATAAATATGATGTTTATTTTTACTTTTCTAACGTTATTTTCATTGTTAGTATCCTCTTCCTTTGTGTTCTTTGTTTGGCTCTCTTTGAATAATAAAAAAAAAAACAAAAAAACAAAACCCATGTACAAATACTCTTATAGGCACATACACACACAGCACAATTGTACATGTACATGTGTTATAATATTTACATTTGTCCATTATTTTTATTGTTAATGGCGTTGTATTTGTTTTCGAAGTATTTGTTATTCTTGTTGTTTTTATTGTTTTTCATGTTTCTGAAATAATTTTGTACATGATGTTGTTTTGAATTTATTTATCAACGTATTCCACACTCAATATTTTTATATGTTTTTGGGTGTTAATGTTGAATGTTACTGTGTGTTGAAAGGCAGATAAAAGAGAAAGGGAGAGAGAGAGAGAGAGAGAGAGAAAACCAAATTCTCTAATGAAAATAATAAATACAAATATTTTATATTTTTTCTCAGGAATTTCCGCTAATATTTGTCGATGTTATACAATACATTGGCGCCAATATGTCTTCTGACGAAAGCATCAGAGAAAAACTTACTTTAAATTGGAATTTATACAGACATACATACGTACATGCCTGTTTGAATTTTCCTATCTACGGTTATGAGACCTAGAGAAAATATCATGTGTTTATCTTTACTATTATGTTGCTTTTTAAATCAAATTCAATTAAATTGACCAATTTATGTTACACAAAACTTTAATGAAACTTTTCTTTCTTTTATTTTTAGGTATGGAAAATCGATAACTAAGTTTTGTAAAGCAGTGAATGTAAGTTTTTAATATTTTAAAGTAAATTTGAGTAGTTTTATTACAAATTTAAATCCTTGAACTGTACTTGATCATACCTTATTTAGTGTAGCTTCTTACGTTAGGTTAGGTTAGAGGACGTGTACTTGTCAATTAAGACAAGTACAGTACTCGGAAGTCGAATTGACCCATTGTACAACGTCCTAGTTTCTCACACCATTTATGTTGTCTGTGCTAATTTTATACATCAGTGGTGGGACATACAGTTTAAAGTCGAGTCCGAACGACATTTTTTTGAGAAACTTTTTCATGGCAATGTTTTTACTCTCAGTGTTTTTGCCAGAAATCTGCTGAGGAGGAAGTCGCCGAAGAAATACTTTTTGTATTATGTCTATGTCTGGCCTGGGGATCTAACCCTGGCTTTACGTCTAATAAGCCAACACACTGCCTACTAGACTACGGCGACTTCGTAAGAAGACTTCTTAAGAAAATTTTTATTAAATTTTATTGTTTTACGAGGAACACATAGGTAATAACTTTCAGTCATGCAGAGTATTGAAACTAGAAAAATAGTTTGTTAAAGACAGAATAGAAGGAGTAATTTTTATAGAATTTAGATTTGAATCTATATTCTATTTTGTTGCAAGTGACAGACACAAAGACTGAAGGAAGTTCTCTCTGTAATGTAATTTAATTTATTTTCCTCCTTTTATTGTAGCGTGTTTCGGGCCGCTCAATGGATCCTCGCCAACGGTGCTGCTTTCATTCGCATCTCTGTCTTCTCTGCTAGTCAGGCCGCCATACAATCTCCGTTGAACGTTGTGAATAACTCCAGGATCGTTGGGAAATGTCGCGGCTGTCCCGACCTTCTTTCTGGGCGCTTCAGTGTCCCACTTGTCTGGGTCCCTGAGCACAGTAGCATTCTGGGCATCTGCACGATCGACAAGCTCGCCAGGTCTGGTGCACTCCTTCCAGAATATTCTTCAATCGACTTGGGTATGCCACTTGCCTCGGTCAAGTAGTCCATTAGGCGGAAATTCTTTCGGGATGCCAAACTATCCTAGGTCAATGAAGAGTCCCGCTCCACCGCTAGACTCACTTGGCCCTTGAATTATAGTTATTATCTCTTACTTGGTCGTAACTTCATTTCAATCACTATGGCCATGTTTACAGGTCATTGTGCTATGGGAAGAAAGGCGAAAAGTATGCATCTCCCATCTAAGGACTTCTACCGTGTGTGCAGATGCGTTTAGAAATCTCTTGCTAGATGCAGATATAGGTTATTTGGCTCTCCAATTCTTGTCAGCTTGACATAACTATCATCTACTGATGTCAAGGATATAGCTTCGTTTATCAAACTTTTGGTCTAGTTTTCCAGCTTAGGATAGTCATGCTTTTAAGCCCTTGCACTGACTAACTTCTTCTTCTCCCCTAGTTTGGTAGAACTTGGTCAGTACAGAGACTGCGTTAGCCTGTGGCGTAACAACGGGCCGCTATGTGTGCTAAAGTGAGCTTTTGGTATCAAAGCTACCAATCCAATCTACCCTAATCTAACCTAATGTATTTCATTATCTGGCTAATAGCAGAAATAAATTCGTTACTTTATTCTACTGGAGCCAGTAACAGGAGAACAGGGAAACATATGTCACATTCGGATTGTGCGTGTATTGAGAATGTATCGTCGACTTAAAGCTGGCCATCATGTGAATACAGAAATTTTGTGGGCATTAAAAGAAGTTTAACGCTATAACACTAAAAACAAAAGCGGTTTAAATGAATTGATTGCTCTCCAAAACTTTTCCTGATTATGTCTCTATAAATTGAAGAAACTGGGGCATGGTAGAAAATATCAAGAATAACTAGTGAAGTTATCAGGAGTAGCAATTTCTAATAGGAGTAATACATACATAAGAAAATTAGTTACCAGTCGAGTTAAAGTCGAGAGACGTAAAGAGGCGATTATTTACTTAATTGGTCATTGAAACTCTTTAGTCAGGTTTTCCCATATCACACCCATGTTTTGCGTGTGAATTTTATTTATGATTAGCGGGCACTGCAAGTATGATACAAGTTTTAAGGCATTCCTAGTAACTCACAGCGTTTTTGTCAGTCAGCTCACTACCTACTACGCTACTGATGCTTTAATGCCATAAACCGAAGCCGGTTTTGCATTATGTCCCTGCTAATGATAAACAAAATTAAAATTCGAAGTCCAGCCAGAATGAAGGCTGTACAATAAAGCTCTTGGGAATATTTTCGATTTTCATACACCATGATCTCCCTAAGATCATTGGTGTTAGTTTAGCTCTTTCTGGAGAGATACGAACACTCCTAGTTGAATTATTTTAAGAACGATGCAGATGTCTTAATTTTTTAAAATTCGAAAAAGATGAGAAAAAATTTTTCGAATTCTCTGTACATACACTTTGAACCTGGTTTGCGAGAGCATGTAGTCAGTACTATAGTACTGACTATAGTACAGACTATACTATACAGTACTATAGTACTGTACTACATTACTTTCATCAACACATAATTCATTTTATATTAAACGAGTTTAACTGAATAAATCTTTGAAAATAAGACCAGACCTGAAAATCAAATATTTCATCATTACAAAGCTCGAGAGAATGTTACAGGATCAGTGAAAAACTGCATTGAATACATACACATAATTGGCCATTACAACCCTTCTGTCAGGATTACGGCCTAGCTTCTCACACCACTCATGTTGTGTGTGTTAATTTTATACATGAGTGGCGGGACCTACAGTTTAAGATCGATTACGAACGACAGAAACTTTTGATGAAACTTTTCATGGCAGTTTTTTTACTCTCAGAGTTTTTGCCAGAAATATACTGGAGAAAGTCGCCGAAGAAATATTTTTCATATTTTCGTTTTGATGTCTGAAGTGGGGTTTGAACCATCTAATATGCCAACACACTACCTACTAGACTACGGCGACTTCATTGAATACAGTAATTGGTGGCCACACTTTTTTGATGAGTAGAATTTCTTGCGATCAAAGCAAAATACTTTCACTGTAATAATCTGTACTTCAGAATAGGGAATCCAATAAAGGATTTTGTGTTCTTGGCCTCAAAAATTAGCAGGATTATAACTAACAGGGGCCAATATAGTGGTTAAACAACAAAAATTTTAAATGCTATGACTGAATGTGAAGTATAAAAAATTTTGCTACTTTAAGTTGGCGTTTTAAAAACACATTTGCATCGCTTAAATGAAATCCTTTCTTACAAAATGAAACTCTATTGATTGTCACAAAAATTCCGTTTCAGTAAAATCACATTTTAATCATATTTAAGGTTTCATTGAGCTTAAATACTAATACTGCAGTTTAAAGTATTGAACAGATTAAAAAATTAAAAAGGGTTTCGTTTTTATTGTCCTCAAATATCACTCCATTAAATTAATAAAAAAAATATGTTTTGGGTATCGTTCTCGTCAATGGTAATGAAATAATAAAAATACAAAATAAAAATTATCACTCATTCTGTGAATGCAGTTTTCAATTACGTTTTCATCTATCAAAAGTTCATATGGTAAAAATTTGTAATATTTTATGAAAATTTATTTACTCATCAATAAATAAAGTTATCATTATAAGGACCTACAGAGAAAACACAAAAACAGAAACGAACTTTTATGTATTTCGTCGCCTACAAAATTATGCCATCAGAAAACTATATTTTTAGACCCGTATAGCAGTTTTATGCAAAATAAATCTGTTTTTAACTATAAACACGTTCGTATTTACATCAATTTATGCTGTTGTTTTTATGGGGTTCAACGTAAATTTTATGGTTGCAAGAATATGTGATATTTTGCAAAATTTTTTTCATTCTCTTCTTATTTTTCACTACCAATAATAACTCGTAAAAATAAAATTTATGACTTTGATGAAAGGATACTCAATTTTTTTGGTTTTTTTCGTTAGGTTTCGTTTTATGTTTGTTTTGTTTGCAGGGGATAACGTTGGTGTAGCAATAAACGACACATTTGTCACATTGATACATACTCATAGGATAGTAGTATATTACATGAATATTTTTATCAAAATCTACACTGTAAATAACTATCATATTGGAATGCAAAATGTTCATCAAAATATGTATGTATGTTTTAGGAGTTTTTGGCTAAGTCTAGTCATTTTAATCTGCTGTTGAATCAGTGCATTGCGGTATGTGCGTGGAATGCCGGTACTTTCCTCAACTTGAGATATGCTTGTCATGCCTTACAGGTGTGGTGTGCGGTTTATCAACAGAGAGGCTTCTCTAAGCCTACTGTTTCAAAAATATGTACAGATTTCAGCAGCGGTGCGTATCTGATGGAAACATAATTCCCTTTCCCAGATTTTCTGCCCAGGAGCACGATGTTACATTCGGTTATGAAATACGAAGACCGTATTAAGCACTTTAATAGCCATAAAGAAAGCAACAAGCAAGAATGTGTATTGTTTTGGAGCCGCCCACCACAAGATCATAGAGTCATTTATTTCCCTCATCTTACTAGTGGTGTGCAAGAATAAAACTCATTTAGGAACTTGAGGCATTAAGCCTCATGTTTTGGTGCTACTCTGGTGTGAGTAGAACAGGCTTATTAGATGTGAGGCCACGGTTCAAACCACAGGTTTGCAACAAAATGAAATTTGAAAAAATATTTCTTCTGCGACTTCCTCTCAGCAGATTTCTGGCAAAAACTCTGATAGTAAATAAAAGTGCCATAAAAGAGTTTCTCAAAAATCTGTCGTTTGAAGTCGAATTTAAACTTTAGGTTCCGCCACTCATGTATAAAATTAACACACACAACATAATTGGTGTGAAAAACTAGGTCGTAATCCTGACTGAAGGGCAATTAGGCACATTCGTGAGGTTCGTTTGTTTTACCTTACAATTGTGGTGCGCGGCTTAACAGCAAAGGGGATTTTCTGAGGCAACTGTTTGACAAATTCACAGCGTTGCCTACCTGATTCGATTAGTTTTGATACGAAGACCGTCTTAAGCACTCTAATAAAGACATAGAGAACGCAACAAGCAGGAATGTGCACACTTCTGGATTTCATTACCGAAACGCTCTATTTTGGAGGCGCCCACCACAAGATCAGAAAGTCATTTATTTCCCACTGGTTATGCATGGTGTTCATGAAGGAAATGCATTCAGGAACTTAACGCATTAGTTCTCATGGTCACCTGGTATTACTGTGGTGTCAAGCACTTAATGCTCTATAAGTAGGTTATCTATGAGATGTATATATGAATGATTTTACTTTCTTATGCAGCTGCTTGGTAGTATGAAAGAGAAAAGTTCTACGAATGGTTTCTGCATACGATGCCGCAATGAGCATGAGTGAGACTGGCCAATGCGGCTGCTTTGGTAGTATGAAAGAGAAAAGTTCTACGAATGGTTTCTGCATACGAACCCGCAACGAGCATGAGATAGACTTACCAATTCAACTATTTAAGAGAGAAGTTTTACGAATGGCTTCTGCATCGGAACCTGCAGTGAGCTGTAAAAGTTCGTCAATGCATACATACATACATAATTGGTAATTACAACCCTTCAGTCAGGATTACGACCTAGTTTCTCACACCACTCATATTGTGTTTATTAAGTTTTTATTCATGAGTGGCGGGACCTACAGTTTAAAGTCGCCTCCGAATGACATATTTTTGAGAAACTTTTCATGGCAATTTTTATTAACCTTCAAAGTTTTTGCCAGAAATCTGCTGAGAGGAATTCGCCGAAGAAATACTTTTTGTATTTGGTTTTGGTGTCTGGCCTGGGGCTCGAACCCTGGCTTTTCGTCTAATAAGCCAACACACTACCTATTAGACCATGGCGACTTCTAAGTTCGCCAATGACTTGGGACTTATTCAGTGAATTAATATTCAGCATCTACCTTGGCTTGGGCATGTCGACTGGATGAAAGCGCATGTTCTGCAGAATGCGTATTTTAAGCGAGAATCAGCGATCGCCAGCATAGAGGCTGAAGTTGTGTGTGTTAGAAGGAGTAACATCGATTGATATGATCGACTAGTAGAAGTGCCAGCATAGACGGGATACTATCTTTAGCAGGTTGTTAAGTAACTCAGCAGCTCATTTATTTCCCAGTACTATTCACAACTGCAGCTTAGGTATCTATTTGTTTCTCCGTGTACATAAATTCAGCTTTTTCCTTAACTTAACTTCACTTAACTGTCATACTGATTAAGAAGCACATCTAATTTCAGATTCAAATTCACTTTATGTGCTTATGCTTTTAAATTAATTTTTTCCAGTGTACATCCTTAAGCATATTAACCCATAAATATACGGGATAAATAACATGAGGCAGACAAAAGTAGATACAAAAAGAGTGCTTCAGCAAAATGTCAACGATAATTTTTCCAAAACCAAGAAATACAGACTCCATAGGATGTAATATACTGTGCACGAAGCATAGGCCTACATTTAGTATTCAACACAACAGCCTGGTGACAGACAAATGATATTTTTACGATAGTAAATTATGAGTTTGGTTTGTTTTGTTTTGTTTTTGAATTATAACGATTTAATGCAAAAAACAAAACGAAAAAAACAAAACAATATTTTGGTTGATATATTAAGTGTTTATAACGAAGCACTTAATATCCTGTAGCAGTGCGTAGAGAGAGCGAGGTAAAATGAGTGACAAATATCAACTTGATTTCCAACAAATCAGACTCCTTGACACAATAATATAGAGAAAGTTATAAAACAATTTATTGATAAAAAAAAGGAAAAAAATAACGGTAAAAAATTTATGTATTTGTTGTTTATAACAGTTTCTGTTTTCATTTGTTCATTCATTTGTTCGCTGTTCTCATTTAAGTGCACATGCTTCACCTAAATCTATCGGCACAAATATAAACATTTTGTTTCGGTTTTTTCTATTATTTTTCCTTCATTTTTTTTCTTTTTTTTATAACATTATTTATAATAAAACAGCAGCATAGGGAAAAAACAAAATCGTATTTATGTCAAGGATAGAGCACCACTACTCTAGTTATTGTCGAAAGAGTAGTTTTTACTCACTCTCGCTCTCTCTCAACTGATGTAATAAATATAAATACTGGGTGAATGTGCTGGCAATAACAACAGAATTAATGTTCCACACAAATACGTATCATATCATACATATGTATATATGTACGTATAGATGAGTGTGTTTTTTTGTGGAAATATCACTCGTTATATGCTCTTACTTTCAATGTACTTATATTCTCTGTGTGTGTGTGCGTGTGTTTGATAATACAAAATGAATTGTAACATTTTATGTCTGTTCACATCCTTATATCAACTGTAGAACACACATACAGTACTTAATAAGTAATTAGAAATTCACAAGAAATAGGAGGTAAAATTGAAAATTTATTAAAAGGGAATTCGAAATATATGCTACAAATGAATAGTTTTTGTGAATATTTTTCAGCTAGAAAGTACCTTTAATTTACGTTAAAGAAAATACGATTGAAATTGTATTTGAGTGTTAACACATACATATGTGCAGGTATTGGATTTTTTCTAAATTGGTCTTTGCCAAACATAATTTCTCCTACAAATGTTGAGGTACAATGGATCGTGTTTATTTCTATTCCATAAAGCTTGATTTGATATTACATACATACCAGAGGTCTGTAATTAGTATTCAAAACGATCAGTAGATTCGAATCGTTATTATAATTTCTGATACTTATACGCATTCATACTTATTTTAATGTCATACTCATACTACTTATACTCAAAATTTGAAATACTCATGGTACTTGTACTTAACAAAACGCATGATGTTATTGATTTCGACTCTCCATGACTCATCGTATACACCAATCACAAAATAAGAATGATTCGCGTACGAACACTACAATAGTCACATGAAGGTTGTGTGTTTGCTCTGCTTGCTGTATTTGTCTTTTTGGTTTATGTGTCTTTCTTCTTTCTTTGTAAATGCAACAACAACTAAGACTGTAAATTTTGATGAAAGATTTGAATCACTCGGATCATTTAAGAGTATTATAAGTATTTTTCTAAATTTATGACTCTGAATAAGTGGGCGTATGAATCAAATATACTTCGAATATTATGAGTTTGATATCAACGTTGTACTCATACTCATTGCAACCTGTATTTCTAAATCGATATTGTACTGAGTACGAATGAATCAGAGTAGTTGGAGTTCAATACTGTTGACTCACTCATACTCAAAATTTCATGAGTTCTTATGAGTAGCGGAAAAGCGATTCATTGCTGATCTCTGATACATACCTACATAATTGGTTACAACCCTTCAGTCAGAATTACGATCTAGCTTCTTACACCACTCATGTTGTGCGTGTTAATTTTATACATGAGCGGCGGGACCTCATGGAAAATTCATGGCAATTTTATTTACTCTCAGAGTTCTTATATTTTCATATTTCGTTTTGATATCTGGCCTGGGGTTTGAGACATAGCCTCACGTCTAATAAACCAACACACTACCTACTATACATAAATACATAATTGGTCATTACAACCCTTCAGTCAGGATTAAGACCTAGTTTATCACACCACTTATGTTGTGTGTGTTAATTTTATACATGAGTGGTGGGACCTACAGTTTAAAGTCGACTTCGAACGACAGATGTTTGAGAAACTTTTCATGGCACTTCTATTTACTCTCAGAGTTTTTACCAGATATCTGCTGAGAGAAAATCGCCGATGAAATACTTTTTTGTATTTCGTTTTGATGTCTGGCCTGGGGCTTTACGTCTAATAAGCCAACATACTACCTACTAGACTACGGCGACTTCAATTCAATTATTGATACTACAGCTGTCCAGAATAATATGACCAAAGTCAACGTTAGTGGGAATGATTAGAACTATATAGTATGTAAATAATCTATTGGGTGTTTCATTAAGCGCCTCCTATCTTTCAATTTAAATAAAACAATTAGAGTGTGGGATATTATCGACATTTTTTCTTCCTTTGAAAAACCCATAATTGCTTTTATTTGTGTATAAAACATCCTTCAAATGTCCGCCACGGCTTCTCTGGGAGGTTCACATTCGAAATGTCCAATTGTCCACGTGAGAGAACCATGCCATGAGATCGCTCGTACAGAATATCTAATGTGGCATGCGTTGTGTACCACGTAGCGTTGTCCTGTTGAAACTAAAAATCGTATGGGTCCAAATAATTCAGCTCAAACCAAAATGCGTTGGTAATCATCGACATTCAGTACTCGCCGTTGGCAATGATGGGCTGAATCGATGAAGCCTTAAGGCCAAAATCCACATAAAACTGTAATTTTTTCAAGAGACAATGGCCGCTGTTGGATCAATCGTTCCAAATTCTACAATTTTGTTTCCTCACGTACCCATTCAATAAGAAATGGGCCACATTGCCGCTTGTTTTATAAAATTGGGGTCGTATATTAAAGTTCAGTTGCTAGAAACATTATTTTGTCTCATGGCTTCCTCTAGGTGTCTTCTAGTTGTAGGGGTCTTTACAGCTCGTTGTTCTGTTGAAAACATTTGAAAGTTTTCGGAGTGTATAACCTTTTAATTTTTATTTGCTATGCCGAATTGCTTAATGCAAATGTTTTTGTTATGCTATGATCCATAAGAATATACTTGATCTCGTATTAGGCTAGAATTCTGATTAAATTTCTTTTGCATTCCAAGTCATATGAAATATTTTTATTTTCGTCGTTCCAAGAAAATGAGTTTAACTTGCTGAGGATAATAAACCCAGGCCATTATTTTGATAAGGCAGTGGACGTTATCCAACGATCCGCACTAGTAAAGCTTAACTTAATCAGATGGCCATTAGCAACTAAGAGTGTACTCATGCTTTAACTATTATGCATACGGTTTTGTTTTTCGATACATTCAAGGCTACGCTTTAAGTATCTTCTTCTCACTTAACATGAGCCTCTGGTTAACTTAGTTGACTAAGATTTCCTTGCCTGTTCTATTAAATAACTTTAACTCCAATAAACCTTCATGTCTAACTTTTTGCCATCCGCTGCTTTAAGGTCCCCAGCCAGCAGAAAACATGAAACCAATGTGTAATACTTGGCATGCCCATCAAGTGACGCAGTTTAAGAGACGTGCTTTTGAATACCATTAAATGCAAAATAAACAACAATACAAATGCCATAATAAACAGCAAATTTATACACACACTCACATAAACTACAAAAACAGCGATAACGAAAAATACCGAAAAAAAGAAAGAAAATGAATTTTCACTTTTAAAACACATAAACACACTAATATACTTATTCAGAGAGAAATAAAAACAAAAATTAGGACATAATAAGCAGCAACTGCTGAAAATCCATATCACTGCTCTCTCGCTCTCTTGCCATTTTATTGTTTATGTACACATTTCAATCATATATTTGCAGTTAAATTCTTTAATTTAAAAATTCACACTCTACTATATACATACATATACATGCATACATACCTACAAGTATACAGAAATACAAACAATAAAAAGAATTGTATTCATGCCGTCATACATACGACATCAGGCAGACATTGATTGACGCAGTTTTAAATATTTTATTGTTTGTGTTAAAAACATAAACAAATACATACAAATGTATTAAACAAAAAACATATTTAATGTCCGGATAATAAATTTAAGTGTGTGTGTGTGATGAGTGTGGGCTTTTGACAAGAAGCAAAAAAATATCCCCCATAACAATTGTGGTCTTGTGTTCAAAAAACAAAAACACAAACATACAGAAACAAAAGCAAATTATACGCCTATAAAGAAAATTATGGGGAAAATTGTTATGAAAATATCCTTACATTGTGCCATCATATGTATGTTAGGCAAATTAAAAGAAAACTTTTATGTTGAGCGCTACATATACTCAACTCAGGAAATGAAAATGGTTTTTGCCATGGTAATGGGCTTGAGAGTGACATTCATTGAGTGGTTTTAGTGGGATGTCAAGTAGTATTGGGAGTGATTTAAATGTTAATGAAATGAAAGAATTAAATTCATTTAATTGTTGATATAAAATGCATGCATTTGCTTTGAATTCACAAACAAAAAAATGTTTCGAAATTAAAGAATACCGCTGTCAATGAGATCTTTGCTTTCCATGGCAAAATAATCATTTCTGAGCCGCTCAATAAATGTTAGATGCTTAAACTCACAAGCGGAATATTAATTATTAAAGACGACGGTGTAAAATACAACCAGTTTTTTTTTTAATTTGCTTTTGATAATTAATTCATCAATTATAATATTGCATATATTTATAATTTTAATTAGAATTTCTGAATTTTTTTATTTATTTTAAAATTTTAAAATGTTTAAAGTTCAATAATTTCGTTATGTACGTGAACAAAAAATTAAACAGCCGTTTCCTTATGCCTTCATATGGATGGATATACACTCTATAATAAACAGTACGTGGCGTATGATTGATAAATAAATTAAAAGCTTTATAAAAGAAATAAAAAATTGTAGCATATCCATTGGGGCAATCTTTAATTGTATACGGTAGGTAAACGAATACAAAACACACGTGTCGTATGATTGATGGTGAATATAAATGAATAAAGAAATGTACATCATGGCGTATGATTATTATTTAAATACAAATAAATGATGTGTATACGGGGTATTCAATTAATTAAATGAAAATTTCTTTTTAATTAATTTTTTTTTTGTTTTTTGGTAAAAATTACAGAAGAGAGAGAAAGCTTAAGAACGAAATATTCAGGAAATTGGTGTGTGAAATGGACTCTTCAATACAATTAATGCTAATGTTTTCACATTTAGATGGGAATGGAACATTTAATTAGTGGATGTGGAGATGTTTAAGAGCGGTATAATTGATTTTCCTGGGTAAGGTTTATAAAAGTATTTGCCACAGAGTGTTCGTAAATGATCACTAAAACTAAGGAAGCGGAAAATATTAAATGAACATGAAACTGTTTAAAATTCTTATACTAACCGACTTGAACTTATTCGAACGAATTATTAAAACGAATAAGCCATCACGCAAAACACTTCTCAAATGTCGTATTTAATTGCTTAAATAGCTAGTTTCTGTTTTATTTTAACAGAGTAATGGTAGCTCAGTAGGCTTGTAACGAAGTTATTCACGATATGAATGATAGGCACAAAATCGAATGCATCCCACGACTTCAGAAGGAAGGATAAAACATATCATACATGGACAGAAGAATGAAATATGTGCACTAAGTACTATGTAGTCGCCGTAGTCTAGTAGGGAGTGTGTTGGCTTATTAGACGTAAGGCCACGGTTCAAAACCCTGTAAGTACTATGTAGTCGCCGTAGTCTAGTGGGTAGTGTGTTGGGTTATTAGACGTAAGGCAACGGTTCAAAACCCAGTAAGTACTATGTAGTCGCCGTAGTCTAGTAGGTTATTAGACGTAAGACCACGGTTCAAAACCCAATAAGTACTATGTAGTCGCCGTAGTCTAGTAGGTAGTGTGTTGGCTTATTAGACGCAAGGCCATGGTTCAAACCCCAGGTCAGACACCAAAACAAAATATAAACAAATATTTCTTCGGCGACTTCCTCTCAGCAGATTTCTGGCAAAAACTCTGAGAGTAAATAAAATTGCCATGAAAAGTGTCTCAAAAATCTATCGTTCGGAGTCGACTTTAAACTGTAGGTTAACACACATAACACGAGTGGTGTGAGAAGTTAGGCCGTAACCCTGACTGAAGAGTTGTAATGGCCAATTATGTAAGTACTACGAGGGCAGCCATGTTTTGATATATAAGATAATGACAGAGGAATATTAATCATTCTTTTGAACTGAACAGTGGGATAAACTCTGACGTTGTGTTAGTGAAATGCTCCAAATAATTCCTGACGGGAAAAAGTTTAGCACCTTTGTTATGGCAATATCTGTCTCTACTTTAACTTTGACACCCATTAATGACTATTAATTTTTCGATAGTTTGACGAAGCTATGGTTTCCGTTGCTAATTACATTAAACTCTGAGTAACGAAACTGCCTAAACTGAATTTCGCAGACAGTAATAAGGTATAATTATGGATTCGTTGCAATAGTTGATGCCTTTAAGCTGATATTTGATCACGTATTCACACATATCGGACTGTATCTTAGTGAAAACCTGATTAAGCGTGATTTACAAATGCACAGAGGATGGTTATCAAAAGCCTTGTGGAATGAAATTATATAATCTTCGATAGCAATTGAAAAATACTCTTTTTCAATAATTCTCATGCAACAAAGACAAAATCTGCTCATAATATCAAATTGAATTCCCTTAGACAATAAAGCATACCAACCAGTTACTTTTTTTGAATACGATGTCTTATCCATATTCAGTTATGAGTTTTGAAACACGACAATTATGCTTGTTGTGGCGTAAAAGTGCAAGTTTAATCGCTGACGAAAATTTTGTTCGAATCAGCATTGGAAGCATATTGATTTAGCAACCAATGGGGACATATATTGCGTTGTGAATAGCGAGATATTGATATAAATAGAAGAGCAAACCAAGTGCTAAATATTACATAATGAGCCGTAAGATGCTGAGAATCAACAAATTAAGATTATCTAAAACACTTTACTTTGCAGAAGCGGTATCTTTGGCACTTCTTACACTCCATGGTTGTACCCCATCTGTAATACTTATAATCTCTTCAAATTTCTGTGTACTCTTGCCTATTCCTTGAACAATTCGATATCCATAATCATGGTAATACTACCATCAATAATCATGGTTATACTACAAATTGGTCACTTTTGAATCATTACAAAAGTAATAAATTTTAGCTGTTTTTAAGAATCCTTTGGCAATTATACGATTCATATTCGTAAACCGCATACTGTTCGAACTTCAGATAATAGCTTGTAGGCTTGTTAGTTCGGTGATTTTGAAATCAATGAATGGATAGCAGCTGGCTACCTTGTTAGTTCAATGATTTTTGGCCTATTTTCCTCAAAATAAATTTTTTTAATAAATTATGGAATTATATTAGGAAGACTTAGTTTTTTCTTTCCTTACCAAATGAAATTCCATCGTAGTCTAGTAGGTAGTGTGTTGGTTTATTAGACGTAAGACCATTGTTCAAGCCCTAGATCAGACATTTTCTACCAAAAAAAAATAAATCTTTTTGGAATCGATTTTAAACTGTGGATTTTGTCACTCATAGATTTAAATTAGCAGACATTACATAAGTGGCGTGAGAAGCTAGGCCATAATTCTGATTAAAGTGTTATAATGACCAATTATGTATGTATGTATGTTGTTAAATGAAACAATATATTGTTACGAAAATGAAAAAAATCTAGACACTAGTGTTTTGCTTTTACATCGTTTAACATTAGAATTGTAAACAAAAGCTTTGAAAACAAACCAATTAACTTGTTTACAAACTATCGCGCTGAATAATATAACAGCACACACCAGCATAAAAAAATGGTAAACAAGTAAACAAAAATGTAACAACAAACACAACAAGAATAAATATAAACAAAATACGCGAACAACAATAATGAAACAACGATGTTTACATTAATAAAGATCTCGATAAGGCGAAGCCACGTACATTCACCTTCAAGAAAATTTATCAGGCTGTTTACTCTGTCTAGAGTTGTCAACTATTCGGAAAAATCAAAAAACCGGTTTTCGAATACTTTAACATATGTGTACAATTTTTTAGTTTTGGTATTTATTACTACTTTAACTTAAAAAATCAAATCCATATTCATATTTCAGTCTTAACATTAATCTGAAATAAATTTCAAATTTAAAGCAGTATAGAAAAGTACATATACATATATAGAAAAACATACATATATGATGACAAAAAATAATTATTCAAGATTTAAATATTTTTATTATTTTTGTTAAAATAATATTTCAAAAATAGGACGCAGTTCAAATGTTTAGATGACATACGGTTCACACGGCTTTGTTTTTATTGTTGAGCTTACTGAAAAGACACGTCCACTTATTGTAGAAGTTGGGTTGATTGTGAATTGCGCTGTATATAACTGATTTAATTTTTTAGATATTTTAGAAAATTTGTCTAAATAATCAAAGTCTTCATTTAAATCACTATTATTAAGTAATTTGTTTCTTTTTGGTGGATTTTGCAATTCATTTAAAGCAATATTTTATATATTAATATAATAAATTTTGGAGTTTGCTTTCTACATATTTTAAATACCACCTTGAACTGTCTTGTGAATCTGATTGTTGATAGTTAGAAAAAAGTCTGCATAAGTAATTTAAATTCGTTAGGAAAAAAAGAGTCGTAAAATAGAGTATACCTAAAAATATTCGAAAATGTCTAATAGTTCGACACTAAAAAATCGGTTTTTCGTATAACTCGAAAACCGTCACTTTTTAAAACCGGTTGAGAAAAACCGGGAAAACGGGAAAAACATCTAACGATGTCATATAAAATCCAAGGCAAATCAGGCGATTGAGTTAGTGAAGTTCAGTCAATCTTGTATGAAGACGCGGTGTGTTTGAAGAGAGTAATCGTGGTTTGAAGATCTCCGTTACAAAGATCTGTCGAATAACTGTTTAGTAATTGTTATTGTTTATGCAAAGGGTGTAAACAGAGGAATAACAAACAAAGCAAGTGCTGTTGTTTACATTAAGTTGGGAACAGTGGCACACAGAATTGTGCGAATAATAAAGATTTTTAATTAAAACTAAACTTAAATTTATTTTTATTTTATTTGCAATCTACGAGTTCATATTTTAAACGTTTTTAAAAGGTAGAAACGTAACAATATGAACAAATATAAACTAAATATTCTACACACTCATGTGTTCATGTTTATAATCAATAATAATATTAAAAAAAAAAATAATTTTATCTCAATTAAAATTCTGTCAATTATAAAATGTTATTAAAATCATATTCCCCCTCAAATGTATTATTTGTTTAATTTTGTTTTTTGGTTTTTTTCCATTGGGGAGTAGGGTAAATAATTTTTTTGATATCATTAAATGTTATTAATATTAATTACATTTCTATGATTAACTAAATATAAAATTAATGATTTTTAATTATTTAAATAAACAAAATAGATACAATGGTTTTATGAGCTCGTTTTTTTCATTTTCAATTGTTAAATCAAATGTATAATGACTTAATAACTATAAAGTTGAATACAAAACAAAAAACGATAAAAAAAGAATTAAAAAATAAATAAAGTACTATGATTAATAATTGAAAATGTATCATAAATAAATTTTATATGAAATTGCATTAATTATTCAAAAGTCATAATAATTTTACAAATGTTTGTACACCTTTTTTGTTGTCATTTTTTATTTTTTATTCCTCTTTTTTTTGTTTTTGTGTGGCTTAAAATGTTTGTTTAGAATAAATGATTATTTAATTACATGTGTCTGAGAGTTCTGCCAGACAAGTTGAACAATTTAAATATTCAACATACAAACAGCACAAAATGCATGACATGTATGACACATACACGTCGTACACACGTGTATATATGTATGCATATGGCAGCATATTAGAAAAATTTCATTTTGCAAACTTTTAACCCTTTTGTGGTAAGTTTTATTGAATAATCATAAGAGAGAAAGGATGAAAAAAAACATACACACACTCACACAAAGTGAAATACTATCACACAAAACCTTGAACTTTTGTTGTGTAAAGAAATTTTATTTAAGTGTATACAAATATTTCCTTACTCACCTACAAAAAAATCCCCCAGAAAATACGTAAAAATATGACAAAAAGAAAAGGAAATAATTTATTGATTTGTTTTCTTTATATGCGTTCTTTTCTTTTCTGTTCTTTTCTTCTCTCTTGTGTTCGAATTATTTTTCCGTTTTTTATTTTTTTGATAGAAAATATGCTTTTCATATTTTCATATACAATTTTTATAAGAATGTGTTTATATTGTATGTTGAAATATGTTCACACGTTGCCAAATACTTAATAAAAGGAATGTGTTAGTATGTGCACACAAAGGGTGATGTTTTTCGAATATTTACAAAATAAAAATGACTCCACAAGTTGGTTGAAATAATTCTTCTTTATGTTACCATTGATTTTCAATGGAAAGTAGGGACTTTACCATTCTCTTTTACCGGCTTGCATTGTATTCTGAGGGTAGTTCGCTCCTTTTAGTAAAGTATCAACCGATATTTTTCATGTTCTAACATGTAAATCATATGAAGTCACCGTGGTCTAGTAGGTAGGGTGTTGGCTTATTAGACATGAGGCCTCGGTTCAAACCCCAGGTCAGGCATCTCTAACTAAACGAAATATGACAAAATACTTCTTCCGCTATTTCCTCTCAACAGATTTCTGACAAAAACTCTGAGGGTAAATAAAATTGCCATGAAAAGTTTCTTAAAAATTTGTGGTTCGGAGTCGACTTTAAATTGTAGGTCTCACCACCTAAGTATAAAAATTAACACACACAACATAGGTGGTGTGAGAAACTAGGCCGTAATCCTGACTAAAGGGTTATAATGACCAATTATGTTATGTTAGGTTGCAAGCAATTGCTAAAATCACATCTGAAAGCCTAAGGGACACCATGTCGCCATAGTGTAGTAGGAGTGAAGCCATGATTCAAACTCCACAACGACATCTCCAACATCTCTGAAGAGTTTCTCAGGAATATGTCCTTCGGAGTCCATTTTAAATTGTAGATCCCACAACTCATGGATAAAATTAACACACACAACGTAAGTGGTGTAGGAAGCTGGCTCGTAATTCTGTCTGAAGGATTGTAATATATACAAGACACTTCTTTAGTATCGAGATCATCTCGAAATAAACATGAAAATTCTGTGATAATGAGAATGAACGATGAGAAAACATTCTTGAAACCTGTGAGAAATGTATGCATTGAAGGCGAAAAAATTTGATACATATCAGTTGCTGGGCAGGAGATTGTTTTCATTGACACCAAACAATATCATGATTTTGACGCATTATGTGTATGGTTGTACAATGAAAATAATAATGAAAGACTCCTAGCAATTCAAAGCAACGATGAACCTTGGGGAGTAAAGGCTTAAATTTTAAAAGTGAACAAAATTTCTTATTCTAATAAAGAACTTATTTGGGTGTGTAACGAATATTGTAAACTATTTTCGAAACTATCAAAATATTCCGCTCAGTTATTGCTCTGTATTAACTAAACCGAAAAGAAAGCGTCCGCAATCGGAATTAAAATTCAATGTCTACCTGCTCCTTTTCATTCGTTTGAATCGAAGATTATATTATTGTACTAAAGCTCTCGATCTATATCTCACGCAACCATGTGGTTCCCGAGTAATATTGTTCAGTATATGACTCCGTAAGTCTCCGTAGTCTAGGAGGTAGTGTGTTAGCTTATTAGACGTAAAGCCAGGGTTCGGTCGCCAGGCCAGACATCAAAACAAACTACAAAAAGTATTTCTTCGGCGACTTCTTCTCAGCAGATTTTTTGGCAAAACCTCTGAGAGTAAATAAAATTTCCATGAAAAGTTTCTTCAAAATCTGTCGTTCGGAGTCGACTTTAAACTGTAGGTCCCACCACTCATGTATAAAATTAAGACACACACAACATAAGTGGTGTGAGAAACTAGGTTGTAATCCTGACTGAAGGGTTGTAATGACCAATTATGTATGTTATGTATGTCTATCTGCTCCTATTCATTCGTTTGAATTGAAGATTCTATTATTGTTCAAAGAGTTACCAAAATATGGCTACCAAACTATACCCTGTAATGATCTCGATTTATGTCTCACGCAATCCTATTGTCCTGAGTAATACTGTTCAGTATATGACTCCCACCTAGTATCTTACTCTGAATGATTGTGTATAACCATTACTCACTTACTTACTTAATTGGCCATTAACAACCCGATTAACGGATTTCGGCCTGCCGCAACACATCCTTTCTGGCTCCTCAGCTTCTTACGCACCTACGCCAGTTGGTCACACAAATCGATGACAGGGATTCTTCGATTTGGTCCTTCCAACGAATACAAGGTCGTCCTCATCGCCAATTTCCGCAAATCCCCGCATCAATTACCCGTCTCTCCAGAGCATCCTCCTCCATTCGAACGACATGGCCGAGCCAGCGCAGCCGTTGGATATTAACACGCTGCACAACGTCTATGTATGTCGTTCAGTAGCTCATACAGCTCACTGTTGGTTTAGATGCGGAAATCGTCACCAACTCGGACTGAACCTAAGATCTTTTATAGGACTTTTCTCTGGAACACTGTCAAGGCTGCTGCATCAGTGCTTAATTAATGGATTGTGTATAGTCATTCGTATGGAAAATTGCTAACATCCCAACAAATACACCCTTTAGTTTACTCCAGCTTACCATAGAAGATTACAGCCTTGAAAACCACAAAAATAAAAATATTAAAAAAGGAAAAATATGCACACTCTGAGAATATAAAAATTCATATGTGAATTTTTCTTCTCTGCATATAAACGATTACTGATGTAAAAAAATAGAAAAAAATGAGAAATAATACCAGTTGTTTTTTTGGGGTAAGGATTATGACTATAAAGATACCAAAAAAGGCGAATATTTCTGCGTGGTAAGGGTTCTATACTTCATATTTCCATATACTAATATGTGTGTTTTCTTTACACATATATGCATATACACAAAAAGACAGTGAAAAAGGGAAAATAAATGAAATACCAACACATTTTTATATATTTTTAACCAAATTTTTTTTCATCCTCTTTTTTTGGGCTAAAATATTGACTATTTATCCCACATACAGCAGCAGCCATAAATGCTTATGCCATTTAAAGTATTTTATGGTATCTAAATAAAATAAACAAAAACCGTGAAAAAAAAACGTCCTTTGTAGTTAAATAAAATACGTTTGTAATAACAAACGATATGCGAATAATAAAATAAAAGCAGTGGAGAATAAATTTTTCATTTAACCCTTAATTGTGTTAAGGGGGTGTTAGGTTATAATGTTACGCACTTGCTTTTTATATTGTGTGAAAGTGATACAGATTTTGTGTGAATTGAAATTGGTACCTTAGGCAAGTAATATAATATTTTTGCTGTGCAAAAAGCATTTTGTGGAACGAACTGTTTGTTTATTAGGTTTTATTGTAATTAACCCCTTTTTTAACACACTAATTTATCACAGAATTTTAATTCGATTTGAAAAGTTTAAATTATCCTTGGTTTTTGCTCATTAACAGCAATATTCCACTTCGCTTTTGTTCCACAAATTCATTAACTTAAAAGCTATGTTGCTATGTAAACTTATGTGTGTAATTTAGTTCATTAAGAAGAGAAAATAAATCGGATTTTATTCTTCATACATACTTGGTCATTACAACCTCTTCAGTAGTTTCTCACACCACTTATGTTGTGTGTGTTAATTTTATACATGAGTGGCGGGACCTACATTTTAAAGTCGATTCCGAACGACAGATTTTAGAGCAACTTTTCATGGTAAATTTGATTTACTCTTGGAGTTTTTGCCAGAAATCTGGTGAGAAGGAACTGCCAAAGAAATATTTTTATTTCATATTTTCCTTTCGATGTCTGACCTTAGGTTTGAACCAAGGCCTCACGTCTAATAAGCCAATACGCTACCTACTAGACTACGGCGATACTTCACTTTGTTTTATTTAAATTTAAGAATGGGAAGCGCTTAAAAAGGAACCTGATCTAACAATACTGCAGCTACCAAGCAGTTTTCATTCGAATTGCTATGCTACTGATGTCATTGTGGAGCTTCCTTAGCGATGAAGCTATTTGAGGTTTTGGATTTCCACAAAAATTGGTTGTTGCTGTATAGCCATCTATAGAGATTGCTTGACAATTCAATTCGATGAGAAGATTGTTCATCTTAAGCATATATTAGCCTGCAGATCTTTGTTGGCTGCTTGCCAGGTCCCACAATCATAAAGTACTTTAGGCAGCATTACAATGTTGGTCATTTCAACCATGCCATGTCGGGGTTAAGCAGGCTTTTCAAAACATCCGTACTATAAACGTTAACTTCATTTATTAGGAGCTAGATCTAGTTTATATTGTCGAGTCCGAATGATAGGTTTGATAATCTTCTTCATGTCAACTTTATTTTACGCTCAAAGCTTTTACCAGGAAGCTGCTGGAAGGGAGCTGAGAAAACTTATTATTTCCAAGGTATCAAAGCTGCCATTTAAAATGCCGAGTTCTCGTCTATTATTCCAACATAGTTGGCACTAAGCCACGGTGATCACGACTTCATATAAGTATTAAGTAATGATAGTCGTAGTAAAGTAGGTAGTGTGTTGGCTTATTAGACGTAAGTTCGAGCCCCAGGCCAGACATCAAGACAAAACACAAAAAGTATTTCTTCGGTGACTTCCTCTCAGCAGATTTTTGGCACAAACTCTGAGAGTAAATAAATTTCCATGAAAGTTTCCTAAAAATCTGTCGTTCGGGGTCGACCTTGAACTGTAGGTCCCACCACTCATGATAAAATTAACACACACAACATATGTGGTGTGAGAAACTAGGCTCTAATCCTACTGAAGGGTTGTAATGACCAATTATGTTTTTATGTATGTACATATGTATTTTTCTTGGCGTTTGAGGTACGGTTCAAAATGCCTTCCCACTTACAGTGACCGTCGTCAACTGCGTCGAGTGGGGCTTCCACTAAAACAATCCCTCTTCTGGAGATACTCCCTTCCCGGGACGGCTATCTGCATTACTTCGGGAAGGTCCCAGGACGACGTCTTGTTAACGACCGTTGTCTACTCTCCCACGTCTGGGTACGCCATATTTGAAGGCAGCTTCATACTATTGGCTCGTCTTCTCATGTACCATTCTGTCGTACTGTATCAAGTACACATTCTACGTATCCTCTCACAGCGTTCTACTTCGTCTCGCTTTCGAGCATTGCATCAACATATGTATAGCTATTAAGTATTCGAATACCTTTAAGTTTCGTGACATGAAACGTTTTTGCAAAAAAACCTTGCCACGGTTGGCAGTATGAATATGTAGAACGTGTATATCGATAACTTAATAGGTGTTGGATACGATGAGGTATTTAAAAACTTTTTTCATGTCTCATGTATTATATTTCAAAGCGAGTCGATTGCCAGTCAGTTGACTAACCTCGTCATTTGACTAACCCCGTCATTTGACTAACCCCGTCATTTGACTAACCCCGTCATTTGACTAACCCCGTCAATAATAAGCTTCTGTTGTATAAGGCGTTTAGGCCTGTTAACCTATAGCGAATATAGAATTGGGCTTTTGTCTGATACAAAGGATTTGTAATGTATACCAGTCTTTCTGATGATGTAATGGTCATTTTTAGTGACCATCCAGAAATCGAAATTTTCTGAAGGGATTGCTAAATAATAGAAATTCCCGTGTTGCTATCGAATACTTTGAGATTCACATTTTTATGCATATATCCACTGAAGAAGAGAAAACGTTTTCACTATTGAGGATAAGTAAGAGATTGTTTAATGTTAATTTGTCATATGATGCCTAAATAGATCAGGTAGGCCTTGTATAGCAGATTACTTCAATAGGCTGTACATTTTCTTGTAAAATTTATCCAAAAATAATCCTTTCCTACCATAAACAAAACCACAGAAATTATATGGATTTGCAGATTAAACAGATAACATTTAGAAAAATCAATAATATCTCTGAACCTTTATAAAGAAAAAATTTCTTCCCCCAAACCGTATTTTTCTCTCACAATATTTCATTTCGCCTCTTTTGTTTTTTTAATATTTGACAACTCATATGTGGCGTCATGAAAATGACAAACCGCGTCTGATGTATGGTGATAATAAACCAAAAAAACAATGAAAGCAAGCCAATGTTCTTAGAATTATGACAAAGCATATATATTTACAAATGCGTGCATATACCATACACTCGCACAATGCTATAAAAATATGGTATGGTATGTATATGGTGCAATTGTAGTGGTTGTTTGAATCTATCTATGCAGTCAGTTAAAATAAAATTTTCTTTGTGTTGTTATGAATGAGTGACAACCACAAACTATCGTAGAAGATGAGAACAAAAGGATTATAAGAAAACATAAATTGTTTTCAACTATTTTATGTACCACAGAGACCAATACCACATACATACATATATCATACGTATACATATTGTGTTTTTAATCATCTATTATTTGAGTTGAAATTACATTTTTAATTAAGTTGCTGAAAATAATCCAAAAAAAGACAAATTTTTAATATTTACGTTTAAAAAGAGAAAATGTATTTTCTTTACCCACCATACATACACACAACTTAAATAAATTTCTTGTATAAATATTTTCCCTTTTTACAAAAATTTAATACAAAAAAACAGAATTTTCAAATAATTAAATATTTATTTTCTCTCTTTATCTTGTTCTTGTTCTCTTTCTAGTGGGCATGTACATACGTGTCATTTTATGTCAATGTACTTTATTTTATAACCAGCTACAGTGTATCACGCTAACAAAAGGATTCAAAAGGACTGTATCAATCCTTTAGGTAATTTTCTTGTTATTTTTCTTTATACACATGTATTTTAAAATGTTATACGCCAGCTTGTATGTGTTTTTTTTACTGGCAGGCATATTTTAAGTGTTACAAAAGACTGACTGTTTGCCTGAATATTGTTTTTAGGCATATGCAAAGGCTATAATAGCAGCAAAAAAAATTGTACGAGAAAAAGGTAAAACACGAAAAAGTTTTAAAATGTAATTAAAAGCTTATGTTAACATACGCAAATTAATTAAATTTTCTCTTTAATATTTATTCAGCTTAAATAGAAATTTGTTGTACAATTAATAATTGCATGGTTACTTAAAAGAAAACAGGGGAAAAGGATCATGGAGACTAACTTAAAAACTTGAAATTCACAACAGATGGTGAATCGCTGATTTGTGGCACATACAAGAGCAAATATCTTTCATTTATCCTTCATTCAATAAAAGCATTTTGTTAAATTTTTTGCCTACAAAACTGTTCTAGTTCCAGGCATCAAAACCAATTATGAAAAAAAATATTTCTTCGACGATTTCCTCTCAGCAGATTTTTGGCAACAACTCTGAGAGTAAATAAACTTCCCATGAAAAAGTTTCTCAAAAATCTGTTAAACAGTAGGTCCCGCCACTCACGTATAAAATTAACGCACACAACATGAGTGGTGTGAGAAGCTAGGTCGTAATCCTGACTGAAGTGTTGTAATGGACAATTATGTATGTATATGAATTACAGTCTTTACTCTATTAAAATTTCCCACTAAGTCCAATAGAGTGTATAAATAGATCGAAGCTACATAATTTCAAAACATTTGCAAGCAACAAAATTAAATTTAAATGCCTGAAAAACTGAAAAAGCAACATATATTAGCCATAATGGTCTGCGAACCCCATAAAAATTACATAATTTTTCCATTAAATCATGCCAAAGATTAAAAATGATTCATTTCGACAACTCTAAGCTTACTAGCCGAACCAACTAATCGAAAAGACGCAGTAAGGCCCTGTATTTGGTTTAACTTAAAGCATCTGTTAATGAGCAGCACTGATTAATCCAAATTAGAAATGAATTTTTCGAATAATAAACGGAATATGCTAAGGTATTAAAAAGCTTTGATATTTTATACCGACAATACCCTGTCACTTGTTGCAAGAGCAATGAAAAATTTGTAGAAAATTTGAGTTTCGACGTCTTGACTGCTACTTGTTTTGAAGAATTCAGAAGGTTCCCACTGTAATACCTTTAAGTTCCGAAAATTACATTTGAAGTCATTCCGATTTATTCTGTTATTAAAAAATGTTCAAGTCTGTTTGAGGTCGCCGTAGTCTAGTAGGTAGTGTGTTGGCTTATTAGACATAAAGCCGAGGTTCGTATCCCAGGTCAGACATCAAAACGAAATATGAAAAAAAAGAAATATTTCTTCGGCAACTTCCTCTCAGCAGATTTCTGGCAAAAACTCTGTCATGAAAAAGTTTCTCAAAAATCTGTTGTTCGGAGTCGACTTTAAACTGTATGTCCCGCCCCTCATGTATAAAATTAATGCACACAACATAAGAGGTATGAGAAGCTAGGCCGTAATCCTGACAGGGTTGTAATGGATAATTATGTACGTATGTATGTATGCATGTCTGTTTGCATGGACTACAAATGCTAACAGGGAGATGAGAAAAGATAGTTAACGATATCTTATTTCTAGTGCCCAGTATGCCATAAAAGTTCCATCCAAAGTACACAGTAAAAAAGGTAGCTACCCTCTACTAATTACTCCTAAATAGTTTGATGCATTCATAATTCGTCATTATAACTCTTCGGTGGGGTTACGACCTAGCTTCTCATACCGCTCATGTTGTGTGCTTTAATTTTATACATGAGTGGCGTTATCTACAGTGTAAAGTCGATTCCGAACGACAGATTTTTGGGAATGACTACTAAAATCTCTTTAAAAGATTAGATAGTCTCGACACCGTCTGAATGAAAAAGAACCTCCGCCTCTCTGTGACTTCCTTTCGCCCATCATTCTCTTGCAAAATCCTTATCCAATTTCAGAGAAAGATTCTGATCCTATTAGGGGAATGGGAGCTATTCACCCAGACTATATTATACTACTTTCAAGTCAACCCAATTGAAAACTAAGCGCTCAAGTGTAGTGTTAAATGTAATACGCATATAAAATGTCTCATGCATTCATCATTGCGTTTTGAAACATTGATAAGAAAGACGATATTCCTTCAGTAGGGTTTGGTCTTTGAAAATTAAAAATGAATGCAAGAATGCATCGATTAGAGCATGAATTGTATTTTGAAGAAAGATATTGAAAGACGGAGAAAGACTATGTACAACGAAATGCTTCATGTGCACTTGCATACAATGTTTGGCTTATACAAACCTTTAGCACGGATTACGGCCTGCTACTCTACAACACACAAGTTCTGGATGGTAATTTGAAAAAGAGTTTTATGACAATCAGCTTCTGTTTGAGCTTCTTCGTCGAAAGCGTTTTTTTTAAAGTGCTCGAGTAACAGTCAAGAAAACTGCTGTCATATAATCAGTTTTCTTGACTGTTATTCGAGCTGGTACATCTTAATGATTCCTTGTCCTCCCTTTCCTACTTCCAATCCTTTTTCCCTATCTCTCCTATTATCCTCTCCCCTTTAGGACGTTGTACAATGGGTCAACTCGACCTCCGGGTACCGTACTTGCTTCAATTGGCATGTACACCTCCTCTAGCCTAAAGCTAAAACTAAAGGTATTAATGATGTGAAATGAAAGAAAATTTATTAGTTTACGTCTGCAATACTACGTCCTACCAATTAATAAGAAATTTTTAAATCTATTTTTGAAGATTTGCCCCAAGAAACTAAAAAAATAGTTTAAGGTTCTGAAGGACAGTCTAAATCTGCCTAACTATACATATACATAATTCGGTCATTACAAATATTCAGTTAGGATTACGCCCTAGTTTCTCACACCACCCATGTTGTGTGTGTTAAATTTATATATGAGTGGCGGGGCCTGCAGTTTAAAGTCGATTTGGAACGACAAATTTTACAGAAAATTTTCATGGGTTTTTTTTTTAAGAATTCTCAAAGTTTTTGCCAGAAATTTGCGTAGAGAAAGTCACCGAAGAAATATCTTTTCATATTTCATTTTTTTTTTGTTCAAGATGTCTGCCCTGGGATTTTGAAGACTAGACTAGACTAGATTAGACTAGGGCGACTTCTATCGTGCTTAACTATCGTTAGTTAATTCACCATTACCACTACATACATATACAACATGCTTAATAAGGATTTAAAAAAATAATCCTTTATAGTATTATTTAAGCCTTATAAGCTAATTTAAGGTTTAAAAAAATCCACCCATACTGTATTGAGCACATCCTCTATAACACAATTATTCATCTTATTCTCTTATTTACTTACGAATCTGTAAGGATGTCACTATCTATTCCTTTTGTCTGCTATGGAAGAACAGAAAAAACGAATACAAGAAAAAAGAGAAGAGAAAATGTGTTAATTCATCGTGACAACACCAGAAGAATATGGCTGTCTGTGTTCAGTGTTCAGTGTTCTTTCATTGTTATTAAATTTTAAATTTTTTTAATTAAATGCTGGTGCTCTGAAGTCGTTAAAAGTTTTCTCTCTTTCCCTTTTTATTCCGTTTTCTTTGTTATAACATTTTACTCGTTACTCGTGGAGTATTATTCTAATTTTGAATTTATTTCTTTCTAAAGCTGAAGCTGAAAGCTTAAAATCCTTCTGTGAATATTGTAATATTTTTCTTTCAAATACAATATTAACATCATACATACATATCATAAGTTATTGTTATAAAATTTACAACAGAATATCAACACCAATCCTGCCTGCTGAGATGCTAAAAATAGAATAAAAATTAATTATTTTTTCAAGTGTGTATACGTATGTATATAAAAAGAGTGTAACAAACACAGAATTATTATTAAAAATGGATTTTTTTTCATTTGTTAGGTATGCATATATACAGTGAACAGCAAAATTCTTAGTACTCCAATATTTTTTTTATTTCTGTTTTATTATAAAAACAAACCACTTTTTAATGTTTTTCATAAAACAAGAGGAAAATAAGGAAAAGTTGCAGATGATTCCATAGGTACCTCCAAGGAGAACCCTGAGTAAATTTAAAATTAAAGCGCCTAATATATGAAAATGTTTATCCCTTGTATTTAATAGAATATCCCATAAGATCAAGCACTCCATTTAACCCATTTGGAATTGAAAATACAAGTTTTGTTTACTGTTTTCTGGTGGCACCATGAGCAAGTTTTCCGGTTGGCTTTTGTTTGAGGTTTGGCGATTACGTAACCGTTCTTTCAAATGATCTCCTCAATACTCTCTTGAAGTCATATTGGGACTTTGTGCAAGAGAGGATAAGTAAGAGATTGTTTAATGTTAATTTGTCATATGATGCCTAAATAGATCAGGTAGGCCTTGTGTAGCAGATTACTTCAATAGGCTGTACATTTTCTTGTAAAATTTATCCAAAGAGAATTCTATCCTACCATAAACAAAACCACAGAAATTATATGGATTTGCAGATTAAACAGATAACATTTAGAAAAATCAATAATATCTCTGAACCTTTATAAAGAAAAAAATTTCTTCCCCCAAACCGTATTTTTCTCTCACAATGATTCCATAGGTACCTCCAAGGAGAACCCTGAGTAAATTTAAAATTAAAGCGCCTAATATATGAAAAAGTTTATCCCTTGTATTTAATAGAATATCCCATAAGATCAAGCACTCCATTTAACCCATTTGGAATTGAAAATACAAGTTTTGTTTAGTGTTTTCTGGTGGCACCATGAGCAAGTTTTCCGGTTGGCTTTTGTTTGAGGTTTGGCGATTACGTAACCGTTCTTTCAAATGATCTCCTCAATACTCTCTTGAAGTCATATTGGGACTTTGTGCAAGAGTATTAAGCCTGTGGGGACTTTTTTGTCAAACTATATTGGAGTACTAAGACTTCTGCTGTCCACTGTACCTGCATAAGTAAGTAAATAAAGTATGTACTTATACGATATATGTATATTTAAAGAAAAATTACTCTGTTTACTCTTTCAATTATTGTATATTTTCTAATGTTTTTACTTTTATTTTATATTTTTTCCTTTCTTTACTAAAAAAAGAACAAAAACAAATTCAAGGAATTAAAGATTTATAAGAAGGACATCGTTTATTATGCTTAATCTGGAATAATTTTTAATACTATGTACAACCAAAATACCTATGGATAAGTTGGATGGCATCACTACACCTTTCATTCATGAAAGGTTCCCTTTTAAGCCAATTAATAATTACACACAGTAGTCGCCGTAGTCGTTAGACGTGATGTGAGGCCAGACACCTCCAAAAAAACGAAATATGGAACAATATTTCTTCGGCGGTTTCCTCTCAGCAGATTTCTGGCAAAAATGATGAGAGTAAATAAAATTGAATGGAAATTATCTCAAAAATCTGTCGTTCGGAATCGACTTTAAACTGTAGGTCCCTTCACTTATGGATAAAATTAACACACACAATATAATTGGTGTGAGAAGCTAGGTCGTGATCCAAGGGTTGCATGTTTGTAATAATTACACACTTAAAGAGAGTAGGAGCCGTTGTCCACCATTAGGGAAGTTTGTTTGGTACGAACTAGAGGTCAGCAATGAGTATTCAAAACGATGAGTAGATTCGAATCATACTTATAGTTTCTGATACTTATACGCATTCATACTTATTTTAATGTCATACTCATACAACTCATATTCAAAGTTTGAAATACTCATGGTACTCATACTTAACAATACGCATGATGTTCTTGATTTCGACTCTCCATGACTCATCGTATACACGAATCACAAAATAAGTATGATTCGCGTACGAACACTGCAATACTCACAAGAAGGTTGTGTGTTTGCTCTGCTTGATGGCTTTGTCTTGTTTGTTTATGCGTCTTTCTTCTTTCTTTGTAAATGCAACAACAACTAAGACTGTAAATTTTGACGAATGATTCGAATCACTCGAATCATTTATGAGTATTATAATTATTTTTCTAAATTTATAAATCTGAATGAGTAGGCGTATGAATCAAACATAGTTCGAATGTTATGAGTTTGATGTCAACGTTGTACTCACACTTATTGCAAGCTGTACTTATAAATCAATGTTGTACTGAGTACGAATTTAATGAGTACTTATGAGTAGCGAAAAAGCAATTTATTCCTCATCTCTGGTACGAACCGATTTCAAATTCTGACAGTTCTGTTAGGAATACACGCAATTGGTATTTAAGTCTTTTCAGATGCCTTAGCATGGGATATTACGTGAAACTCCCTTGCCTAGACGTTGGAAATGCATCCATACTACTTACTTATTTACTGAATTGTTCATTACAACCCTGTAGGTTAACAGTGTTGGTTTAACATGTTTTTTAAATACAAAAATTGTTTCAAAAAATAAGCACTTTAGTAGAAATATGCTTCGCTGAAAGTCTTATTATAAAGCCAGATACAATATTATTTGTTTCTTTCTCTTCCACGTCATTTCTTTTCTCTTTACAAAGCCGGGTATCAAATAAACTTTATGCAAAGCGGCCTTATACTTTCAGCAGTTTTAGGGACTCAAATTGCACAATGCGCTCACTCAAATGCTCAGTTATTCCAGAATATATTACATAATGATGAGCGAAAAATAATGAAATTTGTGCTGCGTTGAAACAAAAGACAGTAAATTGGCAAAATAAATACCAAATATTTGCCGCTCCAACGCTTGTTGTCACGCAAGCATAGTGCTACAGCATAGGGCTTTATGATATCATGTGAAAAAAAAGGAAACATATTTATGGCACATTATTGCATCACCCGTTATATACAACTATTAATATTTAGAAAATAAATTTTTATATTTTTAAAATGTTAAAACCACAACTAAAATAACTTGAATTTGATTATGACAGACATAAAATAATTCTAAAATGCCAAAACCGCAATCAAAAAATATTTCAGGAATATTATTTATAATGAAATGAAAAGATACGTTAACATGATACAAATTGTTTTAAAAAATCAAACAAATTTTGAATTTCAAAAAATATTGTATTCTTTCTATTTTCTAATTTTATAATAACAACCATTGAGTACAACACAAACTTTTAAATTATTAAATAAATACAAAAAATATACCGCAACAGTTTAAGGTTTTACTGCCAACGATTTAATATTATTAATTATTGAAACAAAACTAAACTACTAACTACATACATATGTATTATTACAATTTCAAAGAAACATTAAGAATCACTGCATGAGTATCCATTTAGTAACTCTCAGCTTTTGAATACATTTTAATATACCGCAGTATATGATCCTATTAACTGTTTTTATATTATGCTACTTATCTGAATTGGAAGAAAATATACAAAAAAAAAGTATAAACATACATATATATATGTACATATATATATAGTACACATACATACGCATAATAAAAAAACAAAGAAAAAAAGAGAAAAGAGAAAAAGAGTAAAACTTTAAGTATAACATTACAGTTATTTTTGTTGTCTTTGTTAGAAATATTTCCATGTGGAAATACTGATGTTGTTCTCTTGTTGTTGTTGTTGTTGTATGTAAAAATTATCTATTATGCACACGTCAGGCATAACGATTATGTTAATATATTTTTTATGAGAGCAGCTTATTTTAACCATTAACTAAATTTTTGTTTGCCAACTAAAATTCTTATTTCATTTCTTTTTTTTTATCATACCGAGAAAGTTTATAACGTCATCATCATCGCTGGCACCATCATCGTCATCGTCATCGTCAACAGCCACAATATCATCGAGAGTATTTTAAACATGAAACGAACATGTTGTACATATGTACACATACTACCAACACATGCAATCTAATGGCTATAAATGTTTATGTATGTATATTAGGGTAGTTTAAGTGTTAAAATACATGATTTATACGTAATTTTTGCCAACGTTGAGGGTATTCATTGTGACGCATTTATTCAATTTTAATTTATTCAAGTGATTGGCTTTCAGTCGTAATGATTTCTTAACTTTTTGCCTAATTATTGATTCTTTTCCTTGAGAAAACTGATAACCAGAAGTAAGTCAAGCCAATATACTGTTCTATAGCAAATTGTGTTCCAGTGAAAATGTACTAACATGGATCGATACAAATTATAGTGGAGCAGAGTGTGTTGGACAAAAGTAAAATGAGCCCTTAATTCTGTTCTCGAAAAAGGTGTTCGAGACTTGTTATGATGAAGAATTATTTTTGGCATATTCCTGGCTTTGAATTCGCCATAGTCTAGCAGGTAGTATGCTGGCTTATTAGCCTGTAGTTCAACCGCTGACTGAGCCTTTAAATATATAAAAAATATAAAAAATATTTCTTCGGCGACTTCCTCTCAGCTGTTTTTTTTGGCAAAAACTCTAAGAGTAAATAAAGTTGCCAAGAAAGCTTTCTCAAAAATCTTTTGTTCTAACACACGCAACATACAGTGGCGAGCAAAAATGGATGCATGTTTTTAATTTTCGCGTTTCTTTTCTTGTAAAATTTTAATAGTATGGAATATGATTATTCTTGCTGAGGTTTTTTCTTCTAAATTTCATTACTTTAGTGTATTCAAAATAAAAATTCAAAAAATTTTACCAAAGAGAAATTAATTTAAATAAACGTGTTTGATGTCAATTCTTCCACTTTTGCACGTTATGCTAATTTTTGCATAAAAGCAAAAAACAATACAAATTACTGCAAAAAAACGATACAAATTCTTTTATTGTATATTCTTTGCATCATTTTAATAATCAGAAGCTGTCAGTAGTGATTTGAACTTAATTATCGTCCCTATTAAGAATTGGTCTGATAATATTAATAAAATGAAAAAATAAGTGTTGAAATTGAAAATAGAATTGTGTTTCTAACAGAAAAAGGTGGATCTGCAAGAAAAATAGCAAAAACACTACATAATATCACACTATGTGGTTTTAAGTGTTCGAAAACCACGAAATGTGCAGCCAGTTTCTACAACTGGAGGTCGACCAATATTGCTCACCGATGGCGATGCTCGGCTTATAGAACGTCTTATGAAAAATAAGGACACAAAAACACCAAAGCTAACTGCCAAGGCCATAAATAAAAATGTCAACGAGTGGACAGCCCGAAGAGCACTTCGCAGAATCGGGTTGGTATCCGCCATTAAGCTAAAAATGCTGGCTGTATTGCATAAAAAAGTCAAGGCTCGTTTAGAATTTTGAAAAACTTATGGTAAATGGACAGCTGACGAATATAAATGCGTGATCTGGTCGCATGAAACAAAAATTAAGCGATTTCAATCAGATGGGAAATAGTATTATTGGCACCGGCCGCATGAAAAACTTCAAATGCATAAGGTAAAACAGAAAATCAAACATGGAGGTGGAAATTTGATGGTATAATGAGAAAGGATAATTATCTCAGTATCCTTCAAACAAAATTGCCAGAATTCATTGAAGAAAGTGCGTGCCCTGAAGAAGAACTGTTTTTCCAGCAGGATGTCGATCCGAAACACACCGCCAAAATTGTTCAAAATTGGATGCCCCATCAACATTTTCAATTGATTAAATGGCCACCACAAAGCCCTGATTTAAATCCAATAGAAAATTATTGGACAATTATTAAGAGAAGACTGGCAGCATATGAAAAAGCTTCAACCAATTTAGACGAACTTTTGACTAGGATGTATGGAGAAAAGTACCAAAAAAACCATAGAAAATTTAGTGGAAACTATACCCAAGCGCATTAAAAGCGTAAAAACATAAAGGACTATGGACAAAATATTAAAAATTAATAAATATTTAAAAATTTCGAATACGTGCAAAAGTGGAATAATCGAATTGTTTAAGTTTTTAGCAAATAAATGAAGTACATTTAATTTTTTTATATTTATTTTTATATCTTCAAAAAATATATCAAAAAATGTAATATATACCTGAAGCTTTATTTAATTTGCTTATTTCTTTAGGATTTTATAGTACTTTTATTAAGAATGTGGCAGGATGCATCCATTTTTGCTCGCCACTGTAGGTGTTGTGAAAAACTAGGTCGTAATCCAGCCTAAAGAGTGGTCATGAGTAATTAAGTAAGTAAGGAATAGTGTTCCTTTAATACATATCCTATTCATTCAACTTACAGTTATATTTTTGTCTTAAATCTGTGCCCTACTGACACTTGCCAATGAGAGCCTCTGAGAGCTTAGGCATACGTACTCTGTTGTGCTCTGTCGCTTCAAATCTTTAGTTTTAGGTTCTCTCAGAATCAAGTAGAAGCACAATAGTTTGATCAAAAGTGGAGCAACCACTGTTTGTCGAGAGCTGCTCTGAATTGAAGTTTACTAATGTTGGTAACGTAGTGGAATCTGTCGTTCGGAAGCGACCTTTAACAGTAGGTCCCGCCATTCATGTATAAAATTAACACACACCACATAAGTGATGTGAGAAGTTAGGTCGTAATCCTGACTGAAGGCTTGTAATGACCAATTATATATGTATGTTATATGGTTTCCATATGCAACAGACAGGCGATATCATTAACCGATAAAGAGGCGAGTTGGTTGAGGAGTTAAACTCACATTTTGGACCGCTGTATTGGCTGCCAAAAATTATATGATTTGTTCCAAATTGACTATTTTTTATTGATACTCACGAAGTTTAATTAGAACTCGAAGACAACATTCGTGAGATTACTATCCAACCTGTGTATTTTTTCTGTAGAGATTTATAAAGTTTCTTAGCTAAAGGGACAACCAAAGTTCCCTGGAAGGAAACATTAATGAGATTCCTACTAAAATGCTAGAAGAAGGATTTACAAATTGGAGTCTACGATTTGATTAACTAAGATGTAGAGGCGAGCAATATATTTGTCGAGAGCTGCTCTGAATTGAATTTTACTAATGTTGGTATCGTAGTGAAAAATAGTGCTAACTCAGGCTGCAATGAAAGTACCACGTTAAGAGAATTTAATCGGTTCTGCTTAGAGAAACATATTCTAGTATTGCCTTGTTAGGTATTAGAAACCATTTGGCCTGACATAGCCGACACAATGATGTCAGTACGCGGCAAATTTTGTATTCTCCCCGTTCCTACGTATACTTTTTTCAGTGTAGATGAACAGAAATTTTCATGGACAATTTGGAATAAATTTGCTTTTCGTTTTGCTAGATAGATCGTCAATTTTGAGCATTTCTTTTAGCATGTTGGAGTATATAGTATTTGCGGGACTTAAAAAATCGCTTGACTATCAGAGAGTATATAGTTGGGGGTCCTTTTAATTGTCCTTAGGCAACATTCTCTCTAGCAAATTCCAATGGCATGAATTTTGCCTGGAAAATTGTCGGATATATACGCATACAAGACCTTTTCTGTATGTATTCTGCCATTTTCCAGCTGGTATCAATTGATGTTTGAGAGTCTGGCCTCTCGGTAATATAGTTGGTCGTCAGGTCTTCAGGGTCCGTCAGACACTACTCTTTAGTGCTTTTCTGGCTTATAAAATCTCTCAAGAAATAAGTTTTTCAAAAAACAATTGAAGGTACAGGGTATCTTATCTATATCTACCTTGAAGTCGCCGTAGTCTAGTAGGTAGTGTGTTGGGTTATTAGTCAGGGTTCGAGCCCCAGGCCAGACATCATAACAAAATACAAAAGGTATTTCTTCGGCGACTTCCTTTCAGCAGATTTCTGACAAAAACTCTGAGAGCAAAATAAAATTGCCATGAAAAGTTTCTCAAAAATCTGTCGTTCGGAGTCGACTTTAAACTGTAGGTCCCGCCACTCACACAACATAAGTGGTGTGAGAAACTAGGTCGTAATTGTGTGAAGGGTTGTAATGACCAATTATGTATCTTAAAAAGTCGCCGTAATAGAGTAGGTAGTGTGTGGGCTTATTAGACGTGAGGTCATCGTACAAACCGCAGGTCAGAAATCTCAAATAAAAGGAAATATGAAAAAATATTCCTCTGGCTACTACCTTTCAGTAGATTTCTGACAAAAACCCTGAGAGTAAAATAAAATTGCCATAAAAAACTTTTTCAAAAATCTGTCGTTTGGAGACTGCTTTAAACTACAAAGCACGCCACTCATGTTTAAAATTAACATGCACAACATAGGTTGTATATACGAGAAGCTAGGTCGTAATCCTGACTGAACGGTTGTAATGACCAATTGTGTATGTATGTAAGTGTATAGAGTATCTTATAGTTGTAAACACCAACAGTAATCTTTTCATTTACAATCCCTGTAGATTGTTAAATATCAATACTCGGAAATATTGCAAAATTAGTGTTATTTCCATGAAATTGAAATTTAAAACTTCAGGTATTTTCTAATATCAATGACTTACTGCCAAAAGCAATGCCATTATGACATTGCATGGCAGTGTGTTATTTAAAACCCCCTTAATATTTGCAGTTATCTATAGACGTTTACAAGTAAAATGAGTTTTCTTTTTTTTGGGTACCTTATTTATCAAGTTCATATCAACTGTCGTATGTCGTTCTACTATATATGGATGGAAGGCAGTATATGAGTTTTATGAGTTTTAGGTTTTTTTCCCTTGTGAAAATATTTATAAAAAAAATCTTTATGCTTATAAATGAATGTGCATGTGTATGGCATAAGCCGTATATAGTTTTACTGTGTAGCATATTTGCATGTTTCTACTTTAAGTGCATAAAAATGCCATTATTTTAATAGTACTTTGAATACATACACATATATAGGAAAAAGAGAGAGAAAAAAACACAGAGAAAAAGTTTTATGAAAGAAACTGCTTTATTATAAAACAGAGAGATGTTTTAAAACTCATTTGCATATAATTTTTGGTAAATAAGCTTTTTAGAAATTGCAATTTACAGTGCGTTGCACACAACTGCTATGAAGGACAATTGGGAACCGTACGTATTAACATGCAAATAAAGAATAGACTGTGGGGGGCGGGGGCAATAACCGTAGCACGCAAATCTAGTTGCATTATATGTGTGCACCGTATACGACAATATAATGCAAATTAGCAAACTGCAGTTAATGCCGAAATAAATAATAAAAAATATGTTAATGTGTTTATAATAATTTGAAAAGTATGGCGGGCTTTCTCACATATATGAAGTTGCCCCGCCTTATTTTATTTTCTTTGCTAATTAAAGCCATTAAAACAGGCTGTAGTATATACAACATTTATGATATTTTAATAGCGTTTATCAAGCAATTTATATTTTTTTTCTGTTTTTAATATTTCATACAAAATATTATAAAAAAAAAGAAATATAATCTAGTTTGATAAGCATTTATTAAAATAGGAATTTAAGAATTTAAAAAATGTTTAACAAGTATACAAAAACCATTTATTTTTTACAACGAGTGATTATTTGTAATTTGGTTTATCAATTGAAATTTTTTCAATAGAAAAAATTGTGAAATGCTCAGTAATATATACCACAAATGAACAACGCTTGCAAATCATTGAATTTTATTATCAGAATTCATGGGAAAATTTTGTTCTTATCAAAGAATTAAAAATGGAGCAACACACCGCACAATTATTGATGATTACTGATCTTTTTCGCCTAGAATTGAGGAATTGTAATTCGTTGATATGTGGTTTATAAAGTCGCCGTAGTGTAGTAGGTAGTGTGTTGGCTTATTAGAAGTCAGGCCACGCATCAAACCCCAGGTCAAACATCTTGAAATACAAACAAATATTTCTACAGCTTTTTCTCTCAGCAAATTTCTGGCAATTATTCTCAGAGTAAAAAAAACTGCCATGAAAAAGATTTCCAAAAATCTTTCGTTCGGAGTCGTCTTTAAACTGTAGGTGCCGCCACTCATGTATAAAATTAACACTTAACAAAAGTGGTGTGAGAAGCTAGGTCGTCTGAAGCTAGCAGTCTGCATTTGCTTTAATTGATGCACACTGCTTTCATAGATATGCTTAACTTGAGGTTATAATTACAATTCTGAAGATTTTTTAACAGTTTTTGACGGAGACACCTAAATTAATTGACCACATTGTTTTGATCCAGATCATTATGTTGAAGTTGCCGTGGTCTAGTAGGTAGTGTGTTGGCTTAATAGACGCGAGGCCACTGTTCAAATCCCAGGTTAGACATCTCCAACAAAATGAAATATGAAGAAATATTTCTTCGTCGTCTTTCTCTCGACAGATTTCTGGCAAATACTCTGAGAGTAAATAAAACTGCCATGAAAAATATTCTCAAACTGTAGGTCCCACCACTCATGTATAAAATTAATACACACAATATAAGTGGTGTAAGAAGCTAGATCGTAATCCTTACTGAAGGCTTGTAATGACCAATTATGTGGGTTTCCATATGCAACAAGACAGGCGATATTATTAACCTATTCAGACGGGAGTTTGTTGAGGAGTTACTCTCACATTTTGGACTGCTGGCTGCCAAAAATTATATGATTTGTCCCAAATTGACTATTTTTTACCGATACTCACGAAGTTTAATTCAGAACTCGAAGACAACATTCGTGAGATTACCATCCAACTTTTGTATTTTTTCTGTAGAGATTTATAAAGTTTCTTAGCTAAAGAGACAACGCAAGTTCCCTGGAAGGAAACGTTCATGAGATTCCTACTAAAATGCTAGAAGAAGGATTTGTAAATTGGAGCACACGATTGGATTAACTAGGCTGTAGAGGCGAGCAATATTTGCATGAAATAATGAAATAATCTTGAAAAGTAAATGGCTTTTAACCTCGAAGACAACATTTGGGAAATTCTGGTCCAACTTGTGTATTTTTTTGAAGAGATGCATAAAGGTAAACTAAACGGACGACCCAAGTTCCCTGGATGGAATCATCCATGAGATTCCAACCGAAATCCTGGAAGAAATATTTAAAAGTTGGAGCCCACAATTGGATTAATTACGATGAAGCCGAGAGCTATATTTGCATGAAATAATCTTGAAAAGTAAATAGCTTTTAGCCTCGAAGACAACATTCGTTAGATTCCGGTACAAATTAAGTATTTTTGGTAGAGAATCATAAAGTTTCTCGCCTACACGCACGAGCCAGTAAATTTTAGACCTGAAAAGTAACATCCATGATATATCAACCAAACTCCCGGAAGAAATATTTTAAAGTTGGAGCCCAAAATTGGATTAATTAGGACGTAGCCTAGACCTATATTTGCATGAAATAATCTTGAAAAGTAAATAGCTTTTAGCCCCGAAGACAACATTCTGGAGATTCCGATCCAACATGAGTATTTTTTGCAGAGTTTAAAAAAGTTTCTCGCCTAAACGCACAAGCTAGCAAATTTCAGACCATGAGATTTCAACCGAACTCCCGGAAGAATTATTTAAATGTTGGACCCCACAAATGGATGAATTACGACGTAGCCGAGAGCTATATTTGCATGAATAAATCTTGAAAAATACAAACACAACTTTTGCAAATTATCAGTTGTTCAAAATTTTACCCAATCGTTATATTAGGTTTGAAAAGGCATTATGAATCGTGTAACTGTAGAATAATGATTCAAAAATAAAGAAATTGGCTTTGAAAAAAGTCTAAGTCGACGCATTGGGCTAGAAATTCGAGCAGTTGTTGATCGATTTTGCATTTTTTTTTACTATTTTTGGATCCCAAGTCAGTAATGCAGCTGTAGCAGAAAATCTTGATGAGAATGCCGACATAACGATCCATGTTCGTTACCAACCAGATGGGCTTCGTACTCCGACTATGTAGGAAATTTTTGAAAGTACCTTGCCTTACTTGCATATGAAATACAGCTCGTATAAGAATTCAAACAAACAAATCATTGTTCGCATTTTTACTGATTGGGCTCACTTGCAACTGTCGAAGTTCTTATCAAACTTGGGACGAAGACTAGACTTCAAACCTAAACTGTTTGTACTGTATTGTTAACTGCTGTAGGCTTAATCCATTCTTATTTCTCTCAAAATTAGCATTTAGCTGTCACAGCACTATCGAGCCATGCTCAACGATATTAGTTGTATATCCGTGAAACTTCAGAAGCCAATATTTAGTACACCTTTGACGCCATAGGAAAATTACTTACTTACTTAATCGGCCATTACAACCCTCTAGTCAGGATTACAAACTAGCTTCTGAAGCCACTCTTAACTTTACCCATGAGTGGTGCGATCTATTGTTTAATGTCAAGTCCAAACGAGTGATTTTAAACATTTTTCATGGCAATTATAACAGAATTTTTGCCAGAAGATTGTTGAGAAAAAGTCGCCGAAGAAATATAATTTTGTTAATATTTCGTTTTGCTCGAGATGTCTGAACCAGGGGCTGAAGGACTATGGCGACTAAATTTTTAATTATTTATTTATTAGAAATACATACACACATACATATACATACATAATTGCTCATTACAATCCTTGAGTCAGGATTATGAACCTAGTTTCTCACACCACTTATGTTGTGTGTGTTAATTTTATACATTGGTGTTGGGACCTACAGTTTAGAGTCGACTTCCAACCATAGATTTTTGAAAAACTTTTCATTGCAATTGTATTTACACTCCCAGATTTTTTGCCAGATATCTGCTGAAGGAAGATGAAGGAAGTCACCGAAGAAATATTTTTTTCATATTTTCGTTTTGATGTCTGTTCTGTGATCTTGAACCGTAGCCTAATGTCTAATATCCCAACAAACTACGTACTAGACTACGGCGACTTCAATATTTATAGGAAATAGTGGCCAAAAATTGTATTGATCGAATGGGCCATATTACTTGTGGTTGTGTTCTGCATACAAATCAATTACGTTTATGGCATAATGTACGTTTTTTAAAGATATTTTTAAGCAGTTGTTTTATTTTAAATATTCTTTTTTTATGAAATGTTATTCATATTTAAAATTGAAATTTCCTTAGAAAGAATAACTGAATAATTCAAATTTCCTTAAACTGCTTTACGGTAAAAATAAAATGTTTTAATGAATCCATTCCCTCCCAAAGAACTCTTCTTTGTAAAGTTTTTTTTTTTATAACAATTATTGTAAATTTACTGAGAAATTTAAAAAAACAAAACAAAACTTTTCCAACAAATTCCACGTGTTGGACTTATTTTGTTTTTTAAGTATTTTTAAGTATCTCTCCGTAAGTAAAGACAAAAAGTAAAAAAGAAAAATGGAACGTAAAAGAAAAATTACACGAGATGTAATTATTTGAAAACATGACTAGAAATTCCAAAAAACAAAAAAAAAAAAAACAGTAGCAGAAACAGAAGACATTTTCATTTTAACAACATCATTAAAATAACTTTTTACAAATAATTATCTGTTGTTTAATAACGAGGGGTGTTTTCAATGTTTTCGTTTTGTTTTTCTATATGATTTCTAATTACGTGTAATTAGTTTATTTATGCTCATTCTTTAATTTCATTCGTGGCTGTTTAAAAATGCTAAAGGAATTTATTGAAAAAAAAAACGAACAAAAAAAAGAAAAAAATTAGAAAATATTGTACAGAAGATGAAGCTTACATATGTATTTCAAACACGTTTTCTAAACATAAATTACTTGGCTTTTAGTTTAAATATGTAATAAATGGACGTTGTGTGTACTGTACAGATATGAGCATATACACGTATATACGTTTAACCCTCTGAATGGTGGTTTAAAGAACCAACGAAGCATTCTGTGTGTTATATACATACGTTCAACACTCAGTTAATGCCCTAATGGCAGCTTTATTGTGGGAGTTAGAAAAGACTTAATAACGTTTGTGAAAAATTACTTCATTTAACATATCAATTACGAATTTACAGCAATTTTTTGGCTTTGTTCTATGGAAAGTATCTTGGAGTCACAGAATTGTAAGTTTTATTTCAATAATATTTTGAAAATAAAATCGAGTGGAACCAACAAGCTTACTGATATAATTGGTCACTACGACCTAGCTTCTCATTTCACCCATGTTATGTGCGTTGATTTTATCCATGAGTGACAGGACGTACAGTTTAAAGATGACTCCGAACGAACAATATTTTTAAGACCTTTTCACTTCATACCTTTATTTACTCTCAGAGTTTTTTATTTTACCACAAGACTGTTCAGAGGAAGTTGATGAAAAAATTTTTTTTCAAATTCCGTTTTTTTTATCTTGTGTGTGAACTATGGTTTGAGTCACGGTATGCCACTATATTCGATTGCAGTGTCAGTAGCTGTTTCATTTATTTTATTTTATTAATTACAATACCTACATTATTGGTCATTACAACCCTTCAGTTGGTCAGAATTACGACCTAGTTTCTCACACCACTTATGTTGTGTGTGTTAAATTTTATACATTATTGGTGGGACCTACAGTTTAAAGTCGACTCCGAACGACAGATTTTTGAGAAACTTGTCATGGCAATTTTATTTACTCTCAGAGTTTTTGCCAAAAATATGCTGAGAGGAAGCCGCAGAAGAAATACTTTTTGTATTTTGTTTTGATGTCTGCCCTGGGGTTTGAACCCTGGCTTCACGTCTAATAAACCAACACACTACCTACTAGACTACGGCGGCTTCAATATAATACAATTACAAATTATATTTGAATTATATACGAGCGGAGTAACAGACCAAAGTCTCTGGTGGAAATCGAACCCACGACCCTCACGCTCATAGTCTAGCACACTACCCACTAGACCACTAGGGCACCCCAGTTGCTGTTTTAGTTGCATGAAATTGATTTAACATTTCTGTTCATGAAGGTATGGACAGTTACAAGCAATAATTTAACTCCAGATCAACACTTCTAAATTGTAGAAATTTTCTTCAAAAAAGGTCTTCTCTGAGCTCATAGAGCACTTCGCGCACTTTGTGTTCAACATAATCTTTCTAGCGAGCAAGCAATTCATTTAGGTTAGGTTAGGTTAGAGGACGTTTACTTGTAAATTAAGACATATACCGTACACGGAGGTCGAATTGACCCATTGTACAACGTCCTAGTTTCTCACACCGCTTATGTTGTGTGTGTTAATTTTATACATGAGTGGTGGGACCTACAGTTTAAAGTCGACTCCGAACGACAGATTTTTATTTATTGAGAAACTTTTCATGGCAATTTTTATTTACTCTCAGAGTTTTTGCCAGAAATCTATTGAGAGGAAGTCGCCGAAAAATACTTTTTGTAGTTTGTCTTTGATGCCTGGACTGGGGCTCGAACCCAGGCGTTTGCGTCTAATAAGCCAACACACTACCTACTAGACTACGGCGACTTCAGCAATTCGTTTAACAATTGAAAGTTTTTACATCAACAAGAAGATAGTATTATTGTTCTAAGTGGGAAGACCTAAAAAGTTGTGCTCATTCTTAACTTGTTGCTATTTATCCTTCGACAACGTTTTTTTAAGAATCTTGGCTAACAGTTCTTGAAAGACCTAATGCCAAACTATCATGGTTTATCTCCCATTTTTGTTGATTGGGCTTATTTAGAGATAGGAACTATATATGTGAAAAAGATAACATACATACATACACCATTACAACCCTTCAGTGAGGATTACGACCTAGTCTCTCATACCACTTATGTTGTGTGTGTTAATTTTTTATACATGTGTGGCGGGAGCTACAGTTTAAAGTCGACTCCGAACGACAGATTTTGGAGAAACTTTTCATGGCAATTTTATTTACTCTCAGAGTTTTTACCAGATATCTGCTAAGAGGAAGTCGCCGAAGAAATTTTTTTTTGTATTTTGTTCTGATGTCTGACTTGGGGTTTGATCCGTGGATTTACGTCTAATATGTCAACAAACTACTTACTAGACTACGGCAACTTCAGAGGATAACATATACATAGCAATTCCAATCGAAGCCATATGTTTCATCAAAGGGGTTAAACATTTCATTTTCACAATCATCACAGTCATGTCCTGTATACATTTAAATATCATTTTACACCTGGCTTAGGAGAAATCACATTTGAAATTCAGTTTTTCCTCATTACATTTAAGTTGCTTTCCTTTATTTGCTTTCTGGTTCTTTTTTTCCTTTCCCTCTATAAATTTCATTTCATTTTACCGCACTGAAAAATATACTTGAGGTTAAATATTACAAGTTAAGAGTAAAGACCTCTTATTATTTTAAACTTAATGTATTGTGTAGTATTTTTTTCCTGCTTTCTTCTACATTTTTATTGTGTAGTTTTTTTGTTGTTATTTTTAGAAAATTCTCCAAGACCATTTTAAGAAAAATATCACAGTCTATTTGTAGACTGTCTAAATCCTGCAGGCTTTTCATAGTTGCCTCCTTTATATTTAAGTGTGGGTGTTTTCTTATTCTTAAAAAAAATAATGAAAATAAAAATAAAATGACGCGTAAAATTTTTATTCCATGGCCATCTTAACGACTTGACTTTTCAAAAATATCTCGACGGTTTCTATTTCTTGACTTTTTATTTTATGCGTGGCTGTGTGTTGAAAAGATTTTTTTCCGCTCTTTGAAGTATTTTTCAATTTAATTTTGATTCTTTTTAGAAGATAGTGGTTGAAAAAATATTTTTCAAAAGTGCGAGTTTCAAAGGTGACAATATGCTGTTGTTTTGTAAAAGTTAGAAAAAAAAAATGGAACACACTACTTATGTTGAGTGTGTGTGTTAATTTTATATGTGAGTGGCTAGGCCACCTACAGTTTAAAGTAGACTTCGCACGACAGCTTTTATAAAAACTTAGGTAGTGTGTTGGCTTATTAGACGTAAGGCTACGATTCAAACCTCAGGTCTGACATCAAAATGAAAATGAGAAAAAATATTTTATCTGCTACTTCTTCTCAGCAGATTTCTGGCAAAAATTCTGCGAATAAATAAATTTGCCATGAAAAGTTTCTCAAAAATCTGTCGTTCGGAATCGACTTTAAACTGTATGTCCCGCCACTTATATATAAAATTAACACACACAACATGAGTGGTGTGAGAAGCTAGGCCTGAAGGGTTGTAATGGACAAATATGTATGTATGTATGTATGTATGTATAGGAAAAAGTAAATTTCATGCATTCTGTAGCCAGAATTTTTTGCGAAAATAATACAGCTTAAAATTGATTTTAAAAAAGAGCCGTATTTGGCCACTGCACATGTGTGTACCCAATGTACAGTTTCCAAGATAAAAGTACAGAAATTTTGCTTATGATACTTTTAGTATATGCACTTTGTATAACGTTTTATTGCTAAAAAAATACCTTTCAATCACTATAAAACTGTGTTCCAGTTTCAATATCCTTTCAATATTAATTTCTTCTTTTCATTCATCAGCCTTCAAGTCAGGTAATCTGTAGAGAATTAAAAATCTTTTGACAACATTTTAACCTGGTTTCATTACATCAAAATGAAAACTAGAAAGCTGTCTTAAAACTGCCAATGGCGAAACTGACCCCTATTTCCCGTACACACACAAAACACACACAGCATACATTGTATGCTGTATGAGAAGTGACTTTTTTTCATCGTACTGATGTCACGATCTTTTTATTATTATTTCTTCTAACATTTTTTCCAGTCTTTAGTTTCTTTCATTTCTTTTGTGTGTGTGTATGTGTTTTTTTGTAAGTCTTGCTCCTATTTCATTTAATATAATATAGTAATTGGCATTTTTACATTGTGGATGTAAGCTTAAAACGTGATTTCATTTCATAAGTGTTTTCATAGCAAAAACTTTTTTCCTTTTGGCATTTATTTTTTTGGTTGAAATACTACAAAGTAAAATAATATTTATACAAAGTAGGTATTTTTCTACATTTTTCTTATATTTATTTTTATTTTAAGAGAGAAAATAAAAAAATAAATTCCTAAAATAGTAAGTATTGAATTCTAGTTATCACAGATATACGTACGTATGTATAGTCGTTCTAATAATGAAATTATATTAGCAAAATATAGCAGGTTAGCTTATGAGTAGCATAACAAGTTATTAAATGCTTGGTGTGATATTTTTCTTAGTTTGTTTTTTCTGTCTGATTTCCATGAAATCTAAAATTAAAAATACAACAAATTTTGATTTCAAATAAAAGCCACACTTTTGTAATGAAGTGACAATTCGTAGAAACATGAAGATTTTGTTGAGAATTTGTTTTCTTCCAACTGCACATGATGAGATCTCATCTAAAAATAATTTTTGAAAAAAAATATTTGATACGATTTTCTAATGACTGAAAGTGAAACATAACAAACAGCAATAAAACCCACATGTAAATGCACCAAACGATGGCAGTTTACTTGTAATTTATTTTTACCTAAACATCGAAAGGAAAGTCATGTGTTTTCTGATCATATAATATTGTTACGAAAGTGAAAAATCTAGATACTGGTATTTTGCTTTTACATCGCCTAGCATTAAAATTATACACAAAAGCTACGAGAACAAAACAATGCAGTAAACAAAACTGTTTAGATATTATCGCATTGCTTAATATAACAACAAACACCAGCATAAAGAAAATGGTAAACAAGTAAACAAAAATACAACAACAAACACCAGCATAAAAAATGGTAAACAAGTAAACAAAAAATCCACAAACAACACTACAAGAATAAACGTAAACAAAATAAACAAACAACAATAATTAATGTAAACAACGATGTTTACATTTATAGAGATTTCGAGAAGGCTAAGTCATGAATATTCGCCTTCAAGAGTATTCATCAGACTGTTTACTTTGTCATATAAAAGGCAAGGCAAAGCAGGAGACTGAGTGAGTGAAGTTCAGTCAGTCTTGCATGCAGATGCAGTGCATTTGAAGAAAGTAATCGTAATATGATTTTATTTTGATTCATTTCGGTCCTCCTGCAATTCTATAGCTAGTTTATCCAGTGCTACCAGAAACCCTGTTCTATTAAATTCAATTAATTTCTTGGAATATAAAAAACGATAACGATGCTCCAACTAACTAGCAAATAATATACATTCTTTGTCTTTTACTAAAGCCTTTTCCTTTCCTTTGAAATACACTAGAAATTAAAGACACAAGCTGTGAAGCTATGGTTCATACCGCAGGCCAGACATATCAAAAGAAATGTAACGGATTTCTGGCAAAAGCTCTGATAGTAAATAACAATTGCCATGAAAAGGAGTTTCATTATGTTAGCCCATAAAACATATCCATATCCCCCATTCAAGGTTAGGTTAGTTAAAGTGGGTTAGGACAGCACTTAATAGCACTGTGCTATCACATGTGCGATAGGATGCGATTTAAATACAGAAGTGCGTCTGTCCTCTACGTATCCTTACGTGATCAACAGACTCAATATAGGACTCTGGGCCCAATGAAATTGAGCCTCCTCGGACAATATCCAAATTAACTGACCCAATCAGAATACCTACACCCTGTAACACGTCATAATTTATTTTATTGTCTTACATCCCACAACTAAGTTTGGATTGCTTCAAATCCACTTGATTTAAGAAGTGACTTTGCCTCTATTTATTTTTCTTTTTGTTGAGCAGACTTTTACAAACATCCTGAACCACTCTACGAAAGGGTTCGAGCTCCCATTCTTGGGAGCTTGTCTGCTCGCTCATGAACCGCCATACGATAAAACTGTTGGTTGTAGTTCTGGGTGGTTTTTGCGGTGCGAGCTTTGTGATCTTAATTGTTGAAACTTTTTATTTTTTCTACATAAAGAAGATCATCACAATGGGCCAAATTTAGTCTTAATTTTTATAAAAAAATCAATCACAAGCCACTTGACATGTTTTACTTTTTAGCCCAGGACGTAATCTCTTGAGTTATCAATCTTATCCTGTTCATTCTCTCGTTTGATATACTACACATACTAGTTTCTCACACCACTTTTGATGTGTGCGTTAGTTTTATACATTAGTGGCGGGACCTACAATTTAAAGTCGACTCCAAACGACTTTTCCTGGCAATTTTATTTAATCTCAGAATTTTTGCCAGAAATTTGCTGAGAGGAAGTCACCGAAGAAATACTTTTTGTATTTTGTTTGATGTCTGTGGTTTTGATATACCTTTTTACGAAATTTTTAAATTAGTAGAGCTCATTAGTTTGTGAGAGATGTTTATAACTCCGTTTCTCTGATCAAAAAGAAGGAATCGTTACAAATAATGTGGCCACTAAAATGTCAATGACAATTTTAGCTGCTCATCTTTATGTTAAAGAAATAGAAATAATTTCATATTTTACGGTAAGAAAGTGACATTTGAGCTAATAAGTCTTCATAAAAAATTAATTCGTTTGTAATTTTGTTCCTGTCGAATAATGTGCTCATTTTGTTGTTTTAGTATATTATATTCTCTTTCTACAAAACCACGTAATATTATTTACTAAGAAAAACAATGATTTTGTTATTATTTTCTATTTGTGTACACATGTCATCTTTGCGTTGATATCCTTGTAAGAAGTTGTAACGATGAAACTTTGCTCATAAAATTAATGTCATATGACATGTTAGTTATTAAGTTCAACATCTGATAACAATGTAGATAATTATTAAAATACATTGTATTGAGCGAAAAGTGGATGGAGGTTATGCTCAAGTGTACAATAGATACAGGATATAAGCTTTTCTTATAGGAAATTTTTTGTTAGATTCATTTCTCTACTATGTTGCCATGCTAAACCATGGAAAAATTAAAAAAATACCTTAAAATTTTTAAGCAACAATACTACTAGAGGTGTACTGTTGTACTGTTATTTGAGTTATAAAAAATCATTTTAACGATTAGACAACATTTCCTAGCTATACATACATATATCATGTTAAAGCCATAATAAATCCCATTTCGGTACGCTTTATTTTACTCAATCACAATAAAAAAAAAAAAAAATCCCATGCAATGAATGCCACAACAATGTACCTACGAAATATAACAACAATAATAAAAAGCAACAAAAAACTTTATTTTAATGCTCTTGTAACAAAGTTAAATTAATAAAAAAAAGAATTCAGGGAAAAAGGAAAATGTATAGAGAAGTTATAAAAAATTGTTGTTTTATAGGAAAAACGTGTGCAGCATTTTAAGTTTTCAAAAGAGAAAGCAATACATTTTTTTAAACTCAGCTTTAAATTGGTTCGGAGTTTTGTTACATTTTTGCTGAGTAAGAAAAAAGAAAATATGCGAGAATATGTTTACATTGAAATGGTGAATTTAAGATCTCATCCAACAAGAAGCCTCTACATGGGATCTGGTAATGTAATTCCAATCGAAATCATATTCTCTGCTCTATTAGGTCCATGATACGAAATCCAGCTGCACTCTTTGAATTCATTTATAAAGCAGAAGCCTATTACAAGTGCTCTGTTTGATTAGACTCTTTAATCCTTGTTCTGTCTAATCTCCTTTTTCAGCTACATTTTCTATGTACGCACTGAATTTTCACCAAGTTTTTAAGCTTGGAAGTTTCAGAGTAAGGATCGTTTGGCTAGAGTATATTTGGTTAAGCTTTACTTACGTTTGAGAGAATTACTATTCGAACAAGTTTGGTTAGTTAGAGCATACATACATATATATATAAATGGTCATTATAACCTTTCAGTCAGGCTAACGACTTAGCCTTCCACAGCAATTATGTTGTGTGTGTTGATTTTCTCCATAATTGTTGTGACAACAAATTTTTTTTAATTGAATATTTATTTACTACGCCTAATTCAGTCGTCGTAGTCTAGTAGGTAGTGTGTTGGCTTATTATAATGTAAGGCTACCGTTCAAACCATAGGTCAGACATCTTGAACAAAATCAAATTTTGAAAAAAATATTTCTTCAGCGACTTCTTCTCAGTAGATTTCTGGCAAAAACTGAGCGTAAATCATATTTCCATGAAAAGTTGCTCGAAAACTTGTCGTTCGGAATCGGCTTTAAACTGTAGGTGCCGATACACATGTATAAAATTAACACACACATGTGAAAAGCTAGGTCGTAATCCTGTCTAAAGGGTTGTAATGACCAATTATGTATGTACATCACAGCTTTTGCCGAAGATCTAGAGTTTGAACTGTGGCCTCACGTCTAATAAGCCAACACTGTATCTACGACTACGACGACCTCAGTTGCAGAATAGAGGAGCAAAAACTTTTTTGTGTATAATTTTGATTAAAATTCTTAATTATTCGCACAATTCTGTGTGCCACTGTTCACAACTTTATGTAAACAACAACAGTTGCTTTGCTTGTTAATCCTCTGTTTGTTCGACAGATCTTTGTAACGAAGATCTTCAAAACACGATTACTCTCTTCAAACGCACCACGTCTTCACACAAGACTGACTGAATTTCACTAACTCATTCTCTTGCTTTGCCTTGCCTTTTATTTCTTATGAATGTTCTTGAAGGAGAATGTTCGTGACTACGCCTTCTCGAAATCTCTACAAATGTTAACATCGTTGTTTCATTGTTCTGTTTGTGTATTTAGTTTACATTTATTCTTGTAGTGTTTGTTGTTGTATTTTTGTTTATTTGTTTACTATTTTTTATGCTGGAGTTTGTTGTTGTATTTTTGTTTACTTGTTTACCATTTTTTATTCTGGTGTTTGTTGTCGTATTTTTATTTTGTTTATAATTTTAATGCTAAGCGATGTAAAAAGTATCTAAATTCTTCATTTTCGTAACAATATTTTTATTGATACATTGCCACCGCGTATCGTATGGTATATTTGTATCCTTTATATTTATTCCCATTTATGTATGTATATCGATAGCAAGCAGTTTATATTTTAAACCAATGTTTTGATACAAAACACAATAATAACCAAATTTAAGAATTAAGAATAATGCCATCGTCTTTTCATAGATCCTTAAATCCATTTCGTATTTCAATATTTACTAATACCACTACATTTCATGTGTTCAAAGGCACGTATTAATGACACCCAATACGATCGTTATTTCATTTATATTGTATTTGTGTACGATAGAAACGTGTACATTTGTATATATGCATACCTTATTACATAAACGTACATATTGATGTGTTGTTCCCTTTTTATATCGTTTTCGCCGGGAAAACGTAACAGTAACAAACAACAACAATTTTCATTTTACTTGTCCAGCATGTATGAAATGCGTGACTATGTAATCACATTAATTCATAAAATCTTTACAGACCTAGGAAAGAAACTCCGAATGAACGTAATCCAAAACTATTATATGCCTACGTGTTAATCACACTTTTTCCTTGGGTTGTTCTTTTAGTAGGTGGCGTTTAGAGTTTCTCAAAGACGGTTTTTTTTCTTTTTGGAATATTTTTTGTAGGATTTTTGATTTAATTTTCTTAACTCTTCTAGGTAAGGGATATTTTATGAAAAGCAAGAGTATTTTTTTTTTAAATATCGGATGTGTTTATAATTCTATTCCAATTCCATATATTCACTTCACTTTATTTTTGGTTTCTAATTTTTAATTTGAATTTTAATCTAGAAAACCCTATTTTTCTATCAGAAAACTGTTTATGCATTAAAATTGATCGTGATAAATCGAGAACCCTCACTATCCAGAAATTTTTAATTTCTTTATGCCTCCGACTTGACTTCGCACTCTTCCAAACCCGCTTTTTAAATCCAAAATTGCTTACTGACTCTTTTGAAAGAATGAGGAGTCCTGCACCACCCATAGACTCACCTGGCTCTTGATGGATAGAAGGCGTACCAAGCACTTACTTGGACTTGATTGTGGCATCATCTCAATCACAGTGACCATGCTTACAGGTCATTGTGTTATGGGTAGACACGCGGAAAGGATGAGGCTCAAATTTAACGACTTCTGCCGTGGGTGCAAATCCGCTGAGGAGGAGGGGACTGTTATTCACTTTCTTTGTCAATGCCCATCTCTTGCGAGGTGCAGATACAAATTATTTGGCTCTCATTTCTTATCAGCTCGACGAAGCTATCATCTATTGATGTCAAGGATATTGCTTCGTTTATCAAACTTTCTGGCTGGTTTTCCAGTGAAGGGTAGTCGTGCTTTTGATGTGCAGCACTTGCGCTGACCAACTTCTTCCTCTTCCCTGATTTTGGTGGAACTTAGTCAGTACATAGACAGCGTTTACCTGAGGCGTCACAACGGGCCGTTATGCGTGTTCAAGTGACCTTTTTGATATCAGAGCTACCACTCCGACCTAAACTTAAACTGATTGGTTCTTAAGGAGACCACATGGAATGTATGTATGTTGAAAATATATTAGAAAAATTACATTCTTCATTCAGGGCACCACAATTGGCCAAGCGACCTTTGAGTGAACTCACTGAGTAAAGTTCTTCGTTCAACTGCATTACGTTACTACAGTAACCCTCTGTAATTTAAACCAGTTTCGGTATTTTTTTATTGCTTTTTCCAATAGTTTTTGTGATTATTCAGGCGTAAAAATTTCAGTACACAGTATACATGTATGTGTATGTATTTTTATGCGTAGTTTATTTGAACCTTTTGCATCCTGTCAATTTAATTCACATACGAAAATTTATAAATTTTCTTGCTTATAAACACATAATATATGTATATATATATACAGTGGACAGCAAAAGTCTTAGTACGGCAATATATTTTGACAAAAAAAGTCCCCACAGGCTTAATACTCTTGCACCAAGTCCCGATATGACTTCAAGAGAGTATTTAGGAGATCATTTGAAAGAACGGTTACGTAATCGCTAAAGCAGAAACAAAACTCAACCGAAAAACTTGCTCATGGTGCCACCAGAAAACACTAAACAAAACTTGTAATATATTCAATTCCAAATGGTTTAAATGGTGTGCTTGACCTTAAAAAAACTTCATAATTCTAGCTTATGTTTGATACACACTTGTAGTACATGGAATTGTCACGCTTATTGATAGATTTTGTTAAAAAATTTTAATATTTTAATTCATTATAATAAAGCTATTTATTTACTATTATTACATTTTATTATCACTTTTATGAAATTTCCGCCAAAATTTTTGACATGACATACCAGCTTGGTTTTATTTTTTTTTTCTAAACGGTAATAATTTGACGTCTGCCACCCTGCTGTGTGGCGATTTCTAAGTTTCTAATTGCTTAGATTGGACAGCGTATAGTCACTCGCATCAGTAACACTTACAATTGATTGCTGTCTGAAACCTGATGGTACAAATCATTCTTGTCATTCGTTAGAAATATTTGTTGTCAACGTCATGTGAGGTAAAAAATTCCCCGTTGCAATAGAACATCGATTATGTCAATAACAAATTTCTCGCTTTGACTTCTCCCTGGTTTCCCGGATACGGGTTTCCCCAAATACCGTTGTAAGTAGTTGCTACGCATGTGGCTTATACTTGAATCTAAAACTGCCAATTCGACTTCGGTGGACCACGAAATTTATAACGACCATCAAATTCGATTAGTTACTAATCTACAGCGACAAAATTAAATATGAGTTGAAAAGGTAACAAAACAAAACAAAAGGAAAGAAAACATAAATCAATACCAAGCATTATTCCGTAAATCTCTTTATGAAGCTTGATTTATAAATATCCTTAAATTAATTTCCCTAACAATCACTGTAAGTATTCCATCATTAAGTATCAAATTTCAATTAAAATCACTGCAGGTAATTTTCATTTTCTACAATAAAACTAAATTTTTTTTGAATTCTGTCGCTAAAAAACTTTAATTTGAGATGAAAATGTACCAAAAGGGAACATAAAAAAATAAGCATCATTATTTAAATATATTTTCTTTAATTTTCTAACCTTTTAGGCGAACAAAAAATTAAATTTTTAAAAACCTTAAAAAAAGATATATGGGCTGCTCTGAAAGTATAATAGCTAATCCAAAACTATTTATACAGTATTATTTCTTACATAAAACTACAAGTTGTGTGATAAAAGTTTTATGTAACTGGTTAAAATTTTCTAACAAAAAAAGTGTTTAGAAAAAATCATTTTCCTTCGAATTTCAAAAAAAGGCTTTAAGCATGATTATTAAATGTGATATATAGATGAAATCTAATGTTTGTCTGTCACTTGAGATAAATATGAGAAGAGCAGTAAGAAAGACTGTACAACATTTCAGGAAACAGCTGCTGGCTATCTGCGTGAAAATTGGTAATATTTTTTCATCCCAAACTACTAAAGGCAGTTTGTTCTGTTCCAAGTAGTACCATCTTTGGCTATAAACATCCTGTTGTCTCTAGAAAAGTCGTGTGTATCAATTATGATACATAAGCCAGAATTATGGAGTTTTTGAATTTTGTAACCCCTGTCTGAAATTTTCTTTTTTTTATTTGTTTTAAAATAATGATGATAACGATACTAACGAATTATAAAAATATCAGGCATCTAACTTTTTCTGAATTAAAGTTATATAGTCTCAATAATTTAAATGTATCATTTTTGATACAATTCTCGATCTACGGTTAAGGGATATTCTACTAAATACAAGGGATAACGTTTTCATATATTAGGCCTTTGAATTTTAAATTTACTCACGGTTCTCCTTGGGGGTACCTATGGAGTCATCTGAAACTTTTCCTTATTTTTCTGTTGTTTTATGAAAAACATTAAAAAATTCTTTGTTTAATAATAAAACAGAAATAAATTAATAAAATAAATATATAAAACTTAATTTTTTATACAAACTGTTGGTAAAAATTCATGAAATTTACAAAAATATATTGCCGTACTAAGACTTTTGCTGTCCACTGTATATATATTATTTATATGTATTGGTCTCGCATACCTTAAGAGCGAGACAAAAATACATAACATATTTACATACACATATGAGACATGGATTTGCAAACATACATATGGATACACTATTTATCCTTGGCATCTCTTTCTTATGTCTGCATACATGTGCATATGTATCGGTGCTCTTTCTCTGGCTTTTAAGGTTTTTGTGTTGTTGTTTATATTTTCCGTGTTTTTTTTCTTTCTTCTTCTTCTTTCATTTGAAGCTATTTATTATGTAGGTTATGCATTAATATTTAATAACTTTATTCTTGTTTTTCACTTTTTTCCATTTTGTTTGTTTCATTCGTTTTTCATGCTCTTTGTCTTTACGACATTTTGTTCAGCTGGGTTTTTGTTTTTAAACAACAAAAAAAAAAGGAATTGAGTAGTGAACATAGGAAAGAAAGAAAAAGTCATAACCAACTCAAATATAACTGGTTGAAAGAAAATAAAAACTAAAGAAAAAAAGAAACATTCATTTTAATTTATATTTCTTGCTGTTTTTCACTTTTTCTTTTGTTGTTCTTGTTGTTGTTGTTGTTCTTATATCAACACAAAATTTATACATATAAAAATTAATTTATTTCATGTTTTACTTTATATTTCTACTCGCTGAAGCTGTGTGTCAAAAGGTTGCATATTAAATATGTGTGACTGTGGTTTTTGCAAATTTTCTATTCACACTACTACTGCCTTGCATGGCAAACGAAACAAAACCTTGTGTAGGAGTTCTTAAATGATAATCAAAGTCTTTTGCTTTTTATGCTTAACGGTTTTTAAAATGCTGCATCTGGTTTTAATAAATGCAGTCACCCGGTCAAGTAATGAAAGAAAAATCAATTTAAACGGGAAAAATTATTTTAAAAACTGAGTTCATGAACTCACTCCAGGATACATTAAAAAGGTGATCTATTTAAGCTCTTAACAGATATGCATCTTTTATTAATTGAGTGGCTTCCAGACCTTCAGTCTCTTAAGGCTGCCAGTTGCTTAATATCTTTCAATTCCGAAGTCAGTTTTGAAGTTAGAGGCTGGCAAAGAGGAGAGAGTGGCTAAGCCTCATTAACCGGCAGTAAGTTTTTGATTAACCAACCCACTGTTGTAATATGAAATGTTGCGGAATGTGCTCGGCTAATAGAAGCTGTAAGACATATATCGATGACCAATGGAATAATATACGGCTCTGATGATAGGCCATCAAACGTGATTTCAGAAACCCCAAACAAAAAAATTATGCCGTGTTAAATCGCATGATCTAAATGGAATGTATTTTTGTGGCGCCTTCCTCACAGTAGTCTTCTGGCAAAGAAAAGTTTCTCAAAAAATCTGTCTTCTCGGAGTCGATATTAAATTTCAGATCCCACCACTCATGAATTAAGTTAACACAAACATAAGTGGTGGGAGAAGCTTGGTTGTAATCCTAACAAATGGTTGTAATAAATAATTGAGCATGTGAGCAATATATACTTCAAATCATTGCCTTAAACAAAAAGCCGCACCAGATCGCTGCTCGCTGAGGATGCATTTATTTATTGTAGACTCCTTGAGGATTTTCTGAACTAAAAAATTCATCAATTTTGTGTATCCCCAAAGCCATTCAGATAGAAATACGATTCTTGCCGCTGAACGATTTATCGCCGCTTTCAATGCTACGCTAAATTGAGCTGTTGAGTAAGCTAAATTTTGTACACATGAAGATGGAAACTGTTTATTTGCTGTCTATAGCTCTTGCAATCTTAAGAAGTCAAGCGATTGCTACGTTGGCGCACAAGAGTGTTAAGGTAGAATTAAACGAAAGTTCACGGAACGTAATGGAACGTTCGTTTGTTTATTGCATACAAATATAATGCACATGCCTTCAGAGATTTTGATAGAAATCTGCTGAGAGGAAGTCGCCAAAGGAATATTTTCTTAATATTTCGTTTTGTTGGAGATGCCTGACCTGGGGTTTGAACCGTGGCCTTACGTCTAATAAGCAAACACACTACCTACTAGACTACGGCGATTTTAAAACACAATTACGGTTGGGAAATCGTTCTCATTGCCGCATGTTAGAAACGTACGTACATTCCAAGAGCGTTCGGCTAATTCTAACATATTCTCTAATAATATAATCATATAATTCTTTTCATAACCAACCCAGTTGCTTCAAACTTTTTTCACTCATTAGGTACAGTCTCTCTACTTAAAATTCTTTGAATTTTATTCTTTCGCAAAACGTTGCAATAGCTGTCAAACATAGCTGCCAGATAAATGAGGAACGAAATCGTCAAATATTTGAGACAAAATCGTCAAAATCGTCAGAAAAAATAATAAATTAATTAAAAGTTTTCAAAAAACGAAAATTATTTGCATTGTAGTCAAACATACTTATATAGTCAATGTACATATGTATGTACATATGTATCTGAGTTCAAAAATAAAACATAAAAAAAAATTTGTTAGAAATTAAAAGCTAACGTCCCTCATCTTCATTTATTAATTTTTTCCCAAAAGTGGAGAGATTTTACATCATATTCAGGAAATAATTATTTAAGGTTTAAACAATCTATCCCAGTGTTGTTTATTGACACATAAGCGCAGCAATAATATTGCATTATCTTAATCTATGGTTGGTGTAAATATTAAGGAGTCTCTTGACATTCTGAACATGAAAATTCAGTGTAATGTTGGCTTCAATCGACACATTTTTCAGTTCCTTCAGTTCCTTCTTAAGATCTTATCATCTGATCTTACTACTCCATTTATAACCGACCGAAAATGGAATACTACTCTCATGTATGGGTCGGTGCCTCGACGTCCGTCTACAGGAGAGGCCATAGTAGCTCGTTAATGACGTTAGCATATCCAACTCCATTGAATCATTGGAGCATCGTTGCAATGTGGTTTGTGTTGCACTGTTCTATCGCTACTGTAAAAGGATTTTGCTCGAACGAAAGAATTGGATATTTTCCCGAAAATCATATATTCCTACGTAACGCTCATCTTTCTCGGCCATCACCGTATTGGCCAGTGGATCGCATTACAAAAAAAAATATACATTTTTTAGTCGGATTATGCGTATATGGAACTCAATTCCTTCGGAGGTTTTTCCTGTTACTTATGGTATAAAAATATACAAGCCTAGTGTCTATAAACACTGTTCTCTCTTTCCTTGTTCTCATAACATATTTCCATAGTTCCAAACACAATGCCACCCATCCCAGCGCTTGCCTTCGTCCTTCCGATGTTAATATTAGAAGCTATACTCGAAATTTTTAAAATTGTCTGCAACGAGAAGTGATAAATTATTCTCAACTACGAGGTTATGTAGGAGTTGTAAGTTTTTGGCTTTTAAGGAGTTAAAAAGGACTAAAATACAGAAAAATCATCACAGGTATTCGAAAATAACTTAAAAATATAATAATTTACTCCTTGTAATTACTAACATAAATTTCCAATAGTAAGAATTGCAAAGTAAATACAAAGCTTTAAGTGGCTGTTAAGGTACTAAAGTTAGGAATATGATGTAAATTTTTAATTTCTAAAAATCGTCAAAATAAGGGCATAAATCGTCAAATCGTCAATATGATATTTTTGGAGCTCAAAATCGTCAAAATGACGATAAATCGTCAAATCTGGTAGCTATGCTGTCAAAACAAAAAACAAATGCCAATGTTTCCAAACATATATCATGACAATTTTTATTATTTCAACATAAGGTATACGAGGGCGTACTGTCCTATCAAAATGAAAAAACACTAATTGTTTCCATTTCTTGTACAGTTTTTTAACGGTTGTTGTATTTTTATTTCCACTAGCTTGTAAATGTTTGTAGATCGTTTGCTATGCTTGTTTGGTAAATTATTTCAATGAACTGTTTTACCACCACATTGTTGTTTTTAATAAATTGTGTGCGTATGTATGTAATTTCAAGCAACTTTTCTCTTTCTTTTGGTCGTTTTTTGTTTCCTTTCTAGCTGCAGGTAATAAGAAACAGAAGAGAAAAATGAAAAACGAAAAAACAACCAAAGTATAGTATTATATAGTATATATATATATATATATAGTATTCGTGCATTTGATTTAATATTTATTAATTTAATTAAGCATACCACACACAAGTACATATAATTAAATGAATGTTTTTGTTTTTAATATTTTGTTTTTCGGTTCTTTTTCATCTTTTCTTTACGCTGAGTTATATTCGAATTATGCGCCATTTACTTAAGCTCTTACACAATTTATTTTCATAATTTAAACGAGAATTAATAGAAACCATGAGCTGTGTGATACGGTAAATGTAATTAATATTGTTCATACGCTTCGTGTTGTTTTCGTTTTCCTAACATATTGTTGCGTTTTGTTGCTTTTAATTTCTTTTCATGTTTGACACGTGCAAAACATTAATTGAATCTAATTTTTTATGGACTAATGTGCCAATTTATGGCACGTATTTCATTTAAGAAAAATATAAAAACCAAATGAAATAAAAAATTAGTAAGCGTATGAAAGAACATTTTTTGTATTTATGTCAAGAAAAAAAGAAAATAAAATTAAAAAATATTTAATGAAAGAATTTAACAAACAAATGCAGCCTTGGTTGTTCATTGGATTTTTTTTATTATTTTTTTTTTATTATTTAAACATTGTAATCCATTGAACGTGTCATTTCCCTAGGATATCATGTTTCCACCTTTAAATTGCAAATGTTTGTGATTTGGTTTGCCACTAAACCCTCTCGCTGGTGATTACCAATCTAATAATATTGAATTTTCTATGCTGATATTAATAACTTTTAATTTTTATTTCTTTTTTTTATTATCTATACAACTTATCCACAATAATATCACAACAAAAAAAAACTATGAAATAATTAAATTAATCGATATTTATCTAAACAATTTAAAAATGTTGAAATATTTTCAAAACCGCAAAATGTCTAAAAATACGATTTTAAAAAGCCTTTTTTTTGGTTCATGATTAATAATTTGTATAAATTTAATACAACAGCAACAAAAACTAAAAAAAAAGGAAAAATAATAAAATAATTTATTTATATCTTGATATATATTTTTAATGCCATAACACATGTAACATTTAATGTTAAGAACAAATAGATATAAACACAAACATATGTACAAAAAAATATAAATTCAAAAAAATATAAAACAAAAGAACACTTGTGTTGAAAATATTCTGGATAAACATGTAGACAAACAAAGTATTCAAACACACCAAATTAAGCAATTAGGGTAGTACAACTTACAGTGTATGAAAGGCTCACCTACTCCTAACGTAAGTTCATTCAGGCATTGCTTTCCTATACAAGAATTACATTCTGAGGGGGCACAGCAGTTTAGTCAGTGCTCAACATATAAAGGGTCCGCCAAATAACATTTTTTTGGAAATGTCCTTTAAAGTGTCAATTGTCTCTGACTTGTCGGCGTAACACTTATCTTTGACGGCACCCCACAAATAATCCACACAATAAGTCCAACGGTGTCAAATCGCAGTTCCAAGGTGCCCAAACGACATCAGCTCTGCGGCTGATTATGCGATTTTCAAAAACAGGGCGGAAAACATCGAGTGTAGCTTCGGCTGTGGGGCACGTAGCGCGGTCCTGTTGAAACCAAATGTTGCCAATATCCTCCTCTTCAATTTTTGTGAACAAAAATTCGTTCAACATGGCCTGATAACGATCGCCATTGACTGTAACGGCCACTCCTTGCACATTTTCGAAGGAAAATGCCCCAATTATGCCTCTGGACCAAAATCCGCACCAAACATCGTTTTGGGTGCGTCGGCCCTTCTATGTATGCGTGCGGGTTTTTTGTGCCCCAAATTCGACAATTTTGCTTGTTTACATACCCGCCAAAATCAAAACGAGCTTCACCTGAAAAGATGATTTTTTTTTTGCCAAAATCGGCATCTTCTGTAAGTCGGTAGCAGCCCCACTTAGCGAAGCGCAAACGCATTGGATGGTTAATTGGCTTCAACTCCTGAACCAATTGGACTTTGTATGGCGTCATACCAAGGTCTTTATGCAAAATTCGTCTCAATGATGTCTCCGAAATGTTCAATTGTTGAGAACGACGGTGAATTGATGTTGAAGGCGCTTCACGCACACTTTCTGCCATAGCAGCAATGTTCTCGGGTGTACGCACTGTTTTTGGCTTTTCACGCTTTGGTTTATCGATGAGACTGCCAGTTTCTTTCACTTTTTTCACAAGATAACGAACATACGGAGCTGACGGTGCGTCTCTTCTTCCAAAATCCGTACGCAATTTTCCCATACATTCTGCAACATTACCATGATTTTCAAAGTAATGTCGCAATATTTCCCAGCGTTGTTCAAGCGTATACACAACCATATTCGTTCAGCGGAAGGATAAAACTAATTATCTGTCAAATCAGACATGAGCTAAGTGTTACCATTCACGAAATAAGCACTAGTTGAAAAAAAACGTTAGATGGCGGACCCGATATTATAGTTTAATAATTCTAAAGGGTTTTTATCTCTACTAGAGGTTTTGTTGCATTTCAGGTTCAAAATCGCGAACGACATTATGGAAATACTCTGGTTTGTGGTGGCAGATTTTTTTTCTTTTTACATATGATTACTGTTACTGTCTAGCAGCCGCCGTAGTCTAGTAGGTAGCATTTTGGCTTATTAGACGTCAGGCCACTGTTCAGATCCCGAACCAGACAACTCCAACAAAATGAATATGAAAGAAGAAATATGTCTTTGACGACTTCCTGTCATCAGTAATCTGGCAAAAACTTTGAAAGTAAATAAAATCTGTTATTCGGAGCCGATTTTAACGTGTAGATCCCTTCGCTTATATATAAAATTAAAACACACAACATAAGTGGTGTGAAAAGCTAGATCGTAATCCTGACTTAAGGGTTGTAATTACCATTTACATATGTAACTAAGAGAGTGATGAGTGTAGTAATTTATTTTATTTATTTATTAATTAATTACAATACAATTACAAATTATATTCTAATTACATACGAGCGGAGTAACTTGACCATTTGCTCGGTGTAGTCTCACAGACCAGAGTCTCTGGTGGGAATCGAACCCACGACCCTCACGCTAATAGTCCAGCACTCTACTCACTAGACTACCAGGGCACACAGTGCAGTAATTCTTCACTATAGTAATACGTTTCTTGTTCGAAGTTGTCATTTAATTGTTGTTATCCGTTAAGGAGTTCATTAATTGATACACTGATTAATGTAGGCCTTTACTACGATGGTCTGTAGTGGTTTTATCCGCCCGTTGGTTTTTTTTCACAATTTTCAGTCTGACGTATACTTGTTGGTATGGTTGGAAAGTCTATGTTTTGGCACATTTTATATCGTTTTTGCTTCTCTCACGGGTTTATAAAATTCCGAATCTTTTTCTTGAACCATAACTCTCTGGACGTGGTAGTGTAGTCTGTATGTATTTCTTCTGCTTTAATTAAGAAACATTTTGCGGCACTCTCAATCACTCTCTCTGCCTGGTGTTTCTTAACAGAGATTTCTGATAGTCTCAATCGGTTTGAATCCATTTTTACCATTTATTCTGGCATCGACTTTAAACTGGGCTGTGACTAATAAAAGATGGTGATCGCTCGATATAACCGCAACATGTTTGTTAGGTACAACCAGCAGAAAAACACGCCATGTTGAGCTATTTTGGCTTATCGCATAGTATTTCAATCCCCAGCTCTCGGGCTGCTTGAGTATAACTAAATATGAACAGGAAATATTACTTTCGGCGACTTCCTCTCTACAATCTTCTGGTAAAAACTCTGAGAGTAAATAAAATTGCCATGAAAAGTTTCTCAAAAAGCAGTCATCGGGCGTCGACTCCCCACTCATGTATAAAATTAACACACACAACGTGAATGATGTGAGAAGCTAGGTGGTAATCTTGACTAAAGGATAGTAATGATCAAGATTTTTTCAGGACTGTTCATCATCTAATCTGCGTTACACCAAAAATTTCGCTTTTGAACCTCTTTCGGCCTTTTACTGCTTATTATGGCATATTTTGCATATGGATTTGCATCTCCATTAAAGCCGTTGGTCCCACCACTAATTGAAGAACTGAACATGCACCAAGTGGGTGATGTAAGAAGCTAGGTTCTAGTCCTGACTAATGACCGATTAAGTAAGCAAGTAAATTGAAATTCACTCAGTTCTTTTGTTTAATTAGTTGACATTTAAGCCTGAAAATGGACTCAAAATCACTTCTTCAGAATTGTAAACGTTTCGAGTCCAATATATTGATTCTAAGATGATAAGAATGAATCACATCATCATCTTGGAACCATTATTGAGTCATTAATGAATTTCAGAAGGAATAACTTGAGCATGGTATGTGTATGTTGCTGGGACGAGGATTGTGTTTGCTGACACCTTGTAGCATACTGTACTAAAGAAATATTTTGGACCAATAATTTCATCAAATATCCCTCATGTTGAAATATTAACAAACTTATACACTTTTTATGTCGTATCTTTGTGTACCATCCTAATATTGCCATAAACATAAACTCTTATGAATTAATGTTTCAACAAACGTGTGTATTTTTATTTGTATTTGTGTACATAATAAATTTATATAGATTCTCTTGTACATGCAAAAAAATTTTTTTGCACATTTTTTGTTGTTGCTGTTGCTGTTGTTGTTATTTTTGTATACATAACATTACTTAAATAAATTCTGCGAATACAGTGTTTGAAACAATGGCCAGCAAATTACAAGCATTTGAGACAATAACACGCTTACACGCTACAAACACTGACTTATATACACTTACACATACAAATAAAAACATACATGAAACAAAAAACAAAAGAAAAAAAAAAACAAACGGATGTTAAATTAAAATCATACATAATAAACCAACACAAACAAATTTATTTGCTTTCCTTTAAAGGGATGCAGATGGTATATACAATATACATGTATGTAAGTATGTCTATAAGTATGTATGTATGTATGTATTTGTATATCCATAGAAACAAACAGATATAAATTGTGGTTTTCATGTTTTACGCTGACAAATTTTAAGTCATTAGTTTAAATTGTGTTAAAAATTTTGTGGTTTTTGTGGCCGTTGTGTGTTCTTGTTGTTGTTGTTTCTGTTGTTATGCTGTAACTGTTTTTCATTATTCAACACAAACACTGTATAATTGTGTATTGTAATTGCAGGAATAACAACAACATAACTGTTGTAAATAATATAAAATGATAAAACTTCATACCCTGGCGGCAAACACAGATCAGACAAATTTAAGCTGCTTAAGTAGTCGCTTTGCCTAGGTTTTATTTATGCAACTATACATATATGTACATATGTACGTATATACACTTATTGTAATAGTTTTTACATTATGTTGCTTTTGTGTAAATGATATTGTTTTTGTTGCTGTTGTTGTTATTTTTGTACAGAAAACAAAACTTAATGATATGGTGGTTTTAATAACCCGCCAGATATTTCATTAACAGAAGGGTTATGTCATATAATCTCTGGCGGCAAACATAATTTGCGGTTTATTGTTTTGAAGGGGAGACAATTTTTTTCTAATAATATTAAATTAGTTAAAAAGTTAATCGAATATAAAGAACTAAAAACACAACAAAAAAAAACAGAGAACAGAGAACAGGAAACAGAAAACAGGAGTCAAAATTTTAAACAAACTTTCAGTTTGATTGATTAAAATTGTGTAGCATGATAGGTATGTATCGGTATAGTGGGGCATTCCATGATTAAACTCATAGGGGTCCTGTGCTGATTCAATTCTACAATTCAAATAAATTCGTAAATGGAATCAGCATTCCGCTTCAACTCTACTCATTTGTAAAGCCCCTTTTATACCCAGACTTGATAAACCTGACCCACAATATATATATGCAGGACAAAATATACGATAAATCGAAATTGAGGGTGTAGACGCCTGGAGTCTGTGCTCACTTCAAGAAAAACTTCAGCAATCTTTTTAGTGGCGAGGAAGAGGAGAAGAATGTAGACAAGAAAAACCTGACCCATAATGGTTATATGTAGGACAAAATATACGATAAATCGAAATTGAGGGTGTAAACGCCTGGCCCAGTGCACACTAGAAGAAAAACCCAGCAACCTTTTTAATGGCGAAGAAGAAAGTAGGAGAATGCAGACGATTTTGTCAGAATTTATCGACAGAGAATGTCTAGTTAAAGCTGATTTGGATAAAATTGGTACCTTCATAGAACTATTAGGAGCACAAATCCTTTGGCGCAAATTGGCTATACTGAGCGAGTTTTGAAACGTCTGGTGAATAGCAGCTGGAAGAAAATTTATCGGCAATCTGATCATCCTTATTACTAATGCTCTGAGGACACCAGCAACCAGGAACCTTCACTTACTGACTTCTTTAAATGGCCATTATAACTCTTTAGTTAGGATTACAACCTAGTCTTTCACACCACCCAAGTTGTATGAGTTAATTTTATCCATAAAGGCCGAAACTACAATTTAAAATCGACTCCAAATGACATATTTTTGATCAACATTTAATGGTTATTTTATTTACTCTCAGAGTTTTTGCCAGACTACTCCAGATAGGAAGGAGCTGAAGAAATAATTTTTCATATGTTATCTTGTGTAAGATATCTGAGCTGTGCTTTGAACCATCTAGTAAGGCAATACGCTAATCTACTAGGCCACGGCGACTTTAGGACACTTTACATACATACATACACATAATTGGCCATTATAACCCTTCAGTCAGGATTACGACCTAGCTTCTCACACCACTTATGTTGTGTGCGTTAATTTTTATACGTGAGTGGCGGGACCTGCAGTTTAGCGTCGACTCCGAACGGCAGACTTTTGAGAAACTTTTTCATGGCAGAGAAATCGGCTGAGAGGAAGTCGCCGAAGAAATATTTTTTTGTCATATTTCGTTTTTATGTCTGACCAGGGATACGAACCCGGGCTTTACGTCTAATAAGCCAACACACTGCCTACTAGACCACGGCGACTTAGGACACTTTATGTAATGCTAAATTGCCTACAATCCTTTTTCTCGAGCAGTAGGCACATGTAGTGGCATAGACCGGCATTTATGTTACAATTAGCGTGTATGGAAATGGAACATCAGGATTAAGCTGTAAGAGATAATGGCACAAAAAGGCAGTTGTTCCATTAATACTTACATTTTTTTAATTTGCTTTATTTTAAAAAACATCCTTTATATTATGCCGAATTGTAGTTTTCAATAAAATATTTAATAAACAGACACAGCATTTTAACGGTTTTATACATATACATATATGCATACATATTCATACATATGCATATGTATGTATGTATGTGTTAAACAGTAACAAAACATATATTTAAAAAAAGGAAACATTCGATCCATTTATTGCATGCATGACCTCCTTTTTTATTCCTGCAAATATTTATTTTTTCCATTTGCATGCATTTGCAAAAGTATTAAAATAATATGAATAAAAAAAAAAACAAAAACAGAAAGAAAATAAAAATAAATTCAATATTTTTTGTTTTTTGTTTTTGTTTTAATATTATTTTTATTTTAATAACCGAACCACAAAAACGTATTTACATTCGATTATTTATTCATTTATACATACATTTGTGCACAGATGATATGAGACAATTTCACTTGGCAATATCGTCATGCTGTAGAGCTAAGACTTCAAACGGCTACCACTCATTGGCAATGGAAATGTCAGTAGCATTACCAATCGTCAAAAATTATTTCCATTAGCAACATTGTCATTTCATACGAATTTTATTTCATTTTTTTTTTGTTTTTTACATAAAGTCTCGTTGAATATATGTAATATTTATACAAATATTTACATACATATTTTACAGATACAAATGTAGAAATACAGATGTACAAAAATTTAATATTATAAATACCTATGTACATAACATACATATGCACATATAATCAAGGCAAATAATGGAAAGTAAAAAAAAAAAATAATAAACACACATCAAGTAAATACAATTTAAATTCATTGGCACTAGGTGGCATAAAAATCATATCATAATATTGAATATGGATGTGTTATTGTGTGTACTATATATGCATACATGTGAAAGTCTATGTTTTTCAATATTCACAGGAAATTTGGAATGAGCTTGATAACATGCTTTTGATGGCATTCAAACAGATTATAGCTGCTTTAAAGACACTATTGGTGCCTGGTAGTGGGTAGTCGTAGTGAGTAGTGTGCTATACTATTAGCGTGAGGGTCTTGGGTTCGATTCCCACCAGAGACTCTGGTCTGTGACACTACACCGAGCATATGTTCAAGTTACTCCGCTCGTATATATATTTAGAATATAATTTGTTATTGTATTGTAATTAATAAATAAGTAAAGACACTAGTTATGAACTATGTTTGCTCAAGATTGCTTGCAATCTACAGAAAGGAACATTCTATGTTTCTAAACAGGAGCGGAAAAGGAATGATCGAGAAATTGTGAACATAAGGGATCGATTGGTTAGACCTCCAAAGAAACGCTTCCTCATGCAGAGCACTCTGGTAATAAACCGGAGAGTGGACTTTTGTAACAAGTCGCCATACTCTAGTAGGCAGTGTGTTGGCTTACTAGACGTGAGGCCACGGTTAAAACCCCTAGGACAAACATCACCACCAAAACGAAATATGAAAAAATATTTCTTTGGCGACTTCCTCTCAGTAGATTTCTGGCAAAAACTCTGAGAGTAAATAAAATTGTTATGAAAGTGTAACTCCCGCTACTTACTTACTTACTTAATTGGCCATAACATTCCAATCGATGACAGGGTTGCCCCAACGGATACAAGGTCGTCCTCTTCGCCGACTTCCGCAGATCCCCGCATCAAATACCCGTCTCGCCCGAACGGCATGGCCGAGCCAGCGCAGCCGCTGGGTATTAATACGCTGCACAACGTCTATGTCGTTAAGAAGCTGATACAGCTCACTATTGGATCGGATGTGGAAATCATCGCCAACTTGCACTGGACCGAAGATCTTACGCAGTACTTTTCTCTCGAGCACTCTCAAGACTGCTGCATCAGTACTTAATAGGGGCCCCTGAGCCATAAAGAAGCACGTGGAGGATGAGCGTCTTGTACAGTGTTAGTTTTGTCGTACGAGAGAGGTCTCTGCTACTTAATTGCCTATGGAGACCATAGTAGCGCCTGTTGGCAAGAGTGATCATGCGCTGATCTTCAGACTGACATCATTTTTGGTGGTAACGGCGGAGCCAAGATAAATAAATTCCTTGACTGTGTCAAAAGTATAGTTATCGGCCGTAATCTGAGAATCAATACGCCGCACGCCTCTACTTGCCGATAAAATATACTTTGTTTTGCCCTCATTTACTGCCAAACCCATCTTAGTAGACTCCCGTTCAATAGCACTAAAGGCAGCGCAATCCTGACTGAAGAGTTGTAATGACCAATCATGCATGTATATATGTGGACATTTGTACAATCTCTATTTGGTCCAGGTTGGACTGTTCAAAATAGAAATGCAAAATGCAGCTCAAAAATTTGGGTCTTGATAGGTAGTTGCGTATTTAGTGTGTTGGCTTATTAGGCTAGAGTCCGTTCAAAGCCCATTTATTTATTACGAACATGAGTAGGTAGTCTAGCAAGTAGTGTGTTGGCTTATTATAGAAGAGGCTGCGAATCAGCTCCCGGCTAAGACAATTCGAATAGAACGGAATATAAAGAAAATATTTATTTCAGCAGTCTTCTGACAAAATCTCTCAGAGTAAATCAAATATGCAATGAAAACTATCCCGAAAATCTGTCGTTCGGAGTCGATATTATTACACAGCAGGAGCTACCACTCATGTACATAAGTGGTGTGACAATTTACTGACAATAATACTGACTGAAAAGTTGTAATGATCAATTAGGAATTGATCATTTCTAAAGCCATTTCTTCAATGGCTTTAGTGTGTTAGCCTTTGTAAATATATTTTGATATTTGATTTCTAGTATTAACCCTCTAGTGCATAAGACCGCCTGTAGACGGCTTAAATTCAATGCTTTTTTGCTTTCTTTTGGTATTTTGATTAATTCAGGGAAGTCCAAAAATTACTTTTATTATATTTGACAACAAATAAACCTGATTTGATAAAAAAAACAATTTTTTTTAAATATTCTTTACATTTAAAACAAATCAAACCACGAAATAAGTTTTTAATACAGAAAAAAAAATTTTGGGCACTAGAGGGCTAACTGCCTAGTGAAATGACACTATTTTCTTTCCTTAGCCCATTTACTTTGTTTTGTTTGGTTTAAACCTATCTTTTGAAAGTTACACACAATACACTGCTTCTGGTCTCCATGTGAAGGTGTGTCACTTACCTTGCTAACCTAACCTATCCTTATCTACCTTGCCATAGTTGTCTCTCTAAACTAAGAGCCATTCATTTTCTTCACTTCTAATTTTTATAGAAAAATAATTTATTTTTTATTTCTAATACAACAGTAGATACATATACGTTTAAATATTCCTTTTAAGCCACCTTAAATACTTGGTGGAATGGAAATATTGCATACCACATGCTCTACTTATTTAAATGACACTAGACAGGTAAGCAAAAATGGCTTTTTTTTGCTGGTTTTGATTAATGAAAACGTACCAAAAATGAATACCAATCAAAATTAATTGATATTCCATTCAGATTAAAATTATTTTAAAGGTCAGCGATAATTAATTTTATTATGAATAAAAATTCTAGCATTAAAAATCTTACTTTTAAAGCCTTTAATATTTCTTAAAATCCATTTGAGAAACAACATGACATTTTTAGATTTCTATTGAAAAATAAAGCCATTACCTCCTCCCTTTTTCATTTGAATATTTGTTGTATATCTGCCTATATTATGCATACAAGAGACGTGCTTTACTTAACAAACAAATTCTCTGTAAATTTCGTATTACCACCAATAACAAGAAAAAAAAGTACAAAAATCGAGATATAACAACAGCAATAAAAGAATTATTGTACCTACACAATGTGTAGGTGTTGTGGGAAATCTGTTTTGTTACTGAAATTCAATTCGTTTTGTAAACGTAAAATTTATTTGATTTTTCATCTTTTATTGTGGCTGTGAAATCAGCCTGGCATAGGCATAGAATTTGATTTATTTTCGTACTTCATAAGACATTTGATATGTGCATTGTGTGTGTGTGTGTATGAATTCTAGTACGTTGTGCGCCCAAAACCTAACTCATGTGTGGATATAGACAATCATCATCATTCTGAACGCTTGGTTAGGTTTTGTTTAGAAGGGGATGTGTTGTAGTTTTTATTTTGCAGTTTATGAATGTAATTTTGTATTCATGTTATGGAAAATGAAGAAAATTGCAAAGATTTGCTAAATAAAAAAGAAATATGAAAACATTTAAAAGAATGTTAACTTGAGGAACATAATTTTCTTCATGGAATTTGAGGAAATATGGGAAATTTATTGCATAGTGGGTAGTGTGCTAGTTTATTAGCGTGAGGATCGTGGGTTTGATTCCCACCAGTGACTCTGGTCTGTGAAACTACACCGAGCACATAGTCACATTACTCAGCTCGTATATAATTAGAATATAATTTGTAATTGTATTGTAATTAATAAATAAATAAATAATATCAGGAGTAATATTTTTGTAGTCGCCAAAGTCTAGTAGGTGGTGTGTTGGCTTATTAGACGTAGGGCCACGGTTCAAACTGCAAGTCAGACATCTTCAACAGAACCAAATATGAGACAATATTTCTTAGGTGACTTGCTCTAAGTAGATTTCTGGCCTAAACTCAGAGAGTAAATAAAATTGCCACGGAAAAGTTTCTCAAAAATCTTTCGTCCGAAGTCGACTATTAACTGCAGGTCCCGCCACTTACGAATAAAATTAACACACAACACAAATGCTGTGGAAAGCTAGGTAGTAATCCTGACTGAAGGATTGGAATGACCAATTATGAGTTTATACATGTATCTGTGTATGTGTATGTATTATTAAAATTATTGAATTAGAAATCTAGCTTAATAAGTTTCTGCCGGATCCATAAAAATGTGTTGAGCAATTCCTAGCTTGAATTGTTTGCTTAAGGATCTGTCGTTTGAACAGAGTTCATACACACATACATAATTGGTCATTACAACCCTTCAGTCAGGATTACGACCTAGTTTCTCACACCACTTATGTTGTGTGTGTTAATTTTATACATGAGTGGCGGGACCTATAGTTTAAAGTCGACTCCGAACGACAGATTTTTGAGAAACTTTTCATGGCAATTTTTATTTACTCTCAGAGTTTTTGCCAGAAACCTGCTGAGAGGAAGTCGTCGAAGAAATACTTTTTGTATTTTATTTTGATGTCTGGCCTGGTGCTCGAACACTGGTTTTTCGTCTAATAAGCCAACACACTACCTACTAGACCACGGCGACTACGAGAGTTCATAAGCAACACTTTTCCTTCGAATCTTAGCGAAACACACAGCATTTTTTGGTATCAATCTTGGCTTTGCTACTATCTATGGAACTTCGCCTAGAGGCTCATGGACGTTTCATTCCATTTTGCATCGCTCGTAATCATTCGCTCCAAAAATGGTTCATCTTTGTTTCATTTCGTTTCACTTGTAGACTTTGGAAGTTCTATGGAGGCTCCTTTCATAAACTTTTTCACAAACACCGACTTTCTTTGCTTAATCAGCTCTCTCTTTACCCAAAGTTTGATATATATTTGAAGCCTAATTACTTGGCATTGTCCATGTTGCTAATGCTTAATTTTTTTTCATGTTGGTATTCAGTTTCTAATGATTGGTCGGCCAAAGAGGTATACAGCTGATATCAAAATTCCTGTAACGTAAACTCACAAATCACATAGGGATTCCCCCTGTTTTCTTTGTTACTGTATCTTCTTTGTATAGTTCACAAAATTTTTCACCAAGCCGCCTGGTGTTCCTACCTTTTCTGTAACAGAAAATCAAAATCTAATGAACAGGTTTCGAATATTAAATGATTTCTGAACGTAGATTTCCAAAGTAGGATACGATTTTCATACAACATAAATGGTGTGAGAAGCTAGGTCGGAATCCTGACTGAAAGGTTGTAATGACCAATTATGCATGTGATTTTCATAATGTGAGCTAAAAAAGTGTCAGTGAAAACAACATCCTTCCAACAAACTATATTGCTACAATTATTACAGGCGGTGTATATTTTTTTGTCAGCCATTTACTGACAACTTTGAATGATTTTGAATATTAGATCCCAAAGATAAGTTAAGCGCTCTTAAAAAAATTTCACACTCTTAATAGACTTTTTTAAACGAATATATTTTAGCCTTTAGCTTAAATTTTACCGCAAATAAGTTATTACTTAAAGCCTATTTAATAACCAAATACCTCGAAAATTGCTGGAAACAAAATTTGCTCATTTACTTAAATTTTTTTTTAATTTTCTTACAGCCTAAAGGGAATTATATGCCTAGAGCCAGAGCAATCAATTTCACAGCTCATTATTAATTAATTGAATGTGTAACAAGCATTGGAAGGAAGAACTTACTTTAGATTATTTTACTTATAATCGTTTAAAGTGTGTGTGTGTGTGTGGTAAATGTTTAATTTCTGTATTCCCAACTGTGAGCGGATGACATAAAGAAAATTTATTTGACCACCTGCTTGCCAATAAATTCACGTAAAGGTTGATGGAGCATGTTTAAATTATTTAAAAAGGAATTGGAATTAATTTCGTATATCTTGATAAATATTATCTTGTATGGGTGTACAATAATAACAACATGTAGTTGAATTAAAGAAAAAGAGATTTATTTTTAGAAAATAATAACAATACAGAAAAAAATAAAGATTTTCTTTTAATCCTATTTCAAAGCAGCCCCATGCCTGCAGCAAAGAAACACACATTAACTTATAAATCCAATAAACAAATCAAATCCTAATTAAAAAATTTATTTCAAATATAAATTTCTTAATTGAATTATATTGTACCCCTAACTGCTTTAGAATTCCAATATGTTATGCCACATGACCGCCCACTAGTAGTCTCATGTAGCAGGTACAATATACAGTGAGGTGCACAAATGAGTACATGTTTGTATTTTGCACACTTTTTTTTGAATAAAACTAAAAGTAATAAAGAAAACTTCAAACGTTTTTTTTGTCATTTATTTAGCATTTAGTGATTAACAAAATAATATAAAATTTAAAACAGAAATAAAATCAGAAAAAAACGAACAAAGCAAAATCAACTCGCATGTACTCAATTTTGCACGTCTCCATTTTATGATATGTTTGAAACGAAATCAAAAACTATCGTTATTTTTTCATATTTTTGCACTACTTTGACTTTTTTAAGAAAATATTTGTTAAATATTAATTACTTAATCTCGTTGAGCGAATATTTTTTGCAACTTATCGAACAAAAATCAATTTCTATTAAAAAATGAAAAAACCCTCGAAATCAACTGAAGACAGTATTGTAGCTTTGACTGGAAGTGGCCATTCTACCAGGAAATTTGTAAACAACTTAGAGTTAGTCAGTCAATAGTCATCAGAGTCCAAAAACGTTCTGTTGTTCCCTATCTTCAAAACAGAGGTCGTAAAAAACTTCTAACTAATGCAGATGCTCGTCTAATGATAACAAAAATGAAATGAAACAAAATTTTAACACCCAAAGGAGTTTTTTGGCAATCGGGAAAACCGTTAGTCGATGGACGGCAAGTAGAGCTTGTAAACATATTGGCTATACCTCAGCAGTCAAAAAGAAAAAAACAGCACTTTCGGCTAAAAATGTAAAGGCACTGTTAAAGTTTGCCAGAGAACACAGAAATTGGACAGTGGATGACTGGAAACATGTGATCTGGACAGACGAATCAAAATTCAAACGCTTTCAGTCCAATGATAAGCAATATTGCTGGCGCCGCCATGGGGAATAAATTGAAAGACACCATGTTAAGGAAACGGTGAAACACGGTGGAGAAAATGTCATGGTACATGGTGGCACCTCCAACCACTGCAAAGAATCAATAACATTATGAAAAAAGCAGATTATTTGAGAATTTTGCAGACCCATCTTCCCGATTTTATCGACAAGGAATACTTTTCCAGCTGGATGGTGACCCCAAACACACCTCCAAAATCGTTAAAGCATGGCTTAGTGAGCAAAATTTTTAATTAGTGCAGTGGCCAGCACAAAGTCCCGACCTCAATCCGATTGAGAATTTGAGGTCAATCGCGAAGATCAACCCCAACCAATTTAGATGAGCTTTGGCAAGGGATTCATCAGGAATGGACAATTATTCCGAAAGAAATTATAGATAATTTGGTGGAAAGCATGCAAAGTGTCATAAATGAGGTTTTACATAACAAGGGTCTTTGGACTATATATTAAAAATACTCGTATTCCCTAAAATTGTGGAATGGTGCAAAATTGAGTACATCCGAGTTATTTTCCTCTTGATTGTTTTTTTTTTCTTAGAATTTGATCATTTTAGTTCTGAAATTTATATTATTTTGTTAAGTACTAAATACTAAATTAAAAAGGAAAAAAAAATAAATTTGCTCAGAGTACAAACATATACTCATTTGTGCACCCCACTGTAAGTGCCTTAAAACTATGGACGCAATTGTGTTGTTATTTTAACTCAACCCACACTATTTGCACTGCTTTGTAAAGCACACACAGCAAAATTAATTGAAAAAGTCAACGGTTTTTGCGTTTTCGAAATAAAATCCACAAAAAAAATTTTTTCAATCTTTTATAGGCAAAAAATTACCCAATCAACTCCACTGATCAGCACATGGCCACTTTGCAAAATCAATTTAGAGATACGTACGTGTACTGTTTAAAACTTAAATTATTTACATTCTTAAAATAATTTCATGCTTTAATGTTTATTGTTTAATTTTAATTTAGTTTTATTTGTTAGACAACCAACGTACCATATTCGTTGGTTTGCTTGCCACCGCTATTGATTTGAGTTTTAAAATAAAAAAAATAAAAAATGTTCTAAACTATCCAATCATTGTTAGATTGTATTTGTGTGTGTGAACACATAGTATAACTGCTTGAAAAGGATAACTGTTTGTGTCGCAACTTAAGTTAAAGTATAAATAACCGTTATAACCTACTGAGAATAACATCAGCAGCATGAAATCAACTGAATTTTTCATTCACTCAACCATCCACACTTAGCATCCATCGATTCACTCATACTGATGAGAGTTGATTTGCAAACAATTCGTATATTTTTTTTATTTTTGTATATGTATTTGTATATCTATTTATATATACATTTAAGACTAAAATGTTGATATATAAACGTAAATAAATAAATAAATGAATGAATAGATAAATAAATACAGAGAAAAATATTATGGCATCCTTGAACAAAATAACACAAAAATAGAAAAGAAAGAAAACAAAAAGCAAACAAAAAAACAAATATAACTGTAACAATGCGAAACTAAAGAAAACAGAACGAAGATAAACTTAATAATTATTAACATTTTCTTCATATTATTTGATAAAGACAGTGGGACAAAATTTAAAAATTTTTATTTTTTTTGCTCAGAAATCATTATTTGAAAACAATAGACCATGAAGTAGTAGTCTAGTCTAGTAGTCAAGTTCAAGCTCCTTATTAGATATCAAAACGAAAATATAAATATTTATTACATCGGCGACTTCCTCGCAGCAGATTTCTGGCAAAAGCTCTGGGAGTAAATAAAATTGGCTATCACAACAATTTGTCGTTCGGAGTCGACTTCAATTTTATACATGAGTAGTTGTAGGTTCCGATAGTAGCTGTAGGTTCCACTAGTAGCTGTAGGTCCTGCTAGTAGGAATTCTGTGTTTCTAAATCACACGCTTAAAATGTCTTAAAGCAAAATAATAGCTTGTGTAGTGTCTTGTTCTTATGTTGCAATTCCCGTATTCATTCGTATGTAAATGATATTGTCTACGCAAATTAAGAGCAATAGTCCATGAAGTAGTCGTATAGACTAGTGGTCTAGTTCAAGCCCCTGATTAGACATCAAAACGAATATATGAAAATATATTTCTTCGGCGACTTTCTCGAAGCAGATTTCTGGCAAAAACTCTGACAGAAAATAAAATTGCCATGAAATCTTTCACAAAAGTCAATTGTTCGGAATCGACTTTAAACTGTAGGTCCCGCCACTTATGTATAAAATTAACACACACAACATACATGATGTGAGAAGATAGGTCGTAATGCTGAGTGCCACAAGGTCTATAAGAATTCTGTGTTTCTAAATCACACGCTTAAAATGTCTTAAAGCAAAATAATAGCTAGTGTAGTGAGTCTTGTTCTTATGTTGCATTCCCCATATTCATTCATATGTAAATGATATTGTCTACGCAAAGTAAAAGACTGTGTTTTAGTTGCTGCCCTCTATGTTGTTTTACATAAGGTTACGTACGTCCGGGTCTTGTTCTATGAATTCTTATTCACACATAAATTTAAGTTAAAAACAGGTTAATTTGTTGAGGTCAACTACTCTTTATTGTTGCTTGCTTGAAGCCACTGTAGTCTAGTAGGTAGTGTGTTAACTTATTACGCATGAGGCTTCGGTATTTCTTCAAGGACTTCTTCGCAGCAGATTTCTTACGAAAACTCTGAGAGTAAATAAAATTGCCATGTAAAGTTTTTCAAAACATGTGTCGTTCGAAATCGATTTGACACTGTAGATTCCGCACTATATTTTACTCTGAAAGCGCCTGATTGGTCCTTATCATAACGCCAGGCTTTTTAGGGAGATAAGCTTGTATTTTTCTGTTGCCAGAACACTCCGAATAATCGTCGATGCGATACAGGAACGATCTATGATATATTCACATAGTCTATATATTAGCATGCGGAAATTATTTTTTACATGGAATTTGAAACAATTATAGCCCGATAGATAAAATTTACTGCATAGAGAATGAAGAATATATCAGGAGAATATATTTTGTAGTCGCCGTAGTCTAGTAGATAGTGTATTGGCTTATTAGATATAGTGTATTGGGTTCAAAACCCAGGCCAGACATCTCCAATAAAATGAAATGTGAAGAAAATATTTTTGGCGGGGCTTTCTCTCAGCAGATTTCTGGCAAACACATACATAACATAACATACATAATTGGTCATTACAACCCTTCATTCAGGATTACGACCTAGTTTCTCAAACGACTTATGTTGTGTGCATTAATTTTATACATGAGTGGTGGGACCTACAGTTTAAAGTCGACTCCGAACGACAGATTTTTGAGAAACTTTTCATGGCAATTTTATTTACTTCCAGAGTTTTTGCCAGAAATCTGTTGAGAGGAAGTCGCCGAAATAGTTTTTGTATTTTGTTTTGATGTCTGGCCTGGGGCAGGATTAAGATGCTTCATGGAAATAAATGGAGAAATAAAAAAACAATTTTTGTCAGAAATCCGCTGAGAGGAAGTCACCAAAGAAATGTTTTTTTGCAGATGCCTGATCTGGAGCTTTAGCATTACCTACTAGTCTACTACGACTTCGACTTTAAAATGGACAAATTTTAAAAATTCTATTTGAAAATAATTTTAGTTTACAACACTGTTTCCCTAACAAAATGTAGTGGGTGTATAAAAATTGTATACATAAAAATTTTACTGGCTGTTCATCCAAGCAAATGTAAAAACACTTTTTCCTTCCCCTTAATCAACAATAAAATTAAAACAAAAGAACACAACAGCCAAATAGAACAAATTTCTAAAGAATAGAACAATAACACACAGTATACTTAGAACGGCAATGTCTGCATACATAAATAATTTATTCAACATGTTGCCAAGCATCTAAAGAAATTAAACAATTTAACTGGAAAGAAATGCCAATAAAAGAAAGAGAAAAGAAGCGCGTTTTGGATGGAAAACAAATGCTAAAGCAAGGATTGTATTGTATAGTATACATACATATATACATACATTGTAGAAGAGAGAATTTAATTAAGTAGTTTCAATTTTGTTTTGAAAACATTCTACCATGTAATGTAATTCTTTACAAAAGTATGGTATTCTTCTCCTGTTCTTATGAATCTCACATTTCTAACATGTTTCTTTCTTTTTCTTTTTCTTTCTATTTCTTATTTTTCTGCAGTATTTTATTATTGAATACGAAGTAATTTTGGTTTTGTTTTTCTAAACTTTTCATAGAGTTTAACTGTTTAAAATCTAAAAAGGATGCCTGAAATAAAAGGATTTTTCCATGTTTCAAGCATAAAAGGTTGATTTGCTATTGAAAAGTTTTAAAAAGAAATTGAAAATTTCTATACGCATATGAATGCCATGCTGTTGTTGTACTTCTGTAAATTAAAGTATTAAAGAGAAAAGAGAAAACGTAGCATACATAGGTACGCAAATACATATAAAATGTTAAAGGGATTGCATGTAAAAATAAATTAAAATTAAAATCCTTAAACTTTCAAGCTAAATGGTGTTAGCAAAAGGTCGAATAAATTGTTTTACTCTTAGACAATGTGATTTGCTATTCTGTTTATTTTTCCTATTACATCTGGGCTAAAGTATTTACTTGGAAGCATTTAATACCACACTCTGTTCCAATTGAAAATTAAATTTTAATTCTATTTTTCAAGTATGTTTTGTGTATACACAAGTAAAGAAATTTATTCAAACTAAAGTCCTATTTAGCCATGTTAAACCAAAGGTATGTACTTATTATAGAAAGATTTAAGACTCGGTTTGATAAGGTTTTTAAGCCTTTCATGCTTTAATCAAACAAATTTTGAAAAAAGAAAGAAAACCGTCAGAATCGATAACTTTGCATTTAAAATATGTGAAGTTTACTGAAGAATTTTATGTTTCCGATTTATTTATGAATATTAAAAGCAATACTCTTCCCTTCATTCACTAAGGTTCCTTTCTCACTAAGATGTGTTAAACTAAACTCTGGTATAAAGCCTAAAAAAATTAAATGTAAACTCTTCACTCAATTTAAAATCTCTTACCGAAATAAGAATAAGTTAATGCGTGATAAGACACCGAAATCTACATGCCGAGCTTTATGAAAGAATTTACATCTCAGCTCCGATCAGATGGGCACTTGAAATGTAAGTACTTCATTGGTCATTACATCCACTTTTTTTAACTTCTACGATCGCTCTGGAGATAATCTTATACCTTCTACCGTTTGACCTTTACAACATTAGCGTGGCATCTATGGGCTACTGGACAATGGCATGCATCGGGCATTGGCCATACAAGGATACTGGGAGAAATTGATATTGTCGGAAGCAACGATTACATGACATCGCGATATGACTTCTCAATGAACTTTGGGACATCCATTCCGAAAAGGGAGGACTGGAGGAGTGGTTCAGTGAACCTCCCAAGGGACTGCGCACAAATTTACACCGATGGCTTCAAACTGGAAGGAGCAGTTGGAATTGGTATCTATTCGGAATCAATCTGAATATCCAAGTCTATAAGGCTATCAGATCATTGCAGCGTCTTTCAGGCGGAGTTTGCGGTGAAAATTATTGTGGACAAACATGTTCACGGACGGAAAATCATCATACTTTCCGATAGCCAAGCGGCTATCACGGCATTGGTTTCCACTGTAATAAACTCCAAGACGGTGTACGTCTGTCGCAGATATCTCTATGAGGTGGCGAACCGATTTGATGTTTGTATCACATGGGTACCGGGACATAATGATATTCCTGGCAACTCCAGAGTGGATGAGCTGGCCAGAAGGGGCACGACCATCGAATTCTCTGATCAATTCTCTACGTTGGGACCTGCAAACTTATAATTGACAATGCAACCGTAGATCTCGTCAACAGAATGTGGGCAACTTCGGATAAGGGCAGAGTGGCGCAAAAGATCTGGCCGAGGCTGGATAGGAGGCACACGGCGACTCTGCTTAAACTCCAAATAAGGAGGCTCAGCACTGTTATCGTGGTTATTACGGGGCATTGCATTATACGAACACATGCGAGGAGTATTGGTCTTGGACACCCTGTAAATGATTTCTGCAGAAGCTGTGGAGATGAGGAGGAAGATGAGACTATTCTTCATCTATTGTACACATGTCCGGCACTTAGTCGGAGGAGAAAGAGGTACATGGGTGCCTACTACATGGAGGATATGGATGAACTGTGGTGTATGGATATTGGCAGTCTGAGTCGCTTCATCGGAGGCTCCGAATAGTTCCTGGAATAGGAGAAAATGAGGAACTGTGGTATCACAATAGGCCGTGTGTGCGGCATAAATGTGTCCACTCATGACTCCATACCTACCTACCTACAGCCAATTTAGTCAGGTTTCCAGCCTAGCTTCTCACATCACTCATGTTGTGTTAATTAATTATCCATAATTCATTTTATCCATAAGCGGCGAGACTTACAGTTTACAGTCGATAGATTTTTGAAAAAATTTTCATGATAATTTTATTTATTCTCACAGTTTTTGCCAGAAGACTGCTGAGAGGAAGTTGCCGAAAGAAATATTTTTTCATATTTCGTTTCCTTCGAGAGCTATCTCAGCTTGTGCTTGAACCATGGGCCCGCGTGTAATAAGCCAACACACTACCTACCAGACTATGGCGACTTTAATTTAAAATCTCGAACTCTAAAATTTTCAATAGAACGGCATGAAAAACAATTTCGCTTATGGGCAAACCTGCTTGCGTAGTCTTACGAAAGATTTTATATTTTAAATTCGATCAGATTCTATAGGCACATGGAATGTTCTCAAACGAATGTTAGCAACATAATAATTGTAGGTTTCTAGAAACTTGACACAAGCAAGTATTGTGTAATGAATGTTCTGCTCTTTCTATATGCTCAACAATCAGCTGGACCATATAGATTTTGTAGACCGTACTTTACTAAGGCTTCGTTGGCACTACTATCACGTTTGTACGTCTTTCAAATATTATTACGCTTGGATTTGATAGGCACTTATCAGTATTTTTATTGGGTTACTTTATCTGGTTTATCAGGGCATTGGGTCAAGGATAGATTTCATCTTCCATTCTTTTTTTAATTTTCTTAACACGTTTGCAAACACTAGAAATTTTGGGGCATCACAGATAGACAAAACTCTGAGATTAAATCAAATTGATATAAAAGGTATCATGAAAATCTGCAGTTTTGAAGTCAATCTTAAACTAAGAAAAAACATACGCAACCCGGGTGGTGTGAGAAGCGAGATTATAAACCTGACTAAATTTTGATAGAAAAAAAGTAAAAAATTTAATTATTTTATTTAAAGCAAACAACATAAATAAATGATCATTACAACTCTTCAGTCAGGATTACAACCTAGCTTCTCACACCACTTATGTTGCATGTGTTATTTTTGTACATGAGTGGCGCAATCTACAGTTTAAAATTGATTCTGAATGTTTTGAGAAACTTTACATGGCAATTTTATTTACTCTCAGAGTTTTTGTAAGAAATCTGCTGAGAGGAAGTCATTGAAGAAATATTTTTTTTGAAAGCTGGCGTTTAAACCGAAGCCTCGTGTGTAATAAGCTAATGCACAACCTACTAGACTTCGAAGAGTTCAAGCAAGCAACAATAAAGAGTAGTTGACCTCAACAAATTAACCTGTTTTTAATTTAAATAAATGTGTGAATGCGTATTCTAAGGATAAGACCCGAACGTACGTAACCTTAAATAAAACAAGATAGACAGCAGCAACTAAAACACAGTCTTTTAATTTGCGTAGACAATATCATTTACATACAAATGAATACGGGGAGTGCAACATAAGAACAAGACCCACTACACTAGCTATTATTTTACTTTAAGACATTTTAAGCGTGTGATTTAGAAACCTAGAATTCCTATAAGCCTTGTAGCACTCAGCATAACGACATATCTTCTCACACCACTTATATTGGGTGTGTTAATTTTATACATGAGTGGTGGGACCTGCAGTTTAAAGTCGACTTCGAACGACAAATTTGTGTGAAAGTTTTCATCGTAATTTTATTTTTTCCCAAAGTTTTTGCCAGAAATCTGCAGCGAGGAAGTCGACGAAGAAATATATTTTCATATTTTCATTTTGATGTCTAATCAGGGGCTTGAACTAGACCACTAGATTTGACGACTTATTCATGAACTATTGCTTTTAATTTGCGTAGCACTCGACCTATGTTTTCTTCCACTTATGTTGTGTGTGTTAATTTTATGCATGAGTGGCGGGACCTACAGTTTAAAGTCGACTCCGAACGACAAATTTTTTGAGAAACTTTTCATGGCAATTTTATTTACTCTCAGAGTTTTTGCCAGAAGAAGACTACGGCGACTTTAAGGCATTTTAAACGTGTGAAATAGAAACACAGAATACCTTAGTGTCACAACTCAGGCACCAGCAGACTAGATTGGAAGAATCAAGAATGAGGGAGGCCCTTTTCAAAACAGAGCTACAGTAGGAATGCGAATTAAAATTTCTAAATGTTTTAAGAAATAAATGTTCATTCTTTCTTAATTTAAGTCTACGGACTTCAATTTTCATGTGTTTTCAGTTTTCCCCAACATTTCTTCAAAGAAAAAAAAAAATTGGTAGGATTAGTTGTGAGAAACGATTAGCAAAGCAAACAAATAATCAAATGTTATTATTCATATTTTTTATTGTTGTGTTTGTTGTCTTCACTTTTATTGCATTAAAATTTCTTTAACAAGTTTAACCCCGTAGGGTAATTTCATATAAAAACGCATGTTTATATTGCTTTGCACCTACAAACCATAATTTTTCTTTAGCTTCGCTTTCCAACACTAATTTACCCCACCCATTATTATTATCATTTCCAATAAATATTAAACCATATGGATTAGTTTATATTTATGCATTTTAGGACTTTTCGATATTTCACTGTTGAACTTTTCTTTTTTTTTTGTTTTTTCATACTACCCTGGCAACACCTACCGCATACAGCAGCTAGTCAGCCTATGTCTGTTCTATACTGTACCGTACTGTACATTAGTGTGTATAATTTTGAATATAAATATACAGGCAGGCAAAAAAAATCTTTCCAATTCGTTACCCATGGTTGGGAAAGCCAATGAAACATTACCATGTTTTGCACGCCTTTACGCCACAGGCCATAAACATAATAAGTCACACCAGGGAGGTTGAGTGAGAGGTTGCTGCTCAGATAGTAAATTTGTTTGCTTAACCCAAACCAAGTCACATGAATATACACAATCAAAACAGCACTTAGAGAGACGACATCATTGGAATAAACGCCTCTATGCTGCAAGCTCTCTCCAACGATTTAAAATATTACTTTTCGTTCCCCTGTACCTCTTATCAACCAACTACTATTGCTGTCAGTTGCTGCCTTTATATGCCTGATTGTTTTATGTTGACTGTCTTTTTTTGTTTTTATTGTTTTTGCTGCTCGCTGCTATTCTTTAATCCCAAGTGAAAAATCACAACATTTTTCCTTTCGCTTAGACTAATTCTTTAAATGGTGGTGGAGGCTTTTGTGAAAAATTCATTCCTGTGTCTAAACACAAAGGCCATAAAATATTTTTATTTCTTAAATTTTCGTAACACTTTAAAGCCGCATGGCAGTGATTCTTGGAACATTTAAAATATTCTTGAAACTTAATTTAGTATTTGTAGTATGTGTTTTTCTTTTGAAAATTTATTTAATTAGTAGCAAAGAATTCACAGGAAAATCTATTTTCTTCTTCTGTTCATCTACTACTTATTTTTAGCAAAAATTTTGAAAAATTTAATGGTTTTGAATTTGTAATTGGCACATGTTCCCATGCAGTAGATGATGTTTAAAAACATTTCACAAACATTCGTAGTGCAATTAAAATTTTTGTGTGTGTTTCTTCTTAATATTTTTATCGTTTTTTAATGGTTTTCATATTTTCTTAAAACACATGTTATCAGAACATGCAAAATAAGAAGTGAAACTCATATTAAATTAAGGAATTCGAAATATTTTTACGTGTCAAAATTTCGTGTACAAATTCGTAAGCATTATGAAGGCAACACTTCTATACACTGTCTATTGGTGATGGCGACATTAAGTTTTCCTTTGGAAAAGACTTTGTAAAGATTACAATCAATATGGAAGGTTTACAGATTTGTCGTCCAGCTATGGCCCTATTGGTCTGAATGTTGAGTATTTTCTGTGTAGGACCAACGAGCAGGTATGGTGTACACACACGTTTTTATAAGCAGAATATAGTTAAGAGAAAATATATATATAAGACGCCGTGGTCTAGTAGGTAGTCTGTTCGCTTATTAGACATAAAGCCAGGGTTCAAACCGCAGGCCAGACTAAAAAAAAATACAAAAAGTGTTTTTTCGGCGACTTCCTCTCAGCAGATTTCTGCCAAAAACTCTGAGAGTAAATAAAATTGCCATGAAAATTTTCTCAAAAATTTCTCGTTCGGAGTCGACATTAAATTGTAAGTCCCGCCACTCATGTATAAAATTAACACGCACAACATAAGTGGTGTGGAAACTAGGTCGTAATCCTGACTGAAGGGTTATAATGACCAGTTATGTATGTATGTATGAAAAGTACTCCGTAGAGAAAACACAAATTCCAATTCCATACACCGATTACATGAATAATCTCCCATATCCCACATATTTCAAGGATATTTTATGCACAACTGAAGCAACTCGCCAAAACACTGATTATACTTTGTCAATAAGGATTCAGACCATCTATCTTCAAGATATAAATAAATATTGTAATGTATGTGATAAATATTTAAATAAATATTAATTTCGTTTAGTTGGAGATGTCTAACATGGGGTCTGAAGCGTGGCCTCCCGTCTAATAAGCCAAAACACTACTTACTAGACTACGACCAGTTCAGCTACTACAACTTCACACCAAATGAGTTCATTTATCGCCAAGATATGTACACTTCGATAAATGCGGGGGAAATCTTCTGAAAACTAAAGCAACTTACATCGCCTTCTTTAAAGGCAGCACTAGACAGGCTGTTAAGAGTTTTCGTTTTTAGTGCAAGGAAAAGCATTCCCTTATCATGCGACCTCTTTAAGTTAGTCATGGAAAAGTTCTGCAAAAGGCAGATTGCTTATATACGTCGAGTGTATAAAATAGGATACCACTCGTTCTATAACACTGAAATGAAGTAAGCTTGCCAATATGGCAAAAAAGGAATACGCTGTTACCAATTGGGAATGTGTTTTCTATCGGATACGGTCGATGTTATAATCCTCCGCTAATCAAAGTTAGTCATCAAGCGTATTGTCACTCTTGCCGTGACGTACTATTATTTGTTCCAAAATGAAAACGTGTCACGAAATCAATTCTTTAAACCATGGCCACTCTTTATTTTATTCTGTATTGCGGTGAAGCAGGAACACTGTTACTTACCTGTTTTGGTAGGATTTACAGAAAACTTCTACACAAAATCTTTAATCCTGTATTCAATCCAATGTTCATCATATTAATATAGAGGGCATATAGTGGTTTGAAAATCGATATTCTTCCCCAAGGTTCTACAGACATTTACATAGCTAGCTACCTTGTCGTCGTTGGAAGAATTAAGGAGGTAGTGTACTGCCTTATTAGTCGTGAGCCCACAGTTCAAATATCAGCTTAACAAAACGAAATATGAAAAAATATTTTTTTGGCGATTTCTCTCAGCAGCAAAAACTCTGAGAGTAAATAAAAATTGCCATGAAAAGTTTCTCAAAAATCTGTCGTTCGGAGTAGACTTCAAATAGTAGGTCCAGCCACTCATGTATAAAATTAACACACACAACATAAGTGGTGTGAGAAGCTAGGTCGTAATTCTGACTGAAGGGTTGTCACGACCAATTATGTATGTTTGTATGAAAAATACCCAGTAGATAAAATACTAATTCCAATTCCATACATCGATTACGTGAGTAATCTCCCTTATCCCATATCTTTCAAGGATATTGTATGCACAATTGAAGCAACCCGCCCAAACACTGATTATACTTTGTCAATAGGGATTCAGACCATCTATCGTCAAGATATGTAAATAAATATGTAAATAAATATTAATTTCGTTTAGTTGGAGATGTCTGACCTGGGGTTTGAACCGTGGCCTCCCGTCTAATAAGCCAACACACTACCTACATTCTACAGACATTTGCATACATAAATACATTATCGGCGTTGGAAGAATTAAGGAGGTTGAAAGGATGCCATAATTTCGTAGGTAGTGTACTGCCTTATTAGACGTGAGCCCACAATTCAAACATCAGCTTAACAAAACGAAATATGAAAAAAATATTTTTTTGGCGATTTCTCTCAGCAGCAAAAACTCTGAGAGTAAATAAAAAGTTTCTCAAAAAATCTGTCGTTCGGAGTCGACTTTAAACTTTAGGTCTCGCCACACATGTATAAAAATTAACACACACAACATAAGTGGTGAAAGAAACTATGTTCATAATCCTGACTGAAGGATTGTAATGACCCAATATGTTATGTATGTGTTAACTTATCATGCAAACTCTTTAACTAAGTCAAGGAGCTGTTCTGCTAAAGACAGAGTTTCATCGCAATGGCCCGATGGGCTATATACGCCGAGCATATCAAGTGAGATGCCATTGCCAATATGGATGTGTTAGTAATTGGGAATGTGGTTTACAATCGCACATTGTCGATGTTATAATCCTTAACTTCGCAAACAATAGTCAGTCTGGAAATCAAGCGTATATTTACTCTTGCTGGTAAGTACTAGTATTAGTTCCAAAAGGAATTTCTCTCATGCCACAAAACGAATCACAATCACCCTGTTTCTGATTCTCTATTTAGGGGAAGAAATTAAACTGTGACGTACCCAAACAGCTGTCCTTGCAATATTTTAAGAAAATTTCTACAGAAAGTCTTCAATCTTGTATTCAACTCATTGTTGAGCATATTACCTTACAGCGCCTATAGTGGCTTGGAAATCGTTTGATTTGAAGACGATGTTCTTCCAGTAAGGTATGTATTTGACGCTAGCAACATTATCAGAGAGTTAAGAATTTTGGAAGGATACCTAGAATATATTGCTAAGGCGGATTGTTAAAATCAATCAATTAAGGATTAAGAAATGTATCGAATGTCAAAAAGATCATTTTGCCGTTGAAACAAAACTTTTCAATCATGTGATCTAAAATATTTGTAACTGATCTTAAAACATGTGACAGAGAATTATCATAATGGAATATTACGGTTCTATGACTATTCGCAGATGATAAAATTTTGTTCAACTCAGATCTGCAGCGATTGTCTGCCTCGATTTAACACAAGAGAGCTAATGTCGCTATACCATGTCTGCTTGGTTAACTTCTCGAACATGAAAATCTAGATAAATTGAAACAAATTACCGAAACAAATACCGAATTCCTTTGATTCCAAAATAATCTGTCCAACCTATTTCATAAAACTTTTAATTCATTCTTGAATATTCAAGAGAATTTTTATTTTTTCAACAAATTTTTTTTATTTTTAATACTAGTTTATGACATCTGCTGTTAGATACCTAGATTAAGGAAAATAAAATGTATGAGATTTCTTAGTTAAAATTTTAAAACTTATTTTGATTGATAAACTAACATCTTCGTTTTAGATAAACTTGACATTTAATTGCTTCATTTTCATTTAATAAACTTAACTTCAACTAAATTAAAGTCTGCAAATGATTTGTTATATCAACTATGTGTGTATGTGAGTGTGTATGTGTGTATTTATGAAGTTATAAGAGAGAGAAAAATAAACCATTCAGTTCCATTACAATAGCTCTGATACCTTCAGGTTATTTAACATTTCAATTCCACAGTTCTTTAGAAAATATTTCGAAAAGAAGAAAAAAATATGAAATGTTTTCTCTTCCTTTTTCAAATAAAGGAAGAAATATAATTTTGAATATATCTTGCCATCCTTATGATGTCTATCAACAACCTGAGAAATTGTTATCATTAATCACTTCCCGGTGTGCAGTAGTGGAGGGTGTCATAAACTTAAATAAACCAAACAACCAACCAAGCAACCAACCAACAAAACCAAAGAACATCATCAATTTTCAAATTAAATTTGAAGAAAAGCAAAAAAAGTAAAGCAAAAACAACAAAAAAAAAACAACAGAAATCTCATATACTTTGCAATAATAAATGAAGTGGGAGTTTAACAGTATGAGCCGTTGAATAATTGTGAATGTGTGTGAGAGTGTGTTTGAGTGTGAGTGTGGTAAATGCAACATCATATTGCAAATCACCACATTGTGTGTGTTTGTTGCACACGTCCAACAATAAACAAACAAATGCACTCTGCAAGCAGAGTGACGTTGACAATCATAATGTTAATGATGATGATGATAATACTGTTGTTGATGATGAAATGTCACCCTAACATAAGACAAAACATAAAACAATGTCACATGTGTGAATGGAAATGGAGTAGAAGGAAAAAACAAACAGACAATCTTACAAACAATAAACCAATGAACAAAAATGTCAAGTGCAAATAGGGGAAGAACGCATATACAAACAAACACCAGCATCACAATTTAACGAATGAAAAATATCACAAAAACAAAACAGACACAACAGAATCAAATAAAATAATATTTTTCAAAATTTTTATATTATGAAACCATGACAAGCATATCAAATATTACATTCATACATATGTACATACCAACAAATGTATGTATGTAAATGTGCAATCTCATTTGTATGCAGAGATATAAAATAATGTTTAATTCCTAAATATTTAATCAGTATGGCTACGGCGTAGTTTATATATTCAAATGTTTTTGTTTTTTTTTACTTTTCCATTACTTTTCGTAATAATTCATTCAGAAATTCAGTGACCCCCGAAAAGGATTACATTAGGAAGCAAAAAAGTAAGTAAAAGTGTAAAAAGAACTCAATAAGCATGGGTAGTAATATTTATATCCAATAAAGCAACGCATACTAGCCGTAGTGTAGTAGGTAGTATGTTGGCCTGTTAGACATAAGGCCACGGTTCAAACCACAGATCAGACATCGAAGCGAAATATCAAAAAATATTTCTTCGGCGACTTCCTCTCAGCAGATTTCTGGCAAAAACTCTAAGACTAAATAAAATTGCCATGAAGAGTTTCTCAAAAAATCATGTACAAAATTAACACACACAACATAAGTGGTGTGGGAAGCTAGGCCGTAATCCCGTCTGAAGGGTTGTAATGGCCAGTTATGTATGTATGTATGTTATGAATACATTTGTATAGAGTGCACTATATTTGATGGCAACCCTATCATTATAAAACTAACTTGAGTTGATCAAGCTTAGCTTACTTACTTAATTAATTGGTTATTACAACCTTTTGACCAGGAGTATGTCTTAGTTTCTCGCACCATCCATGTTGTATGTGTTAATTTTATCCATGAGTGGCGGCGCCTACAGTTTAAAGTCGATTCCGAGTAACAATTTTTTTTGAGAAACTTTTTTATGGTAATTTTATTTACTCTCAAAGTTTTTAGCAAAAGACTGCAGAGCGGATGTCGCCGCAGAAATATCTTTTTATATTTTGTTTTATTCGAGTCACGGGCTCACGTCCAATACACCGAGACACTAGCACTATATAGACTAACTGTGACTAACATACAAAAAATAGATAGAATCCTGTTGCATCTGTTAATCTTGTGTGCATAGTAATTATACCCCATTAAGACTCCAATAAAAGCTCTCCTTCCCATTTATAGTTTGAAAAATATTCCTACAAAATTCCATAATATTCTTTGTTATTTTATATTTTTCAATGTTTACTATATACTTCAATTTAATATATTCTTCAATATTCTTCCATAAACTTCCCCATTCTTCTGTAACCTTCTATTTTCTTCTATAAATTTCAAACCTTTCTTTACATTTCATACGTTTCTCTCGAAACATCAAACTCCTTCAAATTGTACATACATACATACATACATACATTTTATCTTTGCATGGATCTGAACACTGAGTAACTTACAGAATTTGTCCTTAGAGTTGTCCTTCTTGATATTCAATTTAACTCACAGAGATCGCTCTTCTTGATATTCAATTAAACTTTAGGTTTACTGCACCGAACTTTTTGGTATTTTTTTTTAATTTGACACAAGTGTTATTTATTTTTGCACAGCTTGTGAACATCTTTTCTTTATATTTTCTTTCCGGTTAAGCCCCCCTACACTTACATACAATAGGTTTCATTTCTGTAGAAATGAATTTTGGCCATAAGGCTGTTTACATCACCATGCACGTTTGGTGAGTAAATCGAATCTTTTCTAAATAATTAAATATAAAAAACATTCAACGAGTTCCTTCATGTCGTTACTCCATTGAGATCAGCACCAGATCTTCCGAGTTCATTTACAACATTCGTTGCCAGTAACATCAGAATCTTATTCTTTAATCCGAAAAAAAGATCATACGTTAAAATGAATTTTCCATCAAAGTTCCTTCAGTGCTGCTTGATTGTCCATTAATCCATTAATCCATTGGGCCTTCGGTGTAATGGTTAATTGGATTACCACCTAAAAAACAATACATTGCGATGAAAAACTATACGTTTCCTTGACATTGCTATCAAACATCAAAACAACTTTTCTTGTTCTGTGCTCATCCTTGTTTCAGTTTATATGACGAGTCTCATGAATTTGACATCCATTTCGAAATTTAGAAACGCTTAGCCTTCACTGAAGTCGCCAGGGTTCGAGCCCCAGTCCAGACATCAAAACAAAATATAAAAAGTATTTTTTCGTCGACTTCCTCTCAGCAGGTTTCTGACAAAAAATCTGAGAGTAAATAAAATTGCCATGAAAAGTTTCTCAAAAATCTGTCCTCGGAGTCGACTTTAAACTGTAGGTCCCTACACTCATGTATAAAATTAACGCACACAAAATAAGTGGTTTTAGAAGCTAGGCCGTAATCCTGACTGAAGGGTTGTAATAAACAATTATGTATGTATGTATATAGCCTTCACTGTGGGTTTGATAGCATTGGCTTTCTATAGACAACTGAATCGGTGTTCCAACGCTGACAAGTGGAACAATTTTCTTCAAAAAAATTTTTTTTTGAGAATTCATTTCGCTTTCAAATATCCCTTTGAGAAGCCACCTGACCTCCCATAAAGTGAAAGACCAGAATTATTTTCAGGTTACGGTTTTAAAGGTTTAGTATGATTGTGAACGTTATGATTGGGACGTAATAAAGATTGGTTTTGACCAAAGGCTTTTCAAAAACCAATATTTAGTCCAAATGTATGAAAACATATAAACTTGAGTACTTTCATTTTCAACTCTGTCATTACTTCATAGGAAAGCACTTCTACGAAAAACAAAATCAAAAACGAAAACGAAAACGAAAGCAAAAAAAAAGTCTCTATGCACGTTTGCTCTTTCATTTTTCATTTCCACGTGGAACAGTTTCAGTCCCTGATATACCCTTATATTCATGGTAATAATTTTTTGAGGGTAATTTTTCATCATACATGTTGGTTACATACATGCTGCATAGATGCCAAATCATTATTATAACGTAAGGGAAAAAAAAGGAAAAGAAACCTACGAACTGTGATGCATGATGTGGCAAGAACATTTACAATAAAGCCAACAACACAGATTCAGTGACATTTGTTAAACCTTTACATGCATAGTTTTTGTTGTAAATATTGTAGTTGATTTGACTTTGTCTGCCAAGTGATATTAAATCGTTTTTCACACTTTCCTACCATACAACCAAGTACCAGGAATACATTGAATATCATCAGATTCATCTGGAAATGGCAACTTTAAAATCATTTCAAAGGCGTTGGCTGTTGATGTCACTCAGCACGACGAGTAGCAATAGTTGCTGGAAAAAAAAAGAAATGCCATAAACATGCAGTCAGTAAGATTATGAGCTAAACGTTGCCAATAACTAAACATATACAACATCAAGCATCAATATTGTCTTCCAAAAGCATTGGAAAAAAGGAAAAAATAATGTAACGATGAAAAAAGAAGACAAATAAAAATTTAAATAAATAATAAAAGAAAACCACAGCACACTCGGAGTAGTAGTAGAATGAGTAGCTGTTATAAGAAGTAAAAAAAAAATACAAGAAAAACAGAAATAAAAATTGTCTCATTAATCATTTTATGGTACACCGCAGATGTGATAAAAAAGATTCAAAATTTATAAAAAGAAAATATTCTTTTCACTCGGCTTCAAAAGCTTTTGTTTGTGTGTATGTATGTACATATGTATACAAATATGAGTATTAAATTTGTTTAAAATTTCTTTAAAAAGAGGAAACATCGCCCATCGATTTTATCATTGAATTTTTTTTTTATTTTCTTTGTTTTGAAATTTCTTATGACAATGACAAAATGTTGACAAATCTTTTTCTATTGCAATTATTCACATTCAACGTAGCTGTCATACAACGTCAAACAGCGAACATTTTTCTGATATTTATTACATGCATACATTCATAGAATTTTATTTAATTTATCATCAACAAAAATTTTTAACAAATTTCTGACAAATTTTAACAATTCCTCCTCATTGGCAGTTGTATTGAAATGTGACTTTCAGGAAGCCAATGCGTTACAAAAAAACCAGAAAAAGATCAAATTAAAAAACAAATGTTTGGAAAGATTTCTCAAAATGCTTTCTAGAATTTATGGCATTGTTCTTATGTACCTAGAAATAGAAAAAATTTTGGAATTGCTAAGGAATATTTTATTTTTGGGTTGGTTTTGTTGGTTTTTTTTTTGTAGATGATATATTCTTAGTGTATATATGTATATATTAACTTAATATTTATAATCCAAGTATATTTTGAAATTATTAAATCGAACGATATCCCCAATTCAACTTGGATAGAAGATTAAGAAAACTACTCAAAAGCAATACCATCTGTCAGTCAGATACCTAACCGAACATACTTACAGTAATCCCTCGATTTACGTCGCAGTTGGTTTCAAAAAAAGGCGACGTAAATCGAAACGATGTAAATCGAATTTAATATTGCTCATACTACAAAGTAGTTTGTTTTTGACAAGGAACATAAAAAAGTTATAGTAATCCCTCGATTTACGTCGCAGTTGGTTCCAAAAAGGGCGGCGTATATCGAATGACAACGCAAATTGAAGTTAGAGGGAACAAAAAGTTCAACGACGTAAATCGAAACAACGTTAATCGAGGCGACGTAAATCGAAGGATTACTGTACGTACATATATATTAGAACATTACAATCCTTCAGTCAGGATTACGAGCTAGCTTCTAACATCACTTATGTTGTGTGTGTTAATTATATACAAGAGTGGCGGGACCAGTTTAAAGTCGACTCCGAACAACAGATTTTTGAGAATCTTTTCATAGTAATTTTATTTATTATTATTTTTGCCAGATATCTGGTGAGAGGAAGTCGCCTAAGAAATATTTTTTTATACTTTAGTTTGTTAGAGATGTCTGATCTGGGATTTGAACCGTGGGCTCACGTCTAATAACCCCTACACTACCTGCTAGACTACGGCTATTTGAACATTTGATTCAAATAATCTAGAGATTCTTATGGCATTCTCTGCGAAAGGTAAATGAGCTCAAATGGGGAAATAGCTTCACATTTTGCTGGATCCCCAGTCATGTGCCAATTCAAGGCACACAACTAATGCGGCTAAAATTTTTTTGCTATATGTGCAGAAATTTTTATAAAGTTATGCTTGACGAAAAGCAATATAAAGACAATAGCGATGACGGGGTTTAGGCAATTGCTACAGCACCTATGCTGTGCGTGTTAATTTGTAATCACAAGTGAAGGGACCCAAACTTTTAAGGTGGACAACCAAACACGAATTTTTTAAAAATTTATTTACACTCCTCCCGTTACTGAGAGGAAGTTGCCTAAGAAATATATATAAACCGTGGCCATACGTCTAATAAGCTAACACACTACTTACTACAATACGGCCATTACATTTGATACATTGATACATTTGATTCAAATGATCTAGAGATTCTTATGGGACTCTCTGAGAAAGGGGAATGAGCTCAAATGGGGAAATAGGTTCACACTTTGCTGGATCCCCAGTCATATACCAATTCAAGGCACACAACTAATGCGGCTAAGATTTTTTTGCGGTGTGTTACTCATATACATACACAATTGGTCATTAGAACCCTTCAGTCAGGATTACGACCTAGTTTCTCATACCACCTGTGTTGTGTGTGTTAATTTTATACATGAGTGGCGAGACCTACAGTTCAAAGTCGGCTCCGAATAACAGATTTTTGATTTATTTTTAATTTATAATTTATTTTTTATTTTTTTTTTTAATTTTTATTTACTCTCAGAGTTTTTGCCAGAAATCTGCTGAGAGGAAGTCGCCGAAGAAATACTTTTTGTATTTAGCCTTGATGCCTGGCCTGGGGCTCGAACCCTGGCTTTACGTTCAATAAGCCAACACACTTCCTACTAGACTACGGCGATGTGTGTTATGCTTGACGAAAATCAAGCGAAGACGGGGTTTAGGAAATTCCCAGAGCGCCTATGTTGTGTGTGTTAATTTTTATCTACTAGTGACGGGACCCACAGTTTAAAGCCAGTACCGAACCACGAATTGTTTAAAAACTTTACGTGGCAATTTTATTTATTCTTTTCGTTTTTTGCCGCAAGACTGCTGAGAGGAAGTCGCCGGAGAAATATTTTTTCATATTTCGTTTCGTTGAAGATGTCTGACTTGGGATTTGTACTACGGATTCTCAAACACACTACTTAGTTATTTCACTAGTCATTAACAAAATAATTTGTTGCACAATACTACCACTTTCTTTTCCTCTGTAACTATCTTACAAGTATTCCTATAAAAACTTTTAAATATTAAAACTCGTAACAATGGCGTAAAATAGGTGCAAATTTTTAAATTTTTTGTTTTCTTAAAGTCTCTCGCATACTACGTTGTAACAAATTTTATAATTGTGTGCCAATACTTTGAAACAATGCTTAAATAAAAGCATACAATGTCATATAAAATACACTCTGGTGCCTATTAAAATATCTTATTATTTAAAATTTATTGTCTACACCTGCGTATGGTAAGTAAGTACGTGTATTGAACCTGTACACGTGTTCGTACTTGTAAATGTAATTACAAGTTGCTGATGTACGAGGTATGTACAGAAATTAGTCGACCTATTGTTTCCTTTTTAAATCATATGGGATTTGTTCCATTAGTTTATGTTCATTTGTAAATCTTGGAAATGTTTGGCAGGATTTTCAAAAATTCTTCCATCTTATCTGTCTCTTGTTTACTTCTCCTCAAGTCACTCCATTTTAGTTAAACTCGACCCTTAACAAGGCAGGGCAGTTGTTTGTCATGGCTTTCGTAAATATATCAATCTCGAAATACCCAAAAATATGCTTGCACCAGCTTCATTTTCATTTCGTGATAATTTTGCCACAGTCTTCGTATGTACAGCAGTGATAAATTACAAAACCGTTAAAAATCCTTTTGCATTTGTACAGCTGGCATAACAAGGGCCAGACAACAATAACAATCGTTTATTTAATATGTTGCAAATTGGTATTTGAAGCAAACATTTTATGCTTACACACGCAACACGAAAATTTAATAGAATTTGCTCTTCATCTCTACCTTGCTTGCAGTATTTTAATACTATTCTAGGAATTACTTAGGAAATCACTTTGGAATTTCGAGATTTTCAAAATCAATCTAAATGTATTACAAATTCTGCTCAATTGTCTAAAGACTACCAAAAATTTTATTTGAAAGTTTGACGAATGTGCAACGAAAACACATTTGAAATCCTCCTCAATTTGTTTTTCAACATTGGTTTAATTGACTTTGTGATTGATCACAAGACATAGATATGTTAACGATTAAATAAGACAGCGTCTGTCAATCATGCATAACAAACTTTTCATGCAACGTTTAGCCGGCATTGATGGAATACATAGGTTAGGTTAGGTTAGATGACGCAACGCTTAGCCGGCTTTGATGGAATATATAGTTTAGGTTAGGTTAGAGGACGTGTACTTGTCAATTAAGACAAGTATAGTACCCGGAGGCCGAATTGACCCATTGTACAGCGCCTTAGTTTCTCACACCATTTATGTTGTGTGTGTTAATTTTATACATGAGTGGCATGACCTACAGTTTAAAGTCGACTCCGAACGACAGATTTTTGAGAAACTTTTTCATGGCAATTTTATTTGCTCTCAGAATTTTTGCTAGAAATCTGCCGAAGAAATACTTTTTGTATTTTGTCTTGACATCTAGCCTGGGGCTCGAACCCACGCTTTACGTCTAATAAGCCAACACACTACCTACTAGACTACGGCGACTTCTGGAACACATAACTGTATTTTCAATTTTAAGCTTGCATATCTTTACAGAAGCTACCGACCTAGAGAACTCACTCAAGAGTTAGATGGTTACAGTTTCCTGAAATATCATAATATTTCGGTACCCATATGCTATGAATGTCGTAACATTCGCAGCTGGAGTTCGTTACGTTGGAACTTAGTGCTTTGACAGCATGGCCGTGGTAAGGTAGACTGTACTATCGAAACTTCCGCAAGGAACCAGCTTCAATGGAAAAAAGTCTATCACCCACAGTTGCATTCAGTCTCGAACCTTACTTACTTACTTAATTGGCCATTAACAATCCGATTAAAGGATTTCGGCCTTAAAAGATTTTCGGCTTCTTGCGCGTCAACTCGCACTGAGCCAAAGATCTTACCTTCTTAGGACCCCTCTCTCGAATACTCTTAAGGCTGCTCCATCAGTGCTTAGTAGTGTCTTCGCCTTGGGTTTCGAATCTGAACGGAGTCTTTAAAGTGATGTACACTGCACAGCTCTTCCCAGCACCTTTTACGGAAATGGATGTACTTTTATAAAATTTTTTCACAATACCCATATTGCCATACCATAACATTGCAACCATTCAGTCAGGATTACAACCTAGCTTGTCACACCCCTTATGCTGTGTGCGTTAATTTTATATATGAGTGGCAGGCCCTACAATTTAAAGTCGACTCCGCAAGACAGATGTTTTGAGAAACTTTTTATGCCAATTTTATTTACTCTCAGCGTTTTTGCCAGTAATCTGCTGAGAGGAAGTCACCGAATCGTTTCGTTTAAGATCTGGGGTGCCTAATCTGGGATTTGAACCGTGACCTTACGCCTACAAAGCCGACATACTACAAAGTGCCGACTGCAGCGACTATGGTCGCTCAATACGAAGGCAGTTTATTTACTCACAGAGTTTTTGCCAGAAATCTGCTGAGGGGAAGTCGCCGGAGAAATCTTTTTTCATATTTCGTTTCGTTGAATATTTCTGACCTTACGTCTAATAAGCCTTCACACTATCTACTAGACTACTGTAACTTTCATATTACCGCTATATTCTAAAACCAATTTATATTTTCACGGTTCCCAAACCCTACGCTAAATTCCCTCTTCTTCTGTTCTTTATAAATCTATGAAATAATCTCCCCCTCCCCACTTTATAATGCTTGTCAAGTTATAATAAAGAATGTGTCTACACAACTCTAGTGACACATAGCAAAATGAAGTTTATGTTCTAACAAAACAATTTCAGAGACACTTAAATACCATGCACAGTTCATTTCTTAACTTCAAAATATGACTGTGAACATTGGAATACAATTTATGACATGTGTGTAGTAGGACTTTATACGATCCCCCCCAATTTAATATTTTTTATGTTAATTTTTTTTTTTTTTTCTTCATTTATATTGTATTTATTAAGAGGGTGTGGGATTATGCGACGCACGACAATTGATTTATGCTTTAAACACTTGCTATATTTAGAGGGGACCATAATGCATAAAAGAAACGTACCATCTGAACGGAAAAAGGGGATTTGGAGGAAAAAAAATTCTTATATTTTTTGATATAAAAAAAAAAATTTTAATTAATAATAAAAAATATAAGAAATGAACATAAAACAATTATAAATGTTTTATTTTATTATATGATGCAAGAAATATTTTATGCACATTCCATAGGTGCCATATATTTGAAATAATTAAATATATACACTGGGTATGCCAGTGAAAATTGTACAGGGGCCATATTATCTTCAGTTTATATTGTATAATACAAAAGTAAATAAGATGTAGAAGATTTGTTCATTCTATGTTGCATGTATGTATGTACGATTGGCATGATATTAGGATGAAATATATATTAATTCTTTTAAAAACAAATGTGAATTCAAATACAAAAATTAAAGTTTAGTATAATAATGCCAAAAAGTCAATGAAAATTGTACACACATACATACAAATTTGTCCATTACAACCATTCAGTCAGGATCACGATCCAGCATCTCACACCACTTATGTTGTGTGTTAATTTTATACACCAGTGGCGAACGATACATTTTTGAGAAACTTTTTGATGGCAATTTTATTACAGAGTTTTTGCATTACCGAAGAAATATTTGTTCACAATTCGTTTAGTTGGAGATGTGTGACCGCGGCCTCCTGTCTAAAAAGCCGACATACTACAAACTACCTACTGCAGCGACAACGGTCGTTGAATACGAAGGCATAACTTCGTTAGTTGCATGAGGACGCAGTAATATTGCTAGAGTCTGCTGGATGAAAATGTGAATCGGAGTAGGAGAAGTAGATTATCGTTCACCTTACGTGTCAACGCATGGAATGTGCCTTAAAGAGGAGGTTTTTAACCTCAGCTTTAAATAAGCACTCCTAAATAAAGCTTAAGAAAATGGTGAGATATAGTTTGCAGTCGGAATGCATTTCCGTAGGGGCGATTAGATTCCAGAACTGCATATTATTTTATGGTATCACAACAGACAATAGTTGGACTCATTTTGCTTTATTGCTATACTGAGATCAGCATTGCTTTAGGCAATAGTGAGATCTTACTTACTTACTTATTTAATTGGCCATTAACAACCCGATTAACGGATTTCGGCCTGCCGCAACATATCCTTCCAAGAGCCTTTGCTTCTTGCGGGGCTACCTCAATTGATCACAACAATCGATGACAAGGCTTCCTCAATTTGGTCCTTTCAATGCATACAAGGTCGACCTTTTCGCCGATTTCCGCGGATCCCTGCATCAAATACCTGTCTCGCCGGAGCATCCACCTTCATTCGAACGACATGGCCGATCCAGCGCAGTCACTGGATATTAATACGCTGCACAACGTCTATGGCGTTGATGAGCTCATACAGCTCACTTTTGGATCGGATGCGGAAATCATCGCCAACTCGCACTGGACCGAGATCTTTGCTCTCGAATACTCTCAAGGCTGCTGCATCAGTGCTTAATAGGGTCCATGCCTCTGCGCCATAAAGAAGCACGGGTATAATGAGCGTCTTGTAGAGTATTAGTTTTGTGGTACGATAGAGGTCTCTGCTACTCAATTGCCTCTGGAGACCATAGTAGCACCTGTTGGCAAGGGTGATACTGCGCTTGATCTCCGGGCTGACATCATTTTTGGTGGTAACGGCGGAACCAAAATAAATAAATTCCTTGACTATATCAAAGGTATAGTTATCGGTCGTTATCTGAGATCGAATACGCCGCACGTCTGTACTTGTCGATAAGATATACTTCGTTTTGCCCTCATTTACTGCCAGACCCATCTTAGTAGACTTCCGTTCTATGATGTTAATGTTGTCAGCGTACGCAAGCAATTGGGCGCTTTTTTGAAAAATAGTGCCAATGCGATGAATCCCATCTTCTGCTGAATACTCTCCATGGGAAGTTGATTAGGTCGCATGATAAGGGATCACCTTGTCTGAAACCTCGCACGGTATCAAAAGGTTCGCAGAGGTCCATTCCTACCATGACGGAGCTGCAGGAATTGCTCAACGTCATTCTGCATAGCCTTATCAGCTTCGCAGGTATACCGAGCTCAGACATTGCGGCAAAAACACGATCCCTTATGTGGCTATCGAAGGCTGTCTTATAGTCGACAAAATGATGGTGTGTGTTGACTTGTTTTTCGTGGGTCTTTTCCAGAATTAGGCGAAGTGTGAAGATCTAGTCGATGGTGGACTTGCCAAGTCTGAAGCCGCACTGATAAGGTCCAATCAGTGTTGTGGCGAGTGGCTTCAATCGTTCACAATACTGAGATCAGCATTGCTTTATGCAATAAATAGCTTCACCTAGTACTTTTAAGTTTCAATATACTATACCGTGTCTCCTTTTAACTATGCTGCTTCCCAACACCATAGTGTACTTTGCACATTTCGCCATAAATGAAGTGAGAATTCGTTTTTTTTATTCTACAATTTAATCGTTTCTATATGGTACAATTATCTTTACTTTGTTTCTTGTTTTATTGCAGTGTGCCGAAGAATTCAAATGAAAAAGAAAACATAAGATTCTCTATTTCTTTGTATTTCTACTCGTTAAAATAATAATGCGATGCAATGCGGAGCTGCATGGAATACTTAATGAAATTAGTTTCATATGAAAATTGTAACTAATTAATGAAACAAATGTGTAAACTTTAGCTCGCGCGCTCTCTCTCTTGCCCTTCTTCTGTTTTTATTTAAAATGCTTTTAATTTAAATTAAATATTTCACGTTTCTTAAGAAAAAAAAACCGAAGCGCAAAATGAAAGAAGACGAAGAATGAAAATAATTGTGACGCGTTGTCATTTAGACAATTAAAAAACCGTCTGAAGATCAAATAAAAGCGATTTCATGGCAAAATAAATTGGGGAGATTTACTCATGTGTTGTTGGTTACGCTACTCTTTTTTTCTTTATTACTTTACTTTACTTTCATTTAATTTCTTTTTTTTTAAGAAAATGTTATAATGTAATATAAGGATTTTTATGAGGAAAGCAAATACTTACATATACATATGTACACATATGTACATACAGTAAGTCATTTGTAACTTTGTTTGAAGTTAATTAAAAGCAAAGTGGTGTAAAATGGTAAAAAAACTTTGAAGTTTCTTTAATAAAAATTTTAACTGACACCTTGTTAAAATGAAAATGTAATAAAAAAGAAAATGAAACACATTTATTTTACACACACTCTCTCTCTCTACCTCTCTTTCTTCTTAAATTAGTTTACAGGAATACGTCTACTGTATGATTATTAATTATTTTAAATATACAGTAAAGTCAAGCAATGACAGTCGTACAAAACCAGAAGTAAAAGAAAGTGAGGCCACAGTTCAAACCCTCAGGTCATACATTTCCAACAAAACGAAATATGAAAAAATATTTCTTCGGTGACTTACTCTCAGTAGATTTCTGGAAAATACTCTGAGAATAAATACAATTAGGTTCCGCCACTCGTGTATAAAATTAACAACATTAGTTGTGTAAGAAGCTATGTTGTAATCCTACCTGAAGTATGTACAATCGATCTACTTGTAGCCGCCGTAGTCTAGTAGGTAGTGTTAGACGAAAAGCCAGCGTTCAAATCCCAGACCAGACCAGACAAAACAAAATACAAAATGTATTTCTTCGGCGACTTCCTCTCAACAGATTTCTGGCAAAAACTCTGAGAGTAAATAAAATTGCCACGAAAAGTTTCTCAAAAATCTGTCGTTCGGAGTCGACTTTAAACTGTAGGTCCCGCTACTCATGTATAAAATTAACGCCCACAACATAAGTGGTGTAAGAAACTAGATCCATAATCCTTACTGAAGAGTTGTAATGACCAATTATGTACATATGTATGTATGTAATCGAACAATTTGTGTTCAGTAAATTCATAGATTTTCTTCTTTTTTTGTGCTGATACTTGAAGTCTAAAACCTTCAATACATCTAGCACTGGAAAAAATTCTCAATAATGCCGGATGTGTCTCTGTAGAAGATTGCGAAACATTTGGACGTGGGCCACTTCGATATCTAAAACAAGGTCGTCGCATTCGCTAAAGCTGACATAAAAGAGAATTCAATTGAATTTCTATTTGAGATTGGCGTTCTTCTGTAGAAAGGTAAACAAACGGTCTAAAGCTTCATTCATAGGCAACGATAAAATGCGACAATGTAACCAATTATACAAACACTGGACAAATCTGGCCATACATGGATAGATTTAGAAAAGAATTTGGATTGAACGTGTCAAGATTCCATAGCAGTGAGTACAGGTTCGGGCTACTGGGTCTTCACACAAAAAGGCCTTATAAAGACTTTTGCAGAAGCTTTGATGACGATTAAGAAAATGAGAACACAGAACATTGTCTCTGTCATTGTTCGGCGTTGGGAACTTGAGAAAAGATGTTCAAAACGTGTCTAACCAAAGGTGATTTGAAGAAAGGAACACTTAAGACTCTTGCGTTTGTTGAAAGATATCCACCACGAGTTATAATTATATGGCGGAGTAGGTAATATTGGTGCTGAATCGGCTGCCAGTTTAATCTAATCTAACTCAACCTATCACTAGCAGGCAATGTTGCTGAGATATCAACCAAAATGCTGGGAAAAGATATTAGCATTCCATGAATTAACCTGTATAAAGTAAATGCTAAAGTCTGCTGTAATTGCCAAGTGGATCTCTAATCAAGTCAGCTTCTGTTCTTTTAGATTAAAGGTCACATTATTATCCTAGTGAATAAAAAAAACTGAGGTCTTTGGTAGACTGGTTAGCATTCGCTTAATAACATTGCAACGCTCATCAAGGAATTTGTTTGCTGGTAATACAATATTAACACTATGTTCAGATATGAATTTTTATTGAGTCGATATTCGGTTAATTGAGTACAATATTTTCAGTGTTCAGGCATAATAATATACGCAGTTCAGGTGCTTATTCAATATTCATTTGACAGCTTTTTTTTGTTGTTGTCGTTGAGTTGTTCAATATTAACAAAAAGTGTTCAGTTACAATAATCCCTTGATTTACGTCGCAGTTGGTTCCAAAAAAAGGCGATGATGACGCAAATTGTAGTTAAGGGGAACAAAAAATTTTGACGACGTAATTCGAAACAACGTTAATCGAGGCGACGTAAATCGAATGATTACTGTAATTGTAGTATGCTTACTAAAGACACTTACGACAGTGCTGCATTTTAGGTTTTACTCAATATTATAACAATTTGCGTATTTATTGCGCAATAATTAATTGAAACTTTATATGCAATTTTGAGCTCAATAATGGCGTTTATTGCAATTTACACAGTAAAGGTGCATATTGCCACAAGAAAATAATAAATAACACCAAAACGTAAAAAGTGAAGTCGCCGTAGTCTAGTAGGTATTGTGTTGGCTTATTAGACGCAAAAGCCTGGGTTCGAGCCCCAGGCCAGGCATCAAAGACAAAATACAAAAAAAGTATTTTTTCGGCGGTATTTCTGGCAAAAACTCTGAGAGTAAATAAAAATTGCCATGAAAAGTTTCTCAATAAATAAAAATCTGTCGTTCGGAGTCGACTTTAAACTGTAGGTCCCACCACTCATGTATAAAATTAACACACACAACATAAGTGGTGTGAGAAACTAGGACGTTGTACAATGGGTCAATTCGACCTCCGGGTACTGTACTTGTCTTAATTGACAAGTACACGTCCTCTAACCTAACCTAACCTAACCTAAAACGTAAAACGCATGGTATAATCTCACTGTCCATTTGCTTGAATGCCTTATTCAGCTTCTTCTCTAAAACTCTTTACCTCTGCAACGTTTTACTTTATTACTTAGCTTTTCAAGGACTCTACACTAAGTTCTGTATGCTAAGTAAACTAAATTTACTGACGGCATTAACAATTATTAACATGGAATAGTTTATTGCTACAATATTAAATATTTTTTTTTTTAATAAAATAAAATACTTACTTTGTAACATGACAGTGTGTTCATTACTGTGTGCAAATAAATGCTCATTAAATTAACTACGCCAACAAACGTCTTTCTCTTCAATAGTTTTTTTTATGTAAATTCTGTATAAGTTAAGGACCTGCCTTTAGTCGCTTTGGTCTTAATTAAAATCGTTTTTATTTATTTTTCATTTGTTTTTAAATTTTATTTTTAATTTGTTTGTGTTTTATTTCAGAATTCTTTTTTTTCTTTCGTTTTTTTTTTACTTTCATAGCTGAATGTCAACTAAATATGTTGCATTCTAAAACTCTATGTATAGTTTTTGAGTCGATTGTTGTGCGGCTGTGGATTTTTTTTAAATACTTTTGGGTTACAAGTTGTGCGGTTATGTTCTTGAGTTTATGGCAAATTAAATTCAGTTTTTATTTGAATGCGTTCTAGAGATGTTGCTTGCTTGCTTGCCTGCTTGCCTGCATTTACGTGCCAGTAAATGTTGTTACCACTTTTGTAATACAGTCGTCGTTCACTGTTGCCCTTTAATCTGTGTTTGTTTTTGTTTTTGTTTTTAATAAATTTCTAAATAAATGTGTGCAAAGCATTTGTGTATTCATATTCATAGAGATTTTAAATGCAATTTAATAAATTTCGGTTGTAATGTGCATGAATAAGTTTCAATTAAAAATAAAAAAAAATTAAATTAAAAAAAAACAATAAATTTATGAATAAATAAATACAGATTTTGTTAAAATTTATAAGCATATAAAATAAACGTAATAAAAATTAAATATTTAAGTATAATAATTGTGTATTGAATGTATGCAGGTATGTGCATAAATAATTAGTATTTATTGATTTATTTATTCTCTTTTTGGTTTTATTGTTATTACAAAAAATACCCAGTAAACAATACAACATTTTATAGAATTTTTTTCTTTTTAATCAAATAAAATTGAAAATTTTAATAAAAATTAAATTAATATTGACTTTTAGGCTTTTGTTAAGCTGTCTATTGCCAAAATTAAAGAATAAAAAAATATTTAAGTAAATAAACAATAATAATAGCACAGTAACACAGTAAAAATATGCTTGAAAAAATCCTGCACATCTTTTCATATTATTTTATTCATTCTCAGAGCTTTTGCCACAAGACTATTTCTTCAACATTATCTGAAATTAAACCAGGGATTAAATCATGGGCTCTTGTCTAAAAAGCCAATACACCACTTTCTAGACAATCGCAAAGACTAGGCATCTTTGTAACAATTTTATGCCTGCATATCCATCCGGCGCATACTTTAGACATGTTTTGTTACTAAATTTTAGGTGTCCAAAAATACTTTTTCTCAGGTTCCCAACGCCGAACAATAACAGAGACAAGGTTATGTGTTCTCATCTTCTTTCTCGTCGTTGCAGCTTCTGCAGAAGTCCTTACAAGGTCTCTTGGCGTGAACACTCAATAGCCAGTGTCCTGTACTCACTGCTGTGGAATCTCGACAGGTTCAATGGAAATTCTTTTCTAAATATATACGTGTCTGGCCATATCTGTCTAGTGTCTGTACAAGCGGGTACATTGTTCCAGTTTAGCGTTGTTTACCTCTCTACAGAAGAACGCCAATCTCATATAGGAATTCAAATAAATTTTTCTTTGTGTCAGCTTTAGCGAATGAGTCGACCCTGTTTTTGATATCGATGTGGCCCACGTCAAAATATTGCGCAATCTTCTACAGAGGCACCCAGCATTCTTGGGAATATTTCCCAGTGCTGGATGTATTGAAGGTTTTAGACTTCAAGTATCAGCACAAAAAAAAGAAGAAAATCTCTGATTTTACTGAACACAAGTAGTTGTATTACATATATACATACATAATTGGTCATTACAAGTCTTCAGTCAGGATTATGGATCGAGTTTCTCACACCACTTATGTTGTGTACAGTTTAAAATCAATGATGAAAGACAAATTTTTGAGAACATTTTCATTGGCAATTTTAATTACCCTTAGGGCCATTATTACAACTTGCCGTTAAAGTTGAGTTTAGTTAAAGGTAACTTTAGCTAAAGTCATCTTTAACATCTTTTGGTTATTACAACCTACAGATAAAAGAAAGTAAACTTTCTCAAAAATATGGCAATGTCGGAGCAATCTCTATAAAACTGCTCACTAAAATGTGAAAGAAAATAATGTGTAGATCGTAAGGAGTTTGTGGTCCCAGTAAGAATTATTCGGATCTTTTGGGTAAACCATCTGGTATCTTTCTAGCGGAAGATTTTAATATTGAAAGATGTACTTAATTCTACTTGGATTGGAGTTAGAAATACTCGCTGTTGCCTTTCAAACACAAGACCCTTATGCGGTTAAATCGAAGACAGTATGGCGAGATCTAAGGAAACTGAATCAACTAAGGTCCATTATTACATCATCCCGTTAAAGTTGGGTTTAGTTAAAGTTAATTTTAGCTAAAGTGAACTTTAAAGTCACCTTTAACTTCTTTTCGTTATTACAACCTAATGATAAATTAAAGTTAACTTTTTCAAAAAATTAACAAGTTTTTTTAAACGCAGTGCCAACAACTGGCTGCTTTTTTTTTTTATTTGCTTATTTTGTTATATTTAAAGTTGCCATATTGAAAATAATATATAATATGGCAAGTTCAGGCATAAACTTAACTTTAAAAGTTAACGGTAGGATAATTCTCTCTTTAGCTTAACGCTCACTTCTACCTTATTGTCCACTTATAATAATGAAAAAGAATTTATCTGCCAGTTAAAATCCTCCCTTTAGTTACCGTTAATATTTTCTCATATTTCGGTTTGTTGGAGATGTTTGACTTGGGATTTGAAACGTGGCTTCACGTCTAATAAGCCAACACGCTACCTAGTAGACTAGGGCGACTTCAGTGAGAGTATTTCTTCTAATTTAGATTTTGATTTTTGATAAAATAGCTCAATAATGGTTGTATTGCAATACAGAATATCATTTCTCAACTTCATTGTTTTGTTGCACTGTGTTGATTATTTCATAATTGTAATTTAATATTACTGTTTGGGGTAATAACGTATATTTGCATGTGTATTTTTATAATTTGACTTTATTTATTATGCATATTTCCATATGCTTATTTATTTATTTACAATTAACTTTTTAATAATTAAAATTAAAATAAAAATGTATTTCTTTTTATTTTTAGAAATTAAAACACACACAATAAAACTGCCAGTGCATAAAACCAGGTAAATAAATTAAATATTATTGTAATAAAAATAAAATACAAAAACAGGACATAAACATTTAATATCAATTTACATAAAAAGAAATTAAAAAAAATATTTTATAGTTCAATTATACACAACATTTAACATTGTTAAGCGGGAAAGTGCGGGTTGTAATGTATTCGGCAGAATAATAATTCCGTCCACAGGGAGTTAGGAGATGATCTGTATGACAGAAATGAACATCAAATACACTTAAAGGCCCTTATACTTGATATTTATTCTACATCTGATAATAAATGTCATCGTAGTCTAGTAAGTGGTGTGTTGACTTATTAGACATGAGGGCGAGGTCCAAATTCCAGACCTGACGAAAATTATTTTTTGTGTTGACTTCCTCTAAATATTGAAAACTGCGAGAGTTTCCATAAAAAGGTTCTCAATAATTTGTAGTAAGCAGTCGTCTGTAAAGTCGCCGTAGTCTAATAGGCGTCTAATAGGCTAGGGTTGGCTTATTAAACGTAAAGCGCGGGTTCGTATCCCAGGTCAGGCATCAAAACGAAATAAAAAAAATATTTCTTCGGCGACTTCCTCTCAGCAGATTTCTGGCAAAAACTCTGAGAGTAAATAAAAATGTCCATGAAAAGTTTCTCAGAAATCTGTCGTTCGGAGTCGACTTTAAACTGTACGTCCCACCACTCATGTATAAAAATTAACGCACACAACATAAGTGGTGTGAGAAACTGGGTCGTAATCCTGACTAAAGGGTTGCAATGACCAATTATGTATGTTATGCATGTATGTGACTTATTAGACATGAGGGCGTGGTTCAAACTGCAGCCCTGACATCAGAACAAAACAAAATATGAAAAATATTTTATGCGGCGTCTTCCTCTCACCAGTGAAAACTTCGAGAGTTTCCATAAAAAGTTTCTCAAAAATTTGTACTTAGGACTCGTCTGTAAGCTATAGGCCCCCTGCTCATGGATAAAAATAGCACACGCAACATGAAGAGTGCGATAATCTAGGTTGTAGTCCGGACTAAAAGGTTGTAATTAGCAATTATGTATGTATATAAATATCCTTTAACACTACTGATAGGCTTAAACTGGCATAATCCCTGCTAATTTTTATTTTACAGACCTCCTGTTTTATTAGTATTCTAGGATCAGTTGCTATTGTACTGGGAGTTTTTTTCGCTGAGGAGGAGTAAATGTACCTAAACGCACCATAGAGCAAGTCGTCACATCCTCCGTGTGTGGGGCCCTCACCTTCTAAATCCCCCCTCGTGGACTTGTTTGTGCCCACTCCGGAACTACAGTGGTTTTACTTCGGACTGGAGTCTTTTGGCTCTTTGGCCTCTCTATGTTTATATCCGCGTCCGGATTGCGTATCGAAAGTTGAGGAGACATCTAAGCGTCTCCACAATTCGTATAAATCATCGTTTCGGTTTCAATTGGCATGTGTGACAGTATCACCTATGCCGACATGCTTACTTGTTCTGCAGCCTCAAGATCTCTCTTTTCCATCTCAGAATACGCTCTACGCAATTCTCTACCGAGGTACAATTTTCACTACTCGCAATCATAATCCCGACAATCTTGGCGGTTGTGATCGTTCCAACTATTGACGTCAGTACAGAGCGTGCACACTCGAAAACAGTGTGCTCTGCGTCATCAATTACCTCCCCTTCCTCGTAAAGACAGTAAGGGGAGACGATCTTGGCCATTCTGTGCAGATATTTTCTAAAATATCCGTGACCCGATAGCATCTGTGTAACGTAGTAATTTACCTCTCCAAATTTCCGACCAATCCATGGCCTTATGTCCAGAATAAGTCTCGCCGTCCATCTTTCTCTATCTTCCTCGTTCCATCGTTATTGCCATTTTGAAATGGTGTTTTCCCTGAGGTAACCGGTTATGTGATTTCCAGCAGATTTCACCTTATAAATCTCCATCTGCTCCGCTGCCAGCAGATCCACAGGGATTATAGCTGATATCACCAGTACGGCTGGAGCGGACACTGTACGGTATGCCGACGTGATACGCAATGCAGCGTATAGTTCTCTGTACCGATACAAGTGAGTTTGTCCGCTTTTTAACATCTAGTGTTTCGGCCCAAATTTCGCTCCCATAAAGCATAATGCAGTTTCCAACCTCCATCAGGAGTCTCCGTCTCGCCGGTAGCGGGCCTCCAATATTCGCCATTAATCTGTTGAGCTGTCCAAAAATCTTCTGGGCCTTGTTCACCGAGTACTGAATCTGATACGAAAATGTTATTCTGGGATCGAGCCTTATTACCAGATATGTCACCGTGCTCTTGGTCCTAATTACCTTGTTTCCAATATTCATGTCCACGTGCAAGGGGATATGACGACCAGTGATTAGCAGCAATTCCGTTTTATGCATGGCCAGGTCTAGGCCGTGTGTTTGTTCTTAGCATAAGACGTCTCAAATTTCGTTGCGCCTCTTCCGTATTCCTGGCGTTGTAGGAAACTAGGTTGTAATCCCGACTAAAGCGTTGTAATAACCAATTAAGTAAGCGTCTATTAATTCATATTTTAATTTTAATTGCTTTTTAATTCTTAGATATTCATTTAATCCATTATTTATACTACAACTACAACGTTATTGTATTAAAAATCTGTAAAGAAACGCAGCTTAATTAAATTTTTACGTTCTTCTTCTATTTTTCTTAATATTAAACTCATAATGGATTGCGAATTACTTACTATTGCCATTAAGAAGGTTGTGAAAAGATTATAATAAAAACCAAGAAAGTAAAGTGAAGAAAAATAATGAAAAATTAATTGAGATATTTCAGGAAAACTAATAAGTTTGTGTAAAAAAAAAATAAAAAAAAATAAATTTAAGAACAAGAATAAAACTATAAAAGAAAGTAAAATCACGTTAAGAGATATACATACATATGTATGTAAAATTATTTCTGTATCAGACCTTATGCTTAAGCAGTAAAGAACGAAAAAATAAAAAAAAAATTTAAAAAAAAATTGTTTTTATTGCTGTCAAGTGAAGGACGTCCTACAAGAATTTCTGGAGTACATTTTTTAAGGTACTATAGTATGTCAATAGTACTTATTATGTATTAATGGAGTTTGAATTTAATTTCATTCTCATTCTTCGTGATTTTTCTCAGAAAGCGAATGGGCAGGAGAAAAAAGAGTTAAAAAAGCATGACAAAAACAATAAAAAATAATTCATATACTCTTACTTAAGTAATGTTAATTACAAGAATTTCTTATGGAAGTACATTTTCTGGAGATATTGTAGTTCCGTGCTCATTATCAAGAACAAAAAAAGAATGGCCACTCTGTTTTGGAATGAAACGCATTCTACTGACTACGCACTGCTTCAAACGGAAAAAAAGACAACCAGACCGAAGAAAGCAACCCTAGGCAAAATTCACTAATTATTACTACATACATACATACATCCATCTATACATACACACAGTTACTAAAGTATACATACGGTTAACAAATTTCAGAAATTTTTTAACCATTTTATAGTTTCTGAACCAATGCAAAATACCGTCTTAAAATCGAAGAAAGATGTCAGACAATTATAAAGATTTTCAACGAAAGCGGATTTGTTAAAAAATTTCTGAAATTTGTTAACCGATTGTATACTTTAGTAACTGTGTGTACATAATTGGTGATTACAGCCCTTCAGTCAGGATTAAGACCTAGCTTCTCACACCACTTATGTTGTGTGTGTTCATTTTATCCATAAGTGGCGGTACTTACAGTTTAAAGTCGACTCCGAACTACAAATTTTTGAAAAACTTTTCATGGCAATTTTATTTACTCTGAGTTTTTTCCAGAAATCTGTTGAGAGGAAGTCGCCGAAGAAATATTTCTTAATATATCATTTTGTTCCAGATGGCTGATCTGGTGTTTGAACCGTGGTCTTATGGACTAATAAGCCAACACACTACTACGGCGACTTACACTTATTATTACAATTCTTAATTCACGATTACGATCCATTTTCTCATACCAGCCGTGTGGTGTGTGTTATTTAACCAATGAGTGGCGGAACCTAAAGTTTAAAGTGGATTTTTGAGAAACTTTTCATGGCAATTTTTATTTACTCTCAGAAGGACGTTATCGTAGAAATATTTTTCTTATTTCGTTACGTTCAAGATGTTTGAGTTGAGGTTTAAACCCTGGGCTCGTATCTAATAAGTCTACACAGTATCTACTAGAATATGGAGACTTCGCCTAATAATATGTAGGTCCACTACGACTGTTGTACTCGATTTCAGTGGCCTTTAATATACATATGTATACCTTCTATTCCCTTCATATTTCGAACATTAACTAAAGATCTTTAAAACTAGGCTTTGGTCTTAATGTTGCTGGTTGCCGCTAAAGGTTCTGGCAATAAATTTTGTATTTTAGCCAATAGTAATCTCAAATTAAATCTTTTTAAAGATTTTCGACAGAAATTCAAACGTATCATCCTTTTGCACTTTCGGCTTCAATTTCATTGATTTTTAAAGCGTTCTTTGGCTTATAGTCTATGGTGGTTGCTGGTTGTTAGGTTGTCCTCAATTTTGTAAGTTTTTATTGAGCTTGGCTACAATTTTCATATTTTTTTTTTCGTTTTAGACAGGTGAGAAAAGCTCCTTCTAGATCATTGCCAAAATCTATGAAATATTATAAAGAAAAGGGTGTGCCCAGGTCAGACATCAAAATGAAAATATTAAAAAATATTTCTTCGGCGAATTCCTCTCAGCAGATATCTGGCAAAAACTCTGAGAGTAAATAAAAATTGCCATGGAAAGTTTCTCCAAAATCTGTCGTTAGGAATCGATTTTAAACTTCAGGTCCCGTCACTCATGTATAAAATTAATGCACACAACATGAGTGGTGTGAGAAGCTAGGCCGTAATCCTGAGTAAAGGCTTGTAATGACCAATTATGTATGTATTGCCTACATTTTCATCATTCTAAAACTTTTTTGTCAGACCTAGAACCTGTGGAAAATATATGCCCATCTAAACCACAAAAAAGTTGCTAAAAGCTATGGAATATATTCAGGATAAGATTTGATAGTCTTTAGACAGGATGCACTAGCACTTTGTACCAAAATGAATAAGGAAAATAAGACTTCTCTTGTTGATTTAAATTTTTTTTTTTTGAAGATGAAAAAGTGTTCTTCCTCACTCAACAACTATGATATTTCCCCTAGTGCTTGAACAAGCCACGTGTTCCCCATAGCTGAAGCAGTGGTTTGATGCAAAAATTCCTTCTTTTTCTCTGGATTTAGAACAAATCTCTGCTACGGTATATCTAGGCTGTCAGCCTGTTATGAATTTACATACACACATTTAATTGACCGACTTACCATCAAACTTCTTTTTTTATAGCCTTCAAGCAGTAATTGGAAATGCAAAATTGTCTTTCTTCTCGACTTTCTTTGTCTTCAACGCCTTGTTTATATACTAATCCTACTGCTTGAGTGAATTTTAAAGCAGTTGGATTGACAGTTATTGTTGATGTCTACTACGATAGTATTTTCTAATGTTGAGAATACCATTGTAATGTGTAATGCTCACTTTTTTTTATTCATATTGCACATAAATATTGTAATTAATTTGTAATGACTGGAAGCCGCTTTTCTGCCTAAGCGTTTTCCTGTTGAATTTCGCAACATAATTTGTAGTCTTCTAAATAGCACAACACACTGACATTTGCAGAAATATTAAGTGTACTGCTATTAGTCGTTAGTAGACCGTTGACCATTGCAGATTAGTGCTGTCAAAATCATCTTTTGCGTTTCGAAATAAACGTATTAGTCCTTGTCTTTATTTATATTTGTTTAAACATCACTGATTATAGTGTCCATCAGTTATCTAATTGCGCATAAAAAATTCCCTGTAAGCCCCCCCCAAAAAAAGATATATAAGAAGATAATAATAGTAATAATAAACTTAAAGGAATAAAAGAATATAAGAGGAGAAATAATGAAAAATGTTTAAAATTTTATTAAAGAACTTACAACAGCCAACAGCAATTTACATCGAATGCAAAAGAGGAAAACTAAAAATGAAAATAATTGCAATTAAGCAGGAAAATATGTTAATCACTGTTTAAACTAAAAGAATAAAGGACGAGTATCAGAGATAATGAAAAGTATTGGGTCATGTGGAAAATTACAGCGGTTGCTTGGATACTAAAAATAGTAGTTTGTTATGAATATGTATGATGGGTGATGCTCTTTTTTTATTATGAAAAGCAAATACGTATTAAATGCAAACCAAAAATAAATTGAAATGCTGTGTGTCAGCACCGGAAACACCATATCTCCGTTCCACAAATATCTTGAACCAAACGAAATATGAAGCAAATGTTTCTTACGGCGACTTTTTGTCAGCAGTCTTCTGGCAAAAACTCTGAGAGCAAATAAAATTGTCGACTTTAAACTGTAGATCCCGCTAATCATGAATAAAATTAATACGCACTACATGGGTTGTGTAAGAAACTAGGTTGTATTTCCGACTAAAGTATGCCACGTAATTTATTATAGATTAAGCTGTATTGGCAGATACTAAGCGAACGCGATAAGTATTTATAAATAATTAAAGCAGGTTAGTTAAGGTTATATTAACGTTTAAAGCTTAACCAGTATTGGGCCCCAATGAAAGGCTTAGTGTGATACCAATATGTCTGTTGCACCAATTGCATTATAATATCAGGCTGCTATTTAGTCATTTTGTTATTTTAATGTATGTTGAAAACTAATCCACATCACCTTTCACTAAATAACATCTGGTTGCCGTTGACTTTTTGGCCTTTTGTCATCTGGTAGCGAACAACCACAGAAAATATATTCAATTGTATACGCATCTTTCCCATCATTACAGTTTTTCTGGAAGTCCAATTATTCGTTACGCTTTTTATGAAGATTTTAATAATGATTTAGGTGGTTAGGACCAGATATGTCTGATAAGAGTAACTGGCCGATTAAACAAGTAATCGCAAAAACTTCTGCAGCAAATCAGGTATTCTCTCTTTAATACAATGATCAATCTGTTGGCTCAACAAACCCATGGCAATGTGGTCAACGAGAACTATAAGAACTACGTCAATATATGTGCCAAGTTCCAAGTCTTTTTCTGGAGCTTAATCAGTCGAAGTAGCTACAGTACAATGTAACTTAATAATAATACATAGCAATGGTGCTTCAATGAGTGGAGTTTCATACCACATAATATTGAATTTTTATGCCTAGGACATCAAGTGCTTCTCGTTCTCTAATATTTATGTCAATCCAAGTCAATCTAATATTGTATTCATAATACCGCATTCTGAGATTGTGTACAAGATCGCTAGGTCAACTCCTTATATTAAAACATTGTCCTTCAATCTCCAAAGACCTCTAGAATATTACTGCAAAATATTGCTGACATGGAGTCGCCGTAGTCTAGTAGTTAGTGTTTTGGCTTTTTAGATGTAAGGCTACGGTTCAAACCCCAGGTCAGACATCAAAACAGAAATATGAAAACATATTTCTTCGGAGCAGATTTCTCGCAAAAACTCTGAGAGTTTAATCAAATTGCTATGAAAAGTTTCTCAAAAAATCTGTCATTCGGAGTCGACTTTAAACTGTAGGTCCCGACACACATGTACAACATTAGGGTAGGCCGTAATCCTGACTGAAGGGTAGTAATAGCCAATTTTGTATGTATGTGGTGTTGCTAGAAAAATAGGCTTTTGTGAGAGAGGAAAATTGAGGTAGCGTATATAAACAGTAGCGGAGTAAAGTCCTAGTAATGAAAGGATTGTAACTGGCCTGTTAAGCAAGTAAGTAAGTAATCGCAAAAACTTTATCATAACTTGCAAACACTTTTTATCTGTACTAATACCTTAGAATATTTAAGAAATAGAAAGAAATTTAATTATTCGTCTACTGTATACTGCACACCAGACCACAAGTATTTTTCATTTTAAATTATGCTTTAAGAAAAATTTAAAACATCAAGTGTTTGTTTGCTTTTCTTCGTTTTCTATGGCTGTGACTTAAAAAAGAAGCCTTTAAGGCATAAGATGGCTTTATTTATTTAAAAGGGCGTTGATAATTACTACAAGAAAAACTACTAATTTACAGGCAAACAACTGTAGTCGTAGTAGTGATAGTATTGGTAGTAGTAGTATCAGTAGAGACATCATGACAGCGCCTCCAATTCACAATATAATAAATAGTTATTGCTGTGTGTGTGTGTGTGTGTGTGTTAAAGATTTTGCTAAAGAATGGAAAGTTTTCATGAGCTTTTTTTCTTTCTCCATCTTTTACTCATCATCTCATTTGCCGTGAGTTTTCTTCGTTTACTTAATTTGGCCTAAAAACTACCATTTCCACTAACAATTTTTCATATACAAGTGGGATGAAAGAAAAAAAGAAACTAAAAGTCTTAAGGGAAAGAAAGTATTTAAGTTGTGTTATAGATGGCTTTCAACATCAAGCTTAATGAGCCAACTTTATCGTTTCAATTTTTGTGGTTTTTCTTCTTTTCATTTTCGTTTTCCATTTTCTTTTTTTTTGGCTTTCATTTTGTGCTTTTGTGTCTAGGAGTACTAAATAAATGTAATTTCTTAGAATACGCCTAATTATCAAACGAACGAAAATTTAAGTGGCGCTATTATTCCTGCAACCCAGTTGTGTAAGGCCTTAAACGAGGGTGGTTTAAGAAATTTCCACAATGAAATTCAATAACAAGAAAAAAATTAATTTGAAAGGCTTATTTTACATTCAAAATTCTTTTTCTTATATTTTTGATGACAATACACATCTTAAACTTTTCTTGTCATCTCTCGTAATGTGTTTTATACTCGCTAATGCCAATATAAATGACAATTAAATGAACTGCGAGGTTATGTTTGTGGTAGTGGTGGTGGTGGTGGTGGTTTTCTTGTATAAATGCAAACGATTATACATCAAATAAATTATATTTATTAGACTTTGTGTACAATTTTGCCTAATTATGAAATTATAAGTGAACAATTGAGGTTTTGGGTTAATGGGAATCTCTTTCTCTCTCTCTCTCTCTCTTTCTTATGAATGCTTTCTTTATATTTATTCAGGCTAATTATACTAAATATTTGCCATCAATAATAGCTGCTAACTAAAGCTATGTTAATGGTTTAGGGGGGACATGAATTTTAATCTATGTATATGTACATACATATATCCATATATTCTTAACAAATTGATGAAAAGATTTTGCGTTATTAAAAAGCTTTGTTTTGAATCTATTAAAAGCGATTTGTGTTGTAATCATGAATGTGTCAAACCAAAAGAAATTTAGGCAAGAAAATTAAAAAATCTTTTAAGACAAATCAGGCGAGAAAGATGTGTTCATACGTTTTAACCGTAAATCGAGCCTTAAAGAATTACATAATTCTAGAGTATGTATCACTTTTTATACATACTTGTATTTCATAGAATTGTCACGATTATTGATAGATTTTGTTAAAAAATTTAAATATTTTGATTTATTTTAATTCATTTTAATAAAACTATTTTATATTCTAACATTTGATTATCACTTTTATGAAATTTGCGCCAAAATTTTTAACATGATGTACATTGCAGCATGGTTTTTTACATAAAAATCGAACACTTCAACTTCAACGTGGTTTTATTTTCTTCTAAATGGTAACAATTTGACATCTAGCACCCTTGTTTTGTGACGTCCTGTGAGGGAAAAAAGTTTCGTGTTGCAATAGAACATCGATTATGTCAATAACAATGTTCTCTCTTTGACTCCTCTCTGGTTTCCCGGATATAGGTTTCCCCAAATACGGCTGTAAGTAGTTGCTACGCACGTAGCATGTGCTTGAATCTAAAACTGCCAATTCGATTTCGGTAAACCACGAAATTTATAACGACCATAAAATTCAATTAGTTACTAATCTATAGCAACAAAATTATTTGGATTATTAAAAGCTGAAAGACTTTCAGATCAGTTTTCGAAAAGACTTTGTAGGTGTAAATCTATCATCATTTCCGAGTAGAATATTATCAAAGCGTATGATTCTGTTACCTCATACGCACATAGTTGACTGAAATATTATCACCAGTAATGTCTATGTAATAAAACGTTAGAAGAAACGCTTCTTTTTCTAATGTTTGTCTGTCACGTGAGATAAATATGAGGAGAGCAATAACAAAACTCTACAACAATACAAGAAGCAGCCGCTACCTATCTATGTTAAAATTGGTAAGATATTCTCTGCTCGTATGCTAAAGGCATACGGTTCTCTGTTCCAAGTAGTACCGTCCTTGGCGATATATATCCAATTGTAATGTTTATTGCTGCCAACACTTTCGTCAGTTCATAAGACGAGCTTCTGTTTTCTTCTTCTTCAGAGTCTTCAGCAGCAGTAATATTACATACATACATACATAATTGGTCTTTATACCCTCTCGATGTAAATTTGAAATGTCTGACCTGAGGTTTGAGCCTTAGTCTGACGCCTAATAAGCTAACATGCTTCATACTAAACTATGACTACTTCAATCAATATCATGAACATATTAAGAACATAAAATTCAACCTTTTCACTTTCATCCAACACTTAATTTTCAATTCCTTCTCAAATACCATAAATAATGTATTATTTATGATAAAACTTCACAAAAAAATTTGAAAACTTTGAAAAATTACATACTCAACACCAAAGAATCCCTCGTAAAGTCGTATGTATCAAAAATGATACATAAGACAGAATTATGAAGTTTTTGAATTTTATAAGTCCTGCTTAAAATTTTCTTTTTTATTTGGTTTAAAATAATGGCGATAACAATACAGTAGGACCTTGATTATCCGTGATTCGATTATCCGGCAACATCAATTATCCGGGATGGAAAAACAAAATTTTTGAATCGACTTAATTTTATTTTGGATTGACTTAAATTTTTCTGCATCGTTTAACCGTGATTACCTCCATTATCCGTGAATATAAGCAAAAAATATTTTCTATTATCGTGGACAAACAAGCGAAAAAGGGGAATTTCCTCTTTAGAATACGATGAGTCAGAAGCATACATGTAAACCTGTTTAGTTTAATTTAGAAATCTGAGAAGTGCGGTTTTTTATATTTTTGAAACATGTATGTGTATGAAATCCTTGAATTATTTAGTTTTTATATAAAAATGTACATATACGTTTATTAATTAATTAAAATATCTATTAAAAAACTATCCAAAATTGGTACTCAATTAACCGGGAAAATCGATTATCCGGAATGCTTCCGGTCCCGACCATCTCGGATAATCAAGGTCCTACTGTACTAACGAATTAAAAAAATATCAGTCATCTAACTTTTTCTGAATTAAAGTTATATGATCTGAAAATTTAAATTTATGATACAAAGCTCGATCTACATACGGTTAAAACAAATCATGATTGGAGAAACTGATTTACCTTGGCACGAAAAGGAACTGGTGGTTGAAGATACATCGAGATGGATGGATTTTATTTCAACCGGCCAATCAAAGAGCGACTTAGTCATAGACATTAAACGTATTGAAAATTGATTTCCAGACATTAACAAGAAGTATCAAGTCTTTACATTTTATGGTTAAAAAGAGATTCGTTGGAGATGATTGATCTGGGGTTTGAATCGTGGCCTCACATCTACTAAGCCAACATATTACATACCTACTAGACCACTTAGTCATAGATATTAAACGTATTGAAAATTGATTTTCAAAAGTTGACATCCTTATCAAGTCTACGTTTTACATTTAAAAAAAGATTCTTGATGAATGGCAATACCAAAAATGCTTAGGAATTTTTTGCCATGTCACCATGAATTGTAAACGCTTAAAAATCATTGCATTTTAATAACAAATTTTATGCTGTGGGGGGGAAATTGTATTTCGTAAATTGAAAAATTGAAGAAATTGTCTTAAGCAATCAAAATCTAACCAGAATTGCTGAACATGGCAGGTAAAAATTGTCTGAGATAGTGGAACTACTGCAAATACACCATGAAAAATGCACTGTGTTTGATGGGATTTGTGGAACAGTGCCGTTATTGAACTACAATTCTTTAAACACAGTAAATATCTCAGCATGGAATTCATGGAAGTTTTATACTTGACTGCCATGATGACACCATATGAAACATGACACGCTCTTCTATTAACCTCTTTAGATGCCATTTTAATGAACAATTCATTTCTTGTTTGGATCAGTCTATTAGACGCCGAGATCATGATTTTTGACAGCAGTAAACTATTTTTAGTGAAGATACATGAAGTCTACTGCGTACAGTAATCGCTCGATTTACGTCGTGGTTGGTACCAAAAAAAGGCGACGTAAATCGAAACGACGTAAATCGAATTTCATATTTTTAACAAGGAACATAAAAAAGTCGCGGTTGGTTCCAAAAAAAGACGACGTAAATCGAATGACGACGCAAATTGAAATTAGAGGGAACAAAAAATTTGACGACGTAAATCGAAACAACGTTAATCGAGGCGACGTAAATCGAAGGATTACTGTCATTTCTTTTACGTATTCAAGGTCAAAACCGGAAATAAAAGATTTTTCGAAAATTAAAAGCAGAGCTTTTAATGAGACGACTGCTGTCTTAGATAGACGTCTAGAAATTTTAATGCAATTTTGTTCGATGGCAGGTTCACAATCTAGCTTCCCACACCACTTATGTTGTTTATATTAATTTTATCCATGAGTATTGGCACCTGCGGTTTAATGCCAACTCCAAATCACAAATTTCAAGTTTTAAATTTTTTCTGTTATAAGGCAACATAATGAATGTGTATGTATGACACCATTCGTATGGGGTAAATATTGTAAATTTGTTTTAAGATATTTTTTATTTTATTCTTTAAATTGCTTCATTAAATTTAAATCAATCATTTGAAACCAATTAAAATGAAAATCTATACACTCATGTGTTATTTCAATAAATATGTGTTTAAAATAAAAGAAAAACCAGATTTTAGATTTATTAACTTTCATATGCTTTTTGATTGTTTTGTTTATTTCTTATGCAACATATTGTTCAAAATATTTCAAATCATTTTTTTTTTGTTTTTCTTCATTTCGATTATTGACACTTGCAGACTGTAATAGTGTATTAAGTATTCAAATTATTTGGAGAGAAAAAAGAAGCAGAATAAATAAAATTTACATATTTATGTATGTATGCTATATGATAATAATGACATGCCCTAGAGTTTTTGTGAAAAAAAAAACAAGAAAATATACAATGAGAGACAAAAGTATATAAGAGTATGGGATATGGATTTAAATTTTTCTCAGTACCGCTTCTGAGCTAAACATTTGGTATTAGGGACCTACAATTCTAACAAACTTGTGGATATAAGGGTGGTGCAAATGCCTCGAACTGTTTGTGAGGTTACACGTTCCTCATATATGTTGATACTGATGCTGAAAGTTATAAGGTGGTGATGAAGCGAATTAAATCTCTATTGCGAGTTAAAGCTCTATATGTACCCTGTATTGTGTGTACTTTTTGTTTAAAGAATCGCTCTCTCTCCACATGTGCTCTTCGTAGTAATGCATAGAACCAAAAAAGCAAGCTGCGTGAGCATAACCTTTCTGGAGTTTGTCTTCAGATACAGTCGGCATTCCTAGACAGCCTTAAAAAATTGTCTTTAATATCAGTACGTCTTCGAGCGTTTCGATATTCTTTGTACCGGTAGTTGCCGTGATCTAATACGTAGTGCTTTGGCTTCTTAGATGAGATTTTATTAAATAAAAAAAAATTCTTTCGGCAGCCTCAGCTCAGCTGACTTTTGGCAAAAGCTTTGGGAGGAAATTAAATTGACATTACTAAGATTCCTATTCGCTCATTAAATTCTTCATTTAGTTTGGAGAATTCGCTTAGTACAGGGGCTGCGCTTATCTCTGGTATCAACCAAAGCTTCCTAAACTTTTCGCTCATAGTTGGCGATTAACTGTGGTACCCGCCATTTATGGGTAAAATTATGACACACTACAAGGGTGGTGTGAGAAGATAAGACGTAACCCTGACTAATGGTTGTAAAGGTACTGATACTGCATTTATTATGCGGATATATTCATAGCAATTGTTTCCAACCCGATTTGTTGTTTAGAATACAATCTAAGATTCCGAATCAAGTCAAGGAGATCCAACAGTGTATAATGTTCTGTGGAAAATATAGGCCATTCACATGACAAAATCTTTCGAAAATTTTTCATACAAAACTGACGCCGAAAGCGGGTAGATTTACATATACAGTACCGTACAGTTGCCGTGGTCTAGTAGGTAGTGTGTTGGCTTAGTAGAGGTGAGACCTCGGTACAAACCCCAGGTATCTCCAACTAAACGAAATATGAAAAAATATTTCTTCGGTAACTTCCTCCCAGCAGATTTCTGGCAAAAGCTCTGAGAATGAAAAGTTCCTTTCAAAAATCTGTCTTTCGGAGTCGACTTTAAACTGTAGGTCCCGCCACTCATGTATAAAATTAACACACACAACATAAGTAGTGTGAGTAATTAGGTCGTAATCCTGACTAAAGGATTGTAAAGACCAATTATGTATGTATGTACCTAAGATTTGGGAATGGCATAGCTCCTGACATTCATGAATTTCTGGCCTTTAACTTCACTAATGTATTCGCCACTGTCTGTTTAGTCAACGGTTTTGGTGGTAGCCAGTTTACTATAATGACTGAAGCCTAACTTGGTGTTTCTAAGAGTCGTTCATGGTTACCAGCATTCTCATAATATGCTCAAACATGTTTTATTGATTTATCTTCTTGAACAAAAAACAGAACCTGTAATAACTCTACAGTATCTTTTGCAAACGAAAGACTTTCTGGTGAAAAAAAAATGTAAAATTCTAATCAGCATTTATTTATTTACGTCCTTCACTGTATACATGATAATCATAATGCTGTCTAAAGTTTTTTTTTCTAGAAATATAACAAGTAAATACAACATATGCATGTGTGTACGTGTATATAGTATAAGAGTAAATATATTTTATTGATTTGATAGATATTGTGTAGTATTATTATATTCATACATACCATATTTTATATTATATTCCTAAGCATACAAATTTATTTATTTGTTAAATTGTCACTTTTACTATTTACTGGGCAATTTGCTTACTTTTCATATCTACAACACAATATCATACGTATGTATGTATATCATATGTATGTATTTGCAGTTGTCCATTTCGTTTATTGAAGCATTTATTGTACATTAAATATAATTTACTTTTTCTGTGTTATTTCTTGTTGATAATATTAATAAATATTTACTTATATGTATGTATATACATATATGACATATCTATATATACTTATAATCATGTGTCATTGTGATTATTGTGAAATTCGAAGATTTGTTATCTACCAAATTACTTACAGGACAGGATCAATATTAAAATACAATGTGTTTTACTATGCTAAGCAAATACTGTTGAATTGTAGATTTTGTTTGGAAAATTACACATGTTTTGTTGTCTATTAATGCTGACAATGCCGTATGTATATATGTACATATGTATGTAAATAAATAATTTGTTTATAAACAATTTCATTTTAAATTAAATGTCAGAAATATGTTTTTGTTACGTTACTGTTGACGTTGTTTAATTAAACATTAAATGATTTTTGCTTTCAAAAGTAATCTGAAACGTTTATTTGTAAAATAACATATCAGTAGGGGTAATTAATACAAAATTTGTAAATTTCTGGCATATTTTGTCAAATATTCGATAAATATTTTAATGTCTAGTCATCTAATGAAATGCCAAAGCAGATGTTATGTTGATTACGAAATCTTAAACACTTTTTCAATAGGATTTCATTTCTTTTCGAAAACTTTTTGTTCGATAGAAAACAAAGAATTTACTGAAATTAATTCATGTACATGCATACATACATACAATAATTGGTAATTACAACCCTTTAGTCAGGATTACAACCTAGTTTCTTACACCACTTATGTTGAGGACATTAATTTTTATACATAAGTGGCGGGACCTACAGTTTCAAGTCAAGTTTTGAGAAACTTTTACTCTCAGAGTTATTGCAAGAAATCTGCTGAAAGGAAGTAGTCGAAGAAATATTTTTTCATATTTTGTTTAACTGAAGACACCTGACCTGGGGTATGAACCGAAGCCTCACTTTAAATAAGCCAACACACTACCGACTAGACCTCGCTGACTTCTAATGGAAGATATGAATTTATGTTCACACATTTTATTAAAATCCAATACGAAATTGTTATACTTGTGGATGGCACTTTAGCTAAAATCATGAACGTATTTGGTATAAAGGCGGGAACTAATCCCGCCTTGTTGACTTACTAGACGTGGCGCCACGGTTCATATCCCAGTTCAGACGTCTCCAACAAAACGAAATATGAGAAAATATTTCTTCTGCGACTTCCTCCCAGTAGATTTCTGGCAATAACTCTGAGATTAAATAAAATTGCCAAGAAAAAGTTTCTCAAAAATCTACCGCTTGGAGTCGACGATAAACATTAGGTACCGCCACTTATGGATAAAATGAACACACACAGCATAAGTGGTGTGAGAAGTTAGGTCGTAATGCTGACTGATTGGTTGTAATGACCAATTATGTATGTATTTATGTAATACCAGACTAAAACCGCTGTCTGTATTCGAAAATGATTAAAGATTTTCGATAAGTAAAATTTCATCAGTTAGAAGGGCAAATACTGCTACCAGACCAAGCATTACCATTTTCTCAGGCTCCCTTATAGTCGCTTAGTTATCACAGTATGACATTAAAACTTTTTTGAATGTGCTTTCAAATGCTGCAGAAACCAGCGTTCGTAATAGAGTTCAGTTGAATAGAATATCTAAACCCTGCGTAATACTTGAATTCCAAATGCATTCGCTTTGAAGGGATTCGTGTTACATTTTATAACTGAGCAACTCTATTCTGTAGCACCCAGAGAAGAATTATTAGTTCACACTAAAGAATTTTAGTGGCCTCTAAAGTAAATGATTAGTCGTTGTTAATATTTTCATGTTTTATGTGCCGTAAATATCAGCGAAATCATAAATTGTATGGTTTATTGTTAGCATAACTGTATATTACTGGGACCATACCACTTACTAAGTCTAAACAGATGGTTTATACATGGGAATATAGTAGGATGTGCGTATTTTTTCATAATTTCTCACTCCACCTCTTTATGACTGCAACACACCAAGATAATTGGCATCATTTACGCTGAGGAATTAAAGTTAAGTAAAGGATCTACTTCTATTAAATATTCTACCTTTTAAGAATAAACAGAAATTTTATCTCTTTCAGAGCTATAAACTGATTAGCTTCTGTCATCACTCACAACAAATTTTGTGTCAATCTCACAGAGGTCCCTGGTGATGGAGCGACACTTTTTAACGGATACATGTAATATCGATTATCATATGATAATAGATATACCTTATATCTACGTTAGGTTATCTAATATATGCTGTTAAGTCTGGTGTAAAGTAGCCGTAGTATAGCAGTTAGCTCATAAGATGTGAGGCCTCGATTCAAATCCCAGTTCAGACGTCTACAACAAAACGAAATTTGAGAAAATATTTCTTAGGCGACTTCCTCTCAGCAGGTTTCTGGCAAAATTGACATTCGGAGTGGACTTAAGACAGTAGGTCACGCCACTCATGTATAAAATTAACACACATATCATAAGTGGTATGATAAGCTAGGCAGTGATCCTGACTGAAGGGTTATAATGACCAATTATGTATGTATGTAAATCTGGTCTGAGAAATCTTGTTTTATTACCAGACTCATTTGGTCGAAGTGAATTTCAAATAATACCAATGAGCTGTTTAAACTGAATCTAAGAAAATTCCTTGGACTGTAGGATCGTTGCCAAATGGGTTGCTATGGGAAGTGCTTTTGTCTACTGTAGAGGTTGTAGATCAATTGTAAAGGAAGGAAAAGCCTCCCGTGCTTTGAAGTGGACAGCTTTCATTTGGCTTACCATTTTTCGATAGTTTATCGAAGCTGTTGTTACTTGACTGTATTTATTAAACTTGTTAAACAAGTAAGAAGAGAAGTCATCGTAGTCTAGTAGGTAGAGTGTTGGCTTATTAGACGTATGCCAGGGTTCGAGCCCCAGGCCAGACATCAAAAACAAAATACAAAAAGTATTTCCTCGGTGACTTCCTCTCAGCAGATTTCTGGCAAAAACTCTGAGATTAAATAAAAATTGCTATGAAAAGATTCTCAAAAAATCTGTAGTTCGGAGTCGACTTTAAACTGCAGGTCCCAACACTGATGTATAAAATTAACACACACAACATAAGTGCTGTGAGAAACTAGGTCGTAATCCTGACTGCAGGGTTGTAATGACCAATTATGTATGTAAACAAGTAAGACATGTTTTAATATGAAACCGTGGTGTCTGATTTAATCACACTATCCATTAATTTATGCGTACTAAATGTTTTAGTTTTGAGAAAGATATTTAACTTATAATCTTAATCGTCTGATCGAAAAGACATGTTTCAACTGCCCTAAGAGTTGGTAAAATTTAATACGAATTCACTCGTGTTAAATTTGAGAAGGATTTGAATAGAAAAAAAGTACTTTTTAATCAAAATTCTTTTACGTTTTTTAATTCATCAAATATTTCTGAATGCTCAATAATAGTGAATGCTCATATAATAAAGCTCCGTTTCGATTTTAATTACATTTCCATTCATTTCTAATCCGGAATTCAATATGCTTATCACATGGAACAGTTTTCATCAATCAGTACCAAAAAAAAAAAAATGAAAGAAAAAATTGTAAAAAATTTCTGGTATTTTTCAACGTAAATTTTAAATATTTTTGTAAAAAAGGGTAGCAAAAGAGAGAGAGAGAGAGAGAGGGAGAGATAGAGAGAGAAAGAGAGAAAATTTATAAATAAACTTTGAAATGTAATTAAATACAACTGCACAGAGACAGAAAGAAAAAACACATTTGGATTGGCAAAAATCAATTAAATTTTTATATCTTCTCTCCTCATTTTTTTTTCTACACATCAATCATTTAGTGGTGTCATGGGAGATTGTAAAACTAAAAAAAAAATAAAAAACAATTTTAGCTTTATTTTACGAAAAATATATAATATATATATATATATATAATATATATATATATATATATATATATATATATATAATATATATATATATATATATATATATATATATATATATATATATATGTATATAGTATATAAACTAAATCAAATGACTGATTTGAGATTGATTGTATATCACGTGCAAGAAAAAGGCAAAAAAACGAAATGAAAATCAAAGTGAAAAATAAACGGAAATGCTCGAGATTTTATGCAGATTGAATAAATTGTGTCAGTAGTAAACTACTTCATGGCTGTGGATGTTTATTTGTATTTGTCTATTTATGCACCAGAAAAAATTTATCGTCATATTATAAGGATGAAGTATTCTTTTTTACATTTTTAGTTTCATTTCAAATTAAGATTGACAAATTTGTTTGAAGTGTTCTTTTTCTGCTTTTTCATTTTATAAAGGCTTAAGTGCTGTAAATGAAGGTATAAACTGAAGAACTATTCAATTTTATTTAATGCAATGAATACAGTTTGTAAAACTTAAAAACTTCATGTTTTTTATTGTAAAATTAACAAAATTTTCGAAATTTGCTTGAAGTGTTAAACTTTTGAAAAAGCAGAATAAAAACCAATTTAAATTTAATAAAAAACAATAAAAAAATATAGACTCTAAGGAGTATTTGATATACTAGTAGTAAATCTAAAATAGATTGCTTGATGAACAAAATAAGATGTTTGATGCAGTAGCAAAATGATTGTCATCAATCTCTAAAACCTCGAAATTTAGTTGAAGGTTTAAACTTTTGAAAAAGCAGAATAAATACCAATTTAAATTTAATAAAAACAATAAAAAAGAATATAGACTCTAGTGTTTGGTATACTGGTAGTAAATCTAAAATAGAATGCTTGTTGAACAAAATAAGTTGATTGATGCAATAGCAAAATGATTGACATCAATCTTTAAAGCCTTAGGTTCGAATACAAAGGAGAAACAACTAAAGTAAAAAATGGCATATCTTTTAATCATATTCTATGTATTCTTGCTTAGGTTACGTTATCTCCTCTATGAACATAACTTACCTATGTCCTATGAGCTCTTATGGTCATACCAATGTAAACTATTCTGTCATACATTTATTGTGTATGGCACTCCTCAGCCGTCCCGAGAGTTTTATAGAGATGTAAATATTATACAAATCGGCTTCAGATTAGACACACTCCAGCCATAAATTCTTCATCTTAAGTTCCCAAGCGCCGTCCAATGATACAGAAGATATCTTTTTTCTTCCTATTCTTCGTTACAGCTTCTGCGGAAGTTGTTGTGAAATATTCCAGGCATGTGTCCCATTATAAGTGCTATAAGGTTACTAAAATAAATCCTAAGTATACATGCTATATATATCAGTAGCAGATCAAATTTGTCCGATCTTTAAAAAGGTGGACTCATTATCCTATCTTTTCTTTGCAAATGTGCAAAGTTTGTGCGTAATTTGCTTGTCTATCGCAGAGGTATAGTAATCTCATGTAATAATTCATTTGAATTTTCTGTTGCACCGGCCTTTGCAAGTACCTCAGCTTGTGATTACTTTCAATGTAGCCGCGGTCATTAAAACGTTCAAGAGTAACCGTCAAATGTTACGCTATCTCCTCCAGTAACATCCGGTATTCTTGGACGGTCTTAGCTGTGATGTACACAATCTCTAGGGGTCTAAATGGCCGCTTTGCTACGTATATCACCATACGATATATGTACTCTGATACCAAATTCTCAGACCAGCCACCTTTCAAGCCATTGTTTCAGTCTGAATATTACAACAGTAGGCGGGTAGAGCAAGGGACTATCTAAGGTTTAGCTGCTCTGAAAAGATTTTACCTCCAACTTTGTTGAATGGGATCTGGATTGTGTATGTATGTTACAATTTAAACTGCTTTCAAATATGTTCACGACATTGTTGTGTTTGAAAAGAGTGAGAACTACTCCGTCGGTACTAGGGAGAGGAAAGTTAGGAACTTTGTGTCTGGATGGGAAAAGTGCTAACTCTATTTTGGTTATTCTAACTCCTAGTGCACATCCACAATTTTAATGTTATACATTGCACAGAACATTAGACACTGTTACAACTGCCATTGGTGAGATACTGATCGAAATATTGGAAAAGTATGAAACTATCCTTAAACATGTGATGTAAGAGAGCAATTTATTAGCCCAAATAAATATTTCCTTCAGTTTTGCAACTATTCTGTGTTCATTTCAATTTTCAATATATAAACGATTAGAATTTGTTATACAAGTTCACGATATGGAAGTCGCCGTAGTCTAGTAGGTTGTGTGTTGGCTTATTAGACGTAAAGCCAGGGTTCGAGCCCCAGGCCAGACATCAAGACAAAATACAAAAAGTATTTCTTCGGCGATTTCCTCTCAGTAGATTTCTGGCAAAAACACTGAGAGTAAATAGCATTGCTATGAAAAGGTTTCTCAAAAAATCTTTCGTTCTGAGTCGACTTTAAACTGTAGGTCCCACCGCTCATGTATAAAATTAACACGCACAACATGAGTGGTGTGAGAAACTAGGACGTTGTGCAATGGGTCAATTCGACCTCCGGGTACTGTACTTGTCTTAATTGACAAGTACACGCCCTCTAACCTAACCTAACCTAGCATATCAATTGAATCACGAATTTAATAAAGAAACTGGATTTTAAACTTCGTATTATGTATACAAAATGGGGGCCTACTATTCAAAACAGAAGCCATTGGATGACTATGGATGGTTAAGAGTGCTCCATTGGCGGTAGAAGTAGTGCCAACAGTGTTTTCCTCTAGTGAATTCGATTGCCATCAGGTTATATTCATTGTGATATCACATTCATTGTGATGCCTACAACATTGCTGGCCTTACCTAACCCCTCATAAGAAAAAAAAATACAATTAAAGCCTACTTTTTTAACATTTTGCAACAGCTAGTAAACAAATTTTTGAAAAAAGAACTCGGTGTGCAAGGCCTTAGTCTCCTAGCGATTACTGTCTGCCTTAATATGTGAAAAAATGTCTGTTTGATAAGCATATTACTTCAAATAACGAAGTAGAATTCGGCATCCTTCCGTTAGTAGATAAAGCTTTTGCAGGAAGATTATAACAACTACAGTAAGATAGAATTCATATCAAAAATATTGTCAAGTTTTTACCTTTTAAAAACGTTTAAAATATGAGCTCGTATATTTCAAATAAAATAAAAATAAATTTGTGTTTAGTTTTATTTAAAATTCTTTATTATTCGCACAATTCTGTGTGTCACTGTTCACATTATTAGACGGTGAATGCTCTCGAAGGGTTACGTTTACTTTCTGAAGGCGATTTAATTGTTTGTCCTAGATTCCTAAACGATCAATGTGCCACTTTTGTAGCCTTGTGAAAATGGGCAGAAGTGTTGGATGACGAATCGGGTTGTTGTGTGTCTACGGGCATATAAACTTATATACCTACAGATAGTGCTAGAACAGATTTGCTGCTGGATTTAGATAAGGCCAGCTTGAGGGTAGCTAGATACTTAACATATTGTTACGTTTTTAGCTTTTAAAAACGTTTAAAATATAAGCTCGTAGTTTGCAAATAAAATAAAAATAAATTTGTGTTTAGTTTTAATTAAAATACTTTATTATTCGCACAATCACTGTTCACAATAATAACAACAATTGTTTTTTTTTTGTTATTCCTCTGTTTATACCCTTTCCATAAACAATAACAGTTACTAGACAATTATTCGACAGATCTTTGTAACGGAGATCTTCAGACCACGATTACTCTCTTCAAACACACCGCGTCTTCACACAAGAATGACTGAACTACACTAACAAGTCGCCTGCTTTGCCTTACCTTTTTTATGGCAAAGTAAACAGTCTAATGAATCTTCTTGAAGGCCAATGTTCTTGACTTCGTCTTCTTGAAATTCTATAAATGTAAACATAGTTTGTTTGCATTTACTATTGTAGTGTTGTAGTTATATTTGTGTTTACTTATTTAACATTTTTTATGCTGGTGTTTGTTGTTGTATTTTTGTTTACTCGTTTACCATTTTTTATGCTGGTGTTTGCTGTTACATTTTTGTTTACTTGTTTATCATTTTTTATGCTGGTATTTGTTGTTAGCAGTACGATCATTTGTAAACAGGTTTGTTTACTGCATTGTTTTGTTTTTGTAGCTTTTGTTAATAATTTTAGTGTTAAACGATGTAAAAGCAAAACATTAGTATCTATATTTTTAATTTTCGCAACAATATTTGTCTTTTTTGCTGACACAGAAATATAAATATAATATAATATAATTTTTATGTTATAATATAAATATCGCACATACATGTAGGTTATGACTTTTTCTTCATTTTTATTATACTTTAACGTCGCCATCATTTATTACTTTTCAAAAATAATTATTTTTATTACTTTTACAATTTCCAACTTTTATGTCTGAGATGCCACAGCAGATATTCAGGCAGCACTCTTTCATGCAGCATCATTTCTAAGACATTGTAATTTTCTTTGTAATACCACTTGCATATTTGCCTAACCGCTGTTACATTAAGAAATTTGAATTCTTATGCTTTTCCCATCTATTTGCATCGTTTTACTATTTCATAATGTTCGCCTCTGTGTTGTTGCTGTTGTTGCACTAGCCGAACCATTATCATCATTAAATCTAGGCTTTTATCTAAAATGGGGAAAAATCTAAAGAAAAAAAGATACGGCATGAAAATGTATTTCTTGCCACTTTTTCAAAACGTTAGAACGATGGAAATGCAAAAAAAAAGAAAATTTTTTGAAAAACTAAAGGAAATTGTTAGTGGCTTGTTAGGGGAGGCAGTCACTCAGCCATGTCAGTCAGCCCAGACAACTGTTGTAATGTGCATATCCGTAAGAGTTGTTTCTTTTTTTCTTCTTCTTCTTATTCTTTACCGGTTACTTTTTGTTGTAAATCATTTTTTCTTTTGCAGTATCTTTTAAGCATAATGCTTTCTACCATTACCGCTACTATGTATGTACGTCTGCGACTAATATTCCTGCATCAGCAGCTACAAACATTATCTCTTTTTTGCTACTCTTCTAGCATAGTTAAGTAGTCTTAAAAAAAATGTTTTTTCAAAAAAATTTCAAAAAAAAATTCAAAAAAATTAAATACAAACGTTTTAGTATGTATGTATAGAAGGATGTATGCTTATAAACATTTCTATGATTAAAATCTCAAGTAGAGCTTGGCATGAAGATTAAAATGAAGAAAAATAATAAACAAAATGGACTTTCTATGCGAATGGTTGGTGCAAAAACAGAGGAAATTAAAACATTAATAGAGAGTTTGGGAATTGCAAAAGGATCCCTTCTTCTTCTCTCTCTCTCTCTTTCTTTTTTCCTTTTTATCTTGATTAAAGTACTTGTTTCTGAAATGCAAAAAGGCACTTATTTAGGGAGTGCTCTTACATTTCTAATACTCACTATGTAGTTCGTTTGTTCAAATTCATTCTCTAAGAATTTATTTCATTTTCAAATATGCTTTGCTGTGATGTGCTGTTCTGTGTTGTGCTCATATTCATTGCAAAAATATTGCAAATATGTTTGTGTAGTTCTCTTTGCCTTATCCTTACTTATGTTTTATTATTTGCACAAATTTGTTTCTAAAGAAGTAGCTTTAAAATCTGCCCAACAAAATTTGAAAATGTTTTTTATTTTCTGTGCTACAAAGAATAGTTACAGCATGTGTAGTCTCTGGATGTGGAATTTCTGGAATACATATACTGCTGCTGAAAGCAGTTTACAAAATTATCAGGCAGTGCATTTATACTAGAAGAAACGACTAATTTTTTTCTAAATTAAAGTGGTAGTATAAACCTTCAAACATAATCATAACTCAAAAATACTGGATTTTAAGTGTAAAGGTTTTTTTTCCTATTCATGGCTTCTTCTTCCTCTTCTTATAATTGCTTTCCTTTTATTCAATTTATTTACTTACTGGTCATTACAACACCTTAGTGCTAGCTTTTCACACCACCCATGTTGTGTATGAAAATTTCACCCAAGAGTGGCGGAACCTACGGCGGAAGCCGATACCAAACGACAAATTTTTGAGAAACTTTCCATAGCAATTTTATTTTATTCTCAGGGCTATTGCCAGATGACTGCTGCTTGAATTTCGCCGAAAGAATATTTTTTAATATTTCATTTTGTTCTAGATATGTGGGCTGAATTTTGAATCGCGGCCTAACGTCTAATAAGCCAAAACACTACCTACTACGGCGACTGTAGTTTGACTACCTAAGTTTTTATAGTTCAGCGATTGACCCAATTGCAGCAGGCCCTACAATAATAAGATTGTCATGTACGTATCAATATTTTGCCCTATCCAGCACCTCCCTCGACTAGTGCCTACGTACTCAACCCATCCTTGTTCGCCATTCTCGCATCCAGTCGCTTGCCGGATTCACAACAAGTATTACTGCCGGGGGTGTTGATTCAGTGAACTATTAACTTCGCAATAATCTTAATACTAGGTCAATAATCTTTACCGATATACACTCAGCTACAAAAGTATACATACGGTTAACAAATTTCAGAAATTTTTTGCATTGGTTCAGAAATTAAATTAATTAAATTGTGAAATTTGTTAATCGGATGTATACTTTTGTGCGCCTGTGCAAGGCCACAATTCAGTTCAATTTCAGAAACATTTTAACCAATGCAAAAGACCGTCTTAAAATCGAGGAAATTATAAAGATTTTCAACGAAAATGGATTGGTTAAAAATTTCTGAAATTTGTTAACCGTATGTATACTTTAGTAACTGTGTGTATGTTTGCGTTTTCTTGGACTTCGCTGGTTTTTGTATTGCTAGTGAATAAAGAAAAGATGCTCCGTAGTTTCTCTTTGTATTTTCACATCATGGACAAGCGTCATCCATGTCGTGCTCATATTTAAAAAGATACGCTCCACAGATTTCTTGGCCCCTTAACAACTGTCCATGTTTTCTATTCCCCTTATGCAAGTCTCGGCATGAGTCTTGAATTCTATCTTCCATTATACCACAGGGCTATCTTTCAAACTATCATCTATCCATAGCACTGTAATTCAATTAATTGGGGTACGTTAGCTTCGTTCTTCTCCTTGCAAAAAGTCCTCTTTACATGTAGCGGCATAAACTTTGCAAGCACCAAGACTGCACCTTTAGAGACTGTGCAGAGAACCGAAATTATCCTGAGGTCAGGATCTTATGTATGCCGGCTTTATTCCAGTCTTATAGGATTATCGAGTTATTTATCCGGCCCATATTATTTAAAAACTCTTACCAGCAACAGTTTTCTTGCTTCCTACTTTAAACCGCCCAGATTGGACATTGTGAGCGCCAGTGCTGTTGTTTTTCATGCATATTTTTCACTAATAAAAGTCAAGTGCTCCTTGAACGCAAGTTCATAACTACAAAGTATTCAGTTGCATGCTTCGATGTGATCTCCTTCTTACTGGTTAAAAACAGGATATCAGTCTTATTTTCGGCAACTCTGAAATGTATAAAGTTCACTGTGTTCCATTTTTGAAGTAAACCGTACTCTAGTAGGTAGTGTGTTGGCTTATTAGACGTAAGGCCAGGGTTCAAACTCAGGTTGGACATCAAACGAAAATATGAAAAAAAAAATATTTCTTCGGCGGCAAAAAATCTGAGAGTAATTAAAATTGCCATGAAAAGTTTCTCAAAAATCTTTCGTTCGGAAGGTTGGTCCTGCCAATCATGTATAAAATTAACACATACAACATTAGTGGTATGAGAAACTAGGTCGTAATTCTGACTGAAGGGTTGTAATGATCAATTATGTATGTATCAGAGATGAGCAATGAGTATTCAAAAAGATGAGTAGATTCAAATCATACTTATAATTTCTGATTCATACTTATTTTAATATTATACTCATACTACTCATATTCAAAGTTTGAAGTACTCATCGTACTAATACCTAACAATACGCATGATTTTATTGTCTTCGATTCTCATTAACTCAGCATTTACAAGAATCACAAAATAAGTATGATTCGCGTACGAACACTACAATACTCACTAGAAGGTTGTGTTTTTGCTTTGCATGCTGTCTTTGTCTTTTTCTTTCTCCTTTTTTGTAAATGCAACAACAACTAAGTCTGTATATTTTGATGAATGATTCGAATCACTCGAATCATTTATGGGTATTACAAATATTTTTCTAAAATTATGAATCTGAACGAGTAGGCGTATGAATCAAACATATTTCGAATGTACTGAGTTTGTTTGTCAACGTTGTACTCATATCCATTGAAACTGTACTTATATCATAAATGGTGTAGTGAATACGAATGAATCAGAGTAGTTGAATTTCAATACTGTTGACTCACTCATACTCAAAATTTTATGAGTAGCGAAAAAACGATTCATTGCTGATTTCTGGTATGTATGTTCCAGTTTCATATTTGATCGATGCATTATTTGTCTTTGGTGTCGAAATCACCACATATGAACCACTGAAACCTTCTCTCTCTCTCTTCTACTGAAATCGGTAAGAAATTATGTAGAATAGGCCTCAGCTCCAGCTCCTTTTAGTTCAAGTTCAAATTTGAGGAAATTCAGCAATTTTTTGGCATATAATTCGACATTTTGTAAGACAATAATGTAAGAGTTCACGAGAATTGATGAAATCATGAAACATGCGTTTCTGTTATCTTCAGTTTTTAAACGAATATTTTAAAATTTTCCCATTTTAAAGAAAATGTTAAATTTTTTTCATTTGACAAGCTTTTAACGTGTTTTATTCTCGTTCTTTCTAGTCCAGAAAACATATCCTGAAAACTTAAAATGTTATATTTTTAATAGTTTCAGGGTCCTTTAAATAAAGTACAAAAGAAATACAAAGTTTAACAACATGATAACATTTCTTTGTAGTTTTTTTTCTGTCTTTTTTCTCTACTTTACTTTCTCCACTTGTCCCCAAAAAAATTTTAAAAATAAAATAAAATAAAAAGAAAAATAAAATACATTTTGGTATGTGCACAACAAAAAAATTAAAAAAAGAAAAGAAAAAAGAACAGAGAACAGAGTAAAGAAAGTACTTGGAAAACATACTCATTGTTGTGTTGTAGTTAAAGACTTGAGTAAAAGTTTTCTTTGTAACTTTAAAAAACATGTGCATAAACATTTAATGTGCCAACAGAATTTCTACTGAAAATATGGTAGAAAACATTCAAACAACCCAACAACTTAAACTTACTTTTAATTGTAGTTCAGAAGCAACAAAAAAAAAACTGAAAAACTTTAAAATGTTTTTTAAAGAAAAATTTCAACAAATGTGCAATGACATGCAGGAAACGCATTGAAAACATATTGAAACGACAGCAAGTATTTAAACAAAGTTTTGAGGATGAGGAAGATTTTGAAATTTCAAAATGCTCTTGGTGTTGTGTAAATAAAGGGTTTGCTGCATGAATAAATGCTTAAAGGGATTAATGTGTCAATCCATGTAAAATAATTTAAAAAATATTTTTTTATGGTAAATGGTTTTAGCAAATCAATGTAGGTAAAATTGATCAAAAATCAATGTACAATCGCTACCTTAGATGTGTTATCGATGCCTGGCAGTAAAATGCTGCGATATTTACCCAACACCAGTGTTGAAAACATTCAGTGTCAATACCAATGCAAAGAGGCGGACCATTAGCCTGCATAGATCTATAGTGCCACCATTGTTTACAGTGTCGTAACTGACGTTTATATCGTAATATTGGCATCACTGTTTAAATATATATTCGTTTAGTTATTCGTTAAGTTTAGTAGTTAAGTTTTGTTGAATACATATTATTTTTTAATAAACGAACAGTTCAGTTCAGTTTAGACTGTAAACGGGTGGCTAGAGGTGGCTGTCCATGCAAGAAAATTTTTTGGATGGACTCACTTAGGCCGCATTGGACCCATTGTGCTACCACAGTTATCCGCTATCCCCTCAAAACCACTCGGAGCTCTCGATGAAGCGATTTAGGCTGCCAATGTCAATGCTTTACAGTTCCTCCAGATCATGCATGTAGTAAGTACCCAAGTACTTTCTTCTCCTTTGGCAAAGAGCCGGCCATGTACCCAGCAGGTGAGGAACAGTCTTCTCTTCCTCCTCATCTCTGCAGCTTCTGCAGAAGTCGTTAGCAAGATGTCCAAGACCAATGCGCGTCGCATGCATAGCCATAATGCAATGCCCCGTAATGATACCAACAACTACACTGAGCGTGCCTCTTTGGAGTCAGAGTAGGCTCATTGTGCGTCTCTCATCCAGCCTTGGCCAGATTTTACGAGCCGTTCTACCCGAGTCCGAGGCCGCTCACCTGTCGTTGACAGAATCGACGATCGCATTATCAATTATGAGCTTGCAGGTATGCCCAGATTTGAGAATTCATCGGAGAGTTCAGTGGTCGTGCCCCGCCTGGCAAGTTCATCAGCTCTGCAATTACCCGGAATACCACTGTGCCTCGGTACAAATACGATATAGATATCATATCGTTCCCCTATCTCGTCGAGATATCTGCGACAGACGTACACCGTCTTTACCGTTGGGTAAAGACTTTATTATTTATTTCCAGAGCTGATCAATTGATGCAAGCACAAATGCCAACACAGATCACCAATGAATCGTTTTTTCGCTACTCATAAGAACTCATGACATTTTGATTATATGTGAGTCAACAATATTGAAATTTAACTATTCCGATTCATTCATACGCACTACTACGTTGATTTATAAGTACAGGTTGCAATGAGTATGCTTACAACGTTGACATCAAACTAATACCATTCGAAATATCTTTGATTCATAAGCCTACTTATGCAGATTCATAACTTTAGAAAAATATTTATAATACTTATAAATGATTCGAATCATTCTTCAAAATTTTCAGACACATAAGCAAAAAAGACAAAGACAGCAAGCAAAGCAAACACACAACCTTCTAGTGAGTATTTTAGTGTTGGTACGCGAATCATACTTATTTTATGAGTAAATGTTGAGTCATGGAGAGTCGAAATCAACAACATAGTACGTGTTGTTAAGTATGAGTACGATGAGTACTTAAAACTTTGAATATGAATAGTATGAGTATGACATTAAAATAAGTATGAATGCGTATAAGTATCAGAAATTATGAGCATGATTCGATTCTATTCATCTTTTTGAATACTTATTGCTGATGTCTGATTTACACATCATAAGTTTTGCTCACCAAAATGCTCTTAAACGATACTCAGAGGATAGTGTAGTTAATCTTCTTAAAAAACAAGCGTTTGTATGGCGAATTAGAGTATTGCTTTGCAAAAGTAACGAAATTTGCGCCTAAAAAATTGGCGGTGTTGCTATGAAATATGAACCGACGATATTGTCACACCAAAATCCATATCAAACTTTGACTTTTTCGTAGTAGATTTGTTGCTACTGAATCTTAATTTTGAATCTGAAAGACAATTTTGTTTGTTCACGTACTCATCCAGAAATTGCTGAAAATAATTTTTTAATGGAAATTATTGTCAGTTGCCAACAGCTCTAGAGCCTACTCAGTTTACCTTCAGTTTCTGGAGCATTTAAATTTATTTTTTATGGTTGTATGCTCAAGTACGATGCAAAATTTACCCAGCTGCGGTAGGCAAAAGGTTCTCATGAGCTAGGAGAAATCGAATGCATTCGATTCTCTTGAAGACTTTTACCGACAGTGGTGATGTTTTCGGCAGTTCTTGAATTTCTCATCATATTGCGAGTAAGCCTTCCGTTAGTATGCTTACGGCAACCGCAAATTAGGTGAAGCGACTGGTACGTGTGATAAAACAATTTTATTAGTTGCGCGAGTTATCGACTGATACAGAGGTTCATAGTGATTTCAGAAAATGGACTGAATAAATGCCACTAATTTTACATGTCAAGAATTGTTAACGATATTCTGCATGTAGTAGCCGTAGTCAAGTAAGTAGTGTGTTGGCTTATTTGACGTGAAGCCACTGTTCAAACGCCAAGACAGACATCTTCGAATTATTTCAATCTTAGAAGAAAATCTAGCAAAGAAAACCACTAAAAGTATATTTGTAACAGGAAATTAAAATCACTACAGGACACGACTTAGAAAAAGCGATATCACCTAGAACTGGAAGCAGCTAGAAGGCTCACATAGGCTCTACGTTCACTTAGTATTATAAATACTTATAGGAAATGCTAAAATTGGTTCAGAAATTATCTCCATGGCAGCAGATGTAAAGACGTCCTTTGAAAAATAAACCAAATTGAACAATATTCGCCGTAGTCTACTAGGTAATGTATTGTTGTATTAGACGTGGGGCCACGGTTCAAAACCCAGCTCAGATATGTGGAACAAAACGAAATATGAAAAACGAAGACGTCTTCCTCTCAGCAAAAAACTCTGTAAAGTAAATAAAATTGCCATGAAAATGTTTCTCAAAAATCTACCGTTCGTAGTCGACTTTAAGCTGTTGGTCCCGCCACTCATGTATAAAATTAACACACACAACATAAGTGGTGTGAGAAGCTAGGTCATAATTCTGACTAAAGGATTGTAATAACCAAGTATGTATATATGTATATATTTATGTAAAAGACCAATTTTCTGTGAGTGACGAGAAAACGCTTTCCTCGAGTTATCCGCCATGAACAGCAATGTTTTCGACAGATCTTGTGTTTCATAGAAGCATGAGTGGTCCTCCTTTTGGTAGGACAATTATGGCGATTGTAAAATGGATCAACTGAGGGGTACAACGCCCGAACAGAATACCCATTCCGATAAAACAATTTCATCATTTGCACGTGTTGGCGTATAATACAGAAGTCAATAGTAGTTTGAGAAAAGTAAATCAATAAATGCAAGTATGGCATGGTAAATGGCAGGAATTGTACACAATATTCTTCACGTATTCCCACAAAAAATATGGTGGCCTTCATACCTCAATAAGCTCATGTTATCGCTTCCTGAAGTGAATGTGACACATTGTTTTCAAAACCACATGTCCACTAAGTTTAATTCTACCAGAAAATCAAGTTAATATCGCACTTTACTTTGTTTTACTGGTTGTAACGTTGCGAAGACGAACGGCTCGATGATGCCCCTGAAGCCTATAAATCTAAGCAAACTGTTAAAATTTCAGGGTGCAACGACTGTTTTTGAATTACCTCTGACTGTCCTTCCAAAACATATTTCTCTCATAACGTACTATGAGTTTTTCATATTGTCACATGTCACGAATCGCGTTTTTCTTTTATCTCTTTATTTTACCCCTGAATTACTAAATAGCAAACTAACAAAATCACCCGTTTTATGAAATGAATTTTCAAATTTTTTAATTACTTCTAGCAGGATATTTACATATCATTTACATATGGGTACTTTGTCTCATAAAAATCTTGCTTAAGCGTACATATTACAAAAATCTTATGTTGTTATGTGTGAAAAACAGCAACTACTACCCTTAATTTACTACTTAAACATCTGTTTCTACATCTCATTTAAAACATTTTAAGATTGAATTTGTTGGATACCTTCCCCCCGCATTCACGAAAAAAAGCAAAAAAAAAGGCATGCCATTAAGAGCAACTGGTATCTGGTTGTAGCAAAAATTCGTTGAATGTTTTTCCTTTCACGCTTAACTTTTGTGTTGTTTGCCTTACTTTTTCTTTTACTTCAAATGTCTTTTAGGTTTATTACATAATTTTAAACAAGAAAAAAGAGAAGAAGAGAATTCTGCAAGTAAATTTCATATAATTTGCCTTGAAGATTCTGCATGATTCTGTCTTCCTAAGATGTTTTAACATTTTGCGACTTTTTTGTTGTTGCTAACAAAAAAGCTAATTTAGTAAATAGTTGTTGTTGTTGTGCAAAAAGTGTATTATTATTTAATATTTATGAACACGACATGCTTTTAGGCGATTGAAACTTTAATAATATAAAGCAGAACTAATAATAATAACACCTCAGTTACTAAATCTCTCTCAATCTCCCTTTCTACACTGATGTACAATATAAGGAGTAGATATGCCTAGAAATTAATGGCAAGTGAAAGCGAAGGTGGAAGATAAGATTTTTCTTTTAAGATTTAAATTTATGATGAATTGTATTGGTGTACAAATCTGAAATGTAGTTTTTTTTTTTAAGTCGCCATAGTCTATTAGGTAGTGTGTTGGCTTATTAGACCGCAAGGCCACGGTTCAAACAAAAGGTCAGAAATCAAAACGAAACACACTCTGAAAAAAATATTTCTTCGGTGACTTTCTCTTGGCAGATTTCTGGCAAAAACTCTGAGAGTAAATAAAATTGCAATTAAAAGTTTCTCAAAAATCTGTCGTTCAAAATCGACTTTAAACTGTAGATCCCGCAACTCATGTATAAAATTAACACACACAACAAACATAACAAAGCTAGGTCGTAATCCTGATTGAAGGGTTGTAATTACCAATTATGTATGTATGTATGTAGTCGTAAGGAAGCAAAACTGGTTAATAAAGCGGTTGGAGTAGCAGCCCCCAGTTTAGGGCTTTGCTTGTATTTCACAACGGTTTTGCTTTGTATGCAAGTGCGTTATCATGTTGCAAACTTACATTGCCGTATCTAGTGGCTCATTCTGATCGTTTTTCAATGCACGGTTCAAATAGATAATTTTCCCTACCTATCTGTATTCCCTGTTTTTAACAGGTTATAGGATATATATATACCAGTAACACAGCGTTTTCTTTCTGCCTAATCAATATATTTTGGCAACAAAGTTGTTATGTCAGAAGCATTGAAACCATCTTATAACGTTGCTTCTGATAGAACACTATCACCATATGCCCCGACAAGCGTTCCATTCGTCTCTTTAGCACTTTTCTTTGACAGATGGTAGATGCTATAGTATAAAAAATGGCTCGTTCACAATAAATTTTCCCCATGGAGACATACTATAATACCTTGTGCAAAATATGTCGCCTTGTTATTCTTCTGCAATGAACAGCCTTTGCCACTCCAATGTTTGTTCCGTGATTACGCGCAGACTTTTGTTATGATCTTTGCCACAGTGAGACTCTTTCCATATATTTTTTACTAATAAGGTGGGCTTTGTCTTTAAATTTATAAACGTACATACATATATACATTAGACGATCGTTACCAAATCTTAAATTGAAGGACAAACATCGGTCGACTTGTAAAACACCAGCAAAAAGTCTTACCGGGGGTTGACAAAAACCAGAAAAAAAATTTATAATGAACTTTATGCCAACGTTAAGGCCAATAAATCTTTATTTAGCCTTTAAAATATTATAATCTAACGGTCCACTAATTTCTCCTCTTAATTTCAAAAAAAAATTTATATTTTTGAAAAACTGCACAAGAATTATTTACTTTTTAGCTTGTAAATGCTTGTTTGTAATTCCAACTTAACGGTATACTTAATATTTAATTAAATTTAAAAAAATATTACGTATACGCATCATATTACGTGCATGTACTGCAATATTCACGCTGAAAAGTATGCAATAAAAAATCATGGATTTGTGGTCTATAAAACTAATCGAATTGAATATCACTCATATGACACATATGACACATGCATAGCTGCCAGATTTGACGATTTATCATCATTTTGACGATTTTTAGCTTCGAAAATATCATATTGACGATTTGACAATTTATGTCCTTATTTTGACGATTTTTGGAAATTAAAAATTTACATCATATTCTTTACTTTAGTACATTTAAAGCTACTTTAAGCTTTGTATGTACTTTGCAATTTTTATTATTGGAAATTTATGTTAGTAAAAACAAGGAGTAAAGTATTATATTTTTAAGTTGCTTTCGAATAAATGTGATGTTTTTTCAGTAATTTAATTCCTTTTTAATCCATTGAAAGACAAAAAATTACAACTCCTAAATAACCTGGTATTTGTGAATAATTTATCACTTCTCGTTGCAGACAATTTTAAAAATTCGAGTTTAGCTTCTAATATTACCATCGGAAGAACAAAGGCAAGCGCAGTTATTTTGTTTCGGATGACCAACACTCAGAGGATCGATGGCATTGTCTTTTGAACTATGAAGATATGTTATATGAAGTAGGAAAGAGCGAACAGTGTTAATGGACACTCGGCTTGTATATATTTACACCATAAAAAACAGGAAAGGACTCTGCAGGAATTGAGTTACACTTACGAATAGTCCGACTAAAAAACGTATTTTTACTGTAATGCAGTGTGCGATCCACTAGCCAATCGACCACATACGGAAGTGGTGGTCGACAAAGACGAGCGCTACGCATATGATGAGTATATTATTTTCGGGAAAAGTCCCCTTACTTCGTTCGAGCAAAATACTTTTGTCGAAGCGATAGAACAGTACAACACAAACCACATTGCAACAATGCTCCAATGGTTCAATGGAGTTGGATACACTACCGTCATTACCGAGCTACTACGGCCTCTCCTGTACACGATCGAGAAACCGCAAAATAGACGTTGAGCAACTGACCCATACATGAGGGTTGTATTCCAGTCTGGGTCGGTTACAAATGGTGTAAATAGTAAGATCATAAGAACTGAAGAAGGAACTAAAGGAACTGAAAGATGTATCGGTTGAAGCCAACATTACACTGAATTTTCATGCTCAGAAGAGCTTCTGTCTCCTTGATTTTTACACCATCCATAGATTAAGATGATGCAATATTACTGCTGCGTCAATAAACAACACTGGGATATATTGTTTAAACCTTAAATAATTTTTTCCTAAAAATGGTATAAAATTTCTCCGTTTTTGGAAAAAAATTAAGAAATGAGGATGAGGGACGCTAGCTTTTAATTTCTAAATAATTTTTTGTTAAATGTTTTATTTTTGAACTCAGATATGTACGTACACTGATTTTATATGTTTTACTACAATAGAAATAATTTTGGTTTTTAAAAACCTTTAATTTATTTATATATTTTTTTTTCTGGCGATTTTTTGACGATTTTTTCTCAAATATTTGACGATTTGGTGCCTAATTTATCTGGTAGTTATGGTCACATGACACATATGTATTTCGTATTTTAATGTGAATGAATGGAAGTGAATAATTTATGTTCGTCGAAGATCTTTTACTCTTTATCATATAACTCTTTTATGTTTTACCAACTTCGCTCCCTTTTTCAACAATGTTAGTTGATAACGAAAGCTTGCGGAGGGCAGACGCAAATTTTTTTAATTGTTCGTCGATTCAACGAAGAGTAACCTTACTGTACAAAAATTACCAACCAGGGTTAAAATATGGGTGGGCAGCGTACGTTTACTCACTGCAGGCTTTCGTTATCAACTAAAGTTGTTGAAAAAGAGCGAAATTTGGCCAAACATAAAAGAACTATATGATAAAGGGTAAATGAGCTTCGTCGATTCAACGAACAGTAACCAATTAGGGTTAAATTGTTCGTCGAATCAACGAAGAGAAACCTTAATGTACAAAAATGAAGAGTGACCGTTTAGGGTTACAGACACAAACCATTTGTACATAGTGAATAAGATACGTATTTTGAATGAAGAATTTTCAAACATTGTCTCTAATAACTTGAAGTCGCCGTAGTCTAATACGTAGTGTGTTGTCTTATTAGACATAAAGCCCGGTTTCCTATCCCAGGTCAGGCATCAAAACCGAAATATGAAAACAAATATTTCTTCGGCGATTTCCTCTCAGCAGATTTCTGGCAAAAACTCTGAGAGTAAATAATACCTGCCATGAAAAAGTTTCTCAAAAATCTGTCGTTCGAAGTCGACTTTAAACGGTAGGCTACGCCACTTGAGGATACAATTAACACAAACAATATAAGTGATGTGAGAAGCTAGGCCGTTATCCTGACTGAAGGGCTGTAATGACAAATTATGTATGTATGTATGTATGTGACTTGAAGTTAGAATGAGATCCTTAGACTGATCTTTATTTTTGTAAAGATTAATAAAAGAGAAGCATAAGAAAAGAAACGAGAAAACTGATTCTTTACTTCCATTCCCTTATGTGCCCTTCAACAGTTATCAAAAAAATATTTTTTACATGTTTTTTTTTTTTTATGAAAATTCTCTTAGCATCAGTTTAACTTCTCAGCCATTATAATTCTCCGCTTATTTCCATTTCTTTTAGTTGTTCGTTCTTTTCATTATATTTTCCACATTGTGCCTTTTGCTTAACCCAAAAATTTCACAGAAATTTACAATTGCTTAAGAACTTTTTATTTCTTCATCTTATTTCAACCACTTAGTATCGCATATACTCGTATTTATCGTAATTATGCTTTAAAAGTATTACAATCCTATTATGTATGTATTGTTCAATTGCATATGAATCTTACTGGCACTTAACAACTTACAACTGTACAACTGCATACTTATGCAACGTATGTATGTATTTTACTGGGTGTACTTAAGAAGCTTAATGACTTAATTCAAAATTTTTCTATACCTAAAGGTAAATGTAATGTAAAGTAATATTGTTTACATACACACGCGATGGTCTCGACCATAACCATGAATTTGTATTTAAATGATGCATTCAAGCGGATTATATACATACGTTTCAGGTGGCTATTATAATGCAATGAACTTAAAAATAATATTTTTGTTTGCTTCTCATAAAGGTAAACTGTTCCCTAAAGGTTTCAAGTGCATTTAATGTTGTTGCTGTTGTTGTTTGAAGTGCTTCTCTGTTAAGTATTAAATTTCGTTTTACTTTTAAAAGCTTCAATAACTTTATTACGGTTGTAGTAGTAATTGTATTGTATTTAAATGATGAATGTTTAAATTTTAAACAAACTGTTCAATAGTACGGCTTATAAGAATTGTTGTTTGCTGGAGTAGTTACTTTATTTGTTTAAACAAAAGTTGTTAATTGTTGAAGTGTATCTTCAAGAGGCTTAATGTACGAATACTAATAGGTATGTGCACTAGAAATGTATTCATTTCAATCTTAAAAGAAACTCTGCTAGATTTTCCACCACTATAATTGGATTTATAACAGGAAATTAAAATCACTGCAAGACACTACTTGGGAAGAGCGATAACAACTAGAACTGGAAGAAACTAAAAGGCTCACATAGGCTTTACGTTCACTTAATAGTATAAATACTTATAGAAAATCCTGAAATTGGTGCGAATTGATTAATGGTGGCTAATGTCGTAGCAGAAATTATCTTCATGGCAGCAGACGTAACGACGTCCTTTAAACAATAAAGCAAAGTGAACAATAGCCGCTGTAGTGTACTAGTTACTGTGTTGTTTTATTAGACGTGGGGCGACGGTTCAAATCCCAGCTCAGACATCTCGAACTAAACGAAATATGAACAAATATTTCTCAGGCGTTTTCCTCTCAGCACATTTCTGAGAAAATATTCTGAGCGTAAATAAAATTGCCATGAAAAGATTCTCAAAAATCTACTGTTTGGATAAAATTAACACACACAACATAAGTGATGTGAGAGGCTAGGTCGTAATCCCGACTGAAGGGTTGTAATGACCATTTATGTACGTATGTGTGTACATATGTATGTATGATCAATGATAACAATTATCAGTGGAACCTTAAATTAACGCTTACTGCAGTCGGTCTCAGAGAGGCCGACTAAAATTGAACACAATGTCTTGAAACGGGAGGTATGATGTCGAAGCTATTAAAGTTTTCTGCCCCCTCTTCTACGATCAATATAATTTTTTGTTTTACTTCTTGATCTATTCTCGTTTACTTTCCACCCTGTATGCTCTGTAGTCCATGGCATTGTTTTTATCCTCTAACAGCAAGCAATTTGAATATTGTAGTGATAAGGATTAAACTGAATGACTTGCTCCCATCTGTTCCATAGGGTCATCGAATCAATTTAAATGTTTGTAGTATTGTTTACTTTAGACACAGGAACGCTTGATGCACACTGCACAAAAATTCAATGCGACATTTGCTGAGACCAGCAAATTCTGCAATTGTCGTAAGAAGCGTCAAGCGCTATGGTTACTGAAGACAGTGCACGAAACAAATACTTCAGATTCACAGAACCACTACTCTTATATCCAATCCGCCTTACTAAAGCCTGCTTACCACGAACAACAATAAAATATTCAAGAAACGAAAACAAGGCAGTAATGCCTATGTTCCCAAGACGGCTACCAAAAAAAAATATCCAATCGGTAGTGAATACCCATGTACCTAAATACAGGTTGTTGCCTCAAAGTTTATTTGAGGCTTCTCGGAGGCTTACAGAAAATGGTAAAGGTGTTCATTGTTTCACTGTTTAATCGCTACTACAACAGTTTACCCTCTATTGGAGTAAAGGGACTTGTTTTTCTTGTTTGGCTATTACAACACTTTAGTAAAGATTACAGGCCAGCTTCCTGAACCACCCATCCTTTTGGTGTTGCTTCCTTAATGGGTCATTACTAATCTTAAGTAAGGATTACAACCTAGCTTCTTGAAGCACCCATTCTGTGGGTGTTTCTTCCTTATTTGGTCATTACAAATCTGAAGTAAGGATTACAACCTAGCTTCTCATACTACCCATGTAGTGAGTGTTAATTTTATACAAGAAAGGCTTAACGTACAATTTAAAGTCTATTCCGAATGATAAATTTTTGATAAACTTTACATGGCCATTTGATTTACACTCAGAGGTTTCAGGGAGAAAACTACTTAAGTGGTTATTTAAAATTGTTTCTGAATGCCTCCGTGAAAGTCTACAATAGAATTGAAGGCAGGGTTGAATTCCAGTCACTACCAAGAATACGGCCCTTTGCCTACCACAGTTCTGCGTATTTTGCATTGTGACTTGGACCTTCACCAGTAAAAATTTTTAAAGTCGACTCCGAAAAAAATATTTTTGAGAAGCATTTCATGGGAATTTTATTTACTCTACGAGTTTTTGCCTAAAGACTGCTGAGAGGAACTTGCCCAAGAAATAGTTTTTCATGTACCGTTTGGTTCGAGATTTCTGAGCTGGGCTTTGAACCGTGGGTTATCGTCCCAATAAACTGCTTGGTTGGCTACAGCGATTTCAACACTGAGCACTTTCTGCTATATCTGTGAGGTTTATTCTTTTTTGATGGAGTTCTTTGACTATCCTTGTCTTAAACAGCATTGTACTCAATTTCTTCTTCTATAGAATATTCAAACAATCGTATAAACTGTCCAGTACGGTCGTCTCCTTTTGAGAAGTTAATGCAAAACTAACTACGTTCAGTTCATTACAAAGATGGTGGTTGTAAAAGTCGTCCATAATAATGGATTAATGGATTCAATGTTTCACTTACTTTCCCCTCAGTTTTAGTTCAATGATTTTGTAAGGAATTGTAGAATTTTGAATTAAATTTCTAATTAAATTTTTTTCCTTTTCAAAAGAAAATGTTTAAATTTAATATTTCAAAACGTAAGTAATTTCAAATGTTTCTAAAGAATACAAACTAAGTACGATACAAGCCAACAAAATACTTAAGGCCTCTTTATAGTTGCTTTAACTTCCGTATCATGTCCTTGCATAATTATGCACTTCAAATATTTCTTTTCCTTTTAATTGTTTTACTTAAGTGTCGTTTGTTTTATATATATTCGAGACACACACATACTTGCTTAGCTTACGGTGTTGTTATGAGACCGTAAGTATGTGCTTTCTTGTTCTTTCACTATTCGTACTGAAACTAGAATTGCAATTTGTTTTATTTTACAATGTCGTCATCATACAGTTGCCGTTATCTTATGCTCATTTTTTTCTTTCATTTCTCAGCCTTACACTTATTGTTCTAAGGCTTTAACAACACAAAAAAGAGAAATATTTTAACAATACTTGGCATTGAATGCTGAACGAAATAGAAAAAGGAAGAAAAAACAAAGCAAAGCATAATGTAAGTGAAAATGTTTGCCAAGACATCACAACTTAACAGCAGTAGCAATTGTAAATAATAACAACAACAGCAGCTTAAATAGACAATTGTGAAGTGCATTTGTATTGTATTGTATGTATAAATGACGATAGTTACAGCAGATTACTAGTAGTAGTAGTAGTAGTAGTAGTAGCAGAGATATTAGCACATATTGTTTTGCACAAAATGTGTATCATAAACAAAGAAAAGAAACAGAGAAAAAAAAATAAAGAAAAGAAAGAAATCAATAAATTCTTATAAAGAAATATGAATTCTGTAATATTGTTTTTGTTTTGTTATCATTACAGAGAGAGAGAACAAGAGCTTAAGTTGAGCAGTTGTACGATATCATTTAAAGTACAAATTAAACAATAAACAAAGATCGAAAGGTAACATAAGGCAAAAGTAATAGCTGTCAGCAATATGAACACTTTTCTTTTGTTTCGTATTTTTCTCCATCTATTTCAGTCGACATAGACATTTACAGTGAAAGACACAAATTATCAATGATATCTTAATATTGGAAAATATTATAAAAAAAATCGCCATAATATAATAGTTAGTTTGTCACCTTATTTGACATGAGACCTCGTTTCAAACATCAGTTCTAACATCTCCAACAAAATAAAATGTTATAAAAAATATTTTTCGGCAACTGCCTAAAACTCTAAGAGTAAATAAAATTGCCATAAAAATGTTCTCAAAAATCTATGGTTCGGAGTTGACTTTAAAAAATTCAGATTTCAATTTTAAATGTTGTGTGCCAATAGTTATTGGCCTTGGTGACCATAGAAATTGGTCACTTTAGTCAGAATTATATGTTAGCTTCTCACATCAATGTCTCAATTTTATCTATCAGTGGCGGGATGTAAAATTATCTTCGAATTTAAATAACAAATTGTGGAAATATTTTCCAGTATATTTACCTGCTCTCAGAGCTATGTATATCCGAAGATAGGTTGTTCTCTTGTACATTCTCCGTTCGGTTCCCTAAAATACTCCATTCGATACAGAATATTTTCATTCATACGTACAGCATGACCCTTACAATGCAACTTTCGCAGTCCACAGCACTTAACAACGTAAGTATTTGAAAATATTTTATAGGACTTAGAATTCAGACTCGTTATTAAAAGCAATTAGAGGATTGCTTGGGCCCCTAAAAGCTCCCTTAAATGACATTATGCTTTTTGTTTGCGGAGAAATCAAGATAATCAAAAATTATTATTTGAAGTCGCCATAGTCTATTAGCTAGTGTGTTGGCTTATTAGACATGAGGCCACGGTTCAAAACCCAGTAAAGATACCTCCAACAAAACGAAATATGAACAAATAATTCTTAGGCGTCCTTCTCTCAGCAGATATCTGGCTGAAACTCTGAGAGTTAATAAAATTGTCATTAAAAGTTACTAAAATTTTGAATTTCGGAGACTACTTTGAACTTTTGGTCCCAGCACCCATGCTTAAAATTAGCACACACAATATAAGTAGTGTGAAAAGCTAAGTCGTAATCCTAACTGAAGAGTTGTAATGACTGTTTATATACAGTGGACAGCAAATGTCTTAGTACGACAATATATTTTGATAAAAAAAAGTCTCCACAGGCTTAATACTCTTGCACATAATCCGGATATGACTTCAAGAGAACGGTTACGTAATCGCTAAACCTCAAACAAAAGTCAACCGAAATACCTGCTCATGCTGCCACCAGAAAACACTAAACAAAACTTGTATATTCAATTCCAAATGGGTTAAATGGAGTGCTAGACCTTCAAGGATATTATACTAAATACAAGAGATAACATTTTCATATATTAGGCCTTTGAATTTTAAATTTACTCGCGGTTCTCCTTGGGGGTACCTATAGAGTCATCTGAAACTTTTCTTTATTTTCTCTTCTTTTATGAAAAACATTAAAAAAATGTGTTGTTTTATAATAAAACAGGACTAAATTAATGAAATAAATATAAAAGCCTTAATTTTTTATAAAGGGTGTTTTTTATAGTTGCAATAAAACAACGATGGATTATTCGATTGACATGAATTTTATTTATCAAAAAGATAATCTTGTGGCATTACATTTTAAATATGATTTTTGGCATATGACCGCCACGGCTGGTGCGGATGTAGTCCAATCTGGATGTCCAATTTTCGATGACTTTTTCCAACATTTGTGACCGTATATCGACAATAATACGGCGAATGTTGTCTTCCAAATGGTCAAGCGTTTGTGGCTTTACAGCATAGACCAATGACTTTACATAGCCCCACAGAAAGTAGTCTAGCGGTGTTAAATCACAAGATCTTGGAGGCCAATTCACAGGTCCAAAACGTGAAATTAGGCGGTCACCAAACGTGTCTTTCAATAAATCTATTGTGGCACGAGCTGTGTGACATGTTGCGCCGTCTTGTTGAAACCACATCTCCTGGACATCATGGTTATTCAATTCAGGAATGAAAAAGTTAGTAATCATGGCTCTATACCGATCACCATTGAGTGTAACGTTCTCGCCACCATCGTTTTTGAAAAAGTACGAACCAATGATTCCACCAGCCCATAAAGCGCACCAAACAGTCAGTTTTTCTGGATGTAACGGTGCTTCCACATACACTTGAGGATTACCTTCACTCCAAATGCGGCAGTTTTGTTTGTTGACGTAGCCATTCAACCAGAAGTGCGCTTCATCGCGAAACAAAATTCGCTTATGAAAATCGGGAACAACGGTAATCTCGTTTTGGGCCCATTCGACGAATCTACGCCTTACTTGATGATCGTTTGGCTTCAAATCTTGCACGAGTTGGATTTTGTAAGCACGCAAACCAAGATCCTTCCGGAAAATCTTCCATAAAGTGGATGGACACAGATCCAATTCCTGTGCTCATTCGGGTCTTCCTCAATGCTACGCTCTACAGCAGCAATAGCTTCTTCTGCACGCTCCGTACAGCGTCTCTGGGGATGCGAGTTATCAATAAGAGTAAACGTGGTGCGAAAACGTTCCATGGTTAATCGAATTAACTGCTCTGATGGACGATTTTGTCGACGATAAAATGGACGTAGTGTGCGATACGTTTTCCGCACAGAACCATTATTTTCGAAATATAATTGCACTATTTGCAAGCGTTGTTCAGGCGTGAGTCTATTCATGATGAATTGCCAAACCAAACTGAGAATAAATCACTTGACAGCTGTTAAATCGGTCGCCATCTTGAAAAGTAATGCCAACTTAAAGTTCTATATCTCTATAAAAAACACCCTTTACATACTGTTGGTTATAATTCATGAAATTGTCAAAATGTATTGGAGTATTAAGACTTTTGCTGTTTGCACTGTATGTATGTACTTATGTATTTGCGTTCAAGGGTTGAAGTCCCTTTCTGCAGTTGAGTCTTCTAATTCTGACCAATACAATATCATTGTTCATTAGTAATTACAACACCATTCATCAGAATTTTTCCCATCATAACACTACAAAAACAGTGCAAAAAACTGTCCGTCATAGTTTTTTTTTGTCCTTAAGTATCAAATCATGTATAAAATTAACACACACAACATAAGTGGTGTGAGAAACTAGGTCGTAATCCTGACTGAAGGGTTGTAATGACCAATTATGTATGTATGTATGTATGTATCAAACTACCTTATCGGACCGTTTAATAAGTATTCCTCAGACATAGTCTGATTCAATTTGATCCGTACAATAGAATCCACTAATATATGGTATTTGTCGATCCGTATCATTGCATTTTCCATTTGAAGTGGCCTGAAGGTCTGCAGTCTTCTGACAAAAACCCGGACAGTAAATAAAATTACCATGAAAAGTTTCTCAAATATATGTAGTTGGGAGCCAACTTTAATCTGTAGGCCCCGACACTCATGGTTAAAAGTAACACATACAATATAAGTCGTATTAGCTTCTCATAATCCTGACTAAAGTTTTGCAATGACCAATTAATTAAGGAAGTAAGTGGCCTTATTTTTTTCATTTTCCATAATTGCCTGAATCCAGTATAGGTACAGAAGCTACTAGTGTTAACTTCGAAGCAATTTAGAAATCATACTCGATTCTACTCAACAATCTAGTGTTTTAGCTTTTTGGCTATATGTTCGGTGGTAGTAATTTTACTCAAAAAATGTATCCAATTATTTAGATTTCATGCCCAAAATCTCTTGCTTTGGAACATAACTACGAGCCTACCGGAATGCTAATACATTGCATGGCAATTACCTGTACTTTAATACATGTGCTGAAGCACAATCCCAGGCCATCAATAAGGCAACTTTGAATTTTAATGCATTACCACACTAACCTATCGTTCTTGTTTAATTGAATTTTTAATTGAAATTTTTTTGTTTTTATATTTACTTTTAAATGTTTAAATGTTACAGAAATATATATTTTTTTTTAAGATTTTCTGAACAACATTATCCCCTACTGTACCATGCCCTTTAATTTGTTTACGAGTGCGTATCATGTACAAGGCTACGTATAAGCAATTTTCATTGACACACAAATTACTCATACGCCTGGTATTCAATTAAAATTCGTTTTGCTGCATTAAAGCAAGGGATTTTTTAAGCAATAAAAGCATAAATTTGTAAAAGAGATTTTAATTTAATAAATTTGTTTTAAATTCTTTAAGTCTTTATTAAATCATATGAAAATTTATATTATATTTGTTGTTGTTTTTTTTTTTCTCTCAATATAATCAGATTATAAAGAGAAAAATAGAGAATAAAATCAGTCAGAAATTTAAATAATCGCATACTCAAGCGTACGACATAAAAAAATTCTAAGCTTTTTATACACTCATAAACATAAAAAGGAATAAAAAAAACGAACACACCAGAAGAAAAGAATTGAAATAATCTAAAATTAAGAAAAAAAAAGTAACCAAAATTATTTAAAAAAAATTTTTTTTTTTAAAAAGAACAAACGTTCTGTCATAAAATTTAAGTCTCATGGCCGTAAAATATGGCCAACATAGAGAAACGTGCCCAAATATGACACTTGTGGAAAAGAATGGTTATAGGAAAATCGTATGCGGAAAATTAAACAATTTTTTTTTTGATTTGGCAGAAGATGAGTGATTTTGTTTGTTATGCCTTTATGGATTTCAAAAATATTGAAAAAAATCCTCTTGTATATATCAAAAAGGAATAAAAAGTGTGTTCAAAGCAAACATTACATATAAATGCGGGTCTCTTGACAGCTGAAATAATTTTTACACATCGTTTGTGTCTCTAATAACTTTTGTATTATTTTGAAGGTCAAATATTTGAAAATTATTTTCATTTATTCCCAAAAGGAAACAGTGTAAACAACACGAAAATAGCACTTCTGAAAGGTTTGTTTTACTTCTACAATTGGAAAATAAGTGCAGATATTATAAGGAAGATGGTTTGTGTGGTGGTCTTTTCATGAAAATCAATTAAAAATATTCCTGAATAAGCGATTGCGGGCTTTACTCTATAAAGAATGTTATCACACACAAAAAGAATATAGAATTATATTCTATAACGCAAGGTAATTAGCTACCACACGACTGAAAGTCTAGAGGATTTGAGAAAGGATTTGACTGCCGAAAATGCTACTTAAATACAGTAATAAAAGAAAGCAGAAATTTGTGGCACGACAAACGCAGTTACACAAATAATTAGCCATTACAACCCTTCAGTCAGGATTACGGCCTAGCTTCTTTTAAAAATACTCCAAGTTAGGCTTTTGTCATTATAGTAAACTGGCTATCGCCAAAACTCTTGACTGAACAGGCAGCGGCGAATACAGTAGTGAAGTTTAAGGCCAGAAATTTATGAATGTCAGGAGCTAAAGCCATTCCCAAATCTTTGGTACATACATACATAATTGGCCTTTACAACCCTTCAGTCAGGACTATGGCCCAGCTTCTCACACCACTCAAGTTGTGTATATTAATTTTATACATGAGTGGCGGGACCTACAGTTTAAAGTCGACTCTGAACGACAGCTTCTTAAGAAACTTTTCATGGCAATTTTTTTTTAATCTCAGAGTTTTTGCCAGAAATCTGCTGAGAGGAAGTCGCCGAAGAAATATATTTTCATATTTCGTTTTGATGTCTGACCTGGGTTTTGAACCGGAGCCTCACGTCTAATAAGCCAACACACTACGCAGACTAGACTACGGCGACTTCAGACAAACGCAGATGCCCAGTCATATTAATACAAACGCCGACTACCAGTGGCATCAGGGTATTGCTCATGAAGCTTAGAAGATTTGCCTCATACTGTTTGTGAAGGCAACAAGGGGCTCAAAATAGGTAGGTGGATAGAGGTGGCTGTGAATCCAATATATTGAGAAAGACACTTAGGCAATTCAAAAACCATTGTGAGACAACAGTTGTTGATTTTCTCCTAGTCCTGGAATTAATTGGAGACTCTTATGAAGCGACTTAGATTCCGAATGTGTGTTACCGACAGATCACTGCCATCATCTATGTGGGTATTAGTTCCTAGACTGCTTTGTCCTTTTCCGACATAGCTTTTTGCATATGCTCAATTGGTCTTCTCTTCGTCTCTACAATTCCAACTCAAATCTTTTTTGTGTATAGAAGACCAATATGTCTCTCTCCCATAAGAGCCCAAAATAAGCGTACTCCTTTGTAGTTTGAAAAAACTTCTTTTCACGCGTCCTCTTTCAGTTTTGGCCCTGTCCGAACGAGCACAAACATGCCATTGTCAATTATAAACTTCAAAGTCTTTATTGAGATGCCCAATTTAGACGACTCACATAAGATTGCGCTGATTATACCAAATGATGATTATACAGTTGACCAAACCCCTACTTAGGTGTAGAATTTACAATGGGTCAATTCGACCTTCGGGTACTGTACTTGTCTTAATAGATAACTACACGTCCTCTAACCTAGCTGTTGAATTCAAATTGATAGTGAAAGGTACGGAATTTTTTGTGTCAGAATAAATGAAGAAGTCAAATGGTTATTATTCATCTTCCGTGGCCAAATTGATATCCAGTCTATCGACCTTACTAATGAGAACTAATGGAAATGATGCTACAATTGTAACCGTTTTGTGGGTATAATATTCACCTATGAAGTGTACTATTAACTGCACTGTTTATTAAGCTAAATTCCATGGGTTCAATTCCTCGACTCAGACAGCTCGCACACACCGAAATATGAAAAATATCTCTTTCAAGAAGATAGGTTGTAATCCGGACCAATGACCAATTAAGTTAAGTAAGATTAAGGGCCATTATTACAACTTGCCGTTAACTAAAGGGAGGTTTTAATGGGCAGATAAGTTGTTTTTCATTATTATAAGTGGGCAATATGGTAGAAGTAAAAAAGCGTTAAACTAAATGGAGGATCATCATACCGGTAACTTTTAAAGTTAAGTTTATGTTTGAAGTTGCCATATTATGTATTATTTTCGATATGGCAACTTTAAATATAAACAAAATAAGCGATCACAACAAAAAAAGGAAGCTTGTCGTTGCCACTGTGTTTGAAAAAAAAAACTTGTTTAATGGAGCAGTTTTATCGACACTGCTCAGGCACTGCCATAGTTTTGAAAAAGTTAACTTTATTTTATCATTAGGTTCCAATAACGTAAAGAAGTTAAAGGTGACTTTAAAGTCTACTTTAGCTAAAGTAACCTTTAACTAAATCCAACTTTAACGGAAAGTTGTAAGTCTAGTTTTTAAAAAGTTTTTTCTTATTAATGTGATGTATATGCAGCAGGTAGTAGGAAGTCTAGTAGGTATTGTGTTATCTTATTAGACGTAAAGCCAGGGTTCGAGCCCCAGTTCAGACATCAAAACGAAATACTAAAAGTATTTCTTCGGCGACTTCCTCTCAGCAGATTTCTGGGAAAAACTCTGAGAGTAAATAAAATTACCATGAAAAGTTTCTCAAAAATCTGTCGTTCGGAAACGACTTTAAGCTTTAGGTCCCACCACTCATGATAAAATTAATACACACAACATAAGTGGTGTTGAGAAGCTGGGTGGTAATTCTGACTGAAGGATTGTAATGACCAATTATGTATGTATGTATGTATATGAATGAATATAGTATTTTTCCAATTAAAATGCTTAAAAAAGATCTCAAAATCTTTATTGTTTCATAAAATAGCACAATTTTCATTTAAGATTTAAAAGAAATAAATCCGAGAATAATGAATTAAAAAATTTCATTTTAAACACAATAAAATATTCATGTCTGCTATTATTAGCCACTTAAGCTGCTTTTACTCGTAATTGAGGTTCCTCTTCTTAAAAAGAAATATTTCTTCATGTTAATTTATGGCTGAAAATATTCGGATGCCTCGACTCGCCTTGTCTTGAGGAAGATTTTGCAAAAAGCCACAATAATTATTTGAAAATAAAGATTTCGTTTGCAACAAATGATACCGACAAAGTAAATAGAAAATGATAAACACTCATACATACATACGTCTGCCATACATTTTGTGAAAAGAGAAAAATTGTAAAGGATGGAATACAATTTCTGGTTGTGGTAGGGAGCCTGGTTGAATATAAATCAAAATGTAGCATATTGCAGGAAATTACTTAAGAGGTAAATAAAACATAAATTATTACGAATTACAACAAGAGTAATAGCAGCGTCGACAATAGCAACAACATGAAGTAACATTATTGTACATTTAAATTTCGAGTTGTATCCGTTTTTATTTTGTGTAGCAACTCAGGGAGAACGAAGAAACGAGTAGAATGATTATGACAAAGATTTCTGCCTGTAGCAAATTAAGAGCATCAGCAGTTAGAATAGAGTTTTCGGAATCAAATCCTTTCGGTTTACTAATGGGTGATTTTTTAAAAGATATAGGAAAATTTTTCAAAAAAAAAACACATAAAATTCAGAAAAATGCACGAAGTCTTTATTTGCATCGATGCAAATGTTGACCGCGACTGCGCCTAAAATGGTCCATCCGCTTAGTCCAATTTTGGCATACTCTTTCCAACATTTCGGCCGGTATCTCACGAATAAATGCTTCAATGTTGTCTTCCAATGCGTCAATTGAAGCGGGCTTGTCTGTATAGACATGAGCTTTAACATAGCCCCACAAAAAATAGTCTAAAGGCGTTAAATCGCACGATCTAGTCGGCCAATTGACCGGTCCCGAACGTAAAATAAAATGTTCACCGAACTCGCCTCTCAATAAGTCCATTGTGTCATGCAAGTCAAGCTCTTGCATTTTGGGCAAAAAAAAGTTGGATCATCTCACGGTAGCGCTAACCATTCACAGTTACGTTACTATTCGCAGCATCTTTGAAGAAGTACGGTCCTATGGTGCCACCAGCCCATAAACCGCACCAAACTGTGTCTTTTTCTGGATGCATTGGTAGCTTTTGCAATGCTTCTGGCTGATCTTCACTCCAAAATCGACAATTCTGCTTATTTACGTATTCATTGAGCCAAAAATGAGCTTCGTCACTGAACACAATTTTTCGATAAAGAAGTGGATCTTCGGCCAACTTTCCAAGAGCCCATTCACCGAAAATTCTGCGTTGCGGGAGGTCGCTCGGTTTCAATTCTTGCACCTGCTGTATTTTGAAAGGTTTCACACCTAAATCCATCCGCAAAATTTTCCACGTTGTTGAGTAACAGAGACCCAATTGCTGCGAACGGCGACGAATCGATAATTGATGGTCATCATTAACACTGGCCGCTACAGCTGAGATATTTTCTTCAGTTCGCACTCTACGTAAGCGTTTTGGTGGTTTAATGTCCAACAATGTAGATTTGGTGCGAAATTTAGTCACAATAGCCCGAATAGCCGCTTCAGTGGGTCGATTAAACTGACCATAAAATGGAAGAAGCGCGCGATGAACTTTCTTAACAGAGCACGCATTTTGATAATAAAATTCAATGATTTGCATTGAGCTGTTTAAACCAGTGTTGCCAAAAAGATAATAGCTAAAAAATCACCCGTTAGAAGTGGAAGCGTTAAATTTTGAGAATATATACAGAATTATTAATAATCGTAGAGTATTGCAGGGAAATTTTAAAGAAAACCTCTTGAAATAAATTACTTAGCAGAGTTAGAAACCCTAGATTAAGGCATCTGCCAGCCTAGAGAAAAAAATTACTCCTCTCTCACAATTAGATGTGTGAGTATAAATTTTGATAAAGTTTAGCTTTTTGTCAAAAAACGAGGCAGTAAAGTAGAGGAAAATGTTATTTTTTTTGTTTTTTTGCCAAATAAGGAAAGAGGAAATTGTTGGAGAAAATGGCCTGGTAATAATTTTAAGATAACATACACATTTACTTTAGCTTCTCTGTATTATGTACCATACACAAACAAGAAAAAAAAAGAGAGATAGACAAAGAGAGAGAAAGATATAAACAAGAGAAACATACTTATAAATAATAACAACAGAGTATAATGAATCTCAGTTTTGTAAAATATATAAACAACTAAAATCGTGATATAATGCTAATGTACAGCACAAACAAACTTAAATATACATACACACATACATATATACGTAAACATTCAAACGCTTAAAAAACACAATCACAGCTACACACAAAACATTTGCAAGTACCAAAATATGCTAAAAGGATACAAAAGAACAATAGGTAGATATTTAGGCATACTAAGTCAGGAGCATTACACATACAGCAGATAACACTTAGTAAGAGAGCATATTTACCATTGTGTATGTGTGAAGTCTGTTCACATTCATAAAGCTTTAGGTCTTTCTCAACTTCTAGATCCATACAAAACATACATAATTGATTGTTACAACCCTTCAGCTAGGATTGCGACCTAGTTTCTAACACCACCGTCGCCGTAGTCTAGTAGGTAGTGTGTTGGCTTATTAGACGTAAAGCCAGGGTTCGAGCCCCAGGCCAGACATCAAAACAAACTACAAAAAGTATTTCGGCGACTTCCTTTCAGCAGATTTCTGGCAGAAACTTTGAGAGTAAATAAATTGCCATGAAAAGTTTCTCAAAAATATGTCGTTCGGAGTCGACTTTAAACTGTAGGTCCCGCCATTGAAATTGAAATTTAACACACACAACATAAGTGGTTATAATGACAAATTATGTATGTATGTATGTATGATCTCACACCACCTATATTGTGTCCGTTAATATTAGACATGAGGGTCAACTCCGAACGACAAATTTTTGTTTTTGACAAACTTTTCATGGTAAATTTTATTTACTCTCAGAGTTTTTGCCAGAAATCTGCTGAGAGGAAGCCGCTAAAGAAATAATTTTTCGTATTTCATTTTGTTGGAGAATTCTGATCTGGGGTTTGAAATTTGGCCTTACGGTCTAATAAGCCAACACGCTACCTATTAGACAACGGCGACTTTAGGATAGCTGTGGCCTTATTACATAGTTTGGTGTTTTTTTTAGGGTCTTGTTGTTATAACGATTATAACAATTAGGTCATATGCCTAACCAACCGTCCTGATAGTTTCAAAAAGTTGTTGATTTTATCCAAACCTCCTTCAGTCCGACGAATTCTTTCAATAAATAATTGTAATGACCATTTATGTTATGTTATGTATGTTATTTCTGATGCAATTCAATATTGCTTTTTGGAAGAGGAAAAATTTGATTTTCTTTTTAATATGAAGAAAAAATATAAAATTTCAAATTCAAACTCGCAGAACCCACTATAATCTGTGTGTGTGAAGATAAATTCGAATTAGAAAATCCAATACGGAATTTATAAATTTTAGCAGCGCCGCATTTGGCATTAACAGGACAAAATTTCCGTTAAATTCAAATCATTCGATTAGATTAGTCTCCTATAGTCTCCTCTTCTTCCCCGTTCTTACCTGCTCTTCAGAGTGGTAGGAGATTTTCCCAACTTCTTCTCAGAGGTTAGTGTCCGGTTATGATAGTTATGAAGTGAGTTGAAGACATATCGCGAGATTCAGATTCTTGGTATTTTCTGATCGTAATAGGTTTGTCGGTGTTTTCCACAAATGGGTATATTTTCCTAGAGTTCCTTTTCAAATGGATAAACTCTGTGTAAGCTCTTTTGCTTGTATCTCTGCTGACATCATTTGTCTTAATGTTTAAAATTTTTTGAACCATACGAACTATCTCAAGTTCCTTAAAATCAACGAAATATAGTCGTACTTTTCTTATTAGACATGAGACCTCGACTCAAAACTGAACAAATATTTCTTCGGAGACTTCCTCTCAGCAGATTTCTGATAAAAATTCTGCCATGAAAAGTTTCTCAAAAATTTGTTGTTCTGAGTCGACTCTAAACTGTAGTTTACGCCATTCATGTGTAAAATTAACACACACATCATAGGTTGGTAGGTAGGTATAAATGGCCGTCCCCCCAAATGATGGACACATTTAGGCTCCATGGGGCTCATTGTGTTACCACAGTTCGCGTAAACTATCCCCTAGTCCTGGAACCACCTAGAGCTTACAATAAAACGACTCAAACTGCCGACGTCAATGTTCGACAAATCATCGACTCAGATCATCGATGTAGTAGGCACCACGATGTCTCTTTCTCCTTTGACATAGTGCCGGGCATGTGCCCAGTAGCTAGTCACTGCAACTTCTACAGAAATCAGTCGCTAGGTGACCCAGACCAATACGACTCGCGTGATCACCCATAATGCAATAACCCGTCACGACTCCAATAACCGCACTGAGCACGCCTCTTTGGAGTTTTATTAGCCATGCAGTGCGCCTTCTATCCAGCCTCGGACAGATCATGAGCGCCACTCTAACATAAGTGCTGTGAAAAGCTGGGTCGTAATCCTAACTGATAGGCTGTAATGACCAATTATGTTTTTACATATGTATGTATGTACGTATTTCTACTTACTTCCCCACAACTGTAACAACACCAACAACAACAATGCGTAGATATTTTCCTAACACCCAACAGCATTAGTAATTGAGTAAAGCGAAAGTACTGTGCTAAGTACAACAAAAGAAAACACTCACACACACACAGAGACACACAAATTTCATATTATTTTAACTAATTAAAGGAATACATTCATTTAAATTCTACCACTGTGTACCACACTCACTCACTACACTCACTCACTCACTCACTGCATTGTTTCAGAGAGTGTTGTTGTGGTGGTTTAAAAACAATAACAAAAACAAAAAGTAAAATAATGTAAAATTTACAAAAGATAAAATACAACCAACCATACATAACAATAACAACAGAATGCCTGTCCCACAGTATTTAAGTACCAGAAACACACTCTTATTGTGCCATACTCTGTATTTTTCCACATAAATATGTATGAGAGAGAGTAAGAGTTTATTTGTGTGTGTGTGTGAGTGTATTTAATAAGCCTACATTAAATTAAGTGTCTTGTACATTCACCTAAATTGTAGGAAATAAAGTGAAAATAATTTATTTTACACAATGAAATTGCTTACAACAACAATAACAACAAAATCTCTGTTAACATCTAAGACACCGTAGATGGCATGGTACAGATGATACAACAATATCAACTCTCGTAATGCTTGTAATAAAATAGTATTTTATACGATACACTATACTACTAACACACTCTCATATATCCTCTTAAATAGGAGTTATATAAACAAACACAAAAATATACAGTTAAACACGCACATAAACACCCATACATATGCATATGCATGTAAGAGTATATCGAGTTACAGCAAAACTGTAGTAAATTGTTTGTACTCAACTACAAATAGCTGGTAATACATCTCAGTAAAATCATTTTAAATGTTTTAACCTTAAAAGTGGACAAATGGACTGGAACATTTCCGACTTGGCTATGAAACTAACATACATAATTGGTCATTATAACACTTTAGTCAGAATTACGGCCTAATTCCTCACACCACTTATGTTGTGTGTGTTAATTTTTATACATGAGTGGCGGAACCTACAGTTCAAAGTTGACTCCGAACGACAGATTTTTGAGAAACTTTCATGGTAATTTTATTTACTCTCAGAATTTTTTGCCAGAAATATGCTGAGAGGAAGTCAGCGAAGAAATATTTTTTCATATTTCGTTCAGTTAGAAATGCCTGACCTGTGGTTGGAACCGAAGCCTCACGTCTAATAAGCCAACGCGCTACCTACTAGAACACGGCGACTTCAAGTAACAAGAGCTTTTAAATCCTCTGTAGATTTCGTAGGGATTCTGCTAGGCAGGTTAAACAGAAGTAAACCAACCATAGCCTTAAAAGTCTCATACCTATCGGCATACACTGAAACTATCAGTCCGGCTTGTAATTTTATGCTTCTTTCCACTTGATCTTTAATATAAGGGCTTGGCCGCTAAGATTACTGGGAGTCCATGTGCGACTGGGCAATGACATGAAGCGAATGCTGGTCACGAAAGGATTTTTAGAGAAGAAGTAGCGAGTTTCAAGAGCATTGGCCGCAAAACGAGAGATTAAGAACTCTAATTGAGATTTAGGACATCCATTCCGGACAAGGTGGTCGGAAAAATGGATCGGCGCACGACTTAAAGTACTTAGTGAAAATTTAAACCAACCCCTCCAAATTGGATCGATCCGTTGAAGGTGATTTTTTTTCGGAATAGTCTATAAGGCTGCCAGTTCACTGTAGCTGATAAGACGGAGGTACTGGCAATACAGACTGCGGTGAAAATTATTGGCGACACACATCTCCATAAGCTGGATTTTACAATACTTTCCAACTGCCAGTATGGCTGTCAAGTCGCCGTAGTCGATTAGGTAGTGTGTTGGCTTATTAGACGTAAAGCCAGAGTTCGAGCCCCAGGCTAGACATCAAGACAAAATTCGAAAAAATATTTCTTCGGCGACTTTCTCTCCGCAGATTTCTGGCAAAAACTCTGAGAGTAAATAAAAATTGCTATGAAAAGTTTCACAAAAATATGTCGTTCAGAGTCGACTTTAAAGTGTAGGTCCCGCCACTCATGCATAAAATTTAACACACATAACATAAGTGATGTGAGAAACTAGGTCGTAATCCTGACTGAAGGGTTGTAATGTATGTATGTAGTATGGCTATCAAAGTATTGACCACCCAACGTGATGAAATCCATGACAGTACACAGCTGTAGCAGTTATCTCAATGAGATGGAAAAACAATATGTCCTTATCATATGAGAACCAAAATAGAGCGACATTCCAGGTACTTGCAGAGCGGTTGAACTGTCCAGGCGTAGCACAATCACAGAACTCTTCGATAAATTCTCGACTTTGAGAATCCTCTTGAAAATCTGCAAGCTTGCAATTGACATTGTGTCCATTCCAATAACAATAGATGGGCGGTATGTGACACGTGCAGAATGGTGAAGAATATCTGGCCAAGGTTAGATGAAGGGCTCACGATCAATGAAGTCCTTCAATATGGTTATCGATATCCTTACGGTGCATTGCAGTAAAGGAACGGATGCGAGGCGTATTGGTCTTTCTGCAGAAGCTGCAGAGATGATGGAAAGAGGAGAACAGTCTCCATTAATCTACTTGATACATGTGCCAGGCATAGCGTAGGAGAAAATGACATCTTGGTGCTTATCATATAGTAATCTACAACATTGATAGTCTGAATTGCTTCATCAAAAGCTCTGACTGATGTCACAATAAGCTTTATGTAGCCTCAGTGTATCAAGTATTGTGAGGGTACACTGTAAAATTATTTCCATCTTTGCAATGGTTAAAGGCATTTCTAGAATTGCTTTCAGTTTTTCTTCATTATATTTTAATGACGCCTAATGAAAAAGTAAAGAACTGACTAGCAGAACTAGAAAACATATCAACACAATTACGATACGATTCATGTAAAAGCACCACAAGCTGCCAGTAAAGAGTCTCATTTCATCATACAATACTCACACACAGAGAAAACAGATTTCGTTACAAATAAATGACAGCAAGTGCTGTTAAGTATGCGAACGACAAGTGAAATACGATTTTTATTTAATTAAGTTTCCACGGCAATGAAAACTAAACGTTCGTATGTTTCTGACACCGAAATGCTATGAAAAAAAACGAAAAACGAAACCTAAACAAATACGACTACGACTACGAATACGAATACTTAATAGGCTCATAAAACAAAATGCTGAAAATGCCTTTAAAATAAAAGAAAAAAATTTTTTTTAAATTTTATTAAAAAAAATTATAAAAATTTTTTATTTCTTTTGTTTTCTGTTATTGCATATGATTGGCATTCGGAAAAAAAAGAAAAACAAATCCATCCTTTCATTTTATGACAAGACTTCACTTTTTTTTTACTGATGAAAATAAAAAAAAACAATTTCATTGTATTAAAACAAATTGCAAAAAAACCCAACAAAAAAGGATAAAAAAATAAAATAAAATGAAATGAAATAAAAATAAAAATAATGTTAAGTGTAACCAAATAAAAATCTGTCTACTCAGCTTTCTATATTTGATTACCATTTGTTACAATTTAACGTTGAATTCTTTTTCTTTTAAGAGTTTTTTTCTTTATTTTGTTTTTTTGTTTTTCCTTCAACTTGTTTTGTTTTGTTTCCCAGCAACGTTCTCCAGTTAATGCGTATTTATTTATTAACAGTATTGTTTGGATTAGTAGCACTAAGTAACTTGATATTTCTTTCAAAACAAATAATTTTAGTTCGCTTCAAGATACATACATACATAAGATAAATGGCCATTACAATCCTTCAATCAGGATTACGGCCTAGCTTCTCAAACCACTCATGTTGTATGTGAAAATTTTATACATGAGTGGCGGGAACTACAGTTTAAAGTCGACTCTGAACCACAGATTTTTGAGAAACTTTTCATGGCAATTTTATTTACTCTCAGAGTTTTTGCCAAAAATCTGCAGAGAGGAAGTCACCGAAGAAACATTATTTCATATTTCGCTTTGTCTTCACTATCATGGACCTGTGTTATACCTATAACATCTAATGTCGGTACTTGTCCATAACTATTTGAGCTGTTTTCAAATTTTTCCGTCTTCGTAGACAATAGGGAATGAAGTCGCCCTAGTCTAGTAGCTGTTGTGTTGGCTTACTAGACGTGAGGCCACAGTTTATACCCCAGATCAGATATCTCCAGCAAAACGAAATATGAAAAAATATTTCTACGCCGACTTCGTCTCTGCAAATTTCTGGCAAAACTCTGGCAGTAAATAAAATTGCCATGAAAAGTTTATCAAAAATTTGTCGTTCGAAATTGAGTTTAACACACAACATAAGTGGTGTGAGAAGCTAGGCCGTAATCTGACTGAAGGGTTATAATAGCCAATTATGTATGTATTTCGTTTTGATGTCTGACCTGGTGTTTGAACCGTAGTCTTACGTCTAATAAGCCAACACACTACCTAATAAAGTACGGTTTACTTCAAACAAAATTCAAATAAAAAGCCATTCCTTACAAGCTAAAATTATAACAAGTTTTACGAGGATATATTTAGACAATTCCAATTTTAACTATTTGATTCAATTCAATTTTTAAAAGGAATTTGAAGAAATGTTAAGGCCTCTAGATTCGCTTCAAAGCTAAGAGATAAACTATTAATCTCTGTGCTTCTGTGCCTGTCTCTTCGATGTTGGTATTAGAACATGAAAGATTTGTTCAAACAATTGTTGTTCCTGAAATATTTATTTGGTCCACGATGTCTCTATTGTCTACATGTTTAACATATGTCTGCATATACAGTGGACAGCAAAAGTCTTAGTACGGCAATATATTTTGACAAAAAAAAAAAAATAATAATACCCCACAGGCTTAATATTCTTGCACAAAGTCCCAATATTATTTTAAGAGAGTATTTAGGAGATAATCTGAAAGAACGGTTACGTAATCGCTAAACCTTAAACAAAAGTCAACCGAAAAACTTGCTCATGGTGCCACCAGAAAACAAAACCAAACAAAACTTGTATATTCAATTTCAAATGGGTTAAATGGAGTGCTTTTCCTTAATGGAAATTACTATGGTGATTACATGCCTTTTCAGGCTACAATCAGGTAGCATATATATACCACTAAATCCAAAGGAGAACATTAACATATATTAGGCCTTTGAATTTTTTAATTTACTCACGGTTCTCCTTGGAGGTACTTATAGAGTCATTTGAAACTTTTCTTTATTTTTCTGTTGTTTTATGAAAAACATTAAAAAATTGTGTTGTTTTATAATAAAACAGAAATAAATTAATAAAATAAATATAAAAACTATAAATTTTTATACAAAATATTGGCTAAAATTAATGAAATTGCTAAAATATAATGCCGTACTAAGACTTATGCTGTCCACTGTATATATTACAGGCCATTACAATCCTTTAGTCAGGATTATTGTCTCGCTTGTCGCTGCATTATTAATTCTATCCATGAATGGCGATATCTACAGTTGAATTCAAATAATGGAGTTGAAAGACTTTTTAATGGCAGTTAGTTTACTCTGAGAACGTTTGCCAGAATACTGATAAAAGGTGGTGGGCGAAGACAAATTTACGAATATCTTTTGGAGGAAAGAAAAAATTCAGAACTTTTGTAAAATTATGCGAGCGCATCGTACTTCACAAATTGTTCTCTATTTTTACATCATTTCAGCGACAAGGGTATGTCAACCAGTTTTTTTAATGCCACCAATGAATTAAGACTATTTCGTATGTATGTTTTGTAGTAAAACGTATTCCATTCAGAGTGTTTTGCATCGATTAAAAATTATAGCCCAACGGAGTAGAGGATTGTTTCAAATGTAATTGTATTTTAATACTTCTAGGCCTTAGGTCATGCTGATTCACTGATTTCAAAAGCTTGCAAGTTTTATTAAATTGCTGCCTGAGTAATCCATCAAAAATGGTCAAAAAATATACTTCTGTTCTCAAATCACAGAGCCTTCCATGGCACAATTGGTTTTCTTACGGGTCACCGTCTTATTCGAATACAGGCCGATAGATTTTACATTACATCGCATGACTTCTGCCAACAACTGTGGGTCTGAAGAGAAGGAAGAAACTATCTTTCGCTTCAAGTTTCAAGGCTCTGCTCTAGCAATGAATAGGTAGAGTGCCTTTACCAATAATTTTCTATTTATCTTGACTGAAAGATTGATGCAATAGCAATATAATTTCTGGAGACAAGTTGATTTTCTTAAAGTAATTTTTGATTTCCGAGTTTGGTAATTATGGTATCACCATCGGGCCTAAGTGGGACCTTATTTTTCAAAGTAGCTCTACAGTAACCTAGTTTTAAAAAGTTACATTTTCTACTAGAGTTTGGTAACAATATGCATATAGTGATACCTCCAACTCACGGTAGTTTAGTAGGTAATATGTTTGCTTATTACGCTGTAGCTTGAAGCTCAAACCCTAGCTCAAACATTTCGAACAAAACGAAATATGAAAAAATATTTCTTTGGTGACTTCCTCTCAGCAGTCTTTCAATAAAAAGTCTTTCATTCTGTGTCGAATTTAAATTGTAGAAACCACTACTCACAGATAAAATTTACACACGCAACATGGTTGGTGTGAGAAGCTAGGTTAATGGAAACGGGGGTAGCAGTTTTCCCTAGGAGATACTAAGTAAAACCATTGCCATTCTGCTTAATCATATAGTTTTGGTTTCTTAACTTAAGATGGTTACTAAATTATTTACTGCGAATATTGATAAACAATTGACTTGCCAATCTTGTGCTATTATTTTAATCTTAATTGTTTATTACATTCCCTTTCATATCATGTTTTTGTTTTTCTTTTTTATATTTTATTTTTTATTTTTTGTATAACTTGAAGATGTCTTTCAAGTGGTTGCGTTTGTTTATGACATTTTGTTATTAACATTTTAGTCTCACACGCACATACATACCTAGCAAAGTAATATTTACAATCAAACCCGTCATTGTTCGTTTTATTTTTCTTTATTGCAGGATTTTCTTTTTTAACATATTATGGCATTGTATAAAGAATTCTTGAGCTTAGATATAAAAAATAAAATTATTTGTGTTGAAATAGAATTTTTAGATGATGTTTCTAATCTTATTTGTACCAAAGATTCTCCTTGAATGATGATTTTGTCTAAGAATAGCTCCACTTTGTTTAAAAATTTCATAAATAAAGGATGTTTGCTTTGGAAACCCATTTAATAAATAAATAATTCCCACAAAAAAAACATCTATTAATTTCATAAAAATTCCCACTGTTTTAGAATCCTTTTTTAATTTTTTTTCCCCACATAAAAACTGTTTTGATTCTACTGTATACATACTATGTATAATATTTGGCAGAAACATCCTTTTCAACTCTTTTTTTTCGTTTTGTTTTCATTAGATTGTTGTCTTAGATATCGTTTTCCCCCTTTTCGGTTTGTATTTATTTATTAAATGGGTTTTTCACTTAAAATGTTTCTGCTTGTTTCTTGATATTTTCGTTCCTTATTTTAGAGAGAGAGTAAGGGGTTGCATGTGAAATGGGAGAACACCAGTTATATTATTGCTTTGGCAATAATTTCGGCAATAAAAATAAAAATAAATAAATAAAATGGTTTCCATGCAAAAGAAAAAAAATTATAGTTTTTAACCCTGAAGTGTGCTATTGATTATAATTCGTTTTCTATTCTAATGCTTTAAACTTGCTTATAAGAGTATATAAATAAAAACCTAGCCTAACATAACCTAATGTAATCTATAACTCTGCTAAAGTATACCGTCTTACAATATTAATATCCCGTATAAAAATCTAATTTAGGGCCATTATTACAACTTGCCGTTAAAGTTGGATTTAGTTAAAGTTAACTTTAGCTAACTTTAATGTCACCTTTAAATTATTTTCGTTATTATAACCTACAAATAAAATAAAGTAAACTTTTTCAAAAATATGGCAGCTCCGTAGCAATGTCGATAATACTGCTCAATTAAAATTTTTTTAAACGCAGTGGCTTTTTATTGTATTTGCTTGTTTTGTTTATATTTAAAGTTGCCATATTGAAAATAATATATAATATTGCACGTTCAAACATAAACTTAACTTTAAAAGTTATAGAGAGGATGGTGCTCCCTTTAGCTTAACGCTCACTTCTACCATATTGTTCACTTATAATAATGAAAACCAATTCTTCTACCCTTTAAAATCCTCCCTTTAGTTAACGGCAATTTGTAATAATGGCCTTAGTGTGTATTTTACATAAAAAAATATATCCGTCACACAAGGGTTAACTGATAAAATGAACGCAGCAACACGAGCGACAAAAAATCAACGTTTTTAATACTCAATTGGGTGTTGGTATGATTTTGCGATATTTTATGTCAAGTGGATGACACAATTTCTTATTTTTTCGCATTTATTTTTTAGGCTTCAGCATAAGCAAAACTCAAGGTTATTTGCCATTTGAATTAGCATCACAGTTTTATTTTTGCAAAGGGAACAAAATTAAGCACATTTTGTAAGAAATTTAAATTAATCAATACAGAAAAGACTGAAGTGACCTCCGCGTAGGGAGTGTAGCCATAAAAAAGATGTGAAGACAAATATGTCTTCCTTCGAAAGAGAATAAAGAATGTTGACTCTTTCATGTTCTTTGATTCAAATCACTCACCCAGGTTTTAGAAAAGAATGTATTCCCTCGGAATTAGAATCAATATCCACTTTAATAGTGGTTCAGGTTTTACTTTATTGCAGTCAAACAACGCCAGCAATGCTATGAAATTATGACCTCTTGTTGCCTAAAAACTTAAAACATATGTAGGTCGTATAGCCATTCTATATTCCAAATACTTCCTACCGATTTTATAGATAAGCAGCAGACCATTTGAAGAGCATGCAACCATGTTGGCATTTGATAAACTGCTGGTTCAAGCAGCTCTTTGGAAATGCTCAAATCGTTGCCGATGGAATATGTATATCCGAGTTCTCTGAATATAAACATCAATGGTTGGAATTTGGATAAGACAACTTGATGTTAAAGGCGTCGTAGTCTAGAAGGTAGTATGAACTTATTAGAGGTGAGGCCACGTTTCAAACCCCAGGTCAGACATCTACAAAAAACGAGAAATAAAAAAAAATATTCCTCCGGGACTTAATCTCAACAGATTTCTGGCCAAAAATCTGAGAACGTATAAAATTGCCATGAAAATTTACTAAAAAATCTATCATTCGGAGACGACTTTAAAATGTATGTCCCATCTCTCATGCATACAATTAACACACTTACAACATAAGTGGTGTGAGAAGCTAGTTTTGCATCCTGACTAAAGAGTTGTAAATTGTTTGATTTCGGTGTCCTCAACTCCATATGAGACGATCAAGTCCTCAAATCGTTCATGCAGGTTATCCAATGCGAACATCTAGTTTAAACCAACAGAAGTTGTAAATTATCGAACTATAATAGTCTTTGGCTTGGCCAAAGTCGTTCTCAAAGAATTAGGAATTAGGAATGGACCAGAGATCAGCAATGAGTATTCAAAAAGATGAGTAGTTTCAAATCATACTTATAATTTCCGATATTTATACCCATTCATATCTATTTTAATATCATACTCATACTGCTCATATTCAAAGTTTGAAGTACTAATCGTACTCATACTTAACAATATATATGATGTTGTTGATATCGGCTCTCCATGACTCAACATTTACAAGAATCACGAAATAAGTATGATTCGCGTACGACATTACAATACTCACAAGAAGGTTGTGTATTTGTTCTGAAATACACAAAGAAAGACAAAGACAGCAAGTCTTTTTCTTTCTTCTTTCTTTTAAATGCAACAACAACTAAGACTGTAAAATTTGATGAACGATTCGAATCACTCCAGTCATTTATGGGTACAAGTATTTTTCTAAATGTATGAATCTGAATGAGTAGGAGTATGAATCAAACATATTTCGAATTTTGTATTTGAATCAATGGTGTAGTGAATACGAATGAATCAGAGTAGTTGAATTTCAATACTGTTGCCTCACTCATACTCAAAATTTCATGAGTACTTATGAGTAGCAAAAAAACGATTCATTGCTGATCTCTGGAATGGACGTTGTCAGCCGAAAATCCCCATAAAACAATGTTTTTGTCTGGAATGCATTGGACGCTCTAGGATATCATGCAGATGATAGAATTGGTTCAGAAACGAATGGAAGCTGTACTGAAGATGATTTTTTTGTTGAAAATTAGGATCACTTGCTTACTGCTCCAGAGCATATTCGGGAAACATATGTACATCGTTGTGTGTTGAATACCAAGTTTTTGAATTTTATGTCACATTTGTGGCTTATTTTTAAGCTGAAGGTATTATTTTTTGGTTTTGAGTATCAAAATTGTTTAAATCAGAAAGTTTCTCTATTTACGATTTCTGACCTGTAATATGGAAAACAAATGAAAAAAAATAAAATTTTGTATTGAATTATTACTGGGCATACGATTATTATGATTATTATGAATAGTTCTTAGACAATCAAAACTTTCGTATTCATTTTCATTATCTTTTCTGTTATTTTCAGCCAAAAACTTAATATCAACAGCATTAATAACAAAACAACAACAACAACAAAGTATACTAATGGCCTTAATTATTTGTTGAAAGCAAAAGATGAAAATAATTGAGAAGCTACAAACCAAATTGATAACCAAGAAAAAACAGGAAAAGAAAACGAAATTTTTTCTTTTTGGATTTGGCTACACCATAGCCCTGCCCGATGAATGAGTAAATAAATGCAAAAAAGGATCGACAGGAAATATAATATACAACACCAAAAAAAAAAGAGAAAGGAAAATGAATGGTTTACCAGTAAAACGGACTAAATAAAGAGGAGAAAAAAAAATAGAAGGAATAGATGATATTAACAAACTCATAGATGATGATGATACAAACGGATACAAAAAACAACAGCAGCCAGCTGGTGGTGTAGTAGCACAAAATAGAAAAACAAAAAACGAAAGAAAAATATGCTGACGTCAACTAAATTAAAGAAGATAGAAGAACTTTTGGAAAAAACTACAAAAATTTTAACTTGAAGTTAATAAAACAGAGAAAAACAAGAGAAAAACCTAGAAAAGAGAAAATAAAAAAGAAAATTGGATACAAAACAAGAAGAAGAAGCAGAAAAATATATATAAAGACCAGCAGACGCCTTACTAACTGACAACATTGTGGTAGAGGGTTTGAAAGAAAGAAAAAAAAACAGCAACCGAACAGCAAAAGAAACTGATGCGTAATATGAGCTAAAATGACAGTTTAAAGAAATTAAAAAACAAAGAAAGAAAACAAAAACAAAAACAGAAACAGAAACAAATCATTCTACACATACTTATAGACAAGGACATCTTAGACACTTTGCGTTTATTGTTGCCTTTCAACGTGATTGTCATTTGTAGCTGGGCCTTAAAGCCCCAAATGCCTAAAGAGGATTTTCTTTAAGCGCTAATAAAACAAAAAAACTTTAAAGTAACAGCAGCTGTATGGATTGAAGCATTTTGTCCCATGCCACAATAAACATTTTAACTTTATTATCTTGTCAATAGATGGCATTAATGCTGGCTAACTGGACAAATAATATTTTTTTATTATTTAAACGCAATAGTCTCTTCACATTAAAATTCAATACATTTACCAAATTAAGCTATCAACAACAATAGTCATACAAAGAAAGAGAAAAAAGAAAAAGGAGAAATAAAATCCATAACCATGCCTTGCTTAAGTCGTAAGTCTCTAGTATTCGCCATTTGTTGTGTGTTGCTATTGAAAGGCGCATTTATCTATGGCGCTGAAGGCTGTCCTGCAGAGGTTTGCATATGCAAATGGAAGGGTGGCAAGCAGACAGTGGAATGTGGTGGCCAATCATTGCCCAACATACCAGAAGGCATGGATCCTGGCACTCAAGTACTGAATTTTAGCGGCAATGCTTTGCAAGTCTTACAAAGTGAACGTTTCTTGCGCATGGATCTCTTGAATCTGCAAAAAATCTACTTATCACGTAATCAGCTTATACGTATACATGAAAAGGCCTTTCGGGGTTTAACCAATCTAGTGGAATTGGATCTCTCAGAGAATTCGCTGCAACATATACCCTCGGAAACCTTTCAGGATTATAGTTCCTTAATGCGTTTAACGTTAAGTGGTAATCCTGTAAGGGAATTAAAGACTGCAGCCTTTAGGTACTTATCATTTTTAACCACTTTGGAATTAAGCAACTGCCAAATAGAACGAATCGAAAATGAAGCCTTTGTTGGCATGGACAATTTGGAGTGGCTGCGGCTTGATGGTAATCGCATTAGTTATATACAGGGTAACCATATACTGCCCAAATCTTTGCATGGCATTAGTTTGCAAAGTAATCGCTGGACATGTGATTGCCGTTTGTTGGACTTGCACGCCTGGCTAAATAACTACAATACACCACAAACCGAAGAGCCAAAATGTGTAGAGCCTCCCCGCCTCAAAGGCCAGATAATTAAATCTTTGAAACGTGAAGAATTCGCTTGCCTGCCTGAAGTTGCTCCCCAGTCCACCTATACAGAGGTGTCGGAGGGCCGTAATCTTACCATATCATGTGTGGTGAGAGCCATACCAGAACCCAAAGTCTTGTGGCTATTCAATGGTCAGGTAATGACCAATGATAGCTTTGTGGACAACATGCACATGTTGTACTACATTGATGATACGTCTACCACCTCGGAGGAGAAACGAAGTGAAATTTTCATCTACAATGTCGGCATAGAGGATAATGGTACATTCTCCTGCGTGGGTCAAAATATAGCCGGAACCACCTTTAGCAATTACACCATAAGGGTAATGATCAAAGAACCTCCGGTGGTAAATGAGGTCTCATTTCCCCAAAACTATATGAACTACATAATGGCCAGTTCAGCCGGTGGCGGCATTATATTTGTATTGATATTAGCCTTCATAATTATACAGTGCAAGAAACGCCAAACGCCAGTGAAACGCAAGAAATGCCCCTCCTCTGGCGTAACCTCGGTCAATGGTAATAATACCTCTTCTTCGGATGGTTCGTCCAATAATGATAATGGTCTCATGAAGTGCTCTTCCATAATAAATGATAATGACAGTATGAATGGCAACTCTGGCTTAATGTTAGGACCCTGTGATACCTTAACACCTACCAAACTATCCAAGGAAAATGGCGTAATATTAGGTAGTCAGATAAAACAAAACATAATGCTTTACAATCCCATGGATAGTTCTACACAAACCCTGCAATTGAGTGTTAATATGGCCCAAGCGTCCGCATTGAATTCAGCAACACCACCACCACCACCCCAATCGCTTATGGTTAATCCCGCTTTAAGCTCAACTTTGGCCTACTGTTCGCCCCCATCATCGCTACGCAATTATGCAGAAAAAAATCCCGATTTGGTAAATGATGCCGAGTCTGGTTACAAGCACAAGTTGAAAACGTCATCATCATTAGATACCGGCAGTTCGGAGTATGACACACAAAGTGATTGTCAAAATCCGGTACAATATGATCAATATTATCAGCTGTCAGCACCACAGTTTGGTTCACAAATCCTTAGGCCTAACGCTGCTGCCAATATGGCATCATCCAGATTTGGTGGTATGACCACATTGCCAAGAGGCATGCAATTGAAAACAGTCATGAATTCAATACCAACACATCCTGTTGATGTGCACTTAAATCCTGTTTGCTTTTTGGGTCAAGATGGATTTGCCTACGACTATACGAATGCCCATTTACAGCAATCACCACAACAGCCTCCCTCACATCATCATCTAATGCAACAACAATCAACACAACAACAGCAACAACAGCAACAACAGCATCAACAGCAGTCCAGTATACAGCAACAACAGCATCAGCAACAACAACAGAATTTTTATCGTACTCTACCGCACAACAGGGCACACAAACAACAACAGTTTGCCAATGCAAATAACAATAATGGTATGCGCTACAGTTTGGAAGCCGAATTCTTGCAACAACGTTCCGGTACACCAACATCCTATGATAAATACAACATACCAAATGTACGCTTTACAGCTGAAGGATATCCACAAACACATTTAATACAGTATCCTTCGCCTCCGGAGGGCTACAAAACTAATACAGATCAACAGCAACAGCAACAACAGCAACAACAATGGCCACCTTGTCTGCCGGGCTATCATGCCCAGCCCATACACTATGCCCCCGCTATAATGGGTATGTTAAGTCCACAACAACAACAACAACAGCAACCATTTACCTCTATAAATACTGCAACAACAACACCGTCAAATACCACCTGTGCAAATACGAACACTAGCCCAATAACAACCACGTCATCAGCATCATCACAAACCAATACCAATATCGAGGCACAAAGAAAACGTTGTGCTGCAGCACAGGCCGATGCATCCACCATACCAGAATGTGATGAAACGGATATATCGCCGACAACATCATCGCTTACAGTAGGTAGTTTAGTACAGCAGCAGCAACAGCAGCAGGAAACAACATCCAGTTCTCTTAACTCAGCAGAGAAACAATCAACAAAAGTGCGACATCTAAATGGTCCACTAGCCGATAGTCCTGATGAAGGTTATGTGGGCGATACCCACGAAACATCAGTTACGACTTCAACGCCCACCACCACCCAAGAGATGTGACAACAGCCGTCGCGTATGGTTAACGTAAATGGTTCAATAGGAGCCAAGCTTAACCCCACCACCATCACTACCACCACCAACATCACTCCCAAGAACATCTCAACAACCACCTCAATATCATCAGCATCACCTAAGAACATGAATAGTTTTTCACATAATAATAGTGCCACCACACCTGCCTCTAACCACTTAAAAGCAACAACAACAACAGCAACAACAAAAGCATTATCAAACAACAGAAATGCTTCAAATTCACTATCAGACGACTCAGTAGCGTTGTAAGTGTTTTTCAGCAAAAAATTTTAATTTTCAAATTTTTTTTTTTTTAAGATTTCTTTATTCTTTTTGTTTGTGTGTTTTCAATGTGTTTGAAAGCGAAAGCTAAAGAGGAGACAGAGTTGATATTCCTCTCCTTTTTAAACTAATTAAGAAAAATTGTTGCCTTTTTTTGCAGGGAGAGAAATTATAATTGCTTAAGCCATAATCATGGCATTTAAAGGAATTAAATCAGAAAAATTGATTTTAATTTGAATACGCTAGAAACAATGGAATTCTTAGATTACAACTGCAACAAGTTCTGAAACAGCAGCTCATGCAAAGAAAAAATTCGCTTGTTGTCGACATGGATTTACTGCAGAACATATTGACGTATAGGCTAGGTTAAGTAAGTTTGAGGAAGAGGTCCCATTTAGCCCAGCATTTATCACCATCAAACATTCTTGAAAGGACAATTTTTTTTTAAAGCTCGGACAAGGGTATTATGCAGTGAGAGGTCAAAAACAGTAGCCTTTTTATGCTCAGCAGAAGCTCAGAAGAAAACGGGAAAGTAATATCCAAGTTAACTAAGGCAATCAGAGTACCTATGCTTTGTAATATGTCAGAGATCGTTAGCGGCCGTAGTTTAGTAGGTAGTGTGTCGGCTTATTAGACGTAAGGCCACTGTTCAAATCCCAGGTCAGACATCAAAACAAAAACATGAAAAAAATATTTCTTCGTCGACTGCCTCTCAGCAGATTGATGGCAAAAACTCTGAGAGTAAATAAAATTGCCTTGAAGAGTTTCTCGTGATCCTGATTAAAGGGTTGTAATGATGAATTAAGTATGTATGTATATCTCTATGTACCGGAACTGTCTTAGAATGATCATGCATAAGTATGGACAAGGAAAATATATTCGTTAACGATGTAATCACAGCCACGCTGTCAGAGTAAATTAAGAGATTGGAGGGATGAAGACGTTGTGGTCTAGTAGGTAGTGTCTTGGCTTATTAGACGTGAGGCCTTGGTTCAAACCCCCTGGTCAGGCATCTCCAACTGAACGAAATATTACAAAATATTTCTTCGGCGACTTCTTCTAAGCAGATTTCTGGCAAAAATTCTGAAAGTAAATAAAATTGCCATGAAAAGTTTCTCAAAAATCTGTCGTTCGGTGAAGACTTTAGACTGTAGGTCCCGCCACTCATTTGTAAAAATTAACACACACAGCATAAGTGGTGTGAGAAAATAGGTCGTTATCCTGACTAAAGTGTTGTAATGACTACATCTTTAACTCATTGGTATCCATAAATCTGAACGATACTTTTGGTAATCCCCGGATCTATAGACAAGAATTCTTTCGTTGGAAGTCAAATGTTCTTTTCAGAAATTTATAAGAAACTCTAAGAATCGATTTTGATGTGTTCATGTTTTCCCAAAATAACAGCATGTCCCTAGTCCAGGTTGGGCCAAGATTGAATTGCCTACAGACTTACTGCCCTCATTTCAGCCCAAGCTTTATAGAGGGGAACCGACTGAGTACAGCAAATAATGCCTTTGCTGAAGTAGAATACAGCGCCCTGCTGATTAAGACAGCTGATTGCTAGCATACTCTGTCTCTCAGTTCGTACACTTGCCCGCCATAAAACAAAGTTGTTTCCAACACTGCCCCATTGAACCCAGTTCTCTCACTCATGCTGGCCTTACATGTGAGTTTATGAACTATATTGACGGCCATATTTTTCACCCTTTGGATAAGGATAAGTTAAAAACCATTTAAGATCGGAACGTAAAATGTAGGTGTCTTATATCGCCTAGTAAAAAGCCCCATAGAGCCAGTATGTGATGTGTTACGATTTTATGAAAACAAATATTTTTTTTTGTTCTATTAATTTTTTCTAGTTTTTTTTATTACACCACTTTTGTTATACACTGTAATCTTTACATTGTATCATTACATATTTTTTTTATAGCATGATATATTTTTGTCTTGTCCCGTTAATTATACCAAAATCAGTGATTATCATGTGATTATCATACGATTATCATGTGATTTCTATAGATAGCAATAGACGTAATATATATCTATCCTTCTCTATCTTAAATATCTAAATACACATTCCATTAAAATGATATTTTACATTGGAATTGGTGTAACAAAAGTAAGCTTGATAGATTGTGATTTTTGGCAGAAAGATCACTTGCGAAATAGAACTCAAAGAGTGCAGAAGTCTGCAAAAAAAAAAAAGAGAAAATTTCTTAAAATAAAAATTTTAAATAATAATTGTTTTTAATTATAAGTTTAAAGTGATAAAGTGAACTAGTGCAAAGTAGAAGAAATTATAAGACCACATAGGATAATTTAATTGAAATTATTAAAATAAAATATGCACCAAGTCATCCGTACTGGCAAAATATATGGTTTACGCCTTCCACAAACCATAGGGCGACATACTGGATTAAAATTTACAGTTCGAAGGAGATTCTAGAAGCACCTCGGTCTCTAATCATCACGTGATCCTGTTTTTATTTTATTTATATTTTATTTATAAAGATTTCTAATAAGTTTTTCCTGGTTTTAGAAGAAACTGTTTTAAAATCATTAATTGTTCAACCATAACCTAAAACCAAAATGTGTAAATTATAAATCAACTATGACTTAAAAAAATTGTAACCAAAAATTTATTACATTAAATGCATTACTTTATAATTTCTTTTTGTGTATAATTACTTATGTATATTTATATTAAAAAAACAATTTTCTTTTTTTGTTATTCCTGAAATTGTAACCTGAAATATTAATTAAATTATGAATCATAAATGTTTCCAATGAATTAAATTTAATTTTAAAGTTCTTTAAATTTCCTAACCTAATTTCATAATTATTTTCATTAAATTTGTATTTTATTAATTTTGTTTTAACTAACATTTTTCTTTAAGTGTATTTCTTTTCATTTTATTTTACTAAATCTTTGCATTTATAAGATATATGAATGATCTTACTAATTATCCCTAAACAGAATTTAGAGACAACAACAACACACATTGACTGCTGGGCCCATCATCTCATTGCTGTGGATAAAATAATCTGTAAGTGATAATTACAAAAAAAAAAATGCATTCATATTTCTTTCTTTGCTTTTAATATTTCATTAAGTAACATAATATAGTCGATCCGATTCAGTTTTGTTCCCCTGTCCGAATTTATTGTTTTTTTTTTGTATGTTTTTTATTTCATAATGCTTATTGAATTAATAACTTTAGTTTGTTCTCGGCTCTTGCTAAGTAAGGAACTTATATGATTAATGTTAATTCCTTTTATTTTCTATTTTATTATAATAAAATTGTTCGTATATATTCAATGAATATGAAACATTAAATTATTTAATGGGGAAGGATATCTTCAATCAGGATGTGAGCGTATAGGTAGACTATGTATTTTTCTTTATGGGACAGATTTAAAAAAAAAACTATGGGTATTCTATCTGTCATTGGCGTTTAGATAATAAAGGGATGGGAAAAGTGTACCCTACGTTGGCATATTCATCTCGCCATCGTTTCATTTTTTTTAAATACTTTTGTTTTTTTTTCTTAATATTTTATTATTTTATTTTATTTATTGCGCACTCTGGTGACATGTAGAGTGTGTTATATGTTAATGCGTCAAATCGGGTTGAGAACCAACGATCTTAGTGTAGAGCTAGCGGGTAAACAGAAATTCATGTCTCTTAACTTCTGTATTTGAAATTTATACATATGGTATATCGGCCTACTTGGGTCTAATATTGCATGTGTATATGAGACGTTACATGTAGGTGGTCGAACGGTTAGAAATAGGACCGCATTACATATGTGACGTGGCGACGCATAACATATATGGCGCCCAACGAAAAAGCAGAGCCTAATTCTATTTAAATGGCTAAATTTTAATACTTAGGTTGGGCTACATCGCATAACATATTTGGCGCCCAACGAAAAAGCAGAGCCTAATTCTATTTAAATGGCTAAATTTTAATACTTAGGTTGGGCTACATCGCATAACATATATGGCGCCCAACGAAAAAGCAGAGCCTAATTCTATTTAAATGGCTAAATTTTAATACTTAGGTTGGGCTACATCGCATAACATATATGGCGCCCAACGAAAAAAGTAAAAAAATGGTATTTAGGTTTCTGTCAAGTTGAAATACTCCTGTTACTTTTATGTAACAATCATTTTCAACAACTTTATATGGTTTATATGGTTTAATTGCCCTGGATCAGTACATTTTCAATTGTAAGTCATAGTTTTATCATGAATAAATAATTCTTAAATCTATTTGCGGCAATACGAAATTATTGATTCCAGTAAATCATTTAAATGTTAAATTTTTTTGAAGAGACATAAGATTTTGATTATATATCTTATGACATTCAAGAAGATTATAAAACAACTTGATGTAATTGTTAATAAGTCTGTAAGGTTATCCAGACGAAGGTATTTTACTTTGCTATTAACATAATTTTTGTTTTTATTTAATGTTAATAAGTCAATAAAATCACCTGGATAGAGGTATCCTACAATATATTGCTATTAACAAGATACTTTAACTTCGAACAAAAAATTTTTTTTATTGTTAATAAGTCGGTAGAATCACCTAAATGGTAGTATTCTCCATTGCTATTAACAACATAATTACTTTGTTTGTTGGTTAATACATTGGCTTTGGTTTACGCTCAACATCTTGTCGCAATTTATCCTTCCCATACAAAAGAATATATTATTTTTTTTTATACTTCTATTTATACCTTAAGGTTGCTTTGCTTAAAACTTTAATTTTAAGTTAAGATTTATACATTAAAACTCTTTTTATAATTATTATTTTTTTTTAATTATTATTTTTATTTGTTGTGAATATTTTGGTCACTAGAAGTTTATTTTGCTATGAATACTAGACATCGTGGTGCTCAAAGTAACGTTTCTTCGCGCAATCGTAATAGAAGTTTAAATTCATCAGAGAATAATATAACGATTGAATTGCAAGACCCTCCCACAACTGCACGTGTTGCACATTCACCAGTAGTAAGAAGAAATTTAGAATCTTCACAGCAAGTATCTCGTGCTGAAAGTTTTTCCAATTTGTCAGCTAATATGTATGCCTCGGACACTAATCCAGTGAATAATAATCCGACTTCTTTACCTCAAGCTGTTAGTGCTGTACCAAACGTTAATTTGAGTAGCAATTCAGTCAGTGCAAACGGTAATGAAAATAATTCTAATTCTCCGCTTGATGTGCTAATATCTTTGATGGAAGAGACCATGAGAACTACAAGAGAAGAGTTTAGGAGAGAACTTTCTTCTATTAGGGACAGTATATCTCAAATGGGAAATACAGCAGATTCTCAAGACAGACCAGCAGAAGAATTAAATACAGCTTATTCAAATACCCAAAATTTGAATTCTAATATAGCTTTTGATACTAATAGGTCTTATTCGAATGGTGACACTAACATTAAACTTGAAAAGTGGAAAATAGTATATGATGGCAGTAGTTGTGTTTCGGATTTTCTTTTTAAGGTTGAAACGTTAGCCTCTCGTACAAGATGTTCAAACGAACACCTTTTATCTAATTTTCATGTACTTCTTGAAGGAAAGGCAGAGCAGTGGTACTGGTTATTTATGAAACAAAATCGACAAGTATCTTATTCTATTTTAAAGCATGCTCTGACCAAGGAATTTGGTGTTCCGGAATCTGAACATGATGTTATTTTAAAGATATCTCTCCGTAAACAACATTATAAAGAGACCTATGATGATTTCCATAGCGCAGTTGTAGCAATGAATATGAGGCTTCAAAATCCGCTACCTGATTTCACTCTTCTTGATATAATGAAGAGGAATATATTACCAAATTTAAGATTTTTATTGTTCAGTTCGGATTGTAGATCTTTAAATGATTTCAGAGATCTCGCCCGCAAAGCTGAAAAAATTCTACGTGACAACAGATCGAGTGCACCTGTTGGAGGTCAAATGAGAAACGTTAGCGAAATTAGTTTACCTGATGAAAAGGAAACCGATTTTGAGCTTACAGATCCCCAGATCGAGGCTCTGAAATTATCAAAACATTTCGATAAAGGAGATTATTCGAAAATCAAATGTTGGAATTGTCTATCCTATGGTCATTCTTATATCTATTGTGGAAAGGAAATTATTAAACCTTTTTGCTTTAAATGTGGTCAGAAAGGATATTTGACGCCTTCATGTCCTAACCAACATAACTTTCAGGGAAACCGACAAACGGGCGAAATGGCTACCGGGGACACTCGTCCATCTCAATAGACCCCGAGTCTAATTTAGAAACTGATTTTAAATTAACTTCTCTTGCTTGTACTACAGAAAAAGATTCTGAAACTACTTGGTGTGATGTCACGAAAAAACAAGAAAAAATTTGTCAGTACAAAACCTACAGTAAGCTTTGTTCCTTTCAGAAATACCCATCGAAGAAAATTTTGAAATGTAGAGAACGGTTCGGAAAGCGGAAATATTTTCGTAAGCTTGTTGCATCAACAATTTTACCTGGCTCTGATGATCGTCCATTTGCAAAAGTTAAGGTTTTTGAGGATTATTTGATAGGCTTATTGGATTCAGGTGCGAATATATCTGTACTAGGAAGAAATTGTTTAGAATTTTTAGAGAAGAACATGATTGCTTATAAACCAATGAGATCAGAATTATCAACGGCTAGTGGTTCTACTCAAAGAGTGATTGGTTACTGTACTTTACCGATTAATTTCAAGAACGTAACAAAGAATATAGATTTTTATTTAGCGCCTTCTCTTACCCAAGAAGCATACTTTGGTACAAATTTCTGGCGAGAATTTGCATTGGCTCCTGATATTATACCAGCCTTATCTTCAATTGAAGCAAATTTCTCCAATCTTAATAGGAATTTAAAATTTCATGATCTTAGTCCTCAACAGCAGATTACTTTGGAAAATACAATAAAACAATTTCCGTCATTCGAAAAGCTCGGATTAGGTTGTACGGACCTTCTCGAACATAACATAGATACCGGTGATGCAGTTCCTATTAAATGCAAGCATTATCCATTATCTCCACCTCGACAGGAGGAAGCATTTCGTGAAATAGAGAGACTTTTAAATATGGGAGTGATTGAAGAATCCAATTCACCTTGGTGTTCGCCAGTTGTTTTAGTAAGGAAACCAGGGAAAGTTCGTCTTTGTATAGATTCGCGTAAGCTCAATGTTGTTACGAAAAAGGATTCTTATCCTCTACCTCATATAAACGGGTTACTCAGCAGATTGAAAGACACTTACTTTATAACCGGTATTGATCTTAAAGATGCATTTCTTCAAATTAGATTAACAGAATCTTCAAAAGAGAAGACTGCTTTTGTGGTGCCAGGAAAACCATTGTATCATTACAAATACATGCCTTTTGGGCTTTGTAATGGTCCTCAGACTATGAGTAGACTTATGGATAAGGTTATACCTTCTCGTCTGCGAGATAATGTCTTTATTTACTTAGATGATCTATTGATATGTAGCTCCGATTTTGAATCTCACATGAAACTTTTAGGTGAAGTAGCAAACTGTCTTCGGATTGCAAAACTAACAATAAATGTGAGTAAGAGCAAATTCTGCCAAAGAGAAATACGTTATTTAGGATATATTGTTGGAAATGGTTGTCTAAAGGTTGACCCAGATAAGGTGGCTTCAATTAGAGATTTTACTATACCAAAAACGCCAAGACAGGTTCGAAGATTTATTGGTATGGCTAATTGGTACAGATCATTTATAAGCAACTTTGCTGATTTAGCTGGACCTTTGACTGACTGTTTAAGAAAAAGTTCTAAACCATTCATGTTAACAGATGAGGCAAAACTTTCTTTTGAGAAATTAAAGGATGCCTTATCAACCGCTCCTGTTTTAGCTCAGCCTAATTTCAGTCGTGAATTTATCATACAATGTGATGCTTCGAAAGTAGGCGTAGGTGGTGTTTTATTTCAATTAGATGACTTCGGAAAAGAACATCCTATAGCTTTTGTATCTCAAAAATTAAATAAATGCCAACGCAATTACACTGTAACGGAACTCGAATGTATGGCAGCAGTAGTCTGTGTAAATCGATTTAGACCATATATTGAAGGACTTCCGTTCCGAATTATAACAGATCACGCTTCATTAAAATGGTTAATGTCACAAAAAGATCTCAGCGGTAGATTGGCTAGATGGAGTCTTAAGTTACAACGTTATAATTTTAAAATAGAACATCGTAAAGGTTCTTTGAATATTGTCCCTGACGTTCTTTCCCGAATGGATGTAGAAGAAATTGTTCCAATCGACATAGCACATGATATTGATTTAAAAGCTCCAGATTTTCAGAGTGATGAATATAGGAAAATAATAGATTTAGTTTCCAGTAAGAAGGATTGTTTTCCAGATCTTCACTTATCGAATGAGGGTTTAGTATATAAACGAATGCACTTTAGGCAAAATGGTGCGGAAGAAGGGAATTTATGGCGGTTGTGGATTCCTAAGTCAATGTCTGGAAAGATCTTAAAAGCTGCCCATGATACACCCACAGCTTGTCACGGGGGATTTACAAAAACACTCGCAAGAGTACGTCAGAAATATTTCTGGCCAACAATGGTCATTGATGTAAAAGAGTATGTTAGTAATTGCGAAACATGTAAAACGATAAAATCTTCAAACAGAATTTCAAAACCACCAATGGGTAATCAATTTTCAACTAATAGACCCTTTGAGAGATTATATTGTGACTTTTTGGGACCCTACCCTTATACCAAAGTTAAAAATTCTGTTATATTTGTATGTTTGGATCATTTTACAAAATTTATTTTCTTAAAGCCATTAAAAGCAGCAACATCCGCTAGTGTTATTTCCTACTTTCAAAATGAAATTTTTCCTACATTTGGCGTGCCAAGATTTATCCATAGTGATAATGGCAAGCAATTTGTCTCCAAAGAAATGGTTGAATTTTTTGGTTTATATGATATTCAACACATCAAAACTGGTTTCTATGCACCGCAATCTAATGCTTCAGAGCGAGCTAATAGAGAGATTTTAACGAAAATTAGGTTCTTTTTAAAAGATCACAAGGATCATGGCGACTGGGATAAGTTTATTCCTCAAATATTATCCATTTTGCGCAGCGATTACCATTCGTCCATAAAATGTTCACCTTATTATGCATGCTTTGGACAGAACATGATTCAGCATGGTTCCACATATAAAATATTAGATAAATTAGGATGTCTATCCGGTGAAGATTGTATGATTTTGAGTAACGCAGATACTCTTCAAAAAGTTAGGAGCACTGTAAGGAAAAATTTAACTATAGCTCATGAAAAGGCCAGTAAAACGTATAATTTTAGAACAAGGCCGATTCAATTTAAAAAGGGTGAAATTGTCTTTAGAAAAAACCATGTTTTAAGCAATATGCCGAAAGCAATAAATAGGAAATTCCTTCCAAAGTTTATTAAATGCAAGATAAAAGAAAAGATTGGTAATAATTTATATGATATAGAAGATCTTAAAGGCGTTTATGTAGGCCGATATCACACATCTGATCTTAAATCTTCATAGATTTGCCCGGCTATCGTGGGTCGTGCCACACGTATTTAGACAAATATTTTCATTATAATAACAACTAAGAAATGAGCAAATAAAATCTTTTCCTGTTCGTCATTTCATAGTTAATCAATGAGCGAAGCAGGTTTGTTACGATTTTATGAAAACAAATATTTTTTTTTGTTCTATTAATTTTTTCTAGTTTTTTTTATTACACCACTTTTGTTATACACTGTAATCTTTACATTGTATCATTACATATTTTTTTTATAGCATGATATATTTTTGTCTTGTCCCGTTAATTATACCAAAATCAGTGATTATCATGTGATTATCATACGATTATCATGTGATTTCTATAGATAGCAATAGACGTAATATATATCTATCCTTCTCTATCTTAAATATCTAAATACACATTCCATTAAAATGATATTTTACATTGGAATTGGTGTAACAAAAGTAAGCTTGATAGATTGTGATTTTTGGCAGAAAGATCACTTGCGAAATAGAACTCAAAGAGTGCAGAAGTCTGCAAAAAAAAAAAGAGAAAATTTCTTAAAATAAAAATTTTAAATAATAATTGTTTTTAATTATAAGTTTAAAGTGATAAAGTGAACTAGTGCAAAGTAGAAGAAATTATAAGACCACATAGGATAATTTAATTGAAATTATTAAAATAAAATATGCACCAAGTCATCCGTACTGGCAAAATATATGGTTTACGCCTTCCACAAACCATAGGGCGACATACTGGATTAAAATTTACAGTTCGAAGGAGATTCTAGAAGCACCTCGGTCTCTAATCATCACGTGATCCTGTTTTTATTTTATTTATATTTTATTTATAAAGATTTCTAATAAGTTTTTCCTGGTTTTAGAAGAAACTGTTTTAAAATCATTAATTGTTCAACCATAACCTAAAACCAAAATGTGTAAATTATAAATCAACTATGACTTAAAAAAATTGTAACCAAAAATTTATTACATTAAATGCATTACTTTATAATTTCTTTTTGTGTATAATTACTTATGTATATTTATATTAAAAAAACAATTTTCTTTTTTTGTTATTCCTGAAATTGTAACCTGAAATATTAATTAAATTATGAATCATAAATGTTTCCAATGAATTAAATTTAATTTTAAAGTTCTTTAAATTTCCTAACCTAATTTCATAATTATTTTCATTAAATTTGTATTTTATTAATTTTGTTTTAACTAACATTTTTCTTTAAGTGTATTTCTTTTCATTTTATTTTACTAAATCTTTGCATTTATAAGATATATGAATGATCTTACTAATTATCCCTAAACAGAATTTAGAGACAACAACAACACACATTGACTGCTGGGCCCATCATCTCATTGCTGTGGATAAAATAATCTGTAAGTGATAATTACAAAAAAAAAAATGCATTCATATTTCTTTCTTTGCTTTTAATATTTCATTAAGTAACATAATATAGTCGATCCGATTCAGTTTTGTTCCCCTGTCCGAATTTATTGTTTTTTTTTTGTATGTTTTTTATTTCATAATGCTTATTGAATTAATAACTTTAGTTTGTTCTCGGCTCTTGCTAAGTAAGGAACTTATATGATTAATGTTAATTCCTTTTATTTTCTATTTTATTATAATAAAATTGTTCGTATATATTCAATGAATATGAAACATTAAATTATTTAATGGGGAAGGATATCTTCAATCAGGATGTGAGCGTATAGGTAGACTATGTATTTTTCTTTATGGGACAGATTTAAAAAAAAAACTATGGGTATTCTATCTGTCATTGGCGTTTAGATAATAAAGGGATGGGAAAAGTGTACCCTACGTTGGCATATTCATCTCGCCATCGTTTCATTTTTTTTAAATACTTTTGTTTTTTTTTCTTAATATTTTATTATTTTATTTTATTTATTGCGCACTCTGGTGACATGTAGAGTGTGTTATATGTTAATGCGTCAAATCGGGTTGAGAACCAACGATCTTAGTGTAGAGCTAGCGGGTAAACAGAAATTCATGTCTCTTAACTTCTGTATTTGAAATTTATACATATGGTATATCGGCCTACTTGGGTCTAATATTGCATGTGTATATGAGACGTTACATGTAGGTGGTCGAACGGTTAGAAATAGGACCGCATTACATATGTGACGTGGCGACGCATAACAGATGGTTAGCTTTCACATATCTCTCACTCAATGAGAGGTATCTTATATCACTTAGTAAAAAGCATTCATACCGTTTTGCGAGCATTGACACTTAAACTACGCAATTGGAATAATTTATTTGTATGCTTTAGGACCTGATTGCATCTAAAAGAGAGAGTGTGCTGATCAAAAGCTGATGCCATAATGAGCATAGTTATAGCATTTAGAATCATATCGCTGCGTCTCTTGCAACAAGCCCTCTACAAAGATATTACACAGCAAAACCAAGAAAACAGCATCTTCCTTTACCATATGAGCCTCTTCAATGGGGACCTTCTGTTCAGTAAAAGTTCCGTAACGAACTTTATCACATTTTTCCTTCGTATTTTATATCCTCCCTTCTACTCTTCCACTTTCCCTATATCCTCTTTCTCTTCTAGGATAAATTTAAAATGGGTCATTCTGATATTGTACTTGTCATAGGGATAATCTTCAAAACTAACCTAACCTAACCTAACCTCACCTCACTTCATTACAAGTTCGCTAAGATTATATACATACATACATAATTGGCCATTACAACCCTTCAGTCAGGATTACGGCCTAGCTTTTAACACCACTCATGCTGTGTGTGTTAATTTTATACATGAGTGATGGGACCTACAGTTTAAAGTCGACTCCTAACGACAGATTTTTGAGAAACTTTTCATGGCAATTTTATTTACTCTCAGAGTTTTTGCCAGAAATCTGCTGAGAGGAAGTCGCCAAAGAAATACTTTTTGTACTTTGTTTTGATGTCTGGCTCGAACCCTGGCTTTACGTTTAATAAGCCAATACACTACCTACGGCGACTTCATTCACTAAGATTGTGTTTATCAAAAGCTGTAACTAACGAATGAATATTGAATGAATGTTTCATTAGTTCTACTTTACCAACTGCTGTCTGGAGAATGTAAACTCCACTTCAAAAATGTTGTTTGTTTTACTAGTTAATTTTAAATAAAAATTTCTTCAGGCCCATGGTATTCAATCTTCCTATCTTATTCTATTTGAGTAACCTCTACTCCAAAGAGCATTAAATTTTCTACATTTTAAGTTAATTTAAGCAATTAACAAAGTAAAAAAATAAAACAAGATTATAAAAATAATTGACAACCAACTCAATTCCCTGAAAAAAAAAAGGTAACAAATTTCGTATATAAAATTTGAATTCTCTTACCCACATACCATGCATGTACCATATGCTGTCATTAGAAATGCCATTATTTTCTGCTTGCGCTGCGCGACAAAGGGAAATGTTAACATTTGAATTAATGAAATAAAATGAAATGAAATAAAATATAAAAGACCCTTAAGACTTATAAATTTAATTGTTTTTATTTCTAATAAAAAATTTAAAACAAAATTCTTTTTTATTACGATAAACCATAAAACATGACAAGCATACCTACATACCATAAGAGATCTTTACAAAATAGCACTAAAAAGATGAAAAAAAAAAAACAAAATTGCATAGCAAAGGCAAAGAAAAACTGAAATGTAAAATAAAATATTCGTGAAAAAAAAATTTTAGAATTTATATAGAAATTAATTAAACACACACACACATGCAAAATTAAATTATAAAATAAAATAAGATTGCAGCAGATGAAAAGGAATGATGAGAAGAAAAAGAAAAAAAAAACTTAAATATCCACAACAAAACTTATAATGAACATAAAACTAGTAATTATGAAACTAATGAAAAAAACAAAAATAGAAAATAAATTCAAAAACCAAAAAAAAAAAAAACTAATTGTAAAACGAACATACGAGTACATACATACATATATACATATTTATAGACTTTTAGCCGCACCAAAAATGCCATGTAATGTATACCAGAAATAACACGGTGCGACATTCAAAATACACCCAGCAAATGATATAATATAGGTTGTGAGATGTGTTGAATAGAACTCAAAATTATTTTTTTTTAATTTCTCGAACCTTCCAAACTTGGTTTATTTGACAAAAACGGTATTTTTAATCTTTTGACATAAAATTATTGATTACCCAAATATTTTTTAACTTATTTTCAAAATCAAAAACTTTTTGAAAAGGGGAGAGATGAGCCTTTAAAACGGTATACATAAATGCATGGTTCAAAGTTACATGTTATGGGTTTTGATCGGGTGAACTTGGAAAAAATGATTTTTTTTTTATTTTTTCCAGTTAAGCCTTTCTTAATTGTAATTTTTTTTATTATTATTGAATCTTTCGTCGAGCGAGGCTCAATGTGTCACTTCGTTTTAACCTCTGATGGCTATCGAATTGAAGCAGGTCCCTTGCCAATGCGTTGGGGGTGAATTGTTAGTTTACCGACGTATTTTATGGCGATTTTTTTAATATCTTCCTGAATTGTAGGAATGTTGAGATCTCTATGGATATTGTCGTTACGAATACCATGGAGCCCAGACAATTCATCGTAAAAGCTTGGACTTCTTTGTAATTTCAAAACGTTAGACGTACAAGCGCTGCCCAAAGCTGAATGTCGTAGGCCCATGTTAGCTTTATAATGCATTTGTATAATAGAACCTTGTATATAAGGTCTAGTGTTGAATTAGGACCAATAATCCAGTGCATTTGAGCGGATTTCAGCTTAATGGCCGCTAATATGGCTTCGATTTGGCAGAACCATGTTAGACGCCGGTCTAAGTGGACTCCCAGGTATTTTAAGTGATTTTCAACAGGGACATCAATATGAGCACACTTGGATGGATTCAACTTTATTCTCCACTTTTCAAACCATTTTTCTCAGTCGTATATGTGCGACTGCAGTTGTGTTGATGCTACCTTCGGATCCTTGTTACAAAATGTAATTAAAAAATATGAAATAAGTGGTGATATTCTGAAAGTGCATTATCTTGTGAAGAGATTGACACTTTTTTTGATGAAATCGAACAAAAATTACCGTAGTTATTATTTAAATAGTATAACAGTCTTGTTGTTTTTTTTATATATGCCATCTTATCAAAGGAACTTTCAGTTCAAATATTTTCAAATTTTTGATGGATCTTCATTGTTTACCACAAGTTGTGTTGGGCGACTACCAGACGTAGGTTAATATTTGTGTTTTTTTGCAAATATTATTATTTCACTGCGCAAACATTGGCCAGCTTCTGGTGGTTGCTCAAAGATGAAATTGACTCGTTTTCTAATAAACAATCAAGATCCATCAAAAACTCAAAAAATTTTTAACTGAAAGTTCATTTGGAAAATTATAATACGACTGTTATATTCATTAAATAATAACTACGGTAATTTTTGTTTGATTTTATCAAATGAAGGGCCAATCTCTTCACAACAGAATGCACTTTAAGAATATTACCACTTATTTTATATTTTTTAATTAAAGTTTGCTACTATGAATGAACAGACTTGAAAAAATGAGAAAAAATGCCCATTTGCCAAGCTTAACTCATCAAACCTTATAGAATATTGAGTCGAATAATTTATATATGTATAACATTTAAAAGGCCCAACCCTCCCTTTTCCATAAAAATATTAAATTTTCAGAAATGTTTATGTAATCAATAAATTAGTGATTAAAGTGAAGAAAACAGTTTTTGTCAAATAAAACAAGTTCGGAGGGTTCAAGAAATATAAAAAAAATATTGTTTTAGTTCTACACAACAAAACTCACAACCTACACTATATCGTCAGCTGGGTGTATTTCATTTCTTTTTATTTTGTCGCATAGTGTAATTGTTTAAAATACAAAAAAAAAATTATATTTTTTAAAAATAAAAATAAAAACAAACAAGCAAAAAAGTAAAACAAATTTTACTTTATAAGGTTGTATATAAAAAACAAAAACTTTTAAATAAATTTTCATAAGAGTTTAGTATTAAGTTCAACAATTATCACCAGCTATGTTATGAATTAGTTTTTAATTTTTGTAAAATTTTTCTTTATTTATAAAAATTCCTTTTATTGCATATAACATACGGAATTCTTTTAACGGGTTGTTTTGTGTCCTTAATACCATTCCCTTAAGTGTCAATATTTTTCTCTACAATTTAAATTTTTTTCTTGGAAAATGTGGAATTTTGGATCAATACAATTTTTTTTGTTTGTTTTTATTTGAATAAAGTCCAGTTGAAGTTTATCCTGAATATTTTCCATCATTTTATGCCTGCCAAAAGAGTTCGTGGAATAGAAAATGATGCCAACGGACTTAAGAATAACTTTGCAACATGTTGACGCAACAAAATGTATACAACCACCAAAAGAATTTATACAAATGCAAATCAAAATTTGTATAACATGGGTTATAGAATGGAAACATTGGAAAAGATTTTAAACTTAAAAAAAGACAAAAAAATGTATGTGAAACGGTGTTAACAACCGTATCCAAACCATAAATATATCAATGCTTCTGATTTGATAAGATTAGAACTGTCTTACGTATCATAAGCTGAAGAAATTCCACAGAACCCGAGCTAATAAATTTGGTTTTTCTGAAGCTAAACTGAAGCATTATCTATACGATAACCTACCAATAAATAAACCCCTTATTATTGGTTAGGATTCACAGAGAAATATTTCTATATTGAAAGTGTAGCCACTGCTGGATATAGGTTAATCGATGCAAATTTTATCTCATTATAATGCCTGCATTTAAATAACCGCCTATGGATTGCTTTCAGCAATCTTAGTTTTAGGCAAGTTTGGTTATAATAAATGTTGGTATTATAATCCTTTCACTGTCCTTGAAGTAGCCCTACAAAAAAAGTATAACGGCGTCACATCCCCAAATCATGTTGGTCAACTGACTTCCCGAAAATGTGAAATTTGAATCTATTCGAACTTGTCATTAAATAAAACCGAAATCTGTCGTATTGTATAACTTGCGGTAGAGATTTGTTGAAGCCAACTACAGTCCAGTTCATTATCTACAATTGTACACAAAAAAAGCGCTCTAAATTGAAGATGCCGGCAAAGTGTACATTGTAATAATACTCTGTTCTAATCACATCCATAACGCTTCAAGTTTCTTCAAATTACTTCATAATTTTCACAATTTTTTCTACCGCAGATCGACTATGTCATCCCGAATCATTTTAGCTAATTTCATACGCTTCTCGGTTGTTAAACGATCTGTATTCATAAATGGCAAACCTTTCACTAAATAATTGAATCATCTGCTTAAAGAATTTTATCATCTGACCGCCTTGGCGTTTGGTGGTTTTAAAACCGCTGAATAGATAAACCAATATAACCAGCCGTATTTATGGTTTCAGGCAAACCTGAAATTCTTTTCAAACCCCAATAAAAAAATCTAGGATTCTACCAAATCGCTCTCAGCAAGTCGTATTCTATCAAGAAATTATTGGTGTCCAAGAATTTATCGACCCAGATTCCCAAGCGCCATACAATGAAAGAGAAAACGTTCTGTGGTCTCCTCTTCTTTGTTGCCACTATAGCTTCTGCCGAAGCCATTGTGAGCATGAACACATATACCGGTCAACCGTCTATAATATTTTAAGATGGATTAGGATGCAATCATAACGCAGAAGACTTGTCCATACAAAAATGATTTGGTGTACGGGTAGGTTGTAGTCGCCGTAGTCTAATAGGTAGTGAGTTGGCTTGGAGTTCAAACCCCCATGTCAGACATTAAAACGTAAATATAAAAAAATATTTCTACGGCGACTTCCTCTCAGCAGATTTCCGGCAATAACTCTAAGAGTAAATAAAATTATCATGAAAAGTTTCTGAAAAATCTGTTGTTCGGAGTCGACTTTAAACTATAGGTCTTGCCACTCATGTAAAAAATTTACACACACAATATGAGTGGTGTTGGAAGCTAGCTCGTAATCCTGGCTAAAGGATTGCTAAGACCAGTTAAGTAAGTGATTTGGAAAAAGAGACTCAATACATGGCAACTAATTCGACAGATGCAGTTTCGACCAGATGATCGTTATCAGTTGGCATGGTGGAGAAGTACTTGTTAGAAAACCCTACACAATAATAAAGGAAAAATAAACCATGATATAAAGTCTTTCTGAGCGAGAAAAGTTTCTCATTGTGGCTAACACGGCGGTCTTTAGTGCGATTCTTATGTTGCTAGTTACAGACAGCATGCAGTTGCAGGTTTCCCTGGATGGCATACTAATACCTGCCAGATTGCTAAAAATTTAGTAAAGTGCTGCCCGCTGGACTTTAAAGTTGAGCTGTAAGCAGAACTTTGAAGCCAGCACTTACAAACAAAATCCAACAACTAAAACTAAAGCCTCCATCAACATCTTCTCAGAAATTGAAGACTACGGTAAGCTTTTCAAAGACAATGATTTAAGGATGAAGTTGCCGTAGTCTAGCAGACAGTGTGTCATCTTATTATACCCGAGGCCTCGTTTCAAATCCCATGTTCATGTCCCATTAGAGATGTCTAACAAAACGAAATTGTGAAAAATATTTTTTCGATGTGTTCATCTCACCGGATTTCCGGCAAAAATTCTGATGAAAAATTTGTCAAAAATTTGTCGTTCAGAGTCGAATTCAAACTGTAGGTCCAGCCTCGCATGTATAAAACGCACACAACTTAAGTGGTGTGAGAAACTAGGTCGTAATCCCGACTGAAGGGTTGTTATGTATGCATGTGTACGGGTAACACTTTTATTTTTTAACTAAAGTACGAGTTGAAGTTTACAGTTTCTTGAACTTTGAAAACATATTCTATAAATGTGCTTGTGTTTCGTAAATTCAAATTTTAAACACTATGTTGCTAGAGACTTTGCATACATACATACAAAAGTTTAAAATGTTGCAAATGAAGACTCTTTGAAATGAAATTATTTTTGTTTTATTTGCAAATAAAATATTTTTTAATTTAAATTATTTAAAAATACTTTTTCTTTTAGATTTAAATTACAAATACTTTACTAAAATATACTTTTACAATCACTTTTATAAAAAAAATAAACGAAAAGAAAAATAAAGAAAATTAAAAAGAAAAAAGAAAAAAATGATAAACAAATGATACGGATGTAAAAATTATTTAATCTACAATTTAAGCATAAAAATAGTTTTATTAACAATAACAACAATTTAAGATTTGTTATACAAACTATGTAAATTTAGAATAAAATTTATAAATAAGAAACATCAGACGTATAAAAATAGGAAGAAAAAAGAAAAACCCCCGAAGAAAATATTCACAAAAGGAATTTTTATGAAATAAAATAAAAAAAATCCATGAAATAAAAACAGAAAAAAACATTAAATTTATGCAAAATAATAATACAAATACAACAAATATTGTATTGTATTACAAAATAACAAATATTATTACACTTAGTTATTATAGTTTTAAGTTAAATAAGCCCTATTGTAAGCAATTATGTAAAATATTGTATGATTAATAAATTAAAAAAGGAATGAAAATAAAAATAAAAACAAAAACAAAACATTAAAATTATTATTTAAAATTAATAAATAAATAAATAAATAAATATTAAAAAAAATTAATTACTAAGTATTATATAATAATGATAATAGTAATAATGAAAAAAAATTTAAATAAAAAAACAAAACCAAATGAAAGAAATAAAGAATGAAATTAATATTTAATGAACGAAAAATTTAATGAAACAATTTATAATTTTTAAAGTCAATTGAGCATAATTTATGGTAAGTATTTCAATTAATTTTTTTTCTTTTTTTGTTAAGTTTCTCTCTCATTTTTATTTATAAATTGTTATCCTATTTGATTTGGTTTGTTTGCCTCTTTTTACAACAACAACATATAATTGGCAATTAATTAATGATTTTTTAATAAATACTTATGCGGTTAAAAGAAATTATTTATTGTGCTACCAAACATAAAATTATTGCATGCGTTTATCAATTTGCAAATGCAATGATGATGATGATGATAATATAATGCTACACATGACTGAGTGCTCTCTTAGTTATCTGTTGATAATATAATCGATTTGAATACATACATACATAAAGGGTCCGCCAAATAACTTTTTTTTTGAAAATGCTTTAAAAAAAAACTACTGAATATTTTCTCAAATTTCTTTTTTTATTTGAAAGTACAATCCTTCCGGTTAATAATGGAAAATAATTTCATTCAAATGGCTGCCTTGGTTGGCCATGCAGTAGTCTACACGATCGGTCTAATTTGTAAGCACATTATCGATTGTGTGCAGCTGTATTTCACCAATGGCTTCACGAATATTGTCCTTTAAAGCGTCAATTGTCTGAGGCTTGTCGGCGTTACACTCATCTATGACGGCACCCCACAAATAATAGTCCAACGGTGTCAAACCGCAGCTCCGAGGTGGCCAAACGACATCAGCTCTGCGGCTGATAATGCGATCTTCAAAAAAAGGGCGCAAAACATCGAGTGTAGCTTCGGCTGTGTGGCACGTAGCGCCGTCCTGTTGAAACCAAGTGTTGCCAATATCCTCCTCTTCAATTTTTGTGAACAAAAATTCGTTCAACATGGCCCGATAATGATCGCCATTGACTTTAACGGCCACTCCTTGCTCATTTTCGAAGAAAAATGGCCCAATTATGCCTCTGGACCAAAATCCGCACCAAACAGTGACTCGTTTTGGGTGAGTCGGCTTTTCAATGTATGCGTGCGTGGTTTCTGTGCCGCAAATGCGACAATTTTGCTTGTTTACATACCCGCCAAGATCAAAATGAGCTTCAAAGTCTTCTGGTGTAGACTACTGCATGGCCAGCCGAGGTAGCCATTTGAATGAAATTATTTTCCATTATTAACCGGAAGGACTGTACTTTCAAATAAAAAAAGAAATTTGAGAAAATATTCAGTAGTTTTTTTAAGCATTTTCAAAAAAAAAAAAGTTATTTGGCTGACCCTTTATATGCATATACAGTGGTGAGCAAAAAAATAAAATTCACTTTTAAACGTATGATATATGAATGCTTCTGTTTCAAAACATCATCTATTCAAACATCCAATCCAAAGCAGTGAACTATTTCAGACTTCATATAGGTAGCCTGCCTTACCTCTACAGAATACTACATGCATAGTTCATTGCAATATCGGGTTAGGTTAGGAAAGGTTTTAGTGGCACCAAAAGCTCACTTGACCATAGTCCGTAGTGACGTCACAAGTGAACGCAGTCTCTGTACTGACCAAGTTCCTCCAAACCAGGTAAGAAGAATAAGTTGGTCAGCGCACGGGCTGCACAGTTAAAGTTTGATAAACGAAGCTATATCCTTGGCATCAATGAAACACAGCTCCATCAAGCTGACAAGGATTGGAGAGCCAAATTACTATTGAGTTTGTCAATCATCAATTCTAGACTGAATAAAATTTATTGCAGTCAGTGTGCTTGAACTGCATAAAAATCGAGATAATGAAAGCAAAAATTGTTGTACGGTTTCGTCCAATGGTGAAGAAATTAATGACAGTTGTTTTGTCCTCAAAATGTCATACAAGTTATTAAGCACGTCATCTAATGGTAATTTGACATTTGTAAGTTAAGCAAACCGATTATATTTCTTTTCATTTGTTTTCAGTAAAATCTAACTTCACTACTCCTGTTAAGTGTCTGCCGTAAAAAATTCGATTTGCAGAATAAATTCTTTCTGTCTTTATGGAAAGAAATAAATGTATTTTTTCTTAATCAAAGAAGATTATCTCTTCACTAAACTGATTGTAAATACTAGCAATTTAAAATAATTCGGCCTACTGCATTTAGCAAATCCTACACAAAAAAATCTATTTTTGTTTCAGCAAAAAAAAAAAAAATAGAAATTCTATTTGATTGCTTTCTTTTTTCCTTTCCAGTTCTTTGTATTAATCTGATAAATATGCTTAAGACTTTGCATATTCGTTTTTTTTATTTCCATTACTTTCTTCATTTTCCATCGCAAAAAAGTAAATTGAAATGAAATTTCATTATCCTTGCAACTGATTATTATGCAAATGCGAAAAAATACAAAAGAATACGGGGAGCCATACTTGTGATTATAGATTCGATTTTTTAATTCGTAATTCATTGAAAATACGTTTTTGTCTTTGGCAGCGAAATGTTCAGTAAAATTCTGAGTATGTTTTCTACGAATAAAATTAATTTTCTGTGTTGACGTTTCGAAAAACATTTTATTTATGCTGCATAGATGTTTCAAAGAACAGAACAGAACAGAACAGAAAGAAAGAAAGCACACAATGAAATGAAAATTAAAAGGAAATTCTTGTTGTTATTAAAATGAATTAAGCATGAAATTGTTCTCAAGTTATGCTCGTCATGCAAAATTAAATGGAAAATGTTAGTCTCCAATATATTATTAAATCGCTTGACATTTATAAAATAGTACTGTTTTAAGAAAAATTAACATTAAATCGAGATTACCTCAAGACGTTTTATTTTGAGCTAAGAGGTGTAAGAATGGAAATAGAAATACAGAGATATTGATCGCCATTAACTCAGACGTATAGTTACGAAAATGAAAACAAACATTAAAAATATAAACAAAAGCTACAAAAACCAAACAATGCAATAAACAAACCTGTTTAAACCTGTCTGTTAATTTTATACATGAGCGGCGTTGCCTACTGTTTAACGTCGCCTTTGAACGACTAATTTTTGATTTTATTTAATCTCAGAGTTTTTGCCAGAAATCTGTTGAGAAGAAGTTGCCGAAAAAATATATTTTCGTATATCAGTTTATTTCAGATGTTTGACTTAGGGTTTGAACCGTGGGCTCACGGTTCTAATAAGCACAACACAATATCTATTAAACTATGGTGACTTCAATGTGACGTATACGTGCGCTTTTCCACATAAATTTCAAAAATTGGGTTGTGACACCGAATATCTCCCATCGTTTCCAATGCCAGTCTTTTACCTCTCCTTCCCTAAGATACTATGCAGCTTATGGATTACCCCATTCTAGTTACACTACACAACCTCGTTCTTCTGGTTGTGCCCAGTGGACAATAGGGGAGATAGCTGTCAGCCAATGTGATATTCGGCTTGTCTATCATCATCATTATTCATTCGATAAATCCTTGTAACGGAGATCTTCAAACCATGATTATTGTCCTCAAGCGCACCGCGTCTTCACCTAGACTGACTGAACTTCACTAACCCACTTGCCTGCTTTGCCTTGCCTTTTATAAGGCAGGGTAGACAGTTTGATGAATGCTCTTGAAGGCGAATGACTTTGCCTTCTCAAAATCTCTATAAATGTAAACGTCTTTGTTTATATTCATTATTGTTGTTTGTGTATTTTGTTTACATTTATTCTTGTAGTATTTTTGTTTACTTGCTTACCATTTTTTTATGCTGGTGTTTGTTGTTATATTAACTAGTACGATAATATGAAACTGGTTTGTTTACTGCATTGTTTTCTTGTAGCTTTTGTTTCTAATTTTAATGTTAAGCTATCTTAACCGTAGATCGATCCTTAAAAAAAACTTCATAATTCTAGCTCATGTATCACTTTTGATACATACTTGTATTTCATAGAATTTTCGCAATTATTGATAGGTATTGTTGCAAAATTTAAATGTTTTTTTTTTATATTTTAGTTCATTTTAATAAAACTATTTTACATTATTACATTTTATTATCACTTTTAGGAAATTTGTGCCAAAATTTTTGACATGATATACATTGCAGCATGGTTTTTTAAGTAAAAATCACACATTTCATGTCAGCTTGGTTTTATTTTTTTCTAAATGGTAATAAGTTCACATCTAGCACCCTTACTTTGTGACGATTTATAAGTTTTCATTGTTATAATTCGCTAGAAACATTTGTTGTTGACGTCATGTGAGCTAAAAAAGTTTCCTGTTGCAATATAACATCGATTATGTCAATAACAATTCTCTCTCTTTCATTCGTCTCTGGTGTTCCGGATACAAGTTTTCCCAAATACGTAGCACGTAGCATGTACTTGAATGTAAAACCGCCAATTCGATTCCGGTGGACCACGAAATTTATAACGATCATAAAATTCAATTAGTTACTAATCTATAGAGACAAAATTATTGGGATTATTAAAAGCTGAAAGATTTTCAGCTCAGTTTTCGAAGAGGCGTAATAGGTGCAAATTTTGCATCACTTCCGAGTAGTACGTTATCAAAGCGTATAATTCTGTTGTTTCATACGTACATATTTGACCGAAATACTGTCATCTGTAATATCTATGAAATAAAACATAGGACGAAACACTTTTTTCTAATGTTTGTCTGTCACGGAAGATAAATATGAGAATAGCATTAAGAAAGACTTCTACAATATTTCATGTGACGGCTGCTAGCAATCTGTGTGAAAATTAGTAATATTTTTTCTTCCAAAACTGCTAATACGGTTCTCTATTCCAAGTAGTACCATATTTTTCGATTAACGTCCTATTGTCATGTTTGCAGCTGTCAACACTTGCGTCAGGTCATAAGAGGAGATTCTGTTTTCTTCTTCTTCAGAATCTTTAGTAGTAGGAATATTACATATATATGTACATATTTAGTCGGTCATTACAACCTTTCTTTGTGAACTAGAAATGTCTGACCTGAGGTTTGAATTTTGGTCTAGACTTGGTACATACTAGACTACTTCAATCAATATCAAGAACAGAAAATTCAACTTTTTCATTTTCATCCAACACTTAACTTTCAATTCCTTATCAAATATCAGAAATAATGTATTATTTCCGATATAACTCACAAAATCTTTTAAAAACCTAAAAAAAATACATACCAAAGCATATGTATCGAGGAAAGTCGTATGTATCAAAAATGATACATAAGATAGAATTATGAAATTTGTGGATTTTTTAACCCCTGTTTGAAATTTTCTTTTGTTTTATTTGTTTTAAAATAACTACAATTACAATACTCACGAATTCAAAAAATATCAGACATCTAACTTTTTCTGAATTAAAGATATATCATCTCAAAAATTTAAATGTATCATTTTTGATACAAAGCTCGATCTACGGTTAAAGCAACACACCAATATCTTGATTTTTCATTTTCGTAACAATAATAATAACCATTCAGTGATATCACGCCAACTTCTGTAAAAAAAGCCATTAATTTCGTGCAATAATAAAGGATTTCATTTTATTAAACTTTATTTAAAACAAAAAAAAACAAAAAAAATGGAAATAAAGTCATAAACTTTCCATTGTAATAAATGCATGTAAATGTAGATGTATTAGCATTTTATTTCTTTAAATGGAACCTATTAAAAACTATCGACTACTTACAATAAAGAAGAAGAAACCATAATTTTATAATAGGAAAATGCACTTAAACACTCATCTCTAATACCTTTTCTTAGAGATAAGCTGTTTTCTTTTCTACTAAGCAGCGCATCCAATAGTAGGGAAATACTAAAAAAAAGAAGTCGTTAAAACGGAATGGAATAAAAGAGGCGAATAGAAATAGAAATTTAACAACCTTGACTGAAAGTCAGTCGGTTGTGTAAAGACTAACGATAAAAACACTTTAGAATTTTCCTATAATAAAGAGAAAATCAACAGAAGTTTAGATATGAGCATTTGGATGATAAAAGTAGGGCTTAACGCCTTCAAAATATAATCATATTAAAACGGAAAACGCATAAATTTCTATTTTAACCTTTTGCAATAAGAAAATTCTTTAGAAATATTTTACTCACGACGTTATTCTTCTGCCACTTTCCCACAAATTCCTAAAAATCATCAACAAGACAGAGAGGGGGGGGGGGGGCTCAAAAGGACATATCAAATGACGAGGAACAATAGTAACGAGAGCACATCATATCATACCATGGAAATGGTTAGTGGTGGCGGCATTATTGGTTTCAATGGCGTATGAGACACTGCAATCCGTTTCTCTTTTTTATTTTCCATCTTTTTTTTTTGTTTTTTTGAGGATAAATCTTCTTATACGAAGTAGATGAGTATGCAAAAACACAATAAAAAAGAAGAATAAAAAACTGAAGAGAAATAGAAATTTACGCAATAAAAAAGATTTATTTTTATCGCTTCACATACTTTATAATGCTTAAATTGAGAAGCAATTTAGTGCATAAAAATGGCAAAAAAATTAAGCTGTCTTACTGGCTGTGGGGTACATAAAGCTTAAAATAAAGAAGAGACATAAAAATCAATATCTGTTGGTAGTTTAGTCGGACGTTTTAGAACATTTCATAAACGAGTATGTTAAAGTGAAAATAAATCCATTATATTTGCCTGAAATTTTTTGTTTAAAATAACAGTCTTTTGATCAAATACCATGTACATGATATTGTTTGATATCGTTTGAATTAATACAAACGCGACAAAAGGTTCTACATTGTCATCTACTTACCTTAGTTTAAAACTGCTGATCTCATATGGAAGATAAGACTATCCAAAAATTTCAGATCTAATTACATACATAATTGGTCATGACATGAGTGGCGGGACCTACAGTTTAAAGTCGACTCCGAACGACAGATTTTTGAGAAACTTTTCATGTCAATTTTATTTACTCTCAGACTTTTTGCCAAAAATCTGCTGAGAGGAAGTCGCCGAAGAAATACTTTTTGTATTTTATTTTAATGTCTGGCCTGGGGCTCGAACCCTGTCTTTTCGTCAAATAAGCCAACACACTACTTACTAGACCACGGCGACTTCACTCTTATGCCCAAGAGTGGACAAAATCAAGACCAACTACAACTTATTTACATACTTAATTAGCCTGCCGTAACACATTCTTCCAGACGCCTCTGCTTCTTGCGCGCCCACGCAATTTCGTCACACCAATCGATGACGGGGCTTCCTCGATTTGATCCTTACAACGCAAACAAGGTTGTCCACTTCGCCGACTTCCGCAGATCCTCGCATCAAATACCCTTCTCCCCGGAGCATCTTCCTCCATTCGAACTACATGGTCGAGCCAGCGCAGACGCTAGATGTTAATACGCTGCACAACGTCTATGTCGCTGTTGGATCGAATGCAGAAATCATCGCCAACTCGCAATCGAAGCACCGAATAGACGGATGGACAGGCTTTGCGACATTATTTTGCTTCAGAAAAACCAATAAATATTTACAGCAAAATGGTATAAAATGTTATTTCCCAGGTATTCGATTGCTTACAGTGCTACTTTCCACGTATTGAAAGTTTCCCTTAGGAGAGAAGATAGTAGTTGATAACTTGAAAGACCACTTTTTTCAGCATTTAAAATGAGCTTCAAAATTCACTACATACATAATTGGTCATTACAACCCTTCAGACAGGATTACGACCTAGCTTCTCACACCACTCAAACGACAATTTTTTCATTTACTCTTAGAGTTTTTGACAGAAATCTGCTGAGAGGAAGTCGGCGAAAAAATATTTTATCACATTTCGTTCAGTTGGAGATGCCTGAACTGGGGTTTGAACCGAGGCTTCACGTCTAATAAGCCAACACACTACCTAGTAGACCACGGCGACTTTAAAAGTCCTTAGCTGCTGAAAAATTTGTTATTAATTGTTTATTTCTTTCGTCATTTTTATACTTTAAACTCTTTTATATTCTGTGTTTATTCCTTTATGTAATTATTTGTAGTAAAATGTTAAATAAATCGACCTTCAAACTCATTTTTCTTTCCATATAAAGACAGAGAGTGAGAAAAAAAAACACAAACAAATAAGCAGCCTTAATAATGACATTGCCTAGAGTTGTCTTATAGGATTTAACATTTTTGTCATCCAAACTCAACTCCATAAAGTGCTATAAACTATCCTATTTGTAACACTTTATACGATTATATTAAAGAAAAAAGAAAAAACAAAAACGGGCACAAACAAAATATAAAATCTTAAACATACAACTTAAAACTTTTATTACAATATTCACATACAAACAGTTCCGCATACACTACTACTGCCGAGGGAAATATCCTCCTTATAATTGTCTGCGAATTTTTACTAGCTGTCTACTGTCTACTAAGGGTAAGCATTTAAGTTATGAGTGAAAATATTTTCTATTCGAAAATGAGTTGCACCAGTAAGGCATGTTTGAAGACGTACATGCAATACATGTGCAATACTATGTTATACTGGTTCTGTTATTTGGATATCATGTCGTGTCTATAGCGAAGCTTAATTTGAACAGTTTAATTTTTAACACGATAACAATAAGCATCTGTTATTTTTTTGTTGTCCAACTTATTCAACGCACGTCCGCCAAACACTTCGATATTGCCCACATTGTTTTATGCCACAGACGACCCATTCAAAGTGAAGTAATAGTTACAGGTAGCAAGGTGTACAGCCCTTGCACTGACCAACTTCTTCCTCTTCCCTGATTTTGGTGGAACTTGTTCAGTACAGAGACTGCGTTCACCCTTGGCATCACAACGGGTCGCTATGCGTGCTCAAGTGAGCTTTTTGATATCAGAGCTACCACTCCGACCTAACCTAACCTACAGGTTGCTACCAATCTCACTTATGTCAGGCCAACGTATAGTGTTGTAAAAAAATAATAGAGACAGTTTTGATTTGATTTTTTTAATTATTTTCAGGTAAGCTCCTCACAATGGAATTTTGTCCACATAATGGAATTTTATGTTATGAAAAAAATTTTTGTCATTAATTTAGAGTTAAAAATTTCTTTGGAGAATTGTGCGTAAAATTCCATGGCTATGTCCAATTCAAGTCCATATGCCATTAGTCCATATGCCATTATGATGGTAGACAAGCCGAATACCACATTCATCAGAGAGGATCTTGACATATCAAGTGGTTAACAGCTACCTCCCCTATTATCTCTGGGCAAGAAGAACGAGGTTGTGCAATGTAATTAGATTGTGGTAATACATACTATCTTGGGGAAGCAGGGGTAAAAGACTGGCATTGGAAACAATAGTTGATATTCGGTGTTACAATCCAGTATTCGAAATTTATGTGGAAAAGCGCACGTATACGACACATTGAAGTCAGACTAGTCTAATAGGTATTATGTTGTGTTTGTTAGAAATTAGGTCACGGTTCAAACCCTAGGTCAAACATCTGCAATAAAATGATATACGAAAATATATTTTTTTTCGGCGTCCTCTTCTCAGTAGATTTCTCTCAAAAATTCTGTGATTAAATAAAATTTACATGAAAAGTTTCTCATAAATCAGTCGTTCGGAGGCGACGTTAAACAGTGGGTCCCGCCACTCACACACACAGCATAAGTGGTGTGAGAAACTATGTATGTCTTAATCCTGACCCTTAATGACCAATTACGTATTTTTACGAGGTCGTAAAATAAGTTTAATTCAACTTGTATAGAAGGTCATGAAGATAAGCCATAGCACTATTTCCTAACTTTCCAACCAACTCCCATTGCTCATATGAGTCCTATTCGAAATTCAAGTGGGGCTGTATGAGCAAGCTGACTCAGGTACTCGAGAGATTTCAGGGCAATGAGTGGCCAAATAAACTAGCCAAGGAAATTGCATATTAAAAGTAAAATTGAGTGAAGTGTAGACGTTTCTAAATGCAGATGGGATTACGGTAAGAAAGAAAATTGAACGGCTAAATACTTATTCGAATTTTATACACGTTGCCTTATGACCTCAAAAGTGAAGTTTGAAAAAAACCAAAAAAGGATAAGCTTAGCCATCTAATTAGCTGACGAAATAAAACTTAATGGTAGTCACTGATATGGAGTTTCAGCTGACGGCGTTATCGGTGCATATTTCTTTGAGAACGATGTTGGACAGGACATCTCTATCAACGGCAAGCTCTACAGGTCTATGATTATGAACTTCTTTTGGCCTGTCTTGGACGATCTGGATGAGTTTTGATTTTAAATGTACAGCACTACGTGCCATATACTTCATGCTACGTTGGATATTCTGCACGACTGATTTAAAGGCAAGGTTATCTCATGGTGAGGTGATGAAGCCATCGAGTTTGTTCAACTGTTTTTCGTTAGACTTTTTCTTGTGAAGTTTTGGTAAGCCACAAACCACAGAGGTCCTTAAAGTCATCGTAACTCATGTTATGGGTCTAATTCAGCCTGACTTATGCAGCAGATTCTTGGTATTTTGTACATTTCTGATGCCTTTCAACCAGAAAAGCCGTGGTGAACATTTGAGCAATGTTATATGCCACACGTAATGACATCAACATGTCTTTCGTACGTAGGTTAGAAAACGTGTTCTTGTCAATTCTGACAAGTACAGTCCCGGAGGTCGAATTGCCCCATTGTACAAAAACGTATAAACAATTTCGAGGATGCCTACATACATAATTGGTCATTACAACCCTTTAGTCAGGATTACGACCTAGCTTTTCTCACATACTTGTGTTGTGTTATACAATTTTTTATATACAATTTGATTTGATTTTTGCGAAACTTTTTCATGGCAATTTTATTTTATTTACTGTCTTGGATATTGCCAGAAATCTGCTGAGAGGCAGTCGACTTAGAAATATTTTTTCATATTTCTTTTTGGTGGAGATATCTGGCATGGTTTTTGAGCCAACGCACTACCTTCTAGAGTGTCTGACACACACTTAAAAAAATATACGAAAATTTCGATGTGTCCCTATTATATCTTAAACTATTGGATTGGGGTTATGTACCACGTAGGCATCTCTGTCTAAGTAAATATGTAAATATAAGCAGCATTATCATTGTCATAAATATCATTTGTTAAGGAGAACTATGCCAACTCTCTCTCTCTCTCTCTTGCGCTACCACTGTTGGTATTTATAAGTAGCGATAATGGTGTTTGCTACTGATATGTCAAGGATAACTTTCGTTGCCTCCAAAAGAAATCAACCACAAACAGAGGCAACGAGTTACATAAAATAAGATAATGTTGCCAAAGTACGAAAAGAAATGCGTATTTAATACATATATACATATGTACATACATACAATATTATTTTGTTTGTACTTCAATGGAAATGATATCAACGCGTCTCAATATCATTTTGTTGTATGTTTTTACATTTATTTACAAGTCACTTGCTTTTATATGCCTATTAATTATGTATGTTTTCTTATTGTTCACGAATGCTGCTGCTCTTTTAGAATCGCTACAGCATCGATTTCTTCTTGTTCTTCAGAAGATGTTAAACACAACATCAGTCTGATTTCTTATAATAATGGACTTGTTTTTCGTATTCTTTTTTTCTTTTCTTTTTGCTTGTTTTGTGGTTGATTTCCTTATTATCTTTCATTTCTTTGTATAGGCCTTGAGGTTGTTATTCAAAGAATTGCTAGAGAATTTCTAAAGAAGAGAGTGTGCCATTAGAGAAGTGTTATAAATTTTTTTTAAAAAAACTCTATTAATTCTAAATTAAAATAAATAAAAAATAGGAATAAATGGAAAACTTGATGTTTCAAAACTAATTACAAAATAATTGTAACATTTTATTTTACTGGTCACCCTAACATTAATTTCTCACTAGAATGTAATACTCAATATTGTTGGCCTTATAAGTTGATAGAAGAAACAATGAAACATGTTTGTATCTCTATATTATGATCTTCACTTCATATTTATAAGTAGATGTATACCATACTACATACATATGTACATACATACCTCAGATGAACTGCCTGCCATATACCAAACGCAAAAGCGTACGAGTATCTGTGATTTCTTAAGTTCTTTAAGTTCTTTTATTTTTTTTTTCTTTCTACCATAGTTGCTCGCTTTTTGTTCCTTTGTTGTTTCTGCTGCTGTCCCTGTTCATATTTAATGATTATAATTTTTCTTGTGGCTTTGTTAAAAGGCGTCAGGATTTGTGGCATGCTATTGTTTTCATTACATCAATGTTTTATTGTTAATCCCTGAATTTATGACAATGTTAGTGGTGTTCTCAGTAAAGAAAGACTGGCACAGTTAACCATTATATTGCAGCCATACAAACGGCAAAAGCAAACAAACAAGCCCCAAACAATAGAGAAAAACACCAACAAAAGGAATAAAAAAATACTTAGAAATAATGATTGTAGCTTAGAGCGCTTTATACTTACATACATAGATATGCAAAGTAAATAATGACAGAATTTAATTATTAGAAAATAACATTCTCTCTTATTTTTAATTTTTTTTATTTAGAAAGTTCTTTTCTTTTATATTTTTCTAGACTGCTGCAGCCTTAGGCCTTACAGATAGGTATTGTTGAAGTTGCGACATAATTTTCGTAGCAATAAAACTATCGCAATTATTCCATTCCATTCGAAACTACATGTAAATCAAGTCAAGTAATTAATTGCAAATATTTAATTGTAAAATCCCAGCAAATTTTTAGCAAAGTACTTCTGTAAATTGCCTTTTTTTAATATTTATATCTTTACAGATACCCTGGAGTTCGCAAGAGATTTATTTTGATCAGAAATTCACGATTTTCTCTAAATGGAATCCAAAGGCCTCCAAATATTTCTTCGGCGACTTCCTCTCAGCAAATTTCTGACAAAAACTCTGAGACTAAATGAAACTGCCGTGAAAATGTCTCAAAAATCTGTCGTTCGTAATCGTCTTTAAAATGTATATCCCGCCGCTAATGTATAAAAATTAACACACACAACATAAGTGGATGAGGGGGGTCGTAATCCTGAGGGAAGGGTTGTAATGACCAATTACGTTATGAAACCCACAGGCATTCTGATATTATGATATTTGAATTGATGTGCTTTGGCGTTCAATGTAACATAATCGTTGTCGAAGACACGTCACAACAAACAAATAAGGGTTGTTTGTCGTGGGTATCTCAAGATTGAGGTCCTTTTATTTTTCTTTTACAAGGCAAATGCTTATACCTATTGTGAGAATTAATCCAGTAGACACTATTCGACACTTTCACTTTGAAATGGCCAGGAATGCTTGATTTGCCTAACCTTTAAAGCAATTCAGACTACCCGACTAAGGCTTGATATTTCCGGAACAATAGCTTCTGCGTACAATGTTTTTATAAAAGAGCAGGACTCAGCTGATTAGACGAAAATTTGGTCACAATATAATACCAAGACATCATATGCTTGTTTAATCTATCAATTGGTCATTTCAATCCTTCAGGATTACGACCTAGCTTTTCACATCAACCACGTTGTGTGTGTTAATTTTATTCATGAATGGCAGTTTAATGTCGATTCCGAACGACAGATTTTTGAGAAACTTTTCATTGCAACATCTGCTGATGGAAAGTCGTTGAAGAAATATTTTTCATACATCATTTTATTGGAGATGTCTGACCTTGGGTTTGAACCGTGCCCTCACGACTAATAAGGCAACACATTACCTCCTAGACTACGGCGACTTCTGTGATGGTGTCATTTATTCAGCACGTTTTGCCAAACCACCAGGGGAGACCATAGATAATGAACAGTCGTCGTTGTATGAGACGATTCCAAGCTACATAACATATAAGCATCTCGAAAAAATAAGTATTTGATGTGGGTTTTGGGCAACGTCATCAGTTCACATTTCTTTGCAACAACGTTGACCAGACAATCATTGTTAACGACGAACACTATAAGCCAATGATCCGAACGCCAACGACATATGGTTTCGACAAGACTACGCTGCGTGCTACATACGGCATAGCACAGTGGATACACTGAACGACTGATTTGAGGGCATGGTCATCCATGTTTAGCTATCGTTTTCTTAGATCGCAAACCATAGCGAGCTTCAAAACCAACATAATTCATGCAACCGATCAAGTTTAACCTGACTTTACGCCAGATTCGTGACAAATTGGATATTTTGAATGGGCTTCAGCTAGAGAAGATATTTAACATCAATAGGTCTATTAAATTATTTGGATAAATTTAAAAATAGGAAACTACTTTCAAAAACACCCTAATGGTAAGAGCATATTGGAACAAAAGCTGAAGACATTGGTTAACAACTTTGTCTCAGATATCAATGGCCCATTACTTCAAGCATTTTATTCGTAAATAGCTCTCGTATTATGTGCCATTTGACCAGTCCCTAGACTTTAAACCAATCTAGCAGGCTTAAGAAAATTTTGGAAAAATTTGAAAACCATGGGAGTACTTTCGAATACACATGTACGAATGTAGATATTATTATCTGTTCCAAATCACTTTCCGAAATAAGTAGGTTTATCGGTCAAACAAACCGACAAACTGTTCGCATTCATACACACCTAAGAAGCTTAAGAAATGAGATCATGAGTAATACATTAAATGAATATATCTTCTGATCAATATGTTAAGTAATGTTCTTTTAATCGAATATTTATTTGAAATTTATTTAAATTCAACTAACAGAGGAGAAAAAATCGCAATTCTTTTAAAAGTATTTCTAATGAAGAAAACAACTTTCTTAGATTTCTCCAACCACTACAAACCAAATAAGGGGCGGATTTCCGATTACGTGGTATCGAATAATATGAGCGCAGACGATAAAGATAAAGACAATGGGCGGATTTTCGTGTGTATGTATTTTTATTTTGTTTTCGCAAAATGGATTAATAATTTGCAAACAAAAATACTCGTCCTTAGTTTCCTTTTGTGGAAAAGGCAAAAATTTGTTGGCAGTCAGTCAAACAGTTTCCATTGATAGTTGCCTTAGACCGAAGAGTAGCTCTTACTGCCTATGCTTGATTAAACTTGATATTCTAATGTCAAACGATACTAGAAATGTAATTGGTTTACTACTACCACAAATCAGAATAGTAATCAGAATATTTAAGTAGTAAATTTCAATTATTCATGGTAATTATAACCATGGTAGACATTATCCCCATGTTTGATTATATAATGAAAATTAATTTCCAAGATTTTTAAAAATTTTCTGTTATAATTAACTGATTAATGCGAGCATAAAAAATTCATATTTCTCATTTATTTATGCGTTTACATGTGCAACATGTATTTGATGCAACAACAATTACATGTGAATATGAACGTATAGCACCTGAACCACATGAGCCTTATCTTGCCATACTCCACTACTACTACTGGCATGAACTCACCAAATTATAAACTTTAATAGTGTGGGTGTGTGAGTGTGAATGCCATCTTAAGACTATCATGCTTTCGGAGTGACCACGACAAGCAATATAACAGAGTATACGAGTCATAATGCAAAGATGCTCGTTGTTAGGTAAACAGGACATACGTGGTATACACAGGCAGGCACCTGCAGTAGTATACATACCATATACTGCGCTTTATCATACAAAAGGTCAAGAAAATTGATGTGGGCAACATAAAATATAATGCACAGGGATGTATGTATGCTATGTATGGATAAATATGGCCGGCCATAAACTTAATATCTTACAGTGGCGTATAAAAACATAATTATAGCCGAAGAAGTAGATATAATGAGAAATTTTCTTTTCTATTAAATTTTATGGCATAAAAATACACACAACTGTACCGTATACCTTCTGTAAAATCATATTAAAAGATTATATTTAAACCGTGTTATTGCCCAAGTAGTTATTGTGGGTTGACCATTTTAAAAAGAAGACAATAACGACGATGATCATTATCATCATCTTCATGTGCATCATGAGAATGATGGGTTTTTTTTTGCGCCAGCAAACACTTGCCAAGTATATCAAAGAAAGAAAAATAGTTGAGGTGGGATTACAATTTTATACGAGTTAAAAAAACAAGAATGGCAGTAGGATTTGGGGTTATTCGTAAGTTTTCAATCAGTAAATATATGTATACACATGCACCACTCTATATGAGATCCATTTTATGGGACGACATACGAAGTTTGTTTTACAAGTAAGGAGACTTTTACTTCTTAATTTGTTTGCTTAATTTTTCACAACATATGGCAACAAATGAACTGCAGAAAAATAAATGCTCTTGTTCCGCATACTAATCCTGGACCTCAAGGAACAATGGCCGTCCAAAAACTATCACGTTTGTAGTAGATGCACTCCCCAGTTTTTGAATCCATTTCTTTCTAAAGCGATTCAACCTGGGCCAGAGAAGATTAGTGTCTGAAATCTTTCCTGTGCTGTGAAGGTGAGTTCACACCGTATCGTAATATGATCGAGTACTTTCTCAAGACAGGCCTACTCGGCTGATCCATCAGGTCACCGGGCTTCACTACCCCTTTTCTTACCAGATCATTGAAAGCTCCACTATCCCGGATTCCTTTGCGTTAGGTTAGGTTAGGTCAGAGTGGTAGCTTTGATACCAACAACTCACTTGAGCACGCATAGCGCCCCGTTGTGACGCCACAGGTGAACGCAGTCTCTGTACTGACCAAGGAAGAAGAAGTTGGTCAGCGCAAGGACTGCACATATAAAGCACGACTACCCCAAGCTGGAAAACCAGCTCGAAAGCTTGATAAACGACGCTATATCCTTGACATCAATGGACGATAGGTCCGTCAAGCTGACAAGGATTGGAGAGCAAAACAACCTATATCTGCACCTCCAAAGAGAAGTAGAAGTCGTTAACCCATAACACAGCGACCTGTAAGCATGGCCACTGTGATCGAGATGACGTTAAGACCAAGTCCAAGTAACTGGTTGGTGCGCCTTCTATCCATTGAGGGCCAAGTTAGCCTAGCGGTGGAGCAGGACTCCTCATTGACCCAGGAAAGCTTGGCGTCCCGAAATAATTTTCGCGCGATATCCAGCTTGATTAAGATAAGTGGCATTCCCACGTCAATTGAAGAGGATTCCGGAAGTAGTGCACCAACTCCGGCGAGTTCGTCGGCTCTGCAGTTTCCCGGAATGTCACTGTGCACGGCGACCCAGATAAGTGTCACACTGAAACGCCCACAAAGAAGATTGGGATAGCGGCGACATTCCCTGACGATCTTGGAGTTACTAATAACGTTCGACAGATCTTATGGCAGCCTGACTGTCAGAAAAGATCGAGATGCGCGTGAAAGGAACACCGTAGGCGAGGATACATTGATCAGCCCGGTAGATGGACATTACTTTCACCTGAAACACGCTGCAATAGTCTGGCAGTCGGAGCGAAATGTTCAGGTCCAGTTTCCCAGAGTATTCCTTTACCTTAATAGTTGGAAATACATCAGCCTGGAACACACTGTACTCTTCAGTAAGAGCATAGGATATCTGAATACCATCCATTAAATAGATTCCCATTTCAGTGTTGGCTTCCATCTTTGAAACAACGGTAAAATGACCGTCATTAGGGCTGTAAGGACTGCATGACCGTTAATAGGTCTGCATACACTCCACCACTGCTCCCTATCTGAAAAGTACTGAGAGTATGCACTCAAAGTTAAATATCCTGAACATATAAAACCTGAACTCAGAATGGTCAATCTGCCAAGTCCTGGCAGTCCGAAATATCCATCTTAGTAAGACTATCATCACTACCTCCAGCGGAAGAAGTCATCATTTCCAGCGACGCCTAAGGATTTCTTGGATCTTGTCTAGATATTTTCTCCAAACCCTTTCAACAAATAAGGTAACCATACGGGTACCTGAAACCTAAATATGTTAAAAATTTATTTTTTTTTGTAGCACAAACGCCTGCAACTTAATCATCTTTCCATGAAAGGGACAAAGAAAATTCAGAGATAAAACTTGGGCAGAAACTTCTAAAGATACCTAACTTAGAGGACGCACCTCGTGACTTTATGCGCAAAGTTTCTGTACACATGTTTGTGTGTGTGTTGTTGTTGTTACACCCTTAGAACATGGATACATGGAAAGTTTAAACATTGCACAACTGACCCAGATGCGTTTATAATGAAATTATTGTGAAGTGAAATGAATAATGCTGAGTTAACAGGCAACCATATAAATACACCATAACTCTTGCACACTCACGTGCCCACACACATACATACATATATGTATATAAATCGCACTAACGTCTGCGGTCATATTATTCGATACCACGTAATCGGAAATCCGCCCCTTATTTGGTTTGTAGTGGTTGGAGAAATCTAAGAAAATTGTTTTCTTCATTAGAAATACTTTTTAAGACAATTGCGATTTTATGCTCTTCCGTTAGTTGAATTTAAATAAATTTGAAATAAATATTCGTTTAAAAGGACATTACTTAACATATTGATCAGAAGATATACTCATGTAATGTGTTAGTCATGATCTAATTTCTTAAGCTTCTTCGGTGTGTATAAAGAGAAAAAGATTGTCAGTTTGTTTGACCGATAAACCTACTAAATTCAGACATTGATTTGGGACGGATAGTAATATTTATATTCGTTAATATTTATATATGTTGATATTTACATTTGTACATATGTATATATGTTTACGAAAGTACTCCGATGTTATTCAAATTTATTAAAAATTTTCTTAAGAATGTTGAACTGAATTCAAATCTAGTGACTTTGTGTAATTGGCTCATAATACAAGAGCTTCTCACGAACAAACTGCTTGAAGTAATGGGCCATTGATATCCAAGACTAAGTTATCAACCAATTTCTTCAGCTTTTATTCTAATATGCTCTTACCATTAGGGTGTTTTTAAAAACAGTTTCCTATTTTTAAACTTAAATAAAACAAACCGTGTGTAAGATATTAGCGAAATTTTGTATTCGTTTGAAAGGACTGGTGATGATAATTATCCGTCATGCGTTGTCTAGGTGGAGAGCATACAAAACATCTAATTTGTAAGGAATCTGACTCAATGTCATGCTGAATTTGATCGATAGCATGAATTCCTAAGAAAACTTAACAAGAAAATTTCTAACGACGTTAAATTGCACAAAATCGATAGCCACACATCGCCACCATGTAGAATGACCATGCCCTCAGATTGGTCGTGTAGTTTATCCACTGTGCTATGGCGTATGTCTTGTGGAAGCCATATGTCATTGCCGTTCAGATCATTCAATTCATGCCAACAAAAGTAGGGAATCATTGCTCGTCGTTGACAGTAATTGTCTGTTGACGCTGCCAACCAAAAATCCACACCAAACAGTGACTTTTTTGGTATGGTTGGAATCCTCTCATACCCGACAATTTTGTTACTACTACTACTTATTTCGGATGGTGATTTGGAACAGATAATAATATTTATATTCGTACATGTGTATTCGAAAGTACTCCCATGGTTTTCAAATTTTTCCAAAATTTTCTTAATCATGGTTTACAGTCAAGGGACTGTTCAAATGGCACATAATACAAGAGCTAGTCATGAGCAAAGTGCTTGTAGTAATGGACCATTCATATCCAAGATTAAGCTGTCAACCAATTCCTTCAGCTTTTGTTCCAATATGCTCTTTTTGAAAGCAGTTTCCTATTTTTAAATTTAATAAAACAAAGCGTATGCGAGATATTCTAAAAATTTTTTGTTCGTTTTAAAGGCCTATTGATGTTGAATATCTTCTCTAGCTGGAGCCAATTCAAAATATCTAATTTGTCACGAATCTGGCACAAAGTCAGGCTGAACTTGATCGGTTGCATGAATTATGTTGGCTTTTAAGATCGATGGGGTTTGCGACGTAAGAAAACTTTACAACAAAAAATTCAAACGATGTTAAATCGCACAATCTCGATAGCCACACATCGCCTGTACGTAGGATGACCATGCTCTCAAATCAGTCGTTCAGTGTATCCACTGTACTATGTCGTATGTAGCACGTAACATAGTCTTGTCGAAACCATATGTCATTGGCGTTCACATCATTGACTTATAGTGTTCGTCGTTGACAGCGATTGTCTGGTCGACTTTGTTGCCAAAGAAATGTGAACTGATGACGCTGCCAACCCAAAACCCACACCAAACACTGACTTTGTCGGCATGCTTCCATCTTATGTCGCTTGGAATCGTATCATACTCGACAATTTAGTTTGTACTCAGTAAACCATTCATCCAGAAGACCATTCAGCGAAGACTCTTCGGTATCTATCATCTCCCCTGGTGGTTTGACAAAACGGGCTAAATCTAATTACACAGAAGCCGACGTAGTCTAATAGTTAATATGTTGCCTTATTAGACGTGAGACCACGGTTTAAACCCCAGGTCAGACATCTTCAACACAACGAAATATTTCTTCGGCGACTTCCTGTCAGCAGTTTTTTGGCAAAAACTTTGAGAGTAAATAAAATTGCCATGAAAAGGTTCTCAAAAATCTGTCGTTCGGAATCGACTTTAAACTATAGGTCCCGCCACACATATATAAAATTAACACACACAACATATGTGGTGTGAAAAGCTAGGTCGTAAACCTGATTAAATATGTATGTTTGTTTAAATTGCACAATCTCGATGATCTCTTTATATTAACTCCACGTGAGATGAACATGCCCTCAATTTGCTAGTGAAAAATATCCAATGGGGCATAAGATGTGTAACACGTAGAACACCAGTAATATGTGTTCAGATCATTCAATTGATGCTAAAAAAAAGTTAGTTATCATTGACTTATGTTGTTCGGCATTAACAGTGATGGCGTGGCCAACGAATTGTGAAGCGGAAATATTTTCAAACTTTGAATTTTTCAAAATTTTTTGTATTATAAGCGCTTGCATCTTATGTGGATTGCTATCGTCTCAAATTCAACACGTACCCAATCAACCTGAAATAGGCCTTATGGCTGAAGCTGATTTTTCGATGAAAATTAGGGTATGTTGTCAACTGCTTCAAAGCCCATTAAGCTGACACGCATGGTTATCTTTAGAGGTCTGTGGTTTATCAAAACAGACTGAATAAATGAAAAATAATGCGACAGATTTGGCTTCAATACAGTTGGCCTTTATCCACCGTCATAGTTTGCAAGTGTCAGTTGGAGGACCCGATATAAACACAGAATATAAACTTAAAACTTTCGAATAATTGCAAAAAAATTGATAAAGTGTAAAATGTTTTGATTATTCATACACTTCAATAACAATAAATTTTAAAGTTTTAAATTTTCAAACTCAAAAACTTAAGAAAAGTACCTAAGTACGTATATTCTCTACTTTTCCTTTTTCGTTTTCGAACAGTAACTTTCGTTTAAGTGAGTTGAGCGTCATATACTTTCCACTTTTGAAATTATTGATGAGATTCGAAAGTGAATTAATTAGCTGCAGTTGGGCGCTTGCATATAAACACTTGCTTTCTCTGTTTTACGCATGCAAGGAGAAATGACGCCATAATCTTTTTCATACATTAACGTAACGCATCAGGTTTATTTTCTTAACAAACCCGAAAATGCAGCTGATGTTGAGATATCATCGTTTGTGCTTCTTTCCACACACACACACGCATACACACACACACCAGCAGCTTTAGCTGACATTTTAGTTTTACTAGTGTTTTTGTACTGTATGGTGTATGTCTGTTTGCCCATGTCGTACATGGTCATAATAATCGTTTTTTCGACTTCAACTTTAGTTGTCCTTGTAGTGTTTATGTATGTATGGGTTTGTGCGTATATGAGGTCTGTAGCCGAAACGTATCCGTTTTCATAATCTTCTTTTTCTACCATTTTCAGCTTATATGGTAGCGTTTGGCTTGCTATTGTCGCAAGTATTGCTGGCAGCGGCGAGATGTTGTACTTTCGTCATCGGTCTCTTGGCTTTTGCTTATGACAGATACATGTTGTTGCGTATAATTTTAATATGAACATGACTTCACCATGTTCCAATGCTGTGGTCAGGCCTTTTGTTGCGGACTCTCTTTATGGCTTTTGTATTTTAAAATATATTTTTTGTTGTTGTTTTTATTTTTCTGCTTCCTTATGCCCCAAAATAATTTTCCTTTTTTTTACCGGACATTATTCTAAAATGGGTTAATTTTTTAATACTGCTCTGGCACTTGTGTGCAGCAAGTGAATTGGCCAAATGGCGTGTATGTGCAGAAAATTTAATTTAATTTTTAGCTACAGATTCTCAAATTGGTTATTAAACTTAATAGACGTTGGCTTAGATTAATACATGTGCAATCATACATTTTAAAGCTTAAATTTTGAGCATGAAAACATATCTTAGATTCCATCAGAATATATTTTTTTGTATCGTAGTTTATATAGATTTTCAATCGCTATCATTTTATTTGTGTCATGTTATTTTAAAAGACATTTGAAAGCTTTAAGACGAATGCAATTGAGAGTAATGTCTTCTTCTTCTTTCTTAAAAATCTCTATGATTTATACTTTCAACAAGTCTCCACATCAATGCTGCATGCACATGCCAATAAATTAAAACTTCTTTCTAGTCATTCTCTTCTTCTTCTTTTTTTGTTGTCTTTGTTATGGTATAAAGTGTGTGTGAAGGAATAAAGTAAGAAAACATTACACTTCAATTTTAGTATTCTTAGCATCCATTCTACGTATGCATATTGTGGGCATATTGGACTTTGAAATAACTATGCTGATTAGATGGAATGAATGGAATGGAATGCCGGTTTCGCAAGCGATTATGTATGGTTTTTGTGCTTACAGATCTGACACGTATTACCTCATAGTGGCTAATCATACATACATAATTGGTCATTACAACCCTTGAGTCAGGATTACGACCTAGTTTCTCACACCACTTATGTTGTGTATGTTAATTTTATACATGAGTGGTGGGACCTACAGTTTAAAGTCGACTCCGAACGACAGATTTTTGAGAAACTTTTCATGGCAGTTTTATTTACTCTCAGTTCTGCTCAGAGTTTTTGCCAGAAATCTGCTGAGAGAAAGTCGCCGAAGAAATATTTTTTTCTTATTTCGTTTTAATGTCTGGCCTGGGGCTCGAACCCTGGCTTTTACGTCTAATAAGCCAACACACTACCTACTAGAGTACGGCGACTTCACGAGTTGCAGACGAGAGACATTGAAAGAAGATTTTGAATGCTTGAAATGCTGTCATTAAAGTGAGAAGAAAATCGTGTTGCCACAATCCGCCATCTCTTAGTTTCAGAACCACTCCGAACTTCTGATGAAATGACTCAGACTGCCAATGTCAAGAAATAAATATTCACCAGATCATCTACACAGTATCACTGTTTTCAGAACCATTACACCTCGTATGCATACCCATACAATGCTACGTAAACATTACGACAAACATACTGAGCGTGATTCTTTAGTTTCAGGGGTTTCAGCAGACTTACTGTGCACCCTTCGTTTTCAGCGCCGTTCTACTCATGTCCGAGGACGCCCAACTATCTTTGACAGAATCGACGACCACATTGTATTTTCTAAGCTTGCAGGTATTTCCAATGCCGAGAATTCATTGGAGAGCTCTGCTCAATAGTTGCCTGGAATGTCACTGTGCGTAGCCATATAATATGGCATCATATCGTTCTGCTACCTCAATCTGACAGCTGTACACCGTCTTGGAGTTCATCACGTTGGAAGTCAGAGCTTTCACAGCCGCCTGGTTATAGGAAAGTAGGATGATGTCCTGACAATTTTCGAATTTTTAGAAAAACTTGGAGTATAACTATCGAGAAAATCTTGTTCATAATCGTTTGGAATGCCGACAACACCAGAACAGAAACCTCAATGGAATGTAATTCTGGAAACTCAGTAGAATTGCTTTTAAAACCCTTACCTGTAGTCTAAAAATGTCTTGAGTACCTCTTTTCATTGAATCACTCTTCCAACAAAAATTTTTTGAAATAAGGAAATTGAGGAAGAAAATCTAGTGGCAGGGGGCGAAATAATTCGAAGTTTAATTCATTGATTTCGAGAAAACTTAGGTTTAGGTTTAGGTTGGAGGGCGTCAAATGAGACAAGTACAGTACCCAGAGGTCAAGTTGACCCATTGCACACAACGCCCTTTAAGTGAGAGGATAAATGAGTTGATGGGGAAAAAGGAGAGGAGGTAGGAAAGGGAAAAGAAGCAAGCGGGGGAATTACACAGGACAACAAACAATCGAGAAAACTTATGTTTCAACAAATTTTACACATTTCTCTGCGCGTTACAACTACACACATTCCAGTTTATAATACACAATTTCAGGGCAAAAATGAGTGGTAACATACGCCCATAGCGTTCCAAGTTGATTACAATTGTTCTACAAAAATATGATCCAAGATACCACCACGTTATATTGTGCATAAGGAATTGCTTTCAGTAGTCAGGATTACAACCTAACTTCTCATAGCACTTATGTTGTGTGTGTTAATTTTTATACATGAGTGGAAGGACCTAGATTTTAATTTTGATTCTGAACGACAAATTTTTTGAGAAACACTCTTCGCCAGAAATCTCCTGAGATGAAGCAGCCGAAGAAATATGTTTCATATTTCGTTTTGTATGAGGTGTCTGACCTGAGATTTGAATCATAACCTTACGTTTAGTAAGCCAACATACAACCTACTAGATTAAGATGACTTCAATTGTCAATTGTTCTTATGAACACTCCAAATTACCTTTCTCTAGTATATGCCAGACTTACCCCACTTCCGATGCCCCGTGGATTATAGGCTCTAGGTGTGAGCCCAAAATTTCGCCAGTTTTGTTTCCTAGTCTCCATTGAAATGAGTTGCTGATTGGCTATTTGAAATAAACCTTGAATGCTTAAAGTTTTTCGTGTATTTTCTGGATATTCTGAGGAGCAGCGTTGAAGTGTTTGGAATTAATGTTGGAAAGTTTAACTGAAGCCGCTATATGTTGGAGACGTCTGACTGGCACCTTGAACCGTGGCCTCACGTCTAATAAGCCAACACACTACCTACTAGACAACTTCTCAGTGTAGGTATTTGAAATTCGACTAAAACAATCTCTCAACACAATTCTTTTTTGCTTGCAATTTGGCAAGAAAAAAGAAGGAAAGAAAAAACCAAATGAAACTGGTTGCAATAAAATGGCGTATATAAGCTGGAAAGTCTAGATGATATTCTCTTCTTTTCTTTCTTCGCATTTGTACTTGTTTAGTTTTGCATATCGTATCCGTTTAGTTTCAGCTACACAGACGAATAGACAATCGGACAGATCCCAAACATATCTACTACTTTTGTGGTGGTAGATACTATTATAGAAACCTACAGACAAACATACGCACATTTCATCATCAAACTGTTGTGTGGTGTTGTGTTGTGTTGAGTACAGCAGTGTTGTGTTGTTTACTTACAATTCGTAGCCACTTATGTAATGCCAATAAGTTGAAAAATGCAAACAAATTTCCATGCAATGCGCAAAATAACTTAAAAAAACACCGAATAAAAGAATAAATAAAAAATAAAATTGAATGCATATAATAACAGTAGAATGAAAAGAAAAGAAGAAATAAAAATAAGTTGAAAAGGGGGTCGATAGAAAAAGCAAAACTTAAAATTTCGTATTGAAGTTTCCTTTTTTCTTCCCTCAACAGATTTTTTCTGGGTTTCAACAAAATTGTGTGTGTGTGTGTTTTTTCCATCACTTTCTGCAACACAAAAAAATTAAGGTCAATTTGAGCCATGTGTTTTGCATTTTAGTTTAAGTTTTTAAACTTTTTTTCATGTTGTTTTTGTTGCTGATCAAATACAATTTTTTTTGTGTTTGTTTTTTAATGTTTCACAGTCCTTCGTTACAGCTTTCCTTTTGTGAATGTATGCATGAGTTTAAGGTTTTTTCTGCTCTCCATTTATGCTTCTCATTTAGTGTTGCTTTGTTTTCATTTCTTACTGCTTGTCTCTTTGCAAGAAAGGCAGTTGGGCAGGCAGGCTGGCAGTCAGTCACTCGGGCTGAAAGTAGGAAGAGAGCAGGAGGACCTAGCTGGCGGGAATAGTTGAATAATGCAATGTTACACAACTGTCAAACTTTTACTGTCATGTGTCCCGTTTTTTTTTTGCTTTTGTTTTTGCCTTTGCTTTTGCTTTAGTTTTATGCATGTGTCGTTTTATTTTATCTTCATTATTTATACATTTGTCGTTAAATCATGTTGATGCTACTGCTGCTATTGCTGGTATACTGCTTTCCTACTCATCTCTTTGCCATCTTTTTCAACAATTTTTTGTGGGATTTCAAAGCAGCCAACATGGCGTATAGTTTATTTGCATAATTTTTTCATGGAGCGCACACAGAAAATCGCATTTTCATTCAATCATTTACGAAAATAAAACATTTTCAATCCTTGTGTCTCTGCACCATATATGGGATGGCGTACAAGGTGGCTTAAAAGAAAGTTCTTATTTACTAAAACAGTTTAATACGATTTTTTTCTGTCTAAGGTGGGTATTTTAGTCCACCACTGTGAGCTACACATTCTCTAGACATCTAAAGGCCGCTTTACTGTGTGACAATATGCGTTACCATGCTATGTCCTCTCGTCCAGCGCCATTTGTTATAGTCATTAATAGCACTAGTCGCCGAAGTCTAGAAGGCAGTATGTTGGCTTATTAGACGTAAGGCCACAGTTCAAACCCCAGGTCAAACATCAAACAAAATACAAAAAGTATTTCTTCGGCGACTTCCTCTCAGCAGATTTCTGGCAAACATTCTAAGTGTAAAAAAAAAATGTCATGAAAAAGTTTCTCAAAAAATCTGACGTTCGGGGTGGACTTTAAACTGTAGGTCCCGCAACTCATGTATAAAATTAACACAAACTACATAAGTGGTTTGAGAAACTAGGTCGTAATCCTGCCTGAAGGGTTGTAATGACCAATTATGTATGTATGCATGTATTGGAGATTACATAAGCAATCGGTACCGAAGAGTAAGGTTGTAAGGCCTTAGCATAATTAAGGAGCTACTTAGGCCAGCAGTTTCCCTAGCTAATCCTTATTGCAGTCAGACTAGTCAGTTTGTCCAAGAGAAGCTCAATGGCGCACCAATTTAACATAGCTTAGGGAGCCTGTAGTTTAGTAAGTAGTGTGTTGGCCTATTAAAATAGATTCCGTGACAAACATCCCAAACAAAACTATCAGCAGATTTCTGGCAAAAACTCTGATAGCAAATAAAATTGCCCTGAAAAGTTTCTCAAAAATCTGTTGTACGGAGTAGACTTTAAAGTGTATGTTCCTTCACTCATGTTTTTAATTAACACACATAACATAAGTGATGTGAGAAGCTAGGTCGTAATCCTGTCTGAAGGGTTGTAATGATCAATTATGTATGTATGTATGTATGTAAGCAAGCACAGTTGCTAGCAGCCGTAAATACAGGAACGGATGTAAAAACCTAAGCAATTGTTCATCATGTGATTTTCATGATAGTTGCCGTTTTCGAACTTAGATTTGTCGGTTTGTTAATTAAACTTCAGATAGAGGTATAGGTACCTAAGGCCAATTTATGTCAGGCGCTACAGAAGAGGTATCCTTTAACGTATGAACAATCCACTAGAAGATCTAAACCACCCTATTCGTCCTACAAAGCAAGCATACTTGAAGCCGCCGCAGTCTAGTAGGTATAGCGAATTAAACAAAAATATAAACTTTCTTTTGAGCCACCCTGTACGTACATGTACATTCACATACATATGTTAATGTGCATGTAGAATTTTTTTATAAGCAAATTATGTTGATATTTATAAAGTTTGATAATTTAAATTTGAAAAGTTCTTCTGATTTCATTTGAAATTTTTTGCAAAAAATGTTTGGTTTTTAATGTGTCGGATAATTTTTTTTTATTATTATTACTTAATAATTAGCAATTTAATTATGCTTTAAAAGCAAGGAAGCATGTTTTGAAAAGTTAAAAAAAAGAAAAAATAATATCAATTGTGCAACACTATATACACAGAAATTTTTATTAATAATGGCAAGTCCTCACGTATGATTTTAGTTGATATGCAAGGCAGTTACACAAATGCCATCTTAAGTAGGAGTTTCCACAATAAATGAAAGCTTTCTTCAATTAACTGCCTTCTTTTCATCCAAATCCGACCAGCCAGCGATGAGTGTAACTTGAAGGCAGCCTCATTGATGTGGTCTTTTTCATGAGACTTTCCTTTACAGGATTTCAAAGCTCTAATAGGAATTAGAGTCGTTGTATACTCTAATCCCTCGTTTACATATTCGAATGTGAAAACTTTTCGGTACACACCCCCTATCCTTCGACAAATAACGTACTATTAAACAGCAGCACGAGAAGTAATGTTATTCGGTATTTTGTTTCATTTCGCACAACAGCTAGTTTTTGTGGGCACAGTAAATTCGTATCGTAGTTAACAACCCTTTTCAAGATCATGCAGTCCCTAAGATATACATATGTTTCTTTCTCTATATTAGCTGTAGTCTAAAAGCTTGGGTTGTTTCCTTTTTTCCGAGCCTACACAAAGCATATACAGTTAGAACTTGTGATTGGTTGAGCTTCAACGTTAACAACATTCTGCCTTACTAGAGAACTACAGTTGGGGAAATTCCCTTCTCATTGTTCCCAGTGTTAAGTTGAATACGACTCATAACACTAACAGAGTTTCAGATAGCATGCAAGACAGATTCTGACTCCCCATAAACACCGATAAAGGGAGCAGCAGTTACCTCACTAAAGAATTCTTCATGCAAAATGGACTGAAGTTCATGACAATCTCATTAGCGTTCTTAACGATGTTTGCCTGTATCTACGCAATTAAGCGGGATGTCTCGTCCAAGGACGTTGGCAAGGGCATAGATACATTGCATTGTGTAACGACACGTTTCTGATTGGGTGCTGGGGTAGATCAGCGGTGTCCTGTGGTTACATAAAAAACACTTCGGTGAAGTTTTGAAGCTATTTATTTACAACAACTGAAATAGCTTACGTAATAAACTAAGTTAAAACTAAAGAAAGGAAAAAGATTAAATTTGAAATTAATTAAAAATAAACCCTAAGCCGGCCAAACGACTGTCCGTCAAGTAACGGCATACGCTCAGGATGACTGCGAATCCTACTGGCCTGATGATATTTCCCCGGCACAGTCATCAAATCAACCAAAGGAGGATATCAAAACGACAATCAGACGGCATAAGCACAGGATGATTGTGGTCCCTAGGCCTCCAGGTGTCGAACAACTAGCAACATCAAATATTTTGCGTCATACTCTACAAATTACCCATGGGAGAGCAAGTAACAATAGAATTGAGAAGAGAGATCTTGTGCGTACATTATATGTATGCAACATGCAAGTCGTACAACAAACGTTATAAAAAGAATAACATTTTCTAAAAATATATCATAAGATCTACACAGTAATTATATGAAATATTTGAGGCACAATGGGGCCTATTATAAACTTAAACACTAAAATATTACGAAAAAATAATTCCAACGCATTACGTACAAAAGAACTACTCCTAGTAGTGTTAATATTCATACTAATAATAAATGCAGGATAGAATTAAATATATAAATAATTATAAGTATATAATATAGTTATTACTAAATAATACACACTGATGATGTGGTCGAATCGGTGGACGTACATATGTAAGTAGATATATGTGGCCAAAAACAAGGTCTCCGCCTTTTGTTGTCACAATTGTCAGCATAGTTTAGTAGGTAGTGTGTTGACTTATTTATAGAGAGCCCATAGTTCAAAACCAGGCTAAAACATTTCGACAAAAACGAATTATGAAAACAATTTCTTTCGGCGACTTCCTCTCTGCAATCTTCTGGCAAAAATTCTGAGAATAAATATAATTACCATGAAAAGTTTTTCAAAAATCTGTGCTTCATAGTCGACTTTAAAATGTCGCTCACGCCACTCGTGAATAAAATTAAAACACTCAGCGCGAATGGTATGAGAAGATATGTTGCAATTCTGCCTAAAGGGTTGTAATGCTAGTATTTGTTTTGCTGTTGTCAGTTTCGTCGTTCGATTGCTGTTCCCGCGAGTGATATACTGGTGAGGGTACGTTTAAATAAAGGCAAATTGAACACCTCATCGCAAGCGATCTTATGAGCAAGGGTCTTTTGACACTCCAAGTTAGGAGTACGTAAATCTATATGTGTTCTGATGGTTCGAAAACTTCAAACAAGATGTCGATCCGAGAAAGAGTCTGTTCACGATATTGGGATAATCTCTAGCCATGGTTCCAAACTCCCAGGTCACAGACGAATAGATACAGAAAAATGTCACCATATTGCAACAAGATTGTTACCCACGCCACATTTTCGTACATCGGCAAATTTTCTATATCGATATTCTTTCGGAACTTCTTTTCTATGATTTTGGTTGTAGTTTTTGCTAGATTTAAGATTTATGATTCGTCTTTGATGCATATGTTCATTAGCAAATTTATTCAACCTGGTGTTGAAGAATATACACGTACATATATTAATGTGCATGTGTGTAGGATAATATTGAGCTTTCCATCACTAAAGCAATGGATCTATGTCAGGTTAAATTAGTTTTCAAACTGACAAATTGAAACAAACCTTCATTCAATGAGATAAAAGAGATAGGTCCAAGCACAAGTTATTTAAGACACAAACCATGCATATCAATGTGAATCAGAGATAAGCAATGAATCTTTTTTTCGCTACTCATAAGCACTCATGAAATTTTTAATAAAAAAAGTCAATAATATTGAAATTTAACTACCCTGATTCATTCATACTCACTACAACGTTGATTTATAAGTACAGGTTGCAATGAGTATGAGTACGACGTTGACATCAAACTCACAACATTCGAAATATGTTTGATTCTTACGCCTACTCATTCAGATTCATAGCTTTAGAAAAATACTTATAATACTCACAATTGATTCGAGTGATTCGAATCATTAATCAAAATTTACAATCTTAGGTGTTGTTGCATTTACAAAAAGAAGAAAGGAAAAGACAAAGACAGCGAGCAAAGCAAACACACAACCTTCTAGTGAGTATTGTAGTGTTCTATACTTATTTTGTGATTCTTGTAAATGTTGAGTCATGGAGAGTCGAAGTAACAACATCATGCGTATTGATAAGTATGAGTACGATGAGTACTTCAAACTTTGAATATGAGTAGTATGAGTATGATATTAAAATAAGTATGAATGTGTATAAGTATCAGAAATTATAAGTATGATTCGAATCTGCTCATCTTTTTGAATACTCATTGCTAATCTCTGATGCGAATCGTAAAAATTCAAATTTCTTGTCAATTAATATGTATATGTATTCCTATGTATTTATACATGAATGGATGAATTCACTACATTTTATATAATTATTAAAAAAATATTAAAATTTTAAATCTTCTATGCGAGCAGGTTGATCCTTATGCAAAACTACTTAAACAGCACTTAAATGCATATTTTCTGCATATTATCTCTTAAAAGTAAGCCTATTAAAGTCATTAATTTAAGACAAAATTTAACAACCTTCTTTCGTTATGAAACCAACATTAAAAGCAAATTGATTTTCTTAATTTTGCATCGTTTGTTTTTTTTTTGTGCTGCTAACACCTGTTGCCAAAAGAGAAAAAAACGCTTGCACTTGTATGGTGTGGTGTGCACAAATTATGTTTAAATATTTAATAAAATATTTAAATACTCGTACTTAAAGATTTATGAGCAAACATTATAATGAAAACCAAAAACCAACAAATTGCATAAATTAATATTGTTGGTTGGATGGTTACAATAAAAACAACAACAACAACGAAATTAAATAAATATCTTGGCAAGAAAATCTTAAATTAATGAAAATAATTGAAAATTAAATTATGAATAAATCTTTGTTAGTTTTCATAATAATTATGAATTCTGTATATTTTTGACTCAAAGTCAAAACATTTTAAACAATATATTAATGAAAAATAAACCGAATTAAATAAAATGAAAATAATGCAGGAAACATAATTGATAACTCATTAATCATTAGGGGCGAGATGTTAAAGAAACATTGTTTTATAGAGAATGTTTAATAAAAAGCCTTCATATTTATCATGTGTGATTCTAAATATGTAGACTAAAAGCAATAGAGTGGCACATATTTTTTATTCTTTATCATCGCATTCAAGAACGCAGACTCTTTACATGAAGTCTCTAACTGTACCTATCACTTGCAATGCATCACAACTCTTCTAATGTGCTCCCAGCTTCAGTTAGGATTTCCAGGTCAGCTCTATGTTACTTACTCAATTTTCTATTACATGCCTTTAGTCAGCTTCCCCACCGAGTTTCTCACACCACACGTGTTGTGTGTGTGTTAATTTTATCCATAAGAGGTGGAACCAATTGCTTAATGTTAACACCGAACGTTAGTTTTGAAAAACTGTTCATGACAATTTTTTTATTTTACTTCCAGAGTTTTTGCCAGAAGAATGCTGATGTGGCTGCATGTTCCCTGTGGCAAATTTAGTGCAGAAGTTTACAGAGTATGTTAGGTAATGTTGATTTCACAGACAAATAGCTTATCTGCAATGGTATTACTCACTCCGTCGCATAATGACAACTCCATATCCAGAAATTCTCGAATCTCTCTATTCTCTCTACAAGTGGAATTATTATATCATCTTTATTTTTCAAATAATAGAAATTTATATGGAACCATTTGTTTCCTGCTCTGTAAAGAAATGCTAATTCCATGACTGAATTCAATTTAGCTTACCGAGTCGGCTTTGTTGTTACTTTTAATGTCTTCGTGTCCAAGACCCAATATAAGATAACCGTCATATGTCTCGTTATAGCCATCAGAGATACCCGACATTTTAGGGCAATCTCTGGTGAGTGGTACACATCCTTAGATAATCTTAGGTGTGAGGTACACATCCTGTAGGATCCTAATAGCCAGGCGCTCTTGGACAATATTAGGTGTGAGTTAAACATCCTCCAGGTGCCTAATAGCCATGCATTCTTGGACAACCTTAGGTGGCCTAATATCCACTCATTCTTGTATAAAATTAAGTGTTCGGTACACATTATCTAGAGATCGAAAGGCCGCTTTATTCAACGTCAATGTTCTCTAGGTTCGCTGTAGTCTAGTAGGTAGTATGTTGGCTTATTAGACGTTAAGCCAGGCTTCGAGCCCCAGGCCAGACATCAAGACAAAATACGAAAAGTATTGGTACGGCGACTTCCTCTCAGCATATTTCTGGCAAAAACTCTGAGAGTAAATAAAATTGTCATGAAAAAGTTTCTCAGAAAATCTGTTCGGAGTCGACTTTAAACTGTAGGTCCCACCACTAATGTATAAAACTAACACACACAACATAAGTGGTGTGAGAAACTAGGACGTTGTACAATGGGTCAGTTCGACCTCCGGGTACTGTACTTGTCTTAATTGACAAGTACACGTCATCTAACCTAACATAACCTAATAGCACTGCTGACGTATTAGATGTGAGGCCTTAGTTCTATCACCAGGTCAGTGATTTCCAACAAAACGAATTAAGAAAAACTTTTACTTCGACGTCGTAGTCTAGTAGATAGTGTGTCAGCTTGTTAGACGTAAGGCCGCGGTTCAAATCCCAGGTCAGAAATCAAAACGAAAATATGAAAAAAATATTTCTTCGACCAGATTTCTAGCAAAAACTCTGAGAGTAAATTTAAATACCATGAAGAGTTTCTCAAAAGTCGTTTCGGAGTCGACTTTAAACTGTAGATCACGCTAATCATGTATAAAATCAAAGTGCATAACATATATGGTGTGAGAAGCTAGGTCGTAATCCTTACTGAACAGTTGTAAAGATCAATTGTGTATGTATGTATGTGTGTATGTATGTATGTATTACTTTGGCGACTTCCTTTCAGCAGATTTCTGGCAAAAACTCTGAGAATAAATAAAATTCCCATGAAAAGTTTCTCAAAAGTCTGACGTTCGAAATCGATTTAAACTGTAGGTCCCACCACTCATGTATAAAACTAACACACACAACATAAATGATGTGAGTGGCTAGCACGTAATTGAAGCGTTGTAATATATGTATTTATGCTGTTGCATTGAAAGATAATGATTCTGGCTGCCATAGAATGGTTGCTCCATTTTGTTTTTGATGGTCATTAACTGAATATTTTCTTATTTCAATATCAAAACACTTTTAAATTCTAAAATAAGTGCAAAAGATTCGTTTATATTGAAAGTCTTACATCATATCGTAATGGACTTAAATAGAAGACATTAAAATATAAGACATTGACAAAACCCGTAGTTTTGACACTCCTTTACTAACTCCTTTGAAGTTCATAAAGCTGTCATAATAAACTCATATTTACTGATTGAATCGCAACGTTCACATATTCAAAGTCTTTTAACACTTGCCATCAACATACACAACTGAAGCCTGTCTTAATAATTTACAATATTGTATGCGTAACCGTTTCTATTTACATAATGCGTACGTATGTATATGCATATGTATATATACATACATCTCAATATTATCGTTTCAAGGATATTTCTCGTTTGTTTGTAAATTTTCTTTTGTCAGACTGACTGGTCAACCATTTGACAAGTAATAACAGCATTTTGGAGAATGTTTATTATTCTGTTAATGCAACCAAAATGATACCAATCAAAGGCAGTAACACCATAGAATCAACGCACAACAATATGACACTGACACATACATAGATATCTAAACTTACAATACATTGCCTCCACTTGTAATGGATTGTAATACAAGTGAACCCACTTGCAATCAAATGTGGGATTGTCATATGAATTCAGACGACGAGTATGGTATGTTGACAAAAGCAATCCAGGAAAATTTATATTTAAATATGTATTTTAAATACATTATTCAGATACGTTTACATTACATGAATTACATTTATTGTATACGGTATAGTGTAGGTAGATAAACCATGTATAGGGAGAGAGTATTTTCATTTTGAAATGATTTAAAGCATTTGTTAATTAAACATTGTTCTGTTTGCCGTGCTACATATACAGTGGACAGTAGAAGTTTTAATACGGCAATATATTTTGACAAAAAAAGTCCCCACAGGCTTAATATTGTTGCACAAAGTCTCGATATGACTTCAAGAGAGTATTTAGGAGATCATTTGAAAGAACGGTTGCGTAATCGCTAAACTTTAAACAAAAGTCAACTGAGAAACTTGCTCATGGTGCTACCAGAAATCACTAAACAAAACTTGTACATTCAATTCCATATCGGTTAAATGGAGTGCTTGCCTTTATGGGATATTCTATTAAATACAAAGGATAACATTTTCATATATTTGGCCTTTGAATTTTAAATTTACTCACGATTCTCCTTGGGAGTACCTATGGAGTCATTTGAAACTTTTCCTTGTTTTTCTGTTGTTTTATGAAAAACATTAAAAAATTGTTTGATTTATAATAAAACAGAAATAAATTAATAAAATAAATATATAAACTATAAATTTTTATACAAACTTTAGCCTAAAGTTCATGAAATTGCTAAAATATATTGCTGTACTAAGATTTTTGTTGTCCACTGTATATTCTTCCAACTCCATTACACTTATTGTATAAATAAACATGAAGAAAATATCTGTCATCCTGTAGTGTAATAAGGAATGCAAATCTTTTTCTAATCGTTAAATAGAATTGTTGTTATAGGAACAAAAGGAATGATAAGACAATTCAATTTTAATATTCTAAATTAATCGATGGGTAATATTTTTATGAATGACTGAAGCAACATTAACCGCATGATTATTGATATTCCAGTAGTAAATAGCTTAGCTTTACGATATCACCCGTACATTATATTCTCCTGCAGCATACTAGCTGGGAAATGTGTAGAAATTGATTTGCTTACCATAAGCTCCTGCTTTCTAGTACCTGGTAAGATCCAAACAGTACTGCATGGCAGAAGGGATACTAAATGACAAGGCCCAGTAAACGACGATGGCTCCACCGCAATTATGTTTGCTTGTACTAGCTTGCAAATTTCATGATTTGCAGCCCTGACCACTATGCTACTTGCTAATATGCTACTTGGATACGTGCAAGATCTTGGGATCAAACAAACCCCTTATAATTATTGTTTTAGGTTCTCTTGCTGAAATCGGCTAAAAATGCCAACAAGGGAGACTCGTGCAGTTTCGATTAACCTCTTTTACTTTTTCCAGAACTAACACTGCAACTGGCATCAATATGACTTCCGTAAACAGCACAGCATTACGACTAACCTCAATGCCATAAATATGTAGATAAGTCACGACCTTGACCGGTGTCATGCCATGCTGCATGTGCCTCTTAACGTATCACAGGTCTTTTAAACTGCCACCTCACCTCATTTTTTGAAGACATAGGACTGGAGCTGAAGATGACAGTCGGTGGCGCACAAATTCCGACGGTAAAGTGCAGTCAGGTTAGGTTATGTTAGAGGACGTGCACTTGTCGATTAAGACAAATATAGTACCTGGAGGTCGAATTGACCCATTGCACAAGGTTTCTCACACCACTTATGTTGTGTGTGTTAATTTTTATACATGAGAGGTGGGACCTACAGTTTAAAGTCGACTCCGAACGACAGATTTTTTTTAGAAAACTTTTTCATGGCAATTTTATTTATTCTTAGAGTTTTTGCCAGAAATCTGCTGAGAGGAAGTCGCCGAAAAAATACTTTTTGTATTTTGTCTTGATGTCTGGCCTGGGGCTCGAACCCTGGCTTTACGTCTAATAAGCCAACACACTAACTACTAGACTACGGCGACTTCAAAGTGCAGTCATATACGACAGCTTTTTTTCGTTCCTTTGCCTTGCCACTGCAATCTTTGTAACCAGTAACGTCATCTCGATCATGGCCATGCTTAAAAATCATTGGGTTATGGAAAGACATTTGGAAAGAATGCAGCTCCCATCTAACAACTTCTGTCGTGGGTGTAGAACCGCTGAGGAAGACGAAACAGTTATCCATTCCATTTTCTTTGACAATGCCCATTTATTGCGAGGTGCAGATATAGGTTGTTTGGCTCTTCAATCCTTTTCAGTTTGACGGAGCTATCGTCTATTGATGGCAAGAATATAGCTTCGTTTATCAAACTTTCGCGCTGGTTTTCCAGTGAAGAGTAGTCGTGCTTTTAATGTGAAGCCCATGTGCCAACTTCTTATTCTTCCCTAGTTTAGTCGAACTCTTGATCAGTACAGGGACTGCTTTCACCTGTGGCGTCACAACGGGCCTAATGTGCTCAAGTGAGCTTTTGGTATCAAAGCCACTCCAACCTACCTAGCTGCCTACCTACCTCTTGGTATGTCATCGGATGAGGCTTGCTCCCATCATCTAATGGAATGAGAAATTTGAAAACTTTCATGTTGATTTATTGATTGAAACTGACACCGTTACTCAACATCTGCCCTATAGTTAAAATAGTATCCTGTCATATAAACCTTACATTCGACTTTATGGTAAAGTGAACTCAAAAGGAACCCAGATTTCTGTGTATTCATCTATAGGTAATTGCTTAGCTAGTGTGCCTGGCAATGAAATAAATGTTCACGAAATAAATTTCCTAATACCACTTTGAACCAAATCTTAGTGCAGCAAATAGTAAAAAACGACTCTGATTGGTACTTTATTTCGTTTGCTATCAAGTTCTTTTCAATGATTTCAAATTGTTTGTAGTATTCAATTAATGTGGGATTTACCCCCGCATAAATGCTTATAATTATTCCCTAAACTTGTTTCCATCTTAGTTTTTAATGTTTTTAAAATTTTTATTTTTTTATTTCATTTCTTTTTATATTCTTCTGGTTTAAAAAAGGAATTCCTTTTCGTTACCCCCTATGTTAACTTAGCACTATTGAAAAAATATTCATTGCATACTTTTAAGGGTTTTACTTACATATTAAATTGAAAACATATGTGGCGTATGAGGAATATTTATTTAGAAAACAATACATACAGCCAGTATTCATCATACGACACATAGGTGTTGTGTGTAATTTCACTGTGGACATAGAAACATCAGCTTTCATGATTATGAATGAACACGTGTTTTTAATTTGTTGTTGATTTATTATTTAACTGTTATTAAGGTTAAACACAAACTTGAATAATATAAATGATTTATCAAATCAATATTAAAGCAATAAGAAGCGGGCGTCTCTTACTCTATAACAACTATTCACTGGAAATTAAACTCAGTGTTTACCTGTTTTATATTAACAATCCAAAAATTTATTTGTTCACTTTGTTGTCGTTGTTGCATTAAATTATTTATAATAAGAATATTTACTTAATTTAACTTTCGGAAGAATTTCGTATTCCTTAACTTATGGCCTAAAGTTGTTTATTATGAACATCTAATTAACCACACAAAGTCAATTTATTGACGGTGTGTGTGCCAGAATACGAAATAAGAAAATTATATTAAATTACAATAGTTGTGGTTTGAAGCTTTAACTAGCCTTGTAATCCAGATCTTGTTCCACCGGCTAAAATTTTTTTCTAGTGACAATGAATTCTTTCACTGGAATATGTTGGGCCTAAGAAGAGTTTAAGCGAAATTTACGGGATTCGTTGTTGCCATTAAAATGTAAGAAATTACGGGTGATTTTTTAGCTATTATCTTTTTGGCAACACTGGTTTAAACAGCTTACGCACGTTTCGTGATTTGTTTCACTGTCAAACATCTTCAGTTTGGTCTGTAATTTAACCATGAATCGTCTTACAATCGAACAACGCTTGCAAATCATTGAATTTTATTATCAAAATGCGGGCTCTGTTAAGAAAGTTGATCGCGCGCTTTTTCTATTTTATGGTCAGTTTAATCGACCCACTGCAGCGGCTATTCGGCAATTGTGACTAAATTTCGCACCAAATTTACATTGTTGGACATTACACCACCAACACGCTTAGGTAGAGTGCGAACTGAAGAAAATATCGCAGCTGTATCGGCCAGTATTAATGATGACCATCAATTATCGATTCGTCGCCGTTAGCAGCAATTGGGCCTCTGTTACTAAACAACATGGAAAATTTTGCGGAAGGATTTAGGTGTGAAGACTTTCAAAATACAGCTAGTGCAAGAATTGAAACCGAACGACCTACCGCAACGCAGAATTTTTGGTGAATGGGCTCTTGGAAAGTTGGCCTTTTTTTCTTTATCGAAAAATTGTGTTCAGCGGCGAAGCTCATTTTTGGCTCAATGGATACGTAAATAAGCAGAATTGTCGATTTTGGAGTGAAGATGCAAAAGCTACCAATGCATCCAGAAAAAGTCTAAGTTTGGTGCGGTTTATGGGCTGGTGGCATCATTGGACCGTACTTCTTCAAAGATGCTGCGAATCGTAACGTAACTGTGAATGGTGAGCGCTACCGTGAGATGATATCCAACTTTTTTTGCCCAAAATCTAAGAGCTTGACTTGCATGACATGTGGTTTCAACAAGACGGTGCCACATGCCACACAGCACGCATAACAATGGACTTATTGAGAGGCGAATTCGGTGAACATTTTATTTCACGTTCGGGACCGGTCATTTGGCCGCCTAGATCGTGCGATTTAACGCCTTTAGACTATTTTTTGTGGGGCAATGTTAAAGCTCATGTCTATACAGACAAGCTGGCTTCAATTGACGGTAGGCAACATTGAAGCATTTATTCGTGAGATACCGGCCGAAATGTTGGAAAGAGTATGCCAAAATTGGACTAAGCGGATGGACCATTTGAGGCGCATGAAATAATCTTCAAACTTTAAATTATATGGACCGTACTATCGATTCAAATAAAGATTTCATGCATTTTTCTGAATTTTATGTGTTTTTTTTTGAAAAATTTTCCTATAGCTCTTAAAATATCACCCATTATATAATATAATGTAAGAATACCTAACTGCCCAAGCCTTTTTCACGCGAGTGGTGCATATCATGCAAAGGCTCTAAAGAAAAATGAAGATGTTTTATTTAAAGGTCATCATTCTTACTTGTTTTCACTGATATATTCATTACGTATTGACAATATTGAAATGTCATTTACCAGCATGAGAATGGTAACCGCAGTGGTGCCACAAGCAAAGAAATGAAAGAAATTTTTTGAAGTATGATAAAATTTCAGGTAGTTACAGCCTATTACAACTCATGCCAAGTCTTTATTCATGTTTGCACTGAAGACGAAAAGAAAAAATGGGAAAGAAAGCAACGAAAAAAATGAAAAGAAATGTGTCTGAAACATTTACAATGACATATTGTGCTAACAAAAGAAGCAAAAATAAAACGATGTAAACAGAATAATTGTGGCAACAACATAAGCAAATATATGCAGACGAGAGAAAACAAACAAAAAAATAAAGAAAAACAGAAAATATAAAGAAGAGGCCACAAAAATGTGTAGCAGTAGCAAAATTTAACTGAAAACAAAGAGACAAATAAAACGAAAAACGAAGAATTGAAAAAGACTGGAAAAAAAACCTGAAACAAAATGTCACAAATTGACATGATGAAATCCCTTAGCAAAAGTATGACATGGGGTTCATATTTGGGTATTGGGGGTTAATCAACGAACAAAACAAAAAAAGGACACAAAAAATTTTTGAAATCAAGTTTTGTAAAGAAGATATACATACATATAATAAAAAGGGAGAGAAGAGGTCTAAATATTTTGGAACTTTTCCAAGAGTTGTTATGAGCAAAATATTTGCAATATTGTTTATTGCTTGTTAATTTAAAATATGCCCAGGACTTTTTTCATATTGGAAAAGCAGTCGCATAAATTCCTTTCCTTTTGTTTTCAAATTTTTTTTTTTTTTGTTGAGTGATGCTTGCTTGTCTGGAAGTAAGGCAACTAACTTTGGATAGAAAAATATTTTTAAGTTTTTTTTGGCTTCTAAAATTGAAAATAATGAAGAATATAAAGTAGATTACAATGCTTAAATTTATTATAGTTATTGAAAAATTTTTTCTTATTTTTCAATATTACACATATTATACACATAGTTGCTGCTGCACCAGAAGATACAAAAAATCTGTGCAACAGCTATGGTTCGTTACGTTTTTGTCAATCTTTGCCTATCAAATATTTTCACTGGCTTTGTCCTTTGCCCCTCTCATTTTCGTTTCTTTTCGAATATGTGCCTGCCTGTACAGATGTTTCTTTACTTAATGGTAATACATTGGCAAATATCAATGAAACATTTCTGTTGGTTTTTTTCTCTCTGTTGTTACTGCTGCTGCTACATGTTAAAAGGCTGTAGAGCAGTACAACAGTCATGTGCAACCATAATTGTTTATGGAAAGCATTACTAATTGGCCTAACTAGCAAAATAACAGCCTATGAATTGATTGATTGTGAGGAAATTAAAGCCACTTTAATTGCTGGCTTATTAATCTGGGCTAAAATTGCAACTTATTGAAGTGTCGCTATCGACAGTTAATATCTAGTATTTGGAAAATTTTTAATATCATTATAATCCACTGCCATAGAGGCATAGTGTACAGCATTTGGACAACTCGGTGGTGGTGATAGTCAATGCACGGAAACTATAAAAAATCATTCAAGTGAATTTATTACAAATTGCAAATACTATTGTCTTCTGAAAAAAAAACAGAAAAAAATCCAATGCTTGACTATTTCCAATGTAGACATACAAAGTACTTTTTATATTATACATAACGAAAATCGACAGACAAGTGCATAACCATACATACGCCTTTTTTCTCCCCTTTTAAGCTGTATTACATTGCAAGCAGCTACGTTTCTGAATTTAAAATAACTGAAGTGAAACAAAAATGAATTTCAATGCGGATGTAAGAAAAATCAGGCCAATAAATACATTGAATACATACATATGTATAAATTTATTTATCTTTTTCTCTTCTTCTTCATCTTTTTTTCGACTTTTTCTCATAAAAATTTTTTTTAAAAAATTTTTCGATTTTTTTGTATCATCATTCACTTGAATATTTTTATGATCATATAAATTAAAAACGATTATTTTTTGATGTATAAAAACACTAAGTTTATATTTAAATATACTGTAAATACAATATGAGAATTACAAATAATTAAATGAAAAACAAATAAGACCATACAAATATTGACAATAATCATTCTGCTTAAATATCATTATTGTGCCATTAAATTTGAAATAAATAAATGAATTTATTGAAATCATTGAAAAATATATTATAGTGTCATGCCACAATAAAATTATAATTCAATTCAATACTAAATTCAACTGACATTACAAGGAAACCCCGAATGTAAATAATTTTATTTTAACCTTTATGGCAACAGAGAAAAACTATACTTACGTCAACAGAAGCATGCCCGGGCATGTTCATACATTTTATATGGAATTTCTTTTATTGCTAAGCTTATTTTTGTGTTGATTTGGTTGTACTTACTGGATAGGTGGTGTAACGCACCCTGGTTACGTACATACTAAAGACTTATGTAAAACGACCTCACATTCCTTGTATCGAGCTCCCATGAGCGTGCGGTGTCTTTGGGATATAGGCCGCTTTACACTTTTCGATAACGGACACACGTCAACAGCGTAAAAAACCGACAAAGCTGCAGCCATAACGGACTTATTTTTAATACTGAATGATAATAATAAATGATAAGCAGCAATTACGTATTAGGTCCAAACGTGGTACCGCGGTACCAATACTTACCATCGAAATCCGCCAATTACGGAATTAAAGTATGGTGGGTATGTGACTCCGTCTCATCCTATCCAATGAAGGGATAAATTTATACTGGATTGCTGGCATCCGGAAAAAAACGTAGGCAAAAGGGTAGTGGATGACTTGTTCGTCAATCATTTTCTTGGAAGTGGATGGAATATTGTTTGTGATAATTTCTTCACAATATATAAGGTAGCGAAAAGTTTAATGATGGACAGCAGTTTATCAATGTTAGGTACAGTGAACAGAAGACGAGTGTTTGTACGACTATATTTCCCTTTATCTAAAGGACGGGAAGTAGATTTAACTACATTTTCAGTAACAATATTACCTTGTGCTCTCAAGGCCACTCCTGATAAAGGTGCCGTCGATAATATGGATAGAATATTGAACAAGGCGACTAACAAATAGATGCCCCTTGGCTTTATTCTACAATATACTAGACCTCATTGCCCATAATTCACGTTGAGAATAACCTAAAGCTTGAAAGATTCCACAAGCCGCCGTAGAATGTACCTACACAGCCTCAGCGTACAACTGGTGAAGCCAAAAAAAGAAAACAGAGATAAAAATAAACATGTTGCTGCAAATAAAAGTGTGGAGGAACCTGACAGCACTCGTATAATGAAAGTAAAAGGTAATTGCCACTTATGTACAAATCGTCGGCCAACCAGCAAATCCTGCACGTTATGCAACAAGCCCGTGAGTGCCGCTCATTCAAGTAATATGCCGCAATGTAATAAATGCATTCAAGAAAAATTAGCATTTAATATTTTTTATGTCTTCCTATATTTGATTAAATTTGAATCTTATTATTAAGAACTTGTAAATTAAATTCAATAAACATCAAATATCAAAATATTTTCATATATTTCATTATACATACCCAGGTATGCAACTTTTGACGTAAGTCGACGTGGTGTAGTAGGTAGTGTGTTGGCTTACTATTCGTAAAGCCCGGGTTCGTATCCCAGGTCAGACATCAAAAATGAAATATGAAAAAAAAAATATTTCTTCGGCGACTTCCTCTCAGCAGATTTCTGGCAAAAACTCTGAGAGTAAAATAAACTGCCATGAAAAAGTTTCTCAAAATTCTGTCGTTCGGAGTCGACGTTAAACTGTAGGTCCCGCCACTCACGTATAAAATTAACGCACACAACATGAGTGGTGTAAGAAGCTAGGCCGTAATCCTGACTGAAGGGTTGTAATGGCCAATTATGTATGTATGTATGATAGGAATCAAAAAATGGCCACATCTTTGACCCCCATTCGCCATTTTTAGTGAAGTCAAGAAATGAGCTAGAAAACACTACTAGTGGCGATATCAGAAAATTTCAGGTTAATGCAGTTATTACCTCCTGAGATACGGCGATTTAAAAGCACAAAAAACATACCCGGGCATGCATCTGTTGACATAAAGGTTAAAAGCAGAAAATATACAGAAAAACATAATAAGTGTTGTATGGTTTTTCCTTATTGATAAACAAAGTACTTAAGTAGCTTATTTATTTCGTTTAATAGATTTAGTTTTTGCATTTCGTATTTTGTTCCTCCCCCCCGTAGCTGCAAACCAAGACTATACTTAAAGTAATCAGATATTGTGTGGAATACAGTCATATAAGAATATTTGTCTTTCCTTATCTATTTTTTAATTACTTTAAATTTAAAACATCGGTTATTTCGCATCTGGCAATACTTGTGTCATTCCATTCTGTCACAAAATTCAGTATATTATCTCCACTGAATGTAATGTATCGATTTGCTCTTAAGCAACGTTGGAATTTATTGGGCCAACGAGAAAAAGCACGATGATGTCAATTTTGCCAAAAAAAATCATTTTTTCGGATGAAGCTCCTTTTTCATATTGGTGGATACGCTAATAAGCAAAATTGCCAAGTTTGCGGCTCAGAAATCCCACACGTAGTCTTACACAAGCCAATGCACCCATAACGAGTAACTGTTTGGTACGGCTTGGGGAGCGGTGGCATCATTGGCCACATTTCTTTGAAAATGTGGTCGACGCAAATATTACGCTCAAAGGAAACACCTATCGCACCTATCGCCATAGTCTAGTAGGTAGTGTGTTGGCGTATTAGAAGTAAAGCCATTACTCGAGCCCCAGGCCAGGTATCAAAACGAAATATGAAAAAATATTTCTTCGGCGACTTCCTCTCAGCAGATTTCTGACAATAACTCTGAAAGTAAATAAAATTGCAATGAAAAGTTTCTCAAAAATCTGTCGTTCGGAGTCGACTTTAAACTGTAGATCACGCCGTTCGTGTATAAAATTAAAACATATAACATGAGTGGTGTGAAAAGCTAGGCCGTAATCCTGACTAAAGGGTTGTAATGGCCAATTATGAGTTAATAAGCAAAATTGCCGTATTTGTGGCTCAGACAACTCACACGTAGTCTTACACAAACCAATGCACCCATTACGAGTGAATATTTGATGCATCTTGTGGAGCGGAGGCATCATTGGCCACTTTTCTTTGATAACGCGGCGCAATTATTACGGTCAATGGACACACCATGATAGCCGTTATTTTTTATACCCATGGTACATCACATCATGATATTGATGTGAACGATGATTGTTTTCAATTGGATGGTACAACTTGCCACACATCTCATGCCACAATCGATTTAATGCGTCAAACCGTTGATGGCCGTTGAATGAGCCGAAGTGGTGATGTCAATTGGCCACCAAGAAGCTGCGACTGGACTGGACTATTTCCTCTGTGGCGCCGTTAAAGAAAACCAGAGACAATTGCGCATTTAATGGCCAACATTCGCGATGTCATTGCCAAGATACGACTATATGCACTTGAAAAAGTGCACGAAAATTGGTCCAACCGAAAGAGATACTGTAAGACAAGCGGCGTCAGCCATATGAATGAAATAATATTTCATTTCTAACCGGATCAATGGTACACCACAACAAAGAATAAATTTGGCAAAATTTCGAACCGTTTCTGTTTAATTGTATTTTTAAATTTAAACTTTTAAATCACCCACCCATAGTTTTGCGAAACCTTTAGAGCCGTGCTTAATTCTCTTCGGAACTTCACATTTACGAGATAGCTTGGACATTTACTGACTAATGTGTGATGTGATGTGCATACAAGAATCCAGGCTTGTATGTGGGGATTTTTCTTGCCATGTGACAGAAGCATTTCTACATACATATACATAAATAATTGGTCATTACTACCCAGTCACGATTACGACCTGGCTTCTCACAAAACTTATGTTGTGTTCGTTAATTTTTATACATGAGTGGCGGGACCTACAGTTTAAAGTCGACTCCGAACGACAGATTTTTGAAAAACTTTTCATGGCAATTCTATTTACTTTCAGAGTTTTTGCCAGAAATCTGTCCAGTCGCCGAAGAAATACTTTTTGTATTTTGTTTTGATGTCTGGCCTGGGGCTCGAACCCTGACTTCACGTCTAGTAACCAACACACTACCTACTGGACTACGGCTACATACAGAAGCATTTCTGCTTCCATTAAATAGTGCTTTGAGATCACAGTGTATGCTTTAATCGTCATCATCATTCTTAATTTCTTCGTGCTGAAGTTCCAGTGAACTTGTCTGAATACAGTCCGAAATGGTTCTATTGGCAGCATTTGGTGGGACGATAAATATTACCACACCATTCAACGGCAGTGCAGCATAGTTTGATTCGAAAAATCAGCTGTTGTAGCATCTATTCAACGTCTTAACGCTGGGCGTAAGGTTAGGTCGAAGTGGAAGCTTTGATTACCAAATAACACTTAAGCACGTATAGCGGCCCGTTGTGAAGGCACAGGTAAGCGCAGTCCCTGTACCAGAGATCAGCAATGAATCTTTTTTTGCTACTCATAAGTGCTCATAAAATTTTGAGTATGAGTGAGTCATCAGTATTGAAATGCTACTACTCTGATTCATTCGCACTCAATACAACATTTATTTATAAATTCAAGTTGCAATGAGTATGAGTACATCGTTGACATCAAACTCATAACATTCGAACTATGTTTGATTCATACGCCTACTCTGTCAGATTCATAACTTTAGAAAAATACTTATAATACTTATAAATGATTCCAGTGATTCGAATCATTCGTCAAAATTTACAGTCTTAATTGTTATTGCATTTACAAAAAAAGAAGAAAGAAGAAGACAAAGATAGCAAGCAAAGCAAACATACAACCTTCTAGTGAGTATTGTAGTGTTCGTACGCGAATCATACTTATTTTGTGATTCGTGTATACGATGAGTCATGGAGAGTCGAAATCAATAACATCATGCGTATTGTTAAGTATGAGTACCATGAGTATTTCAAACTTTGAATATGAGTAGTATGAGTATGACATTAAAATAAGTACGAATGCGTATAAGTATCAGAGATAATAAGTATGATTCGAATCTACTCATCCTTTGAATACTCATTGCTGACCTCTGCCCTGTACCAACCAACTTCCACCAAACTCAATGAAGTAGTTGGTCAGCTCAAGGGCTGCACAACTTAAAAGGACTACAATCTTATGCTGAAAACCTGTCCAATATCCTTGTTGGATGATAACTCAGTTAAGGTGACAAGGTGATTCTTGCTCCTCGCAAGAGATGGGCATTCACAAAGAAAGGGGGGAAACAGTGTCGTTTTCTTGGCGTGGGTGTGGGTCTCCACCCACTGCAAACGTCGTTTGATGGTAGCTGTATTCTTTCCGCGGGTCTTCCAGTGGCCATGTCCACAGATCATTACGTTACGATCTGTGGTCATAGCCATTGTGTTCGATATGACACTGCTTCCACTGCCATCAAGCGTACATTGCGGCGATTCACAGGCTTCCAGTCTCTTAACATTACTTCATAATATTGCCAACTTCTTGCTTAGTGGCTTGATTATTACGAATATAATCACCTCGTTATGCTTGAGAAATCTCCACTTTTAAATCGATTATGTCGTCCATCATCTCCAAGTGATGAACAAAAAGAGGACACGTTTAGATTATAAATTTTGTAAAAAAATTATTATTTCTACCTGTTATTCGGTTGTTACGCATTCCATATTCGTATTGCTGAAGCCTTTATATGGTTAATCCAATATGAAAAATTTCAATTCTTTAATATTCATGATTAATAAAATTAAGAATAATAAATGGTTTTTGTTTCAAAAATTAAACAATTAATGAGATGACATAGTTTGTTTTGAAAAAGTTTTATTTTATATATTTGTTGTTGTTTTATTTAAAATAAGCCAGCATAGTTTTCAGCAAGAGATAAAAAGTAAAACCACAGCAATCATTAGTATAAACTGTACAACTTTAATTTTGTTTCATTTTTTGTTTTTTTTTTGTTTACGTTCAATTGTTGGTAAAAAAAAAATTATTTTTGCTATGAAAACAACACTGGTAATACAAGCAGAGACCACAGCAACAGCAAGTGAAACAATAAAAGCAGCAGCAACAACAGCAGCATCATTTGCAGTAGCAATAGCAACAGCGACAAAAGCAATATTAGCAACAGAAACATTCTAAAAATATCATTTGTTTACTGGAAACCACAACATAACAAAAATTGTTTTTAAAAATACTCGATTGAATAGCAGCAGTATACAGCCAAACGCTTGCAAAAAACAAAGCCAACACCAATACCAATACCAATAAACCGAAATACTCGTAACTAAAAAAGAAAAACCGAAAAAAAATAACAGCAACACTAATAAAACCGAACAAACGAACAAACAGACATGGCAGGACATTGTAAACATTATTGTGCATATGTGCATATGCACATACATATGTATGTGTGTATGTGTGAAGTTGTTGTCTATTTATGATTAGATGTTTCAATGTGTTTGTGTATATGTGTTTGGTTTTTAGTGTGGGTATTTATGCGATTGCCAGTGTTTGAAAATATTTGTTGAAAGCCACGAACAATAAACAATGTTTACAAATCTAACGAATAGCTGTACAATAGATGTTGTTTTTGTGCCTCTCCTTTTTTCTTTTTTCTCTCTTTTTTCTCTCTTTTTTCTATTGGGTTTTTATACTTTTTATTTTAAACTGGCTTTGTTGTTTAGCAAAAACAGCAACAGCAACAACTACAACAATATAAAAACCAACTACAAACACATAAAACCGTTAAAACAATGCAATACAGTTATTTTCCAAAACATTGCAAATAAAGAAAAAAAACAAACAAACAATGTCGACATAAAATACCAACGCATGCCAAACTGTGGTCAGTGAACTTTTTTCAAAGAATTTCTTTTACAATTTTTTGATTTTTTTTCCTTTTTGAAATAGATTAATCGATTTTAAGTTTGGAAAGTAGCTAAAATAACTGTATAAAACCAAAAAAAAGAAACGATTTTTTTTATAAGGAACCGATAGAATTGTTAAATCTACATTGAAAGCAATAGTAAACCACAACTGGGATGACTCAGAGAGACACATTGTATGGGTTTTTAATGATGCACGTTTTAAAAGAAATGGTAATAAAGAGTTTGGTTTGTATATAACTTATTTGTATTCAATCTTATACTATGTTCAGACATTCACTTTTCTTGAGCCAATATTCGGTTTATTGATTACAATATTTTAAGTGTTTAGACATAACAATATACGCAGTTCAGCTGCTTTTTCAATATTCATTTGACAACTGGTAAACAAAACCGCAGATTGTTTCAACAGCATTTGTTTTGTTCGTTGTCTTTTTTTTTTTTTTTTTGTTTGTCGTTCCGGAATATGCTCACTGAACGTACTTATACAGTGCTGTATTTCAGGGTTCAATCAATATTATAACATTTTATGAATTTATTGAGCAATAATTAATTGACATTTTACATGAAATATTGAGATCAATAATGCCGTTTATTGCGATTTACTCAATATAAGTGCATGTCTGAACATAGTATCAGTATAATATTGGGAAACATTTCTAAACGCCTTTGAGTTTGGAGAAAAAAAATTAAGCTCAAGTGCATCGATTGCTAATCAAATCCGTTACTGCTGTTGTATGTTTCAGGCCCAGGTTATGGCTATAAAAGCTCTGCGAAGCTGATCCTAAGCAAGAAATATACAAATTTAAAAAATTTTTCGTTAAATCCTACAGTTAGCTTATGCCTTAGTCGTTTTGCATTTCTACTCACAAGAACATTCCGTGTAATTATATATCAAATGATCTTGATAAAGCAGACACACACTAGCAGAACACCAATCGATATAAATAAATTTGTTTAATATAGCCTACTTGTGGATCTGTTTGTCTTTTTCCGAGGGTATATATACTCTTTGGGCAGCTAATTGTGATCATACCTGCCAGATAAATAAAGCATCAAATAGTCAAATACTAGAAAAAAATATTTAAAATCGTCAAAGGCGTTCATGGAAATCGTCAAAAAATCGTCACAATAAATAAAAACATAAATTACAAGTTAAACAAAATTGTAGCGGAACAAATAAAGTTAAGTCAATCTCAAATATAAGTACAAAAACATTTAACAAAAAAATTTAACGCTTTAATTATAAAAAACTTTAAAAATTAGTGTTTTTAAATATATTTGTATGTAAAAACATTTAGGTACGTAGTTATTATATTAGAAGGAATTTAGTTTCATTTAAATTAACTTGGCTTAATACATTCATTAGCTGATGAATGTGATAATATTAATATTTTTTAATAAATTTAGCCAAGGCTGGAAATTAAAAGCTACCATACCTCATTTTCATTTCAAAAATATAGAAGTTTTATATCATTTTCAAGAAAAATTTTTTTAAGGTTTAAACAGTTGTTCATTGACACATAACCGCAGCAACAATATTGCATCATCTAAATCTATGGATGGTACAAATCTTAAGGAGTCAGAAGCTCTTGACGTTCTGAGCATGAAAATTCAATATGATGTTCGCTGGAACCGACACATTTTTCAGTGTTTGAGCTTCTTAAGACGGTGCAAGAAATAATTCACTTCATCTGATATTCTTACTATTTACACCACTTATATACGAAAAAGAATGGAATACAACTTTTATGTATAGGCCAGTGCCTTAACGTCTATTCTGAGACTTCTCGACCGCGTATAGGAGACTGCGAAGCTGCTCATTAAAGGCGGTAGGGATCGCACATTGTATTACAGACAAAATTCGTTCTTTAGTCGGGCTATTCGTATGTGGAACTCCCTTCGTGCACAGGTTTTAATTTTTTGGCTTTTAAGGGGTGAAAGAGGCATAAGGTACGAAAAAATCATCACAGGAAAAAACTTAAAAATATAATTCTTTTCTCCTCGTTATTACTAACCTATATTTGCAATAGTAACAATTGCAAAGTAAATACAAAGATTAAAATGGCTTTTAATGTGCTAAAGTAAAGAATATGAGGTAAATTTTTAATTTCCAAAAATCATCAAAATAAAGGCATAAATCATCATATCGTCAAAATGATATTTTTGGAGCGCAAAATCGTCAAATCTGACAGCTATGATTGTGATACATTTGCACATAAGGATTACTTACTTACCTAATTAGTCATTACAACTTCTCACACCATTCATGTTCCGTGTGTAAATCTTTATGGACCAGGGACGAATTCTAAAATGTGAAATTGACTGCGAATGCAAGATTTTTTTTCTTTTAGAAACTTTTTATGACATTCCAGAGTTTTTACCAGAAAAATTTTTGAGAGGAAGTTGTCAAAAAAAATATAGGACAAGAATATTGTACGGTATTGTAAAAATACTATGTCGTCCTTCCGACAAATAGCTTAAAATTTCAATTGCATATTTCACTGAATTGGAAGATTGCTAATCATTATGAAATGTTACCTCCTTGCAAAGGGATCAATTCTAATATATACGGTTCGCAAATGTACCACTTAAATGAGGAAATAAAGAGAAATCAACCACAATTGGCCAAAAAGAACGTTGTGTACATAGCTGTCAGATAAATGAGGCACCAAATCATCAAATATTTGAGAAAAACCGTCAGATGTTTATTAAAATCGTCAAAAAATATCATATCATTTTCAAGGAAAAAAAAATTGTTTAAGGGTTAAACATTCTATACCAGTGTTGTTTATTGACACAAAGCGCAGCAATAACATTGCATCATCTTAATCTGGGGGTGGTGTAAATATTAAGGGGTTAGAAGCTCTTGACATTCTGAGAATGAAAATTAAGTGTAATGTGGGCTTCAACCGACACATTTTTCAGTTCCTTCAGTTCCTTCTTAAGATCTTATGATTTTACTATTTACACCATTTGTAACCGACAGAGACTGGAATACAACTCTCATGTATGGGTCAGTGCCTCAACGTCTGTTTTGAGGTTTTTCGATCGTGTACAGCATAGGTCGTAGTAGCTCGTTAATGACGGTAGTGTATCCAACTCCATTGAATAATTCGAGTACCGTTGCAATGTGGTTTGTGTTTCACTGTTCTATCGCTTTGACAAAAGGATTTTGCACGAACGAAGTAAGGAGACTTTTTCCGAAATCTTATATTCTTATATCTTATAACGCTCGTCTTTGGCGGCCACCACTTCCGTATGGTCGCACACTGTATTACAAAAAAATACGTTTTTTCTTCGGACTATTCGTATGTGGAACTCAATTAGTGCAGAGACCCTTCCTGTTACTTATGGTATAAATATATACAAGCCTAGTGTCCCTAAACACTGTTCTCTCTTTCCTTCTTCACAGAACATATTTTCATAGTTCCAAACACAAAGCCATTGATACCCTGAGTGTTGGTCATACGAAACAAAATAGCGGCGCTTGCCTTTGTTCTTCCTATGGTAATATTAGAAGTATATGTAAGTATACATAAAGTAAAGAATATGATGTACATTTTTAATTTCCAAAAATTGTCAAACAAAGGACATAAATCGTCACATCGTCAATACGATATTTTTGGAGCTCAAAATCGTCAAAATGACGATAAAACGTCAAATCTGGCAGCTATGTTGTGTACCATCATGACACGTAGCCTCACTGCTGTTTTTAATACTTACCAACACTTGGCGGAAAAGTTTCGTGGTATAATCCATACATCTTGGATTTATAGTCTCTGTCTACCATTTCTGGTGGAGTATTCCACTTAACAATTAAAGAGGCTGTGAAAATCGATTGCCCACTGATTTTTTAAGAGAATTTAGAAACGTTTCATAGATAGAATTACGAAAATGATTAGATCGATTGATCGACTTACTTTTAAAGATTACTTCGTGCAAATTCTTAAAGCGGTAAAGCTGTATATGGTCCATTGAAGTTTACCAATTTTACTATACTTTTACCAGCAACTGTTGTTTTGTACTCCCTTTTCATGAAAGACTTCACATATCTAGACAAGTGGGTGCAAATCGCATGATTTTGGCGATCAAGGAATATTTCACAATTATCACCATGAGGTTTTCGTGAGGTGTAAAAATTTACTACGCAATATTATTCCTCTAAAAAATTCAATTGTCACACTTCATTCTTAACGTCAGAAATACGAAAAGTAATACTGGAATTATGATAGTACTGCTGCATATATGACCGCGTATTATATTGTATTGGATATCTAATGCAGATATAAAGCTTAGATATCGGTAGTAAGGCTATTGTAACATAAATTATCATGGAAGAACTACTTACATTCTAAATACTTTAGTTTAGAAATTATATGCCCAAGAAATATATTTATTCAAGTAATTTCTAAAACAAATTGCTTTGTTGTTCACGAAATAATTTTCCTAATATCACTTTCAAACAAATCTTAGTGCAGCAAATAGTAAAAAACAACTCTGATTGGTACTTTGTTTTTGTTTGCTACCAAGTTCCTTTCAATGATATCAAATTGTTTGTAGTATTCAATTAGTATCTGATTTACCGCCACATTAATGCTTATAATTATTTCCTAAATTTGTTTCCATCTTATTTTTTAAAGATTTTAAAATTTTTATTTCACTTTTTTTATATTCTTCTGGTGTAAAAAAAATTCCTTTTCCGTTAACTAGCACTAAGTTCTTTAAAAAATATTCATTGCATACTTTTAAGGGTTTTACTTCCATATTGAATTGAAAACATATGTGGCGTATGAGGAATATTTATTAAGAAAACAATACTGCCCGTATTCATTATACGTCACATATGTGCTGTATGTAAATTCACTGTGGACATAGAAACCTCAGTTTCGATGATTATGAATGAACACGTGTTTTTAATTTGTTGGAAATTTATTATTTAATTGTTATTAAGGTTAAACACAAACTTAAATAATATAAATGATTTATCAAATCAAGTATTAAAGCAATAAGGAGCGGGCATCACTTACTCTATAACAACTATTCACTGGAAATTAACCTCAGTGTTTACCTGTTTTATATTAACAATCCAAAAATTTTGTGTTTATTTGTTCACTTTGTAATTTGCATTAAATTATTTATAATAAGAAAATTTATTTAATTTAACTTTCGGAAGTATTTTGGTATTCCTTAACTTATGGCCTAAAGTTGTTTATTATGAACATTGAATTTACCCACACAAAGTCTATTTATTGACGGTGTGTGCCAGAATACGAGATAAGAAAATCATATTAAATTACCTTTGGCCGTATATACTTACGTATATACTTACACTCAACCAAATATTGACAACAAAAAAAAAAAAAGAAAAGATGTGACAAAAATAATATCCTTTAAGCTTTGCTTTCCTTTTCTAATAAAAATTAAATTAAAATCTCCACATGCATATACCATACCGTATCATACCATAGACACATCACAACACTGTCCTTCATATGTCTATTTATTTAACTTGGTTCCCTGGCTCCATGTCCCTCTCGCTGTATGTTATGCTTTGCTGAAATTTCCTAAATATAAACGCACAAACGACCTTTGATTAGCCCTGATTTTTGTCATCATCATCATCGTTGTCGTCATCATCATCATCATCGTCATCAGCAACATGAAGAGCAACATTAACCTTAGCATCCTGCTTATAATCACGTAACTTGTGATAAAACTAATTACATCAAGTGTGGCACTCAGAAGACCACCCATGTGTGTCATTTATACCAGCCACTATAACAGGAACAGCAATGGCTACGGTAATGGCAACGGCAACGGCATCAGCAAGAGTCAGGACACAAAAAAGGAGGAAGTTCACATTTTGCAGTTGACCCTTTTTTTTTGCTCCTCAATGATGACAAAATAAACACTTGAGGTTTACAAGTAAGTCGACGAGGTACATGGGGAAAGAACAAAATCAACAAATAAGAGCGCGTGCATTTAAAGCACAATAACAACAAAAAAAATGAAACGAAACGAAACGAATCATAGCATACTTTTAAGCAAATTGTACGTGTGGAAATAAAAAAACGAAAAATAAAGACGACTAAAGGACAAGCTACAACATAATATAAAGGCAATTTTTGTGAAAGCCTGTTGAACTGTTCAAGCTTGATCACAATATTAGCAAATTTAAGTCAATGAATTGAGGTACGCAGTTATTCCATCAAGGGAGCTCATGTGACAAGGAAAGTTTCCAATGTAAAGTTTTCTTATACTTGTTGTGGCATATCGTTGCAAGTAAACTGTTTGAATAGCTGGATGCAAGTGATTCTAAGGTCTTTGGTTGTGCCATTATGTTCCTCACAACCATTCTTTGAGATCCAGTCAAGTCTTAAAGCAAATCATTGCGGAACTTAGGCATCAGACCTCTCGAAACAGAATTGAGACTTTGGCCTGTCATGCTACGGTCTGCTGGTCTATAATGGACACCAAAAAGACTGATTGTTTTCTGTACTTGAATGGAGTGTCTATAAGTTGCACTATTATAGTTCAACCAGGTTACAGTGTTAACTGGAATAGGAGACAAGACTTAAATTCCTTTTTTTTATTTCATCTTTAATAGGAATAAATCTCGCTACTGTTGATTATCCATAGGGAGTGTTTGATCGCCTGGTTGAACATTAATTGTGCCACCACAGTGCGCATAAGTGGGATTTTACAGCAGAGAGTCCACCAGTCAACCTAAACTAACATTCTCTTCATTATCTTAGAAATCATTAACGTACCGATGACATATCGTATAAAAGACATATTTTCCCTCTTTTACCTAAAGAAAATTGTTGATTTCGGAGTCAGTAAATAGCTGAATATACTACCAGGGGCCATTCTTACAACTTGCTGTTAACTTAAGGGGCAGATAAATTGTTTTTCATTATTATGGACAATAAGATAGAAGTGAGGGTTAAGCTAAAGGAGGATCATCCTACCTTTAACTTTTAAAGTTAAGTTTAGGTGTGAACTTGCCATATTATATATATTATTTTCAATCTGGCAACTTCCAATATAAACAAAATGAACAAATACAATAAAAAAAGAGGCCCTTCGTTATCACTGCGTTTGAAAAAAATTGAGCTGTTTTATCGACATTGCTCCGGCACTGCCATAATTTTGAAAAAGTTTATTTTATTTCATCATTAGGTTATAATAACGAAAATATATTAAAGGTGACTATAAAGTTCACTTTAGCTAAAGTTAACTTTAACTAAACTCAACTTTAACGGCAAGTTGTAATAATGGCCCTAAACGTGTTACATACAATTGCAAAAACACAATCTTCTTCTACCGTCTATACATAATTGGTAGGGTATTATAAGAAAAAAAAAATAGCACACACGCATACGAAATAATTTTTAATTATTTATTTTTAGTTCAGTGAAAAGGGTCAACGAAAAGTTTTTTAAAAGCGCAGACATTTTATTTGCCCGTTTACTTTTTAATTTTTGGGTTTTTTTGTGTCCTTTGCGTAGCGTTTTTTATGGTATTAATTTTATAGTTTTCTACAGTGTTTTTTTAAGGAATAAAATTCATCAGGAATATGTACATATGTAGATGAGAATAAATTAATTGTTAATTTAAAATAGCCATAACATAGGCAGGCAAAGAATTGATCTTAAGTTACGAAAAAATTAAATTTTCCTAGCATACATAAATAACTATCTATTTATATAATACTAGTTCGTGTTATCGTTTTTGGGAAGAATATGTCCATACATACATACATACATACATAATTGGACATTACAACCCTTCAGTCAGGTATACGACCCAGCTTCTCACAGCACTCATGTTGTGTGTGTTAATTTTATACATTAGTGGCGGGACCTGCAGTTTAAAGTCGATTCCGAACGACAGATTTTTGAGAAACTTTTCATGGCAATTTTTTTTACTCTCAGAGTTTTTGCCAGAAATCTGCTGAGTGGAAGTCGCCGAAGTAATACTTTTTGTATTTTCGTTTTGATGTCTGACCTGGCGTTTGAACCGTGGCCTTACGTCGAGTAAGCCGACATTCTACCTACTAGACTACGGCAACTTCATATCGAATAAATTATAGAATTCATAAATTATCAATTATTGAAAATAATCAGAAAGAATCAGTGAAAACAATTTGATTACTTTTGGATTACTTTTGGATTACTTTTGATTATTTTGTACTAATCGCCAGTAAACCTTAATATTTTTTAATTATTTGTAATTGTAATCAATTATTAACTATTCAAACCAGAAATAATCATAATTGTAATCATTATTTCACCACATCACTCAAAAAAAAAGTAATCCAATTACAAATCAATACGATTATTAATCATTACTTAACAGGTATGCTTTAATATTACAAAATATATTTTTAATTATATACATATATATGTACAGTGGACAGCAAAAGTCTTAGTACGGCAATATATTTTAGCAGTGTTCATGAATTTTAGTCAAAAGTTTGTATAAAAATTTTAAAATTTATAAAAATTATAAAAATTTATATAAATTTATAGTTTTTATATTTATTTTATTTATTTATTTATTTCTGTTTTATTATAAAACAAATAATTTTTTAATGTTTTTCATTAAACAAGAGAAAAACAAGGAAAAGTTTCAGATGAATCTATAGGTATCGCAAAGGAGAACCCTGATTAAATTTAAAATTCAAGGTCCGAATATATGAAAATGTTATCCCTTGTATTTAATAGAATATCCCTTAAGGTTTGGAATTGAATGTACAAGATTTGTTTAGTGTTTTCAGGTGGCACCATGAGCAAGTTTTTCGGTTGACTTTTGTTAGAGGTTTAGCGATTACGTAACCGTTCTTTCAAATGATCTCCTAAATACTCTCTTGAAGTCATATCGGGACTTGGTGCAAGAGTATGCACCTTTTTGTTGTCAAAATCTATTGCCGTACTAAGACTTTTACAGTCCACTGTATATACAAACTTATTCTTTATATACACACTTCTATATCCACGTTCATTTAAATGTATTATAATCAAATTGATTTTGAAATCAATTCTTTGAAACCAAAAACTCTTAAAAATTATTTCTTAAAACTTCAACTTATTTTGTCCGAATTCTAGTTTTTGTGTATTTTTTTTATTAAAATGCTATTTAATCTTTGAAAGTATATGTATATATGTATATACGAGTATAAAATTAATGTTATTTATTAGATTATAAAATTTGTGTATGTACAATATATTTTATAAAATATTTCCTATGCATCTATTGCTTTAAAATTTAATTAAAATTAATGAAGCAGAGAAATAAATTTTAAATTTTACATTAAAGTTTAAAAATTTAGTCCTAAAGGGAGATCATAATTCATGATGCAAATTGTGTTCTAGGTTGTAAAATTATATCGAGGTGGACAAAAGTGTTGTTTAAGTAGAACGTAGGGATGTCGTTGTCTAGAATCAGTGGCCTTTTTAAAAATGTAATGAGTTTTTAATGGGCGAGGTGCCGAGATTTTTTATTGGCTCTGAAATTAGTTGCTGATGTTATTCAATCTGGGCTTTTAAGATTCTAAAGAATTCGATGATTCTTTTAATTTTTAAAATTCTGTATTTATTATGAAAATTTATTCGCGTGTTCTTGCATTCGAATTGCAGGATTGCTCGCGCTTATAGTCGAGCACTTTTATCAACTTAACCATGATAGTTCGACCATAACGAAAGATTTTTGTTTTGCTATTTAGTTAGTTAGTAGGTAGTTTGTTGGCTTATTAGACGCAAGGCCACGGTTCAAACCCCAGCTCAGACATCAAATCGAAATATGAAAAAATATTTCTTCAGTGACTTTCTCTCAGCAGATTTCTGGCAAAAAACTCTCTGAGAGTAAATAAAATTTCAAAATCTGTCGATCGGAGTCGAATTTAAACTGTAGGTCCCGCCTTACATGTATAAAATTAACACACAACATGAGTGGTGTGAGAAGCTAGGCCGTAATCCTGACTGAAGGGTTGTAATGGCCAATTATGTGTATGTATTTGTACGAATTATCGAATGTAAGGAAAATAGCACTCAGAGCTAGTTCAAGAGCTAATGGAACTTGTGGTTCTGGGATTTACTTATTCAAGAATCGATATTATTCAGGAACGATGAAAATCACACTGTTTCAGTAGATTGTACATGTTACGTTGTGAAGGTTACTTATTTTATCGGAAACGAATGCACTAGACTTGGTGATCGTAGTTTTTTAAGAAGAATAAGTTATATGCTGTTCTAAAAGAACACATTTCCGTTGTCTTTGGTAAGTTGTCGATGGAAATTCGCTATAAAGCAAGCCACTTACGGTATTTATGCGGTCAACAATTACATCAAATAATCTTCAAAACTGAAGTCGCCGCAGTCGAGTAGACGTGAGGCCAAGGTTCAAACCCCTGACAGACATCTCTAGTTATTCGAAATATTAAAAAACAATCCTTCGGCGACTTCCTCTCAGCAGTCTTCTGGTGAAAACTACCACTTCTTAGTGACTCAGTGCCTAGAAAAGTCGGTAATCAATTCCTTACATTAGAAGAACTCCCAGGCTTTGTATCCACTAGGAAGATCTTAGTATCTATTAGATCCCATGTTGTACTGGACTAGCTTGCACATTTTCTAATTGCATGGACCAATGCCTTAAACACTGTATGATAGTTAGGTGGACAGAAGAATGTTTTGGTTTCTAGTTCTACTATTTGGAGACCCAGTTTTCACGTTCTGAAATGTTCGTGAAGGAAATAGTTTCCATGGGTAGCTGTGTCGAGATTCCGTTTGATAAGCTGATTCCTATAAAATTCTCTAGTATTGTCGAGAAATAAAAGACGTCGCCGTAGTCTAGTAGGTCGTGTGATGGCTTATTAGACGTGAGGCCAGGAACCAGATCCCAGGTCAGACATCTCTAGTTACACGAAATATTAAAAATTATTTCCTCGGTGACTTCCACTCAGCAGTATTCTGGTGAAAACTCTAAGAGGAAATAAAATTGCCATGAAATGTTTCTCAAAAATCTGTCGTTCGGAATCGACTTTAAACTGCAGGTCCTGCCACTCTTGTATAAAATTAACATACAATAGAAGTGCCGTGAGAGTCTAGGTCGTAATCCTGACTGGAGGGTTGTAATGACCAATTATGGATGCATGTAAAGTGTTTTTGAGATTTCAACGAAATTTCTTTTTCATTTGAAAAACCTTTTCAATCCATTATGTGGGTGAAGCACATTCAAACATATTCTTTTCTATGAATCTGGCACACAAATAATGCTGAATTTGACTAATATCATGAGTTATGTTAGTTTTGAGAACTGCTTTGGTTTGTAGGTCATTCGAGTATGCCTGTCTGCAACCTAAAAAAATCCACAAGAAATCGTCGTAGTCAAATATCACGACTACGGTGACCAAGTCTCATTACCTTCACTTGAGATGAATACAAGGATGCAATCAATTATTTTCTTAACAATTCTCTTTATTGTTTTTTTTTTCATTTTGTATGCTTTAATATTAATTTAAATGTGCTCTTTAATGTAGCATAACTTTTAAAATCTAAATCATAAATTTAATGAGATTTATTGCATATACATTCGGTACATAAAAAGAATTAAGGCTGTGGTAAATTAGATTTAAAACAAAATTTTATAAAATTTTTAAAAATATTTTTCTTAAATAGCCAGCAAAATGTCTAATAAGTTTTACTATTTTAGACAATTTCCTTAAAAATTTTTGCAAAACCATATTAATAATAATTGCCCTAATATGTAGGATTTTTAGTAATAAAAATATTATTATTCACAATTTAATAGCACTCTACTATGTATAGTAAGTTAAACATAACAACTCTTTTTAGATTGCTTTGTATGCTACTAGTTGGTTTTGGCAAATGAGTAGACTAAAGCGGTTTTTGCTTTTGTATAAACTCCCTAACATACATACATATATATATATTGTGCATATCTTTGAAAAGAAAAAAAAAACTCTGAAAAAATAGCAAACATATGTATAAAAATAGCATAGAAAACTATGTACATTTATACAGCATATACGGTATAGTATGTATGAATGTATGTACGTATGTAACCTATTATATTGCATGTCTTCATACTATTTTTATAATGTTGCTTGTGTTCCATTTTTTTTTCAGAGTTTTTAATGACCAAAATACCCAAAACATGAGCAACATGAGCAGCCATTCATACGTATGCTGTTGCTGTTGCTATTGCTGTTGCTGCCAACTGTAGAAAATAAGAGGCCAACAATGATTTTGAGGTTATTTATTTAAAATTCATAAAACGTTATTTCTGTTTTCGAAAATTTATTATACAAACAGAGCAAATAAAAAAACAACAAGAAAAAAACGTTTGACCCCAATACACCAGAGATTGAAATACATATACATAAGTATGTAGCACATACACACACAAACACTTTTTAGAAATAACATACGTACTCATATATCACCCATATACGAGTATAATTTTGATTGCAAAAAAGTAGGAAACAATTTTAAATGTTTGGAAAAAACTAACGAAACTCAGTTTTTTCTCATTTTGTTTTTCAATTTAAAAATTTTTATAAAATTTATTGCAAAATATTAAATTGGAAATTGAAAAAAAAATGGAAAAAAAAAAACATGAGACAAAACAATATCTCACAATAGTATACTTGCATCCAAATTTAATATGGTATTGATTTAATGATTTAAACTGCAATTTTGGATTTATGGTGATGTTGTTGTTTTTCAGCTTTATACAGTATACATAAGCGTGTATACATCTCTATCGGACAATTAGATCATGTCTTAATACTGTGAAGTCGCCATAGTCTAGTAGTTAATTTATTGGTTTATTAGACGTGAGGCCGCGGTCCAGCAAAACAAAAAATGGAAAATACTTCTTCGGTGACTTCCTATCAGCAGATTTCTGGCAAAAAGTAATTAAAATTGCCATAAAATGTTTAGATCCTGCCACTCATGTAGAGTAGGAAGCTAGGTCGTAATCCTAGCTTTAGAGTTATAATGGTCAATTGTGTACGCAAGTGTATCTTAATACGGTTTGAATTGAATGAAGACAATTACAAGAATAATCTTAAAATTAAATGCTACAGCGGCATTCTGAAGACTGTTTAAAGGAGATTATAACATGGGACATGCAAGTAAGAGTGAATTGGATTTAATCTTTATTTACTTAAACGTTAGCATTATTATTTTATTATATATAATGTATTATTTACTTGAACATTAGAAACTAGGTCGTAATCCTGACTGAAGGGTAGTAATGACCAATTATGTATGTATTTTGTTATGTATGTATATTAGCCCTAAAAGAACCGTTGCCAGCAATTCACATCGCCAGCTTGTGCACATGATCATCGCATTTTTTGTCTTTGCATTTGAAGATTATGAACTGAATGGTATGTGGTTTCCATGTCTTTATTTCACCACAAAGACCATGTCTACTGGACTTCATTGAACATGATTCAATCGGAAATTAGAAATAACGCTTTGGGGTAGAAAAGAGGACGCAAGACTTCTTCGTTGGGGCTACACCAAAGAACGTTTCTACGTTTCGCCTGACGGTAGAGCATATGAACGGCAACAATTTTTTAGATCATCGCAGATATACCGGTGCTTCTTTTCTAATCTTTCTGTTGTTAACCTGTATTGTTAAATAGGTAGGTTTGTATTATCAGATGGCCTCATATCTTATTAACTTACATCAGAATAAACCCCCAGATCTCAGCCACTATGCAATTCAAATACATCGCTGCAGTCGAGTGCCTAGTGAGGGCAATTTACACTTACTGCTTAACAATACGGTTGTAGCTTAGTTTTTTGTATCCCAATAGGCTTTAGATTTTTTCCAGTTTGATTATTCTTTTCCTACCACTTCTTAGTGACTCTGTACCTAGACAAGTCGGTAATCAATTCCTTACATTAAAAGAAGTCCCAGATTTTGTATACACTACGGTGATATAAGTATCTACTAAATCCCATGTCGTACTGGCCTAGCTTACACATTGTCTAATTGCACGGACCAATGCCTTAAAAACCGCCTGAGTGTTAGATAGGCAGAAGAATGTTTTGGTTTTTAGATCTACTATTTGGGTACTCAGCTTTTACGTTCAGAAATGTTCGTGAAGGAAATAATATCCAAGGGTAGCTGTGTCGAGATTCCGTATGATAAGCCGATTGCTTTAATATTTTCTAGTATTGTCGAGAAATAAAAGAAGTCGCCGTAGTCTGGTAAGTAGGGTGTTGGCTTATTAGCCACGGTTCAAACCACAGGTAAGTCATCAAAAGGAAAATATAAAAAAATATTTCTACGGCGACTTCCTGTCAGCAGATTTCTTGCCAAAAGTCTTAGAGTAAATAAAAATTACCATGAAAAGTTTCTCAAAAAGTCCCCCTTTTTGATCCCCTTTCCTACATCCTCTCCTTTATATCCTATTCCCTCTATTATCCTTCCCTCTTTAAGGACGTTGCACAATGGGCCAATTCGGCCTCCGGGTACTGTACTTGTCTTAATTGACAAGTACACGTCCTCTAACCTAACCTAACCTTCTCAAAAAGTCTGTCGTTCGGAGTTGACTTTAGACTGTAGGTCCGCCATGCATATATAAAATTACCACACACAACATAAGTGGTGTGAGAAGCTAGGTCGTAAACCTAGCTGAAGGGTTGTAATGACCAATTATATATGTATGTATGTCGTAGAATAGATGTCTCAGGGTATAACCGTTTTTATAAAATTAGTGTAATTTACTGTCAGGGACCTTACGAATTCGTTAGAACAGGTGAGTTGTTTCATTCCTTGGTTTCAAGTCAATAGCTGCCTTAGACAACTTTATATTGGTCTTTAGGAATTTATGCCTGATTCGGGCAAGATTGAGATTGTTCAGTGGCGTAGTAACCTATAAACAAGAGGCGAGTTTCTTCATTTTATATTGGTATCAATGAAGGAATATTATTATTAACTTCAGTTAGCCGATTAGGCTTAAATCTCTGTTTGAAGTCGCCATTTTTAAACTATACTACAGAAAGCCTCTCCTGAACTAAAAACCTCTTAATGCCATAATTATTAAGGATTCATAAATAAAATGTATTTTTATGAAATAAATAACCAGTAGCACCTGTGTCTACACACAACAATCACTGTTTTATACTTTTTATTTACCTATGAATATATGTATGTATGTATGTATATTATTTTAATTATAATTACAGAAATTAATTAATATTTTCCATATGCTTCCTCCTATCAAGTTACCAAGGATATATTTAATGCTTGTGAAAGAACAGAAAGAAAAATAGGTCAATAAATACAGTTAAAATGAATTGAAATAAACAACAGTTAAAGTAAATTAGAATTTTATTACATTTTCTGTTCCATATTAGTCTCTTGTCAAATATTTGTAAATCAATACAATGTAGAATACATGCATCACTTAACCTACTTAGATAGGAAGAGATAAAAATAGAAAGAATAAAACTAGAAAGACAGGAAGTGTAGAAAACAAGCCGATTGTTAAGGAAACAAACTTGGCAGCAGAAATAAGTACATTGTCGGTTTGGCTAATTTCATGGGCCGAATACTTTTATATTTACTGGGATTATACTTTAGAAGATATTCTATTTAGGATAGAGAAAGATGTGTTGTACGATGCACATTGTTTTAATTCCCTTTGTATTCTTATTAAATCTAAGAGCTTGCAGCTTATCTTGCTAGCATTTTAACATCTGCACAATCGAGAACAGCTAGATGTATACATAGTCTCCAAGCTTCACTAGACAATCCCCAGTATCTACCTTATCCCCGAACTTTGACGCCTTATTTTCGTCAGACGGTAGACAGACTATTGCTACAGGAGTGTAGAATTGTGTTGAGTGCGTTCTGGAAATCAGTAAATATAATATAATAAAGACGATATTTCCATTCCACTGATTATAATACATACATACATATGTAATTGGTCATAACAACCCTTCAGTCAGAATTTAGACCTAGTTTCTCACACCACTTATGCTGTGTGTGTTAATTTTATACATAAGTGGGGGACCTACAGTTTAAAGTCGACTCCGAAGGACAGATTTTTGAGAAACTTTTCATGTCCAATTTTTATTTACTATCAGAGTTTTTGCCAGATATCTGCTGAGAGGATACTTTTTGTATTTTGTTTTGATGTCTGGTCTGGGGCTTTACGTGTAATAAGCCAAAACACTACCTACTAGACTACGGCGACTTACACCCACTGATTATAATACTCAATTATAATACGAAGTCTCTTTATATAATCCAAACAGGATCCAGCATTCATTCTTTTTTTTTATCACACGAAAATGAAAAATCTAAATACTGATGTTATGCTTTTACATCGTTTAACATTAAAATTATAAACAAAAGTTACAAAAACAACACAATGAACTTGTTTACAAACTATCGCACTGCGTAATATAACAAAAAACACCAGCATAAAAAGAAAATTGTAAACCAGTAAACAAAAATACAATAACAAACACTACAAGAATAAATGTAAGCAAAATACACAAGCAGCAATAGTGAAACAACGATGTTTACATTTATGGAGACCTCGAGAATGCACAGCCACGAATATTCGCCTTCAAGAACATTAATCAGACTGTTTACCCTGCCATATAAAAGGCAAGGCAAAACAAGCGAGTGAGTCAGTCTTGTGTGAAGACGTGGTGTGTTTGAAAAGAGTAACCTTGGTTTGATGATCTCCGTTACAGTTAAGATCAGTCGAAAAAGTATCTAGTAATTGTTATTGTTTATAAAAAGGGTGTAAACAAACAGATCAATTGTTGTTGTTTACATAAGGTTGTGAACAGTGGCACACAGAATTGTGCGAATAATAAAGAATTTTAATTAAAACTAAAAGAAAATTTATTTTTAATTTATTTACAATCTACGAGCACATATTTTAAACGTTTTTAAAAGGTAAAAACGTAACAATACTAACTTCTATTAGGCTCCTTAACCTCATGGGCTCAAGTAAAAATCATTCATTTACTAGATCATCAATTAAAAAGCCTATCACTTACCATTCATCCTTTCTTCCTTTCATTCCTTCGCATTGTATTTTAAATTGTTTGTTATTCTCTATTGTTTCACTTGTTCAATGATCTCATGTGTGTCCTTGCTACTGAAGTCCTTGACTGTATTGTGTTTACAGTAGTGTATGGCTTAATATGCACCACATGATAAATTCAATTTCCTGTCTGCTTGCTTAATGTCAATCATTCTTAAAAAATACATCAACCAATACATGTGTTTATTCTTTTTTCTGTTTTTCTGCTTCTTTTTTCTCTCCGCTTTTTTATTTTATTTCTTCATTCAGTGTTTTATAAGTGCCAGTGTTGTGTACGTATACATATGCGTACAAATTGTTACCATACAGTTAACATTTATATGCGTATAAGCTTGATTACACATATACATATCTTTGTATGTGTATGTATGCGGAAGTGTGTATACGTATATTTATTGTCTATGTATGCAAGTATCTTTTATTGTATAACGACAGTGTTAATTAAAATAATTAAGAGAAATGAAATTACAAAAAACTGTACAAAGGCGGCATGTAATTAAGACGCGAATATTAGCGATTATTTAAAGATAAAGAATCCAACTGGATAGTAGAGTTTCAAAATATTCTTCATGGATTTTAAGTTGGTATTTCTAACGGATTGGATAAAGAAGGCATTTAAGGGGATTGATAACTGCGCTTCAAAATTTGTAAAAGTATCTTTGAAAAGAATTAGGAACTTAGACTCCACGTTCCCCAAAAATTATTAATATTCGTTGGTCGGAAGGGAACAGAGGAACGTCAGGTTAAACCTCACCATTCTTAATAAACTACTCCATCTTCCTAATACCGATTCCATTAATTCTATTTCCCAGGACAGTCAGAAGATAATTCTGCCTACCACTTTGTCAAATGCTCCTTTGTGAAATCAGTTTTAAGACTCAGGCGCTCAAGAGATTTACGTTTGTATTGCTCATGTCAGCCTCTAAATGGAAGAGGGCATGCCGATTTTGATGGCAATGGCAGGACCTAAATGGTTAGAATTCATAACATTGAAGTGCGATTTCAATCTTTACAAATGGGTCGAAGACGAATACAGGATCGTGAATTTATTCTGGGGTTCTTGACTTGGAGCCTCTCCTAGACTATCTGATAAATAAAATACACCGCTAGCATCGACAGTGTGATGTTTTTTCGGGGTTTGAATGTTGATATCTAAATGGATATTATTGCATCGATGACAGCTCTCAACACAATTGTTGTGAAATCGTAAAGTCTTCCCAAGTGCATTGGCTTATTGGCCCAGATTGCTGACAGCATGTTATATTGAAATGGGTTCTGGTTGTACGAGGTTGAGGAGAGCGCTACGAGGGAGTACATTCTCTTTTGGATGTGCTGTCGAACTTGATAGATTTATGGATAGACAAATCATTCAATAATCTCGCGATAGTTAGCTATCAATGACTGTCAAACGCAACCTTATGACGCAACTAGTATAAATTTTTACAAGACTCAACTGACGTCTGCATGTTGACTGCTACAGTGTTTTCATTGAATTTAAAAAGTGTTTTTACTTGAAAAAAGTTTTAAGCAATCATGCTGATCCAAGCAGCTTTTAAAGGGTCTGCAACATGTGACCGATAGTTGTCATGTTCGATCGAATATCCTTGGGATTTTTCGTTCAATGTTTTCTTCATACAAGTCAATCACGTGCGGTACTCAGATCGTTTAAACTGATTAAATAAATTTTGAATAGTTGCGTGCCTTTTGTTCTAATCAAATACTTAAGAATACCTATGCATGTTTTGGCGTAAATTCAGTTGACCAGCCAACGTATGATTTCTTCGGCTTAATACTTACATATTGAATAAAATCACGAAATTATATTCCAAAGTCTGCAAACTATTTGAAACAGCGGATTGGATAGCTCTCATGATTTTGCAAGTTATTCTCTGGCTTGACAGCAATCTTCATGGAGTAATAGAATGAACATATGCAATATAGAATTCGGTGAGTATTCGATATGCTTCAACAACTTACATACATAATTGGTCATTACAATCATTTAGTCAGGATTACGACCTAGTTTCTCACACCACTTATGTTGTGTGCGTTAATTTTTATATATGAGTAGTATACAGTTTAGAGTTGACTACGAACGAAAGATTTTTGAGAAACTTTTCATGGCAATTTTATTTACCCTCAAATTATTTGCCAGAAATCAGCTGAGAGGAAGTCGCCGAAGAAATATTTTGTCATATTTCGTTTAGTTGGAGATGCCTGACGTGGGGTTTGAACCGAGGCCTAACGTCTAATAAGCCAATACACTACCTAATAGACCACGGCGACTTCTTTCGTCAACAACTTAATTGTTCATATTTCTACCTATTCATAACGGTCCTCATTTAAGAATATTTGAAGCTTCCTTATAAATTTGTGAAGAAATGCTATGTGGACACATTTCTCCCACACTGTTTAAAAAGTGTATACCAGTTTTAAAACAATTAAAAAAACAACAACAACGTGTAAAACACAAATTGGTTATTTGGCACGTGCACAATCTGTAATGCGTGGGTTACAGCCGTACAAAAATTTCAACAAACCTCTTTGTGCCACAATACCACAACAATGTGCACCTAAAAGTAGAAACCAGTGTACAATATGCACATGAATGTAAAAAATGCATTTCAACAATACAACACCATAAAATCCGAAGCGTACTATACTGAAAAACTATTCCCGCGTCAAATCATATACAATTTGGAAAAGAGAACAAAATTTTTACATTTTTTTACATACCAATTCCTTTGGCTTTTTTATTCTGTTGTGATAGGTTTTTTTATCATAATTTTTATCGTTCATGTTTTTTGTATTGCCATATCAAATATATTCATGAATATGCACGCATCAATTTTTCTTCATTTTTCCCATGCTTTCCTTGAGGGCAATGGAATGCTGTCGAGATTGTTAAGTTTATTGTAGGATTTGTAACTTTCAGGAAGATCGTGTAGATACGGTTACGAAAATGGAAAAATCTAGATACTGGTGTTTTGCTTCTACATTGTTTAACATTAAAATTATAAACAAAAGCTACTAGAACAAAAACAATGAACTTGTTTACAAATTATCACACTGCGTGATATAACAACAAACACCATCATAAAAAATGATAAACAAAAAATATACCAATAAACACCAGCATTTTTCATGCTAAAAAAGTAAACAAAAATACAACAACAAACACTACAAGAATAAATGTAAACAAAATACACTAACAACAATAATGAAACAACGATGTTTACTTTTATAGCGATCTCGAGAAGGCGAAGCCACGAACATTCGCTTTCAAGAACATTCATCAGAATGTTTACGTTGCCATATAAAAGGCAAGGCAAAGCAGGCAACTGAGTTAGTAAAAGTTCAGTCAGTCTTGTGTGAAGATTCGGTGCGTTTGAAAAGAGTAATCGTGGTTTGAATATCTCCGTTACAAAGATCTGAAGAACAATTGTCAAGTAATTGTTATTGTTTATGAAAAGTTCGTAAACAGAGAAATAACAAAAAAACAATTGTTGGTGTTACATCAAGTTGTAAACAGTGGCACACAGAATTGTGCGAATAATAAAGAATTTTAATTAAAACTAAACACAAATTTATTTTTATTTTATTTGCATTCTCTAATAAAATACGAGCTTTAAACGTTTTTAAAAGGTAAAAACGTAACAATACTATTCGAAGTGCAAATGTTTTGATTTGTTTAACAGCGTAAGGCTTTCATAGTTCGTCTTATTTTGTAAATTTTATTTTTCCATTTGTGTTTAAACTTTTTTTCATTTCAGCTTGGCATGTCATGTTATGACGTACCTGTACCATTTTGGTTTTAGCATTGCAACAGTTGAGTGCAAAATTAAAGACAACATTTATGTTGTATTTTTATGAATATTTAACAATACGAAAAATAATTGCTTTCAAATTAAGTTACTGTATTGCAACGGACTTTAAAAAGATAAACAAAATTAGCAGCGTTATAACAGTCATTTGCCGTCTTAAATAATAAAAAAAAATTTTAAAGTTTTTCGTTTAAATCGCGCTGCTAACATTATGTCGTTCCCTTGTATAACGAAATCAACGAGGAGTCAATTATTCAACATTTGAAAGACTTGTACAACTCCTCGCCTTTATGCTATTTAGCTAACCACCACTGTCATGTCCCTACATTCCTATTTCAGTTTTAATAGAATATTGTATTTCCATTTCCTCTTATGTCGATCCCTTACATGAACTTTTTTTTTATTAATACGAAATGCAAAACTATGACAACAATATTATCAGAATTGAATTGTAAAAAAAAATAACTTGAAATTGTTAAATCAAATCATTCACACACCCTCGTTTCTTATTATTGTTATTTGATTGCGTTGGTTAGAGAATTGAAGTGATGATGATGACGATGACGATTGTAGTGACAAGAGTTTATTTAAGTGTGCTGATTAGATTGACATGACTGACACAATGACATACAAAGTGTTCAACTTATTGTTTATTGCCTAACATGTAAATTGTAATAATTCAAGTAAATTTTTTCTCCTTTTTTTACAACAATTAGTTGATGATGAGAGAATCAACAAACGGTGTAATAGAACAAAGGCATACATAAATGACATATCTTTACATGATAAATGTAATGAGAAGGATATGGCAAGGAATTCAATAAAAATTAGTAGCCTGTTTGAAAATATAAAAAAAATAATCTTGTATGAGCGATGGGCCAAACATTTATCAGCGATAAATAGAAATCTGAAGCTTTTGAGGGGATATTTATAGGGGCTATTGTTGTGGTTTTCATTGGATAGATTTTTTACGTGGTGGGTTCCAAGCCCTACGCACAACCCAAATTTAACGTCCAGGGAATTGGACTTCGCTGTACTGATGCAGAAGCTTTGAGAGTGTTCGGGAGAAAAGTACTGCGTTAGATCTCCGGTCCAGTACGAGTTGGCGGTAATTTCCGCTTCCGATACAACAGTGAGCTGTATGAGCTCCTCAACGACATTGACGTTGTACAGCGTATTAACATCCAGCAGCTGCTCTGTCTCGGCCATGTCGTTCGAATGTAGGAGGAAGCTCCAGCGAGACGGGCAGTAAGAAATCTGATGCTGCCGTAGTCAAGTAGGTATTGTGTTGGCTTATTGGACGTGAGGTTACGGTTCAAACCACAGGTCAGACATCAAAAGGAAATATGAAAAAGGATTTCTTCGGCGACTTCCTCTCAGCAGATTTATGGCAAAAACTCTGAGAGTAAATAGAATTGCCATGAAAAGTTTCTTAAAAATCTGTCGTTCGGGACTTTAAACTATAGGTGCAGCCACTCATGTGACCAGGTGAATGATGATGCAATGAATAGGTGGCAACACGAGTGGACTTCTTCCACAAAGGAAAGATGGATATACAGATTAATACCAACTATAGAAGAATGGACTAGAAGGAAGCACGTCCAGTTTTTATCTTACACAGTTCTTAACGGGCCACGGTTGCTATAGGACATACCTCTACAAGTATGGGCATGACGTGAATGAAGCATGTTCATCATGTCTAAATACAAGCGAAACAGCGGAGAATATATTCCTTACTTGCCCGCGCTACGAATACCGACGAAATTTCCTGGAGAGGATGATCGGATTCAGGTGACTCCCGATAACGTGGTTAACCTGATGCTAATATCATGCAAAAACTGGAACGCGGTATGTTTATTTGCGAAGGAAGTTCTTGTACAACAGATGATAATAGAGAGAGCAAGAACAGCAGAAATGGATAGCAGCACTCGTTGAATCTTTACCTCCTCCGATGTAATACTTGATTGCGGTGCCGGGGGGGGGGGGTGGTGTCGACTTAATGGAGTGTGATGAACTAGGTTGGGTTTAGTACGTATGCGTTTAGCAAGCCGAGAGTAAGTCTTGCGGCGAATCATGCACATTGTGTAGACCAGGCTACCAATGTCTTTTGAAGATTCCCAGCCTTTAGCTCGATTAGCTATAAAAAAAGCTAGGTCGTAATCCTGACTAAAGCGTTGTTAATTATGTATGTATGTTATGTGATAAATAGAAGTCTAGAGGAAAATAGTCGATATATATGAAAGACAAAAGACCTGGTCTAACGCTAATGCATTGCTTTCGCTCCTGTGATGATCTACCACTTCTTCCATTTTCTTTTAGAAATTTAATAACAATTCTTGTTGTATCATTTGTAGGTTAATCCAATTTCTTTCTAAGAATTTCGATTCTTATTGAATTTCGATCGATTGCTCTCAACAGTCTCTCGATGGATACAGTTCATAATCAGAATATTATCCAGGTTCACTGGAAATATCAATTTTTATGTTGAGAACTACAGCAATAATTCAGGAGATGAAAAACATTAATTTTGAAAATTGGTTTTAGCATACAACTTGCTTCTGGTACTGTTCTTTACAAAGAAAGTATAAACCGTCACTTGTTCGTCCGTTGAACTTGTATGTGTCAAAACTGTGGCACACTTTTTGAGCCTTGTTCTGAAAACGAAACCATCTTGGTAGCCGAATATACCGAACGGAATGAAAAGCATTACTGGTTGTAACGAAATGTTTTTTAGAAAATGGCGCCTCAGGTTCGAAACGACTTATTGAGTCAGGTTTATGTCGATCTGGCATGGTGGATATCGCTTGGATGGGCATCTAACTCCAGCCTGATAAGTGTCATACATCTGCCTGCATCATTATTGTCGATACATTGCGTACAATACCTACGTCGTTGCAGGACGTCTTCGACAAAGCAGAACAAATTTTACATCATATGTGAACCTGGAAGTTTAGTATTGACAATACAGTAATAGATTCCGATAAGGGCACTTAGGATACAATAGAAACTCTTTCCGTTGTCCTGATGAGTCAGATGAACAGGTCTAATCTCACTTCTCCTTGTTCAAGTGGTTAAAGCGAAAGGGTTTCAGAGGCATATACTCGATGATTTTCCAGTCTCAATGCTCGTCTGATTCTGAAGCTCGTATTGCCCGTTTCTTCCTTGCATGAGGTGTAAGTCGACCAATTGCTTGTCATTCATTTTGATTAATTTTCATTGACGCCATCCATCGGAAATTAATCGCACCAACCTCCGTCGACTCATGCGCAACAACTTTGTTAAAGAATGCACAGTTTACGATTTAATTCATTTTGAGTAATTGTCAGTGGCGCCACCTATCGGATATTGGTCCTACCAACTTATAAACCTTCGCCGGCTCATGCGCCACAACTTTGCTAAAGATCATAACATGATCAAACGCATAGTTTACGATTCTATAAGGTACATTCAAACAAACATTTATTTTTATATATGTAGACTATGGGAGGTGACACGCCCACTATAGACAATCCGTCCATTTTGTTCATATACATATATGTCAAAATCGTCCATACAAAATTTGAGCACACTAGCTGTTGCAGTTTATGAGATATGCGACATTAAATACTTATTGAATATGTGGGCGTGGCACCTCGCCTAGTTGAAATATTAAAATAAAGAGTAGCCTATAGTTCCCTTCAGACATACAGGAAGATACTGTGGAAATTTCAAGAAAATCGGTTCAGCCGTTTAGGCGTCTCTAGACTTCAAACCAACAAACAAACCCACAAACAAATAAACACATTCATTTTTATATATAAGATAACATTTTCCTTAGCTAAGTTAAGTAATAACGGTGGAAAAAGAATTTCTTCTCCACCTTAGTGAAACTTGCGAAAGAACTGTAGAACCGTAATTTTGAGTAGCAGTTTGTTTGTAAACAAGCTTTTTTGTCATAAAACACGGATATATTACATGATAAGTGACCACTCAGTAATCCGTTTCTTTAATTAAATAAACGAATGCTTTAAAAACCAATTATACAAATAATTAAAAAAGCTGTTGAATTTTTTCTATCACACTTCACATATTGTATTGATTATAATCAAATAAAGTTTACAATTAATTTTTTTTATTAATTTCTCCATGGAAATGTTAATAAACTCAAAGAGGATAATCATTATGAAGAAGAATTATGAAAATTATTTCAAAACAATTTCAACATTTTAATAAATTACAACCACACATAGATTTAACTGAGAAAAAAAGTAGAAATAAAACCAAATTAATAAATAAATATTTTATTTAATTTTATATGCAATGATATTACAACAAGTGGTGGTAAATACTGTAATAGAAACAAATTTAAGCTCTTTATTGATATTTTTCTATAAACTTTTACGGAATTTTCAATTTGTTATGCAAATTTCAGTATGTATTACAATTATTTTCAATACACTACGATTGTTGAGAGAGTATTTAGTCTAATTACACAGTTACTGTATTATCTGCAGTTGTATGAAATTGAATTATACTCGTATACGGAAATAATTTTGGTTTTAATTTTAATAAATAATTATCGCAAAATATTGCCAAAAAAAAACACGTTTTTTTTTCATTTCTATGCAGCAAAATAAAATGAAAATTTTAAACTCAAATGCTGTTGTATTGTTTCATTTGCAAAATGAGTTTTCATCAGTATGGTGTATACGTACGTAAAAGAACTGCAATACTGACTGAAAGATACATGTACGTTTAGCCTAAAAGCCTGAACTTAGAATGTTTCAAACGTAAGTTAACATGACGGTTTTATTGATTTCTCAGCCCTGCTTGGGTTTTGCAAATTAGATGGCTCCAGGTGTTTCCGAAGGCATTTTGCGCGCTGAACACGAATCTGGTTTCAAAAACTTTCCATCACGTCAGATTTTTGAGAAAAAGGGCAGATCCCATATGGCGGTCAAGTAAATCTGATTAATTTTTATAAACCTCGACCGCCATATTAGAACCGCCATTTTAAATTTTTTAAATCTGAATGAAGATCTGTAATCAGCGACCCCAAAAACCCCTGAGTAACAATTTTCAAGTAAATCTGATTCATTTTTAAGGACCTCAGTAATGTGTTTCTTTTTCTCTTGCACCCATTGACATAAGCCCACCCCCTACTTTAAGGGTGAATGCAAACAATTTGGCTTTGGGCTCATTTTATAGAGCAAAGATCAATTGTCAATTTCTGACAATAGCGATAGTTCTAGCACATCAGTGTTTAGCTCTCCAATTTTTAAAAAATGGCCAAAAACGCTATTTTTGTTTCAACCTTTTCTCGAAAACCTGAAAGTCCAAATTTTGTTTTCTAAGAAGAGAAGCTGGTCGAGAGATGAAAAACACACAAGAGAACTCGTTTGCAGTCTTAAAGTCCTATCACCTCTCAAATATATCAAACTAATTATAAATCTTTATAGATCACCAATGTCGGCTTAAGTCGCCGTAATCTAGTAGGTAGTGTGGTAGGCTTATTAGACGTAAAGCGAGGGTTCGAGCCCCAGGCCAGACATCAAAACAAAATACAAAAAGTATTTCATCGGCGACTTCCTTTCAACAGATTTCTTGCAAAAACTCTGAGAGTAAATAGAAATTGCCATGAAAAGTTTCTCAAAAATCTGTTGTTCGGAGTCGACTTTAAATTGTAGGTCCTGCCACTCATGTATAAAATTAACACACACAAGAAACAAGGTCCATAATCCTGACTGAAGGATTGTAATGACCAATTGTGTATGTAAGAAGAGAAGTTGCCGTAATCTAGTAGGTAGTGAGGCGATTTATTATACGAGAGATGAAAAAAGAGATGAAGAAGACCACCACAAACACACCAGAGAACGCGTTTGCGGTCCTATAATCCTAGCAATTCCCAATATATAAATAATTTGGAGAGCTTTAATGTCAGCGACAGAGTATCTAAAACCTCAAAGAAACCATTGCGCAGGGTGTTAAACTTCATCCTACTAAAGAAGTTTGGCCAGTTGCATTGCAAGCATACCCTGCAATTGCATCTGTTACAGATTCTTGTGAGTGATCTAACTTTACAATGCCTTGTAATAAACCCAATAACTAAACTCAGGCCCTAGTCTAGTAGGTAGTTAGTTGCCTCATTAGTCATGAGGTTCCTGCCCTAGCTCAGATATAATGAACAAAACGAAATTTGAAAAATATTCCTTTCGGCGTCCTCTGGCAAAAATTCTGAAAGTAAATAAAATTGCCATGTAAGGTTTCTCAAAAAGCTGTCGTTCGGAATCGTCATTATCTGTTGGCCCCGCCACTAAGGTTTAAAATTAACACATACTACATGGGTGGTATGAAAAGCTAGGTCGTTGTCCCAACTAAAGTGATCAATTAAGTAACTAAGGGCTATTATTACAACTTCCCATTATGCCTCAAATGGGCCTCATTTCTGAACAGGTTTCTTTGATTAAAATGGGCTCAGTAGTCAACACTACTAAAGAAAAATTATCGGCTATCGAATTATGGCTATGACTATCGAATTATGGAGTACATACATAACATACATGCACAATAGATCATTACAACGCTTCAGTCAGGATTACAACCTAGCTTCTTACACCGCTAATGTTGTGTGTTTTAATTTTTATCCATGAGTGGTGGGACCTACAGTTTAAAATGGATGATGAAAGGCAGACTTTTGAGAAACTTTTTCAATTTTAATTGTTCTTAGGGCCATTATTACAAATTGCCGTTAAAGTTAGGTTTAGTTCAAAGTAACTTTAGCTAAAGTGAAATTTAAAGTCACCTTTATCTTATTTTCATTATTACAACTTACAGATAAAATAAAGCAAACTTTTTCAAAACTATGGCAGTGCCGGGGCATTGTCGATAGCACTACTTAATTAAACAAGTTTTTTTAAACGCAGCAACGACGGGCTTCTTTTTTTTTGTATATGCTCATTTTGTTTATATTTGAAGTTGCCAGATTGAAAATACATAATATATAATATGGCGAGTTCAAACCTAAACTTAACTTTAAAAGTTAAAAGATGATCCTCCTTTAGCTTAACGCTCACTTCTACCACATACCATACCATATAATAACGATAAATAAACTTATCTGCCTGTTTAAATCCTCCCTTTAGTTAACGGCAAGTTATAATAATGGCTCTAAGTAAAATAAGGAAGGTTTGAAAATATTGGTATGTACGCACGTAAGTGCTACCGAAGTATAGCTTCTATCGAGCGGCGGATAAATGGAATTTTTTGATTCAAAAACATCCCTGTATTATATTTTGCCTGCGTATATTACATTCCAGTCGTCATAGTCTGGTATATAATGTATTGGTTTATTAACCGTTAGACCACGGCTTAAACCCCAGGCCAGACAACTCAAACAAAACGAAAATATGAAAAAATATTTCTTCGATGGCTTCCTCTCAGCAGATTTCTGGCAAAAACTCAGAGAGTAAATAAAAAATTGCTATGAAAAGCTTCTCTAAAAATGTGTCGTTCGGAGACAAATATAAATTGTAGGTCCCGCCATCATATATAACATTAACACACACATCGTAGGTTGTGTGAGAAGCTAGGTCGTAATCCTGGTTGAAGAGCTGTAATGACCAATTATGTTATGTATGTAAGTACCTATATAAGATTCATCAAAGCTCCAGAGATATATTAACGCACATAAGCAAACAAGTAGTATGAGAAGCTTGGTTGTAATCCTGACTAAATGGCCAATAATTTTGGCTGTAAACCTAACAGAAATAACAAGTTCTAGATGGTAAAAAACGTATTATTTTCCTGAAAATGGGTAGGGTTTTTTGTTAACAAAAATTATTAAAAATAGTTCCTTCATGAGTATACATTCAAATAACAATTCCGAAAATAATCTCGATTACATTTTAAACCAAAAAACAACAACAATTAGATAACAACAATTTTATACAGAAAACATTAGTGCTGTTGTATACGTTCATATTATCATCATTATCTTAATCGGATTATGGCATCAGGGTTTTATTTATTAAAAAATAAATCCATAAAATATATTCTATTTGCCTGTATTGTTGTTGTCATTATTGTTGTTGTTGTTTTTTTAATCTAAACGTAAGTGTTATTGCGTTTAGATAATTGCTGTGTTAATTGTTCTGTCTATTCATGTATGTTCTACACTTTTTTTTTGTTTCTACTACTACCACTAATACTTGTACTCATATTGCTGTTGCTATTGTTGTTGTAGTTATTGTTGTTATAATAGTGGTTTTTAATTATAATTTATAACTTACACATGTTTAACAATCCAAAACAACAGTTGAATGTAATTAACTGGATAAATATTATCATGATATATACACCTGAATGTGGCACATAACTTAAATCCTATCCTGTCACAAACGACAAAATAAAATTGTTGTGTGTGTACGTATGTATATGGCTGTGTGTAGAGCACAATTACCAATACAAACAAAAAAGTTTGTAATTAAAGAATTTCATCAACAATAACAACAAAAACATTGTTTTACTATTAGACACGCAACGAACCAAAAAATAAAGATACAACAACAAATATAATAAAAAATAAAAAGGAAGAGAGAGAGAGAGAAAAGAGACATGTAATTAGTAGACGTTTAATGACTGTTACTAAAGGTTAAAACATGACATTAAAAGCTGAAAATATTTATTTTCTTCTTGTTTTTTTTTTATCGCCTAGCAAAACATTTACAATCTCAACGTTTATGTCGGTTTTTATGGATTGTGTCTACAACCTTCAAATGCAAATCATTTCTCCTTCTGTTGTTTTCATTTAGGCAGCCTTCTTTAACTTGCGTTTAAGATAGATAAGTTGTGAATGACAAATTATTTTTAATAGTCTACTAACAGGCGCTCTCTATACATAGAATGTATTTGTAGTACTTAGACGGATACGGTAAATTAATAGCAACAACAATTTGACAACATTTGGAAAATTTAGTATATTGTGTGAGAAGACATGGCAGAAGTTTAGAAATAAATTCGAATATATTTGGCACTTAAAATTCTGTAACACTGGGGAGTTAGCATCTAAATTGTCTTTCTTCTCTTCTAAGGATAGTTGGTGCGGTTTTTTGTAAACATCGTAGACTTAGGAGGTTAATTGAAATGATTGTAGCATCTTTCGGGCGGAGGTTTTTAGCTATCTTGAAGGCTATTGAGTCCTTAGCATTAATTCCCACTTCAGATTCGGCAACTTATACGATCTTCGTTTACAGTTAGGCTGATTTAAGGGTCATTACGCCGCTCTAGTGTAAATATTGATTTATTCGTGATTGCAACATACATATATAATTGGTCATTACAACCCTTCAGTTAGGATTACGACCTAGTTTCTCACACCATGAGTGGCTGTAGGTCCCAGTTTAAAGTCGACTCCGAACGACAGATTTTTGAGAAACTTTTTCATGGCAATTTTATTTACTCTCAGATTTTTTGCCAGAAATCTGCTGAGAGAAAGTCGCCGAAGAAATACTTTTTGTATTTTGTTTTGATGTCTAGCGTGGGGCTCGAACCCTGACTTTATGTCTTATACCTACTAGACTATGGCGAATTCATTCACATCGTGATTGTAAGGAGTTTATATAACCTATTGGACCAGATTGGATTCGTCTCTATGCTAAGTTCCGAAACATAACGACGAGAATGAATGCTTTCGATGGGTTATGCTCACTTTCTGAAATCGTTTTAATTGTTGATTCTACATCCTAATCATCCAATGTGTCACTTCTATAGCCTTGTGGTAAATAAGCAGAAGTGTTGAGGATGAATCGGGTTGTTGTGTGTCTAGGGGTCTATGAACTGATATACCTATAAATAGTGCTAGAACAGATTTACTGCTGGATTCGGATATGGCCAGCCTGAGGTTAGTTACATACTTAACATACATAATTGGGCATTACAAGCCTTCAGTCAAAATTACTACCCAGTTCCTCACACAACTTATATTGTTTGTGTTAATTTTATGCCTGGGGTTTAACTTGACTCCGAAGATAGGAACTTTTCAAGGAGAGGAAGTCGGTAAAGAAATCTTTTGTCATGTTTCGTTTCTTTGGAGATAACTGACCAGGGGTTTGAACGTTGGCCCGACGTATAATAAGCCAACACAGTACCTACTACACTCCCTAAGGTTAGTTATTGAATGTATTACATGGCACTGCCAGGTTAGATCACTGACAGGGATCTGTAGCAGATCCCAACCGGACAATTGCAGGGTATGTTGTGATGAAAATTAATTAGAAACCATCGTACACGTCCTCTGCAACTGTCAAGCCATTATCAGGATGACGTTGAGGAGCCTGAGCAATGGTTTCTTTGAAAGTTTAGATTCAATGTCGGGATACCCATTAACGCCTGACACTAGAATCCGTGGCACAAATGGTGTTTGGCGTATTTGTATTGATATGAATATTTTTATATTTTTTTTAAGTGTCGTGGGGGCCTCTGTAGGACATGGGAATTTTCTACCCACTTCGGCATAAGTGTGTTCTGAAATAAAAATTTTTTCTGTTTATTATATGAAGGCTAAACAACATAGTTAAACTATGTTTAAGAGTTTTATTGAAAATGTGCCTTAAAAATGAAATGACATATTTTTTCATAGTCTTTCTGTGGATGAACACATGATCGCATATTATGGTCGCCATTCCCTAAAGATGTACATAAAGGGCAAGCCAATACGATTTGGCTACAAATACTGAGTGTTAGCTTCTATGACAAGATATTGTTATTCCTTTCCCATATGCTGGCGTTTCTGCTAATAATAATGCTGACTACGGCCTTGGAGAAAACGTGGTACTACGACTATTAGAAAATATTGCAGATCCAAGCCAATATAATGTTACATTCGACAACTTTTTTTCAAGCCATAATTTATTATGTACATTAAGGTTATTTGGCAGCAGGTATTGTTCGAGATAATCGGAGCAATCATGCATTGTTGGATGATATTAAATTGATGAAAAAGAAACCTCGGGATTCATCAGATTTTTGTTTTGACAAAAATAACAATTGTATTGTATTTTGGTTGTAATGACCAATTATGTATGCATGTATTGTGTTTTAAGATTTCATACCAATGCCTAAGTGGGTATTTTTGTACCCATGTCATTTAATCGCACCTGTAGCTTAGGTAAGTAGACCAATTCAACTAAAAGTATTCTCATCGGGTAGAAGATATATAATATTATATGGCATCTCAAGGTTTTCCTGAGAATATTATCCACACAAAATTTGATTTTAAAAAATTCATGATCTTTGGCCTTTTTGCTGTCATCCAAAATATGTGAATATCATGCCTTACTAGTTTTTTTAAACCGTTCTATGTGTTCTTTATTCCTTCTTAAAGAGGCGTGTGGGCTCTTGTTTAGTTGGGTCAAGATAGAATTTTTTAAAAACCTTACTTTTTTTTTTGGCAATTTTCTACCCATTCGGCGTTAATGGGCTAACGTTCTCCTGAGATTCATAAATAGTTTGTGGTGCTAGGAATTTAAGACTGTAGTCGCGCACTCTTGTGTGTTTGGGTTTGTCCTATCTCTTCCCTTTTTTTCGTCCCTGTTCCTTACTATCCTCTCTTTTTAGTACGAAGTTACATGGGGTCATTTCATATCTTAATAATAATTACACGTCCTCAAGACTAACCTAACGTTTAGGTACAGGAGTAAGGCAATAGTCTGCTTAAGTTTGTCGTTTAGAAAAGGGAACGATCTAGTCTGTAATAAATTATTACAAAACTCTTAAACTGACAGACAAATAATCCGATATTCATTGAAGCAGCTTAATAACGTATTATTTTTAAGGATGTAAAAAAAAAAAGAAAACCCTTCTAATTAGTATTGAAAATGAATTCTTTTTCTATTTCGTTACGCTTTTATTGAATACATAGTCACTGAATGGACAAAAGTGTCACTCAATATTAAAATTTTTCAAGCGTAACATAAATAGGGTTTGTTTTATAAAAAATAATGAATTTTTTTTTTTGTTTATAAATAACAAAATAAAATTTTAAACCCTTAAACCCGAAATGAATGCAATGTTTTTTAGATTTATTATGGAAATAAATTTACAAAGAAAATTAGACGATTTTTTTACGCTAAGGACATAAGGCCAAAAAGGAGAAGAAGATGAATGCAATAAGATAATTTACAAATTAAATAAATTTAAATTTTATTTAAATAAAGCGTATGAATATGAAGATTAATAGATAACATACACCTACACTTATATAATTTCCATTTGAAATAATATCTCCACATTAAGTAATTGCACTCATAAAACCTAAATTATCAAAGAGAAGAAAAAATCCCCTCTTAAAAGAAAAAGAAAGAAAAAATATGAAAATTCAAGAGGAAAAGTATGCTCAGTGTGAATGAGAGTTTTCTTTTTCAAATTCCCACCTTTATTTTACATATGAATGGTTAACAATCTCAGAATGTTTTCTTTTTTCCCTTTTCATTTTCATTTCATTTCCCTAGCTTTTGCTACGCTTGTTTGGTGGCTTTTTTTTGTGTTTTGCTGTTACCTTCAACCCCCTCAAAATAACAAATTATACTCATTTGAATAACCATACATTCTAATTCGATGCACGTTTAGAAATTCAATAAATCTTGAAGATAGCAAAATAGAAAGAAGAACAAGAGAAAACAAAAAAGAAATGAAAACTGAAGTGCTTAAAAGCGAAAACTATGAGAAGAGAAAAGCATGTTTTTGGTGAAATATAAAGGAAAATATCTTGACTTTTGAACTTTCAATGATTATTCTTCAAAAATACTGTTTGGGTGTTGGAAACGAAAATTTTCTGAAAACAGTGACTACCAAATGTGGCGCACAGGTAATTTAAAACAAAATTCCAATTTGTAAAGTCGAGATACTATTTAACTATTAAGTTTAACACAAATAATTTAAAAAATTTAATTCCATAATTTTGTTACCCACTGTAATATAAATAAAGGTATTGATGGGAATTCAACGCTACAAAAAAAAAATGGCAACATGAAAAGGTAACTGAATAGAACAAATCACGCAGACAGGAGCCAAGAAAATTAAATCTTTTTACAATATTTTCAGGCGTTTGCTGCCTTTTTTTCCTTGTTCTATTTTGTATTCCACAAACATGTTGTAGGTGGCATATTAATTTTGTTATTGCCTTGGGTACAAATCGAGCATAAAGTGAAATTCATTCAATATAAAGAAATAAAATTAAAAGTTCTACGGACAATTCGGTAATAATTAAAGGCTACACTATTTGATAACATTTGATTAGAATATCCTGGAAAATACCCTTTTTTCCAAGGACATAAAAATGTTTTTATTTTCAATCAAAGCAAACATATTGATGAGGATGCTTAAGTATTAAAAGACATTTTGATAAATAGTTTCACTAACCTAGAAACACGTGCCTTTAAAGCCATTACCTTTATTGTGCTTATTATATTTGACAAGTCCTTTAAATTCGTTATAACCGATATAACCTGTAATATTAGTCCTGCCTGAAATCTTAGACAAATAAAAAAAAAAGAAAAAAATAATACAGGGATTTTATTTCTTATCTGTGTAAAGGTAGCAAACAGCAAAAAAATCTTTTTTTTCTTCATTCCATTCCATTATTTTCGAATATAAATACGTAGCATATAAGAAATTAAGAAAAAATTTGCTTCAAGCACTTTATTGACAACATAAGTGTCACATTTGCGTACGCATGTGAGTGCGATACGATTAAGTTTTTTGTCTGCTTTTTTTCTTCTTTTTTTTTTGTCTTCTCTTTCAACTTCATTTTTCGTTTTGGTGTCTTGTTTTCCCAGTCAGCTAAGTATCAAGATGATGTGTATTTAAATTACACGCTTATTTGATTTTATTTAAGATGTTGAGACATTTTATGATTTTGTTTCTACAATTTCTACACGGTGTTCTATTCATGTTTTATGAATGTGAGCTTGTGGGAGTTTGTGCCTTTTTTTGTTTGGTTTTGTTTTGCTTCAATTTTTATGTGAGAAAATTTGTTTTTAAGCTAAAAAAATATACAAAAAAGTAACAAATTATTTAGTAGAACTTACGTGTGAATTATTTATTTCCATGTGAAAGGAAAACAAATATCTAATGAGGCGATAAATCAATTTGTTGTAATTATACATTGTAAGTGTGTGGATAAAGGATAGTGCTCAGTTAGTTAGTTTGGGTTAGCGTCTTGGAAAAGACGGTAGCCGTTTTCTCTAATCTCTGCAACTTTAAGCAACTTCTCAAGTTTGATGTTCGAAATAGACGTTAAACTATAGGCATAGCTGCCAGATAAATGAGGCACCAAATCGCCAAATATTTGAGAAAAAAACGTCAAAATCGTCAAAGACGTTTATTAAAATCGTAAAAAAATTGTCAGAAAATATAAATAAATAAATTAAAATTATTTAAAAACCAAAATTATTTCTGTTGTAGTAAAACATATGAAGTCAATGTATCTACATATCTGAGTTCAAAAATAAAACATTTAGCAAACATTTTAAAAGCTAGCGTCCCTGATCTTCATTAAATATTTTTTTTTTCCAAAAATGGAGAAATTGGGATCATTTTCAGGAAATTTTTTTTAAGGTTTAAACAATCTATCCAAATATTACATCATCTATATCTATGGGCGGTGTAGATATTACGGAGTTAGAAGCTTTTGATGTTCTGAGCATGAAAAGTCAGTGTAATGCTGACACATTTTTCAGTTCCTTCTTAAGTTCTTATCATCCGATGTTACTATTTACACCATTTATAACTGACAGAGAATAGAATACAACTCTCATGTTTTGCGGTTTCTCGACCGTGTACAGTAGAGGCCATAGTATCTCGTTAATGACGGTAGTGCATGCAACTCCATTGAATCATTGGAGCATCGTTGCACTGTGGTTTGTGTTTCACTGTTCTGTCGCTACTATAAAATGGTTTTGCTTGAACGAAATAGGGGGACTTTTTCCCGAAAATCATATATTCCTACATAACGCTCGTCTTTTTTGGCCAGCACATCTGTATGTGGTCGATTGGCCAGTGGATCGCACACTGCATTACAGTAAAAATACGGTTTTTAGTCGGACTGTGTCGGTATGTGGAACTTAATACCTGCAGAGGTAGTAGTCTAGTGGGTAGTTTGTTGGCTTATTAGACGTAAAGCCAGGGTTCGAGCACCAGGCCAAACATCAAGACAAAATACAAAAAGTATTTCTTAAGCGACTTCCTCTTAGCAGATTTCTGGCAAAAACTCTGAGAGTAAATAAAATTCCCATGAAAAAGTTTCTCAAAAATCTGTCTTTCGGAGTCGACTTTAAACTGTAGGTCCCACCACTCATGTATAAAATTAACACACACAACATAAGTGGTGTGAGAAACTAGGACGTTGTACAATGAGTCCCCGAACTCCGGATACTGTACTTGTCTTAATTGACAAGTACACGTCCTCTAACCAAACCTAATCTAACCTACCTGCTGACGTCTATCCTATTACTTATGGTATAAAAATATACAAGCCAAGTGACCATAAACACTGTTCAATGTCAATGCAATTTCAAATTATTTTTTGTTTTATTACATTTTTAAATTTAAACTTTTCGATCGCCAACCCATTACATTTACTCACATTATGCTCATATTTAATATGTATGTAAAATTCATAATGTAGAGAACATATGTGACGTATTTAATTCCATTAGTTTCATGCATGACAAAATCGAAGTTTTTTATTGCATACTTTTTAGGGTAACTATTCCAGTACATGTATATGATGCGTATGAGTAATATAGTTCAAATACTATTGAAGAGAAAGTATACCCCATAAATTTGGAATTAAGCTACATACATGATTTTTCGATTCTATGCAATTCTACGCTATATTCTAGTAGATAATAAATCATGACCTGTATCTTCATAGTCTGTATCTTGAACATCTTCATAACAAAAAAATTAATTTGGCAATATTTCAAACCGTTTTTGTTTTATTGCATTTTTAAATATAAACTTTTAAATGGCCCAGCGGGTCTAATGGTCTCATGTCAGAAGTGAACATGCTGCCGGTGACTGCCCATCTTCCAATCTAATGAATATTCATTCACAAAGCTATAAAGTCTCATTTCCAAACGCTTCCTATTTAGTTTAAATAAAGGAAATTGTGTGTTGGATATCACTGATAATTTGATTCATTTGAAATAGCAATTATGTGTGGAATATAATATCGTTTAAAAGTCCATGACAGACTTGTGTCTGGGTGGATCGCATTCAAAACGTCTAATTTTCACAACAAACTAACTGAAAGGCTGGCATACTAGAGTAACTAGTAGAGTAACTTGTTGCCTAAACTCTGTGCCCTTGTGAGTGTTAAGGCTTAATTTGTGGCAATAGTTGTAAAAAACCTTTGTGGACACATTCTAATTTTTACAAAACCTCAAGGCGTTTTTATGTATGAAAACAAAATTCAACATTGTAACATGTAATCAAAGTTTGACAACTATTTATGAAAAGATGGTGATATTTTTATTAAAAATTAAATAAATTTATTTTATTTTAATAACATACATAAATACAGTACAATCTGAATAATTTTTACTTACTTTACGTATAAAATACCACTTAGAGCCTTATGTTGAATATTTTTCAATAAAAACCCATTTGTTTTTGTATAAACCATTTAATAAATGATTTTTATTAAAAATTTATCGTCGTCAATATTTTTGAAATGCATCACTAATAAAAACACAAAAACAGTTTTACAACCAATTCAATAGTGGTCAATATAGTTAAAATTTTAATGATCATCATATAGAATAAAAGTATGTATGTATGTATGTACGGTAAATACAATAAATTTTATATATTTTTGCAGTAAATAAAGGCACAAATGAATATTATTCCGCAAAACAATTCCATCAACATATAAAATTTTAATAAATCATTTTTAATATCTAAAATAAACGATGACAGATGCCGGGTACCGCATCTATCAATCAATATTTGTTAGCATTATACAGGCGAATGAAGGGCAAGTATTAAAACTTTAAAGCAAATTATAGAAATGGGGGGATACAAATGGCATTAGTTTGATTAAAATAAAGTCAATAAATAAGTCCATGTCAACTCTTGGCTAATAATTTTGAAAATTCATTTATTTAAGCCCACCAGCATATCGACTGTATTCACGTTTTTAAAACATTTTTAAAAATATATGTAGTAAACCATGAAAAAAGCTTCTCTTTTTGCTGCATTATGGTGTATTTATTTTAAATAAATAAAAGGAGAACGAAAAACAAGTATATTTTTTATGAAATCTATCAGTTTTAGAGGTTTAAATCGAATGCCAATTTTTTTAATTTTTTTTAGGTCGCATTTATTTTTTAAATCCATTTAACGCAACACAGAAGTGATAGTTTAATTAAAAACGAATACCTACAAATATATTGTACAAATGTATGTATACATCTATGAGTATATGCATGATTCATTTTTAAATTTTTGGTGAAATGCAAAAACTCAAAAGTTAATCACATATTAATTAAGAGTTCTGAGCTTTAAATCGGGGCAAGCAAAAGTCTGACAAAAACTCTGAAAGTAAATAAAATTGCCATGAAAAAATTCTAAAAAATCTGTTGTTCAGAGTCGACTGTCAACTGTATGGCCTTATGGACTTATAGATAAAATTAACACATACAACATGGATGGTGTGAGAAACTAGTTCGTAATTCTGTATGCTTGCCAAACGAAGTATACTTGCCCAATAAGAGAGCAACTTCGAACCAAAATATTTTACAACATACAACAGAGTCCTCGTATTGTATTCAATTCAATGAATTCCAGCATAATTCCTCCCTAACATACTATCTATCAGATGATTTGTTAAGCGTTTCCATTTAAATTTAAATAAACTAAAGTGTGAGAATCGCCGTAGTCCAGTAGGAAGGGTGTTGGCTTATTAGACGTGCGACCTCGATTCAAACCCCATGTCAGACATCAAAACGAAATTTGAAAAAATATTCCTTCGGCGACTTCCTCTCAGCAGATTTCTGGTAAAAACTCTCTCTGAGAGTAAATGAAATTGCCATGAAAAATTTCTCAAAAATCTGTCATTCGGAGCCGACTTTAAACTCTAGGTGCCACCACTTATGTATAAAAATTAACGCACACAACATAAGTGATGTGAGAAACTAGGCCGTAATCCTGTCTGAAGGGTTGTAATGGCTAATTATGTATGTATGTATGTATGCATGTAAAGTGTGTTTGAGATATCAACGAAATTTTTTATTCGTTTGAAGGACCTATTCATCCCGGTATATGTGGCTATTAACATCGTCCAAATATCCTCCCGGGACTCTTTGGGTAAAGCACATCCAAATCGTACTATTTTCTATGACTCTGGCACACAAATAATTCTGAATTTGACTGATATCATGGGTTATGTAAGTTTTGTGCACTGCTTTGGTTTGTAGTACATTCGCGTATTACGATTACGGTGACCATGTCTCATCACATCCACATGAGATGATCATGCTGTCACATAGATCCTGCAAAATATCCAAAGTGTTATGGATTGTGGGGCTCGTAGTGTCATCCTGTTGAAATCAGGTGTACCGGTCATCAAATTCAGGTCAAAAGGAGGAGATAAACATCAACCAGTGATGACCTGAATAATGTCGTTCTCATCGACACCAAAAAGTAACTTTTTCGAAATATATTGAATGCTCTTGAATCTCATGTGGATTGGTGTCGCACAGAAAGAGTGCTCACCACCACACAAAGATGATTTTCCAATAAAAATTAGGATTAGTTGCTAACTGCACTAGAGCCCATTCACAGCAAATGCATGGCGTTGCTCCGTTTCTACCCTACGGTAATAATTTGCAAAAGAGATTTAATAATTGTTGACTGCTTTGTAATATGTAGCTTCAGCAGATGACCATTATCAACTGTCAAAGTTCGAAAGTGCATGTTGGAAGGCGTATATATACAGTATTATCAATAATTAATAACTTCGTATACTGTTACGACAACGATGCTGGTGTCTTGCTTTTACATCGCTTAACATTAAAATTGTAAACAAAAGCAACAAAAAACAATGTACTGCATTGTTTACAAATTATCGTACTGCTTAATATAACAACAAACATCAGCATAAAAAGTGGTAAACAAGTTAACAAAAATGTAGCAAAACACAACGTTAATGAAGGTAAACAACGATGTCTACATTCATAGAGATTTCGGGAAGGTGAAGTCATGAACGTTCGCTTTCAAGAACATTCATCAGAGTGTTTACTTTGCCATATAAAAGGCAAGGCAAAGGCGACTGAATTAGTGAAGTTCAGTCAGTCTTATGTGAAGACGCCGTGTGTTTGAAGAGAGTAATCGTGGTTTTAAGATCTCCGTTACAAAGATCTGTTGAATAATTGTTAGTAATTGTTATTGTTTATGCAAAGGGTGTAAACAGAGGAATAATAAAAAGGCAATTGTTGTTGTTTACATGAAGCACATAATTGTAAGAATAATAAAGAATTTTAATTAAAACTAAACACACATTTATTGCCAAGCTCTTAGTCATACTCTAAACGTTTTTAAAAGGGCAAAACGTAACAATACTTTGAGTTGTTATGACGCATAAATATATGAGCTTATACCGCTGCTATACGACCTAGGTTTCCACCACCCATGTTGTGAATGTTAATTTTTTTTATGGGTGGCTGAACAATAGGCTTGAGAAACCTTTTCTGGCAATTTTGTTTACAATCAGAGTTTTTGACATAAGATCTACCGGAGAATGTTGCAGGAAGAAATATTTTTTAAATTTCCTTTTTTTTCAAGATGACAAAGCTAGAGTTTAAAACAAATAGCTCTCTGCTATCGCTATCTACATCTACAGCGACATTTATGCATAGCATACATACACAATTGGCCATTACAACCCTTCAGTTATTATCATGGCCTAGCTTCTCACACCACTCATGTTGTGCGAGATAATTTTATACAGGAGTGGCGAGACCTACAGTTTAAAGTCGACTCCGAACGACAGATTTTTGAGTAAATTTTCATAGCTATTTTATTTATTCTCAGACCTTTTGCCAGAAATCTGCAAACATCGTTTTGATGTCTGACCTGGAGTTTGAACCAGAGGTCAGCAATGAGTATTCAAAACGATGAGTAATTTCGAATCATGCTTATAATTTCTGGTACGTATACGCATTGATACTTATTTTAATGTCATACTCATACTCAAAGTTTGAAATACTCATGATACTCATAGTTAACAATACGCATGATGTTATTGATTTCGGCTCTCCAAGACTCATCGTATACACGAATCACAAAATAAGTATGACTCGCGTACAATACTCACAAGAAGGTTGTGTGTTTGCTCTGCTTGCTGTTTTTGTCTTTTTTCTTTTTTTGCAAATGCAAATTTTGATGAACGATTCGAATCACTCGAATCATTTATCAGTATTATAAGTATTTTTCTAAATTTGTGAATCTGAATGAGTAGGCGTATGAATCAAACATATTTCGAATGTTATGAGTTTGATGTCAACGTTGTACTCATACTCATTGCAACCTGTACTTATAAATCAATGTTGTATTATGTGCGAATGAATCAGAGTAGTTGGATTTCAATACTGTTGACTCACTCATACTCAAAATTTCATGAGTACTTATGAGTAGCGAAAAAGCGAATCATTGCTGATCTCTGATCTGAACCGTGGACTTACGTCTAATAAGCCAACACACTACCTACTAAACTACGGCGACTTTTGAATATACTAGCCAAATATAAGTGATAAGAAATTTCTTCAGTGTTGTTGACTTTTCGCATGAAGTAAAACAACTATTCGTTGGGTTATAAAAACTACAGTTAACTCTACTTAATATATTATCGAACCATGAAAATGGCTTTAACTTTTTGAATATTGATTTTTGTTGTACGAATTCCATCGATATTTACAATAAAAAATCACTTGACTTTCTAAACAGACACAAGCTTTCAACACCATCATCGATTTTTGTAAATCCACTTAAAGTAAAAGAAATTCTTTCACGCTAGAATAAAATATTTCATATTCTAATATATTTTTTTATATTGTAAATATTTTCTTTACTTCAATTTATTTTTTTTTTGTTTTCTATTTTCTGATGACTATATAATATGCCAAAAACAAAAAAAAAATAAAAAGGGAAAAAGGGAGAAAAAGTAACTTCAGAGTAACATATTTTTGATACCGAAAATTCTTTCTTCTGTATTCTCTGTATATCTTTGTTTCGTACAAAACTTTCGAGCATAATAAATATTTGCATAATATTATGTACAAAAAAAATTTAAAAAAATATTTTTGTGCAATGAAAACTACAAAAATAGTTGAAAATAAAAGGAAATTCTTGGTTTTTTTTTTCTTGCATACTGGAATTATTAAAAACACATTTCCAACACAACATATTTCTAGAGTAGGAAAAAAATATGTTTTTAACATATTTTGCGCTTCTACAAAATGTAAAAACTAAGAGGAACTATTGTCGATGAAGCTTTACAGTCTGCAATTATATACATACATGGAGGTGATAGTAACGTAATTTCTGTTTGGCTTTTCCCCAAAATTTTTAGTATTTATTTTTACTTTTACTTACTCACTTAATTGGCCATTAACAACCCGATTAACGGCCCCTCTGCTTCTTGCGCGCCTTCGCCTGTTGGTCACACGAATCGATGACACGGCTTCCTCGATTTGGTCCTTCCAACGTAAACAAGGTCGTCCCCTTTCTTGATTTGGTCCTTCCAACGCAAACAAGGTCATCCTCTTCGCCGACTTCCGCAGTTCACCGCATCAATTTCCCGTCTTGCCGGAGCATCCTGCTCCATTCGAACGACATGGCCGAGACAGCGCAGCCACTGGATGTTAATACGCTGTACAACGCCTATGTCGTCGAGGAGCTCATAAAGTTCACTGTTAGATCGAATGCGGAAACCATCGCCAACTCGCAATGAACCGAAGATCTTACGCAGGACTTTTCTCTCGAATACTCTCAAGGCTGCTGCATCAGTGCTTAATAGCGTCCATACCTCTGCAACATAAAGAAGAACGATTAGGATGAGCGTCTTGTAGAGTATTAGTTTTGTGCTACGAGAGAGGTCTCTGCTATTCAATTGCCTATTGAGACCATAGTAGCACCTGTTGGCAAGAGTGATCCTGCGATTGATCTCCACACTGACATAATTTTTGGTGGAAACGGCGGAGCCAAGATAAATAAATTCCTTGACTATATCAAAAGTATAGTTATCGGCCGTTATCTGAGATCGAATACGCCGCACGTCTGTACTTGTCGATAAGATATACTTCGTTTTGCTCTCATTTACTGCCGGACCCATCTTAGTAGACTCCCGTTCAATAGCACTAACGGCAGCAGTAACTTGTAGCTTGGTGCGCCCTATGCTGTCAATATCGTCGGCGTACGCTTTTTTGAAAAATAGTGCCATTGCGATGCATTCCCGCCTAACGCAGGACACTCTCCATGACGAAGTTGAAGAGGTCGCATGTCTGAAACCTCGCATGGTATCAAAACGTTCGGAGAGGTCCATTCCTACCATACGGAGCTGCTGGCATTGCTCATCGTCATTCTGCATAGCTCTTAATGAGCGTCATACTCTTAATTGATTATTAACTTTGAATTTGAATAGTAAGTCCGAAATTATGTAGAAATTGATTCTAAATAAAATGTTAAAATCAAATTTTTATTGAATTTCAAATACAATAAATCTTTCTGAGTTCAATTTGAAACACTGGATAATGTAGACGTCGCCGTGGTCTAGTAGGTAGTGTATTGTCTTATAAGATGTGAGACCTCGGTTCAAACCCCAGGTCAGGCATCTCCAACTAAACGAAATATGAAAAAATATTTCTTTCAGCGACTACCTCTTAGAAGTTCTCTGGCAAAAATTCTGAATTTAAATTAAAATTGCTATGAAAAGTTCTTCAAAAAAGAAAATCTTTCGTTCGGAGTCGACATTAAACAGTAAGACTTTCCAATTTTGGATAAAACTACACACACAAGTGGTAAGTGGTGTGAGAAACTAGGTTGTAATCCTGGTTAAATTATTATAAAGACCGATTAAGTTAGTAAGTAAGTATAATTCTTTGAAGTCTCCAGAGTAAAGAAGTTTATTTAGTGACAGATTATGCAATTCCCGTAGTGTTGGTTCTATCGATCATTCAGTAGCACTTTTTTCTGAAAGTCTAAATCTGTCTATCCAACGATTTGCAATGAGTAAAACTGTAGCCATAGACTATTCTAAGTCAGTATTTTATTGGATAAAAGCTTATTGCTTTCGGTAGTCAGTCGGCTCTCGAGTCATGTTGAATTTTAACAGGCCTTACATTATATGAAATATTATTCCAGATGACGTATACACACAGTGATCTTTATGAGTAACTTTCTTCATAAATGCTGAACTCTAGTTCTGTTTATGGATTTATGGCGGGCCGAGATTCTCGCATTTGTAATATATGCTGAGACTTTTAAACTTCTAAATGTATGCATTCATAGGCGCCCTGATTGGATGTGGCTGGTATTGTATCGTGTTTTTTTTCGATACTGCAACGTATTGAGTCTCCTTACATAATGAAATTTTCCGGTAGTACTTACCTATACTATTACACACAGATTGCCGTCTTTGTCTGTAAGTGTTACAACATGAATATGTTTCGTAATTAGGAGTTATTACTTAGATCTTGGCCGTATATAAAAAAACAACAAAAGATGTATTTAAAAAACCAGGTTTTAAGTTTGAATTCCAGCTAAAGAAAACAACAGATACTATTAGTCAATGAGCTTTTTATGCAAGAAAAATTTTAAACTGTAAGCTTATCATCTTAATTACGAATCTGGCGTTAAGAAAGAAAAAAAATATGTTTTGCTACCACAGTGCTTTATACGCTCATGCTAATTCATAAACATGCATTGCAAAAGCAAATATAAAAATATAAAAAGAAAATATATAAAAAATATTATAAACGAAATACTAAACTACATACATATGTATGTGTTGAAAGGAACATATTTAACCCATTAGTGCGCAGATTCCCTTATAAGGGACTCTCGAATTTTCTACTATACCACTTCCAAAGGGACACTGCGCTCGTAGTGCAGTTGTTAAACGATAATTGGGTAAAATTGTTTTTAAATCGTAATGTTCCACGTTATATGTATTTCAGGTATTCATAGATACTTGTTTTATATTCATTAAACTACTGCGACACCTATTACACAGACCTGCATGGGTTTTGCAAATAAGATTGCTCCAGGTGTTTCCGAAGGCATTTTGTGCGCTAAACACGAATCTGGTTTCAAAAAACGTCCATCACGTCAGGTTTTCGAGAAAAATAGCGTTTTTGGCCATTTTTGAAACATTGTAGAGCTCACCACTGACGTGCTAGAACCATCGCTATTGTTAGAAATTGACAATTGATCTTTGCTCTTTAAAATGAGCCCAAAGCCAAATTGTTTGCATACACCCTTAAAGTAGGGGGCGGTTTATGTCAAGGGGTGCAAAAGAAAAAGAAACACATTACGGAGGTCCTTAAAAATTAATCAGATTTAGTTGAAAATTGTTACTCAGGGGTTTTTGGGGTCGCTGATTACAGATCTTCATTCAGATTTAATATAAATATATAAAATTCAAAATGGCGGATCCAATATGGCGGTCGAGGTTTATAAAAATTAATCAGATTTACTTGACCGCCATATTGGAGCCGCCATTTTGGATTTTTTTTTTAAACCAGATTCGTGTTTGGCACGCCAAATGCCTTCGAATATACCTGAAGCCATCTTATTTGCACAAAAAAGCCCAAATTTGCAGGGCTGTGTTATCGATCGGAATATGTACTTCACGAACAATACGTGAAGGGCGAACAGAAAAATGGCCTCTTCTCTCAATCCCGGCTACGAAAAAAGAGGAAAGGGCATCTGTAGATCATTCATTAGAAGACAATAATGTTTTTCATCGAAATCTTGCACGTTTCTTATCTTGAAAGGTATGGTACTCCATGTACAAGTGGTTTGCTCATAAACAAATTGATGACATATACACGATATGATGGTAGAAACAAGCTTATTGAAATTTAAAAACGATGTGGATATTACGGAAATAAAACAAATTTGAAAAAGGCTAAGCCTACTGTACCTAGTGTGCAGTGTCCCTTATAAGGGACGGTCTATAACTCCAAAACTATAAATTTTTTTGAATAAAATGTTTTTAGACGAATTAATCACATAATTTTTAGTAATAATTAATGAAAATTATAGAAGGAGAGTGGCCAGGGGACTTCATCCACTAATGGGTTAAATAGGTATTAAAAAATAAAAATATTTTTAGATTCTGCTTTTGGAAAAAGATAAATTTTAAAAGTATTTTATATTAAATGCAGCGATAGATTTAAAAAAATTTTCACAAATAGCAAGAATTTAATTATATTTGACGGTTCTTTGTTTATCATTTGCTTGTAAGGCTAAAATCTAAATCTTAATGCAAGAAATTTAAAAATAAAAATTTAAATAAATATGACATCAAAATACATTTTACTTGTAAAACCATTGCTGATTTGAGTTAAATATTTATTTTTCCACCCTCAATACAGTTGCAATCAGTAATTAAGAATTTCAGTGATAAAAACCATCATTACCTGTAGCCAACAGTCCATGTCAAATTCAATAAAATAAAACTTCTTTCTGGGAATTATTATATACAATGCAGTATAAAAATCTATGGGGTTATTCACTGTAATAAATCAACATTTAAATGTTTGGCTTGTATGTAGAAAAGAAGACTAACAACAACAACTACAACTACAACTACAACTACTGTATGAACATTTTTCTATACGCCCATACAATTTATGCACTCTCATGTAAAAATACTACAACAATAAATAAAAACCAAGCAGGCCAACCTCTGTTTAAAAATATTTCTGTACAGACGATATTTGTTTGTTTCATATGAAAATGGAATATATGTGTATATGTAGACATTTTTAGAAATATTCCAAAAACCATACACATAATTTGGACCTTGCCATGGAGAGTTGTCACAACTATTCATACATATATAGTGTATAAAATTTGAATTTAGTATGAGTTAGCTATTCCATGTATATACCAGAATATATATCTATATGCTGGAATAAATAGTTAACGTACATATAGCATAAGATTTTTATTTTTATTTTCGAAATGTATTCCAGTTTATATAAGAAAAATATTGTAACGCAGTGTAATAACGAACTCATACTCATTTTTATATGGACATGTATGGAGACAAGTTAGTGGTGATATAAAAACAGAAATATTTTTTGACATTTGACACTTATGTCACCAGCAAATTAACTATCAAATGGAATACAACAATAGTAACATGTAAGTAATACAGTGTATCACTCAGTAAATGGAATGGAATGGGGTAGACGTCCACACATGCATTGTAGAATAACAGAAATGATGTTTCCATGAATAATTGTTCAATAGTAAGAAGAAAAAAAGTGACAAATAAATATAGTACAGTCACTTGGTTAGTTACGTTGATTTTTATGATACAGTTTCGCATTCAGAAAAATTTTTATAGAGAAAGCAAAAAATTTCCCTTGGTCTCGTGGTTCAAACCACAGCTCAGACATCAACAAAATGAAATATAAAAGAAAATTCTGGCAAACTCTCGGCAAAAGCTTTGAGAACAAAATAAAATTGCCATGAAAAGTTTCTTAAAACTCCGTCTTTCAGACGCGTCTTTAAATTGTAGGTCCAGCCACTCATGGATAAAATTAACACAAAAAATACGGGTTGTAATCCTGACTAAAAGGGCTGTAATGAGCAATTTAATATGTAAGTAAGTAAATTGAAGACAGAAGTTGATGTCTGTTATATTAAAGTAATGGCTTTAGCTTATGCCAGTCGCAGACATTGATCAAGTTTTATAATCTAACTACGTGAGGTCTTGTCTGTTAATGACCCTTAAAGATCAACCGATTTGATTGACATTGATACATACATACATAGGCTGACTTCCAAAATGTATCAATACAAAGTTTGTATGCAGTTCTACTATTGTATATAAACTACGTACCAAACAATGCATCAACTATAAATCCGATGCCTGATTGCTTTTTAACTGCAATAAAAATTCACATAGACGACTTTTTGAAATAGAATACATTGTATATATTTTGTACAGTGGCATTATGAAACACGATACTTTGTTCAAACACAAAGCAATTAACATTTTGGAAGGCAGCCATACATAATTGGCCATTACAACGCTTCAGTCAGGATTACGGCCTAGCTTCACACACCACTCATGTTGTGTGTGTATTAATTTTATACATGAGTGGCGGGACCTACAATTTAAAGTCGATTCCGAACGACAGATATTTTTGAGAAATTGTTCATGGCAATTTTTATTTACTTTCAGAGATTTTGCCAGAAATCTGCTGACCTGGGGTTTGAACCTCGGCCTAACGTCTAATAAGCTAACACACTACCTACTAAACTGTGGATACTTCATTGAATGGCATTGATAGGTGTGGTTCACTGTTTTATGATTGTTTTAATGAAGCTGTAGCAAAACGGCCAGATGCTCTGTTGTTGCTTTGCACTTTCAATAGCTAATGCATGGAGTAACTTCTCAAATGAATTTCTTACATCTAGAGAAGTTTACTCATTCTATCGATGCATTAGATTCTCAAAATATTCATAGAAGGCTTGTACTTCCTGTTAGCTATTAGAGACCTTGTCTACTGTATAGGAATTTGATATTTGCGACACAACAGCTGGTAAGCCGTCAGTTAAAGGCACCTACGTTGGACTTTATCAAATAGATTACATTATAAATACATGTTCGAAAGACAGATTGTATTGCTGACATAGCCGTCCTGCCCTGAATTTGAAACTGAATTTGACAATACCGGGTCATAATATATGGAGATACATGCAACCAGTCAGTAGGCGTTTAGAACAACAATTATTTTTAGAAACAGTTGAAGTTCTATAATATATTTGAAGTCCGGGGGAATCTTAAAAATTTTTCTCTATACTGTGTGTCTGTTAAACAGTAGAAGCAGTTGAAAAAGCCCACATATTGAGATTACAAATGATTTCTATTCCAACTTTGTACTTAAGTCTTGTGGTACTTAAGTCTATCGTTGCCTAGGAACATTTTGTAAAAGTTGGATACAGAGGTAATGAAGCTTACTTTTTTTTGTTCTACATTATTACAAGACAATGATTTCTGCGAACTTAGCAGAAAACCAAAATGTGTTAGGATTTGAACAGCTCGTCTGCTATATAAGATTATAATTTTTCGTTGACATGAATACTTGTCTGATTTTAGGAAACCAGTCTTAAATAGATAATCCCGATTTCTATTTCGGAAATAGGAATTCCGTCAAAAGACTCCTGTAGAATCTCAAAAACGCACATACATAATTGGACAATACAACCCTTCAGTCAACATTTGGACCTAGCTTCTCATACCAATTATGTTGTGTTTGTTCAATTTATATATAAGTAAGTGGTGGCACTTACGGTTTAAAGTCGACTCCGAACGACAGATTTTTGAGAAACTTTACATGGCAATTTTATTTATTCTCAGAATTTTTGTTAAAAATCTGTGGAGAGCAAGTCGCCGAAGAAATATTTGTTCATATTTTGTTTTCTTGGAGATGTCTGACTTGGGTTTTAAACCGTAGCCTCACGTCCAAAAAATAAACACCCTACCTTCTACACTACGGCGACTCAAAAATCTCTACCGTAAAATTCAAAATCGCAATGACAACAGTTTTTGTTTTTCTGAAGATGCATGAATTTGTTGTGGAGCACTTTAACCACTGAACCACGCCACTATTTTTGTTGAGTGTCCATATAAATGTGCATAATTATGCAGGTTCCCATAACCTTAAGCTATTTGAATAAGGATAGCATACGACTCGGTTAAGTTACTTACTGATCTGTAATTATTTTAAATTGAAAAATTGTAAAATCGGAAATATTTTGTGAAAAGCTCTTCACTCCTGACATTAAATATGTTTCGCTTACATACTACAATTGGTTATTACAATCGTTCAGTCAAGATTACGACCTAGTTTCTCACACCACTTATGTTGTGTGTGTTAATTTTATACATGAGTTGGGGGACCCACAATTTAAAGTCGGCTCCGATAGATTTTTGAGGGACTTTTCATGGCAATTTTCTTTTACGATCAGAGTTTTTGCAAGAAATCTGCTGAGAGGAAGTGGCCGAAGGAATATTTATTCATATTTTCGTGTTGATGTCTGACCTTTGGTTTGATCCATGGCCTTTCGTCTAATGAGCCAACACGCTACAGCTGCTTCTATGTTTCGCTTGATCACTAAAAATTTAAGAATTGTAAACTTATTCTTAAATCTTTCTTCTTAAATTATAGATTCAAATGATTAATAAATTTGGTTTCAAATGGTTTTTATTAATAATTTGTTTATAACTTTAATTTATATAATATTTAAATTGCTTTTTTAAAAACCTTGTATTTCTATTGTTTCACTTACGGAAATTTTTTTAATAATTTTTTTTAATAAAGAACAACAAAAACAATTTACTAAACTTATATATTTATAAATATAAAACAAAGACAGAAAGAAAAAAAATGATGCTTAAAAATAATAAAAAAAATTTTGTTTTAAACAAATTTTTGGTCAATTCAACTTTTGTGTTGAAATTTCCTTTTTTTTTACATGAAAAAGTTTCCATCATCCATGGCATACATAAACACTTTTTCAATAGAATAGAATCAAAGGAAAATACATACCTACTTTTTTCTAAAGACTTTTTTCGACTTTTTTAACTACACTTCATGTTTGTTAAACATGAAAACTTTATTTAATGTTCGATGCACAATTTTAAAATATATTTTTTGAAGTGTTAAAAGCTATACTTTATATTGTGTGTTTGATATGTACTCGTATGTATGTTTGTTTGTGTAAACGAAAATACTTTTTGCAAATAATTCTTCTGTCGTTTGTCCTCTTTTTTTTCTATCTATCTCAAGGCAAGTATTTTTTTTTTTACTTCTCTCTTTATGCCATGATGGCTATTGATGTTGTCATGTTGAAATCAAGGAAAAAAGAAACGAATAAAAATAATTTTTCTTGTTTTTTTGTTTTGTTTTTTTTTTTAATAAAAAATTTCCAATAATTGTTAAGTGTTGTAAAATGTGTGATAAAAAGAAATTTTTTAAATAAACTTTTTTTTCTTTTTTTTTTAGTGAGTAGTGGCAAACAATTAAAAGAATTTATTTGTATATCTCTCTCTATGGGGAAAATAATAATATCAGGGTTTTTTGAAAAGTTTGGTTATCAATTGAGGGTAGGCAGATGATTCTAGAAGGTGATATTGAATGCATCAGTCTATACTGCAGCTTGTTTTAAAGGTCAACTTTAGTTTAAGCTTCACATTATGCTGTACAAAGTTGTATGCATTTAAAACGAATCACAGAGGGGCGTTTTGTCTGAAAACCTGGCCAAAATTAATAGAAATGTTTTATGAGTTAATGGGTGGAATTTTTTGATATTGTTAGTGATAATTAGGCCCAAGGACGAATCAAACTGATTTTGGTTCAAATCGGTCAGTGATTTCGCCTAGCCCCCACACAAACTGCCCTCGAAATTGCACTTATTTAAACATAACTATGGTAATTATGCAACAATCAGGACAAAATTTAGCATGGATCAGTTCTGTGTACTAAGAAATCGTGGCGTAAAGTTTGGATCACATTTGACCCTAGTCCTCATATAAAGTCCCCTTTAGAATGATGTGATGAAATTCGATATGAACGTGTATTTTGTAAATCTAAATCATATTACTAAATTTTGTTATGATCGGTCCATAATTACCCCTAGGTCCAAAATAGGGCCCCTTAAGAAAATATGTTTAGCAATTACAATTGGCTTAAAAATTTTATTACCTCGATGAAATTCGACATGAACATGTTTAATATGAATGTGAATCATTTTACCTGATTTTATTATGATCGGATCATAAATGCCCCTAGGTACCACATACGGTCCATTAAGAAAATCAAACATACATCTCATATTGTTATAATAGTCGATATACGTACACATAGCCACAAAAGTATACATACGGATAACAAATTTCAGAAATTTTTTTAACTAATCCGTTTTAGTTGAAAATCTTCGTAATTGTCTGACAACTTTCCTCGATTTTAAGATGGTCTTGATTAAAAAATTACTGAAATTTGTACATACCTGTACAGGCCCACAAAAGTTAACAAATTTCAGAAATTTTTTAACCAATCCGTTTTTTTTTTTTTGAAAATCTTTATAATTGTCTGACATCTTTCTTCGATTTTAAGACGGTCTTTTGCTTTGGTTCAGAATTTGTGAAATTTGTAAATCGGATGTATACTTTTGTATATGTAATTAAGTTTTTAAAGTTCTATTATAATTAATATTTATTCATAATATTTATTTTACATTATTTAATACTTGTGTCATAAAGTTTGGTGCGGAAAAAAAAAATAAAAAAAAAATTTGTAAACTCAAATAAAAAAATTTATATTTTAATTTAAAAAAAAAACAATTGTGAATTTTTCCAGTCAATGAACTCAAATTCTGTTCTTTCGTTATTTTTAAATAAAGGAGTCTTCTTAAGACCGCAATCGCGTACGCATAGCAATAAATATACAAAAAACAAACATAAACAATTTTCATTGCCCTCATCATGTCTGAGGACACTGATGGTAGCGATGATGATATTGGCTGGCAGGTAGTTGCTTTGCCTACGTTGAAACGCCGTCAAACTAAATCACCCACAATATTTCAAAACAAAAGAATATATATTGATAACAAAAATTCAACTACATTAAATGATAACAAGAACAATCTTAACGGTGCTTGCATTCCAAACATAAACAACAACGTTGCTGGTACTTCAAAACAAGCAGCCTCTCAAAATAGTAATCGTTTTGCAGCACTTGATAACGAAAATGATGAAATAGGCTCTTCAGATGAAGAGATGGATAATACTGATACTGAACAGAATGATAATAATGATACTGTACCAAAACCTCCTCCTATATTTATACCTTTTGTTGCTGACGTTAGTAAAATGATTGAATCTTTTTCCAAAATAATTCCTTCCGATGATTTTAATTACAAGTCTCTAAGAGATGGCCAAATTAGGTTGATGATAAAAAATATTAAATCGTATAGATTAATTGTTACTTATCTAAATAATAAAAAACTTAAATTTCATACTTACCAAGTTAAGCAAGAACGCTCGTATAGGGTAGTGGTAAAAAATCTACACCATTCAACCCCCATCGGCGATATCAAAAGTGATATAGAAATTTACGGACATAAAGTTAGAAACATCACGAATCTACAAAGCAGGATCACGAAAGTCCCACTTCCAATATTTTACATTGACCTGGAACCAGCTACAAACAACAAAAGTATATACGATATCAAATATATTAATAATGCCATTGTAAATATTGAACCTCCAAAAAAAACTAAAGATATTGTGCAATGCCATCGGTGTCAAGAGTTTGGTCATACCAAAAAATATTGCCGCAAACAGGAAAACTGCGTAAAATGTGGGTTAGGCCATCTTACCACTGATTGCTCTAAAAACAATGAAACTCCACCACGTTGTGTTAACTGCTTACAAAATCATCCAGCTAACTATAAAGGATGTATTGTATATAAACAAATGTTGAAAAGAAGATTGCAAAACAATAATTTATATAGAAGAGATCAAAACAACGAATATGCCTTCAACAATGAAAACTTCCCTAATATAACCCAAAACACAGTTCCAAATTTACGCCAAAATAATAATAATAATAGTTCATACTCTGATGTTCTACAAAGTAAACAGCCAAACAATCCCTTTGAAAAAATAGAAAAACTAATAGAGAATCAAATAGAGTTGACAAACAAGCTTATAGGCATGATGTCTGTTCTAATAACAAAATTATGCGGCTAAACCTAAGGATAGCAATATGGAATGCCAATGGGCTTTCCAATCATACCCAAGAAATAGAATTATTTCTTAAAACTAATTTTATTGACATCCTTCTTGTATCCGAAACTCATTTCACTTCCAGATCCTTTTTCCGAATAAAAGATTACGATTTAATATGCGCCAACCATCCAGACGATAGAGCACATGCAGGATCAGCAATATTAATAAAATCTTCGATACAATATGACATTTTTAATAAAATAAGAAAACCCTACCTTCAAGCCGCGTGTATCAAAATTATTTGTGACTCAATTAATATATCTGTATGTGCTATTTATTTTCCACCACGTTTTTCAGTAAAATGTCAAGAATTTGAAGAATTTTTCAAATCTCTTGGACCTAGATTTATAGTTGGAGGTGATTTCAACTCTAAACATCATTGGTGGGGCTCCAGATTAATAAACCCTAAAGGTAGAGAACTCTACAAATGTATAAATAATAACAACTATTCTATTCTTTCTACTGGAAGTCCCACGTATTGGCCTACAGATTTGTCAAAGATACCTGACTTATTGGATTTTGTTGTATATACCGGTATAAATAATAATCTTCTGCAAATAACAGATTGTGATGACCTTAGCTCTGACCATACACCACTTATAGTAAATTTTAATACATTTTTACATTACCAATCAAAAAAATATAAGATTTTTAACAATAGTACTGATATGAACTGTTTCACAAGTTGGATAGAAAGAAATGTTAATCTAAATATATCATTAAAATCAACATCCGAGTTAGATGATGTTGTCGAAACTTTCAATAATCTTGTTCATGAAGCAGGATTTTTATCAACACCAAACATAACAAATCATCATAATCAAACCAATTTTTTTGTAAATACCGAAATAAGAGCTATGATTAGGAACAAAAGAAGGTTAAGGAGGGTATGGCAGGCGACCAGAAACCCCAATGACAAACGAAACCTAAATAAAGCAACTAAGGATCTTAAATGCCGATTGCAAGAAATAAAAAATGATCAAATTGGAAATTTTCTAAAAAATCTTAATATTAATAATAATGACGAGTATTGTTTATGGCATGCTACAAAATATTTGAAAAGACCCGCCAAGAGAAATATACCAATCAAAGATGAGAATGGTTTATGGTGTAGAACCGATAAAACTAAATCAGAAGCATTTGCTTTACATTTATATAAAACTTTTCAGCCTCATGATATAAATAATGGTCCTGATACAGAAGATATAAATAATTTTTTAGATAGTCCTTGTCCGATGGATTGGCCAATTAAACACATCTCACCACAGGAAGTTCAAGAAGAAATTAATAACCTTAATTGCAAAAAATCTCCAGGATACGACTCTATTAACGGAAAAGTTGTCCAAGCACTATCAAAGAAAGCTATTTTACTATTAACTCTTATATTTAATTCAATTTTAAGGCTAAACCATTTTCCTACACAATGGAAATGTGCCGAAGTAGTAATGGTACCTAAACCAAAAAAACCTGAGAATGTTGTTACATCGTATCGCCCAATAAGTTTGCTAGTCACTTTCTCCAAAATATTTGAGAAAATATTTATGAAAAGAATGTTACCAGTATTAGAAAAGCTTCATATAATACCCGATTACCAATTTGGATTCAGACATAAGCATGGTACACCGGAACAATGCCATCGTATAGTCTCTTATATACGAGATTCTTTAGAAAACAAAGAATATTGTTCAGGTGTATTCTTAGATGTACAGCAAGCCTTTGACAAAGTTTGGCACACTGGGTTATTTTTTAAACTTAAAAAGTTACTTCCAACACATTTTTATCTAATACTAAAATCATATCTCAGTGATAGACATTATTACGTAAAGGTAAATAGAGCTCATTCGGAAATATACCATATTCAAGCTGGAGTTCCCCAGGGCAGTGTCTTAGGGCCAACCTTATATACAATATTCACATCTGATATGCCAGTTACAAATAATATTTTGGTTGCAACATACGCTGATGATACGGCAATACTAGCTTCTAGCGCCGATCCTAACGTTGCCTCAATACAACTACAAAATCAAATAAACGAAATAGAAATGTGGTTAAATAAGTGGAAAATAAGAGTAAATACCGAAAAATCTACTCATGTAACATTTGCCCTGCGTCGTGGAAACTGCCCAAATGTATCTCTTAATAATTGCGTCATTCCGCAAAGTGATAACGTGAAATACTTAGGATTGCATATTGATCGTAGACTTACATGGCAAGCACATATTAAAGCTAAAAAACAATATTTAAATATAAAAAGCAAACGGCTCTATTGGCTATTGGGCTCTAAGTCCAAACTGAGTCTTGAAAATAAACTAATAATCTATAAAACAATACTAAAACCGGTGTGGACTTACGGTATACAATTATGGGGAACCGCCAGTAATTCTAATATCGAAATCCTACAAAGATATCAATCAAAAACTTTAAGGTCAATTGTCAACGCTCCTTGGTTTATATCTAACAAAGCTATCCATGATGATCTATCAATTGCAATGGTTAAAGAGGAAATTTCCAGTTTAAGTGAAAATTACATACAGAGGTTAAGTAATCATTGCAGTCTGCTGGCTATAACACTTCTAGATGACACAAACGAAGTAAGGAGACTGAAAAGGAATCATATATTGGACTTGCCATTTCGACGTTAATTAAATGTGTATCAAAATTTCTTGTATCTATTTGTAAATAACCATTTATATATAAATACAATATAAATAATGTAAATATTATTAGCTAAAATTTAAATAAGTTTATAAAAATTGTATTTTAAGACATTATTGTTGTTCTCATTGGAGTTCAACAATCAATGTTACTGTATTTAACTTTATATAATTTACTTATTATCCTTTAGGATAGATTGTAAATAAAAATGAATTAATAAAAAAAAAAAAAATTTAATACTTAACTTAAAAATACTTAAAAAGTGAAACTAACTCCAATCGTTAAAATCGTTATCATTTTCATCATCAATGTCAGGAAGGATTAATTTTATAGTATATGGGGAATTTCGTGTCAAGTGACCCAATTTTTAAAATTGATGTCTTCCGATTTGGATGCTAAACTGAAGCTCTAGTAACTCAATTTTATCATAAAATATTGAAATAATATTGAAAAATCTTCTTGAATTAAAAAATAACTTTTTTGTTAGATATCCCACTCGCATCCCATTAAGCGATTATAAAGGCCTTAAAGGAAATTGTATAAGCTTTCTTTCGAGAAAAAAAGGGCCCATTTTGAAAAAAAAAAATTTAAAAAAAATTTATTTTTAAAAAATATTTTTATATTTCTTTTTTTTTTTAATTATTTTTGGAATGATTGAAGAAATAGTTATCTAATATCCTTTGGAAAATTTTTGCTAGAACCAATAGGTGAAAGTTACACATATTTTAAGAAAAACCATGTATGACCAAAATGTCCAACTTTGGCCCCCTCTAACTCCGGCAGTTCTTGACTGATAGAGCTGAAAATTTGTGTCTGGCCTACTATCCAATTGGTCCTAGCAAAAAAGGATATTAGATAGCTATTTCTTCAATCTTTCCAAAAATAATTTTTTTTTTATTTGGGTGCCCTGGTAGTCTAGTGGGTAGTGTGCTACACTATTAGCGTGAGGGTCGTGGGTTCGATTTCCACCAGAGACTCTGGTCTGTGACACTACACCGAGCACATAGTCAAGTTACTTCGCTCGTATATAATTAGGATATAATTTGTAATTGTATTGTAATAAATAAATAAATATATTATTAAAAAATAAAAAATAAAATAAATAATTTTTTTTAATTTTTAAAAAAAAATTTTTTATTTTTTTTTTAATTAATTTTTTTTTTAATTTTTTTTCAAAATGGGCCCATTTTTAATTTTTTTTTTGCTCAAAAGAAAGCTTATACAATTTCCTTTAAGGTCTTTATAATCGCTTAATGGGATGCGAGTGGGATATCTATCAAAAAATTATTTTTTAATTCAAGAATAAGATTTTTCAATATTTGGCATGAAAACGTAAATGATCTAAAAAAAGTATTTGCATTCTAAGGACATTCGGAAATTAGTTTTTTATAAACATTGTAAAAGTTTGGACGTGCGTTATTTACTAATTACTTACATAATTAATCTTCACAATGGCTTCCGTTTCCAAAAAGGACATTTTTTTGTTGTAATCCATTAAACAAAAAGAAGCACAGATCATCAGATATGCGAAATATTTCCGACAACTGATTGAAAAAATTCCCAACGCTTTCGAAACGTTTGCTAATTTGTGTATCGTGCAGAAATATGATGGGAAAGTTGGACACATTACCGGTTATTCCAGAGAGAACAAAACAATTCTGAAAATGATGACAGTTCTGCAGATGATGGTTGTTCTAACTTTTCAGTAGAACCTATAAGACCTAATAATGAGTGCCAAAATCAAATTCACAAGGCTGCAGTAGAAGTTTCTGAACAAATAAAAAAGAAGTACAAAACGTCACAGAGTAGATCTGGAAGAATTCAAATTCTTACTTTTGCCCCATCGTCATGGAGTTGTTCAAAAATAATGACCGAATTTGGAACGTCTCAACGAAAAGAAAGAATTGCTAAAAGCTTGGTTGCTGAGCAGGGGATTCACACACTTCCAAACGAGAAGAAGGGGAAAACTGTAACGTGCGAAACTGAAGCTCTAGTAACTCAATTTTATCATAAAATATTGAAATAATATTGAAAAATCTGATTCTTGAATTAAAAAATAATTTTTTTTTCCAAATCGGAAGACATCGATTTTAAAAATTGGGTCACTTGGCACGAAATTCCCCATATATATATATGCTCATACCTTTCAAACAAAAAAAAATCAATATAAAACTTCTATTCGTTTAGCCACAAAAAAATTTCATATAAACCTATTAAAATTTAAAAAAAAACTCCAAAAACGCATTTAATTTACTTCACTTTCCTGACTTTGACATCGTCTCAAATCTACAAATCTCAACTTAAAGCCGTGAAAATTCGCTACATAATGCAGAATTTTGTTGTCTATCGACGATACTCAGTTTCTTAAATTTCTTTAAATTCTTTTTTGAATTTTTGGCCAGCTTTTCAGGGTAAATGTCACTTACCGCGAATTGAGAATCTAATTCCCTCCAGAAAAAGGTCTTCATTCGCTCTTGGCGTCAAAAATTATGCAATGAGTGTGTCAAATAACAAATATAAAGGAAACGCTTATAGCTAAAGATAGCAAATATTGTGTCTGAGTTTTAATGAAATCGTAATTTTTTATTGAACTCCCAGTCCATAACAGACTACGCTTTGTTTCCTTGCATACGTAAATAATAGTGATGACATTATTAAGACACATTGTTCTTGCCTTACTCTTACTAATCATACAAACTCATATGAGAAAATATAAAAAGATTTTAAAGTTGTTTTGATGAAAATTTCACAACATAAAAATGGGTTTAAAAAAATCATGAACATCAAAATAATTTCTCAATAAATGAAAATTAATTACTTAACATTGACTGTTTTTTCTGTTTTGCTTTTTGTACTCCACTCCATGTGATTTAATTCGTTTATTTGAAAATAACTGCAGAACTATTAAATTTTTTATTAAGATTTTCGTCATTATATTCCAAAAGTATTATTTCTTTATACGTACGTTCATGGTCACATTTTTGGCATTATCCTTCTTTATTTTCATAAAATTATTTTTTTTTTTGTGTTAAAAATTAAGAAACATTTTCCATTCTTTTAGTTCTGTTCGTTCATTTCATGTACCATGTCGACTGTGATTTTTTTCTTTTTTTTTTGGTATTAAAACGTACTTAAGTGGTAGCGTGTACACGACATGCATGTTAAATGTTGATTCGAATATTCGCAAAACTGTCATGATTTCTTTAGTTTTTCCTTTTGTTCGCTGGTTAGTTGTATGGCGGGTTAGTTGGCGGTAGACGAGGTAAAGGAGAGTGAGTATATGGTCTTATAATCACAAAAAGTAAAAAAAGATATCAAATCCTTTTTTAATAGCACTGACAGTCAGGTGGATAAGAGGCATGCATTTGTTCATTGTCCAATACATGCCGAAACTTGCTGGCACATATATGTGTATACATTTACAGTGGTGGACAAAATATAAGTTGACTTTTTCTCTACTGTGAAATAGAGCCTCGCATGTAGAACAGTCTTATCTCTGCGTTTTCCAAAACCAATTCGCCTCACATGCGTACCATACAACACTACTTTACGCGGTACCTCTACCTAACTACCTACTTACCTTATCTTTGCAACTATAGATCCTGAGATTCTTGATATATTTAAACGGAAGTTAATTTATTTCTTTAAGCAGTCAGTGTTATACAACTGCAGCCAACTTGAGTGTAAGCTTTAATCTGTTTTTGTTTGTTTTATGTTAATAGGAATAACATATGTATGTCTTCTATCCTATCAGATCTATATTCCAAATCTAGTTTTATAATCATGAGCCTCTTTTCGATGGTCCAGCTTGTTTGGAAAACTTGTGATATTCTGAATGGCTGCCTTCCAAAATGTTAGTTGCTTTGTGTTTGGACGAAGTATCGTGTTTCATAATGCCGCTGTACAAAATATATACAATGTATTCTATTTCAAAACGTCGTCAATGTGTATTTTTAACGCAGTCAAAAAGCAATCAGGTATCGGATTTATAGTTGCCGCATTCTTTGGTTACTTTGCATATCTACATAGTTTACAGACAGTAGTAGAACTGCATATAAACTTTGTATTGATACATTTTGGAAGGCAGCCAATGTGTGTGAAGATAGATTTTTGAATTTATCTCCCCAGATGCAAACCAAGTCAGTTAACAGAGCTCTGTTATGTTACTAATAGAACTTTGTTAAACAACTAATTTAATGCTGGGAAAGAAAAACATACATAATTGGTCATTTACAACCCTTCAGTCAGGGTTACGACTTAGTTTCTCACACCGCTGATGTTGTGTGTGTTAATTTTTATACATGAGTGGTGGGACCTACAGTTTAAAGTCGACTCCGAACGACAGATTTTTGAGAAATTTTTAATGGCAATTTTATTTACTCCCAGAGTTTTTGCCAGAAATCTGCTGAGAGGAAGTCGCTGAAGAAATACTTTTGTATTTTGTTTTGATGTCTGGCCTGGGGCTCGAACCCTGGCTTTACGTCTAATAAGCCAACACATTACCTACTAGACTACGGTGGCTACGGGAAAGAAAAAATTAATTAAATTCCTGACTAAAATAAAATAAAAAAGCAAAATTTGATAAAATAAGTCCTATATTTAATCACTGTTAATAAGTACTGCGTAATAAGCACAGCACTCACACACTCACACCACTGTTCAGTGTGTGTTGTCCCTCATACCACTGTTTAGTATGTGTTGTCCCTCACACCACTCACACCATCACACCACTTGGTAGTGTGTATTGCCCCTCACACCCTCACATCACCGTTTTGTGTGTGTTGTCCCTTCCTAATTGTGTGAAGTTAGCTACGAAAGTTATAAAGGGTTCGCCAAATAACTTTTTTTTTCACAAAAAAACTACTTAATATTTTCTCAAATTTCTTTTTTTATTTGAAAGTAAAATCCTTCCGGTTAATAATGGAAAATAATTTCATTCAAATGGCTTTGGATTGTATGCAGCTGTATTTCACCAATGGCTTCACGAATATTGTCCTTTAAAGCGTCAATTGTCTCTGGCTTGACGGCGTAACACTTATCTTTGACGGCATCCCACAAATAATAGTCCAACGGTGTCAAATCGCAGCTCCGAGATGGCCAAACGACATCAGCTCTGCGGCTGATAATGCGATCTTCAAAAACAGGGTGCAAAACATCGAGTGTAGCTTCGGCTGTGTGGTACGTAGCGCCGTCCTGTTGAAACCAAATGTTGCCAATATCCTCCTCTACAATTTTTGTGAACAAAAATTCATTCAACCTGGCCCGATAACGATGTAACGGCCACTCCTTGCTCATTTTCGAAGAAAAATTATCCAATTATCCCTCTGGACCAAAATCCGCACCAAACAGTGACTCGTTTTCGGTGCGTCGGCTTTTCAATGTATGCGTGCGGGGTTTCTGTGCCCCAAATGCGACAATTTTGCTTGTTTACACACCCGCCAAGATCAAAATGAGCTTCGTCTGAAAAGATGATTTTTTTTTGCCAAAATCGGCATCTTCTGTATGTCGATCGCAGGCCCACTTAGCGAAGCGAAAACACAGTGGATGGTCAATTGGCTTCACCTCCTGAACCAATTGGACTTTTTATGGCGTCACACCAAGATCTTGATGCAAAATTCGTCTCAATGATGTCTCCGAAATGTTCAATTGTTGAGAACGACGGTGAATTATTGTTGATGGCGCTTCACGCACACTTTCTGTCATAGCAGCAATGTTCTCGTGTGTACCCACTGTTTTTGGCTTTTCACGCTTTGGTTCATGGATGAGGATGCCACTTTCTTTCACTTTTTTCACAAGATAACGAATATACGAAGCTGACAGTGCTTCTCTTCTTCCAAAATTCGTATGTTAACAGACACTGTTAACTTAACAGAATTGAAAAATTTGGAAAAGGGAGGCAAGAAAATCGTTTGATAATCGCAAAAATAGAGATAAACTAGAGAAAAAATTAAAGGAAGACAAGGCTTAACCTTTGAATTTTACAAAAAATACACAAAAATATATGAAGATAACAATTTGCTTGTTGGTGGAGATAATAAAGTTGATAAATCAATTATATTTACCAAATATACCCTCCACAAATCGTGAAAAATTAGATAAAATTTAAAAGTGTACGGTTTTCTGACCTATTGGGCTGGATAGCTATCAAGGATCAAGGATTCCAAAACAGTTTCCGTTATGGTCGGGCGAATTTTGGGTTCGGAGATATAGATACATTAATAGGATTATGTATTTGAAATCATAATTCGAATCACAATAAAAATTTTATCTTGAATTCATACCTAGATTATCAGGGTTTGTAGCACTTTAACCACTACATACATAACAGCAATTCCTGTTAACCCTTAAAGTTCAAATAATTCTGCAATTGCCATACCATTATGTGTTACACATTTTTTGTTACACACTGTACATAGTATATAAATATATAGTATTTGCTGTAGTATTTTGATGCTGATGACATGTTGTAGGTGACTTTGAAATCTTATTCAGTTCGGACGAATTTTGATAGTCTTTAGTGGTTTTTCTCTTTCTTTTCTTTTTTCTTTCTTTTTGTTTCGTTTTTCTTCTTGGAGTTTTGGTTTGTATTCTTATTTTTATTTTGCTGTCATTGTTGTTTTTGTCTTTGTCGACTGTGTGTTGGTGGTAAGGAATATTGTAAATATTGTATGATTGAGAATGACCAACATAAGAAAATTAATAAACGACAAGTGTTGTTATAGTTGTTGTTGCTGTTGTTGCCATTGTTATACAGAGTATAAGTATATACGAATGTACCTTAAATGTATTAAGGTATCCATACATTTCGCTACGTGTCTGTGTGTGTGTATAAGTCAGTTAAGTAGGTGTATTGTATATGGATACACTGATACTGATGACGATTATTATTGTATTTTATATATGCCGTGCACGTGCGTTTGTTTCTTTTCATCTCAATTCGTGTTCTCGCTTTCTCCCTTTAGCAAGAGCGCAGATATAACAATAACAATAGCATTGGCAGTAAAATATTATATGCATGTACATACATATGTATATGAATTGTAAATAGGTACAACGTGTGTTTATATGTATGTGTCCGTACTATAAGCCATAGATGAAACTTACAGGTTTATTAAGGATTTGCTTTATTTGTTTGCATTGTTATATTACACAAATACACTTAAACTTATATTTATATGAACACCAATAACAGCAACACCAACAACCAACAAAAAAAGCTTAATTGAAAATTTAATTTAATTTTAACGAAAAAAAAGTAAAAATGCGCACCATGATATGACAATACAAAGGAAAAAAATTAATACACAATTGAAATGGCAAATAAGAACAAAATATTAAAGTGTTCATTGAGGTCAACGTAAAAGAGATCAGCCTATTATGTGCGGTGATTTAAATAAAGAAATTAAAATTTTTCTTAAGTGCTTTTAACATTTAAGCTGACAGTCCATGATCCAAGCAATCGGGTTTTAAGAGGTTAACATGAAACTAGTAGGGAACTACCTGGAGCAGCAGACAACTAGACAGACGGACATTAGTCCAGGGTGAGTATCGCCACTATGGCTCACTCCACTGTGCTTCCAGTCATCAGTCCCCATCCCACACCGACAGTCAGCTGTATCGGTGAGGCCCCTAGCATATAAAAATGCATTAAAGGTACCACGTCCCGTAAGTATGAACCCTAAATTTAAGTCGAAGCAAAAATCTGCTTTTGCCCGTACAAACGTCACGTATAGGTATAAACTGATAAGTCACCCTACCCTTGTCATTATTCGTCCATCTTGTTTGCCACCTAACCTCACACTCCTGTAGAAGTTACCTGATCCTAACACTCCTATTTGGAAGATCAATGAAAGAAATCCAATCATGCCCAAGAAGCGGCAGTCCCTTCTTGACCTTAAAGGCGATACTGTTACGCATCACCTCCAGATCAAGGGATGCTGCACCAACGAGGACCTGCAATGCGTCTGTTGATACTATATGATATACAGGGATACGTGCTAAGAGAGCAATTCTTTGACAAGTAAGAATCTTACATTTGCTAACAACAGCTTTCACCGTACCATATCAAACAGATGCAGCATATGCTGCGCATGCGACTAACAGTCCATCGTATATGGTACGAACGGCACACCTGGTGAGGCAATAACCATTCTTCAAAATATGCCTGACCTTTCCAACGACTGCAGTTCTCTTATGCATTCGAGATGAACATGGAAGCACACGTGCTCTCCCAAGCCAAAGAGACAATAGGCTCACCAACATACTGGCCGGCTATCAGGTTATGTGAAATTTCATGGATATGAGATGGTAGGGAGCCTTGCATGGAAGGGTGATATGCATGTGATGGGGCAGTAGTGAGAAGAGATGTTTGGAGGAGATAGAATCGGAGACTGTTTGAGTCAATCGAAACTTATGTTGGATAATTTCAATACAACAAGAATTGAGTGCATTCGAGTAGAATCTTTTACAACACTATAGACTCCATGAATCACCGGAACAACATTCGGAATCCCAGAAGAAATACCAGAGTGCATAGCATGCACAGAAAATTGTGATTGTTGACATGTAGCAGCATGAAGATGTTTGTCAGGTCCTACCCAATATCATTCTCTCTCTTCCTAGGCTACAACAATTACAAGAATAAGTTCCATGTGAAAATTTTTTTTAAAGGTTTAAACCCTCACTTATTCCTCACATTTATCAAAATTGGTCTGAATTACCTAGGTTCCAAGTCCTTAATTACGAAATCACCGAAGTCCACTAGATAGTGTGTTGGCCGTAGTTCAACCCCTGGGTTAGACATTTCGAATGCAACGAAATTTGAAAAATATTTCGTTCGGCGACTTCTTTTCAGTAGTGTTCTGGCAAAAATTCGCAGAGTAAAATAAAATTGCCATGAAAAGTTTCTCAAAAATCTGTCGTTCGGAGGCAACTTTAAACTGTAGGTCCTGCCACTCATGTATAAAATTAACACACACAATATGGGTGGTATGAGAAGCTAGGTAATCCTGAATAATGGCTTGTTATGAACAATTAAATTAAATTATGGTTGGATGTGTGGCATACTCGATTTCTTAAGGTGTCATATGTATGCATTTTACAATCTTTAGTAATGACACAAATTTACATCTTTTACGCTCACAGCAGTAATTTGGCCCACATTGTTTCGAATCAAGCCGTAGCCAGATGACGTTTCCAGCATAAAGTCAACATAAAGAGATAGATTTTAGTATGTGCAATGGATATCGCGTATTACAAGCAACTTTCTGGCGTCCTAGGAGGGTTAATTTTTCTTACTCACTTTCAAAAAAGTTCTATTTACGAACAGGTTCATGGTTGTTTGAGCACAGATCGTAGAAGCTCAGCAGTCAATAATATATCTTCTAAGAGATAATTTTTGTCTTCTGATTATAGACTATTCGTGTGGCACTGGTTGATACTCCTCAGTCCGTTGCAACTTATTTATCCACCATGTGAAAGTGCCCAAAATATGGGAAATGGTGTTTTGGTTTCACATCGCTTAAATTGTAAACAAAAGCTACACAAACAAAACAATAAACTTGTTTACATGATAAACAAGTAAACAAAAATATACCAACAAAAACCAGTAAAAAAAGGATAAATAAGTAAATAAAAAATGCAACAAACACTGCAAGAACATACGTAAACAAAATACAACAATAATGAAAACAACATGCTTACATTTATAGCGATTTCGAGAAGGTGAAGACATTCGCCTTTAAGAGCATTCATCAGACTGTTTACACTGCAATATAAAAAAGGCAAGACAAAGCAGACAGCTGAGTTAGTTAAAATTCAGTGGGTCTTGTGTGAAGATGCGTTGCGTGTGAAGAGAATAATCGTGGTTTGAAGCTCTTCATTATAAAGATCTGACGAACAATTGTTATTTTTTACGCAAAAGAGTGTTAAGAAGAATAACGAACAAAGCAATTGTTGTTGTTTACATCAGGTTGTGAACAGTGGCACACAGAATTGTGCGAACAATAAAGAATTTAGCTAAAACTAAACACAAATTTATTTTTATTTTATTTGTAATCTAAGAACTAATATTTTAAACGTTTTTAAAAGGATAAAAACGTTACAATATAAAAAAACATTTGATGTAAAACTGCTTAACGAAATTTTCTCCGATATTTCTCAACCAAACATAACAAATACTAGGAAAATATTGCCATATAATATCATTCCCCGTAAAAAAAATAAACTTAATTACAGCTTACAGTCTGTATAATCAAGTTTTAAGGGAAATTCAATATATTTTTTTCTCTTCCCATATATTCGCAGTGTTTACCTTTGGCAAAATACTTCAACACAATTCCTTTATGGGCTTGTGTGTTATAAATATAAGCTGAAGTGTTTTCATTGCTATTTTTACGCCCACAAAACATATCCATTTTTTAAGCATTTTTATTTACTTTTTATGTGTGAAAAACAACAGAATGATCGAATCATTCTGATGGTCATGAATTTATAGGATTTATTTTTATTTTTTCGTATGAAAATTCATTACGAATATTCAGTTGCAGGCATAATATTGAATGAAATGCTCGATAAGCAATTTTTTTATTATATTTATAGTGTTGCATTAAGCGGAGAAGTATGGATGTGAGTTTCTAAAAATACGGAGCTGAAAACTACCGACATTCTGCGGCAAGGGTTTACTATTAGCTGTTGGTGCTTAACGTACATCAAGCGGAATGAAATGTTATGAACGACCATCCCATAGTCTCAGTTGACACAAATTCAAAGACTTTTAAAACATCAAATGCTTCGTTATGATACGCTTGACATTATTTTAGAAACACTTTTGCCTATTTTATAGTAAAACAGTGTATGGAAGTGAACTGTGTTACGAAGTGTGTAATCGAGGATAATAACGGCTCAGTTTACATATTTCTTCCGAGAACATATGTATTGCAAATAGTTGCTGATACTTTCTCTGAAGAGCTGAGGATTGCTGAGTCTATCAATAGATTTTCCCAAAGAAAATATGTGCCATATAAAAGGCATACGAATTGAGGAAAGGCTTTGTTAGTAAAGAAGTAATGGACTCCGGAATTCTAACTTGGGTTTAAATATTAATCGCATTATGATCGTATAGTACGTATAAATTTCTCGAAACTACTCGAAATACTGAATTAATGCAATGTCTGCTAAGTCCTGAAAAGACTCATAGGTTTGGTTAGGTTAGAGGACGTATACTTGTCAATTAAGACAAGTACAGCACCCGGAGGTCGAACTGACCCATTCTACAACGTCCTAGTTTCTCACACCACTTATGTTGTGTATGTTAATTTTATACATGAGTAGTGGGACCAACGGTTTAAACTCTCAGAGTTTTTGGCAGAAATCTGCTGAGAGGAAGTCGCCGAAGAAATATTTTTTGTATTTGTTTTGATGCCTGGCCTAGGGTTTGAACCTACTAGACTACGGCGACTTCATATCAATATCTATTTCGTAAAAATTTGAAAATTTCCTTCACTAAGATTTCTGAACATGAATACTGAGTATTTAAATAGTAGAAATAGAAACCAAACAATTCTTCTGCTCAACTAACTCTCATGCAGTCTTTAAGGCATTAATTGGTCCATGCAATTAGAGAATGTGTAAGCTAGGTCAGTATAACTTGGGATCTAAGCATGGTAAAGGATGCAAAGTCTGGGTCTTCCTCTAATGCAAGGAATTGTTTACCGATTTTTCTAGGTACAGAGTGACTAAGAAGTGGTAGGAAAAGGAATAAAACAACTGAGCTACACGAGTGTTTAAGTCTGTCGGAGAACAATAAAAGTACTAAATTCTAGAGAGCAGAATATGCTATAACTTGTTTGTATCACTCAATAATGGAGCATATTCCAGTGTCCGCCAAATAACTTTTTTTTTGAAAATGCTTTAAAAAAAATACTGAATATTTTCTCAAGTTTCTTTTTTTATTTGAAAGTGCAATCCTTCCTTAATAATGGAAAATAATTTCATTCAAATGGCTGCCTCGGCTGGCCATGCAGTAGCCTACATGATCGGTTCAATTTTTAAGCAATTTAGAAGCTGCTTTAAGAAGGACGAGTAAAGGTATAAGCATATAGACGACAGACAACAGTTCGGCAGTTCGACGGAAATTCTGCCAACTGTTTTTTCCGTTGTATGCCGGCTGCTTAAATTATTTGAAAGCAGAGCAGAAAAAACGACTGTCGCAAAACCAAAACAATTCAATTTAAATATATTTTCAGTGTTGTCACTATCAGGTTTTTTGTACGCAAAAATAAACTCATTTATGAAAAAACCTCACAAACAAAACATTTATCAAATGAATTCAGATACAAAATTGAATCTATGATTCTATTTTATTTATTATTAATACATGAATTGCTTTTTATTTCTTAATTTTAGAATTGTTCCTTCTCTTTAATAACATAAGTATTTTTAGCTGTTTTTTATTATGATTTTATGTTGTGTTGGCATCACTAATTTGCTTTTAGCTGCTCACAAAAATAGAAAATAGTTTAATTTGGGCAGAAACTGCTTAGGTTGTTGTCTTGGCTTTTTCTGTTCGGCCTTCAATATACTCGTTTTCATATAAACGTGTGTATTCTAAACTTGGCAGCTTTCTGTTATCTGTCGTCTGTCGTCTATGTGTTTATACCTTAAAAATATTAAAAATCTTCTATGAGGCTGACCGCATTAACCTCAATAACGATTTCGAATAACTTCTTTTTATTATCCATACCGTCAGCAGAGTTGCCATCTTTGTTTACGAACACCAAAGGACATGATAATATTTCAAGGCATTTCACAGTAGATCTAATGGCACCCGAGCGGGCATTGTAAAAGAGACTTAAGCATTCAATAATCAATATTAATGTCATTTATAATGTTCCAAAGAAGTCGCCGTAGTCTAGTAGGTAGTGTGTTGGCTTAGTAGACGTAAGGCCCGGATTCGTTTCCCACGTCAGACATCAAAACGCATTATAAAAAAAAAATATTTCTTCGACGACTTCCTCTCAGCAGATTTCTGGCAAAAACTCTGAGAGTAAATAAAAAATTGCTATGAAAAGCTTCTCAAAAATCTGTCGTTCGAAGTCGATTTTAAACTGTATATACTGCCACTAATGTATAAAATTAACACACACAACATAAGTGGAGTGAGCAACTAGGCCGTAATCCTGAATCAAGGGTTGTAATGACCAATTATGTATGTACTATCAGCAGAGTTGCCATCTTCGTTCATGAACACAAAAGGAGCTGGTAATATTTCAAGATATTTCACGAGCGGGCCTTGTAAAAGGGAGTTAAACATTCAATAATCAATATTAATGCCATTTATAATGTTCCAATAGTTTAAATTGACTTTCCTTTTATACAATATTTTTATTGCAGAAAACTTTTCCTTAATACAATATGAATATGAATGATTTATCCATAAAAGTTTTCATTTAATCTGTGTTTATATTCAAGATTTCTTTTTATTTTTGAAAAATATTTCTTCGTTTCCTTTTCTATCATCTGCTGTACAGGGAATTGTTCAAAAAGAAAAATTATAAAATTAAAAACAGATGTGCATTTAATTAAACTTAAGGGTTACCCAAAAAAACTTAGGGGTCCATATATGTACATATGTATGTATGTATATATGTATGCTAACTTCTTGGTAAACCTTGTAAACATTTCTACAGAAAGAACTTGAAAGTTCAAATATAAAGAAATGAAAAATACTTTTACAAAATATAATAAAACAGGAAAAAAAAATAAAAACTAAAACCCTTTTGCAAATAATGGACGAACGTATGTATGTACATGTTTTGATTTCCTTCTCTCTCAGTTAGCCTTTTTGGGAAAAGCCAGCAAACTAAGGCACACGTGTGTTAACAACTAACGAAAATATTTCTGGGCTAACCCAAGGCCCATTTTGTGCTCATTAATTTAATTTTTTATTTCGTTTCAGATATTCTGAGTTTTGAATATGACATTTATTGGATTTTATTGAGCAGAGAGCAAGCACTTAATTGCTTATGTTTATTAATTATAAATTAAGTATACGCACAGTATGCTTGTACCTACTCACAACATACTAAATTTGTTTGCCAAATAGGGAGAAGAGGTATCAAGAAATTGAAAATGAAGAAATATTAAATTTTCTTATCTTAAGTTGTATTTAAATTAAACACTTTAACGTACCAAAGACCATTAAAATTGCTTTGGTTTCATATTATTCATATTTATCTACCTCTAATGTAGTCATAGGTCACAATAAATTCTAATATAATACGAGGTTTGTTTATAAAGTAAATATAAATTTTCATTCATTTTATTTTCTCAACGTTCAGCTCAACTACTCAGCAGATGTTGCTGTAAATCTAGAGGTTATTGCTTAACCATCTGACAGAATTGCTTCTGAGAATTTTAAGCTATTCTAGGCGGAATTTTAAACTTGAACGGTAAAGGATTCAGCTGCTGTACTTCAACAGGGAGTCCACAAATGGCTTTTGTTTTAAATAACAATGATGGAACCTTTGTCTAGTAGGTAGTGTGTTTGCTATTTAATGCGGTCAGATGCATAGAAGATTTTCAATATTTTTTTTTCTTCCTTCTTAAGTCAGCGTCTTAACCTATTATCCCCCGAATACGTTCCATTATTGAGTGATGCAAACAAGTAGTGGCATATTCTGCTCTCTAAAAACTGCATGAGAGTCAGGTGAGCAGAAGAATGTTTTGGTCTCTAGTATTACTATTTGGATACTCAGTTTTCACGTTCAGAAATAGTTTCCACGGGTAGCTGTGTCGATACACCGTTTGATAAGCCGATCCCTCTAATATTTTCTAGTATTGGCGAGAAATAAAAGAAGTCGCCGTTGTCTAGGAGGTAGTGTGTTGGTTCAAGCCCCAGGTCAGACATTAAAACGAAAATATGAAAAAAAATATTTCTTCTTCTGAGAGTAAATAAAATTGCCATGAAAAGTTTCTCAAAAAATCTGTCGTTCGGAGTCGGCTTTAAACTGTATATCCCGCCACTCATGTATAAAATTAACACACACAACATAAGTGGTGTGAGAAACTAGGTCTATAATGCTGACTGAAGAGTATTGACCAATTGTGTATCTTTAAATAACACGACTGGAGGTGTAATATTACTTTTACCACAATTTGTAATAGATGAGATGACTTTAGTTGGACTCCTTATAGCGAAACAAGAGCCTACACTAGTTGCAATTTAGACACCACAGACAATACGTCTCGACTGCTTTAGTACTTCAAGGACTTAGGTTAGGTTAAACTGACATCCGCCTGACTGTTCGCGGCATACTTGGATCCTGTAAGGTATCATTGTAGCACCGATATTACCTATATTACTGGTTGGCATCTCTTAATTATTCCGAGAGTCTTATGAAGGTGTAGATTGTTCTCAAATCACGTTTGGCTAGACACGTTTTTGGTGTACAAAAATTCTTCTTTTTATTCTCCAAAGCGTCAGACATAACGTTGCAGCTTCTGCGGAAGTCGTTATGAGGTATTCCTAGCTTCCTGACATGAATACCCAGAGGCCAGTGTCCTGTTATAAATGCTGTGAGGTTCCATAGATAGAATTTGGTAAGTACATTGCACATTATGTGCTACATATGTATATCCATGGTATACAAGTGGATAAGTATGGACATTCTGTCTATCATTATCAATCTTCATTGTGTACGGTATCCCCCTTTGAAACACAGAATTTTTGAAAGAGCATTAGCATAGGCAAGAGGATGACTTAGAGATTACAGAGGCGTTTGAACGATCTGATTAAGACTTGTATGACATTCAATATCAGTTTCCCTGCGAGTTTAACTTAACATTACATACATACATAATTGGCCATTACAACCCTTCAGTCAGGATTACGGCCTAGCTTCTCACACCACTCATGTTGTGTGCGTTAATTTTATATATTTTTTATGAAAAAAATAAATATTTCTTCGGCGACTTCCTTTCAGAAGATTTCTGGCAAAAAATCTGAGAGTAAATAAATTTGCCATGAAAAACTTTCTCAAAAATCTGTCGTTCGGAGTCGACGTTAAACTGTAGGTCCCACTACTCACGTATAAAATTAACGCACACAAGATGAGTGGTGTGAGAAGCTAGGCCGTAATCCTGACTGAAGGGTTGTAATGGCCAATTATGTATGTATGTAATAAAAACAATTGGCAAGTGTATTGGAAATACAAGGACGATGGCATTATAAATGTCGATGGTATTATAAATTTCAAAAGAATGTGCGAATTGGTATTAACGATTAACAGATACAGTATAACGTATATTATTAGCCTTGAGACTCTTTAGTTTTCCAACTAATTGAACGACTTACTTATTTACGTTACTTTATTGTTCCTTACAACCCTTTAGTTAGGATTACGACCTAGTTTCTGACATCACCCATGTTGTGTGTGTTAATTTGAACCATATTTGGCGGGATCTACATTTTAAAATCGGCATCTAAAGACAAATTTGTGAGGAACTGTTTTATGGGAATTTTATTAACTTTCAGAGTTTTTGCCAGAAGAATATTTTATTCAGATTTCGTTTTGTTTGTGGTATGTGTGCTGGGGTTTTGAACCACGAGCTTAGGTTTAATAATAGATCACTAGAGTATGGCGCTTTTTATTCCACAACTAAGCGTCGTAAGTCGCCATAGACTAGTAGGTAGTGTGTTGGCTTATTAGACGATGAGGCCTCGGTTCAAACCCCTCAGATCAGACATCAAAACGAAAATATATAAAAATATTTCTTCAAAAAAGATAAAGTGGATGTATGGAGCAAATGAAATCGAGATTGTAAACTCGTATAAATACTTAGGAATTGAATTATGTTATAATTTGTCATTTAGCAAACATTTAGAAAATAAAATAACTACGTCGAAAATGGTAGTATCTTCGTTTTGGTCTAAATATATAAACCACACTAAAATATCGAATAAAAAAAACTCAAAATCTTTATTGCAGTATCTCGGTCAGTTATGTTTTACGGTGCACAAATATGAGGCTATAAAAAGTATGAGGTGGTGGAAAATTATTTAGATTTTTCATTAAGAAGATGCTACTATTACCTAAAAACAGTCCAAACTATATGCTTTTTTTGGAAACGGATTTAAAATTGCTATATCTTCATACATTAAAATTGCACTTTAATTATATTATTAAGGTTCTCAATATGCCTTACAACAGATTGCCTCGCAAGCGCGCAGATATCATAATTGCTAAGCAGACTTTTTGGGCTGAGGACTGGCTAGGTTTATGTAATAAAATCAACTTTGTTCCTGAATATCAAATATTGAATATCTTATCAGACTATTGCAAACCAATTTTACAGCGTCTTAGGACGTATGAATACGATAATTTAATTTCCGATGCCAGAAACACTCAATTCCACGACTTATACTCTCAACTAAACTACTCCTTGTTGCGAATAACTGCGTCTGGACTCTCTTCTCGGGAGTTAAGTCTACTGATAGGAGCAAGAGGTAGACTTTTGGATATAAACGCTAGAGCGTTCAGAAGTACTTCAATCGGAATCTGTAGTCTATTCAACTTAGATTCTTCGGAAAATACGCTTCTCTTCATTAGTATCTGCTCTGCTTTTAAAGAATTTAGAATAAAATTTTTTAACAAAACCCAATTAAACCAAACTGAGGTCATAAATATTCTCAACACTCATAGTTTTAGTTTACTTATTAATTATGTTGAAATTTGTTTAAAATACAGAAAATTGATCTTAAATGAATTTGCTTAGATATGTATTTAAATTGATATATAAAACGGAAATGAAATGGAAAGTATTAATATTTATGTCAATAATAATTATGTTATTAATAAGGTCAAAGAATAACACACCCAACATCAGTGGTGTAAGGAGCTAGATTCTAAATAAGATGACTACCGCAACTCGCTTCTCTTTGTTTTAAAAATTAATTGCTGTTTTATATTTTTGGTATCTTTCATTCAATTTCAAAGACGAACCTCGTATTTTACTTAGTAATTTCAGTTATTCTATGCATTACACTTTAGCATTATACATCACAGCATAAAATAATGTATTTCAATACGAAAAAAAGTAAATTAAAAAAAATTTGGAAAATTTTTTTCATAGAAATGCTTATACTAACTTAATTAACCAAGTCAACATTTTTGTTTAAACTCCCCCTAAGTGCACACACATACGTACACAAATATTTATTGAAAGATTGTTGTAATTGCAAAGAAAGAAAAGAAGAATGAGAAGCAAGAGAAAAAAATGGAATGAATGCAAGCGTACATATGTATTAAGAGAAAAAAGTTTATAAATTAACGTCTATTTTATTTTCATTCTATTTTTAGCTATTTTTAAATGAATTTTTGTGTAAATTTGTAATGTGTTCATGTGCAAATCTGTTACAGTTTCTGTTTTTTTTTCTCTATTTTTTTCTTTTTTATCTCCTCCATTCCTTATTTATTTCACATGTTTCTCGCATTTTGCTGATGTTGACGATTTTACTGCTTTTTTGGTGGCACTGCTGCTGATGCTTATGCTGTTGCTATTGCTGTTGCCGTTGCAAATGTTTACATGAAGCGGAATAATTCAATCAAGTTAAGTCACAGAATAAAAACGGGAAAAATAAAGATAAAAAAATAATGCAAGAAAAAATGGAAAATAATTGAAAAAAAAACCAGAAGTTGAAAGAGAAACTACTAAACATACATACATATATATACGGACGTATATACGTACATATGTATGTATGTATGCATGAGCATAGAAGAACGTATGTATGCTAACTGTCACGTTAAAATGAAAGGTAAGAAATTGTATAAAAATCCCATATGTTGTGGATGCCACATACTATAACGTTAATGTATATGCTGTAGATGCCGTAATTTTATACATAACATGGAACAGCAACAACAATAATCATCAGAATGACGGTTTCTTTTTCAGAAAGAAAAAAAAAACAGAAGAAGAAAAAAGTATTGTTATTAACAAACAAATAATAAGACAAAAAATAAAACAAAATAAAAATAAAATGAGATAAAAAACTTTGAGCCAGGTAAAGCCGCACTGCTTGGTACATTATAGAGTAGTTAGCAAAGCCAAAAAGCTATTTTATTAGCGGCTTAGATTAAAATATATATATGTGTACGTAATTGGCCATTACAATCCTTTAGTTAGGAGGATTACAGACTTACTTTTCGCACCATCCATGTTGAGCAAACATAAACGAATGACTGTTCCTTGAGGGCAGGTTGCTTTGGTAATGCTATTCTCTATGGTGGTGGTCAGGTATAACTAGGCTTTGCGAATGGATTAGTGGTTGAAGTATTGAAGTCAATTAATTTTCTTTTTTAAACTAGATAGCAGGCATAACTATAATCCGGTGAATTGTAGTGCGAAACAATATGTGTTATAAGGAATTTCTTTGTTGGTTTTAAGACATTCATTTGAAGTTCGAATACATAACATAATTGACCAGTACAACCCTTCAGTCAGGATTACGGCCTAGCTTCTCACACTACTCTTGTAGTGTGTGAAAATTTTATACGTAAGTGGCGGAACCTACAGTTTAACGTCGACTCCGAACGACAGATTTTTGAGAAGAAAGTCGCCGAAGAAATATTTTCCAAATTTCCTTTAGATGTCTGAACTGGGGTTTGAACCTTGGCCTTACGTCTAATAAGTCAACACACTACCTACTAAACTAAGGCGACTTTGTACATTAATAAGTTATATTATTATCAGTTAAAATAATATCGCTCATACGCTACAGACAGAGGAATCTACAATTTAACGTCTACGCCGACTGACAGATTTTTGAGAAACTTTTCATGGCAATTTTATTTACTCTCAGATACACACAGAACACACTACCTACTAGCCTACGGCGACTTCTTAAATGGCGTATGTTTTATCTAAAATATAAACTAAGCCTAGGATTTTAAATTTAAAAAATTGGACTTTCAATGTAACATAAGTCCTCAGTTATTCATTTATACTTAATTGCGTGTTTTTAGGTGTTCATTAATTCGGTTCAACTTGATATTGATACAATGAAAAATATAGGCGAGAAGATACATGCTTGCCTCACAGCAATAAATAAAGAATTTTCAATTCACTTCAATTCGCGCCTGTTTGCGCTGCCGAAAACCTTTACAACATCGATAACCATCTAGTAATAGGAGCATGGAACTAACTACACTCTTCTAAAATTATTTTTACGATATTAATCTTATCAATTTTTCCTGAATCCAGTATAACAATAACTGCTTAGAGCTAGGATTGCATTAGTCACATCATTTACTGCAATCTTCAAAGCCAGCCTTGGACAAAACTATACACAAAACAAAGGTAGGGCATATGTAGGTAGCAAAGGAAATACAAATCATATTAAGAAACAGAAGGGGAAATAACATACGGAATTCAACTTGTCATGCGAATTGTCATTATAAACAAATATCGTATGTTACACAAATTTAAAAACAGAAAAATATTGTGACTCTTTCATTAACAATTTTCAATTATTACTTCAAATTTATTTATTTTGGCTAATTAAAGACTACAGTCAGTATAGAGGAAGTCATGAGTATTGTGACGAGACAAACGTAAAATACACAAGTTTTGTGTAAAGTTTGTAACTGTGGTGTATGGATGTGAAAAGTGGTTAGTTTCGAACTTCACCAAAGAAAACCTACAAAAAAAGAGGCAAGAATTGGCCAGAAAATTAGGACATTTATGGTAATAAAAAGACACCAAAACGAAGTATGAAAAAAAAAATATTTCTTCGGCGACTTCCTCTCTGCAGATTTCTGGCAAAAGTTCTGAGAGTAAATAAAAATTGCCATGAAAAGTTTCTCAAAAATCTGTCCTTAGGAGTCGCCACACATGTATAAAAATTAACACACACAACATAAGTGGTGTGAGAAGCTAGGCCGTAATCCTGACTGAAGGGTTTTAATGGTTAATTATGTATGTACTCGTATGGTAATAAAAATAATCTCTTTACAGGCAATTATACGACACATAACTTCGAACGAAAATTTAAAATATTGTTAAGAAAATGAAAAATCAAGATACTGGTATTTTACTTTTTACATCGCTTAACATTAAAACTATGAACAAAATCTACAAAAACAAAACAATTCAGTAAACAAACCTGTTTAAATGTTATTGTACTGCATAATATAAAAACAAACACCAGTACAAAAAATGGTAAACAAGTAAACAAGAACATACCAACAACACTACAAAAGTAAATGTAAACAAAATTCAAACAGCAATAACGAATGTAACCAACGATGTTTACATTTAAAGAGATTTCGAGAAAGCGAAGTCACTAACATTCGCCCGCAAGAACATTCATCAGACTGTTTACTTTGTCATATAAAAGACAAGGCAAAGCGGGCGACTAGTTAGTGAAGTTCACTCTGTTTTGTGTGAAGACGCGGTGTGTTTGAATAGAGTCATTGTGATTTGAAGGTCTCTGTTACAAAGATCTGTCGAATAATTGCCTAGTAATTGTTATTGTTTATGGAAAGGGTATAAACAGAGGAATAACAAACAAAGCAATTGTTGTTGTTTACATCAAGTTGTGAACAAAGGCACACAGAATTGTGTGAGTAATAAAGAATTTTAATTAGAACTAAACACAAATTAATTTTTCTTGCTTGCAATCTACGAACTCGTATTTTAAACATTTTTAAAAAGTTAAAAACGTAACAATGTTTTCAGAAAAATAATTTTTCGTGCCCATTGCTACTGCGGAAACTTTTGTTTTTATGTTTCAAATTTAAGAAAAGAACAAATAAAGAAAATAAAAATTTAAATTATTTTCTAAATCATACTGAATTACGTATAATTTTTTATTTTCTCATTAATGCCAATTCCAAAAAGCGTCAAAAGAAAGCCAAGCCATTGAACTTTTGCTTGTGAACTTCTGCTCTGTTTGCCATTCTATTCCTTTTAACTCGGCAGGAAATAAAACCATTATTTGTGGCTTAGGCACAGCAAACGAACGAATTGAAAGCAGTGGCAACAAATAAAAGAAGTCATAAACCAATATATTACTCCTTTTCTTCCTTATTATACTACATACATACATAAGTATATATGTGAATATGTATGTATGTATGTACGTGTGCATGAAGGAACTTTTAACATAAATCACAAAAATGTTGGTTAAAAAATTTATTCTCCGGCTCAGCGTGATAAGTTGGCAATGACATTGGCACTTTATTTTTTTCTTCCCCTTTATAGCAGTTTTCCTGATTTCATTTTTTGTTTTTTCTTTCCATTTTTACGGTACGACTATATTTTATTTCTTTCAAGTCCTTGCTAAACACAAATCGAAAACTGGAAAAGAAAACAAGAAAACAGTAAAAAGAATACGTTTAAAATGGGAATTTCAAAAAAGCAAAGAATATTCAAACAAAAAATACTTGTGATAATAAAAATTTAAAAACTGATTTAAAAAAAAATTATTTTTAAAGCTAAAAGTCCTGCATATAGTTCGTAGCTTTTATTCTTTGTCAATCTAAGGCATAGTTACTTCTCTATGTACCCTACACTCACATCTGCCAGATTTTACGATTTATCGTCATTTTGACGATTTTGAACTCCAAAAATATCACATTGACGATTTGACAATTTTTGTCATTATTTTTAAAAATTAAAAATTTAAATCATAGTCTTTACTTTAATACATTAAAGGCCACTAAAAGCTTTGTATTTACTTTGCTTATTACTATTGGAAATTTCTGTTAGAAAAACCAGGAGTAAAGCGTTATATTTTTAAGTTACTTTCCTTACCTGTGACAATTTTTCTGTATTTTATTCCTTTTTAATCCTTTCAAAGCTAAAAAATTACAACTCCTAAATAACCTCGTAGTTGAGAATAATTTATCACTAGTCTTGTATATTTTTATACCATAAGTAATAGGAATTGGGTTTCATATACGAATAGTCCGACTAAAAAAAGGAATTTTTCTGTAATGCAGTGTGCGATCCACTGGCCACTCGACCACATACGGATATCCTGGCCGGAAAAGACTAGCGTTACGTAGAAACAAGTCCCCTTATTTCGTTCGAGCAAAATCCTTTTGTAGTAGCGATAGAACAGTGAAACGCAAACCACATTGCAACGATGCTCCAATGATAAACTACCGTCATTAACAAGCTACTACGGCCTCTCCTGTACACGGTCGAGAAACCTCAAAATAGACGTTGAGGGACCGACCCATACATGAGAGTTGTATTCCATTCTCGGTGGGTTAAAAATCGTGTAAATAGTAAGATCAGATGATAAAGTCTTAAGAAGGAACTGAAAAATATGTCGGTTGAAGCCAACATTACACTGAATTTTCATGCTCAGAACGGCAAAAGCTCCTGACACACTAATATTTACACCGCCCATAGATTAAGATGATGCGATATTATTGCTGCGCTTATGTGTCAATAAACAACACTGGGATAGATTTTTTAAACCTTAAACAATTTTTTTCTGAAAATGATATGAAATTTCTCCATTTTTGGAAAAAAATTATGAAATGAAGATGAGGGACGCTAGGTTTTAATTTTTAAATATTTTTTTAATTGTTTTATTTTTGAACTCAGATATGTACATACATATGTACATTGACTTTATATGTTTTACTATAATAGAAATAATTTTGGTTTTTAAAAACTTTTAATTAATTTATTTATTTTTTCTGACGATTTTTTTACGATTTCAATAAACGCCATTGACGATTTTAACGATTTTTCTCAAATATTTGACGAATTGGTGCCTCATTTATCTGGCAGCTATGCCTACACTATCAATATAGTGCTTGTACAAGTTCTGTCAAGAATAAAATGAACAATTTTTTTTTAATGCGAAACAGTTAAGAAAAGTTTTACTCAAGTAGATGTTGAATTATTTTAGAACCAAAATTCTTACATACTCAAACTTTATAACACTTTTGTCATGATTACGACGTAGTTCCTTATGTTGTGTGTGTTAATTTTATCCATGAGTGGCGAGATTACAGCAATTATTTTTATATTTCGGTTTGTTCAAGATGTCTGAGCTGGGGTTTAAACTAAGGCCTATCATCTAGCAAACTAACAAGCTACCTATAAGACTATCTCGCACAATTCGAGGTAAATTCGGTAGAAAACAAAAAAAAATGCATTATGATTATGATTAGATAGGTTAGGTGAGGTTAGGGTAGGTGCACCTCAAAGGAAGAGATCCCACTTGGGCCATTATTTAATCCTGCAATCACTTAGAGCTTCCAATGAAGCGACTCAAACTGCCGACGTCAATGTTCGCCAAATCAACTAGATCATCTATGTAGTAGGCACCAACATGTCCCTTTCTCCTTTGACATAGTGCCCATTCTTCCTCCTCATCCCTGCAGCTTCTACAAAATTCATTGGCGAGGTGTCCCAGACCAATGCGCTTCGCGTAAACATCCATATTGCAATGCCCCGTCACGACTCCAATGACCATACTGATCACATTTCTTTGGAGTTTAAGCAGCGTTGCAGTGCGTCCTCCATCCAGCCTCACCATATTATGCGCGACATTCCGCCCTTATCTAAAGCTGCAATCCTGCGGTTGACTGAGTCCATGATCTCGTTGTCAATCATAAGCTTGCACGTTCCCAAATTTATATTTCTCCAATATTTAAGAATTGGAGAATCGGAGACTTCAATAGTAGTGCCGTGTCTGGCCAGTTCATCCGCTCTGCAGTTGCCCGGAAACCTAAATGATGTGTACATTATACCTCTCCTCTACTGCTGTGTTCGACAGCAGTAGACCGTCCTGGAGTTCATCATTGGAGCCCAGAGCCCTGACAGCCGTCTGCTATTGGAGAGGCCCATTGTGATACTACAATTAATTCCACCCGGATAACATTAATAACGAATATCAGAGAGAATTTAAGTTGTGCCTCACCTTTAGCTTTAACTTAGCAAAGGTGCTTTAACTACTATGGACCACAACACATGCATACATAATGGGTCAGTCAAGATTACGACCTAGCTGCTCGCATCATTTTTGTTGTATGTGTTATTTTCATACAGGAGTAGCAGTACCTAGAGTTTAAAGTCGTCTCCGCAGTCATTTTCATTTAAATTTTATTGACTCTCAGAGTTTTTGCGAGAAATCTGCTGAGAGGAAGTCGCCGACAATTTGGTTTTTTGAATTTATTATACCGAGGCTTCACGTCTCATAAGCCAACACACTATCTTCTAGACTATAGCAACTTCACAATCCTACATTTGACTTGAACATAGCAAAGAAAATATGAAGAAATTGATGGATATAGATATGGTATATCATATCAATCAATACAAGTCAATTAATTCATTAATCATCAATCAAATTTCATCAATCAAAATATCGCACAAACAAATACCCACCTATTTAGATAACGCAAAAAATTTGTTAAATTTGGGAAATGTATCTTCTTGGAAAATTTTCCTCTACATACTGGGTTAAGCTATTACATATAGTTCTGAGCTCATAATGAACAAATCCTTATTGATTCTTAAGCAAATGATATTTCGATGAAATCTTATATATAAAAATGAATGTGTGTTTATTTGTTTGTGGATTGGTTTGAAGTCTATAGACGGCTAAACGGCTGAACCGATTTTCTTGAAATTTTCACAGTATCTTTCTGTATGTCTGGAAGGAGTTATAAGCTACTCTTTATTTTTAAATTTCAAGTAAGCGAGGTGCCATGCCCACATACCCAATAAGTATTTAATGTCGCATATCTTATACACTGCAACAGCTAGAGTCCTCAAATTTTGTATGGACGACTTTGACGTATATACGGCGAAAATGGGCGGATTGGGTATAGTGAGCGTACCACCTCCCATAGTCTATATATATAAAAATAAATGTTTGCTTGTATGTACCTTATAGATTCGTAACCTATGCATTTGATCTTGTTATGATCTTTAGCAAAGTTGTTGCACATGAGCCGGGAAAGGTTTCTAAGTTGGTATGACTAATTTCCGGCAGGTAGTGCCACTGAAAATTACTTAAAATCAATTAAATCGTAAACTGTACATTCTTTAACAAAGTTATTGCGCACGAGTGGACGGAGGTTGTTGCGATTAATTTCCGATGGATGGCGTCACTCAAAATTATTCAAAATGAATGACAAGCAATTGGTCGACCTACACCTCGAGTATATGCCGCTGAGACCCGTTCGCTTGAACCACTTGAACAACGAGAAGTGAGATGAGAAACTGATCGAATGCGTACTACTCAGGCCCGTTCATCTGAATCATCAGGACAACGGGAAACAAAATCAATAAAATGATTCAAAATTAATTGGACATTTGTGTTATGGTACAGCTAGATCTCTATAAACTCTGGGATGTTTTCAAGTTTTGTAACATTTGGCGAAATTAGTTTAAATTTTACCCCCGAATGTTAGGATTGTACAGTATTAAGCATTAAAAATTTTTTTTTTCGGAAATTAAAAAAAAAAATTTTTCTCCAAAAACTTTTCTTTTTATTTTTTAAAAATCATAAAAATAATTGGCAGTAAGCAATTTAAATGCAATAAACTCTACTTAAATATAATATTAATGCATTAGAATAATAAGCCTTAATGCATTTTAAAGTAGAAATTATTTTTAATTGTTTTCACATTATTACTTCAACTCCCTTCCGGTTTCGAATGTTTCTCTACCTACTTTACCAAAAATTGTGACGTAATAAGATTTAATGGCTACGATTAGCAAACAATTTTACTACAAACGTATGTATGTATACGAGATGGTACAGCATTTTATATGTGAATTATACAAAAATTATAGTTTTATGGTTACATTTTTGCTTCATACTTAAGCTTTAAAAAGGTTCATTAGCAAGCATACGTATTCCTGGAATACACCCAATCGCACATTGTATACACAGTTTTCCTGTTTGCTTCACAAGCCTGTCCCTAATCAGGCTTGCACTTCACACGTACCGTATTTAGTTATTATTCCACCTCACTTCCTCACAGTAGCCACTTTAACATAAGAACCAAAGTAATTACCAACAACTGAGGCAAATGCTAAAAAGTCAACTAATTTCGACTTTTTCTGTTTTTTATTTTTTTTTTTGGTTATTTTTCTCGTCGTTCATTTCTGTTCATTTATTTTTCACTGTTTTACTGTTTTACTATTTTTCTTTCATGTTGTTGCTGTTGTTGTTGTTATTCTTATAGTCCTGCGGCGATATGTTAATTATAAATGTGACCTACTCTATATACGGCAACACACAAATGCAAAAGCAAAAATAGAAGAGGAAAACAAGAAGAAAAAAAAAAACTAAAAAGGAACTGAAAATAATGTCTACAATTAAAGCACTTGATGTCGAAAATTGCGATGGAGTTTGAGTGAATAGAAATATGGGAAACACTCGCGTATACTAAATAGTCAAGCAAATCACTCTATAAGCCATCTATAGGCTCAGATTATTTTTTGAAACAACTTGCTGGCGGAGAATTGCTGGCGGAGAATTGCTGGCAGTAGTGGAATTCAGAATTTTTTCAGGCAATTTCTTAATTGATTTCGTTTCATTTGTTAGGATTACAATCCAGAATCTCACAGCCATGAGAGCCAGGCCCTATAGTATAAAGTCGACTACGATCGACAAATTTTTGAGAAACTTTTAATGCAAATTGTTTATTTACTTTCAGATTTCTTGCCAGAAGATTGCTGAGAAGATGTGTTCGAAGGAATTTTTTCTAATTACATTTTGTTTCAGATGTCTTAGCTGGGGTTTGAACCATGGTCTCATATCTAATAAGTCAACACATTACCTACTTGACTATGGCGACTTCAGTTAAACTTTACAACATTAATTCAAAACACTTTAAACGCTTCTCCTCAGGATATCCAGAAGATACAAGGAAAACTTTACGCATTCAAGCATTATTTCAAATAGCCAATCAGCAACCGATTTCCATGGAGATTGGGAATCAAAACTGGCGACATTTTGGACGCATACCTAGAGCCTATAATTCACGGGGCATCGAAAGTGGGGTATGTCTGGCATATACTTGTAAAAGGTAATTTGAAGCGGGCATAAGAACAATCGACAGCTGAAGTCGCCGTAATCTAGTAGGTTGTGTGTTGGCTTACGTGAGGTTATGATTCACAACTCAGGTCAGAGACCTCAAACAAAGCGAAATATTAAATAACATTCCTTCGATGACTTCCTCTCAGCAGATTTCTGGCAAATAAATAAAATTGTCATGAACAAATTTCCCAAAACCTTTAAACTGTAGGACCCGCCACTCACTTTTAAATTTAACACAACATAAGTGGTGTGAAAAGCTAGATCGCTAATCTGACTGAAGGATTTTAGGATAACATTATAAATTTCGAAGGTTCGCTTTCTGGTTTAAATTTTCAGTGAACACTTCTTCTACATGAAAAAGTTTTCCTCAAGATGGGTAATACGTTTGCTCGCAGTTAAACTCAAACGCAACTGAATTCGCAGTAGCGGAATATAAAGGAGTTATGGTGCCATTTCGAGCTTGTTAAGCCATAGACAAGAGTATTATTATATGCGCTAAAAGCAAACAAGGTGAGGTTGTTTATCAATAAGGTCAAGGCGTTCGTTTTAATGGAATACATGGACAGTAATGCTCCTTGGCTATCTTCAAAACAGAAGAATAGCAAATGTTGTGTCAATTTATTGTGTTGATATAATGCATCCTGCAGTTAAGATTACGACCTAGCTTCGAAAAATAGTACAACCAAATGTCTAGTTTTCATGGAAAGTTCATGGCAAAAAGAGCGAGTTACGACAATTCTCTAGACTTAACTGCGAAGGACTGAAAAAATTAAAAAATATCAAGTCAATCAAATCATCAATCATATATCATCAATCAAATGTCATCAATCAAAATATTGTACAAACGAAAAAAAATTTTAAATTTGAAAAATGTATCTCTTTGGGAAATTTTCCTTTACATACTGGATTAAGCTCAACTAATGCACAATTAACCCACTGAGATTTTGCTAGGACATCTACATACATTCTAATATGGCTTAAGTTTATAACCATCAATTTTCATTGCAAAGCATCATGGGTGGAAAACCTGACAACACTTTTGGTTTTTCCTCGTGAAATCTTATTAGCCAGCAATAAACAGAAAACAAACAACACAACACCATCAAAACATGTGCCGAATGCTGATGTTACCATAGCATATAGTAAAGAGTGCTAGTGCTCCTCTAGAGGGTGATCTTATTATTAGCATTGAGACAGAGACAGAGACAGAGAGACCAGTGGGTAACATTGTACGATTAAGTAAAGTGACCATTTTCACTTCTATAGATATAATTGTACCGTAACGCATACGCACATATTTATACTGATTAACACAAAAGCAGCAATGGCTGCACTAGCAGCAGCAGTTTACAATCTTCTCCCACAATTCCCTGTAGGATATACAGGGTACCATATTTTTTTTTTTGCTCAGGCAGCTAAACAAAGACACAAACACTCGTAATGTAGAATACATTTTAGTTAACATTGGCTGCTTGCCGTGTTGTTATCTTTATTCTAACATGCTCTATTTCATTTTGGATTTTGGTCAAGCACAAGATAATTGCCAATTGTTTGTATATCCGCAAATTGACCGCAACATACAAATTGCTTTCAATGTTGATCATCTAGTTACGACAAACATACATACGTAGACTACCAACTTAAAGGAGATTTTGCATTTATTCTTGCAATAATCGTATTGGAGTATACAGTAGATTTGTAGATTTTAGTTCGTACATACATATGTACACACATATAAAACAAAGCTGTTTAAGTGAATAATTTTTCACTTCACAAATTTTCAAGTTTCGTTCTGTGAGATAAACGTGATTTTTTTTTTGATTTTATTTCCTCTGTTTCCTTAACAATTTCATTTTAAAACCACATATAACTTTTGTTTTTTTCTTTCTTTCGTTTGTTTATTTAATTAAACTTTTTAAAAATCGACAATAATTCATCACTGCAGCAGTTAAATGTTTTATCATAGACAAAAACAAAAAACAAAAAAAATATGAAGTAAATTTAGTTGAATGCAATTTTCTTGATTTAATCCCATATTTTGTTTTAATTAAACTGGATTTTTATAAGCAAGCTTAGCTCATTTATTACAGCCAGAGCTTTATAAGTCTTTAAATCATATGATGCATGAATGTATGCATCCAAACAAATGCATAGCATTTACAGTCAGTGTTTTGTAATTAGAAATTCTCAGAAAAGTATTTTTAAAATTTTATTTTCTGAAGTGTTAAACAGCAAGCATATCACATGTGCAGCCCTTGCACTGACCAACTTCTCCCTCCTTGGTTCGGAGGAACTTGGTCATTGCAAATACTGCGTTCACCTGTGGCGTCACAACGGGCCGCTATGCGTTCTCAGGTGAGCTTTTGGTATGGAAGCTACCACACTGACCTAACTTAACCTATCCTAGACAGCATTTCACACAGCATTTCTTAACCGCAATTGTTTAAAGGTTACATTTAACTAATCTGGCTAAAAAAATTAATCCAATACATAAGGTTTATACATCTGATCTATAAGAGCAATTGAATGACGCTATGTTAGGTAATACAGTATTCAGATATGCACCCTTATTGCGTAAATCGTAATAAACGCCATTATTGAGCTCAATATTTCATATAAAGTTTCAATTAATTATTGCGCAATAAATACGCAAATTGTTATAATAATGAGTAAAACTTAAAATGCAGCGCTGTTATAAGTGTGTTCAGTGGGCATATTACAATTAATCGAACACTTCTGTTAATATTTGACAACTCAAATGTCAACAACGACAAAAAAAAGAAAACAAAAAAAAACAAATTAATTAAATTAAATTGAAACAACCCGCCGTTTTGTTTACCAGCTGTCAAATGAATATTGAATAAGCAGCTGAACTGCGTATATTGCTATGCCTGAACGCTTAAAATATTGTACTCAATTAACCGAATATTTACTCAATAAAAGTGCATATCTGAACATAGTATAAGACCATATATAGTCGCCGTATGATAGTATGTAGAGGGTTGCCTAATTAGACACAAGTCCATTGTTTAAGCTGCAGCTCTGGCATCTTGAATAAAAGGAATTTTGAAAAAAATGTCTTTGCAACTTCCTCTCAGCAGTCTTCTGGCAAAAACTCTGACAGTGAATAAAATCTCCATAAATGTTTCTCAAGTCTATCGACATTAGTAGGTCACGTCACTCATAGATAAAATTATCACACTTAACACGAGTGTAATGCGAAACTAGGTTGTAATCTTAGCTAAAATGTTATAATGACTATAAACGGCAGATATTTGAAGAACTTTACATGGAATTTTTTTTTTGCAAGGTAGAAACTTCGTTATTCAATTAAAGTTTTCTTAACATCTTCGCTAGGGCTTGGATCCATTCTGAAACCATTATCTGATATTATCTGCGTGACACACAATAGAAATCAGCAGCATTATATAATTAAGTGTTAGGAGAGGGCCTCGCATTATTTTATAAAAATGTTGGCCTAACATGGTATTAAATAGCTTGACATGACGAAAATACTGCTTAATTTTGAACAACTTGAAATTCGAAGATGATCGTACATGCCAAAGAGCCTTACCGTATAAGCTTCAAAGTTCTAAAGAGAAAGGAATACTTTTTTTTGTCCCGTGGAGCAGTTCAAAGACCAAGCAAGCATAGGGCGATGTTTCTAATTGCTGGAAATGTGATGTATTATCAAATGAAAGATTCAGATGTGGAATGAATAGTGGGTTAATCTGCGAACGCACGGTTAACACAGATGAGCATATGCAGTCATAAGAACTCGGTCTTACTCTCAAATAAACCTTAAAGATGTGCGCCCTTACCAGTACTCTTTGGCTGTCATTCAGATTTGACGGTTAGTAGTTTAAGCTGTACCTACCAGGTACTATGACACTTGATTTAATTTGTTTGTGCATACATGATTGGTCATTACCAGCCTTCAGTAAGGATTACAATCTAGTTTCTCACACCACTTATGTTGTGTGTGTTAATTTTGTACATGAGTGCCGGTACGTACAGTTTACAGTCGACTCCGAACGACAGATCTTTTTAGAAACTATTCAAAGCAATATTATTTTACTCCCACAGTTTTTGTCAGAAATCTGCTGAGGGGAAAACACCGTAGAAATATAATTTTCATATTTCGTTTTGTTGGAGATGTGTGACCTGGAGTTTGAATGGTGGGCTCACGTCTAATAATCCAAAACACTACTTACTGAACTACGGCGAATTCTAACCTTACACGGTTGGCTGCTTTTATTTTTCGTCATCGATTACACTGTCATAGGGTGCCCTGGTAGTCTAGTGGGTAGTGTGCTAGACTATTAGTGTGAGGGTCATGGGTTCGATTTCACCAGAGACTCTGGTCTGTGACACTATAATTAGAATAGAATTTGTAATTGTATTGTAATAAATAAATAAATACACTGTTCTAGTCCCCAGAATGTCGTCATATCTATGTGTTATTTAGCCTATCATGACATATTGGGGCTTGAGGATGTTTGTAGAATACTTTCATATGAGGGTTGTTTCTGATAGTATCGGTGATCCATTTTCACTTCCTGTCTTTGTTACTAAAGTTCAATGTTGCTGGCGTTATTAGGATATTCAGCATTCGATCCTGAGGCACGTGTTATTGGGTGCCTGTAGTTATTGCGTATTCTAGACTAACCAGGTTTTCTTTCTCTACAACAAAACGGATTTCACAAAACTTTCAATGTTTTGAGCTTGGTTCGTCTGAATGATTTTGAATTTCTTTACAATGGCTGAAGTTGTCCGAAAAATTCTCTCCTATGTAAGCCTGTTATTAACAACTGTTTCTGAGCCATCAACCATTCTAGATTCCAATAAAAATGACTCTTTGATTTTATTGCTACGAATTTCGAATTTCAGCAACATTTTAGCAACATTAAATCAATTCTTCTTGACTTTTATTTTTGAATCAATGGCTATAAGACTAATTCGTCGTACAATGTTTTTGTAAATCTTATCTCTTTCGTTTACTGTTCAGTGTAGTATTTCTAATGCAAATTTATTTTCGTATTCACCGTCATTGAAAGAAAAGTTTTAACCATCAAAGAACAAAGTGAAGATGTTTTTCTTTTCTTTGTTGTTGTTGTTGCTGTATTTTTACATGATATAACATGATGGGTTTCTTTTGAGGTTTCCCTTTAAATTTGTATTTTTATGTGTTAAGATACACTCGCCACCCTTAAGTACAAATAAGAATTTATTTTGTTTATCTAAGTTTCGGTGTCTCTGCCATATATCAGGTTAAATATTCGTTGAAATTTGAATGGAAAGTTTGTTGTGTTTTTTTTTTCTTTTTCTAGATTTTCACACACAGCATAAGAAAATTTTTGCAAACAATTTTCCCTGCTGCTATTTTCTTTGGCTATGAAAACCACAAAGTTTATCATTTTTACTTTTATTGTTGTATTATCATCTTTCGGCATTGTTGTTGTTATTGTTGTTGTATGTATTACAATTTTACCCTTCAGCAATAAGAATCCTATTTATTTTCAGCTTTTTTTTATGTCTTTGTGGTTTGCAACTTTACAACGTGTTTTCTATTCTGTTCTGTTATGTTCTTTTTTCTTCTTTCCTTCGTTTTTATTTCGATACATTTCTGTTGTATTTCAATCTTATGACAATGATTCACCATGACAGTAAAATGTTTCAGTATTTTTAAGTTGTATTTACCAGCAGCAGCAGTATAATCTTTATTTGTTCGTCTTTTATTTTTCTTCTTAATTTTTATCAATAGAGGGATTGATGGGCAATGGTTGGTTTTAGAAGTCGTTTGTACTACTTATATACGAAAACATGTTAGGTTTACATCGATGGTTAGTGAACGACATAGAATTTTTAGAAATAAATTCCTTTATATAACATTGAGGTTTAGAGGCTCAAAGTGCAAGATCGGAATGGTATCATAGTTTTTGAATGATTCTGAGCATAGTTTATGCCAGAAATCTGTTGAGAGGCAGTCGCCGAAGAAATATTTTTCATTTTTTGTTTCTTGAAGATAATAATAAGACAACACGCTACCTACTAGACTACGGCGATTATTATCAAATGCCTCTTGTTTTGTAAAAAAGTATGGTCGAGTATGTTACACGAGTACACTGAGTTCAAAACTCATGTGAAAAAAAGACGAGTACATACATAATTGGTCATTACAACCCTTCAGACAGGATTACGACTTAGCTTGTTAATTTTATACATGAGTGGCGGGGACTTACAGTTTAAAGTCGACTCCGAACAACAGATTTTTGAAAAACTTTTCATGGAAATTTTATTTACTCTCAGAGAGAGTTTTTGCCAGAAATCTGCTGAGAGGAAGTCCCCGAAGAAATACTTTTTGTATTTTGTTTGATGTCTGGCCTGGGGTTTGAACCCTGGCTTTATGTCTAATAAGCCAACACACTATGTACTAGACAACGACGACTTCAAAAGACGGATATCCAAAGGAAAATATGCGGCGATGTGAATGAAAATCCTGGTGAAAAAAAGCTGAACAGCTTGCGCTCACCAGTCAATCTGAAACTAATCAATCAAACCCTCTACCCGCAGGGAGTCAGAATGAAATCTCTGGAATCAACAGAAAACAATTTGATGTCGTTTATAATGAAATGGAACTTAAAAAAGACAGGGCATCTTTGGGGTTCCAAGCAACGCACTTCGAAAAGTTCTTGACGCATCTAGTAAAGAGAAACGCAAAAGCCAAAGATAACAATGCCCAGGGCATCTTCGAATATATTAATTAGAATATTGACAATTATTAGAATATACGTAAATCTGATTAATTTTTATAAATCTCGACCGCCATATTGGATCCGCAATTTTGAATTTTTTAAATCTGAAAGAAGATCTGTAATCAGCGACCCCAAAAACCCTGAGTAACAATTTTCAAGTAAATCTGATTAATTTTTAAGGACCTCCGTAATGTGTTTCTTTTTCTCTTGCCACCCTTAACTTTAAGGGTGCATGCAAACAATTTGGCTTTGGGCTCATTTTAAAGAGCAAAGATCAATTGTCAATTTCTGACAAAAGCGATAGTACTAGCACGTCAGTGTTTAGCTCTGCAATATTTCAAAAAAGGCGAAAAACGCTATTTTTTAGGGTATTCAACCCCGTTTTCCTCGAAAACCCAGATTCGTGTTCAGCGTAGCCAAACTCTTATCTGGAAATGGCTTTTGAGGAGGAAGGCTTGTGGGATTGCCAATTTGGCTTCCACTCTCAACAGTAGATGTATGAAAACATGGCGAAAGATGACACCAGATTTTATCGCTAACTTGAAGGTGATTAGGAATATTACAGTATCATCTCTTTGGATGTCCAAAATGTTTTAATTTGGCAGACTGGGACGCTCTTGTAGTTTCCTGGATGAAAAACATGTACTCAATTACTTGGTAGAACTAGGTTAGGTTAGGTTAGGTTAGAGGACGTGTACCTGTCAATTAAGACAAGTACAGTACCCTGAGGTCGAATTGACCCATTGTACAACGTCCTAGTTTCTCACACCACTTATGTTTTGTGTTAATTGTATACATGAGTGGCGGGACCTACAGTTTAAAGTCCACTCAGAACGACAGATTTTGTTTTTGAGAAACATTTCATGGCAATTTTATTTACTCTCAGAGTTTTTGCCAGAAATCTGCTGAGTGGAAGTCGCCGAAGAATTACTTTTTGTATTTTTGTCTTGATGTCTGGCCTGGGGCTCGAACCCTGGCTTTACGTTTAATAAGCAAACATACTACCTACTAGACTACGGCGACTTCCCATAACTAATCATTGATTGTTTTATGGATAGAGTGCTTCTACTTGAATTGGATGATAACAGAAAGTCATGGTATCAGCAGTTATTACCTAAGATTCAGTGCTAGACCCAATACCCCATGTCTCATTGTGCAGTGATTCTGAAACTCCCTAAAAAGGGATGCAATTCATTGTATTTGTTTACGATATTGCTCTAGTAATAACAGGCAAATATTTTGATGACCTGGACGAGTTCGTGCCTTAGTTGTTGGGGATCAGCGTATAACTTTAAAGCAGTCTTTGGGATTTTGGTTGTAAAAAAACTAAAATTCAGGAACACCTGAAGTGAGAAATATGGATAAGAACTCACACGAATAATGCCCAAACTAAGGGGTTTTAAAGCAGGAGTAAAGGCTGTTGAAGCATTGAGTAGAAAAACCTATAAACTACAAATAGAGGCAGCTTACAGAAGATCTGTGACCAGAGTATTTTCTGGCTTATGGACTACGGAAATGATGCCGCTGCAGTTAGTGGTGTATATTAAGAGCAGTAAGCATGTTGCAAGAACGGGTCTGGCTGAATGATGATGTTACGTATAGAAGACAGCATAACTAAACCACTTTCATAAAGGCAAGAAGAAATTAGAGACAAATATTGAGACTATGTAAGGTGAAGTTCTACCTGGCACAGTTGGAACAGAAGTTTTATGGACATGACACGGATGAATCGTATCCAGAATACCTAATTATAAGGCAATCGCTCTGCATTTACCCGCGTTATCGTAGCTAAAGAAGCCTTTTGAAGAGGACCATCCGATTTTCAATTACTCCCGACAATATTGTTAAATTGATTGAAACTTAATGCGAAACGTAGAACATGTTGTGTATCTCCACAAAGGCTTTAATGGAGCAGAAAATGCTTGAGGCAGAGCAAGATATTTCACATGATTGAAAGCGGTACTCTCTGAATCACCACCCTCCCGAAATAATACTTGATATTGGGTAACCCGGGCCTCCAATATCTTTCGAAAGACACCTCCTCTTTAACACAAGGCTCCAAATAATTCCAGAAAAATTAAAATTTTGAATTAAAAATGGTCAATAGCTGAAAAACGATAACAATGTGATAAAAATTTAGGCAATTGTGTTTTTATGTTAAAAAAATAATAAAATTCAATTGAAAAAATGTATGTTTGTAATATTGTTAAATTTTCATAGGGTATTGTGTAGCTCACTTAAACCGTAATTTAACTTTTCTTATTTGTTTTATACTCATTCACTTTTCTTTTGTTCAAAAGATTTATGAGGTGCTTTCTCCATGAGGTGATGAGTTATTTTACAGTATTTTTATTCTTCATGATTAGAAATATTGTGAGCATCACTGAAGGAAAATGGAATTCGAATTGAGGAAGTACAAAGTGTTACATGCTATTAAATTTTTAAAGAAAAAAATTTTTAATTTAAAAAATTAACTTTTGCTAAGTAAATATATTTAATTTGGAAATTTTTCTACATATGTTGGCTAGGCATCTGAAATATTAATTTAAACAATAGCACACAGTGAAAAATCTTTAAATAACGTATCAATTTGGAACTTCTAAATGGTTGTTATATATAGAGCTCAACTCAACAGCTATAATTCCTCTGCAATAAGTGTTCAAAGCAAATTATAAGAGTTGTTTCAGTCGAACTGAGTAACTCAAGAGCTACTATTTGCAGCCGATGAAGAACTTGGGTCTCGCCAGTCCTCGAGAAGTCTGTAAGACGAATTTGCGAGGCATGTACTGGACTGGAATAGGTAGTTTGTGATGTAGTAGGTAGTGTGTTGGCTTATTAGATGCAAAGCCATGGTTCGAACCTCAGCTCAGAGATCGGTAAAACGAAATATGAGAAAAATTTTTTTTCGGCCACTTCCTCTCAGCAGAGTTCTGGCAAAAACTCTGAGATTAAATAAAATTGCCATGAAAAATATGTCAGGAATCTGTCGTCCAAGTCGAGTTTAAACTGGATATCTTGCCAATTATGGATATAATTAACACACCCAACATAGGTGGTGTGAGAAGCCAGGTTGTAATACTGGCTAAAGCGTTGTAATGACCAATTAAGTAAGTAAGCAAGAACTGGACTAGAATCCGAATCGATATTCCTTTTACCTGTAAATGTGAATAAAATTTTTTATAAGTCGCCGTGGTCTAGTAGGTAGTGTGTTGGCGTATTAGACGAAAAGCCAGGGTTCGAGCCCCAGGCCAGACATCAAAATAAAATACAAATACTATTTCTTCGACGACTTCCTCTAAGCAGATTTCTGGCAAAACTCTGAGAGTAAATAAGAATTGCCATGAAAAGTTTCTCAACAATCTGTCGTTCGGAGTCGGCATTAAACTGTAGGTCCCGCCACTCATGTATAAAATTAACACACACAACATAAGTGGTGTGAGAAACTAGGTCGTAATCCTGACTGAAGGGTTGTAATGACCAATTATGTATGTTATGTATGTATGTGTGAATAAAAATTTTTTGTATTTAAAATGAAAAGTTTCCACTTGTTGTTGTAGTTAGTAATATCGGAATATAGTTTAGCTACAATATTTTTATTTATTAAGCTTCTACTATCCTTTAATTAAATATTGTGAAGCAAAGTAAGTGAAACTATAATATTTTTTCGAAAGTGATTTGTATAAAAAAAAGCTACGTTAACAAATGTGATGCGTGCAAAAACATAAAATAGAACAGGAGATGAATAATGAAAAATTATTTTAAACTAAATAATCTACGTATAGAGAAACTTTTCATACTAAAAAGGTTGCAACTATAAAATGAAAAGAAAAAATCTTCAACTATTTAATGTTTGTTTGGTAAACTCTTGTAACCACAAAAGTTGCTTGCTGTCTTATGCCTTTCATGTATTGTTTGGAACGGGTGGGTGCTATTTTATTCAAAGATTTTTTATACTCACCTACTAAATACACACACACATTCACTTAAACTTTATTTTTTTATAAATGCACGCACATTTTGTTTTTTTATGTACCTTTAAACAAAACAATAAAAACTAAAAACAAAAACAAAAATAAAAAACTATAAAAACAAAGAAAATAAAACAAACAGCAACCGTTGAAAAGCACGTAGATTTTCACACACATGTGCCCAGTAAAACAAACAAATGCCAACAACACTACTACTACTGCCACTGTTTAGTTCTGTTCTGTTTAGTTTAGTTTTTGTTTAGTTTCTCTCTACGTTTTATGGATTTCTCTTGTATCTTTTTTGTTTAAAGAAAATTCTATTTTATATTTATTTATACACATACGCACACTTACATATGAATATATTATAAAACACTTGCATACATATGTGTTTTATTGATACTTGCATGTGTGTATGCGTATGTGCTATTAAGTACGTTCTTTACTCTACGACTTGAAACTTTGCTAAAGTGTGACTGAATATATATCAGAGTATGTGTGTCTGTTTGTGTGTTTGTGCGTATATTTTTTCTTTACAGCATCTAAAAACAAACACAATAAATGTCAAAACTTTTAACAGCACAATGGGGCACAATTAACCGTTAAGCTTTATTTATTTGCTGCAATAAATAATCCTTAGCAATATTCTCACACTCTCTTTCTCTCCTACACACACACACACATTTACGCACCCTACTAAACACACCCATGTTAAAATTTTTCTTTTAAAAGCTTACGTAGACAACACAAACACAAGTACAACTTGAGTCTTTTATCCTTATTAGTTGTTTCGAATCAACCAAATGCCTGTGAAATTATAATCCATTCTTATAGAAGAGGTGTTAAAAATGAATAAGACATACATATTCCAACTTTTAATTCTCACAAATACATGCAAACAAATTATTTATATTCAATATTAGTTTATTTGTGTGCATTAACTTGTACAAATTTATAAGTAGTTGTGTTAAAAATTGTAGCAGTGCTATTAAAAAAGCATGTATTGGACAGGAAATTTAACCCTAGAAGTGCAGCGCTGTTTTTTACCCCTTGTGAGCTTTGCTGAAGGTTTAGTTGAGCCACTATTGGGCAAAAAAAAAACGGACATGCGATTCATTCATATTCGAATTCTACGGTTAGCACTTATTACCAAAAACATATTATATTGAGACACAGTGTTGCGTTTCAAAAATGATGACTTCAAGATATGAAACATAGAGCCTGCATGGCAGCCAAGAAAGTTCGAAGGTCATAAATTGAAAACAATTCTCGATCATTATTCGTGTTGTTAGAAGAGGTTGCTCAATCATAAGGCGTCAAGCCGGCAAAGCATATAAAAACAGCAGAATTCATTGAAGCAAAGAGACTTTAAAACACGGTTTTTTACGTCTGAAATACCGTTTTATCGCTTTATAAATCATTCGCGACGAAAAACGGATTCAATACAGCAACACTAAGCACAAGAAATCATACGTAGAGCGCAAACAAACACAAAAATCTGCTTCAAAGTAGAATACCCATTGCGTCAAGGTAATGCTCTGTATTTGCTATGATCAAAAGAGACAATCCTAGGCTAGATTTTCACAGAACATACATACATACATAATTGGTCATTGCAACTATTCAGTCAGGATTATGGAGATGTAGTTTCTCACACCGCTTATGCTGTGTGTGTTAATTTTCTACATGAATGGCGGTATCTACAGTTTAAAGTCTACTCGAAACAATAGATTTTTTGACAAACAAGTAAACAAAAATATACCAACAGAACACCAGTATAAAAAAATGATAATAATTAAACAAAAATACAACAACAAACATCAGTATAAAAAAAGTGATAAACAAATAAACAGAATGCAACAACAAACACTGCAAGAAGAAATGTAAACAAAATACAAAAACAACAATAATGCAAACATGTTGTTTAGAGAGATTTCGAGAAGGCGAAGTTACTTGCCTTAAAAAACATTCATTGGATTGTTTACCATGCCACATAAAAGGCAAGTTAAAATAGGCAACTGAGTCAGTAGAACTTCAGTCAGTCTTGTATGAAGACGTTGCGTATTTGAAGAGAACAATCGTAGTTTAAAGATCTCCGTTACAAAGATTTGTTGAACAAATTGACTAGACTTACGCAAAAGAGTGTAAAGAGAAATAACAAACAAAGCAATTGTTGTTGTTTATATCAAGTTGTGAACAGTGGCACACAGAATTGTGCAAACAATAAAGAATTTTAATTAAAACTGAACATAAATTTATTTTTATTTTCAATCTAAGAGCTCATATTTTAAACGCTTTTAAAAGATAAAAACGTAACAATATTGTTGAAATATGCAACTTTGATTTTTTGTAGCAGGGCAACCCAGATATCATGCAATCTGTTTTTTCTATTTCTCTTTTTTCTTTTCTGTTTTTTGTTTCCATAGCCTACTAAAAAGCTAAAAGAAGTATACAGTTATTTCACAGCCTACTAATATTTTTTCTGAATAAAATAAAATCATTTTTTCATTCTTCTGTAATATACAAAATTTAGTACAATAAAGAATTTCTTATAGATAAGACGTGTGTCGTTTAATTTGAATTTGGATTTTTATGTACTCCGCCTAAAATAACATAACATAGGTTATGGGCCTTTCTCCACGTTGAAAATAATATAATGCGAGGAATTATAACCAGATCACAAAGACAGAATCTAGATCAAATTAAAAGCGATAACAGCGGCAGCGAAAGCGATACAGGAACCATACAAGAATTGGAAAAATCTATTTCGGAGCGAGCAACAGCTGGTATGTCCGCAATGTCATCAAATTTATTTAATATTGAAAAATTAGATGAAAAGAACTACGACTCATGGTGTGTCCAAGTACGCAGTGTCCTTATTCATTCAGAACTGTGGAAGATTGTATCAGGAACTCTAAAAAAGACACAAACAAATAGCGAAGAGTGGCTAACATTAGATGAAAAAGCGCTTGCGACACTGGTATTGGCAGTAAAACCCTCACAAGTAAGTCATATTAAAAATTGCAAGACTTCTGAAGAGGCTTGGAAAAAATTGGAATCAATATACAAACCAAAGGGACCAGCGCGTAAGGTTGCGCTTTACAAAACATTATTAAATCTCCGTTTGTCGGAAGAAGAAACCGTAATGGAATTTTTACATAAATTTTCTAACATTGTAGAGAAGCTTGCGGAAGTAGAAATAGTGCTTAATGATGAAATTTTAGTTATTATATTACTTTCCAGTTTACCTAAGAATTATGAGGGATTCGTTATCGCTATTGAATCTAGAGATACATTACCCACATTTGCAGCACTTAAAATAAAACTCACTGAGGAATACGACATGAGACAAAATAATCATGAAGACAAACAACGACAAGAACAAAAAGCTTATGTTGCAAATCACAAATACAATAATTTCAACAAGCAGAGAGCTAACTTTAAAACTAATAAAAGCATTCCCATTTCAGGCAATAATAATAACATCACCAGCAACAACATTAGAGAAGGCAAATGCTACGTTTGCGGAAAACGCGGTCATTACGCAAATAATTGTAGGTATAAAGGTGTCAAAAATGAAAAGAACCTCTTCGCGCAGTCATCAATCAACAAATTGGAATTTAATAATTTTATGGACTTAAAGAAATCTATTTGGTTAATAGATAGTGGTGCTAGCAGTCATATGTGCAAGGATCGTGAACTGTTCGTTTCATATAAAGAACACAAGCAAAAAGTGATGGTTGCTGGAGGAAATTTCGTTTACGCAGAGGGAAGAGGAGAAGTAAAGATTAAAGTAAATAAATATAGTATATCTCTGGGAAACACATTATATGTCCCTTCTTTGCAAGTAAATTTTTTGTCGGTTAGCAAAAGTGTAGAAAAAGGCGCAGAATTAAATTTTAAAAACGATTTTGTATTAATTAAAGACAAAAATAGTAACATACTGATTAAAGGATTTAAAAAAGATAATTTATTTGTATTCAAAAGCGATAATGAAGTGAATTTTTCATGTATTGAAAAATCAATAAAATGGCATGAAAGGTTTGGCCATCTGAATTACCAAAGTTTAATTGAATTAAAAAATCAAAATATTGTGCGTGGCTTAGAACAAATTAAAATCCCGAACGAAAAATGTGTGACGTGCATGACAAGCAAAATTAGCGTAAAACCATTTACTAATTGTTCTGAAAAACAAAGTAAAAAAATTCTCGACTTGATTCATTCTGACGTTTGCGGACCATTTGCTACAGAATCACTTAACAAATCAAAATATTTTTTAACGTTCATAGACGATTTTTCAAAAAGAGTGTTTGTTTATTTCATTAAAACTAAAGATGAAGTGCTGGAAAAATTTAAAATATTTAAAGCACTGGTTGAAAATCAAACAGGATTAAAAATTAAAAAATTGAGAACAGATAATGGCCGAGAGTATGTTAATCGGGAATTTAATGATTTTTTGAATACACACGGAATACAAAGACAATTAACGATTTGCTATACACCGCAACAAAACGGAGTGTCGGAACGATTCAATCGCACGTTAATGGAAATGGCTCGGTGCATGCTTGTGAAATCGAATTTAAGTGACTTTTTATGGGCTGAAGCGGTAGCCACAGCAGCATATATAAGAAATCGGTGTCCGTCAAAATCATTAGGTGATATAACTCCTTATGAAAAATGGTACGGTAAAAAGCCCTCGGTTAAACATTTTCGTGTATTCGGTTGCGCGGCGGTGGCACTAAACAAACAACAAAGAAATAAATTGAAAGCCAAAGGTAAAATATATTATATGGTCGGTTACTCATTTACATCTAAAGGGTATCGTTTATATGACCCAGAAAACCGTACTGTAGTCGAGCGCCGCGATATAATTTTCGATGAAAATTCGTTCAAGAATCAACACGTTACAAATTCAACATTTAATCTGGAAAACATTGAATCGGAAAATAAAATTGAACAAACTATAATTAATCAAGATAACAAAGACAAATCAGTTAAAAGAAATGCTGTTGGTAAAAGCAATAAAAACAATCCTGCGTCTACAGAAAATAGTTCAACTTCGTTGAGGGTGGGACCTGGTAGACCCAGAATTCTACGAACCAAAGGACCAGGTATTACTACTAAACAACTTAATGTACTAAGCACAGCGGTAGAGATGGACGACGTTGTCATTCCGCAAAGTTATTTGGATATTAAGGGCAATAAGTATGAAAGCAATTGGTATGGTGCAATACAAAGCGAATATGATTCATTACTCAAAAATAATACGTGGTCGTTAGTCGACTTACCTCCGGGACAAAAGCCGGTTGGATGCAAGTGGGTTTTTAGTTTGAAAAAGAATGTGTATGGAAATATTGAAAAATTTAAAGCAAGACTAGTTGCTAAAGGTTTTAGTCAGCAATATGGAGTAAATTATTTCGAAACATTTTCACCAGTTGTAAGATACGCAACAATAAGAATGGTAATTGCCATAGCAGCGAAATACAAAATGCATTTACATCAACTGGACGTTACAACAGCCTATCTTAACAGCGACTTACAGGAGGAGTGTTACATGAAGCAACCTGAAGGATTTATCGATCCAGAATATCCAAACAAAGTTCTCAAATTGAACAAGGCTCTCTATGGTTTAAAGCAGTCTGGCAGAGAGTGGAACTCTAAATTAGATTCGGTTCTGAAAAGTTTTGGTTTGATCCAATGTAAAAATGAGCCATGCTTATATAAAAAGAGCGACAATAAAAATACTGTGCTTGTAGCTGTCTACGTTGACGATTTAATCATAGCGTGTTCATCAAAGGCGGAACTTAATGATATCAAGCAGAAATTAGCTAATGAGTTTGATTTAGTAGATAAAGGTCAAATTAAATTGTTTTTGGGCATAGAAGTCGAACGTCAAGGTGAAGTTGGTAATATTAGCCTGGGACATAGGAAATATATTGACAACTTATTAAATACCTATGGCATGGAAAATTGTCGTCAGCGTTCCACACCGCTTGATGCGGGATATCAGGTAATTAAAGATGATACTAAAACCAAAGTTAATTCAACAGCCTACCAATCCTTAATTGGGGCGTTAATGTATTTGGCGGTAACTACACGTCCGGACATTATGCATTCAACTGTAAAGCTCGCGCAATGCAATGTTGACCCCAATGTAGACCATGAAACTGGCGCAATGCAAATTCTACGATATCTGTCAAAAACCAAAAACTTTAAGCTACATTATGGCGACAGAAGTGATGATGTTTATGGGTACTCAGATGCAGATTGGGGTGGCAACGTAATTGATCGAAGGTCATTTACGGGTTTCGTTTTTATGCTAGCTGGAGGAGCCATATCATGGGAATGTAAAAAGCAAACGACAGTGGCGCTTAGTTCAACTGAAGCAGAGTATATGGCATCATCAAGTGCAGCAAAAGAAGCAGTGTATTTAAGAAATCTGATGGCTGAAATTGGTTTTTTCAACGAAAATAAATCTATTGTTCTTAAAACCGATAATTTAAGTTCTCAACAATTGGCAAAAGACCAAGTCTATCACGCTCGTAGCAAACACATTGACATTCGGTATCATCACATAAGAGATGTAATTAAGAGTAAAATATTGGTTTTAGAATATGTTAATAGTGCAGAAAATGTAGCTGATGTATTGACAAAGAACTTATCAAAAGAAAAACATATAAAATTTGTAAATAATCTTGGAATATTTTAGGCAAGAGAAATTGAATTGAATTGTATTTAAATAATAATAAAAAAAAAAAAAAAAAAAAAAAAAAAATTACTGGATATACATACATACACTATATATATGTATATGTATAGTTTGCATATACATATGTATAGTTTACACATTTCTTACATATTAATTATTGATCATAGCAATTATGAATTAAATGTATTATAGATGCATGATATTCGGTTTGAAGAGGAGTGTTGAAATATGCAACTTTGATTTTTTGTAGCAGGGCAACCCAGATATCATGCAATCTGTTTTTTCTATTTCTCTTTTTTCTTTTCTGTTTTTTGTTTCCATAGCCTACTAAAAAGCTAAAAGAAGTATACAGTTATTTCACAGCCTACTAATATTTTTTCTGAATAAAATAAAATCATTTTTTCATTCTTCTGTAATATACAAAATTTAGTACAATAAAGAATTTCTTATAGATAAGACGTGTGTCGTTTAATTTGAATTTGGATTTTTATGTACTCCGCCTAAAATAACATAACAAATATGTTAACTGGAAAATACACTACCATTGCGTATATGAATGTAAGTTAAAGAATTAAAAAAATATTTAAATAATTCATTCTTTAAATTTTAATATTACATATATGTATGTACACAGCTCTAGATGTTATTAATTTAATGCAAGAATATAATTTTTTTATTTTTTATATGTATTATGATATACATGTACTCCCAAAAATATTTTTGTTCTCTTATCACTTTATGTATTAACAGGGAAATAAGCACGTACAGGTGAACATTTTAATTAAATCTTAATAGCCGTATATGTATGTTTATAATATTTTATTGATGCATACCTTAATATTATTATTATCATATAGTCGTTGTATTTTGTATTAATAGACGGACTACCTATAGTACTAAAATCGGGTATATATACTCATAATATTATATTTCCTTCTTATGTACATACGCCCTACACCAGTATGGGTAGTATACCTATGGAAAGTATATTCTCAACTCTGTTCACTATGTGGCTATGAAATGAAAGGAAGCTAGCCAACACCTCTGTGATAACTGATAATAGTATACCAGATCAAGCGTGAAATAAGTCCTGAAGGCAATAATCTCCTAAGAATTTAGATTTGCCTTTCTTTAGCTGTAAATAGTGCCCCATAGTAGACATTATGCGGCTTATGTGTCCTTCTCGCTAAAGCAAAGATATGAGACACGCAGTGAAAGGGAGAATATTGTAAGCGTAGTGTAATTGACTCGGCAATATGTAGGTGTTTAAGTGGTTTCTAATAAATCTTTGATTTTAAGAAGAAAAATAATAGTCGGTTATGCATAGCTCTTTTTAATCACAATGCATGTTTTTGTTTTGCTGTTAAATAAACACTTTCTTATATACCTTTTCAGCATATTTTTTAGGTTAGGTTGTTATGCTGCTATTGGATAGGAATACAAGTATTTTATTAATAAAAATTATTTAAAAAATTTCAAAGACTGTTTAATATATTTTCATTAAAAATCAAGACAATTTCAGTCCAAATTTGTTATTAAATGGTTATCGATTTCAGAATTTTTAACGTTTCAAATCGTGTTAAGTATATAATGGGTCCGCCATCTGACGTTTTTTTTTTTTTGAACTAGTGCTTATTTCGTGAATGGTAACACTTACCTCATGTCTGATTTGACAGATAATTAATTGTATCTTTCCGCTGTACGAATATGGTTGTGTATACGCTTGAACAATTGACCATCCATTGCGTTTTCGCTTCGCAAAGTGGGCCTGCGATCGATTTACAGAAGATGCCGATTTTGGCAAAAAAAAATCATCGTTTCAGATGAAGCTCATTTTGATCTTGGCGGGTATGTAAACAAGCAAAATTGTCGCATTTGGGTTACAGAAAACCAGCACGCATACATTGAAAAGCCGACGCACCCAAAACGAGTCACTGTTTGGTGCGGATTTTGGTCCAGAGGCATAATTGGGCCATTTTTCTTCGAAAATGTTCAACGAATTTTTGTTAACAAAAATTGAAGAGGATGATATTGGCAACATTTGGTTTCAATAGGACGGCGCTACGTGCCACACAGCCGAAGCTACACTCGATGTTTTGTGAACTGTTTTTGAAGATCGCATTATCAGCCGCAGAGCTGATGTCGTTTGGCCACTTCGGAGCTGCGATTCGACACCATTGGACTATTATTTGTGGGGTGCCGTCAAAGATAAATGTTACGCCGACAAGCCAGAGACAATTGGCGCTTTAAAGGACAATATTCGTGAAGCCATTTAAATGAAATTATTTTCCATTATTAACCGGAAGGATTGTACTTTCAAATAAAAAAAGAAATTTGAGAAAATATTCAGTAGTTTTTTTAAAGTATTTTCAAGAAAAAAAAGCTATTTGGCGGACCCTTTACAATATTTTTGATATCAGAACTCCGTTAACATTTCTAAAATAATTCAAATATTTACAAAGATTTTCCCATAAGGGAAGACACGTTTCAAAGATTTGTCGAACAATTGTCTAGTAATTGTTATTATTTATGCAAACAAAGCAATTGTTGTTGTTTACATAAAGTTGTGAACAATGGCACACAGAATTGTGCGAATAATAAAGAATTTTAATTAAAATTAAACAACAATTTATTTTCATTTTATTTGTAATCTACGAGTTCATATTTTAAACGTTTTTAAAAGGTAAAAACGTAACAAAGCATATCCACAAAATTATTTCTTTGCTTTTTCGTGGAGTTGCATTAGCTTGTAATCGAGTATGTCAACTAGTAAGCCCCACCGTATTTATTTGGATTATAATTTAAAATATGGTTTTGGAAATAGTTTCATGTATTTTTTACACATGGGTTGTATATTTGGTTGTGAATTATTCTCGCTTACAACGAAATAGTGAAAACAAGCATGATTTTTGTCAGGAAATCTCCAATCTCGCAATAAAAACGTTCATCGGAGTCATATCGATTACAGATTAAAGATAATGTTCAATATGTATCATCGATGTCTTCGAGTTCACAAGTGGAGATAACAAAAAAGAATCGAAGATGATCTGTGGCATATTGTTGTCATATACGAGAAGTTCTTGAAAAATTTTTGGCTACCACTCTAGCAGTTTTAAAATATTTGGAAGCAAAAAGGAGTCTTAAAAAGAGGCGTTTATATTTCAAGTGAAGGTTTATATTTCAAGTGAAGGCCATAAAAAGAAGAATATTTTCCATCGAATGATTATTTGTGATGAAAAATCCATTCATTTCGACAATACGTAATAAATTAATAATATTCGTATTGTTACGTTTTTACCTTTTAGAAACGTTTAAAATATGAGCTCGTAGATTGCAAATAAAATAAAAATAGGTTTGTGTTAAAATTTTTTATTAATCGCACAATTCTGTCACTATCCACAACTTAATGTAACAACAACAATTGCTTTCTTTGTCATTTCTCTGTTTACACCCTTTGGATAAACAATAACAATTACTAGTCAATTGTTCGACTGATCTTTGTAACGGAGATCTTGTACCACGTCTTCACACAAGACTGACTGAATTTTTACTAAGTCAGTTGCCTGCTTTGCCTTGCCTTTTATATGGCAACGTAAACAGTTTGATGAATGTTCTGGAAGACGAATGTTTGTTGCTTCACCTTCTCGAGGTCTCTATAAATGTAAACATCGTTGTTTCATTATTGTTGCTTGTATTTTTATTCACTTCTTTGCCATTTTGTATGCTGGTGTTTGTTGTTATATTATGCAGTGCAATAATTTGTAAACAAGTTCATTGTTTTTGTAGCTTTTGTTTATAATTTTAATGTTAAACGATGTAAAAGCAAAACACCAGTATCTAGATTTTGCCATTTTCGTAACAGTATTAACTTAAATGGAGACGTTCACGAGCTAAAGAGTACTTGAAATATGCGAATACGCGGATGTCATCTTGACAATTGACCACGTATGTTATCAAAAATGTTTGCTCCAAAAAGATAAGAAAATATTGAAGCTAAAGACTGTGAATAAGTTTAAGTTGCGACAGTGTTTAACAATAAGCAACAAAAATCCAAATTATGTCGTCGTAGTCTAGTAGGTAGTGTGTTATCTTATTAGACGTAAAAATACAAAAAGTATTTCTTCGGCGACTTCCTCTCAGCAGATTTCTGGCAAATAAACTCTGAGAGTAAATAAATTTGCCATGAATAGTTTCTCAAAAATCTGTCTCTCGGAATCGACTTTAAACTGTAGATCCACAACTCATGTATAAAATTAATACACACAACTGGAGTGGTGTGAGCAGCTAGACCGTGATCCTGACTGAAGGCTTGTAATGACCAATTATGTTATGTATGTAACAAAAATCCATATTGTTTAGTTTTAGTCCTATTATTTAAAGGGAAATTATATTTTTACCCTGCCTAATAACATTTTACGATTCTACGACTAGCAAAATTTCAACTAAAACTGCAAACATATACAGGATAAAGGATTTTTCTATTAGCAATTAGTTTCTGGTATCACGTGTTACGTGATCGTTAACCAAATTCATTTTTTTTTTTTGCTTTATTTTCCTAAACATGTATGAATATTTCCTCTTACATTTAAAGCAACATTGGCAGAAATATTTCTAGTGTACACATTACCAAAACATATTAAATTCTACTACATAAACATATACATATGTATGTATATGTACATACCATATATATGTATGTTTGTATATAGTATATTGTATGTACATATCTACACATTTTTAATCGTAATCATTTGTATAGTTATTGTTGTTGTTGTTGTTGCTGCAATAAAATTTTCATAGGTGTATTGTTGTCGCCTAGACTGCTTTTTACCAAAGGAATAAATACGTATAAATAACGCCTTCATTCCTATTGTGCTTTACCATAAAGGGTGTTCGCCAAGGTATGTATTTGCTTTGCCTTAAAAGGTGTCAAGTAGTACATAATAATACGAAATATATGTATGTTTTGTTTAAATACCTAAACGCTATGCAAACCTACCATATATATGTACGTATATGTACGTGTTTGTATGTGCAATTTGTTGCGGAAATTATTTGTTCAATTTCACAGAGTTTTTCCGCCACATTCCTATACACCGTGTGTTCTTTAATTCATTTGTCTTGTAACAGTAAACAATTACCATTTAATTGCTGATAATAAATGATTATTTTGCGTGTTTATTTCCATTTAAAACTGTATTGAAAAACATGGAAATGAATATCTTTATGTAATTGCAGTCATATGTCTTTCCTTTTTTTTTAATAAAAATTTTAGAAATGAATTCCACATTTTATGTTGAAAGCTATGATAAGAAATTCAGCAGACGGCATAATATTTTAGCGGAAAAGGAAGTTTAGATATATATATTTAAATAAATATATCTTGACTAGAGTTTGGGGTTCGGGTATTTCCCGGAAATTTTTGTCGGGAATTCGCGGGAATATTTAAAAAATTTTTTAATTAACGTATTTTTGTACATACATAAGGAAACTAATCAAAATGTTCAAAAAAAAGTCCTTTAAAAAATGCTACTCTTCAAAAATACGTAAAGGAAGAATTCAATAAAGAGTATCATCTAATCCTAGATGTACGAACTAGGTAGAACAGCATGGTTGGAATGATACAATCATTTCTAAAAATTAAAAATGCAATTAAAAAGGCTTTAATAGATTTACATTTATCATCATTGTTTGTTGAAGATTATGTGCCACACTTGGAAACATTGGTAAACGTTTTGAACCCCATAAAAGATGCAGTGGAAGCATAAGGCAGGCGTAAAACCAATTTGATAATAGGTGATGCTATTATGAATACACTTTATGAACAGTTCTTATATGTTGATTCTATACTTTCTGAAAAAATTAAAAGTAAAGTAAATGAAAGATATAATGACAAATTGATGTCATTAGTAAATTATCTAAACACTTCACAACACAATAATATTAACATAACAAAGACAATGTGATAATCCTATGCAGAGCAAATGTACAAACGCCTATTTCAAGGTACTAAAAAAACATCGACTGAAAGTGATGAAGCTATTTCCGTTGCACCAGTATATCAATATTTTAAAGAAAAGTTGGAAAACGCCATTAATGGGACTAAAGAAAAAACAAGAAATCTGAAATTAAAAGCAGACGACTTATTTAAAAGAGAGCTAGCTTTATTTGAAGCTAGTACAAACAGAACCAAAAATTTAGACATACTTTTTAATGCATTGTTAACGCTAAAGCCCACTTCTGTAAGAAGCTAACGTGTTTTTTCGGTAGCTGGTAAATTTTCAACAAATTCACGAAATAGAATGTCTGATGAGTTATTAAATGCACTAATAATTTTAAAAACTCATTTAGTTCTTTGAAAATTTTTTATAGTTTTATTTTTAAATAATATTTTTAATTAATTCTTAATAATAACTGATCTCAAAAAGTTATCATTAATCTGTTTGTTTTTGTGTATGCAGTATGAATTTGAATGTATTGTTTTTCTTTTAATAAAAATCTTAAGCATTTTACTAGTACTCGTATTGTGATTTTTAAAAGAATTTGAATTTTTCATTCCCGTTTCCCGGGAAATGAGAAAGTCCGGGAATTCCCAAACTCTAATCTTGACACTAAATAATAAGTATCTTAAAAAGGTCGGTATATATATGTTCACAGAGGGCGCTGTTTCTAGATAACAACATATGATCGTAGGACTTGCTTAGCTGGCTACACGTGGTATATGAATTTGAAAAAAAGCAAAGAAGTAATAAAATGCTGCGTGATGGTGTTTTGCAACGAAAAGTACAATAAAAAGAGGAATTTTGCAAGTGTCGGTTGTTCAGGTTCCACATGAGACGAGATATAGAGAAATCGATCAACCAAAGCTGCAAATCCTATCGCCACAGTGTAATTGTTGTACTGTACTGATGCTCGCTTTACGTGGAATTATTCGACAGAATGCCAAATATGTATATCAACTGCTACTGATCCATAGTTAAACGGATCCATGGTACAGAAGCCTATGAGGACTAATTGCTCCGTAAATGGCTCTAAACGTACAGATTGGATGAGAATGGGCGTTTATAGAGATCAACCTGAAACCAAAATATTCGACAGGATACAGAACTCCATGCAAACGGCGACCATGACATTACTCTGATACTGAATGGAACGGATCCATACATACATACATAATTGGTCATTACAACCCTTCTGTCAGGATTACGACCTAGTTTCTCACACCACTTATGTTGTGTGTGTAAATTTTATACATGAGTGGCGGGACCTACAGTTTAAAGTCGACTCCGAACGACAGAAACTTTTCATGGCAATTTTTAATTACTCTCAGGGTATTAGCCAGAAATCTGGAACGGATACACGCCATCAGATGCCTGTAGGAACCAATTGGCACGTGAATGGCTTTAAATGTGGAGATAGGATGTGACTAAGTCGCTATAGATACGAACTCGTAACCAAAATGCTTAACAGAATACCGAACAATGAATCACGACTTATTACATTACTTTGATACCGTATTGAACGGATCCAATATCAAACAGATCCATGGCACAGATGCCTCTTAGAACTAATTGCTACATGAAGGGCTCTAAATGTGGAGGTAGAACACTGTACCTTTATATAGAGGAACCGAAATGCAAAATATTTCTGAGACTACCGGACCATTTTTCGCATTTCCAAGAGGAGCTACGTAGGATCAGAAAATTTTATAAATGGGGTTAGTGGTTATGCGGTTAACTTGACATATAGGGATTTATATACAAAGTAAGGACACGGGAATTGCATGACCTTTATGGCATGACAGGGGCTTATTTAAGCCCCGATGGAAGAATCAGCTTGAATACATGTTTTCTAAATTGTTAGAGAAACTGGAGAAGAATGGCTAATAATTGAAGTACTTGGAATTATTCACACTAAGGACGAGCAAGTGACGATGTAATCATACAACAAAAAAAAAAAAAAATACCATCTTATCTCAATGCTAGCAAGTAATTACAAACAGCATAAACTTGCTTAAATTAATCTCTTAAAAACCGCTTTATTCGTCAATAATTTGAAATTCTTTATTTATTTAAATGCGAGTTATTAACCAAAATCAAAAAAAAAATAGCAAAAACAAGAAGCAAAACCCTTATAGATACTTAAAAAATTTAATATTTAATATCAAAGGCACTTAGATATTCAATTAAATTTGCCTGGACTAAAAGCTTTTTGAATATTTTTCACAGGAAACTGGTCAAATCAATTACAACCATTAATTCTCTCACTGAATACTATAAAGTTTGTCTGAGTGCGTATGTGTGTGTGGGTTTCGTATGGTATTCTGGTCAAAGAGAAATAAATCTTCATAAAATTGAATTTATTAAGTGAAACAACTAAAGCCGTTATTTAGTAAATATCGTTGTCCTAAATAAGCATTTTATTCGCAACAATTTTTCTTCGACAGTAAAATATTAAAGCGAAGTATAAAACACGTGTAACTATTACATTAATCTACATACCATTTTATAAATTGTTGCATAAATACATATAAATCAACGCAACTGCTAAATACGAGTAATACAAAAACAACACAAAAGGAAAATAAAAACAAAAACGAAAATACAAAATAAAAAGAGTCATTGTGAATACATGTTATGCGGTATTAAAATCAAAGGCGTAGATGTCTAAAACAATCTGGCAATCTCAATGGGCGTAAGGTTTCCAATTCGGAGGGAAACCTTTTAAACCAAATAAGTATGGTGAGGTTTAGTAGTTGAAATGCTCGATTACAAGCCAGGAAAAAGCAAAGAAATAATTTCGTGAATATGCTTTGTTATGTTTTTATCTTTTAAAAACGTTTAAAATATTAACTCGTAGATTGAAAATAAAATAAAAATAAATTTGTGTTTATTTTTAATTACAATTCTTTAACATTCGCACAATTCTGTGTGCGACTGTTCACAACTTGATGTAGACCTTAACAATTGCTTTTCTTTGTTATTCTTCTGTTTACAAGCTTTGCATAAGCAGTAACAATTACTAGACAATTGTTCGACTGATCTTTGCAACGGGGATCTTCAAACCACGATTATTCTCTTCAAACACACCTGCTTTGCCTTACCTTTTATATGACAAAGTAAACAGTCTGATCAATGTTCTTGACTTCGCCTTCTCGCAATGAAAAAAATATTTTGTGGGAACAGTAGCATACCATACCAAAAGTAGCTGCAGAAGTATCAGTGGAGGGCACAGTGGACATTTACTCAAAATTATAAGTATCCTTTAAGCAGGAATTTCACAAAAGCACCATGAATGTGCCAACAGATATAAGCCATAATATATCGTCAAGACAACCCTTGGCCGTATGTTTGCAAAAGTCATTCCAATATATTTATAAAATTTCTTAGAAGCTTGCATTAACCATCTCGTGGTCCGTAGGTATACTGTGATCATAAGACAAATTCGTATCTGAGGTGCTCTTGTTTAGTAGAAAGCGATAAAAGCCGAATATATTCCAAAAATTATTACGAAATAACCTTAACCATCTTGTAGTCCAGATGTATGCCGTGATCATAAAACTAATTCCCGTCTGTGGCGCTATTGTCTAGAGGAAGGCGGTAAAAGCCAAGACTTGTTAAGAAGTTTGCTTTAACCATCTTGTAGAGCGGATGTATACCGTGGCCATAAACCCAATTGTCGTCTGTGACGCTATTACCTTGTAAAACACGGCAAATGCCAAGACTCGCTCAAATATATTCAAAAAATTGTTACGAAGTTACCTTAACTGTCTTGTAGTCCAGATGTATACTGTGATTATCAAAATAATTCCCGTCTGTGGCGCTATTGTCTAGTAGAAGACGGTAAAAGCCATTAAGAATAATGCATCTTTGAATTTACATAGTCCTTTGGTAGGACGTATATAATAGCTTCTAGAAAAGATTAGTCTTAATCCTTTAATTCATCCGGTCTTAACCCTTTATTGAGGGCTTGATGAGTGAAACATTTGTAGGATAGGTTAATGACCTTTCGGTACCCCTCACATTGGTCGATGTTTTATAGGCGCTAGACGCGACGTGTTTTCGAAAATTGAATCGCAAAACTGGCTGTTGATGTTTATGCAACATTGCGGTGAACAATGCTCTTAATTCGAATTGAGTGTCCTCTGAACAGCACATAACGGCACTGGCCCAACATAGCCGACATATGATATGGGGCCCTAGTGTATTACTGACGAGCGCGACAGTAGTGCGCCCTGTAACTTAATACATAAAGTGGAACTCAGATGCCCTAATATCACAACTTGCAAACATTCAGTCTTTTCTGTCAAACTTTCTCGATTGATCTTTTAACGACGACGAGTTATTGAGTACTATACTTGTGTTGTAGGAGCAGTCAGTAAGAGGAAGACGTACAAAACCTTATTTGCAAATACAATGCTGTACAGCTTTTTAAACGTAGACACCTTGATGCATGTTTACTCAGTGTCATGGACTACTCCACTGAAAAATCTCGTCAATTTTGTTAAGCGTTATGTTTGAAGTCGCCGTAGTCTAGTAGGCTTATTAGACGCAAGGCCACGGTTCAAACCCCAGGTCAGATATCAAAACGAAATATGAAAAAATATTTCTACGGCGTCTTCCTCTCAGCAGATTTCTTGCAAAATCTATGAGAGTAAAAAAAAATTGTCATGAAAAGTTTCGCAAAAATCTGTCGTTCGGAATCCACTTTAAACTGTAGGTCCTGCCACTCATGTACAAAATTAACACACACAACGTAAGTGGTGTGAGAAGCTAGGCCTAGTCCTGATTGAAGGCTTGTAATGGCGAATTATGTATGTATGTATGGATCCGTTCCATCCAGTATCAGAGTAATGTCATGGTCGATGTATATATGTTATGTTTCGATCTTGTGCTATCTTTGTTGATTACACTTTCCAATTTTTTGGAAAAAGAGAACAGAGTTAAAATAGTTTAATGATGCCATTTACAAGACATGCATGATGTTCGAGGGGGAAGGCACCACAACTAATATTTGGCTCGTGCCAAAGAGGGTCATACAAGTAATTATTGTTTATTGCTGGATCTCTTTCTCGGTCTCTGTTTAAAATTTCCATAAAATTTTATTCACCCACTCCTTCTGAAACGCCTCTGTGGGTAACACTTACACATTATGTACGCTGGCAAAAACATCTTATGTGCGGAGTGTGGTATAAGGTCTAAAATATTTTTATGCTTGTTCCTCTGTTCATTTCTACAGACATACTTGTTTACGTACCATATATAGATGCGTATAAATATGTACATATGTATATTCATATGTGGTAGGTATGTAAGTATGTATGCATTTATAGTATATTTTAAACAGAGCTAAACTATATATTTTTTTATTTACTTTTGTTTTTGTTATGCTGTATATGTATATGTATATGTACGTATATAATTTTTTGTTATTTTGTCTTCCAACAAACATACACTTCACAAATATAAACTTTCTGGCATAGAAACGAATGTAGATTTTGTAGACCGCTAAAGCTTTTGTTAAAAGCAGCAGTAGTGGTAACTAAAGTACGGTTGAATAGAATAAAAATATTATGTGTGCATATGTATGTAGGAGTTGTTTCTATGTTTATAAACAGCATTATTTTTCAGGTAACTAGTAACAACAGGGAAATGATAAGTTTAATGCATAAAAATATTAACAATACGAATAGCTTCTAGGTTTCTTAAAGGAACCCTAAAGATTGGTTTCACTTCCATAGGATGGGAAATTTCAAAGTTTAAATTTAAAAATGTATGAGTTGTTTCTATATTTATAAACATCATTATTTTTCAGGTAAATAGTAACAACAGGGAAATGATAAGTTTAATGTATAAAAATAATAATAATACGAAGAATTTCTAGGTTTCTTAAAGGAACCCTAAAGATTGGTTTCACTTCCATAGGATGGGAAATTTCAAAGTTTAAATTTAAAAATGCAATTCAACAGAAACGGTTTGAAATTTTGTCAAATTTATTTTTTTGTTGTAAAGTACAATTGTTGCTTTTAGAAATGGAATATTATTTCGTTTATATGGCTGCAGCTGCTGGCTTCACGGTTTGACCGCATAACATACAGAATATATATACATAATTGGCCATTACAACCCTTCAGTCAGGATTACGGTCTAGCTTCTCACACCACTCATATTGTGTGTTAATTTTATACATGAGTGACGGGACCTACAGTTTAAAGTAGTCTCCGAACGACAGATTTTTGAGAAACTTGTCATGGCAACTTTATTTACTCTCAGAGTTTTTGCTAGAAATCTGCTGAGAGGAAGTCGCCGAAGAAATATTTTTTCATATTTCGTTTTGATGTCTGACCTGGGTTTTGAACCCTGGCTTTACGTCTAATAAGCCAACACACAACCTACTAGACTACGGGGACTTCATAATACTTTTCTTCAACCGAGCCCCACAGAAAAATAGTCCAACGATGTCAAATCGCAGCTTCTTAGCGCCCATTTTAAATGTTTGATACAATAAATCGATTGAGCGGGTACAAAAAGATGGGTAATCATAGTACGATAGGTGTCTCCGTTGATCGTAATCGTTGTGTCGTCTTCATTTTCAAAGAAATCTGGGCCAATGACGAAAGAAGTCGCCGTCGTCTAGTAGGTGGTGTGTTGGCTTATTAGACGTAAAGCCAAACCAAAGGCCAGACATCAAAACAAAATACAAAAAGTATTTTTTCGGCGACTTCCTCTCAGCTGATTTCTGGCAAAAATTCTGAGAGTAAATAAAATTGCCATGAAAAATTTCTCAAAAACATGTCGTTCGGAATCGACTTTAAACTGTAGGTCCCGCTAGTCATGTATAAAAATTAGCGCACACAACATAATTGGTTTGAGAAACTAGGTCGTAATCCTGACTGAAGGGTTGTAATGACCAATTGTGTAGGAAGATACGTTTAGACAGATATACGTAGAGAAAGAAAAGATAGAAGGAAACAGTGACTGTGGGTTTGATTCTTTGTTGGATAATTACAACGACAGGAGATTTGAGTCATGCATCAAACTATCCGGCATAACATAAGGTTAGTAATGAGCATTTGACAGAGCACTATACACTCAAAGGAAGGACTTTTATGGAGTCTTTATAGCCACGAACCTGTCGTGACTTGTACCATCGCCCTTAAAGCAGCCCAACTGACCATGTGAACGAAGCTAGAATTGGCAGTTTTAGAAGCGAAAACAGATACGGCTTAAAAAACAAATATTTATGCCTAAGAAGATGCTGTAAGTACCACCAAGCCTATAATGCAGCTCGAATGCGAGACACATACGGTAACAGTGCTCCCATGAAGATGCCCCATATAGTTTCGAGTCATCCGTTGATATTTTCGCACCGTCTTACAGAACATATTCGGAATAATATTCCTCAAGCTACTGAGAAATGCCGCCTCGGGCATCACATAGTCAATAGATCGATAAAGAATTTCATTCCCTATTAAAGAGCATTTAGAATGCTGAGGTAACCATTCAAGCGTTGTTTCAAGTATCTTGATATCTTATGGCTTATGGCAGAGTGTATCGCGGAGTCAGACTCCTGGTTACTACGGCGATATGAAAATGGATATAATATCCAGTGGAGATAATATACTGAACCTTGTGACAGAATGGAATGACATAAGTATTGTCAGATTCGAAATAACCGAATGTTCAAATTTAAACTGAAAGATGTTTAGTTTTTCTTCGATTCTATTTACAACGCCTGTGCTGTATTTGTTTAGTGCGCCTATATGTCTAATAGTTTGCTGTGTATGTGTATTTATTTTATGCTATTGTGAATGGCAACTAGAATAAATCTCAAAGGATTTTGTTAGTGTACTACACTGCTTGAATAAAAATAAAAAAAAATGAAATAAAACACACACACTCACATATCCAGCTAGTTAAGAGTGTAAGAGAGTGTATGAGAGTGTATCTACATATGTACGTATGTAAACAAAGTTTTTCTTTTTTTTCATACAGATTTTTATATTTTCAACCAACAAACAATATCATTGTGAAGATGACTATGATGTTGCTGTTGTTCATTGTGATGATAATGATGATGATGATGATCATAATCGACATTATAGTCGCTCGTCATTATGTTCATTCATACAATAAGGTACAATACACAAACTATTCAGTCTGTAATGAATAATAAATGAACTGCGAAACGTACAAATAGTGAAATTGTAACAAATTTACATAAAAAATTTGCAAAAAAGCAGCACAGAATTATTACACAAAACACAAAACACAAAACACAGAACATAAAGAGTAGGAGAGAGAGAGAGAGCGAGAGAGCGAATAAAAAAAAAAACATTACAAACACAAACAAAAATCTCAGGTACAATTTGAATGTATAAATTGTATTGTATTGTATTATAGTGTGTGTATAGGTGTGTGTATGTTCTGTACGTCTGTGAAAATCCTTACCAACGTATGTAGCTGCAGCCTAACGTAAGAGTGTATGGGCGAATAGCAAACGAGCGATTAACTGTGAGTGAATGAGTTTTGTGGCAACGTTAATGATGTTGTTGATGATGATGCTGAAGTACAATCAAAAGCTAAACTAAATTGTTGTAACGAGGTAAGAAATATCAACACAAACAAACAAACAAATAAAAATATTTTTTTTCTTTTTATGGCAGACACTTTAAAAAAAATGCAAATCTATGCCGGGAGAGCAAGGGGTTCAATGGAACATCTAGTACAACTTGGATAATTTCAAGTGTTGTTTAGTCTTGCATCAACATTTATATGCAATGAGTGTTGGTTGCATCTGGCAATGCAATTGATTATATGTGTGTGTGTTTGTTTATGTTGTATAAATATGCAATAGTTTTATGTCTCGAATGCATCATATTCTTATGCAAAAATATGAAATCCAATTAAAAATTTTCCCTGATTCTTAGGGAATATTGGAAAAAAATTGTGACAAGAATCGATTTTAATTAATACACCGCATACATACATACATCCATTGTAGTGCTAATTGTAATGCAAAATGGGTCGAAAAAATTACGGAAGAGGAAAGTTATTTTCATTACAAATTCCTTATTTACCTTATATTCACAAAATCTTTTGTTAGATAATATTTATGCATGTATGATAAGTGTGTTGAGAGCAATGAAGGCATAGACGACAACCAATGCATGCATCTTAAATGCAATTTCTAAAAACATTTTCAGCACCACTTTCACTTAAATCATCTTCGGTGTATAAAAAAACAAATTTTCTTATAGAGAATCAGTAGCATGCTTTCGAACATTCTGGAGTTTTATTACTTCTTCGATTGAGAATTAGCTAAGGATTATGAACATTTCAGATTGTCTAGCTCGCATAATTAGTCATGTGCTGAGCAATAGACTGATTCATTAACAGTAGATCGAGCCTTAAAAAACTTCATAATTATAGCTTCTAAATCACTTTTGATACATACTTGTAGTACATGGAATTATTGATAGATTTTGTTAAAAATTTTTAATATTTTAACTCATTTTAATAAAACTATTATAAAATTTTATTATCACTTTTATTAAATTTATGTCAAAATTTTAGACATGATGTACATTGGCATTGCTTTTTACATAAAAATCAAGCACTTCATATCAGCTTGATTTTTTTTCTCTAAATGGTAATAATTTGAAATCTATCACCCTTGCTTTGTGGCAATTTATACGTTTATTGTCACTCGCATCAGTAACACTCTCCGTTGAGGGCTGTCTGAAACCTGATGACCATTCTTGTGATTCGTTAGAAATATTTGTTGTCAACGTCATGTAAGGTAAAAAAGTTTCCTGTTGCAATAGAACATCGATTATGTCAATAACAATTCTCTCGCTTTGATTCCTTTCTGGTTTCTCGGATACGGGTTTCCCCAAATACGGATGTAAGTAGTTGCTACGCACGTAGCATGTACTTTAATCTAAAACTGCCAATTCGACTTCGGTAGACCACGAAATTTATAACGACCATAAAATTCAATTAGTTACTAATCTATGGCGACAAAATTAAATATGAGTTGAAAAGGTAATAAAACAAAAGCAAAGAAAACATAAATCAATACCAAGCATTACTCCGTAAATCTCTATATGAAGCTTGATTTATATAAATATCCTTAAATTAATTTTCCTAACAATCACTGTACGTATTCCATCATTAAGTATCAAATTTCAATTAAAATCACTGGAGTTAATTTTCGTTTTCCACAATAAAACTAAAAAGTTTTTGAAATCTGTTGCTAAAAAATTTTAATTTGAGGTGAAAATATGCCAAAAAGGAAAATAAAAACATAAGCATCATTATTTAAATATATTTTCTTTAATTTTCTTACCTTTTAGGCGAACAAAAAATTAAATTTTTAATAATCTTAAAAAAAGGATATGTGGGTTGTTCTGAAAGTATGATAGCTAATCCCAAACTATTTTTACAGTATTATTTCTTACATAAAACTACAAGTTGTGTGATAAAAGTTTTATGAAAATAGTTAAAATTTTCTAACAAATACTGAATAACTCTTTATTATTTTGGGCGGTAACCTATATCTGCATGGGGGCACTATTACCGTAAGGGTCTCGCATTCGAGACGAGCATTAGATATAGACTTGGTGGGACTTATAGCATCTTCTTAGGCATAAATATTTGTTTTTGAGGCCGTATCTGTTTTCGATTCTAAAACTGCCAATTCTACTAACCTAACAATTTTAAAAATTCGAGTATAGCTTCTAATATTACCATCGGAAGAATGAAGGCAAGCGCAGTTATTTTTTTTGTACGACCAACACTCAGGGGATGGATGGTATTGTGTTTGGAAGTAGAAAAATATGTCGTTATGGGAAGAAGGAAAGAGGGAACAGTGTTTATGGAAACTAGTCTAATATATTTTTATACCATAAGTAACAGGAAAGACCTCTGCAGGAATTGAGTTCCACATGCGAATAGTCCGAAAAATGTATTTTTACTGTAAGCAGTGTGCGATCCACTGGACAATCGACCACATACGGATGTGCTCGATAGGCGAGCGTTACATAGAAATATATGATTTTTAGGAACAAGTCCCCTTATTTTGTTAGCGCTAAGTCCTTTTGTAATAGCGATAGAACAGTGAAACACAAACCACATTGCAACGATGCTCCAATGATTTAATGAAGTTGGATACACGACCGTCTTTAACGAGCTACTACGGCCTCTCCTGTACACGGTCGAGAAACCTCAAAATAGACGTTGAGGCACCGACCCTTACATGAGAGTTGTATTCCATTCTCGGTCGGTTATAAATGGTGTAAATAGTAAGATCAGATGATAAGATCTTAAGAAGGAACTGAAGAAACTGATAAATATATTGGTTCTAGCCAACATTACACTGAATTTTCATGCTCAGAATGAGTTTCTGACTCCTTAATATTTACACCACCCATAGATAAGATTAAGATGATGTAATATTATTGCTGCGCTTATGTGTCAATAAACAACACTGGAATAGATTGTTTAATCCTTAAACAATTTTTTCCTGCAAATGATATAAAATTTCTCTCTTTTTGGAAAAAAAAATTAATAAATGAAGATGAGGGACGCTAGCTTTTAATTTCTAAAAAATTTTTTTTTTAAATGTTTTTTTTTTGAACTCAGATATGTACATACATGGACTTTATATGTTTTACTACAATAAAAATAATTTTGGTTTTTAAAAACTTTTAATTTATTTATTTATTTTTTCTGACAATTTTTTGAAGATTTCAATAAACGTCTTTGACGATTTTGACAATTTATTCTCAAATATTTGACGATTTGGTGCCTCATTCATCTCGCAGGTATGATTACAACCCTTCATCCAGGATTACAACCTAGTTACCCACACCACTTATGTTATGTTAATTTCATACATGAATGGCAGGACCTACAGTTTAAAGTCGACTCCGAGCGACAGATTTTTGAGAAACCTTTCATAGTAATTTTATTTGCACTCAGAGTTTTCGCCAGAAATCTGCAAGGGAAGTTGTTCAAAAAATATTTTTTCTTATTTTGTTTTGATGTCTGGCCTGGGGTATGAACCGTATCCTTACGTCTAATAAGCCAACACACTATCTACTAGACTACGGCGACTTCATAGAAAGATTGTGACCCCATCAGCTACTTGAAAGCTCTCCACACCGCAAGCTCATCTCCTTTTTATTGCAGCTAATTCCCATAAGACCTGGTATTAAGGTTACCCCAGACAATCTCTTAACATTTTCGAATTAATCTCGAGTACTCTTCCAAGTTGAATTGAGAACGTCTTTAGCTGGCATAGATTTTCTCTTCGGCAAACACCGACTTTCCGATTTCTTGCTTCTTATCCAGTGGTGAAGTCTTGAAGTCGCCGTATTCTAGTAGGTAGTGTGTTGGCTTATTAGACGTATGGCCTGGGTTCAAATCCCAGGTCGGACATCAAAACGAAATATAAAAAAAATATTTCTTCGGTGTCTGCCTCTCAGCAGATTTCTGGCAAAAACTCTGAGAATAAATTAAATTGCCATGAAAAGTTTCTTAACAATCTGTCGTTCGGAGTCTACTTTAAACTGTAGGTCCCGCCAATCATGCATAAAATTAACACACACAACATAAGTGGTATGAGAAACTAGCTTGTAATCCTGACTGAAGGGTTGTAATGACCAATTATGTATGTATCCAGTGGTGCATCGAATGTTATTAACATCTTTCCATCTGTTTGGTAATGACACGGGCAGAGATCAAGTGATCAGGTCGATTCCGATTGCCATTAGTTGTTCATTGCCTTCATTTTTAATTTTCAGGATTCGCCATTATTTGGGGCACGGACAGAAAAACAAATTAATCCCGCTTTAATAATTCTAAGTTAATGCTCCTCGAATTACATTCCATCGATACAACCAACAGAGTCTTTGCAGCCTAAGTCTATATAACACGCCAAAGGTGGTTATCCTTCATGACACTTGTAGAACACATTAGTTTATGTCATGTTGTTTTTCCTATGGGCTATATATCCCTTTAGGTATACCTTCCACCAGACGAGTATATTCAAACTAAAATTCAAATATGGAATCTTTTGCCAAAAAATATTTATGCTGCTGCTTATTTTTTTTTTTTTGATGTATTTTAGTTTCAACATAAATTTCTGTTTAACATACTACATAAACAGTAGAAAACTGCAAAAGAAGAAGAAGGAAAAATAAATAAAATAACACAACAAATAAAGAAACAGAAGAAAGAAATGAAAGAGCCTAGCCATTCAATTTCTAAAGTTCGTTTATTTGCCTTTTTTTCGAGGTTCATTGCACTAAAAAGCCAAATTATGTTGTGCATGTAAATTGTATTGTTTCATGGTTTTCATGGAAATAAAAAAAAACAAAAAACCCTGGAAGGGGGAATAATTTGAAAATGTTGGCAAACTACATGTAAAGAAATGGAAAGAATAAAAAATTTTTTACTAGCAGCACCTCACAGCACTGTTAAAAAACCATACAAAAGTCTTTCGTTTAACAAAAATAGAAGAACAGAACTGAAAATTCTCTATGTGTGTGTGTATGTGTGTTCTTCAATGCTCTGTAATAAAGTTGTCAGAATTTATTTGCTTTTCTTTTTGTTGTTTCTGTTCTCTTTTTTTTTGCCCGTATTCCTTTTTATACTTCGCTGGCTTTATTTATTTTAAAGGAAAATTACTACATACATATAATCACACATACATATGTATATACATACATACATTTATATGTACATATGTATGTAACTGAAAATAGTTTATAGCTAAAGTCATTAACTGAATAAACCGCAAAAGGGGTTTTTTTTTTTTTTTTGAGGCAAATATGTGGTTGTAATGCAGGATATGCACGGGTTTTGTGTTTAAAAGCGACTTTCTTGGGTATATTTTTATGGGCAAATTATAGTTTTATCTCGAAAATTTATAGGAGATGACTATTAAAATAAAAGAAGAAAAAAAAAATAAAAAATAATTGTGCAAAGCGAATGGTGGCAATATTTGGTCGGAAGAAATATTGTTTTTTTGGTTTTTATTATTTTGTAATGGTCAGCAATGAATAAACATTTAAGTTGGCTTATGGATTATATATCTTCGGTTTATTAATTGCTGGCTTCAGATGTTCAACTCTTTAAGGAAGCCGCAGTAGTTGTGCATGTAAAAAATTATTTTTGTGTTATACAATAGTCTTCAATGGGAAATTTATTTTATTTTTTGTCTTAAAGAACGAATCCTAATATTCATAGAAAAATGTTCAAATTCATTTATTATTTACAATACAATTACAAAGTATATTCTAATTGTAAACGAGCGGAGTAACTTGACTAAATGCTCGCTGTAGTGTTGCAGACCAAAGTCTCTGTTGGGAATCGAACCCACGACCCTCACGGTATTAGTCTAGCATACTATCCACTAGACTACCAGGGCACCCAGTTTCAAATTTAAATTTGTAATTTGTCTTATAAATCTTAAAAGGATAACAAAAATAACGACGGTTATACCCCGATCTAGCGACATATCCAGCGAAACTAGGGATAATATAATCCATATCTCTTGAAATGTTTTCTCACAAGATAAACTGATTTTGAATAAAGAAAGGACAAAAAACATGTGCCACAGAGGTATAGAATACCCACTTATTTGGCCATAACAACACATCGTTCCAGGCGCCTCTGCTTCTTGCGCGCCTACGCCAGTTAGTCACACCAATCGATGACAGGGCTTCCTCGATTTGGTCCTCTTTGCTGACTTCCGCAAATACGTACGTAATTGGTCATTACAACCCTTCAGTCAGAATTACGACCTAGTTTCTCACACCACTTATGTTGTGTGTGTTAATTTTATAGATGACTGCCGGAATGTACTGTTTAAAGTCGACTCCGAACGACAGATTTTTGAGAAACTTTTCATGGCAATTTTTTTACTCTCAGAGTTTTAGTCAGAAATCTGAGAGAGGATGTCGCCGAAGAAATACTTTTTGTATTTTAATTTGGTGTCTGGCCTGTCATCCTCCTCCATTCGAACGACATGGCCGAGCCAGCGCAGCCGCTGGTTATTAATACGCTGCACAACGTCTATGTCATTGACGAGCTCATACAACTCACTGTTGGATCGGAAATAATCGCCAACTCGCAATGGACCGAAGATTTTACATAGGACTTTTCTCTCGAACACTCTCAAGGCTGCTGCATCAGTGCTTAATAGGGTCCATGCCTTTGCGCCATAAAGAAGCACGGGTAGAATGAGCGTCTTGTAGAGTATTAGTTTTGTCGCACGAGAGAGGTCTCTGCTACTCAATTACCTATTGAGAGCATAGTAGCACCTGCTGGCAAGAGTGAGCCTGCGCTTGATCTCCAGACTGACATCAGTAAATTAATTAATGACAGACTATGGTTAGAACTATGGATGACAAGTATGAGATTCATCAGAGAGGAGATCATCACCCCTTGAATCAATTGGCTGGCAGTTGCCTTCTTAACTATCCTTTGGACACATCAGTAGATTGCGCAATTTTGTGAAGTGCTTTGCAAGACAAACTTGAAGGCCACATATTCAAAATACATAAAAAAATAAAATATTCTGAGTCTACAGGGAAACTCGCGGTTATATTTCAAATGATGCGCGCAATTTATATTGGACAGAGAGCACTAAGGGCGGGACATAGCACTAATAACCGACAGCCATACCGCCATTCACGCACTCGATTGTTATGCGGTTCGCTCTTAAATAGTATCTGACCGTCTGAAGAAAAAATGCATCAGGCAGGTGTAATAGCATCACTGCAGGATCTAGGTCTTGTGCTAATACATGGCAACTAGCAGGTATGTGAGCCTGTAAGGAGAGAAGCTTCCACGTTACTGATCAAACTAGAATCTTACTTTGGATAGGGGAAAGCTATTTGGAGTGGTATACTTAGCAGCAGCGGAGATAGAGAGACGAGAATACTATCCTTAAACAAAATTGGTTGCGGGTAATCTAAACTTTTTTTTTAACTACAATAGAAGAAATTTTGAGTCCTGCATCAAACTATGCCAAAGCAAACTGAGTTTAGTAGTAGAACTTTTAAAGGGCAATGTAGACCCAGAATTTTCATAACGAAAATCGTATCGAACCCAATATGTAGATCCTATAATAAAGAGAATCCATCATTACAGAGCATTCTTGGAACCTTAGCGAAAATTTTTACATTTCAGAAGACAATATCCGTGGACTTATACGGTAGTGAGATGTCTTTACCATCAATGGACAGCTGTCTGAAACTCTTGAGGGCAACAAAAATATGAGAGACGTTATAGGTGACACCATAGGTAGGTGGAGCATAGTAGTACTTTAATACACGATGATAATAATCATAATCCCTAAGCAAGACGACTCAGCAGTTAAGTATTCGTAATTGGACAGTGTTCTGTTCTTTGCATAATTTCAACTCTGAATTCTATTTCTCCCATATTTCCTTCTCACACTAGAGAATACTATTTGACTTGCAAATATTAACTTTGCTATTCTTCGATATCAACTAAGAGCGGGAAGCTAGCTTTATTTTGCTTGATGCCTATTTTTTTGCCGCATGCGGTCGCAACGATTACTATGGTTTGATAGAATGATGATGTTGTCATTCCTGTTCAATAAAATTTGACAAGTCATGATTAGAACATCGCTTTAGAATTGTGGAAATTTACTTGTGAAACATATAAAGTAGTTCGGTTCACGAAGTTATTGATCGTTTTCGAACAATGTTTATTCTTTGCGATTAAAAACCTTTGACAAAACAAGTACCGAATACGTATACCGAAGGTGAGATTTATATGCTTGTGGCACCAACAATCCTTCTTTCTATAGAAATAAGGAAATAAGCTGCATTGCAATTGTTACGTTTTATTTTTAACGTTACGTTTTTACCTTTTAAAAACGTTTAAAATATGTTTAGTTTTAATTAAAATTCTTCTTATTATTCGCACAATTATGTATGCCACTGTTCACAACTTGATGTAAACAACAAGAATTGCTTTGTTTGCTATTCCTCTGTTTATACCCTAGTCGCCGTAGTCTAGTAGATAGTATGTTGGCCAACCCCAGGTCAGACATCAAAACGAAATATAAAAAAATATTTCTTCGGCGACTTCCTCTCAGCAGATTTCTGACAAAAACTCTGAGAGTAAATAAAATTGAAGGTCACGTCACTCATGTATAAAATTAACGCATACAACATGACTGATGTGAGAAGCTAGGCCGTAATCCTGTCTGATGCGTTGTAATGGCCAATTATGTATATATGTATGTATACCCTTCCCATCCGGCACTTAGTCGGAGGAGAAAGAGGAACCTGGGTGCCTACTACATGGAGAATATGGATGAACTGTCATGTATGGATATTGGCAACCTGAGTCGATCCATCGGAAGCTCCGAATGGTGTCTGGAATAGGGGAAATGAGGAACTGTGATATCACAATGGGCCCTGTGTGCGGCCTAAGTGTGCCCGCTCATGACTCCCTCGAGGGGACAGCCACTTCTACCTACCTACCTACCATACACTTCCCATAAACAATAACAATTGCTAGACAATACGACAGATCTTTGTAACGGAGATCTTAAGACCACGTTTTTACCTTTTAAAATTTAAATTTCAAATAAAATAAAAATAAATTTGGCCCACCATTTTGACTAAATTTTTGTTTCAAAAAATTAATCAAATAAATATTACAGTCTGTTGGTTCCAATAAGATGGAGCAGTTGGCATACAAAGCAATACAGTGACAACTTTTGTTTCAGAAATGATCCTGTTCAATGGCTCTCTTGTATATGAATTTTAAAGCCTCTTTTTTACTTTTTATGGGGTTAAGTCATTAGTTAAAGCCGAGGAACCAGCAATACGACTTTCTTTGGAATTCTAATTAATAAGACTCTGTCAATATTCTATCTTACATCCGACAACAATCTGTTTCTTTGTCTTTGATTGTTTGTTTCTCTTCGATTTGGTGAGAAATCTCTAAATGATTTAAAACATAAACGGAATAATTTATCCTTAACTTAATTGCACAAAGAATTATTTCTTTCACGACTTTCAACAGGATGCACCACCTAATAAGTGATTTGAAACGAAGCATAACCAAATAAAGAAATTACTACCGTCTGCCACTATATGTACATACATACACAATACTCGAATACGTATATCCACAGGCTAAATTCAATTATAATAGTTTTTTTTAAATTATTTGGTTTAAGATTGTCTGCTGTGTTCGCCTTTGAAACGACGAAATTCATGTGATTTTTTTTCTCCATAGTTTCCTTACTAACTTCTTTCAGTAATTATATCAACTTTACTTACATACATACATATGTACGTACTTAATTGTTATTAAAACTTCAATCATGGCAAAATCATACCTTAGACAGCCAGCTAGAAAACAATGAATGAATGAATGAATGAAAAACAAACTGTATTAATTTTTAGAAAAAAAAAATGGAAGAAAAAAAGATGGCAGAACGAACTGAAATCAAAGTAAAGGATAGGAAAGGAAAAGAATAAGACATTAAGGAAAACATCAACAAGCAGCCAATGAATGAATGTATGCTTGTCTAGACATACAGGCGCCTGGTAAGAGAATATACAACAAAGAGAAGAAATTACAATGAAGAAAACTATAACGGGAAATCCATTTAACGTTAAAACTTTAGGCAATCCACATACATACACAGGCAAACTGTAAAATAGACACATAGGGATAGAAACAAAACAGCAAAAAAAGTATGGTTGAACGGCAGCTAAGTGAACTGACTCGTAGCAAAGAGGATACAGACAATGAAAGCTGAAACAAAAAACTTCAGCAACAAAACGAAAAATAACTCAACTAAAAACAAAACTTCAACAACAAGACAGAGAGAGAGAGAATAAAAAGAAGAAAAAAAGAAAACGTTATTGAAAGTTGTTTGTTTTTGCCTGTCTTTAAAAATTTTACCGCAATAATGTATTCTATAGTTTGTTTACTTAAGTCATGTTCCATGCCCTCCAAAGCAAATAAATGCCAAAGAAGTAGAATTGTAAAGATTTTAAAAACAAGTGAGTGAATGAATAACAAGACATTGTATTGGCAAAATGGCAAAATAATTACTGCAGTGGTAATAATTAACACAGAACTCATAAGGCTATCGAAAGACGAGTACGAGTATGTATGATACAAATGGAAAACCTAAAAAGATTTTTTTGAAAGTTTTTTTTTAAAATATTTTCAAAATAATTCATGGAGTACTCATTAGACTACGGCAAACTTATTACCATTCAATTTACAAGAAAGCATATGTCACATGTGTAATAATAAATAATAAAGTGTGGCTTGTGGTAATGTTAACTCACTAGAGATCGGTGTTTCTAAACACGTATTCATCTGTCAAGATGGACAAAACAGCTATAGGGGGGAGAATGATCACCCTGCATAATATTTACAGAAATCGATTACCGGGAAGTCTAGCAGGCAGTGCTGTAGTCTAGTAGGCAGTGCCGTAGTATAGTCGGCAGCACTGTAGTCTAGTAGGCAGTGCTGTAGACTAGTAGGCAGTGCCGTGGTCTAGTAGGCAGTGCCTTATTTTAGTAGGCAGTGCCGTATTTTAGAGGCGGTGCGGTAGTCTAGTAGGCAGTGCCGTAGTCTAGTAGGCAGCATCTAGCAGGCAGTGTCGTAGTCTAGTAGGCAGTGCCGTAGTCTAGTCGGCAGCACCGTAGTCTAGTAGGCAGTGAAGTAGTCTAATAAGCAGTGCCGTAGTCTAGTAGGCAGTGCTGTAGTCTAGTAGACAGTGCCGTAGTCTAGTAGACGGTGTTGTAGTCTAGTGGACAGTGCCGTATCGTAGTAGACAGTGCCGTAAGTAGACAGTGCCGTAGTCTAGTATGCTGTTCAGTAGTCTAGTAGGCAGTGCTGTAGGCTAGTAGGCTGTGCCGTAGTCTAATAGGCAGTGCCGTAGCGTAGAAGGCAGTACCGTAATCTAGTAAGCAGTGACGTAACGTAATAGGCAGTGCCGTAGTTTAGTAGGCAGTGCCGTAGTCTAGTCATTTGCGACCATATTAATTCTGTATATGGGTGTCATGCTGGTCGGAATTAATTTTCGTTTCGTTCCCTTTACAACCGTATTAATTCTGTATATGGGTGTCATGCTGGTCGGAATTAATTTTCGTTTCGTTCCCTTTACAACCGTATTAATTTTATATATGGGTGTCATGCTGGTCGGAATTAATCGGTAATAAAGCTTTGGTGACTGATAGCCGACATACGACTAGGTTGGTAATACAGCTTTGATGGCGGAGAGCAGACATACGACTGGAATGGTAAAAAAGCTTTAGTGGCAGAGAGCAGACATACGACTGGAATGGTAAAAAAGCTTTGGTGGCTGAGAGCAGACATACGGTCGCAAAGGGCTAGTAGGCAGTGCCGTAGTCTAGTAGGCAGTGCCGTAGTCTAGTAGGCAGTGCCGTAGTAGGCAATGTCGTAGCATAGTAGGCGTTGTATTGTCTTATCTGACACACACGGTACATGAAAAAATACTTCTTTCGGCGACTTCCTCTCAGCAAACTCCCGGAAAAAACGTTGAGAGTAAATAAAATTGCCATGAAAAGTTTCTCAAATATCTGTCGTTCGGAGTCGACTTTAAACTGTAGGTTACGCCACTGATCTATAAAATTAACAGAAGTGCTGTGAAAAGAAAGGTTGCCATCCTGAATAAAGGGTTGTTGTGATCAATTATGTCTGTATGTATGTATTAGAAAACATTTTATGTGATGTTATTCCATACAGTACCAACCTTTTTATGTTTCATGTGATCAAATCCTCTAAAATATCGAAAAACAATTTCTTTACTTTTCGATACATGAATTTGTACTAAAATAATACAAATTTCTTTATGAATGAAATTGATTACATACACTTCTTCGAAGTTTTAAATACTTATATGCTTGACAAGGTAATAAATCTTCGTATGTACTTACGTATAAATAAGTATAACAACCTTAAGCGTTATGCCAACAAAACTAGTCACAACAAATTGTATTTTTCATATTATTTACCTGTTGACAAGTTTAATTTAATTTCTGTACTTCTTAATTGAATTAAATCTATGCCGGCAGTAATAAATTTCATTAAAACTTAAACTAATGTTTGCCAAACTATGCTATATACAGAGCCAAATGTAAGGCATTATACTCTACTATACGAGTACATACTAATGGAAAATGAATGTAAAAACAAACAATTTGGCAATTGTTATTTAAATTAAAAGTTAAAAATTATTTATCGCATGAATTGTAGGCAGTTATTTAAGTTGTTTATATAACCAGTAAGGTTAATTATCTAACAGTGCTGTAAATTCAGGTTGTTGTGAGAAACTAGGTCGTAATCCTGACTGAAGGGTTGTAATGACCAATTATGTATGTATGTATGTTGTAAATTTAGGTCAGTATTGAGATAATAAATGAAAAGTATTGTTACGTCTTGAAGATTATACGACAACAGCAGAACTGCAAAGATATTCTGGGTAGTCCTGATGAGAGAAAACCTCCGAGTTTATAAAGACTAAGTAAAAGCGACTTGAGTACACTAACAAGCGTCCGCCGTACATGTACATCTTAACCGAATAATAACATGCTGCATGTACGAATGACCGTAGTCTAGTAGGTAGTGTATTCGCTTATTAGACGTAAGGCCACGGTTCAAACCACAGGTCAGACATCAAAACGAAAATATGAAGAAATATTTCTTCGGCGACTTCCTCTCTCAGCAGATTTCTGCCAAAAACTCTCTCTGCGAATAAATAAAATTACCATAAAAAGTTTCTCAAAAGTTTCTCTATGCCGACGGGCATACTAGTGCAACAATCTTCGTAGTTTTCAAAAATAGAGCTATTCTGACAGATTATATTACAAAACTGAAGAAAAAGTAAACAAAAATATTTTATAAATTGGTTTTTGAACCCGTACTACATGTAGTACGCTCGGCACATATGGGAGCAAAATACAGTAATTTTTTTGTGATTTAATTCAACTTTTTATCATTCAGAAATTCTTATATAGTATATAAGTAAAGAAAAAACTAATTAATAAAAAAATTATTTGGTGGTGTGGTACTCCACATTACACTTTACATGGAGCCGCACATCATATTTCATGCAGCATGTCTTATTGTGGCAATAATTACAACGCAACTGTTTACATTTTCCATCGGTTTGACGTGTGTTCTCAGTAAGTAAATGATCTTTTCGATCAAATCTGATGATTTCGATAGATAGATATGCAATGTGGCCATGCACCGACGAAAAATAAATGGTCCATTTTACCTCCCATATGTCTATGCAGTTGCCACGTATTGCGCTCTGCAAGATCAATGAGGTGAGTGAATACCAATTTTTACCCCGAATAGATACAAGTTACAAGCTGATATTTCCATCTGGTCGATCGACCCCACCCATGTAGTGATTATATACATGAATAAGACGTGGTTTTTGAATATGTATATGCGTTTTTTCTCTTTTTGAGACCAACGTGAAATATTTTTGCCTAGTTCAACTGAATTGACGTTGGAGGCAAGGTTTACTGCACTGCTGTCGTTCCAACAACATACAATTATATTGTTGGTACAAATCTGACGATAGTCATACCCCCTATCTCTCTTTTCTGTAGATATTTTTTCTTTAGCAAAGGACAGTTGCCTAACCGATTGTAACGAATTATTCCAGTGCCTTTCACGCGTCGTTCTTCTTTTTCGAACAGTTCAAGAGGAGTAGGTAAAATTTCCTGTTCACACGCTGTAACAATAGGCTGGCTCCGTTTCTTCCAGATCGTGCTTTACCCATTTTACTGACATACATTTAGGTTCCTTGGCCTATTGCAATAACGCAAGTGGAATGTCGTCTTCACTAATCGTTTTAGTATAATAAGAATTTCTAAAAAGCATTTAATAATATGGGAGGTAAGTTTTTAAAATTCACTCCATCTTCTTCTCTAGAATCTTCATCTGTGACGTAGTTGTTCGCACCTTGAATGGGGACAATAGAGATGTCATAAAAATTTTGCGAAAACTTTTTATCACTTTCCTCTAAGGCATTTATTACCTAATTTAATGTTAAAAATCTGGAAAATTTAAAGTTTTCGTATTCACCATTTTTACACACTAATGCCGAACGTACTACATGTAGTACGTCATCAAATACATCAACTAAAATCATATATAATTTTATTTTCCACATATAATTTTGTTACGTATTTGTTTTTACATCTGTTACAATTAAAACAACATAGAAACGCGACAACAATAAAATAGGCATATACAACTTTTTCTTACCGATTACGTGACATCTTCAGACTTTTGCCAATTTTACAAAACTGAAATCTCTGATTCAAAAAAATATACATTAGCAATTACCCTAGACAAAATCTATCAAGGAATGCTTTGTTGACCGTTATGTTCTGCAGCACAACATTAAGTAGATTTAAATATTTAAAGCACAGTAAATGCAGAAACCTGAACTTAACAGGTGTACTACATGTAGTACTGGTCGGCATATCCACACATGTAAACGCCAAATAACTTTCTTTTTTTTTTTGAAAATGCTTTAAAAAAAAACTACTGAATATTTTCTCAAATTTCTTTTTTTATTTGAAAGTACAATCCTTCCGGTTAATAATGGAAAATAATTTCATTTAAATGGCTGCCTCGGCTGGCCATACAGTAGCCTACACCAGAAGATGCCGATTTTGGCAAAAAATCATCTTTTCAGATGAAGCTCATTTTGATATTGGCGGGTATGTAAACAAGCAAACTTGTCGCATTTGGGGCACAGAAAACCCGCACGCATACAATGAAAAGCCGAGGCACCCTAAACCAGTCACTGTTTGGTGCGGATTTTGGTCCAGAGGCATAATTGGGCCATTTTTTTCGAAAATGACCAATGAGTGGCCGTTACAGTCAATAGCGATCGTTATCGAGCCATATTGAACGAATTTTAGTTCACAAAAATTGAAGAGGAGGATATTGGCAACATTTGGTTGGCGCTACGTGCCACACAGCCGAAGCTGCACTCGATGTTTTGCGCCCTGTTGTTGAGAATAGCATTCTAAGCCGTAGAGCTGATGTCGTTTGGACACCTCGGAGCTGCGATTTGACACCGTTGGACTATTATTTGTGGGGTGCCGTCAAAGATAAATGTTACGCCGACAAGCCAGAGACAATTGACGCTTTAAAGGACAATATTCGTGAAGACATTGGTGAAATACAGCTGCACACAATCGATAATGTACTTACAAATTGGACCGATCGTGTAGGCTACTGCATGGCCAGTGAGGCAGCCAGACGTATCCTGTTTTCTCCCTCGTCTTTGGCTCGTATCGTAAATAAGCTCAAGATCTCGTAAGTAGCTCCGCATAATCTCCTGCAGGTAACCGGTAACATTGAACCTTGACATCTACATCCATCTACAAGGATCACTAAAATCGTCTAAGGTTTTAATCTTTGCAGGTGGCCCGTATGATTCACTCTAAAACAATACTAAGCTTAGTAATTATCGAACTTATGCTTTGGATCTAGTGTGTTTTATGCTAAATAAGGCATTCACAATTTACTACACCCCATATTTATTTTCTGTTGATGTTAATTATTTTTGTATTTACATTTCAAATGCAATTTCAATTGAAATTGCAATTAATTCTCATGAGAAAGTTTCTAACACACACTTTTCTTTAATTGGTTTTGTTGCTTAATTTGGATTCATAGAATTTCAAAAGCTTATAAATTTCATTAGAATCGATTTAGACTGCCTTAGTAGCTTAACTCTGATGTAAATGCTTGCGTTGGCTGAAAAGCCTTAAGATCGTAAATAGTTTTACGATATGCAGTTGCAATTGTCTCCTCCGGAAGGTTTATTTTCTATGAGAATTTGAGAATTTGAAAGACATTAAAATGCTTTTGTGCATGAATTAAGGAGAGATGTCTGTTATTAAGTCATATTTGTGGATAATTAGAACCGCAAAATTATTTGCAAAGCAAGAAAACGCTTAAGGCTGTTGTATTGTATTGTGTTTACAGCTGTTGATGATGTCAACAATGAAGATGAATACGATGCTAACGATGCTGTTGCAGCAAAGACCTTTGTGACTGCATATATGTGGTTTTATGCCTATAACAGACAAATATAAAGGGATTTATGCTGTTATATAAGAGGGATTTTATGAAACCACAATATTGCATGTGCTTACGATAGATTACGTGGAAAGTTATGCAAAATTTTGCAAGCACACCACATGTTTAGATAGTGGATTTGTTGTTACCTAATTAAAGCAATTTAAACATAATTTTTACTCTCTTAATTAGGAGAATTAAAGTAAAAATAGGGAATAAGTTTTTAACTTTTTTATTTCAAAATTATTGCTGACCAGTGTTCAAAAATTCAGTAATTATAATTTTTTTCAGTACTTTTCACGGTACTTTTACCATTTCAAAAAAAAAAAAACACAGTACCCCCGCTACACTTTTAGTACTTATTTATTGTTACATATTTTCTAGTTCGCGCTTTCCAACTATTAATGGGTTACAACATGTTCAACGTAATGCTATAGTTAGAATTCGTCTTTAGCCCCGGTTAGCCCAATGTCCATGCAACGTACGTTCGTTTTTAGAATACGAAAAGCAATGAGAGCGGTTGCCGAACCGTAATGTAATTTCGGTAAGAATATAATTCGACTAAACGAGGTTTTACGTTTCTATTCAACTGTTTTTGTTTTGTATATGAGAGATATGTATAATTTGTTAGTTTTTCTATTCCATTTCGTACGTTTATTAAGCATAAATAAATATTTTTCTATAAAAGTACCATTTTATGAGAAAAGGTACTCTTTCAGTTATAGTTCAGTACCATTTCAAAAATTTCGATTTTGTAGCACTGTTGCCGACCGTATTTGCAGCGATTTTTGAGGGAAAATGCCCCTTCTTTTATACTAAATTTTGGCTGATTTAGCATTTCTAAATCAACCACTTAATTCTAATACATTTCTTATATTTACTTAATGCTTTAACAATTGTTTGTTTGTTTGTATATATACTATTCTATATTAAATAATATTACATTGGTTTGTGTGTTATAATCACGGGACAAGTGGGTGCAATATGACACGCGCATATTGCCCATATAATAATTCGCATGGTAAAGTGTGAAGCAAGACACACATGATCACTAGCAATGCAATACAACAACAATACACATTGTGCATATATATTATATGCATACCAATACAGCCGGCGGCCTGACAACAAAGTGTCAAATGATCGTGGCATGTGCGCATTACTATTGTGGCGTTATACGCTGCAGCGACAGTCAGTGACATTAAGTCAAGTGGTCGCCGCTCATATGCAATTGGATATTCTTTTGTTTATCCATATGAAATGTTGTGTTGGTATTGACGACAGTAAAATCATGCTACAGCTAAATTAATACTAATTTTCACTGTGCGTAGTTAGATTTTCGAAGTTGCGTTGTTTCGGATTCGAGTTTTTAAATTTTATTTTTGATTTTTCGAAATCTCCTTTTTTTCTAAAAGATGGCACGACTTTTGTTTCTAATTGCACAATGCTAACAAAACTTAGAGATTCCCTTGTTAACTGAAAATAATACAGTTTTATTTTCACCTTATTTTTCTAATTTTAGAGTTCAGTTTCAATTAGTGCGTTATACATTAAGTGCATTCTTTTTTATTTTAATTGATTTGCTTTTTTTTTGTTTTTTGTATGTATGAAATAAAATTTTATATTATTTTTCGGTTTTTAAATGTTTACTTTGTTCAATTTTCTTTTTAAAAAGTAGTATTTTCGTAAACCTGGAACCCATCTTCGATCTTTGTATGGTTTGCCATAGAAAATCACAATTCACATTGCATGGTTTCAATATATGTCACGTTTCTTTTTTTTGTAGCGTAACCACGACACAAAGTGAGGTATGGATGTAGTATGCAGCATCTGTTCAAGTTATTAGTTCAAAGCTACTACAACTGCCGTTGGAATATTTATTATAAAGTTTTTTTTTATTATAATGTGCCGTTTACAAAAATATACTGGTGACCTCAAGATTTTATATTTTACTAGCTGTACCCAGCGCTTGTTGCTGCGCCACCAACTAAAATAAATTTGAAGTGAAGGCATTACACAAATGTCCAAATAATTTTGAATCATTTGATTGATTTTGTTTCCCATTGTCCTGATGATTCAGATAAACGGGCCTGAGTAGTATGCATTCGATCAGTTTCTAATCTCACTTCTCGTTGTTCAAGTGGTTCACGCGAATGGGTCTCAGCAGCATATACTCGAAGATTTTCCAGTCTCAATGCTCGTCTGATTCTGAGGCTCTTAATGGTCTTTTTTTCCGTGCTTGAGGTGTAGGTCGACCAATTGGTTGTCATTCATTTTGAATAATTTTCAGTGATGCCATCCATCGGAAATTAATCGCGCCAACCTCCGTCGATTCATGCGCAACAACTTTTTTAAAGAATGCACAGCTTACGATTTAATTCTTTTTGAGTAATTTTCAGTGGCGCCACCTGTCGGAAATTAGTCATACCAACTTAGAAACCTTCCCCGGCTCTTGCGCAATAACTTTGATAAAGATCGTAACATGATCAAATGCACAGTTTAAGATTTAATTCATTTTAAGTACTTTTCAGTGGCGCCACCTATCAGATATTGGTCATACCAACTTAGAAACCTTCCCCGGCTGATGCGCAACAACTTTGCTAAAGATCTTAACATGATCAAAGGCATAGTTTACGATTCTATAAGGTACAGACAAACAAACATTCATTATTATATGGGTATGTGGGCATGGCACCTCGCCTACTTGAAATTTAAAAATAAAAAGTTCCTTCTAGACATACAGGAAGGTACTGTATATAATTCTATAGACAAACAAACAAACAAACCCACAAACATACATATAAACAAACATTCATTTTTATATATAAGAAGATTACCATCTCTAATAAGCTTCAAAAATTATTTTCTGCAACAGCAGAAATATGTCCTAGGAAATGTAATAAATGTCCTACAAATCTTTTATTTGAGTCGAATTTTAATATCAAAGAATAAGTAGCAATGCCTGTTTATTAATACGTTTACATAACTAAGAAGAGGTAAGGTAAACCGATTAACAAATAGTTTCAAAGTAAATGATAATAATTACGTATCGCTTATCAGACAAACTACCAAGTGATTTAAATGTGAATTAAAGTTTGATGGTATAATCATACAACAAACCACATTAACATCATATAAACTCACAGTTTTATCAGTTGAAGTATACATTTACAGTGTTAAGTACGTACGTAATGAAAATAACCACAAAATTACCAAAAGTCACCACCACTTATTCATTAGATTCATTATTGTATTTATAACGATATAATTTTGTTAAAAAATTAATTTTAAATTAATTTTTTAACTAAATGTGACAAATTGTAAATAAAATTATTGTGATTTAGAATTAACAAGCGACCGCAATACTGCTGACATTTGATCAATGACTTGTGGCCCTAAAAATAAAGATGAGTAAACAAATAAAAGAATGTGAACAAACAATTCAAATAATTGAAATATATGTTCAGATGTTCCATATTTCTAGAGAAGCTTTCTTATGACTTTTCTACTACTTATGAAATACCACTGCCATGTACATCTCAGCTGACCTGAGTTCTTATCTTCTTGGCAACATTCAGAAGAGATCATAATGCCAATTCTATCGTCGAGGCAATTCTCTGGGGAACTGATACACGATACAAATTTGAGAGGTCATTATCACCCTTTAGTCAGGATTACGACCTAATTTCTTACACCACTTATGTTGTGTATGCTAATTTTATACATGAGTGACGGGATCTACAGTTTAAAGACTCCGAACGGCAGATTTTTGAGAAAACTTTTTCATGGCAAAATTATTTACTCTCAGAGTTTTTGCCAGAAATCTGCTGAGAGGAAGTAGCAGAAGAAATATTTTGTCATATTTCGTTTAGTTGGTGATGTCTGACCTAGGGTTTGATCCGGGTCCTCACGTCTAATAAGCCAACACACTACCTACTAGACCATGGTAGATTATGGTTTCTTATAATCTATAATGAACCAAACTCTAAGATCAAACGATTTAGTTACTGGCCGTAGATAAAAGGAATAATCAAACCCTGTGTAGTAATTGTAGTGATCATGATAATGTGAACACAGCATTGAAGATAGTCCAAGATAACAAACACACTTGTTTTGGTCTCAAATCTGGTCCGATGTTGTTCTATGCAGAACGAAATTAGTGTTGAACATAAATGTAGTTTTTCTTAGGAAACTCTTAGCAATCATAGTACACCTCTTGGGTAAATATGACCAGATGTTAAGAACACCTTCTCCTGAAGTTGTATTGACGTCCGAAAAGAGAAAATATTTGACGAAGGATTCTTGGACTTATAAGATGAGCTCAGACATCTCAAAAAAAGTCATCAAATCATTTGTTAAAAGCTCTGAGAGTAAATAATTATCATGAATAGCTTCCCAAATCTGTCGTTCGGAGTCTACATTAATTTGTTAGTCACACCACTCATAGATAAAATTAACACACACAAAACATTTGTAGTGTGAGTCCCAGCTTCTCATGTCATTCTAACTAAAGGGTTGTAATGGCCAATTTAGTAGCATGTGTCCATTGAAAGATTATTCAGGATGATCGAGAAATGCCAGCCATGTTATAGATAAGTGACGGAGTCCTAAGAGCGAAATCCAAGTAAGTTATGTTTTCAAAACTGCTGAGAATGTAACATACATACAAGCATACATAATTGCTCATTACTACCCTTTAGTTAGGATTACGACCTAGTTTCTTACAGTACTCATGTTGATTACGTTAATTTTATACATGAGTGATGGGATCTACAGTTTAGAGTCGATTCCGAACGACAGATTTTTTTGAGAAACTTTTTATGGCAATTTTTATTTACTCTCAGAGTTTTTGCCATAAATCTGCAGAGAGGAAGTTGCCGAAGAAATATTTTTCATATTTTCGTTTTGATGTCTGACCTGTGGTTTGAACCGAGGCCTCGTATGATCAAACTAATCTAATCTAATGTGTAATTAAAGCCTATGGTGTCAGTATAACTTATTAAATTCTAAAAACATCCATGAAAAGATTAGATTATAAATTTCCCTACTACTTGTTAATGAAACGTTCCTAGAGGTCATTAACTTCGGAACCTTAACTTTCATAGGCCTAATCATCAAAGGCATTAAAGGCATTCAATTTATAATTTAACAGCATCGATAGATATTTTGGCAATGAATAAATTTTTTAAATTTATTTTTAATATTTTTTTTTTGGTTATTATTAATAAAAATCTCTATTCTATGTACTCTTATTAGCATTGTTATCTTTATTATGACCAGTATGTCGAAAATATATTTACCTGCTTGTATTACTAAACAACAACGCTGAAGAACAAATATATTTTCATATATAAATCCCTAATCTGTAATATTTAATTTAAGAAAGCATACATACGTACAGATAGACATATAATGTATACTATATACATACATATGTGTACAGTTAAGTTTCATGTTTTTATAAGTTTTATTTTCTTGTATATTTTTTTTGGAAGTTTATTTTTTAAATCCTTTTGGGGTATAACTCACATGAAATTTTTATTACAATATTTTATGCATAATCCTTTTAAAGTAAAATAACATACAGTGGTATTAAAGGTATTTCTAAATAACTTTGTAAATGCATTGACTTACTATATTTTAATCAGAAAAAAAATTCTTTTTTAAAGAATTTCTTTTTTCTTTGTTTTTTTTAAGAATTTATTTAACAAAATTCTTAATAATTTAGAAAGCATATTATTTACCTTTATATTGATTAAAATTATTATATTTATTACACAGATATTTTAATTGAGAATCTTTAATAAAAATAAGTATGAACAGATTTAGAAGTCGCCGTAGTGTAGTAGATAGTGTGTTGGCTTATTAGGCATAAGGCCACGGTTCAAACGCCAGGTCGGACATCAAAACGAAAATATGGAAAAAAATATTTCTTCGTTGACTTCCTCTCACCAGATTTCTGGCAAAAACTCTGAAAGCAAATAAAATTGCCATGAAAAGTTTCCCAAAAATCTGTCGTTCGAAGTCGACTTTAAACTGTAGGACCCGCCACTCATGTTTAAAATTAACACACACAACAAAAGTGGTGTGAGAAACTAGGTCCATGATAATGTATATATTTATGAACAGATTTAGAAAAGTAGTGTCGTATGAGAAATATTGTTAAGAGTTATTTTGTTTCAGGTTGAAAAATTAAAGTTAAATAAAACACATATAAGACTATGATTTCGATGAAGCTTTGATTTTTTTGTAATGTTTGGACCTTGCATTATGTACGAAACACAATCCTAGTTGAATGAAAGCCTCCGGATTGGTTGCATCTACAGATCGTTTTGGTATAGATTTCAAACACATGTGCCATTAGCACATTTCTGACAGTATCTTGGCAATAACTCGAATCTTGGTGTTAAAATACTCTAATGTTAGTTCATTATTCGCGTATATAAGATCTTTGACGTCGCCCTTTAGAAAGTCTAGCTATTCAAATCGCGTATTCTTGGTGGTTAATTATTGGTAGTAAAAATTATACTATCTGGACAAGTCTCATGGAATAAAGAGGAAATCGTTCGTGTTGTGTAGCTCTTCGCATCGTCGGTCGCACCTAACCCTCATACCATGGAATTCATAATGTTCATGGAGTTCAAATGATAAATTAAGTTCCTATATGCTTCAACAGTTGCTGGTTTGTAGGTCAATAAAAGGTAATCTTAGCACATATACATTACTTCGAAATAAAATCAACGAGGACCACATCTGTCACCAAGTTACATACATAAATAATTGGTCATTACAACACCTTAGTCGGGATTACACCCTAGTTTCTCACACCACCTATGTTGTGTGAGTCAATTTTATACGTGAGTGGCGGGACCTGCAGTTTAAAGTCGACTCTGAACAACAGATTTTTGAGAAACTTTTCATGGCAATTTTATTTGCTCGCAAAGCTTTTCCGAAATTCTACTGAGAGGAAGTTGCCGAAGAAATATTTTTTATTTTATATTTTCGTTTTGATGTCTGACCTGGGGTTTGCACCGAGGCCTTAAGTCTAATAAGCCAATACAGAGCCTACTAGACTACGGCGACTTCACCAAGTTGTTTGTGCAATAAATCGACTGTTAAGTGCACTGTATGAAAGGTTCTGTCGTCCTGTTGGAATCAAATTTCGTTGATATTTATATGATTAAATTTCGGTAAGAAATGTTCAGTCAGCATAGTTCGATAGCGGAAGCTATTCATCCTAATATCAGCTCCTCTGCTCGTTTTAAAAGTAATAATGATCGATGATGCCGAAAATTTGTAAACCGCAACAATTTTTAATGTATGTAATGGTGATACGGTAACGGTTTAAGGATTGTTCCTATTATTTTTTTTTATCCACTAAGCATAATAATTTCCTTGATAAAAATCCTTATCTTGGAACGATTTTATGTGGGATAAATCAACAAAAATGCCAAGCGAAGGAAAGTCAGTTCTCTTCTATTCTCTTAACCTTGGACGGCTACGCTTCATTTTTGTACATTAAGGTTAGTCTTCGTTAAATCGACTAAGAATTTAACACTGAATGGTCACTGTTCGTCGAATTGACGAAGCTCATTTACTTTTTATCATATAATTTTTTATATTTTATTTCGCTCTCTTTTATCAACTATCTTTTTGCAAAACCAAATTTTTTTATTCAATCTGATAAACGATCCTCAGAATCAGACGAGCATTGAGACTGGAAAATCTTCGAGTATATGCCGCTGAGACCCGTTCGCTTAAACCACTTGAACAACGAGAAGTGAGATTATAAACTGATCGATACTCAGGCCCATTTAACTGAATCATCAGGACAACGGGAAACAAAATCAATAAAATGATTCAAAATTAATTGGACATTTGTGTAATGTCTTTCCTTCAAATTTATTTTAGTTGGTGGCGCAGCAACACGCGCTGGGTACAGCTAGTAAAATATAAAGCACACCGTTATGTTGGAATTACAAACAAGCACTTACAAGCTATGTTAGGTTAGGTTAGGTTAAAGGTAACCCAACCGTAACTGTCCAGGGTTAAACAATGCCCTGTACGATGGCCAAAAGACCAACTAGTTGAGAACAATTGCGAATCGACATAGCGGTATCATCTTCAATACTTTGCGCTATATCAGCGAGAATTTCCTCGGTACGCCAATTTTTTTGTCTTTGTGTTTTTTAATCAAATACCGGAAAAATAACTTTAGAATAACTTCACAAATTGCTTACTCACTTGACAGATTATATTACCTGTTAACTGGACTAAAAGCTATATAAACTATGTAACCTTACTGAACTTAAATATCAACACAGTTTGACAGTCGCAGACAGCAAGTCATAGTTATCAGCATTGATAGATCTCATGCAGGCATGCATGCTAGATTTGCTTCGATTTTGCAAGAAAGACTCTTTGTCTTAGTATTATACAGTGTTTGAAATATAAGATTCTATTTAATATTATCTCTTTGCTTTTTAGCCAGTACCTGCTAACATTTTGAAGCATTTTGAACACTGTAAAGATTCTTTTCTGAAAATAAAGTTGTATGTATTGTAAGTGAAAGAAATGCAAAAAATATGCCAATATTGCTTTACTTTCATCTGGCCATCTACAGCAAGTTATTGTAGGTATTTGCCATTGACTAAGGTAAAGAATTTTCTATTTTATTCATTTTTATTGGTAATCATAGTTTTAAGAAAAGAAAAGGAAGAAAAAAATTGTTAGAGAGAAAGAAAGAATATTACACAAGAAAATTCCATTAAACTTTATATTCAAGGTAGTATAATAAAAACTAACATTGTTCTGTCTTTGCCTCTGCCTGTTTCTTGTATTTTTATTACATTTTTTCATACTTACACTTTTTGCTACCTTTGGAGTACTTCGCTTTCTCTTTCTCTCTCCTTTGCCTGATGGGGTATCCTAGTGTGGAATGGCAGTGGCAAAGAAAAAAAAAAGGAAATGAGTGACCAAAATCACGCACATTGGTTATAAAACTAAATTAATAGTTACCAACTATAAATTTAGAGATTTTTTTATGTAGAGATTATCGCCAAAGTAAGTCTAACCAACATACATACGATATATTTTCTGTAGCATATCCTTTGAATTTACTCTCTAATAATAGGTCCTTGGACAATTATCCCATAAATATTTACAAGGGTTTTTGCTAGTGCCAGTGCCAGTGGCAGTGCCAGCAGTAGTAATAGTAGAATTATGATTTTCAATGTCAAATGTGCGTGTGAAAGTGTCGCCTTGGGTTTCAGCATTCGTAAATAAGGCTTAAATTCACTTACGACCTATACTACCTAGTATAGGCCCTTGACAAATGAGTTTTAATATTTTAAGGATTTTATTTAAGGAGCTCGTAAATCTTACTTTTATGATGTTATTTATAGAATGTTAATAACTAAATTAGTGTTTACTGAGCTCCATCATATACTATATACTCTACTCTCGCATAAAAGGTTAAAAGCTTTATTTTGTTGTGCCACGTGGCTTGGAAGGGTGTAAATTGTTATACGATTCTTATGTTTTTATGTGTATGTAATCATTAAATATTTTTTTCCTTAAGAGCCTGTAGTTTAACTTATGAAATGTGAGAACTTAAGGGGCGTTATTATGTTGAAAGTGTTGAATTTTATTAAAAAAAAATACAGAAATTATTTGTACATATATACGCCACGAGTATATAGTTTTAAATGAATGCTTATTAAAAATGAAAAATCTAGATACTGATGTTTTGCTTTTACATCGTTTAACATTAAAATTATAAACAAAAGCTATAAAAACAAAACAATGCAGTAAACAAACCTGTTCACAAATTATCGTACTGCTTAATATAACAACAAACACCAGCATAAAATAATGGTAAGCAAGTAAACAAATATATGCCAACAACATGACAATAATAAACGTAAATCACGATGTTTACATTTATAGAGATTTCAAGAAGGCGAAGTCATGAACGTTCACCTTCAAGAACATTCATCAGACTGTTCACTTTGCCATATAAAAGACAAGGCAGAACAGGCGAGTGAGTTAGTGAAGTTCAGTCCGTCTTGTGTAAAGACGCAGTGTGTTTGAAGAGAGTCATCGTGGTTTGAAGATCTCCGTTACAAAGATCTGTCGAATAATTGTCTAGTAATTGCTATTGTTTATGCAAAGGGTGCAAGCAAAGGAATAACAAACAAAGCAATTGCTGTTGCTACATCAAGTTGTGGACAGTGACACACATAATTTTGCGAATAATAAAGAATTTGAATTAACACAAAACACAAATTTATTTTTATTTTATTTGCAATCTACGAGCTGATATTCCAAACGTTTTTAAAGGGTAAAAACGTAACAATATTATGCTTTTCCATTTTCCACAATTTAACCCTTCTGCACTCCTTGGGTCAATTTGACCCAATTCTGAGTTTCAAACGCAAAATTTTTCCCTTTAATTGTAAGATATGATCGTGAAACTTTAATTTATCCATCACAGGCACAAAAACTATGCTTTTAACAGAAAACAATAAAATTTATATTTTTCCTCCCTCCTCCACATTTCAAAACACGATTTACACACATTTAATATCCTTTGGGTCAATATGACCTAACATGCGATATTACAAGTTTACCATTCAGAATCATCGATCAATAATTTTTTCAGTCAAATAATCAATAAAATTGCTTTCAAGGAATATTTTTATTATATGTTTTTATTATACTCAAAGTGAGGATTTGGAGAATCTCACAAAGGTATCTCTTGAAATTTGCCAACGCATTTACACTTGAACTGTGCACAAAAGAGTTCATTCAAAAAAAAAGCCTGTATTGCACTCTAATTTTTTGTTTTCAAATGATATAACTATAGCATCCTATATTCAAAAAAAAAAATAAATTCGTTCTCGTCTTAAGTTCTCTTCATCATTCAGCCGATGTAAGAGATGATGAAAGAGAAACCTGAAATAATACATCATTACAACCAAACGAAAGCTGGAGTTGATGAGCTTGACCAACTAGTTGCTAATTACACATGTAAGCGCATGACTAAGCGATTGCCTGTTACGTTATTTTCAAATATGATAGATGTCAGCATATAATTCCTACGTCATATGATATGAATCCTGCCTGGAATTTCAATAAAAACTTCAGACGCATTCTAAAGAATAGTAGAATAAGTAGAACTTGTAGATCAGCTAATAAGCGAGCATATTTTGCAAAAAAAAGTTTTGTCACATGGACCATCAGCAGGAAATCTTGTCAAAAATATTTAAGAACAAAATGATCTCACAAGTGGCCCGCAATGTTCTAAGCAAAATAATACAAATACACTATTGTCCAGAAATTTACCAAATAAACGACGGAAGTGTTACTTTTGTCAACATGGAAGGAATTCAAATAAGCTTTCCACTAAATGTGATTCGTGTAAAAAATTTATTTGCAAAGAGCACATGGTCACATTGTGTATAAATTGTCACAAAAATTCCTAAATTGTTATACATTAGTATTAAAAATATAATTAATAATAAATAATTATTTTATTGTTAAAAAAACACTGAATTTAAAATTCAATGTTATTTTATATGTATATATTTTTTTTATTAATAATTGCTCAGGAAGGGCTTATTTATTTTAGTTATCATTATTTTTTATTATACTAAATAAAAAAACAACAAAACGAATGAATTTCTTATATTAAATATGAAATTTTATTTACATTTTAATGTTGAGTCATATTGACCCAAAGGATCATAGGAAGGTTAATCGAAATTTAATTTAAATATAATCTTCAAATTCAAAACATTAGTTGTTAATAGTATAAGCCAATAATCCTATTTAAAGCTGGTTTTAAAATATAAATTCTTTCAATCGAACTAAACAGTGTAAAGCATTATTCCAATTTAAATTTTATTCCATTTTATTATTTAATTTTATTCTATTTTATTTCGTTTTATTCCCTTTTATTTTATTTTTCGCAATTTTATTTATAGTTTAACATGTCTTCAATCTCTTACATGGTGAACACTTACGCTTAGTTTCACTTCTGTGCCAGCAAGCATGATTTGAAGAAAAGAGTAAAATCAGCTTGTTTGTTCAAAAACTACACAAGATTTCTAATAGATAAAGTGAACACACACACTCGTACATATCTAGGTATAGTTAAAAATAAAAACTATAATAAATCTATGTACGTATGCATGTATGCTTGTATGTATGTATGTATAAGTGTAATAAATTTATTTTGCATTGAGAGAGAAAAAAAACATAAAACAAGAATAGAGAAAGGAAATGCAAGCTCATGTACACTTTGTTGCATTCGAAATTGTATTTTATGTTGTATACAGTATGATAGGGAAGTGAAAGTGGTATGGATGTGGTAGTGGTGATATCAGTACATTGTTGTACTCGTTTATGTAGTATTGAATGAATTACAATGAGCTTAAAGCAGTTTTCTAAACAAGCAGCTTAACGTGCGTGACAGCAACACAAATATACAGCTTAAGGCAAAAATATTACATACACATACACACACATACACACATATGTGTGTGAAATCCTTATATAAGGGTGTAACAGAATATTATTGGTTGTTTTGAAGATGGTTTAGAAATGTTTTTTTTTTTTACTGTGTTTGTTACACGTAGTCAGTCAACTCTTACGATTTATATCGAGCTTCCTTCAATCATCTTAAATTCATTGGGTAAAAGCCTAAAAGTCTACTCTCATCCATGGTATTGCTTCAACCATTATATAGGAGAGTTCAGTCAAGGTTAACAGATACTGGCTGGTTAAGAAACCCTGTCTCCTTATGGCAAGGTTAGGTTAGGTTAGGTTAGAGGACGAAGGTCGAATTGACCCATTGTACAACGTCCTAGTTTCTCACACTACTTATGTTGTGTGTGTTAATTTTTATACATGAGTGGTGGGACCTACAGTGTAATGTCGACTCCGAACGACAGATTATTTGAGAAACTTTTTCATGGCAATTTTATTTACTCTCAGAATTTTTGCCAGAAATCTGCTGAGAGGAAGTCGCCGAAGAAATACTTTTTGTATTTTGTCTTGATGTCTGGCCTGGGGCTCGAACCCTGGCTTTACGTCTAATAAGCCAACACACTACCTACTAGACTACGGCGACTTCAAGAGGAGATTACTGCTTTTGCTAAAATTATTTGAGAGAATGAATGTCTAGTCTATAGTTATGCCTTCTAATAGGATAGTGTTTCGCGACAATTGTAATTAAGGGACGAATGAGTTGTGATTCAAGAAATTAAGACATTCAAAACCAGCGGAGTCTAGCAATATTGCATGTATCTCTCTGCTGCAAACGAAGTTTAGCCTCCTTGTGAAACGGGCGAAATATATTATTTAAATGAGGCGCACGGTACATCTGTGCACTCCGACAGGATACTGGTTCAATACAACGTTGGGTTTTACATGACACCACATGGGGGAAACACATACAAAACTTTACGATGCTTATTAAACTGGTTGAATGGTAGATTTGTTAGGCCTGCGTCTTGTCATTTTGATTACCTTACCAGGGTCTGCACATTTAATGGCTTCAGTGTATTTGTTGGGTTTTCATTATTCCAAATGGTTAGACGATTATGTGAGCATTTACATTAGATTCTGCTGTTGGGTTTACACCTGAGTATCGTAACTGATTCGATTTGGAATTTTAACCAGAGTTTTCGAGCTCATCTTATTTTAAAAATTTTAATAAAAAATTTTTAATTGTTAATTTAGCTTCCTCAAAAAATTTAAAATTGTTGCGCACCCTAATATTTATCCATATTAATACGTATACATAGATATAACCACATCCACTTTATCTCACTAGATGATGTTGCAGATGTTGTTTAAATTTCACAAAGATTCAGATTTGTATGTGAATGAATGATAAATTGAAAATTTTTGAAAAGACATTTTAAGAAGAAGGAGAAGAGAAAATAAATTAAATATTTATAGGTCAGCATGTCAGAGTGGAAAATTTCTCTTCTCAAAATCCCTTTAATTCACATACAATGGATGTGCTATTACATTTAAAATTTCCTTTCATTTGCAAATGCATGGTAAACTTCACTTTTTAGTTGCCACCTACCATCATAATAAATATGTTGAGAAACCATTATGATGACAACAATGACAATAATTCTGACGTCGAATAATTGTTTACTTAACTAATAAAACGCCTTAATACAAGCGTGTTTCTTTGGTTAAGAACACCAACAGAAGTTCTATAAGTAGAGAAATAATTTTCTTATTAACAAAGAACTTTGAAGTCATTATTTATTTAAAATTTTCATCTAAGTTTTGTTGTTGTGCAATCATTGTGTAGAAAATTTTAAGAAAATTGGTTTCTTAGCAAACAAATTTAACGGTTTAGTTACCGTAATTTGTTAATCTTTTAAATATTTTGTGGTTTTATGTACTCTGAGTGTTTTGTGGATAGTTTTATAGTAGTAGTGTGATGGTAGGTACTGTGGGATGGTAGAGACAGTAGATATTTGCCTGCTGTGCCACATACATACATAAGCGTTCATTACTATCCTTCTGTCAGGACTACAAGCTTCTAATATCACTTATATTGTGTGTGCTTAAAATCGAACGACAGATTTCTTGAGAAAATGTTCATGGGAATGAAAAATCTGCTGAGAAGAAGACGCACAAGAAATATTTCTTTTCATATTTTGTTATGTTGGAGATGTCTAAACTGGGGTTTGAATCGCCTCACATCTAATAAGCCAACACATTACCTACTAGACAACAGCGACAGATATAAATGTGCTAATAAAACAGGTCCTTCTTAGGCAGTGTTGAAAAATTCAGTACTTTTGTACTTCTTTCGGTACTTTTTCATTTCAAAAATACCGCAGAACCCCCGCGACTCTTTCAGTACTTTTTTCTTATTACATATTTTATGTCTTGTGCTTTTCAAGTATTGAATTAGCAACATGTTCAACGTAACGTTAAAGGTAGAACCAGGCTTTAGCCCCGCTTAGGCAAACGTTCACGGAACATTCGTTCGTGTTTAGAGTACAAAAAGCAATGAAAACGCTGGCAGAACAGTAATGTAACATCGGTAAGCATTTGCATTGCTCTTCATATGCTAAGAACGAAAGTACGTCACATTACGTTCCATCGACGTTTGGCTAAACGGGGCTTTTACATTTTGTTACGTTCCGAACCAGTTGTATTTGTTTTGTATGTGAGGAATATGAATAAGTCGTTAGTTTTTCTATTCTGTGCCGTATGTTTATTAAACATAAATAAATAAATAGTCTAGTAGGTAGTGTGATGTCCTACAAGACGTGAGCCCATGGTTCAAACCACATGTCAGACATCTCCAACAAAACGAAAAATGAAAAAAAATATATTTCTTCGACAATCTGCTTCTGTCAAAAACTCCGGGAGTAAAATAAAATTGCTAAGAAAAAGTTTTTCAAAAAATCTGTCGTTTGTATAAAATTAACACCCACAAAATAAGTGATGTGAGAAGATAGGTCATAATCCTGATTGAAGGGTTATAATGACCAATTATGTATGTATGTATGTATCTTTAACAAAAGTACCATTTGGTGCAAAAGAGTACTTTTTCAAAATTTCACAGAATCAGATGAGCATTGAGACTGGAAAATCTACGAGTATATGCCGCTGAGACCCGTTCGCTTGAACCACTTGATCAACAAGAAGTGAGATTAGAAACTGATCGAATGCGTACTAATTAGGCCCGTTCATCTGAATCATCAGGACAACGGAAAACAAAATGTCTGTTCTTAGTGCAACACGCGCAATGTACAGCTCGTTGAAAATAAAATATATAGAATGGCAAGCACAAAGGTTAAGTGAACTTTAAATGTTAAAGGTTGGGTGATCATCCCTGATACTGATAATTATGAAAATCAAGGTATTTGCGCGTTAAAATCCTGTTAACGGCAAGTTGTAATAATGGCCCTTAACCTATCAAGTAGGAACACAATGAATTTCATCACAACCAAGATAGTCATTGGGCGCGTAAGTGAGAGAATTCAGCAAAGAATTCAGCAAATTTTAATGCAACACATGATGTGAGACATTGGCATTATGAATTTAATTTCAAAGTATTGAAATGAATACAAAATGATCGGCTCTTTTTTATTTTTTTGAAACAAGAGGGTCACAGGATCATTTCAAATACACTGTTTTTAAGTGTAGTATATTGAAGTCTAGTAGGTAGTGTGTTGGCTTATTAGACGTAAGGCCACGGTTCAAGCCCCAGGTCAGACATCAAAACGAAAATATGAAAAAATATTTCTTCGGTGACTTCTTCTCAGCAGATTTCTGGCAAAAACTCTGAGAGTAAATAAAATTGCCATGAAAAGTTTCTCAAAAATCTGTCGTTCGGAGTCGTTTTTAAACTGTAGGTCCCGCCTCTCATGTTTAAAATTAACACACGCAATATAAGTGCTGTGAGAAACTATGTCTCTACTCCTGACTGAAGGGTTGTAATGATCAATCATGTATGTATGTATTGCTGTGAGAAAGCAGTGTGCATTTGCTTTAACTGATGCAGACTTCTTTCATAGAAATGCTTAACTTTAGTATACGATCACAATTCTGAAAGTTTTTGAACAGATTTTATTGGTTTTGGTAGAGGGTATGGTAATGTTTAAATTTCGCCATCCAAAGCCTTGATTCTCACTGAAGAAAATCTTGCTCGTATTTAATACTGGCTGTACTTTTCAAAAAAGCAAAAAGGGTTGCGATAACAGAGGACTTTAATGCTATAAACACGATAAACACAACTCAGCAAAAACAGCAATTTTGCAAAAACAATTCGCTTGTTATCTCGTTGCCTTCAAAAAAATCATTTCCATGTACACCCATGTATTCTATTTTTAAGATATTGTGCACAATTAACACATTTCAACTGTTACGAAAACAATAGTTAAAATAACTTTTTTATCTTAGGCAATTGCATGGACTTTTCTACATTTAATTAGATCTTGTTCTAAGCAGCTGTTGGCACAATGGCCATAGTTTATACGCTTCAACTTAGTTGTCTTGTCTTTCAAAATCCCTACCTGTTGGCTCCCACTGATTGTGATGGAAAATTATTTTTCAACTGCATATATGCAAGTGTGTACATATATTTCTACAAGTCATTTAAAATTCATATCGAAGAATATAAATCATATTCAACATACATATTCTTGGCAACCACAATTTGTTATCAGGTTTATTTGTTTCCATTGCCGTTTAAAGTAAAATATTGTCGACAATCTTGTCTAACTTTTTTTTTAAATTATCGTTTAATCCACAAACATTAAAATGTAATTTAAATATTGCCTGACTTGAGGACATATGTCAGCATAAGTTTTTGTTTTCCCTCCCATATTTGTAGTCTATAAACGTGATAATGTTTTGATTTTTCTTTATGACAATTTAACATGTAATTTACAATTTCCGCTGTGTTCCTTTACGGCCAGTCATAATTGTGAATATTATTCATAATTTCTTATCGTGATATGTCATTTTGTTATTGTTGTCATTGCTACTGATTTTTTGTTTTTATTTTGTATTGTTTTGTTTTTCTTTTTTGATTCAGAAAGTTTAAAGTTAAGTGTGCTTATGTTGAGAATATTATCGTATCGGTTTATTATTACTTTTAAATTGCGAATAATTTTGAAAGATGATGTAATTCCTTAGTTTTATATGACGGTACTTAAGAGATTGAAGTAGATCTCCGTGGCGGCAGCACAGTATTATTCCTATCATTACGAATAGATGTGGGCTTAAGCACAGTATTGTAAAACTGAAATTTTGGTAAACTGAAAAATTGTACTAGACTATAACTGAAAAAGTACTTTTTTGTACCAAATGGTACTTTTGTAAAAGATACATACATACATACATACATAATTGGTCATTATAACCCTTCAATCAGGATTACGACCTAGCTTGTCACACGACTTATGTTGTGTGTGTTAATTTTATACTACAAGGATTTTGCGAAACTTTTCATGGCAATTTAATTTACTCTCAGAGTTTTTGCAAGAAATCTGCTGAGAGGAAGTCACCGAAGGAATATTTTTTTCTTATTTTCATTTTGATGTTTGACCTGGGGCCTTATGTCTAATAACCCAACATACTACCTACTAGACTACGGCGACTTCAATATTCTATACATTGTATTTGAAACGATCCCGATATCCTTTTGTCTCCAAAAAAAAGCGAGTCGATCATTTTGTATTGGGAAAAAGGGTCAATACTGTGAAATTAAATTCATAACGCCATTGTCTCATATCAAATTTGCTGAATTCTTTGCTGCATTCTTCAGTTATACACCCAATGACTATCATGGTTGTGATGAAATTTATTGTGTTCTTATTTGATAGATTAAGGACCATTATTACAACTTGCCGTTAACTAAAGGCTGGATTTTAATGAGCACATAACTTGATTTTCATCATTATGAGCACACAATAAGATAAAAATGAGCGTTAAGCTAAAGGGAAGATCATCCAACATTTAATTTTTAAAGTTCACTTTATCTTGCGCTTGCCATATTATATATTTTATTTACAATATGGCAACTTCAAATATAATCGTGAAAAATAAACGTTAATATATTAATAGTTTTTCATTACGTTTATTTATTCATTATATTTATTTTAAAACAAAAAACACAAAAATAAAAAAGTTAAAACCTCAACACACAAATTTTATAAACAAAATGAATAAACATAACAAATAAGAAGGCACGCCATTGCCACTGCTTTTTTAAAGCACTTGTTTAATTAAGCTGTGTTATCGACATTGCTCCGGTACTGTTATATTTTTGTAAGATTTAACTTTATTTTATCTGTAGGTTGTAATAATGAAAAGAAGTTAAAGTTGACTTTAAAGTTCACTTTAACTAAAGTTACGTTTAAATAACCCAACTTTAAGGGCAAGTTGTAGACAGATTTTATTGAACCATATATCTTGAACTTCATAACATTTTATAAAGAAATTAGGTTTTAAATTTCGTTCCCAATAGGCAAAAACAAGTGAATTAATGCCAAAAATTTTGTTGTACCAATTATTATAAATTTTCATAAATTAGAAATGAATGAATAAATTAGAATTGAATGAATAATAATTATGATTTTTTCTCAATGCATTCATTATAAGCAAGCAAATGCAAATAAAAAAGTTGAAGAAAGTAAACGAAAGAAAAAAAATTAAATAAAATAAAAATAAATAAACAAATCCAAGTTATAATTGTTGAACAATTTTAACCTAAATAGTAGAAACTAATTGCAAAAAAACACTTAATTATTTACAATTTATTCTTTCATACACACACACACACAGTAGGAAAACTCAAACTAAACGTGTTGGTTTTGTGGTTTTTAAGTGTGCTCTTTTATCTCGAAAAAAATATGGAGAGAAAACAAATGAAAAATAGAAATATTCTAGCACAAGGTTAGACGTATTTGTACCAAACCATCATCACATTCTCACAGCGTCATCATCATGATCATCATAATCAGCGCCATCATTCACATTTATACACAGCGGCAACAGTACCAGTACCAGCATCTGCTTAAGCTTTCATCAAAAATCTTATTTTATTTCATAATTTTTTTCTTTATTTTTTTTATAATTTTTTTATTCTTTTAATTTTTATTCATTTTGTCTTAACAGAAATTGTAATGTTTACAAAACTGTTGTGCCATTGGTTTTCATTTAGAGTTTAACATTTTATTTTTTTGTAAGTTTTTCTTCTTATTTCGTTACATATTATATTGCATTTCTTTTCATTGAGATTGAAAGCATTGCATAGCGTAGGATATTTTATCTTGTATGGCATAGAATAACTTCTTTAGCAATTTGTATTAAGGTTGTGCTTGTCAAAACCGTAACGGGTATTTTAAGATTTTTATCTCGCATACATACACAGGTTTTTCAAAAGATATGTATGTATGCATGTATTTCATCGTATTTCCACTCTCTGTCTGTCTGCCTATCTACAAGTATTACTGTTCATCAGTGTCTATGTGTGATTGCAACTGCATGAGTTCTATAATGAATTTCATTTCGAAAAAGTTATTAACATGAAACATTTTTTGTTAAGTGTTTACAAAAAAATAAGAGAAAAAATATTAAAAAATAAAATAAAAAATAATGAGATAGTTTCTAAAGCTTTGTTTAATTGTTTTGTATTCATAGTACGGAAAACTCTAATTGCACATAAAATTCAACAGCACTTAAACATTAACGATTCAAATAAAAAAAAAAAAATAAAATTATTGAAACTTTTTTATATTTAAGGTTTCGTTAAACATGGTAAAAGACAACGAAACCTGGAACATAGAAAACTCTACTGCTTTGTAGACTAATGATCCTTTAGACTATATATTTTGTAAATATTGTTACGTTTTTACATTTTAAAAATCTTTAAAATATGAGCTCGTAGACTGCAAATAAAATAAAGGGTCCGCCAAATAACTTTTTTTTATTGAAAATTGAAAAAAAAAACTACTGAATATTTTCTCAAATTTCTTTTTTTATTTGAAAGTACAATCCTTCCGTTTAATAATGGAAAATAATTTCATTCAAATGGCTGCCTCGACTGACCATGCAGTAGCCTACACGATCGGTCAAATTTTTAAGCACATTATCGATTGTGTGCAGCTGTATTTCACCAATGGCTTTACGAATATTGTCCTTTAAAGCGTCAATTGTCTCTGGCTTGTCGGCGTAACACTTATCTTAGACGGCACCCCACAAATATTAGTCCAACGGTGTCAAATCGCAGCTCCGAGGTAGCCAAACGACATCAGCTCTGCGGCTGATAATGCGATCTTGAAAAACAGGGCGCAAAACATCGAGTGCAGCTTCGGCTGTGTGTCATGTAGCGCCGTCCTGTTGAAACCAAATGTTGCCAAATGCTCATTTTCGAAGAAAAATGGCCCAATTATGGACAAAACAGTGACTCCTTTTGGGTGCGTCGGCTTTTCAATGTATGCGTGCGGGTTTTCTGTGCCCCAAATGCAACAATTTTGTTAATAACCGCCAAAATCAAAATGAGCTTCATCTGAAAAACAATTTCTTGCCAAAATCGGCATCTTCTTTAAGTCGATCACAGGCTCTCTTAGCGAAGCGAAAACGCATTGGATGGTCAATTGGCTTCAACTCCTGAACCAATTGGACTTTGTATGGCGTCATACCAAGGTCTTTATGCAAAATTCGTCTCAATGATGTCTCCGAAATGTTCAATTGTTGAGAACGACGGTAAATTGATGTTGATGGCGCTTCACGCACACTTTCTGCCACAGCAGCAATATTCTCGGATCTACGCACTGTTTTTGGCTTTTCACGCTTTGGTTTATCGATGAGGATGTCAGTTTCTTTCACTTTTTCCACAAGATAACGAACATACGGAGCTGACGGTGCTTCTCTTCTTCCAAAATCCGTACGCAATTTTCGCACACATTCTGCAACATCGCAATGATTTTCAAAGTAATGTCGCAATATTTCCCAGCGTTGTTCAAGCGTATACACAAACATGTTCGTTCAGCGGAAGGATAAAACTAATTATCTGTCAAATCAGACATGAGCTATGTGTTACCATTCACGAAATAAGCACTAGTTGAGAAAAAAAATGTTAGATGGCGGACCTGATAAAAATAAATTTGTTTTTAGTTGCAATTAAAATTCTTTATAATTCGCACAATTCCGCATGCAAGTTTTCACAACTATATGTGAACAACAACAATTGTCTTTTTGTTATTCCTCTGATTATACCATTTGTATATAACAATTATTAGACAATTTTTCGTCAGATCTTTGTAACGGAAATTTTCAAACCACGATTGCTCTCTTCAAACGCACTGCGTCTTCACACAGGACTAACTGAACTTCACTTCCTCAGTAGCCTACTTTACCTTGCCCTTTATATGGCAGAGTTAACAGTCATGGCTTTGCCTTCTTGAAATCTCTATAAATGTAAACATCGTTGTTTACATTTATTATTGTAGGGTTGTTTGTGCATTTTGTTTACATTTACTCTTGTAGTGTTGTTTGTGTATTTTTGTTTACTTGTTTACAATTTTTTTTGGTGGTGTTGGTTGTTATATTAAGCAGCACAATAATTTGTAAACAGGTTTGTTTACTGTATTGTTTTGTTGTTTGGTAGCTTTTGTTTATAATTTTAATGTTAAGCCATGTAAAAGCAAAACACCAGTATCTAGATTTTTTATTTTCATAACAATATAGTATAAAACAGCTTCTTATAAAGGACTTACATGGGGACTAAAAGGTTGTCTAAACGATATCGAATTAGCAGATGATATTCGTTATTTAGTTTACAGAACGGCTGCCTTCCAAAATGTTAGTTGCTTTGTGTTTGAACAAAGTATCGTGTTTCATAATGCCGCTGTACAAAATATATACAATGTATTCCATTTCAAAACGTCGCCAATGTGTATTTTTAATGCAGTCAAAAAGCAATCAGGCATCGGATTTATAGTTGATGCATTGTTTGGTTACTTTACATATCTACATAGTTTATATACAGTAGGAGAACTGCATACAAACTTTGTATTGATACATTTTGGAAGGCAGGCAACATGACAAAAGTAGCAGATGTGGTAAGACCTGTATTGACTAAATTCATAAGACATAATAATACGACTTATGAATATGGCAGTCTCAAACAAACTAAGCATGTTATACAGTTTTATTATGTCGGGAGCATACTTAATTTAATTGATTATTACAACCCTCTAGTCAAGATTACGACATCAACCATGTGTGTGTGTCCTTTTTATAAATGACTGGCGATACTAAAAGTTTAAAGTCGACTCCAAACGACATATTTTTGAGAAACTTTTCATGGCAATATTATCTACTTAAAAGTTAAGTTGTTGCCAGAAGACAGCTGAGAAAAAATCACCTTCGCAGGACCTGTATTTTGAACCGTGGCCAAAAGAATAGCGTTCAGAAAACACGATAAATTTACAATAACTTAAGAGACTTTCGAAGGCGTCGTAGTCTAGTAGGTAGTGTGTTGGCTTATTAGACGTAAAAGCCAGGGTTCGAGCCCCAGGCCAGACATCAAGACAAAATACAAAAAGTATTCCTTCGGCGACTTCCTCTCAGTAGATTTCTGGCAAAAACTCTGAGAGTAAATAAAATTGCTATAAAAGAGTTTCTCAAAAATCTGTCGTTCGGAGTCGACTTTAAACTGTAGGTCCCACCACTCATGTATAAAATTAACACACACAACAATATAAGTGGTGTCAGAAACTAGGACGTTGTACAATGGGTCAATTCGACCTCCGGGTACTGTACTAGTCTTAATTGACACATACACGTCCTCTAACGTAACCCAACCTAACCTAAGAGACTTTAAATATCATTTCCAATTTCGAATATTGTGCCCATCTGCAACTATAGAACGCTACCCCTTATGACATGGATATTTTGATGTAGGACGCTGTCCAACTAGATTCTGTTTGAAATAGAAAGAAGTTAGCGGCCGGAGATGGAACACAAAAAATATTATAAAAACCGGCATCACAAGGTAGTTGTAGAAGAAGACGCCATGTTCCTATGGAGAGAAAAGTGATGTAGAATTGGCTAGTACGGATGAAGCTAGGCTGAAGTGAGAGCATTGACACAGGCTTTATGTATCTGATAAGATCTTTAAACGGTCTTGGTATTGAAAATTAAAAAAATTAAATTCTTGATCCATATTCTTTCATATTTGACACACTTATCCTAGCTTTTGTTGCAGGTATTCTTCCTTCTCCAAGAGTAGCTGAAATGCTGTTTTCTGAAGCTGGAAGTATTGCTCGCTTATCTCTTTAAACGAAAGACTTGTTTGTCAAACTTATCTTATTTTAACTGAAAGTTAACTGAGAAAGCCAAGGTTCGAGCCCCAAGCCAGACATCAAAACAAAATACAAAAAATATTTCTACGGCGACTTGCCATGAAAAGTTTCTAAAAAATCAGTCGTTCGGAGTCAACTTTAAACTGTAGGTCCCGCCACTCATATATAAAATTAACACACAACATAAGTGTTGTGAGAAACTAGGTCGCAATCCTGACTAAAGGGTTGTAATGACCAATTATGTGTGTAACTGAGATCTCTGTTTGTTTTAAAACATATTAGAAGACGTACTTACTTGCTTAATTGAGCATTACAAACCTTTAGTCAGGATTACAACCTAGTTTCTCACACAGCCTATGCTATGTGTGTTAAGTTTCGATATCGCCTCCGAACGACAAATTTTTGGGCAACTCCAGTTGCATTAGTTGATCAGGAGGTTCGAATATTTATGAGACCGTATCTCTTATTACGTTGATACATGTTTTAGTTGCAGGAAAGTGATGCAACAGTTGGACAGTGACAGGACTAGTAGTTCCCCTTCTTACTTATAAATTTATCATCCATCACTAGTTTAAAATATTAAATTTGCAATAAGTGTTGCTTTAATTTATCAATTTTCTATTTTACAGTTACATTTTCCGATATTATTCGGCAATATTGAAAATATATTTCGAATAAAAAAAAACTCAAAAAGTTTTCCTTTTTCATTTTGCTTAACTGTTACTTGCTTTGAAAACTCTTTATCACACTGAAAACTTTTCTTTACTGCTGCATGAGCACTTTTCCAAATGCATTTGTACACATATTTGTACGCATGTTAAATGGATGTGTGGCTGTATAAAGTTTTATTTAACTTTTCGATCGAGCCAAAAAGTCTGTGTACTTAATGTGCATATGAGTTATTTAAAGAAAAGTTTACTTAAGAATTCTACAATTCTATTGTAGAATAGAATTGATTGGGAAAATAAATATGAATTGTTTTCAATTTCATACATTGAAGATGAGACTGTGATTCGTATAGCAAGTAATTAATTTCATATTAGATTTTCTTCTGTTCGAAGCTAATCCTTGTTTGCCAGGCTTTACATTTGTCATAGTGCCAGAGGTCTTGATTATAAAAATTTATTTCACATTCAATTCAATGCAATGCGGAATGACTCTTGTATATATAGTACAGTGAAACGCAGAACAAAGGGAAAATATTCAATGAAATTAAAATATCTAACATTGGTGTTGGAAAAGAGGAAGATTCGTATAGCAAAGTTCATATTTAACTTATGTCCTGTGCAGTGAATCAATCACCTGATTATATGGGAAAAAATTTATAAAAAAAGAGAAGGAATAAGAAGATGAAGAAGATGATGATGATTAATTTCAGCAGTTGAACCCGCTCTCTCTTTTTATAATAACGAAGAGGAATACAGAAGTTTCTGTTAATCTCTAGCCACTTTTTCTGAAAGCCACCGTCCTCAACGACGAACAAATATTCTTTGCATCCCGCCTAGCGCATCCCAAAGGTCGAGTATTGTTTGATATAACATTTTTTATGTCGCTTCTATGCTAAGGAACTAGGTCTACTGATAGGATATAAATGTTGTCGTCTTTGAAGTCATCAAAGACATACCAAAAGACTGATTTCAAATAAAGACAATCCGGATTTGTTGTGATATGAATATAGAATGAAATAAGTATTGCCAGATTCGAAATAACCGATGGTTCAAATACTATTGCCACTGCTACTCCTATACTACTACTAATACTGCTATTACTACGTTACTACTACTACTGCCACTACTCCTACACTGCTACTACTACTACTAATACTGCTAATACTACTACTGCTACCATTACTATATTACTGCTGCTACTACTGCTATTACTACTACTACTGCTACTACTACTAATACTGCTAATACTACTACTGCTAATATTAATATATTACTACTACTACTACTACTGCTACTACTACTACACTACTATTACTATATTACTATTACTACTGCTACTATTACTATATTACTACTACTACTATACTACTATTACTAAATTACTACTACTAACACTGCTACTATTACTATATTATTACTACTACTACTATATTACTACCATATTACTGGGTCGTAATCCTGACTAAATGGTTGTAATGACCAATAATGTACTACGTATGCATGAAAATAGTTTAATTAACTAAAATTTTAAAAATATTACTGCTCTTATTGCGTAGAAAATACAACGCTGAGTACACTGTAGGATATAGATGATGCTATTTCTTACTTCTATAATGACAGATCGCCTGTCTTTTGGCTTATATCCTGCTGCAGGAGGTACATATATTACAGAGGAGTAGGAACTGAAACTGAATGTGCTTATCATCCTGCCTTTGTACACAAATTGTACTTATCCCGCATACTAATTCTCCCAGGTCTAGTTATACAGTGTTTACACATTTTTAAAGCTTAAAAGCTTGACGTTGAATGTACAAAATAATTGCCACAGCTGTTGCTGTTGCGTATATATTATAAGCAAAATGTGCATGAAAAGAATTACATTTGTTTTGCCCACCACTGTTCATATATGACAGCTTAAATGCAAGTGCTTTTATATTCTAATTGTATATACATTTATGATTTTTGCGGCTAAAGTTGTTTTATCGAAAAAAAAACTTTTTCGAAATGGTTTTCAAACTCATACACACTGGTGGTGTTTGTTCATAAGGTTACACCAAATACAAATACAATATTTTTATAATTTAAATATTGAAAACTAAATATAGAAGCGTTTTATTTATTTTTTGGTCATTATTGAATAACTATCGGGTAGAGCTAATGAAAAACTTACATAACCTTAAGGGATATAAGAACAACATGAATGTATGTATTGTATAATAATTATGCTAATGTTTTAGTTTTACATATAAAGGCACTAATGACATTTGTTAAAAATATATTTGTATTGTAAAGGATTATCAAAAAGAAACACAATTTTTAATTAGTTTATCTGTGTTCTTATTTTTTTTCTTTACATCGGCAAGCGTGATTTATCTTTGGGCCATATGGGCCAAGCTATACTCACTTAATATGACTTTTGCCGGGATTTAATATGGTTAACGAAATCATGTCATTACTAGTAGAATGTAAATTTTAGAAATTTAGACTGAAATCGTATGAGAAATAAGATATAAAAGCTTTTATATAGTAGCCCTCTTTGTTGCAAATGGATTCCACAAGGCCTTCTTAGTTTGCTGGTAGTTTTAATGAGACTTTCCATTTAAGATGTTCTCTTGTCGAACACTGGCTTTCTTATCAGTCTTTAATTTCTATTTAATTTGCCTTAGTATTCTTATTATTCAAGTTCCAGATTTGATTAGAATATTCAACATATGACTCTCTGAGGCATTTATTTATGAATGTCAGAATGTCATCGCGATTGTGGTCGATAATATAGAGAACTAACTTCTTACTTATGCGTTTAGTATTGCAAACTTAGTTCATTTGAAATTACCGTCTAAACAGCTGAAACTGTTTACATATTCTACATATAGTTGGCTTTTTACATGATGTTATTTGTACTAAGGCTGAATAATATTATGACTTGGTATTCTTGACATTTATTTCAAGTCGAACCAAACATTACTTTCGAAACTTTTGCCAGTTTTACATGCAAAGTTTATTCTTTTAGTTCATATCCTTAAGTTGGCATAAGATTATTATTTGAAAAACTCTTGTGTGATACACTGTCATTTCAAGAATCGTCCATTTTATCTGCATCTCAGCATGGATTCTGCAAGTCTCGGTCAACAATCACAAATCTTTTTGAATTCACAACTTTTGTAAATGATGGATTTATTGTAGGCAAACAAACTGACATCATTTATATCGATTTCAGTAAGGCATAACTTACTTAAAGTAAATCATAACTTACTAGTTCATAAGCTTAATCAACTTGGTTTTAGTTCATCTTTATTGAATTGGATTAAATCGTATTTGGTAAACAAAAAACAGTGCGTTAAATTCAGGAATACGCAATCTAACTTTGTTGATGTGCTGTCAGGCGTACCACAGGGTAGTCATCTTGGGCCGCTCCTATTTACTCTTTTTATAAATGATCTACCTTCTGTTATCAAAAATTCAAACACATTAATGTATGCCGACGATGTTAAGATATTTTTATTATTTAATAACATTGAAAACCAAGTACTTTTACAAGAGGATATTAACTACTAAACCTCTTGGTGTAGTACTAATTTAATGCAGCTGAAATATATATGCTTCACTAGATCATCTTCAACCAATGGATTTTATACAATGAACGGCGCTGTTCTTGAACTAGTTGATTCCTCTAACGATTTAGGCATAATTTTCTATTGTAAATTGGACATCAGAAATCATATTACATCAGCTGTTAGCAAAGCTACATGTATCCTAGGATTTATCAAACGATGGTCTAATGAGTTTTCTGACCCTTATGTTACCAAACAATTTTTTACCACACTGGTTCACCTAATTCTTAAATATGGATCTGTAATATGGCACCCTCATTACGCTGTACACTCTGACAAAATTGAATCAGTTCAAAAACAGTTTTTATTATTTTGTCTTCGTGGTTTAGGAAATGGATGGGATCCTAATCAAAGGTTGCCATCTTATGAAAAACGCCTAGCACTCATTAAATTACCATCTTTAAAAAGCCGTCGTAAAATGCAAAATGCTGTCTTTCTGCTGAAGCTGATTAATGGTGTTATCAACTCTTAATTTCTTCTAGAAAAACTTTCCATAAAAGTACCTGTTCGTCCAACAAGATACCATAATTTCTTAAATATAAAATATTACACAGTTAACTACACGAACTTCAATCCATTTCGTAGAATCTGTAATGATTTTAATAATTTTGACCTTCATATAGATTGTAACAAAAATTTGGAATCCATTAAAAAACTATAATTTTACAATTAAACTCATTTAATTAATAATTTCAATGTTGTTTTCTTTTTTTTTAAATTATTTTTTAACATTTTTTTGTATTGAAGTCATAATAATAAAAATTTTGTATTGAAATATAATATGTAATAGTCTGCAAGAACTTTCCAAAGACTTGAAATAAATAAATAAAAAAAAAAATAAGAGACTTCATGTTTAGTTACTTTCCCTCTGAACAGATTCTTGTGTAAAGTTATCCAATAAGATGAACGGTGGGTAATAGAAGACATGGCACTTGTATTCCAGTAAAGATATGAGGAGGTTGGTTAAATTATTTTCTGTGATACTGCTTTCCTTCTAAATTTTTCCCGTATAATAACCTGTCTGATCTCACCGGAAATCTCTCGGTTCATTTTACACTTCATACACCCTTAATGTTGTGTGTATTAATTTTATCAATAAGATCTAAGGGAACTAGGTACTTGAAACTTGAAGTCCCCTTAGTCTAGAAAGTTGTGTGTTGGCTTATTAGGCATGAGACCGTGGTTCAAACTGAAGCTTAGACATCTCGAAAAAAATGAAAAATGAAAAATATTTCTTCTTCTACCTCTCACTAGTCCTTATACAAAAATTCTGAAAGTAAATAAAATGTCCATGAAAAGTTTGTCAAAAATTTATCGTTTGGCGTGACAACTGTAGATCCCGCCACTCAAGTATTAATTTAACAAACAAAACATGGTTGCTGTCCTGACTGAAGGATTTTAAAGGCCAATTAAATAAATAAGTACGTTACTCTCAAAGCTTCTATCACTTCTACATACATACGTACATAATTGGTCATTATAACCCTTCAGGCAGTATTACGACCTAGTTTCTCACATCGCTTTTGTTGTGTGTGTTAATTTTATGCATGAGTGGTGGGACCTGCAAGTCGACTTCTAACGACAGATTTTTGAGAAACGTTTCATGACAGAGTTTTTGCCAGAAATCTGCTGAGAATAATTTACGTTATTAATGAATCCAATTCCCTTATAAAAACAAAACGTAGAAGGTCTATCGAGGCAATTCCTAATATGATTTGTATATTGACAACGGAAGGTACCTCGGCGCAATTGTTCTACTGTGCTGCTATTCTCTATGCAGATATCAGTCTCTATTTAGCCGTACGCCATATCGACGCCTCCGTTCTATAACATTCTAAGTCGAAAAAGTATCGTCATAATCATGACTGAAGAGTTGTAAAGACCAGTTCTGTATGTATGTATTCTCAATATATATGTATTAGAATTATGTGCAGATTATGCTGATTTTTCCGGCTTTGTCTACCTTTTCTTGTAATTAAAATTATCGTAATGGATTGATTTTTCACGTGTTACTGCGGCTGTATGATCTATTGTACTGCCCTTATTCTATATGTCAATAGTGTTTCCTTCTAGATGCATTGATTCCTTACAGATTCCAAGAATATGAACTGATGATTCATTCTAGCACCCTGCAGAGGATAACCAAATTTTCTGTATCTATTCAACTTCCTCGATTCCTCTGACAATATTGTCTCACATTGTCTGCGATTTAACCAGATTATTGCTCAAGTCCTCAGTAACTTTTACACAAGTTGTATTGACCAGATCTTTCGATGCTTAGACTTTTGAATTGAATAATTTGGTAAGCAATCGAAGGTTTCAACTGGCCGTTTTTGCAGAGTTTTTAATACACCTTATGGTACATACAGTGGACAGGAAAAATCTTAGTACGGCAATATATTTTAGTAATTTCATGATTTTAAGCCAAAAGTTTGTATGCAAATTTATAGTTTTTATATTTATTTTATTAATTTATTTCTATTTTATTATAAAACAAAGAATTTTTTAATATTTTTCATAAAACAAGAGAAAAATAAGAAAAAGTTTCAGATGACTCCATAGGTACCCTCAAGGAGAACCCTGAGTAAATTTTAAATTCAAAGGCCTAATATATGAAAATGTTATCACATCAAATGATCTCCTAAATCCTGTCTTGAAGTCATATCGGAAATTTGTGCAAGAATATTAAGCTTGTGGGGAGTTTTTTTTGTCAAAATATATTGTCGTATTAAGAATTTTGCTGTCCACTGTATATGTAGGTACACTTAGAAATGCGTAAGTTACCAAATGAATTGGTTTTATTAGTTCTTAAAATTCTTGTGTAAACTTTTTGTTTATAGGAAGAATTCTATTTTTGCATACAAGCGTATACAGTTCACTATTAAAATTTAATTATTATTTGGCCTACTTGTTCTGTCTCTCTATGTATGTATGTATGCATGGTACGATACAATACAATTATAGATGTTTTCCTCATTAATGACTCCATTGTCTTTATTATAGTTATTTATACATTTTCTTATTGTGCTGTTACATACTCTGGTACAAAATGCCATACGATGATATATTTTCATTCTAATGAATTTTCTATTTAATATTTTCTATGTATGTATTGTATTGTATTGTTGTTTGTATTGTACCGTTTTGTGCAAACAAATTATATGTTATGAATATTAAGAGCTGAAACACTTTCTACTACTACTACATGTAGGCATGTAGGCAATAATATTTTACATTTGTATTCAATGTATTCACAACAAAAAACCGAACAAAATGTAGAGAATGTGTAAATAAAGTATACAAAATGTAAGTTTAATTTACTCGATATCGAAATCGAATTTGACTTTCTCCACATAAAGTTAAATTAATTAAAAATTATTGTTTAACATATCTTCTACAGGCATGAAATTATTATACTCTTTTGCATACAATACTATGGTATTACTCGTACATAAAACTAAATTTATGTTGATGTGTCTTATTGTTTTACCAATTTTAATAACCCTATTAGCAAATATATTTATTTATGTATGTATGTATGTGTTTAAATATAGATTTTTGCATTTGAAATTCGAATTTGAATTCAATTTGTACATGTATACAAGAGAAACATGATTACAGGGTATTATTGTACATTTTAGAAAATGTTTTAATTTTAGTTTTAGAAAATTACAACTAAAAGGAGGTTATATTTTGCATAAAGGCTGTAACGAAAGCAATGAAAATATAAAATGAAACAAATTAATTATGTTTTTAATCTATAAAACTTTATTTAAATTTAATAAGTTGAACGAATTCAAATTTACAACGCAATTCATTTTGAGGAATTTTAATGTTGTCATAAGCTACTCTGCTTATGATTGATAATTGGCCGGAAATAAGGATACATACCGAGTCAGGCAAAGCTATTGTCAAATTAGTGGTAGTGGAAATGTCTATAATTACTCTGGCCACATTTTAATTAAATAGACTCTCTTTTTTTCTTTCTTTCGTATACAATCGTTTGGACCTAATAGAAAAAGGGGTGCCCTGGTAGTCTAGTGGGTAGTGTGCTAGACTAGTTGCGTGAGGCTCGTGGGTTCCATTCTCATCAGAGACTCTGGTCTATGACACTACACCGAGCATATGCTCAAGTTACTCGGCTCGTATATAATTAGAATATAATTTGTAATATTACTGTAATTAATGAAATAAATAAAATAAATAATAGAAAAAGTTTTCCATAGGCTAGTGAGTAGTTGACTTACTAGGCCAAAGCTTAGAATATAGTAGAAGCGACCGAAGTCGCCGTAGTCTAGTAGGTAGTGTGTTCGCGTATTAGACGTAAAGCCAGGTTCGAGCCACAGGCCAGACATCAAAACAAAATACACAAAATATGTCTTCGGCGACTTCTCAACAGACATCTCAACAGATTTCTGGCAAAAACACTGAGAGTAAATGAAATTGCCACGAAACGTTTCTCAAAAATCTGTCGTCCGGAGTCGACTTTAAACTGTAGGTTCCACCAGTCATGTATAAAATTAACGCACACTACATACGTTTTGTGAGAAACTACGTCATAATCCTTACTGTCGGGTTGTAATTATGTATGTATGTATGTCTGTAAATTCCATACCAATTTCGGTTTTCAGTATTAAATAATCTGTTGTACATATTTAAATTAAAATTTTAAAAACTTATGCTTTAAGGTTCGGTCAAACTACGCAAATATTTTTCGCAAAGAATTAATCTCGCTCTCTACTTATTTATTTAACAAATATTAATGTGCGTTACACAATTTTTTATTAAATAATTGAAACTATTAATAGATTTAATTAATTTAATTCAATCCATATTCATAAAATTCAAACAATAATAAATTTCTTTTATGTGATAGTCACATAAAATTTAACGAGTTGTGGTAAATGAAATGGCCAACTCGTCAATAAAACTTAATCAGTTATTAAATTGTTATTATTCTTATTATATATTTTATTTCGTCTTATTTTATTGTACCAATAACGACAACAATAATAATCACAGCGACCACATTCAAAATACATCAATCCTTTCGAATACTTTACTGTATACAATGGCAATAACTTCAGCAAAACGGGAAATATTATCATTCCTCCCTTAAAATTAAAATCATTTCGGAAATATGAATGGAGTGAAGAAAAAGCAGAAGTAGAAAAAGAAGAATACAATTTATACAAGACTCGTTGGATTGTCATAAATCTTAATGGCAGTCGCCATAAAGTTTGTGTTGCTGCTGTCATTGTTGTAAAGATTCAAATCATTTTTGTTTTACTGCCGTACTTTGCTTTCAGTGAACAAATCATTCATCATCAATATTTTCATTTGCTTGGCCACAAATGAATAAAACACTTACAATATATTGTACACACACCTACGCCCATACACTCCAACCAAGACCAAGAACCAGCAAAGTGGTACGTATCCCACAATAACCTGTAAATTTATTTATTACATGACCTCCACTTATCAGAGATTCGAACGAATGTTTCCAGAAAATAAGTGAAAAGAGCAAAACAAAAACCTTAAATACTGCTGACTGCTGCCGGACTATACGGTGGGAAAGATATTACGTTTGGTGGCAGTGGACTACTTATCCAATATCCGTAGAATATAAATATTACCTCACGCAAAATAATCATAAAATACATTTCAGTGAGCAATGATGCTGTAAGGCCATAGTGGCTGTGGCACTGACTGTGGCATCAGCAATACACATAGCGGTGTGCAGCAGCAGCAGCAGCACCAGTAGTAACAATAGATGTAAAAACTACAGAGTAAACCAAAACCATCATATATAAACCGTTTTTTATCAAAAAAAAAAACAAAAAAAAAAATACAATACAAGCTTAGATGAACGAAAAACTTTTGGTAACTGCTTCCATACAGCACCTTAAAAGTGTTGTTGTGTTGATAGTATTATTGTAGGATGGTGCTGATGTTATTTATGTGCAATATGCATGAAATTAAAAAATAAATTTGTGCGAAAAAATAAAACCAAAAACTTAAGAATGAATGAATGAACACAAAAGGAAAAAAAACAATCTACATTGAAGAACTTATTGAAGGGGAAAAGAAAATTTACAAAATTGAAGAATGCTTTCACAGAAATTTCCCATTGGCAATGTGCACATACTTACTTTGTTTTAGAGAAGCCAGGTTAGATATGGTGGGTCTCACATCGTGATACCATATTAATATCCAGTATAAATATTGTTAGTGTGTCGCCGTAGTCTAGTAGGTAGTGTGTTTTTTAATAGACGTAAAGCCAGGGTTCGAGCCCCTGGCCAGACATCAAAACAAAAATACAAAAATATTTCTTCGGCGACTTCCTCTCAGCAGATTTCTGGCAAAAACTCTGACAGTAAATAAAATTGCCATGAAAAGTTTCTGAACAAATCTGTCGTTCGGAATCGACTTTAAAGTATATAAACTATAAAATTAACACACAACATAAGTGGTGTGAGAAACTAGGTCGTAGTCTTGACTGAAGGTTTGTAATGACCAATTATGTATGTATGTCTGTATAAATATTGTTACGAAAATGGAAATGGTGTTTTGCTTTTATATCGTTTAACATTAAAAGTTACAAAAAGAAAAACAATGAACTTGTTTACATAATAAACAATTAAACAAAAATATATTCCAACAAAACACCAGCATAAAAAAATAAACAAGTAAACAAAAATGCAACAACAAACACTACAAGAATAAACATAAACAAAATACACAAAACAACAATAATGAATCAACGATGTTTACATTTATAGAGATATCGAGAAGGCAAAGCCAGGAACATTCGATTTCAAGAACATTCATCAGAGTGTTTACGTTGCCATATAAAAAGCAAGGCAAAGCAAACAACGAGTTAGTAAAAATTCAGTCAGTCTTGTGTGAAGACGCGTTGTGTGAAGAGAATAATCGTGGTTTAAAGATCTCCGTTACAAAGATCTGCGGAACAATTGTTATTGTTTACTCAAAAGAGTGTAAAGAGGAATAACAAACAAAGTAAATTGTTGTTGTTTACATCAAGTTGTAAACAGTGGCACATAGAATTGTGCGAATAATAAAGGATTTTAATTAAAACTGAACACAAATTAATTTCTATTTTATTTGCAATCTACGAGCTCATATTTTAAACGTTTTTAAAACGTAAAAACGCAACAATATCTAGACCGGGGTTCAGGTACAGTCCTGTGAAAAGAAGTTTATTTCTCTTACATGGATCCACAGCTCTTGCAGTAGTATTTATAGGGAATACCCTCTAAATAGTACAGTTAGTATCCAAATTGTGCACTGAATGACCATGCGATTTAAGGAGAGGAAATAATCAGTCTTCTACTTATCAATACAAATACATCAGTGTCTTGCACTATAGCATGTGCTATATTGAAGCCATTAATTTTCAGCTTCATTACGAAAAAAGCGGAGAATGTCTAGTTGATCTGAGGTATACTTATAGCCATGTAACATATAGAAGATTACGAGTTTTTAACACCTCTAGACAGTTTGTCAGCAATGCAATCCCTATGTTCCGAAACCCACGTAAAAGTTATCTTGCAATGATTCTTAATATCCCTGAGAAATATTTAATATTTAAGGATGAGGACGTCCCGTTCATAAGGGCTTAATGGTAGCATGAATGTACGAGCAAATAAAGAGATATTCAATAAAATTCTAGCCACTTAATAAACCATTTGTTGCTTTCAAAATGGCCTTGACTTTCTTCGGAAAAACATTGCATCAGACCTCTTAACATATATGACACACTCTATTCTGTCCAGCATTTTGTAGTAATCGGTAGACGCCTCAATGGTCTCTCTGGAATGCTCCAAATCTTGAGATTGAAGGTTCCCAGTAGGAATTTAGCAAATTACAGAAGGTTTGAAGTCTTCAACGGTTTACAATCTAAAAGACGTTATTATATCAAATGGAATGTCTAGTTAGAATACTGAGAACTACATTAGCAGGTTCTAAGAAGTCTAGTTTGTACACAAACCTACATATCCAGCTAAAACTAATTAAAATCTAAATACGAGGATTGGATCTTAGGCAAGTGAAGCATACTCTGTGTATACCGCTGATCGCTAGTAAGGGAAGGGAAGCCATCCGATCGGACATTTAAACCATATTTGGTGTGAACAACTACATACATACATAATTGGTCATTACAACGCTTTAGTCGGGATTGCGACCTAGTTTATCACACCACTTATGTTGTGTGCGTTAATTTTTATACATGAGTAGTTGGACCTACAGTTTAAAGTTGGCTCCGAACGATATATTTTTAAGAAACTTTTCATGGCAATTTTATTTACTCTCAGAGTTTTTGCCAGAAATCTGCTGAAGAGAGGAAGTAGCCGAAGAAATACATTTCATATTTTCGTTAAGTTGCAGATACCTGACCTGGGGTTTGAATCAAGGCCTTACGTCTAATAAGCCAACACACTACCTAATTGACCACAGCGACTTCATAAAACACATAGAAGTTGTAATAAAATGTTACAAAACTTCATTTTACTTCACTTTAAAATTGTCACCCATCATAAAAAAACATTACCTACGTATTTTTTTGATTTTATTCCTGTATCTTAAAAAATGAAAATTTTTTCTTAGCACTACTCAATTTAAACATTCTCCATTCTCTCCCATAACATGTAAATTAAAAATTTCTTCAAAAACTTTATTTTTTATGACGATAAAATAGAAAACTTTTTCATGTACGAAAGGAAAAGTTCACTAACATTGGCGTGAACTTTTAAATGAAAAAAGTTAAAATTTTATTCTATCTTTTGAACAATTTAAAAATGCAAAATCAAAAACAAACCAACATACAAAAAAAGGAAAAGTTCACAATGGAGAAAATCATAAAAGTTATTGTAATGTGCGGCAAAATGCCTTTAAGAAAATATTTTAAATTGTTATATTGTATACATACATATAAGTAGTACTATATGTGCAAGTATATGTACAGTAAGCGCCAAAAGAAGCAGTACATTAAAAAAAATATACATTAATAAATTACTGTTATTTTTATTTTAAAATTGTTTCATTGTCAGTTTTTAAAATTATTGTCAAGTTTTTTCGAGCAGTCTCCTTAAGTGGTAAAATTTAAATTTGGTGATTGTTAGAATTTTATGTTTAGTGTACAGTTTCGTTTGACGCTCACTGTATGTATACCATTGTTTGCTTTCTTAAGAAATATCATTGATAATAATACAGACGTGTTGTGTTTTTAATAAGATAGAAATTTAATTCATTTTCTAACAGCTCAAAAAAAATTATACGTCATTGAAAATCGTACACCTTATTTTATTAGAAAAGTTATGTAAGGCTTTATACTTATAGCGACAAACATTTCAATAAAATTAAGCGAATCTTTAATCTGTAGGCCTTAAACTACGTTTAATAAAATGTCGATCGCCAGACTATTCGCCGGAAGATAGGCTTCCGTCGCTGTCATACATACATACACATTATAACCCTTCAGTCCCGATTACGACCTAGTATAGTATATCACACTAGAAGGGTCTCACTACGCTATAAGCGGTTGACAGCGTTCTAGTGACGACACATTAGTCTAGTCTAGTAGGACTTATTAGACGCATTAATTCAATAAACGCATTATTTCAATAAATTGTGACACACAACCACGTATTCTAAGGCAACTACGAGCCTGAATTATCAGCAAGTTTTGAAGGTTTCCTTCTAAGAAAGAGTATAAGAATGAATTTATACAGTATAATTTCAATATTCTGGACACCTGCAAATCCGGGCAACGCGGTAATGCCGACACTTATTTTATTACAACAATAGACTCTGTAATCCGGACACCATCAATTTTTTCTACCTCAATAATTCGGACAGTACTTATTCCTATTGCCTTTGCACAAAAAAAGATATCTCAAAGAAAATAATTTATCAAATAGAGCGCATTTACTAGTAGATAACGCAACATGTCATCCAAAGTCATTAGTAGATTTAAATAACGAAATATGCGTTATTTTTTCCACCTAACTGTACAGCACTCATGCAGCCAATGGATCAAAATGCCATTCGAATCTTAAAACTAAACTATCGTAAAAGTTTTTTGGTCGCTATTTTATCAAGTTCAGAAAATCTAATGGATGCTCTTAAAACTCTTTCATTGAAAAACGTCGCGTTTTTAATTGCCAATGCTTGAGATAGAATTGATGCAAATATCCTTAAAAAAATATTTTAATAAAATTTTATATGATGGAGAATATGACTCATTTGATGAAATACCTCTATCTCTAAGGATAAGACGAAGCGATTCCACCGAACTAGTTGATTTACTTGTCAGCTTAGCACTTGATGATACAATCGAAAGAAACGATTGTAGAAGTCGCCATAATCTAGGAGGTAGTGTGTTGGCTTATTAGAAGTGAGGCCTCGGTTCAGGCTGCAGGTCAGACATCTCCAATAAACCGAATGTATGAAAGAATATTTCTTCGGCGACTTCCTCTCAGCAGATTGCTGGCAAAAACTCTGAGAGTAAAAATAAAATTGCCATGAAAAGTTACTAAAAAATCTGTCGTTCGGAGTCGATTTTAAACTGTAGCTCCCACCACTCATGTATACAAATTAACTCACACATTATGGGGTGTAAGAAGCTAGGCCGTAATCGTGACTGAAGGGTTGTAATGGTCACTTATGAATGTATATGTATGTATGTACTAGGTTGCTTAAGCCTTAATAAAAGGAATGTATTAATTTGACTTGAGCCAATTGCGATTATGTATGTATGTACTAGGTTGCTTAAGTCTTATTAAAAGGAATATATTAATTTGACTTGCGCCAATTGCGATTATGCCCAACGTATATGTGACCATTGCCGTTTCATAGCTGCAGTGATAGGAAAGATCAGAAGACAATTGAACACTGGTTGCCTTATCTTATTAAACTGTCACTATAGTTCAACCGAAATCGATATTTACATACACAGAATGCGCCGTAAACAATTAGATTTGGCATACCGTTGATTAAGTAGTCACCGTAGTCTAGTAGGTAGTGTGTTGGCTTATTAGACGTGAGGCCAGGGTCAAATCACAGGTCAGACATCTCCATCTAAACGAAATATAAAAAATATTTCTCCCGCGACTTTCACTCTGCATTTTTTTTGGCAAAAACTCTGAGAGTCAAATAATATTGCCATGAAAAGTTTCTCAAAAATTTGCAATACGGAATCGACTTTAAACTCTAGGTCCCGCTACTCATGTATAAAATTAATACACACAACATGAGTGGTGTGAGTTTGTTAAAAAGTATTTTCATTCATTTTGCAGATTTTTGAAAATATCTTTTAGCACTCTATGTGATGTCACACTATTTATTTATTTATTTAATTATAGATTATTAAAACTGAATACTCATATGCCCATAATTATATTCAAAAACAAATTTAAATGCAAATATTTTCATTAAAAACGGCTTTACTTGTTAACATCAAAAACAATTTCATACAACGAAACGTCATTTATTTTGGCTTCAAATAATTTATAGTTTTCATTCGTTTTAGCAAAAAAAGAAAAACTTTTTTTATGGATATTTAATTATATTTATTCAAAAGTGTTTATTATTAACAATATCCTGCAGTTCATTGGCCTTTATTCAAAATTAAAATTTTTTTCTTTTTCCATATACGATATGCATTTAAGCAATTATATGTAGGGGGTTGGGGAAAAAGTAATTTCGACTAGATTTTCTAAAAATTAAAAATACTGTGATCAGTAAAATAAAATAATAAGTCTTTAAAGCATATCTTATATAATTAATAGGTCAACATTAAACTAACGATTAAGAATGTATAAAAACTGTTAGTATTCCAAAGCTCTTAAGCTAACTTATTAAGATTAATTCGCGTACTATGCCGTATAATTTTAGTCAAAAAAGTTTTGTATTATTTTCTAACCCAATAACTAAAGTTCTTAGTGTTTTAATAGTATTTAATTCATATACAAATACATGTATAAACAAATTGGATCAAAACAATAGCACTGATAAACTTTTTTTTCTTTCGTCAGTTCCTACATACATACATCGAGCTTCCGTCGGGCAGTTTGCTGGAACTTCACTTTTTGATTGCTCTGTTCTTCAGATACTTTAATGTGGAGACATTTTACAGAGAGAACAATGCTTCGATTTTACAAAATATTGGACTTCATCCTGCAGGCTTTTTCAAGCATAGTTAATTATGAAGGCATTCCTCTGCCTGCCCGTGCATAACTTTCCTTACATATATAATTCGCCATTACAACCCTTCAGTCAGGATTACGGCCTCGCCTCTCACACCACTCATGTTGTGTGCTTTAATTGTATACGTGAGTGGCGGAATCTACAGTTTAACGTCAACACCGAACGACCGATTTTTGAGAAACTTTTTCATGGCAGGCTTATTTACTCTCAGAGTATTTGCCAGAAATCTGCTGAGAGGAAGTCGCCGAAGGAATATTTTTTATATTTCGCTTAGATGGAGATGTCTGACCTGGGATATGAACCCCCTTTACTTCTAATAAGCCAACACACTATCTACTAGACTACGGCGACTTCTATAACCTTCCTTTGGTGAGTTAATAATGAAAGCATTCCTTTCCCTTTTCCGTGAATATCATTTCTGTGAGCTTCCCCTGCCTTTTCCATGCATAACCTTGCATGCATAGTTAATTATGGAAACTTTTTTGCTTCCTTTAGTGGTACTATTTTCACCCCAACTGTATTGTTTTATATATTTGCTAATAATTTTTACTTTTGAAAGAATGGTTTTTTTCACCATTTTTGTTTGGCATGCCATGTAAGTAGGAAATGTGATATGCTTTCAGACTTTTATAATGACTGCCATTTAAATCTAACAAACACATGCAACCATTGTGTGCCACATGCATACACAGGCCATGCCATGCATGAAACAACTGCAATTTGGAAAAGCATTTAGGTTAACAGGTATTTGTACTGGCAGCATAAAAATTATATTTCATACCAAAATTAAGAGAGAAAAAAAAAATAAACTGCAGTAAATGCTGACATTAATGGATCAGTAATCTATCTGAGATTAAATTTTATAGGAAGTGTTAAGTCTCCATTAACTTGATGGAAAGTATGTACTTGTCTCGTGTCTAGTATTTGTATATTTCTCTAGTTTTTAAGGTTTTACTGTATGTTGTTAGTCATTCCTTTTACAACTTCATATCTAACAAAGTTTTTTTTCTTTCAGGAAATTAAATAAGAATAAAAAGAAAAAGATTTCTCATATCCTTTTTGGCTAATTTGTATACACACATAAATCTTATAGGCCACAAAATGTTAATGGTTAATTAGAATGATTCTGCTCATGTAGCATGTGATCAAAAGAATTTATTTCCAAAGATAAAGTCTTCGTATTAAGGCAAACACAGATGTTGTTAGGTTTTTACCTTTTAAAATGTTTAAAATACGAGCTCGTAGATTGCAAATAAAATAAAAATAAATTTGGGTTTAGTTTTATTTAAATTCTTTATTATTGCCACAATGCGGTGTACCACTGTTCACAACTCGATGTAAACAACAACAATTGTTTTTTGTTTTTGTTATTCCTCTTTGTATACCCTTTGCATAAACAATAACAATTACTTGACAATTATTCGACAGATCTTTGTAACGTAGATCTTCAAACCACGATTACTCCATTCAAATGCACTGCGTCTTCACACAAGACTGACTGAACTTTTACTCAATCAGTTAGTTCCTGCTTTGTCTTGTTCTTGAAGGCGAATGTTTGTGGCTTCGCCTACTTGAGATATCAATAACTGTAAACATCATTGTTTCATTATTTTTGTTTGTGTATTTTGTTTACATTTATTCTTGCTGTGTTGTTTGTGTATTTTTGTTTATTTGTTTACCATTTTTATGCAGGTGTTGGTTGTTATATTACGCAGTGCAATAATTTGTAAAAAAATTAACTGTTTTTGTTTCTGTAGCTTTTGTTTATAACTTTAATGTAAAGGATGTGAAAGCAAATCACCAGCATCTAGATTTTCTCCATTTTCATAACAATATTATTGGCAGCTGTCCAGACCTTAAAAGTCACTAACATAGGACAAATTCTTCTAGGTAACATTGATCGAGTGGATCTCTTTATTTAGCACAATCTCACAAAATGGATTTTTTTTAAATTGTAAACACATTATCCTGAAACTACATGACTAAGTTCAACACCCTTTTGTATTCTAAAGAAACAATTTTATACATGTTCAACTGTATTAAAGGGGGACAAAAACCACATAACAATGTCAATAAATATGTTCAATCTTTTATACACGAACAATTCTCGTGTTTCTAAGAAAACTTAAATCATTAAAACATGTCCCCTGAGTCTCTTTTCTCAATGGTGTGTCAAGCGAATGTGCCATTTCAACAACGTTATTTTCAGTTAAGTTTTTTAATTATATTTCAATTCGCTGAAATTTAATTGATTCTCCATATCATGCTTGTCATCGATTTCGTTTTTTTAATGAACATTTTATTTTGACATTCCAGCGTGAACAAGTAAAACATGTATTAAGCTGTGGTATGCAAATAGCTGTGGGTTTAAAATAATTTAAGATTTTTGTGGTACATTTCTTTTTTTAATGAAACGTAGTTTCCGAAAATTTTGTACATCCCTATGGCTGGCATGTGGTAGTAGAGAAAAAGAAACTTTTCTCATTACCTAAATTTGCATAGGATATGTATGTATTAAGTCCTGTTAAAATACAAAAATATATTGGTAGTGAAACTAATGCGCAAGAAAACCGGGAATGAAGTAATAGCAGCTAACGTATTAGCAAAAGAAATCATCAAGCCACGTAACGATAACAGAATCGATTTAAAAAAATGCCAAGTGAAGTATGAGGAGACTGTTCTGTAAAGCAAAACACCCCCAATGTAGATTTTTTAGGTGGAAATTACATCAAATAACATCAGAAACTAATGAATATTTTCATTTTTCTTCAATACAAAAAAGTTATCCAAAGCTATCACTCTTTAATGCGTTTAAATTAAGATCGGTCGTACAACGGAAATGACAAATTTTTTCCTTAATTCGAATTTTACAGATCCTAAGAGCTGAAAGCAAAATATATTTTACACTGCTTTCAAATCTCTTAAGAGCAGATAAATTGGTTTCACAGTTTAGAAATCTCCTAATTGGTGGAAAATAATCAATATTGTTACGAAAATGAAAAAACTAGATAATAATGTTTTGATTTTACATCGCTTAACATTAAAATTATAAACAAAACTACAAAAACAAAACAATGCAGTAAACAAAGTCGCCGTGGTCTAGTAGGTAGTGTGTTTGCTTATTAGATGTAAAGCCAGGGTTCGAGCCCCAGGCCAGACGTCAAAACAAAATACAAAAAGTATTTCTTCTTCGACTTTCTCTCAGCAGATTTCTGGCAAAAACTCTGGGAGTAAATAAAAAAGTTACTCAAAAATCTGTCGTTCGAAGTCGAGTTTAAACTGTAGGTCCCACCACTCATGTATAAAAATTAACACACACAACATAAGTGGTTCGAGAAGTTAGGTCGTAATCCTGACCAGAGAGTTGTAATGACCAATTATGTATGTATGTATATACTACGTTTAGTGTAGTACAATAGACTTGCATCAGTTGGTCCTTTTTTATGTAGCACATCTGTTCTTTCGATTGCAAATATATATGGGGTTTCACTCAGGAATAAGTTCTTATTTTCTTTAAATCCATTGGCTTTCCATGTAACAGATTTTTATTTTTTTATAAAATGCTCATTTCTCATAACTGCCAGCTTAAAGAATATATCCACCAACTTTTGCATAGATTTGCGTAATTAATCGGATTTTTTGTTTCAATCCACCATTGTTTTCCATAGCTGTCACAAAAATAACTCGTCACACAATTTAAGTTCAACGAATTTGTTCGCTTTCTGTTTGAATTTCAAAAATATTGGCATTAAAAAACGACTTATTCTCATTGAATATGTGGTACATATATCAACATGTCTGTGACATTGAAACACAATACGAGAGCTCTTGTGAACAGTAAAAAAAAAAGAAAAATCAGTGCGACATTTGAATTACATTGAAAACTTTTCAGACACATCAAATTGAATAAATTTTTAATAAAAGGCGATTGAAAACTTATTATGAAAAAATAAGTGCCATAGTAACAGTATTTCAATACGTGAGCTATTATAGTTTGAAAATTTTGTTCTTCTCAATGTCGAATACGTTGACGTTTTTAGAGCAGAAAGTAAATATTAATAAAAACTGTTTGCATTGTAAACTGATTTAAACTTTTGAAAATTTTAATTCGAAAATAAATATAAATTTGGTGCTAAAATTCTCTTAAATGATAAACAAAAGTGTTTAAAAAAATTTTTAATCAAAAATTTTAATCAAAATACTTACAGACTTGGTGTAGGCTGTTTTCAATTTTTTTAATGTCAGACTTGAGTAAGTAACATTATGACAAATAATATTATTTTTCTGCTTTTTCTTTTGTGTTGCCAAGTTCGAGTGGTTTAATCTGATATGTATCCTCGTGATCAAATTACAGGTCAATACAAAGTTCAAAAACAAAGCATGTGTGGTATGGTAAACAGCCACGAAGATTCGAATGCTTGTGACGATGCAGAAGCTAGCTAGTATTAGAATTATTGGCCAAGAAGCAAATAACTTTTACAGCTTCTGCCCCTATTAGAATTTCGACGTAGCTCTCACGCCACCCATCTTAAGTGTGTTAAATTTAGCCATGCGAGGCAAGAACTACATATTAGAGAAACTTTTGTGTCAATTTTATTTACTCTTAGAATTTGTCCAGAAGACTGTTGAGAACAATCGCCAGTCGGGCTCTCGTCTAATAAGCGAACATATTACCTACTGGACCACGGCGACTTCTAACTGGGGCATGTGATACAGATAAATTGCTTTCTGTTATCTATATTGCATTAATAAACACATCTTCTATAACAAATTCGAATAGAATTGTAATCCCATCACAGGTTTCTGTACGGATCGCTTAAGATTAATAATTTCGTTTTGTTGGGGTTTGAACAAACACAATACCTACTAGACTACGGGGACTCAACCTACATACACACAGTTACTAAATTATACGTACGGTTAAAAAATTTCCGAAATTTTTTATCTAATCCGTTTTCATTGAGAATCTTTATAGTTTCCTTGATGTCAAGACGGTCTTTTGCATTGGTTAAAAAATTTCTGAAATTGAACTGAATTGTGGCCCTGCACAGGCCCACAAAGGTATGCATCCGATTCACAAATTTCACAAATTTCTGAACCAATGCAAAAGACAGTCTGAAAATCGAAGAAAGATGTCAGACAATTATAAATATTTTCAAAAAAAAACCGATTGGTTAAACAATTTCTGAAAATTGTTATCTTTTGTGTACATCAGGCCGACAAAAGTTAACAAATTTCAGAAATTTTTTAACCAATTAAAATCGGGGAAAGTTTTCAGACAATTACAAAGAATTTCAACGAAAAAGGATTAGTTAAAAAATGTCTGAAATTTGATATCCGCATGTATACTTTTGTGGCTGAGTGTATATGTTCTCAACAACTTCTCGTGCAACTCAATTAAATTCCCCTGAGGATTTGCATAACCGCCTGCGTAATATCTCGCAAGGCCCCAGGTACTTTTGTTTTAATTTTTAGTGCCACACAGGCTGCTTATATATTTACATTGTTACGTTTTTACCTTTTAAAAACTTTTAAAATATGAGCTCGTAGATTGCAAATAAAATAAAAATAAATTTGTGTTTAGTTTTAATTAAATTTCTTTCCAATGTTCATAACTTGGTGTAAACAACAACAATTGCTTCTCCTTGGTATTTCTCTGTTTATACGCTTTGCATAAATAATAACAAATACTAGGCCATTATTCGACAGATCTGTGTAACGGAGATCTTTGCACCACGATTACTCTCTTCAAACGCACCGCGTCTTCACACTAGAGTGACTGAACATCACTAATTCACTCGCCTGCTTTGACTTGCTTTTTATATGTCATGGTATACAGTCTGATGCATGTTCTTGAAGACAAATGTTCGGGACTTCGCCTTCTCGAAATCTGTTTAAATGTAAACATCGTTGTTTACATTAATTATTGCTGTTTGTGAATTTTGTTTACATTTATTCCTGTAGTATTGTTTGTGGATTTTTGTTTACTTGCTTATCATTATTTTGTATGCTGGTGTTTGTTGTTATATTAAGCAGTACGATAATTTGTAAACAAGTTTGTTTACTGCATTGTTATGTTTTTGTAGTTTTGTTTATAAGTTTAATGTGAAGCAATGTAAAAGCAAAACGCCAGCATCTAGACTTTTCATTTTCTTAAGAACATATTATGATCGAAGACATTCCTTCACTATAAAAATGTTCTGTGTTCTTTGAAGGGTGGTTATTCTTCTTTAACTATTGATATATAGTCTACCTACTACCTACTACATTTTTGAATTAAGAATATCCATCCTTCTCTTTTGCTTCCCTTTCATCAAGTATAGCCCATCAAATTCTTTTTCACATTCCTCTCAAACATTTTGAACTCATCAGAAGTGGAGAAGCTGCTCTTGTAGTAAGCTCATCTGTTCAAATATTGCAAATGGAATTTCAATTGACCTCGAGTAGATCATGACAGGGGATTCGTAATCTCTTGCTTAGAAAACATAAATTCATCAAACAGTCCTGTTTTGAAGGCAAGTTCTCGGTTAAATTTCTTCTTCAATGCGCGGGCACTGATCTGTGGCGTATGAGCGATATTATTTTAACTCATGATAATATTACTTATGAATGTATAAAGTCGCCGTACACTAGTAGATAGTGTGTTGGCTTATTAGATGTAAGGCCCCAGGTCAGACATCAAAACGAAATTTGAAAAAATATTTCTTTGGCGACTTCCTCTGAGCAGATTTCTGGCAAAATCGTCATGAAATGAAAATTGTCATGAAAAGTTTCTCAAAAATCTGTCGTTCGGAGTCGACATTAAACTGTAGTTCCCCGCCACTCATTTATAAAATTAACACGTACAACATAAGTGGTCGTAATCTTGACTAAAGGTTGTAATGTAATGTATGTATGTTCTCGGTTAGCTGTCGAATTTTCGGAGATTATTGCCATGTTGCGTACTTTGTATTTTCTGTCCAAGCTGGTGTGAATATACCCTTCGATGGCAGATCTAAGACTTTCCTCGTGGATTCTTCTTTAGAAATTTTGGATACGAACAATCCATCCCACGTAACACTATCTGTAAAAGAGGAATATAAATAAAATATGTATGTATTTCTAGTGTTCAAATTACTTTTTTTAAATACATTCAGATGACATTTTCCATGTAAAATCTTTCAGAATAAAAATATTTTCTTTACTCTAATATGCTCACAACATTTTCTGATTTTCCTCTTTATAATACGTTTTAAAGTTTTTCTTATTGAAAAAAAACACTGCTTTATTGCATTTCTATGAATAGTTTTACAATGTATGTAAAATGTTTCCTTTTGAAAACCCTTAACAATGTCATGTTCATGTTTCAAGAGCATTACATGCTTAATGCAACATTCATTAGGTTGACGCATTTGCAGCATACTTATAAGACCACATACAGACTGCATGCTGCATATGCTACCAAAATCGTACAATGTCTTTTTTTGTGTAACACCCATCCCTATATTCTTTCTTCCACTTGAGTATGTTCAATATCGTTGCAAGAAAATTAAGTTCATTTAGTGTAGAGAATTGTAAAAAAATTTCTTTTTTGTTTATTTTTTTTTTTCTTTATATTTTGTTTTTGTTTCTTCAAATGACAAAGTTAGACAATGAAAATGTTTTTAATGGTTTTCGTAAAAGGAATGTCGTTTACATCTTCTCAAATACTAGTTTTGAATTGAGGAAAGACACTGGAAAATTACAGAAATAACCTAAGGAGAGCTTAAAATCCTGTGTTCAGGTTATGCACGAATGTACAATCGAATAGAATTCACAACTTTCAGTAATTTTTCTAGACCTCATGGAAGATTTCGGCTTCTGGAAATGTGTCAGCGAAGTGGCTATTTGAGAAAAAATCTCAACTAGCCTACGAGTACTTTAATCAGGCTTCTTATATCACCCTTGTTATATGTCTTAATTTCATCCGTGAGGGATGAAACCTCATGTCTACTCCGAAAAACATACAGACATACATAGATAATTGGTCATTACAACCCTTCAGTCAGGATTACGACCTAGCTTCTCACACCACTAATGTTGTGTGTGTTAATTTTCTACATGAGTGGCGGGACCTTCAGTTTAAAGTCGACTCCGAACGACAGATTTTTGAAAAGCTCTTCATGGCAATTTTAATTTACTCTCAGAGTTTTTGCCAGAAATCTGCTGAGAGGCAGTCACCAAAGAAATATTTTTTCATATTTTCTTTTTGATGTCAGTGAACCCCCGATGGCCATTCGATTTAACGATAGAAGACAACTAGTTATCTTCTAATCCATACAAGTTCAAATGAATCTAACAATATTACACACACTTTCCTACCCGTAAGCAAGCGGAGAAAATCTAGTTTAACTGAAGGTAACGAAACATATTGGAAATTGTGAACTCAGTATCTCTACTGACAAATTCATCAACGATATCCCTATCAGAGATCAGCAATGAATCGTTTTTTCGCTACTCAGAAGTACTAATTTTGAGGATGAATGAGTCAACAGTATTGAAATTCAACTACTCTGATTCATTCGTACTCACTACAACATTGATTTATAAGTACAGGTTGCAATGAGTATGCGTACGAAATTCATATTCGAATATGTTTGATTGATACGCCCACTCATTCAGATTCATAATTTTAGAAAAATGCTTTTTATATTCATAAACCATTCGAGTGATTCGAATCATTCATCAAAATTTATAGTCGTAGTTGTTGTTGCATTTACAAAAATAGAAGAAAGAAAAAGACAAAGATAGCAAGCAAAGCAAACACACAACCTTCTAGTGAGTATTGTAGTGTTCGTACGCGAATCGTTATTATTTTGTGATTCTTGTAAATGCTGAGTAAAGGAGAATTTAGAACAACACAGGAATGCAGAGAGTTGAATACAGTGGCGAAAGGGCTTAACTAGCAACCGAAAAATTTCGTAGTCGTATACTGCCGTAGACAAACAGTTTTTCAAATTTGTTTTCTAGAATTTTAAAAATTTAAGAGGTCTTAGACACTCTCCAACTATATTTCCACGACACCATAGATACGATGACATCTGTCATAAAAATTTTACGAAGATTAAGCAGACGATGCTTCTTGGACTAGAATTCTTCTTACGTTTCAAATGCTGATCATTTAGATAAGATAGATTTCTTCAGACAGGTAAAACCATAGATCGGTATGAGCGTGGTAGATCTGCATTCAAATATCGCGAATATGAACAGATTGTTTACGTGTGCAAAAAATCAAAAGTCTAAGATTAAATATCACCAATCACTTGTCAAAATGCTGTATATCACACGATAAAAGTTCAATTACCTTCAAAAGTTAAAATTAAATAAAATTCTCGGAATTAATTGAACAAAAAAATAAATTATGTTTTGAATTTGCAAAGTAATAACGAATGTCAATGTACTTATTTGTCTGCAATATTTCACCAGTTAACAAAAACACAATGTATACATATACGCTCTTACATTCATATTTATACAATACCGTGCCAGAGCAAAGCAATTAAACAGCTTAACATTTCTCAAAATTTCTTTTATAGAATGAAAATTATTAGAAAGAAAAACAATTGGGTTTTCCAACTCTGGTGTACAGTTTGAAAGAATTTTCTTTTTCTTTACGTTTTAATTGTGTATTGTACAGTCTCATCACGTTCTCCGTACAACTCCTGCTATTGTTTGTTATTTTAAGTAGAGGGATGACATATTTTGTTGTTAACTTTTCATTCATTTTCATGTTGAAGTGCATTTTGGCTTTCTTGTTGTATTTTATATTCTTAAAATCAGAAGAAATATACATTCTTGCTGTCATTTGTTACCTGTACAAATCTGGGAATACTGATTACGAATTACGTTATCAATTTGTTACATTGTTTTTGAATTACAATTTCAGCCAAGCCGTAGTAGCATGTCTTAGGCTCTAGCAATGCAATCAGCTGGAAATTCTGATTCAATAGAAAGTAAAGTTAATCCAACATAGCAAGTAGTACCAATAATAGCTGATCGCATTAGCGATCAGGACAATAGACTCTCTGCACAGTCTGTATATCAGTTTCCAGTGGCACTGGTGTGCAGATTTATTAGAACCATTCAAACATAATTATTATAGAAATTAATGAAAGAATAAAATTATAACCTCAACGCCAATTACATATGAAAATTAATTCAGGATCCAAAATCATTCGAATCTAAAAACATTTAAGCATCCCTCATACACATTTACGTGGTAGTTTAGAACGCAGCCGTAACTCCCACTGTTTGAAGATATCAGAACCTAAACTTAGTTTAGACAACCTTCGGTGGGCTCATTTCTACATACATACGTAGATACATACATATGTACATACATAATTGGTCATTAGAATCTTTTAGTCAGGATTACGGCCTAGCTACTCACACCGCTCATGTTGTGTGTGTTAATTTTATACATGAGTGGCGGTACCTACAGTTTAAACTCGACTACGAACGACAGATTTTTGAGAAACTTTTCATGGCAATTTTTGTTTACTCTCAAAATTTTTGGCAGAAATCTGCTGGGAGGAAGTACACGAAGAAATATTTTTTCATATTTCGTTTCGTTCGAAATGTCTGACTTGGGGTTTGAACGGAAGCCTCACGTCTAATAAGCCAACACACTATCTCCTAGGGTTCGGCGACATCGGTGGGCTATTGTCTCATTGAAATACGTAAATCACCGGGTACAGACGTTATTATACCTACAGACATACAGTAAACATTTGTATGGTGATTCCCAAGCTGTAGCAAATGTTTTATGCCTGTCTCAAGCACTAACGTTTACCTAATAAGCGGAAAAAGGCTAAGCTCGTTTTGAACCATAAAGTTTTGAACCCATCGATTGCTATAGCGATCAGTACAGCAGACTCTCTGCCCAGCCTGCATTTCAGTTTCCAGTGGCACTGGTATCTGTTTACCGTCTACTAAATGTGATCAACATAAAGCAAGGATGACACAACCACGTTTTAAGAGATTCGGTATATGATAACATGTCAAACTCCCAAATATTTGCCTTAGAGGACGTCTTAAACCAATGGATTCTATCCCAATTTTTTTTTCGAGAACTAAGATTCTAGATGCTTCTCTGCAGGAATACTTTTGCACATTGGAAAAAGCAGCATGGAATTCAACAAACCGTGATTGGTCCCACATACCAGTTTCCCGAAATTCTAAAATGATGTATCCAGCAGTGGACAGCGGAACGACCAGCGAACTACTTGAGTTCGACAAAAAAAGAAGCTTGCATTCTAACAGGAATTCTAACAGAAGACTACGCTATTGGTAACTTCGAGGACAAGCTGCCCTCCCAGGATTACTGCAGAAGCTGGCCCTGCATTTTAGGGCAGATGTCATCGGTTTTTGACTGACAAAATATATTAGCGAAGGTGCCACTCGCCCGTCTAATCTTAGTGGTTCAAACACACTATTAGAGGATTATGACAAGGGAGATTACCACACATTGGATACCGGCTAACTTAACCTAACCTAACATTCAAAAGATAATGTCTATGCACACCCTACAGTGTTTTGTATTAGAAATGCTAGTTGCAGGAGGAAAAGACGGAGTAGTATGCTTGGATGCAACAGTGAATTTATTGGCCAATTCACACGACTTTGTCTCGTGTATGTTGTATTGAAAGCACTTGGTTGTGTGTGAACGCTCAATGCTATGCTGTATGGTGTATGTCGTATTCTTCTTCATAATTTTTGGTATTCAAACAATTTGATAGCACGAAACCAACACAACTTATTAAAAACATATGGAGAAAATGTATATAAGTGTATCGGATTTTTACAAGGAAATTATCAACAGCAAGCATACACTGTTGTATAGTCGTCCAACGATACAATGAATACAATGATACAATGGTTTGTGTGACTTGACCATAGACGAAAGCCTCTAGTGGTAGTCGAACTATTCATTCACTTTATTTCAGTGAAAACTAAAAAAAACAATTTCAGCATAATTTTTGACACTTGGACATACGATAAATATATCGGCAGCGTGTTTCAGATTCGCTCCATGACTGAACGATTTATTGAATTTCTATTTATTTTTGTTTATCTTTTAAATGTTGAGAAATGTTTCTCTTACTTTCTTAATTACTTCCTTTATGACATTTAACAACAATGCAGAAAACTTTCTCTTGTTTTGTGCCTTTTCATCTGTCTTCTTATTTCATTTCACTTTTCTCATTTATTTCATATGATGCTTCGGTAAATACATCATCATCTACAACTACAATTACAATTTCTTAAAAATCTTTAAAATATCTTTTAGTTTTAAATGAGTAGACAGCATTGTTCGTTGCTATGTATTTTAGAAATTTTGAAAGGAACTTTTTTCGTTCGTTTTTCAAACAAAAGTTTTCGATTAAAAGCAAGCAAATGAAACAAGAGAAACTGAAGAGAGAGAAAGGGAGAGAGCGGCAAGCAAATTATCTGTCTATCTATGGTGTCTGTCTGCATGTGTCATTAAAAGCAGAAAAACAAATTTAATTTTATTGTTGATTTAAACAATATTTATGCAAAGCTTTTGTTGTTCTTAACTTTCTACAAAAGAACACAGACAGGCTTTTGAATTTTCAAATATTTATTAAAAAAAAGAAAGGAAAACAAAAATAACAATAAAAAATGTTTAATTTCTTTAACAATTATGAGTAAAGTTTAAGCAATTTATTTTTATGTTGTCGTATACATATGTATGTAAAGATACATATACATACATATGTACGTATGACTGTAAAATTAATAAAGAAAGTCCAGAAACATTTGATGTGCTTTTAAAAGAAAAACTTTTATTTTATTTGATTTCTTTTATTATTTTAAAATTTAAATAAAAATTGGAATAAAATTTTGAAGTTTAAATTTTTATAATCTTTCTATACAATCTGGTTATAACTAAAGGAAATTTGTTTTGAAAAGAAATTAATTGTTATACGTATGTAACCGAATGGATTCAATATGTATGCAAGTATTTAATTTGAAGTGGCTGATAATAAAAATTCTCCGGAAATGAATTATTAGGGTCTAGGATATTGTAGGTTGAATAATATGAGTCGCCGTAGTCTAGTAGATAGTGTGTTGGCTTATTAGACGTAAGGCCACGGTTCAAAACCCAGGTCAGATATCAAAACGAAATGTGAAAAAATATTTCTTCGTCGACTTCCTCTTAGCAGTTTTCTGGCAAAACTCTGAGACTAAATAAAATTACCATGAAAAATTTCTCAAAAATCTGTCGTTCCAAATCGACTTTAAGCCGTAGGCCCCGCCACTAATGTAAAAAAAATAATAAACACAACATAAGTGATGTGAGAAGCTAGGCCGTAATCCTGACTGAAGGGTTGTAATGGGTAATAATGTATGTTATGTATGTGAATAATATGAAGTTTTGCGTGTCAATATCATTTTATTTTTTAGTTTTTGTAAGAAGTTTGTTTCTATTTTTCTATGACTGAGTGTTAGTGAACCATGTATGTATAAATTAATAATATCCACACCCAAACAGATTTGAAAAAATTAAATTTTATTACAGTTCAGTTCATTTCAATCGTTTGACTAGCAAATTTCATCAAAAATTTTAAACATATGACATAACAGCAGCAGTACCTCTAGACCACAAACGTTCAGTACCATAAAAACTTGCTTGACCAGCAGGGTGTAGAGTTCCTCAAGTTTCTCAAATATCTGTCGTTTGGAGTCGATTTTAAAATGTAAGTCCCGCCTCTCATGTATGCAATTAACGCACACAACATGAGTGGTGTGAGAAGCTTGGCCGTAATCCTGACCGAAGGCTTGTAATGACCAATTATGTATGTATTTCTGTAATTGGAATACCTATGTCCAAAGCATAAAGTCGCTGTAGTCTGGTAGATAGTGTTAGACGTCTGGCACCGGTTCAATCCTCATGTCATACATCTCCAACAAAATGAAGTATGAAAAAATATTTCTGCAGCGATTTTTTCTCATTAAATTTCCGGTAAAAAACTCTGAGAGTTATTCAAAAATTGCCATGAAAGTTCCGCAAAAATTTGTCGTTCAGACCAGACTGTATGTTCCGCCACTCACGTATAAAATTAATATACAAAACGTACTCGTAAGTGGTGTGAGAAGTTAGGTCGTAGTCCTGACTAAAGGATTGTTATCACCAATTATGTACGTATGTATGTACGCCCTGTAGCATGTCAGCGATTGCAAGCTCCGTACCGTCTCTGGCCAGTTCATCAGCAATGTAATTTCAAACAATATTCCTATGTCCCGAAACACGTATAAGAGTTACATTTGAATGACCCGATTTTACTCTGAGAAATTCTCTGCATTAATGGCAAAAGAACGGACGGACCAATTTAATGGTGGGCAAGGATCAGAGTTCTCCAGTTTGATACTCGTTTTGGCTAGTATGCCCGCAACAAAATTTCCATGTTTGATCGCATTATAAGTGGAGTACTTACATAAACATGTTCGAATTTGCAAATATGTCCATAAGCTTCGTAATTCTTTCTTCGCCAGTATTGTCTCAAATATCCTGGGTTAAGGTCATAATGGAACCAACCATTAATGGTGCTTAGATGTTCCTTAGATAGCTACTGTCACTTAACCTATTTTGCTTTTTACAGAAAGATTTGTCTTATATATGTAGACCTCGCAGTTATTACTCTTTTGGTTGCATTGAAACTGCTTCTAAAATTCTGTCTGCTGTTTCTTAATATGGAGGGATACCAAACGGGCTTTTGTTTATTGTTTAGAAAGGTTGAAGCTGAAGGTGATCAAAATATTACCTAATCAGTTTTACATCTGTTGAGGTATTGATTTGGATTCGGATTTCTATAAAATACAGTGAGGTTCCTACCCTATACAGGAGGTCACAAAAAGGTGTATCTATTAGCGGATAATCTGTCTGTAGATAAACCTGATCTTTATTTGGCCATGGTTTGTGGCCACTAAACGGAGACGAAATACAGCGAGTATGTTTTCGCTAAAACTAAATAAACAATAAGAAAAACTGTCTTCATCGCTAGCTCTGGCTTTACATCAATTCTGTTAGTGTCGGCTTTATTTGACGTTGTCGCAAATAATGCAATTTTCATTACCAGTCTTCTTTAGCTTCAGGAAGAGAGTAGTTTTGTTATGGATAAACAATACATACATAATATACATAATTGGCCATTACAACTCTTCAGTCAGAATTACGGCTTATCTTCTCACACCACTTTTAATGTGTGTGTTAATTTTATACATGAGTGACGAGACCTATTTGAGAAACTTTTCATGTCAATTTTATTTGCTTTCAGAGTTTTTGACAGAAATCTGATGAGAGGAAGTCGCAGAAGACATATTTTTTTCATATTTTCGTTTTGATGTCAGCCCTGGTATTTGAACAGTGGCCTTTCGTCTAATAAGGCAACATACTACCTACTAAACTACGGCGACTTCATGGATAGACAATGCTGATGGCATATCAAAGATTCGTTTGGTCAGTATCGTATGCCAACTCTGCAGCAGAGTTTTTTGGTCCGTGGATAAAACGTCGAACCAGTACAATATATCTGAGATAAAACAAGAGTCAGAAGTGGTCTTATGGTGTTTTTATCATTTCACTAGCTGTACCCAGCGCGTGTTGCTGTGCCACCAACTAAAATAAATTTGAAGAGAAGATATTACACAAATGTCCGATTAATTTTGAATCATTTTATTGATTTTGCTTACCGTTGTCCTGATGGTTCAGATGAACGGGCCTGAGTAATACGCATTCGATCAGTTTCTAATCTCACTTCTCGTTGTGCAAGTAGTCCAAGCGAACGGGTCTCAGCGGCATATACTCGAAGATTTTCCAGTCTCAATGCTCGTCTGATTCTGAGGCTCGTAAAGCTTTTTTCTTCCGTGCTTGAAGTGTAGGCCGACCAATTGCTTGCCTTTCAGTTTGAATAATTTTTATTGACGCCATCCACTGGAAATTAATCGCACCAACCTCCGTCGACTCGCGCGCAACAACTTTGTTAAAGAATGCACAGTTTACGATTTAATTCATTTTGAGTAATTTTCGGCGGCACCTCCTGTGGGAAATTGGTCATACCAACTTAGAAACCTTCGTCGGCTCATGCGCAACAACTTTGGCTAAGATCATACACGATCAAATGCACAGTTTACGATTTAATTGATTTTAAGTAATTTTCAGTGGCGCCACCTGCCGGAAATTAGTCATACCAACTTAGAGACCTTCGTCGGTTTATGCGCAACAACTTTACTAAAGATCATAACATGAGCAAATGCATAGTTTACGATTCTATAAGGTACATACAAACAAACATTCATTTTTATATGGGTATGTGGGCGTGGCACCTCGCCTACATACAGGAAGGTACTGTTAAAATTTCAAAAAAATCGATCCAGCCGTTTAGCCGTCAGACAAACAAACAAACCCACAAACAAATAAACACACATTAATTTTTATATACAGTAATCCTTCGATTTACGTCGCCTCGATTAACGTTGTTTCGATTTACGTCGTCAAATTTTTTGTTCCGTCTAATTTCAATTTGCGTCGTCATTCGAATTACGTCGCCTTTTTTTGAACCAACTGCGACGTAAATAGAGGGATTACTGTATAAGATTACATAGATCTGACGGGTGACGTATACGTAATGTTTTGTTAGACAATAACACTCATACGTTTTTATTTATTTTATTTTATTTTATTTTATTTGCCTGTGTCAACATAAAAAGTAGCCTATAACTCCTTCCAGGCATACAGGAAAGTACTGTGAAAATTTCAAGAAAATCGGTTCAGCCGTTTAGCCGTCTATAGACTTCAAACAAACCCACAAACAAATAAACACACATTCATTTTTATATATAAGATTGACACTTTTTCAAATTGCCATATCAGAGTCCAATTTGTTGACATCAAAACTAAGTCCCCAAACTATAAAAGGAAATGCAAAATTTTGCTCGTTTTTTCATGTTTATACTCAACAATCTCAAGGTTTAGGTTTAGGTTAGAAGACGTATACTTACCAATTGACACAAGGAGTGAGGATAATAGGGGAGATAGGGAAAAAGTAGAGGTAGTTGGAAAGGGCAACAATCTCCAAGCAATCAAAGAAATTTTTTGTTTGTTTATTTGACGCACTGTAACTTTGTGAAATTTTCCAATAAATTAATTGTGTACGTGAATGTGAAAAATTAAACATAATTTTATGCCAATTTATCGGTGTATTCTCAAATTAAATTTCGAATAAATCTCTAAGGGTTTCATAAACTTTATAAATTAATAAAAAATTTTGTGTAAAGTTCAACTCATAAACGTGCGTTCATAGATACATTTCATTAATGGAAACTTTTTAAATTTTTACACTCTGTTGTAAAGCCGTTTTTAATGACCTACTTAAACATTCTCTGCAATTCCCCATTAATAGTGTTTATTCAACTTTAATTTTGCTTGCGAGTGAATGAATGAGGGAGTGAGCGAGTGAGTGAATGAGTTTTACTTGCTGCTGTTTGCTGCCTGCCAACAATGATGCAAATTAAAAATTCAAAAGCTGCAGAAAAACTAAAGGTGATTATCGCAAACCAACCAACCAAATGCTAAAAACTAAATTGTTGTTGCACGGTAATCGCGTGGAAATTTGATGAAATTTACAACAAAAAAAAGAAAAAAAGTGGGGTTAAATTAGAACGAAAACTTGATTACCGAAAAACAAATCCATTGCAAGTGTATTGTGTTTGTTTTCTCATAGCCACATAGGCCAAGTTAAATGATAATAAAGTTAATGTAAAATGATACACGTTTATATGTATGTGTATACAAAGTTAAATTAAAGTTTTCTACCATGAAAAGGTATAATTTGCCACAGTGAGAAATTTTATCGGAAAATATATATGTATGTATGTAGGCCAACGGGTTTAATTAAATAAATTGAAATCTGACATACATACACAGTGCAAAATGTGAGATTTTAAATAAATGTTGAATTAAATTGGCGTGTTCTCTTTTATTTTGTATAAATTTTATGATAACAAAACAAAAAACAATTTTTTAAATACTTTTCTTGAATTTAAACAATGTTGAGAAGAATTCTTTAGCAGGCAACAGTAATGCGAATGTTGCGTTTTCTGTGGCAAATAATGTTGGCAGTTTTAATATCCGGTGGGCCATCTACTTACTTACTTTACTTACTTAATTGACCATTAACAACCCGATTAACGGATTTCGGCCTGCCGCAACACAACCTTCCAGGCGTCTCTGCTACTTGCGCGCATACGCCAGTTGATCACTCCAATTTATGACAGGACTTCCTCGATTTGATCCTTCCAAGGTCATCCTCTTCGCCGACTTCCGCAGATACGCACATCACCTACCAGTCTCGCCGGAGCATCCTCCTCCATTCGAATGACATGACCGTGCCAGCGCAGCCGCTGGATATTAATACGCTGCACAACGTCTATGTCATTGAGGAGCTCATACAGCTCACTGTTGTTTCAGGTGCGGAAATCATTGCCAAGGCGCACTGGACCGAAGATCTTACGTAGGACTTTTCTCTCGAACACTCTCAAGGCTGCTGCATTAGTGCTTAATAGCGTCCATGCCTCTGCGCCATAGAGAAGGAAGGTAGGAATAGCGTCTTGTAGAGTATTAGTTTTCGTCATACGAGTGAGGTCTCTGCTACCCAATTGCCTATTGAAACCATAGTAGCACCTGTTGGCAAGAGTTATCCTGCGCTTGATCTCCGTACTGGTATCATTTTTGGTGGTAACGGCCAAGATAAATACATTCCTTGGCTGTATCAAAAGTATAGTTATCGGCCATAATCTGAGAATCAATACGCCGCACGTCTCTACTTGTCGATAACATATACTTTGTTTTGCCCTCATTTACGGCCATACCCATCTTAGTAGACTCCCGTTCAATAGCACTAAAGACAGCACTAACATCTCGCTTGGTACGCCCTATGATGTCAACGATGTCAGCGTACGCAAGCAACTGGGCGCATTTTGAAAAATAGTGCCATTGCGATGCCCTCCCGCCTTTCGCAGAACAGTCTCCCTGACGAAGTTGAAGAGGTCGCATGATAAGGAGTCGTCTTGTCTGAAATCTTGCACGGTATTAAAAGGCTCGGAGAGGTGCATTCCTACCTTGACGGAGCTTCAGGAATTGCTCAACGTCATTCTGCATAGCCTTATCAGCTTCGCAGGTATACCGAGCAGTTGGACCATATATTGGTTTAAATTTCAAACATCGGTTATTTCTTATCTGGAAATACTTCTATTCTGTCACAAAATTCAGTATTCTATCTCCAGTGAACGTAATGAATTGGAAATTTATTTCCAAAGCAAAGATAACTGGTCGGATTTTGTCAAAATTGCAACAAAAAAAAAATCATATTTACGGATGAAGCTCATTTGCAGCTTGTTGGGTACGTTAATAAGCAAAATCGTTATATTTGGGGCTCAGAAAACCCACACTTCTGTAGGATAGAAGCAAATGCACCCGTTACTAGTGACTGTTTGGTGCGGCTTGAGGAGCGGAACCATCATTGGCTTATATTTCTTTTAAAATCAGGACATCGCATTATTATAACAGAATTTTCTGTACCCACTCTTCAAGTCGCCGTGGTCTAGTAGGTAATGTGTTGGCTTATTAGACGAAAAGCCAGGGTTCGAGCCCCAGGCCAAACATCAAAATAAAATACAAAAAGTATTTCTTCGTCGATTTCCTCTCAGCAGATTTCTGGCAAAAACTCTGAGAGCAAATAAAATTCCAATGAAAAGTTTCTCAAAAATCTGTCGTTCGGAGTCGACTTTAAACTGTAGGTCCCGCCACTCATGTATAAAATTAACGCACACAACATAAGTGGTGTGAGAAACTAGGTCGTAATCCTGACTGAAGGGTTGTAATGACCAATTGCGTACGTACGTACGTACTCTTCATTGTATCGATGTGAACGATGTTTGACTGCAACAAAATGGTACAACTTGCCAAACAAATCATGCCACAATCGATTTATTGAGTCAAACGTTTGATGACCGTTTAAGTAGGCGAAATGGTGATGTCAATTGGTCGCCAAGTAGTTGCGTTTTGACACCGTTGAACTATTTCCTTTAAGGCGCCGTTAACTAAAAGTGTTATGGCATCAAACCAGAAACAATTGAACATGTGAAGGCCAAAATTCGTGATGCCATTGCGGAAATACGACCGCAGACCCTCGAAAAAGTGTTCGAAATTTGTTCTGATCGAGGTACTGCCAGGCTAGCCGTGGCAGTCATATGAATGAAATAATAATCCATTTCCAACCGGAACAATTATACTTCACAACAAAAGAATAAATTTGGCAAAATTTCAAACCATTTTTGTTTTATTGTATTTTTAATTTTAAACTTTTAAATGGCCCACTCTATATACATATGTATGTATGCACATACAAAATTGTTAAATTGGCTACACTGCATAACATATGAATGAATGCATACATCCTGCAATTTATACAATTACACTTAAACTTAAAGCTCCTATTTTTCTCTTGTACTATTTGTTCTTCTTCTCTTTTTTTTGTTGTTAAACACCCTCAAACATGAAACCATAGAAACTTTTGTTATGTGTGGTACCATAGAATAGCAGAGAGAGAAAAAAAGGAAATAAAACCTAAAAAACAAGAAAATTATGATCAAAAACAGACACATAAATTGTATGTTGCAGTTATAAATTGTTGTTTTTGTTCTTGTTATTCTGCTTGCTTGTATTCAAATCGTTTTGTCTGTTAGACATGCAAATTTAAATTTTTTTTTTTAAATTTTTTTATATGGTATACCCGCCTATAAAAAAGTTTACCGCATAATGTACTTTCAATCCATGGTGTATGCATACAATTTAAATTCTTTTCCTAGTTTTTTCATTTTTTTTTTTTGTTTGTTGTAAAAGAAAAATAATTGCAACTGAATTTGTGTATACTTGTCACACAATGTAAGCTGTTTTCTATGTGCTTTCGGTAATAAATTATTCTTAGAGCCACCATATATGTTTGTGAGGAGTATAGTATATTGTTTGCTTTGATGTGCAGATTTATTAGAACTATTTAAACACAATTATTATGGAAATTAACGAAATAATAAAATTATAACCTCAACGGCAATAGGATATTAAAGTTAATTTAGGATCCAAAATCATTCGAATTTAAAAACAACTTAGTAATCCCTGCAAATAAGAAGACTCTTGGAGGACTCCCTCATACACATTTACGAGGTAATTGAGAAGGCAGTCATGATGCGCACTGTTGAAGATATTATAACCTAAATTTAGATTAGACTCCCTTTACTGAGCTCATTCATACATAAATACATACATACATAATTGGTCATTACAACCCTTTAGTCAGGATTACAACCTAGCTTCTCTCATCACTTATGTTGTGTGTGTTAATTGTGTGTTAATTTTATACACGAGTCGCGGGACCTACAGTTTAAAGTGGACTCCGAACGACAGATTTTTTTTGGAAACATTTCATGGCAATTTTTGTTTTCTCTCAGAGTTTTTGGCAGAAATCTGCTGAGAGGAAGTCGCCGGAGAAATATTTTATTTATATTTCGTTTCGTTCAAGATGTGTGATCTGGGGGTTTGAACCGAGACCATATATACGTCTAATAAGCCAACACACTATTTCCAAGACGACGGCGAATTCGGTATCATTCAAATACGAGATATACAGATACCAGACACACAGTGAACATTTGTCTGGTGATTCCCTAACTGCAGAAAATGTTTTATGCCTGTCTCAAGCACTCACAATTACCTGATAAGTGGAAAGAGGCAAAGGTCGTTTTGAACCATAAAGCTTTGAGGCCATATATTTCCACCACAAATTATCTCAAACCTTATTCGTTCTTAAAACACTGGAAATGATTCTTTACCTTGTGGTAATGTTCAACCACTTTTCCACACCTGGAGACGCACGGTCCTACAAGAACTAAGGCTTAATGACCTGACATGGGAAGGCGCAAAAACATCAGCGGAGAATCGTGTCAGATGGAGATGCTTTGTGGAAGCCACATGCTCCCTAGAGGAGTAATGAAAAAAAAAAATTACTCAGTGGCAGCTTTAATTGACGTGGAAGGTGCATTGCACTATATCGTTAGTATAATTCGCAAAGACGCTAAGTTCACTTTTTTCCAAAATTGAGATTTTGATGCAAAACGATAACACTATACCAAATACATATTTTACGACAAAAAAAGTGTCAGTATGTAGTTTAAAGTTGTTGTAATTTTGTGGTTCGCAAAAACGCTAAGTCCACAAAACTACGAAAAATATTAACAGCATGTGCTAACTCCACGAATATTAATTATTAATTAGTCTTAATTTTTGATCTAGGTCATTTAAAGAGAGCTATTTTGTAAAAATAATTGCGTTTAAAAAGTTGACAAATTTTAAAACTGTAGAAGCCGCAATGTTTTTTGTGTCTCCTGTAAAATTTGAAAAAAGGGACTTTTACGAATGAGACTTACGATATTCATTCGTAAGCCCTGTTTCGTTACTCTACGTAATTATTAATACCTCTTTAGGTTGGGTTTATAGGCCAAGGGAATGGAATAAAGCCACAGCTCATCCTTGCTGTAGGATATCGTAGTAGAGGAGTTTTTCGAAAAATTTCAATGATGTGGTTTTAAGGTCTATAATTTTGCAGATGACCTGCACATTATTAAATTTTTTGCTGTTGGGTATTTGGTTGATTTTATTTTGGGACATACAATTGGGAGATATTTAAATGGTTTAATGTGATGCAAAGTCCTAATCCCCATTTGACTCGTTATGCTGAGCGTTAAATTGTTGTACCTCCTCTGTGTTACTTCGGATTTTTCAGGATTTCCTTTTGAATCATAGAACTGAAAAACAGAATGGTATCTGAATGATGCATGAAATCTGACTGATATGAAGTGATCTGCGTAGTCATTCCATTCAATGAAGGAGTACCCAGCACTTATAGACAAGAGGTATCTTAAGCTAGCGTTTAACTATCCCAGCCAATTGATGCACGAAAAAGGGAAGTTAAGGTCGTCAATGTGAATAAAAACTTTTAGTGCCGTTATTACAACTTGCCGTTAACTAAAGCGATATTAACGGACAGATAAATTGTTTGTCATTATTATAAGTGGACAATATGGTAGAAATGAACATTAAGCTAAAGGGAGGATCATCCTATCCGTTTCTTTTAAAATGAAGCGATCACAACAAAAAAAGAAGCTCTTCGCTGCCACTGCGTTTTAAAAAACTTGTTTTATGTAGGTAATGTTATCGACATTGCTCCGGTACTGCCATATTTTTAAAAAAGTTAACTTTATTTCATCATTAAGCTGTAACAACGAAACTAAATTAAAGGTGACTTTAAAGTTTAGTTTAGCTAAAGGTGACTTTAAAGTTGACTAGCTAAAGGTGACTTTAAAGTTGACTTTAGCTAAAGTTACCATTAACTAAAACCAACTTTAACTGTAAGTTGTAATAATGGCCCTTAAAATGTTATGTTAGTTTCCATATATTTTCTAACTGTAATGTATTGCATTTAATAACGTTATTTTATCAACTTTCTGCTTCTTTTGAAAAATCAATTTCTCGCCACATATGTACATATGTGCAGCGCTTAATTAAAATTTTAGTTTTACGCATCCCTACAGTTTAAGTATCTGCTGCTTAGTATGTTTTTAATAACATACTCTACGCACAGTTAACTTTCAAATGAAGGTTAAAGTGCAAATTGTTTACACTGTGTCCTAGCAAGGACGTTGCTTTATGTGTGCATCATTATGACAAAAAAGGACCACGAAGCACAAAAAAAAACACACATCAGTGCCACATAAGCCAAAAGAACAAAAAAAAGTGAATCCAAAAACAATGTAAATATAATAACATGTATGTATATATTTCAATTGTAATATGTGTGAGTATGTCACATACATATGTATGTATGTACTATATATGTATGTATATATGTATCTAAAAGAGAGAGTGTTTTACAACAAAAACGTACTTTTTGTTTACAAAATTTAGAACTTTTAAAATTTATTTTTTTTGTTTTGTGGTTGTTACCATTGTTGTTGGCCTAAAATTAAAACATGTACACACACACTTGGCTTTTATTTTCTTTTTGGACGTACGCATTGTGTGTGAAAAGTTATAAAACGTTAATACCACACACCATGTAGTACCATGTATGTAAAGTATGTAAAGCGCATATGTACTATGTATGTAGTATTTATAGTTGTAACATGTAATTTAGGTAAAACTTTGTTTAGTTTAGTAGAACATTTTAGTAGCACTAGTAGCATTAAGGTGGCACAAACAATTTTTGAACGCATGACATATACAGTGGACAGCAAAAGTCTTAGTACTCCAATATATTTTGACAAAAAAAGTCTCCACAGACTTAATACTCTTACACAATGTCCCGATATGTTTTCAAGAGAGTATTTAGGAGATCACTTGAAAGAACGGTTACGTAATCACTAAACCTCAAACAAAAGTCAACCGAAAAACTTGCTCATTGTGGCACCAGAAAACACAAAACAAAACTTGTACATTCAATTCCAAATGAGTTAAATGGAGTGCTTGACCTTAAGGGATAATCTACTATGTACAAGGGATAACATTTTCGTATATTAGGCCACTGCATTTTAAATTTACTCAGGGTTCTCCTTGGGGGTACCTATGAAGTCATTTGAAACTTTTCCTTATTTTTCTCTTGTTTTATGAAAAACATTAAAAAATTGGTTGTTTTATAATAAAAAGAAATAAATTAATAAAATAAATATAAATGCCTTCAATTTTTATACAAACTTTTGGCTAAAATTCATGAAATTACTAAAATATATTGCCGTACTAAGACTTTTGCTGTCCATTGTATATGTCCTCCTGCAGAAAATCTTCATTTAAATGCTTCTAAACTTTACAAAATTCTTACCACCCTAATGTAATATTTTTCTGCAATTTTTGTTGTTTTTAAATAACAACATCACTATGTTTTGTTCATCACTTAAGAGACAGACATTTAGTTGCATCAATGTAAGCAACATGGGGGCGTACTTGTACGTTTTAATCTCATGCTGCTGCAACTGCAAAGGTGTATGCTATGTAAGTATGTATGTATGAATGTGTTAAGGTAAAAGCGCTAATAAAATGACGCATATTTAATCTTCATTAAATGTGGCAAAACAAAAAGAAAGCATAATGAACATGCAAAATATTTCTCTCATCATCACTTTTATGTTGAAAGTGTTTAAATACCAACTAAATGTGACCAAATCATTTAAATTTTAATTAAGTATTGTATCTTTAATTACTACTTATACTCAAAGCTAAAGGAATTCAATATTAATGTCAAAAAATAAAACATTAAACAATTATCACTAAAACCGCAAATTGTGGTTTAAAACTTTCATCACTCAGTACTTAACTTCTTGCAATAAAATTATCAAAAATGTTTAAGAAAAACCTAAAAGTAAGGACTCAGAATATTCATTTAAATATACTGCACGCATATAAGTGCAAAGCATTGTACCTAACGTCCCATGATATGAATAGTGTGTTACAGGTTTTTATAAACAAATACTAGAGAATGGTCCTACGCATCTTCAGACCAACCATAAGGAAAGTAATCAATCTGCGTTGAATTGAAATTAAAATAAAGAAAAGACAAGTTGGTGTGGATGAACTCAACGTAGTCTAGTCGGTAGTATGTTGGCTTATTAGACAAGAGGCCGCAGTTCAAACACTAGGCCAGACATCTCCAACAAAACAAAGCATGAAAAATATTTCTTCGACGACGTCCTCTCAGCAGATTTCTGGCAAAAGCGCTGAGAATAAATAAAATTGTTATACATTTTTTTTCAAAAATCTGTTGTTCGAAATTGACTTTAAACTGTACGTTCCGCCACTCATATATAAAATTAACACACACAACTGAAGAGTTAATAATGACAAATTATGTGTGTATGTATGTTAGTGGGTGTATATTGAATACGCTAAAGAAAGTAAAAGATAGTATTGTCAAGCGGTCAATTAATTAAAATCTGCATGGCGCTCCTCTATACTCAACTGATCAGGTACAAAGTTAGATACCGTGTAGCCAATCGCTTCGTATGGCTAAACATTGTTATGAGCCTGTATTTCTCGTAAAATATCTGTAAAATATAATTCGTGTTCTGGTTTCTCAATATGTAAATTTTTCACTATAAAAAATATTCGTGACATGTGACAATTCCCAAAATACTCAGCCAAGTATACCATTAGCTTTGAATGCCAACACTAAATTGAGCACACATATCTATCCGTTGTAACGCCATTGGTAAGCGCAGTCCATGCTGAATGGATATGTTGCCGAATGTTCCCAGAAAGATACGCCCTTAGGTCCCTCGTACTTATTCAAGAATGATAAATATCGGAATGTTGCAATGGATAATGAAAAGTGCTATGCCATAATTATCGACCTTTTTGTGCACAAAATGAATGAATTGAATTTTGTAAAATTATTGGCAGCAGCAAACATGAAAATATGACATTAATCGCGAAAGATGGTGCTACATGGCTTTAGTAGTTTGGGATGAAAAAATATTACCAATTTTCACGCAGATTGCTAGTAGCTGATTCCTGAAATGTTGTAGAGTCTTTCTTACTGCTCTTCTCATATTTATCTCACGTGACAGACAAACATTAGAAAAATGTGTTTCGTCTCATATTTTATTACAGATGATAGTATTTCGGTCAACGACGTACGTATGAGATAACAGAATCATTCGCTTTGATAATGATATATTTACAGCTATTACGCCTTTTCCAAAAATGAGCTGAAAGGCTTGCAGGCTTTAGTAATCACGGTTAAAGCCTTTTTTTGAAATTCGGATGAAAAGGATTTTTTTTCTAAAAAAAAATATATATATCTTTATTTTGTTGTAAGGAAATTTTAACCATTTTCATAAAACTTTTATCACAAAACTTGTGGTTTTATGTAAGAAATAATTCTGTATAAAGAGTTTGGGATTAGCTAACATAGTTTCAGAGCAGCCCATATATCCTTTTTTAAGATTTTTAAAAATTTAGTTTTTTATTCGCCTCAAAGGTAAGAAAATTAAAGAAAATATATTTAAATAATGATGCTTATTTTTTTATGTTTCTTTTTGGTATATTTTCAACTCAAATTAAAGTTTTTTAGCAAGAGATTCAAAAACTTTTTAGTTTTACTGTGGAAATGAAAATTACCTCCAGCGATTTTAATTGAAATTTGATACTTAATGATGGAGTACTGGAATACGGGGATTGTTAGGGAAATTAATTTAAGGATATTTATATAAATCAAGCTTCATAAAGGGATTTACGGGGTAATGCTTGGTATTGATTTATGTTTTCTTTCCTTTCCTTTTGTTGTGTTTTATTACCTTTTCAACTCATGTTTAATTTTGTCGCTGTAGATTAGTAACTAATTGAATTTGATGGTCGTTATAAATTTCGTGGTCCACCGAAGTCGAATTGGTAGTTTTAGATTTAAGTACATGCTACATGCGTAGCAACTACTTACAACAGTATTTGGTGAAAGCCGCATCCGTAAAACCGGAGAGCAGTCAAAGAGAGAAAATTGTTATTGACATAATCGATGTTCTATTGCAACGGCAAACTTTTTTTAAGGCTCGATCTGCGATTAAATGAGGCTCAATGACATCTCCAGACTATAATACGGATCAACAAGTTACTTTTAGCAGACGTGGCTTTTCTAATTTAATTTCTGGGTTCTTGGAGCCCTTTTTTTGCTTGCCATCGTTGCTTAAATTTTTTTTGCAATCGATATTGAGATTCTGTTGCTCTTACTCTCAATCAGCATGTCTACAACGTTCTCAACAGTATACCTTCTTAATTGATGCTTTACATAGATGAACATGCAAATGCAAATACAAATTATACCACAATGGCGCTTTAGATAGGAGGATATCCCTAGAGCCTAATGTATAAAACTCATAGGCTCATGCTCCTTACTTGACTTAAGATTAGAATTTTAAGAAATTTTTTTTTTAATTCTAGTTGGTTACGCAAAGGACTGTTTTCATTGTGTGACCATAACTTTATTTAAATTGTTTATTTCATTAACAAATGGTGTGTGTATGCATATACATACGCATATAAGTTTGGGCCTACAGTGTATATATGGTTGTCTTTGTTTGTTCGTTAAATGTGTTGGGGCTCCTTTTTTTTAAACCAACACACAATTCCATCATTTAGTTTACATGTTTTAACAGCGACATGTTTTTTGATGGCGCTCATATGAATATGTATACGTATGCATATGCATATGTTGATGTACGTTAACATCTCAATGCGTATGTGGTACATAGTTAAGCGAATGTTGGTTGCTTAGCTCTTCACACTTTTAATGTGGCTTATCTCTTGCTTGCTTATCTACATATATGTATGTATTTAGCTATTTAGTTGTATAATTTTTGGCAAAGAATTCTCATGTACAAGTGCGTGTATGCGTACACGCGCCTATTGGTGTGAACAGGTGTAGATGTATGTACGTATAAGGTCCATGCATTTCCGTTGTGTATTTTAATGCATGTCACGCAATTTTAGTACATGTTCCCTCGTTAACCTACACAATGGCAACAGCATTCGGGGTTTTTTTTCTTTGTATGGCACATTCCAATGACTGACTGTATGTATATTTGTTGTACATCATGTGTATTTTATTAGCTTGAAAACATGTTTAATTTATTTACATGAGGTATTTTTGAAAACGTTCATGGAATTTACGTGGGTTTATTAACGCTGAATTGTTTTGTTGTTAAATTGTTTTCCCATTAACTTTCAACAAAATTTCTAATTTTTAAGACGACTACAAATTGTATCATTTGAAAACGAATATGTTATGAATCTAATTAAAGTGAAAATTCTTGTTGAAATCATTTCTGGTAGAAAAAAAACAAATGAGCACCTGTGTACCGATCTGCATAGAATTCTTTGCGATTGCAAAAGAATATCAAATTATACACTTAAGATGTACTTCTTTTGCACATGAAGAATAAGATGCAAAGAAATAGAGCAGGAAATTTGGTAGTTTTTATAATCTTACAGCCACTAGCCAATCGAGGCCGGACTCGAGATATTTGTAGTTTCTGACAAAAGCGAAGAACATATAAGTCATTCGGGAAAGAAAGCATTGCAAGTAGCCTTTGTGTGCTTTGAAAATGTCCTCTAAGCTAGGAGAGCGAACTTCGATTTGAAACTGTACAGAAAATGCTGTAGGAGGCACTTAGAAATCACTTACTTGCAGAGTTTGTTATAAGAAAGAGAAGTTAATGAGCCACTTGATGTATAAGTATTGATAGATAGTATCTATAGTATTGAAGCAAAGCAGCCACAGACTACTAAACATGCATATACTCTGGTTGGACAGGATTTCCTCATACTTCCATTGAAGGGTCCTTGATGTATTAAGTTTTATGTTCCCTACATTGTATTAAATCGCTTGAAAGGGAGGAAAAATATGCAGCATATCCTGTTTAGTTGCCTGCTTTTGAGAAAAAGCAAGTAGGTTAGGTTAGATTAGAGGTTGTGTACTTGTGAATTAAGACAAGTACAGTACCCGGAGGTCGAATTGACCCATTGTACAACGTCCCAGTTTCTCACACCACTTATGTTGTGTGTGTTAATTTTTATACATGACTGGTGGGACCTACAGTTTAAAGTCGATTCCGAACGACAGATTTTTGAGAAACTTTTTTCATGGCAATTTTATTTACTCTCAGAGTTTTTGCCAGAAATCAGCTGAGAGGAAGTCGCCGAAGAAATATTTTTTGTATTTTGTCTTGATGTCTGGCCTGGGGCTCGAACCCTGGCTTTACGTCTAATAAGCCAACACACCAGCTGTTAGACTACGGCGATTTCATAAACCAAGCAAGTAAGTAATTTAGAAAATCATTTCTTATGGAACCACATATGAATTGACTATGAATACCCAAAGAGATACAATTTTCCTGAGTCTAGTTTTTATCCTGGTGTATAACAAAATGCCTTATGAGCGATTCTAGTGAATCTACTAATGGTGAGCTATCCATGAAACCTAATACGATCCAACTATTCAGCCTTAATCTACTAGTAAATAAGGTAATCTAGCTAACCTATCCCACGCTGACCAGAAAGGTACATACATAACATAATTGATCATTACAACCCTTTAGTCTGGATTACGACCTAGCTTCTCATACCACTTAGGTTGTGTCTGTTAATTTTCTACAGTTTAAGTTCAAATCCGAATGACAGATTTTTCCCAGAAATCTGCTAAGAAAAAGTAGCCGAAGTAATATTTTTTCATATTTTCATTTTGATATCTGATCTGGGATTTGAACCGAGGCCTTACGTCTACTAAGCCGACACACTACCTTCTAGACTACTGCGACTTCAGAATGGGATCATATACAAATCTCAAACCGAACTTCTATTCTTATACAATAGAAAGTTCTAAAGGTTCGATGGACCTACGTGATCATTTAAAAGATTTTTTTCAAATGAATCCCAAAACCATGTAATTGTGTAGTTCTAAATCTTTCCTAACTTTTGAGCTTTAATATTTAAAAAAATAATAGTTTTAAAAACAACTTTTTTAAAGCAAAAGTTTATACATTTTGTTCCTGTAAAGACTACATCATAAGCCATATCAAACTTTACCTTACATTTGCGTGGTTTTTAGTTTTTCCCATATACTTGCAACACATGACACATTTCTGCGTGACAAAAATTTTTTTCTCTTCTGCTTGCATTATTAAGCATCTATCAATCTGTGCGCTCTCATCTTCGTTTGTTTTACCACTACAACATACTATGTATTCAGACACGCACCTTATTAGTCTAACAGGATATAATTTTTTTCTAGATACTAAATACCGATTTATGAAAGTGCAATTAACAGTGTGGGTAAAAACAAAACTGACTTAAGCGCTACATATTAAATATTGCTGCTGTATTACTCATAGCATAATATAAGTAAGGGAAGAATTGCAGTCCTAGCGTCATCCCTTTGTAATTTCATTTTTAGTCATTATTATGACCCTGATTCTCACACCATTCATGTTGTGTGTGTTAATTTTATTCATAGGTGACTGGACCTACTGTTTAAAGTCGACTCCGAATGGTAGATTTTTTGGAAACTGTTTTGTGGCACATTTATTTTACTGTCAGATTTTATGCCAGAAAACTGTTGAGTGGAACACGCAGAATAAATATTTTTTTGTAATTCGTTTTGTTTGAGATGCCTGAGCTGGCGTTTGAACCATGGGCTTAAGTCTAGTAAGCCCACTAGAATACAGTGACTTTAAATCTACGTCCATTGTCGTCAAATAGCATGATATTGATAGCCATTGCCAAAATGAAAAAATACCTGTTTTTGGAAACAGTTCATGCAATTTAATCAATTGTCGGTCATGTTGAATCAACATAGAGTCCACTTCAAAATCTTCTAATTAAGAATTAACGGCAGCACATTTTCCTGAGTCGCGTAGTCTAGTAGGTAGTGTGTTGGCTTATTATACTTAAGGCCTCGGTTCAAACCAGAGATCAGCAATGAATCGCTTTTTCACTACTCATAAGATTTTGAGTATTAGTGAGTCAACAGTATTGAAATTCAACTTTTCTGATTCATTCATACTCACTGCAACATTGATTTATAATTACAGGTTGCAATGAGTATGCGTAAAACGTTAACATCAAACTCATAACATTCGAAATATGTTTGATTCATATGCCTCCTCATTCACATTCATAAATTTAGAAAAATACTTATAATACTCATAAATGATTCGAGTGATTCGAATCATTCATCAAAATTTGCAGTCTTAGTTGTTGTTGCATTTACAAAAAAGAAGAAAGAAAAATACAAAGACAGCAAGTAAAGCAAACACACAACCTTCTAGAGAGTATTGTAGTATCCGTACGCGAATCATACTTATTTTGTGATTCTTGTAAATGTTGAGTAAAGGAGAGTCAAAGTCAATAACATCATGCGTATTGTTAATTATGAGTACGTTGAGTACTTCAAACTTCGAATATGAGTAGTATGAGTATGATAAGTATGCATGCGTATAAGTATCAGAAATTATGAGTATAATTCGAATCTACTCATTGCTGATCTGTGGTTCAAACCCCAGGTCGGACTTCAGAACGAAAATATGAGAAAATACTTATTCAGCGACTTCCTCTCAGCAGATTTCTGGCAAAAACTCTAAATGTAAATAAAATTGCCATGAAAAGTTTCTCAAAAAAATCTGTCGTTCGGAATCGTCTTAAAATTGTAGGCCCCAGCACTTATGTATAAAAATAACACACACAACATCAGTGGTGTGAGAAACTAGGTTGTAATCCTGACTAAAGCGTTGCAATGACTAATTATGTATTTATGTATGTGTGTTTGTACTTTTTCCTGGATCTTTTAAGTACAAAAGTAGACCGTAATATGAGCTAAACATTTACTTTTCATGGATCCCTAGGCCTCTCTGCGACCACTTAAACGTTCTATGAGCACGTTATGAAACGCTGAAATGAAAAAATATGAGCATTAAAGGCATCTTGATTTTGCGCGTATGCCTTCTGTGTTTTGAATGATCATGCGTGAATTTGATACGACATAATGAACGGTGAGGTGGTCCTATTTTCTGACAACTAAGTGGATACGGATTATCTCGGGAGTGTATACTTTTCGTTTGATGCTCGACATCATATTTGAATTCGTATTTTGTAGAGCTTAGGGACACTTTTAGATTAAGAAAGTAATTCTTGAAACTGATTTAAACTTTTTGAATCTAAAACTTATGCAAGCACTTGTGCTTTATTATCACAAGGCCCCTTGAAATAAGAAAGCGAAAGTGTGTTGTATTAATTTCAATAATTTGTTTTACTCCACGTTGTATGTATGTGCATGTATATACACAACACTCGTGCAACTTTTTCCCTTTCCAATCCAAAATTTTTTTTGGATAACACCTATTACTCGAAAACTTTTCAAAGGTAGAAAGAAGTATACGTGGCTTTGTATTCCCCTTGTTATTTGCCACTGTTTGTATGCGTATGTTGTTGCATTGCAGTTGTTATGTTCGGCTTAATGCTGACACTGCAGCTGTCTAGAAAAGAACAAAAGATTGATGAGGCATCAAGTAAAGTTTTACAAGTCCTTTTTGCACAAAAACCGGATGTTACTATTGCTGCTGCTGCTCATCATATTACAACAACAACAGCATGAACAGTAACAGTACGAGCAGCAGTAACAACAAAAAATAATCTTAGTCTTATCGTGTTTGCAGTACTTTTAGCATTATGACTTAAGGCTTTTGAAGCGTTCGTTCGTTCGTTGTTTTGTCTTTTCACATTTCAGAAACTTTCATCATTCACATATAAGAACCATGAAGAATTATCTTTAGATTCTCGTCTTTTATATAAACATACATACAAACATATATTGCAATATGTAGGTATACTTATGCTGAGTATTGGTGTAACATGCAGTTGTTTTAACAGTTGCTATTGCTGTTGTTTCTTTTGTTGTTGCATAAAACGTGATTGGCAACTACTTAACTTTAACTGGAAAGAAAACAGATTTTTTTTATTTGTTTGATGTTAAAAGCAATGACGCATGCAAAATGCATCATCATCATCATCATCTTTATAGGATATTATATATGTAAAGTTGTTGCTCATATACCAGAGTTGGTATTAGTTATTGTGGTCGTATTTTGATTAAGTTCAATACATATACATATATGCGTATAAAGTTAAGGCCCCAAATTTGTATTCCCACCACCGAAAGCAATTGTTTCATAAGTGTTATATGGCTTCCATTCCATTCATGCTGAGACCTAAACCTTAAGACTTTATTGCACAGTTGCAAAGTAAACGACGTCATATTGAAAAGGAAATTCAATTACAATGTGATTTAATAGATGTGCGGCTAAAAACTATTGATTCTCTCTATGGCTTGTTATATTTTTTCTTTAAAACTTGTATAATAATTTAATTCAATTTATTGGTTTTCTTGTTTGCTTTTCTTTTAAATTGTAATACAATCAATTAAGTTGTAATAGAAGCAGGATAGGAAACAAGTATTTAAAGAAAAATATTTGTAATGTAAGGATAAGAAAAGATTTTTTAAAGACTATAGAAGGCCTAATAAATAAATTGCAGTGTTTTAAACTACAACCATATTTTATTCTGAAAGATATGCAATGGATTCCTCGAAGGACTCAACTTCAACGTACCATTCTCTCTGTATGTCACGTACAAGCTGATCCGGTTTCGGTTTGAGAATCCTAGTCGGTACCAACATTTTCATTTTAATTCGCTAACTTTTAAATTGCTTGGTACAAAAAAAGGTACATACACCTACAGTGAAGTCCCTCCTAAGGGAGGTATCTGCTCTAAGCAGACACCTTCAATATATGGACACTATTTTCAGTACCAAAAAAAATTGTGAGCGATTTTTAAACTATTTCTCTCTTATGCGAACTGGAAGGGTTGTCCGGATACGGACACTTTTTTCCACGACATATTGACATTTTAGTTCCCCATAAACAGACGACTTGCAGATTGGTAACACTATTTTCTTTGTTTGTTTATAACTGATGAGCTGGAAAGTGAAATTGAAGACAAGTTCACTTCTTATAAGGTGGCTTATTTACCCATAAGAAAACTAAAAGGTTTTAACTTATATCACAGCGATCTTGAAAGTGTTAAAATGCTGACTGATCTTCAAATACAGCTCCAAGATATTCAAATTTAAAGTAAAACTTTTTTCTCTTTTATTCATAAAAATATAAATGAAATTTCTGTTTATTTTGTCTTGTCATTATATGTATAATTTTGTTTTGGAAATAAAAGTGTTTAAAGAAATATATACAGTGGACAGCAAAAGTCTTAGTACGGCAATATATTTTGACAAAAAAGTCTCCACAGGCTTAATACTCTTGCACAAAATCCCGAGACTTTGAAAGTATTTAGGAAATCGTTTGAAAGAACGGTTACGTAATCGCCAAACCTCAAACAAAAGTCAACCGAAAAATTTACTCATGGTGCCACCAGAAAACACTAAACAAAACTTGTATATTAAATTACAAATGGTTTAAAGAGAGTTCTTGACCTTAAGGGATATTCTACTAAACACAAAGGAATAACATTTTCATATATTAGGCCATTGCATTTTAAATTTACTCAGAGTTCTCTTTGGGGGTACCTCTGGAGTCATCTGAAACTTTTCCTTATTTTTCTCTTGTTTTATGAAAAACATTAAAAAATTGTTTGTTTTATAATAAAACAGAAATAAATTAATAAAATAAATACAAAAAACTATACATTTTTATATAAACTTTTAGCTAAAATTCATGAAAATTGCTAAAATATGTGTATTGCCGTACTATGACTTTTGCTGTCCACTGTATGTACTTATAGTTTGTTGATTGCTCTTTTCGATTTTCTTTCATAAACGGACAAAATTGTCACTCCCATAGGTGTCTACTTAAGAGAGTACACTGTACTTGCATACATGATTAGTCACTATAACCATTCAGCTAGGATTAAAACGTAACTTCTCACACCACTTATCATAGGTGTGTAAAATTTTATACATGAGTGGCAGGACCTACAGTTTCAAGTCGATTCCAAATCGAAAACAGATTTTTAAGAAACTTTTCATTACAATTTTATTAACTCTCAGACTTTTTGCTGAGAGGTAGTGCTACTGAGAGATAATCGCCGAAGAAATATTTCTTATAATATTGTTCTGTTGGAGACGTCTGGCCTGGGGTTTGAACCATATCCTTACGTCTAATAAGCCAACACACCACCTACTAGGCTAAGGCAACTATGTGAGTAGAGTATGGGGTGCGCTTTCAGGTGTTGTCCGACCTTCTTGTAGTGTCTGTTATTGATGCTTTCGTCCCCTGAGAGGTCTTTCTGGATCAACTCTTTGGAAGGAAATTGAACTAAGGCTTTCAACATTTGTAACTCATATGAAATGCAAATATTTCCGTCTTCTTCAGAATTAGAAACTTGGATTATTGTGTGTACAGCGCTACACGTTAACACCTACTACACTGCGCGACCTTGTTAGAAAATTTACCAGAAAATGATGACTTCATAAAGAATTTATTATTTGGTTTCGTTTCGAATGCCTGTCAAGGCATATGGTGATCATTTTCGATCAGAAACAACATTTAGAAGATGGTTTCGACGGTTCAGAGATAACGATTTTGATGTAAGAAATTAAGAACCTGCTACACCACCACAAAAGTTTGTAGAATCTGAATTGCAAACAATATTGGATAAAATGAAGTCGCAATAGACTACTACGCAGACATAAAGCCATGGTTCAAAACCCAGATTAGACATGTCTACAAAACGAAAAATGAAAAAATATTTCTTTGCAATCTTTCTGGCAAAAACTCTGAGATCAAAAAAAATTCCCATGCAAACTTTCTCACAAATCTGTCGTTCGTAGTCAACTTTAAGCAGTAGGCTCCAAGACTCTTGTACAAAAATTAACACACACAAGATAAGTGGTGTGAAAAGCTAGGTTCTAAACCAGACTAATTATGACACTTTGAGTTCGAAATAAATTACAGAATTGTTATATGCTGCACAACAAATAATTTCTGATTGTTATGGGAAAGATCCAAAAATCTGGAAAATGATTGCCAAACGAAATCAGTGACTTAAAAAGCACTTTGAAAAACCACTTGTACAATTTTGCTTTAAAGACACAATAGAAAGTTAGTGCTGCATCGAATTGTTACTGGCTATGAAATACGGATTTATTTTGAGAATCCTAAACGGAAAAAATCAAGGGTCAATACGGAACAACCATCAACTTCAACTGCAATATCAGACTGATTTGGTAGTAGGACAATGCTATGTTTCTGTTGGAACCACAAAGTTGTGGTGTTGGCTCTTAAAATGTATTGAAGCCTTTAATAGAGATCACTACCGCCAGCAAATAATAAATTTAACCAATGCATTGATCGAAAACGCGACCAGAAATGTATTTTCCCAACGTTACAATGCACTTATACACAAAGCAACGAACGTTTTACAATCAAAGCTGGTACCCTACCCACCGTAGTCACCAGGCTTGGCTGCTTCCAACTTTATTTGTTTATATTGATGAGACATGCATTATCTGAGCAGCACTTCGCTTCGATTCTATAATTGGGTGATTAATTGATTTGCTACAAAAGACGAACATATTTTTTGGTGTGGAATATAGTTGAATGATGGAAAAATTGTGTGTCCAGCAATTTAATGTAATTAAAATAAACTGTAATGGGAACATTGGAATTTGCTAGTAAAAGTATAACAACAAGTCTATGATGTCTGGGTACTCAAACTAGAGGCAGAAAAAGTAAATTTATTTTTATTAATTAACTGGATTGCACCAAGGTTGTCTAAGCAATCATTCAATTTCTCTGACCAACTTATGGCTGAAGCCTTTATACCAACTGTGTGTCTTAAACCATATGCTGTATAGTAATTAAGGTGTTTAAACATTAATTTTTTGTTTGTGACGCAGGTTCATGGAAATGATTACAGGATACAGTTTCTATATGTTACTGCATACATATGTAAACCGATTTTTAATAACATCAATACAGTTTGATTTTCAAGCTAAAGTTCTCTACGGTAGACATTATTGTGCGTTTTTTTTTTTGTCTTTTAGATTTAAATAAATTTCAAATAACAATTCGGTCTGCAGCAACATATGATAACAATATAAAATTAAATGTCATTATTTATTAAAACTGTACAATATTTCTTTGAAAACCTTTTTAGACAATCCTAAAATAACAAAATAAAATGGACGACGTTAATTCAGTGCTTAGTTTAGTTTGTAGTTTTCGATTTTTTTTGTTAAACAAATATAATAGTTGATCCTTTATCTTCTAAATTAAATGAGACATCATTTTGAAAATTTGTGTATAAACTTAAGAATATTTTCCTTCAAAAGTGTGTAAAAATGTTTCGTAAACTTTGTATTTCTTAATATTTTTTTGTATTTCCTTTCAATATCCTTTAAATACAATACAAATATTTCTTATGAAAAGTTTTGTAGTTTTAAAATTGCTTTTTGGAAAAATGTCCATCGTTTACTTTAAGCTTGTCTATCAATCATACATCATTAATGAGCACCACATGGGGAATACCCTTTTCGTTTAATGTCTTGTCCCTTCAAACATAAGCACAATATCTTTGCAAAATATTTTGTCAACAAAAAAAAATGTTTAATGACCCCAAAAGGTAAGATTGTTCGAGATATACAGTGCATAGCATAATTATAATGTAGGCAGCTATGATTGCTGGTTGCCAAAATTAAGTTTCTTGGAAAAGAATACTTGTAGAGTATATTGTTGCGCATAAAATTTTGGGTTTAATACTGTATATAAGTTTCTTCTCTAACAAAATGTTATTTGTTTGATTATGTCCTTGATCCTACTTTTAAATATATTTCTATATACAGACTCTGTCAACATAATTCCTTTTTGAGAACGTCAGGCAATACAATCTCTAGGACAATAGTAGAATTCAGTTAGTAAAAGTTCCTTACCACTGTACTCAAAACGTATCCACAGATTAATAATATGATCTAGTAAACGTTGTTTTTATTCAGGTTTCCCTCGCGGTTTCCTCAATCTAAGATATTCAGCAAGAACGCTTCTTATGTCAATGATAAATTAAAGATAAAATAAAGGGAAACCAGATGATATTTCTTAACATTCGAATAAAATTAGTCTCAGAGTACATTGATCTAAGATTAGGGAAACTTCAAATTGGTCAGAGGTAAACATAAATCATACTCACGTGTATATCTGCAATATTGCAGAGGTCGTTGGCACTCTAAATGATATTGAGAGACAGTTCACGTATAGCAAACAATCGACCTTCTTTTTCTAGAGACTTGATTTGCATTCTTAATGTTGACCAGCAAATATATTGTTACGTTTTTACCTTTTAAAAACATTTAAAATATGAGTCCGTAGATTGCAAATAAAATAAAAATAAATTGGTGTTTAGTTTTAATTCAAGTTCTTTATTATTGGCACAATTCTGTGTGTTCACAACTTGATGTAACAACAACAATTGCTTTGTTTGTTCGACTTCGACTGATCTCTGTAAAGGAGATATTAAAACCACGAATACTATCTTACAACACACCGCAACTTCATACAAGACTGACTGAACTTTTACTAACTCATTTGTCTGCATTACATTGCCTTTTATATGGCAACGTAAACAGTCTGATGAATGTCCTTGAAGGCGAATGTTCGTGACTTCGCCTTCTCGAAATCTCTATAAATGTATACATCGTTGTTTACATTTATTCTTGTAGTGTTGTTTGTGTATTTTGTTTACATTTATTATTGTAGTGTTTAGTGTAGTGTCTATCATTTTGTTATGCTTGTTGTATTTTTGTTTACTTATTTATAATTTTTTAATGCTGGTGTTTGTTGTTATATTATGCAGTGCGTTAATTTCTAAACAAGTTCATTGTTTTTGTAGCTTTTGTTTATAATTTTAATGTTAAACGATGTTAAAGCAAAACACCAGTATCTAGTTTTTCAATTTACGTAACAATAGAGTAGAATTATATAAAAACGGCTTTTTTGTTCAACCCTTCACAATTTCAATCAGTTGAAAAGCGATATGTTCTGTTAAAAATAACCGTTGTATAGTGGGTAGTATGTTAACTAATTAGGCAAGAATCCGTGGTTCAAAACCTGACTCAGACCTTGCGAACAAAACGATAAAACAATTTTTTTTGGCGAATTCCTTTCAGCAAACTTTTCTTCTGGCAAAAATTCTGAGAGCAAATAAAATTACCATGAAATGTTTCTTAAAAAAATCTGTCGTTCGGAGTCGACTTTAAACTGCAGGTCACGGCGCTCTTGGATAAAATTAACACACGAGAAGCTAGACTGTAATCCTGCCTATTGGTTGAAATGATCAATTCAATATGTAAGTAAAAAGCAAAGGGATCTAGTTGAACACTGATCGATAGTGTTTGATGCTTTACCGTAATCAGACATGACACTGAACTGCCTGCAGAAAAGCAGTAGGTGCAGGATTGTAATTTCATACTTTTGGAACTACCTCTTCAAGACGAGAGCTACCGATTACAAGATTAAAGCGTATTTGAATATTCTTTTAAATTATTGTGGCCTAAATAATTCTAATAATAATTCTAATAATTCTAAATAATTCTTTACCCTGGACGGTTAGTCTTCATTTTTGAACATTAAAGTTACTCTTCGTTAAATCGACGAACAATTTCACCCTAATTGGTTACTGTTATGTTTGACCAAATTTCGTTTTTTTTATCAACAATATTGGTTGATAACGAAAGCTTGTAATGAGTAAACGTGCCCTGGCCACCCATTTTTTAATCATGGATGGCCATTTTTGTACAGTAAGGTTACTCTTGAAGTCGCCGTAGACTAGTAGGTAGTGTGTTGGCTTATTAGACGTAAACCCAGGGTTCGAGCCCCAGGCCAGACATCAAGACAAAATACAAAAAGTATTTCTTCGGCGACTTCCTCTCAGCAGATTTCTGGCAAAAACTCTCCGAGAGTAAATAAAATTGCAATGAAAAAGTTTCTCAAAAATCTGTCGTTCGGAGTCGACTCTAAACTGTAGGCCCCACCACACGTGTATAAAATGAGCACACAACATAAGTGGTGTGAGAAACTAGGACGTTGTACAATGGGTCAATTCAACCTTCGGGTACTGTACTTGTCTTAATTGACAAGTATACGTCCTATAACCTAACCAAAGGTTACTCTTCATTGAATCGATGAACAAAAAAAGTTTTTTTTCGTCTACTGACTGCAAGCTTGCATTATCAACTAACGTTGTTGAAAAAAAGAGTGAATTTGGCCAAACATAAAAGAGTTATATGGTAAAGAGCTTCATCGATTCGACAAACAGCAACCGTCTAGGGTTAAGCATTCTGGTTTTGAATTTGCTACTAACAAATCCATCGACATCTGTGTTTATGTATATGTTTACTGTTTTCGCTGAATCTTGTTCTGTCACTCTCAATCTCTCTTTTCAAACCCCTACATATATTACATCTTATTTTTGCGCTTAACTGCAAAGTGATAATACACTGTCGAAATAGATTTCGTGAACTAACCCTATGAAAGACCACTGCTAGCGTTAAAACAAAGCTAGTATGTACTTCATTCTGTTAAGCCTATTTGTACATTTTCCCGAATATGATTTCATAAAAAAAAGTTAAAAATCAATAAAATTTATAAGTTGGTCAAACAAATTTCAGTAGAACTCTGTAATTATTTCCCGACTGTATACTTTAATAAAATAATTGTTAAGAAAAAAGAAAGTGGAAACAAAATTATTCTCTTTTCTACATAGAATACTCGTACATCAAAAACACTTTTTTCATATACATATGTATTTATGTAGGTATGTATGTGCGTAGATAATTTCTCTTGTCGCTTATTGTCTATGCTCGTTTGAACATCAATAAAATTCACAAATTTCCTTAGGGTATGAAACTCATTTATCATACATGTCCATTATGGCATAAATGTGTAGGTGCATACACACACACACAAACGCACACTTATACTCGCACATAACTATGGTTTTTATTAGAAATCATAATATACGTATGTATGTATGTATATGGCATACACGTTTGTAAAGCCCTTAAGCGTTGTGAGTGCGTGTTAGACTTTCATTTTCTATGATGGACGACGGACGATGTAATAGTTCTACCAATCCATTCATATACTTGGTACGGACACATTGTTATTTGCCTTACTAAACTTAATAATCATCAGATATTTATGAACAATTTTCTAACGTTGATAGTTAAAATGTTGATTTGCGTACGTTGAAAATATTTTCAAAGTAAAAAAAGCAACAAAAAATGAGGGAAAAATGAAGGAAAAATATTATAAATCTGTGCCTTACTTTATTACTGACCATTTGTCTTCACCTGTCATTCTTCATTTATTTCCTTATTCCTGCTACTACAGTTCGTATAGTCACACACACTAAGTCAAGTCAAGTTCCCGGTAGTTAGCTACGTAAGTACGTCAGCCCATAAAGTAAATGTTCATAATTTTATAGTTCCCCACACAGTGTTGACACTTTGTTGGCCAGAATATGATTTTTTTTTTAACTAAGTTATCGGTATACCATACCAAAATACAAATTGCCAACTGTGAATTTTGTATGACTTGTGGGTGTATGCTCAATTGTTAAAAGGCCCAATCACGCAGTTAAAAGCGTTTGTGTATGCATAAATATTTTAAAGCTGGTAATAATATTTAATGTTTGAAATAATGTGGCCATTAAGTGTTTGGACACCAACTGCTGGATAGGCAAATAAACGCAGGCGTTGTTAAAGCACAAAATAAGAAATCACTTGCTGTTACAGTGATTGTAGTTGACTACATTATTTCAAAGCGTATTATCATAGGTAAGGGGGGAGGTATTTTATACAATACGGTGAATTTTATTTCATTGTATACCTAAGATTGTACACCTCCTGTAAAGGCAATACAAATATACAACAATTGATCTATTGTGTGTTCCCGTGGGGGACATTTGAACAGTGTTATATTCCACACATAAAAACGTCCATAAGTCTTCAAAGAAATAAAATTCGACTTCATTTTGTTTGCATTTAAAGACAGGAAATCTATAAGCAAGTTACCAAAGTCTAGTAGCTAGTGAGTTGACGTATTAGATGTGAGGCCACGGTTCGAACCAGAGGTCAGCAAAGTGTATTCAAAACGATGAGTAGATTCGAATCATACTTATAATTGCTGATACTTATACGCATTCATACTTATTTTAATGTCATACTCATACTACTCATATTCAAAGTTTGAAATACTCATGCTACTCATACTTATCAATATGCATGATGTTATTGATTTCGACTCTCCATGACTCATCGTATACACGAATCACAAAGTTAGTATGATTCGCGTATGAAGACTACAATACTCACAAGAAGGTTGTGTGTTTGCTCTGTTTGCAGTCTTTGTCTTTTTTGTTTATGTGTCTTTCTTCTTTCTTTGTAAATTTTGACGAATGATTCGAATCACTCGTATCATTTATAAGTATTATAAGTATTTTTCTAAAGTTATGAATCTAAATGAGCAGGCTTATGAATCAAACTTCAGTTCGAATGGTATGAGTTTGATGTCAACGTTGTGCTTATACTCATTGCAACTTGTACTTATAATGTTGCACTGAGTACGAATGAATCAGAGTAGATAAATTTCAATACTGTTGACTCGCTCATACTCAAAATGTCATGAGTACTTATGAGTAGCGAAAAAGCGATTCATTGCTGATCTCTGGTTCGAACCCTACGTCAGACGACAAAATGAAATATGAAAAATATTTCAGCGACCTACTCTCAGCAGATTTCTTGAAAAATCTCTGGGAGTAAAAAAAAAATTCATGAAAAGTTTCTCAAAAAATCTGTTGTTCGGAGTCGACTTTAAACTGTAGGTCTCACCACTCATGTATAAACTTAATGCACGCAACATACATAAGTGGTGTGAGAAGCTACGCCGCAAACCTACTCTCAGCAGATTTCTTGCAAGAAAAATAATTCCCTGAAAAGTTTCTCAAGAAACCTGTCGTTCGGAGGTCGCCACTCATGTATAAAATTAACGCATGCAACATACATAAGACGTCGGCGTAGTCTAGTAGGTATAGTGTTGGCATATTAGACGTAAAGCCAGGGTTCGAGCCTCAGGCCAGACATCAAGACAAAATAGAAAAAGTATTTCTTCGGTGACTTCCTCTCAACAGATTTCTGGCAAAAACTCTGGGAGTAAATAAAATTGCCATGAAGAGCTTCTCAAAAATCTGTCGTTTGGAGTCGACTTTAAACTGTAGGTCCCACACTCATATATAAAATTAACACACACAACATAAGTGGTGTGAGAAACTAGGACGTTGTACAATGGGTCAATTCGGCCTCCGGGTACTGTACTTGTCTTAATTGACAAGTACACATCCTCTAACATAACCTAACGCACGCAACATAAGTGGTGTGAGAAGCTAGGCCGCATACCTGACTGAAGTGTTGTAATGACCAAGTACGTATGTATGTATGTAAGTCCATAAATATACCAGTTTATAACAGAATTTAAAAAATTCCAACAAAACTTAAATACTTTATTTTACAATTTAATTTTGCCTTTAATTATCACTCCCTTATAAGGATTCTCAAAAAAATTATCCATCTTCATAGGAATATTCAAATCAAATGACTGTTTTGTTTACCCACGATATTGTTTAACACCCATTTGATAGTCTTAAAGAAAAACATCCTTTATCTGACGTTTTAAAGTGTATAGACTGCCTATACACATACATACACATACATAGTTAGCTTTTGAAAATATATACAGAAAATTCTGGCCATCTTAAAGTGATTGCATAGTTGGTGTATGTGCATACAATGAGCTCAAGTGTAAACATTGGTGTTATTTTGAAACTGTTGACACAATGACCTCAAAATCTAGTACAACTTATATGCTTATAAATAACCCAACCAACGGAGTGCATACACCTGTACGTATTCCTTTATATCGTATATGTTATGTATGTCTGTATGTGTATTTTTCGTTTTTCATATTTTTTTTATTATTTTTTTGTTTTGTTTTCATTTTTCATTTTTTATTATTCTTTGTACAGCTTTTTTTGGCGTAGAATAGTATGTGTTTATTCACAAATATACAAATACACGAATGTACGTAGAAGAATAAACATTTGAACAGGTTGTACATGGGCATATGTGGGTGATTTCACATCAGAATATCTAGATTTTTTTTATTTATTGTTTATTACTTTGGACCAAGTGTTCGTTTTGTAAGAATCGAGTAAATGTGATGCTGTTTAACATAGATTGTCATAGGAATTCGCACCACCAAAGGAGTATGAAGGCCAAGAAGATTTATTAGAGAAAAATAGAGGCTCTACGACAGAGTTTGCGAAAGTAAAAATATTTTACAGGAAGTAACAAAAGGTTTCAGCTTTTCCAATAATAATAAGAGAGCAATACTAACCAAAAGAAAGCAAAAATCCGAATCTAAAATGGAAGAAGCTAAACTGGCTAATCGGGAGGAAATCCAAACTGTCTATTGAAAATAAATTGTTAATATATAATCAAATATTAAAACCTATTTGGACTTATGGAGCACAATTGTGGGGATGCACAAGCGAGCAAAATATAACTATTATTCAACGTTTTCAGAACAAAGTACTCAGATGTATCGTAAACGCACCATGGTATATACGCACAAGTGATTTACATCGTGACCTTGGTGTAAATACTGTTAAAAAAGAGATTGAAAACATTGCGACAAAACATAACATCCGACTCAGAGACCACGTAAATTCAGAAGCATCATCTCTTGCTGATCCCATTGGTTTGGAACGCAGACTTAAAAGAAGGAAGCCATCCGACCTAATTAGAAGCTCTCTTTTGGCTTGATGATCATCATTATATCATCATAAATATATATTAAATTAAAGTTTATGTTTATTTAAATGTTGGAAGTAAATTACTTGTTAGTTATAATAACTAGTTGTAATAATTAATAAATGAGAATTTAATGAGAAAAAAAAAACAAAAAAAAAGACAATAAAGAAAATATACATACATACATACATACATATATACTTGCTTATTAAAACCCTTCAGTCCGGATTACAACCTAGCTTCTCACGCTACTTATATTGTGTTTGTTAATTTTACATATGAGTGGTGGGCCCTACAACAGTTTAAAGTCGTCTCCAAACGGCAGATTTTTTAGAAACTTCTCATGCAAATTTTATTTGACTCTCACAGATTTTGCGAGAAGTCTGCTGAGAGAAAGTCGTCGAGGAAATAGTTTTTAGTTTTGCTGTGGTGTGCCTTAGATAAGAGTTCTGAACGGAAAATCTTAGATAAAGTTCAGCGGATTTCCTCCTTGGGTATCACTGGAGTGAGTAAGAGGTGCCCTTAGGCTGCTCTTGACACTATGCTCTGCCTGACTCCGCTTGATTTGTATGTCAAGCGGTGCGCAGCGTGTAGTGTCGTCTGAGGGAATCGGGCTGCTATAAACAGCGCTCGATAGGTCACTCCAGAGTTCCGAATGTCGTCTTTCCTGACGGGAGGTATGGACTTTTGGAAAAAGCCACCGATTATATTGTGCCTGAGGCTATGTTCCTGACTGGTTTAAGGATACATATAGCGGGAAGGACACAAGGGAACGGTGGGGTACTCCAGGGGCAGAGTGGTGTACCCATCTTCACAGACGGGTCTAAGTTAGGTGGATATATAGGTGCTGGGGATTTCTGCAGGGAACTCAGTTTTGAATTCCATTTCCGGTTGAATGACGACTGCAGCGTTTTCCAGGCGGAGATTTTCGCATTTTTGGAGGCTATTGGGGCCATAGCTGGTGGCACAACTTCCGATTCGGTATCTTACACGACCTTCGTTGACAGTCAAGCTGCCTTTAAGGCCATCGCGTCGGTCTGTTGCAAATCACGGCTCGTTCGCGAGTGCAAGGAGTCGTTGAGGACTTTTGGACTGGCCCGTATCCGTTTATGCCGGGTTCCGGGTCATAGCGGAATACTGGGCAATGAGACGGCGGATGCCCTCGCTAGGTTAGGTTCGCTCTCTGGGGGCGATTTTATAGCTGGTCCTGACCCCCCAATCTGTCACCTCTATGGCCTCATCAATGGATGGGTCAGGGAGGAAAAGCAGAGGCGTTGGGGCAACAGATCGGGTTGTTTTGTTTATAGATGTCTATGGCCTGCTGTGGACAGTAAGGGAACCTATTGGCTGCTGGGCTTGGTTAATGTTAATGTTGGTTATCGGTTTTATCACGGGGCACTGCGAGATTAGGTCGCTGATGGGGATCTGGAACAGATCCCAGCCGGACTATTGCAGGGCATGCTGGGATGAGGAGGAGTTAGAGACTATCGAACACTTCCTCTGTAACTGCCCAGCCCTGTGTAGGTTGAGCCTGAGGACCCTTGGCAGGGCCCTCTTTGAGAGTTTGAATTCTGTGGTATAGTCTGGTTGAGAGGTGCTAGGGTTTCGTCAATGTAGTCGCGCTCTCCCCTTTTGTTGTGTCTAGTCTGTGTAATTCCTCCGCTTCCCATTATCCGCTTATCTACATTCTCCCCTTTATATCCTATTCTCTCTATTATCCTTCCCTCTTTAAGGACGTTGTACAATGGGCCAATTCGTGAAATGAAATGACCCTTATACTTATACGTATGTATATATTTACCTTACAAGTGCATAAACTATGTCACGACATTAACACTTTAAACCCACAAACATCACAATGAATCCAATGTGGAACTGAATATAAAGTAGGTATGCATGCATGGACAAACAGTGTGGAGCAGAAAATAATTTCAGATTTTTGCAATCGGAAAAGGAGTTAAAAATCTGCTATAATCGAATCAAGTGCCTGTGAAGCTATTTATGAGTTCATATTAGTATCTCACCTTTTCTCTTACGACTTTTAGTAAACATGTACATTTATAAACTATACATAGAGCAAATTTTTCTAAAATTATTTAAAATTATTTCGCCCTCAACTGTATAACATACTAGAAAAAATTTTGAATTTCCTGTCCTTTATAAACATGTACATTGGAGAGAAAAATTTTAGAAATCATGAAAATATGTTGTTAGATTTAATGAAGCTTCGAAAACCAATGCGTTATTGAGAGACACTGCACAGCGAATAACTTCACAATAGTTTTTCTTTTTTCTTTTCTTAACAAATATTTTTTTGCTGAACTGGACTTTCATAAATAGTATTAACTACTGCTCTTATTTTCTTCATCACTGTTTATGAATGTAAGTACATATATTGTATAATTCTATGGTCCGTTTAGCATTTAGAAATTGCATTTATTTAGCGTTGCAAATATAAACACAGAGTATTATACGAGGATGTGTAAAAACCTTCTTCATACCTTCAGGTTTCCAGTTCAATCTAACTACAATTCGAATGGCGTATTATATCGGACGTAAGCTATATAAGGATATATATATATATCGAGCATAAGGTCTTCGTAATATATTCTCCTGAACAACATCAATTAATTTATTTCATTTCATTGTTATTTCACCCTGTTCATAAATATCGTGTATGCATATGTTTACAGAAAAAAAATACATAACTTTTGTGAATGTTTCTTAAAAGCCTGTGAACTTTCTTGACTGTATGCATACATTATATGTATGTGAATAACATGTGAATAACATGCATATTATTGGCATGTTTACCCACCTTTGAAAGTGGTTTTCTTTTGTGTGCTTAGGTCAATGGAACTTCTTTAAAGAACAGGCTTATAATTTATTTCTATGTGTTAATGTTCAACTTAAATTAGATGTTTTTAAATAACTTTTAATAATTAAAATATATGTACATATATTTATAACTAAGTAGTATTTTACATACCACACATACATAGACGTTAAAAATGTAATACACGAAACTGCGTTAATATAAAAATTTTAGATCCCGGTAACGAAGGAAAAGAAGCTTAAAGAGCTGACACTGATGGTGATGAACTTGAAAGTTAAAAATTTATTTTCCATTTTATTTATAATATGGCGCTCAAATAAGTTTGTTGTAGACAATCACATACATACATATGTAGATAATTGGTCATTACAACCCTTCAGTCAGGATTACAACCTAGTTTCTCACACCACTTATGTTTTGTGTGTTATTTTTATACATCAGTGTTAGGACCTGCAGTTTAAAGTCGACTCCGAACTACAGATTTTTGAAAAACTTTTCATGGCAATTTAAATTACTCTCAGAGTTTTTGATAGAAATCTGTTGACAGGAAATTGTCGAAGAAATTTTTTCATATTTCCTTTTGATGTCTGACCTGGGGTTTGAACCGTGGCCTTGAGTCTAATATGCTAATACACTACCTACTAGACTACAGCGACTTCAATTCTAGACAATCAGCATCATTTTAAGATTATGAAATTTTGAATTTTTACTACATAGTTGCCATATTAGAGTAGGTAGTGTGTTGGCTTCTTAAACGTAAGGCCACGGTTCAAACCCCAGATCAGATATCTCGAACGTAACGAAATATGAAAAACTATTTCGTTGGTGACTTCCTCTCGTCGGTTATCCTGCAAAACTCTGAAAGAAAAAATTGCAATGAAAAGTTTCTCAAACACCTATCGTTCTGAGTCGACTTTAAATTGTAGGACCTGTCACTCTCGGATAAAATGAACACACACAACATAAGTGATGTCAGAAGCTGGGTCGTAATCCTGATCGAAGGGCTAGACACGTTCTGTCAATATATATCGAGTGTTAAAAAATCTTTAGTCTTAGGTTCTCAATTATTTAAATTTATTACAGCTTTGCAGAAGTTATTGTAAGGCTTACTGGTGTATATGCAGTAGCATTGCAAATATCGCGTTAGGCAATGTTACTATTTAACCATAGATAGAGCCTTCAAAAAACTTCATAATTCCAGCTTCTATTTTATGTAAACAATCTTAAATCTCTGCCTCACTATCTCTCTCTCTCTCTCTCTCTTTTTCTCACACTCTATATTTGTATATATATATATATATATATACACATATATACATATTTCATTGTAGATTTCAATTAAGATTTTGTTGTTGGGTATTTAGTTTTAAGAACAAGTTTATTGGCGAAGGTTATAAGCAATGTTCCATGCCATTATATTCATATTGATATACATACATAGTATCGAAGTATGTGGAACGTATACGTAATATTTAATTCCTTTATAAAGTATACTCCTCTTGTGTATAAGGAACTTCAAAAGTGTACATAAAAAATGTGTTAAAAAATATTTTTAAATCTACGTAGGAGCAAGAAGGGATGGGCTGAACCCTATCGAAAGAGTTAAAAGCCAACCGTAGATCGAGCCTTAAAAAAACTTCATAATTCGACCTTATGTATCACTTTTTATATATGCTTGTAGTACATAGAATTGTCACGCTTATTGATAGATTTTGTTAAAAAATTTAAATATTTTTATTTATTTTAAATCATTATAATAAAACTATTTTTTATTCTAACATTTTATTATCACTTTTATGAAATTTAAGCCAAAATTTTGGACATGATGTATATTGCATCAGGGTTTTTTATGTAAAAATTAAACACATCATGTCAGTTTGGTTTTATTTTTTTCTAAATGGTAATAATTTGACATCTAGCTCCCTTGATTTGTGGCGATTTATAAATTTCGAATTGTTTCGATGGGGCAGCTTATTGCCACTCGCATCAGTAACGCTCTCAATTGAGGGCTGGCTGCAACCAGATGTTACAAACCATTGTTATATTTAGAAAAATTTGTTGTCAACGTCATGTGAGGTAAAAAAGTTTCCCGTTTCAATAGAACATCGATTATAGCAATAAAAATGCTCTCTCTTTGATTCCTCTCCAGTTTCCCGAATACAGGTTTCCCAAATATGGCTGTAAGTAGTTGCTACGAACGTAGCATGTATTTGAATCTAAAACTGCCAATCCGCTTTCGATGGACCGCGAAATTTATAACGATCATAATAATTGCGATTATTAAAAGCTGAAAGACTTTCAGCCCAGTTTTCGAAAAAGCGTAATTTATTATCAATTCCGAGTAGCACATTATCAAAGCGAATGATTCTGTTATCTCATACGTACGTAGTTGACCAAAATATTAACATCTGTAATATCTATGAAAAAAAAAACATAGGACGAAACACATTTTTCTAATGTTTGTCTGTCACGTGAGATAAATATGAGAAGAGAAGTAAGAAAGACTGCGGGTTGGCTTATTAGACATAAAGCCAGGCTTCGAGCCCCAGGCCAGACATCAAAACAAAATACAAAAAGAATTTCTCCGGCGACTTCCTCTCAGCAGATTTCTGGCAAAAACTCTGAGAGTAAATAAAATTACCATGAAAAGTTTCTCAAAAATCTGTCGTTCGGAGTCGACTTTAAACTGTAGGTCCCGCCACTCATGTACAAAATTAACACACATTGCATAAGTGGTGTAAGAAACTAGGTCGTAATCCTGACTGAAGGGTTGTAATGGCCAATTATGTCCGTATGTAGTAAGAAAGGCTCTACAAAATTTCAGGTAATATTTGCTGTTCCTAAAATATTAAAGGCATTCGGTTCTCTGTTCTAAATAGTACCATCTTTGGCGATAAACATCCTATTGTCATGTTGTTGCTGTCAGTGCTTTTTTAAGTTCATAAGATGAGCTTCTGTTTTCTTCTTCAGAGTCTTCAGCAGCAGGAATACTACATTCATATGTACATACATATAATCGGTCATTACAACCTTTCATTATAAATTGTAAATATCTGACCTAAGGTTTGAGGTTTGTGTGTGAAAATTATTTATTTGCCTCCAGAGGAAGGCCAATATCATGCACTAACTGATTCAAATTATCTGTTGTTCTAGGCTTTACAAGTACATCAGTTATATTGTGACCTTCCATGTCCCCGTGCCCAAAATCTCTTTCAGTTAAGAGGTATGATATTCAAAAAGTCACGGGTTTATTGACACTCAATAATTTTTAATTTTTTTTCACTCGTAATAATTTTTGATTTAAAATAATTTTTTTTAAATTTTTTATTTTTTTGTTCAAAATTTTATTCGATTTGAATATTCTTAATGGAGTAAATATTTCTTGAATTTTATTAACTTTTTCTTGTAGTCAATTTCATATTTCCTAGAAAAATAACATTTTTACGCCGCTGATGTAGACAGCACAAAAGATGAAAATAGAAAACAGAAAATAGAAAATTGAACATTATCAATGTGGCAGTAAAGATGGAACAATTTTCATTCATTCCTTCATTTATTTTATGTACTTATGGCTTTCATCATTGCTGGCAGATTGTAATTTTACTTTCATCACTCAAAGTATCATTTGCCATATTATAAGCTATGCAGCTTAAAGTTTTTATAAATTTATTTTCTTTTTTCTTTCTTTTTTGTTGCTGTTGCTTTCATATCCTTATTTCAATTTCAATACATTGCTTTTGATTTGACAGATTTATAAAAAAAGAAAAAAAAATGAAAAAAGGGGGTGCAAAAACATCTATAGATGATGAGGGCTTTTGTGTGTCATTGTCAAAACTGTCACCAAAAGTTTGACACTTTTTATTTTTATGCATTTTTATGTGAATATTTGTTGTAATGTCAACAAAATAATGTTGATGATGACAGAAACCATCTAGCGCGTTGAAGAGCACAAACACGTACGATATCACAGGATACCATTCACCACAGATACTTCGACAGAAATTTATTGGAAACCAAATTTAATAGAAAACTTGAATTGAAAATAAATTTGTTGTTAAAGAATTAATTTTTCATTTTTTAATCAGCATTGAATTTCATTTTGAGAGAGCGAGTAACCAAAAACTATATACAAATATATGCATTTGTATGTATGTGTATTAAATAGTATCAAATATTACATTATGCTCGTATGGTAGAGAATTTAAATTCGAAGTATAACACGTTTTTTTCTTTTTTTCTTCGAATTTTTGCTCCTTTTAATGTCATTTGGCTTTTGCCCTCATCTTGTAGTAGTGCTCTCGCCTACTTTGCCAACAAACACAGTACAAGAGAGCGAAAGAGAGAGATAGAGCGAGAGCGAGTAAGTGAGTATTTAAAATCCTTTAACCTTTTCTGGATTGTATTAATTTATTCTTAAAAGGGGATTTGCATAAAATCCTCTTTAAAATATTATAGCAAGTTTTGCTTTAAGACTCAATTCCACTCATTCCACTACAAAACGACACCGACAACATCAATAAAAGGGGTTTACGTAGTTGTTGGTGTTTTAAGTTGATGATATCTACGCTTTTTCTATTTCTATTTCATTGGTTCTGTTGTTTCTCTATATTGTATGGTAGAAATAGTTATTTCTTAATTTAAATTTTAAATTAAATACACAACATGAATACACAAAATCGTGCACTCTTGCAATACCTTTGCAATCACTTGCTTGCTTACATAATTGATCATTACAAAACCCTTAGTCAGGATGACGATTTAGTTTCTCACACCACACTTGTTGGATGTTTTCGTGACAATTTTTTTTACACTCAGAGTGTTTGACAAAATACTGCTGCCTAATAAATATTTTTTCGCATTTAATTTGATTCGAGATGTCTGACCTGGTGTTGGAACCACGAGCCCGAGTATATGTAGTTAACACACCACCTACTAGCCTAAGACTTCAATTACTGAGGCGTATAGTGGATCATATAGCTATTACCCTTATACCTGTATTCCGAAGAGAATATTGCTGCTATTCTAGTTCGTATCAATTAAGATCGATATGTAATTATTTCCGGACAATTTGACTTGATTTATTCGATCACCGTCAAGATTTTGTGAACGAACGTTGGTGTGAAACCATACAATATATGTATATCTGTTTTTGAATTGAAACAAGGTTACGTGGCACAACGTTATTATTTGGTGAATTGCGTAGGCTAGGTTAGGTTAGGTTAGGTTAGGTTAGTGTGGTAGCTTCCATACCAAAAGCTCACCTGAGCATGCATAGCGGCCCCTTGTGACGCTACAGGTGAACGACGCCCTCCGGACCAAGGAGGGAGAAGTTGGTCAGCGCAAGGGCGGCACATTTTAAAGCACGACTACCCCACCGCTGGAAAACCAGCCAGATAGCTTGATAAACGAGGCTATATCCTTGACATCAATGGACGATAGCTCCGTCAATCTGACAAGAATTGGGGAGCCAAATAACCTATATCTGCACCTCGCAAGAGATGGGCATTGACAAAGAAAGTGGATAACAGACCCCTCTTCCTCAGCGGATCTACACCCATGGCAGAAGTCGTTAAATGGGAGCCGCATTCTTTCCGCGTTTCTACCCATAACACTGTGATCAAGATGATGTTACGACCAAGTCCAAGTAACTGCTTGGTGAGCCTTATATCCAGTGAGCCTAGCGGTGGAGCAGAACTCCCATTGATCCAGGATAGGTTGACGTCTCGGAAGAATTTCCGCCCGAGGCTTTATGGCAGCCTAGCTATCAGAAAATATCGATATGCGGGGATCCACTGCGCGACTTAGTAGAGGGTCATCACTTCCGCCTGGAACATGCTGCAAGGCGTAGGATAAAAATCAATTTTTCTATCAAGCAATTATCTTCTTCGACTAACTTTACTTCTGGTCCAATTAGTAAGCCAAAAGGCAAAATTACCAAGAGCTGTTCTGTTTAGTGCAGGAGCTGCTCTGTTTAGTGCAGTTTGTGCGTTGGATCTTACATCTTCAAAAATGATGACAGGTACCTTGCGAATAGAATGAGTTATTTTACGCAAAAAGGTTGAACTACATTGAATTACATTACTGTTGCAACGGGAAACGTTTTTACCTCACATGACGTTAACAACAGATTTTTCTAACGAAATATAACAATGGTTTGTGCCATCAGGTTTCAGCCAGCCCTCCTCAATTGAGAGTGTTACTGATGTGAGTTACAATAAGTCCCATCTAAACAATTGGAAACTTATAAATCGCCAAAAAGCAAAGGTGCTAGGTATCAAAATGTTACCATTTAGAAAAAATAAAAATAAAACCAAGCTGACATGAAGTTATGTTGCAGTGTACATCATGTCAAAATTTTAGCGTAAATTTCATAAAAGTGATAATAAAATGTAAGAATATAAAATAGTTTTATTAAAATGAATTAAAATAAATAAAAACATTAAAATTTTTTAATAAAATCCATGAATAATCGTGACAATTCTATGTACTACAGGTATATATCAAAATTTATACATAAGCTCGAGTTATGAATTTTTTGATTCTGGATCTACGGTTGACTTTTAACACTTTCGATGGTGTTCAGCCCATCCCTTCTTCTTCTATGCATATTTAAAAATATTTTTTACACATTTCTTATATACAACTTTAAAGTACCTTATACAGAAGAGAAGTATACTTTATAAATGATTTAAATATTACGTATACGTTCCACATACTCTCGATACCATATATAATGGCATGTACCATTACTTATACCCTTAGCCAATAAACTTGTTCTTAAAACTAAATACCCAACAACAAAATCTTAATTGAAATCTGCAATGAAATATATATACATATATATCAAAAGAGTGTGTGAGAAAGAGAGAGAAGAGAGTGAGACAGAGATTTTAGATTGTTTACTTAAAAAATTATACCAAATACAATACGAAAATCCAATATAAATGTGTATTTATTTTCATACATAAAAATGGAAATATTAAGTCTTCTTTAATAATCCTACTTTTGACTTTTAACATGAAAACTTAAAATGGCATTAATTCTCTCTTTTCTTAATTCAGAAGATTTTCTACATAAAAATCGTGTGTATGTCTATAGATTTCATGATGCTTTCAAAAATTTATTGATAAAGCCAACGAAGAGAAGGAAATTAAAGTGGCTTGAAATTAAGGTTCCATTGAATTTTTCTATTATTATTTGCATTTAAATAAAGTTTCAAATAAATTGATAGATAAACATTACGTTAATCTTTGTAGGCTGGATTTCGAAAAAAGAAAGAAAAAATCAAATATTGTAGATAGGTTTTTTGCGATAATAACGTAGTTATTTAAAAACCCCAAAAAAGAACAATTTATGTTAGGTTTTGATTATTATTTCTTATATTGTACATTGTTTTTTTGGTTGGATATGAGGAGTTATTTTTTCTATATCAAAATAAATGTTAACTTTTTTTCAATATCATTTTCCTGCCATTAGAATTGCGTTGGAGTATCTACGCAAATTTTACCTACTTTGTAGACTTACATTTTCCATGAACCCAGATAATTTGCTTCTTCATTTCCAATCACTTTCTGGTAATAAGTTCAGTGTCATACCTGGAGTAGTTGTTAATCGCGTTTTACCATCCAGAATAGTCCTTGATAGTGTATCTCTGGATGCTACTGCTCCAACTGTCAGTTCACTATCAGTGAGCATTTTCAAAGCCCTACTTGTCTTACATACATACATAATTGGTCATTACAATCCTTCAGTCAGGATCACGACCTAGCTTCTCACATCACTCATGTTTTGTGTGATAATTCTGTACATGAGTGGCCGGAACTACAGTATAAAGTCGAATCCGAATGCCAGATTTTTAGAGAAAATGTTCATGTCAATTTTATCAACTCAGAATTTTTGCCCAAAATCTGCTGAAAAGAAATCGCCGAAGAAATTATTTTTCATGTTTTCGTTTTGAAGTTTGAACCATGGCGTCAAGTCTAATAAGCCAACACACTAAATACTAGACTACGGCGACTCCATGCCAAGTTTACTATATGATAACCGTCCATGCTCAAACACTTTAAGCACACGCTGTTATGGACTGGTAGCCGGCGGCATAATATGTTTCTGGTTCTTTTATACAGAGGCTCGTTCTTATATGAATGTTTAGATGTATCCTTATAGCGAAAACTCTCCTTGGTCATCTGCGCAATGTCTCCGTTTATCCCAGAAAGTCGAGTCATATTTTAATGACTAACTGTCTAGTATTTCAATTATATTGTTGAAAAAAAATTGTATTTCTGGTTGTTCCATTCTCTTATAGCCTGGAGGCTATAGGCAGTAAAAGCTACCCAATTTACTTACTGTATAAGAAAACCTAGTCACGTTTAATATATTGTATAAAACATAACATAACATATATACATACATAATTGCTTATTACAACCCTTTAGTCGTGATTACAACCTAGTTTTTCACAGCACTTACATATGTTGTGTGTATTAATTTTATACATGAGTGGCGGGACCTAAAGTTTAAACTCGACTTCGAACAACAGATTTTTGAGAAACTTTATCATGACATTTTTATTTTCACTAAGTTTTTGTCATAAACTTTCTGACAATAAGTCACCGTAAAAATATTTTTCAGATTTCGTTTTTTGTTGGAGCTTTCTGAAGTGGGGTATAAACCGTAACCTCACGCCTAATAAGCCGACACATTCCTACTAGACTAGGAAGATTAAATATTATATAAGGTGTCCAGAAAAGGCTTATCTGGGTATCTTACCCTGTATACAGAAAGCACTGGTGGTAGTAAATGATAATCTAATCTTCTTCTACATCAAAGCGGCCCCTATAAAAGTTGAACAAAGATGTGAACGACATAGTAATCGTATTGTTACGAAAATGGAAATGGTGTTATCGTTTAACATTAAAATAATAAACAAAAGTTACAAAAATAAAAACAATGGACTTCTTTACATGATCAACGAATAAACAAAAATATAGCAACAACGTCATTATAAAAAAGGGGCTTAAACAAGTAAACAAAAAGCAACAACAACACTGCAAGGACAAACGTAAACAAAATACACAAACAGCAATAACGTTATCAACGCGTTTACATTTATAGAGATTTCGTGAAGGCAGTCATCCAAGAGCATTCATCAGACTGTTTACCCTGCGATATAAAAGGCAAGCCAATGCAGGCAACAGATGAGAAAGAATTCAGTAAGCCTTGTGTGAAGACACGTTGCGTGTGTAGAGAATAATTGTGGTTTGAAGATCTCTTTTATAAAGATCTATTGAACAATTGTTATTATGTAGGCGAAAGAGTGTAAAGGAGAATAACAATTAAAGTAAATTGTTACCGTTTAAATCAAGTCGTGAAAGCTGGCACACGGAATTGTGCGAACAATAAAGATTTGATTTAAAACTAAACACAAATTTATTTTTATTTTTATAATAGTGTGTTGGCTTACTATATCTGAGCTAGTGAGTTCAAACCAGAGATCAGCAATGATTATTCAAAAAGATGAGTAAAATCGAATCATACTCATAATTTCTGATATTTGTACGCATTTATACTTATTTTAATATCATGGAACCTCTACTCATATTCAAAGTTTGAAGTACTCATCGTATTCATACTTAACAACACGTATGATGCTGTTAATTTCGACTCTATATAACTCAGTATATGCAAGAATCACAGAATAAGTGTGATTCGCGCACGAACACTAAAATGCTCACTAGAAGGCTTACGAATAATACTGTAAATTTTGATGAATGATTCGAGTCACTCGAATCATTTATAAGTATTATAAGTATTTTTCTGAAGCTATGAATCTAAATGAGTAGGCTTATAAATCAAGCATATTTCGAATGGTATGAGTTTGATGTCAACGTTGTACGCACACTCATTGCAACCCGTTGTTATAAATCAACGTTGTAGTGAGTACGAATGAATCAAAGTAGTTAAATTTCAATACTGTTGAGTGCTTATGAGTAGCGAAAAAATGATTCATTACTGATCTCTGGTTCAAACCTTAGTTCTAACATATGAAAAAGAAATATTCCTTTGGACTACCCTTTGCCTGGCAAAAGTTCTAAGAGTCGACAAAGTGTTTTTTTACAAATAAACTTTCCTTTGCAAAATATTCTCTTGTCACATTTAAATAAATGTAGTTTTTTTATGCATATACATATATACATATACTTATGTATGCACGTATTGTATATACAAAATATTTTTATTGTCAACAATTACTTGTTGTAATTACAAAATTTAAACATATTTTTTAAAATTTTTTTTTTATTTTTGTTGTTTATTGGCAAGATTATTGTATTTCTTATGCAAGAACTTAAGTTTTAAAATGTAAATGATGTAAAAATATAAAACTATCCAAAAAAAAACATTTCACAAATTAGAAAAGACATGGCTAAGACAAGAGAGACAACTTTTCTTTTTCTTCTTACCAAAAAAGCACTTGGGATTATGACCTGTACTTAACTTTAAGGTGAAATAACAAATTTGTAAGTGTTATGTTGACAAATGTATTGTGTTACAAGATTTGTTTCTTTCTTTTTTTTTAAGAGAAAATGAAATAAAAATTTAAAGTAAGAAAATAGAAAATATTTTATTTAAAATTTTGTTAGAATTCTTGTTTAAATCATTTTTAAATTGCATAGAAAATTCTTAATATCAAAATAAATAAACAAATAAATAAGTAAGTAAAACAGTAAATAAATAAAATATTAAATAAATAAAATGCAAAATAAAAGAAAATACGGTATATTTAAATGCATGTAAGCATTTCTTCTTCATAAAAGCTGTTAAATGCTACATACTTACGTATATGAGAAATTGTGCGAAGCTCTTTAAGTTCAAACATAGTCAGGCTGTTTATAAAATATATATATATATATGTCTATGTACTATGAATAGAGCAGAACCGAGAGCATATACTCATATATATCAAGGAATAAGGACCACACACACACACATAAAAACTAAATTGACAAAATCTTTCATACATATATACATAATTGGCCATTACAACTCTGCAGTCAGGATTACGGCCTGGATTCTCAATTCAATCATGTTGTGTGTGTGGCGGCACCTACAGTTTAAAGTCGACTCCGAATGACAGATTTTTGAGAAACTTTTCATTGCAATTTTATTTTCTCCGAAGAAATATTTTTTTCATATTTTCGTTTTGATGTCTGATCTGGGGTTTTAACCGTGGCCTTACGTCTAATAAGCCAACACACTACCTACGAAACTACGGCGACTTCACTAAATCTTCCAACATGTCATGATTCTAATAACGATCCTTTTTGAGAAGAATAAATGCGTAACAAGATTGTTTTAATACACTCCATTGGATGCGAAGTGTGGGGTCACATTCGCATTTTGTTTACATGACACGAGGACAACATTGGTTTCTCTTACTCTACTAGGAAGCAAAAAGCCGCAACAAGGTTGTTCAACCACATTCGAAACACACGCGTAATGTGTCTCATGTCCTACAGGCATATAGTGAAGTGAATGTTGACTGTTCTACACAGTCAATAGCTTGTTTCAAGCCACATATGCATATAATAATTATGTTGTTTGCGTTAATTTTATACATGAGTGGCGGGACCTACAGTTTAAAGTCGACTCCGAACGACAGATTTTTTGAGAAACTTTTCATTGCAATTTTATTTACTTAGAAAAAATATTTTTTTCATATTTTCATTTTGATGTCTGACCTGGGGTTTGAACCAGGGACTTACGTCTAATAAGCCAACGCACTACCAACTATACTACGGTGACTTAAAGTTGCAATTGGCGTATCCTTAATACAAAATGAGATAAATGTATGAGATTTATGGAAAAGTCGCAAGGACATGCCAGGTTGAAAAACTGAATGTTGATGATAACAACAACGTTATGCTCTCGTGTGGGATACAGAGACTTGAAGCGAGAGATTGCATATCGTAAAGGATTTCCATTCTTACAAAGGCATTTCGTTGCTTGTATGGAAAGCATATGTTAGCTGAAGAACCATTTGTTGATTGATTCTAACGAATATTTGTGGAATATTTCTACATTATTTTAAAGAATTTAAGGTGATAAAACATATTTGCAAAATACTGTTCCTAATATGTTGCACGCTGGAGAAAGATTCACAAGGAACTCCTTATTTTTGCTACAAATAGCCTTCATGCCAGTTTTCACATCATAAGTGTAACCAATTACAGGACTGAAAACTACAAATTCAAACGAGAGGTTAAACGTTTCGTTTAACTTCCTTATGATAAAAAAGTGTAAAGGCCATTTGGATCAGATAATGAACATGAAAACAAAATTTTTGTTTTCGAATTCGTGTATATTTTTATGCGTTTTTTTTTTTCGTCATGATTTTCATTTTCATTTTATTTTTTAATTCAGCGTAAACACGATCAAATAAAAGTTGCATGAAATTGCTTTCACCTTGTGTCAAGTGTACTACTTCGAATACAAAATTTTTTCAATCTTTTGCTGCTTCTCTGGTAAAACTGAAAACATTAAAGAATATATAAAAAAACCCAAGTCCTTCAAATGTTTACATGCGTAAGTGTGTATTCCTTATTTCAAGGAATGGAGACTTATGCTGGCATATACTACTGTAGATTGAATTAATTTTGTGTAAATTTTTTTTTCATAGTTTTAGTATTTGAACTGACCCTAATAACAACAACAACAACAAAAGAAATAAACAATAATAAAAAAAGTACAATACAAACCGAAAACAATCAACAACACAATACAGAAAAATTCAATTTTCCATAGTCGTTCAAAGCATTCAAACGAATTTATAAAAAAAAACGAACTGAAAATATTCATTCATTCATTCGTTCATTCGTTCATTCTCTGTTTTTTTTTTCTAAACTAAAAACATAAAAAAGGAAAAGGAAAAATTGGTAAACATTACGACACGTTTATGGTCATGGTGAAGGAAGGAGGACAACAGCAAGAACAACAACAAAAAAGAACTAAAAAAACTGAAAGTTGCTTATTCTCCCATTATGCCAGTGTTCGTTTGGTTGTTCTCATGAAACTTATAAATTTTTGATGTTAAATGCTTGAGTGAAAACAAAACTATGCCCAGACAACAATTGAGTAAGCAATGGCACTATTTAAGGATAAAACAGAGCTGACCATATTAGCACATGCCTTAGCTTTCAGACTAGTTTTGCGCAGTTTGGTCTAATGTAGTCTGTAGTCGCCGTAGTCGGTAGGTAGTCTGTCGGCTTATTAGACGTAAGATGGCGACTTCCTTTCAGCAGATTTCTGGCAAAAACTCTGAGTGTCAAATAAAATTACCATGAAAAGTTTCTCATAACCTATAGCGACAAAATTATTGGGATTATTAAAAGCTGAAAGACTTTCAGCTCATTTTTCGAAAAAGCGTAATAAGTGTAAATTTATCATCATTTCTGAGTAGCACATTATCAAAGCGAATGATTCTGTTATCTCATACGTACATATTTGACCGAAATACTATCATCTGTAATATCTTTGAAATAAAACATAGGACGAAACACTTTTTTCTAATGTTTGTCTGCCACGGAAGATAAATCTGAGAAGAACAGTATGAAAGATTCTACAACATTTCATGTGATAGCTGCTAGCAATCTGCGTGAAAACTGGTAATATTTTCTCTTTCCAAACTACTAAAGGTATATGGTTTTCTATTCCAAGTAGTACCATCTTTTTCGATTAACGTCCTATGTTTGTAGCTGTCAATACTTGCTTTAGTTCATAAGAGGAGCTTCTGTTTTCTTCTTCTTCAGAATCTTCAGTAGTAGAAATATTACATATATATGTACATATTTAATCGGTCACTACAACCTTTCTTTGTAAACTGGAAATGTCTGACCTGAGATTTGAAACTTGGTCTGACGTCTAATAAGTTAAGATAGTACATACTAGACTACGACTACTTCAATCAATGTCAAGAACAGAAAATTCAACTTTTTCACTTTCATCCAACACTTAACCTTCAATTCCTTATCAAATATCGTAAATAGTGTATTACTTACGATAAAACTTCACAAAATCTTTTGAAATCTTAAAAAAAATTACATACACGACACCAAAAAATCTCCAGGGAAGTCGTTTGTATCAAAAATGATATATAAGATAGAATTATGAATTTGAATTTTTTAAGTCCTGTTTGAAATTTTATTTTTTTCTTTGGTTTAAAATAACGACAATCACAATACTAACGAATTCAAAAAATATCAGGCATCCAGCTTTTTCTGAATAAAAGTTATAGTGTCTCAAAAATTGAAATGTATCATTTTTGATACAAAGCTCGATCTACAGTTAAGGCTTTACCGAATGATAGAACGATACGAATAACATTATTTACGGCGACAAAAAATACACTTGCATACTGGACGTTATTTGTAGGTAGTATCAGATCGCAAACCTATCATAACATACATAATTGGTCATTACAACCCTTCAGTCAGGATTACGACATAGCTTCTCACACCAACTTGTGTTGTGTGTGTTAATTTCATACATGAGTGGCGGGGCCTACAATTTAAAGTCATTTCAGAACGACAAATTTTTGAGAATCATTTTATGTCAATTTTATTTATTCTCAGAGTTTTTGCCAGAAATCTGCTGAGAGTAAGTCGGCGAAGAAATATTTTTTCAAATTTTGTTTTTATATGAGCCTGGAGCGAGTGAGTGCAATTATACGTGAAATGACACTCAATCTGCATTGAATGCATATTACTAGTTCTCGAGCAGCAAGATGGGGCATATATGGCGGAAGATTTGATTCATATAGGATTTGCATGCTCTCTGGCCTCAGTGCCATATTCAATGCCGTGAATTTAAAGATAATTATCGACTAATATTTGGAAGGGGGTTCTTGGATCCTGTGCGATTGGTTCGATTACGATATCGTTCTACTGCATTCAGAGGTGACAATAGTGTTGGCTTATTCAAGCTGCTGGGTGATGCTGGAATATTAGAGTTCATGCTCGACAGATTGCACTGCAGTTTACTGTCCTCTGTCTTAGTTGTATTGCTGGGGAAGAGGAGAATACATTGCAACTATTAAAAATCTGCTCTTTTTGGTACTTTTACCAAATAGTTCTTACAAGAAATCTTTGGCATACCATGTACGCCTCCAAGGCACGTCGATTGCACGTAATGTTTTGAGTTGCACACAGCATTCCAGGGTTCGTACAATGCGGTAAAAACAAAAAAGTGCTGTGAACGAGTTCTGACGTTTGCTAACGGCTTCTTAGTTTCAACTGATAATCATGACCAGAAATGTTGGTTGGGTTTAGAACTTATCAGGCAAAATAACACAACTTCTAAGTACACTTCAACCCACCCACACATATTTTTGTCTACACTCAATGTAGACAATTGTATTACGGCAATTTTAGGTACAACAACTTCTTTTTTATTTTGTTTTGTTTCCTTTACAATCTTTTCACACTCTTACACGACGGTACAGTGTGTATTAATTTTGTCGTACAATTTGTAAACTAAACGTAAGTCTGTTCAATCTTCCAATCATGCAAAAGATCTAAACAACACAAGAGAAGAGTACAGTGTCTGTATTTCGTTGTGTTTCCCCTTTTTACAACACTATGCAATATTATGAAGATTTAGTTAAAAAAATGAAGTGCCCTGCCTTTGAAGTACTGGTACAAGAATAAAGTCAGGCAATGAAAACAATAAGAAGAACAATTACTTTTTATGACATTTTTGTATTTCACTTGATGTTTTCTTACAATTTTTTCGTTTTTTTTAGAACATTTTTATCTTCAGATTTCAAAATTAGTTTGACCAGAAGTGGGTAAACTTTTATATGAAGATAAAAAACAACTTGAAATTTGTTTATAGAAATTCCTTAAACTTTGGCATTTGGAAAGTCGTTTTTTCTTTCGATCACAAAAGGGTAAGAATTTTAAGAAATTGAAAAGTGTAAAGTGCGGTAAAAAAATGCGGTAAAAAGAGCGTTTTTCTAAAAGCAACTGCATTTGCATAATGAGAGATAAAAAACTATTTCTTTAAGCTTAACAATTTTATGAGTTTTTAAATCACTTGAATATTACACATTTCACTACGCACACTTTTATATGCACAAAATGATCATTTTTAGCCAAGAAGTAAAGTTTCTGAAGTCGCCGTAGTCTAGTAAGCAGTGTGTTGTCTTATTAGACGTAAAGAATGGGTTCGAGCCACAGGTCAAGCATCAAAACAAAATACAAAAAGTATTTCTTCGGCGACTTCCTCTCAGCAGATTTCTGGCAAAAACTCTGGAAGTAAATAAAATTGCCTTGAAAAGTTTCTCAAAAATCGGTCGTTCGGAGTCGACTTTAAACTGTAGGTCCCACTACTCCTGTATAAAATTAACACACACAACATAAGTGGTGTGAGAAACTATTTCGTAATCCCGACTGCAGAGTTGTAATGACCAATTATGTATGTTATGTAGTAAAGTTCAAAAGACAATTTAACCGTAGATCGAGCCTTAAAAAAAATTCATAATTCTAGCTTATGTATCACTTTTAATACATTCTTGTAGTACAAGGGATTGTTACGATTATTGATAGATTTTGTTAAAAAATTTAATTTTTTATATTTTTTTTTATTAATTTTAATAAAATTATTGTATCTAATCTAACATTTTATTATCACTTTTATTAAATTTATGTCAAAATTTTTGACATGATGTACATTGCAGCATGGCTTTTTACGTAAAAATCAAACATTTCCTGTCAGCTTGCTTTTATTTTTTCTAAATGGTAAGATTTTGATATCTAGCACCCTTGCTTTGCGGCGATTTATAAATTTCCAATTTTTGGATGGGAAAAGTTATTGTCACATCACTAACGCTCTCAATTGACGGCTGGCTGAAGCCTGATGATACAAACCATTGTTATATTGATTTAGAAAAATTTGTTGTCAACGTCATGTGAGTTAAAAATGTTTAACGTTGTAATAGAACATCGATTATGTCAATAACAATGCTCTCTCTTTGATTCCTCTCTGGTTTCCCCACATACGGCTGTAACTAGTTGCTACACACGTAGCGTGTACTTGAACTTAAAACTGCCGATTCGATTTCGGTGGACCACGCAATTTATAATGACCATAAAATTCAATTAGTAATTAATCTACAGCGACGAAATTATGGGGTTTATTAAAAGTTGAAAACCTTTCAGCTCATTTTTCTAAAAGGGGTAATTGGTGTAAATTTATCATCATTTCCGAGTAAAAAATTATTGAATGATTCTGTTATCTCATACGTACATAATTGATGAAAATATTATTCTTCTGTAATATCAATGAAATAAAACTTAGGACGAAAACTTTTTTCTAATGTTTGTCTGTCACCTGAGATAAGTATGAGAAGAGCAGTAGGAAAGATTCTAGAACATTTCAGGAAATGCCTGAAAATTGGTTATATTTTCTCTTCCCAAGCTACTAAAGGCATACGGTTCCCTGTTCTCTTCCCAAACTACTATAGAAATACGGTTCTCTGTTCCAAGTATTACCATCATTTTCGATAAACATTTTATCGTCATGTTGCTGCCAATACTTTCATCAGTTCATAGGTCGAGCTTCTGTTTTCTACTTTTTCAGAGTCTTCAGCATCAGGAATATTACGTACATACATACATACTCGGTCATTACAACCTTTCGGTGTAAATTGGAAATGGCTGACCTGAGGTTTGAATCTTGGTCTGACGTCTAATAAGCTAACACTCTTCATACTGGATTACGATTACTTATATCAATAATATGGGTATATCAAGAACATAAACTTCAACCTTTTCACTTTCATCCAACACTTAACTTTCAATTTCTTATCAAATACCATAAATAATGTATTACTTACGATAAAACTTCATAAAATCTTTGAAAACTTAAGAAAATTACATACACAACACCAAAGTATTCATATTAAAGCCGTATGTATCAAAAATGATCCATAATGATACATACACATAATGATCCTGCTTAAAATTTTCTTTTTTTACTTGGTTTAAAATAATGGCATTACCAACGAATTAAAAAAAATATCAGGCATTTAACTTTTTCTGAATTAAAGTTATATTGTCTGAAAAATTTAAATGTATCGTTTTTGATACAAAGCTCGATCTACGGTTAAAAATATTACAAAGGCGGTAAGCAATGTACCGCCATTCAGAAAATGTGTTTCATTAAATTGTGTTCGTACACACACAGAGAGCATGTGGCATTTTCAAAGCATTAACAATTTTACACGTTTTTCTGTTATTATTTAACGCCTTCCCATGTATTTGGCATTTCAAGGAGTCGTTTGTATAACATCAGTTACCCGAACCATTTCTTCTAGCCCAATTACTTTAGTATTCAGTGCTTTTATCCAATAATTACCGATAGACCTCGTTGGTCCAGTTGCAGATATCTGTGCAACTAATTGTTTTGAAACAGAATATCCTGCATTGGAAGCAGGTTTTGAGTGTTGTTTTGGAAAATTTTTATTAATTTCTTCATAATGATTGTCATTGTCCAAATACCACTCTTGCTGCGTTGGAAAACGTTGTCGTTATACTATCTAGATAGCAAAAGCGATCTTCACATTCAACTAAAGGAGATATTATTCTTGATTACGTCTTTTATTTTGATACATAAATCAGGCTAAATTTATCAATGGTCTAGGCTATGTTGGCGTTAAAGAAAACTTTTAATGGATTTAAATCACACGGTGTCCATGAGATAATTACGTGAGATAACTGTGCCCTAAAATCGCTAGTGCAGAATATTCAATGTGACATGAGCTGTGTGGCCCTAGCGCCGTCCAGTTAAAACCATATGTCTTTGGTATCCTTATTTACATACTTAATTACAATCTAGCTTCTCACACCACTCACACGGTTTGTGTTAATTTTATCTATGAGTGACGGCACCTACTGTTTAATGTAGACTACAAACGCCAGAAACTTTGCATAGCAATTTTCCTAACTTTCAGAGATTTTGCCAGAAGACTTCTGAGAGGAAGCCGATTGGACCAGAAGTTGAATCACGGCCAACACACTATCTAGTAGAGTATGGTGACTTCGTTAGTATACCGATCATCCAATTCAGGCCAAACTGAGTTTTTAATCATCACCCACGTAGTTGATAGTGATAGTGATGGCCGACAACGTCGCCAACCCAAAATCCTCACCAAACAGAGACTTTTTCCGAATACATATGGCACTCTTGGATCTCATATCGTTTGGTATCGCCCCAAATTCAACAATTATGTTTGTTCCAGCAACCATTCATCCAGAAATGGGTTTAATCGCAGAAAATGATTTTTTGATGAAACTGAGGATCAGTTGCCAATTACTTCAGACCCCATTTCGCGAACACATGCCGGTGACTATGTCATTTACCTTTAGATCTTCGGTTAGTTAATTCTTGTACAGATGCAGGCCCAAGTTACAACACAAATTCGTTGTGTGTGGGGAAGACTGAGTTCTTGTATACAACGGAAAATCGAATGCATCAGATTCTCCCACAGGCTTTCACTGACAGCGTCGATGCTTTCGGAAGATAATGTTATTATTTCGCATTATGAATACAATATTGAAAAATCCGCGAAGTGATGAACATTCGCCTTCAAGAATATTCATCTCCTCATAGAGATGTTGCTCTTTCTAATATTATCACTGCTGACCGTATGGCGGTTACTTTCACCTAAAAAATACTGCGATAGTTTGGTAAACTTATGGAATGCGATATTCATACCAAACCTGAAAGGTAGTTCTATCTATAGCTCCGTTCAATTTCGATTCATTTTGTACTTGCCTTAGACATAAAGCAGGTGACTGAGTGAATGAAGTTCAGTCAGTCTTGTGTGAAGACGCGGTGTGTTTGAAGAGAGTAATAATGGTTTGAAGAATTCCATTGCAAAGATCTGTTGAATAATTGTCTAGTAATTGTTATTGTTTATGCAAAGGGTATAAACAGAGGAATAACATAAAATCAATTGTTGTTGTTTACATCAAGTTGTAAACAGTGTCACAGAGAATTGTGGGAATACTAAAGAATTTTAATTAAAACAAAACACAAATTTATTTTTATTTTAGTTGCAATCTTCGAGCCCACATTTTAAACGTTTTTAAAAGGTAAAAACGTAACGAAAAAATTTGAAATTATAAAAGACGTGCCTGTGCTTTCACAACTCTGTCAGCAAAAGCCCAGCTAAGCAATTTTATATATTTTTTTTTCCAAAAGATTAGTAATAAAAATAATTCTCAACAATTGCCTTTTTTAAGTCCTTAGCGCGTAATAATTGCATTAATTTTTCTTTGATTAAAATAACAAATAAAATAAAAATGAAAACGAAAAATAAAGAAAAAATGAAATCAAAGATTTAAAAGGTAGAATTTGCTCTCCTTTACATTTCATTTTCAAATTGTATTGTAGTTCTGTGGAATAAACAAGAAAAGCAAAACCCAAGCTAAAATATAATCAATAAGTCATAAGGATTCTGTGTTTTTTCTTTTTTTTTTCAATCATAGATTGAATTTTCGACTGGCATTACATTCGTTTATTATTGATAATATTGCAGTGAAGATATCTTGTGTTGTTTAGAAATTTATTAAATTTCATGTGAAAACATAAAGTTTTATGATATCCCTTGGCATTCGTTTAGGAATAAAGGCGCAAATAAAACCACAAACATTTCAAAACTGAATTATAAAAAAAAATTGAAATAGGATGACCAAAATCTAATGGGGGGCCACAATCATCTAAATCCCATATTTGTGGTTAAAAAAAAACCAAATGCCACGACTTTGAAAAATCCTCAAACAAATATGTCAATCATAAACTTGTCGAAGTAACCTTTTTCCAATGCATAAAATATAACCGGCGACCTTTTATTGAAATGAAGAGAAGCACCACACACTAAAGCAAAAACACCAGAAAAATAAAAAGAATTTCAAAAGAAAACTTTTTTGTTTTCTTTGTGGAAAATACGACAGCAATATGATAAAAATCAGCCATGCGTGTATGTTTTTCGTGTTTCATTTTCATCACGTGTATTGTGTGCTGTGCTGGTTGTGTGGTTGTTGTTCAATCACCTGTTTTTCAACAAAAAAAATATGCTTTGGAAAACTATCAAAAAGGGCCTTGAAAACGTTAAGAAAAGGAAAAGGCCAGTGACAATAAGTTTCTAGGATTTTGGAAATTTTAATTTAAAAAAATCCAAAATTTTCTGATCATTGTTTGGCGATTTGTGGGATAAGTATTCTTCGAAATTCTAAACAAAATTTTTATTTATTATAAAAAACTCTCCTTGCGAGATGCATAGCAGTGAAGTGATCAAACAACTAATCATGAATTCAATATGTTTCAGAGAACTGTTTCACGTTCGAATAATTTTCTTAGAAATAAGCACAACCCCAAGCATACGCTCACCATTTATTAGAGAGTTATGTCATCCTTAGAGCAAGTCTAACAGGAATTAAACCAGAATTTGGTTTACAGAATGTCCCAAGCATTCCGTTGTAACGTTAATCTTTAGACAATGGTGAGTCTACTAAGTCTTAAGCTTCCCACCGAATTGGAATATGATTGTGTTGTGTCCCAAATAGAAAGGTGGAAGGTAGAAGTAACACAATCTCAAATAAAAATATGACACACTCTGGGAATCATTCTTGGAACCATTCTTGGAACCATTTCGAGGTTCAGATGTTGTGATTTCCTATGCCCAACTGTTCAACTGTATTGGAAAATTCCAAGTAAAGCCAGTAATGTGCGTAGTAATAGAATGAAATCTTTCTTTATCTACCTCAAGTATGTTGCTCATGGAGAAGTCAAAAGCTAGGTGATCAAGTTCCATCAAGTATCTGGTATGTAATATTCAGCAATGATTTTTAACGTCCCTTCGAAGTCGAACTGACGCGTACAGAAAGCTTATATTTGCCAATGCATTGCAGCAAGCATTGACCACATACGTAGCTCCCCATGCACATTACCTGATTGTCAGTTCTGGTTCTCTATGAGATACATACATAATATAATTGATTATTACAAACCTTTCAATCAGCATTACGACCTAGCTTCTCGCACCACTTATACTATGTTCAGACATGCACTTTTATTGAGTCAATATTCGGTTTATTGAGTACAATATTTTAAGTGTTCAGGCATCATAATATATGCAGTTCAGCTGCTTATTCAATTTTCATTTGACAGCTGGTAAACAAAACAGCTGGTTGTTTCAATAACATGGTTTTTGTTTTGTGTTTTTGTTTTGTTTTTTTTTTTGTTTGTCGTTTTTGACATTTGAGTTGTCAAATTTGAGTTGCCAAATATCAACAAAATGTGTTCGGTTAATTGTAACGTGCTCACTAAACACGCCAGAAATCTGCTGAAATATTTTTTAATAAGTTTTGTTTGCCCTGGGTTGGAACCGTCACACATAATAAGTGTGTGTGTGGGTAGTGTGTACCTGTTCGACTACGGCGACTATAGTTCCATCTGATTGTCAGTTCTAAACTTACAGGTACTCTATGAAATACCCAATAAAGAATATACAGTCGTATAGTGCCTTGCTTAACCAGTTTATCATCTGTATAGTTTTCCGGAATATCTTTTTAACCTGATGTTACTACTGAGAGAGTAATATCTCTCCTTAAGACACAGCGGCAGTCTGAAATTATATACGAGATCAACTTTTAAGTTTCTAATGTTTTTGCAGTATAATTGTTATACAAAATTGTACTAAATATTCCTCATAGAGATGTTGCTGTTGACCGTATGGCGGTTACTTCCGCCTAGAAAATACTACGATAGTTTGGTAAACTTATGGAGTGAGATATCATACCGAACCTGAAAAGATTTTTCTATCTATAGCTCCGTACAAGAGAGAGTAATATCGCTCCTTAAGACACAGCGGCAGTCTGAAATTATATACGAGATCAACTTTTAAGTTTCTAATGTTTTTGCAGTATAATTGTTATACAAAATTGTACTAATATTCCTCATAGAGATGTTGCTGTTGACCGTATGGCGGTTACTTCCGCCTAGAAAATACTACGATAGTTTGGTAAACTTATGGAGTGAGATATCATACCGAACCTGAAAAGATTTTTCTATCTATAGCTCCGTACAATTTCGATTCATATTAGACTGACATTAGACATAGCAAGACGGTGCCGTGTTATCAAATTTCTCGAAAGTTCTCAACACTGTTGCTACCTTTCGAATGATCTTTTCGATCTGCTTTGAGAATCAAGCATCCAAAGACGTTGAACAGTAATAGCCCTAAGAGTTTAACTTTATAAATCCAAATTACTTTAAATACCTCTTTAAAATTGTACAATGAGTTAAAATTTTAAGGCCTCTAGTACACTGAATCCTTTGCCTATTCCTCCCTCCTTGTGTCAACAGCTTCTTTTATTTCTTTTGTTTTTTATACGTTGTAGTCCTTTTTGCTTTTTCCTTTTGTTTTTCCTTTTCTTTCGGATTTTATCCAATACCGTAATATTATTTAATTTGTATAACGTTTATTCTGTTTTTTTTTTGTTTTTCTATTTCCTTTTCGTCTTTTCCTCAATATGTTTTACACATATACACTCACACTTATACACGCACATACACACGCATACATACACGTAATATGTAGAGAATGCTCATCATTGTGATATGAATGAAGGTGAATTTAATTTGTTTAATTCCCTTTGCCATCGTTTGGGGTTTATTTTATCGCTGTGTATTCCATTTTTTTTTAAGTTTTACTTGCAATTGGTTTTCATTTTTACAAATATGTGCAGAGTTATGTATTCACTTGTACAGTCGAAGTAAATTGAATAGGAAAATAGACGTATGTTAAGTTTTTTACATCATAAACTTTGAACTCTTTACCTTGATTGTTCTATGACTGGTATGAGAAACTTTATTTATTCAGTCAAATTCATGGTCGACATCCTTTGATTATCAGTCGCCGAATGAAACTGACTATCTGTAGCTCGTTTCAAACTATTGTTGATATGAGGTTCCTTGTTAGAGAAGACTGCCGCTCTTATATGAATTGCTTCAAGTATTCTGTGGAAGTCTATACGGTCGGTGCTTAAGTTGTGAATAATGTTGTCTGTGGAGTAGGTTGTGGAGGAAACACTTCTCTACTCTGGTATAAGGCGATGGCGAGATCAATATCGCCTTTAGAGATGATGTTCCGAACCCGATTGATGATGACGGCGTGGAGATTCCGCCGCCCAGCCATGATGAGGTCAAAGTCGCGATTAGGCGTCTTAAAAACAATAAAGCCGCATCTCCTGATGGCCACCCCGATGAATTGCATAAGACCAGATGTAATGAGTTGGTAGGGCGCTTATCTACAAAATATGGATAGAGGAAAGTATGCCCAACGATTGGAACCTCAGTGTCCTCTGTCCTGTCCTGAAAAAGGGAGACCATGCGATATGCGCCAACTACAGGGGTATAAGTCTTCTCCCTATCGCAAATAAGGTTCTTACAGGCGTATTGTGTGAATGACTGAAGACACTCGTCAAAACACTGATTGGACTTTATCAGTGCGGCTTCAGATCTGGAAAGTCCACCATCGACCAGATCTTCACACTGCGCCAGATCCTGGAAAAACCCACGAAAAACAAGTCGACACACACCATCTTTTTGTCGACTATAAGGCAACGTTCGATAGTCGCATAAGGCATCGTATTTTTGCCGCAATGTGTGAGCTCGGTATACCTGCGAAGATGATAAGGCTATGCAGAATGACGTTGAGCAATTCCTACACCTCCTTCTGATACCGTGCGAAGTTTCAGACAAGGCGATCCCTTATCATGCGACCTCTTCAACTTCGTCATGGAGAGTGTTCTGCGAAAGGCGGGCACTATTTTTCAAAAAAACGTCCAGTTGCTTGTGTACGCTGACAACATTAACATCATAAGGCGTACCAATCGAGATGCTACTGCTTAGTGCTATTGAACGCGAGTCTACTAAGATGGGTCTGGCAGTAAATGAGGGCAAAACAAAGTATATGTTATCGACAAGTAGAGACGTGCGACGTAATGATTCTCAGATTACGGACGATAAATATACTATAAAATGATGTCAGTCTGGAGATCAAGCGCAGGATAACTCTTGTCAACAGGTGCTACTATGGTCTAAATAGGCAATTGAGTAGCAGAGACCTCTCTCGTACGACAAAACTAATACTCTATAAGACGCTCATCCTACCCGTGCTTCTTTATGGCGGAGAAGCATGGACCCTGTTAAGCACTGATGCAGCGGCTTTGAGAGTATTCGAGAGAAAAGTCCTACGTAAGATCTTCGGTCCAGTGCGGAAGACAGAAAGTTAAACTTAGAATACTTGATATATGTTCGGATCTTCTATTTATTTGAATAATATGAGAATTTTTAATATTCATTAGGAATGGCCTGACACAGCATCTTTATTCAATTGATGTGTAGTATTTTATTGTGTGATGCATTGCAGTCACTGTGTATACCCATACTCATATGCCATATACGAGTACATATAGAGTACTCTGTAAACGACAGGTATATGAATATATTTATTTATACCCATATAAACACATTTTACATCCATTTAAACGTTTTTTTAAAGTACACCTGCACATACACATTTTTATTATGATACTTTCAAATAGTTGCTTGCTGTACGTCTATTTATTATACATTTCACCCTTTATTTTTGGAATTTTTTTTCTTTTCTTTTCTTTTTGGTGTATAATAGTGGCCCCATAAAGGTGAACTAAATTGTTGTTTAAATTGATGAAATTGAAATAAAAGAAGAGTAAAGTGAAAAAAAAAATCTGATGAACAGCGTACATCAATGGTGTTTTACAAATGTTTTGATTTCATTTACATATCTTTGGGGAAATCTAGTTTGTTTTTTACAAAAGTTTAAAATATTTCTTCAATAAAAGTGTATCGTACGGATGGTACGTACAAAAATGATTTTGTTAAATTCTGATGTTTCCTTTTGTTGTATTTTAAAATTTTATTATTATTATTTTTTTTTTTGAGAAATAAAACACTTTCTCTTGGTAATTTTCGAAACAATATATTCGGAAAAACACAATTCTTAAAAAGTTTTCAAAATACATGATTTTTTTTTGTTTGCGTACGTTTTATTGAGTAGCTAATGTGGAAAACTAATACCAAAAGGAAAGAATTCCAGGAAATAAGTTTGCGAGAATAGAAATATTATTGAAATTAAAAAAAAAATAAAAAAACTAAAGATAAAATGAGTTATGTTTGCACCCATCAGTGCAATTTTTACGTATACAAATATTTTGAGTCGTGTGTGTTACACTTCTGCATGAATGTGGTACTACAGATACCTATGGTACCTACAGATCCCTGTGATACCGACAGATTTGAGAAATATTTTAGTGTCAATCAGTTTATTTCTATGGATTTTGCCAGAAGACTACTGAGATTCGGTCCTCGAAATATTTATTTTTAAATTATTCTTTCGATTCTTTTTTAAGATGTTAGAATAGAACTTCGAACATGTAGATGTCTTCCAGTAAACCAACATACTACGCATTAGATTTCAGACGGCATTACGTGTTATAAATATTAAGAACTTCCAAAATGTTTGTCAATTACTTCTTCAGAGAAAAATAACTGACTGACACTGAAACATGAGACAAATATTTGGTGCTCTCTTTAGTAGGTAGCCCGTGGTTTAGCCCCTGGCTCATATATCAGAAACGAAAACGAAATGGAAAAGAATTATTTCTTTCAAACACTTCCTCTCAGCAGTCTTTTGGCAAAAACTCGGTGAGTAAAGTAAAATTGCCTCGAAAAGTTTCTCAAAAATCTGTCGTTCGTAATCGGCATTAATTAGTTGTTCCCGCCACTCATATGACACCACACTTGACATGCGTGATGTAAGAAGCTAGATTGTAATTCTTAAGCTGGGTTCATTAAAGTTGTTTCACAAAAAATATTTGTCCTGACAACTTTTTTTCTTTCCTTTTTTGTGGAGTATTTCAGTTCTCTTCTTTAGAGTGAGAAAATAATTTTTACGAACAACTCTTAGTTTGATTTGGTTTAATTTTATATTTCGTCTGGAAAAACTAGAACAGAGTTGCCAAGAAGTTATATTTCTCATACAAAGTTGAATTGATTTGCCCATATAAATCATGGTAGATAGTCCACATGGTGCAAGCCCCAAGTCGGACATCTCCAACAAAACGAAATATGAAAAAATATTTCTCCGGCGACTTCCTCTCTCCGAACATTTTTGTTAAAAATCCGAGAGTAAAAAAATCGCCATTAAAAGTTTCTCAAAAATCAGTAGGTCCATCCACTCATAAAATTAACACACGCAACATAAATGGTGCGAGAAGCTAGGTCGTAATCCTTACTGAAGGGTTGTAATGACCAATTAAGTATGTCTGTTATGTCTGTATATAAATCATGTAAAATTTGAATTTGCTTCTAAAGTGTCGTCTGGTAGCTCTGATTTTCCGAAAAAAATTTTCCAAATGGGATTCAGAAAATGTTCAGCAAAAAAGTTTATTCGTACAGAAACGGACAACACGGATGCATTTACTAATACTTTATTAATACTATGTTCAGATATGCACTTATATTGAGTAAATCGCAATAAACGGCATTATTTATCTCAATATTTCATATAAAATCTCAATTAATTATTGCTCAGTAAATTCATAAATTGTTATAATATTGACAACTCAAATATCAACAACGACAAAAAAAAACGCACAAAACAAAAACAATGATGTTGAAACAACCAGCTATTTTGTTCACCAGCTGTCAAATGAATATGGAATAAGCAGCTGAACTGCGTAAATTATTATGCCCGAACATGTAAAATATTGTACTCAATAAACCGAATATTGACTCAATAAAAGGGCATATCTGAACATAGTGTAAAGGATTATAGTGTTCAATTAAGTAAAAAGTAATCCAATATTTTGAACTATAGCTGGTGTTGTGAAATTCGATTTCGGGGTAATGAAGGGCAAATAAAATTCTAAGCATTCATGGAGACCTGAATTTTGTAATAAAACTTTCAGATCGTTTAGTTGGTCAAAATAACAAGCTTGGGATTTATTCAAATCCACTTGTACCCATTATTCTAAACACTGCTGGTTGATAAGTAGGGTCAGTTTCGAACAATCGACAATAGTTTTAATTTTATTGCAGATTTAATTAAAAATAAAATCTGTATTGAAGGAAGGTAATAAATTAAATTAAAATGAAATAAATTATAAAAAAAAATAAAATAAAATAAAACAAAATATTAAACAATTATTGCTGGTAACACTTTCGCTTTCTGTATGTATGTAATAATTTTATAAAAATTCTTTTTTACGCCTCTTGCTAATTTTTCTATTTAAATAAGGTTACATTGTTCAACTGCAGCAATTAAAACAATAATTCAACAATTTTTGTAAAAATATTTTCTGTCCAAATACCCATTCATTTAATATGCAATTGAAATTCGTACAACAAAGTGTGTAACCATAGTAAAAACTAATTTTAATTTTTCCTCTTTTTTTGTTGCCGATGCATAAACATGCATTTTGTTTGCTTAATTGGGAAATATTTTTGTTCATATCAAATAACCTGTGGCCAGCATACGTCTTTAATAAACAAATAAAACTGATGGTCATACAACAAAAATTGGAAAATAATATTTAGAGAAGCCTATTGAATGAAAAACCGAACTCATAAATGAATTTATCTAACATATGAGAACTACTGTTTTAGAAAAACAGTTTTTCAACCAGGTGGCATAATACAGTACGGCCTCTTTTGACGGATTTTTTGAATATATTTTCCAATTTTCTTTTCAACATTTTTTTATAAAAACTAAACAAAGTTCATATATTAACTGGGAACCTATTGTTTAAATATAAAATTAATTTTTTTAAGTGGGAAAAATGCTTCAGTGTTTACAATCCTAATATAACTGGCATATAAGCCTCTACTGAAGCATTTACCTTTGCCTCATTATTTACATACGTATGTACGTTCATATGCATAGTTGGCATGCAAAATAAATACTAGAACATTCGAACAACTTTCGGTAAATGCTCAACATGGCATTCAATAATCAAAAGGTAAAAGAAATATTAAAAAAAACACAATTTAAAAATTTATAGCGTGAAACTGCACGGTACTAATTGATGACAACGTAATCATAAATGGTTAGTAATATTTTAAATATTGTGAAAAATTCCCATATCTACACAGGATTGTGTTTGTTGATTGTCTTTTCAATGTCATTCAAAAGTAAAGTTTGTTATAGAAAAATATTTCCTGTAGAAAGGCAAAGAATTAAAAAAAAAAATTTGAATATACCTCCCTTATGTAGCCATGGCCTCGCTTTACTCTAACACTTGCCGCTGCTGTTTACTTCGGCTTCATTCTATATTCTTCTTGTATGAAAAGGAGATCCTCATCTGTCTACTTACGGGTTCCAATCTATGACAACTCTAGTGCCATCAGTATTTTTTCTTCTACGAGTATAACCAATCCAATGATATTTTGGTCTTCTTAGTCTCCTTCAATGGAAAGTATTTGTTGAATAGTTTTCCCCGAAACCTGTAATTTAATATGGTTGTCGGACAGAATACACGTAAGATTTTGCGAACACATTGGTTCACGCATTCCGGTTATCAGGAATTGTAGCGTACCAAGTCATATAGAAGAAGAGATTTTACATCTGCATAGAAAATTTGGAGATAAAGAGTCTTAGTTTCAAATGGGTTCCGAGCATCCAAATTGATGAGCTTTCTGCTAGCGAAGAATGCCAAGAGATATAAACCACTGGCTTTGTATAGAAAAGCAAGAGATATAAACCTCGGGATTTGTATAGGATAGAATGAGATAAACTCCTGGATTTACATGTGTACATATATAGAATAGCATGACATATAAACCACCGGGTTTATATACTTAGAATAGCATGACGCATAAACCCCTTTATTTTAATATAGAATAGCATGAGGCATAAATCTTAGGTTTATATAGAACAGCGTGAGAATATATACCCCCGGGTTTATATAGAATAGCGTGTGAATATAAACACCCGTGTTTATATAGAATAGCACGACGTATAAACCACCGGGTTTTATAGAATAGCATGACGTATAAACCACCGGGATTTATAGAATAGCATGACGTATAAACCACCAGGATTTATAGAATAGCATGACGATAAACCCCTGCTTTTATATAGAAAAGCATGAGACATAAGCCTTAGGTTCATATAGAAGAGCGTGAGAATATAAACCACCGAGTTTATATAGAATAGCATGAGACATAAACTTTAGGTATATAGAGAACTAGCTGTACCCTTCGCGTGTTGCTGCGCCACCAACTAAAATAAATTTAAAGGAAAGATGTCCAATTAATTTTGAATCATTTTATTGCTTTTGTTTCCTGTTGTCCTGATGGTTCAGATGAACGGGCCTGAGTAATACGCATTCGATCAGTTTCTAGTCTCACTTCTCGTTGTTCAAGTAGTTCAAGCAAACGGGTCTCAGCGGCATATACTCGAAGATTTTCCAGTCCCAATGCTCGTCTGATTTTGAGGCTCGTAATACTCTTTTCTTCCGTGCTTGAGGTGTAGGTCGGCCAATTGTTTGTCATTCATTTTGAATAATTTTCAGTGACGCCATTCATCGGAAATTAATCGCACCAACCTCCGTCGGCTCATGGGCAACAACTTTGCTAAAGATCATAACTTGATCAAATGCATAGTTTACGATTCTATAAGGTACATACATACAGACATTCATTTTTATATATGTAGGCTATGGGAGGTGACACGCCCACTATAGCCAATCTGCCCATTTTGTTCATATATACGTCAAAGTCGTACATACAAAATTTGAGGACTCTAGCTGCTGCAGTTTAGGAGACATGCGACATTATTGGGTATGTGGGCCTGGCATCTCGGCTACTTGAAATTTTAAATATAAAGTAGCCTATAGTTCCTTCGAGACATACAGGGAGGTACTGTTAAAATGTCAAAAAAAATCGGTCCAGCCGTTTAGCCGTCTATAGACTTCAAACAAACAAACCCACAAACAAACTCACAAACAAACCCACAAACAAATAAACACACATTCATTTTTACATATATAGATGTATTTCCATTACTGTCGTGTATAAAATATTATATAGAGCTGACGGGTGACGTATACGTACTATTTTGTTAGACAATAACACTCATACTTTTTTATTTATTTTATTTTATTTTATTTGCCTATTTAAATATTTATAAAAAGTAACCTATAACTCATTCCAGACATACAGGAAGATACTGTGCGAATTTCAAGAAAATCGGTTCAGCCGTTTAGTCGTCTATAAAGTTCAAACACACAAACATACAAACAAACTGACATTCATTTTTATATAAGTATATAGATAGCATGAGAATGTAAACCCACGGGTTTATATAGAACAGCATGACATGCATATAAACCCCCGGGTTTATATAGAACACCATGACATGCATATAAACCCCCGGGTATATATAGAACAGTATGACATAAAAACCCCCGGGTATATATAGAACAGCATGACATAAAAACTCCCGGGTTTATATAGAACAGCATGACAAATAAACGATCGGTTTTATATAGAATATTCATATGAAGCCCCGGGTTTATATAGAATAGCACCATAGGTTTTTATAACCGGTACAAACCTCCGGGTTTATATAGCATAGCATGAGAATATAAACGCCTGGGTTTATATAGAATAGCGTGAGACATAAACCTTGGGCTTAAATAGAATAGCATACGATTTATATAGAATAGTATAAGATTTATATAGAATAGTATGAGTTTAAACTCTGGACTTATGTAGAATAGCATGAGATATAAACCCTGGGTTTATATAGAATAGCATAAGATACAGACTTATATAGAATAGAACCCGTGACCTCTTCCATCAATGAACATGTTGAAACGAATTTTTAATCCACTTTTCCTTGAACGATTAAAACAACCAACCGTACATTATATTAATTTTTTTATGGAGTAGTCCAATGAAACAGAACTCACAACTTCTACACCTTGTTTCAGAAGAACTAAAATACAATTAAAAATTAAAGCCGAATAAATTATCCCGTTTTAAACAATTTTATGGTACCTTTGACTTAGATACATATGCTACTGTTTTGTTTCTTCAACCACTGTTAACAGGTTTTTTATGCTCATGATGGCGTTAGTTGTTGAGAGATTCCCTCAAGTTATAAACGTGGTATGGTGTTGTTTTGTTATTTGTTGTATTTATAGTTTATTTTCATTCTCATTTTAAGTATTTCTTTATATTGCGGTTTTAAAAATAAAATAAAGTAAAGCAAACAGAAATCCACAAATCTTTAACATGATGCCAAGCCGCATAAAACAAGTGTTTTTGTTTTACTTCAAAAGTCAGCAATAACAGAAATATTATTAAGTGCTGTGATGTACAACATTAAACACATATAATTGAGATGGGGGACAGCAGCCTAGATTTTTTGTAAATAAAATTACATTCGGTTTAAATCTTCTGCACAAATGTAATGAAAACGATTTCAACTTTAAAAGATGGATTTTTAAACCGTCTCCGTGTGCAGCATCTCTCAGCGACTTCTATATTCACCAGCGATCTACATTCATTTGTTAGTGTTTTTATTCTTTTGCTTCGGCGTAGGTTTTAGTAAAGGAATGTATGATTATTGTAGTTGTGGGGCTTTCGGAGAGTTTCTCTTTATGATGGTAAGGGGTTTTAGACGGTATTCTTCAATCCACTAGGTCCTCTGTCCAATCCACTTCCATTTTGGCTTTGGATTTCTATGATCTTATACTGATGGTAACCAATAGGTTGTGGTTCTTAAAGGGTTAAGCAATGAATTTATAATTCACTTTTTTTTTCTTAAATCACAGGTGCAATAATACGTATTAAAGATTTCCCATACCGGTTTCATAGAATTTTTCTTAAGTCTGCCATTCCATTCATATGTATGTGAGTGTGTATGTATTTGTTTATTTTACTTTACATATCTCTGGTATATTAAATTCTCTATAAAAATGTGTGAGTGTTCACTTGGATGATTGCATTCATGTAGGTTACATACCAACCTAAGTGTACATACATACATATGTATGTACAAATGAATGTAAGTGAGTGAGTGTGCGTGGTTTTTCTTATAATTTATTTTCACTTCAAAACATTACTGTCGCCACCGGCATCAGGTTAAGCACCTTTTTAAACTGTCAAGTGCTTGCTTTAAGGTGTTTTCTTCATACATTTTCATTTCTCTTCCTTGTCATTCCATTCATACCTTCTTCTTCTGTTCTGTTTACAGCCAGTGTTAGTGTTAGTGTTGTTGTAATATTTATTTTTATTTTGTTGTTTTTTGTTTTGTGTCTGTGTGTGTATAATTTTTTGTTTTTGTTGACTTAATATACTCAAGCCCTTAGATGTTCATGATAATACTGATGAGTATGGTGATGTTACAGATGCTTGTGGTGCTACTACTACTACAACTACAACAACTATTGCAGCTGCTGCTGTCAACTAAAGTTTTTGTGTTGATTTTTCTATTATGAGGTTTCATAGCATTTAAGGTTGATTTTTTTACTCTGTTTTAAGTATGTACCTATGTCTTCTAATTTGTTTCCCCTTTTCTTGCTTTTAATAGTAGAAGATTTCCTTTTTAATCTCATCCTATCGTCATTATTAAACAGGTATGTACAGGTGTTTTAATATTTTTCTTTGCGTTTTAAGCCACAAAAATATTTCAAATACACCACTCAAGTTAAAGCGTTGGTTTAATGTGTTAAAGAAATCTCTTAAGGATTTAATTCTGCGTGGAATTTGTGTCGGTAAATGACATTAACGTTAAGAAACAGAATATTATGACAATAATTTGTATGTATCAAAGAGTTTATAAGCGAACATGTACGCCTTTTTACAATATTTTGGTAAAGGACTTTATTTAACTACAACATCTAGCTTAGCTAAACTCATCGTGAAGTCAGACAAGGGCTACCAATTTATTTACGCTCAAGTTTTACAGGATGATTTGGAAATTATTGCTTAATTATGGCGTTAAAATATAGTGGGACAAAATGCTGAAAATGTGAAATAAAACTTAATGCTCAGCGGACGGAATTAGTGCTACTCGTGCTCAAATTATCATCCGGCAGATGCTCGAAAATATTTAAACGCAAGATTCAAACAGATATCAATGGATTTAATATCCTGCTCACCTCTATAGAAAAACTAATCTTACAGGGCTAGTTATATTAAAGACTACAGATCCTTGTGGTATACGGTTTTATAAGTACATCATCAGTATTTGTTTGATCACCGTAGGGAGGTTGGTATACAGCCAATAGCATACCCGAAATATTTATTTTTATAGACATGAAAACTATTATGGTTAGACGGTTGATGAAGTCGCCGTAGTCTAGTAGGTAGTGTGTTGGCTTATTAGACGTAAAGTCAGGGGTCGAGCCCCAGGCCAGACATCAAGACAAAATACAAAAAGTATTTCTTCGGTGACTTCCTCTCAGCAGATTTCTGGCAAAAATTCTGAGAGTAAATAAAATTGCCATGAAAAAGTTTCTCAAAAATCTGTCGGAACGTTCGCCTCCAAGAACATTCATCAGACTGTTTAATTTGCCATATAAAAGGCAAGCAAAGCAGGCGTCTGAGTCAATATTCAGTCAGTCTTATGTGAAGACGCATTGCGTTTGAAGAGAGTAATCGTGGTTTGAGGATCTCCGTTACAAATATCTGTCGAATAATTGTCTAGAATTGTTATTGTTTATGCTAAGGATATAAACGGAGGAATAACAAAGAAAAGCAATTGTTGTTGTTTACATAAAGTTGTGAATAGTGGCACACAGAATTGTGCGAATATTAAAGAATTTTAATTAAAACTAAACACAAATTTATTTTTATTTTATTTGCAATCTACGAGTTCATATTTTAAACGTTTTTAAAAGGTAAAAACGTAAGAATAAAAACACTTTTGTAAACTTTATCGTGTTTATTTACAACAAAAACAAAAATAAATTGATTTAATACTGAATGCCATATTGCATCATATATACTTGGAAAAAAATGCTTAACAAAATCAACTAGAATATGTTGTAACGCTTTAGTTTCTTTTAATTTGTATTTTTAGCAGCTGTTTTAAATTGCAAATTAAATATATTTAATTACAATAACCATCTGACATCAATATGTAGTTCTTTATGCAGTAACTTTACTTGCAACCATTGCCTTTCATCAGTTGCTTTATTATCATTATAATTGAATTTTTATTGGCATTAATTACAATTAAAATTATAATTATAGGGTATGGCATACCATATACAAAAGCCATTTGGTTTTTTTAATATTTAGATGAACTCTTTTTCTTTGTTTTTTAATAAACAAATAATTATATTTTCATTACCGACACATGCATCCCTTTCTAAATGTGTAAATAATTAATGGCAGATGTTCTATTCAATGCAATTCAATTTTGTTTTTATTAACTTTGTTGCGAGTGTAAATTTTTTTTAAGTTTCTGCTCTTGTTTCTACTTGAAAATGAAAAACTGCCACTATATTATAATGCATTAGAACGGAGCCGGTGCTAAACGAATTATAAAATGAGCTGCTGCATGCAATAATATTTTGTTAATAAAAGCTTTGCATTTATAAGTGTAAATCGTAAAATCAAGGCTCGTTTAAGGGTCAAAGAAATCGTGTAGCAATCATTTGACAATCAACGAAAAATGTAAAGAGAATGAAAGCCTTTCAGATCAGATCTCAGCAATGTGTATTAAAAAAGATGAGTAGAATCTAATTATACTCATAATTTCTGTTACTGATACGCATTCATAATTATTTTAATGTCATACTCATACTACTCATATTCAAAGTTTGTAGTACTCATCATACTCATACTTAACAACACGTATGATGTTATTGATTTCAACTCCCTATGACTCAAATTTACAAAAATAAGTATGATTCGCCTACGAACACTACAAAACTCACTAGAAGGTTGTGTGTTTGCCCTGCTTGCTGCTCTGCCTTTTTTGCTTATGTGTCTTTTTCCTTTTTATGTAAGATAGTCTCCTTCTCTGTCTTAGACCTATGAAAGAATGTTGATTTTGTTGGCAAGCCTTTCAATGGAGCAGTGGCCTGTGGATAAATGCAATGGGAATCAGAGAAAGACGACAATTACTTGTCTTATTATACAGATCAGTTTATCCCAGAAATACTTTACGTGCCCTAATGAAGCCAACTTTAACTGAGGCAATCAGTTCACCTATGTCGTGTAACATATCGGAGAAAGCTCTTTAGCAGTTCCCGCCAATACAACAACAACGTAATTTCCGACGATATCCCTATTCCTGAAGTCACCGTAATCTAGTAGGTAGTGTGTTGGCTTATTAGACATAAGGCCTAATCCGGACCAGACATCAAAACAAAAATATGGAAAAATATTTCTTCGACTACTTCCTCTTAGCAAATTTCTGGCAAAAACTCTGGGAGTAAAATATTTCATAAAAAAGATTCTCAAAAATCAGTTGTTCGGAGTCTACTTTAAACCGTAGGGCTTGCCACTCGTGTATAAAATTAAGGCACACAACGTAAGTGCTGTTATAAGCTTGGTCGTAATCCTGACTAAAGGGATGTAATGATCAATTACTGTTTGTTCCCTATTTCTGGAGCCAATATACATAGGTGTTGTCTCTGAATAATACGAAACTTCTCTGAGAATTTCTTAACATTAATGGATGACGCCAAACGACTAGGTAATATTCCTAATCGACTTGTGTGCAGCTTGGCTGTCCGAGAAAATCTAGAAGTTTTCAACGAAAATTGCATCACTGAATAATGTGCTGCTTTAATTAAGACTTCTCTTTCAATACATTGCAGAGTTGAAACATCTTTTACGTAAGTATATTATCAGAACCTTTTCATTATGTACCACAGTCTAATCTACAAGACATTTAGAGCTCAAGGCTATTGACTGTCGGATAAGAAATCGCTGGATTGCAAGTATTGCATCATATTTACAGTTCAGATTGGGCAAAAGTCTCACACTCTTTTTCGAGAGAAAGTTAGAGTAGAGCCAGTAGATCACATTAAAGTTATACTACATATGTTCAGATATGCACTTTTATTGAGTCAATATTTGGTTTTTTGAGTACAATAGTTTAAGTGTTCAGGCATATAAATATTTGCAGTGCAGCTGCTTATTCAGTATTCATTTGACAGCTGGTAAACAAAACAGCTGATTGTTTCAACAACATTGTTTTTATTTTGTTTCTTTGTATTGTTTTTTTTTTTGTTTCGTTTTGTTTTGTTGACATTTGGTTTGTCAAATATCAACAAAAAGTGTTTGGTTAATTGTAATATGCTCACTAAACACACCTATAACAGTGCTGCCTTTTAAGTTTTACTCAATATTATAACAATTTGAGTATTTATTGCGCAATAATTAATTGAAAATTTATATGAAATATTGAGCTTGCGATTTACGCAATAAAGATGCATATCTGAACACCGTATTAGTTAAAGTAGAATAGCTGACTGCCTGTATAATCTGTCCACCAGTGCTTGGTATATTTTTTGCACACCATATTCCTATTGCTAAGCTTTCTGACCGTGTCTTAAATGTAATTGTAGATCATTTATACAAACTTTTAAAGAGGTCTTCTTAATGGAAGAACCCATCAATACTTTGTCATTTATAGCGCACACCAATAGAGCGTAAAATTGTATCTGTTTTATGTAAAGTACTGGCTGCAGACAGAAAAACTATTCGGAATAAATAACGTCATTGAAAGTAATAGACACAAAAAGACAAATAATTTAAATCACTGTTTAATTTGAACTAGATACACAGTTGAAAGATATGCAAATAAATACAACGATGCATAGAATAATCAGGATAGCAACTGCAATTGCAGTACAGCATGAATACAGAGATACTTAGGGGAAATTTTGCAGTAAAATTACACAATTTCGCATAGAATTTAAGAATATTTCTTTCATTAATCAAATACTATAAAGCCGTGAATATTTTTTGTGTTTTTTTATAATTACATGCCATATTCTTAGTTTTTTTTGTTGGTTTTTGGTTTCACCAGCATTACATAATAAAAGTTTAACCTCGTTGTTTAATTTGAATATTTGCCTTAAAAATTTTGTGTTTTTAATTTCGTCTTAATAAGGCTAGGCAAGCAGTTTGTTTTTTTTAATTCTTTTTTTTTTAATAAATTATTTCATATTTATAAATATAAAGTTATTATGTAAATGGCACAAATAAAAACGCAACATTGTAAATTGACCCAATTTTTTTATTTTTTTTTCATAGTATTTTCGTTTTGTTTTTTACATGAACCACAAAATTGTGGTGGCTTGTATATATTTTCTGCAATAAAATACAGCGTTTTTTTCTCTCGTCGAGATATACGCTGAGATTGAAGGGAAAAAAATTGTAAATAATAAAGAAAAACGTGGCAAAACAATTTGTACTTATTTGTTAACAAAAAATGGAAAAAAATTAATTATATTTTTAAATAGTTATGTGCTAAAAATGCGAATTTAAATTCACAAACACACAACAATTTATTGGAAAAACAAAAACTGTATGATACTTACTGATGTGCAATTTACGATATATAGTACATATGATTGATAACTGGAGCGTGCTTAAACATTTGATTGAATAAAAAGTTCAGTATATATTACAGTAAGGGATGAAAAACAAAACAAAATAGTAAATTGACTTTGAGAAATATTTTTTTATTAATAAATAAATACGCATACATAATTGAAGCAATTAAAACCAAAAAATACACTTCCGCTACGTTATAATTTACCATGTATATGTAAAAATCTTTTAAAACAGTTTTTTATATAAGATTTCTTTCTAAGTTTTTCCATGAATTTGCCTTACAAAAGTACGATACTTCAGATACCATGAAATTTATAATACAAGTACCATCCACAGTATTACAAGATTAGTTTTTGTAACGTGTTGTATATGAAAGCAATAATTTAAAGAAATTATGTTCTGTTCAGGAGATGGCATCTATTCAAACAGTTTATAGCATTGGAATACAAGAAATTAATTTGTGGCCACCATAGTCTAGTGACTAGTGAGAAAAATTTTAAAAAATATTTATTTCGCCGATCCCGATACTGTAATAAGATGCACACATAATTGTATTTTACAACCTTTCAGTCAGGATTAATGCATGAGTGGCGGAAACTACAGTTTTGAAGGCGACTCCGAGTGACAGATTTTTGAGAAATTTTACTTGGCAATTTTAATTTTACTCTCAGAATTTTTATCAGAAATCTGCTGAGAGTAAGTCGTCGAAAAATTGTCTTTTTCACACATACATAACATACAGAACTGGCCATTACAACCCTTCAGTCATGATTACGACCTACCTTCGCACACCATATTATGTTGTGTGTGTTAATTTTATACATGAATGACGGGGAACTACAGTTTAAAGTCGACTCCGTGCGACAGTTTTTTGAGAAACTTTTCATTGCAATTTTATTTACTCTTAGAGCTTTTGCCAGAAATCTGCTGAGAGGAAGTCGCCGAAGACATATTTTTTCATATTTCTATTTAATGTCTGGCCTGCGGTATGAACCAAGACCTCACATCTGATAAGCCAACACACTACTTATTAGACTACGGTGATTTCATATAAGAGTTATCTCTGAATATTTCACAATTTTCCTGAGATACGGACAGAATTAGAGCTAACAATGCTAAGGGCTTGATTGCATTCCAGCAATACGAGCAAATCTACAGCCAGCATAGTGCAGCACTATGCTAAAATTTTCTATGATGAGATTTTCCCTGAAAAGACTCGTGATTTACCCAGATTTTCAAAATGCAATCAAAACCATGATCATACCCTACGTCTGAAATACAATAAAATGTCTTGGCTTAACAGAGGTAAGCCCGTGTATCATCTCGAACTATGACGTGATATGAAATATTTCTTCAGCGTAGTCTTCTAGCAAAAACTCTGAGAGTAAATAAAATGGCCATGAAGAGCTTCTCCAATATCTGTCGTTCGGAGTCGCCTTTAAACTGTAGGTCTCTCCACTCATCGATACAATTAACACACACGACAAGGGTGGTGCAAGCAACTATGTCGTAATCCTTGCTAATAGGTTGTAATGATCAATTAAGTTAAATAAGTAATTTCAGGCAGCCTTCACAAAAGTCTAATGTTAGAACATAACATACATAATTGTTCATTACAACCCTTCAGTCAGGATTACGACCTAGCTTCTCACACTACTTACGTTGTGTTCGTTAATTTTATACATGAGTGGCGAGACCTACAGTTTAAAGTCGACTTCAGACGACAGATTTTTGAGAAGCTCTTCATGGCAATTTCATTTACTCTCAGAGTCTGTGCCAGAAATCTGCTGAGAGGCAGTCGCCAAAGATATATTTTTTTCAAATTTTCGTTTTGATGTCTGACCTGGGATTTGAAACATGGCCTTACGTCCAATAACGCTCAATATATATCCACAGCCTACTCTGTACAGCATTTCGTAAGAATTTTATTTCGTATATATCCGCAGGACATTGCTGCTCATTTACCGTTTGCCAGAACAAAATTATAAAGTTGATCTTCAACTGAGAAAGTTTTAAGGAATCCTTCATGTTTTTGGCTTTCCAGTTTTTCAGAAAATTACACAGTCCAGATTGGGCAAGGCACTAGCACTTTGCTTCAGTAGCAGTTCGTTGCACAACAAATATATTCTTAGTTGGAGTGAATCAGTATGAATTGATAATCAAGAGAGCTAAGTAGGCCCCGACCCTTAATTAGGGTTGCCAGCCTGGCTGGACTTGGCTGGATTGTCCAGCTTTTTTGATGCTTGTCCAGTTTCAAGCTAAAATTTAATTTGTCCAGCTAAATAGAAATTTTTTTAGTTCACTGCAATAACTTGGGCAATCATTTTCATGTTATCTTTGTCAAATCATTAGCTTATTACAAACGTTTTTTTTACCAAAGTACAAACTAGTATAAACAAAATCAAACTAGACTAAATTGTTATTTTTTATTGTTTTGTTTATTTTTTGATTTTTTGTTTGTTTTTAGTATTTAATTTAATTCTTACTTACATATGTATATGTAAATATTTATATGTCGGATTGAACCGAAAAAATTTAAGTTTAGTTAAAAATTGTTTAAAGAATGCAATGAATTTATTTAATTGTAATATTTTTAAATAGTAATACATACATATGTTGATAACAATGGATATTTTAATAAAAATTATTTACACAAAACCACACACAAACATTTTCTCAGTATTTTGTATGTCCAGCTTTTTTTTTGTTTTGTCCAGCTTTTAAAAACCCAATGTCCAGCTTTTTGCGAATCGGAATCTGGCAATCCTACCCATAATACACACAATATAAGTGGCTTGATAAACAAGTTCGTAATTCTAACGAAAGAGATGAAATGGGCAATTATGGAATGTAATGTCCTGCTGTAGGAGGAAAAAAGGTGTTCACTTAAGAACGTTTTTGGCTACAGACCAACCGCGATATATTTGTTTAGAAATCGAAAGAACAAGTTCTGAGACGGCAAAATCGATGGAAAATTAAGGATGCAGTTGAAACAAACCCCAGGTCAGACATCAAAACAAAATATGAAAAAATATTTCTTCGGCGACTTCCTCTCTCAGCAGATTTCTGGCAAAAACTCAGAGGCAAATAAAATTGCCATGAAATGTTTCCCAAAAATCTGTTGTTCGGAGTCGACTTTAAACTGTAGGTCCCGCCACTCATGTCTAAAATTAACACACACAACATGAGTGGTGCCAGAAGCTGGGCCGTAATCATGTATGTATATTGATACAAACATTGAAATTTGATCGAACGTATGTTACTAAGGGACAATAGAACTAAAACGAATATGATCTTTGAGCTTGGCGCTCTGCACAGACTCCAGACATAATACTTTATTAGTAGTTTAAGGATAATCTAAGTCTACATATCAGGATATACTCAAGTTCTTTACGAATTACTTTTCAAATTGGTTCATATTTCACTTCTTTTTCTTCCAATTGAAAATATTAAAGTATTCTATGGACATTCATTTAAAATTTTCAATATTTTCCCTTTGGTCTTAATTGAAAACCATATTCCCTATTTTTTTTTTGTTTTTTGTTTTTTAAGTTGCCCTGCCACACCATGCCAATCCAAATAGAAGAAATGTTTTCATGATGTAGCCGTTATAATAACGAATATTCTCCTTTTTTGGCTTGAGTTGAGTAGAAGAAAAGAAAAAAACCAAAAACAAAATTTAAAAGAGCATTTGAAAAGATCGAGCATAAGGAAACATAAAATGAAAAACAAAAGATTTTTTTCGTTTTTTTTTTTGGCGATTACACTTTTTTTTTTCATGCAGAATAAAACATGAAGAGTTCGCTTTAAAAATTCCCACCATTTTCTTTGGCCGTTTTGCTCTGATTGTAGCTTCCTTTCCTGCGTTTTTCCCGTTTTAGTTTTTTTTGTGCTTATTTTCCTCATTTTTGTGTCCCGTTTTTCAATATGCTTTGCTTTACTTTTTTTTGTTCTCTCTTACGCCATTTTTTAACCGTATTTTGATTCTCTTTCCAAGGGTGCTTTGGCATGGGTGTCAGTTTGTTTGTATGTATGTGTGTGCCTGTATTCAATTCTTTTCTACTGTTTCTTGAAATGTAATTGAAAAAGTTTTCATTTAATTTAAACTTTATTGTTATTGTTTGTATGTAATAGTGTTGGTATTGGTGTATAAACGTGTACCATATACACGAGTATATGTATTTGTATGGTTGTATGTCTAAGTGTTAAAGTATATTGAATTGTGTTAAGAAAAACCTAAGTATATAAGTTGTTGGTGGGTTTTATGCGTAAGAAATTCGTACAGCAACAATAAGCAAACATATACACGTACAAAAGCAAAAGCAAACGCAAAAGCAAAATCAGCTTAAAGTTATAAGGAATAGAAATTGAATGAAAATCTGTAAGAAGAAGAAAACAATCTCTTGCAACAACGAGTGCCAATGTAAAGTTGGTACAATATTGAGTACCCACTTAAGTTTAAACCAAATGTAAGGCGTGTAGGAAATTTATTCAAACAGAAAACACATTGGTTTAGGTTCTATGGCATACATACATAACATAATTGGTTATTACAATCCTTTAGAAAGGATTAAGACCGAGCTTCTCACACCAGTTGTAGTAATATACGCTCGATCTAGTTTCAATGTTTGTATCAACTGCATCCTTCATTTTCCCTCGATTTTGCCGAGTCAGAACTTGTTCTTTTGATTTCTAAACAAATTTATCACGGTTGGTCTGCAGCTAAAAACCTTCTTAAGTGAACATCATTTTTCCTCCTACTCATTCCTTTTGTTAGAGTTACGAACTTGTTTCTCAAACCACTTATGTTGTGTGTATTAAGTGTCGGGGCCTACTTAGCTATCTTGATTATCAGTTCACACTGATCCACTCCATATTAAGGATATATTTGCTGTGCAACGAACTTCTACTGAAGCAAAGTGCTCGGCTAATACCTATGCTTTGTCCAATCTGGACTGTGTAATTTGCTGAAAAACTGGAAAGTCATAAACATGAATGATCCCGTAAAACTTTCTTATTTGAAAATCTTCATAAGCTCAACTGTATTATTTTGTTCTGGCATTCGGTAAATGAGCAGCAATGTCGTACTGATATATACGAAATAAAATGCTTACGAAATGCTGGACAGATAAGGCTGTGAGCGTTATCAGACGAAACGAAAATATGCAAAAAATATTTCTACGGCGACTTCCTCTCAGCAGATTTCTGGCAAAAACTCTGAGAGTAAATAAAATTGCCATGAAAAGTTTCTCAAAAATCTATCGTTTGGAGTCGACTTTAAACTGTAGCTCCCGCCACTCATGAATAAAATTAACACACACAACATGAGTGATTTGAGAAGATAGGCCGTAATCCTGACTAAAAGGTTGTAATGGACAATTAAGTATGTAAAGGACTGGATATTAACACAAAAAGTTCCGTGCCTTTGTTCTTCTTCCTCGTTCATAACAGGTTCTATAACATTTTCAGAATAAAATACCATATTATACTGTATTATACCAGCTAGCGGTTCAAGCCCCCGTTGGCATTGACCTCTGGAAAATTTTCCCATTGGCCGCTTTGAAAACAATTGCTTACAAAATTTCTCAAATGTTTTCTCTTTCCTCTTCAATTCTATTATTTTTTGTTTTTATTTCTCTGTTAAAGTCACCACTAAGTTTAGCTAGGTTAAGTGAAGTATTTGAAGTGTGACACTTGATAAAAAAACAGAAAAATAAAAGAAAACCGGGATAAAAAAAAAGGAAACGAAAACTTTTTCTGAGTTCTCTTTAAGCGGGAGATTGTAGAGTATAATGCCGAAGTAGAATTTAGAAATAAAATCAAATTAATTAAATAAATTTAATTTTTTTCTCTCCTTTTCTCTTGCCAAAGGGTGGAATACTAAAAGTTAAGTTTATACAATAAATTAAAAATTACAAAAAGAAAAATAATACAATAAATGGGTGAGAAGGAGAAGGTCGTTGAGCTTTGACAATAGAAAACAAAGAAAATAAAAAGGAAAGAAAAGAAAACAAAATCTTAAAAGGCAAAGGAAAATAAGTACAACATTAGCACAGGGAACTAGGAAATCAATAAAAAGGATAATTGTCCATTATTTCAAGTATAATTAGAAAAATAATATACACAGCATTGTAAAGTTAATGTAAAATAACACTTTCAATATTGAATAATTAATAATAAGATGGCAAATTAAAAGCAAGGACTAACACATTTGCATATCAAAAGACTAACTTAGAAGGATACTGATTTAAAAACAAGTAAATGAGTAGAGACGTCGCCGTAGCCTAGTAGGTAGTGTGTTGGCTTATTAGACGTAAGGCCCGCGTTCAAACTCCAGGTCAGACATTAAAACGAAATATGGCAAAAAAATATTTCTTCGGTGACTTCCTCTCAGCAGATTTCTGGCAAAAACTCTGAGAGTAAATAAAATTGCCATATAAAGTTTCTCAAATATATGTCGTTCGGTGTCGACGTTAAACTGTAGGTTATGTTAGGTTAGTGGACGTGTACTTGTCAATTAAGACAAGTACAGTACACGGAGGCCGAATTGACCCATTGTACAACGTCCTTAAAGAGGGAAGAATAATAGAGGGAATAGGATATAAAGGAGAGGATGTAGGACAAAACAAAAGGGTAGAGCCTGACGACCTTGACGAAGCCCTAGCACCTCTCAACCAGCCTATGCCACTAATGAATCTGTGGAGAGCCTTGATGTCGGCTCTCGGCACAGAATTCAAACTCTCAAACAGATTTCTGGAAAATATTCTGCGAGTTAATACAATTGCCATGAAAAGTTTCTCAAAAATCTGCCGTTCGGAATTGAACTTAAACTGTAGATCCCGCCACTCATGTATAAAATTAACACACGCAACATGAGTGGTGTAAGAAGCAAGGCCGTAATCCTGACTGAAGGTATAGTATAGTATGTACATGAATAGAGAGAATAAATTTTGTTTTAAATTTTTATGGACCCGCTATATTTTTATACGTTTATTTATGACTCTCTAAACCATGCTAACTAACACTAACCATCAGTTTTGAACATTTCATGGCTTAATACCCGCTTAGTTCATTTATTTATTTTGAATGTTTTACGTGTCCATGTTAATGTCAGTTTGAATACATATTTTTTTTTAATAAAATGCTCGATTTATTTTTAAATTCTCATTTTATATCTATGTATAGCTATAACAGTATTTTGTTGCTGTTGTTGTTGTTTGCATATATTTGCATATTTAACATGCATTTCCTATTTTTAAACACAATGTTTATTTACGGGGGACATGCACACACACACACATACACCTCGAAAGTTTTTAAATGTTCCATTAGCTGGCACTAGTAAAAATCAAAGTGATGAGATTGTTTTATCAAAAATAAAATTTTAAAATGAAAATGAAAATGAAAAAAAACTGAAATTTTCAACACGTGGCATACGGATATGATAACGACAAAAATGGAAATGAATAATTTATTTACAATTCGTGTTCCTGCTGTGTTTTGTGATGCATAAAATGTAAAAAGTGTCGATTTTTATGATTTATTTTTATAATGATTTAAGGTGATCTCACCTGGAATTGACTTTAAATTTTATAATGAAAATGGTAGAAATAAAAAAAAACAAAAAATTATATAAACAATGTGGGTCATATTCTACAATACGCTGGTGTACTGATATCTCTATTGAGACCAAATATTTCCTGAACGGTTGCAATGGATTCAAAAATTTCGTTCAAGTACTTATTCATGACCTGTGTAGATGTGATACTAAGTCTTCTCTAATACCAGACTGTTGTATTTGCAGTAAATTTTTGAAGAATATCGGATAAAATTTTTTGGGGAGATTGAACAGTAATTAGTTCGAACTTCCTCTTCTACGCTTTTCTCACTACTCTATGCAGATATTTTTTTTCTATGACCTAAGAATGTATGCTGGCTATACACAATTGGTCCCTTTAGTCGGGATTACAGCATAGCTTCTCACACCAATTATGTCGTCGTAGTCTAGTAGGTAGTGTGTTGGCTTATTAGAAGTAAGGCCCGGGTTCAAACCTCAGGTCAGACATCAAAACGGAATATGAGAAAATATTTCTTCGGTGAATTCCTCTCAGCAGATTTCTGGCAAAAACTCTGGGCATGAAATAAAATTGCCATGAAAAGTTTCACAAAAATCTGTCGCTTGGCGTCCACTTTAAACTACAAGTCCCGCCACTCATGTATACAAATTAACGCACAGAACATAAGTGGTGTGAGAAACTAGGTCGTAATCCTGACAAAAGGATTGTAATGACCTCTTACGATGAATTTAAAAAAACGCTTTTCTCACTACTCTCTGCCGATAATTTTTTGTATGACCTAAGAATGTATGCCCTAAGAATATATGCTGACATACATATCTAATTGTTCGTTACAACCCTTCAGTCAGGATTACAACATAGATTCACCATTTATGTTGTATATTAATTTTATACATCAGTGGCGGGGACCTACATTTTAAGGTTGACTCTGAATGACAGATTTTTGAGAAAATTTTCACAGCAATTTTACTGTCATACAGTACGTAGATGCAATCTTTTTTGCATGCTTTCTTCAAAGAACTTGGGGATTTTGTTGGCAGTAATGCGAGTTCCAGATTGCTATGCAGCAAACTAATTTTAAAGCCGAAATCCATACATATAAGTAGCGTTGAATAGGCCATATTAAAAATAAGTCTCGGGAATATAACAAGAACTGTCTCAGACTGCAACGCGCTGGGTTAAAGACATGTGGGCAACTTCGAACACATATGGAGAATATAATTAGATGGACTGTATATAGCGGAGTTGATAGCAAATAATCGCCAGGTGAAACATTTGCTGGGAAATTTTTTGTTATGGGGCTGCATATTTCAACAAGAACACGGAAGATGAAGATGAAGAGATGGTTTCGATTACTTAATGGAATGAAATTTAATTGAAAGGGATGAATGATTACAACTTTTGAGAAGAGCACAGCTTAAAGAAATTTTTAATTTCTTCACTTTAAACTTGGATTGTTTTTGGGTATCAAAACATTATTTCTAACAATTCAACCGTAGTTGCGCCTCTCATAAATATTCAAAGAACAATTGTCTCGTAAAAAACCATACTTAAGTATTGAATTGAAATGAAATAAAAATATCAAGTAAAATGCGTCTATCTGTTGCAATTGTAAGTTTACTTTGCTTTAACCAGACATTCTGTCTGCACTATTTGTCAGACGACAAAAAAAGGCCAGAAAAAACAGCATTAAACAATGTTATGTTAAACTATCTTGGCTCTTCATAAATAATGCAGCACAAAAGAGTTTTAATATTATCTTTAGAGAAGTAGAAAACAAAACCAATCACACAAAAAAAGTAAAAAGGAATTGGAATAAATTTCATACAAAGAAAGACCAACAACTCTTAAGTTGTAAAATAAAAATTCATAAATATTGTAATTGCCAAACAAGAACAACAGTAATGACTATAAAGCCAGTAAAAACAATATCGCTTTGTACAGGGCGAATGTCAAATGTAAAATATTTATTTTTGTTTACCCAAACTCCCCTCTCTTTGTGTAAATAAGCCAGAAAAAGCAAAAATTTCGTATACACCAGGACTACGTTTTTTATACTTCTAAAGCACTAAAACAAAAACAAAATCAAACAAACACACAAAAACAAAAGAAATCCTTAAAGAACACTAGAGATTTATTACTATGGTAACCAACTTCAATTATTAAGGCCAAAAGGGACATGCTTTGTTTAAGTAACCATTTGTGGCAAGCATTGGCTTAACAAAGTCAAATGCCTTCCTTTTTTTCTTTCTTTCTTCTTTCTGGATTTCCTGTAAACCTTAAAATAGACAGGAATTATAAAATAAAATTCAAATATATTTTTTTGTGTAATGTAATTTAATTTTAATTTGTTCTTAAATGTTTTGTAGGCACTTTAAAATCCACTTGAATGTACACAATTGCTAAAAGGTAAATAAATTAATAAGTACACTACACTAATACGGTAAAGTAGGATTCAGAAAAAGCAGAAATTCATGTTAATTGTTAAGGAAATTAAGGGGACATGAACATAGGCGAACTATTTTAAAATAAACTGCATTTGAAAGAAAGTACAATTCAATGAGCCACCACTCTAGCCAATACTGCAACCCAATATAGTCTCATAAAAGATGAGTTCTCATGGCAACGACTGATAACAATCTTTGGGCATGATTCAGAATACCATTTATCTCTTTAGATGGAAAACTTGTTAAAAAAAAAACTATAAAAACAGGGGAGTAATGACATTCAGACATTTTATGATTTCATATATCGTTCAAAAGATAGGACTATTCGCATTGAGGTATATAAATTTGTTCACCATATTTTTACGTTCTTACCTTTTAAAAACGTTTAGAATATGACCTCGTAGATATAATATAAAATAAAAATAAATTTGTGTTTAGTTTTAATTAAAATTCTTTATTATTCTCACAATTCTGTATGCCACTGTTTACAACTTGATGTAAGCAACAACAATTGCTTTTTTGTTACTACTCTGTTTATACCTTGGAATAAACAATAACAATTACTAGACAATTAGTCGACAGATCTTTGCAACGGAGATCTTCAAACCACGATTGCTCTCTTCAAACACACCGCGTTTTCATGCACGACTGACTGAACTTGACTCAATCAGTCGCCTGCTTTGCATTGCCTTTTATACGCCTTTTTACCGAGTAAACATAAACAGTGTCGAAATCTTTATAAGTGTAATCATCGTTGTTTACATTTATTCTTGTAGTATTGTTTGTGTATTTTTGTTTACTTGTTTACTATTTTTTTATATGCTGGTGTTTGTTATTATATTAAGCAGTACGATAATTTGTAGACACGTTTGTTTACTGCATTGTTTTGTTTTTGTAGCTTTTGTTTATAATTTTAATATTAAGCGATGTAAAAGCAAAACATTAGTATATAGATTTTTCATTTTCGTAACAATATAATCAACGAACGCAAAATCTGCTGAAAACTTCACGCTATCTATGTGCAGGAGAAATCGAGGACATCGACTTCGAGTGTCTCACAAAAACTTGGCCTTACGCAGTCCAATACATACCAAATTTTCCGTCGTAACTTGGGCATAAATCCGTATAAAATTAAACTGTCTGGACCTAAAGATAAACATTTATGGATAAGGAGGTGTGTTTGCTGAATAGGATTTGAAGCAGTTGACAACTGACCCTTTTTCATTGAAAAAAAATCTTTGGCGATAAGGTCCGTCTCTGGATAAATGGGTACGTGAACACACAAAATTATTGAATTCTAAACGATACAAATTCACATGTGATCCAACAGCGTCCAATGCATTCCGAAAAAGGTATTTTTTATGTGGAGATTTCAATCTGGTCGTTGACACCGTCTATATTTCTTTTATAACAAGATTGGCCTGGCCATCACTCTCAAGGGAGGGAACTATTGTTCGATTATAACCAACTGTTTTTTTTTTGGCCTCAACTGAATGAAATGTGGTTGAGTGCCACATAGCTCATGCCAGATTGGGTATTGCGCATGTGTAATTTGAGATCTTGGTCATCTCACATGGAGAAAATATGAACTGGCTATCGAAATTGTGTAATTTGGCATCTTCAAGCCATTACTTGTGGTGTTTTCCTAAGTCACACGTGTTTAGAAATAAACCACAAACCACAGCGGCCCTCAAAACCAAAATAACGTAAGCCATCAGTCAAATTGTAGCGGTCGTAGTCTAGTAGGTAGGGTGTTGTTTTATTAGACGTGCATATTTAAAACCACAGGTCAAGCATCGCCATCAAAAACTAAATATGAAAAATATTTCTTCGACTCATTCCTCTAAGAGGATTTCTGGCAACTACCATGCTGAGATGCAGTCTCCGAAGAAATAACTTTCCATATTTCGTTTTTGATGGAAATGTTTGAACTGGAATCGCCGTAGTGTGTTGGCTTATTAGACGTAAGGCTACGGTTTAACCCCAGGTCAGATATTAAAACGAAATTTGAAATTCGGCGACTTCTTCTCAGTAAAATTCTGGCAAAAACTCTGAGCGTAAAATAAAATTGCCATGAAAAGTTTCACAGAAATCTGTCGCTTGGCGTCCACTTTATACTGCAGGTCCCATCTCCCATCACTTATGGATAAAATTAACTCACATTGCATAAGTGGTGTGAGAAGCTAGTTTGTAATCCTGACTAAAGTATTATAATGACTTATGTGTATTCGAATGACCCATAAACCACACCGGTTCTCATGTGCCATCGGTCAAATTTAAGCCGGATTTATGTGCCAGAGTTATGGAAAATTCGACAGTTCGGTTGCCCTCTATCCAAAGAAGTCGTGGCAAACTATTGAACTATTTTATATTCTCCTTATAAGGGCATGAATAGGCCTTTCAAGCGAATAAAAAATTTCAATGATATCTCTTCAAACATTTTGTTTTATTTAAATTTAGCGATTGGAAGCCCCAGGCCAGGCATCAAAACGAAATACAAAAAGTATTTCTTCGACAACTTCCTCTCAACAGATTTCTGGCAAAAACTCTGAAAGTAAATAAGCCTGCCATGAAAAAGTTTCTCAAAAATCTGGCGTTCGGAGTCGACATTAAACTGTAGGTCCCGCCACTCACGTATAAATTTAACGCACACAACATGAGTGGTGTGAGAAGCTAGGCCGTAATCCTGACTGAATGGCGGTAATGGCCAATTATGTATGTATATATATATGTATAACATTCTTCATACTACACCTTATATTCCTTTTAAAAATGTTAGGTTAGGTTAGGTTAGAGGACGTGTACTTGTCAATTAAGACAAGTACAGTACCCGGAGGTCGAATTGGCCCATTGTAAAACGTCCTAGTTTCTCACACCACTTATGTTGTGTTTGTTAAAAGTCGACTCCGAACGACAGATTTTTATTTATTGAGAAATTTTTAATGCCAATTTTTATTTACCTTCAGAGTTTTTGCCAGAAATCTACTGAGAGGAAGTCGCCGAAAAAATACTTTTTGTATTTTGTCTTTGATGCCTGGCCTAGGGCTTGAACCAAGGCTTTTGCGTCTAATAAGCCAACATACTACCTACTAGACTACGGCGACTTCTAAAAATGTTTTGTGGCTGACAAAAAAATATTTATCTTTTGTTTTGTAGAATGTATGTTAGGTAGTATAGTGCCTGCATGCTTTTTAACTCCAATACTGGATGTACTCCAATACAATTCATTTTGTTGCACTAAACTACAATTCAAATTGAATAATTATACTTTCTAATATGATTACATGTAAATGTATGTTCCCTTCTGATGGCTTTAGTAGAAAAAATAGAATATAAAATTAAAATTATTACCTTTAAATTTATTTCGACTTAAGCCTTGTGTCCAGAATTCAAGTAACCAGTATGAATTCAAGTCAAAAGTGCAAAAAGTGCATTCATTCTTTCATTTCATTTCTTTTATGCTCTTCTATTCTATTGTATTGTCCTCATGCTTTTATGCGCTGCAAGTGAACAAGTGAATGTGTTTGACTGTAACCTTTAGACTTTAGTTTGCCATTTTAATCCTTAAGGAGATTTAAAATGTCAAAATAAGCTCCAGTGCTAACTTATTTATCTGATAATATTTTTCTCTACTTCTTCTTCATTTTTTTTTGGTTTTTTTTTTGTTATCTTAAAATACATTTACACAAATACATACACTGCACAATACTAGTACAAGTTCTTTTTGAAAGTGCTGGATATGTCTAAATAAGCTACGAACAATATAATACAATGCCATCCAGTACAGAGCCAACCAGCATCATTTAGTAGCATTCATATTGTCGTACGTACCACTTCCAATTTGTTCTCTCACATATTTTTTTTTCAGTTTTTTTTTTTTTTTTTTTTTTTTTGGGAGGGGGGTAATTTTCAATTTTTAATATGTAAAGTAATCCATTGTGTATTTTAAATGTTCTTTTCTTGTTCCTTGAAAATGTTTTCGTATTTTTTTTATCTTTTCCTGGAATGAATTAAATTTTCTGAAAAACTTCTCGAAAGATTTAAAGAGTTTTGCATGATAATGATTTCTCTGTTGATTTAGAAAAAGAAATGAAAGTTGAAACAAAAAAGGAAAAAGGAAAAATTTTCAATTGCTGAAGTTGAAATTAAAAGGCGGAAATCTTTTTCAAGTGATTAACACAAATGATAGTCTTCCTTAACTCAACATATCTATGGATGTTGCACCAAAAAAAACAAAGAAAACTTTTCTTTTTTCTGAAAAATAATACACATTTCGAATTAAAGAAGTTATTGAGGTATAAGAGAGGAACACTTCATACAGCAAATAAGCAAAGAAAATAATTTCTGGTTATTTGAATTGTTTGCTAAATCGTTTGCTGTTTGCATAGAAGACTGGCTTATAATTATTGCTGCATATTATGCATTGAATTGATGCAAGAACAGAATCTGTTATAAATACAAATTCTATTTAAGCAAATATTTCTGACTCTTAGATTATTGGTTATGCTGTTGCAATTACTTTATAGAGTTTAAATTAAGTACAGTTTCAAAATAGAAATAGTAATCCAATATAATTAAGCTAACTTGGTATTTTGAAAAATACTATGCTTTTGTACACACTTTCAAATTCATAAGTAATGAAGGACGAAGAAATCCATGTTGTATTCATGGTATTTCAAGTTATCAGATGCAAAATAAGGGAATCAGTAGGTCTTTCAAATTGATTTTTTAAAAAACATTACTTACTTCCCATTTTTGTTGAAGTGAGTAACAAATTTTAAAGAAGTATCTAAAGGATACATACAGCGAGCGTCAAGATAAACTGTACACTACGCATAAAATTCTAATTCTATTACCAAACTCAACTTATACCACTTAAGGAGAGTAACCGAAAAAATTTGACCATACTTTGAACTTTTTTTGGAATTTTTTTTGTTTCAGTTTTAAAAACTGGCAATGAAAAAATGTTAAAACAAAACTAACGGTCATTCATTAATGTAGTAGTCTAGTAGGTAGTGTCTTGGCTTATTAGACGTAAGGCCACGATTCAAACCCCAGGTCAGACATCAAAACGAAATATGCAAAAATATTTATTCGGCGACTTCCACTCAGCAGATTTCTGGCTGAGAGTAAATAGAATTGACATGAAAAGTTTCTCAAAAATCTGTCGTTCAGAGTCAATTTTAAACTGTAGGTCTCGCCACTCATGTATAAATTTAACAAACACAACATGAGTGGTGTGAGAAGCTAGGCCGTAATCCTGACTGAAGTGTTGTAATGGCTAATTATGTATGTATGTATGTATACTTATTTTTTTAATGTACAGTTTCTTTTGACGCTCACTGTATTTGCATAGATTGTGCTGAATAAATATGATTGTTTTTTTTTTTTCTTTAATAAAAACTTTAACAAAACTGCACCTGCTATTACTTGGGTTTGTATCATCAATATTATACGGATTAAAAACTATTGTGTGACCTAAAGATCGTTTATTTCCGCCTCTCTGTCGAGTTTATGAAGTGCATATGATGCATACCAAAGAAATCGTAATCAAAAGGGTTGTAATACACACCTTACAATGGTTGCTACTACTACAATATGTCTGTGTTAAAAATAAGTAATGAAACTTAAGAACTTTTTCTTGAACGCGAACAATCCTTTTTTGGGTGCGACGCACACTATTCTGAATTCTTTTTCGTCATTTGCAGCACAAGCAATTTCAAATCAAGTTACCTGAATTGGCACATCTCACTTGGGTGTTATAATCCTCTATTCTAACATGGATTTTATCTATTCTGTCATAATATCATAGCACCTGGTTGACATCTCTCAACCATATCAAGAGGCTTATGAAGAAGTGAATTTTTCTCAATCATGTTTTGTCATTAAATTCTAAGAGCTGTAGAATTCTTTCTCTCCCAAGCGTCGAACAATGACTGAACAGATATCCTGTGGTCTCTTCTTCTTCCTCGTAGAGGCAGCTGCTGCAGAAGTCATTAAGTGGCGTTTCCAGTTTGCTGGCTAGTGTTCCGTCATAACTGCTATGAGTTTCCTTAGTTGGAATCTTGATAGGTTTAATTCAGTTGTGTTCTACATACATACATATATCCATGTCGGACCACATCTGTCTGGTATTTCTACAACTTTAGGTGTGAAAGCAATAAATAGTGATATTTTTTCTTACTTCTCACAATTACGTCCGAAATAAATAGAAACATTTTTACAGCGAATTTGAATGAATGCAATAAAGTATGAATCTTGTACGACAATAATGTGTGTAAAACATTTTGGACATAGTAAAGCTCTCTACAAAATCACGTGATATGCTGAGTCTCCTACTAGAGACAAAGGACTACAGCTACAATTTGGTCAAACGATTGATTCTGATATCGAATATGATAAAACCATGCACACACTTGACATTCCAACAATAAAAGGCATGGCTGCGAAAATATATTGACTGCTTCTGATTAGTTTTCGTTTCGATCTTTCTCTACTTACTTCTCTTAAGGATGTAAATTTAAATTACTTGGCAAAACCTTATTAATCATATCTTTGATGAGTCGTTAAAAACTGAGAGTTTAGAAGGAAAGTTTTGATGAATCTATCATATATCCATCGAAATTTTCACCTGCTTTATCAATACTTTCGATGTCTATTCTCATTAAGCTGTACAACTATATTTCTTAGAGGCCAATACAATGCAATTGGATGAGGCTTTTAGTCAGAGAACCCACAATATTTACACTGATCGAACTTACTCAATTTGTCATTACAACCCTTTAATTAGGATTACGACACAATTTTTCACACCACTTATGTATGTGTGTTAATTTTATACATGATTGGTCATTACAACACTTCAGTAAGGATAACGACCTAGATTCTCAAACCACTTATGTTGTGTGTTAATTTTATACATGAGTGGCGGGATCTACAGTTTAAAGTCGACACCGAACGACAGATTTTTGAGAAACTTTTCATGGCAATTTTATTTACTCTCAGAATTTTATCCAGAAATCTGGTGCGAGCCAGTCGCCGAGAAATATTTTTTATATTACGTTTTATTTGCAAAAGTAGGCTACTATTCGGTCGCCTTTGTCCAGCTTTTATTTTTAGCAAATTTTGTACTTTTTTATCTTAACACTGTCCTTTACAAGTTTGTTTACGTTTACGCGTACGTTTTTTGGTTTATCAGTTGTTAATTCACTAAAAATTAAAATTTTTATTGTAATTTTTGTAATTTTATTTCAATTAAAACTAGTGATTAGTAAATATGTTCAGTAATCTACCGCTTTTAAACCAGAGGCTTATTTTCTATTGTGAAAAAACCTAAACTAATTATATGACAATCTATATATGTTTTTACAGGATACAAAAACAGACTGAACAGAAAATTATAAACAAAAACGCGTTACATACATATTAGGTGTTTATTTTAATAATGAATTATTTAAAAACGCATATAAAAACGATAATAACAATTTAAATTTGAAGTTTTTTTCATTTGTTGTTTTGTTTTTAATGCCTTTTTTCAATTAGAATTGCATTTTTTTTTTGTGGATTTTTGTTTTTGATTTTTTTCTATTTTTTTTCTATATTTTTAAATTATTTTTAATTTAAAATTAGCTATTCACATCCGCTCAAAGGTGTTAGTATAACAAATGAGTTTTTTGTTTTCATAGATAACAAATGAAATTTTTATTTTTTTTTGCTTTTGAAATGCTTACACAGATTTAAAAACATAATATAATGTGAAATACCTGTTTTTTTCGCAGTGTAAAATCAATAAAACCTTCCATACAAAATTATAAAATAGGGAAAAAAATGGCAATAAAATCTGAACTTTAAATTCATCCATTAAAATCCAATGACCACAACTCACGTTTATAATTTACAATCAGCAAATATTTGTTTGATTTCCTTTTTCATTTCATTTTTTTTTATTTTTATTTTTTTATAATTTATCATTTACACTGAAATAATAAAATCACTGAAAAACACAAAAAATTAATTAAAATTCTAAATAATTATTGTTATTATAGTAATTTCAATTAAAATTTATTTTCTTTAATAATTTTATTAAAATAATTAAAAATATTTGAAAATTGCTCTTCTGTTTATACAATAACTGAACATGAACAACACACAATTTATATGAAGAAGAGATTTTTTTTGCAGTTCGCATACATCACTACGGGGTGTTTAACACTGAATCAATAAACAATTTCAAGTAAGTTTTAATTTGTTTAATAATTTTATGAATAATAGAAAGCATAGTAAACGAGACTCAATTGATTTTGTTTAATTTAATACCAACTGACATCAAACTCGTATCTTTTTGTTGGAGAACTCAAAGTCGTTATTATTTCACTTGAAACGCTCTACGAAATAGATTTTTATAAACGTCTTTCGAGGCTAATTTTCATTTAACAGTAGCCACATTTCCAACATACATACATACATAAATGGTCATTACAACCCTTCAGTCAGGATTATGCACCTAGTTTCTCATACCACTTATATTGTGTGTGTTAATTTTATACATGAGTGGCGGGACCTACAGTTTAAAACCGACTCCGAACGACAAAATTTTGAGCAACTTTTCAAGGCAATTTTATTTACGCCCAGATTTTTTGCCAGAAATCTGCTGAGAGGAAATCGCCGAAGAAATATTTTTTCAAATTTCGTTTTGATATCTGACCTGGGGTTTAAACCCTGGCCTTACGTCTAATAAGCCAACACACTACCTACTAGACTACGGCGACTCCAGTTTAAAAATTTCCATCAAAAACGACTTCGGCGACCGCATCTCAGCAGTTTTCTGGCAAAAATCTCAAGTTCTCTAAAATCTGGAGTTCTTAGTCGAATTTAAACTTTAGGTCCTGCCAGACATACATATATACAATTAACACATACATATATGTGTAATTGGGCATTACAACCCTTTAGTAAAAAAATGTTTCTTCCGCTACTTTCAGCAGATTTCTGTCAAAAATTCTGAGAGTAAATCAAAAATTGCCTTGAAAAATTTCTCAAAAATCTGGCGTTCGTAGACAAATTTAAACTGTAAAATTAACACACATACTATAAGTGGTGCGAACAAATGGGTCGTAATCCTAATTAAAGGGTTGTAATGACCAGTTATGTATGTATTTATGTAATATCCACAGTTGCCAAAAATATGCGCTTATTAGCTACAGTTGGCCACGGGGAAATGGTTTCCTTAAAGAATTATAGGGCAGGACCATACATTCACTTACAATCTGCTTATTCCATTCAATCAACCACGAATTATGAACCACTTCTCGAAATCTTTTTATTTGCTTTCGATCAACTACATAAATGAGATTGGCATTACTCTGAATAGGGGTAAACACGTTATCAAACAACCTTTATTCTTTTGCAAAGTAAATATGGCCCAATAGAGATAATTGCAGGAAACAAATTTTAATTAGTAGTATAAATGGAACATTGGCCTCTAGGCACACAAGACCAGGGGTTGGGATCATCTTATAATGACTTCCAGAGAAATAATAACGACAAGGATGAAGAGAAGACCGTATGACATCTCCTGTATCATTGAATGGCAATTGGAAATCAAATGGAGAATGATTTTTAGGCACCCAAAAGTTTTTGATACCAGTGCTGATGTGATTTGATTCAAATCTATACTTTCATAAAAGAAGGTTGATTGAGAAATTCTAGTCAGAAGTTATAGATCGAAGTACTGTAAGGCTATCGAAATACTACAATGTCTTCCTGACGGAAATTTCAGTCATTCGAACAACGGTAGGAATTATAAAAGATGAAAATATCTGTGTTAAGTTAACATTGGCTTCTAAACCTAATGATTTTTAATTCAATTTGTGATTGTTGCGAAGTGCCGACAAACCAGAGACAATTGAGCATTTTGGAGGCCATCATTTGTGATGCCATTGCGGGATAAACTCGAAAAAGACGAAAATTGATCAGATCGAATGAGGTAGTGTAAGGGCAATATTTCATTTATAATTGAAACAATTGTACTTCACAACAAAAAAAAATTAATTTCGCAAAATTTCAAACCGTTTTTGTTTTATTGCATTTTTAAATTAAGAGTATTAAATCACCCACCCTATAGAAAGCATGAACCAAATCTCTACTCCGCAAACCGTACAACAATAACGCTTAGGGTTTTTAATTTTTCTTTGAACATTTACTTCCTACTGCAATGAATTTTTTTATTTATTATTAAAATCGGTTCACGATCCATTTGCAGTTGCAATATCCAAAATCAGGCAAAATTGGCAAAAATATTTCCCTGTAGTCATCAAAAGATTTTTTTCTCAAAAAAAAAAAAAAAAAAAAACTTGGGGTTTCATTCATTGTTTTTAAGTCTATTGTTTTAATTCTTTTTCTTGGTTTATCTTCAATATTTAACAATGATTTCATTTTCGACATTCGTTTGCAGTCGTTTATTATATTGGTTTTAATCATCATTTTTAATTTTGTATCCTTCGAAAAATTCAACCCCCCTCCCCAGAATCTAAATTGTATTCTCAACTTATTATCTACAAAAAATATGGTATGGTATGGCATGGCATGGTATGTACAAGTAAATTTGTTTGAGAATTTCAGAAAATGCCCTTTCAAATACCAATTACATTTTGTAAAGAACAACAAATCCTTTTGTTTCCTTTTTTGGCATTTATCTCTCGGTATCCAAGAATTCAAATTCAAATTCATTTTGCAATTCGAATGCATTGAATTTCATTCTCTGTGCGCATTTCAATTTCAGTTCTCAGTGCTCATTAAACGAAAGGATTTAACAAAACATGTCCATGTCATTAACATACAATTTAAATTGCGAGTTAATCATGCAAAGTGTTAACTTTGTTTACGTATTTTGTATTTGTATTTGCTTTTGTTGTTGTAATTTGTATAGCCTTTTTGGCATTTTAAGAAAATACCAATTACAGGTTGGCTATTAATTAACCAAAAATATGTATATGTGTTTGGCCGTCGGTCTGTCTGGATGCTTGTGGACAAGAGTAAAATTTCAAGAAAAATTTCAAATAATTTTGATTAAAAAGAAATATACTTTATTTATGCGATATAAAGGTACATACATACATATATATGTATACATATAAAAGCATATTGTATTTATAAAATGTCGTAAGAGAAAATAAAAAGTTTGGTTTAAAACTTAGCCAAAGACAAAAGTGCTACAAAAATCACTTTCGAGTGTGAGAAGATATCTGCTTCCTGTCTCATAAGCATTCAGACCTCCAAACAAACTAATGCCACTGCAGATTCAGAAAAATCTGTAATTCAGAGTCCATTTTAAACTGTAATTGCGACCGCTCATGGATAAATTTAAGGCATATAGCATGGATGATGTGAGAAACTAGATTGTAACCCTGACTACAAGGTTGTAATAGCCAATGACGTAAGTAATTTAACTAGAATGCGCTGTAGGATTTAAGATACTATATTGGAGAAACATGTGCGTTGTCTGCCAATAATACAACGGCAAGTGATTTCACACTTGACGCTCGATAATATCAGCAGACGAAGAAATCGAACAGAATGTGTCAAAAAACATGAAAGTGTTCCCTAACAACTTACAACACCAAGTCATAGATATTTGATGCCAAACAAAACCGACTCATTTCTGAAGCTAATAGCGAATGTTGGTAGGCTTGGTTTAATTGGCAGCCGCTGTAAAAGGAATTGCTCATTTGTTGGAGCAACTTGACGCTCGATAATATCAGCAGACGAAGAAATCGAACAGAATGTGTCAAAAAACATGAAAGTCTTCCCTAACAACTTACAACACCAAGTCACTTACAATGCCAAACAAAACCGACTCATTTCTGAAGCTAATAGCGAATGTTGGTAGGCTTGGTTTAATTGGCAGCCGCTGTAAAAGGAATTGCTCATTTGTTGGAGCAACTTACCCAAGAAGTAGGGTTAAACACACATAGGCCGTGTAAGGTTCATTTACGGTTGCCGTTTTCTTTAGTCCATGAATCATACAGGGCGTCAGATGGAGTGACCTAGACTCCTAATACCCTTTACTAACCGATTTCTTCGATTGTCTTCAAAGTAGACACCAAGGTGCTATCTCTCCCTCCGACATAACGCCGGGCATGTGTCCAAGAACACTACCTTCCTCTGCCTTGTGTCTATAGCTCCTATTAAAGTTGTTTGCCACAAATCAAAGACCAACGTGTCTTTTATGAGTGTTCTTAATGAAATATCTAGTAATGACTTTAACAATCATACTGATTCTCTCTGATCTCTTTTTCGGCTACTTTCTATTCTTATTTGCTGTGCTATTTTGCTGTGAGGCGTTTTTAGAATCCATTACTGCATTATAAAGTATAAAACCACATCGCTCTTCAATGAGGTTCCCAATGTAGATAATTTACAGTAGAGTTCGATGATTATACCACGCTTGCCAGTGCATTCTCTTGACAGTCAGCTAGAATAATTGTATGACCCAATATCCCACACATGATATGAATATCGTGCCATTCTGTTTGTTAATTATTGGAACACTTTTCTTTAACGCCGACCCACAGAAAATAATTCAATTGTGTCAAATCGCAGCTTCTTGGCGGCTTATTGACATCACCATTTCGTCTAATGAAACGGCCATCAAACGTTTGACGCAATAAATCGATTGTAGCATGAGATGTTTGGCAAGTTGTACCATTCTGTTGAAACCAAACATATTTCATATCAATACCATGAAGAGCGGGTACGAAAAAATTATTTGTCATAATGCGACAGGTATCTCCGTTGACAGTAATGGTTGCGCCGTCCTCATTTTCAAAGACATTTGGGCAAATGAAGGGCTCCACTCTGAAAGCTGCATCAAACAGTCAATTGTAATGGGTGCATTGGCTTCGGTAAGACCATATTATACTGCAATTTTGCTTATTAACGGCCCCACTAAGATGAAAATGAGCTGCATCCGAAAAAATTATTTTTTTGGTAAAATCGACATCATCGTGCAGTTTCTTATTGCCCCATCTAGCAAAGCATAAACGAAGCGGATGGCCATGTGACTTCAACTCATGAACAAATTTAACTTTGTAAAGCGTCATACCTACATACATAACATACACAATTGGCCATTACAACTCTTCAGCCAGGATTACGGCCTAGTTTCTCACATCACTCATGTTGTGTGTATTAATTTTATACATGATTGGCGGGATCTACAGTTTGAAGTTGACTCCGAACGATAGATTTTTGAGAAACTTTTCTTGTCAATTTTATTTAATCGCAGAGTTTTTGCTAGAAATCTGCTGAGAGGAAGTCGCCGAAGAAATATTTTTTTTTGTATTTCGTTTGGGGTTTGAACCGAGGTCTTGCTTCTACTAAGCCAACACACTACCTACTAGACTACGGCGATTTCAAATTGCAATTGGTGCGTATTCTTAATACAAAATGAGACAAATGTATGAGATTTATGGAGAAGCCGAAAAGACATGCCAGGTTGCAAAACTGAATGTTGATTATGACAACAACTTTATGTTCTTGTGTAGAATACAGAGGCATGAAGCGAGAGATTGCATATTTAACTTGGTCTCCATTGTTATCGTATAGGATTTCCATTCATAGACGATTCACTTAGTCGATTGAATCCTTCAGCGTATTACAAAGGCAATTCGTTTCTTGTATGGAAAACATATGTTGGATGATTCCAATGAATAATTGTGAAACATTTCTACAATATTTTTAAGAATTTAAGGTGATAATACATATTTTCAAAATACTAATCCGAATATGTAATAAGCCAACACACTACCTACTAGACTATGGCGACTTCAACCGGGATCTTTTAGCAAAATTCGACGTAAATTGGTGTGTGAAATGCTGAATTTTTAGAAACATGATGAGTTGATGTTGCTGGATTCTCACGTACATTCGCTCAGCCACAGTGAAGTCATCGATAGAAATATTTTTCATACTTGATGTCTGTGCAGGTGGATGAATCTCGGCCTTACGTGTAATGAGACAGCACACTATCTATTGGACTACGACCATACATACATAATTGGTCATTACAAACCTTCAGTCAGGATTACGACCTAGTTTCTCATGCCACTTATATTGTGTGTGGTAATTTTATACAAGAGTGGCGGGACCTACAGTTTAAAGTCGACTCCGAACGACAGATTTTTGGGAAACTTTTAATGGCAATTTTATTTACTTTCAGAGTTTTTGGCAGAAATCTGCTGAGAGGAAGTCGCCGAAGAAATACTTTTTGTATTTTATTTTGATGTCTGGCCTGGGGTTCGAATTCTTGCTTTTCGTCTATTAAGCCAACACACTACCTACTAGACCACGGCGACTACCGGACTACGACCAATTCCTTGAAATTAACCACTGAAAATATGTTAAAATTCTCAAACCATCATCAATACATGTAGAAATTCTGTTGCCTGCCAAAGAAAACTTAATCAAATTAATTCCGTTAAATTAATTACAGGGATTTTTATTATTTTTTTGTTTTTGTTTTTTGTTTCTTGATCTCATTAAAAAACATGAAAAATAATTTCGTAACTTTTCTGTTATTTTATACGTTGTATTTTCAATTTCTTTTAAAGCAGACATTGCTAATTAAAAGAATCTTGTTTAATCTGTTCACTAAATTATATTTATGGCTCAAAAAAAAAAAAAAATAACAGAAAAAACAGAAAGAAACAACAGCATTTTGTTTATACCTTAATTCAATTGTTGTTGTGTATGTAAATTATTTATGCAAGAATACAACTACACAATACGGAAAGGGAAACAAAGAGAGCTGTAGAGAGAATGAGAGAGAGAGTATGGTAAATGGTAAATAAATTTTATGAAAAATATTCAACCGACCATTTAATTTATAAGCTTTGGCTACTTTGATTTTGAAAAGGGATTTTGACCACACACCAGACATGCTTATACCACATAAACCCAGCAAATATTGCGGTACCATCCATGGTTGGTTGATAGGACATTTTCATTCGTTGTACAATTTTTACAATATAAAGTCATAAACAAAAAATGCAAAAGTAGAGAGGGCAAAACGACAACAAATAAAATCAAATTTATACAGCAGGGAAGTTTGTTAGAAATTAAAAAGAAAACAAGGAAAAACTAAATGGAATAAAAAGGAAGATAGGTATATATAAAGGGTCCGTCAAATAACTTTTTTTTTTGAAAAATATTTTCTCAAATTTCTTTTTTTATTTGAAAGTACAATCCATCCGGTTAGTAATGGAAAATAATTTCATTCAAATGGCTGCATCAGCTGGCCATGCAGTAGCCTACACAATCGGTCCAATTTTTAAGCACATTATAGATTGTGTGCAGCTGTATTTCACCAATGGCTTCACGAAAATTGTCCTTTAAAGCGTCAATTGTCTCTGGCTTGTCGGCGTAACACTTATCTTTGACGGCATCCCACAAATAATAGTCCAACGGTGTCAAATCGCAGCTCCGAGGTGGCCAAACTACATCAGCTCTGCGGATGATGATGCGATCTTCAAAAACAGGGCGCAAAACATCGAGTGTAGCTTCGGCTGTGTGACACGTAGCGCCGTCCTGTTGAAACCAAATGTTGCCAATATCCTCCTCTTCAATTTTTGTGAACAAAAATTCGTTCAACATGGCCCGATAACTATCGCCATTGACTGTAACGGCCACTCGTTGCTCATTTTCGAAGAAAAATGGCCCAATTATGCCTCTGTACCAAAATCCGCACCAAAGAGTGCGTCGGCTTTTCAATATATGCGTGCGGGTTTTCTGTGCCCCAAATGCGACAATTTTGCTTGTTTAAATACCCGCCAAGATCAAACTGAGCTTCATCTGAAAAGATGATTTTTTGCCAAAATCGGCATCTTCTGTAGGTCGACCCCAGGCCCACTTAGCGAAGTGAAAACGCATTGGTTGGTCAATTGGCTTTAACTCCTGAACCAATTGGACTTTGTATGGCGTCATACGAAGGTCTTTATGCAAAATTCGTCTCAATGATGTCACCGAAATGTTCAATTGTTGAGAACGACGGTGAATTGATGTTGATGGCGATTCACGTACACTTTCTGCCACAGCAGCAATATTCTCGGGTGTACGCACTGTTTTTGGCATTTCACGCTTTGGTTTATCGATGAAGATGCCAGTTTGTTTCACTTTTTTCACAAGATAACGAACATACAGAACTGACGGTGCTGCTCTTCTTCCAAAATCCTTACGCAATTTTCGCACACATTCTGCAACATTACCCAGCGTTGTTCAAGCGTATACGCAACCATATTCGTTCAGCGAAAGGATAAAACTAATTATCTGTCAAATCAGACATGAGCTAAGTGTTACCATTCACGAAATAAGAACTAGTTGAAAAAAAAAACATTATATGGCGGACACATAGTACAGTGAACAGCAAAAGTCTTAATACTGCAATATATTTTTTAGCAATTTCATGAATTTTAGCCAAAAGTTTGTATAAAAATTTTAGGTTTTTATATTTATTTTATTAATTTATTTCTTTTTTATTATAAAACAAATAATTTTTTAATGTCTTTCATAAAACAAGACAAAAATAAGGAAAAATTTCAGATGACTCCATAGGTACCCCCAAGGAGAACTCTGAGTTAATTTAAAATTAAAAAGCCTAATGTATGAAAATGTTATCTTTTGTATTTAGTAGAATATCCCTTAAGATCAAGCACTCCATTTGATCCATTTGGAATTGAATGTACACATTTTTTTTAGTGTTGTCATGGTGGCACTATGCGCAAGTTTTTCTGTTGACTTTTGTTTGAGGTTTAGCAATTACGTAACCGTTCTTTCAAATGATCTCCTAAATACTCTCTTGAAGTCATATTGGGACTTTGTGCCAAAGTATTAAGCCTGTAGGTACTTATTTCTCTCAAAATATATCCGAGTACTTAAACTTTTGCTGTCCACTGTACGTACGTATAAATAATGTTAAACATTTCATTTCAAGGGGATAAAAGGGAATTTTTAAATATTTGACAATTTACGTTAGATGGTAGTAAAGCAGAAACCAAACCAAAAAAAGCGAAAAGTCACAAACGAAAGGCAACTGAAAAATGCTTGATTATGAACTGACAAAATTATGGTGAAATATTTCGAATTCAGTGTAACAAGAAATGGAATACATATTAATATTTTCACTTCTCTGCACTCTGCTCTCATTGTGTATAGCACTTCTTGGTTTTTTATTTTATTTCCTTTATTTTCTATTCAAATTGAAAGTACAAAAGAAAGGTCATGGTTGATGGTTAAGTTCAAAACTCATTATGCTTCGTTATTTCATGGAAAGTCAGTTAAGCCTAAAAACTTAAGAGTCATACATTAAACGGTTGGTCAAGCTTTGCGCCAGAAATTTTCTTTCTTTACGATTTAATTTATTGTGTGAATAATAATTAAAAATTTAATTTCTAAGAAATATATTTCCTGAAGACATGAATGAAGGAAATTGCTGTTATTTGTAACCTCTAAACATACATACTTGACCGTTACAACCTTTCAGTCAGGATTACGACCTAGTTTCTCACACCACTCATATTGTGTGTATTAATTTTATACATGAGCGGCGGGACCTACAGTTTAAAGTCGATTCCCAACGACAGATTTTTGAGAAACTTTTCACGGCAATTTTATTTACTCTTAGAGTTTTTGCTAGAAATCTGCTGAGAGGAAGTCCCCGAAGATATATTTTTTCATATTTCGTTTTGATCTCTGACCTAGAGTTTGAACCTCGGCCTTACGTCTAATAAGCCAACACACTACCTACTAGACTACGGCGACTATGAACCTACGAGTTATTTAAGCATTGTATTGGAATATAATGAATAAATATCTGGCAGGCTTACCAAAGTATTAATCTACAAACGGTTCCTTCTTATTTGTATTACATTTCTAAATTCACATACTTCGTAAGATTTTGTACTTTTCTTAAAGGAAGAGCTTCACTTACGTTAGTATTTAGGCTGATAGTGATCCCACAATCGATTCTATCAGGAGTTCAAACATTCTCTAAAGGAAACCAACCCGAATATATATCTCAGAGAGATCAAATCATTCGTCTCTTTATGACAACAGCAGGGCACTGGCACATGAGGTGAAAGACAGTCTCTTTCGCCTCTTCAAAGCCACAGTTCCTGCAGAAGTTATTTGTCGGGATGCTGAGTCTGTATCAAAAGGGCATTGGTCTGTAAGAATCGCTATTGTGCAACGAATGGCCATACAATTTTAGATAGGAAGTGAGTCGATCCTCTTCTCATCCTTACGTGTCTAACAGTGTCTAGAAATATTGCTTGTACCCCAACACTGCTAACGAGATTGATCTTCGCTATAATAAGTGTGGTTTATATACAAATTAACTAAGGCAATAGCAATAAATATGCCCTATAACATGTCGTATATTGTGTGTTCTATAGTATACCGTCTCTGAAGTCGCCGTATTCTAGTAGGTAGTTGTTGGCTTATTAGACGTAAAGCCAGGGTTCAAGCCCCAGGCCAGACATCAAAACAAAATAAAAAGTATTTCTTCGCCGACTTCAAATCAGCAGATTTCTGTCAAAAACTCTGAGAGTAAATAAAAATTGCCATGAAAAGTTTCTCAAAGGATCTGTCGTTCGGAGTCGAGTTTAAACTGTAGGTCCCACCACTCATGTCTAAAAATTAACACAAACAACATAAAAAAAAACTAGGTCGTAATCCAGACCAATTGTGTATGTGTCTATACCGTGTCTGACCAACTCAGCATAAATGCAAATTCTAATGATATGCCTATGTACCGGAACGCATTAAAACTTTCATTTGAAGGAAAGTAGGTTCGAAGACGTATACTTGTCAATAAAGACAAGTACAGTACCTGGAGGTCGAATTGACCCATTGTACAATGAAAGAAAGTAAATGAGAAATCTGTGCATTTCATTGGAACTATGTGCGTTATGGACTTAATTGCATCCTAGCTATCCGATTAAGTCGAGAGATTTTTAGCGAAAATCCCACCACCCTACAAACATTGTCCTGCTTTGTCCGACCTCTATAAAATTAGATTCAATAACTACTTTGGCATTAAAAATTCGAAAATTTTGCATAAGATTACTTACATATTACCCCGTAATAGAGAAACATCAATTTCACGTACGAATACATATACATTTTTCGTTATGTCGGCCTTTGGAAGAGCATCAACAATGTAGTAAACAGCGAATGCCTTGCTATGTACTGTAGCATTCTTGGATAATCTTAAATGTGATGGACACAGTATATATTCTCAAAGCACTAGACTTTCATCTATTATCTCAATCTGGTAGTGCATGGAGTAAACTATGTTTCAATTGTTCCGTGAAGGTGAAATATCTGATATTGTAGCGTAGTCTGTATCCATCAATGAATACTACGTTCTCTGTAAGTATAAAACATTATTATATCAGGGCCTTGCCGAAATTTCCATAGTAAACCAGGATTGAAAGCGAGTTCGAATATCATGCATTCACTGGTAATATTCAGACTAATTATACCCAAAATTCTCACAAGATTATAGCCTCAATACTTTCATGCTCTTGCAAAGCCACTTAATTAAATGACTGTCTATAAAAATCCACCATGACTATTTAAAAGTGTCTTCTCATTTGTCTTGTACTGGGTTGGTTACTTTAGCTTTTGTTTGTTTAACCGTAGATCGAGCCTTAAAAAACTTTATAATTCTAGCTTATGTATCACTTACGAAACATGTTTGTAGTACATAGAATTATCACGAATTTTGATAGATTTTGTTAAAAAATTTAAATATTTTTATTTATTTTAATTTAATTTAATAAAACTAGTTTGCATTATTACATTTTATTATCACTTTTATGAAATTTACGGCAAAATTTTTGACGTAATGTAAATTGCAGTATGGTTTTCAAGTAAAAATCAAACACTTCATGTCAGCTTGTTTTTATTTTTTTCTTAATGCTAATATTTTAACATCTATCACCTTGCTTTGTGGCGATTTATAAGTTTCCAGTTGTTTAGATTGGGTAGTTATTTGCCACTCGCTTCAGTAATGCTCTGAAGTGAGGTCTAGCTGATACCTGATGATACAAACCATTGTTATATTTCGTTACAAAATTTGTTGTCAACGTCATGTGAGGTAAGAAAGTTTTCCGTTGCAATATAACATCGTTTATGTCAATAACAATGCTCTATCTTTGATTCCTCTCTGGTTCCCCGGATACGGGTCTCCCCAAATACTGCTGAAAAAATTTGCTACGTACGTAGTCTGTACTTGAATCTGAAACTGCCAATTCAAGTTCGGTGGACCACGAAATTTATAACGACCATCAAATTCAATTAGTTACTGATCTACAGCGACAAAATTAAAAATGAGTTGAAAAGGTAATAAAACGAAACAAAAGGAAAGGAAACAAAACATAAATCAATACCAAGCATTACTCCGTAAATATCTTTATGAAGCTTGATTTATATAAATATTCTTAAATTAATTTCCCTAACAATCACTGTAAGTATTCCATCATTAAGTATCAAATTTCAATTAAAATCGCTGGAGGTAATTTTCATTTTTCACAATAAAACTAAAAATTTTTTGAATTCTGTTGCTAAAAACTTTAAATTGAGATGAAAATATAACAAAAAGGAAAATAAAAACATAAGCATCATTATTGAAATATATTTTCTTTAATATTCTTACTTTGAGGCGACCATTAAAATTAAATTTTTAAAAATCTTAAAAAAGGATATATTGGCTGCTCTGAAAGTATGTTAGCTAATCCCAAACTATTTATATAGTATTATTTCTTACATAAAACTAGAAGTTATGTAGTAAAAGTTTTATGAAAATGGTTAAAATTTTCTAACAATAAATTAAAATAAATATATTTTTCCTTTCCATTCGAATTTCAAAAAATGGCTTTAATCATAATATAATCATAATTATTAAAGGTTGCAAGACTTTCAGCTCATTTTTCGAAAAGGCGTAACGGGTGTAAATATATCATTATCAAAGCGAATGATTCTGTTATCTCATACGTACGTAGTTGACCGAAATATTAGTATCTGTAATAAAACATGAGACGAAACACATTTTTCTAATGTTTGCCTGTCACGTGAGATAAATATGAGAAGAGCAGTAAGAAAGACTCTACAAGATTTCAGGAAACAGCTGCTAGCAATCTGCGTTAAAATTGGTAATATTTTTTCATCCCAAACTACTAAAGGCAGGTTGTTCTGTTCCAAGTATCCAAGTATCAAAAATGATACATAAGCCAGAATTATAAAGTTTTTGAATTTTTTAAGTCCTGTTTGAAATGTTCTTTTTTTATTTGGTTTAAAAAATGTCAGGCATCTAACTTTTTCAGAATTAAAATTGTATTGTCTATAAAATTTAAAAATATAATTTTTGATGCAAAGCTCGATCTACGATTAAATCCTTATTGAACGTTTTAATTGAGAAATTTTGAACTTTGAAAAATAGGTTTCCTAGAAACAGTTCCTTTAGTGCTAACACTTTGTTTACTTGTTCCTACAAGACAAAATGTATGTCTGATATATCAGATCAGTGTTAAAAAATTCAGTAAATTTTTCGGTACTTTTTCATTTCAAAAATACCGCAAAACTCATTCGACTCTTTCAGTACTTTTTTATTATTACATATTTTATGTATTGCGATTTTAAAATACAAAAAGCAATGAAAACGCTTGCAGAACCGAAATGTAACATCGGTATGCATTTGCATTGCTCTTCATATGCTAAGTATGAACGTATGTCACATTACGTTCCATCGACGTTTGGCTAAACGGAGCTTTTACATTTTGTTACGTTCCGAATCAGGTGTTTTTGTTTTATATGTGAGAAATATGAATATGTCGTTAGTTTTTCTATTCCATGCCGTATGTTTATTACATATAAATAAATAAATAGTCTAGTAGGTAGTATGCTGGCTTACTAGACGTGAGGCCATGTCCCATGTCAGACATCGCCAACAAAACGAAAAATGAAAAAATATTTCTTCAACGACCGCCTTCTGGCAAAAACTCTGGGAGTAAAATAAAATTGCCATGAAAAAGTTTCTCAAAAAATCTGTCGTTTGGAGACGACTTTAAACTGTAGGTCCCGCCACTTATGCATAAAAATTAACACACACAACATGAGTGGTGTGAGAAGATAGGTCATAATCCTGATTGAAGGGTTATAATGACCAATTATGTATCTTTTAAAAAAGTACCATTTGATGCAAAAAAGTACTATTTCAGTTATAGTTCAGTACCATTTCAAAATTTCAGTTTTGCAACACTGTACCAGATAGGTTCTGATGTCTAAACTTTCGTAATTGCTTCACCTTCGACTTCTCTTATAACAGATTTCCGACTAGATACCCAAATACAGTGTATAAAATTCATGGTATATTTCAAAATTGTATTCAAATGCATTTAAATCAATTGGAAATTAATTTTTCATGTAATTGGTAGAGTAATTTTTTCTGAAATGTTTATTACACCATTTTTCTATAGCTTAAGTGTCATCGTGTACAAATTAATGACACTTTAAAGCATTTTATTAATTGACACTATTATAGACATTTTATTCAATTTGCTTACGATTATGTTTTGTTTTCCATTAATTTTTTGCCAGTCAGCAAAACAGCCCAGCAAATGTGAATTTTCAATTGAGTACACCTTTCAAAAGGGTTTGATGAAGGTAAGCTAGTAAACGCTTTTATCACATCACTCTGTCAGATAAACTTCAAATGACAAATAGCCAAATAAGATTAACAAAATAAAGGAAATTTTTAATACTTTTTGTTAGAAAATGTATACATATGTACATACAATCCAAAAACCAGTCATGAAGAAAATTTTTCCAATCGATAATGTAGATTTATAATTAAAAGAATTAAACGAATTAAATTCTATTAAAGATTGTGGCTCCTATTTAATAACAAATGTAATTAAATTTTCTTTAAATTATGTTTCAATATTTTTTAAGTTTAAAATTTTAATTAAAATTATTCTTTTGCCTTCAATTTTATTATACAACATTTGATTATATTTAATTATATATAAACACACGTCTTAAAAACTCACATATCCCGAAGTATTAAATCTCCGTTTAAGAAAACTTTTTAATAAAAAAAACAAAAATGGTAGTAAAGCAAAGTATAAATATAATATTTTCAATATCCCAAAAGCTTACGAAAGTTAATTCTCTAATGTGTAATTAGTATTACTTAACTTTTATTCAAGTCACAAAATATAGATTACACACTCATATTTATGCCATACAACATCATCTATACGAAGAATAAGACGTACGTATTTATGTATATTTTAATATAAAGTTATGTACAGTGGAGTTTAACAAAAACGAATGCTGCATGCTTAAGCATGCAAGTTTCTCTTATGTCCTACGTTCATTGCAATAAATAATGCAACAAAACTAGTTTTATTAATGATTTAGTGAAATACTATGTTCAGATATGCACTTTTATTGCGTCAATATTCACTTTACTGGGTACAATATTTTAAGTGTTCAGACATAACAATATACGCAGTTCAGCTGCTTATTCAATATTCATTTGACAGCTGGTAAGCAAAAAAGCTGATTGTTTCAACAACATTGTTTTTATTTTGGTTTTGTTTGTAGTTGTTGACATTGTTGAACTTCAAGTTGTCAAATATCAACAAAATATGTTCGGTTAATTGTAATATGCTCTCTGAACATACTTATGACAGTGCTGCATTTTAAGTTATACTCAATATTATAACAATTTGCGTATTTATTGCGCAATTATTAATTGAAAGTTTATATAAAATATTGAGCTCAATAATGGCGTTTATTGCGATTTACGCAATAATGATACATATCTGAACACCATATAAAGGCACATCCAATTAAATTCTAATAATGATTCACTGTTATATCGGGTCCGCTATCTAAAGTTTTTTTTCATCCAGTGTTTATTAGGTGAATGGTAACACTTAGCTCATGTCTGATTTGACAGATAATTAGTTTTATCCTTCCGCTGAACGACTACGGTTGTGTATACGCTTGAACAACGCTGGGAAATATTGCGACATTACTTTGAAAATCATGGTAATGTTGCAGAATGTGTGCGAAAATTGCGTACGGATTTTGGAGGAAGAGAAGCACCGTCAGTTCTTTATGTTCGTTATCTTGAGAAAAAAGTGAAAGAAACTGGCATCTTCATCGACAAATCAAAGCTTGAAAAGCCAAAAACAGTGCGTACACCCGAGAATATTGCTGCTGTGGCAGAAAGTGTGCGTGAATCGTCATCAGCATCAATTCACCGTCGTTCTCAACAATTAAACATTTCGGAGACATCATTGAGACGAATTTTGCACAAAAAACTTGGTATGACGCCATACAAAGTCCAATTGGTTCAGGAGTTGAAGCCAATTGACCATCCAATGCGTTTTCGCTTCGTTAAGTGGGCCTGGGATCGACCTACAGAAGATGCCGATTTTGGCAAAAAAAATCATCTTTTCAGCTGAAGCTCATTTTGATCTTGGCGGGTATGTAAACAAGCAAAATTTGCGCATTTGGGGCACAGAAAACCCGCACGCATACATTGAAAAGCCGACGCACTCAAAACGAAGCACTGTTTGGTGCGGATGAGCAAGGAGTGGCCGTTACAGTCAATGGCGATCGTTATCGGGCCATGTTGATCGAATTTTTGTCCACAAAAATTAAAGAGGAGGATATTGGCAACATTTGGTTTCAACAGGACGGCGCTACGTGCCACACAGCCGCAGCTACACTCGATGTTTTGTGCCCTGTTTTTGAAGATCGCATTATCAGCCGCATATTTGATGTCGTTTGGCCACCTCGGAGCTGCGATTTGACACCGTTGGACTATTATTTGTGGGATGCCGTCAAAGATAAGTGTTACGCCGACAAGCCAGAGACAATTGACGCTTTAAAGGACAATTTTCGTGAAGCCATTGGTGAAATACAGCTGCACACAATCGATAATGTGCTTAAAAATTGGACCGATCGTGTAGGCTACTGCATGGCCAGCCGAGGCAGCCATTTGAATGAAATTATTTTCCATTATTAACCGGAAGGATTGTACTTTCAAATAAAAAATAAATTTGAGAAAATATTCAGTAGTTTTTTTTTTAAGCATTTTCAAAAAAAAAAAGTTATTTGGCGGACCCTTTATATATGTATGTATACATACATATATACTTACATAATTGGTCAACCTTTCAGTCAGGATTATGACCTATCTTACACAACACTTGTTTTATGTGTGTTAATTTTATATATGAGTGCCAGAACCTACAGTTTGAATTTGACTTCGAACGACAGATTATTGAGACACTTTTTCATGGCAATTTTAGTTACTCTCACAGTTTTTGCCAAAAATCTGCTGAAAGGAAGTCGTCTATGAAATATTTTTTTCATATTTCGTTTTGTTGTAGATTTCGGGGCTGCGCTTTTACCCGTGGCCTCAAGTCTAATAACCCAACACACTATCTACTGGACTACGGAGAACTGTCACTGTTGTAGCAAATTAAAATGAGCTACGCTTTGATAAGCATATCTCTCGCTGACCAACTTTAAATTCTCAAGGCGCCTAATGCCTGAATATTAACTAATTGCGATTCTCTTAGGCAAAGCAAGGTCTCAAACCTCTAACAAATGCCTTTATATCAGCAAGCCTCTAAGATCAATATATCAATTTTGTTTACACAGTTACAATTTTTAAAAAATACTGAATGTGCCTTAATAGGTCAGTTCTAAGATCTTCTCTTCTTGTTTTCAACAACTAGTTTTAAGAAATTTGCAGCCCAATCTTTGCAGTAAAGTTTCTGTTGCTTATTTCCAAGTTCTTTGGAATCGTTGTCGAATGTTTTTCTCACATACACATTGCACAACATAGCCAGGTCTAGACTTAGCTCTTCTAATCATATTGATGTCGTTGTACTGCCCTTATTATTCATTAGGTGACAATACTCTCCGTCCGGGTCTAAATATATAGCGTAGTATTTTTATCTCAAACACAACAAAAGCTTCTTCTGCTCGCGGATATGCTCACGCTTCAGCTTGGAGCGTATAAGTGTTGTAGCAGGTTTAGAGAGAAATCTGTTTCTATCCAGAATGCTTTTTAATTTTATTTCAAAACTGCTGTTATTAGTTTTGCTAAGAGTGCATTCATTATAAATGAACTCCACTGTATCAGAAAAATATAAAGTAAAGTTGATATCGTCATTATTGTACTTAGTTGGAGGACTAAAGTTGGAAGACGACAAGTGAAAAAAAGTCAAGAATATCATACAAACTTATGCACAGTAATGTTATGCTGTAAGTTTAAGGCAATTCGTTAATGTTGTTGCATAAATTCAAGTTTTTAAAGCACACTTATACTATGTATGCCTTGTATAATTAAAATATAATGAAACATTATGGAATAAAATTATTGCTACGTTGGCCAGCTGGCAAGTAATTTTTATTTTAGGCACCAAATTTTTGAAATCGAACTCAAATTGTTAATGAATATTGCTTAATTGAATATAGCCAAGCTTAAAGTAATTACATGGAGTTTGTTGAAAAAACTTGGTTTACAAATAGCTCGGCTAGTATAAGCAAATTCAGAAAGAAATTTCATTTAACTGGTTTTCTTCAAACCTAGCACAACGTAAGGGTTTTTAATTCCTTTAATCTGATTATAATTTTTTTCAATTGCACGGCTATATAGGACACCTCACACTGTCGATCACAACCATCTAATAAATGAACTTTATTTTCTTATTTATTTTCATCATAAACATTGCACCTCCCATATGACATAACACAACAAAAACTATTAAAAACATTATCAACGTCATCATCATCACCATCATCATGAAAAATGTATCTTTGCTGGCAGTATAGATACTTATTATTGCGTTTACTTTAAAAAGAAATCAAGGCATAAACAACTACAACAACAACAATAGTGAGTTAGCTTATTGTGAAAATATTGAAGTAAAAAGTAAAAAGTTTTATCTGAAAATGCACACATTGCAGCAGGTTATTGTGGTTTTACAGTGTTTGAAAACTTTGAAAACTATAAGTTGTCTACAGCCGCACTTACTGCGAGAACATGGTAAACTGCATTAATATTCAACGCAGGCGTTTGCAAGAGTATTGTTACGTTTTTATCTTTTTAAAAGCGTTTAAAATATGAGTTCGTGGATTGCAAATAAAAATAAAAATAATTTTGTGTTCAGTTTTAAATAAATCCTTTATTGTTCCCACAATTCTGTGTGCCTCTGTTCACAACTTGATGTAAACAACAACAATTGCTTTTTTGTTTATTCTTCTTTTCACTATTTTGCGCAAACAATAACAATTGTTCGACAGATCTATATAACGGAGATCTTTAAACTACGATTACTCTCTTCAAACATCACACAAGACTGTCTGAATTTTTGCTGACTCCGTTGCCTGCTATGTCTTGCCTTTTATATGGCAGGGTAAACAGTGTGATGAATGCTCTTGAAGGAGAATGACTTTGCCTTTGCGAAATCTCTTTAAATGTAAACATAATGTTTACGTTATTGTTGTTTGTGTAGTTTGTTTACGTTTGTCCTTGCAGTGTTGTTGTTGCCTGTTTGTTTACTTGTTTATCCCTTTTTTATACTGACGTTGTTGCTATATATTTCTTATTTGTTGATCAGTAAACAAGTCAATTATTTTTGTTTTTGTAGCTTTTGTTTATCATTTTAATGTTAAACGATGTAACACCATTTCTATTTTCGTAACAGTATACTAATATTCTGAAAATAGTTTAAGTTTTAAAAAAATTGCTTTACTTAAGCTAATAATGTTGCAAAATAGATGAAGATAAAAATGTAGGAAAAATCAGAAAAAAACCAGGTAATCAGTAGCAAAAACGTCCATACTTACTTACTTGATTGGTCATTATAACCCTTCAATCAGGATTACAACCTAGCATCTCACTCCACTCATTTTGTATGTGTTATGTTAGCGGGCTGCTTGCCATTCACAGGCAAGTTCACTCGATTGTGTGTGACAATTTTATCCATGAACAGCTCGACCTACAATTTTAAGTCGACTTCGAAGAACAGGTTTTTGAGAAACTTTTCAAAGGAATTTTATTTCATTTCAAAGTTTTGGCCATATTACTACTGAGACACAGTCCTCGAAGAAATTTTTCTTATATTTCGTTTTGTTTGAGATGTCTGGGAACCATGGGTTTTGAAATATGGCTTCATATGACCTCTAATATGCCAATACACAACCTACTAGACAACGGCGACTTTTTCAAAAAACATTCATAACTTACAGTCAATTAATCTTAGGCTTTTTGAGAACCATAATCTATACAAACTCTATCTTCCATGTTCAGTTTCCATTTTACTTTTGCTTTCATGATTCACTGTGCATTAATTTTATGGATTAGTGACGGGACAGATTTTTTTTGACAAATTTTGATTTTTGAGTTTTTGCTGAGAGGAAATCGCCGAAGAAATCTTTGTTTTCATATTTCGTTTTAATGCCTGACCCGGGGTACGAACCCGGGCTGTACACTATTAGACTACGGCGACTTCTTGATTCAAGTTTTTCTGAATACAACAGTTTCTATGATAACACAGTGCCTATCTGTTAATACAACGCTCTCTACTTATATATACATTCAAACAAAAAAGTCTACATACACCACTGTATTTTTTTTTTTCAAATTGAAAAAGATGTTATAGCATTGTTAAAGGCATTAACAATTAAGAATGTTTGAAGAAAAAGCGAATTTGAACAAATAATTTTAGAAGTTATTGGGAAAAAAAAATATAAAAATTACCGAGAAAAGAGTCTATATACAGTGGTGTATGTAGACCTTTTTCTTTGACTGTAGTTGGCAACGTATCTTTGCTAATTATCATATCGTATACCAAAATCGAATGTTTTAAAGCTTAATGGCTGTGATTAAGAGTTCAACGTATACTTAATATTCACCAACATTTTAGAAAAATATTCATCATATACTCATGTTACTCTATTTAAAACTTCTTTATTCATCAATTTCAACAAGTGTTTGTGATGAAATTATAAAAGCATTTTAATACTCTTCCATAGAGGGAAAACTCCAAAACTTATTGATAATTCAGGGTCGAATTTGTGGTTGTGAGTCACATTTTTCTTGTCACTGCTTTCTTATTTTTAAATTTGCTGTCAGTATACAGTGACGCAGTGTTATAGAAACTGGTGTGCTAGTTTGTTAGACGTAATACCGCAGTTCAAACACCAACTAGGCATCTCAAACAAAACAAAATATGAAAAGATATTTCTTTGGTGACTTGCTCTCAGTAGTAGTCTGGCAAAAATTCTGAAAGTAAATAAAAAAATTGCCATGTAGGTTCCGCCCCTCATGTATGAAATTGACACACACAACATAAGTAATTCCGAGTGAAGTATTGTAATGATCAATTGCGTGCAGTGAGAGTCAAAAGAAACTCTACACTGTGGATACTATTCTAACAATGAATCAAACTCAACTTTTACCACTTAAGGAGAGTAACCGAAAAAATGTGACAATATTTCGAAATTTTTTGTAATTTTATGTGTTTAAATTTTTTGACAAATTTTGAAATAAAAATTAAGGTAATTTACACGGTGCGACAGTTAAAATAAGTAATAAGTAAGTTTTGTTGAGTAGAACTAAAAAATATTTTTTTATATTTCTCTAACAATCCAAACTTGTTTTATTTGGCAAAAATTGTTTTTTTTTATTTTTTCACACAAAATTATTGATTACCCAAATATTTTTTAACTTATTTTCAAAATCCAAAGTTTTTTGAAAAGCGAAGAGATGAGCCTTTAAAATAGCATACCTAAACATATTGTTCAAACTTACATGTTATGAGTTTTAATCGGATAAATTTGGAAAATATGTTAGTCTTCTCATTTTTTAAGTTTACATATTCTTAATTGCAAAATTTAATTCAAAAATATAAAATAAGTGATAACATTCTGAAAGTGCATTATCTTGTGAAAAGATTGACACTTCGTGTAAGAAAATCAGATAAAAATTACCGTAGTATTATTTAAATAAAATAAATAACAGTCGTGTTATATTTTTTATATATTTTTATTTATTTGATAAGATAACAAATGAACTTTCAGTTCAAAAATTTTCAAAAACTTTGAAAAATGTGTCAATTTCACGTTTGGCCGACTACCAGAAGTCGGCAAATATTTGTGTTTTTTGCAATATATTATCATTTCGCTTTGCGCAAACTTTGGCCAACTTCCGGTTGTCACTCTAACCTTCAATTGACACATTTTCCAATAAACAATCAAGATCCATCAAAAATTCTGAAAATTTTTGGGCTGAAAATTGATTTAAAAAAAAAACTTTTTAAATAATAACTAAATAATAACTAATTTTTGTTCGATTTTATCAAACTAAGTGTCAATCTCTTCACAAGATGTACTTTAAGAATATTACCACCTATTTCATATTTTTTTAATTAAAGTTTTCTACTATGAATGGACAAACATGAAAGAATATGAAAAGAATTCGCATTTGCCAAGTTTACATCATCAAAACTCATAGAATGTTAAGTCGAATAGTATATATATGTATATCGTTTCAAACGACCTCTCCTTCCCTTTCTAAAAAGTTTAAATTTTGAACATCGGTTCAGAAATGTTTGTGTTATCAATAAATTTGTACTTAAAGTAAAAAAAAAGTTTTTGTCATATAAGACAGGTTTGGAGGGTTCAAGAAATATAAAAAGAGATCTGCTCAACAAAACTCACAACCTACACTATTTCATATTTTTGATTTTGTTGCATGTACAATTTTTTTAATGTACAGTTTCTTTTGACGCTCACTGTATGTATATATATGCAGTATTTATCACTGTTCTTGGCATGGATAGCGTATCATGTAATACTATCTTCAGATATGCACTTTTATTGAGTCAATATTCAGTTTATTGAGTACAATATTTTAAGTGTTCAGGCATAATAAGATACGCAGTTCAGCTGCTTATTCAATATTCATTTGACAACTGGTAAGCAAAACAGCTGGTTGTTTCCAGAACATTGTTTTTATTTTGTTTTTTTGTTTGTCGCTGTTGAAATTTTCTTTGCCAAATATCAACAGAAAGTGTTTGGATAATTGTAATATTAGCACTGAACATACTTATGAGAGTGCTGAATATTAAGTTTTACTCAATATTATAACAATTTGCGTATTTATTTCGCAATAATTAATTGAAACTTTATATGAAATATTAAGCTTAATAATGGCGTTTATTACGATTTAAGCAATAAAGGTGCATATCTGAACAAAGTATGTATAAGGGCGATAAAATCAGCCACCCAATGTTATATTTGAGTTCCTTTTTTACTACTCCTATAAGAAGATCTCAATTTAAGTAACTAAAATTAATACGTGTATGAAACCTTTGTTATGAAGCCTTGTTTTCCATAATGATCCTTTATTTTCATCATATAATGCGTTACAGAATTTAATTAACAAATATATGGCAAGCATATTTAATAATTCTGAAAGTTTTAATTTTCTTAAACAAATAAATATGTTTTATTAAAAGGCCTCAACTCATTTAAAGTGTTTTACAATAATGGGGGAAACTAACTAAAATTGTTTTCAAAAAAACACTTCTTCTTGCAATGAAAGTCTGTCAATGCTAGAGAACTGAACTTTCAATGCACATGAATGAAAATGTGACAGCTCAGCATACAAAATTTCAAATGAATTCTCAATAAACGAATGGATGAGTTGGGGAAATATTGAATGTCTTGTGCAACTCACGTACTTACCATAGAAATGTACTTCAAATCTATAAATTCATGTTACTGCCAACAGGTATTAATTTGTAATTATGAATGTCGAATATAATTAAATTGTATTTATGTATCTCTCTCTCTCTCTCTCTCTCTCTTTGGCAATAGAGAGGCAATAAAAGTGTCTGACTAGTTTGGGTTTTTTTAGTTTAAGAATATTTTTGAATCCATGTGTGGCTCTACAATAACTGAAAAATTTCTCGAATATTTAAAGGCAAAATTTCCATGTGTGATGAATTTCATCATAATTGTGGATCTACATTGTAATTTAGTAATGAAATTATGCTGAAATTTTTAAAAGTATTATGTATTTAATGTGGCCACAGTAGCAACAATCCATAATCAGACGCTATTGACGACAAAATTGTTTTGCGAATTGCATGTCGACATTTTTCCCAGGAATTTTATTTGCAATAAAATATTTAATTGAAGGTCATGCGGTATACAATATTATCAACAATTGCCCGTAACGAAATGCCAAATGACAGGCTATCATTTTTCATTGAACAAAAATTTTTTCCTATGAATTTTCCAACGTCTAAATATTTCAATATTGTTTGTACAAATTGAAATGAAATTTAATTTTTCTACACAATTATACGGCTGTTTTCAATAGAATTAAAAAGTTGCAAACATTTTTGATTATCTTTTGACATCAATTCTTCAATAATGGGAAAATATGCCAATAAATGATTACAGATTGTTTCAAATTAAATTCAAGGTTTTTTTTTTTTAGCAATTGCGTGACTTTATGACTTGTATCCAGCCAATCAAGCCAAAATATTCAATTCAATTTATTATTGCACTTATTGGTACAATTCTGGCTCCTATTCAGGTCCACAACTCAACGAAAAACTGGTTTCTATTACTTTAATACCTACCTACTGACTTAATTGGTTATTACAAACATTTAGTCAGGATTACAACCTATCTTCTTACACCATTAATGTTATGTGTGTTAATATTAAACATGTACTGCTTTGAGCAGCTTTTTATTGGATTTACTCTCAGACTTAGTCTTGCTAGAAGGCCATTGAGAAGAAGTTGCCCCGAGAAATTTATTTCATTTTTCTTTTATTCAATATGCCGAAGCCAGAAGTTGAACCACGAGCTCTTGTCTAATTAGCCAACACACTACCTACTAGACTGTGGTGACTTCATTAAATTCACTTTGTTATTTCGATAGTGGATTTAAAATTATTTTTTTTAATTATTTTTTACGGTGATCCGGATTCGAGGGAAGGTCAATATAATTTTTATTAAGATTTTTGAATTTTATACAATGAAAACTCTTCTATATCCTTCAAGGAAGCTATATAACACCTGACATCCAGAGACAATAAAATCAAAAACAAACATTATAGGTGAAGTAAAAAATGCTGACATTTGGAACAGAATAACTATTAAACACGACAGTACAATGGAAAAAACAGGCGGCATTACATACATAACATACATAATTGGCCATTACAACCCTTCAGTCAGGATTACGACCTTGTTTCTTGCACCACTTATGTTGTGTGTTAATTTTATACATGAGTGGCGCGCCCTATAGTTTTAAGCCGACTCCGAACCACAGATTTTTGAGAAGCTTTTTCATGGCAATTTTATTTACTGTCAGAATTTTTGCAAGAAATCTGCTGAGAGAAAGTCGCCGAAGAAATACTTTTTGTGTTTTGTTTTGATATCTGGCCTGAGGCTCGAACCCTGGTTTTACGTCTAATAAGCCAGCACACTACCTACTAGACTACGGCGACTTCAATACAGGCGGCTTTGCCTCTAGCTAATGACAGCCATATTCTGCTAAGGCCTGTAAGAGAAAAGCAATCGTCTGCTTAGCTGAAAAATTTTATTAACGAAACTGAAGAAAAGTCATAGTAGTCTAGTCACAGCAGTGGTCCAACAACTAATGTATTGGACTACTAGACAAAAACTTATAAGTTCAAACTTTTGCTTACGGAAAAAAGTTCAAAAAAATATTTCTTTTGATGACCGTCTTTCAGCAGTCTTCTGCCAAATGCTCTGGGAGCAAATAATTGTCATAAAATTTGGCGTTCAGATAGGATGTTAAACTGTAGCTCTGGTTACTTAATCACAAGACGCAAAAAATCACTTCTAATGGAATCAAACATTGTAGACTTGCTTTGGAGTAGGAAATCTCTGAGGAGTGAATCCTTGTTCCGTAAATTGTATTATTTTTCAGGCAATACCTTTGCCTGAATACTTTTGAAGAGATTATTTAGAGAGAATAAAGCTTCTTAAAATCACAAAGATATGGCTTCTACTATATACGTAGCTAGCGTACTTGAATTTATATTTCACCACTTAAGCTGCAATCTAACAGGAGGTGAAAACTGTATTTATTTAGTGTAGAAAGTGATTTTGAATCCCTATAAGAATTCCATAAGCATACATATATATTTGGTCATTATAACCCACTAGTCTGGATTACAGCCTAGTTCCTCACACCACCTATGTTGTATGTGTGTTAATATTTATACATGAGTGGCGGGACTTACAGTTTAAAATCGACTCCGAACGGCAAATTATTGAGAAAGCAAGCAAGTTTATTTACTCTCACGCGTATAAAACACAAGCTTTTTAATTGCACAAATTTATGAAGAAATTGACATTGACGAGCTGCACAAAGTTTGTATCCAGGAAAACTAAATTAATAAATTTTAATATTAAATCAGATTGAAATTCTAATATGCATGTATGTATGTTTGAATATGTGACAGCAAATAAAATACATACATACACATACACGTGCTAATGATAAATGAAGAAAAGTATTTCATAAGAAATTTCCTTTCAAATCTATTAAAATCCATTTCGTACAGCTTTGAATGTATTTACCCAGGTATATGACATTGCACAAGTCAAATTCGTACTTAAGTTATGCAACAGCATTTTGTGCTTCTATCCTTTGATGTTGTCTCAAATGCAAGCAACATTAAATATTGAATACCTTATGGTATACTGATGATGGTGATGACGATGATGAGGATGTTTTGAAGGGTATGATTGTAAGTGTTTGCAGTATATCTTGAGATATTGAAATGCTTTTCAAGCATTCTGCTTTCGAAGCAGACATTTAATGCTGTCTCTGGTCAAATCTTTCTTTTAACTTTTGAGAGATTATTTGCGTAATAATCTGTTAGAAGCAAATATTTAGTTTCATTTATAATCTGTTAACATAAAGAGGTTAAAATTTCTTAAATGATAATGATTATCAGTTATTAAATTAAAATTTATGATCTTAAATTAGATTTATTTTGTTATACAAAGCATATACATACATATGTCATATGTATAATGCAATATAAGAAAATTAATTTAATTTTTTTTCTTTTTTCTTTCGAAACTTAATGTTTTTAAAAATGAAATTAATTTTCCAAAAAGGCAACAAATTATTTTCTCTACTTTTGAACGATATTATTAGATAATCAATAAATAAAATAAATAAATTTATAAATCGAAATGAAATTGGGAATTTGTAAAGGAATTTATGAAAAAACTAAGTCCACAAACTTATTTCCAATCTTATATCGAAATTAATATAAATATGGTTCATGTCTTTAATAATTTTAATTGTAAGCACACCATTTGCTGAGACCACTTTCTACAAAAGTCTATAACAGTTCAGAACAAACAAATTTCTGAATGAAATGCATCACTCACGTAAATTCTTGCAGACTCAATACCATACATACATAATTGGTCATTCCAACGCTTTAGTCAGGATTACGACCTAGCTTCTCACACCACTTATGTTGTATGCGTTAATTTTATACAAGAGTGGCAGGACCTACAGTTTAAAGTCGACTCCGAACGACAGATTTTTGAGAAACCCTTCATGGCAATCTTATTTTCTCTCAGAGTTTTTGCCAGAAATCTGCTGAGAGGCAGTCGCAGAAGAAATATTTTTTTTCATATTTTCGTTTTGATATCTGAGCTGGGTTTTGAGCCAGGAACTTATGTCCAATATGCCGACACACTACCCACTAGACTACGGCGAGTAACAGACTCAATAACAATTTACAAAATTATTGGCACTTACTTAGAAAGCCAAAACATTTACAAACTGAACGGTGTACCCAAAACTCAGAAGACTTTTAAAATAAAAACAAAAAATAAAAAAGTAAAGAAGCACAGTAAGCCCAGAAATCAATCCAAACCATATCATGGAAACAGTACCATTGATTGATTTGAAGCGAGTATTGTTTGAGCAACGCTTGAAATTTTGTTCATAACTGAAGCCTTTATACTATTGGTCGTTGCTGTGTATTACGCTTGATCCCCAGGTTGCCTTCATTATGCTTCATACGTACGTTATTACAGCCCTTTAGTCAGGATTAGACCTAACTTATCGCAAAACTGCTGTAGTGTGTGCCAATTTTATACATGCGTAGCGGGACCTACAGTTTAAAACCGATTCCGAACGACAGAATTTTGAGAGACTTTTTCATGGCAATTTTTATTTACTCTCAGAGTTTTTACCAGAAATTTGCTGAGAGGAAGTCGCCGTAGAAATATCTTTTTTTTATATTAAATTTTTTTGGACATGTTTGACCTGGGGTTTGAACCGAGGCCTCATGTATAGTAAGCCAACACACTACATGCTAGACTACTGCGACTTGGAACGGCACAGACATGATAAACAAATTCGCTGGCAACATCGAAAGTATAGTTATCGGCCATAATATGGGATTCCAAAAAAATATATGCCAACAACATATACTTCGTTTTGCACTCATCTACGCAAAAGGCAACAGTAAAATCTTGCTTGGTATGCCATATGATGGCAATCTCATACTGCATAGACTTATCAACTTCGCAGGAATACCGAGCTCAGATATCCCGCAAAATCGTGATACATTATAGAGCTAAAGAAGGTCGCTTTATAGTCGACGAAAGAATGGTGTATGCCCACTTGTTTTTCATGGATCTTTTCCAGGATTTGACGTAATGTGAAGATCTAGTCGTTGGTGGACTTATCAGTTCTGAAGCCGCACTGATATGGTCCAATCAGTATTTTAATGAGCGGCTTCAGGTCGTTCACACAATATGATCATAACGAGCTTGTATGCGATACAGAGAAGGCTAAGTTGGCCCACATCATGGAGCTTAAATTTCTTAATACAGGACAAAGGACACTGAAAGTTTCAATCGTTGGGCCATATTTTGTGCATACGTTGGTGCATGCATCCTAACAGCTCATTATCTCCGGTCTTAAACAATTTAGCGGACAGACCATAAATGCGTGCAGTTTTTCTATCCTTAAGTCTCATAGTCCTGACTTTGACCTCTTTATGGGAGTCGCCGTTGTCTAGTAGCTAGTGCGTTGCCTTATTAGACGTAAGGCCATGGTTCTTTCCCCAGGTCAAACATCAAAACGAAATATGAAAAAATATTTCTTCGGCGAATTCGTCTCAGCAGATTTCTGGCAAAAATTCTAAGAGCAAATAAGATTGGCATGAAAAGTTCCTCAAAAATCTGTCGTTCGGAGTCGACTTTAAACTGTAGGTCCCCCCACTCATGTATAAAATGAACACACACAACATGGGTGGTGTGAGAAGCTAGGCCGTAATCGTGACTGAAGGGTTGTAATGGCAAATTATGTATGTATATGGCGATGGCAGCTGCACGCCGTAATCATCGTTTGGGTTCAGTGCAACACCATCCCTTTTGGCGGAATTGGTGTCAACATCGCCTCGTAGTAGATTAGAGAAGTATCTGTATCAAGTTTTTGTCTTCTTCCTTGCAGGAAGATGCCCTTTACCCTATTTTACATCGTCTCCAATTGGATAACAATCAATTGGTATTTATTGCGGTTGACATAGATTGACTGATAAAAATTTAATATCTTTCCGTTGGTGCTGGCTGATAATAATAATAATCAAACGTCTTAATCCTTTGGTTTGTATTTTAGTTTCAATTGTAATTATTGCAAGTGAATTATTAAAACATTCTATGAAAAACTGACTATTTGTGTTTTAGGAGTTCAAGCTTCTACATGTGTTTCTTGTCGGAAACATAAAACCTATAAATACACTGAAAATGCACTTTGAAAATGTAATAAATGCTTCGAATATAAACTATCATAAATGCAAGTTACAGTGGAAGATGGATAAACAAACTAAAATCACAATAGCATGTGTACATACATACTTTTACACCTCCTATCGATGCTATCACTGTAGCATTGCATAGGAATAAATTTATGCCAGAATTTCATTGTAATATTAATTCAGCATCATAGCAATATGCCTTGTCTGCCTATCGACCAATATGGATGCATACATACATATGTATGTATGAATAAAAGCAAATATTTGAAATATTATGGTCAACTCCATGGTTAGATGTGATATCACATACTCGACATCCATCATTTGATGTTTAATCACAGGTAATTAGTTTCATTATTTGAAGCATTTTATGTTATATTCATTCTAAGCCTGGAATTAACGATGAATTAAGCGAAAGACAAAAGCTTATTAAGTCCATCGCAGGTAGTTGGAAGTCCAGTTGGCGGTCCAGTTGGAAGTAAAAAATATTGAAAAGATACGTGCCCCAGACAGCTCCGATATATCAATTGCTATGGTTTGGGATATGCTTACTTACTTACTTACTTAATCGGCCATTAACAACCCGATTAACGGATTTCGGCCTGCCGCAACACACTCTTCCAGGCGCCTGTGCTTGTTGCGCGCCTACACCAGTTGGTCACATCAAACGATGACAGGGCTTCCGCGATTTGGTCCTTCCAACGGATACGAGGTCGTCCTCTTCGCCGACTTCCGCAGATCCCCACATCAAATACCCGTCTTGGCGGAGCATCCTCCTCCATTCGAACGACATGGTCGAGCCAGTGCAGCTGCTGGATATTAATACGCTGCACAATGTCTATGTCCTTGAGGATCTCATACAACTCATTGTTGGATTGGATGCGGAAATCATCGCCAACTCGTACTGGACCGAAGATTTTACGTAGGACTTTTCTCTCGAATACTCTCAAGGCTGCTGCATCAATGCTTAATAGGGTCCATGCCTCTGAGCCAGAAAAAAGCACGGGTAAGATGAGCGTCTTGTAGAGTATTAGTTTTGTCGTACGAGAGAGGTCTCTGCTACTCAATTTCCTATTGTGACGTTAGTAGCACCTGTTGGCAGGACTGACTTTGTGGTAACGGCGGAGCCCAGATAAATAAATTTCTTGACTGTATCCAAAGTATAGTTATTGGCCATGGTTTTGGATATGCTAGGGCAGGAAAAATCTGATTTACTTTTACTGGCCAGACGTCGATATTTATTTTTTATTTATTTTTTTTTTGAAGAAAGTTGTTGTGTTGGCAACAAAGAATCATCTGAGAGTAACCACTATGGCAACCCGTATTATATTTTGCATTAAAAGAATGCCATACGTATTTCAAATCTTAGTTGATAACCCTCACAACTAGCATCCAGGGCAAAAAATTCAGACTTCATTTTCTATCCTAAGTTGAATTGGGTTATGAAGGAGAGGATAACCGCAGGGGGATAACTACACCTGTTATGATCAAAAGTATGGAAAGTACAATCGCACCACAGTTTAGCAACATATGCTTTCTAATATGGTTACGAATGTGCTGTATTGAAGGTCTTACTTTCTTACTTAGTTGGTCATTACAACCCTTTAGTCGGGATTAAAACCTAGCTTCTCATACCACCGCATCTCAAGGTGTTGGCTTATTATATCGTAAGGCCAAGAATCAAACCCCATGACAGACATCTCGAATAAAATGATTTGTGAAAAAATATTTTTTCGGTGACTTCCTCTCAGCAGATTTCTGGCAAAAACTCTGAGAGCAAATAAAATTGGCATGAAAAGTTTCTGAAAAACTCATGTATAAAATTAACACACATAACATGGGAGGTGGGAGAAGCTAGGCCGTAATTCTGACTGAAGGGTTGTAATGGCCGATTATGTTGTGTTCTCACACTACCTATGTAGTGTGTGATAATTTTATCCAGGAGTGACGAGACCTACATTTTAATTTCGGCTCCAAACAATAGATTTGAGAAACTTTTCATGATATTTTATTTTAGTCCCAGAGTTTTTGCCAGACTACTGTAAAAGAGGAAGTCGCCGTGAGAAATATTTCATCATATTTCGATTTGTTCCAGATTTAAGGGGTTGAAATCCAACACACTACTTACTAGACAACGACGACTTGTAGAAGATAAGCGAAAGAAAATATTTAGTTACGAGAATTAAAAAATTTCAGGAGAATAACACGTGTAAGTCCAAGGAGGGTATTGAGGAAGCATCATTGGATGTTATTCTTAAACTGCATCATCTTTTCGATATCTGCTCTTAAGTTATAAAATGCAAAACCATTACCAATAGGCACCAAGCAGTTACATCAGCATTTTCTTTTACTTTTACACAAGAAACATTCTTATGGACGCTACCATATGCGTTTACTTTTAAAATATCTACTAGAACAAAGTAATTTTTACATGTTCAATCGAAAAAAAAATCGTATTGAACTTAGCAATTATTATGTAAATTTTGTGAATGGTCTTTGAAAAAAAATTACTATAGTATGGCAATGCATTTCATCTGTTATGGTATATATTCGATTGAGAGTAAATATTTTAAATTAACAAAGGCTTTATAAACATGCTTTCGATTTTTTCTTTCTCTCTCTATCAGCAACATATATTTTGATTTCCTTTATATATCAGTTTATTATCTGCAGATGAGTATGTGTGGGGGTATGCAATGTAAAACTGAGCTAAGGTTTGTATCATTTTATGATTTTAATTGCAACTGTTGTTAAATCGATAAAATGTAGGGGTTGGAAAGAGATTTTTATTATGTTTTGCTGAAAGTAGAACAAGTCAATGTCAGTAATAAAATGCTTTAAGGTAAACAATATTTACATTTATTTAGATGCTAAAGTGCACTTGATTCTCGATATGTAAACCAAAGAAATGCGATGAAAACGGTTGAATGCAAGAAAAAAAATTTAATTTTCAAATATTAGCACACATGCTTAACTGTTTAATTGTTTTGGGTTTGAAATAAAATGTTTTCTAGTAGGTAGTGTGTTGGATTATTAGACGAGAGCCTGTGTGTCAACCCCTAGCTCAGACAGTTGCATAATATCTTTGATTTAACCTCCTCAGAGCTGGGCTCTCGGATGGCGATCTAACTGTCGGATACTATTGCTGTATACACTTTTCATTAACTTCTATTCAAGTTAAATTGAGCTAGACTTCTCCTATTGGCTCGCAATATTTCATTCTGTCACCAAAGACTCACGTACCCGTTTCAAGATATTGTTACTTTCATTCCTACTGCGAAATGTCTACTATATAGCCGGGTAATTTCTTCGTATTCTTGTAGGTAGTGTGTTGGCTTATTAGACGGGAAACTGCACAAACCTATCGAGCAGTATGAAATATGAAAAAATATATTTCTTTTGGCGACTTCTTTTCAACAGTCTTCTGGCAAATAACTCAGAGTAAGCCCAAATAACTCATGAAAACTTTTTCAAGTCTGTCGTTCGGAACAAATGAACACGTAAAGCATGAGTGGTATGACTAAAGGATAAGTAAGGATGTCTATGCCAAAATTCTCTGGTATTACAGCAGTTGCAGGAGATACAGAGCATCTTTAAATATGTATTATTTATCGTATACAGGGGACTTCGCATATGGCCGCATTAGTTTTTAGTAGAGTTAGGTTCTTACCTTTTAAAGACGTTTGAAATATGAGCTCGTAGGTTGCAAATAAATTTTAAAAATAAATTTATGTTCAGTTTTAATTAAATTCTTTATTGTTCGCACAATTCTGTGTGCTACTATTCACAACTTGATGTAAACAACAACAATTTGCTTTGTTGTTGCAGTGTTGTTGTTGTTGCCTGTTTGTGTACTTGTTTATACCTTTTTTATACTGATGTTGTTGCTATATTTTTTGTTTATTTGTTGATCATGTAAACAAGTCCGTTGTTGTTGTAGCTTTTGTTTATCATTTTAATGTTAAACGATGTAACACCATTTCCATTTTCAAAGCAATATCTTCTTAAGTCATTTGTATACCATAATATGGTTCCAATTTTACAATCTCAGATCACTCTATTCATTTTTGTTACCAAGTTTCTATGTAAAGCATTTCCCAAAGCCTTTGGTTTTGTTTAGAGGTCATTCGATTAAAAACTTCCAGCATGTAGGACAGTTTCTCATTTGCGTTTATTATAGAAACACCTGTTAGTCTTTGTATCTTGTTCAACTTTATTTGACTATTTTCAGATTATTTTTGTCTGGCCAAGCAATCGTTCCATAGATCACGATTCTTCTGACCATAATGGTATTCTTTCAGTGCATAATTCTCATTATTGGCATGTCTGGCCTTTCTTGAAATGCTTTCTATATAAGACCTCTAAGCCAATGTACTATTCATTGACATTCTCAGCAGAAGTTGCCATAGTCTTGTAGGTAGGTCACGGCTCAAACCCCGAGCAAAATATTTCTTTGGCGACTTACTCTCAATAGATTTCTAGCAAAAAATCTGAGAGTAAATAAAAAATGCCATGAAAACTTTTCTTAAGAACATGTGGTCCAGTGCCGACTTTAAAGTGATGTGAAAAGCCTGACTAAAGGGTTGAAATGACTCAGATATTTTGCCTGCATTATTCGTGATATTATCTCACTTTGTAGTCAAATATTTCCCATTTGGGAAGATTAGTATGATTGTTATCAGTGGCACTATTGTTACCTTACTAAGGTTTACAATAGCCCCACTGACATGCAACATTGATTTTCGGATTCAGGACTTCTTTAAATGATGTCTTAAAGAGTCTTTTCAAATTGTCTGTAGGCCATCAATAATACCTTATCCGCATACATCATCTGCATATCGTTTGTAATTGATGACAACCTCAAATAGTTTTGTCAGGAGTTCATTCATAATCAATTTCTATTTTAATGGTGAAAGGAATCCACCCTGTGGCTATCAGTTGATTGTGCTGATCCTGATTATATTATATACTAGCTGTACCATGCGCGTGTTGCTGCGCCACCAACTAAAATAAATTTGAAGGAAAGACATTCCACAAATGTCCAATTAATTATGAATCATGTTGTTTTCCGTTGTCCTGATGATTCAGATGAACGGGCCTGAGTAGTATGCATTCGATCAGTTTCTAATTTCACTTCTCGTTGTTCAAGTGTTTCAAGCGAACGGGTCTCAGTGGCATATACTCGAAGATTTTCCAGTCTCAATGCTCGTCTGATTCTAAGGCTCGTAATGCTCATTTCTTCCGTGCTTGAGGTGTAGGTCGACCAATTGTTTGCCATTCATTTTGAATAATTCTCAGTGACGCCATCCATCGGAAATTAATCGCACCAACCTCCGTCGACTCATGCGCAACAACTTTGTTAAAGAATGCACAGTTTACGACTTAATTCATTTTGAGTAATTTTCAGCGCCACCACCTATCGGATATTGGACTTACCAACTTAGAAACCTTCCCCGGCTCATACGCAACAACTTTGCTAAAGATAATGACATGATGAAATGCGCAATTTATGATTCTATAAGGTACATACTTACATTTTTATATGCGTATGTGGGCGTGGCACCTCGCCTACTTGAAATTTTAAAATAAAAAGTAGCCTATAGTTCCTTCCAGACATACAGGAAGGTACGATGTACGAAAGCATTCCAATTTATCGTAAAGATTGTGCGAAATGCATGTCCAAATCTTTCAGAATTTGCTACACGCCTGCTGTACATTCGCTTCAGCCTATGTGACCTTTTCTTTATTTAAACATACCTTTTAAGGTGGACTGGGTCTCAACCAGGTTTTATACTTTAAACTGAAAACTACAAGCTTTTCAAAACATGCTTATCTTAATAATAAAATTGCTTTAATAATTATAATAACACAATAGTGCACGTTTTTAATTGATTTTAATTGTTTGCACTGAATCATGAATAATTAGTGAAAATAATGAACAGCTTTTTCAACATAATCGACTTTACCTGGAATTAAAAACTTTAATTCCAGCAAATTTATTCAATTAAATACAAAAAGAAAAAAATACAAGTAAAACTAAAATCATCTTATCTAAGTAAACTGAATAAGTTTAAGAAATGTGTGTGTTTTCTACAGAACATTCTCTGCAGATACATCAAACTATTAGTTTCCATTGTAGGATATGTCCTTAAGCGATATTTGTACATATAAAACGACATTGTATTGTGCATTGCAAAATAAAGAAGTTGAGGAATATTTCAAATTGCACTGGGCACACAGTATAAAGAGAGAATAAATTGAAATTGTAATGAAAAATAAAACTAAAAATTTTATACTTGCTACAGTACAGTTAAACAGTTAGTTGTGTCAGTCAGTCAGTCAGTCGTACAGCGATAAATGATAAGCTTATATTTCTTGGAATATACTGAACATACACGTATGTACATACAAATAAAAAGATTTTAGTGAAGAGAGAAATGGCAGGACCGAGTGGGATGAAGAGGATGATGAAGGAATACGACGAATACAATGAACAAAATATCTTTTAGATATGCAATGACATTAACAACTCACCATTGAAACAAATGGCAGCTTGTGGTACAATACCCTTCAACGTCAACTATTACTGAAATTACACTAACAACTATAATAAAAGTAGAAAATAACATAGGCAACAGCAACAACAACAACAGCAACAACAACAACAAATATTGCACTTTACTGTCAGTGACATTAATGCCGTTTAAACAATTGCCAAAGTGCTTTAAGCTGCTTTTACTAACATTATCAATATTGTGCAGTATACCTACACCTCCCTCCCTACACCAAACTACTATTGCTAATGCCAACACTATTAACACATGGCTGCAGCATCACCATCATCATTATACACCTTCTCTCTACAACTCCTTCAAGCATTACCACCAGCATTAACAGATACTGCAATTGGGGGGGAAACAAAAATGTCACTTATTTAGTGTTTCTTTTGCTGTTTTTTTTACTCTTTTTGTTGTACTATTTTTGCCTTTTTCACATTTTTTTTAACGAGATCTGAACATCAGAGAGCGTAGTAAATGAAGTGCATGACATATTAAATGAATTAAGTATTCAATCAACCGTAACTATAAGAATTACTCTGATAACATTTTATAATACAATGATTTTGTTAAATCATACCAGCAACAACAAAAAAAACCTTTTAAATAAAAAAAAAAAATAAAAAAAAGATTGGCATAAAAACTGTACGAGATTTCTGAAATAAATATTGAATGATTTAAATTATAAATTGAACGGTATTGAGGGACAGCTTTTATTATGGTTGTTCAGACAAAGATACATTGCAAAAAGGCAAAAAAAAAGTTTAACATGATATAGAAACCAGAAGGAGTTGATATAATAGCTGCAATGAGAAACTGTCGTATAGACACGCTGGAAGTTTTTATTCGAATGATCGTTTTTATTCGAATGATGTTCGAACCTCTCTAACTGACCTCTGGACAACACCAAGAACTTTGGGAAATACTTTACAAGGAAACTTAATAACAAAAACGAATAGAACGAAGATGGAAAATTAAGAAAAGGAACCATATTGTGGTATACATATGATGCAAGTACAGATCTTGAAACAAGAACCGGTGCCAGAATGAAATATTGGTTTGTTCGGAAAGTAACTTTAGCCAACTTCACATTTAAGCCGTATAATTTTTATATGCTTTGAGAGCTCATATAGCAAGTCTTGCGTGGGAAAAATGCCAATTAATTCTATGCAGTAGTTTTTGGTTGTTGCCCTTTTAAATATGGAGAGTGATAAGCAGCATTTTCGGCATATCTTACTGTTTTACTACAGAAAGGCTTAAAATACTGTTCAAGCCAGAAAGAAATTGGCCGATGTGTATGGAGAAGGTGTGTTGATAGTACGACCGAGCCAGAACTGGTTCGCTAAATTTTCATCCGGCAATTTTGATGCCGAAGGTGCATGCACCACGTACGGGAGGCCGTTTAAAGCTGATAAAGACGATAAAGAAAAAAGGCATTAGTTGATGTAAACCGGCGAATAACAAACGTGAGATCGGATTGAGGTTAAATTTATCATATCTAACAGTTCATGACAACTTGATTGATATTATACGAAAACTGTCTTTCATTTCCACAAAAAAAAAACGAAATTACTTTCCGAACAACCCAACATTTTGTACCAGTAGGAAAATGCGTGGGTAGCTTCCATATGGAAGTCTATGCCCTTACAAGATCTGCTCAATTGAACTTAAATAGAAGATGGGATATAGCAATGCTATAGGTAGGGTAGGTTGCCATCCGACTGCTCAGCAATTAGGAGGTTAAATCCAGGATAGCATGCGAATGTCTGGAGAAGCTGGATCAGATAGGATGGGATTACCGTTTGCTGGGTACAAGATCATATCGAAATTCTCTTTAATGAGCAGACAAATGTAAGTCGCCGTGGTCTAGTAGTAGGCTTATTAGTCATAAGGCCTCGGTTCAAACCCCAATCCAGGCATCTCGAACTAAACGAAATATGAAAAAATATTTCTTCTCTGACTTTCTCTCAGCAGATTTCTGGCTGAAAAAATTCTCAAAAAATCTGTCGTTCGGAGTCGACTTTAAACTGTAGTTCGCGTTACTCATGTATTAAAATTAACGCACTCAACATAAGTGGCGTGAGAAACTAGGTCTTATTATTATGTTATGTATGTATGCGCAGACAAAGAGCTTACGAGTTAGTAGCTTCCACAGCATAACCTTCTGTAGGCACAACGAAACGATAACAGAGGCTAAAATTTGATTTAAAACCAAGTGAATTTAAAGCATTTAAGACATTACAATCAGAGGAGATTTAATATATGCTTCATACTAGGAATAACCTGATGCTAGTAATTACTCTTTAGCGACACTAAATAGCCATAAAAAGGAATGAAGTTTATTAATTGTTTCATATAAAAACATAGAAACGTAGTATATATTAGAATATTTAATTTTTTTATTATATATATATAAACTTAATCGCCCCCACTGTCTCTCTCTCTCTTTATCATTAATACATTCGTATTTTTTACAATCTTAACAGCTTTATATTCAATATTAAAAAAAAATGTTAAATTAAAATCGCACAAAACCCACAGGTCTAATAAAGTAGCGCAAGGAAGAAGAAAAAAAACTACATTAAAAGCAATTAACGCCAACTGTTAAAAGCGAGGGTAATCAACACATATACAAGCTCAGAAAGAAAAAAATTTAGAATCAAGCCCATGTATACGCAGCCATCTATAATACGATATACATACAGATGTACATACAAAAGTACTCGCATGTAGTATACTGACAGAAACATCGGAAGTACTTAGATAAAAGCCAAACTATAGAACTCACTTAATACACACGCAGAAGAGAAAAAAACATACACATATGCAGACACTCTCTCTCGTATACAAATATACAAAGTTTCTCTCACAAATTGTTTATCTATTAGGTACTTTACACTTGTTTAACAATTTACAACGACTGGCCCAAGTTACAGTGACTAATGAAAGTGGAACTGTAAAGTTTATAAGACGAAAGTTAACATTTGTTTTTCACAGTAATTGTATGTTATCTATTATGTTATCTGTTAAGTTAAATTAGAATAGCTGGCGGACTCTTATTGGTAGATGGTGTCCTACTTTGGCCAGACGGAAGGCATATTGTGCGACCAAAAGTCATATCATACGCAGGGATCAAATATTTCCTAGAAGTAACCAAACCATCTATAAAGTAAGTCTTGCTATGGAACCAGTTTTTATTTTGAAGGATTCAGTGATATTTTAAGAACATTTTTATATGAATGGCAAGAGTTGAAATGCTCTTCCTCTTTCTCAAATCCGTAGCCACTGCACAAGTCTTTTAAGGAAATATCAACTAAAACGGCGTACCTATAAATAACTCAGTGGTCTATGAGAATCATAATTAGCTGATGGACGTTTTTGCGATTTAAGGACAGTAAATAATCCTCGCATTCTTCCTACTAAAAGCGAAGTTGAGCCTCTCTTTGGAACGAGGCCAAGGAAACACTTCTACCCATGTCACAAATGGTGAGCTCTGCACTCCTACAAGAAAGTTCGTAGGCAATGCAATTTCTAGCCGTATCCTTATATCATACATACACCCATAATTGGTTATTACAACCCTTCAGTCAGGATTACGACCTACCTTCTCACACCACTTATGTTGTGTGTGTTAATTTTATACAGTTTAAAGTTTTATAAAGTTTAAAGTCGACTCCGAACGACAGATATTTGAGAAACTTTTCATGGCAATTTTATTTACTCGCAGGGTTTTTGCCAGAAATCTGCTGGTAAGAAGTCACCGAAGAAATATTTTTTTCATATTTTCGTTTTGATGTCTCACCTGTAATTTGAACCCTGGCCTTACACCTAATAAGCCGACACACTACCTACTAGACTAGGCGGGTACTTAAAGGGTCTGCCAAATAACTTTTTTTTTTGAAAATGCTTTAAAAAAAAAACTACTGAATATTTTCTCAAATTTCTTTTTTTTTATTTGAAAGTACAATCCTTCCGGTTAATAATGGAAAATAATTTCATTTTAATGGCTGTCTCGGCTGGCCATGCAGTAGCCTACACGATCGGTCCAATTTTTAAGCACATTATCGATTGTGTGCAGCTGTATTTCCCCAATGGCTTCACGAATATTGTCCATTAAAGCGTCAATTGTCTCTGACTTGTCGGCGTAACACTTATCTTTGACGGCACCCCACAAATAATAGTCCAGCGGTGTCAAATCACAGCTCCGAGGTGGCCAAACAACATCAGCTCTGCGGCTGATAATGCGACATTCAAAAACAGGGCACAAAACATCGAGTGTAGTATCGGCTGTGTGGTACGTAGCGCCATCCTGTTGAAACCTAATGTTGCCAATATCCTCCTCTTCAATTTTTGTGAACAAAAATTCGTTCAACATGGCCCGATAACGATCACCATTGACTGTAACGGCCACTCCTTGCTCATTTTCGAAGAAAAATGGCCCAATTATGCCTCTGGACCAAAATCCGCACCAAACAGTGACTCGTTTTGGGTGCGTCGGCTTTTCAATGTATGCGTGCGGGTTTTCTGTGCCCCAAATGCGACAATTTTGCTTGTTTACATACCCGCTAAGATCAAAATGAGCTTCTTCTTCATCCAAAATCGGCATCTTCCGTAAGTCGATCGCAGGCCCACTTAGCGAAGCGAAAACGCGTTGGATGGACAGTTGGCTTCAACTCCTGAACCAATTGGACTTTGTATGGTATCATACCAAGGTCTTTATGCAAAATTCGTCTCAATGATGTCTCCGAAATGTTCACTTGTTGAGAACGACGGTGAATTGATGTTGATGGCGCTTCACGCACACTTTCTGCCACAGCAGCAATACTCTCGGGTGTACGCACGGTTTTTGGCTTTTCACGCTTTGGTTTATCGATGACGATGCTAGTTTCCTTCACTTCCTTCACAAGATAACGAACATACGGAGCTAACGGTGCTTCTCTTCTTCCAAAATCAACATTACCATGATTTCAAAGTAATGTCGCAATATTTCCCAGCGTTGTTCAAGCGTATACACAACCATATTCGTTCAGCGGAAGGATAAAACTAATTATCTGTCAAATCAGACATGAGCTAAGTGTTACCATTCACGAAATAAGCACTAGTTGAAAAAAACGTCAGATGACGGACCCGATATATCCTGGAACTAATATTAGAAGAGTTTTCTTTGCTCGGTATTCATAGTAGAAAACAGACGTAGAGTAGCTGTTATGGGCTTAATCTCAGCCTGGTTGTACAAGAAAAATATCAGATTTTTAAAGAAATTCCACCACACAACCGATTCAAAATGATCATGACAAATGCAGTGGCCAGGCATCCTATATGGATGCTGTTGAAATAACATAGACTACTCTGTTTAGCATTTTGGTACCATCAGCATAAACCTTAAGGACCCCATCGAAAACCACCGATACCATGATTTAACTGCACTGAGCCTTACTGTCACCAGTTCAGCGCTCTGCTCCAATAAAAGGTAAGAGAGTAGGCAATTGAGTGTAGCAAACAATGCCTAGTACTCTGTCCATCAGTCGGCAGGAACATTGGCAGTTACACTTCGCTAACTAAAGGGGGGCAGCATAAGCAAAGTTGGATCTACCAGTATGAAGACGGCAGTTCTAAGTCCCCAAGTATTGTTTAGATAAAGCGCTACTGTTACCTCTCAATTATGTGAGTGGGGGGCGGGGTTCGAGCTGGGAGACTAATTCTAATGACTCACAGCATCAGATTGAAAAGCAACCACAGTCACGTCAGTGTCCTCATCGTCTGATAAAAGAGAGATTTCACGCGCGCCTTCATGAATTTTGCTGAAGAATTATTCAAGCAGATCAAAGTTGGAGATTCTGCTGACCGAAGAGCAACGAGAATAACCCCAGATATTTTACACTCTCTGACAAAAATGCTTGATTTTGAATTTGAAATTCCTTTCATTTTATAAATAAAACATATGAAAACACGCTGAACGCATTAAGACTCGTAGGAATTATTCAAAACTAAAAATACTAAAATTCGATAATCATTACTAGCTCCTATGTTAGTGTAGTCGTTTTTTGTCCGTCACTGTTAAAACAAACAAAATACTAAAGCTGTTACTGGCTGGTACTGTGCTGCTTAAACTCCCGAGATGTTAATTATCTTTTCTACTGCTGCTCGTATAGCGTTCGTTTGCCATGTACTGATGATTCCACTTAATACTACGTAATGTTAGTCGTTTTTGACCCATATCGTTAAGTGGCAATATTAGCATTTCTATTATGAAACTTTGATTGGGGAAAAAAACCTAAGGTAGTCTTCATTCCACTACAATCTACTTCACATATTATTAAGCCGCTCAGTACTTTAATCGCCATTCAAGCTATACCAGCAAGCAATAGCAAAGACACAATAACGAATTGGAAAACAAAAAAACTACAAAATAATTAAACAAACGTTCATTTGCAAAGCGAAATTTTTGCATTGCCAAGCGACTGATTTAACTAATGTTGGTTGAATTAAATTTTTCTTAAAATTTAAAATTTCTAAAATTTAAAATTTTCTCATTTTAATATATACGTGCGTAAGTAGTAAGTGGAGGCATAAGGAGGAAATGTTGCCCATAAATTAAAAAAAAAGAAATGGAACTAAAACCATTAATTTTAAGTTTAAGTTTTAAATGGTTTTTTTATATTTAACCTGAGGGTCAGTGCCCCATATTTGCTCTTTGTGTACAAACAAAAGCATGAGAGGAAAAACACAAAGAAGGCGGCATTCTGTAGAAATAGTTAAAAAAAATTATGCAAATGCAGTCTTAAAAGGAATGGAAACATAAAATTCCAAAGATGATCACAGGTTTTCCTATCCATATCAGCAGGCGTTCTTGCCAGACGAATAATATAATAACTGTGAAAGAACTTTTCTCTTGAAATTTGTTGGATTATTTTTGAAAATATCCTCTTGTTAATCGCGCTATGCACTAAGCAGTTGGCGTGTCTCAGTGCTTTCAATAGTTGTAAAATATTTTTCGTTCATTCTTAGAACAAAGTAGGTCTACTTAAATGTATTTAACATTCTCCAGTCAATCTAAGACATAAACAACGCCTCTGTTGTGCACATTATTACCTGCAGTATTAAGGGATCCAGGACAGACGTCTCCAACAAAACGAAGTATAAAAAAATATTTCTTGGGCGACTTCCTCTCAGCAGATTTCTGGCAAAAACTCTGAGAGTAAATAAAAAAAGTTTCTCAAAACGTCTGTCGTTCGGAGTCGACTTTAAGCTGTAGGTCACGCCACTCATGTATAAAATTAACACACGCATAAGTGGTGTGAGAAGCTTGGTTGTAATACTGACTGAAGGTTTGTAATTTTTTTTTTTTTTTTTTTTTTTTTTTTTTTTTTTTTTTTTTTTTTTTTTTTTTTTTCGCCGAGGAGGGGCAAATGTACCTAACCGCACCATAGAGGAAGTCGTCACATCCTCCGTGTGTGGGGCCCTCACCCACTAAATCCCCCCCTCGTCTCCTGTGGACTTGTTTGTACCCACTCCGGAACTACGGTGGTATTACTTCGGAGTGGAGTCCTTTTGGCCCTTTGGCCCCTTCATGTTCATATCCGCGTCCGGATTGCGAATCGAAAGTTGAGGAGTCATCTAAGCGCCTCCACTATTCCTTTCGTCTAGATCATCGTCTCGGTTACGCCCGGCACGTGTAACAGTATCACCTATGCCGACATGCTTACTCGTTCTGCAGCTTCAAGATCTATCTTCTTCCGTCTCAGAATGCGCTCTATGTAATTCACTACGGAGGTCCAATTTTCACTACTCGCAGTCATAACGCCGACAATATTAGCGGCTGTGATCGTTCCGACTATTGACGTCAGTACAGAGCGATAGCTCTGCCAGCGTGCACACTCGAAAACAGTGTGCTCTGCGTCATCAATTACCTCCCCTTCCTCGTACAGGCAGTAAGGGGAGGCGGCCTTGCCCATTCTGTGAAGATATTTTCTGAAATATCCGTGACCCGATAGCATCTGTGTAACGTAGTAGTTTATCTCTCCAGATTTCCGACCGATCCATGGCCTTATGTCCGGGATAAGTCTCGCGGTCCATCTTCCTCTATCCTCCTCGTTCCATCGTTGTTGCCATTTTGAGATGGTGTTTTCCCTGAAGTAACCGGTTATATGATTTCCAGCCGATTTCGCCTTATAAATCTCCATCCGCTCTGCCGCCAGCAGATCCACAGGGATTATACCCGCTATCACCAGTACGGCCGGAGCGGACACTGTACGGTACGCCGACGCGACACGCAATGCAGCCGTTCTCTGTACCGATACGAGTGAGTTTGCCCTCTTCTTGACGTCTAGTGTTTCGGCCCAAATTTCGCTCCCATAAAGCATAATGCTGTTTCCAACATCCATCAGGAGTCTCCGTCTCGCCGGTAGCGGTCCTCCAATGTTCGCCATTAATCTGCTGAGCTGTCCGACGATCTTCTGAGCCTTGTTAGCCGAGTACTGAATCTGATACGAGAATGTCAGTCTGGGGTCCAGCCTTATTCCTAGGTATTTCACCGAGCTCTCGGTCCTAATTGTTTCGTTTCCAATGCTCATGTCCACATGCAAGGGGATACGACGACCAGTGATTAGCAGCAATTCCGTTTTATGCATGGCCAGGTCTAGGCCGTGGGAATCCAACCATGCTTTTGTCCTTAGCATAACGCGTCTCAATTTTCGTTGTGCCTCTTCCGTGTTCCTGGCCGTGATAACAGCTGCGATATCGTCTGCGTATCCAACCAAGAAAGTTCCGTCCGGCATATCCTCCCTCAGAATTCCATCATAGCTAACGTTCCACAGGTCAGGGCCGAGGATAGATCCTTGTGCCGCTCCAGATGTTATTTGTTTCACTCTTGGTCCCGAGCTTGTGTTATACACAAGCTGCCTGTTACTCAAATAACTACTTATCATGGCCAGAATGTAATGTGGCACACAGAAATTGTTCTCCAAAGCATCCAGTACATCGCTCCATCTAAGGCTGTTAAACGCGTTTTTGACGTCCAAGGTGGCAAGCAGTACCACAGGCCTCGTAAAGTGACTCCCACGCTGTGTGACCATAGCTGCTTCAGTCACCTCTCTCAAAGCGCCAATTGTTGACCGACCGGGTCGAAAACCATATTGCCGGGCAGACAGTCCTCCTCTATTCTCAATAGCAGCGGTAAGCCGTGGCTTCAAAAGCCTCTCGAGCAGCTTTCCTGACGTATCCAGCATGCACAGTGGCCTGTACGCGGATGGGTGCTCCGGGTCGCCCTTTCCCTTGCTTATTAAGACCAGTCGTTGTTTCTTCCATATTTCGGGGAAAATACATTCTCTTAGGCACGCGTTGTACATTCCCAGTAAGAGTTGCGGTCTTTGATCGGCAATTTCCCGCACTACCTCAGGCGGGATGCCATCGGGCCCCGGTGCTTTGCCGGGTTTTAGTCCGGCTGCAGCTATTTTCAGCTCCTCTTCGGTAAATGGTAAGAATTCTATACCGAGTGTATTCTGCCGTTGTTCGATCCTCGATTCATGAGTAGGGAATAGTGTATCCACTATATTTCTCATAACTCGTTCGTCCATAATTCCCACTGGTTTCCTCCTGTTCAGTTTGTCCATTACAATTTTGTATCCTAATCCGTAAGGGTTTAGGTTTATGTCATCGCGTAGTTCCTGGAACGCCTGTTTTTTCTTGCGCGATATCGCCTCCTTCAGAGATTTCTTTGCCTCTTTGTATAATCGCATTTCGTCAACGGCCGGTCCGTTGGGTCTAGCTCTAGTGTACCTCCGTCGTAGTCGTAGACACTCTCGCCTGAGTGCTGCAATATTTTCGTCCCACCAGTACACAGCCTTCCTCCTGCTATTCGGGGGTCTCAACAAGGGCATTGCCTTCCTACACCCGCGTCCTATTATCCTCATAGTTTGTTCTACTCTCGTCCTCGCGTCGTCCGAGAGCTCAATGCTGCCACACAATCTGTCAACCTCCAAGATCAGCCGATTTTTATCCAATTTTCGTGCATCCCATCCTCTACTGTTCGGAGTGTAATTGTTCTCCTCTCCTCTATTTCTCGAATAGTAATGACTAATTACTATTTGTAATGACTAATTATGTATGGTACTAGCTCCAACTAGTCACCAACTAAAATAAATTTGAAGGAAAGACATTATACAAATGTCCAGTTAATTTTGAATCATTTTATTGATTTTATTTCCCGTTGTCCTGATGATTCAGATGACGCATTCGATCAGTTTCTAATTTCACTTCTCGATATTCAAGTAGTTCAAGTGAACGGGTCTCAGCGGCATATACTCGAAGATTTCGAGTCTCAATGCTCGTCTGATTGTGAGGCTCGTAATGCTCTTTTCTTCCGTGCTTGAGGTGTAGGTCGGCCAATTGCTTGTCATTCCTTTTAAATAAATGTCAGTGACGCCATCCATTGAAAATTAATCGCACCAACCTCCGTCGACTCATGTGCAACAACTTTGTTAAAGAATGCACAGTTTACGATTTAATTCATTTTGAGTAATTTTCACTGGCACCACCTGTCGGAAATTGGTCATACCAACTTAGAAACCTTCGTCGGCTCAGGCGCAACATCTTTGCTAAAGATCATAACATGATCAAATGCATAGTTTACGATTCTATAAGGAACATACAAACAAACGTTCATTGTTATATATGTAGACTATGGGAGGTGACACGCCCATTATAGCAGCCAATACGCCCATTTTGTTCATATATACGTCAAATGTCGTCTATACAAAATTTGAGGACTCAAGTTGTTGCGGTTTATGAGATATGCGGTATTAAATACTTATTATGTAGGTGGGCGAGGCACCTCGCCTAATTGAAATTTTAAAATAAAAAGAAGCTTCCAGACATACAGTAAGGTACTGTTAAAATTTCAAAAAAATCGGTCCAGCCGTTTAGCCGTCTATAAACTTCAACAAACAAACCCGTAAATAAATAATCACACATTAATTTGTATATATAAGAAGATGTATTCATCTGATTTATATTTTATTGTCAAAAATCAAGACGATTACAATAGCAAAATTTGAAGTTCTTGCATGATATGCTTTAAATGATTTCCTAAATTTTAAATCCTCAACTTTATTTTTTTTTTCTTTTTTTTAAATTATCAACGAATTAATTCCTTTCCACTTCTGCTTGTATGTACACATAAATGTTTCAGAGACAGGTAAACACAGAAACATGAATATAAATATTGTTTGTTTGTTTGTTTGTATGTGTGTATGTATATCATTTTTCTTCATTTGTCAAGTAGATTTTCATTAAATGATACAGAAGCCTTCAACCAACACCTTTTAACATTCCACCGCCAAGTACTTCATCAAGTGAAGCTAAAAGAGGAGAGCAAAAGAAAATAAAGAAAAACTATAAAATGAAACAACAGTAAAGCATATGTATAAAGGAAGAAGGAAAGAAGGAAGAAAGGAAAAAGTTTCAAGTGATACAGCAGGTACTATTAAAACAAATGTTGCATGTGCACTCAATATGGGAAATGTTTTCTATTTTATTTCAATTTATTGTTGCAATCAAAGAAAAGCACTTCACTTCACCGATGTGGTACGATATGTCAATGTTTTTCTAAGTATAATTGAAGTTTCATTTAAAAGTTGAAATAGAAAATAAAAACACTGCTATTGGTGGTGATTGAATCAAGTCATTATAGTTCAATAAATGAAGGATGAAAGGAAGACAGGCAAGGATATGAAAGATGTTTTGTGTATGTGGTCGCTACAATATGCGTTTTGAAGGTGCTCTAGCAATTGATGCAAGAGAAATTGAAATATACTTGAAGAATCACTCAAGCACTTTGGCATAATAGTGTAAATGAGATTTCTTTTTTTGTTTGTTTTTGATTCAAGTGGAATTGCAACAAACGTTTAATGTATGGAAGGAATTTGTGAGAAAAATGCTGTTGTATTTGAAATAAAGAAACGAAAAATTCCGATTCGTTAATTGTTTTTTTAAGTTGTGTTAAGTATGTAACAATTTTGAAAAAGAGATCCTTATTTCAAAGGATGCCTTTCTTAGGAAGGCAAGAAGTTGAAAAGCAGCAGAAGACTTCAACATGTAAATGGAGACTAAATCTTTTCCTTCATATCGATAAGATTTTATTTGTTTAATATTCTAGCATTTTCGACTTCATGTTGCTTGGTCTTGAACGTCAACATCATTGCAAGTTGTGAGGGATTGGTAAATATTACAATCAAAAGGCTCCAAACTTCTTCAGAAACGTCACGAAATATTTCTGTGTTCACGTGTTACTCTATTCAGGATGTTGTTCAAAAGTATGTTGCAGAACAGGTCATCCCGTACACCCGTAGCAACGTTAAAATGTATCACTAAAGCATCATTCAAGTAACACCCTGCATATTACTTTATCGTAGAGAATTTGTGCCAGCGACATTATTTTTGTTTCAATATATGCGATGAGTGTCATAAAGTGAAGTCTGTAAGGGGTAATTGCTTTTTCACAGTCTATATAACATACATACATAATTGGCCCTCACAACCCTTCAGTCAGGATTACGACCTAGTTTCTCACACCACTTATGTTGTGTGTGTTAATTTTAGACATGAGTGGTGGGACCTACAGTTTAAACTCGACTCCGAACGACAGATTTTTGAGAAACCTTTTCATGGCAATTTTATTTTTACTCTCAGAGTTTTTGACAGAAATCTGGTGAGAGGAAGTTGCCGAAGAAATATTTTTGTATTTTGTTTTGATGTCTGGCCTGCTGCTCGAACCCAGGCTTTACAGCTAATAACCCAACACACTACCTACCAGACTAAGCCGACTTTAGAAACATTTACTAAATATTGCTTTACTATATAATTGCTTAAAAAAATTGTAAATAAATTACATGCTATTCTACTCCAAATTACATGAAAAAATCTTCCTTTTTTCCGTCATTATTATTAGGAAATATGGTTTCAAATTTCAATATGATTGAATAACATCATAGCAAAAACTGCCAACAACGATTTTATATTTATTAATTATTAATAAAAAGTTTAATAGAAAGAAGAAGAAAAGATGATTCGTTTACTTTAAGATAAACAAAAGAAGATACATTTTGACGTGACCTAGTTTCGGCATCATCTTGTAAATCATCATGAATAGCGATTATAAAATATTGTTTTCATTGGTTTTGCGTTGTGTGTTTTAATTCTTTTTTATTTCTTTCATTTTAGTTTGAATAAAATACTGACAATAGAATTCAATAGACAATGGATATACGAAGAATACTCGTATATAAATTTATTTAAACTTTTACAGCAAACTTTTCATATCCTGAAGTAATTCAGTTGGAAAGTTTATTTGTAAAGAATATTTTGTTGATTATTAATTAATACTCTTCAAAAAAGCAAAAATTTTATTTCTAATTTAATTACGTAAAGTTTTTATAGTGTTTATTGTAGCGAAAGTTCAATTCAAATAAGCCAAAGTTTGTAGCCATATTTTATAATTATTATGGCGTTTATATAAGCATATATGTACATATATATGTTTGTGTAGAAGACCAGTAATATCTTCATTTATATTTTGTAAAATTTAAACTTCCACTATTATTTCCTTCGTTTCGTAATTTTTGGTTTTCTTACTAAAATCCGGCTATTCATTCATTTAATATCACTTACCAACGTTTCAGTTGCAATTTTTTGCCTACTTGCTTTTGTTTCTACTTTCTTGTTTTATTTCCGTCTATCTTTAGGTTACATTTTATTTCTTATTTCTGTTTTTTTGGCTACAATATTTTCACATCGTTTGTCCAAAAACTATATGAGATGTGAATAGAACGCAGCGGAAACCACATACATTTTGCCATCATAATAATAAAACTTACTAGCAACAGAGTAACTGTGAATAAAGTGCACAAGTAGTTGCATGCCAATAACTAACTAACTAGACGTAACAAAAAATTTGGAACACTACAACACTTTAGTCAGGACAACAACCTAACTTCTTACACGATTCGAGTAGTGTGTGTTAATTTTATCCATTAGTGATGCGGGGAACCTAAAGTTAAAAAGTGACTCCAAACGAAGGATATTTGACAAGCTTTTCATGGCAATTTTATTTACACTCACAATTTTTGCCAGATATCTGCTGAGAGAAAGTCGCCAACGCACTAACTACTATACTACCGTGACTTCAAGGAGACTATGCAATGCTTTTTAAAGTCAGTCAGCGTTCTATGTTTTATATTCCAGACGTTTTGTTGGAAATTGGAGAAATTACTATACGAAGCTTGCTGTCAAACTCAGCAGCAACTTCACAAAAATGTTTCATTCAAAATCAAGGAGAAAAGAAGTATTTTTCATCAATTCAAAACCAACAGAAAATATTGCATCTACTTTGACAACCAGAGGTCAATGAAAAGCTATGTGAGGCCGAATCCATCTGCCGAATTATTATCCATGTAGCTGGGTCTCTATGAGACTCATGAGAAAAGACGTGAAGCCTTAATATTGCTTAGCAACATGTTGGAAGACTAACAACAGAAAAGTATAAATCTATTATCACAACGAGAGGTCAATGAAAAGCTACCGGTCAATCAGCCGAATTATTATTCATTTAGGTGAATATGAGACGCATGAGAAAAGACGTGAAGCCATAATATTGCTTAGCAACATGTTGCAAGACTAACAACAGAAAAGTATAAATCTATTATCTTAACAAGAGGTCAATGAAAAGCTATGTGAGGTCCGGTCAATCAGCTGAATTATTATCCATGTATGCGGGACTATATGAAGCTCATGAGAAAAGACGTGAAGCCATAATATTGCTTAGAAAAATGTTGCAAGACTAACAACAGAAATGTATAAATCTATTATCATAACGAGAGGTCAATAAAAAGATATGTGAGCCCCGGTCAATCAGTTGAATTATTATCCATGGAGGTAGGACTCTAAGAGACTCATGGGAAAAGACGTGAAGCCATAATATTGCTTAGCAACATGTTGCAAGGTTAACAGAAGAAAAGACTGAATCTTTTATCACAACGAGGGGTTAATAAAAGCTATAAGAGGCCGGATCAATCAGTCGAATTATTATCCATGTAGCTGGGGCTCTATGAGACTCATGAGAAAAGACGTGAAGCCATAATATTGCTTAGCAACATGTTGCAAGGTTAACAGAAGAAAAGACTGAATCCATCATCGAGAGGTCAATAAAGAAATATATGACCCCCGGTTAATCAGCCAAACTATTATCCATGTAGGTAGGAGTCAAAGAGACTCATCTATTGTAGGTGAAGCGTGAAGCCATAACATTCCTTAGCAACATGTTGCCAGACTAACTAAAAACTGTGTATTAAACTGTCTACCATTGATTTCAATGTAGAACTCTTTACGCTAGGGCTGGAAAGCTCACAACTAAAATTAGTTAGCAATTCTGAGGATCAAAAGGGCGCTCGTGTTCAAAACAATTGATTCGATTGAAACGAAAACTGATCGAAAAACGCCGATAATCACGACAAGACATGAAGTTGTAATTGATCCATTAGAATATATTCTAAGACTGATTATGAATTGTTTAACTTAATCTAGACCTGCTCCCCTACCATATCGCTCTCAAGGGAATACACCTTCCTTAGACTCAAAAAATATGCCTTTCTTTTGGAGCGGAGACCATGGTGGCCTATATGCAGAACAGTTTCATAAGTTTACTGCTACACATTTTACATCTCATACTGTGATGGTGGTTTTGGCTCAAACACCAAAAACAAACCCCAGAACCAGAACCGAAAAAAAGTAGCATTAAAGAATATAAAACCGAAAAAGAAAAAAAAGAAACAAGCTTTGCCACCATAATAAAGACATTTTGTTTCTGGAAACTGTTGTTGAAACGGAAATGTAACAAGTTGTAGATTTTGTTGTTGTTGCTCAATTGTATCAACTTGCACAGAGATCCTCTCTCTTTTAGTAACTGTTCGAATATATGTATGTATGTATGTGTGAATGTGAATGTGCATAAGTTTAATATACAATCTTTTCTATTTTCTATGATTTTCGTTTTCCTTTTAAAAGTTGTTGGTCTTTTCATTTTCAGCAAATTTTTTTTTTCAGTTGTAATAAAATTGTTTAAAATTTTGCGGAAATATAAACTTGATTGTTATTCTCACACAACATTCATACATTTTATGATTGTATTGTAGTGATTGTAGTGTGTATTAAAAAAATATTTTATTCTGTATTCATGTAGTGGACAATTTGGGCAAGAATATATTGTAAACGAGCAATCAGTTTATTTCTAATTTTTTTACACAATTTTGATTTTATATGCTTCGACTGGCCTGTAGATTCAACCAGTAAATGGTTTGTACACCATAAATTTGTTATGCTATGCGAGAGAGTGTTAATGTTTTACGAGTTTTGCAAAATATTTTCGTTAAAAATCTTACATCATATATACATACATACATATATTCAGAATTGGGTATTACAACTCTTCATACAACTATGGCGACTTCTACATCGCTTTTCAATAACAGATTTGAAGAGTTTTGCTCGATTCAGGTCAGATGTTCACCACTTTGTTTGAGAGCTTGTCGTTTCTTTCGATTGTATTGGCAAACATTGAAAATTTTAAGGTGAATTTTGATCAACAAAACCACAGATACATGAGTTAACCACTGAGGACACAGGCTTCGACTTATAGAATCGACCAAAGAGGAGTTTGCTAGGTGTTTTATCGAAAAGTTCATTTGAAATCCATAAATATCTGTCTCAACTGTATGATGACTCTTTGCGAACTCATGTGACTTATGTGAGGTGAAGAGATGTAATTTGTAAAAATGCTTGACCACGATTACAAGCATTCTAAGTTCGAATAATGAAAAAGAGCAACAATATTTCATCACATTTATTTTTGGAAGTTTTTATTAAAAAGAGCTTAATTCCACCCTCTTCTTCCCATCGAAAGGATGAAATCAAAAATCAATAATATAGTGATACACCTGCACTACTTCCTTTCGTACTTATTTACTGGGCTCCATAAATTTCGACCTAGTTTTTCTCACCTAGTCTCCGTAGTCTTACTTACTTACTTAATTGGGCATGAAAAACCCGATTAACGGATTTCGGCCTGCCACAACACATCCTTACAGGCGGCTCTGCTTATTGAGCACCTACGCTACTTGGTCACACCAATCGATGGTCCTTCCAACGGATACAAGGTCGTCCTTTTCGCCGACTTCCGCAGATCCCCGCATCAAATACCCGTCTCGCCTAAGCATCCTCCTCCATTCGAACGACATGGCCGAGCCAGCGCAGCTGCTGGATATTAATATGCTGCACAACGTCTATGTCGTTGAGGAGCTCTTACAGCTCACTGTTGGATCGGATACGGAAATCATCGCCAACTCTCACTGGACCAAAGATCTTGCGTAGGACTTTTCTCTCGATTACTCTCAAGGCTGACGCATCAGTGCTTAAAAGGGTCCATGGCTCTGCACCATAAAGAAGAATATTAGTTTCGTCGTACGAGAGAGGTCTCTGCTACTCAATTGCCTATTGTTAGCTTAGTAGCACCTGTTGGCAAGAGTGATCCTGCGCTTGGTCTCCAGACTGACATTATTTTTGGTGAAAACGGCGGAGCCAAGATAAAAAAATTCCTTGACTGTATCAAAAGTATAGTTATCGGCCGTAATATGAGAATCACTACGCTGCTTCCCTGCTTGTCGATAACATGTACTTTGTTTTGCACTCACTTACTGCCAGAACCATCTTAGTAGACTGCCGTTCAATAGTACTAAAGGCAGCAGTAACATCACCGTAGTAATAGTCGCCGTAGTCTAGTAAAAATAAAAAGCTATCAAGCCCTCGTGACCATGCATTCGAAGTAAAACAACATGCAAGCGACTTGTGTGGTTTTAATTAGAAAGACTTTCACATACCCAATAACATTAAAGATTTATGCAAGGTTTTCACGTCAATCTGAAATAACTCAACTGTATTATAATATAGACAGAATCATTTTGTCTGATATAAGAACTTTTCTAAACCGTTCGTCTATGGGAAAATGTATATTCCGTGTATTCAGCCTGACAAAATACTGTTCAACATTATTTTCAAACTATGTTCCTAAATATTTTAAATTCTCTCAATATCGTATAGTCTTTACATTAGAATGTTTTAAAGTGTTTAACAGAATTTTTCCAACCAGTGGTATTGCTGTGCAGTGTGTAAGATGAGTGCTTAAAAGATCACCGGTGGGTATACTTAATATTTAACAATTTTAGGAAATATTTATTATACGTTCATGTTACTCGATTTCATATATTTTTTATTCAGCAATTTGAATAAATAAATGTGATTGCATTATAAATTCATTCTTTTGCTTTTGCTTAGAAGGAAACCTCCAAAATTGCTGATAATTCAGCCTCGAAGTTGTCTTAGAGTATGTGGTTGTGTGTCACAATTTATTCACCGTTTTGTTGCGAGAAAATTTTCTGGCAGTATACAGTGTCACTATAGTCTGGTAGGTAGTGTGTTGGCTTATTAGACAAAGGCCACGATTCAGATCAGACATCTCCAACAAAACAAAAAACGAAAAAAATGTTTGTATGGCGGCTTGCTCTCACCAGATTTCTGGCAAAAGCTCTTAAGGTTAGGTTAGGTTAGAGGACGTGTACTTGTCAATTAAGACAAGTACAGTACCCGGAAGTCGAATTGACGTATAGTACAACGTCCTAGTTTCTCAAACCGCTTAAGTTGTGTGTATTAATTTTATACATGAGTGGTGGGACCTACATTTTAAAGTCGACACCGACCGACAGATTTTTATTTATTGAGAAACTTTTCATGGCAATTTTTTTTTACTCTCAGAGTTTTTGCCAGAAATCTATTGCGAGGAAGTCGCCGAAAAATACTTTTTGTATTTTGTCTTTGATGCCTGGCCTGGGGCTCGAACAAAGGCTTTTGCGCCTAATAAGCCAACACACTACCTACTAGACTAAGGCGACTTCAAAAGCTCTTAAAGTAAATAAAATTTCCATGAAAAAGTTTCTCAAAAAATTTGTTGTTCGTAGTCGATTTTTAACTGTAGGCCCTGCCACTCATGTATAAATTTAACACACAATACAAGTGGTGTGAGAAACTTTATATCATGATCCAGACTAAAGTGTTGTAAGGACCAATTATGTACGTATGTATGTTTGCTCACCCACGTTAAGTTTGTTAATTTTATCTATACAACGCCGACTCTGGATAACAAATATAAGAGAATATTGGTAACTGTTTACTCCCATAGTTTTTCAAACCACTATAGCAATATTGACATCGTCGTATTAAAATTATATGCTGTCTATAGCGTACCGAATTAACGGCCAGTGTCAGAAGCCGCCGTAGTCTAGTAGGTAGTGCGTTGGCTTAGTAGACGTGAGGTCTCGGTTCAAATACCAAGGCATCTCCAACTATACGAAATATGAAAAAATATTTCTCTGGCGACTTCCTCTCAGCAGATTTCTGGCATAAACTCTGAAAGTAAATAAAATTGCCAAGAAAAGTTTCTGAAAAATCTGTCGTTCGGAGTTGACTTTAAACTCTAGGTGCCGCCACTGATATATAAAAATTAAAGCACACAACAGAAGTGGTGTGAGAAACTAGGTCGTAATCCTGACTAGAGAGTTGTACTGAACAATTATGTATGTATGTATGTATGTATGTATGTCCATGATACATACAGACCAGACCATTTTTCAGATTCAAAGACCATTCCACCATCAGTTTTGAAAAATACAACCCCTTTTGCGACAGTTTTACTTATTGCTGAAGTCGCCGTTGTCTAGTGGGTAGTGTGTTGGCTTATTAGACGAAAAGCCAGGGTTCGAGCCCCAGGCCAGACATCGAAATAAAATACAAAAAGTATTTCTTCGGCGACTTCTCTCAGCAGATTTCTGGCAAAACGTTGAGAGTAAATAAAATTACCATGAAAGGTTTCTCAAACATCTGTCGTTCGGTGTCGACTGCAAACTGTAGGTCATGTGTAAAATTAACATGTTTAAAATTAACACACACAACATAAGTGGTGTGAGAAACTAGGTCGAAATCCTGACTGAAGGGTTGTAATGACCAATTACGTTACGTTACTTATTGCCGTAACCAAGGAATGAAAACAAAACTTCATTGCTAATGAAAGACTAAACACTACAAGGTTGCTGCTCTAGTAACCAATCAGCATATCTTTAGCATTTTGAACGATTTTAGCTGTTGCGTGAGTTGGACTTTGTATCATGGCAAACTTGAAATGTACAAATTATTCGTCACACTTTCTTTAACAGAAGTGATATTTGCGTTAGTCCAGACACTGAAATGATGCTTCACGCCACTTCAAATTTCCTTCCTTGCTTAGTAATTCGATTGCGACAAACATAAGCGCTCCATATAGTGATCACAAAATATATAACTCGTGTTAATATTCAAATTTATATAAAAATAATGAAGTCGCCGTAGTCTAGTAGGTAGCGTGTTGGCTTATTAGACGTAAGGCCACGGTTCAAACTCCAGGTCAGACATCAAAACGAAAATATGAAAAAAATATTTGTTCCTCGTCTTTCTCTCAGCAGATTTCTGGCAAAAACTCTGAGAGCAAATAAAAATTGCCATGAAAAGTTTCTCAAACAAATCTGTCGCCCAGAGTCGACATTAAACTGTAGGTCCCGCTACTCACGTATAAAATTAACGCACACAACATTAGTGGTGTGAGAGACTAGGTTGTAATCCTGACTAAAGGGTTTTAATGACCAATTATGTATGTATGTACTCGTATGCAAATAGTTGGTGATGAACATTACATTTTTTTGCTTACTCTAGTAAATACTTTCAATATATTCTACAAAAAACTTCAAATTCCTTTCTAACATATCTGCCAGATATTTCCAATAAATAACCAGCAAATAATTTTAATTCTTTTTTTATTTTTCCATAATAATTTTTATAGATTTCCTCCTACTTTCAATAAAAATTCCTCCCTTTTGCTGTCACTTGCCAGCACGCAGAGCAACCACAACTAATTTCGTTAAAATAAATCGCATATAAAATCATTGTTTTGAAGCTTTAAATAAAACATTAAAAATTTATACATATACATACATATATACAAGTATGTATTGTATGTGTAAGTATTTTTGTACAATATTTTTAGGATTATTTCTTTCGAAATTTGCTGAAAATTTGATGCGTTTATTTGGTAAAACGAAAAAAAAAAAACAGAGGAAAACTGATACATAAAATATGCCCTAAAATGTTATTGTATTTAACGTTGCTACCACAGTATTTAATATCAAAAACAATATGAAATTTAAAGCAGACCGACCGACAAATATAAATAAACCTATTCAAAATAATTTTGTTGTAATGGCTGCAATTTTATAGGCATTGCATTGTGCTGAATATACAGAAAATATGCTGGGAGCCAAATACAATAACAAATGCTGTATATTAGAAAGATATTCGTTTGGTAAAAATTTAACTGCTTATGGGGATGAACTTTGACTACAGTTTCAATTAAATTTATGAAAAATTAATGGTCGTATCGAATATTATAAATTTTTTTGAAATTTGTTGAAAACAAAAACACAGAAAATTTTTAAATGAAATGTCAATGTAGTCGGTATTTTCTAGTAGGCAGTGTGTTGGTTTATTTGACGTGAGGCCTCGGTTCAAACCCCAGGTCAGACATCAAAACGAAAACATGAAAAATATTTCTTCGGCAACTTCCTCTCAACACATTTCTGGCAAATGCGAGAGTAAATAAAATTACCATTGAAAGTTTCTTAAAAATCTGTGATACGGAATCGATTTTAAACTGTAGGTCCCGCCACTCATTTATGGAATTAACACATACAACATAAGTGGTGTGAGAAGCTAGGACGTAATCCTGTCTGAAATGTTGTAGTGACCAATTATGTCTGTGTATTATGTTTTCAAGTTAATGAGCTTAAATTTTAAAATACTCTTACACGAATTCAACCCACGTTAAAATATATATTTGGGTCAAATCGTATGTACATGACGATCTGTGAACTGCTACGCATCTACACATATCTGCTACACATCTCGTCTCTCTGTAAGTTCATGGCGATATTTGCCATATCGCTTGTCCGAGCGTTAGGCTTCACCCACATCTCAATCAAATCAAATTCCTCGAATTTAAACAAAAAGAGCACCACACAATGGTTTGTTGGAAAAGTACGCTAGACACACAAACTGCTCTAAAGAAGTGAAGTCTCCTTTCAAAGTGACGTCTCCTGTTGAAAAATGAGCCTCTTTTGTAGAAGTATTCATCCTTGTTGTTAAACAAAACTTGTGATTTTCACTTATAAAATTGTATGCCATAGACAGGTCCGCTCTGTGCAATAGCCGAACCAGAGGTGAGTGCTTGACTCTACATACATACATAATTGGTCATTACAACACTTCAGTCAGTTTTACGACCTAGCTTCTCACACCACCTATGTTGTGAGTAATAATTTTATACATGTGTGGCGGGACCTATAGTTTAAAGTCGTTTCCGAACTACAGATTTTAGAGAAACTTTTTTATGGCAATTTTATTTACTCTCAAGAGTTTTTGCCAGAAATCTGCTGAGAGCAAGTCACCGAAGAAATATTTTTTCATAATATTTCGTTTTGTTGGAGATGTCTGACCTGGTGTTTGGACCGCTGCCTCATGTGTAATAAGCCAACGCTCTGTTTACTTCACTACTGTGGCTACGGCAACTGCGAAATTAAGTCTCCAGTTCAAAATTAAGACTATTTTGTATAAATCCTTGTTCTTGTTGTTAAATTATTATCACAAAATAAATTGTTTACTTACAAAATTTTTATTACTTACATTCTGCTTACCATAAGAAAAAATTCAACTTCAGTTTTTATCCAATTTTTTCCTCATCCTTCTGAATTTTTCATTTAATTCCATACACAATGCAAGAGTAGCAACAAGCACCTTAGTTTTGGTTTTATTAAAAACCAAATTTATTCCAACAAAACTCTCCAATCTTCAATCAATTCAATACATATGCCTGTAATATACAATTGCAAGGCCAAAGCTATGCGATTTCTGCAATTTTTGAAAGTAACATGTTCAAATTTAGAGTTTAACTATTTGATTATGTATCACTGTGTTGAGGTGTATAAAAAAAGCATTTCAAAAAATAATTTTTTATTTATATGGTAGTATTTAATCCTCTAATATTTATGAAAAATGTTTTTAGATTTTAGTTTTATAGCTTCTATTTAAGTATGTCACTCCATCAAATATAATAAAACTTATAGATATCGCATCCTAAAACAAAAGGTGGACTGATACAGCCATAAACTTCACACGCCGTTGTATGCAGACTTTTTATCTGTAATATTTTTGTTTATTTTTCGAATAATATGATGCAACAGTCACAATTCACAATTTACACTAATGTCATAGTGTAAATTGTGAGTTTTGTTGAGCAAAACTCAAAAATATTTCTTTTTGTTTTTCTTGAACCTTGCAATCTTGTTTTATTTAACAAAAAAGGTATTTTTGAGTTTTTCACACAAAATTATTGAGTATCCAAATAATTTTTGACCTATTTTTAAAATCCAAAGTTTTTAGAAAAGGGGAGACATAACGTATACATAAACGTATTGTTCAAACTTACATGTTATGGGTTTTGATCGGGTAAACTTGAAAAATATTATATTTTTTTATTTAATTAAAAAATATGAAATAAATGGTGACATTCTGAAAGTGCATTATCTTATGAAGAGTTTGACAATCCGTTTGATCAAATCGGACCAAAATTACTGTAGTTGTTATTTAAAGAGTATAACACTCGTATTATATTCTTTATGTATGTCATCTAAAATGAACTTCCAGTTCAAAAATTTCCAAAGTCTTGATGGATCTTGATTGTTTATCGCAATATGTGTCAATTTCAAGTTTGAACGACTACCAAAAGTCGGCTAATATTTGTGTTTTATTGCTTTGCGCAAACATTGGTCAACCTCTGGTGGTCGCTCAAACGTGAAATTGACACAGTTTCCGATAAAAGAGTCCATCAAAAATTTTGATAATTTTTCAACTAAAAGTTCATTTGATAAGATCACATATATAAAAAATAGAATTCGACTGTTAGACTCTATAATTAAAAACTGCGGCAATTTTCGTCCAATTTGAAATGAAGTGTCAATCTCTTCACGAAATAATGCACTTTCAGAATGTTATCACTTATTTCATATTGTTTAATTAAAGTTTGCTAATATGAACAGACAAACTATAAAAAAAATTCGCATTTGTCAAGTTTACCTTATCAAACTTCATAGCATATTAAGTCAAATAATATATGTGTGTATAAAGTTTGAAAAGCCCATCTCTCTCCTTTCTAATAAATTTTTTTGTTTAAATTTGGGACATTGGTGCAGAAATGTGTGTGTAATCAATAAACTTGTGCGTAAAGTCCAAAAAAAAACAGTTTTTTGTCAAATAAAACAAGTTTGGAGGGTTCAAGAAAAATAAAGAAAAATAGTTTTGAGATCTACTCAATAAAATTCACAACTTACAGAATATCATTAGCTAAGTGTATTTAATTTTTTGTTTATTTTGTTGCATAGTGTAATTCTTAATTGTAACTGCATTATACCATCTGATAAAAATCAACGGGAAAGGAGTTTATATATTGCTGTATAGGTAGACCTTCTTCATTGACTGTAGATGATACATTGTGTAAGTATTTTTCATTTGAGGAGACAATTTTTCCTCATCACATAATAGGTTATTTTATATTTCAGGTGTAGATAATTTAGTAAATTACTGCAAAAAAGAAAAATTAAATATTTGCCCACATTAATATTTAAACAAAAAGATCAATAAAAGTTGGTTGGTTTTTCTGCTTAAATTTCCCATAACATATGTGATATAAAATGATGATGATGATGCTGATGAAATATTTATTTCTAATATTTATTTATCATCGAATATTAGAAAGTGTTTTCCGAATAAAAACAAAAAACTTATTTAATTTTTTTTTATACGGTATTAAAATATGTTTTTTTTATAATTTCAAAATGTTATTTTTAATGCCCATATATTTTAGATTTGGTCACTGGTGTTAAAAAATGTATGTTTAAAATGGTTTTAAATATTTTACGTTGTCATCAATTAACAACGATAATGCGTGTAAATATTTATTTTATTAACTCCCGCTATTTTTCTTTTTTCCATTTTAATAAATATTTACATTCTTTTTTCTTCTTTAATTACAACCATCTGGTGTTTTATTTATTTAATAAATTATTTATTTGTGTAGTTATTTGAGACAAAGTGATATTTATTTATAATTAAACAATATTTTTTCGTTTGTTTTGTTGTTTGTTATTCGTTTTAATACATGAATTCATATTAATATTAATAGGAATAATTATTATATGATAATAATATCAAAGGATACATAAAATTGTTTTAAAAATTTTGCTACTAAATTTCATGGTTGGAGAAGATATTTTAAAGAATGTAAACAGAAACGCGAATTAAATAATACAATACAATACCCAGGCCAGACATCAAAACAAAATACAAAGAGTATTTCTTCGGCGACTTCGTCTCACCAGATTTCTGGCAAAAACTCTGAGAGTAAATCAAATTGCCGTGAAAAATTTCTCAAAAAATCTGTCGTTCGGAGTCGACTTTAAACTGTAGGTCCCCCCACTCATGTATAAAATTAACACACACAACATAAGTGGTGTGAAAAGCAAGGTCGTAATCCTGACTGAAGGGTTGTAATGACCAATTATGTATGTAAGTGAGTATCCAAGCCTGGAGACGATACGTAGTAAGTGCCTCTTATATCGTATCCGTATTTAAATTGTTTTGGGTCAAAAGAGCGACGGAGGAAGTCGCTGATAGAAAATTCTTCTTATATATATAACATATCTACATATGTTTACAATTCAGCAATAAAAATTAATGCATATACCTAGTATAATAGAAAATACTGTATTATAAATTCAAAAAGAAAAAAAAATGATTTATGGTGCAGACTTAAAACATTGTCGCCATAAAAGTCTTTATTACTCCGCTTATTATCATTAGACCGACGTATAAAGAAAAGTAATTTGTTATGATATTATGAAATTTATTATCGTATATGATCTTAATGCAGCAGATACGAGGGTGTGGCTGAGAAATTTATAATTTTGGTTCAATAAATTTCACTGTATTTCTTCCTAGCTTTAAAAAGTTTTTTTTTTCTAATTTTCGTTTTCAAAACAAGTAAAATATTTCAGACGAAAATTACATGCACTGACCTCGTAATTGCATTTAGTATATGTAAACAATCTTATTCATAAGAATAAAAAAAAATGAAACAAACATCTTGGAGTATAAATTTATTGTAATTCATCATATGGAAAGATGCAAGACATTTAGTAAACAGTAAAGAGCTCATATATCAAGATTATAATCTCATGAATATTATTTTATTTTACACACGAGCATAATTTATTAGTTCAGATGATTACTTAGAGTTCAAGGACATGCAAAATAATAGATAAGAGTGATGAATAAATATAACGGTTTTTGCAATAAATAAGACGAAATAAAAATGTATCATAAAAAAGAACTAAAAGGTTTACCTTGAAAGAAATTCTTTAAGTGTATTAGTATACATATAATAGAGGTGCGTCAGTGATTGATTCATTGGTCAATTGATTCAATAGCCATGAATCCAGAGATATTAATTTTAGAATAACTTGGATATTTAATAAGTAAAGTATTAGGCTATCAGTGTGAGAAAAGTAGATTCGATAATCTGCCATCTGGTAACAGGGCACTGTATGATAATGAGACTACGTACTCTTTTAAAAGACAGACTATTTGGTAATGTACTGATGGGTCAAACACATTTGAAGAGACAGTAGCAGCGGTTTTTGGTCTCAGTGTGAACTATTCGGAATTCATGGAGAATTCAAGTATCTTCCAAGAATAGAAGTTTGCGAAGGGTCCGCCAAATAATATTTTTTTTTGAAAATGCTTTAAAAAAAACTACTGAATATTTTCTCAAACTTCTTTTTTTATTTGAAAGTACAATCCTTCCGGTTAGTAATGGAAAATAATCTCATTCAAATGGCTGCCTCGGCTGGCCATGCAGTAGCCTACACGATCGGTCCAATTTTTAAGCACATTATCGTTTGTGTGTAGCTGTATTTCACCAATGGCTTCACGAATATTGTCCTTTAAAGAGTCAATTGTCTCTGGCTTATCAGCGCAACACTTATCTTTGACGGCACCCAACAAATAATAGTCCAACGGTGTCCAATCGCAGCTCCGAGGTGGCCAAACGACATCAACTATGCGGCTGATAATGCAATCTTCTAAACCAGGGCGCAAAACATCGAGGGTAGCTTCGGCTGTGTGGCACGTAGCGCCGTTTTGTTGAAACCAACTGTTGCCAGTATCCTCCTCTTTAATTTTTGTGAACAAAATTAGTTCAAAATGGCCCGATATCGATCGTCATTGACTGTAACGACCACTCCTTGCTCATTTTCGAAGAAAAATGGCCCAATTATGCCTCTGGACCAAAATCCGCACCAAACAGTGACTCGTTTTGAGTGCGTCGGATTTTCAATGTATGCGTGCGGGTTTTCTGTGCCCTAAATGCGACAGTTTTGCTTGTTGAGCTTCATCTGAAAAGATGATTTTTTTGCCAAAATCGGCATCTTCTGGTGTAGGCTACTGCATTGCCAGCCAAGGCAGCCATTTGAATGAAATTATTTTCCATTTTTAACCGGAAGGATTTTACTTTCAAATAAAAAAGAAATTTGAGAAAATATTCAGTAGTTTTTTGTTAAAGCATTTTCAAAAAAAAAGTTATTTGGCGGACCCTTTATTAGAAAAACTTGGAAAATTATCTTTTACTATCTGGGTAACTGGTAACTTCCATATTTTGACAATTGAGAACGACAATATTGTATAATTAGTTTTCGTATACTTAGTCTGCTTTTGCAAATCACCATTCATGGATAGATACAGACCAGAGATCAGCAATGAATCCCTACTCAGAAGTACTAATTTTGAGTATGAATGTATCAACAGTATTGAAATTTAACTATCCTGATTCATTCGTACTCACTACAACGTTAATTAATAACAACAGGTTGCAATGAGTATGAGTACAACGTTGACAACGAACTGATACCATTCGAAATATGTTTGATTAATATGCCTAATCATTCAGATTCATTACTTTAGACAAATATTTCTAATACTCATAAATGATTCGAGTTATCCAAATCATTCATCAAAATTTACAGTCTTAGTTATTGTTGTATTTACAAAAAAGAAGAAAGAAAAAGACAAAGACAGCAAGCAAAGCAAACACACAACCTTCTAGTGAGTATTTTAGTGTTCGTACGCGAATCATACTTATTTTGTGATTCGTGTATACGATGAGTCATGGAGAGTCGAAGTCAACAACATCATGCGTATTGTTAATTATGAGTACGATCAGTACTTTAAACTTTGAATATGAGTAGTATGAGTATAATATTAAAATAAGTATGAATGCGTATATGTATCAGAAATTATGAGTATAATTCGTATCTACTCATCTTTTTGAATACTCATTGCTGATCTATGGTATAGACCATAGGCAGTATTCGTTGTGTCGTCTCTAGAGAGCAGTTGATTCCAAATTTCATCGAAAAATTATTTTCAGTGATGAAACTTATTTTTAGATGAATACATACATACATACATAACCCTGACACTTCAGTCAGGATTACGACATAGTTTCTCACACCACTTATGTTGTGTGTGTTAGTTTTATACATGACTGGCGGGACCTACAGTTTAAAGACGATTCCGAACGACAGATTTTTGAGAAACTTTCCATGGCAATTTTATTAACTCTCAGAGTGTTTGTCAGAAATCGGATGAGAGGAAGTCGCCGAAGAAATATTTTTCATATTTTCGTTTTAATGTATGACCTGTGGTTTGAACACACTATCTACTAGACTACGGCGACTAGGAAGAAGGTATACAATATACAATTAAGGTACAAGCGTATACAAGCAATCTTCCTATACAAGGTATGATGGCTGTCTAGTAATAGCAAGCGGACAACAAGTCTATTTGATGGCTTAGATGTATGCTAATAGGCATGAGATCTTGAAACTTATGGTTGGTTTGCTTTCTCTATCAATCTACCAGAAAACGGTAAATCATGTTGGCAAGAATGAAAAGCTCCTGATAAAATTAATTACCGGTTCGGTTTTTTGATTGAACTAGAAGATGTTGTATACATGCATACATAAAACAAGGTACGCAACATGGCAATAAGATCTGAAAATTCGACAGCTAACCGAGAAAATACATACATACATGCATAGCATAATTGCTCATTACAAACCTTTAGTCATGATTACGACTAGTTTCACACACCACTTATGTTGTGTGCGATAATTTTTATACATGAGTGATGGAACCCAATTTTCATGGCAATTTTATTTACTCTCAGAGTTTTTGCCAGAAATCTGCTAAAAGGAAGAGGCCGAAGAAATATTTTGTCATATTTCGCTTAGTTGGAGATGCCTGACCTGGGGTTTGAACCGAGGCCTCATATCTAACGAGCCCACACACTACCTACCAGGCCAGGGCGACTTCGAAAATCTTGTATAACCCTTCCCATATCTAGCAGTGATTTTATTGGTGACTTCAGTGCAAACTTAAGGAATAGAGTTACTTTGAAGGTAAGGGACCCGATAAGTACCTAGACGATCGAATGAAATTGTTAGCACAATACAAGCGTAACTTGGATGTGATTCCTCCTAACTGAGTACATCTGAACATAACATATTCTAGTTAAGGAATGCAATTTAAATCGCCGTAGTCTAGTAGGTAGTGTGTTCGCTTAGTAGACGTAAAGCCAGGGTTCGAGCCCCGGGCCAGAAATCAAGACAAAATACAAAAAGTATCTTTTCCGCGACTTCCTCTCAGCAGATTTCTGGCAAAAACTCTGAGAGTAAATAAAAATTGCCATGAAAAAGTTTCTCAAAAATCTGTCTTTCGAAATCGACTTTAAACTTTAGGTCCCACCACTCATGTATAAAAATTAACACACACAACATAAGTAGTGTGAGGAACTAGGACGTTGTACAATGGGTCAATTCGACCTCCGGGTACTGTACTTGTCAATTACGACAACCTAACCTAACCTAACCTAAAGAATTCAATTTAAATTTCAAATATTCTGCAAATATTGCTTCCTTTAAAATATAATAAGTTTCATAAGGCAAAGCTATTATTCCCTGAAACCCTATTGTACAGATTATTTTTATTTTTTTACTTTAGTTTTGTTGTTTTATTTATTAATTTAAAGTAAACGAAGTTAATATTAAAACAATAATAATAATTCGTATTAAGAGTACCCAACGCTCTTATTGGCAATGATTGCCATTCACATTAAATTTTGTTACTCCGTCTTTTATCGGATATACGATTATGAATATTTAATAATTATGTACATAACCTCAGGGTATTATTTACAAATTATAATTGTTTAACCCTTTTTTTGTTTTGTTTTGTTTCATGGAAACTTTTGCACTTTTAGATGGTTTGAAACAGAGTAAAATGTTAATAAAAATACTTTCTCTTCTTAACCTTTTTTTCCCATCCTTTCGTATGATACATACATACATACACTTTTTTATATCAAACACCCTGGCCGCAATTTGCCAACACACTTCAATTTCACTTTGTTTGCGATTTTTATTATTTTATGGCATACTTATTGTAAAAAAAAATATAGTTAAAAAGGAAAACCACACTTGGCAAAGGAAGTAAGGGCAGCGAGCATAGGTGGTAGGATAAGGTTTTTATTTTAATATTTTAATATCATTAAGCCACATAAAAAAACGGAGGAAAGAAGGAGAAAATATTCAAGTGAAAGGTAAATTTGATAAGAACGACGAACTAGAAAATTATGTTAAATAGGGATATGCGTACATACATACAAAAAAAAGAAGAATAACTTCAAAGAAAATTTAATAGAATGGTTGTATATAAAATAATAAAAAAATAAATTGAGGAAGATTTTAAACGTTAATAAATTTAAGAAACGATAAGAAGAAGAAAATTTGATACAAGGGAAAATGTAAAGAGTCATTTAGATACGAGTAAAACAAATCTTAATACATAAACAGAACAGAATTTCCTGTTTTCAGTCATTCAAATAATTTAAATTCATACAAATTGTTATTTCATCTGCTACTCTTCAACGACCACATTTCAATCACGCTGTATTTCGATACCAATAACACTACCGAGCAGGAGTTTCCTGGAGTTCTGTCCTAGCCATAGTTGTGGAATTTTATATTCCACGGTGTGCTTCGAAGGGTAATGCCTAATCAAGCAGCAATAGTGTTGATTACATCGTAGTCTAGTAGGTAGTGTGTTGGCATATTAGAAGTAAGGCCACGGTTCAAACTCTGCGTCAGACATCAAAACGAAATATAAAAAAATATTTCTTCGGCAACTTCCTCTCAGCAGATTTCTGACAAAAACTCTCTTGACTCTTGACTCTTGTGGTGTAGATCACACTTATCCACTGTTGTGTGTTGGTTACTATTGTGTTACCTAAAAATGAATTTTGATACATTCCTCAATAATATAAACAAAACTGTCAATGACCAATGGCACGAGGTATCAAAATGCATTATACAAATTTTCAGTACGTAATAATTGTAAAGTAGCAAAATGCTGACCATGCTCACTCTAGGTGAAGTAAAAACTAAATTAGGCCATAAGTATTATGTAAAGAAATTAGACTTAAGAAATTTATATAAATATCTGTAAGTTGATTGATAGAATTAGAATAAAAATAATGGTCAAAACGGCTTCATAGCTGAAAAATATTTGATTTTTATTCTCACCCAAAATGCGGCTTATTAGCCATAATCAAACGGCGTGCTCGCTTTAATAATAAGCAAAACCGAACAAACACAAAACTGACTGAATCTATAATACGTACACATACATTACATTCATTACATGGCGATCCTGCCATATCATTGTAACATTCATTACATCTGCGATTAAATAAAATTGCCATGAAAAGTTTCTCAAAAGTCGACTTTAAACTGTAGGTCCCGCCACTCATGTTTAAAATTAACACACAACATGAGTGTAGTGAGAAGCTGACTTCCTGACTGAAGGTTTGTAATGGCCAATTATGTTATGTATATATAATGGAACTAAACCGGAAAGCAGTAGGAGTTTCATAATGTTGAGTGTGATTGTGAACAAACTCTTGATGCAATTATTTTGAGGAGGAAGTTGACCCCCAAGGCTATGTGTACGACCTAACATGAAAATTTAAAGAGACCCTCTGTTACATTCATTAAAGGGGTCTTGAGATTATATGTTAATAAAGAAATATGCTTAATTAGTACTTAAACATACATAATTGGCCATTACAACCCTTAAGTCAAGATTACGGCCTAGATACTCACACCACTCATGTTGTGAGTGATTGGCAGGACCTACAGTTTAAAGTCGACTCCGAACAACAGATTTTTGAGAAACTTTTCCTGTCAATTTTATTTAATCACAGAGTTTTTGTCGGAAATCTGCTGAGAGGAAGTCGCCGAAGAATAATTTTCTTTTTTCATATTTCCTTTTGATACTTGACCTGGGATACGAACCCGGGCTTTTCGTCTAATAAGCCAACACACTACCTACTAGACTACGGCGACTTCTATAAATAATATACGCAAACAACAATAACGTAAACAACATGTTTACATTTATAGAGATTTCGCAAAGACATTAATTTTCCTTCAAGAGCATCCATCAGACTGTTTACCCAGCGATATAAAAGGCAAGACAAAGCAGGCAACAAGTTCAGAAAGAATTCAGTCAGTCTTGTGTGAAAAAACGTTGCATGTGAAGTGAATAATTGTGGTTTGAAGATCTCTGTTAAAAAGATCTGTCGAACAATTGTTATTGTTTACGCAAAAGAGTGTAAAGAAGAACAACAATTAAAGCAAATTGTTGTTGTTTAAATCAAGTCGTGAAAGGTGGCACACGGCATTGTGCGAACAATAAAGAATTAATTTAAAACTAAGCACAAATTTATTTTTATTTTATTTGCAATCAACGAACTCATATTTTTAACGTTTTTAAAAGGGTAAAAACCTAACAATATTTCGTTTTTAAACCTGACCTGGGGTTTGAACCGTGGCCAACAAACTGCTTTCTAGACTACGGCGACTTCAATTAGTACTTAAACCGAACCATAAAACCAACAAAATGAAGAAACTTTCTAAGATGAAAATACTAAAATTCTTGATGAGATCATCTCACGGCAAATCTAAAACTCGTACTGGATAGTAAACTGATGTAGAATGCTCATATAGCGTGGATGTCAATGAGACCCAAATTCTTGGTGGTGCAACAAAGGAATGATGCATTCGATATATGCCAGAATAGTCGGGTCAATTATGGCCTATGAGACTTGTGTTTGTGGCTACCTGGATTAATTCCAAAACAATCTAAGTGGAGTTCGATAATATAAAAAGACTAGCATGCATTGGCATTAGAAGTTCAAGAATTTGTCTTATCAGTTGATATTTGCCTTCAAGTGCACACACATGTAGATGAGAGAAACGAACTATAAAATATAGTTTATATAGTTTATTTCTTTAGTTATGATAAGGTTTCATCCTACAAACAAAATCTATTCAAAACCAATATTTTTTTTATTATTTATAATTTTTAATTTATGTTGTCAGACAATTTATTATAACCAAATTGAGAAAAAGAAACAAAAAAGAAATCACCAAACAACAGCTTTCATTTTCAAAGTAAGAGGCTCTTGATATTACCCGGAACAATTTGTTCATACAAAATTTCTTGCTTTATTACTTTTTGTAAATATTTTAATCAAATTAAAAGCAAATTTTATTTATCGATTTACAAGAATATTTATTATTATATTTCTTTTCTCTTTTTTCTTTAGATGACTCTGACAACAAAGATCATTATATAACCGACAAGAGTAATGTTTAATAAAATATTTCCAATAAATCATGGTGCAATTATGCTGAAAATTTATTTTAAAAAAATATAGGAAATGTAACGTCGTCATGTAACAGAAGCAGAAGTAAATATACAACAATTTGTAAAGTCATTATTTATTATATTTTTTTGTTGTCTTTGTTTTTTTTTTAATTTTATTTCATTTATTCGTTCAACTTACAGAGCGACATTATTTGGCAAATTACTGGATGGCAGTGAGAAAATAAATAAAAGTACTTGGAAAGTATATTAGAAAACACACACACACAGAAAAATGTGGAACAAAATTACAATAACTTGGCAATGTTTTTTGCAAATTTATTCATATTTAAATAATAACAAATTAAAAAGAAAAATAAACTTACTTTACTTTCAGAATGAATTTCACCTTTTTTTCTGGGTATTGTTTTGTGGTGCAAGAGAAACAATCTAAGACTTGCTTTAAAGTATTTTCAAATATTAAAGAAGTTTAACTGAAACGTGACCGTAATTTTCAAAAATCAGTCACATCTGCCTTTTATTATTTATTTGACTCTCTGTGGTACAATTACCAATTTCGGCACAAACAACAACAACAAATACGTATATTTATATACAAAAATAAAAAAAAATAAAAAATTATCTGCTTTAAATACTAATGAACATGCCACAAAAAATATGTTGTTCAAATTTCCATACATATACATACATATTTATCTGTATGTGTCTATGTATGTATGTACAAAAAAAATTGTTTTCTTATTAAAATCTACCAAAAAATTTTCTTGAATTTTCTTGAATATTCTTGAGTCATTGTTGTGCTTTATTTACCGATATAAGCTGACAGGTAGTAAAGATTTATTGTTCACTTTTCACGTATATTCACTAGAAATTTAAATATTTTTTTCGCCTGATTTGTAAATGGGCGTGTGTGTGGGTACATAAACAAGCACATCAAAACATAGAAAATTTTTTGGAGAAAATCTTGTTAGAAACCAGGACATGACTTCTTTTACTTCTTTGCCGTGATTTATAATGGCATAAATACGACAACTTGGTTAGCCAAGAGAATAAAGAAAATTGCAAAACATAAATATAAAGAAAAAAAATGAACTTTTGCTCGATGACCTCTAATAATATTTTTTAACTTTTTAAAACGTGAGTTGAAAGGCAATGGAAGGTGAGAAATACTTGTATATCTTTTTGCTTAAGCTGCGCAATTTTATAATGTTGTTCTGCTTTTTCTAGTTTTTTCCATCAAAGTCTAAGCTCCTAAGAGATGTAACGGGTGATTTTTTAGCTATTATCTTTTTGGCAACACTGGTTTAAACAGCTCACGCACGTTTCGTGTTTTGTTTCACTGTCAAACATCTTCAGTTTGGTCTATAATTTAACCATGAATCGTCTTACAAACGAACAACGCTTGCAAATCATTGAATTTTATTATCAAAATGCGTGCTCTGTTAAGAAATTTCATCGCGCGCTTCTTCCATTTTATGGTCAGTTTAATCGACCCACTGAAGCGGCCATTCGGGCTATTGTGACTAAATTTCGCACCAAATTTACATTGCGAACTGAAGAAAATATCGCAGCTGTATCGGCCAGTGTTAATGATGGCCATCAATTATCGATTCGTCGCCGTTCGCAGTTGGGCCTCTGTTACTCAACAACATGAAAAATATTGCGGAAGGATTTAGCTGTGAAGCCTTTCAAAATACAGCTGGTCCAAGAATTGAAGCCGAACGACCTACCGCAACGCAGAATTTTTGGTGAATGGGCTCTTGGAAATTTGGCCGACGATCCACAATTGTGTTCAGCGACGAAGCTCATTTTTGGCTCAATGGATACGTAAATAAGCAAAATTGTCGATTTTGGAGTGAAGATCAACCAGAAGTATTGCAAAAGCTACCAATGCATCCAGAAAAAGTCACGGTGTATGGGCTGGTGGCATCATTGGACCGTACTTCTTCAAAGATGCTGCGAATCGTAACGTAACTGTGAATGGAGAGCGCTACCGTGAGATGATATCCAACTTTTTTAGCCCAAAATGCAAGAGATTGACTTGCATGACATGCGGTTTCAACAAGAAGATTGCCACATGCCACACAGCACGCGTAACAATGGACTTATTGAGAGGCGAGTTCGGTGAACATTTTATTTCACGTTCGGGACCGGTCAATCGGCCGCCTAGATCGTGCAATTTAACGACTTTAGACTATTTTTTGTGGGGCTATGTTAAAGCTCATGTCTATACAGACAAGCCCGCTTCAATTGACGCATTGGAAGACGACATTGAAACATTTAAGCATGAGATACCGGCCGAAATGTTGGAAAGAGTATGCCAAAATTAGACTAAGCGGATGGACCATTTGAGGCGCAGTCGCGGTCAACGTTTGCATGAAATAATTTTTAAACATTAAATTATATGGACCGTACTATCGATTCAAATAAAGATTTCATGCATTTTTCTGAATTATATAGGTTTTTTTGGAAAAATTTTCATATAGCTCTTAAAAAATCACCCATTATAAGAATATACAAATTATTGAAACATTTTAAGCGTTTTTTGTTTTAAGGTCTGTTTCTGTAAGACAAATGATTTCACTTGCATGTCTTTTTAAATGAAAAAAAACAAACAAAATTGAGTAATTTTGTGGAAATTGTTTGTGAAATTGTTTGTCTTACAGAAACACCACATTAGTTTCCTTTGTGGCGCTTCAATTTACTTTAAAAATAATACATTCAGGAAACATCCTATCACTGCATTCTCTGAGAAGATATCATCAATAACATCCGTGTAGTCAGATAACATGTCCTCAATTCTTAAGAAAATGTAGGAAACAACACAGGGAATATTCCAATATATTTTTGCAGAGACTGTTCTTTCCAGCAACGATAGATAGACAAACCTATCATCAAATGTACAGCTACAGTAGACCAATCACTGTTAAAATTGAAAATAACTTTATTTATGAAACAGAAAACCAAACTAGGAAATAATAAAAATAGCGGATAACTGCTTTGTGATAGGCCTATGTTCCTAAAAGAAACAAAGAGCAATAAAAACTTGGCCATCACAAGCTTTTGTTTCTGGCAAAATAAGATTTTCCCGCCAAAAGAACTGCTCATTTCTACTTCCTTCGAAATATTTGGTACATGGACGGTAGTAGAAAACTTCACTATGGTGTGGTGCGATAATTATAAAAACTAGTTTTCTTAATGAGGTTGCTTTGTGGTGAACTGATTGCAATAGAAATGACCAAAAAAAAAAAGAAATTACATCTGTTGCGCACTATACCTACAAAAACCCTTTTTGTGATGTTCACAGTTAGATTACTTGCCTGTCACGCTGACATTTTATTTCAACTGGGCACTTCTCTATGGTCTGATTGAAATTGATTATACCGCGCGTGTATCTAATCTTGAGAGGCAATTTCACAGTACTCTCCTAAACAGTGACCGTTGGTATTCTTACCTGGAAATCTATGGAATTCTGTATAAGTTCAGTCGGACTATTATAAACTTTAGAAGATAGTAGGCTAATTATACAGGTAATTAGCAGAAATCAAACAAATCTTGCAAATTGAGCCAGAGTAAGGTATCTGCTACTACGACTAATATTTCTATTTTCTCTGATAAACAAACAGTAATCGAATCTCTTTTAGGCGCAACATTTAAATCTAAACTGATTGACATATGCCGCAATTCTCTTGATCGATTCTCGGGAGGGACGTGGCAATCTCACAATTAACTAACTAGGGCAGGTACATAATCCTACTCAAAACAAATCGAAATATAAAAAAAAGGTACACTTCTTACAACCGTTATGCCATGCATTATTCAAAGTCATTTATTGGCTGAATGAAATGAAAAAATATACATCTGTTGCGATACAGGATAATATATGCGTTGCGTACCATACCTACAAAAAATCTGTGTCGCAAATGTCTGACATATTATTTTCACTGGCCACTCAATGCCTTCTTAAGATGCCCTAGCCTTGAGTAAAATTGTTTATATTACTCTTGAAGCTAATATTAAGGAAGAATTTCACAACTGAATTCTAGACTATGACAACCGGTCTTCTTACTTGGAAATCTACGGAAATTCAATAGAAGTCTAGTGAGACTGTTCTAAAATTTAGAAAACGGTTGACTGACCATAGAGGTAGTAACCACATATCAATCAATCTGCGAACTTGATCCTAAGTAAGGGATCTTCTACTACTAGTGTTTCTATCCTCTCTGATAAACAAACAGCAAACGGCTCTCGTTTGGACGCAACATTCAAGCTTAAACAGATTGGCGTTTACCGTAACTCCCTGGATGGATTCTAAGATCAGTTTTGTATCAGTCCCCTATACGACCATCCGACTGGTTCACTGCTTATATACAGCAGGCACACTCCTACTGAAAATAAATATTACACTTCTCAACTTCCTTATGCACTGCATTAGTGAAAATTATTGTTTGCTAATGACTGCTAATGAAAGCCTGGTCTGAAGGAAAATTTTACTTCATTGCCAGACTCTCCAGACTTAATTTGCATGAGTGTAGTACCAATCAATTATTTAAACTGTCTTGTAAAAACTTCTCTGCCACTGAATATATACTCACGAATCCTTGCGTAATGGGTAAATGGGTAGGGATGCGATATTGTTCGACTTCTTCCTCTCAGCAGATTTCTGGAAAATTGCCATGAAAAGTTTTTTAAATAAATGTTTCATTCGAATTCGACTTTAAATTGTAAGTACCGCCACTTAAGTACAAAATTCACAAACATAACGTAGGTTGTGTAAGAATCTAGATCGTAATTGTGACTGAGGGATTATAATAACCAATTATGTGTGTATGTATCTATGATTTGCTAGTCTTCGTTTTTAGCACGGAGGCTTTGGCTTATCCTTTTGATGTCAAATCCATCTCTAAATTCATTAAACTTTCAGAATACTTTTCAAACTGAATCTAGGGAAGTTAGGCTACAATGCAAAACTTTAAAACTGATTTCGAGATTGGTTAATCAGAATTTATTAATTGGCTTTGGTAAATGGATTCCTGTAAAATCACTATGCTTTATTAGATGAGCTTTGATGTGAGCGAAATTGTCATAACCTATGGTGTACGATGATGGGGTTGAAATAAAACAATATATGAAAATTTGTTGACTGTACTGATGAGATAAAAACGGGTTTTTCTAAATTTCTCATGATGTTCGTTGTTAAAACGTTAACTTTTTAGTTGGATATTTAGTATTTTGGATTTAGTTTTAAGTCGCCGTAGTAGGTAGTGTGATGGCTTATTAGACTTGAGACCACGGTTCAAACTCCAGGTCAGACATCAAAACGAAAATCTGAAAAAAACATTTCTTCGGCTACTGCCTCTCTGTAGATTTCTGGCAAAAACTCTGAGAGTAAATAAATTTGCCATGAAAAGTTTCTCAAAAATCTGTAGGTCCCGCCACTCATGTATAAAATTAACACGCACAGCATAAGTGGTGTCAGAAAATAGGTCCATAATCCTGACTGAAGGATTGTAATGACCAATTATCGTATGTATGTATTTAGTAACCACATAACACATTACTTTACGACAACAATAACAGTTTACATCCTAATTTATTATGACTTAAAAATTCCAAACAAATTTAATAATTCGATTGTTACCATAACAAACTCTATGCCTTTAAAAATTATATTGATTTAAACTAAAAATGCACTCCACTACTGCACAATATTTTCAAATGATTGAATGTAAAAACATAAAAATATTGCCAGTAATCTCTATAAATAACAATTGAAATTTATTGATTTTCTACTTTTTAAAGGCATAAAAATAAACTCGAACTCCAAAGCCATTACTATGAGTATTTTTTTTATTTGTTTTTCTTTGTAAGAGCATCCAGCAGCAAAAAAAACTTGGACTTGGAATAGAACAGTTGAATCCAATCAAATGAAAAATACATATTTATCGTAAACTTAAATCATGAAATAGTAGCAATTTAGTTTTATCTTCTTCATTCGTTCATTTGCTTGTTTGCCTATCCTTTTTTTCGTCCCTGTCGCTGTCGTTCTTCGATATCCTTTCGCTTATTGTCTCTTCCTTTGCTCTCCTTATTATGATCATCATCATCATTATATAGAGACGTACTCGTGCATACTGTAGTACATCTAGAAAAAAACAGAAGAGAAACAAAAACACAAACACAAAAAAATATTCATACTCATATTGAAATGTATAACATAAAGTCATGATAACAAACACATTATTGAAAATATTGCTTTAGGATATGCATGCATGTATGTATGTATGTATGTATGGTTTAGTGTATCATTATGAAAGTATATTTATAGATACAGTGTGTTCCAAAAATTTTTGTAATGCAGTGAGATAAACTCATTTCTTTTCTGATTCATCTCTTTGCTCATCGAGGTCCAGGCCTGCTTTCATTGGGGACTTTGTTTCCATTATATGCTGATTGTATATTTAATTGTCATGGGCTTTTCTTTAGGGTTTTATGTAATATTAATATTTGATTCGTAGTAAATTTTCCTGGCACAATTCTGGACTAATGGCTACAATCGGTTTATCAAACATAGTCTGTAGTCGTTTACACATTACGCCCGACAAAATCCTCCTAGACATACATAAATAATTGATCATTACAACCCTTTAGTCGGGATTACGACCCCGTTTCTCACACCACTTATGTTGTGTGCGTTAATTTTATACATGAGTAACGCGACCTACAGTTTAAAGTCGACTCAGAACGACAAATTTTTGAGAAACTTTTCATGGCAAATTTATTTACTCTCGGAGAGTTTTTGCCAGAAATCTGCTGAGAGGCAGTCGCCTAAGAAATATTTTTTTCATATTTTCGTTTTGATATATGACCTGGGATTTGAACCGTGGCCTTGCGTCTAATAAGCCGACACACTACCTGCTTGACTACGCGCACCTACATCCTCCTAGAACTATTACAAAAATACTAAGGCCCAAATCTAAAAGCATGTACTTGCACCAGTTCTGCTGAGGCAGTTAGAAAGATCACAATTCAATACAACCCTTTAGTAAGGATTGCAACCTAGCTTCTCACACCACCCATTTTGTTTCCGTTTTCCCATAGTTTTTGCTAGAAGTCAAGATTTTACCTTCTAAATTATGACGTTTTCAATCCATATTACCTGATTCTATTGAGATGCCGTGTTCGTCGGATTCTTCCGCCATGTGCAAAAGTATTCTATCCAAGTCCTTAACATAGCATCCATATCTGTGATATCTGTGATTTCCATTGTCATTGCCACAAGGAACAAGCTGACTACCCAACACCTTTCTGATTTGTTCTTTGAAAATATTTCTGACAATATTTGTGTTCATGCTGTATTCTAGTTCCTCTAACTGTTTATTTTTTACTTTAGAACAAATTATTTATCTTTTTTATATTTATATTTTGGATATGTATTTCGCATTGTAATTGTCTAAATTTGTGTTGTGGATATATCACGTTGTACCAAAGTTTTTTGTTTTGCAGTTTTGAAAAGCCAAGGAAGCAAGCCAAGTCCTTTCCTACTTTCCCCCTTTAGGACGTTGTACAATGGATCAACTGGACCTCCGGGTACTGTACTTGTCTCAATTGCCAAGTACACGTCCTCTAACCTAAACCCGAACCTAATGCCAAGCACAGATCTAATAGCAGATAAAATAAAATGTGTCATTAGAAGGAAGTTTGACTTGCATCAACACAAGGGAGAGTTCAGTTTTGTAAGCAATGACCACATTTATGGAGTGCAGATTTCTCCGTGGTTGAAAAAATTTGTTCTGTGCTCTGCTCACACGTTAAGTATTAATATCTTATTAACACATCTAATTCGTTGAACATTGTTTGGATGATAAATGGAACACGTTATGGACTGCTGTAGATGTTTCGGTACACTCATTTCCATATTCCTTGCATTAAAAAGTCTATCAACCACTTACCATTGTCTGTTGGCCTATAAATCTCTTCTTTTTTAGCATATTTCAATCTTCTAGAATAATCTGATTGCCATATTCAGGTCTCCGTAGTCTAGTAGATAGTTTGTTTTACGTAAGGCTACGGTTCAAACTCCAGGTCAGACATCAAAACGGGTTCGTATCCCAGGTCAGGCATCAAAACGAAATATGAAAAAACATATTTCTTCGGCGATTTCCTCTCAGTAGATTTATGGCAAAAACTCTGAGAGTAAACAAACCTGGCATGAAAAAGTTTCTCAAAAATCTGTCCTTTGGAGTCGGCATTAAACTGTAGGTCATGCTATTCTTGTATAAAATTAACACACATAACATAAGTGGACTGAGAAACTAGGCCGTAATCCTGACTGAAGGGTTGTAATGGCCAATTATGTATGTATGTATGCATAAAGAGGGAAGCAAATATATGTTCTGTGTATAAACTCACGCGCATACTTTAGTTTCCCTGTTATATCCTTCATTTTGGATTGAATTGGGTGATATAAAGTATAATAGATTAGTACAAGTACGTGCCTTTACTGTAGCTGCTGTAAAATATTTTTAAGATTGCTTAACTTGAACATTCCAGCCACATACCTTGTCGTTGAATTGTGGCTAGGCTAGTCTTATATTCCTCGCATACATCCGCCAATAATGCAGAGGCAGGCTCCTGATCTGTATACAGGACGGTTCTTTTTATTTCAATTCTTTAGATTTTTCATTGTCACTATGGAGGCTAACAAATCCAAGCGACAAATCATAGCTGCTACAGGTACAGCAGCTATGCAGTAGCATAGCAGCAGGGTGTCATGCTATAATTTTGCTCAGCTGTCGTCTAATGAAGGCATAGGAAAATAAAAAATATAGAAAGATCATTCTCAGTTGATCTTGTTAAACCGGGATAAAAATTTGCTTTCATTTTGAATTAAATTTTTCAATCTTTGAAAAACACATTTAAAGGATGAATTTAGGATTTTAAAAACGTTTAAAATATGAGCTCGTAGATTGCAAATAAAATAAAAATAAATTTCTGTTTAGTTTTAATTAAAATTCTTTATAATTCGCACAATTCTGTGTGCCACTGTTCACAACTTGATGTAAACAACAACAATTGTTTTTCTTTGTTATTCCTCTTTTTATACCTTTTGCATAAACAGTAAGAATTACTGGACAATTATTCAGCAGATCTTTGTAACGGAGATCTTCAAACCACGATTACTCAATTCAAAAGCACCGCGTCTTCACGCAGCACTGACTGAACTTCACTCACTCAGTCGTCTGCTTTGCATTGCCTTTTATGTCAGTCTGATGAATGTTCTTGAATGCGAATGCATAACGTTTGCCTTCTCGAAATCTCTATAAATGCAAATATCGTTGTTTACATTTAATATTTTAGTGTTGTTGTTATATTTTTGTTTACTTGTTTACCATTTTTTTAAACTGGTGTTTGTTGTTATATTAAGCAGTACGACAATTTGTAAACAGCTTTGTTTGCTGCATTGTTTTGTTTTTGTAGTATCTAGATTTTTCGTTTTCGTAACAATATGTTCTAATTTATCTCTTAGAAGATTAGCGTATGGCACTCTTTATAATTGAATGTAACACTTCAATTTTGAAACCCAGTGTAATCAGCGATGCTATGATATGTAAAATTAATAAGTATGTTTGTATATTCATATAACGAATATGTATGTATGTTTGTAATACTGTTAAAGTGTCTGTATATATGTATGTATGGTATGTACATTGTACGTTGTGTTGTGTTGTGTGTTTGAAAAATCCTTATATTCCTACTAATGTGCTTTTACTTTATATTTGGCTTAATGCCATAAGCCTCAATGGCGACATTATTTTGGGCAAATAATGTTATACATACACACACTTGTATGTATATGTATAAAGTAATATATATACATACATCAATGTATGTATGTATGTATGGTATGTAGAGATATGTAAGCTCGAGTGCTGATATATAAAATATAGCGAAGTATGTATATGTATATGTGTGTATATGTATGTATATGGTAACTTTATGTTTGCCATATGAAATTATCCTTTTTGTCAGCATATCTGTGTGTTTATACTTTAATAATTCTTAAAGTAGGTTAACGCTTCATTTAATATTGGAAATTAAAACAGAGAGAGAGAAAAAATTTTCTGCATTTTTTGTGTGTATTTTTGTGTTTTGGTGTGTTAAAGCTAAAACTATAATGATGGCTGCATAGCATAAAATGCCTTAAAACGCTATTTAAAATTCATAATTTCGTGGCAAAGCATTAAATAATGTTTATAAAATATTAAATGCTATTTTGCACTGTAATTATTAGTTTATGTTGTGCAATATCAATGAATAGTTTTCTCTTTTTTCAATAATTTTTGGTGCAAAGAGCCTATTAACTCACTCATAATGTTTGACGAAATTTCTATTATATTATAGCAATTTTAGTTTTGAATAATTTGCATGCAATATCATAAAATATAGGCTAAAAACATCACACACATGGTATTTTAAACAATAAACAATAAAGTGAATAGTTTTAATTTTATTCATAATAAAAACATTAAAAATTAATGAAATTTGAATATAAAAATAAAATAAAATATTTGAAATATTGATGGTACAAAGGGGAAGGTTAAGTTGTTCAGTATTTTGTTCTTTTCGGGAGATTATTATCATTTTAAACGCAATTCTATTTGTGGTCTACATAGAAAAACTCTTGAGTCTATTGTCAAACAACTGGGATAAACAATTTTATTAACGGTTTTAGTAATCTTCTGTATTGAAGTGAACAAAGTTCGAAACTCCTGCACGCTATTCAATTTTTGGAAATAGCACTTCACATACGTACCTACATACATACGTACATATATGAATTCTAGAATTCCATGGAGATAATACAGACAGAGAATGGCTGAAGTAAAGCTGGAATTTCGAAGGTTGGAGGTACGAAGGCGAAATTTGGATTTAATGCGATACAGCTTTAAAGCTAACCAGCCTTCCGCGAAGTAATAAGTTACGGCAGTCTCGCGGGGTGTTTGAAGAAAATAGGGCGTAGGTTTAGTACGCAGGCACCAGTGATGGTGAATTCTTTTGTTGGAACAAAAGTGTTTTTCGAAGATTTCCACCTCCGGCTCAAGACAAAAAAAGTACATACGTACCTACATACAAACATACATACATACATACATACATACATACATACATACATACATACATACATACACATACATACATACATACATACATACATACATACATACATACATACATACATGCATACATCGAAGAGGGCGATAAAATATCTGGGAGTGAAAATATCTGGCAAAAAGGCATCTATAACACAGGGACCACTGGCGAGGATGATGCCATAATGCCATAATTTCGGCGGTAGTAGCGTCGATAATGCTGTACGCTTGGCCAATATGGTCGGGGACGACAAGAACGAAAATGTCCTCGGTGTATCGTCTGGTTTTCTTACTTGGAAATCTACGGAAATTCAGCAGGTCTAGTCAGACTGAAAGACTAAATTATAGAAAACGGTAGGCCGATCAACCGCAAAGCAATCAATCTGCGGACTTGATCCTAAGTAAGGGATCTACTACTAGTGTTTCTATCCTCTCTGATAAATAAACAGCAATCGGCTCTAGTTTGGGTGCAACATTCAAATCTAAACTGATTGACATATGCCGGAACTCCCTGGATGGATTCTAGGAGCAGTTTTGTCTCAGTCCATTATACGACCATCCGATTGATTCACTGATTATATACAACAGGCACACTCCTATTGAAAACAAATCGGCTTATGAAAATAGATACACTTCTTACCTTTCTTATGCAGTGCATTAGTGAAAGTTATTTATTGGCTGCTGCCAAGTCCTGGTCTGAAAAATTTTACTTCATTGCCAGACTCACCAGACTTATTTTGGATGAGTATAGTACCAATCAATTATTTAAACTGTCTTGTAAAAACTTCTCTGCCACTGAATATATACTCACGAATCCTTGCGTAATGGGTAAATGGGTAGGGATGCGATATTGTTCGACTTCTTCCTCTCAGCAGATTTCTGGAAAATTGCCATGAAAAGTTTTTTAAAAAAATGTTTCATTCGAAGTCGACTTTAAACTGTAAGTACCGCCACTTAAGTACAAAATTTCGGCGGTAGTAGCGTCGATAATGCTGTACGCTTGGCCAATATGGTCGGGGACGACAAGAACGAAAATGTCCTCGGTGTATCGTCTGAGCGCGATTAGACGGATAAGTGGCTTCAGGACAGTGTCTGATGAAGCAGTTTTGGTATTGGCAAAGTCAATACCAATAGATATATTGGCGGATGAGATGAGAAGGATATACTTTCGCCGTCTCGAGTACCCGGGACAAATAGCGGCTATAAAAGCGAAGGAACAAAGGACTTCCATGCACAAATGGCAATCACGATGGAAGAACAGTTTAAAGGGAAGATGGACATTTCATCTTGTCCCTGATAAAACCCCTTGGATGTAGAGAACAAACATTGCGAGCTGAACTACTACGTGACTTAGTTCCTAACTGGTTATGGTTGCCTGCACAGATATGGACATAATATTACTAGTACTACTACTAATATAGACTCAAACTGTGTAGATGAGGAGGAAGATGTGGAGCATATTCTAACATAATGCTCCAGATTTAGATGACCCCGGGAAACAGGTTTGGGAACAAATCAGCTTATGGAAGAGGTGTTGAATTCTAGAATTCTATGGAACCAATACAGCCAGAAAATTGCTGAAGTAATGCTGGAACTCTGAAGGTTGGAGTAACGAAGACAAAATTTGAGTTAAAGTGATAAAGCTTTAAAGCTAACCAGCCCTCCGCGAAGTAATACCTTACGGCAGTCCCGCGGGGGGAGAGTGGTTGCAGAATGTAGGGGGTGGGTTTAGTACGTAGGCACCAGTGATGGTGAATCGTGCACTCTTTTGTTGAAACAAAAGTGTCTTTCGAAGATTCCCAACTCCGGATCAAGACAAAAAAAAATCATAAATACATCAGAAAAGTAATAAGGACAGTACCCACCCAAACTTACATTATATTTCAAGTCGAATAAAAACTCGCAAATTCTTTCTTGTTTAAAAGACTTATTTTTGACAAAATTTTTGCTATTACTATAATATATTTTGATTTTTTTGTGATTTTGTATGAATGTATGTAGTTTAATGTGAGAAAAAAATAAAGACACTTCATGAAATCTTAAAGCTATAACTAACCTAAGTAAAACTAAATAGATATTTATACTGAATATTGTTGCATGAATATTGTTGCCACATTAGCACTTTGTTGCGGATCCTTTGTTATCCAGAACAGCAGCACAACTTCTAGAAATTGAGTCGACCAAATTTTGACAAACATGCAGGTGAGTTCCAAGCATCCTGTATAACATTCCAAAGCTCGTCGCAATTTGTTGGACACTTTCTCCTGATTGTCCTTTTAAATTCGTTCCACAAATTTTCTATTGGATTCAAATCAGGGGACTGTGCTGGCCATTCTAAAAGATTATTTTTTTTGTCCTGGAACCACATCTTTGTGTACTATGCCGTATGCTTTGGGTCATTATCCTGCTGGAAGACCCATTTGAGTGGCATAATTTCTTAGTATACGACATAGCCGATTTCATTAAATTCTGGATACGATATAGAGGACCCACACTAAGAGAATGACACCCATACCATGATGCTACCACCACCCTGTTTCACCGTCTTTAAATTATATTTTGGATTGAATTCTTACATCTTACCAAGTAAAAAGACCTATCCATTAAGAATGCAATCCAAAATATAATTTAAAGACGGTAAAACAGGGCGGTGGTAGCATCATGGTATGGGTCTCATTCTCTTATTATGGTGTGGGCCCTCTATACATAATTTGTCGTTACAACCCTTCAGTTAGGATTACCACCTAGCCTCTCACATCACTTCTGTTGCGTGTGTTAATTTTATCCATAAGTGACTGGGCCTACAGTTTAAAGTCGACTGCGAACGCCAGATTTTTTTAAGCTTTTCATGGCAATTTTATTTACTTCAAGAAGCTGTTGAGAGGAGAACATGTATAGAATTTTGTTTTTTTTTTTGTTTTTTGAAATGTCAGTGCTGAGTTTGGAACTCACAAACTGTCATCTAATAAGCCAACACACGAAAAAACACTAGACATTGGCGATTTCGTTAGCCTCCAATTCTAACAACTCTAGGTAGAGGCACGACTTCCTCATATACTGCTGGTTTGAAGGTGCAATCAAACGCTGTCACTTACTGAATTGTTTCCGGGTTTACAACCAATTAATTTGAAAGTGATTTTTGCTCGATAACACTGTGCAATTTGATCAATTTGATTCCTATTAAATTTTAAAGGTTAATGAAAAAAATTGTTTCTAAGAGCTAAAAATTTTTCCTCCTTTTACTCGTAAATTCTCTTTTTAAAGTAAAGACACTTTCATTATGGCCACAGTCTAATTAGTTTTACCAATCATACATAGATTTTTTCAAATACACGTAAATCTTCTCAACACTATCTTGCCATAGTATCGAGATATTAAGCAGAGAAAGGGAAAGTGAGAGAGACTGTATGTAATTGCAATGTTTTTAAAAATCAGTTCTTCAGTTTTCTTTCTCTCTCTCTCTTGTTTTTCTTTTTATTTGTTTGAATAGGAAAGAAAGGAAAAAAGAGAGAGAGAGAGAGAGAGAGCGATAGAGAGAGAAGAATGTGTTTTTAAAACAATATTCTTGTGTTGCCGACACGAATGTTACGATAACAGTTAATAACTGTTTGTTTATTTGACCCAATAAACACCGAAGAATAAAAGTAAAACCAAACGAAACAAACCAAACCAAAATAAAACAAAACAGAACACATGCAAAAAGAAATACAACCGACAACCACTCTACAGCAATGATTGCATTTTATTTCAATATAATTTTCAAAGTGCTGCAGTAAATCAAAGATAATGGAAATGAAAATTTTTTACACACATACACACCTGCAGACACAAACATGGTCTCTGTTATAATTGGTATTTAGGACATACAACAATTCAAAAATGGTACGACTTACAGAGAAAAATATTGTAATTTTTATTATGGCAACACAACCACTACAACTACACACATATGTGCATGCAGTTCAGCAGAGCACAGGTAAAACAGAATAGAGCAGCTGAAATGCTTATTCATTTGAACGAAAATACATTTCATAGAGCAAAAACCTATTGAATGCAGACACATATAGACGCACTTATTGAGAGTTTGAATAGTAGGTTGTTCGGTGATAATTGCTGTAAAACAAAAACAAACAACTAAAGTGGTTATAATACTGTTGTAATAATAGGATTTCATTTAATATTTGCTTCGAAACATTCTTACCATAGCTACGGCAACTAAATCATTATTTTCAATATAATTTGTTACCAATATATGTATGTACGTACGAGTATATGTATCGAATACCCTAAATACTGTTTTTAACACACGCTCTCGAAAGAGTTCTTTTGCTTTGCAAGTGCAAAGTGGTAGTAATTTGGCATTTATTGTTCCGAAAAAACTCTAAGCACTCTTTTGAAACAGCAAATTATTCAAATCACCACAGACTTAAAAGAACTCGGGGAAAATTTCCAAAAGAAAATATTCCAAGAAAATTCGAAAAACTCGATTTAAAATTGTATTAGAGTTTGATTATCATACAAAAGCATACAATTATCATAGAATAACTATTTCTGTAACACTCTTGAGATATAGCATCAAGAATCTGATTTATGTTTGCATTATATCAAAGTGTGTTGTGGCCGCTGGACAAATTTTTTAAGGACTTGGCATCCTAGAGGTTTCAAGCAATTCCCATGATGTGTTAAACTATGTACAGTGTAGGCTGTAGTATAACTATGATATTAGGCTTTCGTATGGTAAGCCTGATCACTGTAGAAAAATTTTAAAACGTAACTATTATACGAATTCCAAAACATAAAAGAAAGCTAATGAATTGGCCAGAGTAAGTATAATTTCTAACCTACTGTCGAGCATAGGTATTTGCATTACATTACACCCATATGCCTCTGATGCCACAACGTCATTACTCCTATCATGAAATTTTTCAAAACCTTTTCAAGTAGTTGTGGCTGTATCACAACGGTGGCAAGTAGGATTCCATAGTTCAGATCAGAAATTGTTTCTGATTTATTCCGCAGAAGGATTTTCTGAGTTTAAAGGTTAGGTTAGGTTAGGTTAGAGGATGTGTACTTGTCAAATTAAGACAAGTACAGTACCCGGAGGTCGAATTGACCCATTGTACAACGTCCTAGTTTCTCACACCACTTATGTTGTGTGTGTTAATTTTATACATGAGTGGTGGGACCTACAGCTTAAAGTCCGAACGACAGATTTTTCAGAAACTTTTTCATGGCAATTTTATTTACTCTCAGAGTTTTTGCCAGAAGTCTGCTGTGAGGATGTTGCCGAAGAAATACTTTTTGTATTTTGTCTTGATGTCTGGCCTGGGGCTCGAACCCTGGCTTTTACTTCTAATAAGCCAACACACTACCTACTACACTACGGCGACTTTCTGAGCCTAAAATTCCACCGTAATTTTGAGATTTCACAACTAGGAACTGTGCCTCATCGAAGACAACAACTTTGGTGAAAAAAATTGGCATTGACTGGACATGCCATTACCTTTCACCTTTCCTAACGTTTCCATGGTCCGCTGAATTGAGCGCTTGATTTAGCTGCATGAAGATGGAAGTATTTTGTTAAAATTCATCGTGCAGCGCTTTGTGAAATTTGTAGCTTTTGAGCATGATGTCGAATTAAGGTTTATGGTTTTCGGCTGCACTCTAGTTTACAACAGCAATATTGTCAAGAAACCGATCGGTACATTGACGTACAGGCGTTTTATTTTTTCTCGATTTTTCAACCAACTTTACTAATTTTTGCAGTATCGTATTGGTCATTGGTGGAATGAAAATCAAAATTTTTTGATCAACCAGCCCCGTAATGTTCTGGCCAGAAGGGGCACGACCATCGAACTCGCTGATGAATTCTCTACATTGCGTATCCCTTATAATTGTCAATGCAACCATAGATCTCGTCAACAGAATGTGGGCAACTTCGAATAAGGGCAGAGCGGCGCAAAAGATCTGGCCAAGGCTGGATAGGAGGCGCACAGCGACTCTTCTTAAACTCCAAAGGAGTAGGTTCAGCACTGTTATCGGGGTTATTATTATTGCATTATAGGAACGCATGCAAGGCGTATTGGTCTAGAACACCAAATGATTTCTACAGAAGCTGTGTGTGGTGGAGAGGAAGATGAGACTATTCTTCACCTATTGTGCACATGTACGGCACTTGATCGGAGGAGAAAGAGGTACCTGGGTGCCTACTACATACTGAACTGTCATGTATGGATATTGGAAGTCTGAGTCGCTTCATCGGAAGCTCCGAATGCTTCCTAGAATAGGGGGAAATGAGGAACTGTGGTATTACAATGGGCCCTGTGCGCGGCCTAAGTGTGTCTGCTCATGACTTCATCGAGAGGACAGCCACTTCTACCTACCTACCTAGCCCCGTAATGTTACAATAGATTGTAGGACATAATTAAGCTGTACGACCAGTCTCAACGTGTTGGGGCTGCATTACTGTACGTAACTGAACCAGTGTCCTTAAATATTTTTAACCACATTGGTTGCACTTTCTCGCCTGAAAATTACTCGAATGTTTCTAGCGGTCTTAGCATAACTTTAAAAATGCGTGTATAATTCTTTCGTAATAGTCGGTCAAACCTATGTGACAGCTGCTAAATATCAGAGTTGCCAATTGCTTAAAAATTAACAATAAATTTAAAAGTACATTCTTACTGATAAACCCTTTACATACATACATAATTGGTCATTACAACCCTTTAGTCAGGATTACGACCTACCCCCTCCCACCACTGATGTTATGTGTATTAATTTTATAAATGAGTGGTTCGATTCCAATTTTTAAGAAACTTTTCATGGCAATTTTAATTCACTCTCAGAGTTTTTGCCCGCAATCTGCTGAGAGGAAGTCGCCGAAGAAATATTTTTTATTTTGTTGGCGATGTCTGACCTGGGGTTTGAACGGAGACCAAACGTCTAATTATCCAACACACTACCTACTTGACTGCGGCGACTTCTACACCCTTTACTACTGTCTAAAGCGTTAAATTTTTAACCAAAGTAAATATATTTCAATCGAAAATCGAATTTAAGAATTTAAAGCTTTTTTAAGCAACGACCTTCATTAAGCACACCATAGTCTCCTTAATGAATGTTTGTTTGTATAAAAAAAGAAAATTTAATTTCAAAGCTTTGCTTTAATTATCGACAGCATTTTTATAATAAAAAAAGGAAAAAATGTTTTTTTTTTATTTCATTTGAAACTTTATTTAGGTTGTTGAGCAAATAAAAATTAACTTCCATAAAATTTTTTCCTTCCATACATTTTTTTGTTTGTTTCGTTACAAGTAAACATCATCCTTATGGCCATTTTTATATTTACGATAAAGAAAATTATTTCACATGACAAAAAAAGGAAGGGAGAAAAGAAAAAAAATTGTTTTTGACCCTCTCAGCTTTTGTTGTTCAATCTCTCTTCGGATTTTTTTTACTGCTTTTTACTACTTTTGCTCAAAATGTATGCATGGTTAAACAAATAAAATATTTTCTGACCAAACAAACGACAATTCATTTCAAAAAAGGAAATCCTTGATATAAAAACCCCCAGCACTGAGAAGGAAATTTCGTAAACCATTTTGACAACAATTTTTATTTCCCTTTAAATGTAATTTTATAATAAACAATTCGAGGGTCATAACAAATGTCAGCAGCAATACAAATAAAAATAAAATTCAAAAAATTTCTTGTATGTACGAGTATGGCAAGCAGCATGTGTTGTGCATGAGTACATCAAAAGAAGAGAAACAAATTTCATGATGAATACAAAAAATTATCAAGGAAAACAAAATTTATTTTCCAAGATTTAAGGGGAATTTTTTGTTAACAATTGCAGTTGATAAGCATTGCAGGAAAGTTTTACACAGACCTCAGAAAGAGTTTTTTATATTGAAGGGAAATATGTGTATGAGGCTTGATGCCAGTAGTGTTAATTAGGACCCGTAGATATTATGTCCGCAGGCAGTGCTTCTGACCACAGCTCCTCTATTAACCAAGCTTCACTAATAAATGTAAAGTCGCCGTAGTATAGTAGGTAGTGTGTTGGCTTATTAGACCGTAAGGCCACGATTCAAATCTCATTTTGTCTCGAACAAAATTAAATATGAACAAACATATAATCGGCGACCTCCTCTCAGTAGATTTCTCTCTGAGAGTAAATCTCAAAAATTTGTCGTTCGGAGTGGACTTTAAACTGTTGGTCTCGCCACTCAAGTATAAAATTAACAAACACAACATAAGTGGTGGGAGAAGCTAGGTCGTAATCCTGCCTGAAGGGTTGTAATGACCAATTATGTATGTATGTACAGTGAGCGTACGTTTAGTTCAGTCACGCTTGATAAAGTTTTGAATAAATTCTGGGAAATTGAAGAGGTACGCACCCAACCCAAAGTTTCAGAAGAAAGTTCCTTTTGTGAAGAAATGTATATGACCACTACCCGTCGATTACCGAATGGCCGTTATCAGGTTAACTTTCCATTTATATACCCTACTGTAGAGTTAGGAAACTCGGTACACGTGGCTATGGCTCAATTCTTAAGAAATGAGAAAAGTTTAATGAAAAAGCCAGAACTAAAAATGAAAATTATAAAATATAATCCAAACACACCTTCAAATACCCATTATTACTTACCCCATCACGCTGTTGTTAAACTTGATCGCGGTACGACAAAAGTTCGAGTTGTTTTTAGTGCATCTAGCAAAACCTCGAACAGCAACAGACTTAATGATACACTGGTCCTACCCTACAAACGAATTTAGCTGTACTCATCTTGAAATGGCGCTTTTACAGGATAGTTTATAATGCCGACATTACAAAAATGTACCGGCAGATTATGCTAAGCCCTATTCGTTCCAACGGATATTATTCCGCAAAAGCGTCAACGAACCCATTCGGGATTACGAACTGTAAAGGTGTCCATTGTGCGCCATACTTGGCTATTAGAACACTACACGAATTAGCCAAAGACATTCAAAATACCCACCCTATCGCTTCGCAAATATTGCGAAATAATATGTACGTAGACGATGTCTTAGCCGGAAGTCATATCATTGAAGAAGCTAAAGAGGGTCAAACCCAAATGATCTCGGCTCTTGTCTCTGCTGGGCTTCTTTTGATAAAATAGATCTCTAATACGAAGGAATTTTTGAAAAACTTACCGAAAGGACACCTACTTGATGTGGATCGAATAGTGCCAAATCAGGAAGAAGACATATTTTTCTTCTTCAAACGCTATTTCAGAAACTCGTCTTGGTTATTTTAATTACCCTCAGAGTTTTTGCCAGGAATCTGCTAAAAAGAAGTCGCCAAAGAAATATTGAAATTTAGTTTAGTTGGAGATGTCTGATCTGTGGCTTGAACCGAGGCCTCGCGTCTTATAAACTAACACACTACCTGCTAGACTACGGCGATTATAACTTAGGTTTTACCGAAGAAAATTGAAAACGAATAAACAAAACTGTTTTTACGTATTTGGGGGTATTACTTATAAAATTGCAAAGTAGACGCATTTTAATGATAAACATCACTTAGACATTTTATTTCCAATTTCATTCCAATCAAATAATCATGTTTTGTCATGAAGAAAATATAAAGTGTGCCAGTTTGACATATACTGAGCCACCACTAGCAACACCAACCCATATTGCCTTCGAGTCAAAAATATAAAAATTTATGATTGTTTTTACTCCTTTATTTAAAATATTATTTGTTGGTGTTTCTCCATATTCATACCACAAATAAATAAACATATTATGAATATCTGCACAGAAATAAATAAAAAAACTCTTAAATGATAATAAAAACAGTAAAAATTACTTTCATTTGAAAACTGCAAAATGTTAACTATTCTGTAGACAATGTCTGTGTTATATTGTCAAAAAAAAAAACGAGTCAAAACAATTATTTTTACATAAATCTTGTAATTTTTGATCTTGCTCTTTGATCAAAATTGAAATAAAATATAAAAAATATTTTGTTTTTTTATTTATGCAAAAAATTGTTTTTAACAAACCAACAGTTCTGTTGTAATTCGTGCGAAAATCAAGGACAATTTGTAGCATCTACGTGGCTTGGAGTATATGAATTTATTTTTTTTTTTTGCTTGTATACCATTTAACATGAAATAATAAAAGTTTTAATATAAAAAAAAAACAACAAAGCAAATATTAAAATAAAGCATTTTCTAAAAATAAATAAACTTTACCCAACGACTCGCTTCTGGCCTTAAATCGTGTAGACATTCTTCGCACACAATAGCAGCTTTCACCTCTCATGCATTAAAAAGATGAAGATTTTGACTTCTCACTTCTCTCTCCTTAACCGAGTAACTTTATTTTATTTGTTACGTTTTTAGCTTTTCAAAACGTTTAAAATATGAGCTCGCATATTGTAAATACAATAAAAATAAATTTGTGTTTTGTTTTAATTAAAATTCTTTATTGTTCTCATAATTCTGTGTGCCATTGTTCACAACTTGATGTAGACAACAACAATTGATTTGTTATGTTGCATTCTTTGCGTATAAACAATAACAATTACTAAACAATTGTTCAAGAGATCTATGTAACGAAGGTTTTCAAACCATGTTTACTCTTTTCAAACGCACCGCGTCTTCACACAAGATTGACTGAACATTTACTGACTGGTTGCCTGCTTTGTCTTGCCTTTTATATGGCAATGTAAACAATCTGATGAATATTTTTGAAGGCGAATGTTCATGGCTTCGCCTTCTCGAGATCTCTATAAATGTAAAAATAGTTGTTTCATTATTGTTGTTTGTGTTTTTGTTTACATTTATTCTTGTGTTGTTTGTTGGTATATATTTGTTTACTTGTTTATCACTTTTTATGCTGGTGTTTTTTGCTATACAGTGCGATAATTTGTAAACACGTTCATAGTTTTTTTTTGGTTTTGTAGCTTTTGTTTATAATTTTAATTTTAAACGATGGAAACGCAAAACACCAGTATCTAGATTTTTCCATTTTGGTAACAATGTCTTCTATGGAATGTTTGTAACATCGGTAACAATGCTGGCTTAAGTGGGACCTTTTTATTCAGCAACATCTGGACTTATAATTTATAACGGTTGGCCAGATTTATTATTCATTGCTTCTTTTGGATGTGTTGCGACACTTTTTATATAATTTCCCACTTTTTGTAAGCTCGAAATCCCAGTATTTTGGAGATGACACTATACCAGACATAAAACGCCTCAAGGAGTGAATTGAAATAAATTAAGGGAGGTTGTTCAATATAAAAACTTCCTATAGAAAGTAAAGTCGCATTCGTAGTGATGAGTGCACAACAAGCCTATATGATGGCTTAGGTGTATGTCGATAGGCATCAGACCTTTGGTTGTCCTTCTCTCTTTCAACCTACCTACCGATTTCGGCCATTTTGCGGCCGATGTTCACTTGTAATTAATCAATTAATTAATTACAGATAAATATGGGTTATTTTAAGCCGCGGCCATAAGGTTGTAATATTGTCTTGACAAAATATCCCAGTTTTAAATACTAGCCACTGTGCTCTAGTAGTTAGTGGCTTATGGGATGTGAGACTTCGGTTCAAACCCCAGGTCAGACATTTTCAGCAAAACGAAATATGAAAAAATATTTCTGCAATGACTGCCTCGAAGCAGTTTCCGACAAAAAAAACTCTGAGAGTACATAAAATTGCCATGAAAAATTTTTTAAACAATTTGTCGTTCGGAATCGACTTAGCTTCTAATACATGAGTGTCGGGATCTACAGTTAAAAGTCGAAGCCAAGCGACAGATAATTTTTTGATAAATTTTCATGGCAATTTTATTTACTCTCAGTAGTTTTGTCAGAAATCTGCTGAGAGAAAGTCGGCTGAGCTATCATCTATTGTGGTCAAGGATATAGCTTCATTTATCAAACTTTCTGGTTGGTTATCCAGCGTAGGGTAGTCGTGGTTTTGATGTGCAGCCCTTGCGCTGACCAAGTGAGCTTTTTGATATAAGAACTACCACTCCGAACTAACCTAACCTAAGTCTGCTGGGGTTTGAACGGAGGCTTTATGTCTAATAAGCCAATACACCATCTACTGGACTACGGCGACAATATGAAAGAAATCCTCTACTGAACTCTACCTGATGTACCGGTATGAAATTAAGATTTTTTGTGAAAATCAGACACTAATTTAATGAGAAATTGAAAAGCAAAAATTATTCAAAGAACTGGCCATGGCAGGCCATCTTTTCCATATTTCTGGCAATTTGTGGATTCCAAGCTAATAAAACTGTTCATCTTTTGAATCAAACCAATTGCTCACCTAATTTTCAATTTTCTTGTAGAAATAGATGTGCCTCTCACCCAATGCCTGTGCCATCGATGAAAACAAATATCAGTTGGAAGGAGCCAAGTCTCAGTCTAATCTTTTGATTGCATTCTCAACCAATATTGCTTTGTGTGCACATGTATTGTCACTTCACTATGATTTCTTAAGCACTAAATAAATTTACCATTAAAGGAAGAGATTTTTGCCAAACCACGACTGTTCTTTTCACACGCAACGCGTCTTCACACAAGACTGACTGAAGTCTTACTACTTATTGCCTACTTTGTCTTGCCTTTTTATATGCTCACGTAAACAGTCTGATGAAGGTCCTTTATGTCAAACTTTCGTGGTTTCGCTTTCTCTAGAATTCAATCGCGACTTCACTGTTGTGTGTGTATTTTGTTCACATTGCTTGTTATTGCGTTCTCGCTTTCTTGTCTATCCCCTTTTCTTTCATACTGATGTTGTTGGTTTACTTGTAACAAGTTCGTTGTATTTGTTTCTGAAGCTTTTGCTCATTTTAATGTTAAACGATGTTACGCAGTTTCCATTTTCGTAACAATATATTGAGTTACCCTGTGCTATGGCCAATACTTTACGCATAAATAATAATAAGTTGACCCAGTTTGAGAACAACTTTTTCAAGTTTCTCATACTCTTTCATGCTAAACTATTTGCCATATTTCTTCTTACACTGCTCTTCTTCCATCTATGCTCGTATATTTTTAAAACAAAGTTTCAACTTTAAGTTTGTCTTCTTTTTTAATTAATTTGAGTTTTTTTTTTTGCTTTTTTTTTTTGTTTTGTTTCTAAAAGTAAAAACAGCCAATAAATCTAAACACTGGGAAAACAAACGTTCTTTCCAAAATGCTTGGCCATTTATTTTTGAAACAAAAAACATAAATTATCAACTGTTAAAAAGGAGTATGGAATTTTAATAAGACTTTTGATGAATTGTGCAACAGCAGCATCAGAAACTAGCGAACATAAATGTGAAAAAAAGAAAAACAAAAGTAGTTGAGAACACTTATTCAGTGTCTTGCAGTTTTAGCTGCAGATGTCGTGTGTCAATGTTTGCTGAATACCAAAATGGATTTGATTTTAACCAAATGAACCAGATATTCAGACAATAGCAGACAATATATCCCAATACGCCACAATGTTCAAAGGCTACTTAAAATCAAATATTCATGCAAATAAAACGATGTGAAACCTTAATGTTCTCATTCCTAGTAAAACAACCTGAATTGAGAACAGTTCTTCAATACAATAGCAGACAATATATCCCAATACGCCTCTATGTCTAAGGCTACATAAATTCAAATATTCTTGTAAATACAACGATATGAGACCTTAATGAACTCATTCTTAGTAGAACACCCTAAATTGAGAACAGCTGTTCAATACAGGTTTTTTCATTTTTTAAATTTTTTTCCTATAAATATTACTTTGCTTGCCAACTGGGTTATATATCTTGTTTTAATACTTCAATAGGAATTTTCCATATATTTGGCTGTATTTTCGAAAATGTCACGTAAGTTAAGTAAGTTGCCAATCATGTACTGTGATAAAACAGCATAATTTCTAAGTATTACTCAGAAAGATCCCTTGTTGTTGCTTATGTAGTAATAGCATCGGCATAAGCATTCGAAAATCCAAACCGAAATTTTTGTATCACTTTTCGAAGCAACACTTTGTAATGGATATGTAAACATATAAAAATTCATAAGAATATTTCACCTCTTAAGTGGTATTCTTGTGCTCTAGTCTTTAAAGGAAAACACTACAGATCAGAAATTGCAGAGTGTTAAATAAAAACCCATAATATTGCCTTAAAGTTGCCGCAGTCTAGTAGATAGTGTGTGTTAGACGTGAGGTCGTGGTTCAATCCTCAGGTCAGACATCTCCAAAAAAAAAAAACGAAGATATGAACAAAGATTTCTTCGGCAACTTCTTCTCAGCAGTCGCAGTCTAGTAGGTATGGTGTTGGCTTATTAGACGTAAGGCCCGTGTTCAAATCCCAGGTCAGATATCAAAACCAAATTATGAAAAAAATATTTCTTCGGCGACTTCATCTCAGCAGAATTCTGGCAAAAACTCTGAGAGTAAATAAATTTGCCATGAAAAGTCTCTCAAAAAAATCTGTCATTCGTATTCGACTTTAAACTGTACGACCACTGCCACTCATGTACAAAATTAACACACACAACATATGGTCCAAAAACATTTAATTTACTTTCGTCCGTATATATATATTACAGTATTTCAGAAGTCTTCTGATTTATTAAGATTTATTTTTGCATCAGACTGCAGGAGATTTGTGTGGCGTAGAGAAAATACAGCTCTTGAGTTGAAAAATTTAAAGCCAACTTTAAAACATGGTGGTGGTAATGTGATGGTTTGGGGTGCCATGTTAGCAGGAGGTGTCGGAAATCACGTTTATGTTGAAAATAAAATGGACGAACACCATTATTTGAATATTTTAAAAGAAAATATGGAAGCTAGTGCAACGAAATTAGGAATGCTAGGGGATTTTCGACTCGTTCACGATAATGATCGAAAACATACGGCCACAATTGTAAGTGAATGGTTAAGTGAAAACGTAAAAGAAGTGTTTTTTTCATCCTCTTCAGAGTTTAGACCTTAACCCCATAGAGCATCTATAGGGAGTTTTGCAGAAAGAAATCCGTCAGCATACAATCACTGGCAACGAAATGTTTAAAAACGTTATTGCCGAGAAATGGCAGAATATTGGTCAAGAAATTACTAGCAAATTAGTATTATTAATGAAGATCCGTTTAAATTATGTATGTATAATGAGCGTTAAAAGAAACTGTACGCTAAGGATTAAATTCTAACAATCACCAAACTCAGTTTTTACCACTTAACCCTTTTCGCTCCGAGATTAAATTTTATTTTTTGTTTAAGAAGAAAAATACTTTTTTAGGATATCTAGGATCTACTAATGTCAAAAATTAGCTCAAGAAATTTTCCGACTTTTAGTTTTCCCAGAAAACAGTGTTCGAAATTTTATGGCTTTTATCCAATATGTCTGCTTTATATGCAAGTAAAACATTTGAATTTATTTACTGTTTTATTGAGTTATTTTATTACTTTTGAATCAAAAGGCACAAAAGTTATTAAATTTAGAGAAAAATTATACTTAGCTACATTTGTAATAATTTGATATAAAAATTTAAAAAAAAATACGAAATAGCCGAAATAGACGCTATGAAAAAAATGCTTGTATACATGTTTTAGTTTGAAACATTTTGTATGCAGATGAATATTACATTTCTCGCACATATATACCGCAACCCTTCAATTGACAACGACGATGTTTTCCGTCGGGATATCTGATTACAACGTGTTTTCCCTACATTTTTGGAAGATTTGGAGATCGATGTTCCTTATCGTCGTCATCATCATCGGTAGTTTCTTTCCTTTCAGTCAAAAGAAGTGCTTCTGTCACCGAGATTTTGAATTCTTTTTGACTCAAAGGCTTCTCAACTTTGTAACTTCCAAGCATTCACAACTGCCGAATTCAAAGTAGTACACCACAAAGGCCAATACCATTTTTTACCATGAATATTAATTCGGTAGTTTTGGATTGCATGCCGTGTAAATCCACACCCCCCATGCCCTTAATATAATTGTGTAACATGACTGGCTGACCATACGTAATACATTTTTCAGCTTCCGGGTTCTTTTTGGATGTCGATGCTTTTTTCCAACATTGTACTTTGTGCAAAGGTAAGACTACTAACACAAATTAAAAAACGCAAATAACACAAAATTCAATGGTAAATTGTACATAATATATGAAATATTCACCTTTTCTTTAACAAATTTATTATTAAATGTTTAACCACACGATGAAAGAAAAATATAATAACTAAAGGTATTTCCACAAATAATGCGTGTTACATTTAATACAAAGAATTTTGATCGTCAGTCAGCCAGGATAAACGCCAACGTTCGAAATTTCGAACAAAACAAGTTTACACATATGTGTAGGCACGCATGTGCATGTAAATTATATTTTTTATATTTTATAAAACGGTTACATATATTGGGCAGTAATTCCCCATAATTATTTTTTAATTTTATTTTGTTTATTATTTTTAAAAATTAATTTAAAAAGTATCCAAAAATATGGGTTGAAGAAATTTACCCCTAGCATAGGAGGGGTGGGGGATATTTTACGGGCGGATGTTTTTTATTTTCCTAAAGTTGAGACTTAATATCAAAACCAAGCTCACTGTAAGGATAGGATTTCTTTGAGGACAAACTAGGTCTGGTCCCATTAATTAAAACTGTGTCTTCAAATCTTGTGATAATTTAAATAAAAAATCTTAAGAGACATTATAATCCTTTGGTCAGCAATGTTATAAAAAATAGAGTTCACGCTGGGCCGAGCAGTAGCAACTATTAAACTAAGGAGAAGAAAATTGTCAAATGGTGGCATTGATTGGATTTTAACTATTTTTGAGTTATTATTTCATATTTCTGTGATTAAAAGAGCCTTAAGTATACTATTGGTTGAGATATATTGATTCTTCTGCCAATACTTATTACAGTGGTTTTCCTCCGCAGTACTTAACAAGTGAATAAACCAGTAAAAGAGAATTAAAACTGAAGTGTTTATGCCAGCTTCAGAATTTAATGCCTTAGGCATGAGCAACACCTCCACATTAAAAGCATATTTTTACGTCTGTACCATTTTATAGAAGAAGGAAGTATTTATTGAACTGAAAAAAAGAAAATTTTTTCTTTTATTAAAGATTTAGAATTTAATTTTTTTTTTAATTTAATTCCGTGACAAACAAAATTTTAAATACACAGCACTTTAATTAAATTTTTTTGTATTTAAGGATAAACTTTAATTCCATTATCTTGAAGCCAAAAAACAAACAATTAAATAAAATTTCTGCCTTTGTTAACATCAATACCGCTGATACCTTTATCGAATATGCGTGCATACGTGCGTGATTACGGAACGCACATAAAATTTGTTGGTTAATTATCAAACTAACAACGAACTGACAATAAGACTCATCATAGACATTACTGTGATTGTAATCAGGATCTAAAAACATCAAGTTTATAGAGGTCAACATTATTGTCATGTTGCTCCTTATGTTGTGCTGTTCGCTATTATTGCTGTTGTCGCTGTCGTTGCCGTTGTTGTTTTTGTTAATATTATTCTGCCACAACAATATGAACAACAATTTCAATTACACATACACATGTATAATAATTAAAATGCACAAATACTTGTTGTGGTATATACATACATACTCTAACGAACTTTGGACTGTGGAAACTATAGAAACCGAACACTTACGTGCTTTCATTTCAAAAATAAAAATTCCTTTTACAAGTATCAGGTTAATCGAAGACCGCCTGTAGATGCACTTTGTTGTATAGAATTTACATGAATGCATGTCATTATGTGTATTTGCAGGGAGACAAAGATATTTGCATTTGTATGCGTTCATAATTATTGCCAGTGACTTGCTAATAACAATAAGCGTTCAACCGAATTATAAACACTGATGTTTTTACACCAACACAAACATACATAAGAAAACAACTAAGACAGTTGCTAATCGGTTAAAAGGAAGTGCTTGATACCCTTCTTCATTAGATACTTGCCACAAATATTGGTTGCATATATACATACATAATTGGTCATTACAATCCTTCAGCCAGGATTACGACCTAGCTTCTCACTTCACTTATGTTGTGTGTGTTAATTTTATACAAGAGTAGCACGACCTACAGTTTAATGTTGACTCCAAACGACAGTTTCTCTCAGGGTTTTTGCGAGAAATATGCTGAGAGTAAGTCGCAGAAGAAATACTTCATATTTCGTTTTGTTGGAGATGCCTGAACTGGAATTTGTACCGTGGCCTCCCTTCTACTATGCCAACACACTACCTTCTAGACAACGACAACTACGGCGACCAGCTTTGGTTAGTAAATTACTGAGTATTGAAATACCAAACAAATACTGCCGGGAAGCAGCAATTTTTTTAACAGACAGATGGGTATCTCTAGATATAGCTTTAGTCTTACCGGTGGCGTTTGGAAAAGGGAAAATGCTCATCGAAGATTAAAGTCAATTGGAATTCTGAATCTTTTGATTCACTAGAGAGGATCATGGATCATAACGTTGCCTAGGACGGACTTCTTTATAATTCTTAACACACAATGTGTGGGCGAATACGAGGATCTCTTGTAGAACCTAGCAGTAGTAGTTGATTAGCCATAAAGCACACAAGACGTTATTTGAGAACCTAACACTGCTTAGGTGAATTTCAGAATAAAATACCTGAATCCTTATCAGGTACTAGAAAAGCAGTTATAGTAATAGGGTTGTGTGCGATGCATACAGGTTTATACATGACTGGCGGGACAGTTTAAAGTCGATTCCGAACGACAGATTTTTGACAAACTTTTCATGGCAATTTTATTTGCTCTCAGAGTTTTTGCCAGAAATCTGTTGCGAGCAAGTCGCCGAAGAAATATTTTTTTAAATTTTTTGATTTTAATATCTAACCTGGGGTTTGACCCGTATCGTTACATCTAATTTTTTTTCAGCCTAGGAGGAGTAAATGTACCTAACCGCACCATAGAGGAAGTCGTCACATCCTCCGTGTGTGGGGCCCTCACCCACTATATCGCCCCTCGCCTCTTCTGGACTTGTTCGTGCCCACTCCGGAACTACGTTGGTATTACTTCGGAGTGGAGTCCTTTTGGCTCTTTGGCCTCTCCATGTTCATATCCGCGTCTGGACTGCGTATCTAAAGTTAAGGAGACATCTAAGCGTCTCCTCTATTCCTTTCGTGTAAATTATCGTTTCGGTTTCGCTTGGCACGTGTGACAGTATCACCTATGCCGACATGCTAACTTATTCTGCAGCTTCAAGATCTCTCTTTTTCCGTCTCAGAATGCGCTGTACGTAATTCACCACCGAAGTCCAATTTCCACTACTCGCAATCATAATCCCGACAATCTTAGCAGCTGCGATCGTTCCAACTATTAACGTCAGTACAGAGCGTTAGCTCTGCCAGCGTGCACACTTGATAACATTGTGCCCTGCGTCATCAATTAACTCCCCTTCCTCGTAAAGACAGTAAGGGGTGGCGGTCTTGCCCATTCTGTGCACATATTTTCTAAAATATCTGTGACCCGATAGCATCTGTGTAACGTAGTAATTTATATCTCCAAATTTCCGACCAATCCATGGCCTTATGTCCGGAATAAGTCTAGCCGTCCGTCTTCCTCTATCTTCCTCGTTCCATCGTAGTTGTCATTTTGAAATAGTGTTTTCCCTTAAGTAACCGGTTATGTGATTTCCAGCCGATTTCTCCTTATAAATCTCCATCCGCTCCGCTGCCAGCAGATCCACAGGGATTATACCTGCTATCACCAGTACGGTTGGAGCGGACACTGTACGATATGCCGACGTGATACGCAATGCAGCCGTTCTCTGTACCGATACAAGTGAGTTTGCCCGCTTTTTAACATCTAGTGTTTCGGCCCAAATTTCGCTCCCATAAAGCATAATGCTGTTTCCCAACCTCCGTCAGGAGTCTCCGTCTCCCCGGTAGCGGGCCTCCAATATTCGCCATTAATCTGCTGAGCTGTCCATCGTTACATCTAATAAGTCAACACACTATATACTAGACTACGGCGACTATAATATTCCTTCATATTTTAAAGGGCATTACAATTGCAAGTCTTTTGCCTACAATTATTCAAAGGAGACTTCAATTTTCCGCTGACAATGATTCTTTCAGAACTTTTTCTTTAAGCCTGACTGCAGGGTGTTTGCAGGCAATCAGTGATGCCAAATCGTTATTTTTTTCGTATTTGCGTTAAGAGGTCCTATTTTAAACTGCTTGAAATGTGTACTCCCAAATATACCTAATAAAACACTGTAGGGTATAATAACAAATTAGTTAATATGTATGTGTTGTAGGACTGACTATAAGTATATTGCATCATGTATTATGCCTGTGGCTTCTGTATGTGTATAAGTAAATATTTATGAGCATAAGTTTGTACAGCATTTAGTAACAATTGAAATGACAACATCAGCCTTGACACATGAATACTACGTTGCGTTTGTTGCCAAATAATCCAAATCGCTAAGATCAAAAGACAAACAATATAAATCCTTTAGTATCGAAACATTATTAGATTATGAGCGAGCCTTTGTTTTTGGTAAATATTTAGTTAAAATCGCTAAATAGTAATTTGGCAAGAAGACAAAGCCATATAATGTACACAGATTTACAGGAAATTTCATCTTTTGTTTTATGTTTGCCTTCCTAATGACTTTGGCATTGAATGTGCTGCACAAAACTTGCAAGTCGTTTGGAAAATATTTTTACTAAGTATTGTGAGGTATGTAATAAAATTGTATAATTTTCTTTAAATTTTTCTTAACATACTTAAGTTTTAAATACAAAGGTGCTTAGAAGTGGACATAGTTGAAGTAGTTGTCATATAGAAATTATATTTGATATGTGGTATGGTATTGATATACTATGGTATTGATGGTCAACACTAATTTTATTGTATTAGTAAGTATTTCACGAGGCTTAATTAAATTTCATTTTTCCTTAAATTCGATTAATTATTGTTTACCTCCAGTTCTCAGTATTAAGAATTTAATTACAAAATAAGTATTAATCAAGTATGTTTTCTCTATTGAGAAACTATAAATATAAGACTTGGCCATGCATGAACGTTTGTGTAAAATATTTATTTTTACGCCAGTTCATGTAAATATTTATGCTTCTTACAAATTTATTAATTTGAAAATTTAATACTTTTTTTACAAACAAATTTGACAACATTTTCAAGTACAAACTTCAACAGACATATAAATGTCGAAATCAATTTAATATACAATAGAGAAACAAAATAAATTTTTTTTTTAATTTATTCTTAGTACTCGTACATCTCAGCCTGGTTGTCTCTAGTTTATAAATAAAACAACTTAGGGCCATTATTACAACTTTCCGTTAAACTTGGTTTTAGTTAAAGATAACTTTAGCTAAAGTAACTTTAAAGTCACCTTTAACTTCTTTTCATTATTAGAAGCTAATGATAAAATAAAGTTAACTTTTTCAAAAAAATGGCAGTGCCGGAGCAATATTGATAACACTGCTCAATTAAACAAGTTTTTTTTAAACGTATGTGCATATGTTTATATTTGAAGTTGCCATATTGAAAATAATATATAATGTGGCAAGTTCAAAAATAAACTTAACTTTAAAAGTTAAAGGTAGGATGATCCTCCCTTTAGCGTTTTTAATCTTAACAAAACAATGTGTTTCGTTTGAAAATAATATTTAATTTAATTTAATAATAATTAATTTAATTTAATAGTAATACTTACTACTGACTTATTTTACTTACCCTTTTGTCAGGGTTACAACTCCGGGAACAAGAGTTTAAAGTCATCTTCGAAAGACAGATTTTTGAGTTTTTACCAGAAGACTGCTGAGAGAGGAAGTCATTGAAGAAATATCTTTTCATAATCAGTTTTGTTCACGATGTCTGAATTTGAACCAAGGGTTAGTGTCTCATAAGCCAACCCACTAACGTCTAGACAACCGCAACTTCAATATAAACAAAATTTGTGTTCTTTGCATTGTAAGGATACCTTGAACACCGTGAATCATGGCTTTTTAAATATGGTTTCTAAGCAAACAATCATAACGGTCTCTAGTATTGATATCGAATACTGCGTTTTGTGCATGTTCTGTACGTCACCTGTATATTTTACAAGTCGCTTCTGAGAAGTCGTACTGATATGAAGAGTTTTCGTGTTTGCTGTATTAAGTTTCGCTGCCCATGTTAAGTTGAGTAAATTCAATGGAAGTGGTATGTCTATGAAGTTAATATTTCGATATATGCATTATTTACACCGTCTTAAAAAATAGAAAACAAATAAGTCAGCTTGGCGATGTATGTGTATCAATAGAATAAACAACAGACTCTAACATTATGTAACTCCCATCCTAAGAAGCCTTGTTTTAAAGTCAGCTTTACGACTACCAACAATATTTACTCTAACTTCATTTATTTTATTTTGTAATACAACACTGTATTCGTTCATTAGAGTCAGAAATTACTCTGTATTATACTAAATTCTTCGAAAATACGTAAATGCTTCATTCTAATCACCCTACAATTTGAAATCATTTAACCGTAGATAGAGTTTTGTATCAAAAATGATACATTTCAATTTCTCAAACTATATAACTTTAATTCAGAAAAAGTTAGATGCCTGATATATTTTTAATTCGTTGGTAGTGTTATCGCCATTATTTTAAACCAAATCAAAAAGGAAATTTTAAACAGGACTTAAAAAATTCAAAAACTTCATAATTCTGGCTTATGTATCATTTTTGATACATACGACTTTCCTAGGGATTCTTTGGTTTTGTGTATGTAATATTTTTAAGTTTTCAAAGATTTCGTGAAGTTTTATCGTAAATAAACATTACACGATGCGACAGTGCAAATACACCCGAGTAACTACATAGTGTAAGTTATTCATTAGGTTGAATAGGGCTCAAAAATCCTTTTTTATTTTTCTCGAACCCTTCAAACTTGTTTTATTTGACAGAAACTGTTTTTTTTTTAATCTTTTCACACCAAATTATTGATTACCCAAATATGTTTGAACCTATTTTAAAATCCAAAGTTTTTTAGAAAGGGGAGAGATTAGCCTTTAAAACGGTATACATAAACATTTTGTTCAAACCTGTATGTTAGGAGTTTTGATAGGGTAAACTTGGAAAATTTTGTTTTTTCTAATTTTTTCAAGTTTGGTCATTCTTCACTGCAAAATTTAATTAAAAAATATGGAATAAGTGGCCACATTCTGAAAGTGCATTATATTGTGAAGAGATTGACACTTCGTTTGATAATATTGGACAAAAATTACCGCAGTTATTATTTATCTACGGATTTTTGAGTTCTACTCAACTAAGTGAACAACTTATTTTGGGTAGTTACTCGGGTGTATTTATTTTTTTGTATTTTGTCACATAGTGTTATTTATGGTATTTGAGAGCGAATTGATAGTTAAGTGTTGGATGCTAGTGAAAAGATTGAATTTTCTGTTCTTGATATTGATTGAAGTAGTCGTAGTCTAGTATGTAGCGTGTTAGCTTTTTTGACGTCAGACCAAGGTTTAAATCTCAGGTCAGACATTTCCAATTTATAATGAAAGGCTGTAATGACCGATTATGTATGTACGAGTATATATGAAATATTCGTGGTACTGAAGACTCTGAAGAAGAAGAAAACAGAAGCTCGTCTTATGAATTGCTGAAAGTATTGGCAGCAACAAACATGACAATAGGATGTTTATTGCCAAAAATGGTACTACTTGGAACAGGGAACCGTATGTCTTTAGTAGCTTGGAAATAGAAAATATTAGCAATTTTCACGCAGATTTCTAGCAGCTGTTTCTTGAAGTGTTGTAGAGTCTTTCTTACTGCTCTGCTCATATACATATATCTCACGTGACAGACAAACATTAGAAAAAAATGTTTCGTCATATGTTTTATTTCGTAGATATTACAGATGATAATATTTCGGTCAACTACGTCCGTATGAGATAACAGAATCATTCGCTTTGATAATTACGCCTTTTCGAAAAATGATTTGTCGCTGTACTATTGATTGAATTGAATTGAATTTTATGGTCGTTATAAATTTCGCGGCCCAGCGAAATCGAATTGGTAGTTTTCGATTCAAGTACTTGCTATGTTGGTATTTGGGGAAACCTGTATCCGGGAAACCAGAGAGGAATCAAAGAGAGAGCATTGTTATTGACATAAAGGGTTAACTTTTCTTCCTCACATGACGTTGACAACAAATTTTTTAACAAAATATATCAATAATCCTAGCAACGCTATGTACTACAAGTATATATCAAAAGTAATACATAAGCTAGAATTATGAAGTTTTTTCAATACAGATAAAAATCTAACATTTTAATATTTAATGGTAGCTGAGAGCAATATTCAATCAATATGTGTGCTTTGAGTGCTATTTAATATTCACCCACATATATTACGACCTAAATTACTAACTAATCAACTAACCTAACTTTACAAGAGGTACTGCACACATTCACCTTTGTGGCGACTGTTGACTGAGGGGTTATTGATAAATTGCAAGAGAAATTCATGGGGCTCAAGTAAGCTAAAAAATTCTTCTTAGCACGACCAGGTACATCAAGGGATCAGTGTAAAAAATTATGTATTTCAAAAAGTTTTGAATTTTTTATATTGCAAAAAATCTACACAAACAAGATCTTTTAAGTATTTAAGTCAAGTCTCTTAAGCTTCAGATGAAAAGACAAGAAATTAAGTTAAGAAAACAAAATGTTTGTATGTCGATAAATGAACCAGCAAACACGGTAAGGAAAACTTGAACGGGAAAAAGGGGAAAACGAAAAACTAATTTAAATAATAATGAATGTTGACAATGTTTGTATGTTTGTTAAAACAAGAACAACAACAACAACATAAATAACATAGTACTCTTGTAGAAAATATTTTTGTTCTATTTTCGTTATCAAAGAGAGTGATAAGTAGTTGCTGAAGTACTATTGTTTTGAGAAAAAACTGAAGTGAAGAATTAAAAGATTTCTCAATAAGTACCAAAAACTTTAATTAACTTTATTGCAAAATTTCAAAGATGACACACTTTCTTCGAGAGCCCTTTGAAAATTGCAAACAATAGTGTTTAGGGTGGGTGGGGTTTTCTGTGGAATTAAAACATTCTTCAATTGGTTGCCATTTGTACAATTATAAAATGGATTTAATGTGATACAATTATGATATCGAGATACGAATAAAAACAAACAAACAAAACTTGTATAAAGAATATGACCTAATAGGATAATAGCATAGGATAGAAGAAATAGATTTCGAAGAATGCTTCAAAGAAATGGTTTTTTGAAAAGTTTAGTTTTATGGGATACAGAAAATGAGAAAATGAAAATGAAAAGGTCTTCATTAAGATTATGAATAATGGCTCGACTAAAGAATGTATACGTTACATTATAACCATTTAGTCAGTACAACAACCGAGTTTCTTACACCACTCATGGCGTGTGTGTTAATTTTATCCACATTTCAGAAGACTGCTAAGAGGAAATCACTGAAACAAATTTTTTTTATATTTCGTTTCGTTCGCCATGCCTGAGACGAGGATTGAACAAAGGTCCTTCGTCCAATAAGCCATTAAACAAGCAAGTAGGTCTAGGTCTAGGTCGGAGTGGTAGCTCTGATAACACAAAGCTCACTTGAGCACGCATAGTGCCCGTTGTGATGCCACGGGTGAACGTACTGTACTGAACAAGTTCCACCAAAATCAGGGAAGACGAAGAAGTTGGTCAGCGCAAGGGCTGCACATTAAAAGCACGACTACTCTACACTGGAAAACCAGTCAGAATGTTTAATGAACGAATCTCTATCCTTGATATCAGTAGATGATAGCTCCGTCCAACTGACAAGAAATGGGGAGCCAAATAACCTATATCTGCACCTAGCAAGAGACGGGCACTGACAAAGAAAGTGTATAACAGTCTTCTCTTCCTCAGCGGATCTGCATCCACGGCAGAAGTCGTTAAATGCGAGCCTCATTCTTTCCGCATGTCTACCCATAATACAATGACCTGTAAGCATGGCCACTGTGATTGAGATGACGTCACGACCAAGACCAAGTAATTGGTTGGTACGCCTTCTATCCATCAAGGGCCAGATGAGTCTAGCGGTGGAGCAGGACTCCTCATTGACCCAGGATAGGTTGGCGTCCCGAAAGAATTTCCGCGCAATATCCAACTTGACCGAGGCAAGTGGCATACCCAATTCAATTGAAGAGCATTCCGGAAGGAGCGCACCAGCTCTGTGCTTAAGAGACTTCGACTCTCCCACACTACTTCATAGCACATATTAGCCCTTGTCCTCAAGGCGGAATGCCTAGTCAAAAACCTATCAAAATATTTACAAATTTCTTCAGTAGTCACAGGACATATTCTGTTATTGAAAGGTCGAATTTGTGCCAGTGTAGCCTGGAGATTTTTTAAGATCTCTTATTTCGCCTATACCGTCTTATTACTTGATTGATCAGCTCGAAAATTTTATGCATGTAGTCTAATCAACCTCTGCGGTTCAGGTCCTTCGGCAAACCTTTCCTTGACGGTTCAACTGCTGTATAATTGTCACACATATTGCCCCGAAACTAAGCACAGTACTCTCATTAGTGCTGTCCTGCAAACTAAAGTGGTTTTAATATCACAATCATTCTGAATTACATTTAAAATACTAAATCCCCTCCCAAGTAAACGCCTTTTTTCTATTTTGTTAAGATCTTCCATATATATACACAGTTTATCCTCATCTATTGAATTAAAGCATAAAGACCTGAATCCTGCCTAAAGCCATAATTCAATATTTCCTACTTCTACTTCATAGTTTAGCTCGTCCTTTACCTGTAATACCACAATATTTTCGGTCAGTTTGGGTTTTCTTAACAAAAATTTTCTTATCATGTAACTTTGGAAACTTATACTTAGGTTACCATGCCATTTATTATGTATAAACTCCTTACTAAAGCCAAACATAGCATACCTGACTGTAAAATCGTGTATTTTATGTGTTCATTATTGTTATTACAATAGAATGCGTTGTCTATGGTTAGTGTATATGTATGTGTACATAGAAACACAGCGAAAGCCTTCAACCACGCATATTTTGTAAACTTTTAACTAATTTGCACTTTGGACCTTAAATACCTTCGGGGGAACAAAAGAAAATTTTTGACAACTTTCATTCAGTTAAAAAGCAAGCAAATTGTCTTAATTTTCTAAGAGAGTTCATTTAGACTTGAATGTCTGTGTCTTCGCTAGGCAGCTACTGAATATTGTAAAAAACAAGCTGACAGTTGACGTCTGTTGCTGTTGGCTAATTGAAAAATGATAAAAGATGTTAAGCAAATATGATGGAAATGTAAAAGTTATAAACATCAATTAAAAGTTTAATAATAATGGAAAATAATGGAAATAATCTAGACTATCTCTACGTAACTGTATGCATGGCTAATTGAAGTAAATTAAAAGAATAAATTATTAATGATTGAAAATATGAAAATTATTAAAGTACTTAAGCTTTCTTCTCTTCTCTTCTGTTTTTATTTTGTTTAAAAAAATAATTAAACCTTTTAATAGGCAATAGTATGAAGCAATGTTACAGAATTTTTTCAAATCGAGGACCTATATTTTATACAATATCACGTATGAAAAGGTACAGAAATGAAATATCTACGTAATGTAGCGCAAAAACGTAGAATTTATAAAAAAAACATGCAGGAAAAGCGTACATGTTCTAGATCAAAAGAATCTGTATTAATTTAACCAGTGTTCCAAACAAACCCATCTCCATCTCATCAAATAAATGTAGTGAAGGTCAAAAAAACTGTCCATTAAAAAAATAATAATAAATATCGTTACGTTTTTACTTTTTTTTAAAAAAGCTTAAAATATGAGCTCGTAAATTGCAAATAAAATAAAAATAATTTTGTATTTAGTTTTAATTAAAATTCTTTATTATTCGCACAATTCCATGTGCCAGTGTTCACAACTTTATGTAAACAACAGCAATTGCTTTGTTTGTTATTCCTCTGTTGTACAAACAGTAACAATTACTAGACAGTTATTCGACAGATCTTTGTAAAGGAGATTTTCAAACCACAATTACTCTCTTCAAACACATCGCGTCTTCACACAAGACTGACTAAACTTTATTGGCTCAGTCGCTTGCTTTGCCTTGCCTTTTATATGGTAAAGTAATGATGAATGTTTTTGAAGGCGAATGTTCATGGCTAAACATCGTTATTTACATTTATTATTGTAGTGTTGTTTGTGTATTTTTGTTTACTTGTTTACCATTTTTTGTATGCTAGCTTTTGTTGTTATATTAAGCAGTACGATAATTTTTAAACAGGTTTGTTTAATGCATTGTTTTGTTTTGTAGCTTTTGTTTATAATTTTAATGTTAAAACGTGTAAAACCAAAACACCAGTTTCTAGATTTTTCATTAATAAATTACCGTTATTTTTATTTTAAAATTGTTTCATTATCAAATTGAAACAATAAAAAATAATTACAAAAAATTTTGAAATATTGTAAATTTTTTCGGACACTCTTCTTAAGTAGTAGAAGTTGTGATTAGTGATTGTTAAAATTTTATTCTTATTGTACTGTGTCTTTTGTCGCTCACTATTCTTAATTGATCATTACAACCCTTCAGTTAGGATTACGACTTAGTTTCTCACACCACTTATGTTGCGTGTGTTAATTAATTTTGTTAGAGATTTCTGATCTGGTATTTGAACTGAGAACCCAACACACTTTCTAGTAGACTACGGCGACTACAAATAGGACACATAGGCTGCCTTCCAAAATGTAGCAATACAAAGTTTGTATGCACTTCTACTACTGTATATAAACTATGTAGATATCAAAGTAACCAAACAAAACTATAAATCCGATGCCTGATTGCTTTTTGACTGCGTTGAAAATACACATTGACGACGTTTTGGAATAGAATGCGTTGTATATATTTTGCACAAAGCAACTTACACTTTGGAAGGCAGCCATAATATTAGCCGGGTGGACCAATATGCACTTAATTTTTAGTCGTTATTGGCAAGGAATCTGCGGCATATGAACACTGCAGTGTGAATGAAATCATGGCAAATGATTAGGTTATCATCAGATCAGATCAGATCAGATCTTAATTTGCGATATTTTTGGCTACCGAAATGTTCATCAATAAGAAAGAGCATGCTTACTGGTTTTCTCTTCTACTCCACAATTTCAGCATTGCAAAAGTCCTTATAATATCTACTCTGTACTTATACATGAGTAGGACATTAAGACTGCTATTATAGTAGTTTCGTAAGATAGGTATAAAAGTAGATTTAACGGCAATCGTGTATACCACATACATACATACATAATTGGTCATTACAACCCTTCACGTCAAGCTTACGACCTAGTTTCTTACACCACTTATGTTGTGTGCGTTAATTTGTATACATGAGTGGTGGGCCCTACAGTTTAAACTCGACTCCGAACGAAAGATTTTTTTGAGAAACTTTTCATGGAAATTTTTATTTACTCTCAAAATTTTTGCCAGAAATCTGCTGAGAGGAAGTCGCCGAAGAAATATTTTGGCATATTTCGTTTAGTTGGAGATGCCTGACCTGGGGTTTGAACCGAGGCCTCATGTCTAATAAGCCAACACACTACCTACTAGACCACGACGATTTCGTGTATACAACATAAAGAGCAATATTTGGCGGATCTCTCATATGTAAAAGTCATTGTGGCCTTCTAACGATCCAGTTTTTTTCCTTTTAACTCCCTTCTTTCAAATAGGCAGTTCTTAAAACTCTTGGTTTGGAAGGCCTTTCAATCAAAATATTTTTAAAAATTTACCACAGTGATCTGTTCATAAATACCAGTAGTGCTGTTAGGCATTCACATCCATATCCGCAGTAAATAGCAAATATTTGCAGGTTAAATACGTAGCTTTGTATCCACAATTTTTTAAGTGTTTGGATAGCTTTTTTGATACAACTGAATATCCACTGCTTATTCACTATGAAAGATGAAGACTTCTTCAAATAACTTGCCAAACGACTTTTGTTTTGAAAAGTTTCTAGAATTTTTATTGCCATATCTTTCCAATTATGATCGTGATGAAGTGTCTTATGTACTCTCAGTACTTCCATTTGAGCCATTTTAGAAAAGGGTTCTGGTCCCATCAACAACGTGACTCTTCGCAATGTCGTTTGCTTGCTAATTGCCGAGAATTTCCATATGGCCTGAAACTCAGCAGAGAATATCATTGTTTTCTCTACTTAGGCCCATTATTATAACTTGCTGTTAACTAAAGGGAGGATTTTAACGGGCAGATAAATTGTTTTTTTTTCATTATAAGTGAACAATAAGATAGAAGTGAGAGTTAAGCTAAATGGAGGATCATCATACTTGTAACTTTTAAAGTAAAGTTTATGTTTAAACTTGCCATATTATATATTATTTCAATATGGCAACTTCAAATATAAACAAAATGAGCATTCACAACAAAAAAAACGAAGCCTGTCGTTGCCACTGCGTTCAAAGAAAACTTTTTTAATTGTGCAGTGTTATCGACTTTGCTCCTGCACTACCATATTTTTGAAAAAGTTAACTTTATTTTATCATTAGTTTGTAATAACAAAAATAAGTTAAAGTTGACTTTAAAGTTCACTTTAGCTAAAGTTAACTTTAACTAAACCAAAATCTGTAGGTTGTAATACCGAAAAGAAGCTAAAGGTGACTTTGAAGTTCACTTTAGCTAAAGTTACCTTTAACTAAACCGAACTTTAACGGCAAGTTGTAATAATCTACCTTAGTCGTTTCAGTTTACTTAGATCTCGCCATACTATCTCGGATTTAACTGCGCAAAGGTCTCGTGCTTGAAAGGCGACCTAGCTTCAATCCAAGTTGAATTAAGTACATCTCTCGACAGTAAAATCTTCCGCTAGCAAGATACCAGATGGTTTACCCAAAGGTTCGAAATAATTCTTAATGGGACCACAAACTTCTTACGATCTACACATTATTTTATGCTTAAACACTATGTAATCTAAAATTTCCGTCACTAAACTGCAATACATATAGTCGTTGTTCAAGTAAATACAGAAAACTATTTATCTTAGGACCTGCTATACTGGACCTACTATGTTCCTTAAATTAAAAACATAAATATTAAAGCCAACTTAAAACAAATTGCACATTGGGAAAAAAATCATTTCTTGCCTCATATTCCATTTTGCTGTGTGTTTTAATTAAAAGAGTTCACTGAAATGCAAAAAAATGATGAAAATTAAAAAAAAATATTTGCTTGTATTTTTCTTAATTTCTACGTCGTCATTTGATGACTTTTCTACTAGTAAATCTGTTCTTGCTTATGTGCAAGAATCGCTAAAAAAGTTTCCTTTTCTTAACACCAAGAATATTGTGTATTCGTATGCTTGAAAATGTACACAGTAAATCCTTAATAACTTTCATCAGATCTTTACTACACAGCTATTACGACAGAAATAAAAACAAAAAAAAAACACAAAAAGAGAAAAAAAATCTCATCTGGTTGTGCTGGCGTAAAACAATAATCACTACACATTTATGAACGCTTAAGGACATAAAGTGAAATTTTCCTACAATTCTCTTGAGTGAATATTCTACGCTTCTTTTTGTTTCCTTCACTAAGAATTTTCGTCTTGTCTTCTTTCTCTTTCACAGTTAATGCCGTTTTCATATTTTCAAGTAACTTCTACTCATAGGATGTATAAAATCAGAAACATTATGAGTTCTTGAGAAATGAAGGAAATCAAACACAGTAAACATGAAATACGGAAAAATGTTTGTTGTTATCATGCCGTGTAAAATGCTTTTGATCTTCACGGTGTCGTTATGCAATAAGTGCGTGACTTTTCTTCGAAAAAAAAATTTAAAGTTCACTCACACTTGTTGTGTTTATAATTTATGGACTTAAAGCAATTTTTTTATGATGTCTAAGTGAATTAAAATTATTCGTGTACTGGTTAAGGTATACCACCAATTCAATAAAGAAATCAGATATCATGTTAATAAATTCCAGGTTTCAATACCACATATTCTGATTCCGATTAGGGACGACTGGGACCCAAATACGATCGTCCACCCGGAAAACCGACGGCTCTAAACTCGCTAATGGGGTTTGAAGCGGAATATACTCTGGGAAACTGACCTAAACCTTTCTCTCCGACTGCCGGATTACTGTGGCGTGTTTCAGGCGCGTGTGATGGCCCTATACCGGTCCGCTCAAAGGATCCTCGCCAGCGGTGCTCCTGTCACCCGCGTCTCGGTCTCTTCTGACAGTCGGGCCGTCATAGGATCACTGTCGGGTTTTGTGAATGACACCAGGATTGTTGGGGAATGTCGGCGCTGTTTCGACCTTCTTTCTGGGTGCTTCAGTGTCCCACTGGTCTGGGTCCCGGGGCTCAGTAATATTCCGGGAAACTGTAAGGTCGACGGGCTCGCCAGAGCTGGAGCACTCCTTCCGAAATCCTCTTCAATTGAATTGGGTATGCCACTTCTTCTTTCTATCCTGGGTCAGTGAGGAGTTCTGCTCCACCGCTAGATCACCTGGACCCTGATGGATAGAAGGCGTACCAACCAGCTACTTGGACTTGGTCGTGACATCGTCTCAACCACAGTGGCCATACTTACAGGTCATTTCGTTATGGGTAGACAATCGGGAAGGATGCGGCTCCCATTTAACGACTTCTGCCGTGGGTGCAGATCCGCCGAGGAGGAGGAGACTGTTATCGACTTTTTCTGTCAATGCCCACCTCTTGCGAGGTGCAGATATAGCTTACTTGTTTCTCTATTTCTTTTCAGTTTGACGGAGCTATCCTCTGTTGATGTCAAGGATATAGCATCGTTTATCAAACTTTCTGGCTAGTTTTCAAGCGTGGGGTTCCCTGGTTTTGCTAGAGCTTGTTCAGTACAGGGACTCCGTTTCATCTGTGGCGTCACAACGGGCCGCTATGCGTGGTCAAGTGAGCCTTGTGATATCAGAGCTCCGACCTAACCTAACCTAATACCATACACTGCAGAAAACTATGAATTTCAAATGCCAGCATAGAAGCAATAATAATGGATGCAGGAACGGTATTTGACACAATAAAAATACTAAACTGCTGGATTAAACTGCATCTCACTAGAATCCTTCTGGAATGGACATAATTTCCACAAATACATAATTTTTAACGCATGTATTAACAAAAGCATTACACAACGCTGGACCAAAGGTCCCATAATAACTCCACCGAAAAAGGGTGACGGATTAACAGTTAAGTGAAAACTATGTATAGGTTCGTTTAAATTCCTCGATGGTTAGGGTATCTTTAGAATTGGCTCCAAATAGAGAAAAGCACAGAAGCAGATGTGTTTATTTAAGGAGTTAATATCATTGAAACATATGTATATTCGTCCAATGGAATGTAGTGACTTCCAGGAGGAAATTCTGAAGATTGTTAAAGTATCTGTAAGAGTAGGTATCCGAGAGTGCCAATAGGATAGCCAAGCAAAATTGAAGGCTTTAAAAGGACATAAACATTCATTTTTTAAATGTAGTTGTTGCTAAGTCGCCGTAATCTAGTAGGTAGTGTGTTGGCTTAATAGACGTGAGGCCACGGTTCAAACCCCAGGTCAGACATCTCGCAGAAATTGAAAAATTAAAAATAATTCTTTGGCGAATTCCTTTGAGAGTAAAATAAAAAATTGCCATGATAAGTTTCTCAAAAATATGTCGTTCGGAGTCGACTTTAAACTGTAGGTCCCACCACTCATGTATAAAATTAACACACAACATAAGTGGGGTGAAAAGCTATACCGTAATCATGACTGAAAGATTGTAATGACCAATTGTATGTATGTATGTATGTCGTTGTTGCTTAGTATCAAAACGTTTTATTATCTGGTCAATCCGACTTCACTAGCAACCAAATTGGAGATGAACAGACAAGATCACTATCAGTTATAAACCTTAAAAGACAGTCCATTGAAACCACCATTTGGCTTTTGTTTTGGGCTTATCGACTGAAAATACGATTCACACAACAGCCGTGCGTAGAGACTAGATAGGCTTATAAAGTCACAAGAGCCATATGTATACATACATATATGCATTTATACATACATAATTGGCCATTACATCACTTCAGTCAGGATTACGCCCCAGCTTCTCACAAGAGCCGCATAATAAGGCTTTATTCTACATGACTTGGATGTATTGCTTGTGAATACTTAACTTCTAAACAGGCATCAAACAATAGCGAGCTTATTGGCACTATGTATAAAGCAAAGGACAATTTAGTACGACATATTGAGAACAAAGCTTGCATTGATTGAGATTCAATGTAAAGGCGATTCTACAAGGCTCTTAACTTCATGAGCTCCAACGAATATCTTATGATGTTAAACACTCAAAATACGATGTTATTCAGAGAAAAGTATCCGAAATATTTATATTTTATTGTACATACATACATAATTGGTCACTACAATCCTTCAGTCAGGATTACGACCTAGTTTCTCACACCACTTATGTTATGTGCGTGTTAATTTTATACATGAGTGGCAGGACCTACAGTTTAAAGTCGATTCCGAACGACGGATTTGAGAAACTTTTACATGGCAATTTTTATTTACTCTCAGAGTTTTTGCCAGAAATCTGCTGAGAGAAAGTCGCCGAAGAAATACTTTTTGTATTTTTGTTTTGATGTCTGGCCTGGGGCTCGAACCCATACTTTACGTCTAATAAGCCAACACACTACCTACTAGACTAGGGCGCCTTCAATACTTACATACACACACAATTATTAGAAGTCAACATTCAGTACTACTAAAATTAATAAAATTTAAACATCAAATAATGGCCTCCAATCTTTAAATTGCTTTAATAAATCCGAAAAATTCATCTTTTTTTATTCAATTTAGTTTCCATGTTTATTGAAAACATTTTTATTCTTCATTAACTACTGTCGTTATGTTTACTGGGATAATAAATTTATATGTATTCATGTATGTGTGTGTGTGTTCATGTCAAATTGAATGTCAGCATGTGTAAGTATATCAGTTGAGCTTTTAAGACAATACCTTCAAGCATTTATTAATGTTGCAGCTGTTGTCTGCCTTACTTTTTCAAGTGTAAGTTGTTTTGTTTCCGTTTCCTCTCCATCTTGCATGTTTAACAGGAACTTTTTAGATGCTGGTTGTCAGCTAATTTCAGTATTTTTATGACGATTTTTTTAAACATTTTTTCTCTTGCGCTTTTATACCCGTAACAAAAATAGCAGAAGACACTGCAAATTTTATAACCTTCAAAATAAGTTGAATTTTTTTTGTGTTTTTTTGTACTTTCCCTGCTTCTTTGCTTAAATTAATACACAGCGTGTAGTAAAATTTTGTTGTTTTTTTTTAACGGATTTTAACAATGCAACGCAGTGAAATAAGAGACATTGAGAGATTTTTTTATACGCAAAATTTTATGCTGTCGTTTGAAAAAGATTTCGTGTTAAGTGAGTTTGAAGGCGAATTATATAACGGTTAAGTAAATTGCAGTCATTTATTCGCTGTGTTTACGAACGCTTAAATATCATGTTGCGAAACTTTCGTCATTTTATGTTCATAAATTGCTCATCGTTTTTTAAATTCATTACAAGAAATAAATAATTTAAAGGAATATGAAATGCATGCAGTACTGAAATACTGTGGTTTTTGCAAATTTTACTGATTTAATCACGTTCTGCACCTTCTTTGGAACCTTTGCGGTCAGCATGTAATTTATTCTGTTTGATATCCCGTTTGATTAATTTTGAGTAAACCTTTATTTGTTCTCCGATAGTCCAGCGCACAATTTGGGCACGTTCTGCACATTCTTTGAAATCTTTGAGGGCAGCATGTAATTTACTTGGTTTGATACCCCGTTTGATTGATTTTGAGTAAACCTTTCCTTGTACTCCGATAGTCCAGCGCACAATTTGGGCACAATCTTTATGTCAGCGATTCCGTCTTCGACTCATCCACAAGTTTTGTTTCAGTAGCGTATGAGTTCCTTGCCGTAGGAGTATGATGTGTAATTGATAGAGGTATCTTGATAGAGCAGGAACACTACCACTAAATGCCAATTCACCTATGGAAATAGATTACTTCTCTCCTCCACCACTTTGTTTATAAGGCAAAAGAATAAATATGCTGCTGGTAAATCTTGATCTGCCATGGGACCTCCCAACTAATTCCGTAATGTACAGGCGCATGAGAAGTCGCCGTAGTCTAGTAGGTCGTGTGTTGGCTTATTAGACGTAAAGCCCGGGGTCGTATGCCAGGTCAGACATCAAAAGGAAATATGAAAAAAAAATATTTCTTCGGCGATTTCCTCTCAGCAGATTGCGGGCAAAAACTCTGATAGTAAATAAACCTGCCATGAAAGAGTTTTTTAAAAATCTGTCGTTCGGAGTCGACGTTAAATTGTAGGTCCCACTACTCATGTATAAATTAACACACACAACATAAGTGGTGTGAGAAACTAGGACGTTGCACAATGGGTCAATTCGAACTCCGGGTACTGTACCTGTCTTAATTGACAAGAACACGTCCTGTAACCTAACCTAACCTGACGGTAGGTTATTAAACTTCATTGATTCATTAGATCATCGTAGCAATGTGGCTTGTGTTTCACTGTTCTATCGTTATTACAACGGATTTTGCTCGAGCGAAATAAGGGGACTTGTTCCCGATAATCAGGTATTCCTACGTAACACTCGACCTTTTTCGTTTTGTATCGCACAGTACATTACAGTACTTGTTCTTTAGTCGGACTATTCGTATGTGGAACTCCCTTCCTGCAGAGGTCTCTCCTGTCACTTATGGGAAAAAAGGTTTCAAATTTAATGTCTGCAAACACTACTACCCCTTTCCTCCTTCACATAATATATTTTCCAGTTTCAACACAGTGTACTGCATGAGTAGAGGGCATCCCCTGACTGTTGGTTGTACAAAAAACAAATTATGACACTTGCCTTTGTTCTTCCTAGTGTAATATTGGAAGCTATATTCGAATCTTTAAAAATGATCTGCAACGGCAAATGGTAATTTATGCTCAACTACGAAAAGTGCCAATCTTACTTCAAAATTCTTGGTATCGGTATTATGTGTTGGGTAATGTTATGGTATTTGCAGATATTGACTGAAACACTTTTCTTTAAATATTTGGTTTTTTCTTTTTAAGATTCTTTACTAATTGGGGCTTTTATTCGTGGTGTTCGTAAATACTTTAAAATTGTAATACTTTATTCCTTGTTTTTACGAACCTAAATTTGCAATAGTAACAATTGCAAAGCAAATACCAAGCTTAAGGTGGCTTTAATGTACTAAAGTAAGGAATATCATGTAAATATTTAATTTCCAAAAATCGTTAAAATAGGGACATAAATCTTCATATCGTCAATAAGATATTTTTGGAGCACAAAATCGTCAAAATGACTATAAGTCATCAAATCTGGCAGATAAGCGCACACGTGAGAAATAAATTCTAATTTTTATTTTTGTATGATTCTCTGCTTTATTAAAAGAAAAACCAGTAATTAACGTGTTAGCTTCATTCCAATTAAAGTTGATTAATTTATGGTATCTTGCGTGTATGCTTCTTTGATTTAGTGCTGCTCACTTTTCTTTGCTGCTCTTCTAAATGATTGCAATTAAGTTGTTTTGCGAAACATTTACCTTTAGATTGCCGTTGTCAAATACGGTATAGGAATGTAATTAAATTTCAAAAATATATTAACATTTATTCAAGGAGGGGGTGGCGTGCTTTCGTTATGCTTCAAATGATTATTTTTCTTAAGTAAAGTAAAACAGTTTAACAACCACTTTGACTTTAAAATACTTGACATGACAAGGCCACATTATTTACAAAATAATTAAGCATTTAAAATGCTTCTTAATTAGAAGTTAGCATAAGTAAATGTCACTACAAATTAATCACAACAACTGTCAAGATGTGGTTATCATATTGAGAAATATGGTATGGTGTTGCAAGGCAGTGAGTAAAAATATTCGTGGCATATGGCCAAGGCAAAAACGGCCACCTTCTACTGAGTATTGTAGTACCCGTACGCGAATCATACTTATTTTGTGATTCTTGTAAATGTTGAGTCATGGAGAGTCGAAATCAACAACATCATACGTGTACGATGAGTATTTCAAACTTTGAATATGAGTAGTATAAGTATGATATTAAAATAATTATGAATGCGTATAAGTATCAGAAATTATGAGTATGATCCGAATCTACTCATCTTTTTGAATACTCATTGCTGATCTCTGCTTAATATATTGTATTACAACTGGCAGCTTTATGTACTCAAGTTAATATTGATTCCAGCAAAAAAAAGGGTGGCACAGACGTTCTGAAGTATGCCAAAAAAAAAAATTTTTTTAGTTGTGAGAAAGTCAGAAAAATATGAAACAATTATGTGACTATAATTTTCATCTCTGGTGTAAACGTAAGTATTTTCTTGCAGTTTGCAGAAAACTAAAGATATTCGCTGCATTTGTGATGAAACAAATACGCTAGTCTTGAATGATTATGGTACTGGTACTGTTAATTAAATTCATTTACATGAGATGTTATTTGAGTAATTATATCAGCAATTATAAACGAGTATATTTGCTACATTACTGTAGAAATACTACTTCTGTACTGTCAAATCGTATATACAAAATAAAAATAAAAAAATACATTTCATAAATCATTTGTACACAAATTGTTATCCTTTTTCAATATTTATATTTACGATCATAAATTAGAAATATTGTATTTATAAGTAAAATAACAAACTTATGTTACACAACTTCACAAAAGAAATCCTGAAAAATACCTAAAATTTCCATAAATCATGTCATAACTAAAGCCATACGGGTTGGATAGAATCAAAGGAAATATACAAAAAAAGGTATTACTTTGGCATTCATCATCATGTATGAATTGTTTTTGTTTTTGGTTTTATTTTTTCTTTAGAACCTTTTAAATACCAAAATAAAGACAAAACGAAAACAAATATTTTGTGCTTAAGAGAGGGTATAATTTTTTGGTATACTTTGTTAGCCTTTATCTAAATGTGGTAATACGATTTTATGCAAAACCGATTATAAAAAATTAAGGCACTTTATTTTATTATCTATAATAAGTCTACAATATTATAAATATTACAACAACAAAAAAAGGAAACAGAAAGAGTAAAAAATGGAGAAAAAACTACTGACCTTAAAAAATAAGTAAAAATAAGTGGAAGCAGTTTTTTGATTCACACAACTTTTCTAAAATCAATTTCAAACCATGTTGAGTTTAATTCCACTTACTTATTTACTTAATTGGGCATTATAACCCTTCAATCAGGATTAAGACCTAACCTCACAAACCTCTAATGTTTACGCATTTTAGTCTGTTTTGCCTCCGTGTTTGCTGAATGGTCCCTGGAGCAGTTAACAATTAATTGAAAAATCATCCTCAGCTATTAGACTCCTGTCTGGTTGAATGGGTATTTGAGCGAACAAATTTCGGATACCAAATGAATTCGAACGCGTCCAATGCTTTCCGAAAAAAATTACTGTTAGTGGTGTGGGATCACAGTCAACTACGAGTACTTCCTTTGGCGTGAATTGGATAGGGACACCAACTATACAAGCTTTAAAGAGGACAATGCCATGCATTCGCTTTGCAATTGTTACTATTGCAAATTTAGGTTTGTAAAAACAAGGAGTAAAGTATTACAATTTTAAATTATTTACGAACACCACGAATAAAAGCCCCAATTAGTAAGGAAATTAATTTAAAAATTAAAAATTTATTTAAAGAAAAGTGGTAAGTTCAGTCAATATCTGCAAATGCCCTAACATTACCCAGCACATAATAGCAATACAAAGAATATTGAAATAAGATATGGCACTTTTCGTAGTTGAGCATAATTTACCATTTGCCGTTGCAGATCATTTTTAAAGATTCGAATATAGCTTCTAATATTACACTAGGAAGAACAAAGGCAAGTGTCATAATTTGTTTTTTGTACAACCAACAGTCAGGGGATGGCCCCTACTCATGCAGTACATTGTGTTGAAACTGGAATATATGTTACGGGAAGAAGGAAATAGGGAGTAGTGTTTTGCGAACACTAGATTTTAAACCTTTTTTCCCATAAGTGACTGGAAAGACCTCAGCAGGAAGGGAGTTGCACATACGAATAGTCCGACTAAAGCACGAATTTTGTCTGTAATGCACTGTGCAATCCACTAGCCAATTGACCATAGACGAATAAAAGGAGAAAGACGAGTGTTACGTAGGAATATATGATTCTTGAGAACAAGTCAGCTTTTTTGCTCGAACAAAATCCGTTGTAGTAGCGATAGAGCAGTGAAACACAAGCCACATTGCTACGATGATCTAATGAATAAATGAAGTTTGATACCCTACCGTTATTAACAAGAACCTTCGCCCTCTTCTGTACGCAGTCGAGAAGTCTCAAAATAGACGTTGAGACAGGCCGAACGTGAGAGTTGTATTCCATTCTTGGTATAGTAAATAAGTAGAACGATGGAGTAAATAAGAAGAATATCAGATGAAGTGAAATATTTCTTGCACCGTCTTAAGAAGCCAAGACACTAAAAATTGTGTCGGTTCTAGCAAATTTTCATGCCCAGGACGTCTGACTACCTAATATTAACACCACCCATAGATTAAGATGATGCAATATTATTGCAGAGCTTATGTGCAATAAACAAGACTCTGGGATAGATTGTTTAAACCTTAAACAATTTTTTCCTGACAATGATATAAAAATTCTCCATTTTTAGAAAAAAGTATCAGAAATTAAAATGAGATATGGTAGCTTTTAACCCTAATCAACTCAACATGTGCCTCTCAGACACATATTTCACTTTGTCATGTTGTAACTTCCTTAAATAAAGGTTCTAGTTCTTACTGTTTCTTGAATTCCTATTTTCAATTGTTTGAAATTTGAATTTACAAATTTCAAGTAATAAATTAATTTCTTTTTATTTTCTATTTTGTTTCAATCAAAAATGTTTTTAATCATGTGAAAATGTGTCTATGAGGCACATATGGCAACGATAACTATTACTTCTATTGTTTGTGAACAACAAAATAAAATTAAAGAACGGGTATAACGAGTTACGAAGAGTTCTGGCACCCAGTATTTGGTTGCAATATTTTCCGAGCCTGCATGCCAAACACAGGTTCGTAACAATACTGAGCCATATTCGATTTGATGACCAATCTACACGGACCCTACGCAAAGCAAAGGACAAGTTTGCTCCCATTCGCTATATTTGGGAACACATCAATAGGAACTTGCTAAAGTCATACAAACCTGGTGCATACTTGACAATAGACGAGCAATTGGTGCCACTTAGAGGATGAGTGTCGTTTCGACAGTACATACCATCAAAGCCGGACAAATATGGTCTCAAAATTTTTTGGATTTCGGTGAGAGAATTGTTGAAGAACTGTGCAAACCATTTGAAAAAACATATCAAAACATCACATTCGATAATTTTTTTACTTCGTTTGAGTTAGTAGAACGGTTGTTTTCGAAAGGTCTAACATGCGTTGGCATATTGCGAAAAAATAAAAGATGCATTCCGCCTGATTTTCTAGCAGCCAAAACAAAACCAACGGAAAGTTCCTTACATGGTTCCAGAACTTGTAAGTTATGTATGTTCCAAAGAAATGTGTGTATGTAGGTTCTGACAACAAAAAGAAGTCAGAAATTATTATTGATTATAATAAGACAAAAGGCGGTGTAGATACGCTTGATCAAATTGCACACAGCTTTTCCGTCAAACGTAAAACAAATCGTTGGCCAGTCGTGCACTTCTACAATTTAATCGATATTTCAGGCTTTGCAGCCTTTGTTAATTGGACAAATAAGTTTCCAAATTGGAACGAAAGTCAAAAGCAACTACGACGAAAGACATTTCTGAAAGATTTAATTCAGGAACTTGTTGTCCCAAATATAAAACGCCATAGTCTTCTAAAATTACATAAAAATAATTTGTCCAATGTTCGTTACATACTACACGAGGATGAATTCTCAAACCAGTTAAGGCAGACAAATGTGCGATGTAGATGTTATATGTGCCCACCGAAGATATGCAGAAGGTGTAAGCAGTCTTGCAGTATTTGCCACAAAAATACTTGGAACGAGCATTGTTCATAAGTTCTAGTTTGCTTGAAATGCGAAAATAAATATATAATATTTCATTTATGTAACTGAGAAGAAAAAATGTAATAAAATAAAAATAAGTTAACAAAATTAATATGTAAATTTTTTGTATGTGCCTCTGAGACACATTTTGACTGGATTTGTAAAAAATTTTCCTGACTTGATTAGGGTTAATTTTACGATTTCAATAAACGTCTTTAACGATTTTGACGATTTATTTTCAAATATTTGACGATTTTATGCTTCATTTATCTGGCAGCTACACAGAGGGAAAAAACCGGTAGAAAAGTACCGAAATTGATACAATCCGTTGTCAAAAGTGAGCTTACCACGTTTGTTAACATTTCGACAACGAATGTGTATAAAATTTTAATAACACCCAGCTATCATTTTGACAACCACCGTGGTAATTTTGACAACACATCATTGTCATTGAAACAATGCATTGTTGTTATCTCGACAACGCTTCGTTGTTATTTCGTTGAAATTTCGACAACGCATCGTTGTCATTTCGACAACGCAACTAGTGTGTATTTACTAATTAGCTTTCTAAAGTTTTAGAAGTATGTATTAGCAAAAATTGGATAAGAAAAGCACTTAAAACGGGCAAAATTAGTACTTTTGTGTAAAAAGTAAGTAAAAAAGTGCGATAAAACTATTTAAAATATTACAGTTTCTAGTGGATAACGGCAATTTTGCGTACGATCCTTCAAAGTGTTCAAAACAGTTTCACACGGCACTCGTAGATGTGAGAGAAAAATTGTCCATATGTGAGAGTCGGATTGCTTATTATGCCTTGGTTGCCAATTCCATACATTTTCCAATGTCATGCATAAAGAAATAAAATATGTAAATAAATAAATAAATATTATGAAAATAATTTAAAAATTTTCGTAGTTAGCCGCCGCCAGTCGAAGATTGAATCTGCGTTTATGATTTGACAACGTCGTGTATTATATACTTTTTTGTTGATTTGATAACGTCGTGTATCAAATCAACAACAGATGGTGTTGAACAATTATAAACACTTTTGTGTCAATTTGGTACCAAACGTGTATAATTTTAAAACGTCTTTTTTCCCTCTGTGTATGCGTGTGCGTTGTAAACTAAGTTTTCGCGATTTATTACTTGAAAATTATATAAAGTCCTTACGTTTTTCTTTAAGAAAACTTCCCGTTTAAATGAAATATCAAATTTTTCTTTATGATTTTACAAAGCAAGTTCAATAACAATTTGTTGTAATCTGTGATAATTTCATTTCGAATCGATTCTGTCTAGACCATGAGCATACAAAACAATTTACCCAATAGAATATAGATTCTTGGAAAAAAAGTAAATATCTGAGATTAGTTTTTATTGTTAAAAGTAATATTTTTTTGCATTACATTGAAGGCTAAACAATTTCTTTTTTAGCTTTGTTAGAACAAACAACATATGTTTATAATATATTTGCCTCTCTACCATAAGTAAGTAACAGTACTAAGTAAACAACACTATATTGTGGCCAACAATTGAGTATAATTGAAATGAAAGGTCAATATATGCATGTATGTAAAGAGATTCATTACTTTTTTTTCTTACTCGCACTTGAATTTTTATTGGAAACAGACCGTAATTTTCGGTTTTTTTTTTCTAAAAATTACTTTGGGTTGGAAATGAAACCAATGAAGTACAGAAATAAATTTTCCTAATTTAACACATTCCATTACATGTATCAACGAGAAATTGAAATTGCCAGACATTTAAGCTTGATTACAAGAGTATGTTTTCTGCATTTGTTAAATCAAGGTTTTTTTTGGTACAAATGTTAATCAAATTTTACAAAACTTCATAACATCTACAGAAACTATATTTGGTAGCACTATAGTGAAAACAAATTTGTGTTTTTCTTAAAAGTTCCCTCATTTTTAGTTTAATTTTTATTAGATGGGGTTAACTACGGCTACATACATACATAATTGGTCATTACAATCCTTCAGTCACGATTAAGGCCTAGCTTCTCACACAACTCATGTTGTGTGTGCTAATTTTATGCATGATTTGTGAGGCTTACAGTTAAAACTCGATTTCGAATGACGGATGTTTGAGAAACTTTTCATAGCAATTTAATTTCAGAATTTTATTTTATTTTATATTTTATTTTATTTATTTATTATTAGTCATAGCACAACAAGATAATAATCTTATAAATGAAAGTGCTATGGGAGTACATCAAAGAAAGAAAATAATAACAAATCATTGATTATATATGTAATGAAATGTTTGAAATAATGTAGAAATAAAAATGAATAATACCGTGTTAAAATCACGGGAAATAGCAATCGATACAAAAAAGGATAAAAAATTAATATGTGTAAAACATAAATTAGGAAAACTACAAAGAACAGTATATACAAATATAAAGAAATATACAAACAAAGTAAAAATATATACATATACTAAGAAACAATGAAATTTAAAGATATATTAATTAAAAAATGAAAAATTAAAAATAATCATTAACAGAAATAGAGAGAAAAAAATTCACAAAAAAATCAAGATATGCTAAAAACTACTTGTATAACTCCTTTTTGAACTTAACTGCATTGACTATATTCTGAATATAATTAGGTAAAATATTCCAAAGACTGATGGTGTATATAAAAAATTGGCGTTGTGACAAAAGAGTCCTATGTCTGTGTTGGATAATCTTCATAAAGCGGTTGTATCTAGCAAATGTAATCCTACTAAATAAGTATATTGGCTGTTTTAGAGTAATAATCTTATGGAGGAGAATAAGGCATTTTATATTTAATAGATTATCAAAATTAACTCCGAATATCCGGTATGAAAATTGTGATATATGGTCTCGACGTCCCCTAGTAAAAACATATCTGGCTATATTATTATAAGCCAGGTTTCGGTTCCTTTTATCATTACTATCACAGTTTGAGAAAATTTCAGATCCGTATAAAAGGACAGGAATCGAAAACGTTTTAGCCAGTTGCATACGTATGGCAAAGGGAGTCGAATCTATAACAGCCCACAAGTTCCTAATCATACCGTAAACTTTACCAACGATGACGTTAATGTGGTTAGACCACGTTAGCCGACCATTAAAGTTAATACCCAGATTGGATGCAGATTCAACAAAATCAATTTTATTCCCCCTGATAATAATATCCGGCACAACAAATGCTCTCTTAGTTCTGGAGACCAAAAAACATTTAGATTTAGAGGGATTTATACAAATTCCATTGGACCAGTTGTCAATTTTTCGTAAATCACAGTTGATGGAGTCTATACATAGTTGAATATCCTCTATATGCGTGCTTCTATAGAGCTGAACGTCATCAGCGTACATATGTACGCTACAATTATCCAAAACTTCAGGCAGGTCGTTAATGTATATACAGAACAAGAGAGGCCCTAATATTGATCCCTGAGGAATACCTCTTCCAACGCTTAGCGATTTCGAGATCTTGCCGTTTAGATAAACTCGTTGTGATCTGTTCACAAGATAAGAACGTATGAGATTACAAGCTGAGTTAGAAAAATGAAAGATATTTTAATAATATTTTGTGGTCAACCGTATCAAAAGCCTTGGTGTGATACAGAAGAACTAAAAACGCTATGTAATTTTCATCTAGTTCCAACCTAAGGTCATCAACTACATTGAATAAAGCTGTAGTGCAGCTCCTAGCTTTCATAAATCCCGACTGCTTATCAGATAGGAAGTTATTACTCACGAGATAACTATTTATTTGTTTAGCTATGAGATTTTCCATTACCTTAGACAGGAATGGAAGAATGACAATTGGCCTGAATTCGTTGTTGGATTTAGGAATGGGAATGGTTTCCGACTGTTTCCAATTCAACAGGAAAGGACGACATAGTTAAAACTGTATTGAATAAATGAGTCAAATACGGCAAATGTCTAGGTGACAAAGCTTTCAAAAACAGATCATCTATGTCATCAGAACCAACCGCATTCAATTTTACCGAAGCATTTAAGCATTCCAAAACATCGAACTGAATAACACAACGAAAACTAAAGGAATTTTCAAGCGGAACAAAACAAAGGTCATTATATATGTCCATATCAGGATTCGGAACGCTGATATTAACAAATTTATCACTGAGAGCGTTTACATCGACATCAGCAGAAGTATTATGACACTTTTGTCCAACACCAATATCACCGATTACCTTCCACTTAGCCTTGTTATTCAATGCGGAAGCGAACTTCCCGACGTAAAACAATGTTTTGCAATCTTAATGCGTTTGGTAACCTCACTACGAGCTGACCTATGGATGGCTTTCAGATCGTCCGTTCTGAACCTCCCCCATCGCCTGTAGGCTATGTTGCGTTCATCAAATAAAGCTTTAATTTCAGCATTAAACCACGGTTGGTGTTTGGCTCTAAAAAGTTTAGTTCTGACAGGAACACAACTGTCGTATAGCAGACGAACATTTTCCTGAATTAGTGCCACTTGGTCATTTACATTATCCAGTGAGTAGATTTGATTCCAACAGATATTATCAACACTGCTATTCAAAAATGCAAAATCGATACTTTTAAAATCACGGTATGTGATATGCCTGTCCACAGGACTCATAGGCAGATTATAAGTTAAGAAAATAAGACCATGATTGAAAAAGCAAGCTGAAATTTGATCATATAAAAGTACCTTAGTCATATCAAAAGGTACCTTACCATAGTGTCTACAGCAGTCTGAGGACAAAACTTTCTAACTCCGGTGATACTTAAAAAGAAAATCCATTGAAGACTATTCTATTATGGATAATAAGCGATCTGTCCATTGCTGTGTATGTGCAAAAAAGGCATTGACAGGAATCCCCAACTCCTTTTCCAAAGTTTGTTAGAAATTTATTCGTCATCGGAATAACCGCATCATAGGCATACGTCGTATCTTTGCTCTCCCTACTTTCCAGACGCCGTACAACTACTAATTCATAACGAAGAGAAGAAGGAAATAGTAGCCTCATTGAGGTATACGCGTGGTTGCACGTTTGAACAACCAACCAAAACCGATCGGATCAGCATATTGCTCAGCATATGAAAAATTTTCGATCCGCTTCAGGCGGATTGAAAGAAGCCTGAAAACAATTAATAGTGCTCTCCTCGAACACATACACGTGGAGCTCAAACAAATAACATTTAAAGAAATAAATGCTAACAGAGTAGCATATTTCTATTATGGAGACCTTAAAATAGAAATAAATACGCCAGAAAAAGTTAATTATTACCAGGAGCCTTATTTTTCAGCTTAGATGGTGTACTAAACCTTAACTGCTTTACCTTTCAGCATCCTTATCGACTATTGAATACCTAAATAAAATTAAAAATTAAAAATTTTTTTGATTTTCATTTCACTTCCCAAATGAACAGTTTTGCTGAAAGCTAAGGCAGTCATTTTACTCATGCAAATGAATGAATCTCTTCAGATAGCACCCATATAAATGGTTTCTCTTAATAGTACTTATGAACTGTTTATAATCCTTTTTTGTTGTTGTTGTTGTTGTTGTTGTTATATTTTAAGGCAATTACTTTTAATAAAACTACATTTAAAGTTTTTTATGGTGTTGTTCTGAACAATATCTGCAAGTGAAGTATGTTTTGTTGAATGTTGAATCTGTTTGTGTGTGTGTGTATGTGTGTGTTTAACATTTTTGCTTAACCAATATCTCTTGTACAAAATATCTGCAATACTATAGATACACAACAAAAGAACGCAGCTGTAAAATTGAAAACTTTTCGTTTTTTTTTTTGTTTTTTTTTGTTCGTTCGTTTGCTTCAGCCTCTGTTGTTTGCATATGTTTATGGAATATTCTCAAACGTGTTTACTTTGAAACATTTCAACCACACTATTAGTTTTATATTTTTTTTATTTTCTATTTCTCTCCTTCACTTGCAAGCTAAATTTTAACAACTTTCTTCGTTTTTTTTTCTTTTTTTTTGTTTTTTTTTGCAGTTATTTTCCTCTTATTTCCAATAATTTCAAGCAAAAAAAAAAAGCAAAAAAAAAGAAAAACACATAGATTTTGTTATAAATCATGGCAAAAGTCTATTTCCTAAGATGTCAATAAGTTTCCACAAAAGCACAGAGGGAAAGAAACTATTTGTATGATTTGAGAAATAAAATAAAATTAAATGTGTAGCAAAAACCACAGCCAGAGCTATACTTGCTGGAAGCATAAAGTGGGAGAAAATGTATTTCTTTAAAAGTAAGAATGCTTTAACATCTAAAACGGAAGTAACAGAAAAAATATTGCAATACTTTACATATTCTTTATAAACTGGAAAAAATGACAACGTAATTACAAATAAATGGCAAAATATGTGTTCATCCAATAGTTCCCGAAGAATATAAGACGTCAACCAATCCTTTCCTAGTAACGATTTCTATCTGGTTCAGGTTCCGCAGGAAATTCAGTTCGCAGATTTTCCTGTGGGTTCAATAATCAAAGTCCTCTTTTACTTTCGAATTTTGATCGAATACGTGGATAATTGCATGTAAAAATTGTTCATTTGCATTTAAGTGCATTTAATGCATTTAAGTAAAAATTTTTGTAAAATTGTTGGCAGGATTTGTTCATAAATGATTAAACCATACCATGGGTGCTCAGTATAGTACGTCATGGTAAGAGATTCATAAAAGGACTTCCTGACCTGATCTCCTGCATAATAATGGTAGGCTATATTATTTTGGTCGATGCTTCACAAGAAACTCAGTAACAAAAGGGACTACAGGCTATATCCTTTAACTAAAGGATATTATGAGGCATGCGGATGGGTCGAGGAAAGAAAGTGGGACAGGAGAAAAATATTTCGTCCTCACACCACCCTTGTTGTGTCTGTTAATTTAGCCATGAGTAAAGTGACTTACTTAGGCAATCCGAACTATTGAGAGGAAGTCGCAGAAGGAAATATTTTTTCATATTGCGTTTTGTCGAGATTTCTGAGCCAGGGGTAGAACCATGGTTTCTCATCTAATAAATAGTTGATTAATCAGAATCCTACCCAATTTAGATCAGCTAAGTTTCACAATAAAGCAAAATTTTTCCTATTCTCCTCTAACTGAAGGACATTCTGAGGCACGCGGATGGGTCGGGACAGGATGGAAAATATTTGGTCGCAGGCTGAAATATTAAAAGCTTATTAAGAAGCATGCGGATCAGCCTCTGTTGGAAATGCAAATCAATTGGGAATTCATACAATGCTTCCACACCACTAACAGGGCCAAAACCTTCGTTTGGTAAGCAAAGACAATTGATACTTTAATATGGTATTTTCAATAGGAATTGAAACACGCTATCCTAACATTTAATTTTGACTTGGCAGTGTGGACTCAACGAACACTTGTTGAGAACACCTATCAAAGCCATGAACTCAATGTGTGATTCTGTGATTATAAGAATGAATCACTTGAATGAACAAATACTTGGAATCTAAAAGGTGCATATCAATAGTAATGTAAAGTAATAGTATCTTGTTAACATCGAATATTCTATTAGGACAATAGGTTTGGAGTAGACATTATGGGTATACTCTATAGAGAGATTATCGCAGTGCCATATGTTGTACGCAGCGGAATAAAGAACTTTAGTGTTTGACATACATAATACATACATACATATATAATTGGTCATTACAACCCTTCAGTCATGATTACGACCTAGTTCTCACACCACTTATGTTGTGTGTGTTAATTTTATACATGAGTTGCGGGACCTACAGTTTAAAGTCGACTTCGAACGACAGATTTTTGAGAAACTTCATGGCAATTCTATTTACTCTCACAGTTTTTGCCAGAAATCTGCTCAGAGGAAGTCGTAGAAGAAATATTTTCATATTTTGGTGTCTAAACTTGAGTTTGAACCATGGCCTTACGTCTAATAAGCTAATACACTACATAGTAGATTACGACGAGTCTTTGACACGAATTATTTCATCGTCTGGATATCGTATAATCCAGCTTGCGCAGCACATCCTGCTGCAATATGTACAAAAATGCCTAAGAGAATAATTAAGAATAGTGTAGTGATTAGAGCACACACTAGCTTCTCATCGAGGTAGGGTTTAAAAGCGCCGTTATTAACATCTAAAAATTCAACATTACACTTGGAGTTGGCACTTAAACTTTATATAAAATTAAGAAGCTATCGTACATACATATACATGCATTCAATATAAAACCGTTTTTAATAAACTATTCAGTTTAATAACTATAATATGTGTAATGAAATTACTTCTAACGACGTCTCCCATTTTGTGCCGCTCTACGATTTAAGTTCAATTACATCTAACATATCATAGATATAAAATCGTTTATTTTTTTTTACAAAAACAAAAACGAAAAAAAAACAGTTTTATAAGTGTGTAATCATGTGTGAATTTTATAAAGTTTTCTTGTGTAAAAGTTCACAGTAGATTTATTAAAATATACAAATTTATTTATGAGCATATCTGTTCCACACAAAGATCTTTTAATTAAATATACTACACATACATACATACACATTGTAAGTACATACATACACATAGAATAAAATACAAATAAAATTGAATTTTTGTGGTGCTATTTTCAAATAAAATTAATTTAAGGATTTAAGTTTTAATATTATTTTTAAATAAATTCAACAAAAACAGAAAAAAAGACATGAAAAAACTATCAAGTAATTTATAAAAATATAAGAGTTATGGTCTGGTTATTCAACACTGTAATACAGTTTCTAAACAAAAGTTCAAGCTATTTTTAACAACAAAGGAATGTTTTCAACTTTTGTGCAATACTTAGGTACATGCATACATACATACATACATAATTGCTCATTACAACCCATTCTTCAAGATTACGACCTAGCTTTTCACACCACTTATGTTGTGTGTTTTAATTTTATACATGAGTGATGGGACCTACAGTTAAAAGTCGATTCCGAACAACGGATTTCTTGAGAAACTTTTCATGGCATTTATATTTACTCTCAGAGTTTTTGCCAGAAATCTGCTGAGAGGATGTCGCCGAAGAAATATTTTTTCATATTTTCGTTTTGATGTCAGACCTGCGGTTTGAACCCAGGCCTCACGTCTAGTAGTGTTATTCCTACACAACCATAGATGGCAATCTTATCGTCTTAGAATAGTCCCGCTTGGATGCTATAGCTTAACTGAAACAAAGCAAAGAGGGTGATGTATTGTGAAAGCCTTATATTCGTCTTAGTATTCTCAATTGAAATGATATAACGATCCTGCATTCATATCCTTGTAGAGTGCAGAAAATCCAACCATGTATTATTAGTGTGCAGGCTAAACAGTCAAGATACTATAGTACTGACGAAGAAACAATTTCTGACAATGACATCGTTTAACAATATTAATTGATATAATATGGTATGTGATGTTTTTTTTTCTGGGATTGAACTTGTCATTGTGTGTATCAGTAGTGATCAACCATAATTGCAATCAAACTTGTTTGAAATTCTTATAAAACTATAGAGTGTGTTAGTAATCTAAACCCTGCACTGTTAATCTTCATTTTTGTACATTAAGGTTACTCTTCGTTGGATCGACGAACCATTTAACCCTGAATGGTTACAGTTTGTCAAATCGACGAAGCTCATTTACTCTTTATCCTATAATTCTTTTATGTTTGAGCAAATATCGCTCTTTCTATAAACAACTTTAGTTGAATACGAAAGCCTGCAGTGAGTAAACGTACGCTGGCCACTCATTTTTTTAACCCTGGTTGGTCATTTTTGTACAGTAAGGTTACTCTTCTATGAATCAACGAACAATTAAAAAAAAACAGTAACTGTCCAGGGTTAAAGGATCATGAATTAGTCTTGTTACAGCACAGAGAAATCATCACCGGTTTGCTGAATTAGTCGCAAATTAGTTTTAGGAAATTTAAATTAGTTAGGGAAACTCTAACAAAAACAACTGATAAGTAATGCAAACCTTCTTAATATTTTTACAGCATTTGTCAGTTAGTCTGATGTAAAATTAACCTCTGAGTCCCAATATGTATGTTGATGAGATTCTTTCCATTTTATCTGGGAAGCTGATGCAAATCTCGGCTTAAAGATATTACAATTAACATTCAGCCTGTAGGTAATCATTTTTGCATTACTCTGATATAGAATCTACACTCTGCTCTTCCTCTTTTGAAGGCGAACCCATTGGATATCTGAACAGTTTCTCTATGATTCTGCAATGGATTCTGGATGTCTACTAATTGCAATTTTCTAGAGAAATTCACTGGAGATCACACTATGCTCTCAACAAGTTAGCTCCTCCTCCATATCGCAAATCTATTGTTTTCAATGATATTTTTTCACACTTTTCTTTAAATCCTGACACAAATTTAAATCTTTACAAAGTTTAAGGAGTGTATTCGAGACTTTGGACTTGCACTTTATTTCGTTACGCAATAAATTAATCCAAATAACCTCTTCTTTATTTTTTGATTGAGGAGTTACGATTATTTTCTTACTTGAATACATCAACTGAACTTAATTATAAATTAAATGAAGTACACTTTGAAGGTGTGGAATCACCAAGAAAGAAAATATAAATTTGAGGAAGTGTATCGTATTAGTCGCAAGGAAAACACCCTTAAGTCAGCCATGTATAAATTTTAATTTACAACATATTCTATGTACTTAAAAACCAAACTCAAGTTTATTCACCTGCACCTGATCGAATTCAATTGATTCTTTTTAATCCTCAAATTACATTAGATGGGTGGGAACTAAAATATTTTAAATTATTTTTCCTCTATTAAACAGATTTTATCACAATATTTAACTGATTTATATACAAATAACTTTTATTTGACAAAAGTTTATTTATTTCGAAGGCCACTATCACTAGGTAGAATTTATTTTAAGTATTTGCAATATATTCTCCCCATTACAGAGTCGTCTATTACTGACGAAAAATTTCAATGATAAAACTTTTACGAATTGTGGCCACAGACTTAAAATTCCTTCTTCAATGTGCGCGCAATGATCTGTGGCGTATGAGCGAAATTATTTTAACTCATAATAATATTAATTATGAATGTACAAAATGTATGCGAATACATACCAGTGGTCAGCAATGAATAGAATTTTCGCTACTCATAAGCACTCATAAAATTTTGAATATAAGTGAATCAACAATATTGAAATCTAACTACTCCGATTCATTTATACTCACTACAACATTGATTTATAAGTACAGGTTGAAATGAGTATGCGTACAACGTTGACATCAAACTCATACCATTCAAAATATTTTTGTTTCATAAGCCTACTCATTTAAATGCAATATTTATAATACTTATAAATGATTCGAGTGATTCGAATCATTCTTCAAAATTTTGCAGTCGTAGTTGTTGTTGCATTTACAAAGAAAGAAAAAAGACAGATTAACAAAAAAGACAAAGGCAGCAAGCAGAGCAAACACAAAACCTTCTAGTGAATATTGTAGTATTCTTAAGTGAATTATACTTATTTTGTAATTCTTGCAAATGTTGAGTCATGGAGAGTCGAAAGTAACAACATCATACGTGTTGTTAAGTATGAGTATGATGAGTACTTCAAACTTTGAATATGAGTAGAGATTCCATGATATTAAAATAAATAATGAATGCGTATAAGTATGAAAAAATATGAGTATGATTAGATTCTACTCATCTTTTTGGTTACCCATTGCTGATCTCTGATACACGCAACAAACTGCTGTATTTCTATAATTTTTTTAAATTATTTTTTTTAAATTAAAAATTAAAAATTAATTTTTTAAATTTTTACTTTTTCTATGGTTTTTCTTAAAGAGAAAAATCATCTTCTTAATAATATGATTATTTTTAAAGTACCACTAAAACATTTCTTAGAATTCTCTGTGCAGGCTTATTCATGTGCTGCATCTTGTCTCTCTTTCAACAATTCAAATATAAAAAATTGAAAATTATTCAGAATTTTTCACTCTTCTTTATTGATACTTAACTCCATTGAATATTGAATAATATTGACACACGCAATATCTGCCTGTCACTTAAATTGAAACGAATAGAAAACTCGTAATAAAGAATATTAAAATAAATTCAATAATCCGCAACACACTGTGCACAAAATGACTTTTTCAGCTTCTGAGGTATAAAGAAAGAAAATCGCTTGTTAAGGGAAGAAAAAAGAGAAGCAAAAAAAAAAACAGAAAACCAAAAGCCAACTCGAAAAAAAATAAAATAAAATGGAATGAAAATTGCAAACTGAAAACACACGAAAATTTAAATGAATTTAATGTGGGTAATTTAATTTTATTGTTCACCTCCCAGTGAGAGCTTTTTTATGGTTTTGTTTTATTCGGTTGCGTTTTTTTTTCTTTGTCTGGTTACGTGCATGTGTAAAGCTCCTAAACGTAGAAGCTCAATGGGGAAAATCAGATGTGAATAGGCCTTCTTAAGTTAATATTTTGCAGGCAAAAATTTATAAAAGGCAACATTTTAAGCTTTAAAACAACTTTCTTACCTCGATACCTCTTTCATATATCACTCGTAAAGGGCTCATCATATAAGACAACTTCTTTTTTGGTACTCTAAGTAGTCAACTTCAAAAGGATGGCATTATGAAGGCCTTGGAAATTTTCCACAGGCGTCTTAACCATTCACATAAAAACTTTTGTTATATTTTTTTCAAGCAACAACTGCTTAACTCAGCACCATTGTTGAGTGTGTTTTTATTAGTTTGGTCGTGTGTGTGTATGAGGGGCATATAGGAGAGTATTTGCATGTAAAAATAAATAAGTAAATACCACAAAAGAAGCACCATTTCTGTGGCCATGTAGGTTTATGTCTGAGTTGAAACCATTACTTTTTCTCCTTCCAGATCCTAGATGCTACCCTACATGAGGAGCAATAATTTTTTTTAAAATAAAAATTTTTAAATTCTGCAGTTTTATATTATGGAATCAGACATGTTAGTAATACAGTCCAGAAGTTCAAAAAAAAAAAAATATAGAATACTAGCTTTAAATGAAAACTAACGAAAAAAAAACAACAATAAAAATTATTTTAAGTATTCTTTGGTCTATATTGCTAAGGATCATCATCATCACTAATTAATTTAAAAAAATTTATTAAGTAATGACATAGCAAACATTCATTCATTTATCCTTCGTCGAATATAATTTTAAAGTGATAAAAATAGCCTACGGTTGTGATGAAATACTAGTGAAATTAAATCCATTTTTATTTTTCTCTAGAATCTTCCAAAATCTGTATTCAATTGATCTTAGCCAAGGGCTACAGAGAATTCCAAGGAAAGGAGACTTAACTGAGTAAAAAACTCTCTTTGAACGGTGAACCAGACAATTGCAAATGCAAGCCATTGGCAATTACTCTAGTCAACGGTTTTCGCAATAAGATGGCTTTTCATAGCAATTTTATGTAGTTTTTGCCAGAAACCTGTTGAGAGGAAGTCACCGAAGAAATATTTGTTCATATTTCATTTTGAGGTCTAGTAGATAGTGTGTTGGCTTATTAGACGTAAAGCCCGGGTTCGTATCCCAAGCCAGACAATAAAACGAAATACTTCCTCTCAGCAGATTTCTGGCAAAAACTCTCAGACTAAATAAACCTGACACGAAAAAGTTTCTCACAAATTTGTCGTTCGGAGTCGACGTTAAACTGTAGCTCCCGCCACTCACGTAAAAAAAACACATGTGTGGTGTGAGAAGCTAGGCCGTAATCCTGAGTGAAGGGTTGTAATGGCCAATTATGTATGTATGTGATTATCATTTTTTGGGATCGGTCTAACTTGAAGTTTGAACCATGGTCCTACGTCTAATAAGCCAACACACTACCTACTAGACTATGGCGACTTTAATTCGATAAGCAACGCCGCCAGCCTAAAGTTTATATCAAACAGTAGCAGTACCTTACCCCTGAAGATGGGTTTTTAATAAAAACTAGTAACAGTTGGCAGCTGTTACAGGGTCCATTCAGCGAACACACGTTGTTGGCAGTGGTCAGTTGAATTTTGTACTGAAACAAGTCCAAGTCACGAAGCAAAACTCGCCAAGTTGTGCGATGAACGGCACTACATTGCTAAAAAGTGATTGTATAGGCCAAGCACGTGGTTTTTAAAGCAAATTCTGTTCATGGTGATTTGTTTAAACAGGCAATAAATGACAACTAATTTGATAGATGTAGTCGTTATATACTGTTTAAATTCGAAAGTTCTTATTGAGAGATTTGAAAACTAAAGTTTCTTGTCAATTCATTGAAAGCTAAACCTTCGGCCTTTATCCTTGCTTTTATTGATGCTTCGGGGAATTGATAACTTGAGACTTGAATGACATTCTAAAGTTATATTACTCCACACACTTTTTATTCCATTCTTCAACTGCTGCACTCTCTTTTTGGAGTGGATTTAAAAGCTTCGGGTTTCGAAATGATGGAACTTGGTATAAAGTTTTGCCTTAAGCAAGAAACATTATAACCCAATTAAGATGTCTTTCAGGACTATAAAAATATACAAAAATAACATAACATTCTCAATACATATGTATACGTGATCGATTTTTAGTAAAATTCGTATTTGATTAAATTCTTCACTTCCATCCGTTTACATTGCAATATGAAATATGTCATGCGACATACGTGTCGTGTGAGTGATATTCAATTCGATTAATTTTATAGACGACAAATCCAAGATATTTTGCCTACTTTTCAGCGTAAATATTTCAGTACGCACAAGTAGTATGATGCGTATACGTAATATGTTTTTTAAATTCAATTAAATATAAAGTATACCGTTAATTTGGAATTACAAACAAGCATTTACAAGCTAACAACTCGACAATTCTAGTGTAGTTTTTCAAAAAATTTAAATTTTTTTTAATTTAAGAGGAGTTTCGAAATTAGTGGACCGTTAGAGTTATAATATTTTAAAGGCTAAATAAAGATATATTCGCATTAACGTTGGCATAAAGTCTCTTAAAAATTTTTTTCTACTTTCCGGACTCTAAGTTTCGTCATAGTTTGAAATTTCGTCGTGTAAAACTTTTTGCTGGCATTTTACAGGTCGACCGATGTTTGTCGTACATTTTTGGATTTGGTAACGATCATCTAGTATATATATGTATGTATGTCTGTAAATTTAAAGAAAACTCCCAGCTCATTAGCAGAAAAACCAAAATAGAAATTTTTAGAAATTTTAAGTAAAGGTTCTCATCCTGACAAAGATTATAACAACAGTCTGAGCGTAATCACGGAACAAACATTGGAATGGCAAAGGTAGTTAGTTGCAGAAAAATAGCAGGGTGAAGTATTTTGCACGAGGATATTATATATCTCCATTGGGAGCATTTATTGTGAACGAGCCGAGAAAGTATCTGTAATCTGTCAAACAATTAACGCAAAGCATTAAAGCATTTTCATTTAAAGAGTCGAATGGAAAGATTGTCGTGGCATATGGTGATCGTGCTCTATCAGAAGCAACATTATAAGATGATTTCAACGCTTCAGAGATAAGAAGTTTATCTGCAAAAACAGATTGATTAGTCAGAAGGACAATGCTGTGTTACTGGTGTGGTCACAATATACTACGAACTCCCATAACCTGGTAAAACAGGGAATACAGATCAAATGATCTATTTGAAGCGTGCATTGATCGAAAAACGACCACAATGAGCCACAAGGCATGGCAATGCACCTGCATACAAAGCAACATCGATTCGAAATACAACCAAAGCATTAAACTGGGGGCTACTACTCCAACCGCTTTATTTACCAGTTTTGCTTCCTTAAGACTATATTCGTTTGGGGCGATGAGACTCACATTGGGTAAGCAGCACTGCGATTCCTGCAAGGCAGTTGAAAATTGGGTGACTAACTGGTTTGCTTCAAAGGCGAACAATTTTTTTTTTTTGCCGTGGAAACCACTAATTGCCCGAAAGAAGGACAGAATGTGTAGTCAGCACAGGCTAATACTCAGAGTAAACTGTGTTATACTTTCTTTTTAAAAATTTGTGTTTTATTTTCTCAACAAAATGTTCATTTCATATTGGCACACTAGGTCTACAATTGTTGGCGTATGTCAAGGTTGCTCATTATTGTCTTTGGTCTTTAACATGCACGCGAAACGCTTTGGACGCCTAGCGTTGAGAAGGCTGAAGTGATTTCAGGATTAATACATATATACATGCATAATCGGTCATTACAACCCTTCAGTGCGGATTTATGACCTAGCTGACTCCCAATGACAGATTTTTAACAAAATTTTCATAGCAATTTTATTTATTCGCAAAGTTTTTGCCAGAAATACGCTGAGAGGAATTCGGCAAAGACCTATTTTTTCATATTTTCTTTAGTTGGAGATGTCTGAAGTGGCGAGGCCACTGTTCAAGGCCTCATGTCTAATAAGCCAACACACTACCTACTAGCCTACGGCGACTAAACAAAATTCACCAACAACAATAATGAAACAACGGTACACATCGTTAACCGTGATCTAGAGACGCCGAAGCCACTAACATTCGTCTTTAAGAACATTCGTCAGACTGTTTACGTTGTCATATAAAAGGCAAGGCAAAGAAAGCAACTGAGTTCGTAAAAGCCCAGTGAGTATTGTGTGAAGACGCGATCCATTTGTGGTTTGCAGATGTCCGTTACAAAGATATGTCGAACAATTGTCTAGCAACTGTTATTGTTTTTGCAAATGGTATAAACAGAGGAATAACAAACACAGCAATTGTTGTTGTTTCATCAAGTTGTAAACAGTGGTATACAGAATTGTATGAATAATAAATAATTTTAATTAAAACTAAACACAAACATATTTTTATATTATTTACAATCTAGGAGCTCATATTTTAAACGTTTTTAAAAGGTAAAAACGTAACAATATTTATATTTTATATTTAAAATTAAAAAAATATTTTTTGAAAAACCAAAATTAATTTAAAATGAAACTATTTATTTAACCATCACTGTGACACTTATAAAACAAGTGCTTACAAAATATGGCAAAAGGGAGCAATTCAATGAATATAGCAGGTGACCATAACAATAACAATAATTGTCAATTGCTATATATGTAAGTATTATTTGTTTTCTACTCTTTTTTTCATGTCCTTTATTCTGTAGACTCATATACATAAATGCTGGTAGGTGTTGCATATTATTTCTTTGTATGCAAAGTTAACTAGAATTTGCGAATGTGTATGAAAATACTGGCATTTTATGACTTTTATTTTTTAATATAAAGTTTTAAGGTCTTATTATTATGTGAAGAGTCAACATATAAGATAATATATAGAAAATGGGTATAATATTTAGCAAATTTGATGACATAAAGGAAATTAAAAGTGACCTGAAATACCGTCCAGTATAAAAAAAGACTGGAGAAATAAATATATGGAAATTATTTCAGAAATCTGCAAAAAAGCGCTTAACCCTTGGCGGTTACTCATCATTTTTGTACATTAAGATTACTCTTCGTTGAATCGACGAAGAGTTTAACACTGAATGGTTACTGTTCGTCGAATCGACGAAGCTCATTTACACTTTATCCTATAATTCTTTTATGTTTGAGCAAATATCGCTCTTTCTATAAACAACTTTAGTTGAATACGAAAGCCTGCAGTGAGTAAACGTACGCTGGCCACTCATTTTTTAACCCTGGTTGGTCATTATTGTACAGTAAGGTTACTCTGCGTTGAATCGACGAATAATTTTTAAAAAAGAAAATATTGTTTTACGACTGCTCACTTCGAACTTTCGTTATCAACCAACGTTGTTGAAAAAGAGAAAAGAGAAAAAATAAAAGAGTTATATGATAAAGAGTAAATTATCTTCGCCGATTCGACGAACAGTAACTGTCCAGGGTTAAAGATGAAATAATTTTTTTTTTTTATTTATTTTCGATTTAATTTCTCTTCAAAGTTTTCTATATGTTTTAAAATAACACAATTATTATGCTTAAATTTTCACAAAAATTTATTAATTACCCTTGAATGCAATGATAAATACCTACGACAGACATCAAACATATCCAATTGAGATGTTAATATGTTATCATGAGTATTTTTTGAAGCCTTAATTAATTACCTCGTTGCGCATATATTTTTTCGACATGTGCCAGTTTAAACATCAAAGTCGACTATAAATACTGAATAAATTTGTTTGTGTGTGTATCAAATGAAATTATTTTTTAAAGTGCCTAATTAGTAATGATTAGTTTGGATAATACAAATAACAAACTAATCATTCGCATTTATTAAGCATATCATAATCAGTGTTAAAACGTTTGTAAAACTCATTTCATAAATACTTGATTAAATGTTCAGTCATGCAGACATAAATTGTTTTAGTTTTCGAAAATAGCTGAAAACTATTCATTGAACAAAATTATTGAAAATCATCATTGTTTTACTTGGGGTAGGTAGCCTTTGTAAACGTCGTCACAATGGGTGGTCGTACACAGAATGCGAAGGTTTAAGTTATGCATTTTACATGTGGTTGTTGTGTAAATGATATGCCCTTATTAAGATTTAATAATAATCGGAACGATTTATTTGTATTGTTGTTAGCATAGCTGGTAGCTGTCTTGGCTTTAGAATTTTTTAAAGCATAAAATATTGGTGTCATTAATTATTATTTCCTTATTAAATGTTTCTAAAAGTAATCGTCGTAGTCTAGCAGGTAGTGGGTTGGCTTATTAGACGTTCAAACCTTAGGTCAGACATCAAAACGAAAATATGAAAAAATATTTCTGCGATGACTTCCTCTCAGCAGATTTCTGGAAAAAACTCTGAAAACAAATAAAATTGCCATGAAAAGTTTCGCAAAATCTGTCTTTCGGAATCGACTTTAAACTGTAGGTCTCTGCCACTCATGTATAAAATTAACACACACAATATAAATGATGGGAGAAGCTAGGTCCATAATCCTGACTGAAGAGTTGTAATGATCAATTATAAAAAAAGTAATCGCAGATTCTTGGAACTATACATCAAATTTTTGTAGACCTTTTTTAATTTTTTAAGGAACATATGGTTATAGGTAGGTAGGTAGGTTGCAGTGGTAGCTTTGATACCAAAAGCTCACTTGAGCACTCATGACGGACCGTTCTGAACGCAGTTCATGTACTGACCAAGTTCCTTCAAACCAGGGAAGACGAAGAAATTGGTCAGCGCAAGTGCTGGAAATTAAAAGCACGTCTACTTTACACTGGAAAGTAGATGATTGCTCCGTCAAGATGACAAAGACCTATATCTGCACCTCGCAAGAAATTGGCATTGACAAAGAAAGTGGATAACAGTGTCCTCTTCCTCAGCGGATGTGCCCCCACGGCCGACGATAGCTCCGTCAAGCTAACAATGATTGGAGAACCAAAAACCTATATCTGCACCTCGCAAGAGATGTGCATTGACAAAGAAAGTGGATAACAGTCTCCTTTTCCTCAGCGGATCTGCACCAATGGCCGAAGTTGTTCGATGGGAGCTGTATTCTTTTCGCTCGTCTTCCCATAACACAATGACCTGTAAGAATGGCCACTGTGATCGAGGGGACGTTACGACCAAGTCCAAGCAACTGGTTGGTGCGCCTTCTATCCATCGAGGGCCAAGTAAGCCGGACTGATCATTGACCCTCATTGACATATGGTTATAACAAAACTTCTTCTTTATTTTCCTATGTTTTTGATTAACTTCAGCTTCTTTTATCATGCATACATACATAATTGGTCATTACCACTCTTTAGTCAGGATTACGACCTAGTTTCCCACTCCAGTTATGTCGTGTGCGTTAATTTTTATACATGAGTGGCGTGACCTGCAGATTTTTGATAAACTTTTCATGTCAATTTTATTTTTACTCTTACTTATTAGACGAGAGTCTGTGCTTCAGCTCCCAGTTTACAAATATCGAAAAAACAAAATAAAAAAAATTTCATTCGGCGAATTCTTTCCACCAGTCTTCTGGCAAATACTCTGAGAGTAAAATAACACTGCCATGAAAAGTATCTCAAATGTGTCGTTCGGAGTCGACATTAAACTGTAGGTGGCGCCACACATGGATAAAATTAACACACACCACGGTCCGAGTTGTAACACTCACTAAATGTTGTAAGTGCAGGATGAGTCAGATCTTTTAACATGACATGATGCCTATAACTTGAAGTCATCGTCAAATTTTCATTTTGACTTCTACTATAAGTTTTCGCGCTACAGAGGTAATATTTCCTTCGGTGAGTACATTCCTTTGTGCTGTGTATAGCTGTGAAAGGAAAGAAGTAAATTAAGTGTGCAAATGAGCAATAACTGCACAAATTGCTTGCTCACTAGGGCGATTATGTTGAATATAAAATGGACTTATTGCTCTATAAGCAATACAAACAGATTTGATGATTTTTTCTATTTTGTAAGTAAATTTATTAATGATAACCTGTCGAACCTTATTAAACAGCAAAGGACATTGTACAATAGGTCAATTCGACCTCCGGGTAATGTACTTGTCTTAATTGATTTGCGATATTACTAAGTATTAGGGTCATTATTACAACTTGCCTTTAACTAACGGGAAGATTTTAACGGGCAGATAAATTGTTTTTCGTTATTATGAGTACCAAATAAGATAAAGTGATCGTTAAGCTAAAGGCAGGATCATCCTGCTGGTAACTTTTAAAGTTAAGTTTATATTTGAACTTGCCATATTATATATTATTTTCAATATGGCAATTTCAAATATAAACAAAATGAGTAAATACAACAAACAAAGGAAGGCCGTCGTTGCCACTGCGCACTGCGGTCCAAAACCTCAATCTAGCCGGACAAAAGTCATTTTTTAAAATATTTAAAAATTAAATTTTTTGGATGGTAATATGTTGACAAGTGTCTAAAGTACATAACGGCATATTTTTTTTTTCTTTAAACAGCTACACTAGCATTGATATATTTCTTCAAACACAAGTAATTGCTTCTTTCCTAAAAAATTAATATCTCAAGTGACATTTAACAATGCGAGTGAAATTTTCGTGAAAAAATAATAAGAACAATTAAAAAAATTTGTTCGTGTAATTAATATAACCAAGGTATGAGTAAATAAATACTGTTTACATTTTTCATAAAATATGTTTTGTTTAGAAATAAAATGCAATTATGTACATGTGAGTTTCAAATGTGAAATTTTTGTTTAATGTCCGAATTCAATTAGAATTTCAAGTGGTAAATTATCGTACATAAGCTTTAGTTTTTATTTGTCGTCGTCTATATATATGTAGCTATTTAATGTTTAAAAAATTAACTGCCGGATTTTGCCCAAACGATTTTTATTTCATTTAGAGTTTAACATGTCCATAACAAGAAAAGAGCTGTATAATACATGGCGTAATGAAATACAACCAACTAAGAAAACTGATGCTGTTGTTAAACACGTTGTTGCTAAGATTGGTATTAAGAATGATGAAACGGATAGCTATTACAGAAAAATAAGGCAATCTGCTCGATTGTTTGTATGCATTTTAAGGGAAAAGTGGGCGGAAGCCAGTCGAACAAGGCTCACGTTCGAAGATAAAAATAAATATTGGTTAGAAGGGTATTTTAATATTCCACCTACATTTTCTTCATCATCTCGTGTTGAAAGATGCTTGGATGAACTTTAGACCTCCAATTATGGCAGGCCTTCTAAGGAATTTTTATGTAAAACTGAGAGAACAAAGATAGCAAAAAATGATCTTTCCTCCTCCACAACCAAATCCATTACACAAATGAAGATCGATGGTGGATATACAAGACACGCTTATTGTCTATTACGTGCAGGTGCCATAACGCCTTCATACCATAAAATTTTGGCTGCCAAAGAAGAATGTTATCCGAGTGGTGATCTTAGAATTACTGAAATATCAGCAGAGACAGCTTTTAAAGTTTGGTAGATCACACTGCTAAAAGGCTCTTAAACCACAAAAAGAAATTTTGCAGCAATGTAAATCTGTAGAGCTTACTTTGTTCTATAAATGGGGATGTGATGGAAGTAGTGGCCATTCGCGCTATAAACAAATATTCAATGAAAACAATGTAGATGTAACAGACGAACATTTATTTGCAATTTGTATGGTTCCACTTGAACTAAAATGTTTAATACTTAATTCTTAAGGTAGGCGTGGCACTTCACCCAATTAAAACTTTTGAATAAAAATTAGCCTATAATTCCACCCACAATAACAAAAATACGGTGTGAAAATTTTAGGAAAATCGGTTCAGTCGTTTTATCGTCTTTAGGCTTCAAACAGACCCCAAAAAAAAAACAAATTTACATACATACACACACTCATACACACACATATACATTTGATTTTTTCTCTCTAATTGTTTATATTGATGAAATCTATAAAAGTACCAAGTTTCATGTCGGTACGGCTTTGCAAAAGCGAGTTATAACTTTTGTCCGGCTAGATTGAGCATTTGGACCACTGTGCTGCGTTTAAAAAAATACTTTTTTAATTGAGCAGTGCGGCACTGGCATATTTTTGACTTTATTTTATCTGTAGGTTGTAATAACGAAAATAAGTTAAAAGTGACTTTAAAGTTCACTTTAGCTAAAGTTAACTTTAACTAAACTCAATTTTAACGGCAATTTGTAATAATGGCTTTTAAAATGTTAAAATCTTTAATTTAGTAACAGAAAATTTAGTTTAAACAAAAAATTAATCTCATATAACTTATTATTTTAAATGAACCTGAATGCTTATTTAAGTTCCATTACTTTGTAACACTCCTAACAATGCATACGCTCTAAATGTGTGCCCATAAATCTGAACTGCGAAAACATTAAAAACAATCGCAACAAACAGTGGCATACAATAACATTCTCATTCAAGTAATTATCTTAATCACATTAATAGCCGTAATATATACTTGTAATTAACACGAAAAGGATTAAATTAAATTTACAACAAAATGAAAAATACAATACAATCAACAAATAAAGCAAGTAAACCCACCAAAGGAGGGTTAAGGCAAATATGTAGCAAATAGAGAGATGATGATGGTAACACAATGGGTAAATGGTGAAGCAGCATAGAGAACGTAGAGAACGTAGAGTATAAGTACACAAATTAATAACCAAGAGTTAATACCTTTAACTAAAATGCGCGCAGAAGTGTAATTGAAATATTTTCGTTTTTTTTTTGTTCTCTGTTTTTCAGCGAGCGTACACAGAGATTTACGGGATTATGTTGATTGGAAAACAAAATGGGCCAAAGGATGCAAACGAAAAACGTTGTGGGAATAATAAAATGCTTTGAATTAAGCCAAACAGCTCTATAATGCTTTGTACAATAACAAAAATAATGATGTCCACTCCATCATTGGCAAAAGGAAATAGAACTTGAAATACAACACAAAGAATTGTTAAGTAACGCAGTGCATGATGCTTTCATTTTGCAAAGCACTTTTATTAATTGTTACAATTAATAAACATCCTTTTCTGTGGATTCCTTTCTTTTTTTCTTTCAATCCTTTTATCCTGTAAAAAAAAATAAAAGAAATTAAAAACACAAACATGAAATAAAAAAAACAACAGAGGACACAAAATCCTTTACTTATTACATGCATATTTCATTTTTTCTAAAACATTTCTTTCATTTATATTTTTATTTTTATTTTATTTTTGGCTCAAACTAATCTCTGCTTTAAGTACGTGAAGGATTTTAGTTGTACAAAAATTTACATTTTCATTAAAAATGTTATTCCCTCGGGAAAAGGGGGCTTTGCCTAATCGTGAATGGACGACACTACTACTAAGAAACAAAAATTTATTTTAATTAGCTTGTTTTTCGTTTTATTATTTATATTCTTTACTTCTTTCTTTTGTTACTCTTTTATCCGTATTAATTTTTATCAATTTTGTTTTGTTTTTTTGGAATAAACCTTACAGCAGATTTGTTCTAATGAAAAATTTTTAGTCATTTACTGATACAAACGTTAAATTTTTTTAAGGACCTAATTAAGTCAATTAAAGGAATTTTTAATTAATAAATAAAGAAATTATATTCAATTAATCCAAGGTTATTTGATACTCCATACGAAAGTAAACTCTGCAAATAAGTAAGCTCTTTACTAAGATCGATTGGTGTACTCTCAAAATTCTCGCCAGAAATCTGTTGAGAAGAAGTCGTCGAAGAAACTACGATGTTTACATTTACAGACATTTCGAGAAGGCAAAGTCATGAACATTCGTCTTCAAGAACATTCATCAGACTGTTCACTCTGCCATATTTTTTTTTTCTCCAAGGAGAGGTAAATGTACCTAACCGCACAATAGAGGAAGTCGTCACATCCATCCTCCATGTGTGGGGCCCTCACCCACTAAATCCCCCCTCGTCTCGTGGACCCGTGCCCAGTCCGAAACTACGGTGGTATTACTTCGGAGTGGAGTCATTTTGGCCATTTGGCCCCTGCGTGTTCATATCCGTGTCCGGATTGCTTGTCGAAGGTTGATGAGACATCTAAGAGTTTCCACTATTCCTTTCGTCCAGGTCTCTGTGACGGATTTTGTCTGGCACGTGTAGGATACGCTCCCTACTCGCAATCATAACCCCTACAATGTTAGTGGCCGTGATCGTTCCAACTATTGACGTCAGTTCAGAGCGATAGCTCTATCAGTGCGCACAAATAGAGTGCGAAAATAGTGTGCCCTGCATCATCAATTACTTCCTCTTCTTCGTAAAGGCAATAAGGAGAGGTACTCTTGCCCATTATATGCATGTACTCTCTAAAATACCCATGCCCCGACAGCATCTGTGTAGTGTAGTAGTTCACCTCTCCGATTTTCCTTCCAATCCATAGCCCAATATCCGGGATAAGTTTCGCCGTCCACCTTCCCTTGTATTCACTCTGCCATATAAAAGGTAAGTCCAAGCAGGCAAAGGTGCCAGTAAAAGTTCCGTCAGTCTTGTGTGAAGACGCGGTGTGTTTGAAGAGAGTATTTGTGGTTTGAAGATGTCCGTTACAAAGATCTGTCGAATAATTGTCTAGTAACTGTTATTGCTAATACAAAGGGTATAAACAGAGCAATAACAAAGAAAATCAATTGTTGTTGTTTACATAAAGTTGTGAACAGTGGCACGCAGAATTGTGCAAATAATAAAGAATTTTAAATAAAACCAAACACAAATTAATTTTTATTTTATTTGCAATCTACGCGCTCATATGTAAACGTTTTTATAAGGTAAAAACGTAACAATATAATTAAAAAATTTGATAATAAATTCGAGATAGACGTAAAATCTTCAGCCAGCTTAATCTCATTAAAGACTTCAACAGATAATGCTTCTACTCTTCCCATTCACAATATACAATGCGAGTCAAAAGAAACTGTACATTAAAAAAGTTGCTAGTTTCTAAAATTGAAACAAACAAAAATAATTTCAAAAAAATTTCGATATATTGTCAAATTTTTTCGTTCACTCTCCTTAAGTGAATAAAATTGAGTTTGGTGATTCTTAGTATTTTATCCACGGTGTACATTTTCTTTTGACGCTCACTCTATACTGCAATAGTCCGGTTGACCTCAATCCCAGATGCTTGTTAGCAACGTTACTACTCAATGCCCTGTAAGAAATACAGTTGCCAGCCTCATGTCAGATATAAAGAGCCTGTTCTACAGGTCCTGATTCTGATTCCCAAACTGACAAGAAGACTAAATGTCCAAGACGTACAGTGTAAAACTACAATGTGTAATAACAGACCCACTTGGAGATTCTTTATTCAGCATTTGTTTTACGAGGTTGTCATTCATAGTAGTGACCATCGAAAGTTACAACTTTTTCAAAATTTTTGGAAATTTATGGTTTCCGTACCAAAAAAAAAAACCTTCGGCTTTTGAGATCCAGAGAGGCCAGAAAAAACTGTTGATACCTGGCGTTCAAATAAAACCTATTCCGGTGAGAGCATGTGTTAGCTTATTAGACGTGAGGCAATGGTTCAAACCCAAGGTCAGACATTTACAACAGAATGAAATATAAAAAAATATTTCTTTGGCGACTAGTAGATTAGATTTCTGGCAAAAACTCTGAAAGTAAATAAAATTGCTTTGAAAAGTTTCGCAAAAATCTGTCGGCCGAAGAGGACTTTAAACTGTAGGTCCCGCCACTCATGTACAAAATTAACGCACACAACATGGATGGTGCGAGAAGCAAACTGGTAATCATAACTGAAGGGTTGTAATTACCAATTATGTACGTATGTGTCCTGTGAAAGCGTTCTGTATCGCTCATATTAAAGGGTAGCCAGAAGTAGCCAAGTCTTGTCTATTCGGCATGTGAGGTAAAATTTGCTATCCCTTGTTTTCCAAATACATAGTTCTTGACCAACTCCGCAATATGTGGCAAGAGTTTTCATAACGAAAAATTACAGCTTCTGGTTGCATATTCAATGTGTTCTTCTGACAATGCTCGCTTCAAACGAATTAATGGTAGGCGGCTGTACGCGTTTCCTGTAATAGTTTGACCCAGTTTTAGCAACTCATAGTGGATCACAACCAGAGATCAGCAATGAGTGTTAAAAAAGATGAGTAGAATCTAAACTTATATTTAACATCACGGAACCTCTATTCATACACAAAATTTGAAGTACTCATCATATTTATACTTAACAATACGTATGATTTCGACTCTTCATAACTCAACATAAACACGAAGCATAAAATAAGTATGAATCGCGTGCGAACACTAAAATACTTACTAGAAGGTTGTGTGCTGTCTTTTTTGCTTATGTGTGTTTTTTTTGTAAATGCCTAACAACTAAGGCTGTAAATTTATCGAGTAACTCGATTCGTTTATAAGTATTATAAGTATTTTTCTAAAGTAATGCATTTATGAATGGGAAGCTATTCCGTAATCCTGACTAAAGGGATGTAATAGCCAATTATGTATGTATGTATGTATGTAATGAATCTAAGAAGCCTTTTGCACGTTCAAAGTGCAAAACAAAACATGACAAACTCTTTTAAATTTTCTTTTAAACTTTGTTTCGCTTTTGAACGCTCAAAGTACGTTGCAAAGAATTTTGACAAACTCTTGATATTTTGTTGTTGTAGACGACGAACGAAGAACAAAGAGTACATCAAATTGTGAACTTACCCTAGCTCGTTTTTCCCTTCTTTTCTTCAAACTCAAGACTTTTCAAAGTACTTTGAAAAGCGCTTCGAACGTGCAAAAGGCATCTCAATTAGTAGGCTTTTGAATCAAACATATTTCGAATGGTGTGAGTTGATGTCAACCTTGTACGGATACTCATTGCAACCTGTACTTATAAATCAACGTTGTAGTGAGCATGAATGAATCAGAGTAGTTAAATTTCAATATTGTTGACTCACTTATATTAAAAATTTAATGACTGCTTATGAGTAGCAAAAAACGATACATTGCTGATCTCTGGTCACAACCTTCTGTTCACATCAAATATAACATCTAACATTAGGGCAATGGACATTCCGTTTGTCAGCAAATTTAGCTACCGCTCTTCACGTTTGATTTCTTGCACTTGCAGTTGCCTTACCATCATCCGAAAGCAAACACTTCATATTTCAAGAAAATTGCTAAGAATATTAGACGAAACTCAAGTGATGCGAGTAAATTCTGTGTATATAATGTTATGCTGTCCGGCAGCTTTGGGTGTAGATGTTGGCAATCAATCGATTACAAAAATAGTTCACTTAAGCTTACAGCTAGCCTAGTAAGAATCGGCTGTCGCCTTGTAATTCCTATACACCGTGTTTGTGTTTACGCCCTTTAATCAATATAATAAATTTTTAATTTATTATTATAATCATTCCCTAAGCTGCTATAAGCAGTTATAATCAAAATTTATTCAAATAAATTTCGTTATTAAATCGTTCCTCAAAGCCTTAATTAGTTACATACCCGTTTATATTAGTATTATTATGCCTCATGGGATTTTTAGCATAATTATGTAGTATTTATGGGATTGACTTTGGCTAATTTTATTATATTTTGTTTAGGAAATCATTTACACCATATTAGTTGAATTTAAAATATTATTGCCAGCAAGTAGGTGTGTTGTTGTCGACTAATGGCATAATACTTTCGTTTTGCTTTGTTTTGAATTCATATGAACTGATCTGATATAATTAAGTTTGGTTTTTCCTTTTTATGGTTGAAAACTTTACAGAATATAATGTTATTCCATGTAAAATGTATGTAATGACATGCATGTGTATATAAATATTGTATGTTTTACCCTTTCTTCGGTAATAATAAATTATTTTTAGTTAACAATGAATCCAATCATGCGAACATTTTAAAAAAATATTCAATTCAAACACGCATTAGCTGTATAACGAAAGGTACTTTAAACGTTTAGGTTCTGTTCGTGTGGTCATTTGTTTAGCTAGTCCTTTAAAAGAGTTATTTAACTCGAAAAGTTTTCTTGCTCATTAAATAGTAAGAATAAGTTTGTAAATTTCATATGCACTTATGATAAAAGTTCTAATAATTTTCTTTAAAAGTTTGTATAAGACTTTTGCTATCGTGCAGAGACCAAAAAGACATGTGTTAACCTTTGGCCAACAGAGCTCTCTCTCTCTCTGTTTTAATGTATGTAATGTTTTAACTAACCTAACTAGTTAGTTTTAATGAAAGTTTTTCTTTGTGGATGTGCTCTGCCAATGATGTTAACACTCTCTATTGTATACAAATTAAGTTACAACTTCCATTCCGCTGCACATGACGAGTTTAGTTTATTAATTTTTTAATGGGCGATCGTATTTAAATCGGACGAATATATACGTAAAAATCAAATGGACGATTTTGAAGTAACCGTAGTTTTTCAAAAATCTGTAGTTCGGAGTCGACTGTAGGTCCCGCCACTCATTTGTAAAATTAACACACACAACATACACATAAATTTTATAGCTGTGTCCTTACTTTTGCGGTGGAAATATATGAAGTTGCATTGTTATTTTATACTGAAACAAAGTTCCTTATTTTTTTAGATTGAATCACTATATCTTATTATTACTACCTTGAATGCTTTAGTTTGTTTTTGTTAATGTAAATATTTTTTTTTTCAAAAAAATTTAAAAACTTATTGGTGTTGCCTTAGTTTTGCGGTTCACTGTAAGGGGTGAGAGAATCCTGACTGAAATGACCAATTATGTATGTATCAAATGGATTTTGGCAAAATATAGAGACTTACTTGTTTCCTTAATTAGTCAGGATTACAACCAAGTTTCTCTCATCACTTATGTTGTCTGAGTTTATTTTATACATGAGTGGTGGGGCCCACCGTTTAAAATCGTCTCCGGACAACAGATCAGAGGAACTTTTTCGGGAATATTCTGAACAAGGGGCTTTCGTCTAGTAAGCCAACATATTACCTACTAGACTAGGAGGTATATAGACACTGCCATGTGTTAATACAACTGAGACAATGAAAATTTGTCGTACAGTTGTGATGCAGGGCTCTGTATAAATTACGGCCATTACAAATGGTGGTGAAGATCGGAGCTTTAAATCAATAGTTAAGATAAAATGGGATTCTGCAGGGGACTGAGAGGCTAGAAAAACCTCGAGGCTAACAGCCTCCCTCTTTAACTGTCCTCTGGACAGAACGATGGACCACATAAGCAATGGACCAGCAGATGACCTTGCCAGAAGAGTAGATTCCTTGTCTCTAATGGGACTAAAAACTATATTTGCATTAAGAAGATATAGAAAATGAAAGAAATCGAATATGGAGATTATGTGATAATCAGAATGAATTATCAAAAGGTGTATTTGGATCCTACGAGGCATTAATGTATCCTAGAAGGAGCCTCTGAGGTACTTATCAGATGTTGGGTAGAGAGTTTTTCCTGTTGCCGCGGAGCAATATGCTGAAATATGCTAGGGGAATAGGTTTATAGTATAGTTACTATAACAACGATATCCCTATATAGAGAGAGGGTAATAGATTGTATGGCCGCATTACTTTTGTGCCTATTGTAAACAAAATAAATAATAATTCGTTGTATTATCCGCCGCATTTGTAGATAAAACCTGGCAAGCTCCTTATATCACTTGTGCTCAGTAAACTGATTTATGGTGGGATCCCTTGGACTTTCGCAGACATCTGTTGATCAAAGCGAGCAACCTCTTTGTATCAAATGGAGCCTTGTTTTTTGCAGAATTTTCTGATCTCTCCCTATACGCACTAGACTGATTTATTGTGAGATCTCTTGGATTCCTATGTTAGAATAGGAATTGAAAGAATTTATTCCTTTAAATTTCTGTAATTACCACCAACTAACACACCCGTTTTCAAAAGTTTTCGTTTGTTTTGTTTACTGTACTGTACATGTTTGTCGATATTATTGTTTTTATCGCTGTTAGTGGCTATGGTATACATTTGTTGTTGTAATATTTTACATTGCTTATGGTCCATAAAATCGAAACCTTTATTAAGCCAAAAAATTGCTTGAAACTTTTTGTTTGTTTAAAAGCGTATAAAATCTTACAGAAAAAAATAGACAGAAACTGAAAAAAAAACCCAGGGCTTATCACAAAAGTCATTTTAATAATATTAATAAAAAAGGGTTTGGTATTTGTATTAATAACCACCATCATCATCATCATCATCACCATAACCATTGCCATCAACTTCGCTATTATCAGGCGTTTCTGTTATTTCTAATTTTTTTTTTTACTTAACACCACCCTAAGGCCAAAGGTATTAATGGCGTATCAGTAGAAGAAAAAAAGAATTCGAATAAAGAATAAGAAAAACACTTCTAGCGTGAAAAATCTGAAATATTCTGTTTCACTTTTCATTATAACAACAATTTAAGATAAAGTTTTTTAAATCAAAAAAAAAAGAAAATTATAAAATTGGAAAAAGATTTTTTTTTGTTATTCTCTTTATATTTTATAATTTTATTTACAATCTCTTTGGATGACCAGCCAGCCTTTTAAGTAAAGTTTTATTTCATAATTTATGCTATACACTGGTACCTTGTCAAAGTAATAGTTGTAATAAACTTATGCAGTGTTTTTCTACAAATTTTCTTTTTTTTGTCTTTCTACCTGCATTCTGATTTATTGCATAAGTTTTAAATTATTTTTTCTCTCTTAATGTAAGAAAAAAGTTAAAAAAAACTGAGTTTTAATTAAATTTGCATGACAAAGATGGTAAAAAATAAAAAAATATAAATAAAAATATATAATTTTAAATAGTAATGTACTCTAGGTATATGTATATACGTATATTGTTATAGTATGTTTTATTTTTTTATTCTTAAACTTCAAATATTTCTTTTTTTATTTAAAGAATTATTTATTTTCAGTGTATGAAATAAACTATATAAAAAATTTTATTAGCAAATATTAAAGTATTAAATTACAGTAGAAGTCCATTGGTCCGGCATCCAACAGTCCGGAATGCCCGATAGACCGGCATCGCTCCGGAAAATTGTAAAAATTTTGGCTTTCTCCAAAAGTGTGTCTTTAATGCATATAAAAACGCTAGAGAGCTATTTGGAAGTTTTTGAATAGTAATAAGAATAAGAATAATAATAGTAATAAGAATAATAATAAGAATGAGAATAATAATAGTAATAAGAATAATAATAATCGATAATAATAATAATCGATAATACTAATAATCGATAATAATAATAATCGATAATAATAATAATCGATAATAATAATAATCGATAATAATAATAATCGATAATAATAATAATCGATAATAATAATAATCGATAATAATAATAATCATCCGGAAGCTCTCGGTATTGTTCGGAAACAATTAGCGGCCGGCTAGTCTCAGCTGTCACAACAAATTCAGGCGCAGTGCAGCTCCGTTAATCAATCACGAACTCTACAGACTGATGAGGAAGAAAAGACGATCTGACCAAAGTTTTGGATGTCGTTAGAAGTGCTGACAATCCCTTGAAAAACCTGCCTGAAGTTGAGGTAGAGGAGTGGCTTCTAACCGACGAGAACTAACCGATGAGGACATTTTCAACATTCAATATTCAAGAAAACAAAAAAACATTCATGACTTTTCTAAATCTGTGTGGAATATGCTTTACAGTACGTGTACATAAATTATATGAAATGTAGAATAAACTTTGTTGTATGTATTTGCATGCATATGTTGTATGTATGTATTTGTAGTTTAATTATTAACCTAATTGTTCTTACAATTACCGCCCGATAGACCGGAATTGTCGGTAGTCCGGCACCGAGCCGGTCCCCAACGTGCTGGATTATCGGACTTCTACTGTATTTAAATTATTAAATGTTTAAGTCCCAATTAATCCTGGACGGTTACTCTTCATTTTTGTACATTAAGGTTACTCTTCGTTGAATCGACGAACAATTTGGCCAAACATAAAAGAAGTATATGATAAAGAATAAATGATCTTCGTCGATTCGACGAACAGCAACAGTTCAGGGTTAAATAAATTATTAACTTTCATTTATTCACATTGAAATACGACCCAGTTAGAATTTGAAAGATTGTTTTTAAAAAAATCTCATTGCTGAGTCTTTTCAGAGTACTTTTGGTGATCAAAAACTTATTAATCAGTTACTCGATTAAAAAATGACTCAAAAATGATTCGCGCCAATGAATAAAATGACTTCGATTGAAAATGCAATAACAAATTGTATAGCAATCGGAAATTAATCATCCAGACGTTTAAAATGTGACTATTATTTCCGTTATTTATTATTATATTCTACTTATACTGAAGAGCGAAAAACGATTAATCAAAAAAAGATCATGCAGGTGTTTGAGTACAATTTTGTTTTAAATAGAAAATTTTTCTTTGTTTTTTAACAAAAAAAAAAAATTTTAAATAAACTTTGATGTCTGATGTACATACATCACGAATATAAACTTAATATTCTTTATTTCCTATTTAACGTTCATACGAACGTGATTTTTGAAATCGCGGCAGTGTAAACATGGGACTCAGAAAACCGACTAAAAACTCTTGAAGAAAGTAAAATACATTTTGAAATACGACTAATAAATGACTCAAATCAATCATAAATGACGCAAAAAGGAGTCCAAATTAATACAAACATTACTGATAAATGACAATAAAAGGACTCCTAAACATACTGATAAATTACTCATAAAAGATCGTATGCGATTAAACGATGACTGAAAGACGACTCGAAAAAGAATCAGAAACGAAGGTAAATAAGACTAATAAATGATCAAAAATGATCATAAAACTACTAGAAAAAGGGTCGAAAATTACTCTAAACTAATATAGAAAATGACTCATAAATGACTTTTTAAGAAGAGTTGCTCGTAGTCACTTTTTTCTCCTGACAAAAGAGTCTTTTATGATGAGAACATGAGCGCATATTCTAGCTTTTTAATCGCGGAGAAGAAGCAAAAATGACTCGAATTTGATTAACAATTTTCAAAAATGCTGCCTGTCATGTAACATGCGTGTCGTATAAGTGATTTTCAATTCGATTAGTTTTATAGACGACAAATTCATGATTTTTTTTATTGCATACTTTTCAGCGTAATTATTCCAGTACGTACAAGTAATATGATGCGTATACGTAATATTTTTTAAATTTAATTAAATATAAAGTACACCGTTAAGGTGGTACTACAAACAAGCATTTACAAGCTAACAAGTTGACAATTCTTGTGAAGTTTTTCAAAAAATTTAATTTTTTTTTAAATTAAGAGGAGTTACTTGTGACTCAGAACGAAATTATTGATCGATGGTTCTGAATAGTAAACTTGTAATATTGCTTGTTGGGTCATATTGACCCAAAGGATATTAAATGTGTGTAAATCGGGTTTTGAAATGTGGCAGGTGGGGGAAAAATTTTAATTTTATTGTTTTCTTTTAAAACCATAGTTTTTGTGCCTGTGATGGATAAATTAAAGTTTCACGATCATATCTTATAATTAAAGTAAACAATTTTGCGTTTGTAAATAAAATTTGGTCAAATTGACCCAAGTAGTGCAGATTTGCACTTGATTTCATTGAATCACAACTGCATACATACAAACATAATTTGTCATTACAGAGACTGCATTCACCTGTGGCGTCACAACGGGCCGCTACGCGTCCACAAGTGAGCTTTTGGCATCAAGGCTACCACTCTAACCTAACCTAACATAACACTTCAGTTTGGATAACCATCTAGCTTCTCATAAAACTTATGTTGTGTGTGTTTATTTCATACATGAATGCCGGCACTTACACTTTTTGGGGAAACTTTTCATGGCAATTTTATTTTACGCTCAAAGTTTTTTGCCAGAATTCTGCTGAGGGGAAGTCAACGAAAACATATTTTTTTGGATGTCTAATTTGGGATGCCAACGCCATCAACAAGACTACGACGACTTCATTAGATTGAATCAAAACAATTCAACTCTTTCAATGCCATTGCCTTGACAAACCTCAGAATTCCGCTCGATTTTAGCAAGGTTTACTGAATACCTAGAACTAGATATGCACTCAGATGTTTTCTTCTGTCATGTATTAACACAGTACAGGCCCCAAATATGTTTTCTGATGATTAATTCCTCTTATCACACAACACTATCAACTAGACAACGACGACTTCTAGGGATTGAAGCAAAACAACTTAACTTTTTCAATGCCATTGCCTTAACAAACCTCAGAATTCCGCTTGATGTTAGCAAGGTCAACTGCATACCTAGAACTAGATTTGCACTCAGATGTTTTCTTCTTGTAAGTATTAACACACTATAGGCCCCAAATATGTATTCTGATGATTAATTCCTCTTATCACACAATTTGTATAATCCCAGTGAAAGACTGTCTTATTCACCCCGGGTTTTTCCTGTATAGGCTCTTTTGGTCTTCATTTTTATCTTACTTATATGTACTTACAAATCCTAAAAGATGCTTTAGTCTAATAAGTAGTATGTTGACGTATTACACGTGCATCCGTGGTTCAAACCCCAAACCAGATATCTCGAACAAAACGAAATACAAAAAAAAATTATTTCTTTGGCTACATCCTCTCCACAGTCTTCTGGCAAAAATCATGAAATGTTTCTCAGAAACCTGTCGTTCAGATACGACTTTAAACTGTAGATCTCTTCAATCATTTGTGAAACTAACACGCACAACATGGGTGGTGTAAGAAGCTATATCGTAATCCTAATAAGGCATTAACCAATAACAATAACCAGTTAAGCAGAAATGATGTGCAATATTGCTTTGATTTATGCTACTATTTATATAGTGTATCTCTAAAATGTCTAGAGATTACCAAATTCTGGATAAGAAAGAGGTTTTTTAACAAAAAACCTAACTGATTCTAACTGAAGCCATTTAATATTAAAATGTAACAATTTACCTACAGCTACACATTCTGTTTCTTTATTTTCTTTAGCACTTTGTGTGTTTTCGAAGTTTTTGTCTGATGGTTAAAGGCTATTTATCTCACACGGTAAAGTTAAAACCCAAACGTATACAGTGGACAGCAAAAGTCTTAGTACTGGAATATATTTTGAAAATTTCATGGATTTTAATCAACAGTTTGTATAAAAATTTTATGTTTTTATATTTATTTTATTAATTTATTTCTGTTTTATTGTAAAACAAAAATTTTTTTAATGTTTTTCATAGAACAAGAGAAAAATAAGGAAAAGTTTCAAATGACTCCATAGGTACCCCCAATGAGAATCCTGAGTAAATTTTTAAATTCAAAGGCTTAATATATGAAAATGTTATCCCTTGTATTTAGTAGAATACCCCTTAAGGTCAAGCACTCCATTTAACCTATTTTGAATTGAATGTACAAGTTTTGTTTAATGTTTTCTGGTGGCACCATAAGCAAGTTTTTCGGTTGACTTTTGTTTGAGGTTTACCGATTACGTTACCGTTCTTTCAAATGATCTCCTAAATACTCTCTTAAGTTATATCGGGACTTTGTGCAAGAGTATTAAGACTTCTTTTCTTGCCAAAATATATTCCGTACTAAGACTTTTGCTATCCACTGTATGTTAAGAATTTGGCTGTGTATTGTATAAGACAGGATTTGTTTCCCTCATTGATTTAAATAAAATGCTATAAAACATAAATCAAGCCATTTAAATTAAAACAAACAAACAAACAGAAATAAATAAATAAATTATGCTCCTTCAAAAAATTGTTTAAAAATCTTTGCTGCGTTCACATAACCACAACAGCACTTGATGGTAAATGGAAACTGCTTAAAGGTAATAAAATTGCTTGTCTAGACGTCATGCTTATGCGATTAAGAGAAACCAAAGAATGAAAGTTTTTATAATATTTAATTGAATTTGTCCATACCCAGCTTTATATATAAATTTTTACTTGTTGTTGTTGTTGTTGTTTTTTTGTTTTGTTTCAAATATGCATGTTTGTTTAGTTGTTGATTGTTTTTTGTTTTTTTTTTTTTTTTTTTGTAAAAATTTACAAAAAATAAGCGTTTATTTGTTCTTTTTATCGTACTTAAATGCGTGTTAGAGAAATGTGTTCTTATTTACATCAAAAAAACAATGCAAAATACAGTTTTTTTATTGTGTTTGAATAAAAATTAAAACACAGTATTTGCTATTTTACATAGAATATTTGAAAATCTATTTATTAGGGTGCCACTAAATTTCAATATTTGTTAAAAATGCAGTCCACCATATACTCAAAGAAAAAAGTCTACATACAATGGTGTATCAAACTGAAAAAGGTATTATGGCGCTGTTAAGGCTGTTACAATTAAGAATGTTTAAAGGACAAAAATGACTATAAAAAATATAGCCTAGAAATTGTTAAAAAAAAAACAAAAGAAATTAGTGCTGTATGTAGACTTTTTTCTTTGACTGTACGCAGCTTTTGAAAGTAACATTTAAGATTGAATTTCTTGTGAAAGAAGTTCTTTTCTTAGTCGCTTGTGATAAAATTGAAAACGATTAGAAAACATGTCGTAAAAAGTGTATAAGGCACGCAGATGTTGCAGCAAATGTATAACGTTTCCAGCAGGAGTTAGAGTGATTCCGAACGAGGAATTTGTTTGTGACTGTGGTTGGTCAGTTTATTAAATTTTGTAGGTAACGGCGGTACTATTAATCATCCATAGGACAATTTAGTGTTATTTAACACGTTAACTGTCGCGTCAATTTTCAGAAAACTGGCAACGCAAACCAACATTGACTTTTTGTTCCTTTTCCAGGTGCCATTTATCGATACTAGCATTGACATAATACGACTTTTTTCGTAGCTACATAAGTGAGGCAGTTTTAGTGAGTACGAGATAAGTCGCAGTTGGCTCCCTAGAAGGGAACGTAATCTACGAGTTATCTCGTAGCCTGCAGTCAAAGTGTTAAAATAGATTAAACTCGGAATAAAAGTGCCACGAAAAGTTTCTCAAATATCTATCTTTCGGAGTCAACTTTAAACTGTAGGGTTGTAGTAACCAATTATGTTATATATGTATGTATCTGCTAAAAGAACATGGAACGCAAATAAATTCGATGGATCAAAAATTTTACCAATTATTGGCTAAATACTTTCTGAGAGATCCCAGTGTCGAAAAACTTACAGTACAGTAGGGGTGTAACTTTGTTATTCAACATCGTACTGAACTGGCTTATGCAGCAACCAATATGCATTACTGAAGGCATAACATGGGGTATGAACGGTCGACTGGATCTTGACTATTCGACTGTTTTTCTTAGGTTAGAGGACGTGTACTTGTCAATTGAGACAAATACAGTACCCGGAGGTCGAATTGACCCATTGTACATTTTTCTTCATGTCTTCAAAATTAAATCAAATGCAGTCGATGCCAGACTGCATCGATAAACTATAAATTGTAACTGTTAACATCCAGGAACTACTCAACATAGTAGTGGATAAGAACCTTCTAGCGGAAAGCGATCTGACTATACATCGAAAAGATTGTTTAGATTTAAGATACTTGAAATCCGATTGGTTTATGTGAATTAGAACTAAAGCAGCCATGTAGGCATGTCTATAAAGTTCACACAAATTTCTTTTTCTTAAATGGAATGGATTTTTGTGTGGAAATTAAAAAACAGTTAACATAGTAGCAGAAATAGTTTGATCTCAATTACATTTTGAAACAAAGTTCATCTTTGAAGTTGCGCCCTAATGCCATATACAATGCACATTTGCTTTTCTTATGGACATGTACACATATATATTTATTTATTTAGTTTGCATATTTTCACCCTTTTAGAAACATTTACAACATGTCAGCAATTGTAGTTGTTTATAAAATTTAAATCACATATTTAAGGTACACAATACAATACACATCATGGCATACAGTACCGCATATACATACGTATGTACGCTAAATGCAAATTTCATCAACCTGATAGCATTGTAAACTGTTAAGTTAAGTAATATTTCATGCATAAGTTTATTTTAAATAAATATTTCAACATTTAAGGGCAAATGACAAGCGCTTATTTTTACTTTACTTTAATTGGCCAAATCACACGACTTTATATCGTGTAAGTTGTATTAAATACACTTTTTGTTTGTGCACGCTCAATGCTATGCTGTATTGTGTATTTCGTATTCCAAATGTCAGAAACGATGAAGAAGAACACTAGTATTCGTAATTTGTTTTTCAAGTGACAAAATGAAAAATATTATGGAAAAAAGTAAATTAATTAATTATCTGTGCAAACAATTATAATTGTGTTGACTCATGTTACATAGAAAATATTTTGTATTTTTATTTTTCTTCTTAATTACTGGCATTTACATAAACTGATAACAAGAAACTAAAAACATATGATTAAAAAGCGTATGAGTGTATCGGATTTTTATATGAAAATTATCAACAACAAGCATACACTGTTGTATATTCTTCCAACAATACAATGAATACAACGATACAAGGGCTTGTGTGAATTGCCCAAATGTTTCACAAAATTTTTAAGCTACTTGCCTCCTGATTTTAACATATCAAATTAGATTCGAGGAACCTGAAATATTTTCCGTTTTTTTGACTAGTGATAGTTTGAAAGCCAGGGTTCGTGCCCCAGGCCAGACATCAAAATAAAATACAAAAAGTATTTTTTCGGCGACTTCCTCTCAGCAGATTTCTGGCAAAAACTCTGAGAGTAAATAAAATTGCCATGAAAAGTTTCTCAAAAATTTGTCGTTCGGAGTCGACTTTAAACTGTAGGTCCCACCACTCATGTATAAAATTAACACACACAACATAAGTGGTGTGAGAAACTAGGTCGTAATCCTGATTGAAGGGTTGTAATGACCAATTATGTATGTATGATAGTTTGATTTCTATTTCCGTAAAGTATTAGTATGCCTTATCGAACTCACTAAATAAATTATATTCTCGAAATGAAAAAATTAGCAATAAATGTGCCTAGAGAAGTTTACATATGTACATAATTGGTCACTAGATTCCTTCTGTCAGGATTACGACGTCGCTTCTCACAGCACAAATGTTGTGTGTGTTAGCCTTATACATGAGTTAAGGGACTTAGAGTTTAAAGTTGATTATTCACATTATACGGGCGTGCTGTAGTTATTAGAGTGATATACTACAGAGCCAATCATCCTAGGTTTGAATACAGTACAACAGAACAGTGCAAGGAAGCTGTAGTCAACAAAAAATGTTTCACCATGTACATTACGTATTAAAAAAAATTTAAGAGGCCTTACTTTTCCTTCTAATAACGCATTCAGAAAAGCCTTGTATAAAAGGGATTCATATAGAATTCGGGCAGTGTCACTTCCTATGTAAGAGTAGAAGTTATTGAGCAAAGATTCCCTCTACTATACTCAATGCAACATACGTGCATACATAAATGGTTATTACAGTCGGGATTCTTAGTGGATAGCTTCTTACACCACTTATGTTGTGTGTGTTAATTGTATACAGGAGTGGGGGGACCTACAGTTTAAAGTCGACTCCAAAGGAAACATTTTTGAGAAACTTTTCATGGCAAAATTTGATTTAATCGCAGAGTTTTTTTTTTGGCAGAAATCTGCTGAGACTACGCCAGCGAAGGAATATTTTTTCATATTTCGTTTTGTTGGTGGATGGTTGGTTGGATGTCTCATCAGGTGTTTGAACCGTGACCTCACATCTAATAAGCCGACACACTACCTACAAAACCACTGTGATAGTTTTATTTATTTATTTATTATATATGAGCTGAGTAAATTTGACCATATCCTCGGTGTAGTGTCACAGACCAGATTATCTGGTGCAAATCGAACTCACGACCCTCACGCTAATAGTCTAGCACACTACCCACTAGACTACCAGGGCACCCGTGATAGTTTTAACGGCTCTCAATAAAAATATATATATAACGTCATACGGTATAACACCAATGATTCCCCAGGAGTGACTATTGAACCTCGTATTATTTCTGTAGGAAAGTTAATAGTGAAATGTAATTCCTTTCTCTATTATAATTATGGTCACGCATCTTGTGAAGTATTTATAGAAGTAAAAACTACTCAGCGATACATAATTCAGTTTCCATAGAGCTCGCTAATCAGTTTCCACACTCTTCTGATGATTTTTTAGCATTACTCTTTACGCTGTAACACTAATGCCGCCATATCTTTGTACACTGTCGTGGGGCACCCAATATCAATACTTTAAAATCAACCATATTATAATACATAAACTGCCACTTACATATATGATATGTATATTATATAAAAACAAAACATATCTTGTCGTCAATAAATGTTAAAACAGAATAATTTTATATTATTACCCACCAAAAATATATATTCATACATACATAAATACGGTCATAAAGTAAATGGCTTTTAATCTAAAATAACATATTAAAATTTTGGTATCGTAAACATTTTTTTTGCACACAACAATAATTGGCCGAGTTATTTAATCAAGCATTTAATGGCCACCAATTTTTAATACGTTTAATACACAAACACGCAATAACATAAAATAAATATAAAACATGTCATTTGGGATAATAAAAATTAACATTTATGTTACTCAAATTGACATAAAACATACGAATTGTACATACATATGTATGTTATGTTATGTTGTATTCGTAAGTATGCTATGCTATGTCATACTCATCAAATGTAATTTCATATCAAAACAACCAATGCCATACGATAAGAATGAATGAACTGGGAAAACAAAAATATTATTGGTTGGTGTACGTACGTACTAAGGCTAAGGAAAGAAAGTTTAAAAATGTTTCATTTTTATAAGAACATGTAGCACATACATAGCAGAAAAAGAGATAAATTAGCATTTCAAACTAAAGCAATAAAAAATTATTAATACTTGACAGAATAATAATACAATTTGCACAGGGAGTAGATATTGTTTGCTTATTAACTCCTATATTTTATAGATTTTATTTTTAATTTTTTTACAAGCACTGCTGTATAGGTAGAGTAGGTTAATTTAAATCTATTTTTATATACTTACATACACAATTGGTCATTACAACCCGTCAGTCAGGATTATGAACTAGTTTTTCACACCACTAATGTTGTGTGAGTTAATTTTTTTTATACATGAGTGGTGGGACCTACAGTTTAAATTCGACTCCGAAGGACAGATTTTTGAGAAACTTTTCATGGCACTTTTTATTTACTCTCAGAGTTTTTGCCAGAAATCTACTGAGAAGAAGTCGGCGAAAAAATACTTTTTGTATTTTGTCTTTGATGCCTGGCCTGCGGCTCGAACCCAGGCTTTTGCGTCCAATAAGCCAACACACTATCTACTAGACTACGGCGACCTCCTCTTTTTTAAATAAATGTAATGTATGTAGTCTGACAATTCAGATATTAAGTGAGTACTCACGTCCCTATGAAGGCTGTAACGATACATTGGCAAAGAAAGCCACATGTCTCTGGAGTAGATAGCGAGATATTCACCGGTTACTCTCATAAAAGTTCCATTTCATAACAAGATAGTTACAAGAAATTAGAGGAGAGCACCGAACAAGCTTAGCCGCTATTTTAACTTGAGAACTTGAGATGAAGGATTTTTTTGGTACATAGAATTTACTGACAGAACATATCCAGTCGACCATGCATACATAACATAATTGGTCATTACAACCCTTCAGTCAGGATTACGACCTAGTTTCTCATACCACTCATGTTGCGTCCGTTAATTTTATACATGAGTGGCGGGACCATTTAAAGTCGACTCCGAACGACAGATTTTTGAGAAACTTTTTCATGGCAAGAGGAAGTCGCCGAAGAAATACTTTTTGTATTTTCTCTTGATGTCTGGCCTGGGGCTCGAACCCTGGCTTTACGTCTAATAAGCCAACACACTACCTACTAGACTACGGCGACTTCCAGTCGACCATGATTTTTATGAAACCCATAAGACTATTCTAGTGGGCAAATGCCAGTTAGGTCTTGTAGTTATTAACAGAACAGATACTATCGTTATTACAATGTGACAAGTTCTCACCCTAACACAACGCCATTCAATATTATTATCTCAATAGTAAATCAGTAAAATATCAGGTTCGACTTTTACCATGTTCCAGTCATTAAGGCAGTCGCTATCAAATTTCTTTTTTTTTTCTTAAAGATATTTCTGTCTTTAATAGTAATAGTAGAGGCCAAACTTGCACAAAAATTTCCTTCTCTTACAAAAAGGCGGTGGCATTACTATGACTACCTCTAGGAACCATGGCTTTTCTGAGCACATTCTTAGAAGGAGGAATAAAGGTATAAACACATAGACGACAGACAGTTCGGCAGTTCGACAGAATCTTCTGCCAACTGTTTTTTTTGCCGTATGCCGATTGCTTAAATTTTTTGAAAGCAGAGCAGAAAAAAACGACTGACACAATATCAAAACAATTGATACGCTAAAATAAACTCACTTTTGAAACTGCTTAGGTTGTTGTTTTGGCTTTTTCTGTTCCGCCTTCAATAAAATCGTTTTCATATAAACGAGTGTATTCCAAACTTGGCATCTTTCTGTTATCTGTCGTCTATGTCACTGTATGCAGAGTTTTTTCTTTGACTGTGTGCGGATTTTGAAAGTAACATTTCAGATTGAATTTCTTTTAAAAGCAGTTCTTTCCTTAGTCGCCGGTGCTAAAATTTAAATCATTAGAAAAACATGTCGAAATAAATGTAAAGGGTAAGCAGAGGCTGCAGAAAATGTACCACATATCCAGCAGTGGTTTGAGTGATTCAGAACGAAAAATTTGTTTGTTACTCTGGTTGGCCAGTTTATTAAATTTTGTAGGTCACGAAGGTACTACTATTAATCATCCACAGGACACTTTAGTGTCACTTAAAATAGATTATCTGCTGAAAGTAGTCGCCTTAGTCTAGTAGGTAGTGTGTTTGTTTATAAGACATAAGGCCACGGTTGAAACCCCAGGTCAGACAACTCCAACAAAACGAAATATGAACAAACAACAAAGATTACTTCTTTGTCTACCTCTTACCAGATTTCTGGCAAAAAATCTGAAAGTAAATAAAATTTCCATTAAAAGTTTCTCAAAAATCTCAAATGTATTGGCATCACTAATTTGCTTTTAGCTGCTCACAAAAATAGAAAATACTTTAATTTGGGCAGAAACTGCTTAGGTTGTTCTCTTGGCTCATCGTTTTCATATCAACTTGTGTATCCTAAACTTGGCAGATTTCTGTTATCTGTCGTCTATGTGTTTATACCTTAAAGTATTTTAATAATGTTGAATTTCGAATTTTGTGTTTCTACTGTATTCAAAGTCTGTGGTCTAGTAAGTAGTATGTTGCCTTATTAGACGCAAGTACGTGATTAAAATCCAAGTACAGAGATCTCGAACGAAACGAAATATAAAATTATCTGGCAAAAACTCTAAGAGTAAATAAAATTCCCAAAAAACGCTTCTCAAAAATAAAAAAAATAAAAAATTGTGGTTCGGAACCGACTTTAAATTGTAGGTCACTCCACCGATGTGTAAAATAACGCACACAATATAGGTGATGTGAGAAGGTAGATTGTAAATCTGACTAAAGAGTTGTAATGACCAACTAAGTAAATATGTGTTCAAACATTGGACAACTTGGTTGTGTATTATATCACCTTAGTAACTACAGCACGGAGTAGAATTTTCAGTAAAATGCGGAATATTTTAAAAACTACCACCAATTTCCACATACAACTGCTAGTATGCTAATTATAAAGCTATCTTGATAAATCAATTTTAATTAAATTTTGCTTTCCTGCTTTTTCCTTTTTTAAATTTAAAATTAACGCAACCTACACATCTTCACATACATTAATGATTTATAAAAATTCTATAAAAAGTGTGATAAACATGAAGCTGCATATTCAGTTATTTTATTTAAAAATGCTTGAATTTGGGGAAAATAGAAAAACGCGAAGCGCATTTTGCTTCTTCTTAGAATATTACACAACTAATCGCAATGCAAAACGATGTAAAAAAAAGTATTCAAGAAAAATTCAACGTTAAGTTGTTACATGCTCAACGAACGAATGGTAATAAAAACATATAAGATAACACAGTAAAATTTAAGTACGATACGGTTACAACAATATATCCAAAGAAAGAAACTGCAAGCACCAGTGCTATTCTCTTTTATTTTTTTTAACACACATAAAATAATTTTTTTTTCGTTTTTCTTTTGCTTTTTTTTCATGGGAAAATATATGAGAAAAGTTTAAAATTAATGCATTTTCTGTTAAGTGCATTGAAAGCAAAATATAAAAATGAAAGCAATACGCAACCAGAAAAACCAGTGAAAATAATCATAAAAAAAATAAGAGTCCCAAAACATCCAAAAGATGTTTTCGTGTAGAAATAGAGAGAAAAAAAATGTGTTTAGCATGGAGTGAGAAATAGAAAAATAGAGCAAAAACCAAAAAAAAAATAGGAAAAAGCTACTCAAATGCCCTTGGCTAATGTGCACTTTTGCAGAAGCGAGAAAAAAATTGATTCATCCATGAAACCAAGAGCAACGAAAAGTAAAACGCTAAGATGTGCTTAGTTGTTGTTCATCTTGCTGTTGCATCGCCACCAGTTACAAGCAAGAATTGTGATGGAAAAATCCTTTAGAATATAGAAGGAAGGATAAAATTAGTAATAATGCTAACGTTTAAAGTGTGGCCAGGGAAATCCATACATATGTATGTGTGTACAAGTATATTAGGTGTTTGAAATTCTTTCAAAGATGACCACTGAGTATGGGGCTTAAATTAAACTAACATAAAATTAAATACCAGAATATCGAGGAATAGTAAAAAGTGATTATAGTTGTTTGGAGATACTAAAGTACTGCTACAGGTCGACCTATTTATATATTGTTTCTTTTTAATCTCTTCACATACATAATTGGCCATTACGACCCTTCAGTCAGGATTACGGCCTAGCTTCTCACACCACTTATGTCGTGTGCGTTAATTTTTTTATACATGAGTGGAGAGACCTACAGTTTAAGTCCACTCCAAACGACAGATTTTTGAGAAACTTTTCATGGCAATTTTATTTACTCTGAGAGGAAGTCGTCGAAGAAATATTTTTTCATATTTTGGTTTTGCTGTCTAGCCTGGGGTTTGAACCGTCGTCTTACGTCGAATAACCGAATACACTACCTGCTAGACTACGGCGACTTCACCTGGTGCCTTGATTAATATCAGATTGATGTTCGACGTCATGATGGTTAATTTCATGCCTAGTAATTATTAAGCACTGCTTTAATGCCACGTTTTTCTCATCACAGAATCTACATATTGGACTTGACAGGATTCCAAAACTGAGCTGAACAACTTAATAGTCTCATGAAAGGTGGAAATCTCTTGGCATTATAAATGTCTTGCAAAAGTTTAGATTGTCTGAACCATTCTGACTTTAGAAAAGTCATGATAATTGCGCTCCTGACAAGCTCTGCTGTCTCCTCGTTGCCCTTAGATACCTTAAGACCTTGAATCAAACAAAGTTAATTCTACTTTTGCTGCTTTGTTGACCACCACAGTCTATTAAATAGTATTGCTATTCTCGTACTCTGTTCTTCCAAGTAGATTTGATGACATCTTTCGAAAACTTTCTAAACTTAACTTTAAGTTAGCTTAACGCTCACTTATACCTTATTGTCCACATATAATAATGAAAAACGATTTATCTGCCCTTTAAAATCCTCCATATAGTTAACGGCAAGTTGTAGTAATGCCCCTAAGTCTAAACACCCGTAGTGCTGGTTATTTGCAAAGAAGCAGTTCCAGTCCTTATCCTGTCAATTCCTGTAATAGCCATAACATTGGTGCTCAGTAATTATTTCCATTGGACTCTTTTCCAAAGAAGAAGAAAGTAAAAATCATGTCATGATGAAAGTAATTATCATGAGGCAATTTTGTTATTGCATCACTGATCACTTTCTTTAAAATCTGTATTAAGAAATAACTGCTAAGTTAATCTCTTATATTCCTTGACTTTCCTTCTAATCTAACTCACTCTGAAAGCTAAAAAAGCAATGCTAATTTGTCTGTACGTGAGACTTCTGTAATAATGCATCACGAAAATTGGATCTCGCGCACTGTTGTCTATTTTTTTCAGAATTTTTTTACTTTATTTACAGTTCTTTTCTTAAACAAATTTAACCATGATTTTCGTTAAATTTATAACACATTTTATCTCACCTCATATGTACTCTGTTAAGATTATTAGTAAAGAAATTGTAAAATCTTAAACTCACACATCTTGTACTTTTTAATACCCCTAAGAATAGTGTTCTCTACCTTCAGAACACACAACTCCTGCATATTTTATATTGCAAGAGAAAAATATTAGAGCGAAAGAAGAAAAAGAAGAATAATAAGAAGAAGAAAGGAGAAAAAGAAGCAGAAGGTATTATAATGTCTATTGCCACGTTGAGTAGCCTTGCAATGAGCCAATACGATGGTAAAGGGATTTTTTTTTTCTTATTTTTCTTACAGTAGTTTAGATACTTAGCGCTGCTGTATCTTCTGGGAATTTATTTACAGTTTTTGTTGCAACCTCAATTTTGAACTTGCTGCTTATACTATACCCCGGTTACACTGATATCTAAACTCTTTAGTGGAATATTTTGTAGTCAATCTCTTAACATTTGTTAAATATTTAAAGACATGACTAATTTAATTTTAAAGAGAACTTCAATTGAGTTTTTTAAATAAGATTTGTGTTTTTAACCCTCACATAAATATTGTTTAAAATAAAAGGGAAAATGGTTTTAAGTTAACAATATCTTTTGCAATCTAAATGAATGCGCATTCAACAAAAGTTAGAAAATCAATATAAAAATAGAAAAAAATAGCCACCTTGATCTTTGATATAAGGAAGGTATGTTCCAAGCATCTTATTTAAACAGAAATAGTAGTAGCAAAGTAGTTATAGTAATATTAGCAAAGTTTTTTTCTTTCAAGCTAAAAATTTTACGTTATTAGCTACTACTGGAATTCGTAAAACTGTGGTAAAGATCAAAGTTTTGCTCTGTTCGATGATAATTCTGTGAGAAGTAGTAGCAAAATACTAGATCCAAAGTAGCAAATAATAGCATAAAATTTCTTTTCTACAGTCGCATTTGTTACGGTCTTTCACAAAACAGGATTAATATCAAATTCATCATATTAAAATAGCAGAAATAGAAACAAAATAGTACCCCAATAACATTAGTAAAATATTAGTAAAAGCGACATAGTATGTAGTAATAATAGTGATAAAATAATGGCACAAAAAAGAAAATAGCAATAATAGTGGCAAATAGATAGCATATAGGATGAAGTCGCCGTAGTCTAGTAGGTAGTGTATTTAGACGTAAAGCCAGGGTTCGAGCCCCAGGCCAGACATCAAGACAAAATACAAAAAGTACTTCCTCGGCGACTACCTCTCAGCAAATTTCTGGCAACAACTCTGAGAGTAAATAAAATTGCAATGAAAAGTTTCTCAAAAAGCTGTCGTTCGGAATCGACTTTAATATGTAGGTCCCACCACGCATGCATAAAATTATCACACACAACATAAGTGGTGTGAGAAACTAGGACTTTGTACAATGGGTCAATTCAAACTCCGGGTACTGTACAATTGACAAGTACACGTCCTCTAACATAACCTAACCTAACAATACAACCAAAAGAAAGTTCTAATAATAGCAGCAAATAACTAAGTTACCAATAGTAGTCACAGTAAAAAAGGAAATTGGAATTTAAAAAATATTGTTTTCGAATAGTAAAGAAAGTATATGAAAGCAAAATAATAACACAAAGTTATAAAAGAAAATAGTAGTCATAATATTAGTCTAGCAAACTAATAGCATTAGTAGCAAAGAGTTAAAATTTTTATAAAAAATTGTGATAATAGCAACTAAGGCAACTAGACATTCATAAAAGTGGTTCTGAAATAGCAGTGAGAGTAACACTTAAAGAATAGTTAAAACAATAATAACTATTTGAAGTTTCTTAAATACTTTAAGAGAATATTTGACTCTTGCAACAGCAACATGAAAATGTCCAAAACACAAAGTGGTCTTTTTGAGGTAAACATTTGACAATATGATGAATTTAGCAATCAAAAAGGCAATTGTAAAGGAGTAAACGAAAGCAAAATAATAATAAAAAAACTAATATTTGTTAACCACAAAAACTTGTTAAGCTTACTGAAGAGCACAAGACGGAATTCATGTTTTAACGAATATGGAATGTCCAAACTTAGTGACAGGAGTTCCTGTCTGACTCTACACATACTTATTTATTGGTCGCTAGGATGAAGTTAGAAGTGAATGACGCATTAGCGCAGATATGCTTTAAATTGAACTTTATTAAACTAAAAACAAATCGGGACTTTTGAAGAACAAACCCTGTGAAGAGAAAAAGTAAGTAACTTATATGCTCTTTAGAAATGTAAATGAAAATACTTGGAAGATATGGGATTCACATCAGGAAAACTTAAATCATAATTTTGTGGTGAGGTATCCATCACATCTAGTTTAGGCTAGATATTAAAACCAAATAATTTACCCAAATCAAAATGAAGAAAGATGTAATATAACCTTCCTGAGCTATTTTTAAAATAAAGAAAACATGAAGGTACAGATACTCCCAAGGACCCTTAAACCTCTGACCGAAACACCAGGACATTCACAGAGGCATTGAATGATTATCTTTTCATTCGATTTCAATCCTTCACTTGGATAGCTAACAAGCAAATCAGGCTCTATAAAGGATAGGTGGATATGGATGCATATATGGATTCGGGATATGTGGAACCAGAATCTTGAAAAACAATAATATTGAGAAAGAGGTACAAAAGGTAGTCTAGTAGGTAATAGGTAGTGTGTTGGCTTATTAGACGTGAAGCCAGGGTTCGAGCTCCAGGCGAGACATCAAGACAAAATACAAAAGTATTTCTTCGGCGACTTCCTTTCACAGATTTCTGGCAAAAACTCTGAGAGTAAATAAAACTGCCATGATAAAGTTTCTCAAAAATCTGTCGTTCGGAGTCGACTTTAAACTGTAGGTCTCACCACTCATGTATAAAATTAACACACACAACGTTGATTGTAGGGTTGTAATGGCTAAATTATGTAGGTATATGTATTCACTAATTCTTGTTTCTCTAAAATATTTACCTGCAAACAATTAAGAATCTTAAAATGACCGCCATTACCTACTAATACAATTACATTCCAACCTGTTCTAATGGTTCCTCTTTTTCGAAAATACTTATCACCAATTAATGCATATTTTCATAATTTTTGAAAAGGGGGCCAGTGGTTTGTGTTAAACTGGCATGCTAGTGCTTTTATATTTCATTTGACCAACATACGTACTCGTATGCTCATATAGACGCACCGGAAAACATAAGGATAACATGCATAAACAATACGAGTCATTAAAATCTTTATGAATTTAACTGGCAGCACGTGTACAACAATTTGAATTTGCGGTTGAACACTAAAATTCCCACACGTAAAAAAAAAAGATGAAAATAGAAGACAAAACAATACGCAATTTACTCAGAACAATTCTATGTACATGTGCTCATATTGTAATACGTTTGTAAATATGCATGTATTTTTCGGACATATATAGAAAAATATGAATGTACGAATATCTGTCGATGACAACTTTATTTATATGCTATTTAAGCCTACAATATCATTGGAAGTTAGGGCGTATTGAGTTTGTGCTGCTGTCTGTAACACGTGAAAAATAAGTGAACAGGTGACGTTAGGACTAGTATGTATGCTATACACTTATCACTTCAATATATTTGAATATCACAGAGATATTCACAGTTTGCTTTAGAATCCTTCCTTAGAAATGATAACTTTTCTTTAATTATTCCATTGACTTACAAATATCTTTTTTGGAAGAAGAGAAGACTGTCCCTCACCTGCTGGATACAAGCCCGGCTCTTTGCCAAAGGAGAAGGAAGTACTTGGTTACTTACTACAAGGATGATCTGGAGGAACTGTCAAGGATTGACATTGGCAGCCTGAATCGCTTCATTAGGAGCTCCGAGTGGTTTCGAGACTAGGGGATAACGGATGACTGTGGTAGCACAATGGGCCCAATGCGGCCTAAGTGAGTCCATCAAAAAATTTTTCTTGGATGGGCAGCCACCTCTACCTACCTACCTATCTATAATTATCTTTAACTGCAGAAAAACTTTCTACCTTTAAAAGAAAAAGACAAAATTTCCGTAAATCTCTTATGTACCTCGAGCATCCAAACCACATTCTTACATCATAAACATACATAAACAAGTTACATCATAAATAGAATGACCTGTCATATCACAATCACTACAAATGTTTTAACGCTTCGAAACAAATTTTCTTACACATTCTGATGTGTTTTATTATCTTCCACATGTAATGTGTCTTCCTCATGTAATGTGTCTTCCCCATGTATTGTGTCATATAATTGTAATTAAATGCCCTGGCAGAGGCATTTTTCCTTTCTAACATTAATTTAGTTGTTCAGGGGTTTTATTGTGTTCATTCTATTTCGTCTACATACAATTGGTTGCGTGTAACAACGTTGTTCTTGTGTTGTGTGTTAATTTTATGTTCACATTACGTTTTTATTTATTTTTTTTTTTTTTTGTTTTCTTGACAATGAGCTCGGCAAGTTTGTGTTGTATTAATGAAAGCAAAATATATTGGATTTAAGTATGTTGTTTCAAACACATCATAGCGATTGTGATAAAACATCTTAACACTCTGATTTGAATTGACTTTAGACGATTATAATTTCTTTTAAACGAAACACGAAAAACATTTTTTTGATGGCTTTCTCTCAGCAGACTTCTGGCAAAAACTCTTTGTTAAAAATCTGTCGTTCGGAATCGACTTTTGACTATAAGTTCAGCCACTCATGTATAAAATTAGCCCACACTACATGGGTGGTGTGAGAAGCTAGGTTGTAATGACCACACAAAGTTTTTTTGAATTTTATGAATTAAGGGACTTTATTAAATTTTGATGTCGTCGTAGTCTAGTATGTAGTCTGTTGGCTTATTAGATGTGAGGCCACGGTTCCAACCCCAGCTCAGACATTTCTAACAAAACGAAAATATTAAGAAATATTTCTTCTTAGCAGAGTTCTGGCAAAAACTCTGTGAGTAAATAAAATTGCCATAAAAAGCTTCTCAAAAATCTATCGCTCAGAGTCGACTTTAAACTGTAGGTCTCGCCACTCATGTATAATTTAACACACACAACATAAGTGGTGTGAGAAGATAGGTCGTAATCCTGACTGCAGGGTTGTACTGATCAATTATGTATGTAATCGCAATGTAGCTTGTGTGTTGCTGTTTTATTGCATCTTCAACGGAATGTGCTCGAGGGAAATGAAGAAACTTGATTATGGAAATCGCTTATATTGAGGCAGCAAACGTAGGTCTCGTAGATCACATCCGTTCTTGAGGATTGTAGATAGAATTCGTCGAACTTTCCTCCTGCAGAAGTTTTTCTTGTTACTTCCAATATAATATAACTAAACCTGCTACTTTCATCCTTCTGCCAAACCTATATTTTTAGTTCCAAGACAATGCTATCATTTTAGTTTTATTTTAGCCATTCTCTTGGTGGTTGTCGAAATTTAAAAAAAAAACAAATACAATCCCAAAGCATTGCTTTCAGGTAAGGACAGACAATAACCGCATTATCCTGTAATAAAAAAAGATACCTTATGTAAGCTATAGAGTCCGCCAAATAACTTTTTTTTTTGAAAATACTTAAAAAAAACTACTGAATATTTTCTCAAATTTCTTTTTTTATTTGAAAGTACAATCCTTCCGATTAATAATGGAAAATAATTTCATTCAAATGGCTGCCTCGGCTGGCCATGCAGTAGCTTACACGATCGGTCCAATTTTTAAGCACATTATCGATTGTGTGCAGCTGTATTTCACCAATGGCTTCACGAATATTGTCCTTTAAAGCGTCAATTGTCTCTGGCTTGTCGGCGTTACACTTGTCTTTGACGGGTCCCCACAAATAATAGTCCAACGGTGTCAAATCGCAGCTCCGAGGTGGCAAACCACATCAGCTCTGCGGCTGATAATGCGATCTTCCAAACAGGGCGCAAAACATCGAGTGTAGCTTCGGCTGTGTGACACGTAGCGCCGTCCTGTTGAAACCAAATGTTGCCAATATCCTCCTCTTCAATTTTTGTGAACAAAAATTCGTTCAACATGGCCCGATAACGATCGCCATTGACTGTAATGGCCAATCCTTGCTCATTTCCGAAAAAAAATTGCCCAATTATGTCTCTGGACCAAATTCCGCACCAAACAGTGACTCGTTTTGGGTGCGTCGGCTTTTCAATGTATGCGTGCGGGTTTTCTGTGCCCCAAATGCGACATTTTTGCTTGTTTACATACCCGCCAAGATCAAAATTAGCTTCATCTGAAAAGATGATTTTTTTTTGCCAAAATCGGCATCTTCTGTAAGTCGATCGCAGGTCGACTTAGCAAAGCGAAAACGCATTGGATGGTCAATTTTTCAAACGTATACACAACCATATTCGTTCAGCGGAAGGATAAATCTAATTATCTGTCAAATCAGACATGAGCCACGTGTTACCATTCACGAAATAAGCATTAGTTGAAAAAAAAAACGTTAGATGGCGGACCTGATATATGCTCCTTAGGGAAGCGAAGGTTGTCACCTTACAAATTTAAATCAAGCGCATTACTTTTCAACACTCAGTAGCTCCATTTTTTCTCTCGTTTACTTGCCATTACAACTTCAATTTAATTCCTAATTAAATGTCAAAGTGAAATTACTGTAATACACACACATACATAAATATTGAAATAACTACTTAATAACCAGCCATTGCAACAAGTTAATTATACGTTCCATTATTAATTTAATAACCGTTAAAGAATTATTTGCGACCATTAACTAAACTTTACCACGATTTCCGCTTTTGCGTACTGTTGCCGTTCTATGATTTTAGCACAAGAGCAACGAAAAACAAAAACAAAAAAAAAAAGAATTTCTCGTGATTAATGTGCGCTGTGGTTTGCAAAATCGCTACTCTTGAGGTAAGTAAATGATGGGGGTTTCCTTTGAAAAGGGGTATGTATACAAGACATATAAACATACTTACATATATTACATCTATATAAACAAGCAATATAGATTTTATTTTCATACTATTTAGAGACTTTTTATAAGACACTTAAGTGCAGACTCATAGACAAGTACGTAACGCAACGTAACGTAACGTAGTTACTACACAGACTAAATGTTTTTAACAAATTGATATTAATGACGCGAATATAAAATAAAATTGTAAGTATTTTGTTATTGTTGTTGTTGTTAATGTTGTTGTTTGCTGTTGTATCAAAGTAAAATTGTTGCAATGAAGTGGTAAAAACCTTACGTTTACTTTAACATTATTTGCTTGTAGAACCATAAATGGTTGGTGGTAGGTGAGTGTGAAGTTGAACGAAACTGTAAAAATATACATGAAATCTGTACATGGAATGTAGAAGATATTTGAGGTTTTATTGCTGCAATTAAGTTCTCTTTCGTAAATCAATTATACATTAAACGCTATGAGAAGAACACAATAACAACTGAGGTGAGGATATAAAAATAGTAAAATGAAATGAAAATGAAAATGTTGAGCTAAAAGCAATTGATTTGAAGCAAATATTTGAAGTGCTGATAGCTAATTTAGAGGTTGTTCTTTTTTAATTGGTCGATACAAACCTTCAGTTAGGATATGACCTAGCTTTTCATCTGTGAGTGTCGGGACCTAGTGTTTAAAGTCGCCACCGAACGACAAATTTTTGAAAAACTTTTCATGTCGATTTTATTTACTCTCAGTTTTTTTGCCAGAAGGCAGAAATATTTCTTTATATTTCATCTTGTGTTGTCTCGTCTTGAGAATGTTTGACCTGGAGTTTGAACTGTGACCTCATGTATAATAAGCCAAAACACTAGCAATTGGACTGCGCAACTTAAAGTTTTAGGTTAGACATCCAAAAAAAACCTTTTATTTATTTACCCTCAGAGCGTTTTACAGAAATCTGCTGAGAGGAAGTCGCCGAAGAAATATTTTTTCATTTTTCGTTTTGATGTCTGACCTGGGGTTTGAAGCATGGCCTTACGTCTAATAAGCCGACACACTACCTACTAGACTATGGTGGCTTCTTTAGGGTAGCCATATAAAAAAGGTGTACATGAGAAAGGCTGACATCCAAAATGTTAGTTCATTTGTGTTTGAACAAAGTAAAATGTTTACTATTTCAAATCGCCGTCAATGTGTATTTTTAACGCAGTCAAAAATCAATCAGGCATCGTATTTATAGTTGATGCATTGTTCGGTAACTTTACATATCTACATAATTTATATACAGTAGTAGAACTGCATACAAACTTTGTATTGATACATTTTGAAAGTCAGCCTATTTGCGACTGGACATGAAGTCGTAATATTTCATATTGAAACCTTTGACCATATGTTGCCAGTTTAAAACAATAAAGAGTGACTCGGAAGCCTTGCTTAACTATGATATAGCCCAGAGATTCGTGGTTGTTTGCTATTTACTTTGAACGATGCAGAATTTCTCACATCAAGGCACTACACTTCTGAAAGGAGTATCCGACAGTGGCTTCATTTATTCTTGCCTTAAAAATCTGTAGATTTCTTTGCCCACAGGCCAAAACAATTGCACACTTACCTTGCGAGAAGCTTTCTCGTATCCAGGTGATTATTTAAAATCGATAAAACGAAGTTATCTATGATTCCTTCAAATACTCGCTCTTTCCGCTTTCGATAAGCTAAAACGTTTTTCCAGTGCAGTGGCCTCATCCGGGTATCTAAAAGGTTTGGCACAGTAAAATATTTTTTTTTACCATTAAAATTAGTGTTTCAGTTTTCCATGATAGAAGATACTCTAATACTATTTTCAGATATGCACTTTTATTGAGTCAATATTCGGTTTATTGAGTACAATATTTTAAGTGTTCAGACATAATAATATACACAGTTAAGCTGCTTATTCAATATTCATTTGACAGCTGATAAACAAAACAGCGGGTTGTTTCAACAACAACATTCTTTTTATTTTGTTTTTTTCTTTTGTTGCTCTTTTGTTTGTAGTTGTTGGCATTTGAGTTATAAAATATCAACAGAAAGTGTTCTAAACATACTTATGACAGTGTTGCATTTTAAAGTTTTACTCAATATTATAACAATTTGCATATTTATTGCGCAATAATAAATTGAAACTTTATATGAAATTTTGAGATCAATAATGGCGTTTATTCCGATTTACGCAATAAAGGTGCATATCTGAACACATTACATTGAGCATGCTTAACTTGCTTTACGGCAATTTGTGATAGTAGTGACTGCGAATACGGCAATGAGAAATAACGCAAGAAGAGCATAAAGGCATAGAAGCTACTTGATATGAATGAAGCTATTGACTGTCCGATACCTAAACGTAATGGTTTTTCGATAAAGATACGAAATAGTTTACAAAGAACATCATACAAGTATCCACTGATGGATTCAGAATGCGGGACAAAATCAGTTGAGTGTTATATTGTCTACTGAAATTCTAATCAGTGTTGTGTTGGCTCTTTTCAATCCACGAAGTAGGCCGCCCCTAAAGTTTAAAAAAACACAAACTAAATTACTCATCTCATATGATTCAGTCATATTTTAACATGAGTTAAATGGCAAACTTGAGAAGCAGATAGGAGCAGAAAACACTGAATATATTAATTACGTGTCCTTTTAATTTTCGATTTAATTTAGCCCGATGGCGTATGTCCATGTCTATTCGCCCGTGAATATTATTTTCAGCCTCAACCTTTAGAATGTCTCTTACAGTGTTAAGTATATTTTCACCTTCAACACTCCATCATATTTTTTTCAAATATTATTCCACCTGATAGAAACATCAAAAGACTTTAGGAATATAAATACAATTTATTTAACAAACAGCTTTGAAACCTTTGAAAAAAACTATACCACTTTTGTATACAATATTCAATAAAAAAACAAATATTTTGTGCGATATTGTCGCAATAACCCCTCAAGGCCGTGTATCAATTGAAAATGGTCATGCAACTGGAGCAATAAATTGCTCCCATTCCTTCTTTTATGATTACATAAATACATACATTTATATATATACATAAGCAATTTCCAATAGTGAAAAACTATGTCCGAATTTGTACCTTTTTATAGAGAGAAAGAAAAAAATTGGTCAAGAGTTCATGATTTCATTTTGTATGGCAAAGTTTCCGTTCAGTATTCAATCGATTTCAGCTCAATTTCATTTAAAAAGTTGTTACGCGTTTGCATAGAATTTTAATACAGCGGAGGTAGAAAAAAATAACTGAAATACTTTTATATTAAATAGTTTTAAAACACCGTTAACCTGTTGAAGTTGTTTGTTGGTTCAATTTGCGCACTATACACTCGGGAATAAAAGTAATGACACACTAAAGTTAGGTAAGAAAATTTTGTAATTTTTGTTTCCAGGTTTGAATCCAATGAAACAATGTGTTTATTCTTGCCTGCTTTGTTGTTATTTTCAGTATCCTCGTATCAAGGAATCGACATAAAAATATTAATCGCATGTTACACTTTCTACTCTAGAAAAACTCTGTGTACGTAAAACAAGTTGAAATGTTATGCACTTTATGTACTGTAGGGATCTCCGATGCCGTATGCATAACCGGCAGCCTTTATAGCCATTATTTGATCCCGAATAGTTATTCAATAATTCGGAGGTATAACTATGGCTTGAACTGGATCCGTCAGTGTATACATGGATTATATTCTCTGTAAACTATTACCATAATAGGATCTGTACAGTAATTTTGTCTTAAGATCAGTGGATTCAGATGTTATGTATCGCGTCGATAGCTGCCTTTATACTTTTGTAGCGCTCAGTATTACTGCAAGTGTTCACAGGCACTTGTTTCTTCAGCAGCTGTTAAGTGAGTTAAGTATAGTAAACAGTTCTGATGGTGATGTAGTTCTAAGAATACCTCTCATTATGATCACCATCCTTCTCATGGTGATCTAGGTGGCTTATTAGACGCAAGGCCACGGTTCAAACACCAGGTCCAACATCAACACGAAAATATGAAAAAAAATATTTCTTCGGTGACTTTCTCTCAGCAGATTTCTGGCAAAAATTCTGAGAGTAAATAAAATTGCCATGAAGAGTTTCTGAAAAATCTGTCGTTCGGAGTCGGTGTGAGAAACTAGGTCCTTAATTCTGATTGAAGTGTTCTAATGACCAATTATGTATGTATGTATGTATGCATCCGTCTCATAATATGCTCAACCAAATTTAATGCACCTTTTCTCTAAAGCCAAGCAGCACACTACCATTCCATTTCTGTTATTAAGATATTATAACGAATGTCCATATGCATCCGTGTAGTACGAAAATCATTTCTGTTGCATGAGCCCTGTGGCTTGAAAATGTTGTAAAATTGATGCTAAAATGGGTTGTAATGATTTCCTACTTTTTTGGGGAGGTTAGATTAGATAGGGTGATGGATTTTTCTTGAATGTAAAGGTCGCACTTTGACCAAAGATGAAAACTTAAGTAACTCCTCCATCTATTTAAAAATGCCACTGTTATATACGGTGATAAGTAGCCTCTATCGGCTTAGATTCACAGCTCCTGCAGATGTCATTTCAGGGTTTGACGAGTATATCGACCTGTGAGTACCTCAATTACGCTATGGATGGCCATGCGATTTAAGGACGGGAAATAATAAGCTCTCTTACATACTTACTTACTTAATTGGCCATTAACAACCTGATTAATGGATTTCGGCCTGCCGCAAATCATCCTTCCAGGCAGCTCTGCTTCTTGCGCGCCTACACCAGTTGGTCACACCAATCGATGACAGGACTTCCTCGATTTGGTCCTTGCCAACCTCCGCAGATCCCCGCATCAAATACCAGTCTCGCCGGAGCATCCTTCTCCATTCGAACAACATGGCCAAGCCAGTGCAGCCGCTGGATATAAATACGTTGCACAACGTCTATGTTGTTGAGGAGCTTATATAACTCACTGTTGGATCGGATACTTAAATCATCGCCAACTCGCTTATGTAGGACTTTTCTTTCGAATACTCTCAAGGCTGCTGTATCAGTACTTAATAGGATCCATGCCTCTGCGCCATACAGAAGAACGGGTAGGATGAGCGTCTTGTAGAGTATTAGTTTTGTCGTACGAGACAGGTCTCTGCTACTCAATTGCCTATTGAGACCATAATAGCACCTGTCAGCAAGAGTGATCCTGTCCTTGATCTCCAGACCGACATCATTTTTGGTGGTAACGGCGTAGCCAAGATTAATGAATTCCTTGAAAGTATCAAAAGTATAGTTATCTGCCGTAATCTGAGAATCAAGTACCTACTTGTCGATAACATATACATTGTTTTGCCCTCATTTACTGCCAGGCACATCTTAGTAGACTCCCGTTCAATAGCACTAAAGGCACCAGTAACATCTCGCTTGGTACGCCCTATGATGTCAATGTCGTCAGCGGACGCAAGCAACTGGACACTTTTTTGAAAAATAGTGCCATTGCAATGCACTCTTCTATACATCTATTCTGTAAAAAAAATTCAATATTCTTTCTCCACTGAACGTAATGAATTGGAAATTTATTTCCAAAGCAAAGATAATTGGTCCGCATTTGCTAAAATTGCAAAAAATAATCATATTTTGTAATGAAGCTGATTTGAAGCTTGGTAGGTACGTTAATAAGTAAAATTGTCATATTCCCACACTTCTGTAAGACAGAAGCCAATGCACCCATTACTAGTGACTGGTTGGTGCGACTTGTGAAGCGGAACCATCATTGGCTCATATTTCTTTTCAAATCAGGACATCGCAACCATAGCCCCTATCGCACCATTATAACAGATTTTTTTGTACCCGCTCTTCATGGTATTGATGTGAACGATATTTGACTGCAATAAAATGGTACAACTTGCCAAACATCTCATGCCACAGGAGGGGCCACGTGGAGGCTGCGTGTCAACATGAATACATCAAGACAAGGATCGTCCTGGTGGTCGTAACGTTGACCACAGTTTGAAACTTTTCCTTGTTTGCATGCATCCCATTCCTCCCAAACAGTTCTCTTCTTATCCCTAACAGTCCTGCAGAATCTGTGAAAAACTCGACATTCGTTTGATTGAAATATCAAATGACACTAACGTACAGTTTGGTATTATCTGTTAGCATACTTGTATAGACCACTATATAATTGCGTTTGGTATATCCACAGAACATTATAGTTTACACTTTTTATGTGTTAAATAGTTCATGAAGCGTTTTTACCTTGAATTCATGATATTTATGTACAATTCTTTTATTTCTTGTTGCACGTTTAAAATGGGGGAAAAGAGGCGAGGTGGAAAACACATGGCAACCTGTGTGATCCGGAGCCTGCTGAAGTGAAGTGTAAGATTACTTTAGGTTTTTCATTTCGTTTTTTTTTTTTTTTTTTGTAAAAGAGCGAAAATCCTATAATGTTTGTGCAATACATTGTACATGCCATAGCTTCTGTGTGTATAAGTATGTGTGTGCAAATGATTGTATGCATTTAAATTATTTCCAACCTATTTACGAAATTGAAGGTTGAATATCTTTTCTGTATAGAAAAATATTTACAATATTGTTTGCATTTGTATTTGATTGTAAATAAGTATGAATGTATGGGTATATACTCGTATTTTATTTCGTATTTTCGTATACGTATTTATTCTTAATTTTACCACATTTTGTAGCAACAGAAAATTCATCAGAAGGAAAATTAGGTTTTGATACCCAAAAACCAAAAAAAAAACCGAAATTATTTTCTAATAAAATTAAAAACCTGCCATTAAACTTCAATGTGATTAAAATAAAACCAATAACTAAGGGTTTTTGTATTTAAACAACTGCCCAAAATGATATATAATTGAACAGAAACATTTTGTTTTTAAGTCTCTTTAACGACATAACATGAGACGTTGCCTTTTAAAAGTCATTAAAAAGGGAAATTATCTAATGGTCAGATTAAGTTTAATCGATACAATTGAAAATTTTACTTTGATAACAACCAGCAACCAGCAACCACTTTTAAGATGATTAATAATTAAGCACTGAACTGAAACCATATACAAATTTACAACTTCCGGTCAATTACAAATCACCACATTTATAAGGCATGTTCTACGAAAATATATGACATGTGCATGGGTGTGTGTGTTCTTCTGTTAAGTTGCCTGTGTAAGTGTGTGAGTTGTAAAGTTGTTTTCTTATTTGCATGTGCGTATGGAAATGTAAAGCATAGCCCAGTGATCATTGAAGCTAAATTTCCAAATTTCAAATACTAAACGAAATATGAAGAAATATTTCTTTGATGACTGCCCCCTCAGCAGATTTCTGGCAAAAACCCTGAGAGTAAATAATATTGTCATGAAAGGATTGTCAAAAATCTGTAGTTCGGTGCCAACTTTAAACTGTAGGTCCTTTAATTCAGAAAAAGTTAGATGCCTGATATTTTCTTAGATCGTTAGTATTGTTATCGCCATTATTTTAAACGAAATAAAAAAAAGAAAAGTTTAAACAGGAATTAAAAAATTAAAAAACTTCTTAATTCTGGCTTATTTATTATTTTTGATACATACGATTTTCCTAGAGATTCTTTGATCTTGTGTGTGTAATTTTCTTAAGATTTCAAAGATTTTGTGAAGTTTTATCGTAAATAATACATTATTTATGGTATTTGAGAAGGAATTGAAAGTTAAGTGTTGGATGAAAGTGAAAAGGTTGAATTTTCTGTTCTTGATATTGAGGGAAGTAGTCGTAGTATGTAGCGATTTACCCTATTAGACGTCAGATCAAGGTTCAAACCTCAGGTCAGACATTTCCAATTTATAACGAAAGGTAGTAAGGACCGATTATATATTAATTATATATGTAATATTTCTGCTGCTAAAGACTTTGAAGAAGAAGAAAATAAAAGCTTGTCTTATGAACTGAAGAAAGTATTGGCAACAACAAACATGACAACAACAAACATGACAACAGGATGTTTATCGCCAAAGATGGTACTACTTGGAACAGAACAAACTGCCTTTAATACGAGTAGTATGGGATGAAAAAATATTACCAATTTTCATGCAGATTGCTAGCAGCTGAAACATGAAATGTTTTTTTTCTGCTCTTCTCATATTTATCTCACGTGACAGACAAAAATTAGAAAAATGTGTTTCGTCCCATGTTTTATTACAGATGATAATATTTCGGTCAACTACGTACGCATGAGATAATAGAATCATTCGCTTTGATTACGCCTTTTCGAAAAATAAGCGGAAAGTCTTGAAGCCTTTAATAATCATGCTTAAACCTTTTTTTTAAATTCGAATGAAAAGAATTTTTTTCTAAAAAAAATAATATATTTATTTTACTTTTTTGTTACACAATTTTAACCATTTGCATAAATTTTTTATCACACAACTTGTAGTTTTATGTAATAAATAATACTGTGTAAATAGTTTGAGATTAGCTATCATACTTTCAGAGCAGCCCATATATCCTTTTTATAAGATTTTTAAAAATTTATTTTTTTGTTCGCCTCAAAGGTAAGAAAATTAAAGAAAATATATTTAAATAATGATGAATATGTTTTTATGTACCTTTTTGGTATACTTTCATCCCAAATTAAAGTTTTTTAGTAACAGAATTCAAAAACTTTTTAGGTTTATTGTGGAAAATGAAAATTACCTCCAGCGATTTTAATTGAAATTGAGCGATTTAATTGAAATGTTAGGGAAATTAATTTAAGGATATTTGTATAAATCAAGCTTCATAAAGATATTTACAGAGTATTGATTTATGTTTTCTTTCCTTTCCTTTTGTTTTGTTTTATTACCTTTTCAACTCATATTTAATTTTGTCGCTGTAGATTAGTAACTAATTGAATTTGATGGTCGTTATAAATTTCGTGGTCCACCGAAGTCGATTTGGCAGTTTTAGATTCAAGTACGTGCTATGTGCGTAGCAACTTCTAATTTGGGGAAACCCTATTTGTGGAAACCCGTATCCGGGTGCTTCTATTGCTTCTATTAATTATGTTTGCTCTTCTTGTGTCTATCACGAATCCAATAATCGAATAATACTTTCAATTTATGGTCTTCCAACTACTTCAGCTGTCCCTATTTGTTTTTGATATCAAAAACGTAATTTTTGAAATTCGCATACCACACGATACACTAAGTTTTTGAAACACGGTGCTCTCCGTTTAATTCCACAGGCAAGCAAAGACTCACACATGTAGTTTTCTTTACAAAAATTTACTGCTTTGTAGGTTAGGAATTTTGGTGTGTAGTTGTTTCTGTAATCGATTATTTTCAAGCTAAGCGGATGATTAGGATGATGGGTCTGTCATCTGTCGTTGCCTAGAAACAACGCCCCCTGCGAGGTATTTATCGCGTCGTTGGGTTCACTTTCAGGTCGCAGATATTTTTTTCCCATCTGCAACCAAATGACACTTATAAACAGCCGCCCCTAACATGGGGAACAGACGCTGACCCGATAGCCGCTTGCTTCGAGGCAGACGCTACCAGACATGGGGTCCGTGGAGTCGTTAAGCCCGCCATTCCCTGCGGGGCATTCTGTTCAAAAAGGAGAGGAATAAAATGAGTCCCTCAGGTTAATTTGAGGATTTAGATTATCCAGATTATATTTGTCCACTCTCGCACAAAGTCTCCTACATGCAGACAAAACTCGAACACCTAGAAAAATTAGCTCGCAACGTTGGAGTTGAGATAAATATCAAAAAACCCAAAGCCATGAGAATTAACAACACTAGCACGTCGATATCTTCTGCTATCTAGGCAGTACTATAACAACAAACGGCTGCGCAGAAACAAACGTAGATAGCAGACTCAATAGAGCGAGAGCAGCGTTTGGGCGACTGCACTCCGTATGGAGAAGTGCATATACAGCGAGCGTCATAAGTGAGTCAACCAAGCGTACCAAGCTAAGAATATTCAAGGCTTGTGTAAAGTCAACGTTACTATATAGTAGCGAAACTTGGCTTATATCTACCACCATCACGCAAAAGCTTCAGGTATTCATGAATAAATGCCTAAGAAACAAGGGAGGAACTCATACAGAAGCAGATCAAAAAGAAAAAATTGGGGTGGATTGGCCATACATTGAGAAAGATGCCCGACAGTATTACAAGAATGGCGCTAGAGTGGAATCCCAGTGCTGAAGAAACCGTTGCAGACCAAAAAACACCTGGAGACGCACGGTCCTGCAAGAACTAAGTCTTAATGAACTGACATGGGAAGACGCAAAAACAATAGCGGAGAATCGTGTCATATGGAGATGTTTTGTGGAAGCCATATGCTCCTTATATAGGAATACCAACATCTAAATGCTTTCTGGGTTACTTCCGTAATGAAAGTTACGTATTTCTAATTTCAAGTAGTAGTCTTAGTCATTATAAGAAATGGGCGGAAAAGTACATTACATATGTATGTATGTAAGTATGTATGTAAAACACGCAAAGACTCACACTCTAATTTATACTCTCAACAGGATGTTAGGTCTTTCCATTAATAAGATGTTAAATGTAATGTGTATTGTATGAATGATTTACGCAATGCTTCAATAAATTCTCTGTTGCATAGTACATTTCCTTTAATTGTCTTCAAATTTAACAAATCATGTATTATTTATACTTCTTCTGTTCTCTTCTCTTTTCTCTTTTACTTTTTCTTTGTTGTTCTAAAACCCTTTTTTACATAAGTTTTGTTACTCAACCACAATTATGGTCACATTTTATTTTAATTGCTTTCGATTGATAAATCTTTTAGGCTGACATTCTAGGCCTATAGACTCTGGCTATAATGTCATAATAAAAGGCAAAATTTTATTGAAATTCAGTTGAGGGTGGAAACGTTTTAAATTTTAAGATGTTTTATTTGTTGAAGATGCTCTGTTAAATAGTAAATTTGATTAATTAAATCGATTTAAAGACGTAAGAAAGTTACCATTTACCACCAACCACTGGGAATATTTTGTATTTTTTATGCTGGTGGGGGGAATTCTTTGTAAACTACAATACAATAACAGGGGTTAGAGTATTCTAATTCCATTAAGTGTATGCTATTTCTAGTCTATTTATAGTCGTCGTAGTCTAGTAGGTAGTGTGTTGGCTTATTACACGTAAGGCCACGGTTCTACCCTCAGGTCAGACATCAAAACGAAAATATGAAAAAAATATGTCTTCGGCGATTACCTCTCACCTGATTATGCTGAATGGTAGTCGCCATAGTCTAGAGTAGGCCACAGTTCAAATCCCAGGTCAAACATCAAAACGAAATATAAAAAAATATATCTTTGGCGACTTCCTCTCAGCAGATTTCTGGCAAAAACTCTGAGAGTAAATAAGATTGTCATGAAGAGTTTCTCAAAAATCTGTCATTCGGAGTCGACTTTAAACTGTAGGTTCTGCTGCTCAAGTATAAAATTAACGCACACGACATAAGTGGTGTGAGAAGATTGGTCATAAATTTGACTGAAGGGTTGTAATGACCAATTATGTGTGTATGTATGTATGTAGGGGGGCTATTTCTTGTAAACAATGACAATTTGTTCTCCATAATCAGTTCCGCAATTTAGGTTCAAATCCATAAGGGGACCAAAACAGATTTTTGCTTTTGAATTTAAAAATATAAATTTCTCTGTACATCCAAGGAGCCTCCACTCAAGGTCAGGAAATATGAGAAAATATTTCTTGGACGACTTCCTTTTGCATGTCTTCTGGCAAATACTCTGAGAGTAAATCAAATTGTCATAAAAAGTTTCTCAAAAATCTATCGTTCGGAGCTGACTTTAAACTGTAGGTCCTGACACTTATGAATGAACACACACAACATATGTGGTATAAGAACCTAGATCATAGTCCTGACGTAAGGGTTGTAAAAACCAATTACGTAAGTAATAAACGAATGAAGTCATGGTATACTGAATCATTACTAAAATGGGAATCACATTACACTTGCAAAGAATACTTCAAAATCTTGAATATGCCGCAATCAAGACTAGGCAATTATCACTTTGTACACTATACACAGGGCCGATTCATCGCTACCATATACAGTGACAATTTCATTACATTCATAATTTATGTGTTAGGTTTCCAAAGTAGTCTTGTTCATCAGCAAGTTTCTAATTTTTTTTTTTTTTTTTGGTACTGAATGAGCGAAACCTTTAATTTCTTTCTGTAGTAGTAGTACATCATACTCTTATCGATGAAAACCAAATCTGTCGCTTGTATTGTATATTAAGATATATCCTTACGATATTAATTCGCAATCTCTTGACAGCCTCCATTAGTTGCCCTTCCCCTCAGTAGCACAGTCTGTGTTACTGTATTTATTTTTCGGATTTCCTCTACTCTTCTCAGTATTTCTTTGATTACTTTAACAAACTTCTTCATTACGGCCCAGGTCTTTTCGAACAGCAGCCTGACTTCTGCCAGCTTCTAACCGATTATGGATAAAATTTGTATTCCATAGACACCCAACATCACATGTTTTCTCGGTTAAAGAGCTTCACAATTTCGTCTTTGATGTTGTAGGTACTTTCGGCAGTCGAGCTCAAAGCGAAATGAGAACTTCTGGTATCATCAGGTCCTTTCTGTCAAGAGTTGCTTCACACTGTAGTTGACTTTGCCAGAACTTCTTTTGCCAGAAATCTGCTGCTTTTTTCTCTTATTTAGTTTTAGTGGAGATATTTGGCCTGTCGCTTGAACCGAGGCCTCATGTCTAATAGGCCAATACGCTACCTACTATACTACGGCGACTTCAAGATAGACGTCATCGGTGTTTGGTTGACGTAACGCTTGAAGGTTCTGGCTATGATGGCGAACGGCTAACTGAACCGGTCGGTTTCATCTGGATCATGATAAGGGGGTTTATGTCACACTGGGTAGCACAATTGGCCATATGGGCGCTAAGTGAACTTGCCTGCCCTAGCCAACCTAACCTAACTGAAAAAGAGGCCTCACGTCTAATAAGCCAACACACTACCTACTAGATTACGGCGACTAGTGAGTTTGCCATAACTCTCGGATATTGCTGCGTGGGTTCATATAACCCAGCTATTCTTCTTTTACATAATTTCTATATTAATTATAATAATATATATATAATAATTTTACTATAATTTCTGTTACAAAACAAAACCTTTTGTTGTGGAAATCATTGCCGTACTAGCCGTACTAGTGGAACATACTGTAATTCTCACTTATTTCATTTCGGCAGCAACAGTATCTTACACTGCTTAGATCCTCTCTCATTTGATATTATTCAAAGCAATGCAGTTGAAACGTTTACCATCTTCCTAGAAGCATAGCCCATGTGACTTCTGAAGTGAACATTACCTTAATTTCCATTCTACTCTATGGGTTAGGCATAGAGATGAGCGATCCAGTGATTTTTGAAGAACGTTGTTCTCAGTGAACTTGATTTGTAAATCACTGTTCCTTAAAACAGTGATTGTGATAACAGTATTCCAAAAGAAAACAATAATGACAATAACGTATTTTATTAACTCGTAAGAAAGAGACAACTAGATACATACTACGAAAAGACTACTAAACAAAATCAATTTTTTATTATTATTATTATATTATTATATTATTTTTAATGTAAGTTTTTTTTATATGAAGTTTGACAATTAAGTTTCACAGAAAGTTCATGTATAAAAGACAAAAGTAAATAATCAGCATCATCTAATAATAATTCTGCCTCGCTTAAAATAAAATAAAATAAATTTGAGTATGTAACAATTTTGAAATTACGACATTATTAGTAACTGTTATTTGGCAATTTCAATCACTGTAGTTACCAGTGAATTATCAATCACCGTGATTAAATCACAGTTTTGAAAATATCGCTCATCTCTAGTTAGGCATACAAGTCATCTAGTTGATGCAGTATACGAATGAACTGAACCTTTTCTTTTGTACAGAGAAAGTCCAAAGCCTCAACGCTGTATCCTTGCCGCCAGAGTTTTGATTCTTTATTGATTTCAAGCTTAGATGTACCGCTGTTGGCAGCAATTGATCCGTTTTAGTAATTTGACACAAACAGCAATTCAATTTATTAAATTATTATTACAAAAAACATGTTAATATTCTCCGTATAGCTCCTGTAATAACAAACAATATGTAATCAAAAGTAATATCTTTTCCAAGTCAATAATTATACGTATGTTTATAATTAAATACAAATGCAATTAGTCGGTCTGTTTAATTTTTTTTGTATGAATTATATACACAATCTGCTATTCAATCAGATTTTAAATATAAAAAGAAATTTTTTTCAATAAAATTTAATTAAAAAAAATTCTGTTTAAAAAATAAAAGAAAAACACAATCCTCACCATCATCATCATCATCATTATCACTATCAATTAAATTATTATTTAATAGTCATTAGGGGGGAGGTGCTGTATGTGTACAATTCTGATTTTGTTGGTAGCCTAATTTATTTGTTAAGGTATGAGGTGTATGTATGTATGTATTACCGGTTACCAGATAAAATGACCACATTTAGATACGATTTCATGGCCTTGTAAACATTTGTGGTAATATTGGTGTTGATTAGATTAATGAACATACTCGTAAAACCATGGTCACTTAAGTTGTTACTTATACATACATACATACATATACATATATAGTATAGTATATGTATTTCTATTATAACTTGAATATAAATGTTATGTCCGCATTCACATAAATGTATACATATACATTATCGTTTATAGGGACATTAAATTTATATGTATGTTAAGGCAGGGGGTGGTTTGCCTGTCTATACATACATACTTAGCAAACGTTAGTTTGTCATTTTGTATGTTGTGAAAGCCGTAACTTCATAAACCAATGTAGCCAACTTTCTAACACAGGAAACTTACGTTATCATACTGGAAAGGCTGAGAGGCTAAAATTTTTTTTATGTGACCTCCTGACATCGCAGAGAGGGTGTTCTGTTGTTGTTAGAGTGGTGTCGTCTGACTATGCACTCTAAAATTGTTGAAGTAATACGCTCTATGTGGTCCAGGGATTTTTAAATGGATTACTAAAAGGGAAAATGAAACATTTAAATTTAAAAAAATTTAAAAAAGAAATCCGCAGCCGTATTTGAAACTAGAGCTCCTGGGTCTGTAGTTATAAGCTTTGGGAACTAGAATACATCGCATCGAACTCTACTAGCTGACGGAATTGGTGGAAATCGAAATCGCAACGCTCATATTGGCAAAAACAAAATGCATTTGAAAACTATGACACTAAAATCTGGTGGTTGGAAGTCGCCTTAGTCTAGTAGCGCACAGTTCAGATATCAAAACGAAAATATAAAAAAATATTTCTTCGGCGACTTCCTCTCAGCAGATTTCTGACAAAAACTCAGAGAGTAAATGAAAATCCCAAAAATCTGTCGTTCGGCGTCGACTTTAAACTGTAGATCACGCCACTCATGTATAAAATTAACGCACACAGCATGAGTGGTATGAGAACCTATGCCTGACTGAAGGATTGTAATGATGTTAAATATGCTGGATTTATTGGATCATTTCTCCTGAAAAAGAGCAGTTGGCCACACAGCCGATGCTGGTTAAATTAAAATCGAATTGCGCTGATCTACTTCTCCTATTCCACGCAGAATTTCTGAAAGTTTAGCTGACCTGTAACTCGTAGTTTCACCCTTATTTTCAGCGTCTTTTCTGAGATACTTTCTCGAAGCATGTAATCTTCTACCCAATGGGGTTGTTGCCCTTTAGTTTGTCTAAGCATATCGAACCTAAACTTGAATTTGTTCTACTTGCGATTCATTTGAAATAATTTTCTCCCCAAAACGACACGAACAACAATATTTGCTAGTGCATGTACCCATTCTCATATGCGTTATAATAACAGTACGAGTTATTCCTTGATAGCGTGATGCTTGTATTCCACAAGACCTTCTATATTTATATCACAAACAAAATTGGTTTTCACCGATTTCCTTTTAGTATTTGGAGAGGCATTTTTTGGTTTTCATGGGATTAAAATTTTTTACGTGGTGGGTTCCGAGCCCTACGCAAAACCCGAATTTAACGTAACGGAATTGGACTTCGCTGCGCGCATTCGTTAACATCTAGCGGATGCTAGAATGCTATCCAGCATGGGCCACGAGGAGGCTGCATGTCAACTTGGATACACCAAGGCAATGATCGTCCTGGAGGTAGCCACGTTGACCACAGTCATGAACTTTACCTTGTACCTGAAAAATGGAGACCCTACAATACGCGCCAACTACATGGGCCTTCTCCCTATTGCATATAAGGTTCTTACGGGTGTATTGTACTCAATACATTCGTCAAAAAACACTGATTGGACCTTGTCAGTGCGGTTTCAGACCTGGAAAGTCCACCATCGAACAGATCTTCACACTACGTCAAATCTTGGAAAAGACCCACGAAAAACAAGTCGACAAGTAGGGACGTATTAGGACTCAGATCACGGCCGATAACTATACTTTCGAGACAATCAAAGAATTTATTTATCTTGACTCCGCTGTTACCACCAAAAATTATGTCAGTCCGGAGATCAAGCGCAGGATAACTCTTGCCAACAAGTGCTACTATGGCCTCAATGGGCAATTGAATAGCAGAGACTTCTCGCGTACGACAAAACTAACACTCTACAATACGCTCATCCTCCTCGTGCTTCTTTATGGCGCAGAGGCATCGACACTATTAAGCACTGATGCAGCAGTCTTGAGAGTATTCGAGAGAAAAGTTCTACATAAGACCTTCGGTCCAGTGCGAGTTGGCGATGATTTCCGCATCTGGTCCAACAGTCAACTGTAAAAGCTCTTCAACGACATAGACATTGTGCAGCGTATTAATATCCAGCGGATGCGCTGGCTTGGCCATGTTGTTCGAATGGAGGAGGATGATCCGGCGAGATGGGTATTTGATGAGGGGATCTGCGGAAATCTGCGAAGAGGACCAAATCGAGGAAGCCGTGTCATCGATTGATGTGGCCAACTGGCGTAGACGCGCAAGAAGCAGAGGCGCTTGAAGGATGTATTGCGGCGGGCCGAAAATCGTTAATCGGGTTTTTAATGGCCAATTGAGTGAGTAATCATTGTAGACGACCACGTTATCAATATCTACGGTGTATGTAAGTAACATTTATTTCCTGTTATAAATTACACCCCTTGTTCTGTCACTACATTGATGAAATCATACAGGAAACACTTACCCTGTTCAAAACTCGGCTTAGTGTTTAATGATTTGCACATATTGAAGATGTCCTTGTAACCAAGCCAAAGCCGTAATATGTTTAAAATACTTGTATTTTATAAATCATTTCAAGCGTGAAGCACACCGGGTTTGAGTTGTTATGCCCTGCGTATTTTTTTATAAATTGTTTGGAATTTTGTTCATCTAATAGCACCCGAAAACATAGCCTCTCCCTTTATAATATTTCCGATGTTCTGAATGGTAAATAATACTTTTGTTATGTACATTGTATTGAATAGTGCTTCGTTTCTTTTTTTATTTTCTATTTGGTAGTTTAAGTGTTGAAGTTTTTTTTCTATGTGCGTTATAATAGTGTGCTGTTGGTCTATGAGAGATACGAATATGGTGTATCCTTGGTTTTGTGGTGTATAACCTCTTTGACCTCGTAAACCATCAATCTAAACTATGGAATTACTAAACAAAAATGAAGATTTTTCTTTGAATTTTATTATCAGTTTTTGTTGTTTGCTGCTGCTGCTGCTTTTATTTAGAGCTTAACACATATCAACATTTTGCCACAAAAGCTTAACACTCACGAGTTTATTTCATCAAAACATTCATTTTTAACAATCGCACCAATAGTAACAAATACATGGGGACAGTTGATATTCGTAAATAAATTTATGGTTTCAGGAAGAGTTTAAATTAAATTATTGTGAATCGAAAGGAACCTAAGGTATACGTAATTCAGAAGGTGAGGGTTTTTAATACGGTGTTTAAATATGCACCTTTATTTCGTAAATCGCAATAAACGCCATTATTGTATATTATATTATATATTTCATATAAAGTTTCAATTAATTATTGCGCAATAAATACACAAATTGTTATAATATTGAGTAAAACTTAAAATACAGCACTGTGAAAAGTATGTTCATTGAGAATATTACAATTAACCGAACACTTTCTGTTGATATTTGACAACTTTAATGTCAACAACGGCAAACAATGTTGTTGAAACAACCAACTGTTTTGTTTACTAGCTATCAAATGAATATTAATAAGCAGCTCAACTGCGTATATTAGTATGTCTGAACACTTAAAATATTGTACTCAATTAACCGAATATTGACTCAATAAAAGTGCATATCTGAACATAGTATAAGAAGATGATTTATTTATTTTAATGCAATCGTTCAGGCCAGAAGCCTACGTTTTCAAATTGTGTTTTTTCTTTGTACTTAAAATTTAGAAGTATTATAAGTATCTACTTATTTATTTATTTATTAATTACAATACAATTACAAATTATATTCTAATTATGTATATTCGAGCTGAGTAACTTTGGCCATATGCTCGGTGTAGTATCACAGACCAGAGTCTCTGGTGGGAATCGAACGCACGACCCTCACGCTATTAATCTAGCACACTACCCACTATATTACCAGGGCACCCTGGATACATTCTTATTGAGTATTAATCTTCAAAAATACTCGAAATAATTGGCACAAGCTCTTGCAACAGCAAAGCTGAGCCGATACAAACATGAAATCAGATATTTCAGACATTCCAGTAACTAAAAGTTTTAAAGAACTGAATCAGCGGTAGTTGGTAATGAAGACTAACATATATTCAATGGATATTCCGAAAGTCTTAAAATTTGATTAAAAAGTTTAAGTAATTGTTGATCGCCTAATAAAGACTTTGCTGTGTCCACAAATAAAATTTTCTGAAGTGTTAAAGTTTAAGTTTGTTTCAAAATCGTTTCACTTTTATTAGAAATACCTTCGATTTTACATGATTTGCTGGGTTATTTGATAACTAACGAAGCTAAGGTTCGTATGAATTTGTTTTCTGAGGGATTGCTTTAAAGTAATTACGATGTGAAACTCTGCGATACAGATTAAAAGTGCTTTATATCTACAAAGGCTTCATACATACATACATACATAATTGGACATTACAACCCTTCAGTCAGGATTACGGCCTAGTTTATCACACCACTCATTTTGTGTGTGTTAATTTTATACATGAGTGGCGGGACCTAAAGTCGACTCCGAACGACAGATTCTTAGAGAAACTTTTCACGGCAATCTTATTTACTCTCAGAGTTTTAGCCAGAAATCTCTTGAGAGGAAGTGGCCGAAGAAATTTTTTTCATATTTTGGTTTTGATGTCTGACTTGGAGTTAGAACCCTGGCTTTACTTCTAATAAGACAACACACTTCCTACTAGCCTGCTGCGACTTCAAAGGCTTCATTATTTACTTAGTTGGTCATTACAGCTCTTTAGTCAGGATTACGACCAAGTTTCTCACAACACCCTTGTTGTGTGTGGTAATTTTATTCTTGACTGGAGTTCAATATCAACTCGGAATGACATATTTTTGAGAAACTTCTCATGGCAATTTTACTTCCTCTCAACTGTTACCTCTGCAATTACCGCTTTAATTACCGCAGTTGCCCCTGTAAATGCCGCTGTAAATGCTAGTGTGATTGCCCCTGTTGCCTTTGTAATTACCTGCTTTTACCGATGTCATTTCCGCTGTAATTGCCGCTGTTGCCGCTGGAATAGTAATGGGCTACCCTGTCAGCCTGAGGTATTATTAGCTTTCGATACAATCTTATCTGAAGATCCTCAGACTTTGACTGAAGTTGATTATACCCCATCTGAAATAAGTCTTTATAGGAGATTTCATACTAAAATTTCGAGTAGAAGAGACTAGTTTTCTGCCATAGTCTACGCTGGGTAATCGATTTTACACGGATGGTTCTAAACACGCGAATAAGGTAGACTGTGGTATCAGATCCCTTGTAAGTCTACTGTTTGACATACACCAGCACTCTTGCCATCTAAAATGGATTCCTGATCATACGCATAACCCACGTTATTGAAGACCACTTCATTTGATCTTAACACAGTTTCTTAAATAACTTTGTATAGGCACTTTTATTAGCCACTTCAATCTGTTAAAGTCGATTCTTACTCCCCCATTTGGTTCTACGATCCGATGTTCGAATATTTTCAAATTAGTTCAGATCTTTAAAGTTTTCTATTAGTTGCGAATATTTTTCTTTGTCACATACATACATAATTGGTCATTAAAACCCTTTAGTCAGGTTTACGACCTAGTTTCTCACACCACTTATGTTGTGTGCGTTAATTTTTTTATACATGAGTGGTGGGCCCTACAGTATAAAGTCGAATCCGAACGACAGATTTCTGAGAAACTTTTCATGACAATTTTATTTACTCTCAGAGTTTTTGCCAGAAATCTGCTGCGGAAGTCGCCGAAGAAATATTTTTTCATATTTCGTTTAGTTGGAGATGGCTGACTTGGGATTTGAAACGAGGTCTCAGGTCTAATATGCCAACACACTACCTACTAGACCACGTTTTCTTTGTCACACTGTTTAAAATAAATATATACACAATCACTTACATACAAATTCTTTAAGTTTATTGTATTTGTGAACATTGTAAAAAAAAAACAAAAAATATTAACACACTGCATTTTCTCAAATGGTGGTGATACCAGTAACTAGAGTCGTAAACATACTGTATATCTTACTTTCTTTATTTCCTTCATTCTTACTTTTTTGTTTTGTTTTTTTGGTGATAAATGATGTTTGAAAACCCTAACAAAAGTATTGAAGTAGAATCTTTTAGCTGGTGTAGTGTGTGTGTGTGTGTGTTTGAATATTCTCATTCCCTTCTTTAACATTCGCCATTAAAAATATTTCTGTTTACTGCAGTTTACAATGGCTGGAAACACATCATTCAAACACACACATAAATATACAAGATATATACACAGAATGACAAATGATTTTTGAAATAATCATAGTAAAATCAGCGTAAAGAAAGTAAAAATATAAGTTTAATACACATAAACACACATACACATACATACGTACATATATATGTATATATGTATAAAGGACCAAGTTTTATGAAATATCTCTTCTTTGTGTTACAACAAAATACAACAACAACAAAAAAAACAAATAATAAACTTTAATATTTTGCATAATCAATAATAAATCAACACAAACAGCAGAGCTGAATCATTATTTATGCGGATGAGTTTCTTTTCGTCTGCCATTGTTTCGCATTCCTCCTCTCCTTCTATTCAGGGAAATAAAAACTTCAGTTACCATTTACTAGGGTGTATGATTAATAATAATTATCGTTGCAAAATTACAATACAATGAGACGAGTTGAAAGCTTAAGATTGATAACTCAAATGTTAAAATTACAATGAACACGTTTCAAAAAGGAACAATTGAAGTCACCTTTTTCTGTTAAATAAACAGTTCCAGGCACGGAGAGTTTGTATGAAATGGAAGACTTTATCAAACATGTTGGAAGAATTTCATTTAGAGCAAGTACGTTTCGTTTTTAGCAATTAAAAACAACTTCTCTCGATCCTCCCTCTCTTTTACCTCAAACCCTATCTACTCTATTGAAAATGACTATGTTTTTCATTCACATTCATTGCATCGTAAACCAAACCCTTTGGAGACTCATGGATATATAACTCAGTCGCATTCAACCTACAGTCAATCTTCAAATGAGTTCATCTGAATAGCGCCAATTTTAATACGTGAAATATGACCCTATGTTGTGTAATAGTTAATGTTAAGACTCTTTGTTTGGCGTAATTACTAAAGAGTCGGAAGCTCCCGCAGCAGTCTACATATTCTGCCAATGTCGATGGCAGCAATCATGTGCCTTGATTTGAATCCTCATTTCTATGTGCCCGAACATACAGTGAGCGCCATAAGTGAGTCAACACTTTTGTTCTTAAGTATAAAACAGTTTTGTTATTAAGTATAAAAAAGTTCATTTATCATGAATTGTTGTTTTTGTTTTAACATTTTATAAGTAATAAATTGACATTTTTATTTTTGGAAATTTATTCGACTATTCTCATTTACTCTTCTCGCTATCCTAATAAAATGAATTATTTCAGTGGTGTTTACTCACAGTTGTTACGTAATAAAAAATCTAGATACTGGTGTTTTGCTTTTACATCACATTAAAATTATAAACAAAAGCTACAAAAACAGAACAATGCAGCAAACAAACCTGTTACAAACATTTATTACTGCTTAACCCATTAGAAGTCTCCGTACTCAACTGAGTACAGTTGTATTTTTACGTGTATCCAAGCAAAACTAAAGAAAAAACAATCGTTGTACCGTTATTTAGTTTCGCAACAACAACATTAATAGCTCCAGAAAAAGAATTTGTATGTAGTTTCTGTTGCTTATGCAGAACTATCAGTCTGAATTGTGTCGAGAATAAAGTGTGTGGTTTAGCAAACTATTTTGAAAATATTTGAAACAATACTAAAATTTGTTTAGTAATTTTGCATTATTTTTATAAAAATAATAACAACGAAACATACAGGCTTCAAAAAATACTTAAAAATAAAAAAATAAATAAAATAGAGAGGTATAAAGTTGGCTGTACTCGATTGAGTACAATGACAGCACCCATTAGTAAGAATGTTTTATTTTTTGTTAGATTTAAATATGAGTGGTATACGTTTTAAGGGCCAGCAGAGTTTCAAAAGGCTCCAAGAGGACACTGATAGCATTTTAGCTGATTGTGAAGATGAAGAAATTGATATCCCAATCATACCACCTATTCCGAGTGAACTAACTGACGAAGAGGAAGGTGTTGATGGTAAGAAGTTTTAGTGGGTATTATTTACATACATGCATGATATGACAATTTCTAACGCTTGGAGGCTACATGTAATGAGCAGTGAGAGTCCCATGGATCAACTTTTGTTTCGCCGAAACATTGCGTGTTATTATTTACGCCAAGGTGGACAAAACAAATCACGGCAATCTGGGTCAATAGTTGAAGGTTTACCTCAAGATAGAGTTGGGCACTATCCCGCAAAAATAGAAAAACAGTTACGGTGCGTAATTTGCCATGCCCGAGTACGTTGGCAATGCAAGAAATGCTATAAAACACTTTTAGTCGAAAAAGAATGTTTCGAAAAATTGCATACTTAAAAAGTCGGTGTACTCATTTGAGTACACCCCCAAAACTCGTTTCCAAAACAAAAATTTATAATCTTTATTTCATTTTATGTTTTTTTATGCTTGTTTTTATTAATAAATACATCTGAAAACAAAAACTTAAAGCCGGTTTTCATTTGACCTCTAATGGGTTAATATAACAACAAACACAACCATAAAAAATGGTAAACAAGTAAACAAAAATACACAAACAACACTACAAGAATAAATGTAAACAACGATATTAACATTTATAGAAATTTCGAGAAGGCGAAGTCATGAACATTCGTCTTCAAGAAAATTTATCAGACGATTAAGTTACTGAAGTTCAGTCAGTGTTATGTGAAGACGCGGTGTGTTTGAAGAGAGTAATCGTGGTTTGAAGATCTCTATGCAAAGGGTATAAACAGAGGAATAACAGAGCGTTTGTTGTTGTTTACATTAAGTGGCACACAGAATTGTGCGAATAATAAAAAATGTTAAATAAATCTAAACACAAATTTATTTTTATTTTATTTGCAATCTAGTTTGCCTCATAGGTTGTTTTGAGACTTGTTAGTCGCGTGTAGCTTATGGTGGCTTATGTTTCACTATTGTGATGTTACTACAATGAATTGTGTTCCAGTGTAGCTTTCACTTTTCAGAGGTTATTTTATCTCAACGTTGCTTTTGGCTTAGCTGTATGTATTGTAACCGTGAGGTCCAATATGGGCATCTTGTCCCTTCAGTATGTTACAAATAATCATTGTAATGTACTTTTCCTTGACTATCTCTATACACGACATACTATACATATCCCCAAATAAAATCCTCAAGAGGAGTTAAATCATATGCCAATGAACTGCTACAATAGCTGAGACCTTCGCTCACTACACTTGCCTGTAAGCAGATTCACGATACTATTCCACGATGACATGTAGCACAGTCTTGTTAAAATCATGTCTCAACCAACTCCAGTTCCTTAATTTTGGATAAGAAAAAATCAGTAACAATGTGTCTTATTCCAGTGACTTTATGGTTGCGATTTTCTCCGTTCTTAAAGTAGTCCAGCCCAATGATATCGCCGACCCACAAACACAATTGAGTGCAATTTTCAGGGACCATTGCCTGCTCATGAACTATATTGGGCTATTTTTCACCATTCCGTTTATTGACGTACCCATACATACATACATAATTGGCCTTTACAACCCTTCAGTCAGGATTACGGCCTAGCTCCTCACACTACTCCTGTTATGTGTGTTAATTTCATTCATGAGTGACGGGACCTACAGTTTAAAGTCAACTCCGAAAGACAGATTTTTGAGAAACTTTTCATGGCAGTTTTATTAACCCGCAGAATTTTTGCCAGAAATCTGTTGAGAGGAAGTTGATGAAGAAATATTTTTTCATATTTCCTTCTGTTGGACATGTCTCGGGTGTGAAACAAGGCCTCACTTCTGAAAAACCAACACACTATCTACTAGATTACGGCGACTAGTTACTTTGCCATAACTTACGGATATTGATTTAGGAGTCATATAACCCAGCTATTCTTCGTGCTGCCATATTACATACATACATACACATAATTGGCCATAACAACCCTTCAGTCAGGATTACGACCTAGCTTCTCACGCCACTCATGTTGTGTGCGTTAATTTTTAGACATGAGTGGCGGGACCTACAGTTTAAAGTCGATTCCGCACGACAGATTTTTGAGAAACTTTTCACTGCAATTTTATTTACTCTCAGAGTTTTTGCCAGAAATCTGCTGAGAGGAAGTCGCCGAAGAAATACTTTTTTCATATGCCGTTTTGATGTCAGACCTGGGATACGAACCCTACCACCTACTAGACTACGGCAATTACGTGCTGCCATATTTCTGAGTATAATTCCTGTTACAAAACGAGACCCTTTGGTGTGGAATTCATTGCCATTTGTTTGTATTCCTTCCCGTACTAGTGGAACATCCAGTAATTCTCAGTTATTTCACTCAAAATGAGCATTATTGCTGAATAAAATATTTCGATAGAAAAAAGACGTTGAGATATTATCACCATGGTGCAGCAGCTGTATTTTATATGTTTTCATATCAAGGTTTTTATACAGAATTTTTCATTGAATCGCATCTGCTCAATTGTTAAAAACGAAGCTAAACTTAAACATTACGATGTCCATGGACACTAGCCGTTATTGCATTAATATTATCAATGGAACAAACTCTACCCATGTGAGTTGGTGTATTAACCGTTTGCTTTCCCCTCTGAGGGGACAAATTAAGTCTAGCATATCACCTGGTTGTCCCCTCTGAGGGGACATGATAGTTTGTTAGCGATTACTGACAATGAAATTATTCCACCACAATTTTTTAAGAAACACATGTTCTCCTGTTGTTTTCTGTGGCACAAAAAAATTAATCGAAATGTGATGAAATTAACAAGATGCATGATAAATAAATCGTCTGTTCTGTGCGAAGTACGGTCACGACGGACTGTACACTTCTCTGATCCGTTGAGCATGTAGATATAGTTGATTAGGCGTCCAAAGCTACAAGGGTGTAGCTCAATGAAGTGGGAAACTTTATACGATAATAAAGAAACCCGATAACCGAGAAAAGAAATATACAAGATCTCAATTCGTACTGAAGCGTCGAATAGAAAAAAATTTTGAGATTTTTTTCTAAATATGTGTTCTTCAAAGTCCACAAATTCATATAAAACAAATATCATTACAATTCCTTACTTGGTTCGAAAATTATATCACGTTTCAAGGATGTACGTTTTCGTTAAAAAGTGAAGAGTGAGAAGAGTCCGAAACGGTGCCGAGTGCAAAGGGTTAATGTTTAGCAAATGAACCTGTTGCGAAATACGGCCTCAACAACTTGAATGCATGTTCGATGGGTCAATAATGACGACCATAAAATGAATGTAAGCAGCGCGAATTTTGATGGAATGTTTGCAGGAAACAAACACTTTAAAATAAAAAATTTTAAAAATTTAAAAAAAAATTAATTTAAATTAAAAAATTTTCTCTGAAAAACTAAAAAGGAAAAAAATCACCCGTTGTCATAATGGTCACTTTTTCTGTTGACCCTTACTGATAGTTAATTCTTAACCCTGGGCGGTTACTGTTCGTCGAATCGACGAAGCTCATTTACTCTTTATCATATAATTCTTTTATGTTTGACCAAATTTCGCACTGTTTTTCAATAACGTCAGTTGATGATGAAAGCTCGCAGTGAGCAGACGAAAAAAAATTTTTTTGTTCGTCGATTCAACTGTACAAAAATTACCATCTAGGATTTAAAAATGGTTAGCCAGAATACTTTTACACACTACAAACTTTCGTTATCAACCAACATTGTTGATAAAAAGAGCGAAATTTAGTCAAACAGTAACCGCCCAGGGTTAAAGTGTTCATCGATTCAATGAAGAATAACCTTAATGTACAAAAATGAAGAGTAACCGTCCAGGGTTAATTGCTTAATTAAAATGATCGAAAACGAATGGTAATGGGCAATATATTTTCCGTAATACTTTTCAATAATTTTTTAATATTTTTTCTACAACTTTTTCCTATATTTCACGCAATCTATGTGCTGAATCAGAACAAATGCGTACCTGTTCAATCGCTTTTGAACTGTCATTGTTTTGAAAATTTCTGAAATTCACTTGAATTTTCCACCCTTAGGGGGAAAAATACAAGAACCCAACTTTCAACAGATTTTTTCTCCATTTTCCAAGAGAAACTACAAACCTATGAATATGAATATAAAAATATGATGAAAAAATGCACCGAAAGTAAAAACAAACTTAAAATTTTTGTTAATTTATCGTAAAAACAGTGAAACTTTCTTTTGCTGCAATGTGTCATTCAAGTGCTAAATATTTTTAAAACTTAATTAAAGAAAAACCATGTCAAACTTGTAGATATTTTTGTCAACAATGCTACGTGTTTGCACTTTTAATAGAAAGTTTTTTTAGTTTTTCTTTACATTTCTATTTGAATTCATTGTGTTTTCTGTAACAACCAGCAGCAGATTTTTGTATGCAAAATGAGTGCTTGTGATAAGTGAACATTTAAACAAGTTTCAACGAATCATTCAAACTTTTAAAATAAAATTTTCTTGAAGTTTCCGACAAAGAAAAAAACTAAAATCACGCGTTTTTAACTCTTAACCTTTTCGTTTATGGTAGTCTACACAAATATTATACGTTTCTCTGGCGTATGATTTAAGAAAATGTTGTCTTATTTATATCAACCATTCATTAATTTTTATCATAGAATTGTTGTAGTCAACAAAAATATAAATTTGTCTTCAACGCGATTCCGTTTTGAATTTCCTGTGAACGTAGCGTCTAGACTAGTTTAGTTTGTCTTTGTCCTTTTTGCTATTTTGCTTGTAATTCAACAGAGATTGCCATAAATTTTAAGCAACACAAATATTTGTATTCAAATATTGATTTATTGAAGGAGTGGAGAGGGGTCTACATAATTTATTTTTTATCAATTTTACAGCAATTTAAACATATTTAAACCGTTCCTATGAAACTAAGAAAGCAAACAAAACAAATTGATTATCTAAAGCCAAAACTGATAGCAATATATGTATGTGGAAACAAAAATAACAACGTCGGTCTTTTAATTGCCGTTTACGTTTGCTGTAGTCGCCGTGGTCTAGTAGGTAGTGTGTTGGCTTATTAGACGTGCGGCCTAGGTTCAAACCGCAGGTCAGCCATCTCCAACTAAACGAAATATGACAAAAAATTTCTTTAGCGACTTTCCCCTCAGCAGATTTCTTGCAAAAACTCTGAGAGTAAATAAAAACTGCCATGAAAAGTTTCCCCAAAAATTTGTCATTTGGAGCCGACTATAATCTGTACGTCAAACTACTCATGTATAAAAATTAACCCACACAACATATGTGGTGTAAGAAACTAGGTTGTAATCCTGACTAAAGAGTTGTAATGGCCAATTATTTATGTAACAATGCTGGACAACTGGACCACTTTTACAAATTCCAAGAAATTTTAAAAATCCCTGAAACGTAGATTTTGTGGAGCCATGTTCCTGAATATCAATTTTCTCACACAAAATTTTAAATTCCCGTTGCCATAATTGAGCAGATAGACTGTTACATCATAAATACTGATAATGTTTTTTTAGATACGAAGGCTGGTCAATAAATTTATTTTTTTTAATGGTACACAGATTTCTTAAAAATTTTTTATGTTCAACATAATATCCACTGAACACTCGGCACTTCTCCAATGTTTACCTCTTGCAGAAGAAAAAAACGATTATAGAAGATTATCTCTTCCAAGGAGTGAATAAAAAAAATAAAAAAATTTTCACTTGTAGTTTGAATAAGTTACATGAGGAAGCCTAATTCATAGATTTGTATCATTTTCTCCCTAAGTCCTTAGATAGTCCGCTATCAATGGCTGTTGTAAACAAATTAAACTCTTTGAATTTATACAGAAGTAGATTTTTTAGTTAGACTAGGTTAGCTGCTAGCTTGCCGTTAACAGGCAATTTCACTTGGTGGCTCATATGGCCAATTTTGCTACCATGTGTGACGTAAGGCCACTTGTCATGATCCCTTAAGCTGGATTCACCCATTGTTTCGGAACAAAATGCTTGTTCCGGAACAAATTCAGTTTTTTGAGAGTTTGTTCCGAAACGATTCACCCACTTCGAACAATTGTTCTGTAAAAACCACCATATGAAATATTTTTGTAAACGATGCGTGTTAGTTTTACAATTAGGCAGCACAGTAGCAGATGATTGCAATTCGTTTGTTTTCTTGGCTTGAGTGTGATCATATTTTTTATTGGTTACAAAGAAATTGTAAATTAAAATAAATCTGAAATTGTTGAAGTGAAAAAAATGGATAATAATGGATATTATACAAATATAAATAGATACATATAAATGTACATATAATATGATGTAGTAGCTCAGTTCAACTTTATTTAAGAAATTAAAGTAGCTGGCAGCACAGCTCGATTGTTTCGGAACAAAAATTAAAATTAAACCAATTCGAGCTGAAGATGTTCCGAATCAAGCTTACTCTCTTTCGCTCTCTCTCTCTCAAAAAGAGAAACGTCAAACTACATATAAAAAAAATTGCTTCGGAACAAAAGCTGGGCGAATCCAGCTTTAGTGGTGGGTTTAAATCACCCCAAGTTCCAGATGAAATCAACCAGTTCACTTAATGGCATGTTCGCCACCATACCCAAGATCTTCAAACGTTACGTCAACCAAAAACCGATGACGTATATTTCGAAGTGCAGGGTACTCAAATAAAAGGTATTGTACCGATACCGTTTTTGCCATATCATGACAAATTCTGGTGGGTCATATAGAGCTTGATAGTGAAATTGCCAATTTTCCAGTGTCTTATTATAATTAATGTTAGAGTGCGAATCGTTTTATTGTCGAAATCAATTAGTTGCTTGGTTTTATTGCTGCCCACGTCTGGACACAGCAGTTTTGAAATTCGTCACCCAGGAACGGTTTGTAGAATTCCATGCTGCTCTTTCCAATTTGAAAATATATTCTTGTGGGGGGGTATATATCCCCTCTATCTTCTCATCCCCAGATAACTACGATTATTTTATTGGCAGTTTGTGTACCTTTTCGTTTCCCTTCTGTGCAATTATGAACCGGAACCCATCAGATGTCAACGTATACTGTATAGAGAGTCCATGCCACTTCTGACACCTGTTTTTCCAGTTAAGATTGGTGAAACTTAAACACTTCCGGCCTTTTTGATCAACCCTCCTTTACTATTTGTTGCTAATGGGACAATCAATGAAATGTATTCATAAGTTCGCGAATTATATGCAAAAAATTTTTTCTCACAATTTAAACCAAATGGCAACGTAGCTGTCAACATATTAATTTATTTGAATTTAAATAAAATAATTTAATTTAAATAAACAAAGCATTCTATGATTGCCACAAAACTAAGCATACATACATACATACCCCTGGCATCGTAATGTTTTGATATTTTTGAAATTTTTATGTGGAGACGTGATAAGGTATACAGTGGACAGCAAGTCTTAGTACGGCAATATATTTTAGCCAAAAGTTTGTATAAAGATTTTAGGTTTTTATATTTATTTTCTTAATTTATTTCTGTTTTATTATAAAACAAAAATTTTTTTAATGTTTTTCATAAAACAAGAGAAAAATTAGGAAAAGTTTCAGATGATTACATAGGTACCCTCAAGGAGAACTCTGAGTGAATTTAAAATACAAAGACCTAATATATGAAAATGTTATTCCTTGTATTTAGTATCGTTTAAGGTCAAGCACTCCATTTAACCCATTTGGAATTAAATGTACAAGTTTTGTTTGGTGTTTTCTGGTGGCACCATGAGCAATTTTTTCGGTTGACTTTTGTTTGAGGCTTAGCGATTACGTAACCGTGCTTTCAAATTATAGCCAAAGTGCTCTCTTGAAGTTATATCGAGACTTTGTGCAAGAGTATTTAGGCTGTGGGGATTTATTTTGTCAAAATATATTGCCGTACTAAGACTTTTACTGTCCACTGTATATAACCCTGTAATATTATTCGCCGATTGCGCAAAGAAAATTTCCTTCTGTAAATTAGATTACAACATTAAATTTCGGATGAAATTCAATTTTAACTGCATATACAATCGTCATGATAGTACATGTCGCTTAAGTCAAATGGCGTTTTAAACAAAAGACTTCTATATAAAATGCAATTTCTTTGCTCATTTTACTTACAGTCAACAAAGTGCAATGATCACCAAAGTTTGCGTGAAATGAATTTGAATACGAACTTTTTAATCTTAACATTAGCGTTAGTAATGCTAACGTTATGTGAGGCACGTGGTGGTGGACGACGTGGTGGTGGTGGTGGTGGAGGCTCGTTTGGTGGTCTATTTGGCAAATGGCGTAAATCTAAAAAACAATCATCAAGTGGTGTTAGCTCACGGCGTATAGCTAGCAGTGCAGCTTCTTCTTCTTCTCACAGCGACAATTTCCTGAAGTCGGATAATTACTACAACAGCAACTATAATACTCCACTCTGGCCAACGGTTGGATCACATTACCATAACAATGGCATTTTGCCAACAAAACGTATGTATATCTTTGTACCTTAGATTCTAAGCTGATAATCCCGTTATTTTTCTTGTGCTTGTTTCTAGAAATTTATTCCGTCAATGATTATTTGAAAACTCGCTCAATAATGACGGGCATGGCCCAACCTGACTACAAACACAATTTTCTCAAAGATGATGAATTTCTCAATGACATGTTAACAATATTAAGAAATATATTCCAGCAACCAATATCGTCTACAGAAGAACCATTTACAACTGAGAGCACCACTACCACAACAAGCGAAACCTTTGGTACGACAGAAGCCCAGAATACCGAATCAAACGATTTGTCATTTAGCACAACAGAAACCTCAATACCATCGCCTTATGGTACAATATGTATGCCAACAACTGTGCATGAGAACAATGAAGAGGGCGAGCTAGTGCAAGTAGAGAAAATTATTTGTTATCCTGCACCAGCACCAGCACCGCCATCATCGCAAATTGATTCCGAATCCAAGCCAATTGATATTTCTGGCGATATTATAGAGCCTTGATAAACACGCTTATTTTTATTTAAAGCTCTGGAAATCGAAAAATTTAATTTTAAATCAAATAAAATTATTTGTTTTACAAGTATTATAAGATGTTTGAAGTCAATGAGACATACAAATTGTGGCAAAATAAGGGCAGGCTGCTGTCCTCTTAAGTGACACCAGCGTGTCCAAAACTATCTTCACTCTCAACTGTTCTCAGGTAATTCGGAATGATATTTAGTTACACAGATCGTTTATAATCGCCATAGTCTAGTAGGTAGTGTGTTAGCTTATTACACCGAAAGGCAAGGGTTCAAACCCCAGGTCAGACATCAAAAACGAAAATATAAAAAAATATTTCTGCGGCGACTTCCTCTCACCAGATTTCTGACAAAAACTCTGAGAGTAACTAAAATTGCCATAAAAAGTTTCTCGAAAATCTGTCGTTCGGAGTCGACTTTAAACTGTAGGTCCCGCCACTCATGTATAAAATGAACACACACAACATAAGTTGTGTGAGAAACTAGGCCCATAATCCTGCCTGAAGGGTTGTGAAGACTTATTATGTATATATGTATATGTGTGGTCGTTTGTGTAATTGTTTTACGTTCTATCTTGTGAACACTCTTCACTAAATATTGAACTTGTATTTATACGTTCCAATTTATGTCAAAAGCAACAGCCAAACTTGTATTCTAATCAACGTTTTATATTTACTTTCCATTTAAAGGTATTTTATGTCCACAACAGCGTCAGATATGTTTTCAAATCATTTTCAAAATATTGATTTTTTCAATTAAATTTGTTGATCTTTTTCATAAACTAAGAAAATTATTTGAATCTTTTAGAGGCGCATACAGTACATTCAGTATAACAGCGTTGTTAGTATTAATTTTACTTTCGAAATTTCGTGTTCTCTTCAAAGTTAAATAAAAAAATAAAAAAATAAAAAAAAATTATATATTCAATGCAGCTGCATTATAATTTAATCTTTGAACATAACTTGTCACAAATTTCTTTAGAACATTCCGATATCAAAATCAAATTAATTTATTTAATAACAATTGTTGTGTTACTTTGGTAAAAATAAAGAACGACATAATTTTTTTAATTGAAATTTTTCACAATCCTATGTATTAACCATGGAGGGTAAGTTTTAAAAAATTAAAATTTATATATTAATAAATTACCGTTATTTTTAGTTTAAAATTGTTTCATTGCCGGTTTTTAAAACTGAAACAAAAAAAAATACAAAAAATTTCGAAATATTGTTAAATTTTTTCGGGCACTCTCCTTAAGTTACAAAAGTTGAGTTTGGTAATTGTTAGAATTTTATCCATAGTGTACAGTTTCTTTTGACGTTCGCTGTGTTATTGCACTAAACTACAATGATAAATGCTTTAAACTTTTAAGCTTTTTGAGATTCTTTAAAATCAAATCCCAGGTCAGACATCAAAACGAAATATGAAATAATATTTTTTCGGCGACTTCCTTTCAGCAGATTTCTGGCAAAAACTCTGAGAGTAAATAAAACTGCCATTAAAAGTTTCTCAAACATCTGCCGTTCGGCGTCGACAACATGAGTGGTGTGAAAAGCTATGCCGTAATCCTGACTGATGGGTTTTAATGGCCGATTATGTATGTATGTTATGTGTAATATAAGAAATTTGTTTACGATTATATAGCTACACATATGTATAATAATCTGTTGAAATTCAACCTATTTGTAAATTCTCAGCTGAAAGATAATATTCCTGGAAGTCCAAATATAATTTGATTATAAGGTGCACAATCGGAAAAGTGCATAATTTGCAATAAATTTCGTATGTTTTGTTGCTACAGAAATTTTGAATTGTTTAGCAAGATTTGTGTGCAATTTTGCTACACTTCTTTGATTTGAAAAAAGTTCTACTAGAACTCTTCTCGATACTTATCTGTAAATAGTAGAAATTATAACACGAAAGAGAAATATTGTTTAGTCCAGGTAATTGGGCTGTAGTTTATTGACTTGTTTGATTTACAATCTTTGGTGATGAGCGCTATATTGACATTCTTCCAGAAGAATGCAAAAATAGGCATGTTTATTAATGGAAGAGCACTGCTTTCAGGTTCAGTAATGGAATACCATTCGACGTGAAAGACATCTTTATTTTGAGTTCCGTGAGAACATAGTCTTACTTATACTTACTTATACTTTACTTATACTAACTTATACTTATTTATACTTAATTATGCTTACTTATACTTTCTTATACTTACTTATACTTTACTTATACTAACTTATACTTACTTATACTTACTTATACTTACTTATACTTACTTATGCTTACTTATACTTACTTAAGCTTACTTATTGTTAGTTATACTAACTTATACTTACTTATACTTACTTATACTTAGTTATACTTACTTATACTTACTTATACTTACTTATACTTACTTATACTTACTTATACTTACTTATACTTACTTATACTTACTTATACTTACTTATACTTACTTATACTTACTTATACTTACTTATACTTACTTATACTTACTTATACTTACTTATACTTACTTATACTTACTTATACTTACTTATATTTACTTATACTTACTTATACTTACTTATACTTACTTATACCTACCTATACTTACTTATACTTACTTATATTTACTTTACTTATTTAACTGGCCTTTGCAATCCTTAAATCAGCTTGGATTCTCACACCATCCATTAAATGTGTGCTAATTTTATATATGAGTGGCACAACCTACAGTTTAATGTCGACTCCGAAAGACAGATTTGAGGAAACCTTACATGGCAATTCTATATTTGCACTCAGAGGAAACTACTGAGAAATACTCGCCGAAAGAAAATTTGTTTTCATATTTCGCTTGTTTTCAAGATGTCTGAGCTAAGGTTTAAAGAACAACGGGCTCTCGTCCAATAAGCCAACACACTCCCTTCTAGACTACGGTGACTTCAAGTATGTGATCAGAAGTTTTTTTTTATACTTACACTTTCACGACTTCCCGAAAGACCTTAACACACTTAATAGCTCTTTACAACACTTTAGTCAGGATTACAACCTAGCATGTCATATCACTTATGTTGTTCGTTGTAATTTTATCCATGAGTGGTGGGAACTGTAGTTCAACGTCGACTGCGTACGACTGATTTGAGAAGTTTTTGAACTGCAATTCAACGTCGATTGTGTACAACTGATTTGAGAAGTTTTTCATTGAAATTTTAGCTCTACTCTCCGAGTTTTTACCAAACCACTGCTGATAGGCTGTTGTCGAAATAATTATTGTTTCTATTTTATTTCGATTTTTTCTAGATGTCTAAGCCGGAGGTTGAATCACGGATTTTTGTTCAATAAGTCAACAGCCTAACTACTAAACTATGGTGACTTCAACTCCAACTACCTACTAAATTACTGTGGACGAGAAATCGCCTAACAAAAGATGCATAATTGGTCATTACAACCCTTCAGTAAGGGTTACGACCTAGTTTCTCACACCACTTATGTTGTGTGTGTTAATTTTATACATGAGTGGCAAGACCTACAGTTTACAGTCGACTCCGAACGACAGATTTTTGAAAAACTTTTCATGGCAATTTTTATTTACTCGTTGAGTTTTTGCCAGAAATCTGATGAGAGTAAATCGCGGAAGAAATACTTTTTTGTATTTTGTTTTATTGTTTTGATGTCTGGCCTGAGGCTTGAACCCTGGCTTTACGTCTAATAGGCCAACACATTACCTACTAGACTTTGGCGACTTTTAACAAAAGACGTTCACCAAAATTTAAGAATTTCAACTGATGTCTGCATTAATTATTACGATTAAATATATAAATAAATATAGGCCAACAGTTATTAATAATAACATGATGATGGACAAAAACTCAATGATTCACATGGTCATGTGAATCCCAGTGAATTACTTGGAAAATAAACATTCCCCTTTTTGGCCATATACTCAGCAGTTTTTTCCCACATAATTATGCTTTTCTTTATTATATTCCAACGTTCAATATAATAAATCACCTCTAAAAAAAACCAGATGCCGTTAAGACACAATGATAATGTCAAATGATTTTAAACAAATTATTTTTCCAACATTGCTTTTCAGGAAACTCTGTCATAATTTGGCACATGACAAATTGTTTTTAATCTTCAAGTGGTTGTAGACGGTGCAAACAGCAGTCTATACAAATTCAATTGTTATTTTTTTGTTTTTTTGCTTTTTTTAGACAAAAATAAAACTCTCATTGAAATGATAAGAATATTGAACAATAACAACAACAACTACAAGCTACAAGTAATGAAATTAAACGCTACAATAATAAAAAAAAAAAAACAAAATAAAGAAAGAAAAACCAAAAATTTGTTTGTAATAAAAGCCCAATAGAGAGTTGGGTCATTGAAATTTCCATTGATAACGAACGAATAACAATTAATTTTTGTTAAAAATTTGTTTTTCTTTTCCTTTTTTTGCTTTGCTTTCCTTATTGTTGTTTTATTTTATTGTTACCTTGTGATTTTAATGTTTGTGATAAAAATATTAAAACAGTCAATTGACTTTCCAATTGTACGCATTACAAATGTTTGTTGTATTCCTTCTAGATTATCGCCGTAATTATTATCTAAGAAATAAGCAACAAAGAAAAAAGGCACAATTACTGGTATTTATTTCTATTAACTACCCATTGAGAAAACAGTTTAGATGGCTGCGAGCCCAGATACAGGTCGCACAGTTTGCTAAATCACCGGAATATAAAAATTTAATGTAAAAATAAATACAACAGAAAAGTAATTATTACGTTAGGCTACGAACGGTATTTAAAAATATCCGAAAAAAAACGAAAAATAATTTAAATACGGCGTTGCGTTTGTATTGACATTTATTAGAAGTGGTGTTTATTTATTCTAATTATAAACGGTAATTGAAATTGTTATTCAAATAAATTGTTATGTACACAGACAATATTAAAATATTTGTTGGAAAACAGAAAGAGTGAGAGAGAGAGAGAGAAAACTAAATAAATATATGGTGACAAATAAGAGAAAGATATACACACCTATCTAGCTATGTATGCTGCTTAAATTATAATGTCATAATTAAATTCGTTCGGCAGCCAGCAAAAGTGTCAATCAGTTGTGTACACAAATTACTGTGTAACATTAAATGAATGGTTTTTAAACTAAATGCAATGAGTTAATGTTCAAGCATATTAAATTGAATAAATTTTCTAAAAAAAAATAAAATAAAAGTAATTTGACACGACATTTGTGATACCAAACTCTGAGTTTATAACACGAATTTAGTGAAATTTAATATGATTTTCTATAAATCGAATACATTTGTAACGAAACATCTACAATTTTTAACTTTCTCATGTGGTAGTGCAAACAATCGTTAAGTGATCAATTCATTGTGGTCGCCATGGTCTAGTAGGTAGTGTGTTGGCTTATTAGACGTAAGGCCTTGGTTCAAAAACTCCAGGTCAGGCATCTCCAACTAAACGAAATATGAAAAATATTTCTTCGTTGACTTCCTTTCAGCAGATTTCTAGCAAAAACTCTGAAAACAAAAAAACTCCGCGTTTCAACCCCAGCACAGATATTTCGAAAAAAATAAAATAGGAAAAAAAATTTCTTCGGCGATTTCCTCTCAGCAGATTTCTGGTAAAAACACTGTGAGTAAATAATAAAATTACCCTGAAAAGTTTTTCAAAAATCTGTAGTTCGAAGTCGACTTTCAACTGTAGGTCCCGCCACTCATGTATAAAAATTGACGCACACAACATAAGGGGTATGAGAAACTAGGTAGTAATCCTGACCAATTACACAGTTACTAAAGTATACATATGGTTAACAAATTTCGGAAATTTTTTAACCAATCCGTTTTCGTTGATAATCTTTATAGTTTCCTTGATGTTAAGACGGTCTTTTGCATTGGTTAAAAAATCTCTGAAATTGAACTGAATTGTGGCCCTGCATAGGCCCACAAAAGTATACATCCGATAAACAAATTTCACAAATTTCTGAACCAATGCAAAAAACCGTCTTAAAATCGAAGAAAGATGTCAAAAGATGTTTTCAACGAAAATGGATTGGTTAAAAAATTTCTGAAATTTGTTAACCGTATGTATACTTTTGTGGGCCTCACAGGACTGCACAGACCCACAAATGTTAACAAATTTCAGAAATTTTTTAACCAAGACCGTCTTAAAATCGAGGAAAGTTGTCAGGCAATTATAAAGATATTCAACGAAAACGGATTGGTTAAAAAATTTCTGAAATTTGTTAACCGTATGTATACTTTTCTGGCTGAGTGTATGTATGATCTATTCATTAGAAGCAAGAATATTTTCCATTCAAAACTAACGTCGTATTTTTTTTTCTATTAATTCTTCATTGAAATTTTTTATTCGTTTCAAAGGTCTATTGATACCGCACGAGATGTGTAGCATGTAGCGCCATCCCGCTGAAACCACATATTATTGGTGTCCAGATTACCCAACTTACCCTAAAAACTTAAATACACATCTATCAAGTAGAGCTCATCCATATTAGCCCAAAAAAAGTCATACACGTCTATCACACAGAGCACTTCTGTGTTTTGCTGATCGATTAGTCTTACTTACTTAATGGGACATAACAACCCTTAGTCAGAATTATGACCTAACTTCTCACACCACCCATATTGTGTATGTTAATTTTATCAATGAGTGGTGGGACCTACAGTTTAAAGTCGACTGCGAACAACAGTTTTCTTAGAAACTTTTCATGGCAATTTTATTAATCCACAGACTGTATTGTCAGAAATCTGCTGAGAGTAAGTCGCCAAAGAAATATTTATTTCATATTTTGTTATCTTCGAAATATCTGCGCTGGGTTTTAAACTGCAAACACATTTCCTACTAGACTATGGCTACTATGGAGTACAACTGTTGCCGGATTGAATTCCAAATTGTGTCCATCTCTATCAAAAAACCCTAAGCCGAAAAGTGTAACCGTTGTACTCATCACAAGCTCCTTCCATTATTTTTGTGATAGGTCAGACCATGAAACAGGCATTCTCGAAGAGGTTAAGCTCCTTCGTGTATAATAAATTCTAAGACTAAGAGATGATTCTGAGCCATATGAAGCATATTATTAATCACCATAATCAGAACATTTTTAAGATACATCCGACATTTAATGTGAGTGGTGTGACATTCAATTACAAAATTAAAATATGGACATAAAAGGGAGACCCTTTTTAAACAATTAAACTTTAAACAAAACATTGCGAAAAATTCAATAAATATTTCTTACAAAACAATAAAAACCTAGTCCTTATATGCAGCAAATATTATATAAAGAATCTAAAGATCAATTAAATTCTACATTTTATTTTCGGAGCGCCGATTATATTATTATGGCCTAGAAACTGTTTTTCGAAATATTTTAAAAAAGTTGTCGATTTATTAAATTATATCACCCGTATTGTTATCAACACTATACACAGAAGTGTCATTTAATTTAACATTAAACAAAATAAACGTTTAAAAATTGTTCACAAATATTTTGCCTTGTGATAATCTTTTTCAAGTAGTTTGTTTTAAATGCACTGTTTGTGATAAGATTACGTTAAAATAATTACTCAAGGCGCCTGATTAAACAACATCACATTTTGCATCAATTATGAAGAATTTTTGAACAATATCGACTTTGAACCTAGGTGTGTATGTTTGGTACGGAAAAATTAAGGAATTTATTCAGCAACCCGCACCGTACTTTTCTATTCTGTAATAGAAAACCAAAAATTGACATTAATGTTCCGAATTTCCCTTTGAAACTTCCATAACTTTTCAAAGGATAGCCTGATTTAAACATTGTGTTCCACAGAGGTTCTATCATAATGTCTCATTTGTAGCCTTGATAACCCAACCAACTAAAACTTTAACAGTTGATAACGGCCATCTTAATGAAACTTACTTACTTATTTACTAAAATGGCCATTAACAACCCAATTAACGGATTTCGGCCTGCCGCAACACATCCTTCCAGGCGCCTCTGCTTCATGCGCGTCTACCCCAGTTGGTCACACCAATCGATGACAGGGCTTTCGATTTGGTCCTTCCAACGCATACAAGGTCGTCCTCTTCGCCGACTTCCGCAGATTCCCGCATCAAATACCCGTCTCGCCGGAGCATTCTCCTCCATTCGAACGACATGGCCGAGCCAGCGAAGCCGCTGGATATTAATACGCTGCACAACGTCTATGTCGTTGAGGAGCTCATACAGCTCACTGTTGGATCGGGTGCGGAAATCATCGCCAACTCGCACTAGACCGAAGATCTTACGTAGGACTTTTCTCTCGAATACTCTCAAGGCTGCTGCATCAGTGCTTAATTGGGTCCATGCCTCTGAGCCATAAAGAAACACGGGTAGGATGAGCGTGTTGTAGAGTATTAGTTTTGTCTTACGAGAGAGGTCTCTGCTACTCAATTGCCTATTGAGACCATAGTAGCACCTGTTGGCAGGACTGATCCTGCGCTTGATCTCCAGGTCTTATTGAAACTACTTTGACCAAATTAGTTGTAATTATCATTGAATCTGTTTTGCCAATCCACGACCTATGGATATAGTATTCGAATTAATGTTCTCATCGTTACCCTATCGAAAACTCATCTTTAACGATGGGACCTATTTCGGGATAAGTGGGTATGTGAACAAAGAAAATTGACGAATTTGAGACTTTATCAATCCACCACTTGAGAACGAAAACCATCTTAGGCATTTCGCAAAAGTCACGGTTTACTAAGTATTTTAGACTGATGGTGTCATCGGTCCAAATATTTTTTAAAAAGGTTCATCATAGACCATCACTGTCAATGCCAAGCACTACAGGTCGGTGATTGCCAACTCCTTTTGGCCTGTTTTGAATGATGTGGACACCAACGATATGTAATTACAATACGACGATGCTCATGCTATATTGGGCGTTATACACAAGCAATATGAATGTATGATCATCTGAAGTGAATATGATGTAACTTGGCCACTAAGACGGCGCGATTTGTCGCTGCTAGATTTTTTTTTGAGGGATTTTTTAAGTCGCAGGTAAATGCGACTCTGGCTGCGAAGGCCAGAACGGCCTATAAAGCCAACATAATCCATAACATCGATCAAATTTAATTTGATTTATGCGCCAGAGTCATAAAACCATTTCTGATGACCATTTGAACGATGTTGTATTCCACACATAAAGGCATGAATAAGCCTTTAAACTGAAGATAAAAATTCAATGTTAGCAGCTTACACACTCTGCTATATTGAAATTTCAATTTAAGGAGCACTTATTTAAAGCTCCAGTATATCTTCATTTTAGTTGACCTTCGCTACGCTTACTTGCAACGTTTTCTATCTTTTGGACTTATACGGTGTTCAGATATGCACCTTTATTGCGTAAATCACAATAAACGCCATTATTGAGCTCAATATTTCATATAAAGTTTCAATTAATTATTGCGCAATAAATACGCAAATTGTTATAATATTGAGTATAACTTAAAATGCTGTACTGCCGTAAGTATGTTTAGTGAGCATATTACAATTAACCAAACACCTTCTGTTGATATTTGACAACTGAAATGTCAACAACGACAAACAAAAAACAACAAAACAAAAAACAAAATCTAAACAATGTTGTTGAAACATCCAGCTGTTTTGTTTAACAGCTGTCAAATGAATATTGAATAAGCAGTTGAACTGCGAATGTTATTATGTCTGAACACTTAAAATATTGTACTCAATTAACCGCATATTGACTCAATAAAAGTGCATATCTGAACATAGTATTAAGGGTTCCATCTTTTTTTCGAGAAGTTTAAATTTTTCATTTCCAACCACCAGTAATGCAGCCCCATTTTCTCTTTAGGATCTCAATGTCAATTGGATATTCATGTATAGTGAGAGTCAAAAGAAACTATACATTAAAAAAATATATACATTAATATTTATTATTTTTATTTTAAAATTGTTTCATTGCCAGTTTTTAAAACTGAAACAAACAAAAAAAATTACAATAAATTTCGAAATATTGTCAAATTTTTTCGGGCACTCTCCTTAAGTGGTAAAAGTTGAAATTGGTGATTGTTAGAATTATATCCATAGTGTACAGCTTCTTTTGACGCTATTCTAGTCGATGTAACGCCATTCTATCAGAAATTTGTTTATTTACACTTGGAGCACTTTTTGTGCCCTTTTCAGCTACAACGTTTCCCTCGAAGTATGTGTCTTTCACCACTTTTATAAAATATGTCACAAATTACTTGGGTCTGATAAAATAAAATTGAGTCATAAAATATATACAGTGTACACGGTAGATATTAATTATTTTGTTTTGTATCATGAACTGGAAAAGATAGCTTAACAATGTATTTCTCATTTCATATAAATCTCATACTTAATGTTGAATTTATTGAATTTGTTTACCACAATTAAATGCTAATAAAAGTGCAATTTGCGTACAATATAAGCAAGCGATGATAGATTTTATTAATCCTTATCATGGTGATTAGAAGATTTATAAGGATTGGCTTGACAATAACACAATAACGAAACTGATATTGGTTATCATACACAATAATTGATTATTTGAAATTTCTTTAGCAAATCATATATAATATGTGACGTAAAGCACGTGATTGATCATGTGAGACCGAAAGTAAGAGAAAAGGGTAAAATGTGTATGTAATACAGTCTTAATCAAAATCAAAAATGAAGATAAATAAACATTTCAAAAACAATTATTGATAAAAAAGAAAAAACCAAAAAACACTTCATAAACGTTAAAAATTATTCACATGATTAATTACTAGAGCGTTCGAAAAGAATAGATAGGAAACATACATACATATATATTTTTTTATTTCCCACAATTTCCCACAGTTTGCATTTAATGCTTTCTATACTTATTTATTTATTTTTGTTTTAATTATTAAATTAAAAGTATTAAAATTATTTACACTTAATTTTGTTTATAATAAAATAAATTATTTTTAAATTTCAATAATTATTATAGATTTCAGGCTTAAAAATACTTTAGATTATTACAAAAACAAATATAAATATATAAATATACGAGGGCGAATCTAAAAATATATGACGTTAAACTTTTAGAGGAAAACATCAATTTATTTTTCAACAAAGTTCACAAGCTCCTAACACTTCCCTCAACTCTTCAGCCATATTTCAGAACAATAGCACCAGAAAAAGCAATTCGTAGCCTTCTGATTCCGGATATATGCAGATTCCTATGATTTCTGCTTAAAATAACTCCACAAATCACGCATGTGCCTTCACATACATAATATAATTGGTCCTTACAACCCTTCAGTCAGGATTACAATCTATTTTCTTACACCACTTATGTTGTGTGTGTTATTTTTATACACGAGTGGCGGAACCTAGAGTTTAAAGTGGACTCCGAACAAAAAATTTTTGGGAAACTTTTCATGGCAATTTTATTTACTCGCAGAGTTTTTGCCAGAAATCTGCTGAGAGGAAGTCGCCGAAGGAATATTTTTTCATATTTCGTTTTGTTGGAGATGTCTGACCTGGGTTTTAAACTGCGACTTTACGTCTAATAAGCCAACACATTTTTTTTACGCTGAGGAGGAGTAAATGTACCTAACCACACCATAGGGGTAGTCGTCACTATCCTCCGTGTATGGGGCCCTCAACCACTAAATCTCCGCCTCCTCTTTTGGACTCCTTATTCCCACTCCGGAACTACTGTGGTATTACTTCGAAGTGGAGTCCGTTTGGCCATTTGGCCCCTTCATATCCATATCCGCGTCCGGATTGCGTAACGAATTCCGAGAAGGTGTTCAAACATCCACTCTACTTCTCTCATGTCAATCTTCTTAGATTTTAGTAAGTCTTCAGCGTATCTGACTATATTATTCCAATTCTCCTCACTGTTGAGAATTACATCGCAGAAGTTCTAGACAGTACAGACGCCGACTGTGGCCTCAAGATTACTTCTTTGCAGTCTCCATCGCTCACAATGAGAGAAACTAGATTATGGCGACTTGATGTTTGAATGGCCATATTTGAACTCATTTCACTCCTCTACTAATAGTTTTTTCTTATAAAGACCTATTTTTGAAGCTAGTTAATCCAACTGAATTAAGATTTTTTCCCTCTAGTATTAAAAGGTTTGTAATTCAATATTTGGGTGCCCTGGTAGTCTAGTGGTTAGCGTGCTAGACTATTAGCGTGAGGGTCGTGGGATCGTTTCCCACCACAGTCTCTGGTGGTCTGAGACGCTACACCGAACATATGGTTAAGTTACTACGCTCGTATATAGTTAGAATATAATTTGTAATTGTATTGTAATCTATAAAAATGAATGTGTGTTTGTTTGTATGTCTGTATGTTTGTATGTTTTAAGTTTATAGACGACTAAACGGCTGAACCGATTTTCTTGAAATTTTCATAGTATCTTCCTGTATGTCTGGAAGGAGTTATAGGCTACTTTTTATGTTGAAATTTTAAATGAGCGAGGTGCCACGCCTACTTATTAATGGTACTACATTACCTATAATTGTAAGCTAATAACAAAATGGGTATATTGGAAAACCTATAACAGCAAGATACCTCAAATTTTGTAGAAGTAACTACAGTTTCAATATAAATATTTTGGATAAAAATGACTGCTCAAATTTTGAACGAATGTCTAAATGTTCAATAACAATAGTTTCGTTAAAAATGGGCGATCAAGAATTAGGGGCGTGGTAAACTCCATATGAACTAATTATTAAAATCTGTATATCTAGAAAACTATAACAGTTAGAGTCCACAATTTTGTATTCCAACTATAGTAAGGTGGTCCCTCTCACGTGAATAATTGAATTTCGATGGGGTTAGCGAAGCACACCGGGTATTAGCTAGTTAATAAATAAATAATAATTCAATATTTACTTTTCAAAACAATTTAAACAAAATGCTCGCCTGTAGTATAATTACGGTTCGTACATAAGTACATATATCCACAATGAAATGCCAAAAGAAATTATCAGAATGCAGAAATATATTTTTAATTGTGCCATGTATAAATAAAATATTTATTTAAATCTTTATAAATTTATTTAATGAACAGTAAAGCTTTATAATACAACTGTAGTTCAATAAAGTAAAGAATTCATCATAAATTTTCAACACACTTCAGGCGTGAATACCGTTAATACTGTCCTCAAGTATGCGTATCTTATCTTTCACCATTCATCACATTGTTTGTACGCTTGTTGTTCGACTACAATTGCTTTAATTTTTATAAATATTTATCAATAATATTTGATATACGTAAACAATGCTCACAGTTCATCAATATCAATTATTATTATAAACGTATGGATGGGTAAAGAGGGTTATTACGACATAATTAATAAACCTACAGTGTATCATGATTATGATTATTATTGGTAAATATGAATATCAATAGTTGTGTGGAAGATATTTTTGAATTACAATACAATTATAAACCGAGTAACTCAGATAATAAGGGCTGCCTTCCAAAATATATCAATACAAAGTTTGTATGCAGTTCTACTACCATGTAGATATGCAAAGTAACCAAACAATGTATCAACTATATATCCGATGCCTGATTGCTTTTAGACTGCATTAAAAACACACATTGACGACGTTTTGAAATAGAATACATTGTATATATTTTGTACAGCGGCATTATGAAACATGATACTTTGTTCAAACACAAAGCAACTAACATTTTGGAAGGCAGCCAAGCTCGTTGTAGGGTAATATAGTACAAGTTCTGAAAAGAATCAAACATACGAAACTCACACCCAGTATAGGCCGTTTTACACGACATGCTGTGAGCGCCTAAACTGTTTCGTGTTTCTGTGGGATTTGTGGTAAAGGAAACATTTTTTTTCATTACTAATGGCTTTATTAACCTCAATATTTATGCCAGTGAGTGCCTGCAAATATGCATCAAGTGTTCTAATTTTTTCCGGCAAACCTTGGTCCTTGCCACTGTGGCAAAAAAGCGTTCAAAAGGTACCATGCGAACAATGTTACTTAGCCAAGTAAATCTGCCAAATTTATCGCAACTGCTATCTACTGACAGATATTAGGTTCTCGCTGAAAAAGTATTAGAAAACCACAAAAACCTCAGTCAAGCATTCAAAAAAATTTTTTAATAGGAAATGGGGCCTTATTTAAAGACCCTATTTGAAGAAATTATAGAAAAATTAAAAATGTTGTTTCAATGCATTAAATTTTTACGGATTCGAACTGAAACAAAGTTTTTTTCGTGCTTACTCCTTACATCGGAAATACAAATTTTATTTCAAAAATACTTTTCAAAGTGGATGCCCTAAACTTATCTGCTGCAGAATACTGAAAAAATCATTTTTATGACCAATTTCTGGGTGTTCATTCCTCACGTACATCAGGACTACAAATTTTTGTTTTTTTTTTTCAAAGATACATTTCAAATCCTGTAAACAAGAGGTTATCGTTCGCTCCTCACATATATCAGAAATTTAAATATTTCTTCAAAAATACTGTTCAAAGCTAAACAATCAAAGGTTGCCCTAAAGTTTTTTGCTACAGAATGTTAAGAAAACATTTTTTAATGACCAAATTTTTTTGTGCTCGCTCCTCACCTACCACGGAAATATACATTTTAAATTCAAACATAATCAGGAAATGTTCTATACTTTTCTAAAAATTTTTTTCGTGCTCGCTCCTCACATGCGTCAGAAATATAAATTTTACGTTGTAAAAATACCTATCAGAGATAATCAGCAACTGCTTTATACTTTTCTACTACAGAATACCAAAACAACAAATTTTTTAATATCCAAATTTGTTCGTGCACTCTCCTCATATGCATCAGATATAAATATACATACATCTTACTTCAAAAATACCTTTTAAAGATTGACAATCAAGAACGGTTCCATAGTTTTCTACTATAGAATAATAATAAAAAAAACATTTCTTATGCCTCAACTTTTTTGTGCGCACTCCTTTGACTTCAAAAACAACTTCCGAGAGCTATTCTATAGTGTTTGTAATATTATTTATATTTTCAGAATCACGAATAAACACCAACAACATGGGTGATATGTTTCGGAGTGAGGGAATGGCTTTGTGCCAAATGTTTATACAACATGAAGCGGCCTATGCATCCGTAGCTGAATTAGGCGAAAGAGGTTGTGTACAATTTCGTGATGTAAGTATTTGCCTTCGTTATTAGCCCATTTCACTTTCACAGCACATTCACATCTTTCTGTACACAGCTTAACAGTGAAGTGAATTCCTTTCAAAGGAAATTCATTACTGAAGTTAGACGTTGCGATGAATTGGAACGCCGCTTGCGTTACATTGAGAACGAACTGCATAAAGATGATATTACTCTGCCTCATTTAGCTGTCGAGGATGAACCGGTTGCACCAAATCCTCGTGAAATTGTTGATTTAGAGGCTCAATTGGAATCAATTGAAACTGAATTAAGGGAATTAAGTAATAATGCTGTTAACTTGGATACGAATTTCCTGGAAATGACCGAATTGAAGCAAGTCTTGGAGAATGCAGCTGATTTCTTTTCCTCAGAAGAAATTTTAAATTTGGACTCTAATCGTTATGTTGACCCGGCAGAATCTAAGCAAAGGGGACAATTAGGTTTTGTGGCTGGTGTTATTAAGTTGGAAAAATTTTTTGCATTCGAACGTATGCTGTGGCGTATTGGTCGCGGTAATATTTTCGTAAAACGCAGTGATTTAAGCGGCATGGTTAAGGATCCTGAAACGGGTCATCCTATTCTGAAGACAATATTTGTGGCCTTCTTCCAGGGTGAACAGCTGAAACAAAGAATTAAGAAAATATGCCAAGCTTTTCATGCTTCTGTCTATCCCTGTCCTAGTGCTCATAACGAACGCGAAGAAATGCTTAAAGACGTGCGCACTAGATTGGAAGATTTGAAACTTGTTCTAAATAGCACAGACGATCATCGTAATCGTGTGTTAGTAGCGGCCGCACGCAATGTACCCAGTTGGAGTGTAATGGTAAAGAAAATGAAAGCTATTTACCACACCTTGAACATGTTCAATATGGATGTCAGTAACAAGTGTCTGATTGGCGAGGGTTGGGTGCCCATGCAAGATTTGTCCGTGGTTCAAATTGCTTTGGCCACAGGCTCAAAGGCTGTTGAGAGTGCTATACCCTCATTTCTGAATGTTATTGAGTCAAATGAACAGCCGCCTACTTTTACCAGAACCAATAAGTTCACCAGCGGTTTCCAAAATCTTATTGATTCCTATGGCGTGGCCTCATACAGGGAAGCTAATCCCGCTTTATATACGTGCATTACTTTTCCTTTTCTGTTTGCTGTGATGTTTGGTGATTTGGGCCATGGCATTATTTTGTTTCTGTTTGCCTTATACTTGGTCCTGAAGGAAGACAAATTATGTAAAATCAAAGAAGAAATTTTCAACATATTCTTTGGTGGTCGTTATATTATATTGCTTATGGGTTTGTTTGCCATGTATACGGGCTTCATTTACAACGATCTGTTTTCCAAGTCCATGAACATTTTTGGTTCCAGCTGGAGGGCACGCTACAATACCACGACAGTGTTTAGCAATGGATATTTAATATTGAATCCCCGTTATCATGTTGAGGGTGTCTATACGATGGGTGTGGATCCTGTTTGGCAATTGGCAGACAATAAGATCATCTTCTTGAATACTTACAAGATGAAACTGTCCATTATCTTTGGTGTGATTCATATGATTTTCGGTGTTATAATGTCTCTGGTGAATTACATCAAATTCCGGAAGTACATTAATATTCTTATGGACTTTTTGCCACAAGTTATTTTCCTAACACTGCTTTTCGGTTACATGGTGTTCATGATGTTCTTTAAGTTCGTCAAGTATTCGGCATCTGCCGAGGAATTGGAACTGACTCCCGGTTGTGCACCATCTATATTGATTCTGTTCATTAACATGATGCTGTTTAAACATCAAAAGCCTTTAGAAGGCTGCAAGGAATACATGTTTGATGAACAGGAATTACTACAGACTGTATTTGTTGTAATTGCTGTACTTTGTATACCTTGGATGTTGTTGGGTAAACCCTTGTATTATATGGTTAAACGCAAGTCCTCCGCACAGCATCAAATCCATGCTAACGGTGATGTAGAAATGAATGGCGTAGAACAGGCTAAACCAACAGCATCTCAAGATGGGGCTGGCGGTGGCCATGGTGGACATGATCCTGAAAATGAGCCAATGGCTGAAATTTTCATACAACAAGCCATTCACACCATAGAATATGTACTGAGTACCATTTCTCATACAGCCTCTTATCTGCGTCTGTGGGCTTTGTCTCTAGCTCATGCTCGTAAGTTTCTTTTTTATCACAATGCACCCTAAATACGTAGTAAATCGAATTTTTTGTTGTTGTTTTTCAGAACTATCTGATGTTTTGTGGAGTATGGTTATGCAAAGGGCTTTCATGGCCGGCTATGTTGGTAGTGTCATGATGTATTTTGTTTTCGCCTTCTGGGCTGTTCTAACCTTAGGCATATTGGTAATGATTGAAGGTCTTTCCGCCTTCTTGCATACTCTACGTCTGCATTGGTAAGTTTAATTTCATTTTAAACGTTTTAATTAATGCTGATCATCCTTTTTTTTGTAATTTTCAGGGTCGAATTTATGAGTAAATTCTACGAAGGTTTGGGTTATGCCTTCCAACCGTTCAGTTTCCGCACGATATTAGATGAAGAAGAAGAAGCTTAAGCTTAATTTTTCAAACCATTCAAAGCATTTAAAAAACAAACGAAATTAAAATATACGAAAGATATTAAATAAAGCAACGACATCTTTTCAGTTTTTTTATTCAAAAAAAAAATTATTTTTTAATTTATTCATTATTATTTTGTCCAGGCGGAAGTTTCACCTTATGAACCTTTAGAGACATATCGACTTTTTTAACAGCCACCAGGCATTTAATTATCATACAATGATCTCTAGAACGATTTTTGGCTGCCACAAGTCTGCGATCCAGTTGGGCAGTGTTACAATATTCACATCATATGACTACCAGGACATAGTGGCACTCCGAGACACTGTAAACAAGATAAATATGTGGCACAATAATCTTGATTTCATGCAAATTCTTTATATTATAAATGAACTTAAAAATATTTCAAGCATAGAATTTATTAAACGAGAGGACACAAGCATAGAATTTATTAAACGAGAGGACACAAGCGCTGCAAAAGATAACATAGAAAGCGCTCGTAAGGCCTGCTCAAATTTTAAACAGGCATGCTTAGGGAAATTTTGCATTACATTGGATTACAGCCAAAGGCTGCTGTAGGAGTTACAGAGACGAGAAGTAGAAGCAAAGAGTTGTTCTTCAAGTATTGGGTAAATGCCTAAAGTTTCATCAGAGTAAAGTCGCCGTAGTCTAGTAGGTAGTGTATTGGCTTATTAGACGTAAAGAGAGGGTTCGAGCACCAGGCCAGACATCAAGACAAAATACAAAAAAAGTATATCTTCGGTGACTTCCTCTCAGCAGATTTCTGGCAAGAACTCTGAGAGTAAATAAAAATTGTCATGAAAAAGTTTCTCAAAAATATGTTGTTCGGAGTGGACTTTATACTGTAGGTGCCACCACTCATGTATAAAAATTAACACACACAACATAAGTGGTGTGAGAAACTAGGACGTTGTACAATGGGTCAATTCGACCTCCGGGTACTGTACTTGTCTTAATTGACAAGTACACGTCCTCTAACCTAACGTAACACTTGTATTATATACCCTACATCGGAGTAGAAGGAGGCATCTGGGCTTCTACCATGCAATTGCTCTCCCTGATTCGTCAAGGACTTTAAGCGTACTCGCTGTAGTATAGTACGTAGTGTTGTCTTGTTAGACAGACATCTCCAGCAAAGATTGCTACTTGGGTCGCCGTAGTCTAGTACGTCTGTGGTCAATGTAAAGGTTGGTCTTCACATCCCTTAATTGTGTACCGTTTTGTGTCAAAGCTTCAAGTGGGAAAACTTTTCAAAGCAAGCAAACAATTGAATTTTAAGGCTGTATAAGAACGATACTCTAATTAGACGTGAGGCTACGGTTCAAATCCCAGTTCAAACATCTCCAACAAAACGAAATATGAAAAAATATTCGACGACGTCCTCTTATCAGTTTTCTGGCAAAACCTCTGAGAGTAAATAAAATTACCATGAAAAAGATTCTCACAAATGCGTTGTTTGGAGTTGACTTTATACATGCATAAAAAATAACAAACGCAACATAAGTTGTGTGAGAAGCTAGATCGTAATCCTGGCTGAAGGATTGTAATGACCAATTATGTATGTATTGGCATTAGAAGAGTAAGTAGCTTTCTAAGGAGCTCCGGATGTTTCTCGGACTTAGAAGAGAAATATGAATAAGGTGGCTTAATGGGCCAAACTAGGCCGAATTGTGTCTATGTCGTTGAATAGAAGGCCACTGTAGTTCAGCTAAACCCAAAGATGAGCATTTGAAAAGACCTTAAGCGAACTTACGCCAAAACTGAAGGCATTCTATATGTAGCATATCGCATTCGTGTTTACATACATACATAATATAATTGGTCATTACCACCTCTCAGTCAGGATTACGACCTAACTTCTCACACCACTTAGTCCTGTGTGTTAACATTATACATTAGTGGCGGAACCTACAGTTTCCGAACGACATACTTTTGAGAAACTTTTCATGCCAATTTCATTTACTTTCAGAGATTTTCCCAGACATTTGCTGAAAGGACGTTGCCGAAGAAATATTTCTTTTTATTTCGTTTTGTTGAAGATGCCTGACCAATGGTTTGAACCGAACTAGACTACGGCATCCTTGTTTATTTTTATTAACTTGGGAAAGAAAATTTTAATTTAAAATTAAAACAATTGAGAAATCGAAAGACTGTTTGATTTTTAACACAATCTATCCAGCCCCACAGCTTATATTTCCTTCCTGTAATAATATGCCAAAACGTTAACTACTCACATTTCCTTAATACATCGCAATAAAAGATAAGAAAATTTGAAAAACAGAACACAATTTAAACAATCAACTGAAGGAATAAAAGGAAAGGAGAGGGCCAAAGGAAAATAACCCAAAAACTTACAAGAGCTGTGTGTTGGTCAAAGTAAAGGGCATTAAACATAACCAAACCATTCAAAGTGACCATATTTGAAATATGTCTCAAGGACATTCTTAGGGTTGCCTTACAAGAGCACTTCATAAGTACGTAGATAAGATGATGGCAACACAAAAAAAAAGAAAAAAAAAATAAAAAAGAGGAAAATGTTTTTGGTTTTTCACAAAATATTTGAATATGAAGTGTACAATTTACTTGCTGATCTCTTTTTTTTCATGCTGTTTTCTCTTTCAAAAATTTTTTTTTTGCTTTGAGAATGAATACATATTTAAAAATGCTTTATTATGTTCTTTTAATGGTTGTCAAAAGCAATACAAAAGACTGACATACATACATACATACATACACTTACAATACCATCTAACGTAGTTTTTATTGCAGTAACGGTATTAGGAATTGTGGTAGGCAAAATACTTGTACTTTAAAAAAAAGGGCGTTTCACATAAAATTTATGACTTCAAAATTAAGAGGCACATAATTTAATATTTCCTTATGTTGCCAAAGAAGTAGAAGAACAAGAACAAGACCGACAACTGCTGCTTTCTTTTCTTTCTTGGCCTGTTTGGTTTCTTTGAATGACAGTTGGAGCAATGAAAAATATTTAAATTTTTTTCCCATTTATTTTCGTTTCATTGTGTATAACCTTGTAAGCCAACGTTGTATTAGAAGATTAACTGAAGAAAATATAAAGAAAAAAAAGGAAAAATTCAAAAAAATTTCAGTATTAAATAGCCTTAAGCAAAGCTCAAGGCTAAAGTTACTCAAATTTATGGGACATTATACAATAGTTCTGTTAGATATTATTAAAGCCATCAAATGACTTGTTTTTATATTTTATTATTCTAAGCATGAAAACCTATTCTCTTGAAAACACTCCACTCCAGGATTTAACAAAATTATGCTGATGTTTGTACAAAATGTTGTGTCACATAAAGGAAATTATCTGTCAGTGGTTTGGCTTTAAAACCAATTCTATTTTCTCTATAACACCTTATAGATTTCATAAATAATGAATAAGAAGGAATTGATAGTTAAGTGTTGGATGAAGCAGATTTCTGTCAAAAACTCTGAGAGTAAATAAAATTGCCATGAAAAGTTTCTCAAAAAATCTGTCGTTCGGAGTCAACTTTAAACTGTAGGTTCCGCCACTCATATATAAAAATTAACGTAATCCTACTGTAATGGCCCATTATGTATGTATGTGTATTTATGCGTTGGATGAAAATGAAAAGTTTGAATTTTCTGCTCTGGACATATTCTTGACATTGATTGAAGCAGTCGTAGTCTCTAGCATGAAGCGTGTTAAATTACCAATTGGACGTCAGACCAAGTTTCAAACATCAGGTCAGACATTTCCAATTTATCCCGCAAAGTTGTAATGACCTATTATGTATCTATGTATGTTTGTAATATTCCTTCTTCTGAAGAAGAAAACAGAAGCTGGTCCTATGAACTGATGAAAGTATTGACAGCAATGAACATGACAATTGGATGTTAATCGCCATAAATGATATTACTTGGAACAGGGAACCGTATGCCTTTAGTAGCTTGGGAAGAGAAAATATTAAAAATTTTCACGCAGATTGCTAGCCGCTGTTTCTTGAAATGTTATAGAGTCTTTCTTACTGCTCTTCTCATATTTATTTCATGTGATAGACAAGCTAGAAGTCGCCGTGGTCTAGTAGGTAGTGTGTTGTCTTATTAGACGTAAAGCCAGTGTTCAATCCCAGGTCAGACATCACAACAAAATACAAAAAGTATTTTTTCGGCGACTTCCTCTCAGCAGATTTCTGGCAAGAACACTGAGAATAAAAGTTGAAAAGTTTCTCAAAAAATCTGTCGTTCGTAGTCGACTTTAAACTGTAGGTCTCGCCACTCATGTATAAAATTAATACACACAACATAAGTGGTGTGAGAAACTAGGTAGTAATCCTGATTGTAGGGTTGTAATGACCAATTATTAAAAAAGTGTTTCGTCTTATGTTTTATTTCATAGATATTACAGATGTTAATATTTTGATCAATTACGTAAATCTGAGATAACAGAATCATTCGCTTTGATAATTTTTTTTTATTTATGCTACTCGGAAATGATGATAAATTTTACACTTATTACGCCATTTCGAAAAAATGGCTGAAATTATTGAAATTGCCAATAATTTTGTCGCTGTAGATGAGTAACTAATTGAATTTTATGGTCGTTATAAATTTCTTGGTTCACGGAAATCGAATTAGCAGTTTTAGATTCAAGTACATGCTACGTGCGCAGCGACTACTTACAGCCGTTTTTGGGGAAACCCGTATTAGGGAAACCTGAGAGGAATCAAAGAGAGAGTATTGTTATTGACATAATCGATGTTTTATTGAAAAGGGAAACTTTTTTACCTCACATGACGTTGACAACAAATGTTTCTAGCGAAATATAACAATGGTTTGTTCATTCAGGTTTCAGCCAGCTCTCAATTGAGGGTGTTACTGATGCGAGTGACAATAAGCTGTGCCATTTAAGCAATTGGAAACTTATAAATCGCCATAAAGCAAAGTGCTAGATATCAAAATCTTACCATTTAAAAAAAAATAAAACCAAGCTGACATGAAGTATTTGATTTTTACGTAAAAAAACCATGCTGCAAGGTACATCATATCAAAAATTTTGGCGTAAATTTCATAAAAATGATAATAAAATGTTAGAATATAAAATAATTTTATTAAAATGAATTAAAATAAATAAAAATATTTAAATTTTTTTAACAAAATCTATCAATAATCGTGACAATTCTATGTACTACAAGTATGTATCAAAAGTGATACATAAACTAGAATTATGAAGTTTTTTTAAAGCTTATTTTGTTTTTTTTTTTAGCTCAAGTTAAGGCATTCATTGATTCACTATTATTAACATTATTACGATGTTTGCAAGAAATTTTATGAAAACATTTTTATACGCATCCACCACCTGTAAATATACCGTACAATATACAATTCAATTTTATTACGTATTTTTAGGGATTGAAAAAACAATCAAACAGAGTTGCCCAGGTAATTGAAAAATAAGAATGAAATTGGGAATATTTTTTCAAAAATAATAGAACAATCATGGCCCTTTAACACAGTATTTTAAGTACAAGTGACAACTCTTTAGTCAAGATTACAACCTAACTTCTCACACCACCCATGTTTTTCATTTACAAGCCTTTAGTGAAGATTACAACCCAACTTCTTACACCACCCATGTTGTATGTGTTCATTTTACCCATGAGTGGCGACACCTACAATTTAATAACGACTCCGATTGGCAGATTTTTGAGAAACTTTTTTGCCAGAAATCTAATGAAAGGAAGTCGCTGAAGAAATATTTTTTCATATTTCGTGAGTATTTAATCATTTCAAAGAGTATGAAGTATGAAAAAACTTTCCATTTTTATGTATATGTTCTCAGAGCTTTAGCCGTCTGCTGAGAGGAAGTGGCCGAAAAAAAATTTTTTTGTTCGATATGTCTGAGCTGGGTTTTAAACCACTGGGTACGCTTGTAATAGCCAATAAGCTACCTATTAGACCACAGTGAATTTAACATTTCGCCATGAGTAGATCATGATGCGAACAACGCTTGTAATTTATTGAACTGAAACGAAGCTCACTTGAGCGTGCACACTCTACACGTATTTAGTGTGAAACTAGAGGCAGTTCAAGTGCTGTTAATGTTTCCTGACACAAACATTATTTGGTGCATTGTATGGGTTTATCAATGAATAACCGTGAGATGATTATTGGCTTTTTTTCTTTGCTCTAAATAGAACAATTGGTCTTAAAATGAATGAAGTGCTCTGTGAATTCGTGAAAAGATTTATATTTTCCAAGTAAATTTACACAATTTAGATTTAAAGAAAGGATTTAAAGTATTTCCAATGACTAGTCAAATACCCACAGTTATCAATATCAATAGTTCAGATTTGGCTAAGAAATATGCCGCAGACAGCATGGGATATTGTTTAATGTCGACTCCTAACGACAGATTTGAGATAGTCTTCATGGTAATTTTATTTTAATCTCAAAGTTTTTGCCAGAAGACTGCTGAAAGAAAGACATCGAAAGAAATATTTTTTTTTATTTCGTTTTGTCCGAGATGTAACCATGCCACCTACTAGACTATGGCGAATCCAATTAATTAATTAGTGAGTCTGCCGTTTTGTATATTTTTCAGTGTACGGTTTAGTAAACTGAGTTTTTTCGAATTTTAAGAGCCAAATTTTTGAAGTAAAATACATACATACATACTTAATTGGTCATTGCAATCCTTCAGTCAGGATTATGACCTAGCTTCCCATACCACTCATGTATAAGACAGTGGCGGGACCTACAGTTTAAAGTCGAGTATGAACGACAGAGTTTGTGAGTTTGGGCAGATAAATTGTTTGTCATAAGTGGACGATAATGTAGAAGTGAGCGTTAAATTAAAAGGAAGATCATCCTACCGCCAACTTTAAAAATTAAGTTTATGTTCGAACTTGCCATATTGCAAGTTATTTTCAATATGGCAACTTCAAATATAAACAAAATGAGCATATACAAAAAAAGACGTAGTCCGTCATTGCCACTGTGTTAAAAAATAACTTGTTTAATTGAGCAGTGTTATCGACATTGCTCCAGCACTGCCATACTTTGAAAAAGTTAAGTTTATGTTATCATTAGGTTGTAATAGCGAAAAGAAATTAAAGGTGACTTTAAAGTTCACTTTAGCTAAATTTATCTTGAATTAAACCCAACTTTAACGGGAAGTTGTAATAATGGCTCTTAGAGTTTTTGCCAGAAATCTGAAAAGAGGAAGCCACCGATTATTTTTTCAAATTTCGTTTTGTTGAAAATGTCTGGGGTTTGAACCGTTACCTTATATGTAATAAGACAACACACTGCTTTCTAGACTACAGCGACTTCTTTTTTCATTGTAGTTAAGAATTTTTAATTTTTCCAAAATTAAAATCCATTTCCTCTTCAATTTGTCACGTTTAAATAAAATATCGCGCATTTTATTTTTTTACGCACAATTTTCTTTTGGAAATGTTAGAAATTTGTCGCAAATCATAAATGTTTGATAAATTTTAAAATGCAATTATACACTACTACGGCCATTAAGTATTCCGCCAACCAACGTTTTGATAATATTTTCCTTTCGACAACATTAAAATGAGCGAAATTTATTGAAGTCGAAAGAAATAAAAGCGTAGTACGAGTACGGCAAGCAGCTCTATGTAATATTGTAATGAAATCGTAAAACGAAATCAAAAGAAATTCTGTTCTGTTGGAGTTTACTTTGTGCAGCTGAATACAAAATGCTACGCTCGCACTTTTCGCATAAATCACGAAACAACATTTTTACTGAAGATCATAGTAGCGGAAAATTGAAATATCGTGATTTAACTTTTATTCCTCTCTCTATTTTCTATTTTTTCCGTTACTTTTCATTTTTTTCTTTGCATTTATTTATTCTATTTTGATTCCTTTGTCTCTAGTCGATATGCTGTAGCTAAAGAAGTGTTGTTATGTGAGTAAAAGCTTGCTGCTCTTCGAAGCTAGTAATCCTAGAGTAAAATATAAATGTTTCAAGTAAAATGGAGACTCCAAAAAACAAAAAACAAAGAAAAAAAAGAGAGGAAGCCATTACACAAAAATAAATTATGACGATTCAGGCATTTCAATAGAAACGACTATTAAAAGAAAAAAATATACATTTTAGTGGAAAACTTGCGCCGTAGTAGAGTACAGCAGCATAAACGAATATACATACATACATGCCATACAATAGAAAAACTATGGTTGAAGGTAAATGGACTGGCTGTTCTTTGTATGGTTTTTTTTCTCTGTTTCCCCGCTTAAAGAATGATATTTTTATGCCGGACGTTGGACGTGAAATAAATTAAGCAGAAAACTGTCGATAAGAAAAGATTTATCTGAATTCCAATGTTAGAAACTTAGAAAATTTATTCGGCTTTTGTAACTGAATTTCTCTAACATACATGCTAAGAATCATTTGCAGTAATACAGAAGAGTGACTTGTTGAAATCCCTAATGGCCTTTATGCTGTAAGTAATGAAATTATCCATGTCTTGCGTTATTCAACTAAATTACCAAACTCCTATGATTTAAAGCATCTTTAGTTGACATATATGTAAATAATATTTGAATTAATTTTTAGCAGCATTTAAGTCGTTTAACTTCTTTACATTACCAGGTTTGTTAAAAACAAAGGCAACAGATATTCACATCAGATGTTTATTATTGTATCCCAAATCACATATCATGCATATCATGCTGTTGCAAAAGCTCAGCCTACAACACTCCGAAACAACACTTACGAGAGTAGTAAAGATTTCTTCAATCTTCAATGAATGCGTGAAATAGCTTCTGCTTTATGGATCTGAAACTTGTCTTTTAAAGCCGGAAATATAAATAAAAATAAAACTATCGTGAGTCGCTGCTTACCATGGCAATGGAGGACTTTAAAGACAATCAGGACAAACGGCTGTAATACGTTATGTAACGACTGCATAAGGCATGGATCACAGCATGATGTCAAAAAAATTTTACAAAAATTTTAACATGTCTTGTTTTAGTGCTTCCAAACCAGGCAAGGCTGTTGAATATCATTCAGCTGAAGCATCATTTATTTGGTAAAAGTTATGCCAACAAGCTCCCTAACATAATAATGGCAACAATAGTCAGATTTATTTAGGACTCGAGTTGTCGAGTACCACAATGGGCTTAAATGCTCTCCTGTTCCATTAAGGGGGACCGCCTCGCCTTACCTAAACTAATTTTTTTAACAAAAGTGAATGTGAAGTCACCGTAGTCTAGTAGGTAGTGTGTTGGCTTATTAGACATAAGGCCTCGGTTCAAACCCCAGGTCAGACAACAAAACGAAAATATGAAAAAATATTACTTCGGCGACTTCCTCTCAGCAGATTTCTAGCAAAAACTCTGAGGGTAAATAAAATTGCCTCGAAAAGTTTCCCAAACATCTGTCGTTCGGAGTCGACTTTAAGCTGTAGGTCCCACCACTCATGTACAAAATTAACACACATAACGTAAGTGGTGTAGGATTGTAATGACCAATTATGTATGTATGTATTGTATTGCTTTAGTGCTTCCAAACCAGCCAGGCTGACAAGGCTGTCAGCTGTTGAATATCATTCATCTGAGGCTTTATTCATTTAATGAAAGTTATGTCAGCAAATATGCACCCAATGTGGCAAGATTATAAAAAAATTTAAAAAAAATGTAAGCCTTTGAGATCTGGTCCAGATAATGCAAATGTATGGATTCTATGGTGGTTTCAGTAATTGGGTTCATTATTGTTAAAGTCCCCCCTATCTACAGGGAGTCAATAAGTCACCTCATATGCTAACAGGTATTTAAATCTGGAATGCCTTATAGATGTCGTGAATCTGTTCTGATGATTCTTTTCTCAGCATCACATCTACATTTTGCGTTCCAGGCAACGTCCATCCTAAGTAAGTGTACTTTGAGCCTACAATGCCTCATCAAAAGGTCTGTTTCTAACTTCAGTCAATTTTTACGTTGTCTAATTAAAGAATTGTGCCTATCTTACGGTTTTTATTTTGGATTTTTTATTTGAATTTGAATTTTCATTCATATGTATTCCAACTGACGTAACAATTATGGCCGTAGGCATGCTGTTTGGGTGCTAGGACAACTGACATTCAGCGTTGAAACAGACTTTTCACTGGGTGATTACGTGAACAAACCAAATTGTCGCATATGGTGCTCGAAGAATACAAAAATGACTGTAGAAAATTGATTGTATCTCCAAGAATCGACTGCTTGATGTGCACTACCGTCCAGAGATGTCATTGTACCATATTTTACCAAAATTTCTTTGGAACAAACGTAACCGACAATCCAGAGCCCAATGACTGTATGATAACTGATTTTTGCCCTTGCAATTTGAAGATTGCGAATTAGAGATTACATGGTTTCAACAAAACGTTGCCAAGTTTCACGCCACATAACCGATTTTGTCTTTATTTTATGATAAGTTTCCACCGATAGTAGTTTTACTTTTCAGCAATATACATCGGCCACCAAGATCATGAGACTTAAGGGTATTTTTTGAAAGTCAACATTCGTCAAATTAGTGCCCAGATAATGCACAACATCTATGGCACTGTATGTCGTAGAAGTTGCTGTAGTTTAGTAGGTAGTGTGTTGCATTATTAGACGTGAGGCCACGGTTCCAACCCCAGGTCAGACATATCCAACAAAACGAAATATGAAAAGACATTTCTTTGACGACTTCTTCTCAAAAAATTTGTGGCCAAAACTCGGAGAGTAAATAAAAAATTCCAATGAAAAGTTTCTAAAAAATCTGTTGTTCGGAGACGACTTTAAAGGGTAGGTCCAGGCACTCATTTATAAAACTATTACACACAACATAAGTGATGTGAAAAACTAGGTCATAATCCTGACTTAAGGGTTGTAATAATCAATTATGTATGTATGTATATAGTACATAATGGCAAGGTCCAAGCTTTATAATGAAGAAAAGTTGAATAGAAAACATAGTTTAATGTGTGTTTTCTTCGATGAAAAGTGGACAAATGACCGAAATTTTCGTTGAAAATAGTTCACATTTAGTTCATCGATTTGTTCTTTCAAATTTTTAAAGAGTATTGTGTTGGAAATCGCCGTAGTCTAATAGATAGTGTGTTGGCTTATTAGACGTATGGCCACGGTTCAAACTCCAGGTCAGACATCAAAACGAAATATGAAAAAAAATATTTCTTCTGCGATTTCCTCTCAGCAGATTTCTGGCAAAAACTCTGGGAGTAAATAAACCTGCCATGAAAAAGTTTATCAAAAATCTTTCGTTCGGAGTCGACGTTAAACGGTAGGCCCCGCCACTTACGTATAAAATTAACGCACACAACATGAGTGGTGTGAGAAGCTAGGCCGTAATACTGACTGAAGGGCCATTTATGTATGTGTTGAAATTTTCGAAATCGCATAACTCCAGGAAATCTTTTGTTTACTAACCTAATGCAGCACTATTTGTACTATGTTTTCAAGAATATTCCACAAACATGCATATGTATGAGACTGAATATACTAAATATTGTATAAGAGTATAAGCATTTCAGTTACTTCTTTTCCACCGTATCAGTGATACCACATGTATAGCATAGATGTACCATACCAACGTAAGTATACTTTTATGCTGTGATTTTAATGGTGGAATATGTTTCCCTTTTGTTTTGTTATTTTGTTTTTTTCTCTCTTTTTGTATTCTTAGCTAACAACACTCTTGGGTATTGATTCTCGTACATATATCGTTTAATGTATGTATGTTTTCTATGGTAAATCTTATCGGTAAAAGTGTATCTCGTGTATTAAAAGCACAATGTGTGGCCAATTTCTATTTCAGTTCTTCTGTTTTCATTTTATATCGTATTAGTGTTGATGCCCAGCATATTTAATAGTAGGGTCACACCAAATTGTACATAAATTGTGTTGGTCTTTAACTTGAACATACTCATTGCTCTTCTCTCAGCCACAATAATCTACACACAACAACCATAACAACATGTCCTTGAAAGTTAAATAACGAAAGAATACTTTTTAATAAAATTATTTATTTATTAGTTTTATAAGCAAGTAGTAGCAGCAGTAGCAGATGAAGAGAGAGAGAGATGATTATTAATATGCTTGTGGTAAAGTATGAACATTTATTTTGTGCCACTAGACTAGAAAAGTATATTGAAAGTGATTTACTAAATAATTCACAGTTTGTAATAAATGCGGCCAATAAGTATGAAGCGTAATGACAAATAATTTGTTTTTTCTCTCCAGTTTTTATGAATTGCATTTAATAAGTAAATGACGAATATATGTCACTATGAATTCTGCATGAATATATTTTTAATGCGAGACACAAACATGTGTACATGTATTATAATTGACAAAATATATTAAAACTCCTAGACTGTGTAGTCTGTTCTATGCCATCAAATTAATTTGCCAACATCTTCCTTTGAATCATCCCTGTTCATACATAGGTTTAGTGCATGTGCCTTTATATTTTCCATAGCGATTCTGAGCGTACAGAGTTCCATTTCAAAGCAATTTCTGAAATATGATTGGTAGTGATCTATTCAACTCCAGTTCTGCTTGACTAGTTTAATCGTAATTTGTTTGCAGTCAATAAATCAATCAATCTCAGAATGTCAAACTATCGTTGAACGCCAAAATGAATCCTAAAAGTTTCTTTGAAAAATGTTCCCGAAGTTCGCTTCACCCATATTACGGTCAACATAATCGCCACAGAAAGCAAGCAATTCATGCAATTATTGCACGTTTTCGCACTAATTTTGCTCTTCTTAGAACTAGAGCAACATAAAGAAATATGCGCACAGAAGACGAAACAGATTTTATTGAAAAAAAAATCAACCAAACAGACAAACTTTCTGGATTGAACATTCGATTTTTGAGTTCTAATTAGATACGAAAATACTGTAGATCTGGCGGCTTCCAATGGTAGCCTCAAGATTTACACTGATGGCTTTTAGGTGAGAAAAGGGCTAGGCTGTGGTATATTTATTAAGGGTTCTGACATTAAACTTCCGTATATGCTGCCTCACCACTGCATCGTTTTCCAGACAGAGGTGATGGTAGTTTTCAAAGTTTCGCAATGCTTGTTGTGTGTTTGGCTTTTCGCCGAAAATCGCTTGATCTACTTAGTCTCTAACGAACGTTATTTCGTTATATGAATGCCACAGATTGCTGAGGGAAATTTCGAGTTAATCAAAGGTAAGTTTCATATAAGTTTCAGGACATAGGTATATCGTTGTTATTGCATTGCTGACATAGACTAGACAGAGCCACTAAGGAGTTCCCTATCTTCGGCATGTTACAGAACGTATACGCTCCAACTGCTGTTATCCACACTTATTACAGTGAAGCTCAATCTCGTTGTCAGCAGGAGGCTACGTGCAATATTGCTAGACTCTGCTGCACACGTATTTATAAGAAGACGACCGACTTGCTTCTGTCTTTAAATCGCCCATCCATCTTACAAGACCGATTCTTACAAGCCATTGTTTTTTTTTTGGATAGGCATGCCGATAGACTAGGGATTCTGGCAAATGACTCAACTGCAGTAGCTGTGTGTCTGAGCAGGAGGAAGAGACTGCCTTTCATCTCATATGTTAGTGCCCTCGCTCGTCGTTAAGAAAACGAGCTCTCTAACATAATAATTGCAAGAATACATACATACATACATAATTGGTCATTACAACCCTTCAGTCCGGATTACGACCTAGTTTCTCACACCACTTATGTTGTGTGTGTTAATTTTATACATGAGTGGCGGGATCTACAGTTTAAAGTCGACTCCGAACAACGGATGTTTTCATCCGTTTCTTGCTTCGGCAGAACATATACTACAATTTTATTTACTTTCAGAGTTTTTGCCAGAAATCTGTTGAGAGGAAGTCGCCGAAGAAATTTTTTTTGTATTTTGTTTTGATGTCTGGCCTGGGGCTCGAACCCTGGCTTTTCGTCTAATAAGCCAACACACTACCTACTAGACTTCGATCGGCGGCTTCGAATTGCAAGAATAGCCAGATTTATTTGGGACTCGAGTTGATTCCCGGGTAAAATTGATTGTAGCACCACAATCGGCTTAATTGTTCTCCTCTTACGTTAAGGGGGTCCACCTCGCCTTACCTAACCCAATTTTCTTAACAAAAGTGAATGTGAAGTCACCATAGGTCTAGTAGTGTAGTGAGTTAGCTTATTAGACGTAAGGCCTGGGTTCAAACACCAGCTCAGACATCTGGGACAAAACAAAATATGAAAAAATATTTCCTCGCGACTTCCGTCGTGAGTATTCTGGAAAAAAAGACACTGAGAATAAATACAAATTCGGAGTCTTTCGGAGTGGACCTTAAAACTGTCGACAGCGCCACCCATGAATAAAATTGACACACACAACTTAAATACTGCAAGAAACTAGATCGTAACCCTGACGGTTGCAATATGAAAGCATAGCATTTAGAACTTTTTGTGACCTTTGTATGGTCTTATCCGTTAATTGTTTATATTATGAATTTATAAGTCGTCGTAGTTTAGTAGGTAGTGTGTTGGCTTATTAGACATAAGGCCAGTGTTGCAAAATTGAAATTTTGAAATAGTACTAAACTATAACTGAAAGAGTACTTTTTTGCATCAAATGGTACTTTTGTAAAAAAAAAAATATTTATTTATACTTAATACACGTATTGAATGGAATAGAAAAACTAATAAAAACATTTGATTCGAAACGTAAAAGCCCCGTTTAGTAAAATTTCGACGGAACGTAACGGAATGTACGTTCATTTTAGAGTATGTTGAGCAAATTAAATACTTACCGAAATTACATTACGGTTCGGCAAGCGTTCTCATTGCTTTTCGTGTTCGAAATGTGCGTTGTATGGACGTTTGGCTAACCGTGGCTAAAGACTAATTCCACCTTTAGCATTACGTTGAACATGTTGCGAACGCATTAACAGTTGAAAAGCGCAAAACATAAAATATGTAATAATAAAAAATTACTGAAAGTGTCTCGGCAGTACTGCGGTACTTTTGAAATGGAAAAGTACCAAAAAAAGTACTATAGTACTAAATTTTTCAACACTGCGTAAGGCCAAGGTTCAAACCCCGGGCCAGACATCTCGAACAAAATGAATATGAAAAAATATTTCTTCGGCGACTTCCTCTCAGCAGATTTCTGGCGAAAACTCTGAGAGTGAAATAAAATTGGCAAGAAAAGTTTCTCAAAAATCTGTCGTACGGAGTCGACTTTAAACTGTAGGTCCCACCACTCATGTATAAAATTAACATACACAACATAAGTGGTGTGATAAACTAGGTCGTAATCCTGACTGAAGGTTTGCAATGACCAATTATGCATGTATGTATGTATGAATTTATATTTGACTAAGTTGTATGCTTCTCAATACAAATCTTTTCCTCGTGTTTAGTTTAAAGAAAGAAATTAATGAAATTTTTATTCTATTTTTTAATCTATTACAACAAAAAAAAAGATTCCTTTTTTAATTCTACAGCAGTAAAGATGTTGTATTATTTGTTAAATAATACAATGAAATATTATGCATAAGAAATACAGGATTAAACTTTCTTTAGAATTTTATTTATTTTTGAAAACCGCTTTCTTTTCTTAATTTCCTGAATTTCTGGTTCAATGATTTAAAACAAAATAACCAAAATGTTTCTAATTATTAAGTTATTAAGAAGCAAACATCCCTTTAAATACGATACACATTAAATTTATCATGATAATGTGGAACTTTTCGACTGATGATAGAAACATAATATGAAAACCCCCCCGAAATTATTGTGGCACACTTAATATGCCATAACGAACAAAAACAAAAACAATTTTATCTATTAATATCAAAAAAAAAAAGAAGACAAAGAAAACCTGACAATAACAAAGAAAGAGAGAGAGTGTAAGTAAGAAATTCAGAAATACAGACTTATTGCTTAAGGATTGTACAATCAAAATAATAATAAAATGATAAAGACAAATTATGACAAGCTTGTATGGTAGTAGTAGTTGGGTTAGGCTTGCCTTCAGTCAAGAATTTAAATGACCGCCACGTTTAGCTTTTTTTTCAAAAGCCTTCCCGCGTATTCATTTAAAATTTTGGTATTTTCTCTTTTTGCATTTATCAATTATCTGTACATCTATTATTTGATTGTTATTATTGTTATTGCTTTAGTGCTGAATTTTTGTTTTCCTTTATCTTTTCATTTTGGGTTCATTTTTCTTTTGGTAGTTATTTGTAGATTTTATTTGGCATGCGCAAGTAGAGTGATTGGGTTTTAAAGCAGTAATGGATTGTTGAATGTTAAAGAAATGTTACGTTATTAGACTAAGGGCCATTATTACAACTTGCCCTTAAACTTTGGATTAGTTAAAGTTAACTTTAGCTAAAGTGAACTTTAAAGTTACTTTTAACATCTTTTCATTTTTACAATATAACGATAAAATAAAGCTAACTTTTTCAAAAATATGGCGGTGGCGGAGCAATGTCGATAACACTGCTCAATTGAACAAGTTTTTTGTAAACGCAGTGGCAACGAAGGGCCTCTTTTTATTGTCGTTGTGTTCCCTCATTTTGGTTATATTTGAAGTTGCCATATTGAAAATAATATATGATACGGCAAGTTCTAACAAAAACTTTACTTTAAAAGTTAAAGGTAAGATGATTCCCCCTCTAGCTTAACGCTCATTTCTACCTTAATTTCCACTTATAATAATGAAAATCAGGTTATCTGCCCTTTAAAAACCTCCCTTTAGTTAACGGCAAGTTGTAATAACTGCCCTAATGGCCCTAAGGGCCAACTTGCCATTAACTAAAGGCATCATTTTAAAGCGCAGATAACTTGATTTTCATTATTTTGAGTACCCAATAAGATAGAAGTGAGTGTTAAACTAAAGGGAAGTTCATCCTACCTTTAGCTTTTAAAGTTTACTTTATCTTTGAATTTGCCATATTATTTATATTATTTTCTATATGGCAATATCAAATATAAACATTAAAAATAAACGTTAATTCAAATTATCTGTAGGTTGTAATAACGAAAAGAAGTTAAATGTGGATTTAAAGTTCACTTTGGCTAAAGTTACCTTTAACTAAACCCAACTTTAATGGCAAGTTGTAATAGTGGCCCTAAAAAGAGTAAAAATATAATATACAGTGGACAGCAAAAGTCCCCATAGGCTTAATACTATTGCACAAAGTCTCGATATGACTTCAAGAGAGTATTTAGGAGATAATTTGTAACCACGGTTAGGTAATCGCTAAACCTTAAACAAAAGTCAACCGAAAAACTTGCTCATGGTGCCACCAGAAAACGCTAAACAAAACTTGTACATTCAATTCCAAATGGGTTAAATGGAGTGCTTGACCTTAAGGGATATTCTACTAAATACAATTGATAACATTTTCATATATTTCCAAAACTTTTTGGTCTGGTAAGTAGTCTGTTGCAAAACCTCTAAAAGAAACCATCGTTCGAAACTTAAAATGCAGGTGCCGCTATTCATGATAATCTTTACTAACAGATATGGGTAATGAGAAAAGCCAAACGTTTACGAAAAGTAACGGAACGTACATTCGTTTATACATACATAATTGGCCATTACAATCCTTCAGTCAGGATTACGGACTAGCTTCTCACACCACGCATGTTTGTGTGCTAAATTTATACATAAGTGGCGGACATACAGTTTAAAGTCGACTCCGAACGACAGATTTTTGAGAAACTTTTCATGGCAATTTTATTTACTCTCAGAGTTTTTGACAGAATATTTTTAATGATTTGTTTTGATGTCTGACCTGGGGTTTGAACCGTGGCTTTACGTTCAATCAGCCAACACACTACCTACTAGACTACGGCTACTTCACATTCGTTTGTAACACACAAAAAATAATGAAAATGCTCATCAATATTGCAATACGGTTGGGTATTGTTTTTAATTCCTTTTCACTCGTTAGAAATGAGCATACGTTACGTTTTATGAACGTTCGCCTAATTCTACCTTCTTAAACGTCGTGACAAAAGCCTTCTTTTTTTTTTTTTTTTTTTTTTTTGTTCAAATAATATTTTCTTGAGCAATAAAGCTCCTTCCTCAGCCGCATATAGGCCACAGAGAATATGGAATTGTCGAAAACCTTTGTAACCATCAACTGAAAGCGCTATGGCCATTACAGCCAATACTTTTTGGCTTGCAATTGAAAATTCTGAACTGGAAATTATATGATTTCGACAAGGTGGCGCCATGAGCCACGAAACACTTCCGATTTTGGCTTTCTGTATGAAAAGTTACTATATTGGCTACCAAGAATTTTTGCGAAGGTACGTCGAAGGTCGTATCTACGTGCTAAAAACCATTAAAATTGGTCATTATAACCCTTCAGTCAGAATTGCGACCTTGTTTCTCTCACCATTTATGTTGTGTGTGTTAATTTTATACACGTGTGGCGGTATCTACAGTTTAAAGTCGACTCTGTATGAGAGATTTTTGAGAAACTTTTTATTACAATTTTTATTTACTCTCAGAGTTTTTAAAAGTCGCCGAAGAAATACTTTTTGTATTTTGTTTATCTAATAAGTCTAATAAGCCAACAAAATTGGAGCATTTGAAACCGATATTCTTAGTTTATAGCCGATATGGGGCCCAAATATGCGTCGAAATGATCGAAGACTCTATCAAAAGTAACAACCATCAATCTAAACACTGTCATTTAACATTGTATTCTGTACGAAGACGTCCGAAGTCTTGTAGGTAGTGTTAGTTTATTAGACGAAGGCCTATGATTGAAATTCTGCCTCAGATATCTGAAATATAACGACATATGGAAAAAAGGAATGTTTACCTTCAGCGGATTTCTGGCGAAAATTATTATGAAAAACTTTCTCAAACGTCGGTCATTCGAAGTCGACTTTAAACTGTATTCCCGCCACTTATGTATAAAATTAACACGCAGAATATGAGTGGTACGACACGCTAGCGCGTATACCTTATTAGAAAATAAAATTTTCTGCGAAATCATAGCTTTGTGTGTGTTTTAGCTAAGTTTTGCAACGGAGAAATGCATAACCGTTTACGATCTCTATAATATGTATGTCGAGTTTAACTGATTGTATGTCTATCTTTCATGTTTATAATGTAGAGGCCCGTTCAGCATTAAAACTTTCCTTGAATTTATAGATTTTTTAAGTTCACTTTTTATCTCAGCAAAAGAAAAATTCATAAAAAACGACGCGTGCTTACAACCCTTGTGTTATTTTGCATAATGAATCCTAAAGTAATTTGTCAGGAATGTATAAGTAATTGCAAGAATACAAAATATTTTTCAATTACTTTTAGAAAAAATCAAATTTAAAAGAAATAATATTCAGAAATTCAATGATTGGCAAGGCAAATTAAATGAAAATAATTGTTAATAAATAAATAAAGAAGAACAGGAAGAAGGAAAAAGAGCACTTGATTACATTATAGATTAGAATTGTAACGAGTATAAAATAAAATTTAATTTCTAATTTTATTGTTTCTACCCCTTTTTTCTCTTTGCTAATTTAATAAAATTGTTTTGTTTTGTTTCTTTCTTTTGAACTTAATTTCTAAAGTCGTATTCATTTGCAAAGAGTCGAAAAGATCCTTTTCAACTTTAAACTTTTCCCCACTCATTGTACTGGGAAACAAAAAGAAGAAATGTTTGTGTCTTTAACATTTCTTTGAAACCATTTATCATTTTATTATCAGCAAAGCATTTGAATGTTTTTCGTTTAAGTTTCGTTTTTTCTTCTGCTCGACTGTTAAACTTTATTTGACAAATTTGACCTCATTATAGTGTAAAATAAGTGTCAAACCATTTCTTTTGTTAGATTCTATGCTTTCTCAATGTTTCTTACACATTATGTGCTGCTGCATTAAAACACTTCTTAAATACTCTCCGCTTCAGTTTGAGCATGAGATTGTATGGCATGGTATCCATAACGTTTTTAGAAGGTTGAGAAACATTGGTAATAAATTTATATTTTAAATAGTAAACGAGTTTCATTTCAGTTCTATTTTAACATTTCAGAAATCCCATACCAATGGTTTACAGTACCTACACTCCGGTACTGGAAAACTGCTTTGTTTGATACTATTTTGGTAATTTCGTAGAATTTTTGTGTCAAAGTAAGTAACAGAAATAAATTGCCAATATTATTCAGAAATTTTTGTTAATTTAACTTGAGAAAAAGTATAAAAATATGTTGTGGGAAGTCGTCATAGTCTAGTGTATTGGCTTATTAGACCATAAGGCCACGATTCAAACCCCATGTCAAACATCTCGAACAAAATGAAATCTGAATAAATTATTCTTCGGCGACTTCCTATCAGTAGATTTCTAGCAAAAACTCTGAGAGTAAATAAGATTGTGATGAAAAGTTTCTCAAAAATTTGTCGTTCGGAGTCAACTTTAAACTGTAGGTCCCACCACCATGTATAAAATTAACACCCATAACATGGGTGGTGTGAGAAACTAGGTTGTAATCCTGACTGAAGGGTTATAATTTTGTATGTATGTTTGTATGGGTATTAATTACAAAAAGACAATGCGAAAATAATTTCAAGAAATTCTGAAATAATTTCGCTTTTAAGTAGACTTAAGCAGTAGGCTGTAGCGTAGGTATTAATTTTTCCAAGCCTACTTGACAATGAAGTGGCCATAGTGTAGTAGGTAGTGTGTTAACATCTGAGTCCTTGGTTCAAACCGTAGTTCAGACATCTGGAAGAAAACAGAATATGAAGAAATTACTTCTTTCAGCGACTTCATCTCAGCAGTCTTCTGGCAAAAAACAAACTGTAGGAGTAAATGAAATTAGCATGAAAAGTTGTACAGATATGTCGTTCACAGTCGACGTTTAACTGTAGGTCTGGATACCTATGGATAAAATTAACACATATAACATGGGTGATGCGAGAAGCTTGGTTGTAATTCTGACAAAATGTTGTAATGACCAATTAAATTATAAGTAGTATACTACCACTAAAACAGACAGAGCTTCTTTGTGGCGATTCTACGCACACAAATTTAATTTGTGTGTATACTAAAATCCTTTCTAATCTGGTTACATTTCGAAAAAATTCAGAAGTTTTTTTTTCATACACATACATACAAAATTTGCCATTACAACCCTTCAGTCAGGATTACGACCTAGCTTCTCACAGCACTCATGTTGTGTGTGCTAATTTGTATACATGAGTGGCGGGACCACCGAATGACAGATTTTGAGAAACTTTTTCATGGCAGGTTTATTTACTCTGACAGTTTTTGCCAGAAATCTGCTGAGAGGATGCCGCCGAAGAAATCTTTTTTCATATTTGCATTTTGGTGTCTGGCCTGGGGTTTGAACCGCGGCCTTACATCTAATAAGCCATCACACTACTTACTAAACTGCGGTGGCTGAATGCCCATATGACCAGCATTTCTTCACAAAATAAATTGTAAGTCGTTCCGCCTGAATTTTCAAAGGAAAATTACTCAATAAAACCACAAGGGCTATACGCTACTCAAATGTTGTTTATGAAGCCAATCTGAATCTATTAGAATATGTTGCCATGAGCGAGAATAATCTTTAAGTCCACATAAACGTTAAGCCCTTGCCTAAAATATTGAGGCCTACAAATGTGTTTTTAGTTTTTAAGAGAAGACCGAAGTTTCTCAATTTAGTTTTCATGAAGCACTGCTGTGTATCCATGTCGAGCAACTTCATAGATGAGTCGTTTTAAAAGCATTGAAGCCACTTCAAACTTAAAACATTGTTTTCGCATTCTCCAGTGTTTGCTGTATACGTACATACATAAATAATTGGTCATTACAACCCTTTAGTCAGGATTACGACTCAGCTTCTCACAGCACTCACGTTGTGTGTGTTAATTTTATACATGAGCAGCGGGATCTACAGTTTAAAGTCGATTCCGAAAGGCAGATTTTTGAGAAACTTTTCATGGCAAATTTATTAACTGAGAGGAAGTCGCCGAAGAAATATTTTTCATATTTTCGTTTTGATGTTTGGCATTGGGTTTGAACCGAGGCCTTAAGTCTAATAAGCCAACACACTACCTACTAGACCATGGCGACTTAATATAACAGGACGTATATTTAACCATATTTCATGCAAATTCTTAGATTTACCATGAGGCAAAGGATAGTAACTTGCTTTCGAACATTCGAGGATTTCTGGTGTTATTCACTAACAGCTAGAACTGAAAATTTGGTTTGCTATGAGACAAAGATTATGATTCCACACAAATTAGTAAGTTATTGCCGGATCATCCAGTATATGGTGACATGCCTAGGAAATATAAATTTCTAGAATCTGATGAAAGTAAATAAAATTGTGCAACTATAGGGTGTAAGAATAATAAAAATTAATTCCACCTAAAGCTTTAGCAAATAAAATAATTCTACTTATCTAAACTACCATACGCATTTGCTAGTGCGATAAACGAGCAAAGTTCACCAAGAATTATCATAAAATTATACAAAAAAAAAAAAAAATTAAGACAAATACTTGTACTTGAATGAAAATGAAAGAACCACAAAACTTTATGTCAAATCACAGTTTATTTGGCAAAAATGCAAGAAACAAAAACTACAGGAAAAGAATAATAAATGTTTGTCTCTGCACTTTCTATAGAGCAGAAGAACTAAAGAAATATAATACAGTGGATAATACTTAAACCATACGCATTAGATTTAAAAGGTATTAAAAAGAATATGAAGTTTTATGGAGCTTGAAATAAGCAACATTTTTTCTTTCGTTTTAAATTTGTATGTAAATTTAAATGAACTTCTGTAGCATAAATGATTTAATGATTTTGTGGTAAATAAAAATTCATTATAACAACGTTTCACTGTATTTTATATAAAATAACTATAATGCTATTGAGGTTAGCAACCTTCTGACAAAGACTTTAAAAAAAAAAGAAAATATGCATGCATAAGATAAAATGTCATTCTAACAGAATGTAAATCTTTTTCCTTTGAAACATTTATACAACAAGAAAAAAATTATTATTTGAAAATTTAAAATGTTTGACAATAAAAAGTTACAACTCCGCATACATTATTTTTTAATACAAACATACATAGTTATGGATGTAATTTAAAAATAAATTTCCAATGCCATAATAAGCCAACCTATCAACTGCAGTGGTAGTCAGGTACCCAACAGATAAAAGAAAAATTATTTTTAATGCATTTGTTTAGAATCTTAGGTTACCCATTGCCAGTATAACTTAAGTCGTCCTCGTCTAGTAAATATTATGTTGACTTATTCGACCATTGTCCGTGGTTCCACCCCTGCTACTTCTCCTCAGCAGTCTCTTGAACTCAGGCGGAGATTTTCGCAATCTTGAAGGCTATTGAGGCCATAGCTGGTGGCCCAGCTTCGGATTCGGAATTTTAGATGATCTTCGTTGACAGTCAGGCTGCCCTTAGGGCCATTGCGTCGGTCTGGTGCAAATCACTGCTCGTTCGCGAGTGCAAGGAGTTGTTGAGGACTTTTGGACTAGACCGTCTGTGCTCGGTTCCGGCTCAAAGCGGAATACTGGGCAATGAGACGGCGAATGCCCTCGCTAGGTTAGGTTCACTTTCTGGGGGCGATTTGATAGTTGGTCCTGACCCCCCGGTCTGTCACCTCTGCGGTCTCATCAATGGACGGGTCAGGGAGGAAGAGCAGAGGCGTTGGGGGAACGGATCGGGCTGTTTTGTCTCTAGATGTCTATGGCCTGCTGTGGACAGTAGGAGAACAGGTTGGCTACTGGGCTTGGATAAGGCCAGCTTAAGGTTGGTTGTCGGTTTTATCACGGGGCACTGCGAGATTAGGTTGCTGACGGACTACTGCAGGGCATGTTGCGATGAGGAGGAGTTGGAGACTATCGAACACATCCTCTGTAACTGCCCAGCCCTTGGTAAATTGAGGTTGAGGACCCTTGGCAGGGGCTTCTTTGAGAGTTTGAATTCTGTGTCGAGAGCCGACATCAAGGCTCTCCATAGATTCATTAGTGGCTTAGGCTGGTTGAGAGGCGCTAGGGCTGCATCAGTGTAGTCGCGCCCTTCGATTTTGTCGTGTCTTATCTGTGTAATTCCTCCACTTCCCATTCTCCCCTTTCTTACATCCTCTCCTTTTTATCCCTCTATTATCCTTCCCTCTGTAAGGACATGATACAATGGGTCAATTCGACTTCCGGGTACTGTACTTGTCTTTATTGACAAGTACACGTCCTCTAACCTAACCTAACCTAAATAAGATTCCCATGAAAACGTCTTCAAAACTCACTCTCTCCGCAACTCATGAATAAAATTTACACGCACAACATGGATGGTGTGAGAAGCTATGTTTTATTCCTGACGAAAGGGTTGTGATGACCAATTAAGTAAGTACGCGCCATTCAAAGTATTTTCCACTTGAAACTATGAAACTATAAATCGAATCAATTGTTGATACTCTGCTTTGAAAAGAAGCGTGTTCCAGAGAAAGTGATTTGGGTCGACCGGAACGAATAGTAGTCGGAAGGGATAACGACTGAACTTATAGTTTTCCAAACAGTTCTCGACGAGTGCCGCTATATGTGGCCGGCCTTGTGTCTGCTTACTTCATACATACATAAGTGGTCATTATAACCCTTCAGTTTCTAACATCACTTATGTTGTGTTTGTTAATTTTATACATGAGTGGTGGGACCTACAGTTTAAAGTCGACTGCGAACGATAGATTTTTGAGAAACTTTTCATGGCAATTTTATTTACTGTCAGAGTTTTTGCCAGAAATCTGCTCAGAGGAAGGCGCCGAAGAAATATTTTTGTATTTCGTTTTGATGTCTGGCCTGCTCGCTTCAAATGAATTAATTGTTTTGACCACAGTTTTTCCTATATAATCTAGTCTGCTTTACGCCGCTCTATATGGATAACAGCCTTCTTATTCCATCAAGCACAGAGCATTACATTGATGAAATTGATATTCTGCTTGGCTATAAAGCTTGCTCATTAACCGCGCTTCACATATGATCAGCCTAAATCAAGCAGTTGCAAACGATTCTTAGTAGAATTCTTTTGCGCTGTAAACTTCAGCAAATAATTTTTTTTTTTTGCAGAATCACTTAAATGAAGTGAACGTCCGAAATCATTTGTTTATTTATAAAAAACATTAAAACTGTACTAAAATAACAAATTTATACTGTAAATAATATCTTCTCTTGTTGACTTCAGTTCACTAAAATACAATGCTTTGTCCTGTGTAATATTGTGCTCTTAATTTACACCACTTTTTGGAGTTTTGTTTGTTCCGATTTGTTTAACCCATAAAAGGCAAAGGAAATTTTCAAACTATTGTCAACGTGCTTGCTAATATAAAAAATCAACACAGGTTTGAATTGGCAAAAATTAAGACTCTTCATTCTACGTTCAAATAACCTTCTCGCTGACCAGCGTCCTCCAGAGACGATAATTCTTAACAATGAACATCATGAGTAGGACAAACAGTGTGACTTCAAAAGCAAGACCTGGATAAAGTTACCCAACTTACTTACCTTAATTGGTAATCCCTTTAGTCAGGGTTACGATCTAGTTTCTCACACCGCTTATGTTGTGTGCGTTAATTTTTATACATGAGTGGTTGAACCTACAATTTAAAGTCGACTTCGAACGACAGATTTTTGAGAAACTTTTCATGGCAATTTTATTTTTACTCTCAGAGTTTTTGACAGATATCTGCTGAGAAGAAGTCGCCGAAGAAATATTTTTTCATACTTCGTTCAGTTGGAGATGCCTGACCTGGGGCTTGAACCGAGGCCTCACGTCTAATAAGTCAACACACTACCTACTAGACCACGGCGACTTCAGTTTCCCAACAGCACACTTAAATCGAAAACCGAATCCATTCTGACATCATCTGAGCACACACATGTTTAATGGTTCGATAGAAACTGAGAGAACTTAACTGGGAAGTTTTGATGTATACCTCATATAGCTTAGCTCTCAATATGTCAGATTATCATTTGAAACAACCTCTGCACAGCTATCTTAACGGTGTACATTTAATTTCCAATTGGATCAGTTTTAAGCCCAGAAAACTTAGTTAAACGGTGATAGAATAATGATGGTCTTACCAAATGAAAATATGTATACTTTACAGTGTATGTCACTGTAGTCTCAGAGGTAGTGTGTTGGCTTATTAGACGTAAGGCCAAGGTTCCAAACTCCAGTCAGCCATTTCCAACAAAACAAAATATGAACAGAGATTTCTAATGCAAATTCCTTTCAGTAGATTTCTGACAAAAACTCTGAGACCTAATGAAATTGCCATGAAAAGTTGCTTAAAAATTTGTCTTTCGGAGTGGACTTTAAAACTGAAGGTCCCGCCATCTTATATATAAAAATGAATGTGTGTTTATTTGTTTGTGGGTTTGTATGTTTGTTTGAAGTATATAGACGGCTAAACGGCTGGACCAATTTTCTTGAAATTTTCACAGTATCTTCCTGTATGTCCGGAAGGAGTTATAGGCTACTTTTTATTTTAAAATTTCAAGTAGGCGAGGTGTCACGCCCACATACCCAATATGTATTGAATGTCGCATATCTCATAAACTGCAACAGCTAGATTCCTCAAATTTTGTATGGAGGACTTTGACGTATATATGAACAAAATGGGCGGATTGGCTATATTGGGCGTGTCACCTCCCATAGTCTGTATATATAAAAATGAATGTTTGTTTGTATGTACCATATAGAATCGTAAACTGTGCATTTGATCACGTTATGATCTTTAGCAAAGTTGTTGCGCATGAGCCGACGAAGGTTTATAAGTTGATATGACCAATATCCGACATGTGGTGCCACAGAAAATTACTCAAAATGAATTAAATCGTAAACTGTGCATTCTTCAACAAAGTTGTTGCGCATGAGTCGACGGAGGTTGGTGCGATTAATTTCTGATGGATGACTTTGCTCAAAATTATTCAAAATGAATAACAAGCAATTGGTCGACCTACACCTCAAGCACGGAAGAAAAGAGCATTACGAGCCTCAGAATCAGACGAGCATTGAGACTGGAAAATCTTCGAGACCCGTTCGCTTGAACCACTTGAAAAACAAGAAGTGAGATTAGAAACTGATCGAATGCGTGTTACTCAGGCCCGTTCATCTGAATCATCAGGACAACGGTGAACAAAATCCATAAAATGATTCAAAATTAATTGGACATTTGTGTAATGTCTTTCCTTCAAATTTATTTTAATTGGTGGCGCAGCAACACGTGCAGGATATAGCTAGATCCTGTATAAAATTAACGCACACAAAATGAAAGGTGTGAGGAGCTAGGTTGTAATCTTGACTAAAGGGTGTAATGACCAATTATGTACGCATGTCTGTATGCCTTACTGCAAGAAATGATTACCAACGCCACTTAAAGGGTTAAAACCCAAATGGTCTATCATTGAGATGTGCCAACGTGATGAGTGTAAAAGCAAAAAAAAAAACCGGAGAAAACTGTAAAAGACAAATATAAATAATTGGAAAAACAAGCAGAATTAAAGGACTGAAAAAGGAAGAAGCATTCGGAGATGAAAAACAAGGGAGAAAGAAAGAAAAAAAATTATAAAAATAAGTAGTTAGTTGGGTACATAAAATATGTGTGTACAAGTACATTAACTTCAATCAAACAAATATTTAATTTGTGAAACTTTAGACGAAACTTTCTGTACAAATGGATTGTTTGTCATCACTTCCATCATCATCATTATCATCATCGTCAGCACCAACTACATTAGCATCAGCATCGGCATCAGCCTCACCAACATTGTCATCTTCATTATGTATTGTTTTGTAGAGACAGAAAGAGAATACAAATACAGTAACAACAACAACATTAACAATGTTAAACAAGAATCCAAAGTTATGTTTGTTTTGGTTGACATATTCGTTAAATAGTTAGTTAGCAGCAGCAGTAGCAACTGTTGTAGCTTTTATTGTCTCCCTTTGCTGACAACATGAGTCTGAGAGTGTTTTGGGAGACAGACTTTTATAACATTAAGACTAAGTGGTGGTTGCTCCTTCATCTTACAATTCCCAGAAACCAAAGTGTTGTAGTGTTTTGTAGAGCATGATGATTATATTTCTCTTGTTTCTTTTTTTTGTGTTTGATAACTTTACTATCCATGAGAATGATATTGTTATTGCATGGAAATTAAAACAAAAGTATGAAATTGTTATTGTTTTTCGGTTTGAATTTATTGATTTATTAAAATCTCCTTTTTAGATAAATTAACCAATAATAAGTACTGCGATCTTAAGTATATTTATTTATTTATTTTATTAATTACAATACAATTACAAATTATATTCTAATTATCTGCGAACGGAATAACTTGACCATATGCTCGGTGTAGTGTCACAGACCAGAGACTCTGGTGGAAATCTAACCCACGACCCTCACGCTAATAGTCCAGAACACTACCCACTAGACTACCAGGGCACCCAGCTTAAGTATAATTAATTAAATATGTAAATATTTTTGATTGTATGCCTATTCCTTTAAAGAAACTAGAAATGGATTTACAATTTGTGGAAATATCATGAATATTTTTTAATACTCTACACGACGCTCATCCCCCCCGAGCTGCTTTATGGCGCGGGGGAATGGACACTATTAAGCACTGATGCAGCAGCCTTGAGAGTATTCGAGAGAAAAGTCCTACGTAAGATCTTCGGTCCATTTCCGCATCCAATCCAACAGTATGAGCTCTCAACCACATAATCGTTGTGCAGCCATCGTCTGCGCTGGCTCGGCCATGTCGTTCGAATGGAGGAGGATACTCCGAAGAGCCGGGTACTTGATGCAGGGATCTGCTGAAGTTGGCGAAGAGGACGACCTTGATTGCGTTGGAAGGACTAAATCGAGGAAACCCTTTCATCGATTGGTGTGACCAACTGGCGTAGGCGCGAAAGAAGCAGAGACGCCTGAAGTGATGTGTTAAGTCAACCCGAAATTCGTTAATCGGGTTGTTAATGGGCAATTATGTAAGAAAAAGTAAGTAAGTTTTTTGCGATACCATTCGTAGTATTCAGCAAATACAGAAATAATATAGCAGAATATAATTGTTCATTACTGTGACACTTCTGTCAGGATTACGGCCTAGCTTCTCACACCACTCATGTTGTGTGTGTTAATTTTATCTATAAGTGGCGGGACCTGCAGTTTAAAGTCGATCCCGAACGACAGAGATGCTTGAGCAAATTTTTGGCAATTTCTTATTTACCCTCAGTGTTTTTGTCAGAAATCTGCTGAGAGGCAGTTACCGAAGACTTAATTTTTCATATTTCGATTTAATCGAGATGTCTGACCTGGTGCTTGAACTACGCACTACCTACCAAACTATGGCCGCTTCAATATTCAAAACATCGTATATATGGGTTTACACCAGAGACTTCCATACTTCGACAGTTGATAAGGCCATCTTGTTAAAGCCAAATCTGTCAGATTAGTTGTCATATATTCAAATGGCATTTGCCAAATCACCACTGACGGTTAGATAGGAACCAAAGACATCAATTTGTATTCTTTGAATATGTTCTGGGCCCTAATTTTCAACGAAACTCATCTTCAGTAATAAGATCAATTTCTGGATTAATAAATACGTCTACGAAGGAAATTGTCAAATTTGCAACGATACCAAACCACATGAGATCAGAGAAGGTTTAATGCATTTTATAAAAGTCACTGTTTGGTTGGGCTAACGGTTTCCTCGATCTGTATTTCTTTGAGAACTACATTAGTCAGGCCGTCACTGTCAGTGATGAGTACTATAGATCGATCGATGATATCCAACTTATTTTGACCTCAATTGGGTGGCTTCGACACTAACGGCATTTGGTCTTAATAGGACGGCGCTACATGCAACACAATTAATGTCAATTAATGCACATTGCGTAGCCCGGGCTACCAATGTCTTTCAAAGATTCCCAGCCTTTAGCTCGCATAGCTATAACAAAAAAGACACAAGCCAGAGCGGTTCTCAAAGGCAACATAATCCATGTAATTAAAGAAATTCTGATACTGATTTATGCTCCAAAGTTATTGGTTTCTCTCTGAGAAATGGAGTTCTCGATAATACTGTAATTGCCGTTTTCACGTGATTTTAAATACCGATAGCATAATGGACTACCTAACTAACTAAGTCACTAGTTTATGTTTTTAAATTTAATTAATTTGACTATTTTTCTATTCATTTTCCAACGTTTACATAACTGAAGTTGTTACATTATTTTTATTTTATTTTATTTTATTTTCTTTCATTTTTACAAATAGAAATTGTGCTCCGCAAAAAAATCTCCCTTCATTTAACTCAACAAAAAAGAGGAAAATGTAAGTTTAACGAAGTGCATGAGTTCATAAAAACTTCTTTATTTGTTTGACAAATGATGTAATGTTGTCGTTACTTGAACTTGTCTTGTTTTTTTTTCTTTTTACTTTGTCATTTCATTTTTTATGCCATTGTCTGTTATACTCTTACAGAAATTATTATGATAAATATTTCGTTGTACATAAACATAAAATTACTTATATACATACATACATATTTATGTAAATATTATATGATTTTTTATTTATAGAAATTAAAAATAAAAAAAATTTCTGAAAATTTATTTGTCACGAATATAAAGTCATTATTATTGTGTACTTTCATGTTATTAAAGAAAAGAAATTATTTTAACAGAACAGTACATTGAATACAAGTAGTAAATGAGTCGTCGTAGTATAGTAGGTAGTGTGGCCAGGGTTCAAACCCTAGGTGAGACATCATGACAAAATATTTCTTCGGCGATTTTCTCTCAGCAGATCTCTGGCAAAACTAAAATTGCTATGAAAAGTTTCTCAAAAATCTTTCGTTCGGAGACGACTTTAAACTGTAGATCCCGCCACTCATGTATAAAAAAAACTGAAACACTCAACATAAGTGGTGTGAGGAACTAGTTCGTAATCCTGACAAAAGCGTTTTAATGACCAATTTCGTACGTACTCAAGTTTTGTTAACTTAAAACTTTTCAACGGAATTTTGTCATATAACTGCAGGAACCAAAATGCGATTGACTTGACGCTGCATTAGTTATTGTGCGAGTCTGTTATAATCTTTACAAGCCTTCAGAGGCTTATGTCTTGAATCCGGCTGGAAATATTTATCGAAATCGTATTCACATTGCACACTTTGTTTGCTTTCCTTTTTATCAAGTTTCATTGCTTTTTTTATAAGGCATATCCAACCACAGTTTTGTTTACTCGCCTGTCAGATACTACAACCAGGAGAAGTTGCAATCATTGTCTGTCCTCCTGTAGGGACGCAAAATATATTTCTATAACCCATTTACGGTGCATATTCAGTATGATAGCTAGATATACCTTACAACGAAATAAATTAGGAAAATGTCTATGAATCTAAAGTCAATGCAAACACTTAACAATACATTGAGGATATGGTCAATACTATATGTCTTTCGATCTGAAATACATTCACTCTTATCCCAAGACTTACTTACTTACCAGAGATCAGCAATGAATCATTTGTTCGCTACTCATAAGCACTTATGAAATTTTGAATATAAGAGAGTCAACAATATTGAAATTTAACTACTCTGATTTATTCATACTCACTACAACGTTGATTTATAAGTACAGGTTGCAATGAGTATGAGTAGAACATTGACATTGAACTCATACCATTCGAAATATGTTTGATTCATAATAGATTCGTAGCTTTAGAAAAATACTGACATATATAAATAGATAATTCGCCATTACAACTCTTCATTCAGGATTACGGCCTAGCTTCTCAAAACACTCATGTTGTGTGCATTAATTTTAAACGTGAGTGGCGGGACCTACAGTGTAACGTCGCCTCCGAACGACAGATTTTTGAGACATTTTTCATATTTACTCTGAGAGGAAGCCCCCGAAGAAATATTTTTTTCATATTTCGTTTTGATGTCTGTCCTGAGATACGAACCCGGGCTTTACGTTTAATAAGCCAACACACTACTTATTAAACTAAGGCGACTTCGAGTGATTCGAATCATTCATCAAAATTTACAAAAAAAGAAAAAAAAACACATACACAAATAGACAAAGCAGCAAGCAAAACAAACACACAACCTTCTAGTTTGTATTGTAATGTTCGTACGTGAATCATACTTATTTTGTGATTCTTGTAAATGCTTAGTCATGGAGAGTCGAAATCAACAACATCATACGTACTGTTAAATACGAGTACGATGAGTACTTCAAACTTTGAATATGAGTAGAGGTTTCATGATATTAAAGCGTGAATGCGTATAAGTATCAGAAATTATGAGTATGATTCGATTTTACTCGTCTTTTTGAATACTCTTTGCTGATATCTGCAATTTACCCTATTGGCAGTTTCAACCCTTAGTCAGGATTGCAACCTAGTTCCTCACAACACTCATGTTGTGTGTGTTAATTTTATCCATAAGCGGTGTGACCTACAGTTAAATTGCGACTGCAAACAATAAATTTCAGAAGATGTTGCAAACTAATTTATAAACCAAGAAAGGTTGAACTCACAAGAAAGCTTAATATTTGGCTTCCGGGTGAATTGACAATTTTCATATGAAATTCTTTGTTTAAACAGGAATGTTATCGAACCATATTTAAAGAGGATGGTTACGTTCGATAAAAACTGACGCATGTATGGCAATATAAAGGAAAAAATATGATGAACGAATCAATGCGTAAGTCACAGCCGCTGGTAAAGGCCAGGTTGATAGGGATATGTAGCTAATTTGTTTATTAAGAGCTTCTAAAACCCGGTTAAATAAATGATTATAATTTATACGTACATTCATACATAATTTGTCGTTACAACTCCTTAGTCAGGGTTACCACCTAGCTTCTCACATCACTTATGTTGTGAGTCTTTATTTTACATGTAAATGAGTGGCAGGACCCACAGTTTAAAGTCGACTCTGATCGTCAGATTTTTGAGAAACTTTTCATGGCAATTTTATTTACTCTCAGAGTCTTTGGCAGAAATCTGCGGAGAGAATGGCGCTGAAAGAATATTTTTTATATTTCGTTTTGCTGGAGTTGTCTAACAGAATACATACATACATAGTTGGCAATTACAGCCACTCATGTTGTGTGTGTTAATTTTATAAATGAGTGGCGGGACCTACAGTTTAAAGTCGACTCCGAACGACAATATTTTGAGAAACTTTTCATGACAATTTTTTATTTACTCTCAGAGTTTTTGCCAGACATCTGCTTTTAATGTTTTTTCATTTTTCAATTAGATGTCTGACCTGGGGTTTGAACAGTGTCCTTACGTCTAATAAGCCAACACACTACCTAATAGACTACGGCGACTATTGCTACGTCTAAGAGTATAATTTATACTATTTGACGGAAGTAATTCAAATAAAACTGCAAGAATTTATCAACAGTAAAGACGTTGTCTTTCCATTGCGACAACGTCAGACTACAATTATGTTTGATGTTACGACGGAAAGTGAAAGACCTCTTCAGCCAAGGTGTTGTTGCGAATCCATAGAGTTTGGAACTTGTAACTTCAGCCAATCGTTTGTTTCGATCGCTGCAAAACCATCTTAACCCATTAGTGCCCAGTGGCAACTTAAGTTGCCAGCAGAGGTTGCCTTAGTTTTTATGCTCTGAGAGGAAATTGAGTGTAAAAAACAAAACGGTAACCGTTAGAAAAAAAAGTAATTCGGGCATTAATGGGTTAATAGTGTACATAGAAATTCCTTATAGCCGTGTAAAACACAATTGGTTCTGTGTTGCGCTCAGAAAACCCACAAAACATTTTTGCATTCTTTCCGTTGTTCCAACTAAGCAGATAATGGTTCTGTCATCTATTGTTGCCTAGAAACAACTTCCTCCGTGTATTTGGTGGTTGATTGTTGATTCCTACTTTATTGTCGCACTACCTGATGACCCTTGCTACCAAAATATTTTGATATTGACTTAGAGAATTTTGCTAATCCATTTATTCTAATGAAATTTGGACACACTATTAAGCAGTATTAACTCAGATCCCCATTTTTTTTACAACTAACACCCTCTCATATTTTTTCAATTTCTTCTCAATTTTAAAACAAATTTAAATTTGGTTGTAAATTAATAAAAGAAAAACTTTTGTTTGAAATTATTTGTTCAATAAACTTTCGAAAGAGTTTTCCTTTACAAAGAGTTTTTGGTGGAGAAGTATCGCCTAAAAAAGTTCTAGTGTGTGTGAAGCTATTTAAAATGTTATTTATGTTTTAATTATTTTAATTTTTTTTTAATAATTTGTTTATTATTCATAACTTTATTTACTGATTTCTGAATATCAACTAAGTCTTATGCTTGTTATCCATCTGTCCCCGCTAAAAGAAAAAAATTTTTTTCTTTAAAAAAGGGTGCAGAAAAGGACTTTAAGAAAAACAAAGTTTATCCCATAACTTTAACAAATTAAATTTACTATTTCACTCCACTCTCCTTGCACCATTCGCAAGTACTATACGTATAATATTTTTGGCAAAAGGTTTCCGATTAGATCGATAGTAATAAATTCAATTAAAAGTGTCAAGAACATTTCATTCGAACAAAAAAGAATAAAAAATAAAAAAAAAAATAATTTATGAACAAAAGCGTATAAATTGTTGTAAAGTTTTACAAAAACTAGAAACGAATTTATAGAGGAAAGGTTAAATGAAATTTATTTTAGAATTGTAAAGAATTTAAAATTTTTTTTTGGAAATTCAAAAATAAAATTTAAAAAAGGGACAAAACAAAATATGTAGTTTAATTGGTTTGTACACACTTTTAGGTTTCTAAGGATGAATTGACACATATTTTAGGGACAACTGTAACAAACCACAGGTAGTTCAGTAATATTCGGGTGAGGCCCCATTTTCCAGGACAATTTTATTTACCCTCATAGTTTTGTCAGAAGACTGCTTGGAAAGGAATATTTAATCAGGGGTTGAACTACAGACTCTTGACCACACTACCTAAAATAAAGGGTAGGCCATTTAAAAGTTTAAATATGAAAAAAAAACAAATAGGGTTTGAAATTTTTGTTGTTGTTGTTATGAAGTACAATTTGTATTGGTACCCCATTCTATCGTAGGAATTCTTAAGCGTATGGGGTCGTATTTCGGCAATGGCATCACGAATGTTGGGCTACAAATGCCCAATTGTTTCATGTTTGTCGGCATAACACTTTACTTTAACATCGCCCCACGGAAAATAGTCCAACGGTGTCAAATCGAAGCTTCTTTGCGTCCAATTGACATCACGATTTTGGCTAATGGATGGTCGTTTACATCAAACGTTTGACGCAATAAATTGATTGTGCCATGAGATTTGTGGCAAGTTGCGCCATCCTGTTTCAACCAAACATCGTTCACATCAATACCATGAAGAGCGGGTACAAAAAATGGGTTATTATGTGGAGCGTATACATTTAAAAAAAACCCGCACCAAACAGTCTCTTGTAATGGCTGCCTTAGCTTCTGTAAGACCACGTTTAGGTTTTCTGAGCCCCAAATATTTCAATTTTGCTTATTTTGCGAAAATATGATTGTTTTTAAATCGATATCATCGTTCAGTTTCTCGTTGACCCAAAAAAGCCTAAATCTATTCATTACATTCAGTGGAGATATTTCGAATTTGTTACAGAATAGAATGACATAAGTATTGCCAGATTCGAATTTTCATGCACTTTTTCGAGTGGTATCACAAATGTTGCCCTTTAAATGCTCAATTGTCTCTGCTTTGTCGACGTAAAACTTTTCTTTATCTGCGCCCCACAGAAAATAGTACAACGCTATCAAATCGCAGTTTCTTGGCGACCAATTGCCATTACCATTTCGCCTATTTAAACGGCCATTTAACGTTTGACGCATTAAATGGATTGTGTCATAAGATGTATGGCAAGTTGCATCATACTGTTGAAACCAAAGATGGTTCACATCAATGCCATGAAGAGCGGGTACAAAAAATTGGTTATCATGGTGCGATATGTTAGTGTCCATTGGCCATAATGATTATGTCGTCCTCATTTTAGAAGATATATGGCCAATGATGCCTTCTTTCCACAAGCTGGATCAAACAATCACTTGTAATGGGTGAATTGGTAATTTTGCTTATTGGTGGGTACATTACCAAGATGAAAATGAAAAGATGTTTTTTTTTTTTTGACAAAATCGACAACATCGTGCAGTTTCTCATTGGTCCATCTAGCGAAGCGAATGGTCATGCGGCTGCAACTCTTGATTCAAATGCCTTTTGAAAGGCGTCATACCGATATGTTTTTGCAAAATTCTACGTAAACTGGTGCAGGAAATGTTGAATTCTTGAGAACAATTACGAATTGATATTGTCTCAGCCACATCTTCCATAATTTCGGGTGCTGTACGAGCATGCTCACATATAGACAATAAACTTGCGGTCTTTCTCTGGTACCAAATTTTGTACAACATTTTCGTGCAATTTCCGAACAATTGTCTTTGTTTTGGAAATAAATTTAAAATAAATCCCAACGCCGTAAAAGCCGCCGTAGTCTAGTGTGTTGGCTTATTAGACGCAAGGCCACGTTTTAAACCAAAGGTCAGACATCAAAACGAAATATGAAAAAATATTTCTTCGGCGACTTCCTCTTAGCAGAATTCTATCAAAAACTCTGAGAGTAAATAAAATTGCCATGAAAAGTGTCTCAAAAATCTGTCGTTCGGAGTCGACTTTAAACTGTAGGTCCAGCCACTAATGTATAAAATTAAGACACGCAACATAAGTGGGGTGAGAAGCTAGGCAGTAATCATGACTGAAGGGTTATAATGGCCAATTATGTGTGTAAATCCCAACGTTGCTCAAGCGTAAATCGATTCATTACATTCAGTGGAGGTAATATACTGAATTTTGTGACAGAATAGAATTGCTAATTTCGAAATGGTTCAAATTTAAACCGATTGATGGCCCATCCGATATATTTCATAATTAAAGATAAAGATTTTTCTCTATATTACGTTTTACTGAATTATATAAAATTATATACCAATTCAGTATCTACAATTAATAGACGTAGTTCAGTAAAAGTTATGAAATTAACACGAAACCTTTTTTATTTCTTTGGGAAACCATATCTAAATTGTAAATTTATTTTATTCAAATGTGCTTGCAATTTGTTTTTTCGTATTTTGAAAAATATATCCATTAAATACTAACAATTTGGAGTGTGTTATCATTTTCAATGGATAAACACTTTTAAAAGTAATTATTTTGTATAATAAAAATATATACATATGTACACATATAAATATTATTGTATTTGTATATGTATTATGTTATGGTATATTTATCATATGAATATCTTTAGATAGTATAAATATTTTTAGTATTAGTGGTGTATGTATGTTGTTAAACTCATATTAAATAAAATTTTATTGTATTGTGTGTAAACATATTAAAATTCAAAATCAAAATTTGGTATTGTCGGTTAAAGGATTATGATTCCTGCCTACCTAACAGAATACATACATACTTGCCAACAAAAGAATGTACATACATACATTACGTTACAGCTGAAGAATTTGCATACGTTTCAGTATTGTATGGTTATGGTAAAAGTACTACTACTACTGCTAACTAACAATTGAATTAGTTAAAATTTAAATATTATAAAATTATTTCAATAAATACAGTGAGCATTAAAAGAAACTGTACATTAAAAACAAAATATACATTAATAAATTACCGTTATTTTTATTTCAAATTTGTTCCATTGCCAGTTTTTAAAATTGAAACAAAACAAAAAAAAAATTACAAAAAATTTCAAAATATTGTTACGTTTTTACCTTTTTAAAAACGTTTAGAATATGAGTTCGCTGATTGCAAACAAATTAAGAACAAATTTGTGTTCAGTTTCAATTAAACTCTTTATTGTGCACACTACTTTTGTGTGCCACCGTATACAACTTGTGGTATGTAACAATAAAGTGCTCTATTCGTTATTCCTCTGTGGTCACACCCTTTGCGTAAGCACTGACAACTATTCGGTAGATCTTCACAATGGCGATCTTCAAACTGTTTACTTCGCACGCAAGGTGTCTTCACACAAGACTGACTGAATTATTACTGACTCGTTGCCTGCTTTATCTTGCCTTTTTATATGTCCACAAAATCAGCCTGATGAACATTCTTTTGGAAGTCGCCGTAGTGTGTTGGCTTATTAGACATAAAGTCAGGGTTCGAGCCCCAGGGCAGACATCAAGACAAAATACAAAAAATATTTTTTCGGTGACTTCCTCTCATCAGATTTCTGGCAAAAACTCTGAGAGTAAATAAAATTGCCATGAAAAAGTTTCTCAAAAATCTGTCGTTCGGAGTCGACTTTAAACTATAGGGCCCACAACTCATGTATAAAATTAACACACAACATAAGTGGTGTGAGAAACTATGACGTTGTACAATGGGTCAATTCGACCTCCGGGTACTGTACTTGTCTCAATTGAGACGTACACATCCTCTAACCTAACCTAACCTACTTGAAGCACAAGGTTCTTGTTTTCGCCTTCTCGAGAATTCCATTGCGACTGCATTCATGCTTGTGTAGTTTGCTCAAGTTGTTTGGTGTTGCTTTCGTCTAGTTGTCCATCTGCTTTTCTCACACTGATGTTGGTGTTGGTTTACTTATAACAAGTTCGATGCATGTATTAGTGTAGCCCTTGTTTATCGTTTTTAATGTTAAACGATACTACACTGTTTTCATTTACGTAACAATATTGTCTAGTTTTTTTGGACACTCTCCTTAAATGGTAAAAAAATGGTGTACGGCTTTTTTTTTTACGCCCACTGTATATTCATATGTATGCATGTATGGTATGTATGGTATGTACCCATATAATTTGTATGTATTTATAAAATAAATTTTCCAAAATCTATTGTTTGTCTTTGCATTCATCTGCCTCTGTACATATGTACATATATCGTCATAAAAAAACTGTATATAAAACTCCTCTGTATACAAATAAATATATTTATTCAAATATAATAAATATCAGTCTAAATATTAAATAAAATGGTTTAAATTTCTATACAATTCCACACAATATAATCGAGTCCTACTACTCCAACAATGGCAAATTGTATGAAAACATACTCAAACTCTCAATATTTCTGTGGTTACCATGTGAGTGTAAACCAAAACTGGTATTATGTGTAGAACTACTGGTATGCAATTATTTATTAAAGGTTGTACACGGAATAATTTTTTTAAAGGTATTAAAATCTAATCCTTAAAGATTATACTGCTGTGTTTAAATCCATCAACAGTTCGACAGCTGTCACAAAGTATTTTCGTATTATTTTCTTTACTTTGTTGCAGTTGCATTAATTGAAGTTTTCTTGCTAAACAGGTGATAGCTCTACTGTAGAGCAATTTATAGAACTATAATAGGTCTGTCGTTGCCTAGAAACTACATCCTCTGTAAAAATGTTTTGGAATAGTAGTGACGACCATTACTCATTGAGTCCACCCTCTTGCGGTATTGTCATTTGGGTAAGGAGAGAGGAGTATAAAGTTTTATAAAATTAAAAATCTTGTTGTTTTTCTTAGCCTTCTTCAGAATTTGAATCATTAATGCTCGAATTTGTTGTGTAACACTTTATCCACCAAGTAACCTCTTGTAGGTGCAAGTCTTTACTTTATTCTCCTTGATGTTTCACAATCAGTTACTAAGCTTCACGTTTCACTCTCATACAACTGCAATTAAGCTACTTGTTGCCGAAAATCTCTCATTTACAACTCGCCGGTGTCTTAGAACATATACATTCGAGTTCGATTAACCAAAGGATTTCACAGTGCATTACAAAGATAATTCGTTGTATTCATGTGTAAAACTCTTTTGCTGCAGAAGTACTCAATACTGCTGAATTTGCGGCTTATTGACATCATTGCATCGACTAGTCTGAGGTCAAACTTAATTACCCAATTGGCCATTACAATTACACCACCCATGTTATGTGTGTTAATTTCATCCATGAGTGTCAAGACCTGCTGCTTAATACATACATAATTGGTCATTACAAACCTTCAGTCAGGATTACGACCTATTTTCTCATATCACTTATGTAGTGTGTGTTAGTTTTATACCTGAGTGGTGGGATCTGCAGTTTAAAGTCGACTCCGAGCGACGGATGTTTGAGAAACTTTTCATGGCAATTTTATTTACCCTGCTGAGAGGAAGTCGCCGAAGAAATACTTTCTCATATTTTCGTTTTGATATCTGACCTGGGGTTTCAACCAAGACCTTGTGTCTAATATGGCAACCCACTACCTACTAGACTTCGGAGACCTGCTGCTTAATGTCAACTTAAAACGATAGGTTTGAGAAACCTAACCTGCTGAGAAGAAGCCACCGAAATAAATAATTTTCGTATTAAGTTTTGTTCGAGTTGTCTCAGCCAGGTTTTCAACCATAGATTCTCGCCTGATAACCCAACACACTACCACTGGAATACAGCGACTTAGGTCATAGGGTTATTAATTACTAACAGGGGAATTTGGCAGAAATTGGTTTTGCTAAGTATAACAGACGTAAATCTAGTATAACAGACGTAGTATAACAGACGTAACAGCCTAGATTACGAAATATTTGGGGTCTCTTAATCATATTCTTAAGCCAAATGATCAGCGAAATAACTGAATTTCGAAATTCAGAGCATGTAGAAATGAGCAGGCATTATAGCCAGTACATCAGAAGATCGTTGCCGATCCTCCTAGGTACCGCATGTCATAAAATGTTTTAAAGTGCCAAACTTTGAATTTTAATTTTTAAATACGGATGAGGGCAAAATAAAGTATATGTTATCGACAAGTAGGGACGTGTGGCATATTGATTCTCAGATTACGGACGATAAATATACTTTTGATACAGTCAAGGAATTTATTTATCTTGGTTCCGGCGTTACCACAAAAAGTGATTTCAGTTTAGAGATCAAGCGCAGGATCCCTCTTGCCAACAGGTTCTACTATGGTCTCAATATGCAATTGAGTAGCAGAGACCTCTCTCGTACGACAAAACTAATACTCTACAAGATGCTCATCCTACCCGTGTTTCTTTATGGCGCAGAGGCATATTAAGCACTGATGCAGCAGCCTTGAGAGTATTCGAGAGAAAAGTCCTACGTAAGATCTTCGATCCAGTGCAAGTTAGCGATGATTTCCGCATTCGATCCAACAGTGAGCTGTATGAGGTCCTCAATGACGTAAACATTGTGCAGCGTATAAAAATCCTGCTGCTGCGCTGCTTTGAATGGTGGAGGATGCTCCGGCAAGACGGATATTTGTTGCGGGGATATGCGGAAATCGGCGAAGAGGACGACCTTGTATGCTTTGGAAAGCCCAAATCGAGGAAGCCCTGTCATCGATTGGTATGACCAACTGGCGTAGGCGTGCAACAAACAGTTGCCCCTGGAAGGATGTGTTGTGGCAGGCCGAAGTCCGTTAATCGAGTTGTTAATGGCCAATTAAGTAAGTAAGTAAGTATTTATCGTACCGTATGTCGAACGCAATGGGTTAAGAACATATGGAACTATTGTTCAATATTACATTCAACAAAACTACGTCGCTTCATTATCTCAAATTTATTGAAACCAATTCAGAGTCCAGAATTTTCCAGTTTCAATTAATCCAATGCTATGCAAAATCCCATAAAATTTCTATCGTCTACACACTGTGTTAAGCAGGTTTTTAGTGCCTTTGCCACATCTAATATGCAGCATATATGGTTTAAACCACCAAATACAACTACCTGCTTACCAACATTTCATTCATTTGCTGCTTGTGAATTGGAAACGCTTCCAAACAAATGCCAGATCCAGCAAATTGACAACAACCACCATCATGCCAATGAAACCACCACCTGTCTACTCACACTAAATTGCGGGAGTACACAAAAGGAGAGGACAGAAAACTAATGTTATTTGTTGATATTTCCGCCAAAAACCAAATTGTTTATGCTCTTAGTACAAGTGTTACTTTATTAACATGTTGTTTTTATAATCGTGTTACTAGCTAACATTCAGTTGTTTGTTGTATAAATTTCTGCTGTTTTTTTTTTGTTTTTGTTTTTATTGCTATTATTATATGCAAGTTATCTTACATAATATTGTTGTTTTTAATATGTGAAAATATTTGTTGCTGATGCATATTCATATTGTATAGGAATACTGTGTACTATATACATATGTATGTATGTAGTGGTATTTACATAAATTTGGCACCCCACAACTTAAGGCAAATGATTAGCGTATAAAGTTTTAGGGAGTGATATGCAACATTAAATAATTTTTTTGTTAACAATGCATAGAGAGACTAGCATATGCTAAAGGCAGTTAATAGTTTGGAAGGCAGGGAAACAGAAACCAAGACTTTAGAGTAGCAGTGTGAAAAAAAGGCATAGCATTAAATCATGATTTGATGCCTTTTATGTCCTTGTAAGACTCAAAATAAATATTCCTTATGTCGATAAAGTAAAAAGTAATTCTCTGGTGCTAATAAGAAGAGCTTTTATATATTTATAAAATTAAATTCCAATAAAGTTTAACATAAGCATCAACAGCAGTCGCCGTTGTATAGTAGGTAGTGTGTTGGCTTATTAGACTAAGGCCTCAGTTCAAACCCCAGATCAGGCATCTCCAACTAAACTAAATATAAAAAGATATTTCTCCGTCGATATCCTCTCAGCAGATTTCTGGCAAAAAATCTGCGAAAAAATAAAATTGCCATGAAAAGTTTTTCAAAGATCTGTCCTTCGGATTCGATTTTAAACTGTAGGTTCCGCTACTCATGTATAAAAATTATCGCACACCACATAAGAGGTGTGAGAAACTAGGTCGTAATTCTGAATAAAGGGTTCTAATGACAAATTATATACGTTATGTTATTTATCAACAACAGCATAGGGTTAACCTCATTCCAATATAACCAACTTAGAAATATGTATTCCATCGTGCCATAGTGTTATGCTATTTATTTATTCTGTTTTGTTTTTTTTTTAATTTATTTATAACCTTAACATTCGGTTTTGTCTGCTTTTGTTGTTTCATTATGACTGTATGTAGGTGGTTGTAATGAATGCAGTAGCAATTTTTGTACCCACACAAGTCTTGGATAATGGAAATATGTTTTGTTTGAGAAGGCATTTGTGACATCTTTAAAAGGTAATCGACTTTCATATTTAATAAAGATTCTTTATTTCGAAGACATACATAATAAGTTATTACAACCCTTTAGTCAGGATTACGATCTAGTTTCTCACACCACTTATATTGTGTGAGTTAATTTTTATACATGGGTGACGGGAAATACAGTTTAAAGTCGACTCGGAACAACAGATTTTTGGGAAACTTCTCATGACAATTTTATTTACTCTCTGGGTTTTTTTCCCAGAAATCTGCTTAGAGGAAGACGCCGAAAAAATATTTCTTCAAACCCCAGATCAGGGAACCAAGGCCTCACGTCTAATAAGCCAACACACTACCTACAAGACAACGGCGACTTCACAATCAATCACAATAATAGCGAATATTATTAACCGTAGATCGAGCCTTAAAAAAACTTCATGTACTTCATGTACTTGAATCTAAAACTGCCAATTCGACTTCGGTGGACCACGAAATTTATAACGAGCATCAAATTCAATTAGTTACTAATCTACAGCGACAAAATTAAATATGAGTTGGAAAGGTAATAAAATAAAACAAAAGGAAAATAAAGAAAACATAAATCAATACCAAGCATTACTCCGTAAATCTCTTTATGAAGCTTGATTTATATAAATATTATTAAATTAATTTCCCTAACAATCACTGTAAGTATTCCATCATTAAGTATCAAATTTTAATTAAAATCACTGGAGGTAATTTTCATTTTCCACAATAAAACTAAAAAGTTTTTGAATTCTGTTGCTAAAACACTTTAATCTGAGATGAAAATATACCAAAAAGGTACATAAAAACATAAGCATCATTATTTAAATATATTTTCTTTAATTTTCTTATCTTTTAGGCGAACAAAAATTTAAATTTTTAAAAATCTTAATAAAAGGATATATGGGCTGCTTTGAAAGTATGTTAGCTAATCCCAAACTATTTATACAGTATTATTGCTTACATAAAACTACAAGTTGTATGATAAAAGTTTTATGAAAATGGTTAAAATTTTCTAACAAAAAATTAAAATAAATATATGTATTTTAAAAAAAATCCTTTTCATTCGAATTTAAAAAAGCTTTAAAAATGATTTTTAAAGGCTACAAGACTTTCAGCTCATTTTTCGAAAAGGCGAAATAGGTGTAAATATATCATTATCAAGGCGAATTATTCTGTTATATCATACGTAGGTAGATTTCCGAAATATTAATATCTGTAAATATCTGTAATAAAAACAGAAACACATTTTTTAATGTTTGTCTGTCACGTTAGATAAATATGAGAAGAGCAGTAAGAAAGACTCTACAAAATTTCAGGAAACAGCTACTAGCAATATGCGTGAACATTGATAATTATTTTTCATCCCAAACTACTAAAAGCAGTTTGTTCTGTTCCAAGTAGTACCATCTTTGGCGATAAACATCCTGTTGTCATGTTTGTTGCTGCCAATACTTTCTTCAGTTCATAAGACGAGCTTCTATTTTCTTCTTCTTCAAATTCTTTAGCAGCAGGAATATTACATACATATATAATTAATATATAATCGCTCATTACAACCTTTCGTTATAAATTGGAAATGTCTGACCTGAGGTTTGAACCTTGGTCTGACGTCTAATAAGGTAACGCGCTACATACTATGACTACTTCAATCAATATCAAGAACAGAAAATTCAACCTTTTCTCTTTCATCCAACATTTAGCTTTCAATTACTTCTCAAAAACCATAAATAATGTACTATTACGACAAAATTTCACAAAATCTTTTAAATCAAAAAAAAAAAATTACATACACAAGACCAAAAATGATGCATAAGCCAGAATTATAAAGTTTTTGAATTTTTTAAGTCGTGTTTAAAATTTTATTTCTTTATTTGGTTTAAAATAATGGCGATAACAATACTAACGAATTATAAAAATATCAGGCATCTAACTTTTTCTGAATTAAAGTTATATTGTCTAAAAAATTTAAATGTATTTATTTTTGATACAAAGCTCGATCTACGGTTAAAGCTTCTTGGGACAGTTTATTAGGAATTTTAAATCAAAAACAACTAATTTGAGTAAGAAATGCATATTTTGTACAACATTACAATCATTAATCGATTGGACTACGTAGTGCTATCTCACTTGCTCTCTTCTTCGTATTAAATGTGGTATCAAACTGTAAACTGAAGATATTTGATGCCTACTCTAAAATCTAGATGACCTCAATAAATCTCCTTTCTGTTCGTAAGTTGTGGTATAGCATATCACATAATCGGTTCTTATGATCTATAAATATTCACACTTGCGTGTTTAATTTTCCATTCTTTTTTTATTTTTCTTTCCAATTGTATGCTGTTTTGAGTTGCAAACAAGATTGGCTTACAGTTTATTTTTTTGCTGGTGCATATTAAAAGGGGAGCGGTTGGCGGTTAGCAAAAATAGATAAAATAATTAAAATGTTGGCAATTTTTCAGTAATTAGTTTAAATGTTATTGTATGAAATTGTTTTTATTTTTATATTTGTACGAAATTTTCATAAACAAATTATTGCAATGGCAAGTAAAGTAAAGTACAGGCTGTATGATTTATGTTTAATTAGAAAATCAAAGCGCAAATAAATATTTAGAAGCGACATTCAACGTTAGTAATTATATTTTATGTTTAAATTATATACTACACTATAATTATTTATTTAAATCAGAAATTTTTTATTATATACACCACTACCACGCTTGCACTGGCATAGTTATACATGTAATGCATTTCGTATGTGCTCCTAATCTGAGAGCACAATTTTAATATTCATTTTAATTGTTGTCAGTTAAGGGGTGGGTGTATTATTTTTCATACATACATACATACATACATAGTATAGAAATTTGACATTATTTAATAATATTTTTAACGGAAATCAAAATCCATTTTGCAAATTAAATCCTGAGTGATGTGTTTTCAGTTTAAATTAATGAAAATTTTTAATTAATTTTCAACAATCAGCAACAATATTATGAACGGAAAAGGCTAACAAAATTTAAAAAATAAAATAAAATTTAAAGATATGTGGTCACAGATTAAAGTCGCCGTAGTCTAGCAGGTAATGTGCTGGCTTATTAGACGTAAGGTCAGACATCAAAACAAAGTATGAAAAAAAAATATTTCTTCAGCAACTTCGTCTCAGCAGATTTCTGGCTAAAACTCTGAGAGTAAATAAAATTGCCATGAAAAGTTTCTCAAGAAGCAGTCGCTCGGAGATGACTTTAAACTGTAGGACTCGTCATTCATGCATAAAATTAACTTACACAACGTGATTGATGTGAGAAGCTAGGTTGTAATCCTGACTGAAGGGTTGTAATGACCAATTATGTTATGTATGAGGGCACAGATTTTTCAAGGCTGCTAAAACAATTTTCTTAAATTTAAAAGGGACATGCATTTTCTTTCTTAAGCCACTGGGAAACTTGAAATCCTTCAGTATTCAAGCAAGGACAACAAATTGAGCCTTTAAACTGGTTAAAAGCATTGTTTTAGGATTTGGAAAACTAAGAAGCTTCACTTCACTCCAAAAAATTATTCTCAGAAAGAATGTTACCCTCCAGAGAGCTTCATCATTGTCAGCCACTGTTTGCACTTTATAAGGATATAAGAGTGTCTGCTCCAAACCTATTGCCCTGACAGACATCAAGACGCTGCTCAGTGACAACAAAAAGAACTCTGACTATCACCTCTTACGCACCCAAATGTTTCTTCTTGGGATGCATGGATGTCTTACAAGTTCCAAGAACATATTCTAATGATTCACTTCCAACAGCTTAGGATTTTGGTTCAAAATAATTACCTTTTCGAACAAGTGTACTTTGTGTCCTGAAAAAAGATCGCTTACCGATCTCAGGTTATTTGTGGATAGTACAATGCAGAACTGAAATTACTTTCCATTATAATTACTCAACAAAAGTTTTGTTTGTCTTGAACTCATTTAATTTCAGAAAAGTCTACTGCCTCTCTTGAACTTCCCTTTCGGTGAGTATAGCCTTCGAAACTTCTATTCCAACTCCGCTAAAAAGATATGGATCCAGCAGCAACGTTAAAATTCCTTTGCTCGCAAGCTGATCTGCCTGCTTATTGCAGCGAATTGCGAAATAATATAGAACCCCAGCAGAGAATAAGAGTCTACTATTTTGGATTTTTCGTCATTGGAAGTGACTGCTTGAATTGAAGTTTCACTGTCGGATGGTATTGCTCTGTCGCCCTTTCTATTCAAGTTGAATTGAGCACATTCCTCAATGGCATAAACTTCCACATATCAAGAAGACTTATGAAATTTAGCTTCGACCCCCTTGACCCATATGAAATATAAACCACAGACATCTGTTGCTCGACATGCATTAAGTCTATCAAGATTACATCTGAGGAATCTCCTAACTATTACAAAGGGACAATGGCCTCTGGATCAGAGATCAGCAATGAGTATCCAAAAAGAAGAGTAGAATCGAATCATACTCATAATTTCTGATTGATCTTTGCTTGCTGAATTTGTCTGCCTTTCTTTCTTTGTAAATGCAACAACAACTAAGACTGTAAATTTTGATGAATTTTCGAGTGACTCGAATCATATGTAGTATAGGTTGTAGTATAGATTAGTGTAGTAGCTTTCATGCCGGGGACCCAGACAAGGGTAAAACTGAAGCGCCCAGAAAGAAGGTTGACGCAGCGGCGACATTCCCTGGCGATCCTGAAATTATTCGCAAGGTTCGACAGATAACTTTTGGCAGCCTGGCTATCGGAAAAGATCGAGATGCGAGTGAAAGGAACACCGTATGCGAGGATCCACTGCGCGGCACGGTAGATGGTCATTACTTCCGCCTGGAACACGCATATGTAGTATGAGTATTATAAGTATTTTACTAAAATTATGAATTTAAATGAGTAGGCATATTAATCAAACATATTTCGAATGGTATGAGTTCGATGTCAACGTAGTACTCATACTTATATCAAAATGTAATTATAAATCAACGTTGTAGAGAGTATGACTGAATCAGAGTAGTTAAATTTCAATATTGTTGACTCACTTATATTCAAAATTTCATGAGTGCTTATGAGTAGCGAAAAAACGATTCATGGCTGACCTCTGCTCTGGATGTACACGCCCGGAGACTGTTAATATCTCATAACAAAGTTTTGCAGAAGCCGAAACAACGATGAAGAAGAGAAGACAACAGAACGTCTTCCCTGCCATTATCGGAATCTTGGAAACCTAACAAGAACCATTCTTGAGTACCCAGAATTTACTGGCTAAGTATGTCTGGCCAAAGGCCATTTGAAAAAATTCACACCTTCATACTACGCTCTAGATGATTGAAAAATTCAAAAATTAAAAGACGGCATAGATAATACAACGTAGAGATTACAACGATTACCTCATACATACATAATTGGTCATTACAACCCTTCAGTCAGGATTACGACGTAGTTTCTCACCCAACTTATGTTGTGCGTGTTAATTTAATGTTAATAAAGGGTTTTTAACTCCTAATTTTTTATCCCTAAACTGTGATAACATAATATTATATTGGTATATTATAAGGTATTGCCACTAAGATATAATTGCTGTAATACTATTGTAAATTTTCTTAAAATGTTATATAGTTCTTAAGAATTAAATTGAATAAAAGGAATACTATTGGAAAAAAACAGTTTATTCTCGACTCCAAACGATAGATTTTTGAGAAACTTTTCATGGCAATTTTTTTTACTCTCAGAGTTTTTGCTAGAGATCTGCTGAGAGGAAGTCGCCAAAGAAATATTTTTCATATTTCGTTTTGATGTCTGGCCTGGGACTCGAACCCTGGCTTTACGTCTAATAAGCCAACACAATACCTACTAGACTACGGCGACTTCAATGAGACCTCACAGGGCTCATTGAGGCGGCTGCCTGTTTAACCTCACCTAACCAAACTTTATCCTTGAGACGTGTCCTTAACCTTATAAAAGAGCAGATCTTTTGGAGGCGGATGCCATATGTAAAAATTCAAAAATTTTGCGTGGTTAATTTTTCTTCAAATATTTTAAGACAGTTGTGTTCATGGTTTTTTTGTTCATCAAAATTTTTTTTCGTTCCTTTGTATAACTAATACAGATGAGCAATTTTTTTTCTGCATTTTTTGCAATAAATTGTTAAATAGAATTCACCTGTGTTTCCATGGCAAATGCACAATTAATTTGTTTATTGCATTTCAGACTTCGTTTAATTAAAGTACGGCGTGTGGTTTCTTAATTGTATGAGAACGAACGAACGAACACTTTTTACTACGAATATTGCCGGCAATATTTATTTTCTACTTTCCTTGTAACGAAACAAAATTGATTGAATTTTCAAACCCTAAAAGTATCTCTATGTTTAACAAATAAATACTCCGGCATTTCGTAAACATGTGTGAAACAAACACCCCGCTATGTAGCATTTAATGGCTGGTTGGCTTGCTGGTTAGATTTTTTGAGATACAGTGAGGTACGTGAGATGTTGCAGATGCTAGTAAGAAAAAAGTTTCGATTTATTATCAACATACATACAGACAAATTGATATGCTATAAATTAAAACAATAGTTTGAATAATTATTGAAAAATAAATAAAAAAAAAATTGGAATACATTACCTTAAGTAAAGCCATGTGCGAACATTCTTTGATTTCAGTGTAAGTTTTATCGACTAAGGTCCTGTGTTAACCAACCAACATATACATATGTATGTATACACGCTCTCACTTGAGATATAACAAGGTAAAGATATATAATAAAAGGAACAAACATGTATATACATATGTACATGTATACATATGTACAAGTATATTGATACCATATTCTGTACATAAATTGTTTACTTACGTTTGTGCTCATATGAAGGTTGTGCAGGTAATTGAAGTTTGACTGAATTCAATAATAGTTCAGCAGATGCAGCTGCAGCAGTATATTGTGCAAAAATTCTTTCAAGTCTACTGCAAAGATGTATGCATGATATGAAACCTAATTGGTTTGCTTAACCAAAGGTTTTCCATGAAAATTGCAAATCCAGCTTTTCGCAGTTTTTCGTTTAATAAGAATTATAAAGGAAAAGTTTTCTGCAGCTAAGAAAACAAAAAAACTGCTGGGTTTCTGTTTAACATGAAGTGATCTATTTTTGGAATTATTTTTCTTCTTGATTTTTATTTTATATCGTAGCAACAAGCTGGTCGACCTTAAATTGGAGATATCCAACTCAGAGAAAAACTGTAGCAAATCTCTACAAAAATTTTAAATAAAATAGAAATGAAAAAAACGATGTTTTGGTAGCAATTAAAAGTCTTAGCCATCTTAGCATTGAATTTTATTCCAACATTCATTCAACAGCAAAAGAACTGTTCAGTTTTTCCGGAGAAAACGTATCATACTTAATTTCAAATACCATGTCTTCTTAAGTGAAGCGTATTATTTTGAAAGCATTCCTCAACGACCAAATTAAATGATATTCTTGCCAAGGTGAACGTGAGAGCCTTGCCACGACGAACGTAATTTCTACAATTCAGAATATGACAGCAATCTGGTTTCTTTGCCTCCACGACATGGATTTTGGACCTTATGCTGCACACACAGAACTGCACAGGGCAACATTTCTTGTCTTGAAGTGTGTATCAGCACTTCAAAAATCATCTACGGCGTACAAGCTCAGTTCTAACACTTTTAAAACGTTTCCTATTCAAACTGATAAATTCAGTCGCTGGCAAATATTTTAAAATTGCATCTTAAAGGCTCGCTATTACTTTTAAAACTTTTTGTGAAATTTCACAACAACTACCATAGCGAAGTAGCGTAGTAGCGTAGCGGTTTATATCTCCAATCCTTACTAAATTGGTAATAATAGGCTTTTAGTTTTGATTACAACCTAGCTTCTCACACCATTCAGAAAGTTTTCATGGCAATTTTATTTATTCCCAGAGTTTTTACCAAAAGACTGGTGGGAGGAAGTCACCGTAAGAAAGGTTTGCTCCATATTTCATATTAGTTGGTCTTTCATTTAATAAGCACACGCAGTACCTGCTAGATTACAACGACCTTCAGTCTATTACCTCAGCTGTAATTTACTCAGTCCAGCATTTTTGAAATATCTGTGTAGAGGTCAAGGACATTGACGTAAACTTCAACTTTTCAGACCAGAAATCTTTAGTGTGAGTTTCGAAATCAAAAATCTTATAGAGAAAATCGTAAAGTATATTGGAATCGACCCGAATGTGTAAAAACTGAAGTCTAATGAACTTCGGTTTATATCACAAACTGCCCTGATGATAAGAAGAGTTGCCTGCCTGCGTTCCATATCTATCAGCTTAAAATGATACTGATATTCGCATACATATTGAACGAGGTAAGTGCCATTCCTAAGTTGATTGTCCGTGAACCCAGACTGAAGGGCCGAGAAAGAATGTTGAGGCAGCGGCGACATTCTCTGGCGATCATGGAATTATTCGCAACGTCTGGCTATCGGAAAATATCGAGATGCGGCTGAAAGGAACGCCGTATACGAGGATCCACTGCGCGGCTCGGTAGGTGTCCAATACTTCCGCCTGGAACATTTATGTGTTGTATAAGTATTATAAGTATTTTTCTAAAGTTATGAATCTAAATGAGTAGGCATATCAATCAAACATATTTCGACGTATGAGTTGTACTCAACGTTGTACTCATACTTATTTGGTCATTATAACCCTTCAGTCAAGATTACGACCTAGCTTTTCACATCACTTATGTTGTGTGCGAAATGTAAGTACCGTGACGTAAAGTATACTTTAATACGACTGGAATCAATACACGTACTAGCAAGTCTAAAATTCCAAGTCATGCCCAAAGACTCACTTTGAAGTACTATGGTGGCCAACTTTGTCCTTTCCGAACATATAATTTTGTTGATGATATATTAAATACACACATACAAACATACATAATTGGTCACGACAACCCCTTCAGTCAGGATTACAACCAAACTTTCCACACCACTTGTGTGTTTTAATTTTATACATGAGTGACGGGACCTACAGTTTAAAGTCGACTCCGAACGACAGATTTTTGAGAAACTTCTCATGGCAATTTTTTTTACTCTAAGAGTTTTTGCCAGAAATCTCCTGAGAGGAAGTCGCCGAGAAATACTTTTGTCTGTCTGATCCAGGGCTTGTACCGTGAGCTCACGTCTAATAAGCCAGCACACTACCTACTAGACTTCAGCGGCAGCCAAATATTGAATATTAGCTTGTGAAAACCGTTTATTTCAGATTTTTGCAATTGGGAATAAAGATTTCTCTTGGAAGTAGCTATAGAGAGGGAAATGGGGAATATCTTCCGATATGCTCATACTATTTCATTTTACGTACGTAACATAATTGGCCATTACAACCCTTCAGTCAGGATTACGACCTAGTTTTTCACACCACTTATGTTGTGTGGCTTAATTTTATACATGAGTGGTGGGACCTACTGTTTAAAGTCAACTCCGAACGACAGATTTTTGAGAAACTTTTCATTGCAATTTTAGCCACTCTCAGAGTTTTTGCCAGAAATATGTTCAGAGGAAGTCGCCGAAAAAATACTTTTTGTATTTTGTTTAGATGTCTGGCCTGGGATATGAACCCTGGATTTTCATCTAATAACCCAATACATTACCTACTAGACTACGGCGACTTCTAGTGCGTTGGCTTATAAGACGTAAATGCCCGGGTTCGTATCCCATGTCAGACATCAAAACGAAATATAAAATAAAATATTTCTGCGGCGACTTCCCTTCAGCAGATTTCTGGCAAAAACTCCGAGAGTAAATAAACCTGCCATAAAAAAGTTTCTCGAAAATCTGTCGTTCGGAGTCGACGTTAAACTGTAGATCCCTAAAAGCTAGCCCGTAATCCTGACTTAAGGGTTGTAATGGGCAATGATGTATGATCACTAAAAGGCACGTTGTTAATGTTGTTTTCCAACTGCATCCTTCTTATTTCTATGTCTATAATAGAAAACATGAATGAAAATCATAAGCATAATAATCTGCTGTACAGAATTTTTTAATAACCCAACAATTTTTATTTTTTTTTTTTGTTTTGATAATTTTTATTCGCAAACTTTTTAAAATTTTTTTTTGAAAAAACCTCACGAAATGGAAATTTTTTTTTGTTTTTTTTTTGTATATTTTATTTGGTTTAAGCATAATATATGTGCGTATAATAAGAAATATTTTCTAGCTTAGTGCATCACATAAGCTGCAATTTATCAAATCCTAGATGTTTAACCATACAAATAACTCACTTGAAAATCTTTCCCTTCCTTTTGTGTTGATGCTTACAGCTCTAGCATTTCACTGCGTCTTTTTCGTTACCATTTTTTTTTTTTTTGTTTGATAAACGTACACTGCTCAACATACATAGCTTTGCCATATATGAGCATATTTTTCTTTTTAGACGTTAATGTTCTTATATTTGTATGTTGGTGTGTGTGTGTGTGTGTTTGGTATGTATGTATATGTAAGTAGCTGTCTCCTGTCATTTTTATTACTTTGGTAAATACTTATAAAGTATATGCCATACGCCGGTTAAAATATTCATTCACAGTGCTTTAAAAATATGCACACATATAAATACATATGGTGTGGTATGGTATGGTATGGTATGTATATTGTCTCTCTACTGCGCTACCTAATAAGCTTCAAACTGTACAGTTAAGAATTGATTTTTTTTGGAAATTTCCAGAGGCGTAATAGAGGATTTTGACTTAAGTATGAACCATATTCGAAGGCTGGTACAAATTTTTTTATTTCACAAGTTGGAATAACAAAATTTTTGTGTCAAATTTTTAATTTTTTTATTAAAAATTTATTTCTAACGCTACTGATTTTTCAAAAATTTATTTTTTATTTCATATTTTTTCTTCTCTTTGTTATTTTTGTTTTTCTTTTCTATTCTCAATTCTTTTTTGTTACAACTGCTTAAAGGTTGGCCGTTTTTTTTTTCGATATTGTTTTTCTTCCTTTCTACTTATGCTGTTTTGTTTTCCTTTTTGCTGCTGCGTATAACCACACACCAGTGTCGTTATCTTTAAAGCATTCATGGTTACCAAGAAATGCTATTTTAAGTTTCTTTTTCTTTTTTTTTTGTTCATTCTTCATTTTCTGTTTGTTTTTATTCCTTTAAACAGCTTACTTATCGCATAACAATTTCAAATTTTTATAGTCCATATCGACTTTTTTCAATTTGTTTGCATTTTATTATTTTTCTCTTCTTTATTTGACTGTGAATTTTCGTCGTTTTAGTGCCCTAAACAACTACAGGTAGAGGAAGATATGTTAAGTTGTTGACGTTGTTTGTTATCCCATGAGATAATAGTATTGATGTGACCAGAAGTATGTCAGTAGGATTAAGGGCGATTAATACAACTTCCCGTTACAAAACTACCTACCAGACTACGCGCGACTACTCTAAGAATCTAAGATACTTTGTCTATTTTCACAATTTGTTCTCCAAGGGAGAAAGAGCTTTAGATTCACAATGATACTCAAATAAAGTTGCCGCAGTCAAGTAAATAGTTTATTGGCGCGTGGCTCAGATATCTCGAACGAAACGAAATATGAAAAACAAACTTCTCTCCGTAGTCTTCTGGCAAAAACTGTGAGAGTAAATAAAAATACTTTGAAAAATTTAAAAAATATGTCGTTCCGAGTTTTTCCGAGAAACTATATTGTAATCCAGACTAAAGTGGTGTTTTAAATAGCTTCTTACAACGCCTAAAATCGAATAGAACTTAACTTCAACTACTTACTACTATTTTTAAATTGCGTTAATTAACAGCCGATTTGTATCACACTTAATACTGACTCTAGGGTATTTGAGTTATTTATACAAGCGCTTAACTGTTAAAAGGATAGCCACTCTAAGAGCCATTCTTACAACTTGTCGTTAAACCTGGGTTTAGTTAAAGGTAACTTTATTTAAACTGAACTTTAAAGTCAAATTTAATTTTTTTTCGTTATTACAACCTAAGGGTAAAATAAAGTTAACTTTTTCAAAAATATGGTAGTGACGAAGCAATGTGGATAACACTGCTCAATTAAAAAAGTTTTTTTAAACGCAGTGGCAACGACAGGCTTCCTTTTTTTTGTATGTGCTCATTTTTTTATATTTGAAGTTCCCATATTGAAAATAGTATATAATATGGCAATTTCGGAAATAAAATTAACTTTAAAAGGTACCAGTAGGATGATCCTCCATTTAGCTTAACGCTTACTTCTACCATATTGTCCACTTATAATTATGAAAAACATTTTATCTGCCGGTTAAAATCCTTCCTATGTGCACAAAAGAAGAAATATTCAGGGAGTTTGTGTTACAAATTTTGACTAAATTACATGAAACGATGCCATTAGCCTACGTAACCGTAATTATATCTCAAATCAATCGAGATTTTCAAACCTATATCTTCTACATCGGCTCACATTTCACAAATTTTTTGTTACGAGAAATTTGTACAGAACTTAAATAAACTTATTTTGCTCGTTAACTCATGTTATAAGATGCTCAACAACTTCTCATTAAGAGAGACAAAAAGATCGTAAGTTCAAATTAAATTTCACTAAAGAGACTACATTTCCTCTGTAAAGAAGCATTTGTTTGACTCCTGAGTAAAGAGAAAATTAAGAAACCAAAACTGAAAATAAATCCTTTAAGCAGATGGGTGCCTTGTTGGCTAATAATAGACCACAGTCGAGGAAGAATTTTGAAGGACGGTGACGCTTCGTTTAACCGCAATATGGTCCACAACTAAAGACGAAAAGTGGATTCAGTACATAATATTCTTTATTAAACAAAACTAAATATTGCCGCCAAATAACACTCATTTAGAACTCAGTACAAGGGCGAATGGGTTCCAGGTTAGATTTTACCGTTACTTTATCCATTAGCAATAGCTGTAGGATTGTACAGTTAAAGTCGACTCCGAACGACAGGTTTTTGAGAATCTTTACATAGCAATTTGGTTTACTCTCAGAATTTTTGCTATAAAACTTCTGAAAGGAAATTGGTAAAGAAATATTTATTTTTTTATTGCGTTCAAGATGTCTGAGCTGCGTACATCCCACAGCCTCACGTCTGATATCCCAACACACTACTTGTTAGACTATGACGACTTTATGTATGAATTATACATACATAATTGGCCATTACAACCCTTCAGTCAGGATTACGAACTAGCTTATCACACCACTTATGTTGTATGTGTTAATTTTATACATTATTGGCGGGAACTACAGTTTAAAGTCGACTCCGTACGACAGATTTTTGAGAAACTCTTCATGGCAATTTTATTTACTCTCAGAGTTTTTGCCAAAAATTTGCTGAAAGGCAGTCGCCGAAGAAATATTTTTTCATATTTCGTGATGTTCGCGATATCTGACCTGGGATATGAACCGTGGCCTTACGTCTAATAAGCCTATACACTACCTACTAGACTACGGCGACTACAAAATAACATTCTTTCAATTAAATGGGGGTGCCTTGGCAGTTTAGTGGGTAGTGTGTTAGACTATTTGTTGGGGGTTCTGTGTTGGATTCCCATCAGAGACTCTGGTCTGTTACACAACACCGTGCATCAGCTCGTTATAATACTGTAAATATAAATACTTAATCAAACATAATCCTGTAGCAGTAGTGGCTTATGTTGTCGGTGTTAACCATGTGCGAATGTCTTACATTTTATTTTCATTTATTTTCTTGCCAAATAACTGCATATGCTTTGCAGTTAATAAAACCATTTTGTGCGCATGAATTATTATGTTGAATATGCTGCCATAGCTGCATGTCTGCTTACAAACAGCAACAGTAACAACAACAAAAAACAACAATAGCAAAACTAATAGCAGCAACAAAAAGGAGATACAAGCGACATTAGTAACTCTGAGAAAGGAAACGGGATTTAGTTGCCACAACTGCTACTTAAAGAGCAACGTTTATTTTTTTGAGAGAGTGTGTGTGTGCAACTTTTACACAAAATATATTCAATTTATGCACTCACACACACGCACACATGCTTACAATATCTTTAAAAACAGCTGGCAAGGAAACAAAATAGACAGAAAATTTTCTTTTTTTTGTTTTCACTCTAAAATGTGAAAATTTTTTTACGTATGTACGTACGTTTTTATTTTGTAGTGATATTGAGGCAAATATTGTATGTGATTGTGCTTCTGGAGCATAAACATATTGTATGTGCGTATGTGTGTTTATTTGACTACCTGTCGAGATATACTGTGTACGTGTTCATGTCACCTGTCAAATCCCAGGGATTTAATGTGTATATAACACATAGAAGTGAAAAATAAAACAAAAAAACAAAAAAGTAAAACCATGCAGATGTTGACAAATATACAAATGAGCAACAACAGTAACAACAAATTCAAATGCAATAAAATATGTATCTGAAATGCCTAAAACAAGTTAGAACTTAATTTTGTAAGTTAAAATGATTTTTATTTTCAATATTTCAATGAATTGCATTGAATAGAGAACTTATTTAAAAAAATGAAAAAATGCTTTAAAACACGTTATCACTCTTATACTAGCACTACTACTACTTTTTTATAAAAAAAAGTTAATAAAAAATAAATTCATGTACCATTGGTAACATTAGCTTGTCCTATATTATCAATAAAACTTATATTATAGCCGGTAATTGTATTAAACTTATCCCGGCTACGATAGGTTGGTTTGTGGTACATTTATTAAGAGTTTTGATATTGAGCATTCTTATAGCCTGCCTGACTAGTGTTTTGCGGTAGGAGGCCATGGTCCTTTTGATAGCGACAAACTGCTTGTTGAGTGGCAAGAGTTTTTCTGAAAATGTTGTTCTTTTACTCATACCGCCAAGCTGTAATTAAGTCCCTAAAGAATGTATTTTCTATGTCCGTTCTTGCTAATGAATGCCGAGGATTTCTCAGGGACATATGGATATCATTAGAAATTTCATTGCTGATAAGCTGATTAGTTTCAGAGCTTCCAATTTCCGCCATGTTACGAGACATATATAGGTATTCCGATAACTCCACGTCTTACAAGGAGAATAAAACCAATACACAATAGGAAGATACATGCAATAGAACTGCAATGATATTACCCACACGTCTCACAGGGCTTATAAATCCCATTCGCAATAGAACGATACGTGCAATAGAATTTCTATTCTCTACTGCACACGTATGGATAAGAAGAGGACCGACTCACTAATGTTAAGGCCATCAAGTGTACATAACTATTCTCATGGCTCACTGCAATTTCGATAGGTATGCCAAGAGATTTGGTATTCCGTCAAATAACTTCTTTAAGACCTGTGGGTCTGAGCAATGTCCTACCCTGGACACATTCTGACATGCTTGACCGAGCTCTCTAATATTAATTCTAATGCAAATAGCAAGATTTATTTGCGACTCTGTTCTCCTCATAATGGCTCGGTAATGTTTATTGGAAATAAACCGTTGAAAAACATATTTCATTCAAAGTACGGTAACTTTTTTTTCTCGTCGAGGAGGGGTAAATGTACCTAACCGCACCATAGATGCGGTACGGTAACTACTGCTCATAATTTAACATACTCTTTTGATCCATCTGCTTGGCTGTGGATTTTGTTTTTTGGCCTCACTTCACGTATGATTTCTTGCGCTTGGAGTTGTAGTAATGAATCAAGGTTTTGTCGCCAGTGATTACTCAATGCGTCGCCGCCACAGTGTAGAAGGTAGTGTGTTGGCTTATTAGACTTGAGTCCACGGTTTAAATCTTAAATTTGAAAAAATTATTCCTCGCCGACTTTGTCTCATCAGATTTCTGGCAAAAACTCTGAAAGTAAATAAAATTGGCATGAAAAATTGATCAAAAATCTATCATTCGGAGTCGACTTCAAATTGTAAGTCGCGCCTACTCATGTATATTAACACACACATAAATAAGGGGTGTGATTAGGTAGGTAGGATTACGACCTGACTGCAGGGTTGTAATCTGCAATTATGTATGTTATGTTATGTTTAATTTAAAGCGATCAAATAGCTTTTTGGACCAATAAAATCGTCTTTCAACATCTATCGGGTTCACTTCATGTAGCAACTAATTTCCGAAGTTTTAGATGAATTCTGCTGCTTTTAAACGTTTTAAAAATGGCTGATTGAATCACGTCTTATGGTTGTATCTTCTCTTCCAGCATCTGAAATTAGTCTTAAAGGAGTAATTTTTATGTGTTCTTAATGAAGCTTGCTTACCGTATAATTCCACAGGAAAACAATGTTTCGCAAGTGCAGTTTAAGGCTGACTTTTTCTGTAATTTGCAAGAGTTTATAGCGGGCACAACCAAACCAAACAATGTTGGCTGCTTCTGATAGCTTAAATATTGCTTTTAAACGGCATGGTGCCATCCAATGTGAATAACCAGCTCGTGAGTAATACTATCATTATTATACTCACTATTTTACTTACATAAATGGCCATTAACAACCCGATTAACGGATTTCGGCCTCCAGCAACACATCCTTCCAGGCGCCTCTGCTTCTTGCGCGCCTACGCCAGTTGGTTACACCAATCGATGACAGAGCTTCCTCGATTTGATCCTTCCTACTCATACAAGGTCGTCCTCTTCGCCAACTTCCACAGAATCCCGCATAAAATACCCGTCTCGCGAGAGCATCCTCCTCCATTCGAACGACATGGCCAAGCCAGCGCAGCCGCTGGATATTAATTGTAGCACCTGTTGGCAAGAGTGATTATGCGCATGATCTCCAGACTGACATCATTTTTAGTGGTAACGGCGAAGCCAAGATAAATAAATTCCTTGATGCCGTAGTCTAGTAGGTAGTGTGTCGGCTTATTAGACGTAAGGCCACGGTTCAAACCCCGGCTTTAAACTCTAGGTCCCGCCACGCATGTATAAAATTAACGCACACAACATAAGTGGTGTGAGAAGCTAGGTCGTAATCCTGACTGAAGAGTTGTAATGACCAATAATGTATGTGTGTATGGTTTTCGGCCGTAATCTAAGAATCAATACGCCACACGCTTCTAATTGTCCACAACAGATATATACTTATATGCCTTTATACTCACTAGCACTACATTCAATACTGCCATAGTACCAGAACCGTATCAGGAATTAGTCCTCGCTTCTTTCTCTTTAATACAATAAATGTGATAGAGATGAAGCCTATAATCATTTCTTTTTACATTCTATAGCAAACATTCGAGTTAATTATTAAATTTATTTTCTTTTTTATGTTTGTATATTTGTATTTAAATTGAATTAAATATGTTTACTTTTATCAAACACCATATAATGTTACAAAATTAGGTGAGAATATCACATATCTGCAAATACATGATAAGTAATTTGAAATTATTTTTCTCAAAGACTAATTCTTTATAGTGTGTGTTCTATTTACCATATAATCACTTAAATATATACTTTTATTTGTACATATAAATATGTATATGTATGCGTATCTGCCTCATTATTTCATTTCATTTAGTAAAAGTTTATTTTCTAATTTGCACCTTAATTCATAAGGTTACAGGCAAGTCTAAGTGTCATATTAGAGTACATACAGTGGACACTAAAAGTCTTAGTGCGGCAATATATTTTAGCAATTTCTTGAAATTTAGCCAAAATTTTGTATAAAAATTTATAGTTTTTATATTTATTTTATTAATTTATTTTTGTTTTATTATAAAACAAAGAATTTTTTAATGTTTTTCATAAAACAAGAGAAAAATAAGGAAAAGTTACAGATGACTCCATAGGTACTCCCAAGGAGAAACCTGAGTAAATTTAAAAATCAAAGGCCTAATCCATGAAAATGTTATCCCTTGTATTTTGTAGAATATCCCTTAAGGTCAAGCACTCCATTTAACCCATTTGGAATTGAGTATACAAGTTTTCTTTAGTGTTTTCTGTTGACACCATGAGCAAGTTTTTCGATTGACTTTTATTTGAGGTTTAGCGATTACATAACCATTCTTTAAAATGTCCTCCTAAATACTCTCTGAAGTCATATCAGGACTTTGTGCAAGAGTATTAAGTCTGTGTGGACTTTTTTGTCAAAATATATTGCCGTATTAAGACTTTTGCTGTCCACTGTATATGCGCCTGTGTGCATCTTTAGTAATCATCTGTATAATTACACTGTTTAACATTTCATAGATAAACAAGTTGAATTTCTGTTGATTGTATTGTATCGTATATATGATATACATACATATATGGTGGTATGTATTCTTAAAAAAAAAATTCTCATTACTCTACCCATTTAATCGAGTACTTTTAAATATTTAAACATTTCACATGGGCTCAGATTCTCACAAATCCCAAATCGAAGTGCCCTAAAGCAACAAATGCAGAATGCAATGTGAAAGTCTATAAAATCAAAAACATTCCCTAACAAATGGTAAAATTATATGGTAGGGCTACGGTAAGATCAGGGCCTTAGACATAAAATTTCTTGTATAACTCAAGACGTTTTTTTTTTTACAAGAGACTTCAAAAAAATTGTGCCAGAAGCGGTTCTAAATCTTAAATACCCTTGAACTCTCGAAACATTTGAAGCAAGATATGGGCTTGGATACCATATTACTGTTTGATGTTGAAGTCAAACAAGTTCTATTGAATGTTTGATAGGCTGGAAAGGAAACAGTCGATGATAAGCTGCTACAAGTTGATAAAACGATAAACCCTAACCTGTAGTGCAGACAATGCTGGCGCTTGAATGAAGCTGTCAATGGAAACATAAATCCTAAGCTCTGCTGGCGTTTGAATGAAGCAATCAAGAAAAAACGCACAGGGTTGGCCAACTGAAAAAGTGTGATGTCACTTGACAAGCTAAAAATTAAGGTCCACATACTTGATCTTAAGTTTATATAATGTGGACTTTGAACTCAAGAATGAAGCTTATTTTGGATAAAAATCTGTATTGTAAACCATACATTCAGAGTGCAAAAGCACACTTCTTTTTGTAAAACAAAGTATTGGAGCTTCGAACTTACACTGAGCCATTGGATCTATATAGCAGTGCTCAGAGTTATCTTAACCTCTGGATGCTTGTATGGTGAGAATCCCTCTGTGGAACAAAGAACATCAACTTGATTCGCCTCCATTTTCTTTGGTGGTACGCTACGTAATACTCCCACATAGGCGATGAAGATAATTTTATGACTTTTTCTACTGGACCCGATCCAGAACTCTTCAACCTTTTTACAACCCTTCAGTCAGTATTACGAACTAGCTTCTCACATCACCCATGTTGTGTGTGTTAGTTTTATTTTATACATGAGTGAAGAGACTTCCAGGTTAAAGTCGACTCCGATCAACAGATTTTTGAGAAACTTTTCATGAAAATTTCAATTACGCTCAGAGTTTTAGTCAGAAATCTGTTGAGAGGAATTCGCCAAAGAAAGAAATGTTGACCTGGAGTACAACAACACTTTCATTTAATTTAATAAAACATCTCCTGCATAAAGTACAAGGCCTCTAGAAGGGCCTACTTGCTTATTCTACATTTCAAGATTAATCGTATGTACTTATGTGCAGTGTTAAGCATAACAAGACTTTTATTCGTTTTAGTTTTGTCTACATATATATGGATAAGTGTGTGTGTATGTGTGTGTAGGTTTGTTTGTATGTATTTGTTAGCAGGCACATTCTAATTGTGTTTGCTTATGCCAGAAGTCATCTATAAGCCAATGTTGGTAATATTCACTTGCTGTAGCTCTATGTGAGCCTGTGTGAGGGTGTATATTACTGTATGCTCTTACATCCTGATGCATAGATTTATTAGTGCATACACACATACACACATACATATGTATATAGATTTGCAAGAGTTTGGCATACCAAGTCTTGAGTTTTCATTAAACCAATCGGAGATTTTGTGCCATGTGCATAAATGGAAATTTGAATTTTCCATTTTGAATTTTTTTTACTTCTTCCTTCAGATATTTCGTAGAAATAGTTTACAGTTTACCTTAGTCGTTAAAGAAGATCAACTTAAAATATATGTATGTATGTATAATAACGAATAATTAATTTTAATAAGTAGCTTAGTTTTTGATACTAAAACTGTACAGTTTTACAGTTTGTGCTTAAATGTTGAATTTAAAATTTTTTTTTTCCTTTTTTTCTTTTCGAGTAATGAGTTAAGAATACATTTTGGTTACTATTTATATCGGTAGTGTAACATTGAGATTTTACGTTAGTGCGTGGGGTAAAATGTGGTAAGATATTCTATGAAAATAATCGGTAAGCTTCGAGAAAGCCCATATTGATGTGTCTGACATGCTGGTATCGCGATAAAATATAATTCCTCTCTTAATAGTGAAAGAGGGCTATTTGTAGGACAAATTGAAGACGACATATAGGGTTATCCATTCCGTGGTTACAAAAGTAAACGTAAATACAACGCATATAAAATATTTTTTTCATGTTATTTTTTTTATTGTAAAGTTTGAACATTGACATTATGTGTGAAATACTACATCATTTAAATGACCTCCACGCGAAGTGTTGCAAGCATTGATTCTTTTGAGGTAATTTGCGACCACTTTTGGACACATTTTTGGCGGTATCTCAGCCATAACTTGACGAATGTTTGTTTATAAGTGCTCAAGAGTTGAAGGTTTATCTGCATAACCACGGTCTTTCGCGTAGCCCCACAAAAAAGTCTAATGGTGTCAAATCGCATGATCTTGGTGGCCAGTTGATATCGCCACGACGAGAAATTTCGCGGCCAATAAATGTCTCTTGCAATAATGCCATATTCACTCGAGTTGTGTGGCATGTGGCACCGTCTTGTTGAAACCACATATTCTCCAAGTCGTATTCTTCAATATCAGGCAAAAAAGTCGGTTATCATATGACCATAACGCTCCGAATTGACGGCAACAGTCGTTCCATCGTCGTTTTCCAAGGAGTAAAGCCCAACCACACCTTCGGACCAAAGAGCGCACCAAACAGTGACTTTTTCTGGATGTAATGGCCTCTCTTCCATTACTTGAGGATCTTAGAACCACAAATACGAAAATTTTGTTTATTAACATACCCACCGAGTGCGAAATTATGTAAACCATAATCTCCTCTTAAAGCACGATACGTGGCTGTGGCAGAATCACTATTTTTGTCGTATGTTTTGATAATTTTTATGTGTTGTGTGATAGCTAAGCGATCTATTTTCGTCAATGTCAGACTTTCAACTGAAAAGAAAAAAAATAGTTTTAGTTCGACAGATGTCGAATTCCAGTCCCATACTTTTGAAACCACGAAATGGATAGCCCTTTATATCCAAATTAAATGAAAATAAAAATAATATTGTTACGTTTTTACCTTTTAAAAACGGTTAAAATATGAGCTTGTAGATTGTAATAAAAATAAAAACAAATTTGTGTTCAGTTTGAATTAATTTCTTTATTGTTTGCACAATTCTGTGTGCCACTGATCACAACTTGATGTAAACAACAAAAATTTCTTTGTTTCTTATTGTGCTTTACACTCGCTTGTGTAAACAATAACAATTGTTCGACCGATCTTTATAGCGGAGATCTTCAAACCATAATTATTCTCTTCACATGCAACGCTTCCTCACACAAGACTGACTAAATTTTTACTGACTCCGTTGCCTGCTTTGTCTTGCCTTTTATATCGCAGGGTAAACAGTCTGCTAGATGTCCTTGAAGGAGAATGACTTCGCGTTCTCGAAATCTCTGTAAATGTAAACATCATTGATTCATTGTTGTTTATGTATTTTATTTACATTTATTCTGGTAATGTTTGTTGTTGCTTCTTGTTTACTTGTTTATCCACTTTTTATACTGATGCTATTGCTATATTTTTGTTTATTCGTTGATCATGTAAACAAATCCATTGTTTTTGATTTGTTTGATGGACGATTTAACACCATTTCCATTTTCGTATGTCTAATATAATAATACACATTCCCTAGAAGAGAAGAATAGAGTAATTGTGAGAGTTCTACGACTTCTGATTTAGGTCATTGTGTTATAGGAAGACACGCGGAAAGAATGCAGCTCCCATCTAACGACTTCTGATGCTGGATGTAGTTGCATATAGTTGGTATTTTTTTCTAAATCTCTCTACTCATCACTTCCATTTAGGCAGAAGTCTGGCATTTTTTAAGCATAAGATTCAACGATTTTGCGGTGAAATAAAATGCTGGAAACTTAGAGTCTATTGTCACAGTTTTTCTGATCATTAGGCAGCTGGTATTGTATAGTAGCAGCATGACTTTAGTTCTCCGGCTTAAGAATAATAGAAACTGCCCAGTCATATAATCTCAATCTCGAAAAAATGGAAAGAAAAGATGTAATGATCTCACAAGAAGGGCATCGATGGGTATTGAATTTGTTGAAAGCTGCTTTGTTAACCCCCGATTTGTTATTCAATGTCTGATTTCAAGGGAAAATTATAAAAATTCTTACGTGCGAAGGCTGATAACCGATGGAGTTCAATGTTCTGTCTACTATTTGAATAGCACTCTGACTTTAGTATTAGTACTCTTAAACATCCTTTGAATTTCATTTCAAAACTCATTACGATGTCCATGGGTTATTTGAAAATTGGTACACATGCAACAGACAATTTGGGAATTTGTTCGCTTTCTGTTTTAGTAGCTCTGGAGTCACGTATAATTACGAAATGTGGGTAGAATAACCCATCAGTGCCATTAGTGACGGAACTTAAATTTTCTTTGCGAACATTTTCATGGCATTTTTTTTTAATCTCACTGTTTTGCTTGAAATCTGCAAAATAGGAAGTCGCCGAAAATATTTTTTCATACTAGATTTTGTTCAAGGTATCTGGGCTGGAGTTTGAAACATAGCCTAACGTTTAATAAGCCATCACCAGATATGGTTGTAGATGTTTAAAATTGCTTATGATGGAATACGTTGTAATGACGCTAGGGACATATCACTCTCTTTACATACACATACAGTAGACAGCAAAAGTTTTAGTACGACAATATATTTTAGTAATTTCATGAATTTTAGCCAAAAGTTTGTATAAAAATTTTAGGTTTTTACATTTATTTTATTAATTTATTTCTGTTTTATTATAAAACAAACATTTTTTTAATGTTTTTCATAAAAAATAAGGAAAAGTTTCAGATGACTCGATAGGTAACCCCTAAGGAGAATCCTGAGTAAATTTAAAATTCAAAGGCCTAGTATATGAAAATGTTATCGCTTGTTTTTAATAGAATATCCCTTAAGGTCAAGCACTCCATTTAACCCATTTGGAATTGAATGTACAAGTTTTGGTTAGTGTTTTCTGGAGGCACCATGAGCAAATTTTTCGTTTGACTTTTGTTTGAGGTTTAGCAATTACGTAACCGTTCTTTCAAATGATCTCCTAAATCCTCTCTTCATATCGGGACTTTGTGCAAGAGTATTAAGAATGTGGGGAGTTTTTTTTGTCAATTTATATTGGAGTACTAAGACTTTTGCTGCCCATTGTATATACATAATTGGTCATTACATCCTTTTATTCAGGATTACGACCTAGCTTCTCACATAACTTATGTTGTGTGCGTTAATTTTATAAGTGAGTGGCGGGACCTACAGTTTATATTCGATTCCGTACGACAGATTTTTAACGAACTTTTCATGGCAATTTTATTTACTCTCAGAGATTTGCCAGAAATCTGCTGAGAGGATGTCGCAGAAGAAATATTTCTTCATATTTCGTTTGGTATTTGACCTGGGGTTTGAGCGGAGGCTTTTGCGGCTAATAAGCCAACACCCTACCTACCAGATCATGGGGACTTCATCACTCTCTTTAGGCATTTGAAAACTTGTTTCGTAGCCTTACTATTCATATTCTAATGCAGTAGACTTTCATGTGTGTTAGATTGAAAATTCAGCCCAATTTTATGACTGTAAACACTTCTTCATTTTTCTCCCCCTGCCACCCCTTTTCACACAATCTATTTCTACAACAGCTGAGTAGATCATAACATTCTCAAATAAATTTTTGTTTTGTTTTTCAAAATATATTCTCATGTTTCTGGATACTTTATACATATTTTTTCTCTGGGTTTATTAAATTAAAATAATGCGATATTTTTGTTATTGTTTACAAACATAATAATTTAAAAGCTTTTATTTTCTCTATTATCGTTGCACTAATTTTTCATTTTATTTTCAATAAAAAAATAAAATAAAGCTTTAACCTATGGCTGAATATGTTGCTTGTTGAGCAAGTAAAAGTATAAGAGTTGAAGAGGTGAATATAGAGCATATAACAAAAGCTTTTATAACTTAAAAGTTCATGAATACAACTGTCAGTAGGAAACAAATACAATAAGAAATACTGGGTACAGTTTAGCGCACATGTCTAGACATATAAATTAAAATACTTCGCTAATAACAATAACAATAACAGCAACTTATCATCAATTTGATGCAATACAATAACGATGAAATAAACAAAAACACACATTTCTACATTCATCATTTCATATTCATAATTGGATTTGGGTTTCCGATTTGTAATTAAAGGCAATTTCATTTTTCAATATTCGAAATAATCACAATTATTACCACCACTCATCATGCATATTTTCAAAAAAAATCTCTCTCTTTAGAAAAAAATACAACAAAATAATGAACAAATCACTTCCTCCCAACTACTCACACACACATTATTATATAATAGTATTGGGAGTGATATTGCAAATGTAATTACCGTCAATAGAAAGAAATATTCTCGTTAAATTATTAACACACACACAGGCACACTCATTTGCAATCACTTAACAGTTGATAAATTATACCTGCAATATTTCCGCATGTAGCACAGATTCTCATATGGAACGTTGTCAGTACAACTGATAGAGGAGAATCGAAAAAAACGCGAAATTTTATGTGCAAAATCAACTGTTAAGGGTTTTTGTTTTATGAGTACCACACACATATCCACACAGAGTCATTAGAGCCATTAATACCGCTCGCAGGCATGGATTTTATGTGGCACAATGTTGTGCACACATTCTCTCCATATATTTATAAAAATTTTGTTCGTATGTTAACAGGCCGGAAACATTGGCAATTGCTAATGATGAACCATTTAAAACAGCAACTACAAGCTTACAGTATTGCTAACAAAATTATGCATAACATACCATACATCATTCCATACATACATACATATGTGCCAGAGGTTTAATTGCATTTTGTAAGTCATAAACATTTTATGACATATCGGAGGTATTTTTTATTTATATTTTTGTTTTTTTTTTCGTATTCATCATATCTAAACTACATTGAAATGTTCATTTGCAATGAGGCAAAGAATATAACAAAGCTAATCAGATTGCTTCCCAATTAACACGTTCACGCCGGCGCATACCACCGGTGACGCACACTAGACAGCCTTATCAGACGGCGCGTACCACCGTTGACCCGCACTAGGCAGCCTCATCTGGAGGTGAGTACCACCGGTGGCCAGTAGTAGACTACCACATTGGGTGACCTAGATGGTACGTACCAGCAAATATTCAGGTCTTTAACACTTCTACTGCCGAAAAAGAATACTTGAGAACCAGGCTCTATTAACCCTGAACGGTCACTGTTCGTCGAATCGACGAAGGTCATTTACTCTTTATAATATAACTCTTTTAAGTTTGACCAAATTTCGCCCCATATATTTTAAAGTCGAACCCGAATGACATACATATTTATGGCAAATCAATTTATTCTCAGCGTTTTTGCCAGAAGACAGCTCAGATAAAGTCGCCGATTTCATAATCCTTTTTGTTCGAGATGTCTGGGGTGGGCATCACGTCTCAAAAGCAAATAGACTATCTGCAAGACCATGGCGACTTTTCAACTGGGTGCCTTTGGAATCCGCAGGTCTCTTAAATCCACATCTAAAAGAACTGAATTGGTGTAAATCTTAAGGGTCTCCTAAGGCAAGATTATAACCTTCCGTTGCTATAGTGATAATGCTTGTATTCGTCCAATAGTTTAACACTTTTTGTGTTTGAAATTCTTGCATAAATTGGACTTTTGCTCAATCATTTGACTTTTAATGATGTCAACTTCGGGGAAATTTTCACGGAAATTTATATGAATAATATATTTATTTGCGGCATGACATTTACTTCGCGTAAACGACGCTGCAGGTGGTATTTACATAAATTGAAATTTTGGCATTTTTTTTTGGGATACATTTCAACGGTTATCGCACTAAGAACACGGTGCGACAGTCAAAATACACTCAGCAAATGGCATAGTGAAGCTTGTTAGTTTTGTTTACTAGAAATAAAAAATTACTTAATTGGCCATCATCAACCCGATTAACGGATTTCAGCCTGCCGCAACACATTCTTTCAGGCGCCTCTGCTTCTTGCGCGCCTACGCCAGTTGGTCACACCAATCGATAACACGGCTTCCTCGATACAAGGTCGTCCTCTTCGCCGACATCAGTAGATCCCTGCATCAAATACACGTCCTCGTCCATTCGAACGACATGGCCGAGCCAGCGCAACCGCTGTATGTTAATACGCTGCACAACATCTATGTCGTTCAGGAGCTCATACAGCTCACTGTTGGATCGGATGCGAAGTTCATCGCCAATTCGCACTCGACCGAAGATCTTTGCTCTAGAATACTCTCAAGGCTGTATCAGTGCTTAATAGGGTCCATGCCTCTGCGCCATAAAGAAGAACGGGGAGGATGAGCGTCTTGTAGAGTGTTAGTTTTATCGTACGAGAGAGGTCTCTGCTACTCAATTGGCTATTGAGACCATAGTAGCACCTGTTGGCAATAGTTATCCTGCGCTTAATCTCCAGACTGACATCATTTTTGGAAAAATACCTTTTTTGAAAAATAGCGTCATTGCGATGCCCTGCCGCCTTTCTCAGAACACTCACCATGACGAAGTTGAAGAGGTCGCATGATAAGGGATCGCCTTGTCTGAAACCTAGCACGGTAACAAAAGGTTCGGAGAAGTCCATTCCTATCTTGATGGAGCTGCAGGAATAGCTCAACGTCATTCTGCATAGCCCGAATCATCCAAACTTGTTTTATTTAACAAACAAGGTATTCTTTCTCTTAATAATAACTAAGGTAATTTTTGTCGGATTTGATCAAACAAAGTGTCAATCTCTTCACAAGAATGTTATCACTTATTTTATACTTTTATTTAACCCTTATCCTGTACTTCAAAAATAAAACGCATATGACATTAGTGGGTCAAATTTGCCCAATACAAAAAATTGTAATATTTATTCAGTTTTTTATTTGTTTACATTCATTACATGCAATATTGATCTCAGAATGCTTTTTGCAAAGAAATTTTTGACATTCGGAACATTTATTTGCATATTTGGTGTTGTTAGAACGATTTAGACAAAAGTAACAACATCCCCTTTTTAAATATTTTGCTTGCGGAACTTCAACAGAATCTTTTAAAGGATTTTTACGACTGCTTTAGCAGGACTACTTTGTAGCATGTTCGGCCTACGAGATATTTCTCAGCTTATAAGCTCCATGCCTAAGTCTTCCAAGAATATGCGTCGCTTATATTTCTTATTTTCAGTCCAGTGCGGATTAATTTTTAGAAAAAATACATAGGCATTATAGGCGGATATATCCAACATATTGTAAGAAAGAGCTTGAAGCCATCGATTAGTTCTCCTTTTACACGTGTAAGTTTTTATAATTTGATCTAATGTATCGACCACTGATTTCGATTCATTATACAAATGAATTATTTCTGGCTTTTTGAAGCTTGCTCTTTTTTTTGTCGTGATGTAACGTGAAACACTGATTGAATTTTTTTAGGTACATATCCCACTAAAGTTGTTTTGTTCTCATTGTCGAAGAGAAAGTGAGCATAGTTTTCAGGTTTGCTTTTTAGTTGCAAAATGTTTATTGCCAAAAAGTTTTATTTTTTCGGACTGTTCCAACCATTGAAATATTTTGTTTTAACAAGTCAACACCAAGTTTTTTAAACAATTATCACAAGTTATATTATGTCCTTTCAAATTTTTTATTATGTCCAAGAAAACGCGCCCTTCTTGATCTTTCTCTGGCTTACAGTTTCTGTCTTTTCCAGTATTCACCTGTACGTTCCTGGTTTTGATGGTATGTATTGCTTGAATGGGCATCGTCCACGATATGTTACGAGCTGCTCATCCACTGCCACACATTCGCCAGGATTAAATATATTTCGTAGATTAGTTTCCCAACTCATAGTAACTTTGAATAGCGATCTGCCTTTGCGGTCGTCCCATAGGGATTCTAAAGCTTCACCATGAGATCTAAATACACACGCCAATAAAAGTAGCCCGAAATATGCTTCAATTGTTATGTCGTCTACATCAATCCAATTATTTCCAAATACAGATTAACCTAAATGAACCGATTGTATAGCTTTTACTCCTATAAATACAAAACCAATTATAGTCACCTGGCAAATTAGTTATATCAACAACTAATTTCATATTATCACTGGGCATAAATAACTGAAAAAAGATTTTATACTATCAGCTCTTGAAATAGCATAACGCGTTGGGCCAGGACTCAAATTTATTATGTCCTGTTTAGAAAATCTTCCAAATTTGTTTATCGCTTTTACTTATTTTTTTGTTTTGTTGCTAGTTATGATGTTGTCAAGGCAGACACAATTGTTACTAAGCTCGTATCACATGCGTAAATTGATTTTGTTGCATTGGGCAATTTTGACCCAAAAGTACCAACTGCGTAAGTTTTTTCACATACGCTTTGTGAAACGATATACAAAAATAATATTTTAAATTTTAATAGTATTCAGTAAAAAATAATTGTACAAAAGTTTCAATAAAATCCGCTGAGTATTTAAAGAATAAATGAGCAATAAAAACTGTTTGGGCAATTTTGACCCATTAATACAGGATAAGGGTTAAGGTTTGCTACTATGAATGTACAAACTTGAAAAAATATGAAAAAATATGAAAAAAATTCGCATTGGCCAAATTTACCTCATCAAACCTCATAGAATATTAAGTCGAATAATGTACCTATGTACACCGTTTTAAAGGCCCGTTCCTCTCTTTCCTAAGAAACTTTAAATTTGGACATCGGTTCAGAAATGTTTGTGTAATCAATAAATTTGTGCGTAAAGTCCAAAAAAAAAAAAACAGTTTTTGTCAAATAAATCAAGTTTGGAGGGTTCAGGAAAAATAAAAAAAAATATTTTTGAGTTCTACTCAACAAAACTCACCACATACACTATGTCATTAGCTGGGTGTGTTTAATTTTTTTATTTTGTCGCATAGTGTAGGTTAGGTTAGGTTAGAGAACGTGTACTTGTCAATTAAGACAAGTAAAGTAACCGGAGTTAGAATTGACCCATTGCACAACGTCATAGTTTCTCACGCCACTTATGTTGTGTGTGTAAATTTTATACATAAGTGGTCAGACCTACAATTTAAAGTCGACTCCGGACGACAGATTTTTGAGAAACTTTTTCATGGCAATTTTATTTGCTGTCAGGGCTTTTGCCAGAAATCTGCTGAGAGGAAGTCGTCGAAGAAAAGCATTTTGTATTTTGTCTTGATGTCCGGCCTGAGATCGAACCCTGGCTTTACGTCTAATAAGCCAACACACTACCTACTAGACTGCGGCGACTTCTCGCATAGTGTAACTGATACAATATTGCCTCCCAGGACTAGGATCGAGGCTGGCTTGACTCTCTACACAAGAGACTTCATGTATCACAACATTAGGTAGTGCGGGCCTCTCCAAAGCGATATGTTAATTACTGATCAAATTCGTCCCTCAATATGCGTCGTGTGCATATTGATGCACGTGATGCTGCTAACAACGTACGAATGAAGGTAAAATATGGAGGCGAGTAATTGATGTACTATGTTCATTATGGAGACGAATTTTACTCTAAAGATAAGGAGCTTGCCACATACGTACATCGTTCGCGTAAGAAATAGAGGATAACAGAGGAATTTTTCTTTAGTGTAACCATATAAATTGAATTTAAAATGAAAACTGGCACTTGCTAAGATAATTATGTGTAGAAATCTATTGGAAAGTAAAGATTTCAACTAAAAGGAATAAAGCAAGAAATAGATAGAAGACCGTGTATAACTGTGTACCTTTGAAATATTCGAAGAAGGCCAAACAATCGTATAATAAATACACTTTGTATACTTTACTTACATTCCATGTATTTAATCCTGGACGGTTACTCTTCATTCTTGTACACTAAGGTTACTCTTCGTTGAATCGACTAACACTTTAACCCTAATTGGTTGCTGTTCGTCGAATAGACGAAGCTCATTTACTCTCTTTCATATAATGATTATATGTTTGACCAAATTTCGCTCTTTTTATCAACAATGTAGGTTGATAACGAAACCTTGTATTGAGTGAACATACTCTGGCCACCCATTTTTTAAATCCTGGATGGTCATTTTTGTACAGTAAGGTTACTCTTCGTTGAATCGACAATCAAAAAAAATTTTTTTTTTCGTCTACTGACTGCAAGCTTTCATTATCAACTAAAGTTTTTGAAAAAAGAGCGAAATTTGGTCAAACATAAAAGAGTTATATGATAAAGAGTAAATGAGCTTCATAGATTCAACGAACAGTAACCGTCCAGGGTTAAGCATCATTGAGAAAACAAGAGATACCATTACTTTCATAATACTCTGGATGCATTTAGCTCTTGGTAGCCCCTTTTTTAAAAAATTTTTCTTTATATTTTGTATTTCTCTAAAAACTGAATATATTGCACAGAAATAGAAACTTACTACTACACTGCACCATTGCCAACCAACATGCCATTATTAGATTAAAGGAGTCTATTTAGAGGATAAACTTCAATTGGATTAAAAAAGTTTATTTCCTGTATAGACGATAAATAAATTGTAAAACTTATAAACTGCCGGACTTTATGTTATAATTTATGTTTAACATTATTATGGTTTATGTTTAAACGTGAGAAGAAGAATTTTGAAACTCTCATAACAAATAAATGAAAAAAGAAAAAATTATGATGCTGCCGTAGATTGGAAATAAACATGAAAGTGCGAACGCAGCAAAGCTGTAAATACATATACTGGAGTTACTTTTTGTATTTTCAGTTATTTCAAGTTTTAATTCATTTCAAGAAAATGAAACTGCTTTTCAGATTCATTTGCGTTTTTTTGTTTTCATTTGCATCTTTACTTGCATACAACAACGCAAACTTCTCTCATGTACTAGGAAGGAAACTTAGACTTAATCATCAGCATTTAAGCCATGTATCGAGAGCTTTAATCGCACTATTAGCGATGTGGCAACGGGCGGTCAGCTGGCAAACCGGACAACAAGTAAAAAACAATTACGTGAGACGCAACGATTAATCGATGACGTTGAAATTGTAATTTTTGGTTGAAATCATTCTGAATTAATAAGCACACATGGGAAATCCTCGGCATTAATGGACGAGAATAGATGACGTTCGATCTAGGAAATAATCGAAGTCTAGTTTTTTAATTCAATTGAGAAATTCTCAGGGAAGTTCTCCTCATCCAATAAGCATTACGCCTCTTTCAAAATTGCCGTGATCTCAGCTGGAAAGCAGTGATCAGGCAGTACATACTAGTGTTTAATATTAGAACCCTCAATATATTTATGTACCAGAGCGTTCTAAGTCTAGCATTTGGCAGTCATCCGTATAAACCTAAACGTTCTTTCTTGTTTCCAAATATGCAGACTTAAGAACCTAGCAGAGATCAGCAATGAATCGTTTTTTCGCTACTCATAAGCACTCATGAAATTTTGAATACACATAAATGAGTCTACAATATTGAAATTTAACTACTCTGATTCATTCGTACCACTACACCATTGATTTATAAGTACAGGTTGCAATGAGTATGAGTACAACGTTGATATCAAACTCATACCATTCGATATATATTTGATTCAAATGCCTACTCATCAGAATCATAACTTTAGAAAAAATACTTATAATACTCATAAATGATTCGAGTGATTCGAATCATTCATCAAAATTAACAGTCTTAGTCTGCATTTACAAAAAAAAGGAAAAAAAAGACAAAGACAGCAAGCAAAGCAAACACACAACCTTCTAGTGAGTATTGTAGTGTTCGTAAGCGAATCATACTTATTCTGTGATTTTTGTAAATGTTGAGTCATGGAGAGTCGAAATCAAATCTGGCCCCTAGTAGTAATTTTATGATCACATACATAATTGGTCATTACAACCCTTCAGTCAGGATTTCGACCCAGTTTTTTAGACCATTTATGTTGCTTCTTAATTTTATACATGAGTGGTGGGACCTACAGTTTAAAGTCGACTCCAAACAACAGATGTTTGAGAAACTTTTCATGTCAATTTTATATACTCTCAGAGTTTTTGCCAGAAATGTGCCGAGAACAAGTCGCCGGAGAAATACTTTTTTATATTGTCGTTTTGTTGTCTGACCTGGAGTTTGAACCGAAACACACTACCTCTTAGACTACGGCGATTACATTTTATTATCAGATATCCTTATAATCGCTGTACCAATGTCTTCCCATAATTACAGTATTTCCATATGTTAAGCCGAAATTTAACTGCTTTGAGCCTTACTGCTATGAATTCAGCCTTCTGCTTTAGAATGATAAAAGAAGAAAGGACCTAATGTATAATGTACAGTATGCAAAACAATACCTTAGTTGAAGTGGTAAAGAATGCATTGTTGACCTGGACAGCTAACTGCTTGCGTGCTATGTCTATCAGTGTACAGTGGAATTAGTGTTTACACGTAGGCTACTAAACTTGAGCAACATAAAGCAAGTTTTGTTTCGCCACGATTTGGTAAAGGCACTTTATAATCGTGGCTCGAAGCTTTCTTTACACATCTGATTATATTATCCTTCAATGAACGATTAGGGTTCAGTACAGCCTTAAGGTTCTGAGAGCAAAAATACTGAATGACGAGTTTTAGAATTAAAATTTTAAACCACAATCGTTGTTAATTCGGAATTGCAAATTTTTGGTGCTACCTTTATATGAAGTTACATACAGAGAAGCTAGGTCGTAATCCTGACTGAAGGATTGTAATAACCAATTACACAGCCCTGTAAATTTGGACTTTTTTTGTGCAAATAAGACGGCTTCAGGTGTTTTCGAAGGATCCAATATGGCGGTCGAAGTTTATAAAAATTAATCAGATTTACTTGACCGTCATATTGAATCCGCCATTTTGAATGTTTTTAATCTGAATGAAGATCAAGTACATACATACATATTTGGTCATTACAACCCTTCAGCCAGGATTACAACCTAGTTTCTCATGCCACTTATGTTGCTTCTTAATTTTATACATGAGTGGCGGAACCTACAGTTTTTAAAGTCGACTCCGAACGACAGATTTTAGAGAAACTTTTCATGGCAATTTTATTTACTCTCAGAGTTTTTGCCAGAAATCTGCTGAGAAGAAGTCGTTGAAGAAATACTTTTTGTATTTTGTTCTGATGTCTGGCTTGGGGCGCGAACCCTGGCTTTACGTCTAATAAGACGGCGACTTCTACTGATCTGAAGATCAAGTAAATCTGATTAATTTTTAAGGACCTCCATAAAGTGTTTCTTTTTCTCTTGCACCCCGCGACATAAACCAACCCCCTACTTTAAGGGCGTTTGCGATCAATTTAGCTTTGGGCTCATTTTAAAGAGCAGCGATTAATTGTCAATCTCTGGCAATAGTGATGGTTCTAGCACGTCAGTGTTTAGTCCTACAATTTTCCACAAATGGCCAAAAAAATTTTTTTCGCGAAAACCTGACGTGATGAAAAGTTTTTGAACCCAGATTCGTGTTCAGCGCTCCAAATGCCTTCGGAAACGTCTGGAGCCATCTTATTTGCAAAACCCATGCAGGGCTGTGTTATGTATGTATGTATATATGTACATACAGTTACAGAATAAAGTCTACATACAACAGTGTATACTGCCAATTTCTTTTGTTTTTTGTTTCTCAACTTTCTTAATTGTAACTGCCTTAAACAACGCTATAAGACCTTTTTCAATTTGATAAAATCTACATACAGTGTTGTATGTAGACTTTTTTCTTTAGCTGTATGTGGACATAATCGGATACTGATATCCATTAAGATGATTCCAAACTATTCTATTATGTATACTGATAAAACTGGTGGTTACTTGTGGCTTATCCATGTGGACTTAAGTTAAGAATTTCTGGTGGTTACGTTAGTTTAGAGGACGTGTACTTGTCAATAAAGACAAGTACAGTACCCGGAGGTCGAATTGACCTATTGTACAGAGGGAAGTATAATAGAGGGATAAAAAGGAGAGGATGTAGGAAAAGGGAGAATTGGAAGTGGCTTAAATTCCTGGTGTATGGGAAGCGAAAACATATTTCCGTTTGGATATATGCAGACATTTGGAAAATTGAATTTAAGTTGATTTTATAAGAAAAAAATCTTCACCTATTTAAAGCATAAATACAAAAGAAGTCCAAAGGGTAATTAACTATTTTTATCACATTTTAAAACTAAAAACAAACAATAAAAATAAAACAAAAAAGAAGAAGGAGATATAAAAGTATTTTGCTTTATTACAATAGTTGATGCAATAAATGCAGGTTATGCCCCAAGTAAAAGAGCAGAACGTCTTCGCACACCCATATACACAAACATATATATCGTACTATAACAACGTTGCTTAAATATTGTTTCAAACATACATTTAGGTGAGTGTAAATAACGGTTTTATTGCTTTTATAGCGCATCTTTCATTGTGTATGTGAAAATATCCTTTTGCCGTTCATGCAAACTTGGCTATGGGTGTGCGCGTAAACACTCGCTAAAGCTTGAAAACGATTTTTTTTTTAAGTTTATGCTCTTACCATCACTGCTTATTGCTGACGACGTAGATGCTGCTGGCTTACGATGGGTACGTGTGAATGTCAAACTTTTTGTTTCTTTTACTTTCCCTAGGTTTTTTTGTTTTTTTTATTATTTTTTTACAGACGAAAAATAAAAATACAAAAACAACAACAAAATAAAAGTTAAACTACAATAAGTACGTAGAAGAAGAAAGAAAAAGAAGAGTACAAATAAGAACAACAACAAAAACAAAGGAAAAAAACAGAATCTGAAAACTCTTCACATTTTCTTAAGGCAGCAGATACAGTTTATTTGAGTTTGTTTAAGCACACCTGCTGACAAATGGCGTTACACAGTGTGTCACATCTATCATCAGAGATTTAAGGGGTTTTTATTCGCACAAACATTTAAACTCACATCAGCAAACATACTTATGCTTAAGTATCTATGGTATACATATACTTTAACCACACAAACCAAAAACAAAAAAATACACTCTATAGATGGATATATTCCAACATACTTGTAATGTACATACATATGTGCGTATGTATGTAAGTATGTATTTATGTAAATACTTCAATTTTTACTTAGAAATTGGCCAAAGGAGAATGAAAGATAAAATAAAAGATAAAAGTATTATGCGAAAACTTCCTAAAGAATTTTAAGTATTTCTTGAAAACTTTAAAACCGTAACTGTCGAAATAAACTCGAATATTAGTGAGAGTTTAATTATTATATGCACTGCATGGTTTGGGATATTTTGTTTAGTGACCTTTCATAATGTTTATGGGAAACGTGGAAACATACAAATATTGATTCTTAGAATACGAAGTAAATATAAATTATTAAGCAATAACGATGCAAGGAATATGTTTTTATTATACCTTTTATTATAAAACATGTCCTTCATTTTCTTATCCTGTATTCACGTTTTGTCTTTTTTCATATCGCCAAATGCCGTTTAATGACTGACAAGATTTGCTGTGGTATTTTCTTCATTCACTTCGTTGTCACAATTTTGCAGCCGTCATTATGAAGTATTTGCAGAATGCAGATGCGTATAATTTCCTGTTATTACTGGACTGTGGTCAACTTTAATGAAAATTTTGGCACGCAAGAAGCAGAGGCGCCTGGAAGGATGTGTAGCGCAGGCAGAAATCCGTTAATCGGGTTGTTAATGGCCAATTAAGTAAGTAAGTAAGTAAGTAAAGTTTGTGTGATCTCTTTATCCCCTCCGCAGACATATGCCCACCTTAGACATATATGAATTCAGTTGGATTTTCTGTTGTACTAGCATTTGCAACTACTTCAGCTTTGCTATTGCCTTCAATGAACCTGAGTCCAGGAATTCATATGATACAAACCGTCTAAATTTACGCAATCTTATCCAGACGTAATGTTCACACTCTCTTAATATCTAATGATCGATTCACCGTCAGTAAATCTACTCATATTTCCAAACGATACACTCTGATACTGCATTCGCACTGCAGCAGTCCTAGTCGACATTCATTCAGCTTGTATCGTTATACAGTAATCGGGTTTTTCAAACACAATCTAAGGTTCAACTGTTTTGAACAGGTTCTTAGACTTTATCGCATGATTTGTATCCATCAGTTAATATTTGGATAACGTATCCATTATAAAAACAGGACCGAAAGCATGCAGGTGAATCTATTTTTTTGAACAGCACTGTATATCCATATCAACTATACTTAGGATTTTGGCATTACCTTCCTTACTCATTGCTATGTTTGCAGCTACTTACTTGGAGGTAGCCAATTAAGCATTGTAAATAATGTCTTAAGTGATATAGTTCTACCACCATCCCTACAGTATATTTAATCTGGACCTGGAATATATCAGAATTTTTTTTACACCTAGTTTAACTTTACATTTCACAGCATTGTGACAACTGTAGGAAGCATTTGGGTATTAAATACATATACATACATACATATGTACATACATGTATGTACATACATACATAATCGGCCATTACAACCCTTCTGTCAGGATTTCGGCCTAGCTTCTCACACCACTCATGAGTGGCGGTCGACACCGAACGACAGATCTTTGAGAAACTTTTCATGGCAATTTTATTTACTCTTACTTTTTTAGTACTTACTATTTACTTTTTGCCAGAAATCTGCTGAGAGGAATTCACCGAAGAAATATTTCTTCATATTTTCGTTTTGATGTCTGACCTGGGGTTTGTACCGTGGCCTTACGTCTAATAAGCCAACACACTACCTACAAGACTACGGCGACTTCTATGTTTAATCCGGGCCTGGAATATATCAGAATTTTTTTGGGTGTACTCCTAGTTTAACTTTGCATTGCACAGCATTGTGACAACTATAGGAAGCATTTGAGCAATAATTAACCCGTAAACAACCTGGATTATACGGATGACATATCAACGCCTCCGTCCTATAACATTCTAAGTCGAAAAAGTGTGTTTTGAGTTATGAGCTCTCAAAGTTTTCATTGTATTCGAAGCTGATTTTTCCCTATAACTTCGGGACGGATCGGCGCATCTTAACCAAATTTTGACAGTATTTAAGTTAGAGAACGTAGCATTTAATAATGCAAGAACATTAAAAACGTTCTAAGTACACTTAGAACGTTATAGAATGGAGGCGTCGATATGGTTCCTTGCAGCCAAGTGTGATATACTACAGGGCCAATGACCTGTAAGCTGGGATTGAGAATCAGCTGTATTGAAACAAGAACAGAAGCGATAACAATGAACAAGTCCCAGCTACTTACGATGATCGATGGTTTGGGATTAAGTTTTTTTGTATTTTTTATACTGGCTGTATAAGCAATAAAGAGCTCTAGATTGCTACGCACTAAATTTCCATTGAAAGCTTAGCTCTAATGATGGTAGCCACAATGGATAGAATACAGCCGCAGAAACTACGGAGGATATGACGAAATGAGATGTATTGAAATACTCTTGCATATATAGGCCGGGTAAGTAGAAAACATAAATAAACTGTTGGCTGCCCTGGTAGTCTAGTAGGTAGTGTGCTAGACTATTAGCGTGAGGGTCGTGGGTTCGATTCCCACCAGAGACTGTGGTCTGTGACACTAAACCTAGCATATGGTAAAGTTACTCCGCTCGTATATAATAGAATATAATTTGTAATTGTATTGTAATTAATAAACAAATAAATAAACAGCCTGCTTATATCATGATTGTGTTGAAATCAAACAAGTGTTTGGTAAAAGGACGGCATGAAAAAATTTGTAAGAATCCTATATTCGACATTGAATTTTTTACCAGAACCTAGAGTTTTTTCAATTTTTATTTCAATTCAAATGATTTGCTTTTTATTTTAATTTTTTATTTTTTTTTTTTCGGAGTGATTTTTGTAGTTTGGGGTTCTCCCTATTAAAAATCCAATTTTTGCAAAAAAAAATTACTTTTTATTATTAAAATATTCTTCACAATATTGTTGTTAATAATTTCTTAATTGATAAATTGAAATGAAATTATTTTCTGTTTAAACTTATAAATCTTGTTCAACACTTCCTTAACCACATGTGAGTATGAGTGATATTTCATATTTCATACGCCTTAATTAATATAAATGTGGGATTCAGTGAGCGCTCTCTGAAATAAGAATAATAAAAGAGTTATGAGGCGAAATTAAAAGCAAAACAGAGAGAAAGAGAGAGATAGAGAGACAGTGAGAAAGAAGAAAAATTATTATAAAAACTGAACAGCATATAACACCCAGCCATGCAGATAAATTTTAAGAATTTTTATTTATAGACTCTATCCGTCATTCTTTTAGTCCGTTACACATACAGACATACAGTTTGCCAAACTATAATTTATCTTATTTAAATACAAAAATAGCAGACATTGTAATAAAAAAATAAAAAAATAAACCAAATGAAGTAAACTTTTGTGCACATTTTCATTTTAAATGTTGACAAACAGAATATTATGCAGTCCACACTGCAATAAATTAATATAAAGCAACAAGGAAATCTATACCAAGTTAAAAAGGAAATTCCCATAATATTCTCGCTACTTATGGTACATCATCGGTGGTAGAAACTCAACTGCATTTGTGTAAGAAAGTTTCTTTTCAACTCTTTTTTTTTTGGTTTCTTCTCAAGTAGGAAATAATTTGCCACATGGATAATGAAAAATTGCGCTGGTTTTTCATGATTCCTACATTCGCTATTTTTACCATAGGTAAAAAGGAGGTATTTTGACATACACTCCCAAACAGACGTGCGGAAGATAATGTATGTGTACAACTTGGAAAAGAAAGGGAAAAACGAATGTAACAATTGCAGAGGAAGCCAAAAAGGAGGAGTAAATAAGTACTTGAATGCATGTTTAACAACATGGCATGAATGTATATTCGCTAATATATGAGTATGTTGTTGCGACGTATGGCATTATTATGCATTAATAAGCATTTCAGCTATAAACGTTGGATAGTTAGCTTTAAAGACATACTTGAATTAAGAGAAAACTATGCTTATAGGTACTTATAAAAGCATTTACGCTTTATTTATGCTTTCTCTAAGAAAGCATTTTTAAACAAGAATGTTATCAGAAAATATTCTTTTTTATTTAAAGTCTAAATAGAATGCCATCCGAATGTCTGATGATAAGAGGGGCCAGTAAGGCTGTATGTATTAGGAAAAAGAAAAATTTTTAGCGTCCGTTAACGTTTTGGAGGCTGCAATGGAGATAATGGTCTATTACTGTCTGCATCTGGTGCTGCATCTTCTACAACAGATCTCAAAACGTTGGGTTTGTCGTCTCTAACTTACTAACTAAATTCGTCATTACAACTCTTTAGTCAGGATTGCAACCTAGCTTCTCTCACCACTCATTTTGTGCGTGTTACTTTTTATACATGAGTGGGGGGACCTACTGCTTAAATTCGACTTCGAACAGCAGGTTCTTCAGAATCTTTACATAACTATTTTTATTTTACTCTCAGAATTTTTACCAGAAGACTGCTGACAGAAAGTCATCGAAATCAATACATACATACATGCATAATTATTCATTACAACCCTTCAGTCAGGATTACGACATAGTTTCTCACACCACCTACGTTGTGTGTGTTAATTTTAAACATGAGTGGCGGGTCGTACAGTTTAAAGTCGACTTCGAACGACTGATTTTTGAGAAACTTTATCATGGCAATTTTTATTTATTTATTATTTTATTTTTGTATTTTGTCTTGATGTCTGGCCTGGGGCTCGAAACCTGTCTTTACGTCTAATAAGCCAACACACTACCTACTAGACTACGGCGACTTCTAGACTACCGAAATCAATATTTTTTTATATTTCGTTTTATTCGAGTTGTCTTCGCCAGTTCAATAAGCCAACACACTATCAGTACAGTACGGTGAACCTACAATTTAAATTCGACTTCGAACGACAGATTTTTGGGAAACTTTTCATGGCAATTTTAATTTTACAGTTTTGGCTAGAAGGTCCGTGAGAGGAAGTCCCCGATAGATTTTCTTCGGGTATTGAACCACGCAATCTGGTCAAATAAGCTAACACACTAGACTAGTGTATAATGCTTATATTTTAATTATTTAAACACAGGCAAAATACTACTAAAATTTCCAATGAATTCCATCACCAAAAAAAATACTTTTAACATATTTTTCTGGATATTTAATATAAAATAATATTTCTCTCTGCCTGTTTTAAACACAATACATTACCACTTAATCGCTGTTTTTTTATTACATTTATTTCTTTGAAATTATGCTGGAAAAAAAGGTTTTTCTCAGAAAATCTTTCTAAAATTAAAAGCGAAAATACTTGGAAAATTTATTTCATGCTTTAAAAAAAAAATCTTGTAATTCTTATATAATTTGGTTTGAGAACAAAAAATAATGCATTTCGCATTAAAAACAAAACTTTTGGGTCACTTTACGTTCAGGGTATTTGTATTAATTTACATTGCAAAGTTTCTTTTGCAAATCTTTTATGATATTTTGAAATACCAAAAAAAAAGAAAGAATATTAAAGACTTATTGCATGATACTGCGCAACACCTTTTTTTGTGAGCAGAATAATTATGAAAGCAGACTAGCATGCTTAATTTTAAAATATAAAGGAGGTGTAGTAGGAAAGCTTTCACTTGAAAAGCATAATTTCTATTAAATCGCGAACGTATTTCATTAGCAGGCTTACAAAGCATTATTTTAAAAGTAAACAACGCTTAATTACGTCCCATTTGTTTATATAGATAGCTTCTACCTGTCCAATAAGAACTTGAAGTAAAATTTTTGTTTACAAAAAAACACTGGACACTTGCTTTTGGTCTTACTAAGGTAATATTAGAAGCTATATTCGAATCTTTAAAAATGGTCTGCAACGGCAAGTGGTATATTATGCTCAACTACGAAAAGTGTCAATCTTATTTCAAAATTCTTAGTATTGCTATTATTTGCTGGGTAATGTTAGGGTCGCCGTGGTCTAGTATGTAGTATGTTGGCTTATTAGACGTTTCAAACCCCAGGTCAGACATCAAAACGTAATATGAAAAAATATTTCTTCAGCGACTTCTTCTCAGCAGATTTCTGGCAAAAACTCTGAACGTAAATAAAATTGCCACCAAAAGTTTCTCAAAAATCTGTCGTTCGGAGTCGAATTTAAACTGTAACGTGTATAGAATTAACACACACAACATAAGTGGTGTAAGAAGCTAGTTCGTAATCCCGACTGAAGAGTTGTAATGACCAATTATGCATGTACGTAATATTACGGTATTTGCAGGTATTGACTGAACTTACCACTTTTCTGATCATTTCTTTTTAAGTTTCTTTTTTACTAAGTTGTAGGTAAATAATTTAAAATTGTAACACTTTACTTCTTGTTATTACGAAACTAAATTTGCAATAGTAACAATTGTAAAGCAAATACAAAGCTTAAAGTGGCTTTAAATATACTAAAGTAAGGAATATGATGTAAATTTTTAATTTCTAAAAATCGTCAAAATATTTTTGTAGCACAAATCGTCAAATCTGGCAGCTAAGTGTGTTAGTAGTATAAACATTGGAATGTAGTTCCAAATATCCGAGTTGAAATGCTACCAACTACCGTTAAATTGTCCAATAAGATATCTATGCCTTACGAAAAGTAGTAGAACTACTGTGCCATCTTTCCTTTAATAAAATGAAGATTGATTCGACAATTTTGCAGCGGTTAGGTCTTTGAATTCTTTTGCTATTTAAACAAAATATCCTTGCAACTGTTTCCAATCAGCGGAGTGAATAGATTTATTCAGGGACATTCAGCAACATATTCAAATTTAATACAAACGAAATTTTTAACAAAGTCGCAGTAGTGTTGTCTTGTTTGAACGTCACAGTTACCGTGATTCGAACCAGAGATCTCGAGCAAACTGAAATATGAATAACATTTCTTCGGCGACTTCATCTCAACAGTTTTCTGACAAAAACTCTGATAGTAAATAAAAGTGCCTTGAAAAGTTTCGTTAAAAATCGACTTTAAACTGTTTTGGATAAAATTAACACACGGAACATGGGTGGTGTGTCAGCTAGGTCATAATCAGAGATCAGCAATGAATCGTTTTTTCGCTATTCATAAGTAATCATGAAATTTTGAGTATCAGTGAGTTAACAGTGTTGAAATTGAACTACTCTGATTTATTCGTATTCACGACACCATTGATTCATACAAGTTGCAATGAGTATGAGTACAACGTTGAGATCAAACTTACAACATTCGAAATATGTTTGATTTATACGTCTACTCATTCAGTTTCATTAATTTAGAAAAATACTTATAATGCTCATAAATGATTCGAGTGATTTGAATCATTAATCAAAATTTATAGTCTTAGTTGTTGTTGCATGTACAAAAAAGAAGAAAGATAAAGACAAAGACAGCAAGCAAAGCAAACACACAACCTTCTAGTGGATAATGTAGTGGTCGTACGCGAATCATACTTATTTTTTGATTCTTATAAATGTTGAGTAAAGGAGAGTCGAAATCAAACACATCATGCATGTTAGGTATGAGTACGATGATTACTTCAAATTTTAAATATAACTAGCATGAGTATGATATTGAAATAAGTATGAATGCGTATAAGTATCAGAAATTATGAGTATGATTCGGATCTACTCATCTTTTTGAATACTCATTGCTGTTCTCTGTTACAAACCTTCAGAGAGGATTATGACCAATCTTCTCCCATCACTTATGTTGAGTGTGGTAATTTTATACATGAATGGCGGTACCTACAGTTTAAAGTCAACTCCGAACGACAGTTTTTTGACGATTTTATTTACTTTCAGAGTTTTTGCCAGAAATGTGCTGAGAGGAAGTCGCTGAAGAAATATTTTTTCGTATTTCGTTTTGATGTCTGACCTGGGTTTGAACCTTGGCTTTACGTCTAATAAGTTAACACACTATCTTCTAGACTACGGCGACTTCAAATTAAATACAAACGAAATTTTTAACAAATTCGCTGTAGTCTAGTAGATAGCGTGATGTCTTGTTTGAACGTCGTAGTTACAGTGATCCAGGCCAGACGTCTCTAACAAACTGTAATAAGAAAAATATTTCTTCGGTGATCTCATCTCAACAGTTTCCTGACAAAAACTCTAAGAGTAAATAAAATTGACTTAAAAAGTTTCTCAAATATTTTGCGTTTAGAATAAACTGCAAAAAAAAACTGTAAGCCGCTTATACTTTGACTTTAGCTTCTTCTCGGGATTTATGAAAGAGATTAGCAGTAGTTATATAATTACGAAAATAAAATTTAATTTTCAAAAATATATTTCTTTTCTAATCCCTATCCACAACATATTACACACTAAAACTTCACATATTCTTTCTTGAAAGTTAGAAATTTCTTACTTCCCATTGCATACATTTAATCACCTGATATATTCGATGCTAACAACTTCATGATATATTGTGTTAGAAACAATACATTACTAGTACGTGTGATATGTTCCGCATACAATTTATTAAATTTAAGAGAAATACGTACGTACATCAAATTGCATATTTTTCCCTTAAACAGATGTCTAACGTTAAACACAACAAAAGAAGAAAAATTAAATGAAAATTTATTGCTTTCGCTTTGAAAAAAGTGTTTACAACCACGCCCATTATGTTTGTAGCAAAAACGTAAATTGAAGGGGAAGTAAAACAAAGGAGAAAAGTTTATTTTCTTAAACCTCGTATGTAAATATGCAAATAAATGTAAATTTTAATGTTTATGTGTATTTTTTTTTGTACGTGTGTATATATGTATGTATGTATGTTACTGACATTGTAAAATTTGCATATTGTATGGTGTTGTGGTTTTCCTCGTAGTTTTTTTCCTGTTTCTCTCTCCGTTTTATTCTTTGTTTAAATACATTTATAATGCCTTCCTTCCAATATTAAGAAATTCATCACGCATGCAGTTTAGCTTCAACTTTCTTTCTGCTTTATATTGAAGTGCCAAACTAAAAATTTTTTTTTTAATTTTTTTGCCAATTTTTCTTTTTAAATTTTTACTTCAGCTCACAGTGTAGTAGTGTGCTGTGAAAACTATTTCCATTCTCTATTGTTTATGTTGCATAGGTTACTCACGAAATTACTTACAGGCCCTAAGGGCAGTTGTGGTTAATATCTTCCAGCAACAGTCATGGATTTACACATGAGGTGCTTAAGGAAATGCCAAGTCTATCGACAATCTTTCTAATAGGGCAGCAGCCAGTAAGAACGACTGTTGTGCGGTGGATATCGTCGTGATTTATGGAAAGAATACAACCAGTCCACTTCTTATTCATATCTGGCCAGCAAAGTCTTGGAATATTGCAAGAACTCTCATGCTGATTTCTCATGCTGCTTCTCTCCCTATGCAACGACCTGCGAGTACTTAATTCAACCAGCTTTAGTCAGTGCACAATCTTAATGGCATTTAGACCAAAAGTTTCTAATTGGCATCTTAAAATCAGATCTAACATCGATAAAATTATGAGGAACCGTATGTTTAACTCTACTCAGTATTACATCACGTTCACATTCCAAGTTCGATTATGAGTTAACAACATTGAGTCTTGTTGATCAGTTCGGCACTCTGTTTCAATAGAAGTACTGCGTAGTTTGTCTAACGGTCTGAGTTTACACTGGAAAGCCCACATCCATCTAACAGACACACTATAAGTTGGCAAATCTGAACATACAAATTTGGTCTGGTCGTCCTAGTCTAGTGGGTAGTGTGTTAGACATGAAGACTGGGTCAAACCTCAGGTCAGACATCGAAACGAATATATGAAAAAATATTTCTTCGGCGACTTCCTCTCGACAGATTTCTGGCAAAAACTTCAACTTTTTCTATCTCATAACAACCATGGTTAAGTTTCCTTACGACCTTATAGCGACCTAAACAATTCGGTTTTAACTTCATACCAACACCAAATTGGGTGCGCTTGATTGCGACCACTTTTTCCACCTCATAAACTGTGTCTGGAACTCTGCCTTTATTAAAACTCTTCCTATTCTCTTCCTGAATGCGTAGTATATTTTCTCTAGCTTCCTTCTTCAATGCATCACGTTCCTTCTTTAACTCTTCCATGAATATTTCACTTAATAAAAATTTTATATCAGGATTATCGTTATTCCTCATGTTCAGTCCAGTCAGTATCTTAAACGGTTCAATACCAGTACTCCGTGGTGCGGTACTATTAATAGTCCTCTGTACACGGTCAATATATTTGTACCAATGGTCTGGTTTCTCGGTCAACATAGGAATAATTATCATATGTATCCTTTCAACTTAGCTCTTGGCGCTCCAGTTGCAATCATAAGATGCTGAATATTTTCGGATTCACAAAACTCTTGAAACTTGTTTGATGTAAACGCCGAACCTCTGTCTGTAATAATTCTCTCCGGGTTTCCGAACACTGCAGCTTGTCTTCTGAGTCGTTCTATCTTCTATTCTACTGAAGAGGTACTTCAGTCCCTATGCTTTTTGTTGGATACAACCACACAAACTTAGAAAAAACATCAACTGCTGCTAAGTTATGATTGTATTTCTTATACGTTGCTTCCATTGGTCCTACGTGATCTAGATGGTATGTATATGTATATGTCCTTCCTTATGACCTCTCTTAGCCTCCGATACTATACATTCAACACAACTCTTCACTATCCTCTCTACTTTTGTCCTCAATTCAGGTATATGAAAATATTTCTCAACTAAGTCTTGGGTTTTAGGAGATGAAAAATGGCCTTGACGGTGCTCAGTTTGTATAATCTCTTGTTCCATTCTACTCGGTATACCTATTAGTTCTCTATCAGTGTTTTAAATATAAGGTCAAGATTTGCGTAATAGTCGTCACATGGGCTATGCTCTAAAACTTTCCTTATTTCTCTTATCCATTCGTCCTGAAGTTGAGCCTCCCTAACACGACGTCTTAAAGAATCCGTCATCATAAGACACGAAAAGCGGCTTAAGGCATCCACATGCCTCATTTTCGATCCTGACCTATGCTCTATTTCGTACTTCGGTGGTTGCGCTGCATAATCTGAGGTCAGAAACTTTAAATTCTTGGTTCTCATAGTCCTTTAAGTTGCTTGAAAAACTTGCATAAATTTCTTGAAAGAAAATTATAACTTAAACAAACACTGTGTGAGCCTCGGTATAATTACTGTCATATAGAGGTGCCATTGGTATCGGTATTATACGATCTGTTGTAATGAACTTAATCTATGTAGTTTATTCTTTTTATATTTGTTTATTTATTTATTTCTTAATTACTAAACAATTACAAATTATATTCTAATTACATATATACGAGCGGAGTAACTTGACCATATGCTCGGTGTAGTGTCACAGACCAGAGTCTGTGGTGGGAATCGAACCCACGACCTTCACGCTAATAGACTAGCACACTACACACTAGACTACCAGGGCACCCTATATCCTTTCAAAAAAATTTTTCAATTTTGTTGAACTCGATGTCAAAAAGCACAATTCCGTGCCCAGCACCTAATATGAACCCATGTGTTTCCTCCTGAGATACATGAATGCTGCACAAGGCCCAAGTATCATCATCACAAAGTACATGTTGGTTTCGAAGCAGTCCCTACTTTGAACTAGTGCTCTTTGAGTCTGCAATATCCGGTTTCTAACCTGAGGATGCTTATGAATAGTTTAATGATTGCATTGCCATGGCTCTAAACTCGATAATGGGGTTGGAAGCGGTGTCTACTCTGGGAAACTGGACCTGAATATTTCTCTCCGTCTGCCGGACTACTGCAGTGTGTTTCAGGCGGAGGTGATGGCAATTTATCGGGCCGCTCAGTGGATCCTCGTCAACGATGCTCCTTTCACTCGCGTGTCGATCTTTTCTGATAGTCAGGCCGCGATAAGATCTCTATCGGGTTTCGTGATTAGCTCTAGGATCGTTAGGGAATGTCGCCGCTGTCTCGACCTTCTCTCGTGGCGCTTCACTAGTGTCTCTCTGGTGTGGGTCCCCAGGCACATTGAAATTCCGGGAAACTGTAGGGCCGACGAGCTCGCCAGAGCTGGTGCGCTCCTTCCGGAATCCTCTTCTGTTGAATTGGGTATGCCACTTGCTCCGGTCAAGTTAAACATTGCGCGGAGGTTCTTTCGGTACGCCAACCTATCCTGGGTCAATGAGGAGTCCTGCTCCACCGCTAGACTCACCTGGCCCAAGATGGATGGAAGGCGTACCAACCAATTACTTGGTCATGGTCGTGATGTCATCTCGACTACAGTGGCCGTGCTTACAGGTCATTGCGTCATGGGTAGACACGCGGAAAGAATGAGGCTCACTTTCAACGACTTCTGCCGTGGATGCAGGTCCACTGAGGAAGAGGAGACTGTTGTTCACTTTATTTGCCAGTGCCCGTCTCTTGCTAGGTGTAGATATAGGTTATTTGGCTCCCCATTCCTTGTTAGCCTAACGGAGCTATCATCTATTGACATCAAGGATATAGCTTCGTTCATCAAACTTTCTGGCTGGTTTTCCAGTGCGGGGTAGTCATGCTTTTGTTGTGCAGCCCTTGCGCTGACCAACTTCTTCCTTTCCCCTGATTTTGGTGGAACTTGGTTATTACAGGGACTGTGTTCACCCGTGGCGGACCGGTATGCGTGCTCAAGTGAGCTTTGTGATAACAGAGCTACCACTCTGACCTAACCTAACCGAATATTTTTTGATTCAAAACATTTTGCCAATGTTTAAATTTTTAGGGTTTAAATATTTAAACTTAAGACACACTAGAGTAATAGGGACATTGCAATGTCAATATAAAATTCAAATTAGCAGTTGTCTAGCCTTTAGCTACTGCTGCCGGCTTGGTAGTTCTCATTTTATCAGTAGCATACTGTTTAATGAACTTTCATTATAAAATCGTTATTCTCTGTACTGTTCGTTTCGTTTTTTTTTCAAATTGACTTGATAATATTTTTCCTCTCTTACTTTTCTCTGGATAGAGAACTTATTTCTTTCTGTTCATATTCTTCACTTTTTTTCAATTTTTTTTTATATTTTGTGTTCACACAATATGCTGCATAAATATTACAGTGGCAGTTTGTTTACTACCACTTGAATATATAAATTTTAACGTAGCATCGTAAGTGTCTGTTAGTATGTATGATCATATATAGAGACCATGTCTAAAGTGTTTGTATATGTGGATAAATGCCAAGTTTACAGCTTTTGTGACGATGATAAAATATTTTAGCAAAACTACATGAATACAAACATGATGTGGAGCAGAGTAAGACCCACTTACAAGTGGGTTGATTATGTGTATAAGTGTGTGTTTGTGTCCAAAAGAAAAGTATAAAGAATAAGTTGCTGACATACACTGCTACTTGCTACACGTTTGATATGATTTTTTACCTTTTTTCTCTCCCTATCTCTCTCCCCCTCTCTTCCCAAATTCAAAGTTAAGATGGAAGTGATTTTTTGTTTGTCAGATAATGCAAAGTGTAGTAGAAGAAGAATAAAATCAATGAACAAAACTGATTGTCAGCAAAATTTTTCCTCTTTAGTTGTATAAATTATGGAAGGATTTTGTAAACAAATACCTAGAAAATCATGTACGTATACCAACCACACTAGATAGATGGATATAATGTGAAATGTTAAAGGACAATACCTTACCTTAATTAGAGTATATGGTAAGTGAAAAGATGGCCAGGGAAATTAATCAAACTAACTGGTACCATATGTTAAGTAAAAATTAAATGTCTTTGGTTAATTTTATGGTAAACGTGTTAAATTATTATTTTGCTTTGACATGACTTTAAAGGCTAAAGCAAGTAAAGTACGATGGATCAACGAATATTGGTTTGCACATGTTAAAACTGAAAATCTACACTACCACGGTTGGAAAGAGGACCCTCTGGACTACCATTTGCATATTGTCGGTATAGTGTACTATTTCTTATATGTATGCTCCATAATGGCAGCTGATCTTCTAGGTAATTTTCATATATTTTTGGCCAAAAAACGATTTTTTCAAAACTCAAAATCTTAACTCTCAAAATTAGTACAGCTTACCTGAATTACCTGAATAGAAAAGGTGCTCAATGTAACCTAAAAAAATCGAACTTTTTGGGCATTGATTTTCCAATTTCTTTATAATTTTGACAATGATCAGTTATGAAGATCATCCCTGGCTACCATAAGCACCACTTAATGCTCAAAAAATAAATTTCTTTGTGTCATCATTTTCGTTGCAAGTTTTAACAAATTTTACAGAAGCGCAAATGAAGAACGTTTCACTTACTAAATGGCAGGACATGCAGGTTCGAATTGAAGGTAACGAATACAGTATCTGATATAGGGTATTAGAAATAATGCTACTGAAGTTGCCGTGGTCTAGTAGGTAGTGTGTTGGCTTATTAGACGTGAAGCCTCGGTTCAAACATCAGGTCAGGCATCACCAACTAAAAGAAATATGATAAAATATTTTCTTCGGCGACTTCATCTCAGCAGATTTCTTGCAAAAACTCTGAGAGTAAATAAAATTGCCATGAAAAGTTTCTCAAAAATTTGTCGTTCGGAGTTGACTTTAAACTGTAGCTCCCGACACTGTAAACAGCGTAATGTCCCCTTAATAATACAGTTTGAATGCAAATCGTTTACTTGTCTTGCGGTATTAACGATGCTGGTATTTTTAGTTCAACTTCTGTATCAGAAACTATATACCTTGTTTATACCTTAGTAAGTGCATTAGGAGTGTAACAAGACGCTGCAACGAGCATGACTGAAGAAAAATATCTTACAGAATTCATATTAGGGCAAGTGATTAAAGGAAACTCAGGAATTTAATAACACAATCTTCTTCTTAATTCGTTAGTTACTGAGCACAATGCACTATTGCTGGCTTTAAAGTTTACATACATGGGATGGACTAAAGTATTTATTTCTTTAATTTAAACTTAATGTTATATGCTGAACACATTATTTCAGATTGCCACAGTCTAGACGGTAGGGGGTAGAAACCAGAAAAAAAATTTAAAAAAAATAGTTCTTTGGTGACCTCCTCTCTTCTGGGAAAAGCTCTGAGAGCAAATAAAATTGCCTTGAAAATTTTCTTAAAAATCTGTCATTCGGAGTTGATTTTAAGCTGTAGATCTCGCCACACATACAGTGGACAGCAAAAGTCTTAGTACGGCAATATATTTTGACAAAAAAGTCCCCACAAGCATAATTCTCTTGCAGATATGACTTCAAGAGAGTATTTAGGAGATCATTTGCAAGAAGGGTTACGTAATCGCTAAACAAATTTCAACCGAAAAACTTGCTCATGGTGCAACCAGAAAACATTAAACAAAACTTGTATATTCAGTTACAAATGGGTTAAATGAAGTGCTTGACCTTAAGGGTTATTCTACTAAACACAAGGGATAAGATTTCCATATCTTAGGCCTTTGAATTTTAAATTTACTCAGGGTTCTTATTGGGGATACATATGGAGTCATCTGAAACTTTTCCATATTTTTCTTTTGTTTTATGAAAAACGTTAAAAATTTTTTTGTTTTATAATAAAACAGAAACAAATTAATAAAATAAATATAAAAACCTAACATTTTTATACAAACTGTTGATTAAAATTCATGAAATTTCAAAAATATATTCGAGTATTAAGACTTTTGCTGTCAACTATATATAAAATTAATATACACAAGATGGGTGAGAAACTAGGCTGTAATACTAACTAAAGGGTGTTGTAAGCACACATTAAGTAAGTAATGTTATCTGATGTATCTAAGTAATGTTAACAAATTGAAATCCAGAAATCAAGTTATTTGTACAGAAGACAACTACATATGTATCTCATCTTGTCGTTAACTGAAGGCAAGTGGACAATAAGGTAGAAGTGAGCGTTAAGCTAAAGGGAAAACATCCTACTGGTAACTTTTAAAGTTTGTTAGAACTTGCCATACTACCTACTAGACTACGGCGGCTTCATTTTCAATATGGCAACTTCAAATATACGCAAAGTAAGCAAATAAAACAAAAAAAAATAAAGTTGCGACTGCGTTTGCACAAAAACTTGTTTAATTGAGCAGTTTTATCGACATTGCTCCGGCACTGCCACATTTTTGACAAAAATTAACTCTATTTTATCATTAGGTTGTAATAACGAAAAGAAGTTAAAGATGACTTTAAAGTTCACTTTAGCTAAAGTTAACTTTAACTAAAGCCAAGTTTAACGGCAAGTTGTAATAATGGGCATAAGAGCAACTGACTTTTGGTTACTGTCTACATCATCAATATGAGAAGCAGCTTAAAAGAATCAACTGTGAAGTGAAGTCGCCGTAGTCTAGTAGGTAGTGTGTTGGCTTATTAGACGAAAAGCTAGGGTTCGAGCCCTGGCATCAAAAAAAAAAATACAAAAATGTATTTCTTCGGCGACTTCCTCTCATCAGGAGAGTAAATAAAATTGCCATGAAAAAGTTTCTCAAAAATCTGTGGTCGGAGTCGACTTTAAACTGTAGGTGGCGCCACTCATGTATAAAATTAACACACACAACATAAGTGGTGTGAGAAACTAGGTCGTAATCCTGACTGAAGGATTGTAATGACCAATTATGTATGTATGCGTGTAATAATGGCTGTTAAAGAAATTTCTAAGTGTATCCGTATATCCTTAAACATCCTTTTTTACAGTTTCAATATAATTTTTTTTATGCTATATATGGCTTAAGAACTAAAAACATTTTTTAATTTCTACAAAGCATTCCTTAATCATTTATTCTATTCAACTAAAGTAAACAACAACGTAAAAAACTTTTGGAATCTTAAATTTTATTTTAATTGATTAAATATTATTACAATTCATTTGAATATCTCTTCCAACATTTCAATGCAATTAGATTTTCTTTTCATCAAAGCCAAAAAAAGAAAAGCAAGGAAAGGAAAAATAGAGAAGAAAAAAAGAAAACTTTTTTCTTTGTATGCATTAAAATCAACTTAAAAACACACCCCCAAGCAAATAAAACCATTTTTTCCTTTACTTTACTGGATAGAACCTAAATTAGGTGATTTGGTGGCAGATAAAAAAAGTAGGAAAATGGTATGGAATTTGATGGTAAAAACTTAATCAAGTGTTGTAGAAGAATAAAATAAATTAAAAATATTTAGAATATGTATATATGTATGTATGTATATAGAGAGGAGTTTTATTTATTTTTTTTTTTTTGCTACAAATAGTAAACAGACAAACTTTATTTCATTCTCTATCATTCTCTGCTGTTCTTAAGCAGCATTACAAGCATTTCTTGTTGCATGCAACACAGTTGCAGTAGTAGTAGTATCTACGTAATATAGCAAATAGTTTCATTTCTTTATTCCTTTGGTTGTGTTGTGTTGTTGTTGTACGTTTTGTAGCAAAGTGGCTTACTAAAAAGTGAAGCGGCATTATAACAAACAATTTTTGCAATTTAATTTAAAACCTAAAAAAATACAAAAAAAAAACAACAACGAAATGAAACACAGCACACATTTGCTCTTACACAGAGAAAAAAATGCATACTGTAAGGAAGTAGAAAATGGTGATAAAAAAGAAGAAAGATAAGAAAGGGAAGAAAAAATTGCACAAGTTAAAATCACTAAATATTTTGGATGCTAAAGTTGCAGATGCATCACTAAGATAATCTTGGTATACAATCTACTAAAAGATGTTTTTATTTCCAATTTTTTTTTGTTTCTGTTTTTTACTTATTTTGTTCGCCATTTCTTCTGTTTTCTTTATGCATTGTAAAGAGAGAATTCCATCTTTTTGTGTGCCACGTTCATAAGCTTAACAATTTTGAAACGGTTTTTCGTGTCTCCTTCTGCTTTGCTTGTCTTTTTACAAGCTTTTCGAGGAAGAAAAAAAAGGCAAAATAAGACTCAATTTTCATTTATGGAAATACTACTTTTTGTACTCATAACAACCAACAATTGTTGGCAAAATGAAGTTTTAGCAAAAATGCAAACAGCATTTATTTTTTTATTATTTTTTTGTTATTATTTTTCTCTTTCTTTAATTTCAGTTTTGATCAATATTTGGTTTAGAAATTCCAAGACCGTAAGCAAAATACAATATTGCTTGGCATAATGGCCAAAGAAATGATGGATCGCGGACATGTCAGTCATTAGATTTTGTTAAAAAAAAAACTTTATAATTAAAAAATATTTTAGTATAGAAATTATTGTATATTTATTACAAATAATATTAAATAATACCTTGATTTACAAGACAATAAGAAGTCGCCGTAGTCTAGTAGGTAGTGTGTTGGCTTATTAGACGTAAAGCCAAGGCTCGAGCCCCAGGCCAGACATCAAGACCAAATTCAAAAAGTATTTCTTCGGCGATTTCCTCTCAGCAGATTTCTGGCAAAAACTCTGAGACAAATAAAATTGTGATGAAAAAGTTTCTCAAAAATCTGTTAACACACCAACATAAGTGTTGTGAGAAACTAGGACGTTGTACAATGGGTCAATTCGACCTCCAGGTACTGTACTTGTCTTAATTGACAAGTACACGTCCTCTAACCTAACTTAACCTACAAGACAATATTCTCTTTGTATTAAATATTGGATTACCCATTTAGTGTTTGCATCTGGTCTGGCAAGTCTATCAGCTGTGACATATCATTCACCTAAAGTGTTAGTTATTAAATGAAAGGTGACAAGATAAAAAAATTTAAGATACTAGAAGCTTTAAAAATGTCAATAACCCTGCACAGCATGGCAATGTACGGAATACATTCCCTTAGAGAATGTGTGGCGTATACAGAGATCAACAATGAATCGTTTTTCCGCTACTCATAAGTACTCATGAAATTTTGAGTATGAGTGAGTCAACTGTATTGAAATTCAACTATTCTGATTCACTCGTACTCACTACAACATTGATTTATAAGTACAGGTTCCAATGAATATGAGTACAACTTTGATATCAAACTCATAACATTCGAAATATGTTTGATTCATAAGCCTATTCATTTAGATTCATAACTTTAGCAAAATATTTGTAAATGATTCGAGTGATTCGAATCTTTCATCAAAATTTACAGTCTTAGTTGTTGTTGCATTAACAAAAAAAGAAAGAAAAAGACAAAGACAGTAAGCAAAGCAAACGCGTAACCTTCTACTTCAGTATCGTACGTGAATTATACTTATTTTGTGATTCGTGTAAATGTTGTGTAAAGGAGAGTCGAAATCAACAACATCATGCGTGTTGTTAAGTATGAGTACAATGAATACTTCAAACTTAAAATTTGAGTAGAGATTACATGATATTAAAATAAATATGAATGCGTATAAGTATCAAAAATTATGAGTATGATTTGAATCTACTCATCTTTTTAATACTCATTGCCGATCTACCGCCCACGGCGACTTTCGGTTAAGCAGCTGATTTATCTTCTGTGGCTTGTTCAATAATGATTGCATATCCATCTGGTTATGCTGGATGAGAAATTTTGATTGTTTAACTTCCATTTTTGCTCTTTTGGTCCTCTTTTGATGGTAGAGTGTAAGGCCTTCGGTGTGGATAATTTGGAGTTAACCGATAATTTTTAATATTCAAAAACCATGATGAATACCTGATGATTTGAAACCGAAACCCGATTGAAACATGGTTGTTTACTCGTGTTTATAGTCGGGCACTCTGGCTGCTACATGTACATGTCGCATTTATATGTCTTATACTATGTTCAGATATGCACTTTTATTGAGTCAATATTCGGTTTATTGAGTACAATATTTTAAGTGTTCAGACATAATTATATACGCAGTTCAGCTGCTTATTCAATATTAATTTGATAGCTGGTAAACAAAACAGCTGGTTATTTCAACAACATTGGTTTATTTTGTTTTGTTGTTTTTTTTTGTTCTGTTTTTTTTTTTTTGTTTGTTTGTCGTTGTTGACAATAGAGTTGTCAAATATCAACAGAAAGTGTTATAATAATTGTAATATTGGCACTGAACACACTTATGACAGTGCTGCATTTTAAGTTTTACTCAATATTATAACAATTTGAGTATTTATTGCGCAATAATTAATTGAAACTTTATATAAAATATTGAGCTCAATAATGGCGTTTATTGCTATTTACGCAATTAAGATGCATATCAGAACACAGTATTAACAGCCGCCAGTAAAACCAATACTGTAGTATATTTGTATATGCAATGCAAATTAAGTGAGATTACATATGTATGTATGTACATATACATATTTTCTTAAATTAATCACACTATGTAAACTTCATTATGATGAAAACTGTTTATTGCACCTGTGTTTGAATTTGTGCAGCTTTTCTTGCCAACAAACAATTCAACTTCATTTTTTTTTATTTGCGAAGTTTAAAAAATAATTTCCATTTAAGACTTTTTAAATAGGCCAACCAAGTGTGTGATTTCCATACTACATACAAACATACATACATATATTATGGTATATCGATAAAACTGCACATCATTGCACAATGATGTACCAACAAGGAATAAAAAAAAATAAGATAAGAGTAAATAAGTCATTAACATTTTGGTTAAAGGATATTGAATTAATAACACATGAAAGATATGCAAATACGCACTTGTCAGTGCGAACGAAGAGTGCACTTTGCGACATGATACTCTCTTTTTTAAAGAATCAATCAAACAGTTGGGAAAACTGATTTTCTAAGCATATGCTCTCTGCGAAGTACAACTTCATGCACAATGTGTCAAATTATAGAAAATTTTTAATGAATGGTCTTTTTTTATGTTGCGCTATTTCTGATAGAAAATGAATTTCTTTCGAGTATAATTTACTTTGGAAAAAAATATTCGCTTATTTCAATACTCACTTACAACAGTGTCATATGTGCATATTATCGTCTGATTGATTAATTAATTATTTACACAATTGCATGTACCGTACGTACATACATGTTTGAAGAGTCTTCGTAAATCCAATTAAAGGAATTTTAATACTTAACGTATTAAATGAAAATAAAAATAAAGGCAACTATAATTGAATAAGAACGATTAAATTTTTATTTTTCAATAACTAAAAGAAGTACAAATACATGCAACTTGTGGTGTATGTGGTAATGTGTATCAATTATTTATACATTTATTCATACATACATACATAATTGGTTATTACAACCATTCAGTCAGGATTACGGCCTAGCTCCGAACAACAAATTTTTGAGAAACTTTTCATGGCAATTTTATTTACTTTCCGAGTTTTTGCCAGAAATCTGCTGAGAGGAAGTCGCCAAAGATATATTTTTTTCATATTTCGTGATGTTCGGGATATCTGACCTGGGGTTTGAACCGTGGCCTTACGTGTAATAAGCCAACACACCGCCTATTAGACTACGGCAACTTCATAACTTACTCATTTAGTCATCGACTAAAACTTTAACAGAAATTACATACAGATATAGGCTATCTGCTTTTCCTCGTTTTTATTTGAGCTATGGTCGCCGTAGTCTAGAAGGTAGTGTGTTGGCTTATTAGACGTAAAGCTAGGGTTCAAACCACAGGCCACACATCAAAACAAAATACAAAAATTATTTCTTCGGCGACTTCCTCTCAGCAGATTTCTGGCAAAAACTCGGAAAGTAAATAAAATTGCCATGAAAAGTTTCTCAAAAATTTGTCATTCGGAGTCGACTTTTAACTGTAGGTCCCGCCACTCATGTATAAAAATTAACACAGACAACATGAGTGGTGTGAGAAACTAGGTCGTAATCCTGACTGAAGGATTGTAATGACCAATTATGTATGTATGTATGTATGTATGTATGTATGTATGTATGTATGTATGTATGTATGTATGTATGTATGTATGTATGTATGTATGTATGTATGTATGTATGTATGTATATATGTATGTATGTATGTATGTATGTATGTATGTATGTATGTATGGGGTTAACTTGGCAGCCGCATTGAAGAGCATAGCTTTCCATGAGGACCTATGAGGCCCCGTTGTAATGCCTGTAGTACATTTTCTGTCTTTTATCTGTAACTGCTGTTGTCTCTCACACAATCCTGTTAGTTTTATGATAATGTGGGTTCTATTCAAAACCAAAACTCTGGGTGCCCAAAAAATCCTCTACTTAGCTTCCTAAAACAGTTAATAAATTTTGAAGGTTTCTATTCATACTTGTCGTTACAGCTTCTGCAGTAGTTGTTGCGAAGTATTACCCGATTCCGGGTATGTGCGCCCAGATGCCAGGGTTAAGTGCTATGAGATTTGTAACTGGCATTACAACCCTTCAGTCAAGATTACGGCCTAGCTTCTCACATCACTCATGTTGTGTGTGTTAATTTTATACATGAGTGGCGGGAACTACAGTTTAACGTCGACTTCGAACGACAGATTTTTTGAGAAACTTTTCATGGCAATTTTATTTCTCTCAGAGTTTTTGCCAGAAGTCTGCTGAGAAGAAGTCGCCGAAGAAATATTGTTTCATATTTCGTTTTGATGTCTGACCTGGGGTTTGAACCGCGGACTTATGTCTAATAAGCCAACACACTGCCTACTAGACTATGGCTTTATCAGGTGTCGGAAAACATCTCTCTGATCTCGGTCTAATGCGGTTCATTTTCTCATTTCCTTTGCAAATGTGTAATAACTGCGTGAGATCAGCTGTTTGCCTTTGTATAGAAGAACACCAATTTCACGTATGAATCGATTGAATTTTCTATTCGGCCAGTCTTTCGAAGTTCACCGGCTTTGTTGTTACAGTCGAATGAGTTTTGATTTCCTCCAGAGATTTTCGGTATTTGGTGTTCCTGACATACATATATATATAGAACATTAAATATTAAAGCCTTATCATGCAAAAGTCAACAGAGAACTATAGAAAAAAATAATAAAAAAACACGTATTCAATGCATACGCATAAGTCTTAAGATAGCTGAATTTGCTTTTGTGTTCCTGGCAGAAGTGGACCAAACTCAGCTTCGAAAAGAACGGTTCTGTCGGAGTAGTCAAATCATTGAATAGATAATGAATTTTAGAACATAAGGGAAACAGTATGGTATACTCAGAAAGGGAAGTTAAGGAGAGGCAAAGCCTCATTTCTAAATGAAACTGATGTAATCTAAAATTTTTTTTGGAAATTACGGTCAGAAGAGGTATAATATCAGGTTAGTAATCTGCCTTTTCATTAGGCATTATAGTATCAAAGTACATTTGTTGAGAATAGACAACATCTAGATTCTATAATTTTGAGAATGTATCTTTAGAAAACATACACGAAACCTGTGAATATTACAGAGCATACTACAGAAATCAGCAATGAATCGTTTTTTCGCTACTCATAAGTACTTATGAAATTTTGAATGTGACTCAACAATATTGAAATCCAACTACTTTGATTCATTCGTACTCACTACAACATTGATCTATAAATACAGGTTGCAATGAGTATGAGTACAACGTTGACATCAAACTCATAACATTCGAAATATGTTTGATTCATGTGCCTACTCATTTATATTCATAAATTTAGAAAACTACTTATAATACTCATAAATGATTCGAGTGATTCATCATTTATCGAAATTTACAGTCTTAGTTGTTGTTGTATTTACACAAAAAAAGAAGAAAGAAAAAGACAAAGACAGCAAGCAAAGCAAACACACAACCTTCTAGTGAGTATTGTACTGTTCGTGCGCGAAACATACTTATTTTGTGATTCTTGTAAATTTTGAGTAAAGGAGAGTCGAAATCAACAACATCATGCGTATTGTTAAGTATGAGTACGATGAGTACTTCAAACTTTGAATATGAGTAGTATGAGTATTATATTAAAATAAATATAAATTCGTATAAGTATGATTCGAAGTCGTCGTAGTCTAGTAGGTAGTTTGTTGGCTTACTAGACGTAAAGAGCCCCAGGGCAGACTTCAAAACAAAATACAAAAAGTATTTCTTCGGCGACTTCCTCCCAGCAGATTTCTGGCAAAAACTCTGAGAGTAAATATACTTGTCATGAAAAGTTTCTCAAAAATCTGTCGTTCGGAGTCGACTTTAAACTGTAGGTCCCACCACTCATGTATAAAATTAACACTCACTACATCAGTGGTGTGAGAAACTAGATCGTAATCCTGACTGAAGGGTTGTAATGACCAATTATGTATGTATGTATGTATAAGTATCAGAAATTATGAGTATGATTCGAATCTACTCATCTTTTTTAATACTCATTGCTGATCCCTGGTGCCTATGCAATGCACAGCAGGGAATTGTTCCTTTTGACATCGAGAACAGACATTTTTCAGGGGAATAGACTTAGAGAAGGCTTAATAAGGATTCACTATATTGATTGGGGCAAGTATAGTATGCCGCATTGGTATCGCACATCTACATGATAATAATAATGCCTATGGTGCACAACTTAAATCTTTAAATGATTTAAGCAAGAAAATGAAAATCAATAAATTTTTTGCTGTAATTGAAATCTGAACCTATTGACTTTTAAAGTGTGGCTGTTATAAAATAATTGCTTCTAAAATTACACAACCCGGTTAATTATTATCAAATAATGTGTTCATTAAATACAAATGAAGTTAATTAAGAATGGCGAAAGCAATTAAAACAATTTAACTGCAATAGAAACTAAATTTAAAATTTAATGAAATATGTTAAACATACAGCTGCAGTGTAGAATTAAAGAACATTTGTTTTGACATCTAATCTAAATGTTCTTGCATTAATGGAACTAATTTTTATTAAATAAAATTTGTTTCCTTTTTCTTTCTTTTCAAAATATAAAAACTTTTATTTCTAACTCTTCAAACAATAAATAAAGATCCGTTCAAGTATTACAACCTCTTTATTAGTTTTATAAACAACAGTTCTTAGAAAAACTAAAATTCTTTGAAATATTTCCACGCTATTATTATCGTCTTCTAATTAATTACACACACATTTATCTTTATCGGTCTGTACTCATCAGTGAGTTCATCCAATACAACATCATTCACAATACAATGGAGAGCGATAATTATCCTTTCTTCATGAGTTTCGTTAGCTACATACATACGTATATGCTATATTAATTTATTATTAAGTACGCTATAATGACTTCACATATAATATTGTCCTTACGAATGTCAAACAAAGCTCCACTTTGGTTTACTATACTATATTGCTACTACCCATACACTACATGAACTCATTGTTTTGCTATTTTTAGCATTGTCATCCAAATAACAAAGAGAAATATCTACAAAAGCAAAAGTAAGATAAAAATGTTATTTAAACAAAAAGAAATCGAAAAGAAACTGAAATACTTTTTTAGTTTTGTTCTGTTTTGTGTTCTTTCTTATAAGCTTTGATAGTGAAAATGAAATATATGGTTTAGTTTTTAGCAATAACGTGAAAATATTTACAAACAAAGCTTAAATCAAAACAAGCTTATTCATCATTCTTATTTTGTAAGCCATGAAAATTAATTTTTTCTGAGATTTTGAAATGAAATGATAAAACAAGGCGGATGTATTATTGGAAGGAAATTTTTTTATTATAATGAAATATTCTGAAATTTGACCATTGATTACTGCCCTCTTATTGAATCTACATCCATCAAATCGGTTGCTATTTATCCAGTACATACATATTTATTGTTATGTTTTTACCCTTTTACGTACATACATAATTGGTCATTACAACAATTTAGTCAGGATTTATACCTAGTTTCTCACACCACTTTTTTTGTGTGTGTTAATTTTTATACATAAGTGGCGGGACCTACAGTTTAAAGTCGACTCCGAATGACAGATTTTTGAGAAACTTTACATGGCAATTTATTTATTCTCAGAGTTTTTGCTAGAAATTTACTGAGAGGCAGTCACCGAAGAAATATTTTCCAATGGCCTCACGTCTAATAAGCCAACACACTACTTACTAGACCACGGCGACTTCCCTTTTAAAAAAGGTTTAAAATATGAGCTCGTAGATTGCAGATAAAATAAATATAAATTTGTGTTTAGTTTTAATTAAATGCTTTATTGTTCTCTCGATTCTGTGTGCCATTGTTCGTAACTTGATTTAAACAACAACAATTTTCTTTATTCGTTATTCTTCTTACACACTAAATTGTCTGTTAGATCTTTACAACGGAGATCTTCAAACCACGATTATTCCCTTCACACGCTAATCGTCTTCACACAAGACTGACTGAATTCTTTCTGATTCCGTTGCCTGCTGTGTCTTACCTTTTATATCGCTGGGTAAACAGTCTGATGAATGCTCGTGAAGGAGAATGACTTTGCCTTCGCGAAATATTTTTAAATATAAACATGTTGTTTCCGTTATTGTTGTTTGTGTATTTTGTTTATGTTTGTCCTTGTAGTGTTGTTGTTGCTTGATTGTTTACTTGTTTATCCATATTTTTTATACTGATGTTGTTGCTATATTTTTGTTTATTCATTGATCATGTAAACAAGGCCATTGTTTTTGTTTTTGGAGCTTTTGTTTATTATTTTAATGTTAAAATATGTAACACCATTTCCATTTTCGTAACAATATAACATACATACATACCCTATAGTCAGCACTACGACTTAATTTCTCAAAACACTTATGTTGTGTGCGTTAAGTTTTATACATGAGTGGCGGGCCCTATAGTTTAAAGTCGACTCCGAACCACAGATTTTTGAGAAACTTTACCTGGCAATTTTAATTACTCTCAGAGTTTTTGCTGATAGGAAGTTGCCGAAGAAATAGTTTTCCATATTTCGTTTAGTTGAAAATGCCTAAGCTAAGGTTTGAACCGATGCCTCACGTCTAATAAGCCAGCACACTACCTACTGGACCACAGCGACTTATTTATTCATGAACCATAGACAATGACGTGTGTGAATAGGCTATAAAACAGGCTCTGGAATTGATCATTTTCATCGAAAAACATCCTCAACGATGAAGTCCATTATCGTATAAAATAGTACGTGAAAAAACAAAAATACCAATCCAGTTGAGATCCTCAAAAGCCACTATTTGATGTAAATTTTATGCTGGCGGCGTCATCGTTTCATATTTCTTTGAAATGTCATTGTCTTTGAAATGTCATTGGCCATCACTGTCAACAGGCAGCGGGCTTAAAAACATTTAGGGCCATTATTACATATTACAACTTGCATTTACAGTTGGGTTTAGTAGAAGGTAACTTCAGCTAAGGTGAACTTTAAGGTCACATTTAACTTCATTTCGTTATTACAACCAACAGATAAAATAAAATTAACTTTTTCAAGAATATGGCAGTGCCGTAACATTGTCGGTAGCACTGTCAATTAAACAAGTGCTTTAAAAACGCAGTGGCAACTACGTGCTTTTTCATTTGTTTTTAAAATTTTTGTGTTGAGGTTTTAGCTTTTTATACGCCAATATCCATTTTAATTTGTAAAACTATTAAAATATTAACGTTTATTTTTCTTGTTTATATTTGAAGTTGCCATATTAAAAATAATATAAATAATCTGACGAGCTTAAAGATAAAGTAAACTTTAAAAGTTAAAGATGTGATGATCTTCCCTTCAGCTTAAAGCTCACTTTTATTTTATTGTGTACTCATAATAATGGAAATCCAGTTATCTGAACTTTAAAACCCTGCCTTTAGTCAACGGCAAGTTGTAATAATGGCCCTTAACGTATTAAATTCAGAAAGGAGTTATTATGTCCCTTTTAAAGGACAAAGTTCTTTTTTGTAAATTGAATGACCATTCAAATGAGTCACCTTAGTCTGCATTGAATTTTAACTGAATTAGGAACCACAAACAATCATATCTTCTCCATGTTAATGCTTTTAGAATTTTCCAACTCAAATCACTGCGTTAAAAAATATATTCTCTGTTACTTATTTTATTCCAACATTTCTTATTTGTATTCATGCCCAAATAGGAATTAAATCTATTGTAAATCAGTTGTGTGTGTATGTGTGCCACTACACTAGTAGTGGTGTTACGGTGGTTAGTGGTATTGTTTAATAATATAAGAAAATATGAAGAAGAAAAAAGAAAAACCAGTCTAAAGGATGCCATGTTGTATTACAAAATAGTGTCAAGCGGAAGTAGACAAACGGCAAATGCGCTTTCAAAATAAGATTTATTGGATTTTAAATTCAGCCATAGCTACAGCCATATCTCCCATAGCCATATATGTATGTACATACGTTTAGCGGCATCGCGAAACTGTTATTTCATTGTAATTCTGGGATTTTTTTTCAGTTGCAAGTAAATTGAAGTGAAGATTTCATACGCTTCCTGCATAAAAATTTTTATGGTTTTATTCATTGTAAAATATTTCTTTGCATATTTCTTTGGATTTGTGTGGCTTTCAATGGTATTAATATCGTGTAACGTTTGTGGACTTTCGAATAGAAGAGATTGCCAAAAAGGACCTTAAATGTCATTGATTGTATAACTAAAGATTATTAATGGATATTGCATTGTAAAAATAAAAATAACAAATTGGCATTGAAAACTTTAAAGCAAGAAGGATTAAATGCAAATTAAATGCTATTTTTTTTAATTATAATCTTGTTTAACAGGATTGCTGGAAAGTGCCTCGGATATTTTGCTCAATGTTGACCTTAGGCGAATGTAGCCAAACCTGTCCTTACGTCGATGCAAGTTAATCAGGAATAAACTACACATCTATTTAACATTCTCAAGTTTCTTAGGTTAGGTTAATTTAGAGGACGTGTACTTGTGAATTAAGACAAGTACAGTACCCGGAGGTCGAATTGACCCATTGTACAACGTCCTAGTTTCTCACACCACTTATGTTGTGTGTGTTAATTTTATACATGAGTGGTGGGACCTACAGTTTAAAGTCGACTCCAAACGACAGATTTTTAAGAAACTTATTCATGGCAAATTTATTTACAGAAATCTGCTGAGAGGAAATCGCCGAAGAAACAATTTTTGTATTTTGTGTTGATGTGTGGCCTGGGGCTCGAACCCTGGCTTTACGTCTAATAAGCCAACACACTACCTACTAGACTACGGCGACTCAAGTTTATTCTTAAACCAGGAATAATAGTAAAGTAAAGTTTCTAATGGCCAACCAACCCGGTGAAACAGCGTGTCGTAGTTTCATAATTTTTCTTATTCAGAAAAGATGATTTCATGCAAATCTTGTCAGCAATTTTGAAATTACCATCAATCCTATCGAAATCTTCAATTCTAAATAAAAATATAAGTAATCTTCCCACGGTACATACCCACAATGGTTGGCAATACAAACGGAACAATTGAATTTCAATTCAGTCTGCCACTGTGTGTCAAATTCAGCAATTATTTTTATTAAAGTACTCAGCATTCGAGTATAGAAATGACCTTTGCCATCCATCTACATATCTTAGGTTCTACACTTCTTCTACCTAAGACGTCGATATAATCTCTTAAGAAGTTTTATCAAAAGCTCGATCTATTTTAAGAATCGTACATGTGATTACCGTCATTACTTTCCTGCTAAATGTGTGACTAGGATGCAGTAGTACCCTTTCCAATATCCCACATCTTATAGAGCTGTTCACAACTTTCTAATGCATTTCCAATTTTCAATTTGATAGACGTGAGTCTAATTGGTCTGAAGATATTGGGTGTGAAGCGTCTCTAAAGTGCTTCATCGATGCAAATAATTTCTAAACAGCACGAATTTAGATGATAAAATTCATTGATTGCATAATAATTGGCTTATTAAACGTGAGGCCTTGGTTCAGAACCCAGATCAGACATCTATAAAAAATAAAATTAAAAAAAAAAACAATTCTTCAACGACTTCCTCTCTCAGCAGATATCTACCAAAAACTCTGATAGTAAATACAAATTGGAATGAAAAGTTCGGAGTCGCTTTTGAACAGTATATATATAGTATATATTATAAAATTAAGACACACAATACAAGGTCGGTTGTAGTGACTATTTTTGTTTGTATTGTATTATCTTCGGGATCGCGTTTTGAAGATCTCCGTTATAAAGATCTGTCGAACAATTGTTATTGTTTACGCAAAAGAGTGTAAAGCAATTGTTGTTGTTTATATCAAGTTGTGAACAGTGGCACACAGAATCGTATGAATAATAAAGAATTTTAATTAAAACGTAACATAAATTTATTTCTATTTTATTTGCAATCTACGAACTCATATTATAAACGTTTTTAAAAGGTAAAATCGTAACAATATGTATGTAATTGCATTAAAAATTAATCTCTGAAATTTTCTTCGGCATTTTTTTTCAGAAGCCGAAACATACTCTTTTTCGCGGTAGCGTATTTCCTCCTTAATTTCTACAAGGAATGTCAAAGAGCTTGAGAAAATGCCCTAAAAGCGCTTGTTCTTTGACCTTTCTTAATTAGTTATCTCCAGTAGATGTCAAGACCGCCATACTCTACAAGACGCTCATCCTACCCGTTCTTCTTTATGGCGCAGGGGCATAGACCTTATTAAGCACTGATGCAGCAGCCTTGAGAGTACTTGAGAGAAAAGTCCTACGTTAGATCTTCGGTCCAGTGCTAGTTGGCGATGATTTCCTCATTCGATACAACAGTGAGCTGTATGAGCTCCTCAATGACATATACGTTGTGCAGCGTATTAATATCCAGCGGCTGCGCTGGCTCGGCCATGTCGTCCGAATGGAGGAAGATGCTCCGGCGAGACGGGTATTTGATGCGAGGATCTGCGGAAGTCGGCGAAGAGGACTGCCAGATCGAGGAAGCCCTGTCATAGATTAGTATGACCAAATGGCATAGGCGCGCAAAAAGCATAGACGTCTGGAAGGATGTATTGCGGCAGTCCGAATTCCGTTAATCGGGTTGTTATTGGCCAATTAAGTAAGTAAGTATGTATCTCGTCTTTATTTCTTTGTTTAGGTTTCAATGATCAAGTTTTTCTAACTACTATCACAATATGTCAACTGTAGCACGTTATAGAAATGATAACAATTCTCGATACTTTGAAACATTACTCACTTTAAACATGTTTTGGATATAGTGATGAAGAACGTTGATGACTGAACTCTACTCTGTGATGCATTTTCGATGCTATTTGATATTGATTTAATACTCTTTGAGGAGAAGATATTTTGTATTCCAGAAAAAATTCGGAATCACTATGCTTTTTGGGACCAAAGCGAAAGTAAAATAGTAAATATGGACTGATATCTGATACGATAAAAACTGTAGTTGGTTTAAGTTTAAATTTGTAAAGTTCTTTCAATTTTCTGCGTTAGTATTAAAGAATCAAAATAAAGCAAACTTAGTTGACCTCTCGTCCTATTTTAAAGTAACATACAGCATAAGCTTGCGCTTTACATTTCTTTAATTCATAATTTACCACCTCTAGGGCATCTTTTTTTAAAAACGAATTTTCATATTTTGTCTACAAACTTTTAGAAAAATTTGTTTTCACCAGTTCCTTAAAAAGCCATACTTTTCATTTGTATTTTTCCTCTTAAACCGAACCAGAGCAATTATATAAAATGTGAAGTGTTTCTTTCGATGCCCAATAACACGAATTGCAGTATTAAGAACAATATGACCTCCTCGTTTTTCAGACATAAAACTACAATGAAATGAAACAAAAAGCCACATGTCTGACTGAACATGCAATTTTGCAATAACTTTTCATCAGAGAGCAGTAGCACTGGCAATAGGAAATGTAAAAACACTTAAATAAATAGACAAAAATTTGTTGTATAATACTAACAATCCAACAAGGAAGCTATCTTTTAGCATTTATATATGGACAGACAAGACAGACATAACGGACAAATGTAATTCACAAGTTACTGGAAAAATATGTCTTGTATGTCACCAGTACACTTTATGATGGGATCTTTTGGGCTGAAAGCAAAGTGACAATAATAATAACAATACGGAATATGTTGAAAGTATAACTCACAGCGGCTATAGAATTAAGTGTGGCCAGAACAGCGTTGACATTTGAGATGCGAAAAGTTTTCATTAAAGTTTTCAAAACAAGTTTTTTCGAAAAATTACAAATTTCAATAAATTTAACAATAACATGAAATATTTAAATTTTTAAATAAAATATTGTGTATTTTCTTAGTCCCGGACAAAAGTAGCAAAGAAACACCAATAGAAAGCACCGGTCTCCGGTATTTCCTTTAAGATCGAGCCTTAAAAAAACTTCATAACTCTAACCTATGTATCACTTTTGATACATACTTATAGTAACATAGAATTGTGACAATTATTGATAGATTTTGTCAAACAATTTTAATATTTTTATTGATTGTAATCCATTTTAATAAAATTATTTTATACTATAACATTTTATTATCACTTTTATGAAATATATGCCAACATTTTTGATATGATGTACATTGCAGTACGGCTTTTTATGTAAAAATCAAACATTTGATGTCCGCTTGGTTTTATTTTTTTCTAAATGGTAACGTTTTGATATCTAGCACCCTTGCTTTGTGGCGATTTATAAGTTTCCAATTATTTAGAAGGGGCAGCTTATTGTCACTTGTATCAGTAACGCCCTCAATTGAGTAATGGCTGAAACCTGATAGTACCAACCATAATTATACTTCGTTAGAAAAAGTTGTTGTCAACGTCATTTAAGGTTAAAAAAATTTCTCGTTGCAATAGAACATCGATTATGTCAATAACAATGCGCACCCTTTGATTTCCCTCTGGTTTCCCGGATACGGGTTTCCCCAAATACGGCTGTAAGTAGTCGCTACCCACGAAACTTGAATCTTGAATCTAAAATCTAATTCAATTGCGGTGGACCACGAAATTTATAACGACCACAAAATTCAATTAGTTACTCATCTGCAGCGACAAAATTATTGGGAATTTCTATAATTTCAGCCACTTTTTCGGAAAAGCGTAATAAGTGTAAATTTATCATCACTTCCGAGTAGCACATTATCAAAGCGAATGATTCTGTTATATCAGACGTACATAGTTAACCGAAATATTAACATCTGTAAAATCTATGAAATAACACATAGGACGAAACACGTTTGCTAATGTTTGTCTGTCACGTGAGCTAAATATTAGAAGAGCAGTAAGAAAGACTCTACAACATTTCAAGAAACAGCTGCTAACAATCTGCGTGAAAATTGGTAAAGCTACTAAAGGCATACGGTGCCCTGTTCCATGTAGTACCATCTTTGGCGATAAACATCCTATTGTCACGTTTGTTGCTGCCAATACTTTCATCAGTTCATTGGACGAGCTTCTATTTTCTTCTATTTCAGAGTCTTCAGCAGCATGAAAATTACATACATACATACATATAAAATCGATCATTACAACCTTCGTTATGAATTGGAAATATCTGTCCTGAGGTTTGAACCTTGATCTGACGTCTAATAAGCTAGCTAACTACATACTAGACTACGACTACCTCAATCAATCTCAAGAATATGTCCAGAACAGAAAATTCAACCTTTTCACTTTCATCCAACACTTAACTTTCAATTCCATCTCAAATACTATAAATAATGTATTATTTGCGATGAAACTTCACAAAATCTTTGAAAACTTCAAAAAATTACATACATAACACCAAAGAATCCATAGAATGGTCGTATGTATCAAAAATGATACATAAGATAGAATTACGAAGTTTTTAAATTTTTTAAGTCCTGTTTGAAATTTTCTTTTTTTATTTGGTTTAAAATAATGGCAATAACAATACTAATTAAAAAATATCAGGTATCTAACTTTTTCTGAATTATAGTTATATAGTCTCAAAAATTGAAATGTATCATTTTTGATACAAAGCTCAATCTACGGTTAAAAATGTTGATAATTTTCTAGAAAATATTTTGTAAAAGAAAAAGTTCTTTTCCCAGAAATAAAAAGTAGTTAAAAAAAGTAAAAATTAAAAAAAAAAACGCTGGGCCAGACGAATAAATCTTAATTGAAATATTTTAAGTTTCTGGAGTAACCATTGAGCTGGACTTAATATTTCTTTCCCTTTCCTTATGAAGACATACCAGAAAGTATAGTGAACTGTTGCTATTATTGTATTCCTTAGCCGTGTAGCTGTTTCAATTTCCAACCATTTTCTATTTATTTATCGACAATTGTTTTATAACAATTTTTAACATAAATTAGTGTGAAAATATGGTCACTTCAATTGGTGGTTCATACAACTTTTAGCCGGTAAAATCTTAGGTGTATGACAGCAGTAGAAAGCAGTAAAAATTTGTACCACCAAAACTAAAATGAAGAACAATTCAAATGATGTAGACAAGAAAGAAAATAAAACTAAAATAATAAAATATCCTTTAAACTTATGTTGTATTCGTATTCGTAACGGAAATGTTAAACTGTAAAAGGCTTCTTGTTATTACTAACTCTTCTTGTACCTGAAAAAGGAGAGCCTATAAAGCCAAGAGACGAACCAATACTATCTCACAACACACAAACAAATAGAAGTTAAAAGGAAGTTAATTTTGTTTTGTTTCAATTTTAAAAGAATTTCCTTTCTTGTTTTTACACCACATCCTGATGAACAACTTGATTTACTTCACTTTATGTCCTGATTTTTGCAATTGTATGACGATACCATAATTTAAGGGATTATCAAGGAAAACCATAAAAAATTATTTTTTTTCATTTTTCAAAAAAAAATAACAAATCCTGCTCGTTTGTATTTGTATGAATGCATGTTTAGTAGAAGGTATAGGTGCCAGCCAGTATGGGATATTAATGCCTACAATAACTCAAAAAGGTTACAAACACACTTTTCATAGTTCCTTTATATATTTTTTTTGCCTTCAACTGTAATATGTGTTGGTATTGCTGTTGTTGGTGTTGGCCAAAGAAATAAATGCACAATAATTGAAGTGTTATTACGCATGTAATAAAAGCAATTTCAGCTATTTTCACAATATTAACGTTATAAATAAGGTATGAAAACAATGATGAAGTGGTTTTTTTACTTCTTTTTTTCCTTTTTTGTAGAAATTCTTATAATAGCTTGAAATAAGACAGGAGCGTCTTTGGGATTTCAAATGGTCAAATAAATAAATTCGTTAAAATGTTCTTTCTTTTCCATTGTAATATACTAGGGCATCCTTCAATGGCTGATGGATCGACTTTTCTTTTTAACGAAAAGTTAATTGCAAACCTATAACAGTTTATAGTCTACATATGAACCAATCTTGTATTAGAAAAAATTTATGTTAAGGAACAGTGTTGAAAAATTTAGTACTTTAGTACTTTTTTCGGTACTTCTCCATTTAAAAAATACCGCAGTACTTTCGAGACACTTTCAGTACTTTTTTATTATTACATATTTTATGTTTTGAAGTCGCGGTAGTCTAGTAGGTAGTGTGTTGGCTTATTAGATGTAAAGCCCGGGTTCGTATCCCAGGTCAGACATCAAAACGAAAATATGAAAAAAAATATTTCTTCGGCGACTTCTTCTAAGCAGATTTCTGGCAAAAACTCTGAGAGTAAATAAGTTAGGTTTGGTTAGAGGACGTGTACTTGTCAATTAAGACAAGTACAGTATCCGGAGGTCGAATTGACCCATTGTACAACGTCCTAGTTTCTCACACCACTTATGTTGTGTGTGCGAATTTTATACATGAGTGGTGGGACATACAGTTTAAAGTCGACTCCGAACGACAGATTTTTGAGAAACTTTTTCATGGCAATTTTTATTTACTCTCAGAGTTTTTGCCAGAAATCTGCTGAGAGGAAGACCCCGAAAAATACTTTTTGTATTTTGTCTTGATGTCTGGCCTGGGGCTCGTGTCTAATAAGCCAATCATTTTTATTGTTACATATTTTATGTTTTACTCTTTTCAACTGTTAATGCGTTCGCAACATGTTCAACATAATGCTTAAGGTGGAATTAGTCTTTAGCACCGGTTTGCCAAACGTCCATAACAATGCCCATTCGTTTTTAGAACACGAAAAGCAATGACAACGCTTGCCGAACCGTAATGTAATTTCGGTAAGTATTTAATTTGCTCAACATATTCTAAAATGAACGTACATTCCGTTACGTTCCGTCGAAATTTGACTAAACGGGGCTTTTACGTTTCGAATCAAGGGTTTTTATTAGTTTTTCTATTCCATTCAATACGTGTATTAAATATAAATAAATATTTTTTTACAAAAGTACCATTTGATGCAAAAAAGTACTCTTTCAGTTAGAGTTCAGAACCATTTAAAAATTTCAATTTTGCAACACTGTTAAGGAACAAAAATTTGCTGTTTGTTTGTTACAAAATATTGCTGTCCCAAAGGAAAGCACATTCACTCTCGAACCAATATCATGGTCTCATACACCCAAATAGTACCAGTTTTGCGAAACAATAGAATCTGCTTACAAGTGTGGATGCTAGGTAGACTAGGCCATCAAATCAAATTTCTCTCAAGAAGTTCTTGTTAGTTCCGTAGATACATACATACATACATAATTGGCCATTACAACCCTTCAGTCAGGATTACGGCCTAGCTTCTCACAGCACTCATGTTGTGTGCGTTAATTTTATACGTGAGTGACGGGACCTACAGTTTAACGTCGACTCCGAACGACAGATTTTTGAGAAACTTTTTCATGGCAGATTTATTTACTTTCAGAGTTTTTGCCAGATATGTGCTGAGAGGCAGTCGCCGAATAAATATTTTTTCATATTTTCGTTTTGATCCCTGACCTGGGAACGCGTGCTTTAAGTCTAATAAGCCAACACACTGTCTATTAGACTACGGCGACGGCGGTTCCGTAGAACCGTACCTAAAATTTATTAACGGAAGCTCCACAATCCCCATTAACCCTCATCTCATAAACTTTCATGTTTAAAAGCGTTAATTCGAAACTGTTTAGTGAAGAGCATATTTCACAATCGTTTTTTATTATACCCATCTGATCTATATTCTGCTTAGCGAAAATACCATTTTACAAATGAACGCTAACACATCAGATACCTTTATGGTGGAAATATTCCCACTTAGACACTGTATCGCCATGTACATCTTCATCTAGAATTGCCAAGAAGCCCACAATCGCATAATATGTGTTCCAGGGGTCTTGATACAGCATTGAATACCAAAATAACATTGGACGTTCCTGCGTTGGTGATTTTTTCCGAATTTTCTAGGTTAATAAATAAATTAAATAGGTTATCTGTTGGAAACGATTTCGTAAAATGAAGACAAATTAGCTGGGCAGAAAGGCAGGTTTTATACATGGATTGGTCTTAAGGGCAAAACCCATCACTGGAACAGACAATTTGATACATGACTTTACTAGTTCATACAGCCATGTTCCTCTGTTCTAAGTTCATGTAATGGTTAGATTGATGCGTTTTAAAGCTTTAAAACTATAATAACGTAAATAAATATCCGTCTAATAAACTCCTCAAAAATGTTTCCGAAGAAGGTAAAACCATACTTAATGCTTAATAGTTCACTACAACTCTTTAGTAAGGATTACAACCTAGCTTATCACAACACTCATGTTGAGTGTGTTTAATGTATACCTTAGGGGCGGAGCCTGCTGTTTAAAGTCAACTGCAAACGACAGATTTGAGAAACTTTTCATGGGAATTTTATTTGCTATCACAGTTTTTGCCAGTATTTTTTTAAGTCGCCGTGGTCTAGTAGGTAGTATGTTCGCTTAATAGACGTAAGGCCACGGGTCAAGCTCCAGGTCAGACATCAAAACGAAATATAAAAATATATCTTCGGCGACTTCCTCTCAGCAGATTTCTGGCGAAACCTCTGTGAGAATAAATAAAATTGCCATGAAAAGTTTCTCAAAAATCTGTCGTTCGGAGTCGACTTTAAATTGTAGGTCCCGCTACTCATGTATAAAATTATCAAACACAACATAAGTGATGTGAGAAACTGGGTCTTAATCCTGACTAAAGGCTTGTAATGACCAATTATGTATGCTTTTGACAGAAGACTGCTGAGAAGATGCTGTCGAAAAAAAGTTTTAAATATTTCGCTTGTTTTTCTAGATAACTGAGCCTGGTGTTGAACCAAGGGTTCTTATCTAATAAGACAACAAACTACTTACTAGTCTACTACGACATAGTCGTACATTTACATGTACAAGCTTCGAGATTTAAGCAAACTCCCACTTGCCGCCTACACCACTGCTGTATACTTTAAATGCATATAAACATTTCTATTTTTCATTGTTTGTTTTTGGGGGAAGAAAAAAAGTAGCTGATAGAGCAAAAACATGGAAAAACATCGTAAATTAAAAGTACCAAATAAAAAAAGAGGATCTTTTAACTAGACTAGCACACGTTAGCTGTTTCCACTGTTAAACTTAAAACTACATGCGTACTTATTGTTTTGATCTTAATGTCGCATATGATTTTGTTCCCTTGGCGTGAAGATTTATTTCCAACAACAACAACAACAACATTTCATTCAATATGGTATGTCCTCGGAAGGAAGGAATGTATGCCTTAAATTTGAAACGCACTTAAAGGTGATGGTGATGATGGTTTGCCTTGTGAAATATAACACTCTCATAATTGGTCATAAATCTGACAAACGTAATTTGTCATCACTCAAGCAGCGAAACAGCCAGCCATCCAGCGAGCGTACGAAACCAAACCAGCTAGGCAAACAACCACAGCAATTACAGAAACAACGAGAAAAAATGAAAAGAAAAATTGAAACACAGCAATATCAAACACTAAACACCCTCGAATAAGACCAAACCAGACCAGACCAGACCACCACCAGCTTGTCTTCATCATCAAGAATAATTCATCTTTTTTTCTTTGTTGTTAGGGATTCTGTTTTTTTTTTATTTTTTATTTTCGTATACATTTAAGAGCATAAAACAGAACCGTTGAGGCGAAATATAATAGCAGTTTTTTTGAGCATGAGTTTGCCTACCTACAGTTGCTAAACAAGAGCAAAACAACAAGAGAACAACAAGAGATTCGTTCGTTCTAGTATTTCAGTTTTCATTACACGACGGGTGTTACAATTTTATGAAATTTATATTAATTGCACCCTACACTAGCACAGAAGGTAACTGTTTAATACATTGGCGCATAGAGTTTTCTTTTATTAGGAACACTGCATAAAATAGTTGTAGGTGCACTTGACGCCTATTGTCACGTGAAAGAGAACTCTTTGGCATGAAAGTAGCATACTTGCAAATTATTTAATCCCCATCAGGTTTATAGATGTGATTCGCCTGTTCAAAATATTGCATCTGATTTAATATGACATTCAGTCGATCTTGACCTTCTAACAACATTTTTTTTACCTTCCTTCTTTCCTTCCTTGTTTTAATTTTTTTTTGCCAATCCTAAATGGAAATAATAACTATTTTTTCTCCTATAACTTATGGTTTCTCTGGATTGCTCTCCTACGAAGGAATGAAAAATAGTTTTACGTTAATTTTGTGGTTCAAAAAGGAATAAGAATTGTTAGAGAATAAAAACATGAGAGAAACCTGACCATTGGCCAAATTTATGCTTGTCTAGCACTCTTATATTGTTGCTGGAAATATGATTTTGAAATTGTTTTTTCTCTATGACTCGATTATAACCATATAATATACACTCTTACATACATACTCTTATTTTAATTTAGTTATTTAGAGTTCTTTTGTTTAACATTTTGTAGTTCATTTTAAAACACACAAGTATGAGGAGAACTTTAAACAGCCTGATGAAAACGTACGGCTTATATTCCAATTTACAGGAGTGCAAAATGTTAATAAACACACGCTTTTCTTTAAAGGATAAGCTAGGTTAGAAATGTTAAATTTTTAAAGGATATATTATATGTCTAAAACGTATTAGTTTAACATACAAATGCTTTAAAAAAAAACCTATAAAAAAATTTACGGATGCCTATAGTCCCTTATATCTGTATACATAATTTGGTCATTACAAACCTTCAGTCAGGATTACAATCAGGCTTCTCAAACCACTTATGTTATGTGTTTCAATTTTATATATGTATGAGTGTTAGGACCTACAGTTTCAGTCGACTTCGAACTACAGATTTTCAAGAGACTTTTCATGGCAATTTTATTTACTTTCAGAGTTTTTGCCAGAAATCTGCTGAGAGGAAGTCAACGAAGAAATATATTTTCATATCTCGTTTTGTTGGAGATGTCAGACTTGGGGTTTGAACTGTAGCCTCAAGTCTAATAAGTCTACTGAACTACGGTGACTACAAGATACATGACAGCATGAAAGCGCTAAACTAAAATATTTATATTTAACTAGCTGTACACTGCGCGTGTTGCTGCGCCACCAACTAAAATAAATTTGAAGGAAAGACATTACAAAAATGTCCAATTAATTTTGAATAATTTTATTGATTTTGTTTCCCATTGTCCTGATGATTCAGATGAACGGGCCTGAGTAATACGCATTCGATCAGTTTCTAATCTCACTTCTCGTTGTTCAAGTGGTTCAAGCGAACGGGTCTCAGTGGCATATACTCGAAGATTTTCCAGTCTCAATGCTCGTCTGATTCTGAGGCTCGTAATGCTCTTTTCTTCCGTGCTTGAGGTGTAGTTCGACCAATTGCTTTTCATTCATTTTGAATAATTTTCAGTGACGCCATCCATCGGAAATTAATCGCACCAAACTCCGTTGACTCATGCACAACAACGTTGTGAAAGAATCCACAGTTTACGATTTAATTGATTTTGAGCAATTTTCAGTGGCACCACCTGTTGGTCATACCAACTTAGACACCTTCGTCGGCTCATGTGCAACAACTTTGCTAAAGATCATAACATGATAACATAAATAAACGTTTACGATTCTGTAAGGTACATACAAACAAACATTCATTTTGATATATATAGCCTAAGGGAGGTGACACGCCCACTATAGCCAATCTGCCCATTTTGTTCATATATATGTACGTCGTCCATACAAAATTTGAGGACTCTAGCTGTTGCAGTTTATGAGATATGCGACATTAAATACTTATTGGGTATGCGGGCGTGGCACCTCGCCTACTTGAAATTTTAAAATAAAAAGTAGCCTATAGTTTCTTTCAGACATACAGGAAGGTACTGTTAAAATCTCAAGAAAATCAGTCCAGCCGTTTAGCCGTCTATAGACTTCAAACAAATAAACAAACCCACAAATAAATAAACACACATTCATTTTTAAATATAAGATTAATTGGCAACCTTTACGTTAAAAGACTTTTGTTTTAGATCGATTCATGGCTTTAAACTTTTATTCAGTAGAGATATAATAGCGTTACTACTTCTGCAGTTACTACTTAATTACCTATTAATGTACTTAGGTAACTCGAAGTCGCGGTAGTCCAGTAAGTAGTATTCTTGACTTATTAGACATAATGCCATGGGTTCATAACCCAGGTCGAACACCTCGAACAAAACGAAATATAAAAAAAATATTTTTTCGTTTACTTCCTCTCAGCAGTCCTATGGCAAAAGCTTGGAGAGTAAATAAAATTATCATGGAAAGTTTCTTAGAAATCTAACGTTCGCAAGCGACTTTAAACACTACATCCCTCCACTAGTGAATGAAATTAACACATGCAACATGGGTGTAGTGTGTGGATGTTGTAATCCTGACTAAAAGGTCATATTATTTAATGATTGATTTTCAATCATTTTCCTACACAATGGTTTATGAATTTAATTTTAAAATTAAAACAACTACATCCGCCACGCGTATACCTACAATCGTCGCTGGCTAAGTGCACAATTGCACGATACCGAGGGCATCATTATTTTTAAAATAAATTTTGTTTTATCTTTAATTGATTTTTTATTCTATTTTTTTAATTCTACATTAAAGGTTAATCAATTACTATGACATGTTATTATCGTTGCTATATAATTAAAACTAATTAAAGCATTTATTTATGTTTCTACAGGCTGTACTACTATATCTAGTATGCTAATCAAACATAACATTTTCGTCTTTGGAAAGCTTGTCAAGATACAAATCTAAATATAGTTGAAAAGCAAAAATTTCAAAAACATGAAGAAATTATGCACAATTATGAATTAGGTTACGATCGTAAATACCTCTTAAGTTACAGCTTGAGGGCGTAAAAATTAAATAATCTCCGATTGAACGATTACAAAATATTTGGCCACACTTGGCCACTCATGTTTGTAGTTAAAAACAATTACATTTCGAAACAGATAACAAAATCAAAAATTAATAACCATAATTATGAATTTATTTATGTTTACAAGTTAAATGATCGTAGCAAATGAATACGCTGTAGTGTAGTAGGTAGTGTGTTGGCCATGGTTCCAACCTCACAATATATTGTTAATGTTGTAAATAAGTAACATCAATTAAAAGCAAAAATGTTGGCAATTTCTCAACATACCAGCATACAAAACTGGCAGATTGGCCAGTCAGTCAATGTCAGACTGAGATTCCTGGTGAACAGATTGTCAAACCCCATCAATTGAATATCAGCCGAAAATTGATGGTTTGACAACTGTTTTGCCGCATGTTAAATATTGATGAAACAAATATTCACACGAACTACGTATTGCAGCAGTTAAATATCCAACATCATCAAGTTAAAATAATATTGTACTATGCCAAGCTCATTTAAACATTTCAAAATATCGCGGCAGATAGCAGACCCAAATTTTTTTTATATTGGTCTCTGCTTGCATTATTGAGCTGTAAGACTTGTTGTGTTACGATTATCGCCTTTGAAATTAATAATTTAAAACCTATCGGTTTCGTTTTGAACTTTTATGGTTTTAATCCATCCTATATTGGCGTTAAAACGATAATAACAATAAATACCAGTCATCGACAAATATCGAAGATGACTTAAATCGAATAACGACGTAAATCAAAGTTTATTTATTTATTTAAGTCAATGGACAAATTCCTTACTGACTAAGAACAAAAATAGATACGAATAAAATTAAATAGAATTACAAACAGTTTCTTCAAAAATATATCTTGATAACCGCATACATTTGCATTTTTTAATATTCAGCTCCATCATGTTGTACTCGGACCACAAAAAGAATTATTGAGATCACTTTGAAGATAAATATGCTCGATGAAATTATTAGAGAGAAAAACTTTTACATTGTCAGCATACATCAAGATATTGGCAAAATTATTTATGTTGAGAAGATCGTTTATAAACAGCGAAAAAAGAAGTGGACCAAGATGGCTGCCCTGATGAACACCAGATACCACATAAATATACTTAGATAAGCTATTGTTCACACATATGGTCTGCTTTCTACCAGTTAAATACGACTCTAGCCACCTTAAACTCCTATGATTTACACCCATTAAATCCAATTTAGTTAACAGAAGTTTGTGAATCACTGTATCGAACGCTTTGCTACAATTAGTAAAAATTACAACAGTTCGCTTCTGTTGAGAAAAGGCCGCATATATCATTGATGTAAACTGAAGCACATTAGTCGTTGTTGAGCAGCCCTTTCGGGAACCATGTTGCTGAGGTGATAATAATGATGAAGTATGATGAACCAAAAAATTGGCAATCAGTTTCTCGAACATTTTTGTAATAGCACTCAGTTTTTCAATGCCCCTATAATTTGTAACGTCAGACTTATTGCCTGATTTAAAAAGCGGTATAATATACGAGTCCTTCCAAAACACAGGAGAATATTCATTATTAATCGAGGTAATAAACAATATGACTAATGGTGTGATGAATGACTCTACACATCGATTTAAAATACAACTTGGAAAATTTAAACTTTGCAGGTTCACCAAAATATCACATTCACTAAATGTTGGAATAGATATTACTTGAGCCGATTTCGGCGAGTAAGGGCACATATTTGTATCATTGTAAGCAGAATTAGAATAAGTACTAGCAAATAAATCAGCAAACATATCAAATATGACATTAACACTATCGGATTCTTTATCATCAAATTTCATAAAGGATGGAAAACCAGTAGATTTTCTCTTGGTATTTACAAACTTATAGAAAGATCTAGGATTCTTAATAAAATTATTTTTCATTTTATCCATATAAGTTTTATATAATAAGTGATTTAGAATGTTATATTCAGAATAGAATATCTTCCATAATTAATAATAGAGCCATAACTTTGGTATTTCTTGTAATACTTGTTCTTTCGATTTTTCAGTCGCGACAGTTGTTTAGAATTCCGTGGTGGACCAACCAGAGTATACGAAGGTTTTAAGGGAACACAAATTTTAATTATTGAATGCACTTTCTTATAAAAGTTAGAAATCATCAAACCAATATCAGAAACATTGTTAACAGGAATAGATAAGGTTTCATTCCAACAAGTATTTCTCATCATGTCATCAAATAAATTACAATTGGTTTGATTAAAACAGTACACTTTACTAACTTTAGAAGGCTTAGCTTTGAAATTAGTTGAAAAAAGGAATTAGTTTTTAAAATCGGATGATATCGATCCTCAGGCAAATTTACAGGTTCAGAACGTAAAACACTACAGTGATTAACATCATTAACAAATACGAGATCCAGTAATTTTCCAAAGTCATTACAAAGTGAGTTTATTTGATACAGTGTTAGTCCGAAAATATCATTTAGGAATTCGTCATGGCAAGCCTTATTTTTAATAGGAATTAAATAAGGCACATCAGGTACATGTTTCCAAGAGATTGAAGGTAGATTAAAATCACTTATAACAAAAACAGAATCATCTTTTTTCGCACATTGGACAACAGATGTTATTGCGTCAACGTGATCAGAGTAAAAAACGAAAATGTGTAAATCGAGACGATGTCAATCAAGGGGTTACTAGGAACTAGACAGTCTCTTTCAATTCTTTAAGTAAAATATGCCAGTAACAATACGGACTTTAATTTGAATAAATTCGATTATCAATCGCTTATAAAGCGGGTTTAGGTACTCACAATCAAAATGAGAAGATTAATACATACATTTCTTTACCATTAAAATATAATAATATTTGCTTGTATTAAATACATATCAAAAATTACGTTTTTAAACAATAATACAATAAAAAACAATTTATTAGCAATAAAAATTCATCAGAATTCTTATCATTGATTCTACGAACTGTTCAGCCATAAAGTATAAAAAGAGCGAATATTTTTATAAAATATTCATTTTAAATTTGGCAACGCACTGTTAAATATTCTTGAGATTAATTATTATTTAAAACAGAAAAAGAAAAAACATTGAAAATGAATACAAAGTATTTAGTCTATATAATGCTATTTGTAGCAATTGTTTTAACATGTGCCGAAGCGGCACCAAAACGACGTAGTAGCCATAGTCGTAGAAGGAGCAGTCATCATAAAAGCAATACACATAGTAGCAACTCACATAGTGATCATCACAGCAATACACATATTGCTCATAATAATAACAAGAGACATCGTGATCATGATAGTAGTAAAGCTCACAATAGTATGAAAACACAACATGGTACAGAAGTGCAACATAATACAGCCAATAATAATCAAAACCATCCTAATAATGTAGGTAATATTCAGCATCAAGCTAATCCACAACATGGAAACCAACACAGGAATGATGATAATGGTGAATATTAAATGAAAATATTTCTTCTAAATACTAATGCCGGCGTTTTTTTTATTTTTTAGATGGCTTTGCTGAAGGTTTCTCAGACGGTTTTGCTTCTGGTGCACGTGCCGCTCGTCGCAAGAACAGACGCCGACACAGAACGTCCACAACTACCACAACTACACAAAATCCATGTTTACCATTAGGCAACGGTAATATTCAAACGCCACACCAATCTAATCTACAACACCAATTAAATCCACAAGAGCTACAAAGACCAGAATGTCAAACTGTCAATCCAACAACCTCTATGCCACCAATTGATAACTTATCAGCAGTCAATAATATTGTATCGTCAATGCGAATATTGTAAATAAAATTAAAAACATTAATATAGTAGTACTAGGCCAAACTTTTAATTTTTTTAGTTAAAAAACAATTATATTTTGAAACAGATAACAAAATCGACAATTAATAACAATAGCATCATAGTAGCAAATGAATTCGCTGCAGTGTAGTAGATAGTGTGTAGGGCGTGGTACAAACCTCACAAAATATTGACAATGTTATAAATAAGTAGCATCAATTGAAAGCAAAAATGTTGGCAATTTCTCAAACTCCACAACAACAAAACAAAACAAACCACAGTAGCAAACAAAAACCATCGCTCTCGTTTCGAACTTTTCTGGTTTTTAGGATTATGGACTAATCCTATATTGGCGTTAAAACGATAATAACAATAGTAAATGCAAGTCATCGACAAATATAGAAGATGACTTAAATCGAATAACGACGTGAATCAAAGTGAGAAGGAAAATGTGTAAATCGAGATGATGTCAATCGAAGATTAATACATTTCTTTATCATTAAAATATAATAATATTTGTTTGTACATGAGAAACTAGATCGTAATCCTGATTGAAGGGTTGTAATGACCAATTAAGCATGTATTAAATACATTTCAAAAATTACGTTTTTAAAACTTTATGCAATACAATATTAATCTTATATTAAAACGAAAATAAAAAATTAAAAGTCTATTAGCAATAAATATGCATAGGTATTCTTATCACTGACTCGAAGAACCGTTCAGTCATAAAGTATAAAAAGAGCGAATATTTTTATAAAATATTCATTTTTAATTGGGCAACGCCCTGTTAAATATTCTTGTGATTAATTATTGATTAAAATAGGAGAAGAAAAAATATTTAAAATGAATACAAACTATTTAATCTACATAATGCTATTTGTAGCAATTGCTGTAACAACAGCTACCGAAACGGCACCAAAACGACGTACTAGCCATAATCGTAGCAGCAGCAGTCACCACAACAGCAACAGTCATCGTAAGAACAATACACATAGTGATCATCACAGAAACACGCATACTGCACATAATAATACCAATAGACTTCGTGATCATGATAGTAGTAATACACACTATAGAGTGAAAACACAACATGGTACGGAAATGCAACATAATACGACCAATAATAATCATAACCATCGTAATAATGTAGGTAGTAATCAGCATCAAGTTAATCCACAACATGGAAACCAACACGGGAATGATGATGATGGTAAATATTAAATGAAAATATTTCTTCTAAATACTAATGCCGGCCTTTATAATTCTTTCTTTTTAGATGGTTTTGCTGAAGGTTTCTCAGAAGGTTTTGCTTCTGGTGTACGTGCCGCTCGCCGCATGAACAGACGCCGAAACAGAACGTCCACAACTACTACAACTACCACAACTACCACAACTACCCCAGCTACCCCAGCTGCCACAACTACTGCAGCTAGCGTAACTACCGCAACTACTACAACTACACAAAATCCATGTTTACTATTAGACAATAGTTATATCCAAACACCGCACCAACCTAGTCCATACTTACCTAATCCACACATATCTAATCCACAACAACAATTCAATCCACAACTACAATTAAATCCACAACAACAATTAATTTCACAACAAGAATTAAATCCACAACAACTATTATATCCACAACAACAATTATATCCACAACAACAATTAAATCCACAACAAGAATTAAATCCACAACAAGAATTGAATCCACAACAACAATTAAATCCACAACAACAATTAATTCCACAACAAGAATTAATTCCACAACAACAATCGAATCCACAACAACAATTATATTCACAACAACAATTATATCCACAACAACAATTCATTCCACAACAACAATTAAGTCCACTAGAGCCACAAAGACCAGAATGTCAAATTGTCTATGCAACAACTGCTATGCCGCCAATTGATAACTTACCAGCAGTCAATACTATTGCACCATTGTAAATAAACTTAACAAAATGTATGCTAGTGCTGTACAGTAAATAACACTATGCGACAAAATTAAATACACCTAAATAAATACAAATAAATGTTGAGTAGAACTTATATGAATATTTTTTTTTTTTTAATTTCTCGAACCCTCCAAATTTGTTTTATTGAACAAAAACTTTTTTTTTGACTTTATACACAAATTTATTGATTACATAATCATTTCTGAATCGATGTTCAAACTTAATACTTTCTTAGAAAGGGGAGGGATGGGTCTTTAAAACAGTATATATTTACATATATATTATTCGACTTAATACTCCATGTGGTTTGATGAGGTAAACTTGGTTAAGTCTATTCATTAATAGCATCAAACTTTAAAAACGAAAAATATGAAATAACTGATGACATGTTGAAACTGAAATCGTGTGAAATGATTGACACTTGATCAAATCGAACGGAAATTAGCGTAGTTATTATTTAAAGTTCTTCTGGATCACACCAAGGCTTTTGATACGGTTGACCACAAAATATTATTGAAGAAGCTACAGCCCCTCTTTCATTTTTCTAACTCAGCTTGTAATCTCATACGTTCTTATCTTGTGAACAGATCACAACGAGTTTATCTAAACTTCAAGATCTCGAATTCGCTAAGCGTTGTAAGAGGTATTCCTCAGGGATCAATATTAGGGCCTCTCATGTTCTGTATATACATTAACGACCTGCCTGATGTTTTGGATAATTGAAGCGTACATTAGTAAGCGTACATTAGTAAGCTGATGACGTTCAGCTCTATAGAAGCACGCGTATAGAGGATATCCAACTATGTATAGACACCATCAACTGTGATTTACGAAAAATTGACAACTGGGCTAGGGCCAATGGACTTTGTACAAATCCTTCTAAATCTAAATGTTTATTGGTCTCCAGAACTAAGAGAGCACTTGTTGTGCCGGATATTATTATCAGGGGGAATAAAATTGACTTTGTTGAATCAGCATCCAATCTGGGTGTTATCTTTAATGGTCGGCTAACGTGGTCTAACCACATTAACGTCATCGTTGGTAAAGTTTACGGTATTCTTCGGAACTTGTCGGCTGTTATAGATTCGACTCCCTTTGCCATACGTATGGCTAAAACGTATTTGATTCCTGTCCTTTTATACGGATCTGAAATTTTCGCAAACTGTGATACTGATGATAAGCGGAATCTCAACCTGGCTTATAATAATATAGCCAGATATGTTTTTATTAGGGGACGTCGAGACCATATATCACAATTTTCATACCGGATATTCGGAGTTAATTTTGATAATCTATTAAATATAAAAAGCATTATTCTCCTCCATATTATTATTATGCTAAAACAGCCAATATACTTATTTAGTAGGATTACATTTGCTAGATCCAACCGCGGTATGAAGATTATCCAACACAGACATAGGACTCTTTTGTCACAACGCCAGTTTTTTATATACATATACATTGGAATACTTTACCTAATTATATTCAGAATATAGGCAATGCAGTTAAGTTCAAAAAGGAGTTATACAATCTGTTCAAGTAGTTTTTAGCATATCTTGATTTTTTTGTGAATTTTTTTTGTAAATTTTTTTCTCTCTATTTCTATTAATGATTATTTTTAATTTTTAATTTTTCATTTTTTTAATTAATATATCTTTAAATTTCATTGTATCTTAGTATATGTATATATTTTTACTTTGTTTGTATATTTCTTTATATTTGTATATATTGTTCTTTGTAGTTTTCCTAATTTATTTCTTACATATACATATTAACTTTCTCTTCAAAAATTTTTAAAATGTTTGATGGATCTTGATTGTTTATTTATTTTATTTTATTTGCCTATGGAAATGTTCCTTGCAGGCAATTAAGTAATATTACAAGATATTAATTAAAAAAAAACTATGAATTTAAATACATAATTACATTATTTTTTATAACATTATTCGATAAAGAAAAATCAATTGTCATATACAATTTATTAAATTCGTTAGGTTAGAGGATATGTACTTGTCAATTAAGACAAGTACAGTACCCGGAGGTCGTTACATGTTCTCCTTATTGAATCAGCACCAGCGTAGTTGAATCTAAAAAATTGTATTGATAATGGTGAAAAATTACGTGACGGACGTTGAGGAACATTAAACGTAATATTAGGGATTAAAAAACTGGTGCCTATATCACCAGTAATTACATTGAATATGAACGAGATATTTAACATAGTTCTGCGGCTTTTAAGTGTCGGAAGTTTGATTAATGCTAGCCTGGCAGAATAAGAAGGTAAACTTGTGGGATTAAAATGCAGTCCTTGGAGACAAAACATCAGAAATTGCTTTCGTACAGATTCGATGACGTCGGAATATTTTTTATATAGAGGATACCATATTATGAATTCATACTCGAGTATAGACCTTACAAGAGATGTGTAGAGCGATTTAGTAACATAAGGATCGTTAAATTCTTTTGCTCGCCGTTTTACAAATCCAAGTACGCTTATAGCTTTATTTACTGTGATAGTTATGCGCGGAATAAAATTTAATTTGGGATCAAGTAAAGGGTTTGCCAAATTACTTTTTTTTTGAAAATGCTTTAAAAAAAACTACTGAATATTTTCTCAATTAATCCTTCCGGTTAATAATGGAAAATAATTTCATTCAAATGGCTGCCTCGGCTGGCCATGCAGTGCCTACACGTTCGGTCCAATTTTTAAGCACATTATCGCTTGCTGTATCTCACCAATGGCTTCACGAAAATTGTCCTTTAAAGCGTCAATTGTCTCTGGTTTGTCGGCGTAATACTTATCTTTAACGGCAGCCCACAAATAATAGTCCAACGGTGTCAAATTGCAGCTCCGAGGTGGCCAAACGACATCAGCTCTTAGGCTGATAATGCGATCTTCAAAAACAGGGCGCAAAACATCGAGTGTAGCTTCGGCTGTGTGGCACGTAGCGCCGTCCTGTTGAAACCAAATGTTGCCAATATCCTCCTCTTCAATTTTTCTGAACAAAAATTAGTTCAACATGCCCGATAACGATCGCCATTGACTGTAACGGCCACTCCTTGCTCATTTTCGAAGAAAAATGGCCAAATTATGCCTCTGGACCAAAATCCGCACCAAACAGTGACTCGTTTTGGGTGGTCGGCTTTTCAATGTATGCGTGCGGGTTTTCTGTGCCCCAAATGCGTCAATTTTGCTTGTTTACATACACGCCAAGATCAAAATGAGCTTCATCTGAAAAGATGATTTTTTTTGCCAAAATCGGCATCTTCTGGTGTAGGCTACTGCATGGCCAGCCGAGGCAGCAATTTGAATGAAATTATTTTCGATTATTAACCGGAAGGATTGTACTTTCAAATAAAAAAAGAAATTTGAGAAAATATTCAGTAGTTTTTTTTAAAGCATTTTCAAAAAAAAGTTTTTTGGCGGACCCTTTAGAACTACTAGATCCAGGAATTTTCTTACAAATCTCATGTATTTACATTTTTTGAGATTAAGCTGCATTAGTTTACCGCGAAATGTATCAATTTCACGTTTGGGCGATTACCAGAAGTCGTCTAATATTTGTGTTTTTGGCAAATATTATTATTTCGCTTTGCGCAAACATTGGCCAACTTCTGGCTCAAACGTGAAATTTTTTAAAAGTTCATTTGATAAGATGACATATATAAAAACATAATACGACTGTTACACTATTTAAATAATAGTTACGGAAATATTTGCCCGATTTTATCAAACAAATTGTCGACCTCTTCACAAGCTAACGCACTTTCAGAATATTACCACATATTTCATATACAACACAACATGTAAGTTTGAACCACACATTTGTGTATATAGTTTTGAAGGCTCCACTTTCCCCTTTTCAAAAAACTTTGGATTTTGAAAATAGGTTAGAATTTATTTGGGTAATCAATAATTTTGTGTGAAAAGATCAAAAAGAACCATTTTTGTCAAATCATACAAGTTTGGAGGGTTTGAATTCTACTCAAAATTCACAACTTACACTATAATAATATATTTGGGTTATTTTAACAAAATATACACAATTATAAACAAAAACATATCATATTGGAAAATTTATTATAATTTCGGAAACACATCATGAACAAACAATATTGTGAGGAATATTAAAAAAAAGGAAGCAATGAAAGCATTATGGGACTCTAATTGACTCAAATAATCCTAATACAGTGCAGTTCTGTTCAGTCACTGCGTGTCCCGTCAGCGAAAAGAAATAAGAGCCGAAAGAAGCCTGTTGGATATGTCTGGTGGGGTAGCAGCTCCCTACCTAATGCTCTGGTTGTATCCAGTTTTGCTTTGCGTGCAGTTTCATTGCCATGATGCAGAAGTTGGTAAAGTCAGGATTATAACCAAGGATTGTAATTCTGTGGATTTGGTGGGATTGGAATAAAATTTATTCTGATCTCTACTGCTAACTATTAGTGATATTGAAGCAAGAAATTCTATTAAATTGGCCGAATTATTCAACAAATAAGCATTATGACAATGCCAGACGCCTTCGATTGCCCAACAGAAAGGGAGAGCAGGTTCTGATGCAATCATCATATCGCTCGGACCTTTCCTGTTCACATTACCACATTCCGGTCTCTAAGATCTCTTCTACATACATCATTACAACCCTTAAGTCAGGTTTACGAGTTAGTCTCTCACACAAGTTATGTTGTGTTTGTAATTTTTCATACCTGAGTGTCGGGACCTACAGATTAAAGTCGCCTCCGATATATAGATGTTTGAAAAACTTTTCAAGGCAACTATGTTCACTTTCAGAGTGTTTGCCAAAAATCTGATGCGAGGAAGTCGCCGAAAAATAAATGCCTGCTAAATGTACTACTTTACATGCTGTAGATAATAATTTTAAGCCGAAATGATTACTGTGCTGTTTCTGTAAGACAAGCACTACGAGCGTCCCCTTTTAAGGGACGTTAGATTGAAAGTCACATTAGGCGCGTGGTATTGCACTTTTGCCAGAATTTTTTTAAATCAATTGAGTCATTATACTTATTCACAAATAATAAAGCACAAAAACTAATAACAATTCACATCATATTTAAAATATTCTAGTTTTTCTTACTTAGTTCGGAATTTTCGTTTTTTCACAAATTGATATTCCACATTTTGCATTAAACACAATACAGTAGAAGTCCTTTAGTCCGGCATCCAATAGTCCGGAATGCCCGATAGTCCGACATCGCTCTGGAAAATTGTAAAAATTTTGGTTTTCTCCAAAAGTGTGCTTTAAAGCAAATAAAAACGCTCGAGAGCTATTCGGAAATTTTCGGGGTAGTGCGGGATCATCCGGAAGCGGTCGGTATTGTTCGGAAATAATTAGTGGCCGGCTAGCTAGTCTCAGCTGTCACAACAAATTCAGGTCCAGTGCATATCCGTTAATCAATCACGAAGCCTCTTAGCCATTTTTTGTGCGTTGTTGTTTTGTGTCCTTTCACATCGCAGTGAATGTTTATAAAACGGTGATTTTCGTTCTAATTGTACAGTGACCATGTTTTCAAAAGCTAAGCCTTCGAGTTCAAAAGAAGAGAAACGAAAACACATCATTATCAACATTGTAGTAAACCTCAGGCTATTCAAAATCTTGAAGAAAGTGACTCAGATGCCGAAACGGAACAAAAGGAAAAGAATCAGCTGGGCAGAACCTGCAGAATCACTAAATAAGTTTATCTCTTTTGCTGAGGCTGATACTAGCTACAGTGCTTCAGAAATTATTGATTTCCATATCAATAGAAATAAATTTTATACTAAACGCCAATAAGCAAGAAAACAAAAAAACATTCGTGACTTTTTTAAATCTAAATGAAATATGTTTTACAGTACGTGTACATGCATTATATGAAATGTAAAAGAAACTTTGTTGTATGTATTTGCATATTGTATTTGTAGTTTAATTATTAACCGAACTGTTATTATAAATACCGCCCGATAGACCGGAATTTTCGATAGTCCGGCACCGAGCCGGTCCCGAACGTGCCGGATTATCGGACTTCTACTAAACTCAGATTGCATTTTTGAACACATTGTAATAAATCTTGCTTCGTTGGAATGTCAGTAAGAACATATAATACTTGTTATTTAGAAATTAAAATTTTTGGAATCGGTATAATAGAACTCTCTTATAATAGACTCTGCGCACTAACGGGTTAAGTAAACTTGTTTCTAATATAAGGAAAAGGTGTTTAATCTTTGATTAAATTTTGATCATGATTTGATTTCTCACACCAGCTCTGTCGTGTGTATTAATTTTGTCCATATGTGGAGGGACTCGTATTCGTAATGTCGTATCCGAACGAAAAATTTGAGAAGATTTTCCATGTAATTACACTCATTGGTTTTGCCAAAAATCTGATTTATAAAATATGGGTTTAATTGAACCTTATTCGAGTATCTGTTTACTCATACCCGAGTCTCTAGTAGAAGTCCTTTGCTAATCTCTAAAAAATAACAAATAAGCGTTGGACCAGAGAGTTAGATAAGCTTTTCGTTTTCGTTAAACCATTGGATCATTGATTTTATTTTTAAATAAAAATATTCGATTAAAAAATATTTCTATTGAATGCACTCTGATACTAATAAAGGACGCAATATTACTCTGATAGTAAATAAATATTAAAAATGTAATCATTCAGGTTCCTTATCTCAATTCTGTTGAACAATATAAACAAATTTCTAAAAAAAAAACAAATGTAAACAAACGTTTGACATTGTTTCTATTAAGAACAGATTATAAGATTGTGATGAGCATATATGCAAAAACGTATGATATTTTGGTATAACCCAAGGGGTTTCCGTATGTAGAATTCAAATCTAGACTTATGAGATGAGTGTTGATAAATCATATAATTGATAACTTAGATCTTATGCTCGGTGTAGTGTAACAAACTAGAGTCTCTGGTGGGAATCGAACCCATGACTATTACGCTAATAGTCTAGAAACCTACCCGCTAGACTATCAAGACATTCGATCACGGACTTCATAATTAAAAAAGTAAAAGAAACTGTATTTCATTTGTAATACAAAAATTGTTTTTTAATAGTTTTTATTAATTTTCGAGTTTTTATAATAATATTATGGTCTAACCAAACATTTCTGTTAATTGACTGATGATCGTATGACCGAGAATTGTCACTTCTTTATGTAACTGTAAAAGTATCATATAACGAATATGTTGCAACAGGACTTTCTGTTGTAGTTGTAGTTGTAGTAGTAGATGTTACTTTTTTGATTTCCTTGTTTTTAATTTTTTCCGGATATTCAGCAATACCATGAACAAAATTAAATATGGAGAAGAAATCGCTACTCAAGCCGCGACTAATGATGTAACCAATTGCATAATTTTGATCTAAAAATAGAGAAATTAAAATACATACATACATACATACACAATTGGCCATTACAATCCTTCAGTCAGGATTACGGCCTAGATTCTCACACTACTCATGTTGGTGTGTTGTGTTAATTTTATACATGAGTGGTGGGACCTACAGTTTTAAGTCGACTCCGAACGACACATTCTTGATAAACTTTTTCATGGCAATTGTATTTACTCCCAGAGTTTTTGCCAGAAATCTGCTGAGAGGAAGACGCCGAAGAAATATTTTTTCATATTTCGTTTTGATGTCTGACCTGGGGTTTGAACCCCGGCCACACTACCTACTAGACTACGGCGACTTCACCAAAAATATACAAAAACTCTTAATTACCTGCATGTGAATCATATTCCTCTACGCGTGTATTATAAGCACCGCTACTGCTACCGCTGCTGCTACCGCTGCTGCTACTGTAGCTGCCGCTGCTACTTCTAGTTAAAAACACTGGTCGATAGGTGTACTGTGGTGTACTGTGAAACATGCCCTGGAACCAACCACTTCTTCCGCCATTATGACTGCTGCCGCCAAAATGGCTGCTACCACCATAATGACTTGTGCCGAAACTACCGCTACTACTACTGCTAGTACTACCACGCCTACTACCACCAGAACCTCTACTGCTACTACCGCGGCCACCTCTACCGCCACCGCCACCTCTTCCACCCTTAGCATCGCTACTGGCAAACAATGCTACACCCAATAACAAACCAATAAAAATATACGAGTATTTGTTCGTCATTATATGGTAGGTATTTAGAATGCGAAATAATTATTCAGTAAAATGGCAAACGTTTCACTTTGATGTTTCTTAATAAAATGATAATTCTTTGTGTGTTGTATGCTGCTATTTTCTTTCCAATTAAAACAAAATTTTTGTAATTTGTTGATAAGAAATATACGTTATTTTTAATATAAATTTCTACGCAATACAATATGAAGTACTTAGTACATTTACACTCATTGTCAGTATGTTTAATAAATTATACCACTTCAAAGAAAATTCATTGCGGGGTAAACCTCATTAAATAAGAATTTATGAAATGCAAATAACTTAAATTCTTTTTTTTCCTTCATATGGTTTCATTTCAAAGTGAAGGCACAATTTTTGATAACCTTTTACCTCGTCTGCTATAGCGAATATACGAAATTGTTGATAATAACGTTGTCGTCATTGCTCTAATGATTCTACACTACCCTTATGAAAATACAGTACAATTGTTGCTTTGAATTGTATAATCTTGGAGGGCAAATGTGAACAATTTGTTTCACTCAGACGTCACGCATTGTTTTTTTTAGAAGCAAACTAGTTTCACACTCAGAAAAATTTTTAAAGTAATCTACGTACCTATCAATGGCTTTATAATTGAGTGCCATCATGTTATGATTTTCCATGATTTGCTTTATATTTTGAAAGAGAATCCAATAAAACAATTGGGCAATTCACACAAGCCCTAGTATCGTTGTATTCATTGTATTGTTGGAAGAATATACAATGAATACACTCATACACTTTTTTTCATATGTTTCTGTGAAGTTGTATTGGTTTCGTGCTATCATTTTTATGTAAAAGCCAGTAATCGAGAAGAATTGTAAAAATACAAAATATTTTCTATGCAACAATCAACATTTCAAAATTATAATTGTTCTCACAGATAATTAATTCATTTACTTTTTTCCGTAATATTTTTTATTTTATTGCTTGAAAATCAAATTATGAATACTAGTCTTCATCTTCTTCTTATCGTTTTTTGACGTTTGGAATATAAAAATACACAATACAGCATAACACTGAGGGTTCACAAACAAAAAGTGTATTCAATACAACATACTCGAAGTCGTTGTGAATTGTCCAATTCATTATAGCTTTGTATTGTATTCTCCCTTATTGCGAAATAATAAGTTGGGGAATAATTTCAGTAATGTACGAGTAAAATTGATCGCGAGATCATGTCTCATACAATCAGAGGAACGAAAACATTGTCAACACATCTTTGTAGTGTTGGAAAATGCATTGCAATTTGTAAATCGTACGCTCAAGATAAATCATCCACCCAAAAGCCTGTAAGACCATGCAGCATATTGATTGTTTTCCAAAACATCTTTAGATACAATTTTTTTTAATCTATTCCAGCTAGTAACATGGATTAATATTTGAAATATTAGTGCTAGAGAAGTTAATCATTGTCGGGTTATATAGTTATAGGCTTTATGAGCGCATCTTATTTGGTAATAGTCCTTCGACCCCAACAAATACAGGAAATAATTTAGATTTTAGAATGCGTATTTGAATGTTACGTAAGGCCACGTTTCAAACCCTAGGTCAGACATCAAAACGAAAATACGAAAAAAATGTTTTAGATTTCTGGCAAAAACTCTAAGAGTAAATAAAATTGTCATGAAAATTTTCTCAAAAATATGTCGTTTGGAGTCGACTTTAAACTGTAGGTTTCGCCACACATGTATAAAATTAACACACACAACATAAGTGGAGTGCGAAACTATGTCCATAATCCTGACTGAAGGATTGTAATGACCAATTATGTGTGTTATGTATGCGTATTATTGTTTTTTAATCCGTTTCCAGTGATTTCATTAGTCTCTGCAACCTATTTTTCATCTCGATTTTTTTATCACTTAATCAGGAAATAAGATATCACAGAAAAAGAAATGACAATCCAGAAAAAGCTTTTTAAGTATGATCGACAACGATGAAGTCGCCATAGTCTAGTAGGTAGTTTGTTGCCGTCTTATTAGACGTGAAGTCACGGTTCAAACTCTAGTTCAGACATCCCCAACATCGCGAAATATGAAAAAATATTTCTTCTGCGACTTCCTCTCAGCAGATTTCTGGCAAGAACTCTAAGAGGAAATAAAAATTGTCATGAATTAACACACACAACATAAGTGGTGTGAGAAGCTTGATCGTAATCATGACTGGGTTGTAATGGTTGAGGTAAAAATTCTTGATATTGATCTACTTCATACAATGCGTTGCTTAGATTGAGTTAAATTTATAGCTGCCTCAATGAGCGTAACCTACTTGAATTTTAAAAATTTCCATTGTAAGACCGATATTACCGATTGATGCGCAAACTATAAAACTTGGTTGGTATCTCCAAGCCATACCAATAGTTTTATGATGATACGAGTTCTATTTTAATGACTATTGGGCAGTCACGTACATATGTACATACATACATAATTGGTCATTACAACCCTTCAGTCAGGATTACGACCTAGCTTTTCACAGCACTGATGTTGTGTGCGTTAATTTTATACATGAGTGGCTGAACCTACACTGTAAAATCGACTCCGAACGACAGATTTTTGAGAAGCTTTTCATGGCTGTTTTATTTACTCTCAGAGTTTTTGCCAAAAATCTGTTGAGAGGCCGTCACCGAAGAAATATTATTTTCATATTTTCGTTTTGATGTTTGACCTGTCACGTACTGTCCATAAATTCAGAATGCCCAAGAAGTATTATTCTCAGGAACTTAAGTGGAGAATAATGGCAGAGAAGATGTTCCGTGGTTTTCTCTTCTTTCTCGTCATCATAACTCCTGCAGAAGTTATTGTGAAGTATTGTCAGCCACCAGAAGACAGCGGACAGTTGTACTATGTACGTAGGTTTTGTGATATAATTTTTCTGCTACTCTGTAAAGTAATGCCACTCTCATGAATGAATTCAATTGAATTTTTCATTGTACTAGCCTTTGCAAACATGTCGACGTTGCTCAATGTCCTACTGTACAGAACCCATACATATTCTCACACTATTTATGTTGGGGGCGTTAATTTTATACATGAGTGGCGGGTCCTACCGTTTAAAGTCGACTCCGAACGACAGATTTTTGAGAAACTTTTCATGGCAATTGTTTTATTTACTCGCAGAGTTTTTGCCAGAAATCTGCTGAGAGGAAGTCGACGAAGAAATACTTTTTTATGTCTGCTCTGAAGCTGGAACACTGGCTTTTCGTCTAATAACCCAACACACTACCTACTAGACCACGGCGACTTCATACTGCACAGGAACCCATGTGACGAAAACCATCGAATATCTATTATCTCCTCTTATAATGTGCTATGGTTTATGCCAGTGCAAGTTAAAGTTGGGCTATCTATGCTACATCAATCAACGTAGTTTATTCGTTTGGTTTACAATATTACCCGTTCACAGTAAGATCAGATCATGAAATATCGTTTTGGAATATTGAAGATTAGTATGAAAATTTCAAACATTTTTTAAATAAAATAAAATAAAACTTCTCCTTTTGAAATCCTTGCCATTCTCGATCTGCTTTTATTCCCATAAAAGCTTCTGGTTGATAAATTTCCATTCAAAAATTTTGTTTTTTGAGAGACGTGCGCACAATAAATTACAAGAAAATCTAATTTTTCTAGTTTTGATAAATTTCTATAATCACTGTAATACTAATATACAGTGGACAGCAAAAGTCTTAGTACGGCAATATATTTTAGTAATTTCATGAATCCTAGTTTAGAAAGTTTGTATACAAATTTATAGGTTTTTATATTTATTTTATTAATTTATTCCTGTTTTATTATAAAACAAACAATTTTTTAATGTTTTTCATAAAACAAGAGAAAAAGAAAGAAAAGTTTCAGATGACTCCATAGGTCTTTGTGCAAGAGTATTAAGCCTGTGGGGACTTTTTTTGTCAAAATATATTGCCTTACTAAAACATTTGCTGTCCACTGTATGTATTATAGAGAAGAATATTCAATTTAATAGACGTATTTATCGTACGTAGTACGTATATATATGTATGTATGTGATTGGGTATAAACTTTCTCACCATATATATAAAGTGGAACTGTGTCTGTCAACATATTAATTTATTTTAATTTAAATAAATCAATTAGCATTCTAGTATAATAAAGAAATTCATATCGTATTTACAATATACAAAAAACACATATTATTGGTTATAAAACTGGCATCGCACAGTGTAAAATGGGATTCAAATTAGGAGAGTAGATTAAAATCTGGCATTCGTTTGATATTTTTCAAGACACTAAAGTTAAAAACATTTTTATTAAGTTATAAATAACTTATAGGTTAAGCAGTAAGTTAAGATACCCTACAATAAATTCAACGCTTTTCTTATAATTACTCGTAGTTTTTTTAATCAATTTTTTCCAGCTGATCTACCATAGTCAGTATTTAAGGTAGTTCAGATAAGTAGGAGGTTGATAAAAGGAATTCTTATCACCCGAATGCTAAAACAGAAGTTTTCATATTTGTAATGCAAGGCAGTTTATAGCCCAATATAGATCTGGTACCATCGTGATGGTCTCGTGGTTGTGGTACCCTGTGTTAAAATGACACCATTTTTGTGGACCGATAAGAATATGACATGTAGAGAGTTCTTAACACTTTATACAAACTGGCTCTTTTGAATTGATCGGTCAAGGAAGGAAGTCTTCGGCGACTTCCTCTCAGCAGATTTCTGGCAAAAACTCTGAGAGTAAAAAACGCCATGAAAAGTTTCTCAAAATCTGTTGTTCGGAGTCGACTTTAAATTGTAGGTCCCGCCACTTATGTATAAAAGTAGCACACACAATATAAGTTGTTTGAGAAACTAAGTCCATAATCCTGACTTTGTTTTTTTTTGTTTAGTTATAATGGCCAATTATGTATGTATGTGCAGGTTATTATAAGGGGGCCTTTTTATAGGGACTTCCGAAATTTTACAGTTGATAAGGTCATCTAGATAATGCTAATTCTGTCGAACAAGTTGTCATTTATACATACATACATACATACATAATTGGCCATTACAACCTTTCTGTCAGGATTACGGCCTAGCTTCTCACATCATTCATGTTGTGTGTGTTAATTTTATACATGAGTGGCGGAACCTGCAGTTTAAAGTCCACTCCGAACGACAGATTTTTGAGAAGCTTTTCATGGCGGTTTTGTTTACTCTCAGAGTTTTTTCCAGAAATCTTCCGAGAGGAATGCGCTGAAGAAATATTTTTTCATATTTCGTTTTGATGTCTGACCTGGAGTTTAAACCGAGGCCTTACGCCTAATAAGCCAGCACACTACCTACTAGACTACGGCGTCCTCTGTCTGTTGTCATTTTCTATTCTATTCTATTTGCCAAACTACCATGGCATCATCTATTTTGCCAAACTACCATGGCATCAATTTTCATCCAAAAACTGTGAACAAAAAAATTCTCAAATTCCATGTAAGCTCCAACAGCAAGCAGTACATCCCTAAAATCACTGTTTGGTGTGGACGTTCTTTGAGAACGACTTTGGTCAGGCCAACAGCAAGCACCATAGATCGATGATTACCAAATTCTGTTTTTGTTTGAATTGGATGACCTTGGCACCAATCACATATAGTTTCAACAGAACAGCGTTACGTAACGCACAGCTCATGACATATTGAATATTCTGCATAATCAATTTGAGGGCATGGTCATCTCAGCTACAGAGATCGCGTGATTTGACCTCATTAGACTTATGGGATTTCCTTAAGTCACAAAGAATAAGTCACAACCCACAGCGACCCCATTACCGTGCAACCAGTTAAATTCAGCCTGATTTACGCGTTAGAGGCATGGAAAATTGAACTTGGCATGGATGACATTAGAAGTCGCTGTAGTCTAGTAGGTAGTGTGTTGACTTATTAGACGTCAGGCCACGGTTCAAACCCCAGGTCAGGCATCTCCTACTAAACGAAATATGAGAAAATATTTCTTCGGCGAATTCCTCTCAGCAGATTTCTGGCAAAAACTCTGCTTTCGGAGTCGATGAGTCGATATAGGGGCCGCCAGTCATGTATAAAATTAGCACACTTAACAGAAGTTATGTGAGAAGCTAGATCGTAATGCTGACTGAAGGGTAGTAATGATCAATTATGTTATGCATGTGGTGTAGTAGGTAGTGTGTTGGCTTACTATTCGTAAAGCCCGGGTTCGTATCCCAGGTCAGACATCAAAAATGAAATATAAAAAAAAAAATATTTCTTCGGCGACTTCCTCTCAGCAGATTTCTGGCAAAAACTCTGAGAGTAAAATAAACTGCCATGAAAAAGTTTCTCAAAATTCTGTCGTTCGGAGTCGACGTTAAACTGTAGGTCCCGCCACTCACGTATAAAATTAACGCACACAACATGAGTGGTGTGAGAAGCTAGGCCGTAATCCTGACTGAAGGGTTGTAATGGCCAATTATGTATGTATGTATGTATGTATGTGCCACACAGAAGGGCATCAAACCAATGTGAAGATAACCGTCAAATGTCGCTCCATCTCCTCTAATACTGCGTGGCCGTTTACGTCATCGCAAGTTGAATTGGACTAAAGTGTTCTAGGTATATATGCTTCTTCAATCAACGGAGTTTATGCTTTTGGGTAAACGTACCCTGGCAACCCATTTTTATAATCCTGGATGATTGTTTTTGTACAGTAAGGTTACTCTTCGTTGAATCGACAAAAAACGTTATCAAAACGTTATCAACTAACGTTGTTGAAAAAAAGAGCGTAATTTGATCAAACATAAAAGAGTTATATGATAAAGAGTAGTAACCGTCCAGGGTTAATTACAGAAATCTTAATTAATCTGCATTTCGTTTTAAATTCAAAAGTCATATTGTTTAACACATTTGATTATGCAAAAAAAAAATGTTGCAACGGTTATATTCTTTTTAAATACAAATAAATTTATATTCTTCAAACATATATTATCAAACAAAAACAATATAAATCGTATTACAAGATTTTCTAATTACGTTGTATATAATTTTAATTGGATATTTATGCGTCATAAATTAAACACTCAACTACGGTCCATAGCATTGTGGATACATAGGGTATTACATGATTTCAATACGATCAAGCATCCACATTCAACGCCCTCACAAATAAAAAAATTCTTCTTTGTAAATTAGATTATATTTCGCATTTCTGGTGCAATTTGTTTTTGACTACACGTACATGTGTACATCATATACGTCGTGATGATGGTACATGTCATTTAAGTCAAATGGCCTTTATACTAAAGACTTGAATATAAAATGTGATTACATTGATCATTGTACTAAAAGACAGCAAAGTGGAATGATCGCCTAAGTAGTGTAAGGTCTGAGAAATAAACTTAAACAAAGGAAGAAAAGAATTAAACTGTTGTTGTAAAAAGTAATAAAAAAAAAATACATATTTTTCTTGAAAAAAATAACATAGATTTGTGAGAAATGAATTGTGAAAAGAATTTCGTGAATTTCTTAATCTTAACGTTTCTATTGCTGACGTTATGTGAGGCACGTGGTGGTAGGCGTGGTGGCTCATTTGGTGGCCTCTTCGGCAGTTGGCGTAAATATAAAAAACCATCATCCGGTAGTGGCAGCACAAGACGTATCGTAAGCAGTTCTCCAGTACATACGCCCATAACAAAAGCCTTGAATGAAAATAAAAAATACAATGGAAATGATAAATTCCAAAAAACAAACAGTATCTACAACAATTATAATACCCCTCCCCTGCCAGCGGGTGGGTCATATTATCACAATACTGCCGCCTTACCCGGAAATGCAATTTACGTAAATCAATCGCCACCCAGAGGTGCTGGTATGTACAATCTAGACAATAAAGATTTTAAAAACAAATTTTATATTCATTCTTATTTTTCTAGAATTTGGTGATTTCCTTACTGGCTACCTTACCGGTCGTTTGTTAACCATGGGCTTTTCACCGCCAGCCTATCATGTTACACACGTGTACAGAGATAATCCTCCCTTAAATGATTCAAATACAAATAATTCCAATTCAAAAGTAATCATTGTAAATGGTCAACCAGTCGCAACCACAGTAGCACCACCCTATACAGCTCCTCTTGAGACCACCACCACTACCGCCGACACAACTTTCACCACCACAACCGAAATACCGGGCAAAAGAGAAACAAGAAGTACAACAACTGAATTATCCCTGAGTACTACAGAAGCCCCAACACTTTCACCGTATGGTATAATATGCATGCCAATGTTTTTGAATGAAACTAATGCGGAGGGTGAACAAATCCAAGTCGAGAGAATTGTTTGTTATCCTGCACCCGCTCCACCAACACCGCAAAAAGATTTAACATCTAAGCCGGTTGAAATTGCTGGCGATATTATAGAACCTTAAATATACGATTATTTTTTATTGTTAATTGTAGAAACTGAAAAACTTAATTTTTATTTTTACCAAAAAACCGATTCTAATAATATTAATTTGAAAAATATATGTATGTCTACCAAGGATTTTATTGTGCTTTCCTAAGGGATATTATCAGATTCAACAGAGATAGACATACAAGTCAGTCAAAGTGTGGAAGCGTGAAAGCTACCTGCAAATTTATACAAAAAGCTTTATAATGAGTCTCCTCATCGACCAAAATAGTCACAACGAGCCTATATGCTCAGACATATACCCCAGAGTAAAGTGTCCTGTAATTACACCTTTAAGGAGACTCATTGAAATCCCTGCAAGAGGCAAAACAAAGTTCTGTTTTTTTTCCTCTGGCAAAGCAAGACACAACATCATGAAGAGTTTATAAGTAGCGACCAAAAAACGTTGAATTTTGGGTCGACTAGCACTTTTTACTGGCCATTAACAACTCGATTATCGGATTGCGTCCTGCTTAAAACATCCTTCCAGGCGCCAATGCTTCTTGAACGCCTACACCAGTTGGTCACACCAATCGATGACAGGGCCTCCTCGATTTGGTCCTTCCAACGCAAAAAAGGTCGTCCTCTTCGTCAACTTCTCCAAAGCTCAGCATCAAATACCCTTCTCGCCGGAGCATCCACCTCCATTCGAACGACATGGCCGAATCACTGGATCATACAGGATCGGATGTGGAAATCATCGCCAACTCACACTGGAGCGAAAATCTTACGTAACATTTTTCTATCGAATGGTTCCAAGACACAATGATATCCCGGGCAACTACAGAGCGGATGAACTGGCCATTATTGACAAGACCATCGAACTCTCCAACGAATTCTTAAGTATTGGGGTGCCTTTGGGGACCTTTGTGGGGGCCTTTATTTTCATTGTTGACGACGAGATCACAAACTCTGTCAACCGCAAACTGCAGGAACGAGGAGGAAGAGGAGACGATTCTTCATCTACTGGGAACATGCCTGGCATCTACTGGGAGCACACATGTCAAAGGAGAAAGAAACATCTTGGTGCCTACTACATCGATGATCTGACTGATTTGTCAAACATTGACGTCGGCAGTTTGAGTCGTTCATTGTAAGCTCTAGGTGGTTCCAGGACTAGGGGATAGTTAACGCGAACTGTGGTGTCACAATGAGCCCCATGGGCTTAAGTGCGTCCATCCAATTCATTTGGGGGGACGGCCACTTATACCTAGCTTTCTCTCGAATACTCTCAAGGCTACTGCATCTGTGCTTAATAGCATCCATGTCTCTGCGCCATAAAGAAGCACGGGGTGGATGATCGTCTTTTAGAGTATTAGTTTTGTCGTACGAGAGAGGTCTCTGCAACACAATTGCCCGTTGAGACCATAGTAGCAGCTGTTTGCAAGATTGATCCTGCGCTTGATCTCTAGACTGACATCATTTTTGGTGGTAACGGCGGAGTCAAGATAAAATCGACTGTCACCCTGGCACCAAAACTGGCTAAGTTTGTCAGTGGTTTAACTTGATCAAGGATTAGACACGCACCAAGTTGCCTACAGTTTTATAGGGACTCTTTGCTTTCCTCATTAATATTCAATAACATGAACCTAATCATATAGTGTCTAGTATTTTTGCCCATTAAAAGCATAATCGTCTCAGTCCAAAGTATAAGACAATGTTCACCCTTTCCATTGACAGACCTTTCCTTATTTTAGACAGCTATCAGCAAAAGCATTCTCTCGGATGCCCCAATGACTTTGGATCCATATCACTTCGATGTCGGCAAATCTGGACTAAAGAGCGAAACTACTTAAAAAGGCTTTTCGATCTCTCCCTCTGACGTTTTCAAATTCTATTTCCAAACACATGTCGTGACGTCATCACTTTTACTAGGACAACAGTGCACTCATTGGTCAGTCTGAGACAGACCGAAAAGTCAAGTTTATCAGTTCATTCCTTTATGACTTTTTATTTTCAAGTAATCGCTTGAGATCATGTCGTCTTGAGTGATAGATTCCTTCGTTAAATTTTCTGTGGAAGTTAATTATTGCCCAAGATCCGTCCAGTAGAATATGGCATAACCAATCCACTAACTCCCTGAATCCCATTGCTGACTAACCTCGACAAAATTCTTTAACTTTTATGTTGGGTTTCAAGGTTAGTGACGAAACCCCTAACTCATTTTATTGTATGATTGATTTAGATAACTTAATTGGATAACTTATACCACTTTAGTCAATATTACAAGCTAGGTTGCTCATACCACTCATTTTAATTTTATCAATGATTGCCGGGAACTACGGTTTAACGTCGACTTCGAACGATTTTAGAAACTTTTCGTAGTATTTTTATTTTCCTTTCAGAGTTTTTGTTAGAAGAATGCTGAGAGGAAGTCGCTGAAAGAAATATTTTACTCGCCTTTCTTTTGTTCGCGATGACTAAGCCTGGTGTTGAACCACAGACTGTGGTCTAATAAGTCAGCATACTACGGAATAGACTACGGCATTTTCGATTATATAAGATTAAATGACAGCGGTATAGTATATACTACACTGTACATACATATGTATACATCAATTTATTTTATTTCTTTCAGCATAACTTAAGTTACATGTATGTATGTACATACATACCAATTCAAAAATAAAATGTACATGTTTACGTTACTTTCTCTAAAGATCAACGTAATAACAAACGTATGTGTATGTACTCCATAACAATCACAAATTATTTAAAAAAACTCTGTTCTAGATAGTTAAAGAACAATAAAGAACTGATTCTGCGCTACTGTGATAAACATAATAAAGATCAGCAAATTGTGAAAAAAACCCATCAAGATTGGAAATACCGTAAAAAACCAAAGCAAAATTAAGTGATAAGAGAGCACATGTAGTATATTCGTTGTCGATTAATTTAAAAATAAAAATTTCTTCAAATACAATATAAATCAAGATTACATTGAAGCTGGTAAAAGTTCACAAAACATATGCAACAGTGTTATGTAGGAAATTTGTTTTTTTTTATTTATAGACCGTCCAGTATAAAATTTCAAATCGATATTGTGCATCAAGTTTATAAGCGTTGGTCTCATTACAATTTCTTTAAGTTTTTTAAGTTCAATAGTTTGCAATTGTTTACCGAGCCATTTGGAGCTTGAAGGGAAAAGGCTTAATATTAATGATCTGCTCACATCCTATCGACGAGGTAGGTCAATCTTCGAATAACGTAGTACCAATAGAATTGATTTTAATATACAAAAGGCTCATTGTTTAAATCTAACATACAAGCACGTCTATAATATTTCGTTGTCTATAACTATTGGGGGCATAAATATTGACATAAAAATGCAATACGTTGTTCGCTAAAAGCAGCATATTTTTTAACGTCGAAAGGAGTATTCAAATGCCTGCGTTTCTTAAGATGGTGCCACTCCATCTGATCTCCTTCTTTTTAACACCACATGTATCAGTCAGAAAACGAAATATGAAAAAAATGTTTCTTCTGTGACTTCTCTCAACAGATTTCTGGAAAAAAGTCTACGAGTAAATACAAAATTGCCATGAAATTTTCTCAAAAATCTGTCGTTCGGAGTCGGCTTGAAACTGTAGGTCTCACTACTCATGCATAAAAATTAATGCACACAACATAAGTGGTGTGAGAAACTAGGTCGTAATCCTGACTAAAGGATTGTAATGACCAATTATGTAGGTATCAGTCAGAAAATAGTATAAAACCCTCAACCAGTGGGTTTTAAGGCTTCTCGACAACATATCGTAGAGAAAAAATGTGTTCGTTAATGATTACCAGAGAACTGATACAATATGGTTTGTGTTTCGTTGTTCTATCGCTACTTCTACGGAATGTGCTGAAAAGAATCGTTCAGGAAAATGGCCTAATTTTTACGTAATACACGTCTGTCATGTAAAGCATTACATCCGTTCATGTTCGATTGGTCAGTTGGTCGCAGAATGTATTACAGAGTAAATTCGTTCTTTAGCCGGATTAGGTGTATGTGGAGTTCTCTGGCTGCAGTACTCTTTCCAGTCGTTTATAAAATACATACTTACATACATAACTGGTCTTAAAATCCCTTTAGTTTAGATTACGACCTAGGTTCTCACACCACTATGTTGTGTGCGTTAATTTCTTACATAAGTAGCGGGACCTACAATTTTTGAGAAACTTACTTATGGCAATTTTATTTACTCTCATAGTTTTTGCCAGAAATCTGTTGAGAGATAGTCTAGGAATAAATATTTTTTTCATATTTCGTTTTGTTAGAGTTGTCTGACCTGAGGTTTGAACCGTGGCCTCACGTCTAATAAGCCAACACACTACCTACTAGACTAGGGCGACTTCAGTATAAGCATATGCAAACCTAATATTTATAAACACGACTTTCTCCTATTGTTATGGTTTAGTTTTCAAGCTCCCACATATTGCATTTCATAAGGTGGTGCAATCGAATGAATAATTAGTCGTTATAAATAAAAAAAATTCATCAAAAACTTTCTTTATTAATTTTGACAAAAGATGTTCTATTGTAGTTGCAAGATCGTGTTTTATTTTATTTTTATTTTTTTAAATTATTCTTAATTTGTAAAAGCAAAAGTACACAAATGTTATAAAAAATTTCTATTTATTTTCTTCACAATTTAAATGTTTACAACAGTTCGGTGTATTTATCTAATTTATGGTGTTTAAATGTTTATTGAATAAAACAAATGAATAACAAACGCCACTGAAAGCAAATTAAATTGAAATCTTTCAGACTTATGTAAGCTATGATATGCAACAAATGTTTAATTTATTTAAGTTATGTTTGTAGTTATTCGATCTTTGTTTGACTTTGGGGAAATACAAAATTAATTATTAACGTCTATGAATTGTTTATTTAAAAATATTCAGGATTAAGTTGGAGACATACGAGTATATATTCGAATACTTGCAAGTTATTTTAATTGATTTTTTTGCTTCTTTGATGTGAATTGAGACTCCGATTCATATTGTCTTCAGCTTAGGCGGTAAAGTTTGTCTGTATCAGTTATGAAATAATTTTTAAAAAGTGGCCAACACTGGTGAAATTGTGACAAGCAATGCCCTAGAATTGTTAAAACATGACACTCGAATTGTTCGTTATCTCTTATAAAAAAAATAAGTGATACAATTAACAAAACAAATTCCTCTTAAAAACAAAATTCATATGAAAAAACACTTTTTTTGAGAAAAAATTATTTCTGTACTGTTTTAAACATATTAAAAAAAAGAAGAAACAAATAAAAAAAAAACAAGAAAAAGGTGGGAATTTCATAATAATTCTAATCTATTATCGATCTACTTATGGTCTAGTACCTATGACCTGGTATGCTTATGATCTGCTAACGATATAGTTCTTACCAGAGTTGGGGGTAGTGCATTAAATATTTAGTGCACTAAATCCCACTATAGTGACAACATTTTGATTTTCCACTATTTTTCATAACTATAGTGATAGTGAAACATATTTTAACTACCACTAAAAAAATTAGAAGTTCTTACCCAACGATCTAACGATTTGCTTATAGTCTGATAATGACTTTTTCTAACTATATGTGATCTGATTTGAAGACAAAGGAGAATTTATGGATTTCAGATTGGTTGAATACTTAATGGAAAGTTAGAGAATTAATTCTTAAGTGGTCCTATTAGTTATTAAAAGTAAAACTACATGAAATTTCAGAACAAACTCAAACAAGTCTAAAATTAAAAAGAAAGCTCTGGTTTTCACTTTTTAATAGCGGAAGAAATAAACGGCTACCCAATAAAGTTATTAACAATCTGTGCCACACCTGTAAAGCTTTGCATAGAATGTGATATGTACCGTCCTTTTTTAATAGCATACTGGTTTTTTGCAACTTTGAAATAAAAAAAATGAACACTTAAATAAATGTTGATCTGATTTAATAGCTGTAAGAAATATTCAGCCTTAAAATTATTAAGATCCTCAAAGTATTCAACATGTTTTCGCGGAGCAGTACTTATTACTCAATTTCCTCAAATTTAGTGTAGACACGAAACTCTATATGTTAATAAATATAAAAACTAATTGAGTAGAGTATGGATATCAAGCATTAGGAGACATTCCCTGCATGACGTATCGCTGGAGCTAGTGGAGCCATAACATACATATCACAGATCAGCAATGAGTATTCAACAAGATGAATAGATTCAAATCATATTCATAATTTCTGATACTTATACGCATTCATACTTATTTTAATATCATACTCATACTACTCATATTCAAAGTTTGAAGTGCTCATTGTACTCATACATGCGCATGATGTTGTTGATTTCGACTCTCAATGACTCAACATTTACAAGAATTACAAAATAAGTATGAATCGCTTGCGAACACTACAATATTCACTAGAAGGTCGTGTGTTTGCTTTGCTTGATGTCTTTGTCTTTCTCTTTCTTCTTTTTCTTTAAATGCGATAACAACTAAGACTGTAAATTTTGATGAATGATTTGAATCACTCGAATCATTTATGAGTATTATAAGAATTTTTCTAAATTTATGAATCTGAATGAGTTGGATGTCAACGAGATACTTATGCTCATTGCAATCTATATTTATAAAGTAATGTTGTAGAGAGTAAGAATGAATCAGCGTAGTTGAATTTCAATATTGTTGACACACTCATACTCCAAATTTCATTAGTACTTATGGGTAGCGAAAAAACGATTCATTACTGATCTCTGATACATACATATATACATATAAATATACTACTTATGCAAGTTATCAAAAAGCAGTGCAGAAAATCAAGGCTTAGGTATTTTGGGTGATGTACGGCAAAGATATCCGAAATAGTCTGGAAACTACAAACATTTAGTCGCTTTTATGTCTTACTATGGATTAAAAAAGAGAGAGCGAGAGAGAAATGTTAGGTACTAAATAACAAGAGGAAAGAACATCATCATCCAATCTGATTCAACGTGTCATTTTTTCTTTACAGTTGCATGTCTTATAGATTTCTTGCAAGCAACGGGCAAAATATTAATGAACGCTAAGATTGTAAAAGGGGAGTAAGACCACAGTATAATACAACCGTGATTACTGGATTAAAATTGTTAAAGATCAAGGTTGTCGAAGAGGAGATGGAACTACAATTTACGGAGAACATTTCGAGATGAGCAAAGGCATATTCAGTTTAATATTCAATATGCCGATCTCCACTTCAATCTATTGGTCTCTACAATATGTTACTGCAAAAATTTCGATTTTTTTTTAATAATTATTTTATATTACAGAATGCCATAGCGTAAGTTGTGAGTTTTATTGAGTAGAACACAAAAATATTTTTTTTATATTTCTTGAACCCTCCAAACTTGTTTTATTTGACAATTTTTTTTTTTACTTTACGCCCAAATTTATTGGTTACACAAACATTTCTGAACCGATGTCCAAAATTTAAATCTTGTTAGAAAGGAGAGGCATGGACCTTTTAACAGATATACAAATATATTTTATTTGACTTAATATTCTATGAGGTTTGATGAGGTAAACTTGACAAATGTGAATTTTTTTCATATTTTTTCAAGTTTGTCGGTTCATACTAGCAAACCTTAATTAAAACATATGAAATAAGTGGTGATATTCTGAAAGTGCATTATTTTGTGAAGAGATTGATACTAAATTGCACAAAAATTACCACAGTTATTATTTAAAGAGTCTAACAGTCGAGTTATATTTTTCATACATATATTTTTTCAAATGAACTTTTAGTTCAAAAATTTTCGATTGTTTATCAGAAAATGTGCCATGTTTGCGCAAAGAGAAATAATAATATTTACAAAAAAACTAATATTAGCCGACTTCTGGTAGTCACCCAAACGTGAAATTGACACATTTTGTGATCAACAATCAAGTTCCATCAAAACTTTTGAAAATTTTTGAACTGAAAGTTCATTTGATAGGAAGACATATATAAAAAATACAACACGGCTGTTATTCAAATAATAACCACGGTAATTTTTGTGCGATTTGATCAAGCAAAGTGTCAATCTCTTTACAAGATAATGCACTTTATGAATGTCATCACTTGTTTCATATTTTTTAATTAAATTTTACAATTAAGAATAGCTAAACTTGAAAAAATGAGAAAAAACACATATTTTCCAAGTTTACCTGATCAAAACTCATGACATGTAAGTTTGAATCATATGACTATGGACACTATTTTAAAGGCTTATTTGTTCCCTTTTCAAAAAACTTAGGATTTTGAAAATAGGTTAAAAAATATTTGGGTAATCAATAATTTTGTGTGAAAAGATCAAAAATACCATTTTTGTCAAATAAAACAAGTTTTGGAGGGTTCGAGAAATATAAAAAAAATATTTTTGAGTTCTATTAGAAAAAACTCATAACCAACACTATATCATTAGCTGGGTGTATTTTGACTATCGCATAGGGTAATTTTAATATTAAAACATTGAGAAATATGTGACAATCTAAATATATTTCTATTCGGTCACCTTATCTACCTACAATAACGTAAACAATACTTCTTTTTTGGCTACATACCCGTTTAGGTAACAAAACATGTCTCTTCCATTACGATTTATGTACACTGGTAAACACAAGCATACATATGATCAATACAAGTATTAGTCAACGAATATTCGATTAAAAGAATATACACAACACTGGCAAACAGATCTCAATGAATAATTTTTGTACAATAAAACAATAAAAACAAAAGCCAATTCGAATGCAACAACAACGAACAACAACAGCAATACAATATAATTGAATTCAAAAGAAAACAAAACCCAGATCACAAACTACAAACCAATTTAGTATATTGAACAACGTTGAACAAGTAACACGAAAAGAAAATAAAATAAAGAAGAAAAAATAAAAATTAAAAATTTTTAAAAAAGTGAATCAAATTAAATTTAAAACAAAATCAAAAGAGCTACAGAAAGAAAGAAAGAAGATTCTAAACGGTAAAAGAAAATTCTACATTTATTTAGTTGTTGTAAAGAAAACAGAAAACAGAAAAAATGAATAAAAACTTATTATCAATCAATTAAATTAAGTTTCTTTAACACGAACAAAGAACACAAGCCGTGATTACGTTTTTGTGAACACATGCGTGACCTCTCAATAGAAGAATATGTTGAATATGAATACAGATAGTATATATGTATGTACATATAAATAAATAAAGTAATAAATTCCAGAAAAGAAACAAAAAATAAAACCAGTTGTGCGGCTTAAAACTAAAATAATATTTATAAAGAGACGTAATAGCCATTGAATGACTACATGCATATACTACAGTGTTTGAAAATTATTGTACACTTGCTTTTAAAAGAATAATTTTGGATTTGTTTTTTTTTTTATTACCCCATATATTATACAATATATTGTGTTGTATGTAGAGTTGATGAACAAAAGATGCTGAATTGATTTCGTGTTTTTTCCATAAATAAATGTATGTACAGTGTGCGTCCAAAGAATCTGTACACTATGTATAAAAATCTACCAAACATCAAACTCAAGTTTTAGCACTTAAGGAGAGTGCCCGAAATTTTTTTGTTTCGAATTTAAAAACTGGCAATGAAACAATTTTAAAATAAAACTAACGGTAATTTATTAATGGATATTTTTTCCGTAATGTACAGTTTCTTTTGACGCTTACTGTATATCTTTATAAAAGACCGGTATTTCATTTGTGAAATAATTAAAAACAAAATTTAAAATTTTTGTTTTACTTGTGGATTTAATTGAAAAAATTTATTGAAAAAAATACCAACTTAGTGACCCTACTGACGTAAATGTTATACACAAAAACCACGGAGTGTGTCCCATATATTTTTGATTAATTTGTTTTAAAAATTAATTTCGAATATATAATTAATTTTAAAATTATTAGCATTTTGTAAGCATATACATATGCAAACATATACAAATTTGTTTGGATCAACTGGTTATAATCAAATGGTTTATAATTAATTTGTTTTAACACAATCAATTTAAAATTAAGAAACAGAAGTGCTTATATACTGTTTTACACCAGACTATTCAACTCTTTCAACTAGCAGATGGTCTTTAAGACTCAAGTTTTCTATTCCAATAAATTCTGCCTCCACATATTGCCTCAAATTTCATTATGTTTATTAATATTAACACACAATAGGGGAATATATATTGTATGAAGACGCTTTTTTTTAATAAAATATTCATTAGAAAGCTCGCAGTTTTTTTAGAGTTTTTTTCCATAGTTTGTTTATATTAGTCTTCCAAAGAATTGTGACATATATACCATGTCAAATCTCTTTGTATAAGCCTCATATCGTAAACATGCCTCATATCGGCAACATTCATGATTAGCAAGAAAATGGTCAGTGTAGCGTGATATCTTTAAACGATGGCAATATACCAGACAGCTAGATGAAAATGCGCAGCATATAGTAACACAAAGGAAATGTCAATTTGCAGGGATTTTTCAATTCTGAGATCATAATGAAATTGTCCCATAACGAGTCATAAATTCATTGCGTTTTGTGGATCTAAAACAATATAAGAAATTATTTCAATACATGCTATTAATGACAGTCTATCATACATATATGTACATAATATAAATAATTGGTCACTGCAATCCTTTAGTCAGGATTACGACCTACTTTCTCACACCACTTATGTTGTGTGTGTTAATTTTATACATGACTGGTGGGACCTACAGTTTAAAGTCGACTCCGAACGATAGATTTTTGAGAAACTTTTCATGTCAATTATATTTACTTCAGAGTTTTTACCAGAAATCTGCTGAGAGGAAGTCGCTTAAGAAATATTTTTTCATATTTCATTTAGTTGAAGATGCCTGGCCTGGGATTTGAACCTAGGCCTCATGTCTAATAAGTCAACAAACTACCTACTAGACCACGGCGGCTTCAACGACAGTCTATCAGCAATACTATAGGCAACTGAAGCCTAATGAACAGGGAAAAATTTTCAGTTTTTACCAAAAAAAAAAAATAATAATAATAAGAAAAAAAGAGAAATCGATTCCAATCGGAAATTGATGCCATATATTTAATGCTCAACTAAAGTACACAAATTTTTATTTTATAAAAAATGCCGATTATTTATATTAATGGTGGCAAACAAAGTCTCTCTCTTTCAAATGATCCAATTTTTGTAAGCCTCTCTGACAACCCATGAAGACTATTCCTTTACAGTGTTTTTGCCTTTTATCCCAAAATACTTTTGTAAAGCCTACAAAAATGTCTATGGTCCATTCGTAGCCTTCAGTTTTGTACTACTCTTAACTACTGGTAACAAAAATTCAGTAAACATTGCTCGATAGCACTCGTCATTCAGCGTAACTTGCTCATTACGATATAAATTAGGTTCCGATAAAGCACCCAAAATGTGAATAGCACAAAACGTCATTACTACCCTTTAGTCAGGATTACAATCCAATTTCTCACACCACTTATCTTGTGTGCGTTAATTTTTATACATAAATGGCGGGACCTAGACAGATTTTTTGAAAAACTTTTCATGGCTACTTTATTTAATCTCAGAGTTATTGCCAGAAATCTGCTGAGAGGATGTCGCCGAAGACTTAATTTTTCATATTTCTATTTGATCAACATGTCTAAAATAATAATAATAAGCCAACACACTCTCTACTAGACTACGGCGGAGGATTTTCTTCCCCTTAAATACACCAATTTTGCTTATTAACGTACATAGCTATTTCACCAAATATTTATCATCTGCGGTCAGTTTCAAGTGAGCCCAATCAGCAAAAATGATACGCAAACGTTGGACTCTTGACTTCAATTTTTGTACGCGCTGTATTTTAAAGATTCGTAAGCTAAGATTCTTACATAAAATATACGTCATAGTCGGAAAGTAAAGACCAATAAGTTGAGAATGACCATGAATCGATAATTGTCAGTCTTCTAAAAGATTTTACACCACAGTAATACGTATACTTCGTTGTCTTGATAATTTTGAAGCGAGAAATGCAATGTTAGTACAAAAGCTATAAATAACTGCAGGAATTGTTGACCTTAAATTAGACCAATTGCTCTATACAAACCTAGCAATCAAATTTATTTTATTTTAAAGTATATTTGAATGATTTGAAAGCCTTGTTTTTATTTACTAGCATCTGGAAGTCGCCGTAGTCTAGTAGGTAGTGTGTTGGCTTATTAGACGTAAGGCCACGGTTCAGGCCGCAGGTCAGACATCAAAAACGAAAATATGACAAAACATTTCTTCGATGATTTCCTCTAAATAAAATTGCGATGAAAAGTTTTTCAAAAATCTGTAGTTCGGAGGCGACTTTAAACTGTAGGTCGCGCCACTCATGTATAAAATTAACACATACAACATAAGTGGTGTGTGAAGCTATGTCGTAATCCTGACTGAAGGGAAAGTGGTAATGACCAACTATGTATGTACATGTATTATCTGCTAAATCTTACGGAATAGAAGAGATAAAAATAAAAATTAAAAGTTTCTGACGTGGTACCTTTTGACCAATTGATTCAAATATTTGCTTCTATGGACATATTGGACTAAGGGCCATTACTACAACTTGCGGTAACTAAAGGGAGGTATTTAACGGGCAGATAAATTGTTTTTCATTATTATAAGTGGACGATAAGGTAAAAGTGAGCGTTAAGCTAAATGGTAGATCATCCTACCCGTAACATTTAAAGTTAAGTTTATGTTTGAACTTGCCATATTATATATTATTTTCAATATGGCAACTTCAAATATAAACAAAATGAGCAAATACAAAATAAATAAAAAAGAAGAAGCCCGTCGTTGCCACTGCGTTTAAATAAAACATGTTTAATTTGAGCAGTGTTATCGACATTGCTTCGCCATTGCCATATTTTTGAAAAAGTTAACTTTATTTTATCTGTAGGTTGTAATAACGAAAAGAAGTTATAGAATACTTTAAAGTTCACTTTAGCTAAAGGCTAAAGACTAAACCCAAGTTTAATGGCAAGTTGTAATAATGGTCCTAAATTTTGTTATAAATATTTTATAAAAATTTATTTGTAATTTTAAATTTTAAAAATTTTGCATGAAATAGATTTTCATTGTCATCGATATGTCTATTATATGTTACACAAGCAAATTTGCATCATTAATTCAAAAACTAAAACCGAAACTAACAACTAATTAATGCTTTGCCATGTGTGTAGTTTAATGTCCACGTTAACAATGGTAGGGGAGGGCTATTAAATTATTTTATGACTTTTCCTGCTCTTATGATGACTCATATTCGAAATTCATAACAAATATTATTGTTTACATTATACGGATTTCATTCGATTTGCTACAAAGCGTGACGTAGTCCACTCTAGCTTGAGCTAGACTTTTCCATATAATTTTATTTTTTTTTTTATTTTTTATTTTTGATGTTTCAGTTTTTCAAAAAACCAAGTAGAGACGCAAATTAATTTTTTTTACAACAAATTCAAAGAATTCAAAGTGAATTTGTTTGTTTAAATAAATACTTTAATTGAAGGCGAGCAAATGATAATCATAGATCAACTGGTGTCAAGTCGTAATTGAGATAAGAATTCTCATACTTGATAAGTGAATAAATAAGGCTCAAAAAGTAAATTAAATTTTTAAAAAGAAATCTTTTTTTTTAAATAAATTTTTAAAGTAAAAACAGAAAAAATATAAAAAAAATTATGGGAATTTATAAGTCAAGACTTTAACATGAAAAACTGAGTAAAGATTTTTATCAATGAATCCGTTCAGAGTCAACAGGTTTTATGAGTTTCCATTTTTATAAGGTGTAGTAAAGAAATACAACAATTTTTGCAATATAACATATATGTATACATACATAAATTGGCTATTATAACCAAACCTAGCTTCTCACACCACGTATGTTGTGTGTGTCAATTTTGTACATGAGCGGCGGGCCAAACAACAGTTTAAAGTCGACTTCAAGCGACAGATTTTTGAGAAACTTTACTTGCCAAATTTTATTTTGCTCTGAGAGTTTTTGCCAGAAATTTGCTGAGCACAAATCGTCAAAGAAATATTTTTTTTTATTTACCGTCAAATAAGCTCTATAACACACTACCTACTAGACTATACCGACTTCAACGATTTGCCAATGTAAAGCTTCTGTTATCTGAAACTCACTTTGGATAAACGATGGGGTCAGCACGAAAAGACTTCTTGAAAACTTTTATAGTGGCTTGGCTTATTGTCGGAAGCTTCTATAATGGATGGGTTGTAGATTGACATTGAAAACATACTCAAGTTGCTAAATAAAGTGGTCCTGAATGGGATCATTACGACTCTGGCTACTAAACCCACCATTCTATATGCAAATAAGCCGCGGCATTTTCCATCAGAAATAGATTTCATATTAAAAACACATCTGCGTGCTTAGTTGTGCTACCCATTACATATTATAACAGCTTTTAAGTATAACCATTCAGTAAAATAGGTTAGACGAACACATACATATGTACTTAGCAATTCATTATTAAATTTAATAAAGAGACTTCGAGATCCTCACAGTTTGGCGATCATATTACATTAAAGAAATTCTGCTCAATCAAGTGTAATTTAAATAAAACCCAACCGGATGAGACACTCACTCAAATTTATTAATTCATACACACACAGTATTTGTTGGAAAGTAAAGATTTTTTTCATTTATTTTTCGTTTTATTTCTTCTTTCAGATATTTAAGCCCAGCACAATGGGTACGAGAAACAAATTAAATTATTTGCTACTAGCAATAGTTATTTTTGCCGTCGTCACTGATTATAGTGTACAGGCTAAACGCATATACAGCTCAAGCGGTAGCAGACGTTCATCATCGTCGTCGTCATCAAGTGTAAGACGTAATTCTTATAATAAGCCCAGCAGCAGCAGTCATAGTCACGGTACCAGTCACTCAAATCCATCTTTGTCACATACCGGCTTAAGTTCTTTGAGTTATGCCGGCTATAATCAACAGGCCAATAAGCGGCCCACCGGTACACTGAGTGCATCTCGTCCGGCTAGTAATACACATACAAGTAATACACACACCAGTAATACACATAATTCGGCCGCTAGACCTACAGCAACCCCTATAGGTTGGAATGTGCCACCGAAACAGGGACCACCGCCTGCTTATTCGCCTACAAATCCTGTTGGTGGTGCCAGACCGAACGTTAATGAGAAGCCACCCGCATATAATCCCAATTATGCTGCACCGCCCAGCTACCAGTCGGCAACAAATAGTGCTAATAGACCCGTAACAGCCACAAATTACAATAACCAGCAGTCAGGCTATAATCGTAATCGCTTTAACTCTACTGGCGGTAGTTTTGGCAGTGGCGTCCATCATACACCCATATCGGCAACAAGTGCTCATAATGTGCAATCCAGCTATCCAAGACAACAAGTACCAGCCGGCGCCTCATATTATCCTTCCTCAGCTTCCTTGCCACCAGGTGCTACTTATCATCCGGCGGGTCATTTACCAGCAGGTGCTACCTATCATCCATCGGGTCATTTACCAGCTGGCGCTACTTATCATCAACCTGGACAGTTGCCTCCTGGTGCCACCTATTATCCTTCATCACCTGTGGGTGGCGGTCTTCCAGCTGGTGCTACTTACCATAGTCCTGGCCATCTACCACCAGGTGCCACATACTATCCATCTTCCCCGGTAGCTGCAGCACCGGCATATTATCCTTCACCTGCAGCGTTGCCTGCAGGAGCTACATTCTTGCCTGCCGGCTCAGCCATACCAGCGGGAGCAACCTTCATACAACAGCCTCAGAAATCATCGTCTGGTTTAGGTTTTGGTAAGTTTATATCGTACTTAACGTTTGAAATTGTTTAACATGTTGACCATTCTAGGAAGCGGTTTGATTGCTGGAGGTTTGGCTGGTGGTCTTTTAGGCCATGCTCTGACACCCACACACACCAAGGTTATTGAACATGTACCCTCCTCTTATAGTGGTGGCGGCGGTGGTGGCGGTGTTGCTAGTAACGGCAATTCTGATAACAATGACCGAATTATTATCATAAATAATGGACCGCCAGGCTCTGTTACGACTAGCGAAGTTGGCGGTGGTACTACAGTTATAAATACAGGTTCAGCGCAAGCTCCTGCTGCTGCACCTGCTCCTGCGGCAGTTCCTGCACCAGTACCTGCTGCCCCAGCTCCGTCGTATGCTCCTCCCGCACCAACTGCTGAGCAACCAGCACAATTATCCCCAATAAATCCAACTTTCACTGAAAATGCAAATCCGAATAATGGTGCTAATGTTGCAGCTGCTGGTGCTGCTGTAGCTGGTGTAGCGGCGGGTGCTGCTGCAACGGCAGCAATGGCTCCTGCACCCGTTGCTTCAGGTCCGCCTCCTGCCGAACAACCACCAGCACCAGGTGGCATCATATGTGTGCCAGTTAAAGTACCAGAACCAGATCCAAATGATAGCAGCAAAACTATTGAAGTTGAAAAAATAGCCTGCTATCCTGCTCCACCACCAGAAGCAAGCACCACTGGTCCCGTAGTCGCAAGCACAGCATCTGATGCATCGACAACAGTTGCTCCAACCGCAGTTACCCCCGAAAAATTAACCACCTTAGAAGGTGGCGTAGTTTTGGCACCAATACAGACAACCACGCCTTTGGTGATACCAGAAGGTTCTGTACCCTTGGCACCTATAAGTCCCAACAGTCAGCCGGATATTATGAAATTACCTGGTGATTACTACAGCAGAACACGTTCGTCTGCTTTGATGGCAGATTCCTCCGGCCTTCATGTGGCTACTAGTACAGCATCTGGCCATAATTATGCCAATTTTGGTGTAATAACTCTCCTCGCCCTGTTTATTGCATATTATTTGAAATAATATCAGTAAGAATGCTTTACTTAGGAACTAGTACAACCTCATCCATATTATTTAGAGTTTTTTTTTGTTTTTTGTAATTAAACGAATTTATTTTGGTCTGTAATATTATTTTTAACACGAAATTTTTTTTAAATGTAAGCCAACCGATGAATTTTTATTTGTAAAAAAGGGAAGAAAATCATATTTAAGTGAATAAAAAAAAACATTTAGAATAGTAACCGAAAATGTGTGTGTATTGGTCTCATGATATTTAATTCAAAAACCTACACTCTCTATATTATCATAAAGGGTCCCCCAAATACATTTTTTTTGAAAATGCTTTAAAAAAAACTGCTGAATATTTTCTCAAATTTCTTTTTTTATTTGAAAGTACAGTCCTTCGGGTTGATAATGGAAAATAATTTCATTCAAATGGCTGCCTCGGCTAGCCATGCAGTAGCCTACACGATCGGTCCAATTTTTAAGCAAGTTATCGATTCTGTGCAACTGTATTTCACCAATGGCTTCACGAATATTGTCCTTTAAAGCGCCAATTGTCTCTGGCTTGTCGCCGTAACACTTACCTTTGACGGCACCCCATAAATAATACTCCAACGGTGTCAAATCGCAGCTTCGAGGTGGCCAAACGACATGAGCTCTGCGGCTGATACTGCGATCTTCAAAAACAGGGCACAAAACATCGAGTGTACCATCGTCTGTGAGGCACGTAGCGCCGTCCTGTTGAAACCAAATGTTGGCAATATCCTCCTCTTCAATTTTTGTGAACAAAAATTCATTTAACCTGGCCCGATAACGATCGCCATTGACTGTAACGGCCACTCTTTGCTCATTTTCGAAGAAAAATGGCCCAATTATGCCTCTGGACCAAAATCCGCACCAAATAGTGACTCGTTTACGGTGCTTCGGTTTTTCAATGTATGCGTGCGGGTTTTCTGTGCCCCAAATGCAACAATTTTGCTTGTTTACATACCCGCCAAGATCAAAATGAGCTTCATCTGAAAAGATGATTTTTTAGGCCAAAATCGGCATCTTCTGGTGTAGGCTACTGGATGGCCAGCCGAGGCAGCCATTTGAATGAAATTATTTTCCATTATTAACCGGAAGGATTGTACTTTGAAATAAAAAAGAAATTTGAGAAATTATTCAGTGTTTTTTTAAAGCATTTTCAAAAAAAAAAAAATTATTTGGCGGACCGTTTATAACCAGTAACTTCGTAAACTAATTGCCACAAAAAAAAATTCTGAAATTTGTCAGTCGAAATCGTGAAACTGTAGGTTCTCCACTCGTAGATAAAATTAGCGCTTATTATATGGATAGTGTAAGTAATCAAGCTGTGATCCTACTAGAGCGTTGTAATGCTCAATAGTGTAATGCAACGTAGCGTAATGCCTTTGGTCAGGCTGTCCATATATATGACCAATCTATCGCCCAGTGAGCTGTTTAGAAATCGGCTGGATTGCTTTACTGGTCATCAACGATCTAAATTACTTATAAACGGCATTCAAAGGAATTAGTCTCATACGTTACATATATGTAAATACATAAAACGTAACGTTATACGTTATGAACATTTAAATTTTGTGTCAATTGCTAATTGAGTATGTTTAAACCAAGAAATTTTCTTGAAGAAACATTCTTAAAAAAATTTTTTTTTGATTGTGTTTGTAAAACAGTATTTGAGAAATCCAATATACTTTTTCGATAACCATTCTTAAATTAAGGCCTTTAACGAATCTAGAACCACAACCACTATTTGATTTTTATTAGAACTCACAATTGTGCATTATCAATTATTTTAAACCCACATTGGCTGAAAAGTTTCGTACCAAAAACTTCGTACTCTCATCACCTAACTCAGCCATTATTCCTTTAAACTTAACCACAAATATACTCAAAAACCTACAGTGAGCGCCAAAAGATACTGTACACTATGGATAAAATTCTAGCAATTATCAAACTCGACTTTTACTAGTGCTAGTGCCCGAAAAAATTTGTTATTATTTCGAAATTATTTGTAATTTTTTTTGTTTCAATTTTAAAAACTGCTAATGAAACAATTTTAATATAAAATTAATGGTAATTTCTTGATGTATATTTTTTTAATGTACTGTTTCTTTTGCGTTCACTGTGTAATCTGTCTCTGCATAAGAATAATAATTGCTGTCCTTTAACGTAATGTAGTTGCAAAAAAAGTAAAACCAATCTAAACTAAAACCTTTTTTTATTTTTATGAATATTAAACTTTCATTTTCCAATCCTTCGTCATTATTTATGCAGACGTAACGATGACAGGTGTTTTAATCGCATTACAATATAAATTTTGTACTATAATAACCAAATTTTAAATGCTGATTTAGAATCGCTAAAATGTAGGTTATACACGCATTATTTACGAGTTAAAACACATGTTAACCTGACTATACACAAAAAAAAAGAAACAAATATTCGATCGTATATATGTACATACATACAATACATTAAATTTGATTTACATTTATTTAAATATCAAAATTATTGCAATTTTCAAATTAAATTTATTTATTTTAAACAAAAAAAAAAAAAAAATAAGACAAAAAATAGAAGAAGAAAACTTCCATTATTTAATGCTTTTAATAACAATTTATTACTGCCAAAAACAAATGTCTTTATTATATGGTTTATTATTGTATATCCGCTATAATGCATTTCCATTGTATTGTATTTTATTTAGAGCGTTATGCTCGGTATATGAGGGATAAATTTTATTACATTACTCCCTCCTATATTTGGGTGCAGAAAAAAATTATACGAAAATTTAAATTTCCAAAAATCCTAGAAAAAAAAAGGACTCAGTCGTCGTTGCTTTGTTTGTTTGTTTGCTTATTTGTTTGTTGGCTAAAATTTATTTCAGTCTGTGATAAATCTTTTTTAACTGCTTTCACATGTACGAGTATGTAATTATAATAAACGCATGCAGATTAATACAACAATTTGCTTGAATCTCTCTTTATAATGCTTGGTACATCCATATGTATACATGCAATATATTCTTACATTTTACATACGTATGTGTTATATTTACATGAACGTAGAAAGAATGTAAAATAAATAATTTAAAATTTATATTTTAGCGTAAACATTTGAAAATAATTTAAACATGTTGCTTAAATATCTTATTCGTCCGAATTGAGTAATAACACGGTGCGACAGTCAAAATACACCCAGCTAATGACATAGTGTAGGTTGTGAGTTTTTTTAAGTAGAACTCAAAAATATTGTTTTTGTATTTCTCGAACCCTCCAAACTTGTTTTATTTGCAAAAACAGTTATTTTTTGATCTTTTCACACAAAATTATTGTTTACCCAAACAATTTTTAACCTATTTTCAAAATCCACAGTTTTTTGAAAAGGGGACCTTTAAAATGGAAGAGCTCGTACAGCTCACTATTGTATCGGATGCGGTAATCGTTGCCAACTCGCACTGGACCGAAGATCTTACGTAGGACTTTTCTCTCGAAAACTCGCAAGGCTGCTGCATCAGTGCTTAATAGAGTCCATGCTTCTGCGCCATAAAGAAGCACGGGAAGGATAATCGTCTTGTAGGGTGTTAGTTTTGTCGTATGAGAGAGGTCTCTGCTACTCAATTGCGTTTTGACACCATAGTAGCACCTGTTGGCAAGAGTGTTCCTGCGCATGATCTCCAGACTGACATCATTTTTAGTGGTAATGGCGGAGCCAAGATAAACAAATTCCTTGACTGTATCAGAAGTATAGTTATCGGCCGTAATCTGAGATCCAATACGACGCACGTCTCTACTTGTCGATAACATATACTTCGTTTTGAGCTCATTTACTGCCATACGCATCTTAGTAGACTCCCTTTCAATAGCACTAAAGGCAGCAGTAACATCAATGTTGTCAACGTACGCAAGCAACTGGACACTGTTTTGAAAAATAGTGCCATTGCGATGCACTCCCACCTTTCGCAGAACACTCTCCATGACGAAGTTGGAAAGTCGCATGATAAGGGATCGCCTTATCTGAAATCTTGCACGGTATTAAAAGGTTCGGAGAGGTCCATTCCTACCTTGACGGAGCTGCAGGAATTGCTCAACGTCATTCTGCATAGCGTTATCAGCTTCGCAGGTATACCGAGCTCAGACATTGCAGCAAAAACACAATCCCTTATGGGGCTATCGAAGGCAGCCTTATAGTCGACAAAAATATGGTGTGTGCCGACTTGTTTTTCGTGGGTCTTTTCCAGGATTTGGCGTAGTATGAAGATCTGGTCGATAATGGACTTGCCAGGTCTGAAGCCGCACTGATAAGATCCAATCAGTGTTTTGGCGAGTGGCTTCAGTCGTTCACACAATACGCCTGTAAGAAGCTTATATGCGATAGGGAAAAGGCTTATAGCCCTGTATTTGGCGCATATCGTAGGGTCTCCCTTATTCAGGACAGGACAGACACCACTGAGGTTCGAATCGTTGGGCTTACCTTCCTCTAGTCATATTTTGTAAAGCTGGTGCATGCGACCTACCGACTCATTACTTCCGGTCTTAAACAATTCAGCGCGGAAGGCCATCAGGACCTGCAGCTTTATTGTTTTTAAGAGCATAATCGCAACTTTGACCTCTTCATGGTTAGGCGGCGGAATCTCCACGCCGTCATCGTCGATCGGGTTCGGAACAGCATCTCTAAAGGCGGTATTGTTGTCGTCATCGCCTTGTAGCAAAGTAGAGAAGTGTTTCCTGCATAACTTCAGCACCCCCTGATAATCTGTTACCAAGACCATAAATAGCTATTTGACACTAATTTTCAGGTTTATTAACCCTTTTTTTGGTGGATTGGATCATACTCTCCAATACTAATATTCTTGAACCACAATCTGATGTTTGAATTTAATTATGTTCTTTTGTTTCAGCCTATTTCAAATGACTATATTTATTCTTTCAGCATATATTCCTATATTTATGATAATTACAAATCCTGTACATACATCCCGATACATATTTAGAAGTATTAATGTTTTACACAAAATTTTCTTTCTAAATCTTATAATTTACCTGCAAGCTTTTAGTTACTCTTTGTTTTTTGTTTGCTTTAGTTTCTATATGTCCTTTTTGTAAGGAAGTCCTTCGATATTATTATTGTTTATAAATATTTGTTTTTATTTTATTTTATTTTTTAATAGAATTTAGTTATTTTTGCCTTTGTAGTCGTTAAAAGTAGTGTTTTTCGTTTCTTAAATGGCAAAAAGGGACATAAACATTTACAATTACTTGCTTTCCAAACCATTTAACACTTTTAAAGTTTACTCCTTAAGTGTTTTTTCTTGCTTATTCATACTTTTTCTTTTTATTACTCGTTTACAAATAAAAAGTTACAAAAGACAACACAATGTAAACAATGAATTTATGCCTGCCTCTTCTTATATATACGGCAAGGATAACCTGCAGGCAAAGAAACTCAAGTGGCGTAATCTGTTGTCATAATATTTCTTTAGGTTTTTTGTAAATCTGCTAAACAAAAAGCTTTTGAAGCATTAATACCTAACAGCTTTCAAGAAGATAAAAGCTTTCTTTTTGATTCCAGTACTGTATTCTAATTATTTAAACTCCTAAGAGCTTCTACAGTGGGAGGTAAAAATAATCAGATTCTGTCAAAAAAAGGTTCGTATATAAAATATTAAAATATGTGTGTTCGTTCAATGGGTTAATTTAACAAAAATTTAGTTTGGCCTCAGATATTTCCTAAAAGAGTTCAAATTCATTGAAAAGAGTCAAATCGATGGAATTCTTGAGATTCATGATTGCATGCATGCATGATGGATGGAATTAAAAACCCCTTTGCGAGAAAGTGTGATTTTAAGCGTGTAAACCAAAAGTATTGATATATTATTACAGTTAGAAGAGGTTTGATCCTTGATCAGATAATCCAGAACTAGCCTAAGGATGATAGCCAATCTCCTGAGCTAGCATTGTTAGGTTAGGTTAGTCTAGCAGCTTTGATACCAAAAGCTCACTTGAGCACCCATAGCGGCCCGTTGTGACCTGCAAGCATGGCCACTGTGATCGAGATGACGTTACGACCAAGTCCAAGTAACTGGTTGGTTCGCCTTCTATCCATCGAGGGCCAAGTCAGCCTAGCGGTGGAGCAGGACTCCTCATTGAGCCAGGATAGGTTCGCGACTCGAAAGAATTTCATCACATTAAAATCCCAATATTTTCAACACCCCACCAAAACTCAATGAAGCGGTTACTGACACCAAAAGCAATAAGTTTCGTGTCCAAGTCCAATTAACTCATTGGTGCGCCTTCTATCCATTGAGGGCTAGCATTGTTAAATCTAAAAACATTTGTAAAGGCCAAAGATAGTTTAAAGAAACAAACTACTCGACGGGGAAGAATCGCACATGCTTGGAAAGTGCGCATCGGATGCTTGGCGTCGGGTGCTTGGCAGTGAGTTATATTATTACAGGGAAATCCTAAACGTATCGTAATAATGATATACAATGTAATAATAGAACCTAAGCTTTACCATGGTTTCCTTAAAGCTTACCCTTTTCAGAGCTTATCTTGCAGTGAAAAAACCTTCATGTTGATAAACATTTCTCAGTAATATTTGGAACTTTACATAAAGTTATGATACTCAGAGAACGTAACATTTTGTTGCAAGTTTTAAAACAATAATAACTAAAGCTTTATTTAGTACAATAAAAAATATGCTCGAATATCGTACATTGTCTACAGTAATAATGGTTTTATGTTACTTTGAAACTTTTTTGTCTATGCACCCTCTGTCTAGTAGAGACGTGAACAGTTTTTGGAAAGCTTTTCAAATTTTTTGTGGACTTTAAGTTGCAATCATAAGTTCGTTTAAATTGATGATGAATAAAATAAAAAAGTTTCTTTACGTAAACAACGGTATTACGTTATTTTAAGATTCTGGTGAATACAATAATTTTTGTTTCTATTTGCGTAATATTCTCTTGATGAATAGAAGTTGCAAAAAAAAATTTTATATTATTTGAAGCAGCCTATTGAAAATATTGGTTACAAATTTATTCATATTTTCTACTTCATAACTTAGCTTTTGTTTCCGTTTTAAAAAACGTTTTTATGAAAATTTATACATTTTATACCACACCAGTTTTTACCATTTTGATGGAAAGCTTCATCTCTATTGGCATAAATCTTAAAAAAATCAAATTAAACAAGCTATTGTAGCATACCATAAGCATGGTTTGTTCCCACTTGAAGGCGTATAAATAAGGACCTATAAACTAAGCTATTGGAACTATAGATACAATCGTTTTTGAAGTACATATGCATGTCGTCTGCCTTTGTTACATGAAACATATGTCCTATCATTCCTACGGGCGCACTGCTAATCAATTAACACCGCATTCGTTTGTCTATGGTTTACTTTGCTTAATTCCAAACACATTTGAATGAAGTAAATATCGGCCCCAAATCTATATAATTGAAGGAGAAGAGATCAACCAAGGATCTCAAGCCTGTTGACTTGTTGTGTCCTCAACATTAGGAATACCACCTTACTTTCTACAGGAAGTCTGTATATTGTAGTCGCCGTTGTCTAGTCGGTAGTGTGTTGGCTTATTAGATGTGAGGCCTCGGTTCAAACCCCAGGTCAGACATCTCGAACAAAACCAAATATGAAAAAATATTTCTTCGCGAATGCCTCTCAGCAGATTTCTGACAAAAACACTGCGAAAGAATAAAATCAAAAACTTTCTCAAAAAAAATTTTCGTTCGGAATCGACTTTCAACTGTAGCTCCCATCACTCATGTATAAAAAATAACACACGCAACATAATTTGTGTGAGAAACTAGGTTCATAATCCTGACTTAAGGGTCGTACGGACCAAATATGTATGTTTGTGTGTATTTAGAGATCGGAAAATATGATAATGTGAAGGCGTAATACCGCTCGGACCGGTATGATGGTTGCATCAGAGTTTCCAAAGTCTTGCTCTTTCAGGTTCTGTTGGGTAATCGAAGGCTTCTGGCGTTGTCATAATGCTTATTTGTTGAATAATTCGGCCAATTAAATGAATTTCTTGTTTCAATAGTTAGCAGTAGAGATTAGAATAAATTTTATTTCAATCCCACCAAATCCGCAGAATTACAATTCTTGGTTCCAATACTGACTCTACCAACTTCTGCAACATGGCAATGTTGTCTCTGTCTAAAGAGTTGTAATGACCAACCATCCATGCATGCTGTATCTTGTACAAACTTTCTTAATGTCTATCAATTCACTCTACCGAGACGCGTTATATCTGGTCATCCCCATAATATTGGCATGTCGAGCTTACGAAAGCTGAGCAATGACACAAATAGTGCTCGATCGTTTTTGCATTCATAATTTTCTAGCACGAATACGGCCAAAGGTGGTGCGTCCCGTGAGTACGCTCACTAAAATGCCTTCATGGTTCTCTCCTCATTAGGATCGCTCCAATGTATTTTTGCGACTCTTCCTACTGTTTTCACAATACTCGATGTGACATTTCAATCTACTTTCACAGCTTGGTCTTTAATGCATTAGGCTATCCAAGCTTATAGAAGTCGCCGTAGTCTAGTAGGTATTGTGTTGGCTTAGACGTAAGGCCACGGTTAAAACCCCAGGTTAGACATCAAATCGAAAATATAAAAATATTTCTTTGGGTACTGCCTCTCAGCAGATTTCTTCCTCTTGTCTAACAACCCAGACCCCTATCTGCTAATAGCAGTTCGCTCCACACTTTTCTAAGTTATGCAAGGTTATATAAGTCATCACCAGCGCATATCATAGTGAAAAGTTTAGAATTAAACAATCTGGCTAATGACAGGCAATATGGTTTCCGCAAGGGCTCTTCTACTAGTGACTTGGTAACGTTACTCTGCGAAACATGGAACCAGAACCTTCAAAGAGATGGAGAGATTAAGTTTGAAACGCCTTAGTCTAGTAGATAGTGTATTGGCTTATTAGACGTGAGGCCTCGTTTCAAATCTCAGGTCAGACATCTCCAACTAAACGAAATATGAAAAAAATATTTCTTCAGCGTCTTCCTGTCAGCATATTTTTGGCAAAAGCTCTGAGAGGAAATAAATAAAATCGCCATAAAATGTTCCTCAAAAATCTGTCGTTCGCAGTCAACTGTAAACTGTAGGTCCCGCCATTCATGTATAAAATGAACACACTTTACACAAGTGGTGCTAGGTCGTAATCCTGACTGAAGGGTTATAATGACCAAATATGTATGTATCCAAGTAATGGTATATAATACTCTGGCTCTATTAGTCAAATTTGCTTCATCAGTCCAAATGGTTTCTAGCCAGGATCATATATTCCCTGATAGTACCTATCTCCGCTTGAATCATTAATAAAGTGAGTTAGGTTTTCCAAAAAAAAAAATGTTACATTGTTCTTCCCCACGTTATATTAAATGAATTAAATTCTTATTTTGTTTGTAGTTTATACTGCACAACTGTAGGAAATAAAGAAAATTTTTTTAACAATTTATTTTAACAAATTTAATTGCAATATATTATCCTTTTTGCTTAACTGAGCACTGTTAAAGTATTTATTTTATTGTTTTGCAAACTGAACTCAATTAAATGTATACGATTCATTGAATTATAATTTCAATGCATAAATTTAGTCTCTGCCATGAAGTTTACTCTGATTGGCTTGTTAGTAGCCGGCTTACTCGTTCTACTTTCGCTTTCAATTGAATCATGTCTGCATAGCGAACTAAATTCCGTGCAAATTTTTTTGTTGTTGCATTTGTTTTATTGTTATTTAATTTTTTTTTTAAATATATGAATATACGTATCAATGTTGCAAAACAGAAATTTTGAAATGGTACTGAACTATAACTGAAAGAGTACTTTTCTGCATCGAATGGTACTTTTGTGAAAGCAGATACATACATTCATCATTATAAACCTTCAATCAGGATTATGTATGTTATTTTATCCATGAGTGGCGGGACTTACAGTTTAAAGTCGACTCCGAATGACAGATTTTTGGGAAAGTTTATCATGGCAATTTTATTTACTCTCAGAGTTTTTGCCAGAAATCTGCTGAGAGGAAGTCGCCGAAGAACTATTTTTTCATATTTCGTTTAGTTGGAGATGCCTGGCCTGGGGTTTGAACCGAGGTCTCACGTCTAATAAGCCAACACACTACCTACTAGACTATTTATTTATTTATATTTAATACACAAACGGCACGGAACGTAATAAAACTTAAAAGCCCTTTTTAGTCAAACATCGTCGGAAGGTATTTAGAACGTACGTTCGTTTTCAGCATATGAAGAGCTTACTTGAAATGCTTACTGAAATCACATTACTGTTCGGCAAGCGTTCTCATTGCTTTTCTGATTCCAAAAACGAACGTACGTTTCGTGGACGTTTGGCTAACCGGAGCTAATTCCTAATTCTACCTTTAGCATTACGTAGCACATGTTGCTAATGCGTTAATAGTTGAAAAGCTCAAGACATAAAATATGTAATCACAAAAAATTACTAAAAGCGTCGTAGGGGTACTGCGGTAAATTTGAAACAAAAAAGTACTGAAAAAAGTACAAAAGTACTGAATTTTTCAACACTGATACGTATGTATATATGTATGTATATTAAACTGCTGATCCAGTTTTATCCTCTTTACCCAAATCCTGTGCGCTGATATGAATTCCTAGTTTTTAATTAATAAGTTTGTTAAATAGTGCGTATAAATAAATTCAATAGAATTCATTAAACTTATTAGTTTTCTTATTGCAAAATTGATTATTTATTAACTCGTGGAGTAAAAAAATAAATGAAAACACTCTTTTAATAAAAAACAAGACACTTGAACGCATCTTGCGACACTTAAAAAATATGCTGGTTCCAGCGATCATCGCATTAGATAGTGAGGTGAGTTGGAGCGGTAGCTTTGATACCAAAAGCTCACTTGAGCACGCATAGCGGCCCGTTGTGACGCCACAGGCGAACGTAGTCTCTGTACTGATCAAGTTTCTCCAAACCAGGGAAGAAGAAGAAGTTGGTCAGCGCAAGAGCTGCACATATAAAGCACGACTATCAGCCAGCACGATAATCAGCCAAAAAATTTGATAAACCAAGCTATATCCTTGACATCAATGAATGATAGCACCGTCAAGTTGACAAGGATTGGAGAGCCAAATAACCTATATCTGCACCTCGCAATGATAAAGAAAGTGGATAACAGTTTGCTTTTTCTCAGCGGATCTGCACCCACGTCAGAAGTCGATGGATGGCAGCTGCACTGTGCATCTGTGGGCAACTGTGATCGAGATGACGTTACGACCAATTCCAAGTAACTGGTTGGTTCGGCTTCTATCCATCGAGGGCCAAGTCAGCCTAGCGGTGGAGCAGGACTCCTCACTGATTCAGGATAGGTTGGCGTCTCGAAAGAATTTCATCACATTAAACTCCCAATATTTTCAACACCTCACAAAACTCAATGCAGCGGTTACTGACACCAAAAGCAATAAGTTTCGACAATGCCAAATACTTTGAAAAAAGTTTTATAAATATTTAGAACTACAAGCTTACTATCTCTCCAGATCTTTGAATGGCCTGGTACCATGTTTCGGAGAGTAACGGCAGCGGGTCGCTAGTAGCTAGTCCTTACGGAAACCGTATTGCCTGCCATTAGCCAGATTGTTTAATTCTAAACTTTTCACTATGATTTGTGCTGCTGATGACTTATAGAACCTTGCATAGCCTAGAAAACAACGGAGAGAACTGCTATTAGCAGATAGGGGTCTGAGTTGGCCTTTCCTAGAGGATGGATTAAGTATTAAAAACCTTTTTAAATGCGCTTGTAATACTAGTCTATTAGTGTTTGGGTCGTGTGTTCACTTCCCACTATATGCTTTGGTCTGTTATACATACATACATAATTGGCCATTACAATCCTTCAGTCAGGATTACAACCTAGTTTCTCACACCACTTATGTTATGTGCGTTAATTTTTATACATGAGTGGCGGGACCTACAGTTTAAAGTCGACTCCGAACGACAGATTTTTTGGATTTTTTTCATGGCAATTTTATTTTTTCGCAGAGTTTTTGCCAGAAATCTGCTGAGAGGAAGACGCTGAAGAAATCGTTTTTCATGTTTCGTTTAGTTTGAGATGTCTGACCTGGAGTTTGAACCGAGGCCTCACGTCTAATAAGACAACACACTATCTACTATTCCGCGGCGACTTCATGCTTTGGTCTGTTACATATGACCTTAGTTACCCCACTAGTAATAATTCTTAATGTACTTTGCAATTGTATTGAAATTAATAAATCAGTAAATAATAAGAGTATATTTTTGTATTAATTTCTGTATAAAAATTCTCATTAAGTAAATATCTTTGTTATTCGTTATTTCAAATCAAGTGAAAGATAACATATTTACGCAATGTAAATAATCTTAAGAGCAATGAATTACATTGAATTTAAACTCACATAATTTATTGAATCACTTGCAATTATTTACACTTGAAGTATTTCATCCCCCAAAGACTGTCTATATACATACATTTGTATATGCGTTGCTTACGGTGATAAAAACTCATGTATTTCAGATAATGTCAGGTTTCGTATCAATTTAATTTTAAGCCAGACATAAAATCATTTTAAAATTTCAAGTAGTCTTATATATGACATTTTCAATTAAATGTATTAAAACAATTATTCCCGAAGGGCTTGTATAAGTAACTCCAAGGATATGATAACTATGAGCACATAAATACTCAGTTTATAGTTGTAGGTTGTAGTTTTCCTAGTTCCATGTTCTTTATAATTATTCCACTTAAATTAAAAATATACTTTGGCCTTTTAAATTTTTAAGGATACTAAAAAACTAAAATATTTTTTCTTCAATACAGCAACCATAAGATATCTCCTTGTGTTCGATAGAAACAAAGTTCACATAAATAAATGTTTGTTTTTAAGTCACAAATATTTGTATAAGATTCGCTAAAACTTAATAGGGAGTTTTACAATGAAAAAGGAAAAATTTAAGCAATGAAACTCTTCCTCGAAGTGGAGGGTCCTTCAGGTTCGATTGCTTTTTCGATACATAACATTCATAATTGGCCATTACAAGCCTTCAGTCAGGATTACGGCCTAGCTGTTCACACCACTCATGTTGTTTGTGCTAATTTTATATATGAGTCATGGGACCTACAGTTTAAAGTCGACTCCGAACGACAGATTTTTGCGAAACTTTGCATGGCAATTTTATTTACTGACAGAGTTTTTGCCAGAAATCTGCTGAGAGGAAGTCACCAAAGAAATATTTTTTCATATTTCGTTTTGATGTCTGACCTGGGGTCTAATAAACCAACCCACAGACTACGGCGACTTCGAGAAAAATATATTTTTTAATTTGTAGTAAATTATTCTTAATCAGACATGTCCTGGATGATCTGCAATACACTATATATCCACGATTTTTCTCTCAATTATTGCCTAAAAATACTTTACTTATTGCTGGCCTATTCAAATATGATTGATATTTAACATAGAAAAACTTAAAGTAGACCATAAAAGCAAAATAAAACCTAGAGAACTGAAATGTTGTGTAACCTCCCAAAAGAAAAAAATTAAAAATGTGTATGCATTTGTGAGAAATGACGTCATATAATGTAGTGTTAATAATAACCATTAAAGGGGCCACGCGGTTTCAGCAGGGTAGGGATATGCGATCATAGCTATCCATGAGCCGCGAGCCTCTACCCTATCAAGACCATTAGTGCGTTTAATCGTCACATCCTGATAGTGGTGTCCTTGCCCCTCTACGAATCTAGACTGTGGAGTCAATAAACCCCCCTTTCTACCGGGGTGACCGTGCCTTTTTTGGCACGACTCGAACTATTTCGTCTCACAGCCTTTCCTTTCACCCGCATCTCGATCTTTTCGGATAGCCAGGCTGCCATAAAGTCTCTGTCAAACATTGCGAATAATTCCAGAATCGTCAGAGAATTTCGCCGTTGCCTCAACCTTCTTTCTGGGCGCTTCAGTGTCACACTTGTCTGTGTCCCCGGACACTGTGACATTCCGGGAAACTGCAGAGCCGACGAGCTCTGTGCAGAGCTGGTGCAATACTTCCGCAATCCTCTTCAATCAACTATGGTGTGCCACTTAACTCTTTCAAGCTGTCCATCGCGCGGAAAATTAAATTAAAATTGCTATGAAAATTTTCTCAAAAATCTGTCGTTCGGAGTCGACTTTAAACCGTAGGCCCTTCCACGCATGTATACAAATTAACGCACACAACATAAGTGGTGTAAGAAGCTAGGTCGTAATCCTAACTGAAGGGTTGTAATGACCAATTATGTATGTAATCCTTGCCCAATCCTTGACGGTGCTATCGGCCATTGATGTCAAGGATATAGCATCGTTTATCGAACTTTCTGGCTGGTTTTCCAGCGCGGGGTAGTCGTGCTTTGGATACGCTGATCTTGCGCTGACCGACCTCCTCCTCCTTGGTTCGAGGAAACTTGGTCAGTACAGGAACTACGTTCACCTGTGGCGTCACAACGGGCCGCTATGCGTGCTCAAGTGAGCTTTTGGTATGAAGCTACCACACTAACCTACCTACCTATAAGATGAAATGCCCTCAAATTGCTCGTGCATATATCTGTGACATTAGCTGTGTAGAAATCTCATATCACTGGTGTCTAGGTAATCTTATTCAGGCTAAAAGGAGTAGATAATCATCGACCAATTGTGCTTGCTGTTGACCGTTAAGGCTTTATCATCGTCTTTCTCAAAGAAACATCGTTTGTTGACGACTCCAGGCCACAATTCACAACAAGCAGTTGCTTTTTAAGGGTGCATTACACTGAGCGTGGATCTCATGGGGATATGTTTCATTCCAAATTTAACAATTTTGTGTGTACAAGTACCTATTAATCCATTAAATGAGGCTCATTACTGTATGATTAGTGCTGGAAATTAGTCATGGGCATGGTGCAGTGATTAAAGTGCTCGCCCATAAATACAAGTACTTCAGGCGAAAAAAAGTTATCTATGGTTTTGGATTTAATAAAATTAAGAATTTTAATTGTCTCCACATAATCTATTTAGGAACCCCAGCTTTGACCCACAAAGAGGATAACATCTACCATGTATATCACAAGAAAGCAAGGCAGTATCACCACTAGGGCAGGAATCGTACTCATTCAGTCAAAGCCTCTTACCGTAGACCATTTAAATCTTCTTTATTAGATTTTCCCCTACAATATCTGTCGGGTCCCTAGTACGTCAACTAAAAATTTTTGATTAGTGGTACGACTAAAATTATTTACAATAGTGCGTGACATAATTTTCACAGAGACACCTGTTTGGTCTTTTCAAGATTCTATAAAGAAATATATTCGATATTGCTGGACCCTTTTTTCTTGATTTTTCTTCGATTTTCTTTTCTTAGTGTGTGTAAGGAAGTTTCAAGAAATTTCAAAAAGCATAAGTAATGTTTAAAAGCAAAAGAACTGAATGCACTGAATGTGCCACATCGTCTGGGTGTGCCAGCTCAATCAAGTGTAAAGTTTATACAGTGACACCTTCTTGTCTTGCTGTATCTTGTTGTGAATGCTTTTGCCAAAAGAACAATAAGCCAAAAACAAATTTGTTTTATTTCATGTTTAAATTGCTTTTCTTCTTCTTCCTGTAAACAAATGTCTTTCAATTATTTGTTTTATTGCCTTAATGGCTGGTTTGTTTATGCAAATATCGTATTTAAAGTGAACTGAATAGTCAACTAAAGTTTGAAAATGTTTAACCCTTTATTGTGGAAAAATATTTGGTAGAAGACTTAATGCTTTTTAGCTATTGGAAGCTAGGAATGTCAAATGGCATGAGTGAGGTGATAGGTTTTCTTATGTAGCCAAGATTTTTTGAAAAAAATATTTAATTTAGTTTGTGTTTAGGAAAACAATTAAAAACTGTGCTTAAACTATCATGCTTAGGGTAGTACAACACTACATCTCTGGTTACGCTTAAACCTACAAGGAATGCAGGTTTTTTAGTAGGTAAGAAAATTTAAATAAATTTGGAAAAAAATAATAAAATCTAGTTAAGTTCGAAATTCAGATCCACATGTACATAATTGCTCTCCCCCATAAATATCCATAAAAACAGAGCAAATTAAGCGGCATTAACAAGTTTTTACAAACTCAAGTCCATTTTATGATCTGAAAGAAATCAACCATAAACTTCCAAACATAACACGGTGCGACACTCAATATACACACAGCTAATGACATAGTATAGGTTGTAAGTTTTGTAAGTAGAACTCAAAAATATTTTTTTTATATTTCTTGAAACCTCCAAACTTGTTTTATTTGACAAAAAAAGGTATTTTTGATCTTTTTATACAAAATTATCGATTACCCAAACATTTTTTAACCTATTTTAAAAATCCAAAGTTTTTTGAAAAGGGGACAGATGCGCCTTTAAAATGGTATACATAAACATATGGCTCAAATTTACATGTTATGAGTTTTGATCGGGAAAAATTGGAAAATTTGTGTTTGATCTCATTTTTGTAAGCTTAATCGCAAAATTTTATTGAAAAATATAAACTAAGTGATAACATTTTGAAAGTACATTATCTTGTGGAGAGATTGACACTGTGTTTGATCAAATCAGACAAAAATTACCTTAGTTATTATTTAAATAGTATAACAGCCGTTGAGTCGTCGCCATAGTCTAGTAGGTAGTGTGTTGGATTATTAGACGAAAAGCCAGGGTTCGAGCCCCAGGCCAGACATCAAAATAAAATACTTCATCTCAGCAGATTTCTGGCAAAAACTCTGAGAGTAAATAAAATTGCCATGAAAAGTTTCTCAAAAATCTCTCGTTCGGAGTCGACTTTAAACTGTAGGTCGCACCACTAATGCATAAAACAAGGTTGTAATCCTGACTGAAGGGTTGCAATGACCAACTATGTATGTATGTATAACAGCGGTGTTATATTTTTTATATATGTCATCTTATCAAATAAACTTTTAGTTCAAAAATTTTCAAGAGTTTTTATGGATCTTGATTGTTTATCGCAAAATATGTCAACTTCACGTTTGCACGACTGCCAGAAGTCGGATAATATTTGTGTTTTTTTGCAAATATTATTATTTCTCTTTGCACAAACATTGTTCAACTACTGGTGGTCGCTCCCACATTTTCCGATAAACAAGCAAGATCGATCAAAAATTCTGAAAATTTCTTAACTAAAAGTTCAGTTGATAAGATGACATACATAAAAAATATAACTCGACTGTTTAAATAATAACTGTGGTAATTTTTGTCCGATTTGATCAAAAGAAGCGTCAATCTTTTCACAAGACGATGCACTTTCAGAATGATGTCACTTGTTTCATATTTTTAAATTAAAATTTACTACTATGAACTAATCAAACCTTATAGCATATTGAGCCAAATAATACTTATATGTATAATAATTTAAAGGCCCATCCCTCCCCTTTCTAAGAAAGTTTAAATTTTGGACATCGGTACAGAAATATTTAAGTAATCAATAAATTTGTGCGTAAAGTCCAAAATAATAGTTTTAATCAAATAAAACAAGTTTGGAGGGTTCAAGAAATATAAAAACAAATATTTTTGAGTTCTACTAAACAAAACTCACAAATTACACTATATCATTAGCTGGGTGTATTTAATTTTTTATTTTGTCGCATTAATCTCTTGCAATTACTTTTTAATTATTTTAAATGTTTTTTACCTCATAACGTAAGTTATTAGACTCCATAAAACTCTTATTAAGTTACCAAAAGTATTACAATATTTATCACGATTTTAATACTATGGGTGTAGTCTAGCGGCATTTGCTGCTGCTACTTCGCAGGACACATTTCTTGTTTTCCTTTTTTTGCCTGTAAATATTGTTCGTTGTCTGCTTGTTTGCTCCTGTTGAAAATGTGTAAATTACTTGGAATTAAAAAACACCTGAATATTTAATGAGAAAAAGATTTACAAGCTTATTAACCATGTTAGTTTGGTGCTTAAAGAAAGTGTAGAAATGAAACTACAAAAATACGTTTCTCAGGCGCCTATGCCTTTAGTATAATAGAAAACGTATTGTTAGGTTAAGTTAGGTTAGTGTAGTAGCTTTGATACCAAAAGCTCACTTGAGCACGCATATCGGCCCGTTGTGAGGCCACAAGTGAACGCAGGCTCTGCAATGACCAAGTTCCTCCGAACCAGGGAGGGAGAAGTTGGTCAGCGAAAGGTCTGTACTGTAAGACTACCCTAGCCTGGAAAACCTGCCCGAAAGCTTAATAGTTGACATCAATGGATGATAGCTCCGTCAAGGATTGCACAAGGATTACATACATAATTGGTCATTACAACCCTTCAGTTAGAATTACAACCTAGCTTCTCACACCAATTATGTCATGTGCGGTAATTTGTATACATGAGTGGCTGCACCTATAATTTAAAGTCGACTCCGAACGACGGATGCTTGAGAAACTTTTCATGGCAATTTTAATTTACTCTCAGATTTTTTGCCAGAAATCTGCTGAGAGGAAGTCGCTGAAGAAATATTTTTTCATATTTCGTTCTGATGTCTGATCTGGAGTTTGAACCGTGGCCTTACGTCTAATAAGCCAGCACACTACCTGCTAGACTACGGCGAAAAGGATTGGAGAGCCAAATAACATATATCTACCCCTTGTAAGAGATGGGCATTGTGTGGATAACAAGTGGATAACAGTCTCCTCTTCCTCAGCGGATCTGCACCCACGACAGATGTCGTTAAATGGGACTTTTCCATAACACAGTGACCTGTAAGCAGAGCCACTGTGATCGAGATGATGTTACGACCAAGTCTAAGTTGGTTGGTGCGCCTTCTATCCATTGAGGGCCAAGTGAGCCTAGTGGTGGAGCAGGACTCCTCATTGATCCAGGATAGGTTGGCATATCGGATGAATTTCTGCGTGATGGCCAGCTTTCTCGCAGCAGATTTCTGGCAAATACTCTGAGAGTAAATAAAATTGCCATGAAAAGTGTTTCAAAAATATGCCGTTCATAGTCGACTTTAAATTGTAGATACCGCCACTCATGTGTAAAATTAACACACAGGACGTAAGTAGATGTAATCCTGATTGATGGGTCAATTCAATCCAATCCGATCCAATCAGCGACTAAGTGGAATATATTTCCAATATCCTACGACAGTAATTTTTATATTTTACAATCAATATTGTGGTTACGCTCTGGACTTATTTGTCCATCTTATTGAAACCATAATGTTTTATATTCCCTTATTTCATATTCCACTTTTGAATTGTTGTGATACGAGCAAATGAAATAGTTTCACTTCCATTTATAACTTTTCATTTCAAATTTATTGGATTTATTTTTGTGGTTGTCTGTCTGTCTGTCTGTCTAGCTGTAACATCAATTAATTCATATATGCAGTGTATGTATGTAAATTGTGACGTTGACAAGTGCTTGACATTTGCACTAAAATTTGAAACTAGAATAAGCTATGGAAACAATTAAAATTGAAAACGCGAATATGTACACAAAATACAAGTAAATTAAATCCATTACAACTAAAACTGAAAATTAAAAAAAAAATTATAATTATGAGGTTCATTCATTTCTATGACATGCAAATACATTTTGTCTGTCCGGCAAATTGTTGGCACTTGGAATCAAAATGAAACTTATATTGATTGAGTGGCTGAGTGTAAATGATTTTAAATGAAAATAGAATAAAAAAATATTAAATAAGTTCCAATCACGCATATCTGACTGTTATGCAGCCTGCTCTGACTTGCAAAATTCTTTTAATTTGTACGATTTTTTTTTATGTATGCTTTATGCATACATGATGCATTCATATTTGTACGATAGCTTGGGAAAAACATCATACGGTTCAGATTGTTATAACCAAAAGTTTATATCTGCTTTAAAAATTCAAATATGTTGGATTATATTTCATAAAATAGTGAACGGTGTAAAACGTAAACATATTGTTGCGAAAATGGAAAAATCTAGATACTGGTGTTTTGCTTGTACATTGCTTAACATTAAAATTATAAACAAAGCTACAAAAACAAATTATGGTACTGCTTAATATAGGAACAAACACCAGCATAAAAGAAATGGTAAACAAGTAAACAAAAATACAACAACAAACACTACAAGAATAAATGTAAACAAAATACACAAATAACAATAATGAACGTAAACAACGGTGTTTACATTTATAGAGATCTCGAGTAGGCGAAGTCACCTTCAACGTTCGCCTTCAAGAACATTCATCAGACTGTTTACCCTGCCGTATAAAAGGCATGGCAAAGCAGGAAGGTAGTTAGTAAAGTACAGTCAGTCTTGTGTGAAGACGCGGTGCGTTTGAAGAGAGTATTCGTGGTTTGAAGATCTCCGTTACAAGGATCTGTCGAATAATTGTCCAGTAATTGTTACTGTTTATGCAAAGCATAACAACAGAGCAATAACAAAGAAAAACAATTGATGTTATTTACATCAAGTTGTAAATAGTGGCAAGCAGAATTGTGCGAATAATAAAGAATTATAATTAAAACTAAACACCAATTTATTTTTATTTTATTTGCAATCTTCGAGCTCATATTTTCAACGTTTTTAAAAGTGTTAAAACATGACAATATCTACACCAGAAACAAAAGAAAGTAAATGAAATCTTGGACTTAAAATTCAGTTGGAACTAAAAAAAATCGCGTGTAAGAGAATTGAAAGGGGTAACAGTGTTTATAGATATTATATTAGAATCTGTTTATACTGCAAGAGACAAGAAAAAAAATGTATGTAAGGAGTTGTAGCCAATGCGAACTGATGTGCTTTACGGTAAAGATGAATATTACTTAAAATTACACGATTTTCGGAAATACTTCTCTAATTCACTAGAGTACAGGTCATTGTAAAAACAGTTTCAGTAAAACACATGAATTGCAAGTCCCTTTTCCGACGATGTTTTAGGGAATCAGTAGAGTTGTATACCACAGTACCGTTGTTAAAGAGCTTCATGTCTCTCTTTCTACTTTACGCATAAGTCGAGCTTATTTATTTATTTATTGGTTAATTTCAGTACAACAAGCATATAATCTTATCTAATAGTACTGTTTATACACTGCTACAATGATCAAGTTAATATATGTATATATAAATTTCATAAAAAAGCAAAATTATATTAATTAAATTTAAATTGGCCTTGCAAATGAAGAAATTTAAAGAAAAGAAAAGTGTGTTGAAATTGCTGTCTTAAATTGCATTACATTGCTTTGCAATTGAATTTCTGGCGGGAGTTGGTTCCATGAACGAATAGCATTAATAAAAAAATGCCTTTCAGACACCTGCTATTATAGGTCACGTTTAGTTTATTTTTGCTAACAGAGTCTAAACCAGCAAAGAGCTCGCACCCATACAAGAGGGTAGGAACTAGATATGTTTTTGCTAAGAGCATACGTATATTAAACGGTGTAAATGATTGGGTCATACAGAGATTCCTCAGCATAGCATACGTCCTCCCACAAATAGTGTTAATGTGGTTAGTCCAGGTAAGTTGACTATTAAAAATAATACCCAAGTTCTTGGCACTTTGTACCAATGCTATGGGCGAGTCTCCGACAACTAATGGTGGCAGTAGGTCTGGCAAAAGGCCAACTTTACCAATTATGATAGCCTTTGATTCTTGATATTCGCATTTAAGCAAAGACCATTTGCAGTAGCCCATTTAAATATATTGTCGAGGTCTCAATATACAATTGTATACACTATAGCTTAGGAAGCACTTTGTCTCTCTCTCTCTCTTTCTGTTCTAGGCAGAAGTAGAGCTTAGGAAGCACTTTGTCTCTCTCGTTTCCTGTTTTACGTAGAGGATGAACTTAAAAATTGACTTCCAGCACAGGTATGTCTATACATGAGTAGATCAGGAATCCATAAGTGGCACTGATTAGTTCAAGTGGTTGTTTAGTAAAAGCTGCAAGCTTCTCTGAATATGCCTCATATGCAGAATCTCAAGTACTTGAGGCTATCAGATAAAGAAGACTCTTTGGCTACGGTCAAGGAGAACTTTGCAATTACTCTCCCTCCACATCACCAAAGCTATGTTAATGATTACTATGCTACATACTGCGGGCATGATCACCAATCGCAAGGAATTAGTTGTTATAAGTGTAGTTTGAAGGCTTAGGGTCATAATAAATCTTAAGATTATAGAGTAGTTGATTATCCTCAGAAATCGGGGACGCCTGTTTCAATAAATTTCAAGGGAAACGCAATGTACGCAGTTTAAATTCGTCTGCTCGCACATTCCATTAAAATTACGATGTCCAAGAATGGCATGGAATGGAACGACCCCTATTTTCGAAAGAAGGGATAATTAATTGTCCTCCACCAGTAGTTCGGCGATTGATTAATATGTCCTAAGAAGAAACGAAGTGTGCCTTCTGAATTCTGCATGTTGTAGATCCAATTCGTTCGTCCAAACATTTAAATTTAAATTAAGATATTTAGAATTCAAAACAGGAAACCTACTATACAAGAGACAACTTATTTTTTAACTTTCTGCCAGCCGTGAGAAGTAGTAGTAGAGAAGTAGTGTAGGGCTAAGATTGACCTACTGGCCATCCACATAAACGCAGATGCGTATGTGATTTGTGCTACTTAAAACACTAAAATTTTTTAACAAAATAATAAAAAAGTTTTTTGAAAAAGAAAACAATGTTGAATTAAAAATATGAGAAAATAAGTAAAAATAAATAAAAAGTAAACAATAAGACAATAGAACAATTGCTTTTCAAATAACACTGCATACATTCAGAAATAGTCTAAATAACCTAATAAGAAAGATTTTAAGGATAAGGTATGTTATAGGAAGGGTAAGGGCCATTATTACAACTTGCCGTTAACTAAAGGGAGGATTTTAACGGGCAGATAAATTGTTTTTTCATTATTATCTACGTTGCTCCGGCACTGCCATATTTTTGAAAAAGATAACTTTATTTTATCAGTAGATTGTAATAACGAAAAGAAATTAAAGGTGACTTTAAAATTCACATTAGCTAAAGTTACCTTTAACTAAACCCAACTTTAACGGCAATATGTAATAATGGCCTTAAATTTTCTAAACAAACGTCATCATTATAATATTTTCTTTTAAAAAAGAAAACAATTTTAAGGCACTGATTGGCTTTTGAACAAAATTAGCTAAAAATAATGACTGCCTATAATTGAAGTAGAATTAATGGAAGTTAAGCATTAAACAAGCACTTGGCGAAAGTAATTGGCCTTAATTTATGGCATTATTTCATCCGTATATTTATCGAAAAACAAATATAAGTGATACAAGAAGAAAAAAATTGTTTGAAATTCTTTTATTTAAAAAATTTCGTCACGTTTTCCAAAACGTAATAAGTACTGAATAGGGGAAGAGTATAATAAATAAAAGCTTATAAATTGGAAAAATACAATACAAAATAAGTAAGTAAGTATGGTTAAGGATATTAAGAATTTTACAAACAGATATAATGAAATGTGATAAAGTTTAGTTGTCATTTAATTTTAGCGATGGCATACAAAGGCAGACAAAAATTAATCTTATTTAAATGATTGTCTGATAGAGACTTATTAAAATAGATTTCTTTCATAAATTGGTTCATAGCTTTGTTAATTTCTTAAATTTAATTGCTTTCTTTTAATTAAAAATAACAAAAAATTTTTCTACAAAGTTAATAAATTTTTTCATCATATTCTAGTGGAAGTATATGCTTTAATAGTGCATTTCAATGCATACGCACTCTATAAACTAATAACAGACAGTCGTAGTTAGAGTTGCAATGACAGAAAGATATCATTAATTACACACCTCAACAAAACACTATTCGGTTTGTTTAATATTTTTTTTATTAAATTTTCATTAAATTTTTATTTTATATTTAACATACTATTTCTTAACTTATTTAAATCACGCGCTGGCTGTTCATGTTTAACATTTGGGTCGTTTTGTATTTCTGGCAATGCCACCATAAATGATATAAATGGTATATAACTAGTGATGCGTGTGGTTTTTTCTGAAGTCAATATCTGTACAAATCATACAGCAATGTTTAAATATATAGCGCATATAAATATGTATTTTATATTACATGCATAATTGGTCATTACAACACTTTAGTCAGGATTACTACCACGTTTCTCACACTAATTATGTTGTATGCGTTAATTTTTATACATGAATGGCGGGACCTACAGTTTAAAGTCGACTTCGAACGACAAATTTTTTTTAAAACTTTTCATGACAATTTTAGTTACTGTCCGAGTATTTGCCAGAAATCATCTGAGAGGAAGTCGCGGAAGAAATATTTTTTCATATTTCGTTCAGTTGGAGATGCCTGTCCTGGGATTTGAACCGAGGCCTCACGTCTAATAAGCCAACGTACTACCTACTAGACCACGGCGGCTTCAATGTATTTCATATTAAATTTCATATTAAAAAAAAATTTAAAAAAGCCTTTTACCTGGTCTTACAATGTCTGTCCGGGAGTAGTATTGCTGGAATGTCACACATCCTTCAGTAAATGTTCGCCTAACGCATATCCATTGTGTTCAGTGCAATTTCCATATAATTATCTATTCCGCTTCATTCCTTTTTACCCACTGCAAGATCTTCTACATTTCAAAATTTTTTTGTCGTCGTAATTTTGTAATCGAAAATTTTCGAATATTATTGTCAGAGGGGGTCAGGAGGTTGTACACTCGCCTACGAATGCCCTTCGGGTTCCAGTTAACTAGAAATTTGTTTGTATCGGACAGTTCTCTGTAATCTCATGCCACGCTAAACTAAGCTTCCATCTTCGGAACTCGATCCCGTTTGTTGTCCCTAAGGTTTGTAGCCATAATATAGTATTTGTATTGATTGTTAAAAAACTGAATTGTGCTGAGATCACAACAAGCTGCAGTCCATGATACGCATCCGTGCATCCAAATTCGCCGTACACAGCTGTTAAAATTGTTTGGATACAATAAAGATCACCACTCCACCGTTAACATTGATGTGAACAATGCCAGTCTTGCCATGACAAAGATCAGCCGTTGTATGGCGGATGTCATAGGCGGTATTATCTCCCACTGGCTTCTTGAGTACATTCATAATCAATTTGTTCACCAGTTAAGTAGATTTATGACTCTCTATTATCTACTCTGTGATTCAACACCTTTCAGTTTGACTCTAAGTTCATCTACGGTCTAAAATACATTCATAATGGATTTATAAGTTGGACACTTGTGATAGAATCTGTTGTAAGCTATTCAGACTGTTATGTTATGTTTTCGATTCCAGACGCTTGTTGTCCTTAAGGCTAAAGGTTTACGATTTCCATTGACTTGTTATTTGGCTGGACCCTGTTATATAATGAATTCAAATATTTTCTCTTTCCTTTTCAAATGACTTGTATGTCATTTTATTAACGATTTTATTCTTATGATAAGAGAGAAGTCGTCGTAGTCTGGTAGGTAGTGTGTTGGCTTATTAGACGTAAGACTATGGTTCAAACCCCACAGACATTAAAACAAAGATATAAAAAAATATTTCTTTGGCCACTTCCTCTCAGCAGATTTCTGACAAAATCTCTGCGAACAAATAATATTGCAATGAAACTTTTCTCAAAAATCAGTCATTCGGAGTCAACTTTAAACTGTAGGTCCCGTCACTCATGTATAAAATTAACACACACAACATAAGTGGTGTGAGAAACTAGGTCCATGTTCCTGATTTAGGGGTTGTAATGACCAATTATGTATGTACACCTCTTTAATACCTACACTGCCCTGATTTTGCCTGCAATACTTAAAATCTCAGTGGCTTCGTTTAACTAACTAAAAGGGTTTCACCCACAATTTTAATATTTAAACAGGAACATACGATATTTGCATGAAACGTACATTTTTACACACATTTCTAATATTTATAATAAAATAACCTGCTTGTATTTAAAGGTGGCATGCATGTTAATGTAATTAATGCCCTCATATGAAAATTTAGGAACTATTTCGTGTGGCAAAATGAAATTCAAAATTTTATCACATAAAATTCATTATTCTAGCTTGTGTTGCGGTGGTGATTATTTGCGTTAAACAGAGTTTTTTGGCAAATAGTTTGAAATTTATTTGATGGCATTTTAATTATGCGGTCAAATGTGAATTGGAGTAAAAGTTTCGTGCAATAAAGTGGAGAAAATTATTTAAACTATGCAGTGTTGTATAGAAAGTTTTAAACGTTCACAGTGTTAGACGCTGGTTAAAGGATGTTGTTTAATGTGGATATATTCGAACAAAAAAATGGTGCGTTCAGTGGAGTCACAACAGTTTAAGTTAGGTCTAATGGGTAGTTTAGTAATCTGGGAATAACCACCACTTAAATCGATCTGTTGGACCACACCAGGCAAATGGTGTGAAATTATTATTTGTTGCAAAAATTGTTAAAAACTGTTTTGCCATCTAATTTATATTTCTTTCACTACATTTTGCTTGTGAAAATATTCCATTGAATACATCTTATGTTACAAAATCTAGGTCTTCTGAGCTCCTTTTCTTTTCTTTGCAATTTTATACTCAACAATTTTCAACGATGTGACAAATATTTGGCCAATTCACACGACTTTGTATCGTGTATGTTGTATTGGATACGCTTGATTATGTGAACGCTCAATGCTATGCTGTATTGTGTAGGTCGTATTCTTCTTCATAATTTTTGGCATTCAAACAATTTCATAGCACGAAACCAATACAACTTACTAAAAACATATGAAAAAAATGTGTATAAGTGTATCGAATTTTTACATGAAAATTATCAACAACAAGCATACATTGTTGTATAGTCGTCCAACAATACAATGAATACAACGATACAACGGCTTGTGTGAATTGACCAATTGTGGCTGCTAAGTTCGCACGGCTGAAGTCGCCGTGGTCAAGTAGGTAGTATGTTGGCTTATTAGACGTGAGGCCTCGGTTCAAATGCCAGGTCAGGCATCTCCAACTGAACGAAATATGAAAAAATATTTCTTCGGCGACTTCCTCTCAGCAGATTTCTGGCAAAAACTCTGCAAGTAAATAAAATTGTCATGAAAAGTTTCTCAAAAATCTGTCGTTCGGAGTCGACTTTAAACAGTAGGTCCCCCCACTCATGTATTAAAATTAAGGCACACAACATAAGTGGTGTGAGAAACTAGGTCGTAATCCTGACTAAAGTGTTGTAATGACCAATTATGTATGTATGTGAGTTTCGCTAAAGTAAACAAAATTTCATTTACATGTGTGTAGCCAACTACTAAACAAGAATATTTTAATTTGTAAATTCGTATGTCAATTCATTTACATACCTATACTATTTATTTGGCATATTTGCATGTACATTACCACTCAGGTTAAAACCATAAAGTAAATAAATTGTAAGACATTTGTATAAAACAAAAAGAAGACGAACCTTTAGGGGAAATAAAACAAATTTGTCTTTCCAGCTGTTCTTTTGGCAAACCCATGGTATTTGTATAAGAAGTATTTGAAAGTGACATTTTAAATATTTAACACTTCAATGAGAACATTTCCAGACGTTGAAAAACATAAAATGGCAGTGTACAAGTAAGTCATTTTGGCTTTTCTATTTTTATAAAACTTTTTTACGATTTCCGAATTGGTATCGTTTTCAACTTACTAAGAGATTTTTTTTAAACAAAAGTTATATAAAAGTAGGAGTTGATAAAAACCAAACGATATTTAATCTGAGGTTTTTATTTTAAATCCTAAACGCAAGCCGAAAAACATAGAAAATCTATGATTGTAAGTAATGTTTGATTTACACTCAATTCCAAGTCACTGTGCTTGCAAGATGGCGACGTAAGTTTGCAATGATGCCCCATATTAAGCCAATCAAGCCTATTATTCTAAGGGCCATTATAACAACTTGCCGTTAACTAAAAGGAGGATTTTAAAGGGCAGATAAATAGTTTTTCATTAATGTAAGTGGACGATAAGATATAAGTGAGCGTTAAGCTAAAGTGAAGATCATCCCACTGGTAACTGGTCTGAACTTGCCACTGCCATATTTTTAAAAAAGTTAACTTTATTTTATCATTAGGTTGTAATAACGAAAAGAATTAAAGGTGACTTTAAAGTACACTTTAGCTAAAGTTACCTTTAACTAAACCCAACTTTAACGGGAAGTTGTAATAATGGCCCTAAGAGCAACTGACTTTTGGTTGCTGTCTACATCAGCAATATGAGAAGCAGCTTCAAAAGTATCAATTGATAAAATTTGGAATTCTCTACATAATCTGACATTGTCCTGAATCACGTCACTTTTTCTGGTGTCCAATTCTAAACGCTCCTTCGTTTTTGCATCTTTAGTTCGGTGTAGTTTGCAGCAGTGACGATAAAATCGGTTTAATTCAACCAGACTCTAGTAGTTCGTATTATTTGGAAATTCCATTAAGCACTACCTTACATAATTACATACAAAATTGGTAATTACAGCCCTTTAGTCAGGATTACCACCTAGCTCCTTGCATGTGTTAATTTTATACATGAGTGGTGGGACCTACGGTTTAAATTCGACCCTGAACGACAGATTTTTGAGAAACTTTTCATGGCAATTTTATTTACTCTCAGACTTTTTGCCAGAAATCTGCTGAGAGAAAGCCGCCGAAGAAATATTTTTTCGTATTTCGTTTTATTCGAGGTGTCTAACCAGGGATTTGAACAATGGCCTCACATCTAATAAATCACCTACTAGACTATGGCGACATAAACTTATTTGCCATTAATTCAGACTGTATAGTTTATGTTTAGGTTAGAGGGTGTGTACTTGTCAATTGAGGCCGAATTGACCCATTGTGCGGAACGTCCTTAAAATGGAAAGATAATACAGGGGATAGGAAAAAGAAAGTTTATTGTGGGTGATCTGAGAGAGGAAGAGATAAAATTAAACTGGTTCGCCATATTGTTGCAGCTTAACCCTGGTGGCAGTCAATACAAACTTTAAAGTAATATGCGCGGAATCTTCGCCAAACAATTTTATTTTTTTCTCTAACCATTAATCGAATCAATTTAAAACACTAATCAATTTCATTTTAATTAGAATTTTAAATAATTTTTGTGTTTTGTAAACAACAACAATATTTTTTATTTATTTTCTACACACTGTTTTAATTAATTGTAAATAATATAGAAATATTTATCCACAATATTTTTTTTTAATACTAAACCATTGACACTGAATAAATTTTTTCGAAAAAATAAAAAATTTATTGTACAAAATTTCTTCAAAGAATCTGACGTTTAAATAAATAAAAATACAAAAAATACGAAGCAAAAGAAAAATGCTGGAAAATTGATAAAAGAAAGTGAAAACTATGTTTACACAAAAAGGAAAATTTACATAAGTAAAGGAGAAAATTCACTTTTCCTTTTGCACTTCGTAAAAAAAACATTTTTTTAAAAGACCTCAGCTATACTATGGACAGTACTTAGCGGTAGTGATGGTATAAGAGCTTGTGTTGGCTACAAAGTTATATGTATATACAATTTTTTTATAAATATTGCTTGCTTCTCATACCCTACCTACTGTGATACTAGTGATTACACAACATATAGATACAGTCAACCCTCCTATAACGTGGTACTCTCAGAACGCGGTTTTCATACAACGCAGAGCTGAAATTGCGACAGCCCTCCTATAACGCGGTACTCTTACAGTGCGGTTTCCGTTCAACAACATCCCATAGGTTCCTTCCGTACAGCCTATGAATGTCTCTAGTAACTAGATATTGTAAGACAGTTTAATATCAGTTTTATTTTCGATGCCGAGATATATAAACAACATGTTTATATAAACATGACAGCTTATCTCATAGCCGTCTATGACGTCGGTTTCAGTCATCTCAGATTTCTTTCAGAGTACACACGTTTTGTTGGTGACCAAGTCTTTCTGAACATTTTCTGCATCTCATGTCTGACAGTGAGGATGAATGTTGAAGAATTACATAATTTTACAAAAGTCTTTCTTATTTTTGTTGGAAAACAGTCTTTTAGTTTAGTTTTTATTTAGTTTTTTTATCAATCCTTATATGAACTCTTTAATTCAATTAAAATAATTTATCTTGTCTTGGTATCCACATAAAGCGGTACGAATGATGTGATTTGTACTAATTTCGAGTTTCTTACAACGCGGTTTCCATACAACGCGGTAGACGGTTACAAATAACACGCTACGAATTAGCCTTGTGTGCGATTAAATCTGAGTTTCTTATAGCGCAGTTTCCATACAACGCGGTACGCACTCTCCGCGTTATAGGAGGGTTGACTGTACTCCTGTTAATCCTAACTCCAATTAATTCTAAAAAATGTAATAGATTACATCCCTTTCTCATACAATCTTTCCATTTATTTACACATAATTTCCTTTCGTTCTGGTAACTTCGAGATCTTTACTGTTTGTTATTGTAATGATTTTTTTGTATTGATTTTTTTCAATAACTTTTCTCATAGGCTCTTTAACATTTTATTATTGTAACTACTTGTTCAAGTGACTTTATTGGTTTTTTTATTTTGGTGTAATTGTTTGTAACAACAAGAATTCTCCATCATTTAGAAATCAAAAGAATACGAGTCAGATTGCATGAATCAATTGAATTCTCCTAACAAGTGTTTTGAACCACATTGAACCAAATTCCTTAAATTTTCATTTCATAATACTGTTCTTGAGAATTAAGTGCAAAACATCTCTACAGTCTACCTACCCAAGAGTATCAATGTACATACATTACTAAACAAATAAAAAATCGTGTACATAACACCTATTGACCTATTTATGGTTGGGCTACATCGATATGCATAAATAAGCAGTGATCAGAGAAACAGAAATTGTTAGTACTTGCTGGTGTGTAAATCATTTACGAGTATTTACATATTTGTTATGTGTGTTAGTATTGCATTTCCATTAACTACACATACTTTTTTAAACGTATGTCATATTAATGTCAAACAGAGATGGGAAATGGGTTTTCGCTTGCAGTATCAAACGTAGTAGTTTAAAGTATTTTTTTGATTCAAATAATAAAGAAGAACAGGACCTTCCACAAAATTGTTTTACGATTACACATACCTACATAATTGGTCATTATAACCTTCAGTTAGGATAATGACCTAGCTCTCATATTAATTTTATACATGAGTTGCGGGATCTACAGTTTAAAGTCGATTCCGAACGACAAATTTTTGAGAAACTTTTCATGACAATTTTAGTTACTTTCAGAGTTTTTGCCAGAAATCTGCTGAGAAGAAGTCGCTGAAAAAATATTTTATCATACATATTTTGTTTTGATGTCTGGCCTGGGGTTTGAGCCATGGCTTTGCATCTAATAAGACAACTAGACTAGACTATGGCAACTTGTTTTAGGCTTACTTTACAGAAATACCGGTACCCATCAAGGCATTTTTTGTTAGAAAACCTGTAAACATTTTGAAAGCAATTTTTTTATACTCTAATGAAAGAAATTGAATTTTGCAAATAACAATGGGTAATCACGGAATAAAGTGCATATCATAATTAATCTCTTTCGCTTAAGCCCTTTAAGATCTATGGCACCCGATGTAGACATAATAGAACACATATCATTACCTACTAACTGAATTCGGGTATTTGCTTCTTTAACTGTTGATAGTAAAAAATACATACATACATAATTGGTCATTACAACCATTCAGTCAGGATAACGACCTTTCTTCACACACCACATATGTTGTGTGTGTTAATTTTATACATGAGTGGCGGGACCTACAGTTTAAAGTCGACTCCGAACGACAGATTTTTGAGAAACTTTTCATGACAATTTTATTTACTCTCAGAGTTTCGCCAGAAATCTACTGAGAGGAAGTCCCCTAAGAAATATTTTTCTCTTACTTCGTTTTGGTGGAGATGTCTGACCTGGAGTTTGAACCGTGGGCTAGACTTCTGCTGAGAAGAAGTCGCTTTGATGTCTGACCTTAGCCTTACGTCTAATAAGCCAACACACTACCTACTAGATTACGAGACTTCGAATTTGGATCATTGAATCATCTCCTTTATAATTGAAACAGTTCCAAAAACGTAGGGTTTGGGCGAGGGCTGTACTTTCGATGATTTTCATTACTTGGTCGATTATTTTTATGGAATTGTATTTCCAGAACAATATTTTTCCAATTATTTTAGGATTTTTCCAACAGAAATATATTTATTCATATTTACTTTCGCTTTTAATTATTTCGTTTTATTATTTCTCTTTCGTTTTTATATTCAAATGAAAACAAAGTAAAAAATTGTATGCCTGTCCATGAGCGTTAAGCATGCCTAAACAACTGAACTGCAGAGTAACAAGCATTTGTTCTCCTGTTAAGTGCTTTAAATTGAAATTCATTTCCTTTAATTTCCGTTATGAGTTAACTTGCTTGAGTGAAACAACAATTTTAGCCATTTTTATTGTATTCCCACTCATATCGGTAGAGAGCCACCCCAAAAGTATTAAAATGAATTGAGTAGAGAATTAGTATTCAAACCAAAAGCCAGAAGAGAGTAATTGGATAATTAGCATCCAAAAAAGAATTTTAAAATAAAAAACAGGATATTTGCGAAATAATTCGTAGTGAATGCGGCAATGTAGACAAAAGAGTTGGATTTTCAAAACAACTTTTGCCTTTATTTACCAAATCTCATAAATTTAACCACCCGCTGTGATGCCAAAATATTTTAATTTTTCATCACAATTAACTCAAATCACAAATCTTTTTCAATTCGAGTAAATACTCAAATTTTTTTAAATGAATTTAGACGCACTCTTAAGTGTTCAATTTTACAGTATTACGGTTCACGTTCTTGTGATAACCTAATGAGTACATGCAACAAAATGCTCTGTTTCCATACTCTGATTAAATAGAGAGAAAGGTGCGCCGTATTAAAGAGAAGAAGGAAATGTAATAAGAAGAGTGTCAGTTACAATTGCATCATAGTATTTCTGTTAAAGCAGTTAAAAAATAAATTAATAACCTCATCTAAAATCATGCTAAATACGTTTTATTAACCTGATTTGACAGCGAGGGTTGTAAGGTGTATTACTGTATTACTTAAGGTGTCCATTACTTAAGCAGCAATACAGTAGCAATTTTTATTTTCAATTTCTTTATCATGGAGAAAGTATCCAAAAAGCATTTGGAGTTTTCGATTCCTAAGTGCGACAAGACAACCAATGAGAAACTTATGTTCGAAAATTCACCATTGAAAGCCTGTTGCTCTAGTATCAAAATCAGAATATCTGCGGCATTGCAAATGATGCGTCGGCTTTAATTGTTGTGGTGCTTGGAGCAATAAATTCAAGTACAAATTACGCCATAAGAAGTCATAAGACATTCCCCTTTTTATAAGGGCGTTAAGGGCGCTGGTGCATAGGTCTTGTCACATCTGTAAAGCTTCCAGTCAAATTTCTTAATAATCTTAATAACATCTATAGCCGAATGTCAATGATGAAGACGTTTTAAATATAATTTAGTTTTCGCCATTTGACTAGCAAAGGCTAAGTCGCCTCATTCCAGTAGGTAGTGTGTCGGCTTGTTAGACGTGAGGCCACTGTTAAAACTCCCAGGTTAGAAAACTCAAATAAAACGAAATATCAAAAAATATTTATTCCCCTCAGCAGATTTCTGGCAAAAACTTTGAGAATAAATTTGCCATGAAAAAGTTTCTCAAAAATCTGCCGTTCGTAGTCGATATTAGACTGTGAGTCTCACCACTCATGGATAAAATAAACACGCACACACAATATAATAATATAAGCTTAGTCGTAATATTGACAGCAGGGTTGTAATGACCAGTTAAATAAGTATACTTCATTACTATTCACTGCTGAATGCATATTGGAAAGTATACAAAGATACTTAAAAAGGTAAATTGTATGAAGCCCTTGATTTACAAACTACTCCGGCTCTCAGATAACACATTTTTTAATATATTAAGTATTCAATATAAAATAGATCAATCGTTTGCCTTAAAAGCTCATATGTATTATAAGAGATACCTAAGCGTATAATTAATATTTTCTATGTACTGTATAGAATATATTGCTCATACGTTGTGATGATACACTGACATAATATGGTATTCACTTTAATCAGAAATTGAATTGTTTTAAGTGAATTTATTATTAAATTCATCTTAATTTTATAACAATAACTGTGAATCTCACTTGAACTGCTTATGAGTTCCATAAAAAAATTTTCTTTTAATTTTTTTTTCTAAATTTCCTTATAAAAATATTTTCATTTAAGGAAAAGGTTTTAAAATCCATTTCAATAATGATTCATATAAGAAAATACAAGATTGAAAATGGATTTAATTCTTATCACATCAAAAAAACGTAAGGAAACAAAGACCAGAATTTAATTACTTAATGACCTTAGCCTTTACATGTCAGGCTGTTTGAACCTTTCGCAATTAAAAAACTTCTGCTGGCAAAGCGAAAGATCCTTTAATGAAAATGAATGAATAAAAATCTGAAAAAAATAATTATGAAAGGCGGAGCAACAAATGAATAACATGAATATGTTTTACATGCTTTTTTTTAAGGCTTATTTGCATATTTGTGTAAACCATGTTAACATTCATGTCCATGGTTTTATAATCAACAACAAATAATTGCGGCTATTATACAAAGGCCGACAATACCTCATAACTCAACTAAACTGGAAACTATTTTCAAAGAAACGAAGAATGAAAAATACCTAATAAATAAAATAAAAATAAAAATAACCAAAGCAAAATGTAATATATATGTACAAAATAAATCATTGAAAATGGGTAAAAAAAGTAAAATTTTAAAATAATCACAAATTAATTCTGCAAAAATCTGAAACAAGTAGTTGTATAAACATGCAAGGTCAGAGTTTTATGGTGAATTCGTGTAAAATTCTTAGTCAAATTTTTTTAGTTTTTTAGCGGCTCATCAAAGATAAGGTGGAACTGATATTGTCCTGATGTAGCACAGCACGGCTGCCTTCTAAAATGTATCAATACAAAGTTTGTATGCAATTCTAATACTGTATATAAACTATGTAGATATGCAAAGTAACCAAACAATGCGTCAACTATAAATCCGATACCTGATTGCTTTTTGACTGCGTTAAAAATACACATTGACGACGTTTTGAAATAGAATACATTGTATATATTTTGTACAGCGGTATTATGAAACACGATACTTTGTTCAAACACAAAGCAACTAACATTTTGGAAGGCAGCCCACCTCTTCTGTTGATCAATTGTGGCCTTTTAATGTCGTAAATTACTAACAGTAGATATCAGAATCAATCAATTGACCAAATTGTAGAACCTTATAGCGTACAATACGCTTTCAATCACACCAGACACACAATCTTACCATTTTCTCCAGAGCAAATCCTAGTTGAGCCAGCGTCTGTGGTACTTTATCATGTCGCTCATGACCTTTATCATACATTATCATCGTACGTGTTTCACTTTTAATCACCCATAATCATTCGCTTCAGAATTAGTTCGATTTAGTTTCGTTTTTCATTATTTTCACGTCATTTCATTTGGCTCTCCAATATCGGAGATAACTATTTCAAAACACACGTTTAGTATCCAAGACTTTCTCATTTTTTTTCTTAATTTTTTTAATAATGAGCGACCCGAATATCTTCAGCATAGAAATTATTCAGACGGTTAACGAAAAACCATTATGTTGATTTTTTTCATAGCTGCAGCATCGTCGCCGTAAACTTCACAAATTTGTTCGGAAAGTAAAAATTTGACAGTGAATTTCAGAACTTCCACTCATCACAACATAATGAGATCGTAATGATGCTTATCTACTTACGTAATGGATTGTTACGACTCTTCGGTCAGGATTATAATCTGGTTTCTAACACTACCCATGTTGTGTGTGTTAATTTTATACATGAGTGGCGGAACCTACAATTTAAAGACGGCTTTGAACGATAGATTTTTTTAAGATACAATTTTATTTAATCTCAGAGTGTTTGCCAGAAATCTGCTGAGAGGAAGTTGCCGCAGAAATAATTTTTTAAGCAATAATGGGGTTTAAGCCGAGGCCTTATGCCTAATGTCTGCATATACTAGACTACAGCCTACCATAATATATATTATGGTGAAATATAATGTCTGTTGTATATAGGTACATTATTACGTAGACAAGGTATATAACGTTAGTTTTTTTTTAAATTGTTTTTCTTTTTGTTTTGTCCACCCATGACCATGAATACGCATGAACATGTTTATTTGCATCTCATGTTGTGCTGTCAATCTTAACACTACAACACTTTTATTTCATTTGATTTTTTTTTTCTCTCATTCAGTGTCGAGAACCCCAAAGCATAGCCATAACTACAGGCAATATTAACACGCAATACAATATAAAGCATTGTTCACCTAAAATCTGGTCTTATAAAGGTTTCAATATATATTTAAAGTGAAAATGCATGCCACTTTTAACACTATTTCTGACAGTAATTAAAACATTTTTGTATCAAAGAAACATAGATGTACCCGCCAGTATTACAATAATAGAACAAACTCGATAAACTGTTTTAAAATTGGGGGACTCCAGACAAAAGTTTCAAAGACAATAACAATGAGAATTGGAACAATAGCTTTAGGTGCCTGATACATACATACATAATTAATCATTACAACCCTTTTTATTTATTAATTTTTCGTTTTTTTTCGCTTTGCTAGCAGAAGGCTTTTAATTGTGAAAGGTTCAAGCAACCTGACAGGTAAAGGCTAAGGTCATTAAATAATTAAATTCTTGTCTTTGTTTTCTTATGTTTTTTTGATGTGATAAAAAGTAAATCGAATTTCAATCTTGTATTTTCTTTATTTGAATCATTCTTAAAATGGATTTTAAAACCTTATTCTTAAATGAAAATTTTTTTAAAAGAAAATTTATAAAAAAAAAAATTAAAAGAACATTTTTTTATGGAACTCATAAGCAGTACAAGTGAGATTAACTTTTATTATTATAAAATTAAAATGAATTTAATAATACCTTCACTTAAAACAATGCAACTTGTGATTATAGTGAATACCATATTATGTCAGTGTATCATCACAACGTATGAGCAATATATTCTATACAGAACGTAGAAAATATTAATCATACGCTTAGGTATCTCTTATGATACATATGAGCTAGGGATGCCAATCGGGAAATCCCGAATCATAAAACTTGTCCCGGGAATTTTCGGGATTGTAAATTCATACATATATACTTTTTAAAGTAAGAAAAAAATTGAGCCTACCCCATTGTTTTTTATTTAATATTACATTAAATAACATTCACGTAGTTTTTCAAGTGTATCATGCAACAATTAAGTGAATATTCACTCGCCATCCAGCTGAATAAGAACCCAACTTCCATTGTTAAAAAGTTAAACGTTGCCCCCGAAGTCCAATTATATCTGTTAATACAGCTGATGGTTAAGACAATCAACTTTCTAAAGAAATAGAATTGATTGAACCACGAGGTGTTAGAGGTGAATAGTTACATATATTCTGCATATAAATAGTGTTCTTAAAAGGGTAGGTATTTGTTTCTTCACTAATGTGTTTATACATATATGTATGTATGTATGGAGACACAAATAAATTATTTTTATTTCTGTTACTTTGTTCTGTTTTTTTATTTTATAACAAGTATATTGTGATAAAGATAAAAAATTAATGACATTTTTAATAAAACAAATGTTTTTATCTTCTTTTATTAAGAGAAAATCCGGAAATCCCGGGATATTTCGGGAAATCCCGGGATTTTTCTGGATTTTTGGATCCCGAATTGTCTCGAAAATTTCCGGGATTTCGGGATCGGGATTTCGAAATCCCGAATCCCGGGATTTTTAAAAATCAATCCCGTTTGGCATCCCTAATATGAGCTATTAAGGCAAACGACTGATTTATTTTATATTGAATACTTATAATATTAAAAAAATTTATTATCTGAGAGCCTGAGTAGTTTGTAAATTAAAAGCTGCGTCCAATTTACCTTTTTAAGTATCTTTGTATAATTTCCAGTATGCATTCAGCAGTGAATAGTAATGAAGTATACTTATTTAACTGGTCATTACAACCCTGTAGGCACGATTTGAATTTTAAAATTTAACTGGAAGCTTTACAGATCTGATCAGACCTAAGCATCAGCGCCCGGTACGCCCTTATAAAAAGACTGCTTCAGTTTGCAACTGTGTTTCAATAATTGGAATATCTTATGACTTCTTATGCCGTAATTTGTATTTGAATTTATCGCTCCAGCCACTACAGCAATTAAAGCCGACACATCATTTGCAATGCCAGAGATATTCTGATTTTGATGTTAGAGCAACAGTCTTTCAATGGTGAATTTTCAAACATGAGTTTCTCATTGGTTGTCTTGTCGCACTTAGGAATAGAAAACTCCAAATGCTTTTTGGATTCTTTCTCCATGATAAAGAAATTGAAAATAAAAATTGCTACTGTATTGCTGGATCTAATCGTATGTAAGCTTTTGTAATTAATACACCTTAAGTAAAGGACATATACACCTTACAACGCTCGTACTCAAATCAGGTTAATAAAACGTATTCAGCATGATTTTCGATGAGGTTATTAATTTAGTTTTTAACTGCTTTAATAGAAATACATACATACATACATGATTGGTCATTACAACCCTTCAGTCACGATTACGACCTAGCTTCTCACACCATTTACATTGTGTGCGTTAATTTTGTACATGATTGGCGGGACCTACAGTTTAAAGTCGACTCCCAACGACAGATTTTTGAGAAACTTTTCATGACAATTTTATTTACTCTCAGAGTTTCTCCCAGAAATCTGCTAAGAGGAAGTTGCCGAAGAAATATCTTTTTATATTTAATTTTATTCGACTTGTCTGACCAGGGATTTGAACCGAGGCCTCACGTCTAATAAGACAACACACTATCTACTAGTCTATGGCGAGTTAACAAGGCACCTCACCTTCTGAAAAAACTGAAGAAAAAAATGCAGTGTGTCAACAAGGTTTTACTTGCTGTCTGGCCGGATTTTAAGTGAACAAACTTTTAGTATAATGTAGTAGTAGAGATGGTGGCAGGTACATATTATTTTTTCTCTAAATACAGTGGCATATGGGACCAAGCGTAAATATGTTGTTTTTCATGTTTATAACTGCTTGTTTAATTTTTATTGTACACAATAAAATATTTCTTTAATAATTATTTCGCTGAAAAACACATGATGTATTAGAAGAAACAAAAATAATTGCAAGCAACATTGATTTTAAAAAGATTGTCCAAACTTTACCAACAACATTGTTTTGAACAAAAGGTCATAATAATTCTTTGTCACACTGTTTCAATTGTTTACATAAATATTATTTCGTTTGCATGCAGCAAATACTAGACTTCACCACCCTAACGTTGGTGAACTATGAAGCATATTCATGTGCTCTGTTATTAAATCAAAATCCTTATATAACACGAAGTGTCCTTAAAATATTTTGCTGGTTGTAGTATAGTATAGGTTCAGTTATATTTTACCTTGTTTGTTGATGATGTTTTAATTTCATGGTTAAGCTTACTTTCCACTCATTGTACATTTTAGTTAGCATTGCTGGTTTCTTTATGTATAGAAATTGTTTTAATAACAACAATATATAACTGCATCTAATAGTTATATTACCTCCGGTTTTCAAAACCCCTTCTAATGTAGTTTTTATTTGCATATTTATTTAGTCAAGAGCACCACTAGGAAAACAACAAGTACAACAACACTTGAGCAGCTTTTAACGAAAGCAATAGCGAACAAAAAAAAGAAAGGAAACAGAAAAGAATGTAAAAACTTTAAAAAGATTTTGCACACAGAATTGCTACAGTAAACAACAGGATATTTTAATTAAGCGCAGCACAACCTTAACATGTAACATATGATGTTGTTTTTAATAGACGAGAGTACATATATATATACAGTGGACAGCAAACGTCTTAGTATGGCAATATATTTTAGCAATTTCATGAATTTTGTATAAAAATTTAAAGTTTTTATATTTACTTTATTAATTTATTTCTGTTTTATTATAAAAACAAACAATTTTTTAATATTTTTCATACAACAAGAGAAAAATAAGGAAAAGTTTCAGATGACTCCATAGATAAGCCCAAGGAGAACCCTGAGTAAATTTTCAATTCAAAGGCCTAATAGATGAAAATTTTATTTAGTAGAATATCCCTTAAGGTTAAGCAATCCATTTAACCCATTTGGAATTGAATGTACAAGTTTTGTTTGTGTTTTCTTGTGACACCATGAGCAAGTTTTTCGGTTGACTTTTCTTTGAGGTTTAGCGATCTCCTAAATACTCTCTTGACGTCATACCGGGACTTTGTGCAACAGTATTAAGCCTGTGGGAACTTTGTTTGTCAAAAACCGTACTAAGACTTTTGCTGTCCACTGTATGTGAACGAAAAATAATACGATGTTCAGATATGCACTTTTATTGGGTCAATATTCGGTTTATTGAGTACAATATTTTAAGTGTTCAGACATAAAAATATACGTAGTTCAGCTGCTTATTCAATAATCATTTGACAGCTGGTAAATAAAACAGCTGGTTGTTTCAATAACATTGTTGTGTCAAATATCAACAAAAAGTGCTCGGTTAATTGTAATATGCTCACTAAACATACTTATGACAGTGATGTATTTTTAGTTTTACTCAATATTATAACAATTTGCGTATTTATTGCGCAATAATTAATTGAAACTTTATATGAAATATTGAGCTCAATAATTTATTGCGATTTACGCAATAAAGCTGCATATCTGAACATCGTATAAGCAATACGATTACAGTTCTTTGAAGCAGCCGAAAACTGTTACTAGATTTCAAATGTGTGATTAAGAGAAATTAGAATAAACAAGGAACCTCAATGGATCGAAATCGAAACATTTTTGAAGCGAATGATAGAAAAATGGTTCTCAAACGGCAATGATGTGAAAAGAAAAATGAAATATCGTTGACGTTAGCAATGCCAGAATTAACACAAAGAAGGTAATCCTATGTGTCTACTTGGGATTGGAACGGAATTTTTAACATAAGTTGACTGAAACTTGATTTATATTGAGCCCTACTGCCAGCAATTCAAAAGGCTATAATTGTCAAAAAAATCCGTAGTCTAGTGGGTAATGTGTTGGTTTATTAGACGTGAGCAGGTGTTTCAGAAAACAGCTCAGACTTTTCGATCAAAACATGATCTGTCTTTTGGTAAATACTCTGAGAGTAAATAAATTATCAAAAAAAAATATGTCGTTCGGAATAGAATTTAAAATGTAGGTCATGGCCCACATGAATAAAATCCACACACATAACATGGGTGGTGTGAAAAGCTTGATCGTAATCCTGGCTAAAGTGTTCCAACGACTAATTAGGTAAGTAAGTACAGTAAAACCCAGCTTAACGCGCGGGATACGTTCCAATAAGTTCCAGCGCTAAGCGAAACAGCGTTAAACGAGACCACTTAACAAGTACATACATACATACACTGTTTTATACTTAAGAACAAAAGTGTTGACTCACTTATGGCGCTCAGTGTATATATGTATACACTTAGTAACATTGATGACAACAAATAAATCAACTGTAACACAGAAAAGATGCATTCGTACTGTGATTGTGACTTCAGAAAATACAGTTGGAATCTTTATTCTAGACAGACAAACAAAAGAGCGTTGAAAAAGACACATATTATACACCGTCGATATATAGTACACCGCTTTTGATTGGTGCATGGCCATTTCATATGCACACATATGAGTATACAACAAGTATCAATGCAGTGTGCGATTTAGGGAATCCCAATACTACCGCGTAATACTGAAACAGCGTTAACCGAAGTCTGAGGTTAGGTTAGGTTAGAGGACGTGTACTTGTCAATTAAGACAAGTACAGTACCCGGAGGTCGGTTTACCCATTGTACAATGTCCTACTTTCTCACACCACTTATGTTGTGTGTGTTAATTTTTTACATGAGTGGTGGGACCTACAGTTTAAAGTCGACTCCGAATGACAGATTTTTAAGAGACTTTTTCGTGGCAATTTTATTTACTCTCAGAGTTTTTGCCAGAAATCTGCTGAGAGGAAGTCGCCGAAGAAATACTTTTTGTATCTTGTCTTGATGTCTGGCCTAGGGCTCGAACCCTGGCTTTACGTCTAATAAGCCAACACACTACCTACTAGACTACGGAGACTTCTAAACGAAGTCTTACTGTAGGTTTATTTCATTCACAACGTCGCATATAAGCAAATTGCGGACTAGTTCAATAGAACTCCAACCAATGCTTTCTAAAACAAATATTTATACCCGAATGTGTAGGTTGTTAGTATTCATCATATCGAACTTGTTTCGCTATAAAAATATTTATTTTCGGAGTACTATATCAACAGCAATTTTCTGTAAACATTTTTTCATCGTTTCTAGATATAATAATCGTTTAATGGCTTAATGTCAGCGACAGGTTTATTAAACTTCCTCTACAAATTCATTTAGACTAGCAGCGCCAAAATACCTCATTTTTGTTTGTTCATGTTGGAATGTGCAAACATTTGAATGAGTTGCATCTAAGAAAGTTTGTTTCTTTTTTAACAAATTTAGCATGTTATTTATTCCTAAGTGAAATAAATAAGTTATCGATGTTGGTAACCGTCGTTCAACAACAATCTTCTTCAAATTGCTTTGTCACGTTGCATTAATATTTCTCGTGGATTAGGTAAAGCATTTTATCATGAGCACTGATGAAAATTGCAGTTTCATAGTATCAAAATATGTTAAGTATTACTTGTAAATCTTCTTAATACCGGCCTCTTTCATTATAATCTTCTTCAATTATTTGAAAAAGTAAATCATTTCCCTTACTGTCACTGTATCCCTACTCAATAACATACAAAATATTAAATTCCACTTACATACCCTGCTAGATTTTAATATTTCCAAAAGACCACAACTCTTCGCTCAAAGTATACAATGAAGAAAGTTTGAAGCAAACATTTCCAAATTTAATTAAACGAGATTTATTCAATGACATAAATATCCTACAAAAAATCACCCAAAACTCTAACGAGTACTAAAGTAAACGATAAAATAATGTGTGATAATTTTAAATTTAAGAAAATTGGAATATTTAACACTTTACAAATCCAGCCTCGTGTTAAAGCAAAAAGGAAAGAAGGAAAAATGTTATAAAAAGCACCTTTTTGTTAAAAAACAAAAAAAAAATCTTTTGCCTACCTTAAGCAGCTTAATATTTAAATAATTCATGGCATACTTTTAAGCTTTTTTTGTTAATCTTCTTTTTGCATGCCTGCAACCAAAAGAGGAAAGCGAAAGAACAGCCGTAACTCCTACATTTGATTGAATTTAATATACCTGTTCTTGGGTTTTTATGCCTGTTATTGAGGGGAATAAAAAGAAAAACGTAACTTTTTTGTTTTGGGCAAGTATTGATGATATTAATAAAACCCTTTTAAGCTGAGTAAATCCTATATACAATTTTTTTGCTTGTTTACATGCAAACAGAGTGGTGCACTTACTTACCTACTTATGTTCTTGCAGAGTTAAAAATGGCTCATTGAATGCTTGGTTGAGTATATATAAGCACAGTGATCGTATTCTCAAAATAGCAAAAAAAAATTTCTAATAATGGCAGTGTTATGCCACAATTTGTACAAATAAACGTCAAAAATACGGGAGCGGGTTAAAAACTTTTGGATAACAAATCGTTTTCTTTCCACCGAATCATTTCCTCAAATTTGGAAACAAGAAATCATCACTCGGGACAAAATTCCAAGGACAGGGTGGTTAACCCAACTTCATGCAAATTCAATGCATGCCTTGAAAGCGGTACATGAGAGACAATGTGTATCATAGTTCTGGTACAAACGAATTTTATTTTTGCCTAAAGTGTCTCTTTACAATTCTCTTTAAATCGACAGAATAACGTGACACAACATTTGTTACTGCTTTTTATCCTTCAGGAAACCAAATATTCCACTTGGAATTCAAAAAGATGGTCACCCTAAATTTATGGTCTAACATTTCCGCCTTGGCACGTGGTTCGCTTTGAGAAAGCCACTCTTTCCACTGTTGTTTAGTCTTTAAAGTGTTGCAGTTAATTTGCGTTTCGACCAGGGTTAAGAAACGGCACAAAAACACGTTCCTTTCGAAAGACTTCTAACACTACTAAGCAGTTGTCAAACGATTGTGAACAAATGTGGCTCCCATGTTCAGGAGGGCTTTTTAGACCCAAAAGTGAAACTTCTGACAATATTTTACAGCAAAATTTTTCAATTCCTGTATTTGGCATTGCGGAATCTATTGAAATGGGTGCCACAGCGTTTCCATTGTATTTATTAAGTTCAGCCTGATTAGGTGGTATTTATTCAAAACCTAAAGTCTATCATTAAACACACGAAATTCCAACATTTAGGACTGGAGTCAATCATTAAGAGAAAAGTGGTTAAAAACTTTCCAACTGAAAATACAAAGAATTGTTATTAAAAACCATAAGCTCCTGTACGATTTTCTTCTTCATTCACTGTAAATAGTTTTCCAAAGTGATTTAATTTTTTCATGTGGTTTTGCATAGAAACAAATCTGTCATATACAAGTCGTTTCTTGCTTCTGACATACATATAATAAAAATGTTTAAACTCCCTACAATAGTATATACAAACATACAGTGACTAAGAAACTGTACATTGAAAAAATATATATTAATAAACTACCGTTATTTTTATTTTAAAATTGTTTCATTGCCAGTTTTTAAAATTGAAATAAAAAAAATTATAAAAAAATTTCAAAATAATGTCAAATTTTTTCGGACACTCTCCTTAAGTGGTAAAAGTTGAGTTTGGTGATTGTTAGAATTTTACCTATACATACATACATACAGGGCCATTACAACCCTTCTGTCAATATTACGGCCTAGCTTCTCACACCACTCATGTTGTGTGTGTTAATTTTTATACATGAGTCGTGGGACCTACAGTTAAAAGTCGACAGCGAACGACATATTTATGAGAAACAATCCAAGGCAATCTTATTTACTCTCAGAGTTTTGGCGAGAAATCTACTGAGAGGAAATCACCGAAGATGCCTGAGCTGGGGTTTGAACCGTGGCCTTGCGTCTAATAAGCCAACACACTCCCTACTAGACTACGGTGACTCCAATTGAATGAATGAATTTTATCCATAGTACAGAGACGCTTTTGACGCTCACTGTTTAAACGTTCTTATGGCTACCTAAGAATTATTTTTCTAGTTTTTAAATAAAAAAAGGTAATAAAAGAGAGATGTATTGTTTGACAAAAACAGCTATATGATACCCCACAGCATAGTAAAGAATATAAAAATTTTAAAAATTTTATTGTGATATGTTATGATCATAAACGTACAATTCTAGGATTGCCTTAACCCTCTAGTGCCCAAGACCGCCAGTCTCCAAAGTCCAAAAATTATTTTTATTATATTTGCAACATATAAAACCCGAATTGATCAAAGAAATTTTTTTTAATATCCTTTATTTTTCAGAAAAATTAAACGCAGACATAATTTTGTTATCCAGAAAAAAAATTTGGGCACTAGACGGTTTAATCTCCTTTTTACAATCCATCTGCTCAACAGTTCTTTCTGTTTTACTTTGTAAAAATACCAAACGACGAGTCCGAACTATAATGCGCACCAAACATTTAATATTTCAGGATACAGTGACGTCCCCACAAGCATTTCTAGTTGCTTGAACAGCCATTTGTGACGGTGCAAATTTGAAATTGACACATTTTCCGATAAACAATCTCGATCCATTGAACATGCTGAAAATTTTTGAACTGAAAGTTCATTTGAAAAAATATTATGAAAAATATAACTCGACTGTTAGACTCTTTAAATAATAACTAAGGTAATTTTTGTCCGATTTGATGAAAAGAAGTGTATATCGTTTCATAAGATAATGTACTTACAGATGACATCACTTATTTCATATTTTTTAATTAAAGTTTGCTATTATGACCGGACAAACTTGAAGAAATATGAAAAAAATTCTCAATTGTCAAGCTTACCTTATCAAACCTCAAAGCATATTAAGTCAAATAATATATATGTATATCGTTTTGAAGGCCCATCCCTCTCCTTTCTAATAAGGTTTAAATTATGTACATGGGTTTAGAAGTGTTTGTGTAATCAATAAATTTGTGCGTGAAGTAAAAAAAAAGAGTTTCTGTCAAATAAAACAAGTTTGGAGGGTTCAGGAAATATAAAAAGGTTCAGGAAATATATAAAGAATTTTAGAGTTCTACTCAACAAAACTCATAACGTAAACTATATCATTAGCTGGTTGTATTTAATTTTTTTTTTATTTTGTAGCATAGTGTTAATAGTATAATGAAATCGACAATGAATGTAAAAATAAATTAAATTAATTAATTAAAATATTGACTAAGTGAGAATACGTAGTCCTGTGAAGGAAAAAGAATTTCTCTTTTTATTATTTAACGACATCATGAATATTTGTTTCATCGTTCATTGTAAAATTTAAAGCAATTTATGTTTGAGTTTTAAATTCATTGAAACCGCTGTTACTATTTATTTTAATAAATAATTTAACTTTAGTGGAAAAAGTATACAATACCAGCACTTTTATTACACATTTGTGGGTTATGTATCCTCGTACGGATACTTATATTCTACGAAATAAATTCATTAAATTTTATTGTTGTTTTTTTATTAAGAAAAAAAATAAAATTTTATCCCCTTTTTGAGAAGCACTTGTATGAGTTTCTTTTATTTCAAAGGGGAAGAAAATATTTGCCAACAAACTTTATAGAAAAACCACAAATATTTCCCCCAACAACAAACACACTTTCAGTTTTCAAAAGCATGAAAAATAAAAACAAAAACAAAAAGGACTAAATTTCTAAAGTATTTGTAGTGGCTGTTGTAGTGTTTCATTAATAGTAAGATGCCACAAAAGTGTATGGTGAGGCTCATGCTTAACATTGTACAGGCAAAGGTCGTTTTGTCTTTTTTACGGAAATGTTCAGAGATCAAAAAACTTCCGGATGTATGAAACTGTAACCGTGTTGAAGGAGGTTTACCTGTATTTTTTTTTGTTCTCTTCTTGAATGTATTTTTGAAAAATGTTTAAATGTGATACGTGTTACATTTTGTGGTACTTAATAGTGAAGAGGTATCACTGATGTTTCAGATATTTTCAGTTTTACTTTTTTATATGTTGCAAAGTTTGAATGCTTAAAGGAACAGGAAATTATTGAAGGACATACAAAATGTCTGTATTAAAGAGCTTTAAGTTGGCATAATAAATTGTAATTTTTAATTGATTACTACCCTAACAAGTATGCCTGTCCTTAATTCAAATCGAAATATAATGAAAACAAAAACTTAATTCTCTACGAATTTATTTAATAATTGGCCATTACAACCCTTCAGTCAGGATTACGGTTTAGCTTCTCACACCACTCATGTTTTGTGTGTTAATTTTATACATGAGTGGCGGGACCTACAGTTTAAAGTCGATTCAGAACGACAGATTTTTGAGAAACTTTTCCTGGCAATTTTTATTTACTCTCAGAGTTTTTCCCAGAAATCTGCTGAGAGGAAGTCGAAAAAAAAATATTTTTTCATATTTCGTTTTGATATCTGATCTGGGGTTTGAACCTTGTCCTTACGTCTAATAAGCGAACAAACTACCTACTAGACTACGGTGACTTCTACGAATTTAATTAGTTTACAAAACTTAAAGCGACAAAACTTAGTTACTTTAACCTTTTTTAGTTAAATAAACGGACTACCGAAGAATTTTTTGATCATTTTGGGACAGCAATGAAGCAAGTATGCATAAAAACATTAAAATGTATGAGAAATACAAAGTGAAGAATGAAATCGTGTCTTCCATATACAGTGGACAGCAAAAGAACGGTTACATAATTGCTAAACCTCAAACAAATGTCAACCGAAAACCTTACTCATGGTGCCACCAGAAAACACTAAACAAAACTTGTACATTCAATTACAAATGAGTTAAATGGAGTGCTTGACCTTAAGGAATATTCTACTTTGAATTTGAATTTTTAAATGTACTCAAGATTCTCCTTGGGGGTACCTATGGAGTCATTTGAAACTTTTCTTTATTTTTCTCTTGTTTTATGAAAAACATTAAAAAATTCTTTGTTTTATAATAAAACAGAAATAAATTAATAAAATAAATATATAAACTATAAATTTTTATACACACTTTTGGCTTAAATCCATGAAATTGCTAAAATATATTGCCGTACTAAAACTTTTGCTGTCCACTCTATCTAAACTTCATTGAGTATAGTCAGGACTACGTAGTAGTGCGTGTTGAATTGATCCATTAGTGGCAATTCAAAGTCAACTTCGATTTGAAATGGTTTTGCTTGGCTATTGCATCATTTATTTGTTTCTTAATAGAAGAATAACAATGACGCATCTGAATTCTTTCGAAATACTTAATTTACTCTACCGCTGTTCCACTTGATACCCGCATTCAGCAACCAATATGAAGGTGGTGAGGAAGGTCTGCTATATCATGCTATATCCTGCAGAGACAACAAGGCTTTCTTGGACAATTTTAGGGATTTACTATATTTAGATTCCTATTAAATATACTTTCATATTGAATTTCCACATCGCCTGCTTTTAAAGAAAATATTTCAGGATGAATACATAATTGGTCATTACAACCCTTCAGTCAGGACTAAGACTTAGCTTCTCACACCACTTATGTTCTGTGTGCGTTAATTTTACACATGAGTGGCGGGACCTACAGTTTGAAGTCAATTCCAAACGTCAGATATTGGAGAAAGTTTTCATTGACAATTTTATTTATTTGCAGAGTTTTGGCGTCTTAAAACAAGAAAGCGGCAGGTCCTAATGGCTTCCCCGCTGAACTGTTTAAGACCGGATGTAATGATTTGGTAGGGCGCATGCACCAGCTTATTTACAAGATATGGCTAGAGGTAAGTATGCGCAACGATTCGGACCTCAGTGTCCTCTGTCATATCCTGAATAAGGGAGACCCTACGATATGCGATAAGTACAGAGGTATAAGCCTTCTCCCTATCGCGTATAAGGTTCTTACAGGCGTATTGTGGGAACGATTAAAGCCACTCATCAAAACACTGATTGGAACTTATCAGTGCGGCTTCAGACCTGGCTAGTCCATCATCGACTAGATCTTCACACTACGCCAAATCCCAAAAGACCCACGAAAAACAAACACACCATATTTTTGTCGACTATAAGGCAGCCTTCGGTAGCCCCATAAGGGATCGTGTTTTTGCCGCAATGTCTTAGCTCGGTATACCTGCGAAGCGGATAAAGCTATGCAGAATGACATTGAGTAATTCTGCATCTCGGTCAAGGTATGAATATATATCGTTAGTTTCATTCTCAAATGTGTTAAGTCCTTTTTTTCAAATTTTACTGGAGACACAAAAAACATTGCGGCTTCTTCAGTTTTTAAAATTTATAAACTTTTTAAACGCAAATATTTTTACAAAACAGCTCTATTTAAATGACCTAGATCAAAAATTAAGAATAATTAATAATTAATATTCGTGGAGTTAGCACGTGCTGTTAATATTTTTCGTAGTTTTGTGGACTTAGCGTTTTTGCAAACCACAAAATTACAACAACTTTAGACTACATACTGAAATTTTTTTGTCGTAAAATATGTATTAGGTATAGTGTTATCGTTTTGCATTAAAATCTCAATTTTGGAAAAAAGTGGACTTAGCGTCTTTGCGAATTATACTAACGATATGTTCCTCTTACTCCTCTAGGGAGCATAGGGTCAAGGTAGGAATGGACCTCTCCGAACCTTTTCATACCATGTGAGAGTTTCAGAAAAGGCGACCCCTTATCATGCGACCTCTTCAACTTAGTCATGGAGAGTGTGCTGCGAAGGGCCGGAGTGCATCGCAATGGCAGTATTTTTCAAAAAAGGGTCCATTGCTTGCGTACGCTGACGACATTGACATCATAGGGCGTACCAACCGAGATTTTACTGCTGCCTTTAGTGCTATTGAACGGGAGTCTACTAAGATTGGTCTGGCAGTAAATGAGCTCAAAATGAAGTATATGTTATCGAAAAGTAGTGACGTGCGCCGTATTGGATCTCAGATTACGGCCGATAACTATACATTTGATATAGCCAAGGAATTTATTTATCTTGGCCCCGCCGTTACCACCAAAAATGTAGTCAGTCTGGAGATCAAGCGCAGGATCACTCTTGCGAACAGATGCTACTATGGTCTCAATAGGCAATTGAGTAGCAGAGACCTCTCTCGTGCGACAAAACTAACACTTTAAAAGACACTCATCCTACCCGTGCTTCTTTATGGCGCAGAGGCATGGACCCTATTATGTACAGATGCAGCGGCCTTGAGAGTATTCGAGAGAAAAGTCCTACGTAAGATCTTCGGTCCAGTGCGAGTTGGCGATGATTTCCGCATCCGATCCAACAGTGAGCTGTATGAGCTCCTCAACGACATAGACATTGTGCAGCGTATTAACATCCAGCGGCTGCGCTGGCTCGGTCAAGTCTTTCGAATGGAGAAGGATGCTCCGGCGAGACGGGTATTTAATGCGAGGGTCTGCGGAAATCGGCGAAGAGGACGGCCTTGTCTGCGTTGGAAGGACCAAATCGATTAGTGTGACCAACTGGCGTAAACGCACAAGAAGCAGATGCGCCTGGAAGGATGTATTGCGACAGGCCGAAATCCGTAAATCGGGTTGTTAATGACCAATTAAGTAATTAAGTTTTTGCCAGAAATCTGCTGAAAGAAATTCGACGAAGAAGACTGACTTGAGTCTAATAAGCCAACACACTACCTACTAGATTACGGCAACTTTCAGCATAGGATAGGATGGTCGCATAGGAACTGTTCCAATAAAAATTCCACATACAACTTTGTCATGGAGACATTGTCTGGTAGGCATAAAACATTATCGTTGTAGAATATTTCCGATTTTTTCGTCATAAAGCCAGTGTTGTTAACCGGTTCAGGTATCGTATATTATTGGACATTACTATACGATTTTTGCTTTCTAAACAGTCAGCAGATTCCATCTCCTTAAGCGATACATTGTGTTGCAATTGTATCAGGTTTTTATTATCAGTTTTAAAAGGTTAGAAAAAGTTGAAGTCGGAATGTTCAAAAGAAAACAAAAAGAATTAAAGAAGAGGATGTTGGCATTATTTCTCTTTGCAGAAACTTAAAAAAAGGCACGAATTAAATAAAATATGTATTAAAAAAACAACTGCAGATACAACATATTGAACGAAGATATAGAACAGCATTACACTATAAGAAGGAGGATATAAAAAATTGTTTCTTAAAATAAATACAAATAAAACAGTGGAGTCTAGATATACCTTTAAGGCAGTATATTTCAAAAAACATAGTTTCAATCGAACAGAAATAATGCAACAACGATAAAGGATTATTGTTACATAAGAAGTGTAAAAGAGTTTCAATTGAAGGGCAAAAGAAATTGAATAAGAAAAAGTAACAACAGGATATGAACATGTGAGTAAGAAATACAGTCAAATTAAGCGAAAAAGCTACAGATTTGAATCCATTAGGTAGACATCTTAAGGCATTTTTTGTCCTCAAAAGAAACAAAAATATGGGAGGTATGTGTAAGAAAATTTGTATTGTGTTTTATAGTTTCTTTTCTTTAAATTTTTACATTTTCTTTTAAACTTTTCGCAGAAAACGAAATATTCAAAAGTTCTAATTTAGTCATAGGAATATGACAAGCCATTGTAAATTGTTGAATTAAATGATAACGCATCTCTCAAGCACTTTTTAAAGCAACGGTTATTGCCTGCGAAATACATGACAAGTTTAAAATGCCCATTGGTTTCGTCATCATAAAAGGCCAACGGCAAACACTCGATGAATAACAAACAAATGCGGATTATTTCTCTTGAGTAAGCGCATGTGAGTGAATACACAAATGAAATGTACACACAACAACTATTGGGTTGTGCGGAAAGTAATTTCGTTTTTTAGTGTTTGCTGACAAAAAACTGATTGACTCCTCATTTGAGGTGAAGGTTTTACAGTCTAAAAAATTTTGTAGTTACCGAAACAAATAATAATCCGATGGTGCCAGGTCTGGAGAATATGGTGGGTGTGGCATTGTATTCCATTCAAGCTGTAAAAGTGAATGTGTGAGGTCTCGCGTTGTCTTTGAGAAACACTAAACCTTTACTGTTGATTAGTTCAGTTTGTCCAGCTGATGACAGTAGACTTCCGAATTAATAGTTGTGTTATCAGGTAAAAGCTCAAAAAAAACGATTCCTTTAAAATCCCACCAAACAGACAGCATCACATTTTTTGGTGAATATGGGCTTTGGAAATAGCTTGAGCCGGTTCATCTTTTTGCTGTATACAAACCATTTTTCGTCCCCAGTGATGATGCGCTTCAAAAACGGCTCATTTTCATGACGTTTGAGAAGCGAATCGCAGACGTCATCGAGCTTCGAGTATAATCCCAGGCCTTTCAAATGGTCATAAACTGTTGAATTTGATCAATTTAAGCTCAATCCGATCTCATGTGTTGTTATTCGCCAGTTCGCATCAACTAATGCCTTTATCACGTCTCTATTGGCTTCAACCGGCCTTCCCAAACGTGGTGCATCTTCGACATTAAATTTGCCGAAATTAAGCGACCCAGTTCTGGCACTGGCGTACTGTCAACACACCTTCTACATACAAATCGGCCAATTTCTTTCTGGCTTGAACAGCATTTTTGCCCTTTTTGTAGTAAAACAGTAAGACATGTCGAAAATGCTGCTTATCGCTCTCCATATTTAAAAGGGCACCAATCAAAAACTACTGCGTAGAATTAATTGAAATTTTTCACACACAAGCCTTGCTGTATGCGTTCTCAAAGCATATAAAAATTATGCGGCTTAAGTGTGAAGTTGGGTGCAAAAAAAAAAATAAAATTAAATCCTCTGTTGGGAAAAAACGAAATTACTTTCCGAACAACCCAATAGCTTGAGCAGTGAATGCTTTGATGAAAATTCAAAAGCAAAACAATAAAAATATTCAGTTTTATTATGGCTTTCTTCAATAGGTTTTACTGTACTCTCACACACATACACACTCAGTTTATATTTATCATGAAGTGTTTATTAATTTGTTTATTTGTTTATTAACGTTTTTGTTGAGGTCCTTTGCACTGGCATACAGTTACAGCCTATTTTGGTTTACATTCGTTGTGACATCAAGGCTGATGTCAACGATTGTATTGTCGCTGTCATAGTATTGCCCGAAGTGGATTAGCTTTGGTTTGAGCACACAATTAGTACTTGCTGGTGAGTACAATGTTTACATATGTTAGCATATATATTTGCTGAGTATACAAATCTCAAATTATGGCAACAGTATACAAATATAATGTAATCTAGACTGTGCAAATTGTTTAATTCACAACAACATACAAAACAAACATATGCAAGGTACTAATGGTCCTTTTGCTGTCCTAGCCTATACTGTACAGCAAATGGTTTAATTTGGAATAAAAAACGACGATTATGCATGATTTTATGGCGTTTCGCTATGTAAGTATGGTGGACGATATAAAATTTTATTGTCATCGATAAGATGGAAAGAGAGCAGTCATTAATAAACCGATTATTAACCGTTTTATTTATCGTTGATGAAAATTTTTGAAAACAAAAATTTTGTCAGCACAGGTCTATAGTACTAGTTATTTATCGTAACAGCAGCTCTTTGCCAATTTTAATGGATGTAATGGTAACTCATTAACAGCTTAAAGATTGTATTGGCCTCAAACGCAGCATTTAGGCTTATTGACGTAGTTATTAAACCAGAAATGAACTCCATCACTAAACACAATTCTTTTAACACAAAAGTACTTTATGAACTTTGTGAACAGCTTTAGTTTTTCCAAAGCATTGTTCTGGCTTTAAACGAGCCATCATTACTACTTGGCAATCCTGACTAAACAGAACTGTTCCATTTGCCCAAGACTTTAATCACATCAAGTTCTGACTTTATTTTTGTAACATCTAATAAATAATTGGATACCCAGATGAACACAAAATAATAGAGAATCATAACCAGATAAGAAACTCCTGCTAATCTATTTTTTGGATTTTCATAAAAACTAAGGCTGTACTATCTTTAATGACAATGCCTGCAAAATATTTTCATTACCTTTGGTTACTTTAAAGATCCCAGAATTTTTACGGAACATTTCCTGTGTTTTTAAAAGTATCTTTTCAATTATTGGCCTATATTAGCAGGTTCTGGGATAGTAGGGTTGCCATCTACTATTGCCTTAAAGCAATACAATTGTTGGTCGCCGTAGTCCAGTAGGTAGTGTGTTGGGTTATTAGACGTGACGCCAGGGTTCAGGTCCCAGGTCAGACATCTTCGACAAAACGCAATAAAAAAATAGTTCTTCGGCAACTTCCTCTTAGCAGATGTCTGGCAAAAACTCTGAGAGTAAATAAAATTACCATGAAAAGTTTCTCAAAAAGCTGTCGTTCGGAATCGACTTTAAACTGTAGGTCCTGTCACTCATATGTACGATTCACATAGACAAACATTATTGGTGTGAGAAGCTAGGTCGTAGTCCTTACCGATAATGACCGATTATGTATCTTTGTGTTAGTTAACGTTAAATCCTCATTGCATTCGTGATCTCAAAGGCCGTGAATTCAGGGCTTAGAAATCCAACATTTTCAAACAATAGCCCAATAATGCAAGGCCCTATAAGAGTACAAATAGCTCAGAACAGACTCAAGCTACAGTATATGTTTACCTCGTCCAATGTAGAGTGCTGATATTATTTCGAGGTACCAAGATAGCTAAACCGAAGGCATAATATAATCAATCAGAGATGTTTCACTACTCTTCTTGTAGTCACTTCGAAGAATGCGATGAAGAAATACTAACGCATTTTTGCTTCTTTCAAAGCACTCAAGGAAATTAACCGTAGATCGAGCTTTGTATCAAAAATGATACATTTTCAATTTCTGAGACCATATAACTTTAATTCAGAAAAAGTTAGATATTTTTTTATTCGTTAGTATTGTTATCGCCATTAATTTAAACCAAATAACAAAAAATTTCAAACAACGGTTACAAAATTCAAAAACTTCATAATTATGGCTTATGTATCATTTTTGATACATACGACTTTCCTAGGGATTTTTTGGTGCCGTGTATGTAATTTTTTTTTAAATTTCAAAGATTTTGTGAAGTTTTATCGTAAATAATACATTATTTGAGAAGGAATTGAAAGTTAAGTGGTGGATGAAAGTGAAGAGGTTGAATTTTATGTTCTTGATATGTTCATGATATTGATTGAAGTAGTCGTAGTCTAGTACATAGCGTGTTACCTTATTAGACGTCAGACCAAAGTTCAAGCCTCAAGTCAGACATTTCCAATTTATAACGAAAGGTTGTAATGACCGATTATATATGTAATATTTCTGCTGCTAATGACTTTGGAGAAGAAGAAAATAGAAGCTCGTCTTATGACCTGAAGAAAGTATTGGTAGCAACAAACATGACAACAATGCTGTTTTATTACAGATAACAATATTTCGGTCAACTACTTACGTATAAGATAACAGAATCATTCGCTTTAATAATGATATATTTACACCTATTAGGCATTTTCGAAAAATGAGCTGAAAGTCTTGCAGCCTTTAATAATCATGATTAAAGCCTTTCTTTGAAATTCGAATGAAAAGGATTTTTTTTTTCTAAAAATAAATATTTATCTTAATTTTTTTGTTAGAAAATTTTAACTATTTTTATAAAACTTTTATCACACAATAAGTAGTTTTATGCAAGAAATAATACTGTATAAATAGTTTGGGATTAGCTGTCATACTTTCAGAGCAGCCCATATATCCTTTTTTGAAGATTTTTACAAATTTAATTTTTTGTTCGCCTAAAAGGTAAGAAAATTAAAGAAAATATATTTAAATATTGAGGCTTTTGTTTTTATGTTCCTTTTTGGTATATTTTCATCTCAAATTAAAGTTTTTTAGCAACAGAATTCAAAAACTTTTTAGTTTTATTGTGGAAAATGAAAATCACCTCCACTGATTTAATTAAAATTTGATACTTAATGATGGAATACTTACAGTGATTGTTAAGGAAATTAATTTAAGGATATTTATAAAAATTTTGCTTCATAAGGAGATTTACGGGGTAATGCTTTGTATGGATTTATGTTTTCTTTCCTTTCCTTTTTTGTTTTATTACCTTTTCAACTCATATTTAATTTTGTCCCTATAGATTAGGAACTAATTGAATTTGATGGTCGTTATAAATTTCTTGGTCCACCGAAGTCGAATTGGCAGTTTCAGATGCAAGTACATGCCACGTGCGTAGCAACTACTTACAGCAGTATTTGGAAAACCCGTATCCGGGAAACCACAGAGGAATCAAAGAGAGAAAAATGTTATTATTATTGTTAAATCGATGTTCTATTGCAACGGGAAACTTTTTTACCTCATATGACGTTGACAACAAATATTTCTAACGAATCACAAGAATGATTTGTACCATCAGGTTTCAGCCAGCCCTCAACTGAGAGTGTTACTGATGCGAATGACAATAAGCTGTCCTATCTAAGCAATTGGAAACTTATAAATCGCCACAAAACAGGGTGCTAGACATCAAATTATTACCATTTAGAAAGAAACAAAACCAAGCTGACATGAAGTGCTGGATTTTTAGTAAAAAACATGCCAATGTACATCATGTCAGAAATTTTGGCGCAAATTTCATAAAAGTGATAATAAAATGTAATAATAGTAAATAAATAGTTTTAATAAAAATGAATTAAAATATTACAATTTTTTAATAAAATCTATCAATAATCGTGACAATTCTATGTTACTACAAGCATGTATCAAAAATGATACATAAGCTAGAATTATTAGTTTTTAAGGCTTGATCTACGGTTTAATAGCATACTCGAAAAATTCCCGGTTTTTGTTTTGCCACAAACAAAATACTCAAGAATATAAGCACAGTTGACCTGGACATTGGGAAATTATTGGCAAATAAAAATTATGCAGTTTAATGAAATATTAACTCTTTACGAGAATTTTCTTTTTACAGAAAACATTGAATATAAATGAACACTGGCATGTGCTTCATGTTCGAAAATAATCACTCATACTCAGTAGACTTGCGCCGTACAATCTCCTGCAGTACGAAAATGAACATTTATTTGAGTAAATATGAATACGTTTCACTGTGTGTATGTAAACATAAACACTCGTATATGGACCACTGGAGCAATAGTATCATTTAAAGCAAATACTTTTTATTGGATTTGCATTAATTTAAGGAATGAACAAAAAAAACCATAACACACATTATTTATTCCTACAGGAATAATTACGTATTACGTACAGGCATGTCTTCAATGGTATTAAAACGTGGTCACTAGCAAAACTATTATCATACATTAAATGAACGCTGTAAAGGCTTTGGAGACTATAGTTAGTATATGGTAATGGAAGAAAAGTTTAACATAATATTCATCATTGTGAAATTTCTTGACCTAATGTACCGAGAGTCTGATGATTGTTTCCTAAACTCTACCCTGTACCGAAGCAGTAGACTCCACAATTTTAGTAAATGCTTCGCAGCAAGACTTGGTAATAAAAATGAGTGAAGTAATCTGTAATGAGTGAATTCGCCGCGGTCTAGTAGCTGGTGTGTTGGCTTATTAGAAGTGAGATCTCGGTTCAAACCCCAGGTCAGGCATCTCCAACTAAACGAAAAAAAAAGAAAAATATTTCTTCGGCAATTTCCTCTGACTGGCAAAAACTCAATAAAATTGCGAAGAAAAGTTTCAAAAAAATCTGTCGTTCGGAGTTGACTGTAAACTGTAGGTCACATCACTCATATATAAAAATTAACGCACACAACATAAGTGGTGTGAGAATGTAATGACCAATTATGTATGTATGTATGGGAAGTAATCTGTAACCTGTATTCTCTTAGGAATCCATTTGTGCAACAAAGACGACTTAAGAATGGTTTTTAAAACAGGAGCTGTATTTTTTTTTAATGAAATATTCCGCATTTAAAATTTACACCTCGCGGGTAAATTTTATGCGGAAGTTCTAGCTATCGAAAGTTGTACTCAATTCAAGCCGGAGGGATATTTCCAAGAACACGACATAGCAATACTATCTGACAGTTAGTACGCTAACTGACCTCTCGAGTCTTATGAGGTTACATCGAAGATAATATGGATCTCTATGGGGAAGTTGAATACCAGGTCATGGAGGAATACGCGTCAATGAGCCACTGATAGGGCCTTAAACAACGAAAAGGAAAAGGCAAATGAGTCGGAAAGAAACGCAACTTTTGTATAGAAATTGTATTGAAAGGGATTTCAATCATAGATCATATTATCCAGTATCACCAGAGATTAGTAATCGGATTTTTGACAAGGCAGTGTAGAAACAAATTACACTTGTTCAGGAAGGAGAGCGTCTAGAACCCTACATGAAAGTTGTATGAAGATGAGAATGAATCATGAGAATACATTACTGGAACCTATGAGGCAGTAGTCGTTGGAGTCTAGTAGGTAGTGTTATAGCTAATAAAACGTAAGGCCAAGGTTCAAACCCTATGTGAGACATAAAAACGATATAGGAAAAAAATATTTCTTCGGCGACTTCCTCTCAGTAGATTCTGGCAAATACTCTGAGAGTAAATAAAATTGCCGTGAAAAGTTTCTCAAAAAATCTGTCATTGGGAATTGTCTTTAAACTGTAGGTCTCGTCACTCATATATAAAATTAACAAACACAACGTGAATGGTGTGAGAAGTGTATGTATATATGTATGAGACATTAATGCATACTAGAAGGAAATACTTGTGTGTTAACAAGGTGCTGTTAACAGCGACCAACCTAAACTTTGTTATGGCAACAGCTTTGGAGGAGACATTACAGAAACATCTTAAGAGAGGTCATATGGTCGAAGTACTGTGGTATATCTTGACATCAATAATAGTGAAATGCCTGCTCTTCGGCAGGTCATATGATTTTAATTAAATTAAATGGCCCTTCTTGAGAAGTCTAAAATAAAATTTAATTTTAATTTAAATAATCAATTCAATTTGTTTTAATCTTATTAAAAAGATACTACAAAACTTTACAATAAAACAGCGTGTGAACCAAGACATCAACAGCACAATCCATCAAAATAACAAATTTCAACAAAACCAACCAGAACTTCAAAAATTTAATTTTTATAACAAAACCAGAACCTTTTTATGCTCATTTCTTTGTTTTTTTTTTGTTTTGTTGTTTTTTATTTCTTTATGTTCAAAAAAAGGATGTCATTCTCGCCACTTGATTTTGCTCATTCTGAACATTACATAAAACTTTAATCATCATTTGACTTGATTTGGTTTTTCGGTTTTCCTTTTCTACTTCTGTTCTTTTTTTGGTTATAATTTATCAAAAGAAATAAAAATTATGCTGTAGTTGGCCAATTGTTAGACCATACAAAGACATTAAAGATTATGTGACAAAAACAAAAAACTTAGCAGCTTACGAGTTGTGAATAAAATTTATTTGCTACTCAAAGTATTTGCGATAAAATTTATTGTCTTCAAATGACTTCCTTAAAAATTATGTGGGATTTTTTTAGGAAAGAGAAATTATTTTGTAGTTATGTTTGGGTAGTAAGTTACAGGATAAACAAGTAAATGATTATAAATAAGTGGTAGTAAAAGTAAAACTATTGTTATAAACTAAATAACCCACATTTCATCATCGGTTGAGTGATACGCTTCAAAAATGCATTGTTTTCTCTGAGAGGTAGCTTGGATTCGTTTTGTAAGGTTTTTTATCAGCGCCGTAATACTATTGTAAAGAAAAAACCTATAACGACTGGGCTGAAATTTAAAATCGCAAGTTATTACTTTCAATTTGAATTGAATTCTCCGTAGTCTAGTAGGTAGTGTGTTGGCTTATTAGATGTAAAGCCAGGGTTAAAACCCCAAGCCAGACATCAAACAAAATACAAATAATATTTCTTCGTCGATTTCCTCTCAGTAGATTTCTGGCAAAAACTCTGCGAATAAATAAAATTGCCATGAAAACTTTCTCAAAAATAGGTCGTTCAGAGTCAACTTTATTTAAACTGTAGGTATAAAATAACACATACAACATAAGAGGTGTGAGAAACTAGCTAGTAATCCTGACTGAAGGGTTGTAATGACCAATTATGTATGTATGTATGTTATTACTTTGAATTCATAAAAACTATTTTGAATCGTTGTAGATTGTTCATCGATCTAACATTTCCAAATACTTGCAGGGCGACATTGGCACAATCATTTTTCTGCATTATGTGGCCAATCACTCGCACTTTGCTTCTCATATTTTTAAATGAACAATAACGTACTTATGCGGTGTTCAGAAATGCACCTTTATTGCGTAAATCGCCATAAACGCCATTATTGAGCTCAATATTTCAAGGTTTCAATTAATAATTGCGCGATAAATACGCAAATTGTTATAATATTGAGTAAAACTTAAAATGCAGCACTGTCATAAGTGTGTTTAGTGAGCATATTCCAATCGAACACTTTTTGTTGAAATTTGACAACCAAATGTCAACAACGACAAACAAAAAAATAAAATAAACAATGTTGTTGAAACAACCAGCTGTCTTGTTTACCAGCTATCAAATGAATATTGAATAAGCAGCTGAACTGCGTATATTATTATGCCTGAACACTTAAAATATTGTACTCAATTAACCGAATATTGACTCAATAAAAGTACATATCTAAACATAGTATTAGGCGCTTCTCAAGGAAACCAAGTCTATATTGTTTTGAGAAAGAATATTTTCAGCAATCCTTGGATACCTCTATCCCAGGCCGTACACTGGAACAAGCAGTAATCAAAATGGACCAAAAAGGAGGCAAAGTGTCAAATTTCGTTCGTAAGGAAATGTGAAAATTTGCATAATTTTGTAAACATTTAAAAGCTTTCTCGGGCTCTTTTATCTCGCTTATCCATTGCTCACATTAATATTCATCTTCTTCTACTTCGAGGTGTTCTCTTTTTCTAGAATGGGTAGCCCAGTATTTTTAGGATTTCCTGTTATTTAAACACATTTCGGTGCGAAGTTAAAGAAATCTGCTGAGTGTAAGTCACTGAAGAAATATTTTTTTGATATTTCGTTTTGTTGGAAATGCCTGACCTGGGGACTGAACCGTGGCTTCGTGTCTAATAAGACAATACATACTATACTACGGCGACTACAACGTCTCCGAAATAGTGTTGTGATTTAGCATTTCAAATGCTTTCCTTAAAAGCTTATATTGGAGTGCAGTAAAGATAGCCACTCAAAAGAATGCGCGATTATAATACCCAAGTTAATGACATGGTCAACACATGTTATCCTTTGACGAGTTATTGGTTGAGGTGAAACAATTTGAAAAAATGTTATTTTTATTGCATTAACTAAATTACAAATTACAAAGTCTTGTAAAGACCTCCAGTTGCGAAAAGATCGAAATTTTTGCAAAGATGTCTTGTAAGATATCTTCAAGCAACCTGCTGTCTAATTTATATTTTATTCCGACGACAGTCTATCTAATCTTAATATAGTATTACGTTAGGTTAGGTTAGAGGACGTGTACTTGTCAATTAAGGCAAGTACAGTACCCGGAGGTCGATTTGACTCATTGTACAACGTCCTAGTTTCTCACACCACTTATATTGTGTGTGTTAATTTTATACATGAGTGGTGGGACCTACAGTTTAAACTCGACTCCGAACGACGGATTTTTGAGAAACCTTTTCATGACAATTTTATTTACTCTCAGAGTTTCTGCCAGAAATCTGCTGAGAGGAAGTCGCCGAAGAAATAATTTTTGTATTTTGTTTTGATATCTGGCCTGGGGCTCGAACCCTGGCTTTTCGTCTAATAAGCCAACAATAAGCCTACCTACTAGACTACGGAGAATTCAAATTAGTTTATTAAATATAGTATATATTGTAAATACAGTGGACAGCAAAAGTCTTAGTTCGGCAATATATTTTGCCAAAAAAAGTCCTCACAGGCTTAATACTCTTGCACAAAGTCCCAATATGACTTCAAGAAAGTATTTAGGAGATCATTTGAAAGAACGGTTAGGTAATTTCTAAACCTTAAACAAAATTCAACCAAAAAACTTGCTCATGGTGCCACCAGAAAACACTAAACTAAACTTGTACATTCAATTCCAAATGGGTTAAATGGGATATTCTACTAAATACAAGGAATAACATTTTCATATATTACGCCTTTGAATTTTAAATTTACTCAGTGTTCTCCTTGGGGGTACCTATGGAGTCATCTGCAACTTTTCCTTATTTTTCTTTTGTTTTTTGAAAAATATTAAAAAATATTTGTTTTATTATAGAACAGAAATAAATTAATAAAATAAATATAAAAACCCTAATTTTGTATACAAACTGTTGGTTAAAATTCATGAAATTGCTAAAATATATTGCCGTACTAAGACTTTTGCTGTCCACTGTATCTAAGTATAACAATTTGTTTTCGTCAAATATTCTAATTCGATTTTGTAATTGCTATTAACTCATAATTACATTATTTTCATCAATAAATTAAAGGCAATTTTAAGGATTACATTCTCAAGGCAAGACAAAAATTATATTTAATGGTAGCCAAAATCATTATTAATTAGATCCATAAATATTAAATTTATTCTATTTATAAACACAATTTAATATTTTCCATTAGCGTTCTTTAAGACAACAAATAATTTTGTATTCCCTTTATTTGTTTACTTTCTTTCAAGGATTTATCACTTTTCTTCTCTTAACTGAGTTTGTTTTCGCTGACTTTTGCTTATATTCAGGGCATATTCAGACGTAGTTGAGCATAAAAAGTTTATTTTTAAACAAAATTTATTCTTTTTCGCTCTTTTTTTATTTAGCATTGTTTGTTTTTGTTGTTGTTTTATTTATTGTCGATATTCTTAAACATTTTACAGAAATTTATTTAAGCATTCGTTTGAAAAAGCGATAGACAGTTTGATAGGCAATGAGACTAAGGGAATATGGAATAGAATTTCTTACTTCTCCTTGGAAGAGTGTTTACATGGTAGTAAACGCATTTAGGAATATGTGTTAACATTTGTATGTATGTGAATTAGCATATATGTATATGTTAACCAACAACATTTTGATTATTGTTATTGTTTTTTTTATCTTGTGATTATGAAATGAAATATTTACTGTCTATATGGGTATTTTTATAACGCTTTAGGCATTTTAAAATTGAATAAAATTGATGGAAGTTTGATCTGTTATAAAACCATAACATCAATTTGATGTTTTTTATCGATCTTATTCAATATCTCATTTGCGAAAAAAAATATTTTTTGATTGGAAAACATATGAGGAATCAACTACGGTAAGCGGCTAAACATTAACAACAACGATATCATTTAAAAAAATACATATTCTACATAAGTGAATAAGTATAAAAGAGCTTCAACTGCAGGGCAAAAGGGAATTAAATAAGAAAAAAAGGAGAATAATATGAATATGTGGGTATAAAAAAACAGGCAAATGGAAAAGAAAATTCTGATTCGTATCCATTAACGAGACACCTTAAGGCACTTCTTGTTCTCCAAAGAAACAAAATTATTCGTAGGGGGCTTGTGTAGTAAAATTTCTATTATGTTTCTAGTTTCTTTTATTATTTTTCCATTTTCTTTAAGCTTTTCGAAGCAATCGAAATCATAGGGATAGACAAGCCTTTGTAAATTGTAGAATTGACTGATAACACATCACTCAAGCACTTATTAAAGCAAATGTTATTGGATTTGCTTTAATTTAGTTTTATTGGTTAATTACCCAGCTAGACCTTCGTTTTAAAGCTTTATTTACAAACTTTTCTAAGCTCTTCGATTGCATCTACAATTTTACATATCAAGTTTGGAAAGACCATCTTCAATTTAAAGTTTCCGCCGAATTATCCGTTTTTGTTTTCTCCGATTTATGCACATGTTGAAATAAGAGTACTTGAAGTCTCTGTATTATAGAAGATAGTGTGCTGGTCGAACAAAACGAACTATGAAAAAATTTCTTTCAGCGACTTCCTTTCAGCTGTTTTCTTGCAAAAATTTCTCAATAGTCTGTCTTTCAAAGTCGACATTAAACAGGAGATCCGCAACAGATAGAATTAACATACACAACATGAAATGTGTGAGATTAGTTAGATTCTAATCCAAGGTTGTAATGACCTACACAAAGATTTCGCAAAATGCAATATTCTTTTAAAGAGTCTTTAAAAGAGTCTTTTAAAAGAGAGTACTTTAAAAGATTCCTTTAGAAAAAGAGTATTTTAAAAGAGTATTTTAAAAGAGTCTTTTAAAAGAGTTCTTTAAAAGAGTTCTTTAAGAGAGTTCTTTAAAATAGTTCTTTAATAGAGGCTTTTAAAAGAGTTCTTTAAAAGAGTCTTTTAAAAGAGTTCTTTAAGAGTGTTTTAAAAGAGTTCTTTAAAAGAGTGTTTTAAAAGAGTTCTTTAAAAAAGTGTTTAAAAGAGTTATTTAAAAGAGTCTTTTTTAAAGAGTTATTTAAAAGAGTCTGTTGAAAGAGACTCCTTTAAAGATTCTTTTAAAAAAATAATATTATTAAATAGTCTTTAAATGAATTTTGTGAAAAAAAGAGTATTTTAATAGAGTCTTTTAAAAGAGTTCTATAAGGAGCTTTTAAAAATTAAAGCCATGTGATGCCATAACAACCCTTTTAAATTAAACTTACTGAAGCCTTTATTCAAATTAATTGAAAAACTTCTTAAGAGTAAAGTTTGAAAAGGTCACATTAAAATCATTTATTGTCCTACAACTCTTTAATTGTTAGTTGAGTTTAAATAAAGTTGTAACAACAATCCAATAGTAAAAGACATATCTATACTTACATAGAATTTGGTGTTATATTGTATTAAAAAATTTAAGTTGAAAGTTGAATGGTAGATTTCAGCCACTTTAACGTTCTTCTCTTAACTGCCATTAAAGTAATTGCACAGGCACTTTTCGAAAACTACCACAATGTGGCCGTTTTTGTTCACATTACTTTTATTATTAAATTTCAATACAGAAAACCATAAACCCAAAACAGTTATGTGAATAGAAATACAAATTTAGTGAAGAAACAAGAAAAAAACACAACTTTTTTTATCAGTTTCCCTTTTCAAACCCTTTCTGATGTTAAACTTTACATGCGTTGCCCATTCGAATTCCTTGTCATTGTTGTGGAAAGAGGATGACAGCAAATATCAATACAAACTTTGATAAGATATTTGATGAAATTGTAACTAAATATGTATGTGCGAGACAATTTCAACACCACAAAGGGAGAAAAGGGTAAAAAAGAATTTATTTAAATTGAGTTCTAAGGAATTATTTCAAATTGGAATAAGCCAGTTGGTTAAATTAAGGTTAGTTTCTCTATGGAGTAATAAGTTTCTTTATTGATCACTGCAAAAGGAAACCAAATTCATGACATAATTCTGCTGCAGACATTAACAAACATTTTTTCAAAAAATTTTATTGGCAGACAGCCTCACGATGTTTTTAAAAATTTACTTACAACAGTTGTAAACTGCAACAAATTTGCTTGAATTCAGAATTTATGACGGCAGCATTTTCCGAATTTAATATATATGTTGTTGGCCATTACAACCTTTTAGTAAGGATTACAACCTAATTCATCACACCACCCTTGTTGTGTGAGTTAATGTTGTACATGAGCGGAGGGACCTACAGTTGAAAATCAGCTTCAAACGACAGATTTTTTCATGGCAATGTCATATTTCTCTCTGAGCTTTTGCTAAAACACAGCAGAAAGGAAGTCACTAAGTAAATATTTTTTTTTTATAATTTTTTCCAGTGTCAACACACTACCGTTTAGATTACGGTAAACTGGTATAACGTGCCTAAAGATGACAAGCAAAATCGGGAATCGTTTTTTATTAGCAAGTAAATCGTGTTCTGAGTTCAAACAAAATTAAACTTTACACTCTAGGCCAGTGTATAACCCAAGCATTTTTCAACCCTTCTTTGGGTTGAAGCTATGGATGAGGAAGACTCAAAGTAGGAATTCTCGGGTATATCGCATTTAAAACTTTATCCATCAGCAATATTATAGTCTGCGAATCTGCCGTATTAACTCAGTGGTTTGCCTTACGTCTCCTTCTTCATTGCTTATCCGCTTTTACTTTGATACCATTACCCTTACGACTTTGCGGATTTCTTTTTCCTTTTCGTTAAACCTCATAGTTACTTCCATGGCATTTTCGATTGCTAGAATCTAACCTATTGTGGTTTCCACATCTATATGGTATGGTGTACAAACATTGTTTTCCAATTTCATTTTCATCGTGGCATTGGAAAACTCTCAGTAAATTCTAGTTGACCTCTTATCCACTGCTACATATGCATCTGCTATATATTGCTATATATTACATTTTAAGTCCATCGATCATTAAACATGTATTTCTATACCTTAATTTTCAAAGAGATCTGGTTTTTCATTTTAAAACAAAAATTTTTTCACCAACTAGACAGCAAAAGTCTAGGTACGGCAATATATTTTAGAAAATTTCATGAATTTTAACCAACAGTTTGTATAAAAAATTAAAGTATTTTATTTATTTTATTAATTTATTTCTGTTTTATTATAAAACAAACAATTTTTGGATGTTCTTCATAAAACAAGAGAAAAATAAGGAAAAGTTTCAAATGACTCCATAGGCACCCCCAAGGAGAATCCTGAGTAAATTTGAAATTCAAAGGCCTAATATATGAAAATGTTATCCCTTGTATTTAGTAGAATATCCCTTAAGATCAAGCACTGCATTCAATCTATTTGGAATTGAATGTACAAGTTTTGTTTAGTGTTTTCTGGTGGCACCATGAGCAAGTTTTTCGGTTGACTTTCGTATGAGGTTTGGCGTTCTTTCAAATGATCTCCTAAATACTCTCTAGAAGTCATATCGGGACTTTGTGCAAGAGTATTAAGCCTGTGGGTTTTTTTTGTCAATATATATTGGAGTACTAAGACTTTTGCTGTCCACTGTATATGAGATTAAATATTGTGCCAATAGTGTGATATCAGTGCCCTTAAATTTTTCCCCAACCAGCTGATATAGCCAGGGCAGTATCTGCATATATATGAGAATAATTATTGTCCCAATAGGGCAATATCAGTGCCCTTAAGCAGGTTTTTTTAAGGGCATACCGTGTTCCGCTTGGCCTTAAGTTTCAATATTCATTGGTGTCTCGATGACAATAATAAGCTGGAGTAGTAACGTTTAACTTAGCCTAGATCCATCCAGATTTCGCAGAATAGCGTTTAAAATTTTTTAATATTTTTTCATGTTTCATTGCAATCGAGATATTCTTAGATAGTCTTCCTTTTTATCGAAAATTATGTTCAACTTCTTGGAATTAACAACTAAAGTAAATGAAGGGTTCATCAACAGGCGACAAACTGATGTTATCTATACAGACTTCAGTAAAGCATTTGATAGAGTCAACCATGATCTTTTGCTTTATAAAATATCTTGCATGGGTTTTAGTAACAATACTGTACGTTGGCTGAAATCTTATCTTTCTAGTAGAACTCAGCAAGTGAAATTTGAAAATGCTCTATCTAAAGTCATCGATATTCCCTCCGGAGTGCCTCAGGGAAGCCATCTTGGTCCAGTACTATTCACATTACTTATATACGATTTGCCATCTGTTATTATTCATTCTAATATACTCATGTATGCTGATGATGTTAAATTTTTTAATTCGCTTGATAACATATCTGGTCAATCAACTTTTCAAAAGGATATTGATTATTTTTGTCAATGGTGTGAAGTCAACTTGTTGGAGTTAAACTTTAATAAATGTAAACATATGTCATTTCATCGTTCATTTAAACTTGATACCTCTTATCATTTTAAAGACAAAATTTTGGAAAAGGTTTTAAATATAACTGATCTTGGAATCTTGTTAGATCATAAGCTTACGTTTTCTGAACATATATCCATGACAGTGAACGAAGCAAATGGTGTTTTAGGATTTATAAAGCGCTGTTCAAAGGAATTTACTGATCCCTACTTAACAAAAAAATTATACATGTATATCTTTGGTGCGCCCTATTCTTGAGTATGGATCTATTATATAGGATCCATATTTTTTCATTTACGTTAACTTAATTGAATCTGTACAGAAGCGCTTTCTGTTATTTTGCTTTAGAGGACTTGGATGGAACTCGTTTGTTCTCCCTTCGTATGAAAGTAGACTCGCTAACTACAGTGAAAAATCGAAGAATAATGCTAAGCGTCTCTTTTCTTCTTGGTTTATTCTGATTATTTGTTACATAAAATTAATTTTAATGTTCCAATTCTAATCTCTAATTTTAATTTATTAAATTTACAATTTCACCGCTCAGTCTATGTTAAATAATCTTTACCATTTAATTGATCTTTCTGAAAGCAATTATTCTTTAAAGAGAAAAATTATATTGTACTTAAATCATTAAATATTAATTATATTTATTGTTTGTAAATTTAAATTTAGTCTGTAAGGAATAGACATAAAAATAAATAAATAAATAAAATAATCTATAAAAACTGTTATATTGGAAATTTGATTGTTAAAAAAAAATCTTAAAATAAGTGGATTATATGGAGATATCATAACAAAATGCAAATGCTTTGTTTAGTTTTCAAGACAAAACGCTTTTTAAAACTGTTTTCTATTCCATGATCCATACATTATCACTTTTTAATAAAATATTTCTTTTTTTTTTTAGTTCGCGTAAAATTCCTTTTTCAATTTTGCTTAATTTTTTATACCAATACATACATACATAAACAAGCAAATATTTCCATAGTAATTGAAAAATTCTTTGTTTTTCTTTTTTAACAGACTTTTTATAACATTCACTCTATAAAAGAATGAAAAAAGAAAAAACAACAACAAAAATAATATAAATTTTAACGAATAACAAACAAATATTCATGCATAACCATAGAATATAACAGAATAGATAAACGATAAACATAATATAGTACCTGATACAAGTTTTTCTATCAAATAATGCCCAGACAATGCAATTTTAAAGCACTTTTTCATTTTTTATTTCCAATTATTTTTCAACATCAATTAGCATTACATAGATAACAAGTAAGTTATTGGATGGGGTAATATTTAATTGATTCAAATATGTAAAGATCCATAAAAGCTTTGAGAATGATAACAATTGGAGACATAGCTGCCAGATTTGATGATTTATCGTCATTTTGACGATTTTGAGCTCCAAAAATATCATATTGACGATTTGACGATTTATGCCATTATTTTGACGATTTTTAGAAATTAAAAATTTGCATCATATTCTTTATTTTAGTACATTAAAAGCCACTTTAAGCTTTGTAGTTGCTTTGCAATTGTTACTATTGTAAATTTAGGTTAGTAATAACGAGGAGTGAAGTATTATATTTTTAAGTTATTTGCAAACGCCTGTGTGATGATATTTTTGTATTTTATGCATTTTTCGTACCTTAAAAGTCAAAAAATGACACACATAATTGGCCATTACAAGCCTTCAGTCAGGATTACGGCCTAGCTTCTCGCCAAAAAATTACAACTCCTAAATAACATCGTAGTTGCTCATAATTTATCATTTGCCTTTGCAGACAATTTTGAATATAGCTTCTAGTATTACCATTCGAGAACAAAGGCAGGTGCCGTTATTTTTTTCGAGAGAGCAGTGTTTATGGACACTAGGTTTGAATAAGTATCAGAGAAGACCTCTGCAGAAATTGAGTTTCACATATGTTCGAATAGTCCGACTAAAAAATGAATTTTGTCTGTAAGGCTGTGTGTGGTACACTGGCCAATCGTCCACATACGGATGTGCTGGCCAAGAAAAACAAGTCTTACATAAGAATATATGATTTCCGGGAACAAGTCCCCTTATTTCGCTCGGGCAAAATCCGTTGTGGTAGCGATAGAACAGTGAAACACAAGCCACATTGCAACGATGTTCCAATGAATCAATGGAGTTGGATACCCTACCGTCATTAACGAGCAACTCTCCTGTTCACGGTCAAGACCTCTCAAAATAGACGTCGTGTCATCGATGCACACATAAGAGATGTATTATATTCTTGGTCGGATATACATATAAAGTGAAGTATTTCTTAAGCCGCCTTAAGAAGCCAAGGAACTGAAAACTGTGTCTTTCAAACTGTGCATTTTCATGCTCAGAACACCAAAAGCTTCTGACTCCTAATATCTACACCGCCCATAGGTATAGATAACGCAATATTATTGCTGCGCTTATGTGTCAATAAACAATAGGGATAGACTGTTTAAATTTCTCCATTTTTTTGGAAAAAATTAATAAATGAAAATAAGGACGCCAGCTTTTAATTCCCAATAAATTTTTTGTTAAATGTATTATTTTTGAACTCAGATATGTACATGCATTGACTTTAAATGTTTTACTACAATAGAAATAATTTTGGTTTTTAAATACTTTTAGTTTCTTTATTTATTTTTTTTTGAAGATTTTTTTACGATTTCAATAACCGTCTTTGACTATTTTGACGATTTTTTCTCAAATATTTGACGATTTGATGCTTCATTTATCTGGCAGCTGTGATTGGAAACCAAAAACAAAACTGTATCTTATGCTTAAGGTTTAAATGTTTATAAGTTTTCTGCGGAACCATTATGGCTGTTAACAAACGCCAAAGACTTGTTTGGATTTCCGCGTTATATATATATATCCAGTAACAAAACTTTTTTTTTTCTCATTTCCTGGCCAAAATTTTTAATTAAAGTTTTCATTATGGAAACCAAACATCAAAATTCCACTAAGTCGTGTAACAGTGTTAAAGAGAGAGAAAAAAATTGAAATTCTCTAATGCTGTAGACAATGTAAAGAACGTGAACCACGTGAATATTTAATTAAAACTTTATTACATGAACAGTCCCCTCAGAAAAAAAATTAAAGCAAAAATATTGCTACAAAGACAACTGAAAATAGCCGGCATAAAACTGAAAAATATGAAAAACTTTATTTCATAAATTTTTCTTCTCAAAGCCTAACTGTGCTGTATTAACTAGGTATGAAGCACGAAAGTAAAGAAAAGTATGGCAAACAATATTTATTTTTAGTTTTTGTCTAGTCTCTTCTAATACCATATCAAACACCTGCTTTAGAAGTATAATTCAACAGCAAACAATGCCTATTAAGTCATAATCATAATTCACAGTTTTCGGCGTATGGCAAACAACTATTTCCAGCCTCTCCATACAGCCTTAAGGAAATACAAATTTTAAAATAGAATCAACGCTATCATTAGGGACAAGACAGCGTATTATTTTTCAATGTTCAGCTATTTGAATGGAAATTAGTAACCCAGCAAACAATAAATATTATTTGGTTTACATCAAGCGATTCAAATCGATTATTTTTCTAACTTAGTACCAAGGCAGTTCAATCATAACAAATTAACCAATCGAACTTACTTTACTTTATTAGTACATTTTGAAAATAGCCATTAATTTCTAATTACAGTGTTTGCTGGGTTAAAAACCCTAATAATGGAACAGCTATTACTATGTTGCCAAAGTAGAAAATATGCAGTAATAGCCACACAAACATTTTCTAACAAAAAATTCTCAAATGAAGCTCACTAATGCAAGGATTGCATGACTACTGTAGGCGTTTTGTGTACATGGCGTTGATAATACAAATTAACGTCTATTTTAAGTTTCTTAAGTATCTAATAAATGGCGATAATATCTGCTCGAAAAACAAACGGCGAAAAGGCCAAAGAACAAATAGTTACAGTAAATGTGCACATGGTATACCCTACACTAATTTAAATAATATAAACATAGGTCGTAGGTCATTGGTTCCTTACAGATAGATACGCTTAAAGTTTTATAATAAAAAACCAATGTGCAGATCCCAAACACTCATGGAAGGATAACGTAAAAGGAATTTATTTTTAGATTTAATTTAGAGTTTTAGACCAATTATGGCTCTATCAGGCGTATTGGCCTAGTGAACCTGGCGAACGATTTCTGTAGCAGCTGCAGGGAGAGTTCCTCATCTACTGGGAACATGTCCGGCACTATGTCAAAGGAGAAAGAGACATCTTGGTGCTTACTACGTCGATTTGAGTCACTTCATTGTAAGCTCTAAGTGGTTCCAGGACTAGGGGATAGGTAACGTAAACTGTGGTATCACAATGGGCCCATGGGGCCTAAGCGCGTCCATCCAATACATTTGGGGGGACGGCCACTTATACCTACCTACCTACCTAAGGCTCTATCAGGTGCACATGTGGCTTAATGGTGATGGAGGGTGTAATGCACTACCGACAGAGTGCACAGACAGTCAACTGCCCTAAACACCACTTCAACCCAGACATTATTTTCCGTACTCAATTGGGTCTTCTGAGCTTCAGTTAAAGCAGAGAGTTGAGATGGTGGCAGTAAGGTTCAATGCAAATTTATCCTGACCCTATCGGACTATGGACATACTGCTATTCCGAGAAGACATAGACACCTACAGGTCAATTATATGGTTCTTGTAATTTTAGAACTTTAACTAAGAACTTCTGGTCTCAATATCCGGTGGTTCCCAACAGGATCCTTGACTTTTATGACGATGGCGTGAAGATGCACGATACGGTTACAGGGTATATGTAAACCAATTTCCTTAATTAAAGTTTGTAATATTCGCTTGTTTAACTATAATGCTCAACGTCATTAGCAGCAAGAATGTAAATGGTCCGCCAAATAACTTTTTTTTTTTTTGAAAATGCTTTAAAAAAAACCTACTGAATATTTTCTCAAATTTCTTTTTTTATTTGAAAGTACAATCCTTCCGGTTAATAATGGAAAATAATTTCATTCAAATGGCTGCCTCGGCTGGCCATGCAGTAGCCTACACCAGAAGATGCCGATTTTGGCAAAAAAAATCATATTTTCAGATGAAGCTCATTTTGGTCTTGGCGGGTATGTAAACAAGCAAAATTGTCGCATTTGGGGCACAGAAAACCCGCACGCATACATTGAAAAGCCGGCGCACCCAAAACGAGTCACTGTTTGGTGCGGATTTTGGTCCAGAGGCATAATTGGGCAATTTTTCGTCGAAAATGAGCTAGGAGTGGCCGTTACAGTCAATGGCGATCGTTAACTGGCCATGTTGAACGAATTTTTGTTCACAAAAAATGAAGAGGAGGATATTGGCAACATTTGGTTTCAACAGGACGGCGCTACGTGCCACACAGCCGAAGATAAGTGTTACGCCGAAGATAAGTGATACGCCGACAAGCCAGAGACAATTGACGCTTTAAAGGACAATATTCCTGAAGCCATTGGTGAAATACAGCTGCACACAGTCGATAATGTGCTTAAAAATTAGACCGATCGTGTAGCCTACTGCATGGCCAGCCGAGGCAGCCATTTGAATGAAATTATTTTCCATTATTAACCGAAAGGATTGTACTTTCAAATAAAAAAAGAAATTTGAGAAAATATTCAGTATTTTTTTTTTTAAAGCATTTTCAAAAAAAAAAAGTTATCTGGCGCACCCTTTATATAATATTAAATGTAGTATCACAATAGGCCTAAATGCTGGCCTCAGTGAGACTTAGTTCTTAATTTGTTCATAGTTTTATTGCCATTAAGACATATCATCCAATTAATTACTCCAAAATGGTTTTGTGCACTGGCTGACAGACCCTTTCAGTATAGTTTTGACAGATAAAGTGAGCTTTGAAGGCAAACAATTTAATTTTTAACACTTGTTGTAATAAAACTATTTTTTTTCAAATTTCTTCATTGAAATATATGTCACATTACTTTTTCTATTCAATTTTCTTTATTTCATTAAACCATTTTAATTTATAAGATATTTAAACCACCCCCATGCAATAGTTATCTAGTGAAAGCAGACAGGATAATAAAAAATTCAAATAAAAAAATTATAAATTCAAGGACATATTTCGTTCTCTCATAAAGTGACAACTACAGAGTGACATTTAGAAGTGTCGTACATTTGTATACGTTTAAGTGAACTTATAAATAGACTTGATTTGCATTTTTACAACAACCGTCTTAAACTTGGCATGTTGAAAATGATTATTAATGAACTTGAAAAAGTCTTTTAAAAAATTATGGTCATAAAGTTGTATAAAATTAGAGAAAAATTTAAGTAAAATGATTTAAAATTCAAAATTTTATTAATAAAATAAGGGATGGATATGGTTAATGCTTCTTTGGAAAATTTGAAATGTGGTAGCGGAGCTATGATGATCAAAAACTTAGTCGAAAGATTTTAACAGGTTAATGGACAGAGTTGGAGTTATATTAACAACAATTCAAAATGACGTTAGAATACTAGTGATATGTGGTACTGTAAGAGTGATAAAAAAAAAATTAGTTACCAAGTCACGTTGTCACTCCTGCAGACTTTGAATGTCAATGATTTCAAAAATCAGTAGAAAACCAAAGCCACAATTGTGACAAGCTTGATTAATTCTGGGAACGACAGCAGCAAAGAAGAGAAGGCGCGATTTCAACACAAGGTTATCAATAGGTTTGGGAAAAGAAAGTTGGTCATTCATATAAAGCTTAAGGAAATACATTGTTGTTATAAGTCCAATACAAGACCACAAAGGGCATTGTATCCAGGTAATGGTAGACGGAACGTAATGGAACCTAAATAATGAAACTCAATCAATGTAAGGCAGTAAATGGACACCTTATTTGTATCAGCAAGAAGGAATACATAATTCACCACTTAATTAGTCATTACGACCCTTTAGCCAGGATTACAACCTAGCTTCTCAAACCACTCATGTAGTGTGTGTTAATTTTAAGCATAAGTGGTGGGACTTAGTGTTTCATGTCGGCTCTGAACGACAAATTTGAGAAACTTTTCATGCCAATATTGTTTTACTCTAAAAGTTTATGCCAGAATACTGTGAAAAGAAATAAATTTTTCATATTTTGTTTTATTTAAGATGTCTGAGCAAATTCTTGACGCACCGGCTATCATCTGAAAATCCAACACTCTACCTAAAAGACAACCGTAACTTCAAATAAAATTGGTCTACAGCTTATGGACGAGTATACGCAAATGAAAACAGCCGTAGCTTTGTACGTACGTTTAAAATATGAGTTCGTTGAATTCAAACAAAATAAAAAATAAATTTTGTGTTTAGTTTCAATTAAATTCTTTATTGTTCGCACTATTTTTGTGTGCCACTGTTCACAACTTGATGATACAACAACAATTGGCTTATTTCGTTACTCTTCTTTGCTTACAACACAGATCTTTAAACCACGACTGTTCTTTTCACATGCAATGCGTCTTCACACAATACTGACTGAATTCTTACTACTCGTTGCCTGTTTTGTCTTGCCTTTTTATATGCCCACTCAAACAGTCTGATGAAGGTTCTTGAAGTCAAACGTTCGTGGTTTCGCTTTATCGAGAACTCTGTCGCAACTTCATTGTTGTTTGTGTATTTTGTTCACAATTCTTGTTGTTGCGTTTTCGCCTACTTTTCTATCCTCTTTTCTTTCATACTGACGTTGTTGGTTTACTTGTAACTAGTTCGTTGTATTTGTTTGTGTAGCTTCTGCTCATTTTAATGTTAAACGATGTTACACCGTTTCCATTTTCGTAAAAATATTCTAAGCGAAGTTATAACTTCGAAATAAATCAACGAAGTACTCAAATTTCTTAACCGGGCTCCTCGTGTATTTCTCGGTTTTTCTTTTGCTTTTGTGAAACCAAGTGTCATCGAATGACCATAAATGAAGCGAACATTTCTAAGAATTTAAATTCCAAAAATAAATTTTTTCCATTTTCAAACACTGTTAAGTGGTAACAGCTATCTTATGAATGCTTCTTACCAAACAATGAGATGGCATGGAGTATTTTTTATAAGCCAAACAATTTTGTATTTCAGTCTCCATCAACAATACCAAATAGTTTGAAAGAAAAGCATTTCAACTGTTTTCTAAATGATAAGATGATGACTGCGCCATTAAATGGTAATAATTTCAAAGGAGGAAGCAAAATAACAAAAGCAAATAGAAAATGAAAAAGAAAAACCAACAATAACCAAGAGAGGCATTGTATAGGTATGTATGGAAATTGTCTCGTTATATTGTGGCTTCTAAGATTTGTCCCTGTTTGTTAAATACCATAATTGACCTGTTGTAACATGGAGTATTGTAACGAATAGAATAGTATTTTGAATAATTCTAGAAGGGATTGTGGCAGTTGTATGTCCTTTTGTTTGACAAAAGAAATCAGCACTTTAATGATACCAGAAGTTAGACGAAGACGTCTTTTATTCTGGAATACAAAGATACATACTTTTAAATCCTTTTGAATAAGAAATAATGAAAGAATATCTTTATAATGCAAAAACTTATACAAATACAACAATTCTAAGGTATTTCTGGTAATTTTTAAATGGAGAGAATGTATCCTAATACATTTAAAGATGTTTGTAACATTAGTACGGTACAGTGTTTGATAATGCTCCTTCAAAGACGCTGTGTACCTAGGGGTTTGTAACCATTTGAAGACAGTAAATTGAAAAAATTACTCGCTTAAAAGATTCGTGGCAGATGCAAGAAGAGTTGGCACAATCATTAGCATGACTCAAGACATTTCAAAGCGTTTAAAAGCCGAATAATTTATTGAAAAGCAACGATGCCACATGAAATGAAGCTCAGCAGATTTCTGACAAAAACTCTGAGAGCAAATAAAATTGCCATGGAAAGTTTCTCAAAAATCTGTCGTTCAGAGTCGACTTTAAACTGTAGGTCCCGCCAATCATGTATAACACACAACACGAGTGGTGTTGAGAAGCTAGGCAGTAATCCTTACTGAAGGATTGTAATGACCAATTATGTATATATGTATGTATGAACTGAAGTAGAAAGATGTTGAGTGTTCATTTTATACGTCTGAAATGCTGTTTTATCGTTTTATATATATATTCATTACGACAATTCGAGGTGGGTGTGAAAGGCATGCAACGAGCAAATTATCCATTGAGCCAAGGTAATGCATTGTATCCATTTTGAGTTGCTTTAATCGAACCACGGGATCGCCGTAGTCTAGTAGGTAGACGCGAGGCTTATTAGAGGCAAGTTTTGTTTCATCCGCAGTATTGCCAACCATTTGTTTTGATCGATGCTAAACGCTCTTACAACAATACTTCCAAGTATCAAGCGAAGTATCAAAAATTGCTCCGATTTACTTATGGCCTTAAAAGACGTGAAATTTTATTGAACGGAATCTACAAATTGCCATAAATATGGGAAAAAGTCAAAGCTTCCGATAAACAACGGTTTATATGAGATGTTCTTTCAAAATAACGAGTGATTTTTTAGCTATTATCTTTTTAGCAACACTGGTTTAAACAGCTCACGCACCTTTCGTGTTTTGTTTCACTGTCAAACATCTTCAGTTTGGTCTATAATTTAACCATGAATCGTCTTACAAACGAACAACGCTTGCAAATCATTGAATTTTATTATCAAAATGCGTGCTCTGTTAAGAAAGTTCATCGCGCTCTTCTTCCATTTTATGGTCACTTTAATCGACCCACTGAAGCGGCTATTCGGGCTATTGTGACTAAATTTCGCACCAAATTTACATTGTTGGACATTAAACCACCAACAGGCTTACGTAGAGTGCGAACTGAAGAAAATATCGCAGCTGTATCGGCCAGTCTTAATGATGACCATCAATTATCGATTCGTCGCCGTTCGCAGCAATTGGGCCTCTGTAACTCAACAACGTGGAAAATTTTGCGGAAGGATTTAGGTGTGAAGCCTTTCAAAATACAGCTGGTGCAGGAATTGAAGCCGAACGACCTACCGCAATGCAGAATTTTTGGTGAATGGGCTCTTGGAAAGTTGGCCGAAGATCCACTTCTTTATCGAAATATTGTGTTCAGCGACGAAGCTAATTTTTGGCTCGATGGATACGTAAATAAGCAGAATTGTCGATTTTGGAGTGAAGATCAGCCAGATGCATTGCAAAAGCTACCAATGCATCTAGAAAAAGTCACAGTTAGGTGTGCTTTATGGGCTGGTGCCATCATTGGACCGTACTTCTACAAAGATGCTGCGAATCGTAACGTAACTGTGAATGGTGTGCGCTACCGTGAGATGGTATCCAACTTTTTTTGCCCAAAATGCAAAAGCTTGACTTGCATGACATGTGGTTTCAACAATACGGTGCCACATGCCACACAGCACGCGTAACAATGGACTTATTGAGAGGCGAGTTCGGTGAACATATTATTTCACGTTCGGAACCGGTCAATTGGCCGCCTAGATCGTGCGATTTAACGCCTTTAGACTATTTTTTGTGGGGCTATGTTAAAGCTCATGTCTATACAGACAAGCCCGCTTCAATTGACGCATTGGAAGCATTTATTCGTGAGATACCAGTCGAAATGTTGGAGAGTATGCGGATGGACCATTTGAGGCGCAGTCGCGGTCAACATTTGCATGAAATAATCTTCAAACATTAAATTATATGGACAGTACTATCGATTCAAATAAAGATTTCATGTATTTTTCTGAATTTTATGTGTTTTTTTTTTGAAAATTTTTCCTATAGCTCTTAAAAAATCACCCATTACTTTGGTTTTATTTTCTGTAAAATTATGTTCACTTCAAATGGCAACCTTCCCACTTTCTTATCCTTTTAAATTACAGACATTCAAACATAAAATGAGCACAGTTATATATACAGATACAAAAACAATAGTAACAAATAAAAAAATAAAACTTCAAAAGTCATTAAAACGGGAGTAGGAAAGTCTGTAAAGGAAACTTCTTGCTTGGAATTATTGCCTTCCAAGCATTCAGTAAATGCCTGAATGTTGGCTATTAAAATACGATTAAGTTTTCTAATGTCTCTGTTAATTCATTGTATTTTCAATTGTTTTGCCTTTTAAGTTTTAAATATTATTGCAATGCCAGAACTATTCAAAACACACTCATTTAATTAATGCTTAAATTAAAAGAACTTTAAAAAAGTTTGTTCAGATATGATATGTTCAGATATGCATTTCATTGAGTCAATCTTCGGTTAATTGAGTACAATAGTTTAAGTGTTCAGGCATAATAATATACACAGTTCAGCTGCTTATTCAATATTCATTTGACAGCTTGTAAACAAAACAGCTGGTTGATTCAACAAATTTTTTTTTTTATTTGTATTATTGTTTTGTTGTTTTGTTTTTGAGTTGTCAAATATCAACAAAAAGTACTCTGTTAATAGTAATATACTCACTAAACACACTAATGACAGTGCAGCATTTTATGTTTTACTCAATATTATAACAATATGCGTATTTATTGCGCAATAATTAATTGAAACTTTATATGAAATATTGAGCTCAATAATGGCGTTTATTGCGATTTACGCAATACACAGAAATCTACTGCGAATGAATTTCAAACAAAAATAACTTGAATAAACTACGTTGATGAGATTGTCACGTTCCTGATTGTCTTGACGGTAAATTAAAAACTAATTTTTAGAATTCATTCCTACAAAGTATGCTTTGTCATCGCCACGCTTATCAGCACATATGACACATAAACATTGCTCAGCATTTTTTTTAAATTTTCAATTTCCTCACTCTCAGATTTTTAACTGTAACTGAAAGATACACGTGTGCATAAAATGAAGTAATTTAATCGTGACAGGCAGTGACAACAAACAACAACAACAACATTTAATATCAATTTACTAACATACTAAACTAACTATGATGTATTTGACTTGTACGAAGAGGCAGACAAATGCCTCAAATAAATCTGACACAACAATATCTGTGGCAATACACCGGGGGCTCTTACAGTTAATCACAAATAACAAGTTTTTGAAATTAAAATCCTGAAGAAATAATTATTCATTGGGGAGAGAGAATGAGTATAAGTGCAAATGGAAAATATTATTTAATGAATCTGAAGAGAGAGTGGAAAACTGTGTATTTGTTTTCTTTTGTGCTTATAGAAAAGCTAGTCATGCAAACCACTCTGATATCACTTTGTGCCAAACACTATGTATGGCAGTTGGCTTAAATTCTGCTAGTTTTCTAATCAAGAAGAATATATTAACGTATTGTTGTTACTCCTGTAAACTTTGTATGTCAATGACTTCAGGAATCAGTGGAGGAACAAGACCGCGATTGTGATAAGATTATGTTTCTGAGTTTCTAGGAATGTAAGCATCATGAAGCGGAAGGCACTATTTAAACTCAAGGTTGTGAATACGTTTGGAAAAAAAAGGGTGATCATTAATGTAGTACTTAAGGAAACGCATGCTTCTGACAGGTCCAATACGACAGATGGATCTGCCATGCTGGATAATCTTAAAGCCCAAAATGAGGCACTGAAAACAAATATTCTGCGTCAGCAAGGAATAGAGCGCTCTCTTGAATATTGACCTGACATTATGCAGTTGTCGTAGTTAAGTAGGCAATGTGTTGGCTTATTAGACATGAGGCCACGGTTCAAACCTCGGTTGAGACATCTCCAACAAAACGAAATATGAAAAATATTTCTTCGGTGACTTCCTCTCAGCAGATTTCTGTCAAAAGCTTTGAGAGTAAATAAAATTGCCATGAAAAATTACTCAAAACAGAAATCTGTCGTTCGGAATCGACTTAAGACTGTAGGTCCCGCCACTCATGTATAAAAATAGCTCAGACTACTTGAGTAGAAGGAGAAGCTAGGCCTTATCTTAACTGAAGGGTTGTAATGACCAATTATATTTATAACCATGACCTGGGAGCTGGCCATTTAATAATTTACTTCGTCATGTGTCCTTATTAGCCTTTCCTCTACATCGAAATTAGTTTAGTTGTCCCAACGTATACTAACTACCTTTATGGACTCTGTACTGAAGTCGTATTTCAGGTGTGACTACGCATAAATAATTCATTTCATTCTTAGTTCTGGGGGTCTATTGTAAACGATACTGTTACATGTCTCCACTAGAACTTTCCTCCTGCTTGCGAAAGATCAACCATTTTCCAATTTAACTTGACCATTATATCGCAGGGATCTAGATGATAAATGTGAGACTCAACCTCATCTTAAAAAAAATGTTCGAATATTGTTTATATGCAATACAACTTACCACCTCTTACGATAACATCCGTGTGAATACGTGTGTAAGTCGCCGTCTTGTAGTAGATAGTGTTTCGGTTTATTAGACGTAAAGCCAGGGCAAAACCCCAGGAAAGACATCAAAAAGAAATTTGAAAAAAATACTTTTTCGGCGACTTCCTCTCAGCAGATTTCTGCAAAAACCCTGAGAGTAAATAAAATTTCCTTGAAAATCTGTCATTCGGATTCGGCTTTAATCTGTAGGTCCCGCCACTCGTGTATAAAAATTAAGGCACACGACATAAGTGGTGTGAGAAACTAGGTCGTAATCCTGAGTGAAGGGTTGGAATGACCAATTATGACTGTGACCATGACATGAGAGCTGCGTCATTTAATAATTTACGTCAACATGATTCTTTATTATCCTCTCTTCTACATCGAAATTTGTTTAGTTGTCCCACCAATTTTGTGATTTTTGTAGATTAACTACCTATACTGGATTCATCTTTTAGTTCTCACTTCGCTTTACGTTCTGCAGGCCTATAGGAGACGACACTATAACATGCTGCCAATAGAACTTTTCTAGTACTTCTGATAGATCCACCAAAATTTAACAATTTTGGTCAACCTAGCCGCAGGGATCTGGATGGCAAATGTTAGACTCGCATCGAACATTATTCCAACGAAATTTTCGGATCTTTAGTATGTAGTGCAACTCATCAACTCTCACGTTAAGTTGCATGTAAATAATTCACTCAGTTATTAGCAGCAGCTCAATTTTATGTATGGCCATCTGCATGTGATTGCAACCATATTTCTGTGCATATCATAACTTAACAAAGTTAACGTTGTGGATCCTCTAAAGGCGTACGACATCTTGGTTCAAATTACGTTGTGGATCTTCTATGGTCCTGGTTTATATTAGAGCTACAGAGACGGCTACAAAAGTTTCCTCTTGCATACCAATAATATATAATCAGTCCCGAAGTTTCAAAGTCAGCGAAATATAAATGACTGGCGATGTATATTTAGGATACTAAGTACGTACTTTATTTATTTAAAAGTACCTAAATACACTAAGAAAATAAGGAATCTGTTTAAACCACTTATTTTACTAATTAAATACACCACAAAACTTTAATCAATTTGACTATTTAATAATGCATCGCCTCTATGAACACAATACAAAAGTAATTCACAATAACAACAAAAAGTGTAGACTCGAAAAACTATTTATATGTGGCATGTAGAGGATGAAAAACTTTTATGTTGTTTCCGATGCAATATTCATGGCATGTAGCAACTAAAAGAAAAAACTGTATCAAAGTGTCTTCATAAAAAAAAGGGGAAAGAAAAAATTTTAATTTCTTGGAACCTACAGGAAAACACTTTTCAAACTTTTATTTCACTCTGGCAACTGTCTTGTTTGATACCATCAACGATTTGCTGACAGTTGGATTTAAGTGGAGTGTAGGGGAATAACAATACTTTAAGGCCACCAAGCATTGAAATATTCTTATAATAACTCTGCATTGAATAATACTAAATATCAACTCCCAGATTCTATTTCAATGCTGATTTATTTCTAAATTTTTCCTCTTGACTTTCAACAAATCAATTGCTTTTGCGTATAACAAAAGAAATTTTTCAGTGCATTTATTTGCACTTAAAATAACTTTCATATGAAATTGGTCCCCAATCTAATCAGCAATTTTAAAAATATAATAGAAGGAGTCAACAACAAACAGCACTTTTGCCACAGTAACACTCATACGTACAATTTTCATCTGTATTGTTTCAATGTACAACGAGATTGACAAAAACAATGTGCAAAACAGTTTCCACATTTCAAATATACCGGAGGGTAAAATTCTGTAACAAAAAATAAAAAAACAAAAAACATATAAAAATATACGATATGAAAAACAAAAAGCATTTACTGTATTACTTATGTAAACAAAAAAAATTATAGTCAGCCAAGATACACTGTATGATACTCTATAGTGTAAGAGTTACTTCAAAAAGAAAAAAAATTTAAGCCGGATCTTCCCTTCTGGGTTTATATTGCTATAGTGAGCCCTATTCTAACTATCGAATATATTATCAAGTGGTAAGCCAATGAGGAAAATACATCACCACGAAACTACAGCGAATAGCATATAGAGCAGAGGGCTCAACGCTATTCCTAAATAAGATGAAAACAGCTGTTGCGACAAACTTTAATGGCACCAAAACCATGATATTAATTTCTGATCCAAGGACTGCTAACTAAAGTAAAATGAACATACAAATCACCGTAGTCTAGCAGGTAGTGTGTTGGCTTATTAGACGAAAAGCCCGGGTTCGTATCACAGGTCAGGCATCAAAACGAAGTATGAAGATTTCTGGCAAAAACTCTGAGAGTAAATAAACCTGTCATGGAAAAGTTTCTCAAAAATCTGTCGTTCGGAGTCGACGTTAAACTATAGGTTCCGCCACTCATGCATAAAATTTACGCACACAACATGAGTGGTGTGAGAAGCTAGGCCGTAATCCTGACTCAAGGGTTGTAATGGCCAATTATGTATGTATGTATGTATGTATGAACACACAAACAAAAGATTCATAAGGAGCAATGGCCGTTAAGCATTGCAATATATATAATACGACTACCAATTAGACTAACCCTACGTTCAGTCTTTTTCGATATATTTTAGGGTCTTTAGGATAGGCGACTGCCAATGAAACTAACCTTACATCAGTCTTTTTATGATATTTATTAATTACAATACAATTATATTTAATTATAAACGAGCTGAGTAACTTTAACCTCATGCCCGGTGTAGTGTCACATACGAGAGTCTCTGGTGGGAATCGAACCCACGACGCTCACGCTAATTGTCTAGCGCGCTACCCACTAGACTACCAGGGAACAATTCGATATATTTTAGTATCTATAAGAAATTTTTCTTAGTTTGGTTTCAGTTCCATTTTTAAATATTTCGATTGAAGTGCGTTTTAGGATCATTATCATATCATTGTCTAAAAGCAACGCCCATTGCAACGTATAGTAAATTCATACCAGAGATCAGCAATGTCTCGCTTTTTCTACTCATAAGTATATATATATATATATATATATATGTTCCTCTTACTCCTCTAGGGAGCATAGGGCCGCCTAGTCATAAGTACTCATGAAATTTTGAGTATGAGTAAGTCAACAGTATTGAAATACAACTACTCTGATTCATTCGTACTCACTACAACATTGATTCATAAGTACAAGTTGCAATTAGTATGAGTACAACGTTGTCATTAAACTCATAACATTCGAAATATGTTTGATTCATACGCCTACTCATTCAGATTCATAAATTTAGAAAAATATTTATAATACTTATAAATAAGTCGAGTGATTCCAATCACTCATCGAAATTTAAAGTCTTAGTTGTTATTGCATTTACAAAGAAAGAAGAAAGACACATAAACAAAAAAGACAAAGACAGCAAGCAGAGCAAAAACACAATCTTCTTGTGAGTATTGTAGTGTTTGTGCGCGAATCATACTTATTTTGTGATTCGTATATACGATGAGTCACGGAGGGTCGAAATCAATAACATCATGCGTATTGTTAACTATGAGTAGCATGAGTATTTCAAACTTTAAACATGAGTAGTATGAGTATGACATTAAAATAAGTATGAATGCGTATAAGTGTCAGAAATTATAAGTATGATTCGGATCTACTCATCGTTTTGAATACTTATTGCTGACCTATGATTCATACATAATTTGTCATTATAACCCATAACCCTTCAGTCAGGGTTACGACCTAGCTTCTCACATCACTTGTGTTATGCGTGTTAATTTTATGCAAGAGTGGAGAGAGCTACAGCTTAAAGCCAACTCCGAACGACAGATTTCAGAATTTCAGAATTTTTGACAGAAATTTGCTGAGAGAAAGACGCCGAAGAAAAAAATTGTTTTTTTTATAGTTTCGTTTCAATGTCTGACCTGGAGTTTGAACCGTGTCCTCACGTCAAATACACCAACACACTACCTACAAACTACGGCGACTGCCCATCATTTACATAAGCTCGTGCTGTTCGATGTTCATATGCATATGTACATACATAATTGGTCATTACAACCCTTTAGTCAGGATTACCTAGTTTCTCACACCACTTATGTTGTGTGCATTAATTTTTATACAAGAGTGGTGAAAGCTACAGTTTAAAGTCAATTCCGAACGATAGATTTTTGAGAAATTTTTCATGTCAATTTTATTTCGTCTCAGATTTTTTGCCAGAAATCTGCTGAGAGGAAGTTGCCGAAGAAATATTTTTTCATATTTCATTCAGTTGGAGATGCCTGACCTGGGGTTTGAATCGAGGCCTCACGTCTAATAAGCCAACACACTACCTACTAGACTATATGTTAATAAAGTTATTGCTTCAGTAACTTTGAGTGTTATTTAGATGTGAAATATTTTACGGCTTGTCGAGACTTGTTCCCAAACTGCTTCGAACCATTCAGATTGACCACTACACTACGCCATATTAACATGGGGCCGAGTTTTCTTAGTAAATTTAATATCAAAATCTATAAAAGCCTAGTAATTCCATAAATTTGAAGAATTTTATGAAAATTGGCTAACAATTTAGTCCAGTGGCCTCCAAAAATGAATTCAATTTCACAAAATTTCATGTTTAATTCCACCGGATCAGTTTTGAGGCTTAAGAATCATTTAATATTAGTTACACTGTGAAGTAAAAACATTTTATTTCATTCTTAAGATACACAAGCACTTATATTTCCTTGTTTGGTTCTTCATTTCAGTCGCAATAGTAAATATTTGCACTGGTAGTTGAGGTGGTGGTAGTCGTTGGTATAATTGCAGCTGTCGTTGAAGTAGCAATACAAAAATATAAAAACAACACAAATAAAAAATGGAAAAGTACAGTGATATAAACAAGTTTAACTACAGCATTCTCTTTACAAAAGAACATTTACAATGTTTAATTGTTTTTTCTTATAAAAATCAAAGAAGTCGTTTTTAATTACGAAACTTAGGCGAAATAAACAAAATTTGTGGAATTTATATTAAGATGTTATAAGGTGCACGTAAACTTAATTGTTTAACTGTATTTGGTATGGTGTTAAGATTGTCAACTAAATATGAAATGTAAATAAACGCGTTCACGGCCAGGGTTGAATAAAAGCACAATAAAAACTCTCAATGACAAAATAATTAGAAACTGGGGTGACATAAGCGTCTTGTTTTTTTTTTAATCAATGATGGCAACAACTAAAACAATACTTCAGTAGGCATTTAAAAAAAATAAAAATAAACAAACAGTTTAAATAAGATTAATTAAGCTGTTTATGGTACATTTTTAACATGAAAATAAAAAAAAAACAGATTGACTGGGGAATGCTGTTAATTAAGATTGAAATATTCAAGTGTACGCTGCGTATGAGTGATGCCTCTATTAAAAGCTTCAATTAATTAAATATTAATCATACGCTTATAAGATGCTTCATAACATTGGTTGTCTACATAGCTGCCAGATAAATAGAGCATCAAATCGTCAAATATTAGAAAAAAAATCGTCAAAATAGTCAAAGACATTCATGGATCTCATAAAAAAAAATCGTCAGAAAAAATAAATTAAAAATAAATTAAAAGCACAAAAAAGAACTGTTGTGAAACATATAAAGTGAATTCAATGTACATATTTTGGTTCAGAAATAATTTAAAAAAAGCCTGCAATTTAAAAAAACTATCTCTCATTTTCATTTCTAATTTTTTTTCCAAAAACGAGAAGTTTTATATCATTTTCAGAAAAAAATTGTTTAAGGTTTAAGCAGTCTATCCCAGGGTTATTTATTGACACATAAACGCAGCAATAATATTATTATCATATAAATCTATAGTTGGTGTAAATATTAGGGGATCAGAAGCTCTTGACGTTCTGAGCATGAAAATTCAGTGTAATGTTCGCTGGAACCGATACAATTTCAATACCTTATCTTCTTAAGAGGGTGCAAGAAATACTTCACTTTATCTGATCTTCTTACTATTTACACCACTTATATCCTGAAGATAATAGAATACAACTCTCATGTATAGACCGGTGCCTCAACGTTTATTTTGAGACTTCTCGACCGCGTACAAGAAAGGGAGAAGTTGACCGTTAATACCGTTATGGTATCGAACCCAAGCAATGTGGCTTGTGTTTCATTGTTCTATCGCTATTACAATGGATTTTGCTCGAGCGAAATAAACGGACTTATTGCCGAGAATCATGAATTCCTACGTAACACTCATCTTTTTGGGCGAACTCATCCGTATGTGGTCGATTGGCCAGGTGATCGTTCTTTAGTCGGACTATTCGTATGTGAAACTCCCCTCGTGAAGAGGTTGTAATTTTTTGGCTTTTAAGGGACGAAAAAGGCATAAATACAGAAAAATCATCACTGGTGTTTGGAAATAACTGGCTTTGAATGTACTAAAGTAAAGAATATGATATAAATTTTTAATTTCCAAAAATCGTCAAAATAAGGGCATAAATCGGCAAATCGTCAATGTGATATTTTTGGGGCACAGAATCGTCAAAACGACGATCAATCGTCAAATCTGATAGCTATGGTTGTCTAATTTAAAAATTGTGGAATTCTGACCAGAGGGTGTATTTATTACACGTGACTTGTGTCTTATTTCATGTCACTTACTCCCTTTTAGTAATTGAAAAAAAAGTGAACAACAAAGTTTATGTTTTTGCTTTGAATAATTCATTTTACTTTTTCAATCAGCCAAAAAGTACTTTTGAAAAATTGATTATTCAACGAAGTTTCTTCTCGAATATGTTTTTGCCATTTCAACATGCAATATATGGTATGCAGGATTCTAAAGCGGTGATATTAGCATGAAAGACAAGATATTATAAGGATGATGAATTGCAGTAATTATTCAATTAATTCATGAAGATTGAAGCTTCTCAAGCAGCAGATTGTAAGATCAATCAAATGAATTAATGTTCAAAAACAGCTTTCTATGTTCAAAATTCTCTTTTAGCTTTAAGTTCTTCCCTTAATTCAAAATAAATCGCTAGATATCGTATGTGAAACTTCCACAAATAGCCAAGTCAAAGAGAAATATCAATGGCGCTGTTATAATTTCATGGAGTCAAAAGTTTTTTCTTCTCTATTTTCTGCCGAACTATCTCGACGAGATAGTGGAACGATATCATATCCATATCGTATTGGTACCAGGGTACAGTGGTATTCCGGGTGACTGCAGAGCTGATGAACTTGCCAGGCGGGGCACGACCATCGAACTCTCCGATGAATTCTCGAATCAGGGCATCCCTATGAGGACCTGTAAACTCATAATTGATAATGCGATCGTTGATTCCGTCAACGACAGGTGGGCGCCTCGGACACGGGTAAAACGGCTCGTAAAATCTGGCCAAGCCTGGATGAGGGGTGCACAACGAGTCTACTTAAACTCCAAAGAGGCCCGCTCAGTGTAGTTGTCGGTGTAATTACGGGGCATTGCATTATGGATACGCATGCGAGGCGCATTGGTCTTGGACACCTTGCTAACTATTTCTGCAGAAGCTGCAAAGACGAAGAAAAAGAGGAGACTGTCCCTCACCTGCTGGGTACATGGCCGGCTCTTTGCCAAAGGAGAAGGAAGTATTCGGGAACTTACTACATGGATAATCTGGAGGAACTGTCAAAGATTGACATTGGCAGCCTAAATCGTTTCATCAGGAGCTCCGAGTGGTTTTGAGACTAGGGGATAGCGGATAACTGTGGTAGTACAATGGGCCCAATGCGGTCTAAGTGAGTCCATCCAAAAATTGTTCTTATATGGGCAGCCACCTCTACCTACCTACTTACATTTTCTGCCGATGAAATCGGGCGAAAAAATAATTGTACACCTATGCGGAATACAAATGCTTTATATGAATTGATAAGCACTTCCCGAATATCATCTGAAAAATGAAACATGGTATGGGACAAAAATGTTTGAGTATGACTGCATTCTGGCACTTATTGACAATCCAGCTAAAAATTGTTTAAAAGTAGAGACTTTGTCCACACATATCTCTCATAAGCCAATACTTCGGGTTTCCCAATTAAGCCACAAAATTTTACAAAATTTTATGTCCCGCAGTTTAAATGTACACACCCTATTTATGGGTCAAACAGCAAATCTGAAGATAGATTAGAAATATACTGGCCTGGAAATATAAAAATATTCGGCAACTATCACTCAACAAAAACTCTGAGGGAAAAATAAAATTGCGATGAAAAGTTCCTTAAAAAATCTGTTGTTCGGAATCAACTTTAAACTGTAGGACCCCCACTCATGTCTAAAATTAACTTACACAACATAAATGATGTGAGCAGCTAGGTTGTAAACCTGACTAAAGGGTTGAAAAACTAAATAATTAAGTAAGGAACTCATCTATTTTCAACATGACATAGTAAGTGATGGAAACTAGGAGGTTAATGAGTTCTGCAGATCATGATTAATGTTTAAGCAACGTTAATAGCTTTTGTATGTAAAAGAATGAACATCGGTTTGTAACTTCAACACTTCATGGAGTTTTGACATTCTTGTGACTTATTCTTTAACTAACTGCTGTATATTGCAATGTTTTATTGTATAAATGTTTGAAAGAATGGTAATGACCGACTGTTTTGGATGAAATGAGAGGATAGTAGACAACTTTGTAATAAAGACTCAGAATTATAGTATTGTTACGTTTTTGCCTTTTTAGACACGTTTAAAATATGAGTTCGTTGATTGCAAGCAAAATTAAAAGAAATTTGTTTTAAGTTTTAATATAACTCTTTATTGTTCACACTACTTTTGTGTGCCACCGTTTACAATTTGATGAATCCAACAATAATTTACTTTACTCGTTATTCTTCTTTACACTTCTGTTCGCGTACACACTAACAAATGTTCGGTAGATATTTACAACGACGATCTTCAAACAACGACTGTTTTATTTGCACGCAAAGCTTTTTCACACAAGATTGACTGAATTCTTACTACTCATGACATGCTTTGTTTATATGCCCACGTAATTAGTCTGATGAAAGTTCTTGAAGTCGGGTTTTCGCCTTCCGAAGAGCTCTATCGCGACTTCATTGTTGTTGTTTGTGTATTTTGCTTACGTTGTTTGTTGTTGCTTTCTTTCTTACTTGTCTATTCCCTTTTCTTTCATGCTGATGTTGTTGGTTTAGTTATAACAAGTTCGTTGTATTTGTTTGTGTAGCTTTTGCTCATTTTAATATTAAACGATGTGCACCGTTTCCATTTTCGTAACAGTATTTTCCGGTTTACCCAGAATGTTATTTGGTGCCGCTTAAATTAATTTCATATCTCAATTGAAGACTATAAATATTACAGAACCACCGCAATTAACACACATAATTTAACATGACTTTTTTGATAGATATATATAAAGTGAATATCGATTTTAACCAAATCTATTATTCTGGCGATTCAAAGAGAAAGTAATACTAGCTTATGGTAAAAAATGAAAAAAAATACAAACCAAACTTTTGTTACTTAAACTTTTTTATCTTTTCGGATTTCTTTTCTTGTTTCTGGTTTTACTTTTCCATTCGTACGTCATTTCTCTTGTGTGTTGTACAGTTTTGACAAGAACCACTTTTTCCATTCATCAATAAACAAAAAAAGAACAAAAAATGAACAAGTAAAAGCTGAAGAACTTTCAACTTTTTATAACACAAGTGTACAAACAGACATGCTAACAGCAGAATGACTATTTAGCACCAGTGGAACAAACGCCTTTTTGAAGTTACGAAGAGGATGAGTTTAATGATGTTGCAAAAATTCCTTTACAAGTTATGCAAGACATACGCTGACAAATATTAGGGGTGTGAACTATGAATAATGACAGCGTCAAAATTAAAAAAATAATTTAAGTTTCTTTCTGAGTCCATTAGGACCATCATTATATAAATTGAATAGGAAAACCAAAAACAATCAACTGCTGTTCGTTGTTTTATTCACATATAATGATAACTTAACAACAACTTCTGTAAGTTCTATATACGAGCTTTTCGTATCTCATAGGAAGTTAAGGGCTGTATTGGTATCCAATACCAATGCGCATGATCACAGATCAGAAACGTCATTGATCTTATTAAGTCTTAACTCATGACGAATCAGGAGCCTATGGTTGCAAAATCCAAACTAGAATTTTCCCAGTGGAAGAGCCGAAACGTAAATCTCTTCTTAAAACTATGCACAGGGGCACAGTACGACATTACTTCGTTGGTTATTACAACCGTTTAGTCAAGTTTACGACCTCACACCTGTTAACGACAGACTTTTTGAGAAACCTTTCAAGGCAATTTTATTTATTCTCACAGTTTATGCCAGAAGACTGCTAAGAGGAGTTGCCTAAGATATATTTCTTTCATATTTCGCTTTTCTTCGGGATGTCTGAGCCAAAGGTTGAACGACGGTCTCACAGCTAATAAACCAACACAAATTGTATTTATTCTCACAGTTTTTGCCGGAAGTCTAGTAGGTAGTGTGTTGGCTTATTATACGTAAAGACAGGCTTCAAACCCCAGGTCAGACATCAATCAAAATACAAAAAGTATTTCTTCGGCGACTTCCTCTCAGCAGATTTCTGGCATGAACTCTGATATTAAATAAAATTGCCATGAAAAGTTTCTCAAAAATCTGTAGTTCGGAGTCGTCTTTAAACTGTAGATCCCGCCCCTCATGTATAAAATTAACACACACAACATAAGTGGTGTGAGAAACTAGTTCATAATCCTGACTGAAGAGGTGCAATGACCAATTATGTTTGTTTTTGGCGGAGGACTGCTGAAGTTAAACCACAGCCTCATATCTAATAAGCCAACACAATACCTACTAGATTATAACGACAACAAGTGCAACCGAACTTCTGTTTTACTTTTCTTACCACACCTTTTATTTCAGTATTTTGGGATTTGTCTTGGTAGAGATTTAGTAATCGAAGTCTGAAAACCCCTAATAATTTGTTTAAATAAAATAAAATGAGTATATAGGACGCCAAAAAGGAAAGAGAGAAAGTTGCCAAAAAAAGGCAACCAACAGAAAACAAACTATTCTTCACAATCAATTTGTATGTCCGAGAACGTCATTATGGTACAAAAAGTTTGAAAAAGATTTTCCTGTAAATTTGCAAAAACTATAAAACTGTCTATAAAGCCATTCATATTGGACAGTGTTTTTATATTTTTCTTTAATTTTGAAAGGAAACTAAAAGTTCTTCATATGTGATGTCACATACAAAATTTTTTGTGTACTCAGTTTTGTTACAAACAAATTCTTTCAATTGTTTTTTCTTATGTTGGCAACAAATGCTCTACTCACAGTGTTTTTTAATGTTCAACAACCCAATTAAATACAAAGGAAACCAAAGAAATTATTATGTATTCCTTGGTTAATGTTTATCAAGGAAACAAAATGAATCATTTGCTCCCTCCTTTTTAGCAATCTCTTCTCTCTCTCTCTCTTTGTCTAATTTCATAAAAATTTTAATATTCTTTAGCACTTCTGTTTTAACTATCCCCAATGAACCATCATATCTTTAACAATTTAATTTGAAAATCTTATTAAATTCTAGAGCCTACAGTGTATTGCGTTGACTAACATTCTGTCACAGCAATTTTAGGCATCTGCCTCTTCGTACAAGTTAAGCACATTATTACTACAACGTAAGTTAGCGATGATGTTTACAGTGCCATGTTGCTGTCTTTGTCGTCATTGTCAGCCACTCTTGAATTATGAAACACTCTTGTATATTTCATTTAAAGTTATGATTTGTTAAATCTCTTCTGCTCTCATTATTAATGTGGTGGGTATTAAATTTGTAAATGCATATGGCGAGTCTTATTTATTTATTGGTATTTAACATACAGTAGAATTAGTTGTTTAAAAAGTTAAAATGGGAAGTAAGCCATTTATGTGGCTGTATCAGGACATGATTATCAGCTGTAGCAGGAAAAGGAGGCTAACAAACAACTCAAATTTAAAATGTTGTTACATACATACATAATTGGTCATTACAACCCTTCAGTCAGGATTACAACCTAGTTTCTCACACCACTTATGTTGTGTGTGTTAATTTTATACAAGAGTGGCGGGATCTACTGTTTTAAGTCAACACATAATGCAATTTCATTTACTCTCAGAGTTTTTGCCAGAAATCTGCTGAGAGGAAGTCACCAAAGAAATACTTTTTGTATTTAGTTTTGATGTCTGGCCTGGGGCTCGAACCCTGGCTTTACGTCTAATAAGCCAACACAATACTTACTAGTCTACGGCGACTTCATAAAAATGTTATTACGCCAAGAAAATACAAAGAGGACTAGACTAGTAGACTTTCTTTAAAGCATTTACTTAGAGCAGGTTCTTTTCTCAACTACGAAGGGAATACTTTTATGCACGCATTAAAACTTGAAGTACTTGGAAACAAAATGTTTCTTTGCAAACATATTCCATGATAGAAAACTGCCAAGCTCAGATATCAGGCTCATTAACCTCATGTGGCCACCACCATTGCTAATGAAATAATAAGGCATTTACACATCACACTGCAGGATAAAACGAGAATAAATGTACGATTCTTGCTATGGATTTACTGATAAAACTCTCGAAAATTAATGGTATATACATACATAAATTACACAAATAAACAAACTAGACAGACAGATAACAGCAAAATTTACATATCGTACTATAACAGAAATGAGCAAACTAACAAAGATATATGAATTTAACAGCGGAGAATGAAACAATGATCACAAATCGAAGCACAACAGTTCATAGAAACATTATGAAGTTACCAGGCATAAAAACTACATGAATATTTATAGAGAGCGGAAAACGATGCTGCCTACATGGCAATAGACTACATGTCTTGAACAATCGGTGAGTGTTGAAGTTTTATCATCTAGATAAACTTTGGTCGCATGTATTAATTCTAATAGTCGATCCTTTTCAGTTAATTTGCGATCTCTGTTGTGCATATTTCTCGGCAATAACTTGGCAGCGCAAATAATCATATGCGTAGGCGTAGTCGAAAGCTTTTAAATCGAATGATCAAAATTTAGCACAACTTTTTGCGGATACTTCTCATGCAGTGAAGCTAATAAGTCGTTTTTGTAGCTCATATCCCATAATCTTCAATTCCAAGGCGGTCACAGCGCTCATTTTTTAATTAAATACGAACTTAAGTCAATATGGACTTTAAGTAAATACTTACTTAACCCATTTCGCTCCAAGATTAAATTTTATTTTTTGTTTAAGAAGAAAAATACTTTTTTAGGGTAATTAGGACCTACTGATGTCAAAAATCAGCTCAAAAAATGTTTCTGGCTTTTCCCAGAAAACAGTGTTCGAAATTTCGAACACTGGCGTTTATTCCATATGCCTGCTTTATATGCAAGCAAGACATTTGAATTTATTTGCTGTTTTATTGATTTATTTTATTATTTTTGAATTAAAAGGCACAAAAGTTATTAAATTTAGAGAAAAATTATACTTAGCTAAATTTGTAATAATTTGATATAAAAATTAAAAAAAAAAATACAAAATAGCCGAAATAGAAGCTATGAAAAAATGCTTGTATTCATGTTTTAGTTTGAAACATTTTGTATGCAGATGAATATTACATTTCTCGCACATATACATATATTGTGGGCTTACCGCAACCCTTCAATTGACAACGATGTTTTCCCTCGGGATTTCTGATTACAACGTGTTTTCCCTGCATTTTTGGAAGATTTGGAGGTCGATATTCCGTATCGTCACCATCATCATCCGTAGTTTCTTCCCCTTGAATCAAAAGAAGAGCTTCTGTCACCGAGACTTTGAATTCTTTTTGACTCAAAGGCTTCTGAACTTTGTGTTTTGCAATCAAGCAATGCAATTTCCAAGCATTCACAACTGCCGAATTCAAAGTAGTACACCACAAGGGCCAATACCATTTGTTTCCAAGAATATTAATTCGGTAGTTCTGGATTGCATTGTCATGTAAATCCACACCCCCCATGCCCTTGTTACAATTGTCTAACATGGCTGGCTGACCATACGTGACCATACCAGCTTCCGAGTTCTTGTCGATGCTTTTTTTCAACGTTGTACTTTGTGCAGAGGCAAGACATGATCAAAATTTGTTGCCATGGTGACCTCTATGCTGTCCTGCCATCTACATAGCAATATTTTTTGGTTGTCATCAAATGTATAATCATAATCAACCCTTGGTAGTTTTTTACCAAACCTGAAATCAATAACACAAATAAAAAACACAAATAACACGAAATTAACTGGTAAATTGTACATAATATATGAAATATTCACTTTTTCTTAAGAAAAATTTATTATTAAATGTTTAATCAAACGATGAAAGAAAAATATAATAACTAAAGGTATTTCCACAAATAACGCGTGTTACATTTAATACAAAGAATTTTGATCGTCAGTAGGATAAGCGCCAGCGTTCGAAATTTCGAACAGACAACTTTACACATATGTGAAGGCACGCATGTGCATGTAAATCAAATTTTTTATATTTTATAAAATTATTACATATATTGGCAGTAATTTCTCATAATTATTTTTTTATTTTATTTTGTTTATTATTTTTAAAAATTAATTTAAAAAGTGTCCAAAATTACGGGTTGAAGAAATTTACCCCTAGTATCGGAGGGATTTTTTTTATTTTCCTAAAGTTGAGACTTAATACCAAAACCCAAATTTTTTTGAAATTTTACTTTTTTCATACATAAATATGTTTTTGAAAAATAATTTTTACTTTTTACTGTTCTAAAAATCGAACAGCGGAGCGAAATGGGTTAAAAAGCACCCCTTTCTCGGTATACAATGGCTTTTCCACAGTGACCTCTGACTTCTACGAATACATGTTGCTAATTTGCTTGTTCATGTAAGCACAAAGTGATGAATGAACTACATTGGTGAATAACAGATATTAATATCGCGAGAGTTTAACTCTCAATACAAAGTATGACCATTGCTGAGAACACAGTAAATTCAACAAAATACGATAAAATTTCGCTAAAAGAAGAGAAATTTTTCGGCAATGTGTACATTGCAAAGATGCAATTACTTGCACAGTGGGCAGGTTAAGACGACAATCACTGCTTTTGAATGACATACATACATAACATACGTAATTGGCCATTACAATCCTTCAGTCAGGATTACGGCCTAGATTCTCACACCATTGTGTGTGTTAATTTATACATGAGTGGTGGGACTTACAGTTTAACATCGACTCCGAACTTTTTCATGGCAATATTACTTACTCCAAGAGTGTTTGCCAGAAATCTGCTGAGAGGAAGTCGCGGAAGAAAAATTTTTCAGAATTCGTTTTTATGTTTGACCTGGGGTTGAACCGTCGCCTTACGTCTAATAAGTTGACACACTATTTACTAGACTATGGCGACTACAATGATACTTTGAATGACACTTTTTTTAAATATTTTTACGTGTTCTGTATTTGTTAAACGATCCATAGACGTAAATGCCAAACCCGACACTTCACATGAGAGATATTTAAACGATGAGAGCTAATCACCCTCGTAGAGCAACAAAATGTAATTGTGCTGTTTGCAAAGAATTTCCAACAAGTAATAGAAATAATCATTTTGATTACATACTCATGGAATACTGTTGCTGTCTGTGTGTTAACAATGCTTGAAAATGGAAAATTTTTATCTTTGAATTTAAATCCTTAAAACTGTTGTCATCGTTTAAAGTTATTATTTTCCTTTACAAGGATACTTCCATTATTATACTCTGAATTGTTAGAACATTTGCAGTTAATATTGGCAAATATTACTTAAAAGTTTTTACTTTATCTGTATATAAGCTTATTGTATGCTAATGTTTTACGTAAAATTTTCGAGGACAATGGAAGGGAAACAAATCATTGTTCTGCGTACTTAAGTAGGCAAGTATTTAAGTGATGCGAAAATGTAAAATATTTATGATAAATGTACCTAAAATTTAGGTCATTATTTATCTGCAGTAAAGTCCAACTAAGTGATACCCTATGTAGACATTATTATTAACTATTATTATTATTATTTTTTTTTTAAGTTATAGCCCCAACTACTATTTACTATTATTTATGAACACTAATTAAACATTTTTTGTGTTTTAATAAGTTATGATTTTTTTAATTTTCTAATTGATATTATTTTCTTATTTTCACCTTAATATGGGTCATTGGTCTCCTGCTTTATTGTGTTTGAATAAAATGAAATGTCCTTTGTGTGATGCTGTTGCTGTATTTATCCTTTCACACATATTTTCTTTTTCACTGCTACTGCAGCATCTTTTGTCCAACAAGTCCATGACAAAGTATATTTTCTTTGTTTCTTTTTAATTGTTCTAACGTTTACAAAAAGAAAATTATAACAGGGAACTACGACAATTTTCTTTGGAATAAATGCTCATCGAGTTTATTGTGACAATAAAAAAATTGTAGAGATAATATAAAGATAAGAAACGAGAAAGTATTCTCAACACATAGTTTCACGGTGTTGTCTAATTAATTGTTAGGCTTGAAGCTATCACTACCCTGAATCTACATGCCCGTTAAAAAGGCAGGTTACAACCCCTAGCCTACCTATAGGTAGCATGGTGCGCGATTCAAATCTCTCTTTATATTGTAATTCCCCTACAAAAGTTTAGATTGTCTCAAACTAATTTGGCTTGAAAAAGTTCTCTGTTTCTCTCGCCGACTATAACTTTACTTCAAGCATTGCATTTCTTGCTATTCCATAGATTGACTCAGGCCCTATCAGTTGTGTGAAACCTTCCCTGCTTGCAAGTCATGCTTGCTTCACATCGTAAGTTTTAACACTATTTGGGATTCAGCAACGAGCGAGCCTACATCCTCTAATTAGTCACATACTTTACTTTATTGGTCAATACACCCCTTTGGTAGTTATACCATACATACCTTCCATATTGTGTGTGTTAATTTTGTCCATGAGTGACGGGACCTACAGTTTAAAGTCGATTCCGAAACACAAATTTTTTAAGGAACTTTTCACGATGATTTTATTTACTCTCGGCATTTTTGCCAGAAGATTGCTGAGAGGATGTCACCATACAGCACACTACCTACTAGACTAGCGCGACAACATACTATTACCCTGACTCTCAGTTTAAAGTGGATTCCGAATGACAAATTTTTTTAAGGATGGAACTCTTCATGACAATTTTATTTACTTTCGGAGTTTTCGCCAGAATTATACTATTACCCTGACTCTCAGTAATACTGCTGATCCGCTCTTCTTAAATCCGAAATTGAGCACATATTTCGATGGCGTATACTTCTGCTTGAAATATATACAAAATTGTTCCAGCTTTCACAATAGGACTGCTTGTTCACGACCAACGAACAACGAAATTTGGTACGTTACGATGGCCCCTGATGATCTCCCACTATTGAACTGTAATTTCCATATTCTCACTACCAAGTGCACCGTTCTTAAATCCTACTGGTAAGGTTACCATTAAACCGAATATGATGGTATATATTCCGTGCATAAATTATGCTCTGTACTCTCAAGATTTTTCTGCAGGTCTTCAGCAAGGTTTTGTCATTTAACATGCTCCCTATTCGAGTATTCTAAGCCAGTTTACTATCCAAAAATATTTTTAGACATTCAATTATCTGCGATATAATCTCCATTGAAGTGGCCGTAGAGCAGTAGGTAGTGTGTTGGCTTATTAGACCTAAGGCCGCGATGCAAACAACAGATCAGATATCAAAACGAAAATATGAAAATTTTTCTTCGGCGACTTCCTCTCAGCAGATTTGTGGCAAAAACTCTGATAGTAAATAAAATTGCCATGAAAACTTTCTCAAAAATCTGTTGTTCGAAGTCGACTTTGAACTGTAGGTCCCGCCATAAAATTAACACACATGACATGAATGGTGAGAGAAGCTAGGTCGTTATTCTGACTGAAGGGTTGTAATGACCAATTATGTTTGTATGTATATATGTATAATCTCCATCCAAGAGATTCGACTGTTCTTCCATTTGGAATCAAAAGATCTTATACGCAACATATTTGAAGGATCCAACCTTTAGTGCAATGGCACAAGCAGATGCTGGAGAGCAATTTTATCTTTCAAAGGGAACTTATGCTTGTAAAGGACTTACAAACAGTTTAAATATTATCTTACTAAAGTAAATGGGGTGGAATTTATTAACTGAATCCGAAATAGACTCTTGCCAGATTATAGTACATATGGTCACCTTAATTGTGTAAAAAAATAGTAGTCTTCTTTCATTTTTTTTATAATCAAAGAAAAATTCTTCGTTGTCTATTTCAATTTATTTCTTACACTTTAAGTGTCGCTTTAGGCAATAATTTCTCAAGAAAAATAGTCATGAACAAACAAAAAGAACCTGTAAACTCCCAAGCAACACTCAAACAGACCTTATCATAATAAGAAAATGAATTGTAGAGAATTGAACAAAAGATGAACTTACATGTTACTTCTGAGTGCATAAATTGCAGCAATACGTTGTGATATTTCTAAGAAATTTCAAAAAAAAATTTTAAGCTGAAACAAATTTTTTTTCTTTTTAAATTGCAAACAAAAAATATTCTGGCGAAATGTGAAATTCTGTGAAATGGAAATTTTTGCTGAATTTAATTTTATCAACTCAGTTCTAAGGACATGGTTTATGTTGCAGTAAAGAATCAACAAGAATCACAATTTCAACAAAAAAAAAGAAGTCTTAAAACGATAGCTTCACAAAGAATTTTTTCCGTTTTTTTTTTGCTGGGGATCAGCAAACTTAATGCTGAAATTCAAAGAAGTTGTCGTCGATTGTGTAGAAAACCGACAAATGATTTCTTTCAATTGCATTTAAGCCATCAAAGGTTATAGTGCTTGGTTTGGACAAGCGGCTTAAATGATAGATAATAGAATGAATAGAGTTGTTGAGGAGTCAGTTGGCCATTTAAAAAAATCCTTCTTTATAGAAGTACCTGAATTTGTAGGAAAAGAATTGAATCAATTTGTATACATTCCATCTGAAAAATTTAACATTTAAGCATGCTGTGCAAGGAATGCATCTATTCACACATACATAAGATACATAATTGACCATCACAACCCTTTATACGTGAGTGGCGGGACATACAGTTTAACGTCGAATCCGAACGACGATTTATTTATTTATTTTTTTTTTTTTTGAGAAACTTTTTCATTGCAGGTTTATTTACGCTCAGAGTTTTTGCCAGAAATCTGCTGAGAGGAAGTCGCCGAAGAAATATTTTTTTTTCATATTTCGTTTTGATGTGTGACCTGGGATAAAAATGTGTCTAGGCTGTCTTAATATGCGTATTATTATTCGGTATATCGTTTTAATAAAATTATTTTATATGTCATACATATTTCTAATTTTTAGTAAAAACTGAAAGCTTTTATTATGATTTCCTAGAATAAAATTTTTTTTTTTGTCAAAAAACTGTTTTTCATTTTAAACTGGTAGACATATCTTGCAGGCAATATTAAATCAATTAATTTTGTCACAAGATACCAAGAAATGAATTTAAACTGCCAGCTTTCCTATCAAAAGAAAAATTACTAGTTATAGGCCATTTGGTTTGCTTAGCAAACATATTTCATGCTGTTCACTTTGCTGGATGTCATTAATCCACTGTATGCGATTCTGTCAAATTGCAGCTAACGCCGATAGCATATGAATTTCTCATTTTCAAATGAAGGAATTTTTTATGCTGCCTTAGCCGTTTAGAAAATATGTCCACAGACCGCTTGTAAACGAAAAACAATGAAATTTTAATGATGCCAGTTGACAGATTGATGCCTTAATACAGAATGTTCGTATTTGCCAATGATTTGAAGGCATCATTAGTGTAACATGGTGTTCTGATACAAAAATAGGAATACATGGATGCATTGTGTTTGCATTGTGTTGTGAATTAATCATGGTGTTGTTTTGCTTTAACCGTAGAACGAGCTTTGTATCAAAAATGATACGTTTTCAATTTTTGAGACCATATAACTTTAATTCTGAAAAAGTTAGATGCCTGATATTTTTTTAATTCATTAGTATTTTTATCGCTATTATTTTAAACCAAATAAAAAAAAGAAAATTTTAAACAGGACTTAAAAAATTCAAAAACTTCGTAATTCTGGCTTATGTATCATTTTTGATACATACGACATTCCTAGGGCTAATTTGGTGTTGTGTTTAAAATTTCTTTAAGTTTTCAAAGATATTGTGAAGTTTTATCGTAAATAATACATTATGAATGGTATTTGAGAAGGAATTGAAAGTTAAGTGTTAAATGAAAGTGAAAAGGTTGAATTTTCTGTTCTGGACATATTCTTGAGATTGATTGAAGTAGTCGTAGTCTAGTATGACGCCTGTTGGATTATTAGAAGTCAGACGAAGCTTCAAATCTCAGGTCAGACATTTCCAATTTACAACGAAGGTTGTAATGATCGATTTTATATGTATGTGTATACATAATATTCCTGCTGCTGAAGACTCTGAAGAAGAAGAAAACAGAAGCTCCTCTTATGAATTGACGAAAGTATTGGCAGCAACAAACATTTATCGCCAAAGACGGCACTACTTGGAACAGAGAACCGTATGCCTTTAGTAGTTTGGGAAGAGAAAATATTAACAAGTTTCACGCAGATTGCTAGCAGCTGTTTCCTGAAATGTTGTAGAGTCTTTCCTACTGCTCTTCTCGTATATATCTCACTTGACAGACAAACATTAGAAAAAGAGTGTTTGAAGATAATATTTTGGACAACTACGTACGTATAAGATAACAGAATCTTTCTCTTTGATAATGATATATTTACACCTATTACGGCTTTTCGAAAAATGAGCTGAAAGTCTTGCAGCCCTTAATAATCATGCTTAAAGCCTTCTTTTGAAACTGGAATGAAAAGGATTTTTAATTTCTAAAAAAATAAAATATATATTCATCTTAATTTTTTGTTAGAAAATTTTAACCATTTTCATAAAACTTTTGTCACACAACGTGTAGTTTTATGTAAGAAATAATACTGTATAAATAGTTTGGGGTTAGCTATCATACTTTCAGAGCACCCCATATATCCTTTTTTAAGATTTTTAAAAATTTAATTTTTTCTTCGCCTAAAAGGTAAGAAAATTAAAGAAAATATATTTAAATAATTCTGGTTATGTTTTTATGTTCGTTTTTGGTATATTTTCATCTCATTTCATTAAAGTTGTTTAGCAACAGAATTTAAAAACTTTTTAGTTTCATTGAATTTAAATTTTTTAATTAATTTAATTTAATACTTAATGAAGGAATACTTACAGTGATTGTTAGGGAAATTAATTTTAGGATATTTATATAAATCACGCTTCATAAAGAGATTTACGTAGTAATGCTTGATATGGATTTATGTTTTCTTTCCTTTGTTTTGTTTTATTACCTTTTCAACTCATTTTTAATTTTGTCGCTGTAGATGAGTAACTAATTGAACTTCATGGTCGTTATAAATTTCGTGGTCCACCTACATCGAATTGGCAATTTGAGATTCAAGTACATGCCATGTGCGTAACAACTACTTGCAGTCGTATTTGGAGAAACCTGTGTATCCGGGAGAGGAATCAAAGAGAGAGCATTGTTATTGGCATAATCGATGTTCTATTGCAACGGGTAACTTTTTTACCTTACATGACGTTGACAACAAATTTTTCTAACGAAATATAACAATAGTTTGTACCATCAGGTTTCAGATGCTCCATCTAAACAATTGGAAACTTATAATTCGCCACAAAGCAAGGGTGCTAGATATAAAATGTTTACCATTTAGAAAGAAATAAAACCAAGCTGACATAAAGTGTTTGACTTTTATGTAAAAAGCCATACTGCAATGAACATCATGTCATAAATTTTGCCGTAAATTTCATAAAAGTGATAATAAAATGTAGTAATAGGAAATAGTTTTATTCAAATGAATTAAAATAAATATAAATATTTAAATTTTTTAACAAAATATATCAATAATCGTGACAGTTCTATGTACTACAAGTATGTATCAAAAGTGAAGTAGAAAAATCGGCAGTTGAATAATCTCATACCTAGTAACCAAATATTCGTTTGAGCCACTGTACATCATTCCTTTGAATTACAGTTTTTCAATATTTCTTGTTAACCATTTTTAATGTTAAACATTTTTAAAGCGCACAAATTGAATAAGTTTCACATCTAAGCGATGCAAATTTATCATTTACAAGCAGACAAGCATATAGTAAATATTCAAAATAAAATAATTTTTTAATTCAAGGACATTTTTATTTCTTCTAAAATAATAATTTCAAAGTGACATGCTCAATTGTCAGAAATTTATTCTCTTCTCTCTTCATTACTTTTAAACAAATTATAAATAGATTTCCACATCATTTCAGAGAATTGTAACATTTTAATACATATTTATGAGCATTAAAAATGTCCATAAAAATTTTTCGCAATAAAAGTTTGACAAGAGAAAAATGAAAATAAAAAGAGGGAAATAAAAAATTGAATCCACTTAAACAAAAAAAGTTGGTGAATTTCTGGAAGTGTCATTAAATGCAGCAAACTTATCAATGATACAAAGTTATGGATATTGTTACGAAAATGGAAAAATCTAGATACCAGTGTTTTTTTTTACAATTGCCTTCGAGACCATTCATCAGATTGTTTACATTGCCATATAAAAGTCAAGGCAAATCAGGTAACTAAGTTAGTAAAAGTTAAGTCAGTTTTGTGTGAAGACGCTGTGCATTTGAAGAGAGTAATAGTGGTTTGAAGATCTCCGTTATGAAGCTCTGTCGAACAATTGACTAGTAATTGTTATTGTTTGTGCAAAGCGTGTAAACAGAGGAATAACAAATAGCAATAAGTTGTTGTTTACATCAAGTTGTGAAGAGTGGCACACAGAATTGTCCGAATAATAAAGAATAAATTGAAACTAAACACAAAGTTATTTTTATTTCATTTGCAATCTACGAGCTCATATTTTAAACATTTTTAAAAGGTAAAAACGTAACAATATAGATTACATAAATTCTCTGAAGAAACTCTTTACAAACAATGAATATTTTATATCCTCTACAAAAACTTAATCATTTTGCCCATTTCCCTTATTGAAATACTTACTTCCCTGTTAAAAGATTAAGCAAAGGGTTTTAAGGTCTGATATCCATTGGCATTAATCTCAGCCGACATATCATATCCTGTACAAAATTCGTTTATTTCATCCTGAAATGTGTTGTGTATAGTACAATGTACTTAAAGTTTGGTTGGGCAGTGCTTCAGTACGGAAACCTTGGCTGGGCAGTGACTACGAGCTAGATTCTCACACCACTTATGTTGTTGTTGTGTTAATTTTATACATGAGTGACGAGACCTCCAGTTTAAAGTCGACTCCGAACGACAGAATTTTTTGAGAAACTTTTCATGGCAATTTTATTTACTCTCAGAGTTTCGCCAGAAATCTGCTGAGAGGAAGTCGCCGGGAAAAATTTTTTCCATATTTCGTTTTGTTAGAGCTCTCGGACCTGGGGTTTGAACCGTGGCCGCACGTCTAATATGCCATCACACTAAATACTAGATTATGGTGACTTCAGTCGGTATATTAAATGCTGAAGTATCTTTAAATTTTCTTCATGGTCCGGTAACCGTCAACATACTATGCTTTTTATATTATGTGCCATTCCCGTTCTATCTTCACGCTTAGATCCACCCGCATGCCAACACAGCCAAAAGTGCCATAGTCCTGCTCGACAACGAAAGTCGTTCTCATATCAGAGTGATAAAATTGCTTGCGATTGAAATGTTAGGCATTCTATCGTATAACTAGGCATCATTATACTCTAGTGATAAGATTTGTAAAGAAGTTGCCGTAGTCTAGTAGGTAAACTAGTCGAAAACACAACGAAATATGGAAAAATTTTCTTCGGCTACTTCCTCTAGGTCTTCTAACAAAAATTCGAATAGTAAATAAAATTGCAATCTCAAAAATCTGTAGCTTGAAGTCGACTTTAAACTGTAGTTCCAGCCACTTATGGATAAAATGAACACACGCAACATGAGTGTTATGAGCAGCCAGGTGGTAGTCCTGACTAAATGGTTGTAATGACAACCTAAGTCAGTAAATAAGATACGTTATGTAACTCTGCTTAATACAGCCTTCCACATGCTTTTGAACTTCCTCTCGAGAGTAAAACATTATTTTTTGGAAACATTATTTTTTCCCCTATCAATGTCCTCAAAATGTAAATGTACTACGTTATCATTATCGTAAGCTCTTTTACAAAAACAATCATTTACGTAATGTTTGCCAACATTAACTATAAAACTATAACAATTCATAGAATAATAATGAAACCAAGCTAACATCCTATATAAAGAAGAAGAAGAATCACTTAAAAAGTAAGAGTACATGTATAAGGATTTAATGTCAAAAATACAACAAAAAAGAAACACTTAAATTTACTTACTATTTACAGGCATTGATAACTACGACTATATGAGGAGTGCGTAGATATACTCGTATGTGGTGAGCCAATGATATGAATTTCTATTCTTTATTGTGAATTCTTTACAAATCATGCTCGTACAATTGAAAAGAATAAAATATTTCGTAGACGTTCTACCTCCACCAGTAACTTAACTGTTGTCGAAATGAAATGATAAGACTAGACGGGCTTGACAGGAAACGATAATAATTTCGTGTCAGAAAACTTAAGTAAAATAGAAAAATAATAACAACAACAGCAACAAGGAAAACATATTCCGTAAATTAGTTTTTGTTTGCAGCATTTTAGTACTTCATCTCTAGGATATGTTCCTGTTTTTGGTTAACCAACACAGTTGACTTATTACCAATTGCAAAAGCTAATGTTTGGAAAATTGAAAAAATGTACACTTAACTTGTGTCCTTCCGTTTGTCTGTTGGCCTGCTTGTCTGCCTCTCTATCTGACTTCAGACTAGTCACACGAAATCAACATTTCAATGTAACCAGAAGTTGGAAGAAGTCATTCATTCATGTAACATAGCATGCCAATGTATTCTTAAAAATTCTTTGTTAGAAATAATGTGTGAATGTCTGTTATTATTCTGCATATTGCCAGAACACATACAAACAAAATTCTAACTCACTTCCTTTAATAGCTTGGTAATTTCGTAATGGAGAGAACGAATCCCAAAGACATGTATGCTGTAAGAAAGAAGTCTCACTACCTCGTCTGGGAAGGTAAACTTCCCGTTTTCTTATCGTTTTATTTCACAGACACTTATAAGATACAAAAATAAAAACAACAAACTACGTTACTTTAAGGATCATTAAATAGAGACTGGTAAAGTCTGCTAAAGGATATTTATGGTGTGGAAATGTTATCATCGTTTTAAGTTTTTTTTTTGCTTTTAAAGAATTCCGCCCGGTTAGCTATGCACAATCAAAATACAATTTTAATTTCAAATATTTTTCTTTAATTCATTATGTATTCAAATGTGTTTCCTTTTCAGAGTTTTACGTTATACTTCTGCTGTAAAGGGTAGTGCATTTTGCAGTTTCAAAAGTAAAGTTAAAGTACACATACATACATACATACATAATTGGTCATTACAACCCTTCAGTCAGGATTACGACCTAGCTTCTCACACCACTTATGTTGTGTGTGTTAATTTAACCTACAGGTTAAAGACGACTCCGTACGACAGATTTCTGAGAAACTTTTCATGGCAATTTCATTTACTCTCAGAGTTATTGTCAGAAATCTGCTGAGAAGAAGCCGCCGAAGAAATATTTTTTCATATTCCATTCAGTTGAGGTTGCCTGACCTGGCGTTTGAACCGAGGCCTCACGTCTAATAAGCCAATACACTGCCTACTAGACAATGGCGACTTCATACATGCATAATTTACATAATTTACTTTACATTATGATTTTGTATTACTTTAAATGTTTCATACCTCTTTGGCTCCTTTTTTTTCATACTTATGACAAGGATAACTTTTGCCATCCATGCATAAAAGAACATTCAACTCTTTATAACTCAGTACATACATAAATGGGACAAGTTTAAAGTAAAACGATTGTTTACCACCACTGACGTCGACATTGTCATAAATGGTCCTTTTGAAATGATGTTGATGATGATGAACTTAATGATATTACAAAAATTGCTTGCGACAACAATGTCAACAATGACAATCATTAGTAAGACTCATAATCCAACATTTTTTAATTATTAAATAGTATCTGAGGTCTTTTTCGAACTAAATATAGCACTTTCATATGATTTTCTAAATCATAAAAATAGAATTTTAAAGGATTAGTATGCCAACATACATTACATATTTTACATTACATTACATATTTTTATACATATATATGTAATGATCTGGATCGCCAAAGTGTCCAGTAAAAATATTTTAAGCCCTGTCCTGTCACCTTAACATACATACATATATAATTAGTCATTACAACCCTTCAGTCAGGATTACGACCTAGTTTCTCACACCACTTATGTTGTGTGAGTTAATTTGTATACATTAGTGGCCCTATAGTCAAGATTGCGACCTAGTTTGAACCGTGGCCTCACGTCTAATAAGCCAACACACTACCTACTACGACTACGACGACTCCAACTGTTACTTTAAGCATGTAAATAATTCAGTTGATAACATCTATTAGCTTCGTATTGTTACCATTGGTCTCACAGACATTTCTGTACCTCCCTAATACATTTCCAACCGTATTTGATGGGTTCTCATGACAACAAAAAGCATCCGAGCAAGTTGCCAAGTAAAGAACATCAACAAAAATACTCTTTTTTCTGAGAACCATTCTTCATAATCAATTTGTATATACGAAAATGTCATTTGGGTTCAAAAAGTTTGAAAAGGATTTTCCTGTAGTTTCTTCCTTTCTCTATACATTGAGACACTCGTGGGCAACATAACACATACTCTGATGCTTTACAGTTCAGTGTAGGGAGTTTTTTTTTTTTTGGTTTGAAGCCACAGGAAAGTTTCTTTTACGACATGCCACATAGAAAAAGTTTTTCGTGTCTATTTTTGTTTTCCACTACTTTTTGTGCTAGTCTTATGGGCGGATGTTGCATAATTAAAGAGTGCAAGTAATTGATTAAGTTTTCACAAGCAAAATAATTAGGAAAACAAATGGCTTAAAGGGTTTTATTGAAATTCGAAAATTGTAAAACAGTGCTTTACAAATATGCCGGATCTTATTGGCTCAAAAATATTTTGATAGCCACAGAAAACTTGTGCTGGAATTATAAAATTTTCTCTCAAATGTTTTTTAATACTCCAGGCTTTGATAGCCTTCTCAATAATCAAAAGCTATCAGTCGTTCCCAATGTTTGAGGTACGGTCTGGACTATGGCGACTTCACTATCCTTAGGCCACTTCTGGGTTATCAGAATCATTGCACAAATGCTTTCTCACTAAAATTACCTACGAAAAGTTTTGATTATCTGGTTTAACAAGAGGCTATATAATACTCAATATCTTTCCTTTCGTCTTGTATACATAGACTAATCTTGATTCAGACTCATTGCTGACATTGCTTCTTCTTCCTTTATTACATGGAAGACTAATCTAAACGGCTAACCTATGTGGGCACGCACGCACAATGATCCCATAGATTCCGTTTCAAAAACACAAATACTTTCGGACACAATTGGCTTCATATCTCTTTCTAGCAGTGTTCTCCATGAGTGCTAAAGTGTTCCAACATCTGTCAACATACATATGTATGTACCAGAGATCAGCAATGAGTATACAAAAAGATGAGTAGAATCGAATCGTACTCATAATTTCTGATACTTATACGCATTCATACTTATTTTAATATCATACTTATACTACTCATATTCAAAGTTTGAAATACTCATCGTACTCATACTCAACATTACGTATGATTTTGTTGATTTCGACTCCCCATGGCTCAACATTTACAAGAATCACAAAATATGTATGAATCGCGTACGGACACTACAATACTCACCAGAAGGTTGTGTGTTTGCATTGTTTGCTGCCTTTGTCTTTTTTTTTTTGTAAATGCAACAACAACTAAAACTCGAAGTTCAATTTTAATATTGTTGACTCACTTATGAAAATGATATCAAAATTTCATTAGTGCTTATGAGTAGTAGAAAAACGATTCATTGCTGATCTCTGATATGTACTACCCTTCTCTGGATTCCTAGCAAACTTAGGTAATCTCTTATCTTATTACGAAGTTATGTCCTCTATCATTTTCTGTCAATCTTATCTCATCAACTTAAACGTAATCTTCCCACTCCCCAATGTATAATTATTTCTTTAACAATTTTATTTGAAAATCTTGTAAATCTGATTAACTGCATGAGCCTCCAGTATATTGCAATGAAAACCATACTGTGTCACAGCAATTTCTGGCAGCTGTCTCTCCGCACAAATCCCACACGCTGTATAGAATTGCTGTGTTCATGAGTAAATTGATGTTACGTATGGTCGTAATGTCGGCATTGTCAGTCAAGCTTAAATTATTAACGCACACTTGTTTATTACATTTACAGTTATGATTTGTTAACTGTCGACTTTTCTAAACGTTCATGTATGTGAGCTGTTTAATTTTAAAATTTTAAGTGAGTTTATGCGTGTGTGTGAAAGTGTTTACAAGACATGCACTTGACAGATCTTATTGACTATGATGGGCATATTTCGTAAGTGATATTTAACGTGACGTGACGTAAATTAAAATTTAAGCACTTTCTACATAAACCACCATAGTTGGTGTGGATGAATTTGATTTAAGCTTCTGTTTGTTATTTCCTAACATCTTCAGATTGTAACAGAGTTTCCATTAAATCATTGATTTTTTTTTGGCTAGAATTATAATATCCATTACCCTGTCTTATATCTTCTCAATCAATTAAATAAAAGATACACTGCCAACAAGCAATCTAAACGAATGTATTCATGTTTCAGCAATAAGATTAAATTAAGTGACGAATAACTCGATTATTAAGTCACCGTAGTCTTGTAGGTAGTGTGCTGTCTTATTAGACGCAAGGCCATAGTTCAAACCCCAAGTCAGACATCAAAACGAAATATGAAAAAATATTTCTTCGGCGACTTCCTCTCTGCATATTTGTGGCAAAAACTCTGAGAGCAAATAAAATTTCAGTTAAAAATTTCTTAAAAATTTGTCGTTCGGAGTCGACTTTAAACTGTAGGTCCCGCCACTCATGTATAAAAATTAACGCACACAATATAAGTGGTGTGCGAAACCAGGTCCTAATCCTGACTTAAGGGTTGTAATGACCAATTATGTATGTATGTCAACATAGTCTAGTAGATAGTGTATTGGCTTAGTAGACGTAAGACCAAACTCCATGGCAGATATCTCCGACAAAACGAAGTATGAAAAAATATTTCTCCGACGACTGTAGCTCAGCAGATTTCTGGCAAAAACTCTGAGAGTAAATATAATTGCCACGAATTTTTTTTTTAAATCCAGCGTTCGGAATCAACTTTAAATGGTAGGTCCCGCCAGTCTTGTATAAAATTACCACACACAATAAAAGTGTTGAGAGAAGCTAGGTCCTAATGCTGATTGAAGGGTTGTAATGACCAATTATGTACGTATGTAGAATTACCCGAATGTTTACGTAACGCAACGTAACGTAAGTTCGTTTCTAGGATGTAAAGGGCAATGAGAACGATTACCCAACCATACTGGTATTTCGTTAAGCGTTTGCATTATTTTCGTATGTTATAAGCGAACGTACGTTCCATAAACGTTCGGGTAATTCGACCTTTACGTAAAGTAGTCACATTTCCTTAAACCCTAATAGAGGCGTAATAAAGAACTGTTTGGAAAAATATACAACTTAAAGCCTAGAGGTGTTTATTATAAAGTTGGTCGATAAGACCATCATGTTTTCACCGAATTATTCTTAAATCAACGTGGTGTGCTTGAAGAAATAATTTTTAAGCTCCTACCTTCATAAAGGATTAATTTTTTTTACAAAGTAAAACAAAATAAAAATATTTTTTAATTTAATAAAATGGAAAACGGAAATTGTACTTTTCTTAAAGCGGAAATCATAAAATGCAAACAAATTACGAGTTAAAGTCAGTGTTCGGCGAAAGTATTGCAAATTCTAAGAATAAAAACAAACTGTTGAAATAAAAAGTAAATAAAATTTGCATACGCACGCACAGGCGTAGTTAACCAACAAATGCATTCGAATGCATTCACTCTGAACAGTAAAATGCATTTATTCAATCACACTCACTCAATCAGTTAAGTGTACATACAACGTCAACAAGACCTGGAAGGAATGTGAATATTGCTATTGCATGATGGTAAATAATAATTAAAAAATAATTGAATAAATGAAGGTAATAGAGACGGTGGTTTACAACACAGTCAGTGAGTTGTTTTATTTCACTTCTAATTTGTGTATGATTTTCCCATCATAGAATTTCTCTATGCGCAATGAAAATTTATTTATTTGATGATAATGCCTTGAAATATTGCAAGAAAAATGAAGTAATGAACCTTGCACTTCTCTTTGGCGAAAACTTATAGTTGAAATCATAAATTCGGCTTAGTCTATTAGGTAGTGTGTTGCCTTATTTAGAAAACAACTATTTCTATCGGCGAATTCTTCTCAGCAGCTTTCTGGTAGAAACTTTAGGAGCAAATAAAATTTCTTTCGTTCGAAGACGACATTAAACAGCAGTTCCCGTCAACCACGGATAAAACTAATACACACAACATGGGTGGTGTGATAAGCTAGGTTGTAATCCAGACTAAAGCGTTTTAATAACGAATTAAGTAAGTAAGTAAGTCTTCAATTAACTAAACATATGAGTTATAAACTCATATAGTCTAGTAGGTAGATGTAAAGGCCGGATTTGTATCCCAGGTCAGACATCAGAAACGAAATATGAAAAAAAATATTTCTTCGGCGACTTCCTCTCAACAGATTTCTGGCAAAAATTCTGAGAGTAAATAAACCTGCCCTGAAAAAGTTTCTTAAAAGTCTGCCGTTCGGAGTCGACGTTAAACTGTAGGTCCCTCAACTCACGTATAAAATTGACGCACACAACATGAGTGGTGTGAGCCGTAATTTTGACTGAAGGGTTGTAATGCCCAATTATGTATGTATGTATGTATGAGTTATAAACATAGTAGTCGAACTAGTCTAGTAGGTAGTGTGTTGCCCTATTGGACGCGAGACCTTGGTTCAAACCCAGACATCAGACTACTTTAACTAAACGAAATAAGACAAATTATTTCTTCAGTGACTTCCTCTCAGCAGATTTCTGGCAAAAATTCTGAGATTAAATAAAATTTCAATGAAAAGTTACTCAAAAATCTGTTGTTAGGAGTCGACTTGAAACTGTGGGTCCCGTCACTCATGTATAAAATTAACACACAACAACATAAGTGGTAGGAGAAGCTAGGCCATCATTTTGACTAAATTTGAAGTCGCCGTGGTCAAGTAGGTAGTGTGTTGTCTTATTAGACGTGAGGACATGATTCAAACCCCATGTCAGAGATCTTCAACTAAAAGAAATATGAATAAATATTTCTTTGGCGACTTCCTCTCGTGAGATTTCTGAGAGTAAATAAAATTGCCATGAAAAGTTTCTCAAAAATCTGTCGTTCGAAGTCGACTTTAAACTGTCCATGCCTGCCACGCATGTATAAAAATTAACGCACACAACATAAGTGGTGTGAGAAACTAGAACGTAATTTTGACTAAAGGGTTGTAATGATCAATTATGCATGTATGTATGAATTATATACAATGAACTTTTAAATTTAATATGATTTAGTACAGGGAATCAATTTCTCTCTTCTTTTTTATGTACTAAAAAAGAAATTTCTGTGTTCATTTTTATTTCTTGCAAGTGACACTTTAGACTGTAATTTCTGACGGAAAATAGTCACCTGCAAACAACACAAAATACTACAAAACGGAATAGAAAATCTGTGAACTTTGAGCGCAAAATGTTGCTGGATATGCAAGGAACGGGTGAAAATGTCCACAAGCAATCAGACATAACAGTGTTGGGTGTTGCAAGAAAATGTAAGGATACCAAACCATTTTTTTTTTAACGGTGCCGTACATTTTCTCTTTCCAAATAGCCATTTATTTTTAAATTGAAGTTTAAAAATTTCAAAACGTATATAAAATGTGTGTTAACGATTTGTAATATAAAAAAAATTGAAAAAAATATTTTGCCAGCAGCATTCTAAAGAAATTTATTTTATGTTGCAACATGGAATCGACTGGAGTACGATTAAGAAAAAGAATTGCAATCATAAAATAAAAGGTCGACAAGATGTTTTCTTCGTTTTTTCTGTTTGCATTTCTTTTTGCTGATTGCAAAATTTAGTGCCGAAATTCAATGGAGTTTGTCATCAATTTAGTTGGAAGCCAAGAATTCTTCTTTTCAAATGCATTTAAGTAAGTCGACAGAAGAGAATTAAAGCAGTGTGTGTGTGTGTTTTCATAATCATTTGGTTTGACAATTGCAATGTTTTAAAACTATCGAATATAATGCAGTGTAAGGCATTAAATTAATATATATTTTTTTCGGATTGTCAGCAGTATTAAAAGAGTTTAAAAACCAAAAGTCAGTGAAATTTACGTACTTATGAGAATACAAATGGGTCGACATACATTGCAGAGAACAGAAATGCCGTTGAAAGTTAAAATATGTTTTAATCTCAAATCTTTTCAATACCTTATCCCATATTCAAATCAATATTTTATTACGTTTTTTTATAAGATTATAAAAAGAGGGTGAAATAAATAGTGTAAATGGTGTAATACTTGCACAATTTCCGCTGACAAATTTAACAGATGTATGGTTCAAATGCAAAACAATTTATTTAAACGAGTCAAAATTTATTTGAATTTTGCATGTCATTTGAATATAATATTTTGATAATAATTTTATGGTATTCATTATTATTTTATTTTCCCTCTTTTTTGTTCTTGTTTTTGAGTGAAAGTAAAATGTCCTTGAATTTCTATCGCATTTTATTTCAATGTTTATTCCCAGAAGCAATTATCAACTTAAAAGCAGTAGGTAGGCAAAGCAAAAAAATAAATGCGGCAATATAAACTAAAATATGTAGGTACTAGGACGATTTAATATAATGTCTACAATACTAGGTATTTCTATTTTCAACAATATTTACCATCAGTCCACTGTGCTTAACCAGCAGCCCAGTTACTATCCTTAGGCTTACTTACTGACTTAATTAGTTGATCATTACAAACCTTTTCGGAGACGACGTAGTTTAGTAGGTAGTGCGTTGGCTTATTAAACGCGAGACCACGGTTCAAATCCCCGGTCAGACATCAAAACGAAATATGAAAAATATTTCTTCAGCGACTTCGTCTCAGCAGATTTCTGGTAAAAACTACGAGAGTGAAATAAAATTGCAATGAAAAGTTTCTCAAAAATCTGCCGTTCGGAGTCGACTTTAAACTGTAGGTCCCACCGCTGAAGGTGTCTCATGTATAAAATTAACACCCACAACATGAGTGGTGTTGAGAAGCTAGGCCGTAATACTGACTGAGGGGTTGTAATGGCCCATTATTTTTTTACAAACCTTTTAGTCCGGAGTAGAACGAGCTTCCAGCACCATACATGTTGTGTGCGTTAATTTTATCCATGAGTGGGGGAACCTACAGTTTAGTGTCGACTCTGAACGACAGATTTGAAAAACTTTTCATGGCAATTTTATTTCACTCTCAGAGTTTTGTTTTGCCAAAAGAATGCTGAGAGGAAGTCGCTGAAAGAAATTCATAGTTCGTTTCGTTTGAAATGTCTGAGCTAGAGTTTGAAACTCGGTCTGTAGTGGAATAAGCCAACACACTACTTACTAGACTACAGCGGCTTCACTATCCTTAGTATGCTTACACCTAGATTATCAGACACAAGGCTCAAATCCTTTCTCACTATAATTACCTACGAATAGTTTTGATTGTTTGGCCTGAAAAGAGGTTTTGGTTTACTCCCGATTTTCCCTTTCGTCTAGTGTACCTAGATTAACTTCGATTCAGCCTCACTAGTGGCTCTGGGCTCGGAAATCGACCTGGTTGCCACAGCGTACTGCTTTGTCCCCGTATATCCAATTCAAGCTGTACTAAACACATTTTTCTATGGCATAAACAATCGCCTGGTAAATGTTCACAAATATCTCGTTGGGTTCAAAATAGTTTACCTCATTTTTGAAGTATTTGTAGCTTTGAAACTGTTTCAATTACTTTTTTTACAAAGCGAAGCATTTTCCAATATTTATTGAGTTTGCTTTTACTGTATAGAAAACGATTTAGAAGTGGCTGCCAGGTAATCGATATATCACAATGCCTTCCGACAAATCCGGCGTTAGATCCTCTTCCTATAACCTAACCATAGTTCTAATGGTTGTGGTCTGCACTAACTTGTGCGATGGGCTTGGGATAGCGAATCATTTCGCTGCGTCAAACTGTTGCCCACATTATTCTGATACCCAAGCAATGACTGCATAGGACACAATTGGTCCTCTAGAGCTTTCTAGAAGTTTTGTGCATATCTCACACAGTGATTACTTCTAATACAGGCATGATGAGTTCATGAAATACTAGACTTAGATCATTTCAAGAATGTCTACACTTAGTAGATGGCTTATTGAATGTTAGTCTTTCTTTTAAAGGACTTAGGTTAGCTTTTGTACAATGGGCCAATTCGACCTCCGGGTACTGTACTTGTCTTAATTAACATGTACACGTCCTCTAACCTAGGTTAGCTCTGCGGAGTAGAAAATGGAAGAAAAGTAATTGAATTTAAATTATTTAAAACTGTATTTTTCTAAGACGTATATCACATTATACTTCTCTTTGTTTCTCTTGTTTATCAAATTTTTTTTTCGTAAATTTTTATTGAAAAAATAAAGGAAATCATTTAAACGGAATTTATGAAATAAATTCTCTCTCTTATAAGCCATAGTTCTTCACTAACATTTGGATATTTCTCTTAAGTATTTTATATTTTCAGTTTTTATTTTTATGTAATTTTATAAGTTCTATTTTCTCCTTTTTTTTGTTGTCTTTGGTTATACAATTTTAATTAAATTTTGCATGTGATTTTTGTTTTTCTTTTTTCTTTTTTTGCTTCATATTTAACATGAAAAATAAAATAAAATGATATGAAAAGCAAAAATGAAATTATATTTGGATTTGTACAAAATTGTCTAGTGCTGTAGGGAATTTTAATTTTTCATATTACAATTATCGTACAATATTTCATCCTTTTCTACATGATTTTATGAATACATCTACCATTTTGATATTGGTTTTCATGCTTTCAACTTTAATTATAATTTTTTGGAATTAAAAAAAGAATAGTTCTGTTACGTTACTGTATATGGCACATATTAAGCCGAAAACAATTTAATTTTGCAGAAGTTTGTTACCAAGAATAATGGTACCAAAGAAAATTATTAATTTTTATTTATAAAAACATAAGACTCATGAAGTCGCCATTGTCTAGTGTTGACTTTAAACAGTAGGTCCCGCCACTCATATAAAATTAACACACACAACATAAGTGGTGTGAGAAACTAGGTCCTAAACCTGACTGAAGGGTTGTAATGACCAATTATGTACGTATGTATGAATGTATGTAAGACTCATTTAAAACTTAGTATTTTAATTCATAACATATAAAACCATAAGCAGGAAAGAAGAAAAAATTCAGATCGTTAAAGATCGCCAATCGCTTGCTTGCAATGTACCCTTGATTTTGAGCATGTGCTGCATAAATCTGGTCACGTTAACCAATAAATAAACCCTCTGTTAAGTAGGTATGTCGATGGTAGTAGTAATAGAACACTGAACCCTGGCTGCAGCCAGGGCTAAACCCAATAGTTTAAACACACTTAAGTCCATTGTGATACCGTCGCTGATTAATTTACCATATTACTGGAGCCAGTCAAAGCTTCTCATGCAGACTCCCAAAGTACATCCTCGACAGATCAGTGGGATTATCAGCACAGTAAATGCCTAGACATACCAGAGTAGCAGAAAAACAGTTTTATCCTTTTCCTTGCCTCTACAGCTGCAGAAGTTATTGACAAAAAATACAAATCAGTGTGTAGTAATAACTCTAATAACTATGCTGGCCGTGCTCCTTAGCAGTATGAGCAGGCTTTCCGTGTAGCTTCTATCTAAACTTAGTCAAAATTTTCTGTTCTATTTTGCCTGTATTTGGATTAGACCACACGGCGTAGTTGCCGTAGTCTAGTAGGTAGTGTGTTGGCTTATTAGACGTAAGGCCACGGTTCAAACCCCATGTCAGACATCAAATCGGTGACTTCCTCTCAGCAGATTTCTGGCAAAAACTCTGAGAGTAAATCAAAAATTGCCATGAAAAGTTTGTCAAAAATCTGTCGTTCGAAGTCAACTTTAGGTCCCGCCACTCATGTAAAAAATTAACGCACACAACATAAGTGGTGTGAAAAGCTAGGGTTGTAATAACCAATTATGTTATGTACATACATATGTATATGACCAGATACAATGTTACACTAACGATATGTTTAAGTCATTTGTAAATATTCCGTATTGTCTCGACAGTTTGTCAACTGTCATTAACAGATTTTCATTGGCCTGCAAACACGCAGAACTCATACTGTATCAGTGACAGATGCAATTCGGTATCATTATAAAGTGAATTAAACACATCCAATAAAACGAACCCAACCTATGATAGTTTATTGTCCACTAGACAGTAGTTCAGTTCAGAAGTCATTAAATTTTTAGGAAAAACAAAAAGTACGAGACACTAATTGATTTGGAAGTTTTTTTCCGTAATTCTGATTCATTGAATTTAATACGTCAAATATCCTTTTTGCCACAAAACTTTTAAATGTAAATTCATTTTATTGCTCCACAGGTTGGAAAATAATTGATTTTTAATACCATCAAATCGACGGTTGTAATATCCTATTATGTTACGTTATGTTATGTATGTATTACTGCATAAAGAATCGTAGGAAGGAATATTCTCAATTGTTTACTTTCAATGTAAGCGCTTGGAAAAAAGTCGCTCAATAGTCTACTAGTGCTACTAGCTCACATTCGGTTAAGTAAGGAGATGGACCCTAATTGAAGGAAGAGATCCCACATAGACTAGCATTTAGGCCAGCAATTAATATTCAAACCTTCAAACCTATTCAAGACTTTTCATGGCAATTTATTTCACTCTCAGGTTTTTTGCCAGAAATATGATGAGGGGAAGTTGCCGAAGAAATATTTTTTGAAATTTCGTTTTGATGTCTGACCTGGGTTTTAAAACCGGACTTACGTCTAATAAGCCAACACACTACCTACTAGACTACGGCGACTTCAGTTTCCACATCTATTCACCATTTTTATACCGTCTCGTTACGAAGCATTCCCTAAAATTATTCAGTCCAAGAGAGAGTTAAAAACGAAACATTATTTGTTTAGTCACGATGCGCCCTGATACCCTCTCGTGTGTACCATTACCACATATCTTATACCTCCGATAATCTTACTTTTGATTGGAGACTAGTTGGTCTTCTTTAACTTGAAACTCATGTAGTTGCTTAGCTCATATACAGGGGCAAACAATTTTATTACGTACAAAAAAGCAAAAATAATGTTTTTTAATAAGAACTCCCAAGGGAGGACAGTACAATGCAATAAAGTTATGCATAGAAAATGTTACATTGTACACCACATAACATACAAATGAGGTATTGTGTACCATATATCGTATCATATTACAAATGAATTCAATGTACGAAAATGATTTTAAAACTAAATTTTAATTTTTGATAAGAGTTTACTTAAATACCTAAATACCATACATATATGTATGTATGTATATGAGTTAAAGATTTTTACAAAAAAAAGAGTATCCTTTTGCACAAATAAAATTCAGTACAAAAATATTCATTTAATGGTATTAAAAATCAATTATTTTCCAGCCTGTGGAGCAATGCAATGAATTTACATTTAAAAGTTTTGTGGCAAAAAGGATATTTGACGTATTAAATTCGATGAATCAGAACTAGGAAAAAAAACTTCCACATCAATTAGTGTCTCGTACTGTTTATTTCTCCTAAATTTAATGACTTCTGAACTGTACTGAACTGGACTGAACTACTGGTGTTTACATAATTGTCACAAGTGATTGTTTTTTATTAACCAAATGTGTCTAGTGGACGATCAACTGTCATACATTCGATTCGTTTTATTGGATGTGTTTAATTCACTTTATAATGATACCAAATTGCATTTGTCACTGATACTGTATGTGTTCGGCAGCTGTGTAGGTCACTCTTAATCGCAAAACAATGAAATTTTGTTAATGACTGTTGACAAACTGTCGAGACAATACGAAATATTTACAAATGATTTAAACATATCGTTAGTGTAACATCGTATCATTACAACCCTTCAGTCAGGATTACAATCTAGTTGCTCACACAGCCTATGTTGTGTGTGATAATTTTATACATGAGTGGCGGGACCTACAGTTTAAAGTCGATACCGAACTACAGACTTTTGGGAAACTTTTCATGGCAATTTTATTTCCTCTTAGAGTTTTTGCCAGAAAGTTTCCGAAGAAATATTTTTTTTAAATTGGTTTTGTTGGTGATGTCTGACCTGGAGTTTGAACCGAAGCCTCATGTCCAATAAGCCTACCTACTTGACTATGGCGACTTTACTATCCTTCGGCTACTCCTAGGTTATCATAAGCATGATACAAATGCTTTCTCACTAAAATTACCTACGAAAAGTTTTGATTGTCTGGTTTGACAAGAGACTATGTAATACTCACTATTTTCCCTTTCGTCTTGTATACTGATTCAGATTCATTGCTGGCTGCAGCATCAGCGGTTGTTTTCATGCTCTTCAGAACGTATTCCATTGAAGCCATTCTGTTTCATAAACACAAATACTTTCGGACACAATTGGTTTCATATCTCTTTCTAGCAGTGTTCTGCATAACTGCTGAAGTGTTCCAAAATCTGTCAACACATGTATGTACCAGAGATCAGCCATGAGTATTCAAAAAGTTGAGTAGAATGGAATCACACTCATAATTTCTGATACTTCTAGGCATTCATACTTATTTTAATATTATACTCATACTACTCATATTCAAAGTTTGAAATACTCATCGTACTCATACTCAACATTACGTATGATTTTGTTGATTTCGACTCTCCATGACTCAACATTTACAAGAATCACAAAAAAAGGATGAATCGCGTACGAACACTGCAATACTCACCAGAAGGTTGTGTGTTTTCTTTGGTTGCTGTCTTTGTCTTTTTTTATAAATGCAACAACAACTAACACTAGAAGTTAAATTTCAATATTGTTGACTCACTTATATTCAAAATTTCATGAGTGCTTATGAGTACGGGAAAAACGATTCATTGCTGATCTCTGCTATGTACTACCCTTCTCTGGATTCCTAGCAAACTTAGGTAATCTCTTATCTTATTACGAAGTTATGTCCTCTATCACTTTCTGCCAATCTTATCTCATCAACTTAAACGTAATCTTCTCCACTCCCCAATGTATAATTATTTCCTTAACAATTTTATTTGAAAATCTTGTTAATCTGATTAACTGCATGAGCCTCCAGTATATTGCAATTTCAGGCAGCTGTCTTTCCGCTCAAATCCCACACGCTGTATAGAAATGCTGTGTTCATGGTCGTTACGTCGACATTGTCAGTCAAGCTTAAATTATTAACGCACACTTGTTTATTTCATTTACATACATACATACATACATACATAATTGGCCATTACAACCCTTCAGTCAGGATTACGGCCTAGCTTCTCACACCACTCATGTTGTGTGCGTTAATTTTATACGTGAGTGGCGGGACCTACAGTTTAACGTCGACTCCGAACGACAGAATTTTGAGAAACTTTTTCATGGCAGTTTATTTTACTCTCAGAGTTTTTGCCAGAAATCTGCTGAGAGGAAGTCGCCGAAGAAATATTTTTTTTTCTTATTTCATTTTTGATCTCTGACCTGGGATACGAACCCGGGCTTTACGAATAGTAAGCCAACACACTACCTACTACACCACGGCGTCTGTGGAAGAGGTTTGAACAGCCGTAGGGTTTATTTCATTTACAGTTATGATTTGTTAACTATCGACTTTTCTAAACGTTCATGTATGTGAGCTGTTTAATTTTAAAATTTTAAGTGACTTTGTGCGTGTGTGTGAAAGTGTTTACAAGTCATGCACTTGACAGATCTTATTGGCTATGATGGGCGTATTTCATAAGTGATATTTAACGTAACGTGACGTAAATAAAATACTAGAAATTAATTCATCACCGAACTCCCCATTCAGTATGTTCATAAAATGGCTTGTCACGAGGCAAGTGACAACATGTAGTTGAAACTAAATGTTCAACAAGTCCAATTCTTCAATACTGTATTGACCATTACAACCCTGGCATGGCATCTCACACAACCCATGTTGTGTGCCTTAATGCTATCAATGAGGGATGGACGATACAGTTTAATACTGAATCCATGCCACAAATTTGAGAATTTTTACATATTTTAGCCCAAATAATTTACTCACAGAGTTTTTAATAAAATACTGCTGACAAGACTCCATTTTTACTTCTATCTTTTTGCAAGATGTCACTGCTAAAGTTTGGACTCCTACACAACGTTTGGTAATCCACTGCTGAAGTTTGGACTCCAGCACAACGTTTAGTAACCCACTGTTGAAGTGTGGACTCTAACACAACGTTTGGTAATCCACTGTTGAAGTATGGACTTCAATACAACGTTTTGTAATAGACTGTTGAAGTTTGGACTCCAACACAACGTTTGGCAATCGCACACACTAGGCTAAGGCTACCTGAACTTCAATTCTTCTTACATTTAGGCCAAAAAAATCAATATTCATCGCACAGTGCCTAGCTTCATTGACTGTTGTGACATGGTGACTGTCGAGATATATTTTTAACACTTGATTGCCTCTGGAGCTACGTTGACGTATCCAATAGTTTCGTTTCTAATTTAGGCATTGTACCGTGTCACGAATCTTTTTACTGTAAAAACTTACACGAAAAACCAACGAGCTTAAAAGTTAGAACATCAACATACTTTTGCTTACCAGTGTACGTTTATAAAGTTTAAACATGCATTGAAATCTTCCAATACAATACCCTCGTATATCCTATTAATATGGCTTAAATCGCTACCACCCTATTATTCATTATCCCTATGGCCAAATACTTTTAGTTTTTATCTCTTTTGGCCAGTGTAGCAAGTTTGCGTCGCTGATTAACGCCGAATACAGAAAAAAAAACGGTATAAAAAAGCAGAAAAACTTAACAAGAATAATCCGGGGTATTGTTTGGCGGAAAAACATGTAACGAGAATAAAACTTTTTTTTAGAATTTTTAGCTGTCCTAGTTATTCTATAGCCGTATAGGGATATTTGCTTGTAAATAAATGGTTAAAGCTAAAATGATTTCTACTTCCATCATGGTGGACAAAAAAAGGGCTTATTGTTTAGTTTCCGGTGAAAAGTTTTTCATTGTTGACAGAAAATGGAACATTTCTACAGAGAGAAATGTGATGGCATTTTTTGTTTAATTAATGGAATTTAATTTAATCCTTGTAAAAAGGAAAATAATATTGTTAACATTCATTACAAATTGGAAATATAAGCAAAAAAATTGTATTAAATTTCATATTAAATGCCAGTGTTATTAGAACAATTAGCCTTCAATTTATAAAGTCAACGTATGATGATACTTTATTCTACACTTTACACATTTTTAATACACAAAAAAGCGTTAAAAATTATATTACTGCTACATAGATGATTAACCCTGGACTGTTACTCTTCATTTTTGAATATTAAGGTTACTCTTCATTGAATCGACGAACACTTTAACCCTAAATGGTTACTGTTCGTTGAATCGACGAAGCTCTTTTACTCTTTTTCATACAATTCTTTTATGTTTGACCAAATTTCGCTCTTTTTATCAAGAATGTTGTTTGATAACGAAAGCTTGTAGTGAGTAAATGTACCCTGGCCTCCCATTTCTTAAATCCGGGATGGTCATTTTTGTACAGTAAAGTTCCTCTTCGTTTAATCGACAACCAAAAAAAAATTTTTTTCGTCTACTGACTGCAAGCTTTCATTATCAACTAACGTTGTTGAAAAAAGAGCGAAATTTGGTCAAACATAAAAGAATTGTATGATAAAGAGTAAATGAGCTTCGTCGATTCGACGAACAGTAACCGTCCAGGGTTAAGATAATCCCACATGACAAAATCTAACAAAGTCAAATTCAACAATCTCGGTGATCAGTCCCTAAAATTGCTCCTTCAGATTATTCAATGTGGTGTAAGCCGTGTGGACGATAACGCCGTAGTGTTGAAACCATATGTGGTTGGGTCAGACATCTGCAACAAAACGAAATTTGAAAAATATTTCTTCGTCGACTTCCTCTCATCAGATTTTTGCTAAAAACTCTGAGAGTAAATAAAATTGCCATGAAAATATTCTCAAAAATCTCTCGTTCGCAATCGACTTTAAAGCAAAGCATTCGATAAAGTGAAGCACAAACTTCTGTTAACTAAATTAGATTTAATGGGTGTAAATCATAGGAGTTTAAGATGGCTAGAGTCGTATTTGACTGGTAGAAAGCAGATCGTATGTGTGAACAATAGCTTATCTAAGTATATTTATGTGCTATCTGGTGTTCATCAGGGCAGCCATCTTGGTCCACTTCTTTTTTCGCTCTTTCCAACATAATTAATTTTGCCAATATATTGATGTATGCTGACAATGTAAAAGTTTTTCTCTCCTATAATAATTTCTTCGCGCATATTTATCTTCAAAGTGATCTCAATAATTTATTTTTGTGGTACGAGTACAACATGATGGAGCTGAATATTAAAAAATGCAAATGTATGCGGTTCTCAAGAAATAATTTTATCGCGGTTAATTACTTGTTTGGAAGTCATCAATTGGAAATAGTGGACTCTTTTATTGATCTTGGGATAAAATTAGATACAAAATTAAACTTTAATGATCATATCACTTTGAATGTAAATAAGGCAAGAAGCACTCTTGGCTTCATAAAACGTTGGGCAAAAGATCTTTCTGATCCGAAACAGCTATATGTATCGCTTGCCAGACCAATTTTGGAGCATATATGTATGTAAGGGATCCTCACTATAATGTTTATAGCAAACACATCGAATCTGTGCAGGAACAATTACTACTCTTCTGCTTGCGTGAACTTGGATGAAATTACTTGGATATACATACCTTCATATACTAGCAGATTGGCATTAATAAAACTGCTTACCCTTAAGAGTCGTTGAACAATGTTAAATATATCCCTCATGGTTAACCTGATCAATGGTAATATTTGCTGTGAATTTCTGATAAGATCTGTTAAATTCAATATTTGTTGTCGTAACTTCCGCTGTTATAATCTTATTTATATTCAATTCTGCAGAACTAATTAAACTGTTGCTGATCCGTTAACTAGAATTTGCCGTCAATTTAATTATTTGTCAGACTTTGTTGATTTTTCTTAAAATTCTTGCGGAACATTATTGTTTTTCTCAATTCATAACTTTTCGTATTTTTATTGTAACAATTACTTGTATTTTTGAAGAAACTGTTTGTAATCCTATTTAATTTTATTCGAAATTTGGAATTTGTCTATTGTTTTTAATAAATAAATTTTACTTTCTAAGCTAGAGGTCGCGTCACTCATTTTAAAATTTATACAAACAAGCGGTGTGAGAACCTGGGTTGTAATCCTAACTGAAGGGTTGTAATGACCAATTATGTACGTATTTGTGTGATCATCGACCGTCAACATCACCCTAAAAGAAGTATGAATCGATGATGCCATTAGTCCAAATCAAGACAAAAACAGGAGTTTGGAGTGGATTTTTGAGTGCATTGGACGCTTTTGATCGCATGGCGATTAACATTTTGCCAAGTATTACAATTTTGGTTGTATACATACCCACTTATTCAGAAATGTTCTTTCATACCGATAGACAGGCTATCGCTAGTTGAAATCATTGCAATAAAGAAATTGGTGAAGCTATGGTCAAACTGTGTACAACTACAAAAGCCGTGTTTCGTTCACTTATTGACCCATTTCGTGAAGAGAGTTCTGTATTGCAAATATAAAAAAGTTTTTTATTTAAGTATTAAATTTCATCAGAATTAGCCGTAGTCTAGTAGGTAGTTTGTTGGCTTATTAAACGTGAGACTTTTCCTCCAAATAGAAATTTGTGAAAATTTTTCTTCGGCGACTTCCTCGCAGTAGATTTCTGGCAAAAACTCTGGGAGTAAATAAAATTGCCATGAAAAGTTACTCAAAAATATGTCGTTCAGAGTCGACTTTAAAACTGTAGCTCCCGCCACTCATGTATAAAATTTACACACACATCATAAGTTGTGTGAGAAGCTTGATGGAAATCTGGACTAAAGGATTGAATTACCAATTATGTATGTATGTAAAATTCATCTTTATAAGGTTTAAACTGTGTGGGGAACTACCTTTGATTTGCATACATGTGATGCCAGAAAACAACATGTCATCACAATTTATAGTCTTAATATTCTTTAGCTAAGTCTTCTATCTTCCACATTCCAATTGGTTACGTAATTCTATGAAAAGGCCAATGTATACCATATTATAAACCATAAAATAAAAATGTATGTCATAACCATTATAAAAAATTTATTTCTTTAAATTATACACACACAGGTACTGAAATATTAATTTTTTTATCTATACACTACCGGGTAAGGACCTCTTTTTATGGAACATCAAATTGGCTTCCACAACTGTACGCAGTACCTACCTCCCACCTTCTGTCAACCAACCATGTAAATAAAGTTGATTTCTACCTGTACATTAGCATAAACGTGCAAGAAGGTACGTCAAAAAGGTATCATCAATCCAATAAATGAAAGAAATTTTAAATAAATAACCAGAAATAAAAATAACAACAACAAAAGGGTGGAAAATAAAAGGAAAGAAATAAATTTTATTTGAAAACATATTTCAGTTGTTGTTGCTCCATTATGCCTAAGTATGCTGTGACTACAACCAAAAAGTTAAAATAGAGGGAGGTGGACGAACATTTCAAAAGAGGAAAGAAAGTAAATAGCATTGAAAGCGTGATTATAATTTATTGCTGCCGAATAAAATATTTATGGAAAAACATTAATTTTTTTGTTTGTCTATAAATAAAATCAAAAGGAAATTTATGGCCTAATTAATAATGATTTTCGATGCGGCTGAATTCTGTATTCTAAAGATGATTGATGAAGTATTTATCATTTAAATGTTTATCAAGTCTATTTTTAAATTTTCATTAGCTTTTGTTTAAAAGGATTTTATAATGAGTTAACAATTTAATGGCAATGTAAGACAATTAAAAAGTGACAAAGAGAAACACTAATAATTAAAAACCTGGCATAAGACTGATGTAAGCTGACAGGTTTTGAGGCAAATAGAAGCATGGACTCTATTGGATTGGAATCTCAGTGTCCTCTGTCCTGTCCCGAAAAAGGGAGACTCTACAATATGCGCCAACTACAGGGGTATAAGCCTTCTCATTGTCGCATATAAGGTCCTTACAGGCGTATTGCGTGAACGACTGAAACCATTCGTCAAAACACTGATTGGACGTTATCAGTGCGGTTTCAGACCTGTCAAGTCCACCATCGACCAGATCTCCACACTACGCCAAATCCTGTAAAAGATCCTCGAAAAACAAATCGTCACACACTATCTTTTTCTCGACTGTACGGCAGGCTTTGATAGCCCCATAACGGATCGTCTTTTTTCCACAATGTCTGAGCTCGGTATGCCTACGAAGGTGATAAGGCTATGCAGCTTGACGTTGAGCAATTCCTGCAGCTCCGTCAAGGTAAGAATGGACCTCTCAGAACCTTTTGGTACCGCGCGAGGTTTCAGACAAGGCGGACCCCATATCATGCGACCTGTTCAACTTCATCATGGAGAGTGTTCTGCGAAAGGTGGGAGTGCATCGCAATGACACTATTTTTCAAAAAAGTGTCTAGTCGTTTGCGTACGCTGATGACATTGACATTATAGGGCATACCAAGCGAAATGTTACTGCTGCCTTTAGTGCTATTGAACGGGTGTCTACTAAGATGGATCTGGCAGTAAATGAGGGCAAAACAAAGTAAATGTTATCGACAAGTAGGGACGTGCTGCGTATTGGATCTCAGATACGATAACTATACTTTCGAGACAGTCAAAGAATTTATTTATCTTGGCTCCGCCGTTACCACCAAAAATGTAGTCAGCCTGGAGATTAAACGCAGGATCACTCTTGCCAACAGATGCTGCTATGGTCTCAACAGACAAATGAGTAGCAGAGACCTCTCTCGTGCGACAAAAATGGGTCTGGCAGTAAATAAGCGCGAAACAAAGTATATGTTATCGACAATTAGAGACATGCTGCGTATTGGATCGCAGATCATGGCCGATAACTATACTTTCGAGACAGTCAAAGAATTTATTTATCTTGGCTCCGCCGTTACCACCAAAAATGTAGTCAGTCTGGAGATTAAGCGCAGGATAACTCTTGCCAACGGGTGCTACTATGGCAATTGAGTAGCAGAAACCTCTCTCGTACGACAAAACTAATACTCTATAAGAGGCTCATCCTCCCCTTGCTTTTTTAAGGCGCAGAGGCATGGACCATATTAAGTACTGATGCAGCGGCCTTGAGAGTGTTCGAGAGAAAAGTCCTGCGTAATATCTTCGGTCCAGTGCGAGTTGGCGATGATTTCTGCATCGGATCCAACAGTGAGCTGTATAAACTCCTTAACGACATGGACGTTGTGCAGCGTATTAATATCCAGCGGCTGCGCTGGCTCGGCCATGTCGTTCGAATGGAGGAGGATGCTCCGGCGAGACGGGTATTTGATGCGAGAGTCTGCGAAAATCGGCGAAGAGGACGACCATGTCTGCGTTGAAATGACCAAATCGAGGAAGCCCTGTCATCGATTGCTGTGACCAACTGGCGTAGGCACGCAAGAAGTAGATGTGCCTGGAAGGATGTATTGCGGCAGGCCAAAAGCCGTTAATCGGGTTGTTAATGGCCAATTAAACAAACTATGTACTCTATGGATTTAGAGCACTCTATAGGATAATCCAGTATATCTAATATTCATCGATTTCGACAAGGCCCTCGATACCATCAGACTTCAGAATATAATTCAAACCATCAGAGCTTTGAGCGATGATGCAGTTTTTCACTATGCCATACCATCGCAGTAGAAAAGCAAGAATGCCTTCTATCACCTAAATTGATTGCCATCGTACCGAATGATAGATATCATAATAGTCAATATAATCTTGCTTCCCTTGAACGATTTTGCAAGCACATGGGTCAATATAATCTGGTCTACTCTCACACAAGATTACCAGCATAGCAGCAAAACTAGACGTTCAAGAAAATTTAACAAGTAATGCTGAGCTTGAGATAAACATCGAGAACATCAAAGTCATAAAGATAAACCACATTAGTATACAGAAGGCGCTGTAGTATAGTAGACAGTGAGTTGGCTTATTAGACGAGAGCACGTGGTTCAACTCCTGGTCAGACATTTCAAACAAATCGAAATATGAAAAAGTATTCATTTCAGCGTGTTCCTATCAGCAAATCTCTGGCAAAAACCCTGAGAGAAAAATAAAATTCCCAGGAAAAGTTTCTCAAATCTGTTGTTCGGACTCGACATTAAACTGTATGACCCGCCACTCATGCGTAAAATTAACACACGCAATGGGTGGCGTGAGGAGCTAGATTGTTAGCGTGACTAAAACGTTTTAATGGTCAATTAAGTTAGCAAGAAGAGAGAACATCTTGCTACAAAACCAACCAATCGTCGAATACGTAGAAAGCTTCGGCTCTCGAGGTAGATCTCTCAGACTATCAGAAGAAAATCAGATAGCAACACAGAACTGTTACTAGAGTGGAATCTTTAGGATTCAAGAAGAGAGAATTCTACATACAAACTTTTCTGGAAAGCAAAAAAAAACGTAAAGTACTAGAAACATTAAAATTTACATTCATGTTCTTCAGAACTTAAGACTAGGCAAGAGCTTCAGACAGGCCATTTCTAACAGCTGTACTACTCTCTTCCTATAACACACGGTAGGAATATGGCATGAAACGTTTAGAAAAATTGTCAACTGTATTTCAAGCTGTCATTTCCTCATTCGTTATCCATATAGAATTACAGACATACATACATAATTGGTCATTACAACCCTTCAGTCATGACTGCGACCTAGCTCCTCACATCACTTATGTTGTGAGTGTTAATTTTATACAAGAGTGGCTGGACCTACAGTTTAAATTCGATTTTGGAAAATAATCTGCTGAGAGAAAGTCGCCGAAGAAATATTTTGTTTCATATTTTCGTTTTGATGTCTGACCTGGGGTTTGACCCGTGGCCTTACGTCTAATAAGCCGACACACTACCTACTAGACTACGGCGACTTATCCATATAGGATTAGGTTGGATTAAATTGACAGCCGCCCCAAAACATTGCTTACTGCAGTGGCATAAGGTCCCATATCATGATATCTATTTCACCCGAGGTCTACAAATCCTAACTGGCGTTTCTTAACCATTCTTTAAGTAAATTTATTGATCGAAGTTTTGTTATTAAGTTCCTTTATGGCATTAGTCACCGACTAGGATTTTAAATTATTTAAAGCATTATTTCTATAAAGAAAAGGTTTCAGGGCAGGTACAATGATTTATCGATGTGATTAAAGGTATTGTAGGCGGAGTATGAGTCGCCGTCGTCTAGTAGGTAGTATGTTGGCTTATTAGACGAGAGGCAACGGTTCAAACCGCAGGTCTGACATCAAAACGAAATATGGAAAAAAAATATTTCTTCGGCGACTTCCTCTCAGCAGATTTCTGGCAAAAATTCTGAGAGTAAATAAAATTGCCGTGAAAAGTTTCTGAAAAATCTGTCGTTTGGAGACAACGTTAAACTGTAGGTCCCGCCACTAATGTTTAAAATTAACACACACAACATGAGTGGTGTGGGAAACTAGGCCGTAATTCGGACTGAAGGGTTGTAATGGCTAATTATGTATGTATGGAGGCGGAGATAACTTAAAAGAAGAACTCCAATTAAGACCAGAATTTAGTGCCTCTGTGATAACTACTAATGAGTGTAGCACAAATAGGACTGTTTTATATTTGGTATAGGAATTTTTGGCTCCTGAAAGAGCACCTGGTACCTGGAATATTCTTTGGTGTCTATTTACCACAAATTTAATGCCATTTTATGAAAAAATTATTTTAGTTTTTGAATTGAATCGGTTTACTTTCTAAAAATTAGAATATATTCGCCCAAGCTGGTATTAACAAAATATCACTTTAAAGATAAAGACGCACTATAGATGTAGAATATCATCTTTATAAAATACTCGCATTAAATCGAAGAATACTTACATTGTTAACCTTAATTTCTAATTTAAAATTTTAAAAGTAAACCTCGCTCTGGGTAGATAATAGTTACTTACTTATTGACATATTTCCATATCCTATAGATTTTCCACTAATTTCACAAAAAAACAACACAAAATTTTGAAAAGTTTTTCATTACGAATCCCAAAAAAAAAAAGAAAAACTTTAGGAAATTATACAGAAAATATTTACTTTTGCCTAAATTACTATGGTTTCTACAACATTATAAAGTGTGTCACATATGAAATTCGTGCATACGCCCTTTAACTTTCTTCTCTCACCAAAGAACCAAAACCTTTTAGAAAATGACGTCATTGTATTGGATAACAATTGACCAACTACAACAAAATTATCCTTGGCAGCTTCAACACAAAAACGAAAAGGAAAGTCTTCACAAAAAAACACCAAATCAAGTCCAACAAAAAAGTCGAATACAAAACTGGAAAAAAAGACACGAGCTGAGCAGAAAAGAACATCGTTTGACAATAAAAAGAAAAAAAGGAGCAACAAATTTTTGTTTTCTCGTTTTTGGCATGGAAATGATATTATTGAAGTTCATGTTTTCCTTCCTTTTTCCTTTTTTGATGATGATGGTCATTGTTGTTGTATGCCGTTGTTATGTGTCATGTTGTTTTTGGCCAATATTTTGCAGCATCTGTTTAACAAGGCTATAAAGCTATTTGGAAAACAAAATACTTTAAAAAATATTATCTGTCGTATTGATTATTTTAATTTGTATACAGATTTTTTATAACTTATTTTGAATTTCTAAAAAGACACACAGAGTTGTCAAAAAATTTTAATAACAAGTTCTACAGCATCAGGAAGAGTGGTTTTTTGGTCATAAGTAAGGCTGTAAGTCTGACTAAAGGGTTATAGTGGCCTATAAAATAATTAAGCAATATCTACATAGACAACATTATTTACCAAATAATTTTTGAGAGAGAATAACACTTCTGGAGGATACAATGAGAAGTGAATTGCAACTTACAACCCCTCCTTTCAAATGGACGAACTTGTTAACAAACTGTCGACCGGAAATCGGCTTTAAAATTACATCATCTTATACTATGTACAGATATGCACTTTTATTGAGTGAATATTCGGTTAATTGAGTACAATATTTTAAGTGTTCAGGCATAATAATATACGCAGTTCAGTAAACAAAACAGCTGGTTGTTTCAGCAATATTGTTTTTTTTTTTTTTTTTTGTTTGTCGTAGTTGACATTTGAGTTGTCAAATATCAACGCAAAATGTTAGGTTAATTGTAATATGATCACTAAACATACTTATAATAATAATAATAAAATAATAATTAATTGAAACTTTATATGAAATATTGAACACAATAATGGCGTTTATTGCGATTTACGCAATAAAGGTGCATATTTGAACATAATATTAAACAGAACAAAATTGTATTGCAATATGACTGCCTGGATACGACTACCAAGCTTAGCAACAGAATCGGGTGCAACAACCCAATCAATTATTTTCATAATGAAACTTCAATTGATTAGAACCACAGAAGAGGTCCACATCCCGAATGCTTAAATATACGTACGATCCTGTCGCTCCTGTTTCGTATAATGTCTCCGGTATGGAACTAAACCAAGCCAGCAAGTTAGGTTGACAAGAAAATGGGTCCTGCTTAATGAATATTAAGGAAACTCAAGCAATAATTAAACAGTAGATGCACAAACCTTATACGGATTGAAGAACCAAACAGTTTCTACATCAAGCGTTAGTCGTAAATAATATGTCAACAATAGATTAAGCGGGACAAGAAATCAACCTAGGCCCTTAACTGGCGTTTGCAAAATCCAAATCAATTAAGGAAATAAAAAAATATAATTTTCGATTCTATATAGTAGTCGGTCAAACATGTTTTACACTACGAACATATTTTGGACAGCCATTAGCTGAACTGAGGTCTATTGGAGATTATCAAAGTAGATTTCAATTTAAATTTAATTTCTTGGTAGGAAACAGTAAAACATATCGTAATAAGCAGTGAAGAATTTCAATGCGTTTCTCAATTTGACACCCCAGTCCAGCGGCCGTCCTGGTAGGCGACATGAAACTTTCTAAAGATTTATTCTAAATAACCTGAAACCCACAATTATACATGACCAGCAATTAAAACGTTAGCATTAAATGAACATTAAAAAGATGTGTTGAAATACTAAGTGCCCAAGTGGAATTACAAATGGACAATTTGTGCTTCTTTAATAGTCAATTTCTCTTTTATCTCCTACTGTTTCACAAGAGGTAGCCACTGCTTGACCTCCATACGATGTTTATTGTTGATGGTATACACTATAGGTGTTATATTATATAGAGAGCTTCATAGATAGTTTATTTGAACCCTTACTTGCTGAAAGTCGAAAAACATGCTGAGAACATGTTCTATTTTTTTTAATATGGTAGTCTAGATTGTAGTATGTAGTGTGATGTCTTATTTGCTTTGTTCAATCCCTGGCTCAGACATCTAACGAAGTAGAAAAAAATATTTCTTTCTCTGAGAATAAAATAAAAATGCCGTAAAAAGTTTGTCAAAACTGATGTTCGGGATCATGAGTGGCAGGACCTACTGTTTAACCTGCCACTCATGAATAAAATTTAAACACACAATTTGGTTGGTATGAGAAATAAGGTTATAATGCTGACGAAAGGGTCGTAATGACCAAATAAGTAAATAAGAAACCTGAATTATAGGGATTTGTAGTCGATCAGAGTGATCACCACATTACGTGAATTTTTTATTTCTATTATTTGAATAAAATTAAAAAGAAATAAGGGGCATTACTACAACTTGTCGTTAAATAAAGGGAGGATTTTAACGGGCAGATAAATTGTTTTTCATTATTTTAAGTGCACAATATGGTGGAAGTTAGCGTTAAGCTAAAGGGAGCATCATCCTACCGGTAACTTTGAAAGTTAAGTTTACGTTTGAACATGCCATATTATTTTCAAAGTGGCAACTTTAAATATAAACAAAATGAGCATACACAACAAAAAACCAAAGCCTGCGTTTGAAAAACTTCTTTAATTGAGCAGTGTTCCCGACATTGCTCCGGTACTGCCATATTTTTGAAAAAGTTAACTTTATATTATCTGTGGGTTGCAATAACGAAAAAAACTTAAAGGTGACTTTAAAGTTCACTTTAGCTAAAGTTTAGTTTAGCTAAAGGTGACTTAAAAGTTCACTTTTAGCCACGATGAATATTTTAATCACAAAATTGTAAAAATTTATTCCTGATTCCCTTTATTTAAATTTTTTTTAATTTCTACCATACCCATCAATATTTTGCTGAAACATTTATTTCAGAATTACCTTTAAAATGTTATCGAACGTATGGTATTCATCTGGACATGTCTATTTTTTCATATTATAGGCTTAAATCAAATTAAACAACCCCATTTTGACAAGCACATTTAGCCAGGTCGTTAGTTTCCTTCCGTTTTCTAATTTCAAATGACATTATTTGATTCCTTTTGACTTGTTATTCATAATGCGAAAAAAAACCACAACCCTAGATGCGCCCGCCCTTAATGGATTGATTTTCCTTTATCAAATGGTTTTCATGTTCTCTTGTGCAAGTGCCTTAATGTCCTTTTAAGAAAGCATTCATAGAATGTATGATAATGGTTCTATTATTGACCATCTTATATGGTATCTTCAAAGTGGGTTATTATGTCTGCAATATTGTGTTATATGTGGCATTTGATGTGGCATAAACACACACACATACATACCATGAAATGTTAACTTGGCTATAAAACAAGTGAATCTACAATACGTTGTTGGTTTCAGTTCCTGTTTTGTTTTGTTTTTTTTCGTTTTAAATTCGAATCTTTAATGTTTTTAAACAAATTTAAGCAAATCAATTTGAATTCGAGGCATCGCTTTAAAATGATACTACTGCTCCTCTGCTCCATATGTTTGTATTGCAGCGTAATATTTACATGTTTCTGCAAAATATTTAAATGCGCAAGTCCGGTGAGCATGAGTGTCATTGTCAGTATTTGGGCCACGTGCAAAAGTTCATTTTGTTTTTTCATAGCAAACCTGAGTGTTTTTTGATAAACGGAGCTTGAGATTGAGTGTCGTTGAGTGGTTTTTTCCTTAAAACTGCATTATTTTTATTTGCTGCCAATTATTGTTGTTCTATTTTATTTCCAGTCACTTCACATTAACTGTGAAAGCCTTGTTTATCTTGTATTTCAAAAAACTCTTTGTAATCGTAGACGTTTTATCGTCAAAAACAGTAACTGTTTGACAAAAAATTCAACATTAAAAAAACGTGTGATGCCATCCCACAAAACAATAAAAGATGATTGAATTAAATTCGACTAAAAACACTAAAATTTAGATACAGTGAGCATCAAAAGAAACTGTACTTTACAAAAAAATATACAATAATAAATTACCGTTATTTTTATTTTAAAATTGAATCAAAAAAAATTACAAAAAATTTCGAAATATTGTCAATTTTTTTCGGGCACTCCCCTTAAGTGCTAAAAGTTGGGTTTATTGATTGTTAGAATTTTATCCTTAGTGTACAGTTTCTTTTGACGCTCTCGGTATATCTAATGCAATGTGACATGGCAAAAGGTAATGTTCCTTTTCAGAAGTCAAAAATAGCACCAAAAAATTTGAACCCTTTTTTTAAACCAATAAGAGGCAATATAAATTGTAGATTAGAAGATCAAGACAATGTTGATGAGATTTGACAACTTAGCTTCAAATTTGCTCAAATACGTTAAGTAATAGTATAAATAAGATTGCATATTAACATCAGGAAAATAAATATTGTACCCTGGCGAACATTCTAAGTTGTTGGTCTGAGAAAAAGAACCCGGCAACCCATTTAAGCAGAGGGCTATGTTGGTGGCAGTAAGAATATTGAAATGTAGTCAAATCCTAGTCCAATTTGGACTATAGAAATGCTAGTACATAGACACATACATACATAATTGGTCATTACAACCCTTTAGTCAGGATTACGACCTAGTTTCTCACACCACTTATGTTGTGTGCATTAATTTGTATACATGAGTGGCGCGACCTACAGCTTAATGTCGACTCCGAACGACAGATTTTTTTGAGAAACTTTTCATGGTAATTTTATTTATTCTCATAGTTTTTGCCAGAAATCTGCTTGGAGTAAGTCGCCAAAGAAATATTTTTTCGTATTTCGTTTTGATGTCTGATCTGGTTTTCGAACCGTGGCCTCATAAGCCAACACACTACCTACTAGACTACGGCGACTATTTTTTTTATATTTCGTTTTGATGTCTGACCGGAGATTTGAACCGTGGCCTCACGTCTAATAAGCCAACACAAAACCTACTAGACCACTGCGACTTATAGGATTCCTTAGAAATTTCTGAAAAAAGATTCGACTTCTGCACTAAAGATCCGGAGAATCTCAATGGGACACTTGACGTTTACACTGATGTCTGCGGAATGAGTGACAAAATGGGCAAATGGTACAAATGGGTATATTTAAAAAGGGTTTTTTATAGACTGCCTGATAACTGTAGCAAGTCAGAGGTCGTGGCAGTTTTAAAAGCAACACTTGTTGGGTGGCGATATTTTCCTTGAAAATTTCTTGAGTTACCCTAACAGACAGGCTGGGATAAAGTCCCTAATGAACGTAGCTTTAATGTTTGTCCTTGTCCATGAATACCGAAGATTTCTCCGGGAAATTTCGAATCAATCAAAGGTAGCTCTAGGTATATCGTTGGAAATTGCATTGCTGATGAGCTGGCCAAAGCACGTATGAAGCTAGCAATCTCCAACATTTAACATGGCATAGGCATTTCAATTGCTGCACTTAATTTCGATATTATCCACACGAATTACAGAAAAGCTCAGTCTCGTTAACAGCAGGAGGGTACACGCAATATTTCTAGACTCTGCTGAACATTTATGAAGATGACCGATTCACTCCTGTCGCCTGAATCACACAATAGCCGTTCCTAAAGGCCACTACCCTTTTAGTAGGCATGCCGAAACTCTCGGTATTCTGGCAATTAACTTCTGTAGGAATTGTTGTTCTTAGCTGGAGTAAGAGACAGTGTTCCAGTGCCCTGCTCTGGTCATGAAGAGACGGAAATATTCACCTTTATTTTCTCACAGCCAGGACAGAGAATAACAATACTTTTTTTGAATTTGGCTTGGTGTTGTCTAGGGAAGTGGTCGTGGTCTGGTAGGTAGTGTGTTGGCTTATTGGACGTGAGGCATCGGTTCAAACCACAAGTCAGGCATCTCCAAATAAACGAAATATGACAAAATATTTCTTCGGCGACTTCCTCTCAGCAGATTTCTGGCAAAAACTTTGAGAATAAATAAAATTCCCATGAAAAGTTTCTCAAGAATGAGTAGTTCGGAGTCGACTTTAAACTGTAGGTCCCGCCACTCATGTATGAAAATTGACGCACACAACTTAAGTGGTGTGAGAATCTAGGCCGTAATCCTAATTAAGGGTTTGTAATGGCCAATTATGTATGTTATCTAGGGAATATTTGATCTGCAGTAATTGCTGGTCTTACCTGAACTAACTTAAATAAAATTCATACGAGTACAAATATTTATTATCTGGGCAACATTATAAACACAAGCCCAGGCTTAAGGGAGTATGTTACAAACGGTAAAGAAAGATCATCTGTTAAGAAGTTATCACTTACGATCAACACTATAAAATACTTACCAATATTGAGTAATTTGAGTAAATAAAATCTATGCATGTGTTGCATTATTTCTAAATAAGTTTTCTTTATTTGTTAAAACATTTAATAAATATTTACTAACTGTTATACATAAAATACAATTTAAATATTTATTATTTTCATAACATATACGTATAAATATAAATAATTGTAAACAATAAAATAAAATATTTTATAAAAAAAATAAAAACAAAAATTTTTTTTTATTAAATTGGAACTAAAACCATCATTTTAAATAACTCCATGGGAGTGAATGTTTTGTAAACGTGTTATTTTTTGTTTTATTATTATTTATTATGATATTAAAATTATATTTTAAATCAATAAAAATACCATAAATTGTATATTTTCTAATGTTTTCTTAAATACAATAAATTTAAATTATACTTAAATTATTAATTATACAATGCGACAAAATAAATAAAAAAAATATGAAATACATCCATTTAATGACACAGTGCAAGTTGTGAGTTTCGTTGAGTAGAATTCAAAAATATTTTTATATATATTTCTTGAACTCTACAAAATTGTGTATTTGACAAAAACCGATTTTTTGGAATTTATGCACAAATTTAAAACAAACATTTCTGAATCGATGACCAAAATTTTAGACCTTATTAGAAAGGAAAAGGATGGGCCTTTGAAGCGATAAAAATATATGTATATATTACTTGACTTAAAATGCTATGAGTTTTGATGAGGTAAACTTGACAAATGCGATTTTTTTCATATTTTTCTAGTTTGTCCGTTCATAGCAGTAAACTTTAATGAAAAAATATGAAATAAGTAATCCCACTGTGAAAGTACATTATCGTGTGAAGAGATTGACACTTTAGGCGTTTTCTTTTCTACCAAAAAATTTGCATTTTATTTAACTCTTAAATGCTCAGTGTATCTTTAAAGATACAACCAAAGAAAAAATTCTCACTGTTCTATTTAGAAAATAAATAAATGAAAAACAATAAAATCTCATTCAGAAAGCATCATTCTTATATTTAAAATTTATTTCAAAGAAAAAAATGTTGAATTCTCTGATTGCTTAAACATCAAAGTTGAAAATTATATTTTTTCCATATTTGGTAAATTAGGGGCCTTGCTATATTGAAAAATCAGACAGGATTACAAATTGATATAAAGAAAAAATATTATCATGTTTAAAAATATGTCTCGAAGCGTTTAGAAATAGTAGGGAAAAAATATATTCCGATTCCTTGTCACAGAGCCTCATTTAATAGTTGTATCTTCTAAGATACACTGAGCACTCGCCCCCAAATTTGTAATTCGTTTTTATTTGAATTTTTTGCTGCGTTATTTTTTATTTTCATTCATAGATTGTGCTTTGAAGAAACAGGTTGACTGCTTTCAATCATATATTGTTTATCGTGCAATATAGTTTCTTTATTTTTTTATTTCCATTGACTTTATGTTATTTTAAGGATATTTTTGAGGTATGTCAGAATTTAAAAGATCTTGCAAAAAAGGAAAGTTGACGGATGAAGAAGTACGCGAATTGCTATGCAATAGCGATGATTTTCTTTACAATAGCACTGACGAAAGTGACACTGACACTGATTGTTAATGCCTTCTACGTCTTCTTTACAAACCTATAAATGTTTGGTCTACATTTTCTTCTGAACTCAGTGAGTGGTGTAAATATAAATCCCAAGTATTCCGAATTTGGAAAGGTTTTGTGGAAAAAGGGTAACCTCCAATTTAAATAAGAGCAAGTTAAGTTTGGGGGAGATATAAGTCTTCCAGATAATATTAAAGAATTGGAGACGCTTCGAAAAAATTCGAGAAATTATTCATTTTAATGATAAGGATAAAAAGCCTTCTCAAGATGATCCTAATCGAGATAGACTTTATCTGATCAGATTGAATCTCTCAATAGAAATTTTGCCTCCGTTCCAAAATTGAGCAGGTTATGTGTGGACAAGCAAATGTTCAAATGTTCTATTTGCGCAAACATTGGCCAACTTCTGGTAGTCACCCAAACGTGAAATTGACACATTTTGTGATAAACAATCAAGATCCATCAAAAATTCTGAACAATTAAGAATAGCTAAACTTGAAAAAATGAGAAAAAATTATATTTTCCAAGTTTACCGGATCAAAACTTATAACATGTCAGTATGGACCATATGTTTATGTACACCATTTTAAAGGAAGATCTGTCCCCTTTTCAAAATGCTTTGGATTTTGAAAATAGGTTAAAAAATATTTGGGTAATCAAAAATTTTGTGTGAAAACAACAAAAAAAAACAGTGTTTGTCAAATAGAACAAGTTTGGAGGGTTCGAGAAAAAAAAACAAATATTTTTGAGTTCTACTCAATAAAACTCACAACCTATATTATGTCCTTAGCTGGGTGTATTTTGACTGTCGCAGCGTGTTATTTAAGGATATAAAAACAATTTTTTTTAATTTTTTGTTTTGTAATACAATTAAAAAAGGACACATGTTATATTGTTGTTTTAATTTAATTTTTTTTATTTTCTCTTTAAATTTTATTACTTGCACTAATTAACATTTAAAATGGTTTTCATTTTTCTTTCTTTATTATCCTTGAAATTATTGTTTTCTTTTATAATTGTTTTCTTATTTTCTTTAATACTTTTTAATTCATCTCGGTATGTTCATTTTAATTGGTTTTATTATTTAATTTTTATCTTTGTTTATTGTTTTTAATTAATTAGGGTTTCTATTTAAAACTTTTCTTCTATTATTTATTTATTTTCTATTCGTAATTGATTTTATTTTATTTTTATTTCGTTTTTACTCAATGCAAGAGATCATTTAAAAAAAAGTACTACGAAATGTTTTTTATTATTTTTTTAAATCTATTTAATTGTTGTTGTTTTTTTCATTTATTTATTTTTTAATTGTTAAAATGTGGCACCTTTTTACTTTAAAATTGTATTTTAGTTTTAAATATTTACTAAATTTTATTAAAAAAAAACACTACTTTTCGTAATAGACAAGGCCAAATACAATTAAGGCGACAAACGATGGCGTAAGTGTAGAGGCCATAATTATTTTTTAAATTCTAGTGTTAGGGCTTGAAGTAAAAATGAGATATTTTCTTAAGAGAAAGTTAAAGGCCTACTGGAAACGTACAGCTTTTCCTTCAATTAACTGCTATTATAGACTAATATTATGTGGAAATCAATCAATCAAAATTACATATCCAACAATCCAGATGTTAGTCTTATTTAGTATATTCAACGTCTATTATACAGTCGACGAATGGCTGCCCTGGTAGTCTAGTGGGTAGTATACTAGACTATTAGTGTGAGGGTCGTGGGTTCGATTCCCACCAGAGACTCTGGTTTGTTACACTACACCGATCGTATGGTCAACGTTACTCAGCTCGTATATAATTAGAATATAATTTGATATTGTATTGTAATTAATAAATAAATAAATAAATTAATAAATATACAGCCGACGACGTCTTTGGTTTCTTATGCTGTTCGCAGATGGTTAGTTAATGGTATGGATAGTTAATCTTATATTCCATAAAAAGATTTTTTAAGTTCATGGCTTAATTAATATAATATAATTCCTAAATCCATATCTTAACTTTCTAAATAGAGGCCGTCTTGCAAGAGTAAACTCTCTTACCTCTTATGACAAAATTTTTAGAGTTCACAATTTGTACATACGCACCCTGAGGTCGTTTAGGCACTATATGCTTAGAGAATGTGATTTCTAGGGGTGCCCAATGTAGTTTTTTTATGTAGGCATCAATGGAGTAATCTACCGATAATACAAAGATTATGGCTGTCACTGAGTCTGAGGTCTATTTTATGGACAGCATCAAGACAGCTCTTAGGCGTGCAGTGTTTTCCAAGCTGAGTTATTTGCAATCACAAATGAAACATGGATTATGACCATAGTTGTGACGTATCGTTTTCTATGCGAATATTCAAGCTGTCTTGAAGGCACTCAGATACATACAAACATAATTGGTCATTCCAACCCTTCAGTCAGGATTACTTCCTAGCTTCTCACAGCATTCATGTTGAGTGTGTTAATTTTATAGATGAGTGGCGGTACCTACAGTTTCAAGTCCACTTCGTACTACAGATTTTTGAGAAGCTTTTCATTGCAATTTTTTATTTACTCCTAGAGTTTTTGCCAGAAATATGCTGAGAGGAAGTCGCCGAAAAAATATTTTTTCATATTTCATTTTAATGTCTGATTTGGGGTTTGAACCGTGGCCTTACGTCTAAAAAGCCAACACACTACCGAGATTAGTGACAGCAAAACCTCATTACGGTTATATACAGGAGCAGAGTGGTACAATGTTGTGTGGGATAATAAGACTGCCAGTGAGTTGGAAATAGAAAGAGTGAGGAATGACACAAAGGCAAATGATCGATCAGTAAGACCTACACTCAGTATACATCTTCGGCTTAATCGATCAGGTAATGAATGGGCAGATAGAACAGGAGAAATTGCAGAATCTCCAGAGTAGAATGGGCACCGTAACTTTGTAGGGAATATATTAGAATATTATTTGTACAATGGGTCAATTCGACTTCCGGGTACTGTACTTGTCATAATTGACATAATTGACAAGTACGCGTCCTCTAACTTAACCATTAGGATATTGAGAGTTTTTTTAAAGGGATATTATGCTTTTAAGGCAAAGACCAGTGTGTGGGACACGACTAACCAGAGTTAGCAAACTCTGCAGTAACACGTAAGACATGTAATCTGGCCTAGAATGCAGAGATAACAAATTTTGGTCGGGGTTTCTTCTATTATATTAGTGAGCTGGCCTGTGCTAAAACTTTCAATATTATGAGTATCATCTCTGGTATTAGTGAAATAACTTTGTTTACTCCTCTGATTTTCTGTCCTTTCCTTTAGAGGTCTCTGCAGCTCAGTAGGTGATTGGTCTCTTAATGGTAGGTTCTAGAACAATATGGCTGCACCATCTATCGATTCCTAATACCAACGCCCTCTGTAATCATATATTTGATAAAATGGTGAGTAACTTTGCTTATTAAAATTCAAAAGCTAGAATTAATATTTTTCGACTTCACCTCAAGGCCTCTATCATAAATTTCGGCGCCCGAAAACAGAGCTGATAACACTTACTATAGACCGTAATAATACTATAACTGCTTACACATTTCATAATAGCTTTTTTCAAAATTAAAAAAAAAGATTTCTATCTAATAATTATGGACCTGAACAATTTTATATTTCATACATAAAAATTAAAGCTTATTATACCACCATCGCTTACAAGCCTCAATTGCTTGAGCTCTAGTTAAATTCACCTGTTTCAGGGTTCCTATATATCCTTTATTCTCTATAGTATGCAACAAGATCTTTCGATTTTCTTTTCAGTTTTATTTGGCATCTCCTGCAATGCCATTTCCACATGCTTACGCGCTAGCCAGGATTGTTTTTGAAGGCGATTTATAACAATGCGATACGCTCCAATTATATCACTACGTGGAGCATTTTGTGAAGCAATTTTTAACATTTCACTTGTTATGCCCAACTCTTCTAGAATTTGCCTAGCCTCGGCTTCCAAAGGCTGTACTTTACTCATATCATCTGTGGGTGTGGGCAGCATTATAAAGTGACCATTTTCGGTATCATAATTCTTGAACAGAGGACAATCGGCTGCCAAAACAGTATTCCATTGATTCGGTTTGTAATGATTGAGTGTGCCATTCGTTAATTGTTTTTCTTTTTCGGTTGTTTCCATTGGTCCTACTTTTTTCTTAAGCGTGCCACAGAGGAATGAACGTTTTGGCGTGCTATTCTTAGATTGCTCCTTAATTAACTCCAAAGGCATATCGTTGGTTAGATCAATGGGCTGCAGAAAGTTGTCCACAAAGAAACCATCTGTGCGTTTCGTGTTCATATTAATGGGTGGCTTATTTGTCAGTTCCATGTAACGTTCACGTAGCGAATACTGTTTACGCAGGCGTCTTGATTTCGAACGCACCCAAAACCCAGAACGTTTAACTGGTTTAGAGCGTATATTGATTTCGTGTTGCATTAAATCGTTGCTTAACTTTGGATGCGTAACAAATTGGCTATTGAGCATATCATCGATGGTGGGTCTGCGTGCGGGGATATGGATTAATATACGTTCTGTTAAAAAATAATAATAAAAAAAATATTGGAAAATTTGTTGATAATTGCTTTGGGCGTCTTAGGTTTAAAATATTTCTTTTAATTTCTGCTTTACTTACGTATTAGTCTTATACATGGCAGACTTAGTTGACCTGGCAAGAGATATTCTCCCTTGAGTATAGCCGCCTTTAAGCCGGGTATTGTGGGTGCTCGAAACGGCATATTGCCAACCACCATGAAATAAAGCAGTATACCTAAAGCCCATACATCCACTGGTGCACCAATATAATGATCATCGGAAAATAGTTCCGGTGCTGCATACGGCGGTGAACCACAAAAAGTGTCCAGTTTTTGATTGGCACCTGGAAATTTATTTAGATTTTGAAGATATATTAATGTATAGGATTTTAAAGTGTAACTTCTTAAGAGAGCTTTGAGTTTTATGGGAACATTTTTGTTATTCACTCACATAAATAAAAGATATACAGTCAAAGAATAAATTCTACATACACCGATTAATGTAGACTTTTTGCTTTGACTGTATGTAACGGGTGATTTTTTAGCTATTATCTTTTTGGCAACACTGGTTTAAACAGCTCACGCACGTTTCGTGTTTTGTTTCACTGTCAAACATCTTCAATTTGGTCTATAATTTAAGCATGAATCGTCTTACAAATGAATAACGCTTGCAAATCATTGAATTTTATTATCAAAATGCGTGCTCTGTTAAGAAAGTTCATCGCGCGCTTCTTCCATTTTATGGTCAGTTTAATCGACCCACTGAAGCCGCTATTCGGGCTATTGTGACTAAATTTCGCACCAAATTTATATTGTTGGACATTAAACCACCAACACGCGTACGTAGAGTGCGAACTGAAGAAAATATCGCTGCTATATCGGCCAGTGTTAATGATGACCATCAATTATCGATTCGTCGCCGTTCGCAACAATTGAGCCTCTGTTACTCAACAACGTGGAAAATTCTGCGGAAGGGTTTAGGTTTGATTTAGCCCTTCAAAATACAGCTGGTGCAAGAATTGAAGCCGAACGACCTACCGCAACGCTGAATTTTTGGTGAATGGGGTGTTGGAAAGTCGGCCGAAGATCCACTTCTTTATCGAAATATTGTGTTCAGCGACAAAGCTATTTTTGGCGCAATGGATACGTAAATAAGCAGAATTGTCGATTTTGGAGTGAAGATCAGCCAGAAGCATTGCAAAAGCTACCAATGCATCCAGAAAAAGTCACAGTTTGGTGCGTCTTATGGGCTGGTGGCATCATTGGACCGTACTTCTTCAAAGATGCTGCGAATCGTAACGTAACTGTGAATGGTGAGCGCTACCGTGAGATGATATCCAACTTTTTTTTGCCCAAAATGCAAAAGCTTGACTTGCATGACAAGTGGTTTCAACAAGACGGTGCCACATGCCACACAGCACGCGTAACAATGGACTTATTGAGAGGCGAGTTCGGTGAACATTTTATTTCACGTTCGTGACTGGTCAATTGGCCGCCTAGATCGTGCGATTTAACGCCTTTAGACTATTTTTTGTGGGGCTATGTTAAAGCTCATGTCTATACAGATAAGCCCGCCTGGAAGACAACATTGAAGCATTTATTCGTGAGATACCGGCCGAAATGTTGGAAAGAGTATGCCAAAATTGGACTAAGCGGATGGACCATTTGAGGCGCAGTCGCGGTCAACATTTGCATGAAATAATCTTCAAACATTAAACTATATGGACCGTACTATCGATTCAAATAAAGATTGCATGCATTTTTCTGAATTTTATGTGTTTTTTTTAATTTGTGAGTACTTACCATTTATTAATTGTGTACTAAAACCAAAGTCAGCCAATTTTAGGCGATCCTCTGACAGCAATAATACATTTTCAGCCTTGATGTCACGATGAACGTAACCTAAACTATGCTGTTAAAATATATTGAATACGGGACACAAAGGACAACAGCAGGATTGCAAATAAAAAGATAAACAAATTAATAAACACTTCATGGTCAAATACATACAGCAACAACAAGAACAATGGAATAATTGCCTAGAGAAAGGTCACAATAAAATTAACTTTAATAGCCTAACCATCTTTGGCAGTTTCCACTGTACTATAGTTATTCAACTGTATGATAATATTCATGCACATATTCATACTCTAGAGAAATAATACGTTTTTATTTGTTATTCATAGAGTGTTCGCCAACGGTTGTTAATGGTGAAATAAATGGCTCTTGATAAAACTTACCATGTGTTTCACAGCCAATAACAGTTGCTTGAATAGGGGCGCCGCATGTATTTCACGTAATGGACCACCTTGGGTGATATGATTGTATAATTCACCACCACGTATCCATTCGGTGACTAGATAAACACGACCCAATGTTTCGACAACTTCAAAAAGCCTACAGGGAAATACAAAAAAGGGACACAACAATAAATGACAAACGAAATGAAATATGAAAAGAAAAACAGCAATGAAGCTGTAATAAATTAAACCAATATATATTCATAGACATACACACGCACTTAGGCCTGCAAGAATATGTTTAGAGGAACTCAAAAAAATATGTTCATGGGCCAGGATGTTGCTAATATATGTTGGTGGCTTGTGTAAAGCCGTATATATAGCTAGGGGCTTATGAATGTTTGAAGATTTACAGTGGAGAGTGTTTATGGTTTATATCGTTAAGAGAATATATGTTTTGTTTAATTAAAATTTAAACATTTTTAATAATTTCTTTATATTTAAAGAAATCTTTTAATACCAAATAAATATTAATCCCCTTATAATAATTATCTTAAGCACTAATTATTTTAACCACCACTGTATATCTCCGACATGACAAATGGTGTACATACCTTAAAATATTAGGATGATGAACACATTCAAGTGTAGCAATTTCACTTGAAAGCATACGCAATGCTTTAGTATCTAAACCAGCACGGTCAACTACTTTGATGGCCACTTTGTCTGCAATTTGAAATTTAAATTTCGGTTGGATTTGCGTAAAGAAATGTAAAACAAGTAAAAAAATTAACATACAAATATTGTGTCTTAATTTTTAACAGCACAGACTTACTTACCTCTGGTCAATTGGTGTACCGCTAATTTGACTTTGGAAAAATTCCCACGACCTATATCGCCGCAAAATCTGTAGAGACCAATGCGCCGGCCAATGGTTACCTAAAAAAGAAGAGCACAGAAGGAAATTATCATCAATTAAAAATTTGTTAAATTATTTCGTTGTTGGAAAAGGAAAAGTCAGTTTTCTAGTCGTAGTTGCAGACATAATTTTTTGTTTTATTACAAGCACAATAATAAGATTTAAACACTCGGTGAATTGCGGCACACCAGAGAGGAAATGACTTCACAATAGCACTACACAGTAACAAACTATTTCACTAGTCACTAGACCACCGGAGAAGCCAAATTCATTTTTAAGTTTCTAATGAAATCGTGTTGAAGACCTCGAACGACAGATTTTTGAGAAACTTTTCAATTTCAATTACTCTCAGAGTTTTTGCCAGAAATCTTCTGAGCGGAAGTCGCTGTAGAAATATTTTTTCATATTTCGTTTTGCTTGAGATGTCTGACCTGGGGCTTGTACCGAGCATGTCTAATAAGCCAACATGCTACTTACTAGACTACGGCGACTGTACATCTAAGTTTGTCTAAGAATTTTTAGTGTCTATGGAGGAAATATCAAGGCCGACGCACTTATTAAAGTCAAAAGAATTTTCACGTTCTTCCTCTGCAGAGAGGCAAAGAAATGGTCTCACAAAACTCCATTCATTGGCTGAGGTACGATAGAATAATGAATCCACTTATATAGGCCTCAGACAGATTTGGCCCGACATTGATGATATGTACGTAGAATAGAAATTTCATTGAATCTATCAAGATTCCATCTAAGGAACCTAATAGCAATGATAACAAGACACTGTCTTCTGCGTATTCACCACAGGAGACTGGGAATACCTTACAACACCTTCTGCAGAAGCTGCAACGAAGAGGAAGAAAAGAAGATCAAAGAACATCTTTTCTGTCATAGTCTGGCGCTTGGGAACCTGAGCAGAAGAATCCTTAGACACCCCGAATAAAAACATTTCTAGCCAAACGTAATTTGATAAAAATGAATACTTTTCAAGACTCTTAGGAGGGTTGAGATATGTCAATCAGTAGCTTTAATTATATGACATACATACATAATTAGTTATTACAACCCTGTAGTCAAGATTACGACCTGTACCTTCTCACACCACTTATATTGCGCGTGTTAATGTTACCCATGAGTGGCGGGACCTACAGCTTAAAGTCGACTCCAAAGCACAGATTTTTGAGCAACATTTCATGACAATTTTACTTACTCTCAGAGTTTTTGTCAGAAATCTGCTGAGAGGTAGTCGCCTACGATATATTTTTTCATATCTTCGTTTTGATGTCTGACCTGGGGTTTAAAACGTGGCCTTGTGTCTAATAAGCCGACTCACTAACTACTAGACTACACCGACTATTTTCATTATATGACGGAATAGGTAATATTGGTGTTACAACGAAACCTTATAGGGCCCAAGTAAACTGTGCCCATTGAGACAAGTTTAACCTAACCAAACCTATGTTTTTATCCAAATTCACTCTAGGTTTAGGACTTAAAGTAACGGAAAACAACAATGTATATATTAAACGGTTTTCCATCATTACTGAGCCTGTTAATAGCATTAGAAAAACATTAAAAATATTTTCTATATTTATTGATAGAAGCAGTAAAGTCTACATGTCACATGTAATTTACATACAATACCTTTCATCTGTTTTCCTAATTATTGATGACATCAGAACGATTAAATTACAATATCTTTTATTTTTTTTCTGTTTTTATTTCTACTTCTTTACTTATAGAATTCATAAATATTTAAATGGCAATTTGGTTTTTTAATTGTCAATTTCAATTAGTGTGTCTGTATGTAAAAGGGAATAATTGTGAGTTTTTGTTTTTCTTTTTTTAGGTTAAGTAATTAATTTGCAAAGATCTACGCATAAAAAACTTTTGTTTCCATTCCAATCAATAAATCTCTTGTGGTTTTTATCTTAAAATTTGATAGAAACAATGTTTACTTGTGGTTTTTATACCCTCTTATGAATGATAATTGCCAACAAAATATTGGCAGAAGGAATATTGTGGCTAAAAAGCAATACAAACACAAAAATATTATGAAACTTTGTAGGAGCAAGGACGAAGGATATTAGTAAAATATTGAGAAACATATAAACAAAGTATTGTTTTGCAAAAGTTTAATCATCGAAAAATTAATTTGTGGCATTCGAATTTCTATACAAACAATGGCAAGCATTGTGGGATACGTTTTAGTTGTTTGAGTTTTAGTTCAAGTATGAAGGGAACTACTGCAGTAATGGGAATAAATTAATAAATTTGTATCCGATATTATGTTTTAATATGAGAGTAACAATAACATGATAAATATAATTAAAGAGGTTGTGAAATATTGTTTAAATAAGCCCGAAATAGAAGTAAATGGTTGAAATCTGTTCTTACAGGCGTATTGTGTGAACGACTGAAGCCACTCGTCAAAACACTGATTAGAACTTATCAGTGCGGCTTTAGACCTGGCAAGTCTACCATCGACCAGGTTTTCACACTACGTCAAATCCTGGAAAAGACCCACGAAAAACAAGTCGTCACACATCATCTTTTTGTCGACTATAAGGCAGCATTCGATAGCGCTATAAGCGATCGTGTTTTTGCCGCAATGTCTGAGCTCGTTATGCCTGCGAGGGTAATATGGCTATGCAGAATTAAATTGAGCAACTCCTGCAGTTCCGTTAAGGTAGGAATGGAACTCTCCGAACCTTTTGATACTGGGAGATAATAAAAATTGCAATGAAAATATTTTTCAAAAAATCTGTCTTTCGGAATCGACTTTAAAGTGTAGCACCGGCCACTCATGTATAAAGTTAACATACACAACATAAGTGGTGTGAGAAGCTAGGTTGTAATCCTAGCTGAAGGGTTGTAAAGACCAATTATGTATGTATGTAGGAAGCTACTGTCGGTAAATATGTATGTGTATGTCACCATACGATATATTCTCACACAGAATTTGAACGGTGGCAACTTTAGTAGCCATTATTTCAGCCTGAAAAGTGCTACAATAATCTGATAATGCAAGGGCCGACCTAATGTTCAGTTGTTTTGGAAAGATTTCACATCCAACTTTGCTGGGTAATATGGATCCATCAGTGAAAACGTGATTGAGGTTTTCTGTGAGGGAACAAGAAACTAAACTTGAGTCTTGTTATGACGAATTACATACATACGTACATAATTGGTAATTACAGCCCTTCAGTCAGGATTACAACCTAGTTTCTCACACCACTTTATGTTGTGTGTGTTAATTTTATACATGAGTAGCGGGACATACAGTTTAAAGTCGACTTCGAACGACAGATTTTTGAGAAACTTTTCATGGCAATTTTATTTATTCTCAGAGTTTTTGCCAGAAATCTGCAAAGTCGCCGAAGAAATATTTTTTGTATTTTGTTTTGATGTCTGGCCTGCGGTTTGACAACAACAACACACTACCTACTAGACTGCGGCGACTTTTATGACGAATTATTTTGCTTGATTTGCCTAAGGTTACTTTGTTTAAAACTTAACTTAATCCTGATTTAGAGTGGTATTAAGGACGCTTTCAAAGCAGTTGCTTTAAAATTATGGCAACCAATGTAATTTATTGCATTGCATCTTCCTCTAATAAAATTCTATGAAAATTATTAATTTTTAAACTTTTTACTTTCTAAATAAATATGAAAATTTTATTTTATTGGAAACATTTGTAAATGCATATATATAGAACTCCATTGTATAATTGTAAGTGTGTTAGTGTATGTATTATACAATAAATTAAATTATTTTAATTATCATGGTTAAATTTATAGCATTTATATTTATGTATTTAAACAATAATGTGTGCGTGTCTTATTTAATTTATAATTGTTCTCTTATTTATTTCCTGTCCTATTTAACAAAATAAATGACAGTTGACAGGTTTTTGCAAAACAAATAAACTGTTTGGAAGAATATCCTCATTTAAATACAATATTATGTTTTTTTTCCCACATAAACAGAGTCTTACAAGTTCCATTTTATTTTTCAAAATCAAATTATTTTTCAAAATCAAATTGAGTTTTGTATCAAAAATGATACATTTTCAATTTTTAAGACCATATAACTTTAATTTAGAAAAAGTTAGATGCCATTATTTTAAACCAAATAAAAAAAGAATATTTAAAACAGGACTTAAAAAATATAAAAACTTCATAATTCTGGCATAAATATGTATTATTTTTGATACATATTTATTTATTTTTATTTATTTATTTATTGATTAACTTCAGTACAACAAGCATTTAATCTTATTTAATAGTACTGTTTATATAATGTTATGATTAAAGTAATAGTTATATATATTTGTATGTATATTTCACAAAGAAAGCAAAATTATGTTAATTAAATTTAAGTTAGCCTTAAATTGGAGTGAATTAAATGGTAAATCTTAAAGACAGGAAAAGTGTGTTAAAATTGCAGTTTTAATTGCATTACATTGCTTTTCAATTGACAACATACGACTCTCCTAGGAATCCTTGATGTGTATTTAATTTTTTTAAGTTTTCAAAGATTTTGTGAAGTTTTATCGTAAATAGTACATTGTTTATGGTTTTTGAGAAAGAATTGAAAGTTAAGTGTCGGATGAACGTGAAAAGATTGAATTTGCTGTTCTGGACATATTCTTGAGATTGACTGAAGTAGTCGTAGTCTAGCATGAAGCGTGTTAAATTATTCGACATCAAACCAAGCTTCAAGCCTTAGGTCAGACATTTCCAGTTTATAACGAAAGGTTGTAATGACCGATTATACATGTCTGCATGTAATTTTCCTGCTGCTGAAGACTCTGAAAAAGAAGAAAACAGCAATAAACATGACAATAGGATGTTTATCGCCAAAGATGGAACTACTTGGTATAGGGAACAGTATGCCTTTAGTAGTTTGGGAAGTGAAAATATTAACAATTTTCACGCAGTTTGCTACCAGTTGTCTCTTGAAATGTTGTAGAGTCTTCTTACTGCTCTTCTCATATTTGTCTCACATGACAGACAAACATTAGAAAAAAGTGTTTCGTTCTATGTTTTATTTCATAGATATTACAGAAGGATAATCTTTCGGTCAACTATGTACGTATGAGATAATAGAATCATTCACTTTGATAATGTGCTTCTCGGAAATGATTATAAATTTACACTTATTATGCCACTACGAAAAATGGGCTGAAATTATTGAAATTCCCAATAATTTTGTCACTGTAGATAAGTAACTAATTAAATTTCATGGTCGTTATAAATTTCTTGGTCCACCAAAATCGAATTGGCAGTTGTAGATTCAGGTACATGCAATGTGCGTAGCAACTACTTACAGCCATATTTGGGGAAACTCGTATACGGGAAACCAGTGAAGAATCAAAGAGAGAGCATTGTTATTGACATAATCGATGTTATATTGCAATGGGAAACTTTTTTACCTCTCATGACGCTGACAACAAATTTTTCTAACGAAATATAACAATGGTTTGTACCATCAGGTTTCAGCTGCCCCTTCTAAACAATTGGAAAGGGTGCTAGATGCTCAATTATTACCATTTAGAAAAAAAATAAAACCAAGCTGACATGAAGTGTTTGATTTTTATGTAAAAAACCATGCCAATGTACATCATGTGCAAAATTTCATAAAAGTGATAATAAAATGTAATAATAGTAAATAAATAGTTTTAATAAAAATGAATTAAAATATTAAAATTTTTTAACAAAATCTATCAATAATTGTCACAATTCTATATTACTACAAGTATGTATCAAAAGTGATACATAAGCTAGAATTATGAAGTTTTTTTAAGCCACGATCTACGGTTAAACACAATATTTGGAATGAATTGTTGCTTAGCTATCAGCTTTTGTATGCATTTGACTGCATTCTATACATATTGTACTTCAATTCTTGCATCAATTTCATTTTAGGATGCGTTCAATCCTAACTTGAAATTACTCATGAAACATCTGGAAAAATCAATTTTTTTTTAATTTTAAATTAAAAATCTTGGCCGATTACAGAGATCAAAAATCTACACAATTGGAATAAATGTGTGCTACACAAATCGCTTTGCTATTATTAGTGAATTCGAAAGGCTCTCGATACTTTCCATATAGTGCTTGCAAACCTAAATATTGATAAAGAAACTGATGGTTTAAAGACCCTGTTTTACACTAATTGTTATTCAAGTACATTTTTAAATTGAACAATAGCTTTATAATAAATTTATTTCAATATTAAAGAGTACTTATTATTACAGAATTATTTTACGAGTTCGCTGTAATTAAATAGCTTTTAAACTATAATTATTTTATTATATATACATTGAAATATCCGATAGCATTTATTTAAACATTAAGGCTACTGATTTTAAATTTTAAATTCTTTAATAAATATATTAAGCAAACAAAAGAATAATCATAACAATAAATAACTACAAAACCAACAGGAATTTTTTCAAATTACATATACACATACATATATTAATAATATTTCTAATGGAATAATTAATGAAAATAATGTAATTTGTACTGACCAACAAAATCATAGTAAATAATATAGTAAAATTAGCCATTACAACCCTTCAGTCAGGATTCTCACACCACTTATGTTGTGTGTGTTAATTTTATACATGAATGGCGATACTTACACTTTAAGGTCGACTCCGAACAAAATTTTTTTGAGAAACTTTTCATGGCAATTTTATTTACTCTCAGAGTTTTTGCCAGAAATCTGCTGAGGGGAAGTCTCCGTGGAAATATTTTTTTTTTCATATTTCATTTTGATGTCCGACCTGGCCTTTGAACTGAGGCCTTACGCCAACACACTACCTACTAGACTACGGTGACTTTTTAGTACCAATTAGTTCAGGCTGTTTTGCCGACAATAATCACATATATTCGTTGAGGGGGCTATGGCTGATTGAATGGTAACCGACTTTAATTTTTTTCGAAAATTTAATTTCCGTCCCAGAGTAATGAGACCTATTTCTAGATGAATGGCTACGTGAACATACAAAATTGACAAATTTATCACGATACTACTCCACATGAGATTCAAGAGTATCCTACACATTCCGAAAGAGCTACTGTTTTTTGTTGATTTTGGGCTGGTAGTGTCATCGGTTCGTATATTATCGAGAACGATGTTGGCCAAACTATTACTGTCAACGGCCAGCTCGATGATTACCACTAAATTTTGAACTGAATTGGATGAGCAAACCGGACGTCATAAGTTAATTGCATACTAAAGAGTAACCTTTGTTATTCTTATTTTCAATTAAATAGCCTTTGCACTCTAACGACTTTCTTAATCAAAATACTTCGTTAATATTAAAAACGTTTTAAGAAGAATTTAATATTTAAACAAGCAACTGAACGAAACTAAAACACCCAGACTTGCTGTCGCTTTTCTGAATTAGTGTTTTCATGTTTTTTTTTTTTTTATAGTCCCACAGTATAATTGATTTGACTTTGCACCTCATACTACAAGCGAATATAAATTAAGACACTTTTCTAAGAACACAATAAAAAAAACCAAAAATTAAATAAAATAATAAACGAAACTAAACGAAGCGAAAAACGTTGGGTTGATGACTTAAGACTTGGGGAAAAACCGCAAAAACAAATAACTAACCACTAACAGAGCAGAATTTAAAAAATATACAGGAAAAGACGAAATGCAATACCAGGTAGGTAGACCTTTAGCCTTGAACTACAAGTTTTTCTTACAAACACAAATAAAATAAAAAAAATTTAATGTTGTTTGTGGCAAATTAAAATGTGGAAAAAAAGTGTAGAGTGAACTAACCTCGTGTCCGCATCTTGGATCGCATTGCAGAGCTTTGGTAAGCCGCTGATAAGGCGGTGTTGTATTGGCACACTTTGGCACTGACGCTGGCTCCGTATAATCAACGTGGGTATCCACGACTGCGATTGTTTTTGTTAAAATGATGATATTTTTTTTTGGATATTTAAACCGTTGCGCTTGTAAAATTCTTTTTATTTTCTTAGTTTTTTCCTATTGTTGTTGGTTTGTTTAGTTTAAAGAAATTTTTTTGTTTTAATTAATTTATTTTGTTTGTTTGGTTTTTTTTTAAATATTTTCTTTTGATATCTGCATTACAAGCAGTAAAAGAATTGAATTTTCAATTACAATCGAATTGGAAAAACATGAAAATAACTGCTGTTGCTGCTGTTGAATACAATACTTCTACGAATGCTTTTTGCGAATGTGAGAATGTAAAAATTCTGTTTTTTTTCTTTCCTTCTCTCTCTCTCTATCCACTACAAGGTGCGCCTTAAGGTAGACTATAATAAATTTAAATCCGTAGTGTTTCTCTTGTTTTATTTTCCTTTGTTCTTGTTGTTTTAATAATCACACACACTTGCATATACAGCTGTTCTCTTGTTGTTGTATCCTTTCTGTTTTTGCCTCTCAGTTTCAACTCACCAACACATGTTCACTTATATAACGTTCATTTACATGGTATTGTTTTGTTGTTTTATTACATTCTACGAGTGGAGAAATGTGTTGGCAGACTTTATTGCTTTTCTGCTGTAGTTGCTTCAAGTGCTGCTGTTTTCTATACACATACACTTACATACCTACATAAGTAGTTGTTGTTGTTGTTATTGTCGATGCTATTTTATGTCTTTATTCAAACTGTTGTTGGCCTGTAGTTATTGTTGTTTTATATCTTGTTTTCATTTAAATCATGGCTCCTCTTAATGGTTCTGCAAAGAAAAATAATAAAATTATACCAGGATTAATTTTTGCTTTTTTCTCCTTCTCTCTCTCTCTCTCTCTTATTTATTTACTTTTTTATTTTTAAACATGGCAAGTCATTAAAATCATTCTTTTATGCATTTTTCTTGTTATATTCTTAAACCTTAGATGTTTACATATCCTTTATTAAATTTATTACATGTTATATTAAGTTATTAAGGACTTACTTATATTGTAGGATCAAATAAAATTTAAATAGAACACATTAAATTAAGTGTTAACAGGCTACAGAAAATATAATACCTTGACTCAAAGAACTTGGCTTTTAGCTTTTAAAGGGACGATTATAAACTTGATTTGTAATAAAATCTGACTATAACGTACTCTGTTCTACTCTGGATTAACTGTAGATCGAGCCTTAAAAAAACTTCATACTACTAGCTCATGCATCACGTTTGATACATACTTGTAGGACATGGAATTGTAGTACATGGAATTAATAATTTACTTTAATTTGAGATGAAAATATACCAAAAAGGAACATAAAAACATAAGTCTCATTATTTAAATATATTTTCTTTAATTTTTTTTTTACCTTTTAGGCGTACAAAAAATTAAAATTTTAAAAATCTAAAAAAGGATATATGGGTTGCTCTGAAAGTATGTTAGCTAATCCCAAACTATTTATACAGTATTATTTCTCACATAAAACTACAAGTTGTGTGATAAAAGTTTTATGAAAATGGTTAAAATTTTTTAACAAAAAATTAAGATAAATGTGTATATTTTTTTTAGAAAAAAATCTTTTCATTCGATTATCAAAAAAAGACTTTAAGCATGATTATTAAAGGCTGGAAGACTTTCAGCTAATTTTTCGAAAAGACCGCCAGCCCAATTACACATCAGAGACTGACTAAATGGAAACGAATTTGACGAATTTGTTGTTAATTAGGCCAGAGTAATTTGCGTGTTTACCTAAACTGCTGTGCTTGCGTGCAGGCTGTCAGAGCTATGAACAAACTTTGCTCTGATTAAGTCATATGGTTCGAGCCAATCAAGTACTTGTAAAACTTCGAATAACTTTATCAAGTGAAAGAACTGCAGACATTTAATACTATAATCTCGTGTATCGGAATAAGACTCTCAAATATCTCTGCATTAATAGGAGAGAACCTTTCTTATTTTTATCGACACTATGGAATCCTTGGTAGTAGGTAGTGTGTTGGCTTATTAGACGTAAGGCCACGGTTCCAACTCCAGGTCAGACATCAAAACGAAAATATAAAAAAATATTTCTTCGGTCACCTTTTCTCAGCAGATTTCGGGCAAAAACTCTGAGAGTAATTAAAATTGCCATGAAAAGTTTCTCAAAAATCTGTTGTTCGGAGTCGACTTTAAAATGTAGGTCCCACCAGTCATGTATAAAATTAACACACACAAATTGAGTGGAGTTAGAAGATAGGCCGTAATCCTGACTAAAAGGTTGTAGTGACCAATTATGTATGTATGTAATTAACACATTAGACTACGGCGACTTCCAAGTCCTTATAAAGCTTCGAATAACATTATCAAGTGAAATAACTATTGATATTTAGTACTATAGTCTCGTATATCGGAAAAACACTCTCAAATATCTCTGCTTTAATAGGAGAGAACCTCTCTCATTTTTATCAACGCGTGATTATGAAAAGCGTGATTCTAAACTCATCAATTTTTCCTTGCATTGCACGACTTTCTCAATCACAAGTAACTTCACTTTTGTATTTACTTTTGTTGCTCCTACTAGTTGTTGACTTTTTAACGTCAAAGAATTTCACTTATTGGACTTTAAAATGAAAATTGATTTTGAAAATATTTTTCATCCTTATTTCTTTGTTCTTAGAAATAGTGGATCAAGAGCAAGGAATACTCATTAATTGGTTATACTTGAAGAGCAGCAATTACTTAATTATTCTAACATTTTTCGTTTATATTCAACAAATGTATTCCGACTAATGATTCTGCAAAACAAAAAGTAAGTTTAAGTGTATTCATTATAATCATGGATGAAATATAAATGAAGAAATAATTATAAGGAAAATTAATTAAAAGAAAACCAATCTCTAAACTAATTATAGAATCAAAGAAATAAAAGTAAGTACAGAAAGTGAAAGAAATCAAGTCTTAAAATAAAGGACTTAAACTATTTATATCAATTCCTTTTTTAAATGGAATAAAAATATGCCTCAATGCCATGTTGAAGTATTATTATGAAAACAAAATCTAGTTTTTTTTTCATTACATTGCCTTGGCCTAATATATGCTTTTATACCAGATAAATCTGACATATTTTTAAGGCCACAAAACACTTCAATTTAAATAACATGAAGGCCACTTAATTCCTTATATTTATAATTTTAATGTTGAGCTGATGTTCATCTGATTTGTAACATTTCCATAGAAAATTAAATCCATTAATTTAATTCGCCATGAAGTCAATGTACGAGAAATGAAGATGATGAGAAAAGACGCCCATATAGCCATAGAAAAATGTATATGAACGAACAAAGAATATCCAATTTATTTAAAAAAAATGAAAAAAATTTGTGATAAATCTACCAACAACAGCTCTAGAGAATGTCGATGTACTTTCCTGTTTCAAAAATAACACTCACTTGGGTATAAGATTTGTAAACGTGGCACCACACGTCTAAGCAACGGAAACGGAAACAAGAAATGAGTTATAAATACCGGCAGCTAAACAGTTATCAAAATATATATTATAGTGGTGGTGGTGTTAGTGCGTATAATGGAATCATTTTGTTATCCCAAAAAAAATTATGACACGTACATTTCTCATTCGTATAAATTATACACATATTTATGCGTTCTTTTCTTTTTTCTTTCTTTTTTTTGTGTCTATCTTGGTTTTACTTCTTAAAGTATTAATAAGACAAAGTAAAAATATTTGTTTGTCTGTCTGCATTTCACAATTTCATTTGTTTGTTTATTTGCCTCTAAAACTCATACTCACTTTTGTAAAACTTTTTTGTTTTTGTATGAAATGCCGGTAAACTGACATATTTTTCTACTTAAAGATTTATTTTCCACAAAAATAATTAAATTCTTCTTCTAAACAAAAGAACTCAAAAAAACTTGAACGTCAAGAATTATTAGTATTTTATTTATAAGAAGATTAAAACAAGAAAAGCGAAAAATATAATACAAGTGAGAGATAATTTTTGGAAACTTTAGAAATGGTAAGTATTGTGATGTTCAAGGACTTCGCATGCCAGTGTAATTGTATTTCGTATACATTTTTGACTAATTTTCTTGTAGCGTCTACCCCGTCTCAATGCGTGAAATTTATTACCTCTGATTTAACACATTTTCACTGAAGACGTTATCGCTAAGCTATGAGCTGGAAAAACTTAATTGAAGAAACTAAAACAAAAAATTTAGGGGACATACTCATAGCTGCCAGATTTGACGATTTATCGTCATTTTGACGATTTTGAGCTCCAAAAATTATAATTTTGACGATGTGACGATTTATGCCCTTATTTTGACGATTTTTAAAAATTAAAAATTTACATCATATTCTTTACTTTAGTACATTCAAAGCCTCAAAGCTTTGATTCACTTTGCAATTGTTACTATTGGAAGTTTATGTTAGTAGAAACAAGGAGTAAAGTTTTATATTTTTAAGTTACTTTCGAATAACTGTGATAATTTTTCTGTATTTTATACGTTTTAACCCCTTAAAAGTCAAAAAACTGCAACTCCTAAATAACCTAACAATTTAAAAAATTAAAGTATAGCTTCTAATATTACCATCGGAAGAACAATGGCAAGCGCAGTTATTTTTTTCGTAAGACCAACACTCAGGGGATGGCTGGCATTGTGTTTGGAACTATGAATATATATTGTTATGGAAGAAGGAAAGAGGGAACAGTGTTTATGGAAACTAGGCTTATATGAGAATTGAGTTCCACATACGAATAGTCCGACTCAGAAATGTATTTTCTGTAAAGCAGTGTGCGATCCACTGGACAATCGACCACATACGGATGTGGTCGAAAGGCGAGCGTTACGTAGAAACGTATGATCTTTGGAAACAAGTCCCCTTATTTTGTTCGAGCAAAATCCTTTTGTAGTGGCGATAGAACAGTGAAACACAAATCACATTGCAACGATGCTCCAATGACTTAATGAAGTTGGATACACTATCATCTTTAACGAGCTACTACGGCCTTTCCTGTACACGGTCGAGAAACCTCAAAATAGACGTTGACGCACCGACCCTTACATGAGAGTTGTATTCCATTCTCGGTCGGTTATAAATGGTGCAAATAGTAAGCTCAGATGATAAGATCGTAAGAAGGAACTGAAGAAACTGAAAAATGGGTTGATTCTAGCCAACATTACACTGAATTTTCATGCTCAGAATGAGCTTCTGACTCCTTAATATTTACACCACCCATAGATAAGATTAAGATGATGCAATATTATTGCCGCGCTTATGTGTCAATAAACAACACTGGGATAGATTGTTTAATCCTTAACCATTTTTTCCTGGAAATGATATAAAATTTCTCTATTTTTGGAAAAAAAATTGATAACTTTTAATTTCTAAAATTTTTTTTAAATGTTTTATTTTTGAACTGTACTCGTACTGTAGTCGCACATACATTAACTTTATAAGTTTTATTACAATAGAAATGATTTTGGTTTTTAAAAACTTTAATTTATTTATTTATTTTTTCTGACGATTTTTTGACGATTTCAATAAACGTCTTTAACGATTTTGGCGATTTTTTCTCAAATATTTGACGATTTGGTGCCTCATTCATCTGGCAGCTATGGACATACTCTATAAAAGATCCTAAGCTCCCTTAAAATTCAAAAATATTAAAAGGATGCCTTTTTAAAGTGCTGTCTTCATCATTCATCTCTAGGATAACATATGGAATTGCTTATATTTTGATGCCAAAGTGAATCAAATATTAGGATGTCGTTTTCTAAAGTGAGGTGTATTACAAGGAGAGTGTTCTACATCGCAGTACTTATTTTTTTTATTTTATTTATTAATTACAATGCAATTACAAATTATATTCTAATTATATAAGAGCGGAGTAACTTGACCATATGCTCGGTGTAGTGTCACAGACCAGAGCCTCTGGTGGGAATCGAACTCAAGACCCTCACACTAATAGTCTAGCACACTACTCACTAGACTACCAGGGCACCCTCTACGTCGAAGTAAACTATTAATTAAGATGTAAACGGAATAATGTGTGGACCATTGTGCACGTAAGGTAAAACTTGCCAGCCACTACTATCGTGATAGTTAAAAACTGGTCTTGCAACATGTGGCAGCACGCTATCGTTATTTTAAATTATGGCTTTGCTTCTCTCCAAGGCTTGCTTCAAACGAAAAATAGTTTTCAGTGCAGGTTCTATGAAATTCTATTGCCTGATTCCAGCAGCTCATACTGGCTGGTTAGTCGGGTTTTTCATACAAGTCTGAATTTAATCGATAGCTTGAGTATTCGCATTCCCCTGCGACTTTAGAAATATGCATAAAATTATTGTATGTATGTCAGGATTACAACCTAGCTTCTCTCACCACTTATGTTGTATGTGTTAATTTAATACATGAGTGGCGGGACCTTCAGTTTAAAGTCGACTCCAAAGAACAGATTTTTGGGAAACGTTTTTATGACAATTTTTATTTCCTCTCAGAGTTTTTGCCAGAAATCTGCTGAGTGATAGTCACCCAAGAAATATTTTATCATATTTCGTTTGGTTGGAGGTGTCTGACCTGGAGTTTGAACCGTGGCCTCATGTCGAATAAGCTAACATACTACCTACTAGAATACGGCAACTAGACTTAAGAAAGTTTATATCAAAGCGCACGATATCGCTGGTCAATTCGCATTACTTTTAGGTGAGATGACTATAACCGCAAATCTTTTATACAGAATATCCAACTTTAGCATAAGCCATATGGCATGTAGCGCCTGTTTTGTTAAAATCACGTGTCTTTGGTATCCAGATCATCCAATTCAATCACAGTCTTGTAGCGCCTGTTTTGTTAAAATCACGTGTCTTTGGTATCCAGATCATCCAATTCAATCACAGTCTTGTAGCGCCTGTTCTGTTAAAATCACATGTCTTTGTTATCCATATCATCCACTTGAACCACAGTCATCGACTTGTAATGCTCGCTATTGACAGCGATAAACTGGCCAACGTTGTTCTCAACGATCGACTATTGTCGATATAAACTGTAAGGATAACAGATTAAATGAAATTTTTATTGCACCACCAAGGCATTGTTAAGGTCAAGAACTTGGCCTTAGAAAAACTACTCTCCCTTCATTATCTCGCATAGCCGAATATGTTTGGAGAGAGATGACTATTGAAAGCAAAAGAAATCATTCGTATGTTATAAATACGATTTTAAGAGGTCAGCAGCTTATGCACATTGTTGGACAAATTCATCAACGCATGATAGATAGATTATCACACTTCCGGCTTAAAACTAATTTACATATACTGTCTCTATTAGGAATCTCAATGACTTGAGATGTTTTGTCTCTATTTAGCATCAATGAATTGAGATATTTTAAAGAGAAATTTCCCAATAGCTGTTAAAATAATTTCTCAACAATTCAATGACTTTTAAACATTCAAAATTTGTAAGCCAAATAAAAAGAATCAAATAAAAGTCATTCCTATTCATTCATTCCTAATGTCTTTTTATTATTAAATTTTCTAGAAAGTGAAACATGGTGTATCACTTCCCTTATTCTTTCCCAAAAACGCAAATACAACTAAACAAAATTCATAGCAAGAAAAAACAAAGCAGATCCTGAAATAGAGAAGTACAAAACATACTCAAAACATACTTCTGTGGCATTCCAGTCTTAAAACAACAACAACTACCATCAAAATCTTAGCAATTATGGTTTTTATAAACAGAAAAAAATGGTATTTCAATACCTGCACGTGTTTTGTAAAAATGTCTTCTTCCTGTATAAAAGAAAAAGAAAAATGTTGTAACCAGAAACCCCAATAAAAAGTTTGAAAACATGGGTAAAAATTTTATTGGAAAAACATTTTGAACAATCGCAATAAAAATAAATGAATTTATTTGGAAAAACGCAAGAGGTATCATAAGAAGCATTTACAGCACACAAAAGAATTATAAAATACCGAGAATATTACACAAACTTTGCTCTCAACTGAAATTAGGCATGTAAGATTGATGTAGAAGGAAAGCAATTAAAACCAGCAGCAGATTGAAAAATAGGAAATATTTTCTTAATGCAAATGGACCTTTTCAAGCAATAGATTGAAAAGAGACTTTAAGGTAAAGTTTTTAATACGCATGTGGTGTCAATGTTATTGAATTTTATAACACATTATAAGGTTTTGCTTAGATGAGATGAGATTTAATTCAAGGGTGCCATAATATTCTGTTCTATCTTGAACTCTATTCTTCACTTTTCATAATGATCTTGTCTCTATAATTTTCAATCTTATATATGTATGGTATTGGAGATTACAGTAGTATTTTACAAAGCAAGGCGAAAATGCTAAACTAGACTAGTCACCATAGTCTTGTAGGTAGTGTGCTGGCTTATTAGACGCAAGGCCACGGTTCAAACCCAAGGTCAGATATCACAACGAAATATGAAAAAATATTACTTCGGCGACTTCCTATCAGCAAATTTCTTGCAAAAAAATTCAAGACGTTACCTTGAAAGATGTGGCCGATAGAAAATTATTGCTTCATGGCAGAATATTTTGAAAATTTTTGCACAACGCTGTCTGTTGATTACAATTGCTGCAACGTTAGTGATTGTTCAGCGTATACGGTTTCTAACGTAGTTCCACAAAAAGTCTGACGACTTCAAATAGCATGTTGTCCACGAAACTTTTTCTTGATACTTATGAAGCAATAAATCCAAAATTGGTCGTTTTGTTGGGGGTCGTGGCATTGACCAAGCAATCTCCAATTGCAGGCCGATAAATATGGGCTATCATATGGCTATAGCGCTGTGAATTAATGTTAGTGGTTCTTCTTTGCCGTATTCTAGTAGGTAGTGTGTTAGTATATTAGAACTGAGGCCGTGGTTCAACACCCTGTCCAGACATTTCGAATTAATACGAAATTCTTCTAAGTAGTTATCTGGCAAAAAGTCTGAGAGTAAATAAAATTGTCATGAAAAGTTTGTCGTTCGAAGTCGACTTTAAACTGTAGTGGTGTGAGAAGCTAGGCCGTAATCGTAACTGAAGGTTTGTAATGGCCAATTATGTATGTATATATTGAAGGTAGTATCTCCGAATGGGGTCGTGTGAATACAGACGATTTAAATGCGCGAAAGATCATTTTCTCCTTATTAACTCACATGTTAATATTAAAAACATGTCATCTGTTAGCATGATTGATGAATATATGTGGAGAGTAAGAGGCACTTGATATTCAATGTATGAAAATACAATGCAATTTTCACTATAATCCACAATTTTCAATTTTCAAGTGTCGAAAGAAGTATTCAAATGACTTGGTTCCTCAAAACAGGACAAGAAAAACTAAAGTTCATCTAACTATGGTGCCGTATGTTCAATGCACTTGTGGATGTATAAATCGATACAAATCTAATTCATAAATGCTGCTGTCTTTTTCATGCCACCCACACAAAACTATATTATACCGCGTATGCCTAATCCTCTGATCATAAACAGTGGACTAGCCGTAGTCTAGTAGGTAACGTGTTGGCTTATTAAACGTGAAACCACGGTTCCAACCACAGTTCAGACATCTCGAACAAAACGAAATATAAAAAAATATTTCTTCGCCGACTTCCTCTCAGCAGATTTCTGCCAAAAAAAAACTCTGAGAGTAATTGAAATTACCAGGAAAAGTTTTTCAATTATCAGTCGTTCATAATCGACTGAAACTGTAAGTCAGGCCACTTATTGATAAAATTAAGAGACACACAACATAATTGATAAATTTAACACACACAACATGAGTGGTGTAAGAAGATAGATTATAATCCTGACTGAAGGTTTGTAATGACCAGATATGTATAAGTCGCCTTATAGAATTACTTACTTAATTGGTCACTACAACCCTATAGTCAGGATTACTGCCTAGCTTACCGCACCACCCATGTTGTGTGTGTTAATTTTATCCATGAAAGGTGGGTCATATAGTTTCCACTGTCAGTTTCCATACTGTCAGAAGAGTACTGCTAGAAGACTGTTAAAAAGGAAGTCGCCGAGGAAATACTTTCCAATATTACGTACTAATTTGAGATGTCCAAATACGTACGTTTGTGGGTTTGTGGGTTTGAACCACAGGTTCGCGTCTTGCATCTATCTACTAGACTACGACCATGTGGTTGCCCAAAACCAATTCCTGAGGCCCAATAATATTAGCCGACATTCAACGAATAAGTATGAGTCACGAAGAAGTACGAGCTAGAAGTCATACGCAATAATCACGTAGAAAGTGTATGAACCCAAATTCATTCCAAAATAAAGGAATAAAAACACTTTCAAATTAAAAAAAATATATTGAAATTAGACGTCAGAGAGCACAAACAACATTTTTTTAATTGGTCAATTCACACAACTGTGTATCGTGTATGTTGTATTGGATACGCTTGATTGTATGTGAACGCTCAATGCTATGCTGTATGGTGTATGTCGTATTCTTCTTCATAATTTTTGGCATTCAAACAATTTGATAGCACGAAACCAATACAACTTTTAAAAACATATGAAAAATTTGTGTATAAGTGTATCGGATTTTTACATGAAAATTATCAACAACAAGCATACACTGTTGTATAGTCGTCCAACAATACAATGAATACAAGGATACAACGGCTTGTGTGAATTGACCAAATATTTTTAACATAAAGATTTATACAAAAACTTAATCGCATTTCCAAAATGTCAGCAAATTAAAGTGAAATTGTGTTTTGGAAAATATATGTGTCACCATTAACTCACCACCAAAACCTGCAGTCTTTTGTCTGTAACCTGCTCCATCATTAAAAGACTGATAAAGAAAAAATATCATCAGCTCTTTTAGAGGATTTATCTCAAGAGTTTTAGCCACATAATAAAAATGAATTCATGGAATACCATAGTGATGTATGGATGTAAAAAAAACAGGAATATAAAAAATATATTCCTACGAATGTATGTAGTGGAAAATTTTACAGGAGTCATATGATTGACATAGAAATTTACTGTTCAAATGAAAACATTTGTTTAAGCAACTAGAATTCAGAGTATTTTTTTAATTAAAATATGACGGAGGCGTAAAAAAGCTGATAAGAAAGTGTGAAAATGAATATAAAAATAATTCTACAGGCGTTTATAAATTGAAATCGTTGTGTGTTACTGTTCAAATGTATGAAATAATAAAATTATTACATACAATTGTTACATATTTGCCTTTTTTATAATGTGATAGCTGGGCTTACGATTAAAGCATTCAAACAGGTAGTGATTGTGTCGATATTTAGTCTGTAAATTTGTTTTTAAAACATGCCTTGATGAAAAGGTTTCTCACTAATCGCACAAGTAAAAAAAACTTGCTGGTGTTAATTTAAATCAAGTGAATAAATTTATTGTGTTCCCAGACATTTTTCCCGTTCATATTAAGGATAAAGATGGCAGGAAGATTAACAAAAATGCCACCAAAGTGTTGAATATTTTCTTCATTTGTAAGCTGCTTTACTCCATGCTTTGCTTTCTAAGAAATAGGGCAATTGTATAAAATTTTCAATTAATATGGCCGTCAGTCTTCTCTTCAGAGTTCGAGTCCTTCGTAATTGAATAAATCTTCTTTAATTTATAAATTTCCTGAATATTCATGTTCAAGTCAAGCATCAAACGTACTTTAGCGAATGGCACGCTAATGGAAATTTAATGCTTAAAAAGTAATTAAGCACGGCACACATATTGTAAGACTTGTGCATTATTTTCATGCAATAGAATTTAAATTCAAAAACATTTTTTAAGCCTGAAAGTAGAAAAATTTTAAACATAACATCCTTTTTAAAATAAAAGTTGTTGTAAAATGTGATTTGAAATTTTTATGGCATATTTTTAATTGCCAGAAATATTTTAATAAAATTTCCCTTAGAAATCCATTTTAGAAATATGACACAAATCATAATGCAGCAATTCACGAAATAATGAAAGCCGACTGTTTATTTACAACGCCGTAGATATGCCGTTTAGGTGTTAGAACAGCAGGCTTTTTAATTCCGATTTTCTGAGCAAAATTTTCTACAGCGATGAAGACCAATTCCTATTCGGGGGTTATGTCAACAAGCAAAATTCACGTAATAATGCTCGGAGAATGCAGAAGTAATTGTGGAAAGCTATTGTAAAGGTATAATTGGGCCTTAGTTTTTAGAAGGAACCTACTTTGATCATTACAACCCTTTTGTTACGATTACGACCTAGCTTCGCACACTACCCATGTTGTGCATGTTAATTTTATTCATGAGTGGTGGCACCTACTCTTTAAAGTCGACTCCAAACGACGCCTTTTTGCGAAACTTTTCATGGTAATTTTATTTATTCTCAGAGTTTTTGCCAGATAACTACTTAGAAGAATTTCGCATTAATTCGAAATGTCTATGCAGAGTTTTGAACCACGGCCTCAGTTCTAATATACTAACACACTAACTACTAGAATACGGCAAAGAAGAACCACTAACATTAATTCACAGCGCTATAGCCATATGATATCCCATATTTTTCGGTCTGCAATTGGAGATTGCTTGGTCAATGCCACGGCCTCCAACAAAACGACCAATTCTGGATTTATTGCGTAATAAGTATCAAGAAAAAGTTTTGTGGACAACATGCTATTTGAAGTCGTCAGACTGTTTTTGTGGAATTACGTTAAAAACCGTATACGCTGAAAAAACACTAAAGTTGCAGCAATTGTAATCAACATTCTACAGACAGCGTTGTGCAAAAATTTTTGAAAATATTCTGCCAAGAAGCAGTAATTTCCTGTAGGGCACATCTTTCAAGGTAACGTCTCACCCGTGTTATAGTCCAGACCTAATCTCGTTAGACTACCATTTACCAAAAATAGTGAAGAACACCCTTACTGAAATACAAAGAACTTCGTACAAACATAATTGGCCATTACAACCCTTCAGTCAGGATTACGGTATAGCTTCTCACACGACTCATGTTGTTTGGTTAATTTTATACATGGGTGGCGGAACCTACAGTGTAAAGTCGACTCCGAACGACAGATTTTTGAGAAACTTTTCATGGCAATTTTATTTGCTCTCAGAGTTTTTGCCAGAAATTTGCTGAGAGGAAGTCGTCGAAGAAATATTTTTTTTTGTCTGACCTGGGGTTTGAACTGTGACCTTACGTCTAATAAGCCAACACACTACCTACTAGACTACGGCGACTTTAAAGCAAAGAACTTCACAGGGTATTACAAACTCGATTTATTCATTATTGGCCATAAAACCTAAGCCATTTAGTTTTTGGCTGGCATGCCTAACAATGCCCAATACAATCACAATAAGCAACCAATATTTGCCAAATAAAATAAATAAATAAAGAAAGAAAAAACAACAGTTCTAAACACAGTGTTTGTATGTACCAGAGAATGAAAATAAACATTCAATTTCATTCTTATTTAACGTGTCGAATTCGTTACCTGTTTATATCTTATTTGTATTATTACGTACGTATTTTCATTTATAAATACTAACAATTATTTGTCTGTCTGTCTGTCTGTCTAACTATCTGTCATATTGTCTATTTAGACTCTTATGTATTTGTTTTCTTTTGTTGTTTGTGACAGTTGCTTAGTTTATCTGCTTTTGTGTATCAACACTAAGTCACATACGGCTCTCTAAGCAGTCATTAAAATACTTTAAGAGCAATTGACATTATATAAACAACAACAACAAAAATACAAATATTGTAATAACAAAATAACAATAACAATAAAAGTGGCAACTGGCAACCATAATAACAAAGACAAAATGTTGCGACAACATGAAAAAATAAACAATACCGGCATGCATAATAAAGAATAAAAAGAGAGTGTCGTAGAGAATTTCAAGAATATTAAATTATTATTAAATTAAATTGCACACATATACATATAAAGGTATACTAACGGAAAAGTAGACAATAGCAATATCTGTAAGACTATTATCTGCCCTCTGAATAACAATAGCTATGGAACAGCTGACAGGGTACAACTGATTTATAGAGCCTAATTGCAAAGATTTTTTAAAGCTTCGCGTTTATTCAAAAGGCAAATATAACAGCTATTTTGAGTTTATACTTGCTATCTACTCTAATACGGGTTTCCTGTCTGACAGTATACGAATCGTTCTGCTTAGCCTATCACTAAAATACTCAGCTTAAAATGTGATATGAAAATTAAAAAGTTGAATTCCAATTTCTGGAATTGAGGATCATCATGGTGCAGAATAAGCTAAGTTGTGCGGAGAGAAGAAACATTATATGACGGCTCTCAAGTTAAGGCTTAGTATCTGCGGATGATATTTATTAACTCTCGCACAAAATGTGTAACACACAGCCAAAACTAAAAAAGCTAGAGGGTTTAGTGAGTACTGAAAATAAAGTGGCGTGGAATCTTGAGAAGTTCAAGACGCCAATGGCTATCATACCACCGGATCCTTTGGGATGGTACTCCTACCGTTCTTTTACATTCCAACAAAAACCTTGACAACAGTCATAGAACAGACGACAAATGTCATTCCAGATATCAGTCTTCATAATTATCAAAGCCGAACTATCAAGTACATCAGTTTTTTCATGTCTCATAATGTCTTTGTGTCGTAGGGAACCTTATTATGAAATTGGTTCATGCATTACTGAGGAGTTTTATCTCACCATTCATGTCGAATTGCAAAAATTTTCGCTTGAAAAATGCTACAGATCTCCTATAATGGTAAGGATGGTGCAAATCTGTCAGATTCGGAGAAAATATTGGATACTGTCTTGCAACCGCCTACGAGGACTGTAATGCTAAAACCTGCAGGAATCCTCTCATCTTTATATTTCTTTTTTATGAAAGATGCCTAGTAATACCCAAGCATATTCAGTTAGTTGATAGCTAGGTCTACACTCAATTCCTCAGAGACGGAAAAAGATCCCTAAAATGCTACTGTAATCACTGAGAAAATGTCCTTAAACACATAGAGTTTTAAGTCCAATGAATCTACAACTAGAGTTTGTTTATTTATTCTAGATATTCTAACGAATTCTGGTAGTCGCCATGGTCTAGTGGGTAGTGTGTTGGCTTATTAGACGTGAGGCTACAGTTCAAACCCCAGATCAGACAAAATATGTCTTCGACGACTTCCCCTCAGCAGATTTATGGCAAAAACTCTGAGAGAAAATAAAATTCCCATGAAAAGTTTCTCGAAAATCGGTCGTTCGGAGTCGACTTTAAACTGTAGGTCCCGCCACTCATGTATAAAATTAACACACAAACGAGAAACGAGGTCGTAATTCTGACTAAAGGATTATAACGACCAATTGTGTATGTTATGTATGTATTCTAATGAAAGTAGTTGGTCTATGAAAGTGAATAGTAAAATCCCGCTATAACATGCTATAATTAGTATAGATTTACGGACACATTAGAATTCTTTTTTGATGTATCTGGAGTAGAACAACCAAAACGAATATGATTGATTGAAACTGATAATATAATTCAGCATAAAGCAATATTACCTCATCAGGATCATATATTGGCATTTGTCTAGCGAACTTAATGCCTGCCTAGCTCTAATTTAGAAAAAGATTACAAAAGTAGTTCCAATGTGAATAAATTTTAAATAAAAAAAATATTCTTATTAATCATACCCAATTCATTTGTCCTTTAAACAAAACTTAGGCATAACAATTTATTAAATTAATTATTTAATTAATTGAAACTAAAATTACCCAAAAATATGTTGCAAATCCAATTAAATATGCATTCAAAACGACTCAGGCATTCGTATAGTGCCGCTGACAAAAGTAATTAATTTTAGTTCTTTAGCGCCGAAAAACAAACAACAAACACAACCATATTGACTCATCTGCAATGCATTCCATCATTTCAAATGTAGCTTTTAACAACACCATCATGTTGCAGCAATTCTTTATTAGTATATTGCACTCCAACAAAAACTATGAAAGAAAAAAAAATTGAAATTTCTATGACAAAAATTGTCTAACAAGTGGCACAAGGCCGTTTATAAGAGTGAAAGCAACAGAAAAAAAAAGAAAAATTATGGGAAAAATAAAATGTTCAACTAAAAATAATTCTAGAGACATAAAAAACTCTTCAGCATTTTATATTTCTTCTTCTTCTTGTTTTTTTCTCACATTTTGTTCTAAAAATAAAACTAAAAATTCGAGCAAACATTTTCAGGCCTACGCCAATATAGAGCGCTGCGGGGTATATTGTGTGTGTAGCACAGATTCGTTGCAATTTGAAACAAAAAAAAATTCAATTTAGAAATGTTTTTGGAAGAGCAATAGGCCCTGAATTGTTTTCAAAGTAAAATAGAGCACATAGACGTGCTCGAGAGTTTTAAAAACAATTAATTTTGAATTTGATGATCAATTTAGGAATACAGTTAATAATGTATGAAGTGATTTTTGAGGCATATAGCGATGGCTTCAAAATGCCACCTGATCACTGCTGCTCTGTTTTCTAGACGGTGGTCATGCAGATATTGAGAACAGTTTAATGCTTGTTAGGTGGACTTAAATATCTCTTTAATTACTACCGCTGGCGAAGAGGGTTAGACGGTGTTCAGATATGCACCTTTATTGCGTAAATCGCAATAAACGCCATTATTGAGCTCAATATCTCATACGCACGTAATTGCTCATTACAACCCTTTAGTCAGGTTTAGAACCTAGTTTCTCACATCACCTATGTTGTGTGTGTTAATTTTATACATTAGTGGCGGGACCTACAGTTTAAAGTCGACTCCGAACGACAGATTTTTGAGAAACTTTTCATGGCAAATTTATTTACTCTTAGAGTTTCTGCCAGAAATCTGCTGAGAAAAAGTCGCCAAGAAATACTTTTTGTATTTTGTTTTGATGTCTGGCCTGGGGCTCGACTCCTGGCTTTACGTCTAATAAGCCAACACACTATCTACTACACTACGGCGACTTCAATATCTCATATAAAGTTTTAATTAATTATTGCGCAATAAATACGCAAATTGTTATAATATTGAGTAAAACTTAAAATGCAGCACTGTCATAAGTATGTTCAGTGACCATATTACAATTATCCGAACACTTTCTGTGGTTACTTGACAACTCAAATGTCAACAACGACAAACAAAAAAAAAAAAAAAGTTGTTGAAACAACCATCTGTTTTGTTTACCAGCTGTCAAATGAATATTGAATACGCAGCTGAACTGCGTATATTATTGTGCCTGAACACTTAAAATATTGTATTCAATAAACTTAATAAAAATGCATATCTGAACTTAGTTTTACATTACATGGATATAATAGCTAAAGTTTAACTTCCTTTCATAAGTTCATCCCTCATTCTTCAATCTATTTTCCAAACAACAAATAATTCATAGAAATTCTTTTGTGTCCGCTTTCTACAATTCCATTTCCAAAAGACAATTTTGCCGCACCCTCATAACTATTTTGATTTCTAACTTGACTTTCCCTTTTCAAATTATACACAATAAAGCAAAACGAAATAGCTTCCCTTGTATTACAATAACAAATTATTTCATTAAAATTTATAGACGTTCTTGCTATTGTCTAGCTATTGTAGCAATTAATTCATATTCATTCAACGAATATTGCGACGCTGACAAGTGTTTGACATTTGCACTAACAATGGAAATAGAAAAAAAAGGAACAAGAAATCGAAATTCAGAAAACAGACATGACCCCACAATACAAACACAAGTAAACGGAACGAAACAAGTTGGTAAAACAATAATAATTACGAGGTTCATTCATTTTTATGACATGCAAATAATTTTCATTTGACTGACAAAAACAAAACTGAATAACACTTTCAAATTAAATTTTATGAACGTAGTATTGACTGAGTGGCACAAGGTAAACGTTTTTATGATGAAATCGAAATGGAAAACAAATAGACAAGCTAATGACGGCATTACCGACTGGTATGTACATTAGATTTAAGGCTGTTCATTATGTTTGCGGGCTGAAAAGCTTGGGATACTCCGCATTTAACTGTAATGGTTCTTATAGTGAGAACTCTCTTGATTGAAATGGAGGAGAGCCTATATCAAACCTTAATAAATTTCGACTAGAGTACAACATACATGCATAATTGGTCATTACAACCATTCAGTCAGGATTACGACCTAGCTTCTCTTACCACTTATGTTGTGTGTGTTAATTTTATACATGAGCGGCGGGACCTACAGTTTAAAGTCGATTCCGGACGACAAGTTTTTTTAAGGCAATTTAATTTACTCTCAGAGTTTTTGCCAGAAATCTGCTGAGAGGAACTCGCCGAAGAAATATTTTCATATTTTCGTTTTGATGTCTCATCTGGGTTTTGAACCCGGTCCTTACGTCTAATAAGCCAACACACTACCTACTAGACCACTACAACTAGACTTAACAGAGTCTAAATCAAATCGCATGATATCGATGGTAAATTCACTTTAGTGTTAGGTGAGATGACTATGCCCTCAAATCGCTTGTACAGAATATCCAACTGTTTATGTCCGGAGATCGAAAAATCCCTTCCCTGGCGATCAATCAGAAGAGTCCTAACGTCCAATAGAGGGCGCCACATTATTTTAAGCTTTCTTGTATTTTTGTTTTTTTTTCTTTATACAATATAATGTAATGTAATTAGAGCTTTTGGGACTTTCTAACATTTCATTGTAACTTAAACTAACTTAGGCCTTTGAGTTATGAAATCCTTTCAAAAAGAATCATTCGTCTTGTAACCAGCATAAAATAATAGTGTTCAAAGAGAATTGTGCAAAGGCAGAAAATTGTGTCTTAACATACATGAAAATTTGAATTGTTAAATAATTATAATAAATTATTTTATATTATTATCCATTAAAGTGAAATTATATTTAACATTGAATTTTTAAAAATAAAATTAAAATTTGGAAAAAACAAGTAAAAAATAAAATAAAAATATAGACTTTTTTTTGGAAGAAATAATAAGCCAATATACATATTTTATGGCTGTGTGATCGTAAAATTAAGTGAACAGAGGAAAAATATAACACAAAAAGGAAGGTTTCGTGTTTCAAGTGTAACAAGTGCCAGAAAGTGCGACTTGAATTTGATTCCGAGGAGTCGCTATAACCTCCATCGCAACATCACCCCCCATACAGTCCACGGAGTTATCATTTGGTCCAATCGAGCCAGATTTTGGAACCTGTTTTTTTCGGATTTTGGAACGGTTCTTTTTTGTATTTTTTTTGTGTGACCTTCATCATCGACCATCAAAGTAACCTTGAGATCATAAGGTAAAGTGTTTTTGTTTTTTACTTTTATATTTTTTGATTTTTTGGTGGTAATTCTATATACAAGTAAAGTGCTGTTAACTAGACAACAAAACTTTGCTTTTATATAGAATTTATAACAGTGCATATATATTTACAAAGTGGTGTGTTATAATTGCGATAGCACTGGCACACTTTGTAAATTTATCGAATATAGGAACCAGAGTTTATGCACTGTTATACCAACTTTTCTTAACTTGTAACAAAGTCAATAGTGACTAGGATGTCAAATTGAGGTGTGAATATCACAGTTGGAAATCGAATACAACCACCCAATTTGATATCGGTTATAAGTTGATAGTTGGGCTATAATTGGTGATTGTGCGTGGGCTAAATAGCGAAGCTCATTACCTTTTATAACACTTCTTCAAATCCACCGGATACATGAAAGAGGTACCCATAATTAATTGTTACTCACTTCCATAGTATTAGATCTGGAATTTTTAACAGATTTGTTAGCAAATGGGATATTTGATTTGCAATAAAGTAAAGTGAAGTAACACATTAAAATTTATTTATGGGTTTCCTTTCGAATTTTTTATTCCTTTATTTAGTCATTTTGGAAATCATTTATATTTTTTTAACAATTTTAAACGAAAATAAATTTGAATTCACCATTATTATTTATTTCAATCTATTTCTTAAACTTGAATTCACCATTATTATTTATTTCAATCTATTTCTTTAAATTTTATTATCTCAAATTTAATATTTTTGATTTGCTAGTGACAAATTTTATATACTATACATATCTTTACATATATTTTTGAAATTAAAAGTGAAAGAGTGTAGTTGTTTGGAACTGCCTTTTCACATTTTGTATTTTTTTTTATTATTATTGTTCATGTATTTGAATTTTGAGGACTATAATAGTCATCGGATTATTGGCCATTGGAAATTCGTCCTGTTGGCTTAGTTTCGCGAATTGCGTAATTTTTTTTAATTATATATGCCCGTTTTATTGGACATATATCACTTGTATTAATTTTGCGATAAAGCGTCAAGTTGGTCGTGGTAGCGAGTTGTAAATATCAGGGTGATCACGGTGACCTTGTGTTTAAATTTTTTTAGTGGCGTGTCGCGTGATTAGTGGCGATCAGGGCGCGGACTTTTTCGAGTTGTGTTCTGATTTAGTTTATTATTTATTTGATTTTTTGATATTTGTATCGGATTTACATTTCGTTTGGGGAATTAGTCTTCGAATAGTTAATTCCTTTTGGTTTTCAATTTTTGTTGTTGTTGCTAGCTACTATTAATAATATTCGAGATGCCGAAGTCGAGGAGATTATTGACTTTTGAGAGATTTGCCCAAATATTCCTGGATTTCGAGAGGGAATTCAATGCTACTCCTCAGGAAGGTAATACGACCTTCTCCATTGAGATCCAGAGGGATGAGTTCAAGTCGCTGTGGGCAAGGGTGAGGGATTCCTACGAGGCCTTTGCCACAGGTGACGAGGAAGATTTGGAAGGTGATCGGGAAGCTGCCCGTGAACTTTTTGGACACTGTAGGTTAGGATACATTACTGTAGCCTCACTAATGGGTGAACTTTCCCAGACCTTGGTCAACCAAGCTGGGATGTCATCGACACAGTGTCTCAATGGTCAAGGCAACGAGAACCGCATTCGACATAGCATGCAGCTACCCGCTTGTACCATGGAGGTGTTTCATGGGGATTACAAATCTTGGCCATCATTTCGCGACATGTTCACTGCTGTTTATGTGAACGGGGCCAACATTTCACCAGTGGAACAGCTCTTTTATTTGAGGCAGTTCACGCGTGGTGAAGCCTTAGAAATTGTAAAAAAATCTCCTCTCACTGCTAATGGATTCCAGGAGGCGTGGAATAATCTGAAGGACAGGTACGAAAATAAGAGGATTTTGGTGAATTCCCAGCTGAAGGTTTTGTTTACTCTAGCACCGGTCAAATCCGAAGCAGCCCAGGATATCAAGAGGTTGCAACGGGATATTAATAATTCGATATCGGCACTTAAGATGCACGATATTAATATCTCCAATTGGGATCCAATTTTTGTTTATTTGTGTTCCACCAAGCTGCCGGTGCTAACTTTGTCGCTCTGGGAACAGACAATCCAAAACAAGGTGGAGATTCCCAAATGGAAGGATTTAGATAATTTTTTGACGTCACGGTTTCAATCTCTAGAAACTGTGTCTGAAATTCGAAATTTTGAACCAGTAGTTAGCGGTTCTAGGCCTGCCCCTGAAACTCTTCCTAATCCAAAAAGGGGAGTTCGTTCCTTTTCCACTAGATTAAATAGGAAACTTTGCAAATATTGTTCGGGAGACCATTTGGTGGATACTTGTCCGAAATTTTTGGATTTACCTCCTGAGAGACGGTTTTGGGTCGTGAAGAGGTACAGTCTTTGTATCAATTGTCTCACAGGTGGTCATAGACTCAATGAGTGTAAGAGTACTGTTGGTTGTACGGTGTGCAAGTTGAAGCACCACACTCTACTGCATCGAGAGGTGTCTGGATCCTCTTCGGGCGTTTTGGATACGCCAAGTTCTAGCGGTGCAGTCAGGTCGAATGGTGAGGTCCAAAATTGTTTTGCTGCTACGTCGAGGCAGATACTTTTGGGAACTGCCGTAGTTGGTATCTATCACCGAGGGGAAACGTTTAGAGCTAGGGCCCTAATAGATTCAGGGTCTCAAGCTACCTTCATTTCGGAAGGATTACAGAGGAAATTGGGATTGCCGGCGGTGAATATACATGCTAAGGTCTCTGGTTTGAATGGAGCATGTGCTGGTGCAGTCCAAAGACAATGTTCGTTGGTCTTAACTTCTCTGTCTGGCGATCAACCTCGTGTGGAGGCAATCGGTTTGGTGTTGCCGAAGTTAACCGGATTGTTACCTAGCTCAACTATTAACATATCGCGATCTGCAGCTTTTTCGGGGATCACATTGGCTGATCCTAAGTTTAATGAGAGCGATCGAGTGGATATCCTAATTGGAGGCGACATTTACCCTAACGTAATGTTGGAGGGCGTTAGGAAGAATCTTCTGGGGAATTTGATGGCCCAGGAGAGTATTTTTGGTTGGGTTCTGACGGGGTCATTACCCCAACCGCGTTCCAATAGCTATACAACTCTCGTGTCGTATTGCACTGGATTGGAATTGGATAAGCAGCTGGAGAGGTTCTGGAAATTGGAGGAACCTCCAAGACATTCGAAGATGTCACCTGATGATGAGTACTGTGAGGAATATTTTAAGAAAACAGTACGTAGGAATTCGGCTGGGCGATACATAGTATCATTACCTATCAGGCCGCAGTATGATTCCCTGGCTTGCCTTGGCTCTTCTCGCCCAAGGGCCTACAAACAGTTTTTGCGGAACGAAGCTTCCCTACTTCGAAACCCATCTCTCAAATTGGATTATGATGCGGTTTTATTGGAATATGAATCTTTGGGTCATATGGCGAAGGTGAATTTTAAGGATGTGAGGGAAGGCGATTCGTATTATTTACCTCATCACGCGGTTTTGAAGCCTGAAAGCTCTTCCACAAAGGTTAGGGTCGTTTTCAACGCGTCTAGTAAAACATCATGTGGATTGAGCTTGAACGATACCTTATTTACCGGGCCTGTATTGCAGAATGATTTGAAACTTTTGATTGTTAGATGGCGTTTTTACCGATATGTCTTTAACGGGGACATTGAGAAGATGTATCGGCAGATTCTTTTGGACCCTGGTCACGTAAAGTATCAGCGAATAGTTTTTCGTAAGGAATTGGATAAGGAAGTAGAGGATTTCGAGTTGAGAACCGTCACGTTCGGGGTAAATTGTGCTCCCTTTTTGGCAATAAGAACGTTGCTTCAACTCGCTGACGACGGTGAGGCAAAATGGCCTTTAGCCTCTGAAATTTTACGTGAGATGATGTACGTAGATGATGCGTTAGCTGGGGCTCATGATGTTTCTGGAGCGATAGCCGCTCGGGACCAATTAAGAGCGGCGTTGACTTCTGCGGGTTTCTCGATGAGGAAGTGGACCTCAAACGACAAGAGAATTCTTCAGGGATTGCCCTCTGATCACTTGTTGAGGGAAGATTTTTTGGAATTCGAGGATATTAGCTCGATCAAGACTCTGGGCGTACGATGGAATGCCAAATCTGATCGGTTTTTCTTTACGACAACAGCGATCGAAATTAAAGAGAATTTTTCGAAAAGGGAGGTATTGTCGATCATAGCCAAGCTTTTCGATCCTGCTGGATGGTTAGGTCCAGTCATTATCACTGCAAAGATTCTCATGCAGCAAATTTGGAGCGAGAAGACTGATTGGGATGAATTTTTGACCCCGGAGAGCCTTGCGAAATGGAAGCAATTTCTTAATGAATATAGTTTCATTAACAATATAAAAATACCTCGTTGGGTAGGTTTTCGACCCGATTATAATGTGGAGGTTCATGGGTTCTCTGATGCTTCGGAGAAAGCATACGGGGCGTGCATATACATTCGTATAGAGGATGATTTAGGTGCTATTCAAACCCATCTGTTGTTGGCTAAGTCGAGGGTCGCTCCTTTGAAGACAATTTCGTTACCTAGGCTTGAACTTTGCGGGGCTGTCTTATTGACTGAGTTGATGGAAGCTGTGAAGGCGAATTTGAAATTTGACGCATCAAGAACAAAGTTCTATGGGTGGACAGATTCTACCATAGTTTTAGCTTGGCTTCAAAAACCACCCAGTTCGTGGAAAACTTTTGTTGCTAATCGGGTTGCAAAGGTGACAGAGCACCTGAATAAGGCCTGTTGGAGGCATGTTCGGTCGGAGCAGAATCCGGCTGATTTGATAAGTCGAGGAGCTCGACCGCAGGATTTGGCGACGGACAATCTGTGGTGGCATGGTCCCCAATGGTTAGGTTCTCCTACCGACGAGTGGCGTAATCCTATTCCCAAGGAATATGACACTAAGGAGGAAGAAAAGTGTCACATGGTTTTCTTCACTTATTTTAGGGAGTTCGATGACCTTTTGAATCGGTTTTCTTCCTATTCGAGGGCGTTGCGTGTGATGGCCTTAGTCTTTAGAGTTTTTGATAGAGAAGGTTCGCGTTGTTGTTCTTTGGAGATTACTCCACACGAAATCCAGAGGGTGAGAGGAAAGCTGATAAAAATAGCTCAACGAGCTTGGTACCCTCAAGAATACCGGCGATTATCTAATGGAGAGAAGATTGTAGAAGGGGAGCTTTTGAATTTGAATCCCTTTTTAGATGGAGATGGTTTGATGAGAGTCGGTGGCAGGCTGGCTAATGCGACTAATCTCAAGTACAACGAACGGTTTCCGATTCTTTTACCAACAGCAAGTCGGTTCTCCTATCTGTTGATCGAATTTATCCATAGGATGACTTTGCATGGCGGAAACCAATTAATGTTGAGAGTCTTGAGGACTGAATTTTACATGCGCAGGTCTAAGAATTTGATAAAGACCATCGTAGGGCGTTGCAGGACTTGTACCATCTATAAGGGTTTGACTCAGAGTCAAATAATGGCAGCTTTACCTACGTCTCGTACAGTTTTCACTCGTCCTTTCGCTAGCACTGGTGTAGATTTTGCTGGGCCCTTTGACATTCGAAATTACACAGGCAGAGCGTGTCTTATAACGAAGGGCTACGTGTGTCTGTTTATTTGTTTTTCTACGAAGGCTATTCATTTGGAAGCGGTTAGTAATTTATCCACGTCTGCATTCTTGGCTGCTTTGGCTAGATTCATTTCTCGTCGTGGATACCCTACCGATATGTATTCTGATAACGGGACCAATTTTGTAGGAGCGTCGAAAATCTTAAGAAGTGAATTTCGGAATTTTCTTAAGGAATCAGGTTCCCAGGTCAATGCTACTTACGGACCTAGGGGGTTAACATGGCATTTCAACCCTGCTGGTGCACCTCATATGGGAGGTCTCTGGGAAGCAGGTGTCAAAAGTTTTAAACACCATTTCAAGAGGTTGGCAGGGAGCTTGAAATATTCTTTTGAGGAGTTCTCCACTCTCCTAGCACGTGTCGAGGCGTGCTTGAATTCGCGCCCATTATGCCCTTTAGCAGATAATACCGATTGCCTGGATGCTCTTACGCCAGGTCATTTCTTGATTGGTGGTCCTTTACTGTCCCCACCGGAATTGGAGATTGCGGACCCTTTACCCTCAATAACAAACCGATGGCAAAGAGTCAAGGCTCTAAACCAACGCTTATGTCTCCGTTGGAAGGAGGAATATTTGAAGGAGTTACAGAAGAGGAACAAGTGGAAGTGTTTGAGAAGGGACTTAGAGGTCGGTGATATGGTGGTCATCCGCGAAGACAACGTGCCTACCAATGAATGGCGCCTAGGTCGCGTAGTGAATTTGCATTCGGGTAAAGATGATCATGTTAGGGTGGTGGATTTGAAGACGTCACGTGGAACAATTACTCGACCAGTTGTGAAACTGGTAATTCTTCCGACATCTTCAACTTTACATATTTAATAATTTCAGCTAATAGTATCATGGTTTCGGCAAAAAAGTACAAGCGAGGCGACAATCAAAAGAAAATGGTATGTCGTGTGTGTTTGAAGAACCACCCATTGCGATTTTGCGAACGATTCTCGAGGGCAGACTATGATGAGCGAATGAAATTGGTGACTATCTACAAGTATTGTGCTGGCTGTTTGAGTCACGATCATACCTGGCGGACGTGCGTTAGTACGGGCAAGTGCAAGCGCTGTGGGGATATGCATCATACGCTGCTCCACAAGCCGGACACTAGACCTCGTTCGTCTGGTTCGAAGAAGGTCGCGAAATCGAAAGACGGTAAGCGCAATCGCCAAACGCCTGTTCGCACCGGTAATAAAGGACCTCGTTCGTCCCGAAACTCCGCCAGGGGACCTCGTCCGTCCAATAATCGTGAGAGCCAAAGACCTAGTCCGTCTAGCGCTCTGGTTCCAAGTCGATCGAGGAACCTCCAATCTCATCGGCCAAGAGAAATATCTCGTTCAACAGTTGGTGAAACTTTACCATCTTCATCGTATACGTTAGCGGACAGCGTTCTTCTGAAACCTACCGCTGTTGTAAACATTGTAGCGCATGGACGATACCTCACGGAAAGAGCTGTCATCGACCCTACTGCGGAGCGTACCCTCGTTTCTGAAAAGGTGGTTCGTCGGCTAGGTGCGAAAACAATCAGGGTTGGACGCTCAGAGCGGGTTCTTTTGGTAATTAGAGGTAACTACGGCAGCAGCGACACGGTCGAGACATATGCGGAGGTGCGAAGCAAGGTGGATGGTCTCACACCGTCAAGGTCGATGGACGGGAGGATAGTGGACGAGTTTCCGGGGCTACAACTGGCAGACCCAACGTTTTTTATAGCAGCCCCAGTTGGAATTAAGTTGGGCTGTGATGTTTACAGCAAAATCATTCGCAATGGTGTATTTGGTGGAACGATGGGCAAACCTTTGGCCCAGTTTTCTATTTTCGGCTACATACTTTCGGGATTGTGTTTCGTATAATACATAGGTATGCAACACATCGCTCGGATCCATGATACGTATTAAATATAATTTTCATTTATAGTTATAATTTCTTTATTCCCCTTAATGCAGCTGACGGATACCCATTGAAGTCCGAATCGTGAGCTGATGTAGTTTTAGTTCCATTTCTTTTGTTCATCGGAATTTGGAGAAATAAATTTAATTTGAATTAATATAATAGTTTTCTTTGTTCTTTTCGATTTCCTTTTAATATAGCATTCACTTTGGAGTCATTTTCTTGATTGCAGTACTGCAAGGGCGGCGGAATGTTTATGTCCGGAGATCGAAAAATCCCTTCCCTGGCGATCAATCAGAAGAGTCCTAACGTCCAATAGAGGGCGCCACATTATTTTAAGCTTTCTTGTATTTTTGTTTTTTTTTTCTTTATACAATATAATGTAATGTAATTAGAGCTTTTGGGACTTTCTAACATTTCATTGTAACTTAAACTAACTTAGGCCTTTGAGTTATGAAATCCTTTCAAAAAGAATCATTCGTCTTGTAACCAGCATAAAATAATAGTGTTCAAAGAGAATTGTGCAAAGGCAGAAAATTGTGTCTTAACATACATGAAAATTTGAATTGTTAAATAATTATAATAAATTATTTTATATTATTATCCATTAAAGTGAAATTATATTTAACATTGAATTTTTAAAAATAAAATTAAAATTTGGAAAAAACAAGTAAAAAATAAAATAAAAATATAGACTTTTTTTTGGAAGAAATAATAAGCCAATATACATATTTTATGGCTGTGTGATCGTAAAATTAAGTGAACAGAGGAAAAATATAACACAAAAAGGAAGGTTTCGTGTTTCAAGTGTAACAAGTGCCAGAAAGTGCGACTTGAATTTGATTCCGAGGAGTCGCTATAACCTCCATCGCAACATCACCCCCCATACAGTCCACGGAGTTATCACCAACTTTATGATGAACTGTATGGCATATAGTGCCCGTTCTGTTGGAAAAAGTGTCTTTGGTATCCAGATCGTCCAATACAAGCGAAACGATCAAAATCATCGGTTTATAGTCTCCACCGTTGACAGTGTTGAACTGGTCAATGTCGTTTTTAACGATCGACTATAAGCGATATAATCTGTAGAAATATCAAATTGAATGACTAGACGTAAATCGAATGACAACGCAAATTGAAGTTGGAGGGAACAAAAAATTTGACGATGTAAATCGAAATAACGTTAATCGAGGCGACGTAAATCGAAGGATTACTGTACCGTATTTAAATGTCTTGGAAATTTGTGGAATGATTCTAATTTTTGAAGAGTATACAAACCAGAACCTTATAATTTCAAAGGTCAGTACACTTTTCCTGATATTGGAAAATGTAGAATATTAAGCACATTAGGATTGGCGACAAAATAGCTCTGAAAAGGTCAGTTAATGACCGAACAAGTACTAGGAGTTACTGCTTTTGGACTAATATTATAATATTATAATATATAATAATATTATTCTTATTCAGATCAAAAACCCCGTTTATATGGAGATTCATACATAATCGTGTGAAAGACGTGGAATCATAAAAACCATAAGTTTAGTGCCAAGGAACCCAGGTTCGTATACAGTAAAAAACACACAATTTTTCGTCATATTTTTTTTTGGAACTTAAGATTTATATAGATTGATACCATAATCTAGTCTGTAGTATGGTGGCTTACTATAACAGAGATCATGATCTCATGATCATTTCTCCTCTGAAAGAAAATGAAATTATCACGGACTTGACTTTAAACTGACACCCAGGGGTGTCAGAATTTAGCGTAGAGTAAGTATTAATCTAGTAAGGAATATGTTGGTTTATTGGACGTAAGGCACCGGTTGAAACCTCATTTCAGACATCTCCAACAAAACGAAATATGAAAAAACTTGCCAAAGCAAGTATGAAGCTCTCAATATCCAACATTTAACATCGCATAGGCATTTCAATTTCTGCACTTAATTTCGGTATTATCCACACTAAATACAGAAAAGCTCAATCTCGTTGACAGTAGGAGGCTGAACATGTATTGATAAGAAGAGGACCGATTTACTCTTGTCGCCTGGCCATGAATCACCCAATAGCCACAACCCTTTAGTAGGCATGCCGATACACTCGGTATTCTGGCAATTAACTTCTGTAAGAGTTGTGGTTCTTAACTGGAGTAAGATATAGTGTTTCATCTCACGTGCCAGTGCCCTGATCTTGTCATGAAGAGACGGAGATTTTGACCTCTTATTAGACGTGAGGCTCAAACTCCAGGTCAGGCCAACTAAATGAAATATGACAAAATATTTCTTCAGCGACTTCCTCTCAGCAGATGTCTGGCAAAAACTCTGAGAGTAAATAAAATTGCCATGAAAAGTTTCTCAAAAATCTGCGTTCGGAGTCGACTTTAAACTGTAGATTTCACCACTCATTTATAAAAAATAACACACGTGACATAAGTGTAATCCTGACCAAAGGACTGTAACGACCAATTATGTATGCATGTGTGTAAGTATAATTTTTATTTCGTTTCGAAATACTAAACCAAGAAGAAGGCCTTCCAAACTAAATAAAATCAACAATGAAGAGCTTAGGAAGATCTGACATCGCTACCTATTGAAACAGAGTGGGATTCAAAGAGCAAAGTTCTTTAGCAATCTACGTTATAACAGCTCAATAAATCCTCACAGAATACATAGTTTTCAGTGAACCTTAGATGGCAACCCTATGATTCTAGAATCTGAAACAGTATATTAGACATCGGTTAAGCTAGAACAATTTTATTAATTAAACTAAATAAATAGCAAATGGAGGAGTTGCCTTTCAACAAACCCAATGCTGTTTATAGGAACAAACGTGGTAATCAGAAATACACAATATTATATTATTATACACAATTATATATTCTTCCAAGATTCATATTCATTCATGATAATTAATATGAATTTAAAATCTAAAAATAAAATTCATTTTCAACGCGTGTTACTCGTAGTAAAATTAAAAAAACTCCCACTAACTGATAAGCAACATGGCAATTATTTGAAAAAAATCTCTTCAACAAAAAGCTTCTTCCTCCAGGAAACACTCAATAGTGCATCAATTTAATATGGAAATGAGCAACAGAAAAAACAAGGAAATAAAATTTAATTTATGGAAGCAGTTTATATAACATCAAGCAATCTTAACTATTGCACGTGCTGCAAGCAGACGTTTAAATAAGCAACCATCAACCAATATATGAAATTGAAATTTTAAGTTTTTTTTCTCTGCTCATCATATAACTGGGAATTGCAGCACACTAACATACTAATGATGTACAGTGGCAGAGTATTTGAAATTCTTCACATTTTGAAGAAGCCAAACAAACAGTAGAGATCCACTTGAAATTCAAGCTAAACATTGCACCTCCATAGACAGAGTCACAGATGAAAATATGGAAAGCATGTGAACAGAAGTAGTAAAAGAAAAATCTCTTGTAGTGCTTAATATCATATTTTCTACTTTAACGGGAAAAAGATGCAGAGGAATTTAAATTTTATGGCATAAAGATTTTCTTTTTTTTTTGCATAACAAGCAATCACCCACGCGTAAATTTTATGCTGCAGTTGATGTTTTTTTTTTAATCTGTCGCATCTCTGAATGGAACTCAGTTTTGTATTGTTTAATATATGTATGTATGTATGCTTGTTATCTTTTTAAAAAATTTATTATAAATATTTTAACTCGAGGAGAATAATAGAAATTTCAGTAGAATCTACATTTTGTATAAAATATTCAAAGAGTTTCTGTTTGAATTTAATTTAACAACATAAACAGGAGTATGAAAACGCCGTAGTGTGTTGGCTTATTAGACGTAAAGCCAGCCCCAGGCCAGACATCAAGACAAAATACAAAAAGTATTTCTTCGGCGACTTCTTCTCAACAGATTTCTGGCAAAAACTCTGAGAGTAAATAAAATTGCAATGAAAAAGTTTCCCAAAAATCTGTCGTTTGGAGTCGACTTTAAACTATAGGTCCCACCACTCATGTATAAAATTAACACACACAACATAAATGGTGCGAGAAACTAGGACGTTGTACAATGGGTCAATTCGACCTCCGGGTACTGTACTTGTGTTAATTGACAAGTACACGTCCTCTAACTTAACCTAACAAGAAGAGATAGATAGACAGATAGAGAAGCTGAAGGAGTTGAAGATAACCAAATATCGGACACTTTCTTATATACAGTAAGCGTCAAAAGAAACTGTACACTATGGATAAAATTCAAACAATCATCAAACTCAACTTTTACCTTTTAAGGAGAGTACCCGAAAAAATTTGACAATATTTTGAAATTTTTAAAAATTTTTTTTTTTCGTTTCAATTTTAAAAACTGGCAATGAAACAATTTTAAAATAAAAATAACGGTATTTTATTAATGTATATTTTTTTAATGTACAGCTGCTTTTGAAGTCGCCACAGTCTAGTAGGTAGTGTGTTGGTTTATTAGGCGTAAGGCCACGGTTCAACCCCCAGGTCAGACATCATAACGAAAATATTAAAAATTTTTCTTAAGCTACTTCCTCTCAGCAGATTTCTAGCAAAGACTCTGAGAGTAAATACAATTTCCATGAAAAGTTTCTCAAAAATCTATCGTTCGTAGTCGATTTTAAACTGTACGTCCCGCCCCTCATATATAAAATTAACACACACAACATAAGTTGGGTGAGAAACTAGATCCATACTCCTGACTGAAGTAGTCGCCGTAGTTTAGTAGGTAGTGTGTTGGTTTATTAGACGTAAAGCCAGAATTCGAGCCCCAGGCCAGATATCAAAACGAAATGTGAAAAAATATTTCTTCGGCGACTTTCTCTCAGCAGATTTCTGGCAAAAACTCTGAGAGTAAAAAAAATTGCCATAAAAAGTTTCTCAAAAATCTGTCGTTCGGAGTCGACCTTAAACTGTAGGTTCCGTCACTCATGTATAAAATTAACACACAACATAAGTGGTGTGAGAAACTAGGTCCATAATCCTGTATGTATGTTATTTTTGTATGTATGCTTTTGACGCTCACTGTATAAGAAAATATAGCATACAAATTGTCTTTAAATAATCCTCTATTCGCTTGAAAAACATCACATTATTATCTACGATAATGAAAAATAATAAAAAATTAGCTTTTTTCAGTTTTTCTTTGGTACACTCCACAAAAACATTGAATTTTCTTCAATAAATTGAATGGAAAAACTTTTATACGATAACAAAACAAAGTTGAATTAAATGAATACAGAAAAAAAATAGCATAGAATATGGTTTTCTAAATAATAATTTTTCTAATAACATGAATAGCGCGTTAATAACTTTGGCTTTTTTATTTAAAACTTTTTCTATTCCACAAAAACAAGTAAATAAATTCCGCAAATAAATTATTAGAATTAAATTATTAAATTGGTGGATTTGTCAGCGAAAGTGATTGACGTTTTTCTTTGACATGCAAAAATTTAAAAATATTATGGCATTTGGAATTAAAAAACTTTTGAACATATTCGGAGAAACAATTCAATAAAAACAAAATAAATTCATTGAAATAATTGCCCCTCTTTTTTTAAAAACCATTAAAATTATTTGTAGTACATTGACATGCAATGTATTAAAAAACTTTAAAGACAAATTCTATTTATTCTAAGGGTAGGTGGTACTACATGCTTTTACAGTCTATTATGGCACTAGTTCAGCTCTCTATTGGCTGAAATAATGGATGGCACATAACATAAAATTCCGTAGGTGGGAATCTTCGAAAGACACTTTTGTTCCAACAAAAGAGTGCACGATTCACCATCACTGGTGCCTACGTACTACACCCACCCCCTACGAACATGTCGTAAGGTATTACTTCGCGGAGGGCTGGTTAGCTTCAAAGCTTTATCACGTTAATACAAATTTCGCCTTCGTTCCACCAACCTTCGGAGTTCCACCATTACTTCAGTCATTTTCTGGCTGTATTGGTCCCATAGATACCTAGAATATAACACTCGTTCCATAAGCCGACTTGGTCCCAAACCCGTCTCCCCGGGCGATCTAAATCAGCATGTAAGAATATGCTCAGCATCCTCCTCCTCATCTACACAGTTTGGTCATATAGGGGAAATGTCATGTCCAAATCTGTGCAGGTACTTCCTGAAGCATCCATGACCAGTTGGGAACTGGGTTACGTAGTAGTTCAGCATTTGTTCTCCATCTGAGGGGTTATATCAGGGACAAGGTGAAATGTCCATCTTCCCTTTAAACTGCTCTCCCATCGTGAATGCCATTTGTGTACGGAAGTCCTTTGTGCCTTATGAAAGCTTAATCGTGCTAATCAAAGCTGCCATAGTCTAGTAGGTAATATGTTGGCTTTTTAGACTACAGTCCGTGTTTCAACCTCAGATATGTCGAGCATAAACGGAGTATAAAAAATTATTTTTTTCGGTAACTTAGACTCAGCAGTCTTTTCGCAAAAACTCTGAAAACAAATAAAATGAACAAGAAAAGATTCTCAAATCTATTGGAGTCGACATTAAACTGTATGTTCCCACACTCGCATACAACGTGAATGGTTTGGAAGCTAGGAGGTAATTCTGGCTAAAGGTTCGTAACGAGCCATTCAGTAAATAAGTTTGGTATACAACGGTCTGTGATATAAACTACATTTCACTTAGCTAAGGTATGTTATGCTTATCTAATCGTAAAACCATATTATCCCTATAAACTATATCTGGGAGCCTGATTTGAATTGAATATAGACCAGTATCTTGGTTGAACACAAGGCGGTTCTCTGCGAAATCAAGGCTGGAAATCCTACAAGAAGTGGGCATTGGAAGATTCGAATTGGTTATATGACCCCTACTCAGAAGTAAGTACGGCAGGACTTATAGAATACAGTATAAGTTCCAGAGATTATTGCATTCAAGACAACGAGTTCTTACTGATTCCACAGTGCCTTGTATTTATTATAATGAACTTGATTTTTCTCTTTGTCGGCCAAAAGTTTTACAGGCGAGAATTATCCTTCAACATATAATTACATACCTCCATACATAATTTGCCATTTCAATCCTTCCGTTAGGATTACGGCCTATCCTCTCACATCACTCATGTTGTGTGTGTTAATTTTGTACATGAATGGCGCTACCTACAGTTTAAAGTCGACTCCTAACGACAGATTTTTTGGAGAAACTTTTCATGGCAATTTTATTTACTCTCAGATTTTTTGCCAGAAATCTGCTGAGAGGAAGTCGCCGAAGAAATATTTTTTCATATTTTCTTTTTGATATCTGACCTGGGGTTTGAACCGAGACCTTATGTCTAATAAGCCGACACACTACCTACTAGACTACGGCGACTTCAATATAATACATAACTACATACCTATTTGCAATATTTTAGTCAGGATCAGAACCTATTTTCTTACACCACCCATGTTGTGTATGTTAATTTTATACATGAGTGGCGAAACCTACAGTTTTACGACTGCGATCGTTAGATTTAAGAAACTTTTTATAGGAGTTCTATTTTACTCTCAGAGTTTTTACCAGAAGACTGCTGAAAAGAATCTGCCGTATTTCGTTTTGTTCATGAGCCCTAAACCAGGGGTAGAGCTATGGGCTCGTGTCTAATAAGCCAACATACATACATAATTGATCATTACAACCCTTCAGTCAGGATTACGACCTAGTTTCTCACACCACTTATGTTGTGTGTGTTAATTTTATACATGAGTGGTGGGACCTACAGTTTAAAGTCGACTCCGAACGACAGATTTTTGAGAAACGTTTCATGGCAATTTTATTTACTCACAGAGTTTTTGCCAGAAATCTGTTGAGAGAAAGTCGCCGAAGAGATATTTTTGTATTTTGTTTTGATGTCTGGCCTGGGACTCGAACCTTGGCTTTACGTCTAATAAGCCAACATACTATCAACTAAACTACCGGGAGATATATTCGAAAAATCAAAGTCAAACCTTATGTCACTGATGGTTATCGAGCTGCATATGTATCAATCAAAGATCGCGAAGTATCTGCTGAACTGCACTTGGTGGTTAACAAATTCTCACTAGAAATGTTAGTTTGATTTTGGTTTTCACGGTTTTGGATATGCGGAATTTAGTTTAGAATTTGCTGTAGGTTCTAGAAGTTTTGCTGTATTCCCACAGATGGATCCTATAATCTTTAAATTTCTTATTCTTTATAAATTAGGCAGTGTTGCTTGTTATTAAAGTGCTTGTCACTTAAATATTCGATTCATATTTCTGCAATTGAGACATTTTTCGACGCTGAGTGTATAACAATTAACTTTTAGGACAGACTAATGCAATAAACAAACAAAATAAACAACGAAAATAATAACTTAATTGCCACAAATAAAAACCAAAAAAAGAAAAAAAAAACTTGTAATAAAGTCTGGAAAAAGTCGTTGTTTTGTTGTCTCGTTAAAAATTGTAAAACTTTTAATTTGAGAACATAAACAATAAATAATTTGTTTTGACTGGTTTTTGGTCAAATTTCAGGCAAACTTGTATAAATTCCTCATGCAGATTTCAAAATAAACTGCATTTTTATTTGATTTCTACAATGGTTAACATCTTGTATCGGCCACGATTACCTAACGGTAAACCTGTACCATTAAATTGGTCTTTGCAATTGTATCGTTGGACAAACATAATTTGCTGGCCTTTAGAGGATAATATGCCTAATTGGTTACACTTAATAGATCGTTTGCTGTGGTTTGTGGGTTTCTTGGCTTTCGTGGTGCACAATGATGCTGAACTGCGTTATTTGCGAAACTCTTTAAATAATTTGGATGCAATGCTCACAGGTGTTCCTACATATCTGGTGTTAATCGAAATACATTTGAGAGCATTTACGGCTGGCTTAAGGAAAAATGATTTCAAAAAACTTTTACAGAAATTTTATGCTGAAATTTATATTGAAAAGTAAGTTTGAAAATCGCGTCGGAATTAAAATTCTCTTTAACATGGCAATTTCTTTTACAGATCAATGCATCCTTTGCTTTTTAAAAGAATCCAACGTCAAATGTGGCCAATTTTAACATTCTCAGTGTTTTATTTTTGTGCCTTGAGTTCATATATTCTGAGTTTTGTTTACTTTTTAGTCGCAAATAAAAGAGAGCTCCTGTATAAGATGATACCAGCCATAGAATATCGAGATAATTTGTGTATATGGCTTGCTCTGCTACTAAGTAATGTTTGGATTGGTTTTATAGTCACATCAATGATGTTTGGTGAAGGCAATACCATAGGCCTGTTAATATTCCATCTTAATGGTCGCTATCAAATGATGCAAGAGAAGTTTTACAACAAAGTGAACAAAATATTAAAAAGTGATGTGAATTGCAATATTGTGGAGCGATATCATGAAGCTTTGTTGTTTACATTAAAAGAAAATATAAGATTGAATCAATTTGCCGCAGAGATACAAAAGGAGTTTACATTTCGCATCTTTGTAATGTTTGGCTTCAGTGCCATAACACTGTGTGCTCTAGGCTTTAAAGTATACACGGTAAATAAGCTTTAGCTTGAACATAAATAAAAAATAAAAATTATTTGGTACCAAATATTTTCTTACAGAATCCTTTAACTAGCATTGGCTATTTGTTTTGGGCCATTGGTAAAATCCAAGAAATTTTGGCATTTGGCAAAGTGGGCTCTACTATCATAAATACTGTGAGTAATAGATTTCTTTTCTCTTCTTTTTGCTTGTATATTTTTAAAGCCTCTTTTTCACTAAAGACCGACCAATTAAGCTCCATGTATTATGAGTCCAGATGGGAACTTATTGTTGAACGCTCTTTGGATATTCAGAAAAACGTGCAATTAATGAAATATGTCACATTGTCGATTGTTGCTAATCGAAATCCATTTCATTTTACCGGTTTGAATTTCTTTAATGTCTCCTTGAATTCTGTATTGACTGTAAGTGTTTAAAGAAAAAATTTAAAAAATTTTTTTACTAACAAATTTTATTTGCAGATTTTAAGGGGAGCTGGTTCATATTTTACTTTTTTGATTTCTTTGCGCTAAAAATATTGTGTTATAATTACACTTACATTCATACACACACACATACATACCTACATGCATACATACATACATACGTACATACATAATTGAACATTACGAATCTTTTAGTCAGGATTACAACCTAGTTTCTCACAGCACATATGTTGTGTGTGTTAATTTTATCCATGAGTGGCATGATTTACAGTTAAAATCGACTCCAAATGTTAGATTTTCATGGCATTTCATTACTACTACAATACGGTAAAGTACGTACATAAGTTCAGAAGAAAACACTGTCGTAATCATGTCACTCATAATGAAAACGTCAGTTTTAATTTCAAATACGAATACGATATTTTTTAGCGTTAAAACATAAAAAAGCATAGTTTTGTTAATAAAAACAACAGAACTCATGGAATTACATTGATATTCTTCGAAGACTGTAAGTAATCCATCGCAGAAGTCTAGTAGTTAACGTGTTGGCTTATTAGCCTTATTGAAATTGACACATTTTCCAATAAACAATCAATATCCATAAAAATTTCTGAAAATTTTTGAACTAAAAGTTCATTTAAAAAAATAATATTTTATTTAAGCTTTTCATATATTATTTATTGAATCTTTCCTTTCGGAATTTACAATAAGTATTCAAATCTTAACCTAAAATAATACAAAAACAAAAGTTGTCATAGCCACTGCAACGTACAACTAAAAGTGCTCATCAAAAGTAAATTTATCTGATCAGATCATTTGTTTGAACCCTTTTGAGACGTCTGTGACCCTCGAATACAAGTAAGTTTCTTACAAGACGGTTGGGATGTTCTGTAATCCTAGAGATGTAATTGACACTTGCTATTTTTATTTCCTCTCGAACTAAGGGCACCTTCAGTTCTTTGTGCATGTTACTGTTCCTCATATACCAAGGAGCACCTGTTATTATTCTAAGAAGTCTAGATTGCCGCCTTTGAAGCTTCTCTACATTGGATGGTGAGGCTGTTCCCCACAGTTGGATACCATAAAGTCAAATAGGTTTCAATACTGACTTATACAAAAGTAGTTTTAGTTCTAAATCAAGGGCTGACTTAGGTCCAATAAGCCAGTAAAGCTGTGCTGTTCTGAATTTGATCTGGGTAATTTTGGCAGCTATATGGTGAATCCAGTTAAGGCGACGGTCGAGATGGATACCCAGATATCTTACACTATTATGTTCTGGTATTGTCACACCATTAATCTTGATGGGCGGACAATTTCCCCTTCTCTGTGTAAACGTAATGTACATGCACTTAGAAACATTGACGTTTATCTTCCATTTCAGCATCCAATTTTCCAAATCACTAACATGAGATTGAAGTTTTTGTGACGCAATTGTAGAATCTATATGAATACTTAAAAACGCCGTATCATTCGCACAAGTAGACGTGTGAGTCACTAAACTTATAGGCATATCTGCATATCTATCCCATAAGTAACTTTATAGCAATTTATGCACATTTTTTGGTAAAAACTGAGTGATCTTAAAAAGAAGTCCTTCGTGCCAGACGAAAGCTTGAGATATATCGATAAATAGCGCAAAGCAATACTGCTTGTTCTCAAAAGCAATTCTAATTAAATTGGTAATTCTGTGGACTTGCTGAATCGTGCTATGTTTCCGCCTAAAGCCAAACTGATGGTCGGGAACAATGGCGTTGGCATCAATATGCGGTATTAAACTATTAAGCAGCATTTTTTCGAACATAAAAAATATATGTATGAAAAGTATAACTCGACTGTTGTTAGACTCTTTAAATCATAACCACGTTAATTTTTGTCCGTTTTGATCAAAGTAAGTGTCAATCTTTTCACAAGATAATGCATTTTTAGAACGACATCAGTTATTTCATATTTTTAGTATGACCGGACAAACTTAAAAAAATATGAAAAAATTCGCATTTGTCAAGTTTACCTCATCAAACCTTATAGCATATTAAGCCAAATAAAATATATATGTATATCGTTTGAAAGGTCCATCCCTCGCCTTTCTAAGAAAGTTTAAATTTGTGACATTGGTTCAGAAATGTTTGTGTAATCAATAAATTTGTGCGTAAAGTTCGAAAAAGAGTTTTTATCAAATAAAACAAATTTGGAGGGTCCAAGAAATATAAAAAAAAATATTTTTGAGTTCCACACAACAAAACTGAAAACTTACACTATGTCATTAGCTGGTTATATTTCATTTTTTTTATTTTGTCGCATAGTGAAATTAACACAAACAACATGGGTGGTGTGAGAAGCAGGATTACAACCTGACTAAAGTATTATAATGTCGACTTAAGTAAGTAATTAAGTTATCAATAGAGATAGAAAAGAAAGATCACATTCTTCTTGCTTTTCTTATGAAAAAAACGCCACGTTCGTATTCTGTTTTTACACTAAGTATGGTAGTTCGTTATATGGTAACCACAAAACGTTAAAATATTTGAAATTTTATTTGATTTTTTTTTGCACAAAGGTTGAACCATACATTTATGAAAAAAAAAATTTCCTTGGCCTACTAACCGCATCAGTAATATTTTCGCCAAATAAAGATTTTAAATTAAAAAAAAGAGATCATTGAAGCCATATACTGAAACGTTTAATGTCCAATTAAAATATTTCATATGCATTCAGTTTTCATTTCAATACTGTAAGCATTGCTTTAAAAACCCTTGGTACACGTTTCATACGCTACGCGTTCCATTTCTAAAAAACCACAGCTTTTATTAAATTTTTTCCTTCTTTTGTTGTTGTTTCTGTTTTTTATTTTTATGTTTCTCTATTTGATATTTGAAACACATAAATTGTGTAAAAATTTTTAAGTCACGTGCTGTCTATTCATGTTAAAAATTGTGGTCGTTTAGTATTTTGCTAAAACGAACACAAAATCATGCAGGTGCATGAATCGTGAATGCAGTCCGTTTTTTAAATTCCTGTTTAAAGTGTAAAGGAAATAAACTTTAAAGGAATTTTTTGGTGAATGTAAAAATTTTTATTAAAAAAAATTTTTTTGCAAAATTTTAATTGTATAGTTTAATTCTACTGACCCTACATATGTATGTACATATACATATTTTTGTCGTGTATAGCCTGTTATTATAAAACCATTATTCTAAATAAATTATTATATTTCACACCCTTTCCAGTAGTTTACTGCATATACATACGTACCGTGTTCTGATTTTGGTTTCAATAAAAATTGCAAGCGGTTTGCGCTTATCTACAGCGTATAAATTCAGTTTTCATGGCTCAACCATAATTTCAGAAATCACATAGGATTATAACCGCTAAACACGAACGATGCAATTTGAAAAATAAAAACCATTAATATTGTATTTAAAGTTGGAATAACCTCAACCATTGAAAAGTTGGCATGAACAAAACGAAATTATTGTCCTTTGGAGCGTATGGAATTAAGGATTGTGTTGATATTTTTCAAAATGTTTTTAGGGATGGCGTATCAAAAAATTGCATTAAAATTTTATCACACAAAAATTTTGTTTTTGTTTTTGTTTTTTCGATGCCTGCGGTAGCGGTTAGTTTTATGGAAAAACTATTTTTTGAAATTTATTTCTGGCATTTTATTAAAATTTGTGGTTAAATGAGAATTTTGAGGTAAAAGTACAGTAATTAAATTAAAGTAATTAATTAAATTGAAAAATACATGTAAAATATGTATGTATAGTATATGTTTTGTATGAAAACTTTATTGTATTTGAATTTATATTTCAGGCTATTAAAGATTATTTGCTGAAGAATATTTTTCAATTGAATTTTAATACAAATATTTTTTGATATTTGGATTTAAATATAAATGGAATCTCAATTAAATCTATAAATATGTAAAAGACTTCAAAAACGTGCTTGTATTTTATTAGATGCATATGGAATTTATTTTAAGTATTAGGATCTATGACGTAACTAAGGTTCTATGACATATGACAATTGCAAAATTGTGGAAAGATATTAAATTATAAGACTGAATCAATTTGCCGCAGAATTACAAAACGAGTTTTCATTTCGCATCTTTGTAATGTTCGCCTTCAATGCCATATCATTGTGTGTTCTAGGCTTTAAAGTATTCACGGTAAATAAGCTTCAGCTTGAATACAAAAAAAGTTATCATTTGAAACAAAAACTTTTCCTACCCTTCAGTCAGGATTACGACCTAGTTTCTCACACCACTTATGTTGTGTGTGTTAATTTTATACATGAGTGGCAGGACCTACAATTTAAAGTCACCTCCGAACGACAGATTTTTGAGAAACTTTTTATGGCAATATTATTTACTCTGAGAGTTTTTGCCAGAAATCTGCTGAGAGAAAGTCGCCGAAGGAATATTTTTTGTATTTTGTTTTTGATGTCTGGCCTGGGGCTCGAACCCTGGCTTTACGTCTAATAAGCCAACACACTACCTACTCGACTACGGCGACTTCGAGTCTTTTAATTAGCATTGGCTATTTGTTTTGGGCCATTGGTAAAGTCCAAGAAATTTTGGCATTTGACGAAGTGAGCTCTACTATCATAAACACTGTGAGTAATAAATTTCTTTTTTTACTTGTATTTTAAAGCAAGTGAGTAATAGATTACATTCTGAACAGAGAGTTTCTACAACAAGCTCAACAAATGGTATTCGAACAGAGTCAGGATGATATAGTACGACTTCATATTCATGCTCACTTTCGTTGGTTTTTAGCCAGTGCTCTACTCAAACGATAAAATTGTATTGCGAAACTGTGCTCCTCTATGGTCGTCAGATCTAATTTCAGCAGCTGGCTCTCTAAATATTCGATTTTGATAGCGAAACCATTAAATTTTGAAGTTAAAAATATTCCAGACACAGGCCAAAGCCTAGAGTCTAAGAGAATTGAAGCAAAACTTATTTGAATAATTGAGCGTTGTCAAGATCTAATATTATGGTTTCATGTGTGTATTAGCTAAAGTTGCTCTGTCATTGTCTGATCCACCTTAAGTAGTTAATCTAAATATAATCCTGGCTCCATTTCCTATTTAATTTTTTCTTCAAAACTTCACCGACATAAAAAAACCCATGGAGCCGAGCTTGATCACGATCTAATATTATGATTTAATGTCAGTGTTGTGTATATTATAAGAGTACATGTATGGGGATATAGAGTAAGAAAATAGCTTGACTTTATGAATATTCAGCTTAGGCGTTGAAATTGTTCAGTGGCAAAATGAATAACATTCCACAACAGGTGATTAAGGCAACTCTGGTCCAAATAGTTCCTAACATGTCCTTCTATCAACTATTTCCGAGCATTTTTCAGTCAATTACATTTGGTACAACTGCCCAGTACTTGTCGGCCCGATTTTAGCAGCAGATACAGTCAGACAGGCTTCACATACAATTTTTTATGCCTCGGATTATAGTAATGGATCTTCTTCTTATCACCAGTAGTAATTTTAGGCAAGAAAATGTACGGAAATGTATGAAAAGGTCTCTAGGCAATTTTGTCTTCCGGTGTCAACTCGTATCGTAAACGTATACCTTATTTTTTTGGACGACTCCTTTTGTTGTTCCAAAACATTTTAAAATTGTTGCCTTAGCAACTTCCAATGTATTTGCAGTTTCCTCATGAATTAAATCCTCCAATACATCTTCTTTTATAAGTTCTACAAAGTGCTTCACACAGCTTCAGAAAACCTCCTCAGAGCGTCTGTTCCTTGATCATTCTTAGTTAGTTATATCCAGTAGACGTCAAGACCGCAAACCCAAAAAGCAATCTTTTTGGCAAATTTGTGCAAATTGTTCCAAATTTATTCTTTTATTTTTAATTTTATTTGAAATTTTTTTGACAAATCATTTACCATTTTTCGAAGAAATATTTCATCATGTCTCTGAAACAGTGTAGATTTTTCCAGCATAACTGACAGAATCACTTTCCATTTGTTGAAAATTTATGCATTTTGTTTAAATGCATTCAATTTATTTTATTTTATTTTATTTTGTGGCAGACAGTTACATACATACACACATTTACTCCTTTTGAATATTATTATTCTTTTTTTTCCATTTTCAAAATTTTATTCAAAAATCTATTCGTTTAATGGTATGCAAACATAAAGTAGGACAACTGAGAATGGAAGAGTGATTTTGTCATTTTGAAAAGTGGTTTTCATTTATTATACTTGGAAGCTGTGTCAAAATATTGTGTATTTGGTACTGTATTTGATAAAATTGTTATTTTATACTTGTGGTTAATTTTCTCTTGCTATTTTATTATATATTTTTATAGTTGTTTTAAAAAGGTTTTCAAGTTCAAGCTTCATGTTTAACAGCAAATCAGTCTCACATTACAAAAGGGAACTTATATCGGGTCCGCCATCTAACGTTTTTTTTCAACTAGTGCCTATTTCGTGAATGGTAACACTTAGCTCATGTCTGATTTGACAGATAATTAGTTTTATCCTTCCGCTGAACGAATATGGTTGTGTATACGCTTGGACAACGCTGGGGAATATTGCGACATTACTTTGAAAATCATGGCGATTTTGCAGTATGTGTGCGAAAATTGCGTACGGATTTCGGAAGAAGAGAAGCACCGTCAGCTCCATATGTTCGTTACCTTGTGAAAAAAGTGAAAGAAACTGACATCCTCATCGATAAACCAAAGCGTGAAAAGCCAAAAACAGTGCGTACACCCGAGAATATTGCTGCTGTGGCAGTAAGTGTGCGTGAAGCGCCATCAACATCAATTCACCGTCGTTCTCAACAATTGAACATTTCGGAGATATCATTGAGACGAATTTTGCATAAAGACCTTGGTATGACGCCATACAAAGTCAAATTGGTTCAGGAGTTGAAGCCAATTGACCATCCAATGAGTTTTCGCTTCGCTAAGTGTTCTTGCGATCGACTTACAGAAGATGCCGATTTTGGCAAACAAATCATATTTTCAGATGAAGCTCATTTCGATCTTGGCGGGTATGTAAACAAGCAAAATTGTCGCATTTGGGGCACAGAAAACCCGCACTCATACATTAAAAAGCCGACGCACCCAAAACGAGTTACTGTTTGGTGCGGATTTTGGTCCAGAGACATAATTGGACCATTTTTCTACGAAAATGAGCAAAGAGCGGCCCTGTTTTTGAAGATCGCATTATCAGCCGCAGATCTGATGTCGTTAGGCCATCTCGGAGCTGAGATTTGACACCGTTGGCCTATTTTTTGTGGGGTGCCGTCAAAGATAAGTGTTACGCCGACAAGCCAGAGACAATTGACGCTTTACAGAACAATATTCGTGAAGCCATTGGTGAAATACAGCTGCACACAATCGATAATGTGCTTAAAAATTATACCGATCGTGTAGGCTACTGCATGGCCAGCCGAGGCAGCCATTTGAATGAAATTATTTTCCATTATTAATCGGAACGATTGTACTTTCAAATAAAAAAAGAAATTTGAGAAAATATTCAGAGGTTTTTTTAAAGCATTTAAAAAAAAAAAGTTATTTGGCGGACTCATAGTATCTCCTCAAATATGTACGATTTATGAATGTTAAACAGTATCTGACAATTTTCTGCTGAAGCAAATGTTTTCCTCACCGAAATATGTTCCGTAGATTAAAAGAAGATGTATTACATAATTGATCATTACAACTCTTCAGTCAGGATTACGACCTTGTTTCTCACACCACTTATGTTGTGTGTGTTAATTTTATACATGACTGGCGGGACCTACAGTTTAAAGTCGATTCCGAACGATAGATTTTTAGAGAAACATATTCATGGCAATTTAATATACTCAGAGTTTTTGCCAGAAATCTTTTTCATATTTCATTTTGATGTCTGACCTGGGGTTTGAACTTTGGCTTACATCTAATAAGCCAACACACTACCTACTAGACAACGGCGACTATATGTATATTATATTACTATACACGTATTATATTTTCTGATAATCTAGCAAATCCAGATCATATTTAACACACTATAAATACCTAGTTTCCATTATTATAATAGATATTTTATATTTTCATCTACATATTCACAATAATTCTAATAAAACTCTCTCTCTCTCTGTACGTGTACATATTCAAACATTTAAGAAATATATTTTCAATTACCAGTATGTGTATAATTCAAGTGGTTGTTTAAACGTATGTAAATTCATTTACATATTCTATCCATTTAGCATGTTTGCATATACAATCAAACATCTACCGACCACAATGTAAATATATTGAATGACATTTGTATTGAAATGGAAGAAATAGAAAAACTTTAAGTTGATGTAGAACAAATTTATTTTTTTCCCAGCTGTTCAGCTGTTCTTTTGGCAAAACATTTCAAACAAAAAGTATTGTAAAGTGTCACAGTATAAACATTACACTTCATTGAGAACGTGCTCAAACGTTAAGAGAGGGATATGCAGTAGGAGTGTGTAAGATATTTTAAAAGTTTTGTTGTTTTTAAGAGTAATAAAAAGAAAACAATTTAATTTTAAAATAAAAGAAAAAAACTTTTCAAGGAAACTAGAATATTTAATAGAAGTATTCATATATGTTAAGTAAACTGCCAAAAGTTCTCGAGCGGATAGAAATCTTCTGAATCATCTTCAATAGATTCTATGCACTCGCATGTTGCGAATCTTTTTTTATACTGCAAACATACATAATTGGTCATTACAACCCTTTAGTCAGAATTACGATTTAGATTCTCACGCGTTATCCATGAATAGCTGGACCTACAGTTTAAAGTCGACTCCGAACGACAGATTTCTGAAAAACTTTTTATGGCAATTTTTATTTACTCTCAGAGTTTTTCCCACCAAATCTGCAGACACAGAAGAAATATTTTTCCATATTTCGTTCAGTTGCAGATGCCTGACCTGGGTTTTGAACCGAGGCCTCACGTCTAATAAACCAACACAAAACCTACTAGACCACGGCGACTTCATATAAAACATACAGAATAAAAAAATCACCCATTAAAATACAATCCAATCTCATCTCATCAATATCATTTAATTTCCACGTTTTTTATATCACACATGCACATTTTATATATTTAATCATGTTATTTTCAAATTTAATTCCAATATTATTTCAATTTAATAATTGTGGCATTAAGTTACATTCTGTTTTGGAAAAACGATAGCATTCCGAAAGCATGAAGTTCATTCTTGTATGCAAAGAAAATAGATCTGGCATGTGAGCAAAATACTTCAAGCGTACACAATTGAATATGAATCAATGAATAAAGCACCACACACAATACGAAATGCTATTCACATTCAATTCATACAACTATTTCGGGTTAATTTACGCTCTTCTTTGGTTCACACTCAATTATTTAATGGACAACAAAACAACTACGTGAAGTATGTGAAAAGCAAAATAAAACATTAAAAAATTATATTTAATTGAATTGGCTTTCATTTCTACATGAAATTTCTAGATGAATTAATTAAATTTGTTAACAAAATAAAATTAAATTACGTGAAAAACGAATGTACCAAATACATATAAGAGCTCAATTCCTTTATGATATTGTTACAAGAATGAAAAATCTAGTTACTGGTGTTTTGCTTTTATATCGCATAACATTAAAATTATAAACGAAAGCTACAAAAACAAAACAATGCAGCGAACAAACCTGTTTTATCGTACCGCTTTGTTGTTAGAACAAACACTAGCATAAAAAAATAGTAAACAAGTAAACAAAAATATAACAACAAACACCAGCATGAAAAATGGTAAACACAAATTGACGCCTCCATTCTATAACGTTCTAAGTGTACTTAAAACGTTTTTAATGTTCTTGTATTTTTAAATTCTACGTTTTCTAACTTAAATGCTGTAAAAATTTGGTTAATATGCGCCGATCCATTCCGAAGTTATAGGGAAAAATCTACTTAGAATACACATATAGTCGTATGTCGCATGAAAACTTTGAGAGCTCATAACTCAAAACACACTTTTTCGACTTAGAATGTTATAGAACGGAGGCGTCGAAATATACCAACAACACTACAATAATAAACGTAAACTACGATGTTTACATTTATAGAGATTATGTGAAGGCGAAGTCAAGACCGTTCGCCTTCATGACCATTGATCAGACTGTTTACTTTGGCATATAAAAGGCAAGGCAATGCAGACGACGGAGTTAATGAAGTACAGTCAGTCTTGTGTGAAGACGCGGTGTGTTCGAAGAGAGTAATCGTGGTTTGAAGATCTTCGTTACCAAAATCTGTCGAACAATTGTCTAGTAATTGTTATTGTTTATGCAAAGGGTATAAACAGAAGAATAACAAACAAAGCAATTGTTGTTGTCTTCTTCAAGTTGTGAACAGTGGCACATAGAATTGTGCGAATAATAAAGAATTTCAATTAAAACTAAACACAAATTTATTTTTATTTCACTCGCAATCTACGAGCTCATATTTTAAACATTTTTAAAAGGTAAAAACATAACAATATCTTATGCTGGTATCAGGTATTATACTTAATTCATTACATTTAAAGAGTAAAGTAAAATATTTTGAATGAAAAAACGTTCACAACTGTTAAAGGTTAAAAATATTAATGGATACTAAAGAATAATATGAAGTCATAATACCTTATAGTTGGGAAATAAATAGTACTTGCTTTTAATCAATAAGAATTTAAGAAAAATCCATAATAATAACCTGAAAATAAAAGAAACAGAATTTTATTTTATAATATAATATAAATATACAATACTATATTATGCTATATAAATTAATTTGCTATTGTTAATCTATATAAATTATTATTTCTGTACGAAGCTTATGACAATATTGTAGTTAATCTGGTTAGAATGACAGTATGTTTAATTTGTAATCGTTTTTCTCAAGCTTCTTAATCGCTAAAGACAAAAAGCAATTGCTCGTGATTTAAAGTCATAAGCCAGATACAAAAAATATCTTAGCAAACGTAACGAGACTTCAGAAACGTGTATAACCTGACTTTGTTCTAATTGAAAACAACGCCTCTTCTCTTGGCTAAAAATGGGACTTGTGAGCAATTGTTTTCTTAGAGACGGTTTAATTGTTAATAGTACACATCAAAATTAAGAGATTACCGGAACGAGAGCTGTTGGTGGTACACCCTGTCAATTCCACCAAGCGAAACTTTACTATATCATTTGGCCGATTTGACTATGTTCCTTTTCATTTGATTTTATAAAAGGTGTCACAGTTTTCACCGCCAACTACTTTCCATTATATTGGTGAATGCAATTCGCAGTTGGCAATCAGATCGAAGACGGTGTCTTACGCATGATTGATTGTTACTTTGATTTTTTTTTGTTTGCTTTTTATTCTCTTTTGATCCTTTAAGAAATATGAGCCTTCCAGTTAACTAGCAAGCACTGTAATAACCAACGGGGGCTCCATAAAGCATGGCAGTATTAGACATTGAGAAACTGAAATTTCTATGAAACCTATGAAAGGTTTCCACGTATGATACAGAAATATAAACACTTATATGCAAAGCTGACAGCTATTTAATATCTTTCTCTAAAGTACATTTTAATTTGTAAAACGTTTCATACCCGTATGTAATACTAGAATAACGCGTAAATATTTTTAAAACTTCGCTGTAAGTTTTGTAAGTAAGTAGTGAATTAAATATAGCCAGTGTTTGGAAATTACGGGCAGTTTGTGGCTGTCAAAGTCGGCATACTGCCCAAGAAACTAAAAAGATTGTAAAAAAATTGAAAAAAATGTGGGCTTCCACATGCATCATCGCAAAGTACTCTCTACTAGAAATCTCTTGTAATAGAGAAAGTGTGGCGGGTAATCCGAATATCATTTCTACGGCCTACTCAGTAATAAGGCGAATCTTACAGCTCGTTGTGACATATTTTACACATTGATTTGCATCTCCTTCAATAGAGGCTCTAACTCATGCAACTAATAAGGCCGACTGTCAATTTACACAATGCCGTAGATATGCTGATTGGATGCTAGAGCAACAGGTTTTCAATGATGATTTTTAACATATATGTGCTTATCGCCCCATTTTTAAAACATTAAGATATTGATTCCATACATCATATAGATTCCAATAAATACAAAAAATCCATGGTTTTACGAGAAAAAAAGTTGGGCACATACGGGTTAAACAAATTCAATTCAAAACAAGTGGAGATCATTTCTCACCGAGTGGTTATGTCAACAACCAAAATTGTCTGATGTGGAGCTCAATAGCACCCAGATGTGTTTGTGAAAAAGTCATTGCGATTGAAAAAAAAGTGGGAAAAGGGACTGTTTGGAATGCATTATAGTCTGGAAATCTCATTGCACCATGTGATTATCGACTTTTTCGAAAATTATAAAAGTTTTTACAAAATGGGGCATTGAGCCGAATTGGCTTTATTGGACAAAAAGTTTTCAGAGAGAGCAATTTCACATTTCAGCGGCATGAAATTTTTTATTGGGGATTACGACGAAGATAACAACATAATGTTGGAACAATTGAACACCAATCTTCCTTCAGTTTTGTCAGAATGCTATCTGAAATGTATGGAAAATTGCTCACAAATTTACTCGACTTTACTTTTAATGGCGCATGGCGACGCATCAAATTTAACTGATCAAATTTGCATATGTATTGGTAATATTTGTTTTGCTTAGCACAGCAACACATCAAAATTTAACCTTCAAACTGCATTGTATTGTTGTTGTGGAGAAGAAAAGAACATATTTTGATATTATTCAAACTCTTCTCAGTTTATACATGTGAGTATATTTTTATCAACACATTAACAAAAAGAGGCGAGTTTGATCCATTATTTGATGCGTGGCCGGACAACTTTACTCTTTTTGTTAGCAATATTCATAGTCCCTTTCCGCTGTTTTCGTTTCATATGGAGATGTTGTGAGCTTTCAAATTGTTTTTAAGGATTAACGAAGGAGTATACCACCAATAGTTTCAAAGAGATTTTTAAATCTTTAATTTGATACGAAATATACCTAAATTGTTTTTAAGTTGAACAACTCAATTTTTTTCATTACCAAGTTAAATAAAAACAATAGAAATTGAAATAAATGTACCCAAGCAAAACATACTATGCATTTCGATATTAGAATTTATCTTTTACTCCACTTGCTTTTCTCAATATGGTTCTTATTTTCTTATTGTGTGTGTGAAAACCAATATTTTATGTTTTTTCTTAATTAAAATTGATTCACATGTTATGTACGATAAAATAATGGGTACCACAATTTAATTTCATAAAAGTTGCAAGCAAATCAGTTGTATTTTTTGCTTTATCTGCGCATACTTATTCGTTTTTCTATGTACATTAGAGTGCAATACCACAAGAGATACGATATCAATGGAGAAAAACATATTTTTTTCACAATGTTTCTGTCGTTCAAAAGAAATCGAAAAGATATTGAAAGCAATTAAAATTTGAACATGTGGAGAAACAAAGAAAAAAACGTATATAACGGCCTTGAAATCTTATACTTTTAAGGTGGAATAGTTAATACTGGTAATTAATTATAAGCGAAATAATAAAAAAATTACGAAAATGTATTTTTAATTATTTCCGTTAAATAAAACGCTTTTGCCATTTCCATATGAATTGTTCTTTTAGTTCAGAAGGTGTAATAAAAAATTAACCTAAAACTTTTTAAACTTGACCAAATAAGAAACACCAAATAAAAGAAACAAAAGTAGAAAATGGAAAATGGAAAAGAATAATAATATTAACGACACTTTTCTTATTAACTTTTAACACACAACAGTTAAATAAATGCTTATGAATAAATAAAGTCGGTTAAATAAATATTAAAAATAGAAAAAATATGTTGACATTAAATATTGAATACGAGTCATGAACAAAATTAAATAAAATGAAATTAAACAAATATTACAGCACGCAAGAATGTTATTAATTTTGTCAGGGGTATGTGTAGCTCTTTCAATAAATTTGTAAACAAACATTTTACCAACAATAAATAGAATACATACAGTGAGTGTCAAAAGAAACCATACATTAAAAAAATTCTCATTAATAATTTACAGTTATTTTTATTTTAAAATTATTTCACTAACAGTTTGAAACAAAATTGAAATAAAAAGAATTACAAAAAAATTACAAAAAAGTATTGTAACCTTAAGTGGTAAAAGTTAAGTTTGATGATTGTTAGAATTTTTTTCTCAGTGTACATTTTCTTTTGATGCTCACTGTATATGGGAAAAGCAAAATAATTTTGATGTCATGACAGAATAAAACGTTAATAATTATTGAAATGATGGCAATTATCAGTCATATAATCTAAGTGGTGACTTACATACATACATAATTGGTCATTACAAACCTTCAGTCAGGATTACGACCTAGTTTCTCACACCACTTATGTTGTGTGTGTTAATTTTTATACATTAGTGGTGGGACCTACAGGCTAAATTCGGCTCCGAACGACAGATTTTTAAAAAACTTTTCATGGCAATTTTATTTACTCTCAGAGTTTTTGGGAGAAATCTGCTGAGAAAAGTCGCCGAAGAAATATTTTTTCATATATCGTTCAGTTGGAGATGCCTGACCTGGCGTTTGAACCGAGGCCTCACGTGTAATAAGCCAACATATTACCTACTAGACAATATTTGTCACATCGTTGAAAATTGTTGAGTAAAAATTGCAAAGAAAAGAGCTCAGAAGACCTAGATTTTGTAATATAAGATGTATTCAATGAAGTATTTTCAGATGCAAAATGTAGTGAAAGAAATGTAAATCACCTGGTAAAGCAGTTTTGAACAATTTTGACAACAAATAATGATTTCACACCATTTGTTTGGTGTGGTACAACAGATCGATGTAAATGGTGGTATTTCCCAGATTATTGTACTACCCATTAGTCCTAACTTCCATGGGCAAATACTTATTTACAATGTTGCCTTCATCGACTGCACTGAATTCACCATTTTTTGTTCGAATATTTCCACATTAAACATTATCCTCCAACCAGCATCTAACACTGTGAACGTTTAAAACTTTCTATACAACACTGCATAGTTCAAGTAATGTTCTCCACTTTATTGGACAACATTTTTACTCCAATTCAAATTTGACCGCATAATTAAAATGCCATCAAAAAAATTTCAAACTATTTGCCGAAAAACTCTGTTTAACGCAAATAATGACCACCGCAACACCAAAATTTTGAATTTCATTTTGCCACACGAAATATTTGCAAAATTTTCATATGAGGGCATTAATTACATTAACATGCATGTGCACCTTTAAATACAAGCAGGTTATTTCATTTTAAATATTAAAAATGTGTGTTAAAAATCTACGTTTCATGTAAACATCGTATGTTTCTGTTTAAATATTAAAATTGTAGGTGAACCCCTTTTAGTTAGTTAAGCAAAGCCACTGAGACTTTATTGCATGCAAAATCACAGCAGTGTAGGTATTAAAGAGGTGTACATACATAATTGGTCATTACAAAACTTCAGTCAGGATTACGACCTACTTTCTCCCACCACTTATGTTGTGTGTGTTAATTTTATACATGAGTGGTGGGACCTACAGTTTAAAGTCGACTCCGAACAACAGATTTTTGAGAAACTTTTCTTGCAAATTTTATTTACTATCAGAATTTTTGCCAGAAATCTACTGGGAGGAAGTCGCCAAAGAAATACTTTTTGTATTTTGTTTTGATGTCTGGCCTGGGGCTCGAACCCTGACCTTACGTCTAATAAACCAACACACTACCTACTATACAACGGCGACTTCAATTAAATGACTTAAAGGTCCGAATATACGTAACACATGATTAATGAAACCTACTTATTGACAATTTTGAAGTCTCCGTAGTCTGTTAGGTAGTGTATTGGCTTATAAGGCCACGATTCAAAAACCAGATCCGGCATCAAAACGAAATACAAAAAATATTTTTTTGGCGACTTTCTCTCAGCAGAAGATTAAATAAAAAATTGTCATGAAAAGTTCCTTAAAAAATCTGTCATTGAAGCCGACTTTAAACTGTAAGTCCCACCACTCATGTATAAAATTAATGCAAGCAACATAATCCTGACTGAAGGGTAGTAAACACCAATTATGCATGTACATATGTATGTACAGTGGACAGCAAGTCTTAGTACAGCAATATATTTTGACAAAAAAAAGACCCCACATAAAGTCCCAATATGACTTCAAGAGCGTATTTAGGAGCTCATTTGAAAGAACGGTTACGTAATCGCTAAACCTCAAACAAAAGTCAACCGACAAACTTGCTCATGGTGCCACCAAAAAACACTAAACCAAACTTGTACATTCAAGTCCAAATGGGTTAAATTGAGTGCTTGACCTTAAAAGATATTCTACTAAATACAAGGGATAACATTTTCATATATTAGGCCTTTGAATTTTAAATTTACTCAGTGATCTCCTTGGGGGTACCTATGGAGTCATTAGAAACTTTTTCTTATTTTCTTCTTGCTTTATGAAAAACATTAAAAACTTTTTTGTTTTAAAACAGAAATAAATTAATAAAATAAATATAAAAACCTTAATTTCTTATACAAACTTTTGGCTAAAATTCATGAAATTGCTAAATATATTGAAGTACCGAGACTTTTGATGTCCACTGTATGTACGTACTTAATGGCAATTTTATTTTTTGAGATGTTGAGGAAGCACAGCGTGTCGATACTCAGAGTAGCTGTTAAACTCACCAGAACTGGTACAGAGCACACAATTTCCATTAATTGGGTCATTGTAAAGGCGGCATCCTGAAGGTATGTGCAGAATTCAAGGCTCGATTAATCTGATCTGAAGCAGAGGAGAAGTAATTGCTTTCCTTCATTAAATCATAGAAACCTACAAAACACTATTGCAATTCAAAACACACCACTGCCCCATTTGGTAGCACATCGAAAGACTCCTCAAATAATTTTTGCGGTAGCTGTGTCTTTGAAGAATTATTAGCAGACCGCCTTTCATATCTTTTTACATTTTTTAAATCTATTCAGGTAATCTTACAACCGTTACATTCTTATTAGTATACCTCTACACTCGATTCTCATTATTATTAACCAAGAAAAAAAACAATTTATTGTAATAAAAAAAACTTCTGTGAGACCATCAAAACGCCAATTGTTTTTATGACGACGGAAGAAAAACAAAAATATACGAAAGCAATAAAAAACATCGTTAGTGTAGAAATGGTATTAAATTTATACCCCAACACTGATAACAATCTCAAAAAACGGAAATTGTAGCAGCAGTTGTTTTTCTGTTTCTGTTTTGCTTTTATTTTCTATTTTTTTTTTCTTTTGTTCCATTTTTGATTATTTCAATAAAATACTCTAAAAGTTGGAAGTTTTTGTAAAATGAAGAAAAACGAAACAAAACAAAACAATTGTGGAATTTCTTAGACACGCATTAAAAGCAATAACAACAACAAAAAAAGAAGACAAATTGATCAAGATATGAAAAAATCCAGTATAATGAAAGCAAATAAAAGAGCTGAGCTATTAAAAAAGATTCGCTAATAAAAAAAGAGAAAAAAATACCCAATGTGAGTTTAAGACCCCGAAAAACAAGCGAAACAGACAGTAAAAACTTTAACTAGTAAATTGTTGCTTACAACTCATAAAAAGGGTAAAAAGAAGAAACGCCAATAAAACTTTACGTTAATTACGGATGAGTACAATGTTACGGTTTTCCGTGAGTATTTTGTGTGAGCACTTTACTTGAAAATGCGGTACTTTTTTTACTAGTACAGGGACTGAAACATTTCTCACAAATATTTATTACTAAACAACCCTTCCCCATCCTTTCGGATGGTTGTTACGGTCCTTTATAAACCAATTCTTCTGACGTTATTTTTTCCACTTTCTCTGCTCATTTAATAATTAACAAATGACACCTTTCCAGGTTTTTTTTTTCTAGCGCGCTCTCTGTTTCTAAAAACCTAGGACAGCAGGGCGGAAAATATGTCCAATTACTGATATTCGTTGAGTCATTACAAAACGTGCATTCGATAGCTCCAACTCTTCGGCGACTTCCTCTCAGAAGATTTCTAGCAAAACACTCTGAGAGTAAATAAAATTGCCATGAAAAGTTTCTCAAAAATCTGTTGTTCGGAGTCGACTTTAAACTGTAGGTCCCACCACTCATGTATAAAATTAACACACACAACATAGGTGGTGTGAGAAACTAGGACATTGTACAATGGGTCAATTCGACCTCCGGGTACTGTACTTGTCTTAATTGAGAAGTACACATCCTCTAACCTAACCTAACCTAACCTAACTCCAGCTCATGATTATACTGGGATATATTCAATTTATCTTCAAGTTTATTCCTGGCAAAAATTATACGCTGTATTTTCCTTTCAAATCAAAGTTGCTTATAACATCCTTGCTTAAGTTTACGTTTTCTAGGTAATAATTCTCGTATGAAGGGTTTCAGACCACGTAACCAGGTTATATTTGCAGGCTATATATGCAATCTTGTACTGCTGCTGTACCCCATGTACCCCATGGGAACTTATGTTGAAACCCAGATATTTAAATATCTCTACAGTTTCATATGAACTATTGGCTATCTTGTTTTTCACCTAACCCCTATTTTACGCCGCCTCTTCTAATTTTCTAAAGTTATCTCCCAGAATCGCTTCTGTACCAGACGAGAACAAAAATATCATCTGCGTTAATGCAAATTTTTGTAGATTTATTGTAAGCCGTGCCTTTCTGATCAATGTCTTCAATTACTGAAAGTAAAACTAGGTTTAGGCCGTGGTCTAGTAGGTAGTGTGTTGGCTTATTAGACGAAAAGCCAGGGTTCGAGCCCCAGGCCAGAGATCAAAATAAAATACAAAAAGTATTTTTTCGGCGTCTTCCTCTCAGCAGATTTCTGGCAAAAACTCTGAAAGTAAATAAAATTGCCATGAAAAGTTTCTCAAATTCTGTCGTTCGGAGTCGACTTTAAACTGTAGGTCCCGCCACTCATGTATAAAATTAACACGCACAACATAAATGGTGTGAGAAACTAGGTCGTAATCCTGACTGAAGGGTTGTAATGACCAATCATGATTGTATGTATGTAAAACTAGGTTGTAGTCGCCGTAGTCTAGTAGGTAGTGTGTTGGCTTCGTAGACGTAAGGCCTCGGTTCAAAACCCGAGGTTGGAGATGTCAACTAAACGAAATATGAAAAAGTAGTGCTCCAGCGACCTCCTCCCGCTGCATATTTTTGGCAAAAAAAAACTCTATGAGTAAATAAAATCGCCATGAAAAATTTCTCAAAAATCTGTCTTTCAGAATCGATTTTAAACTCTAGGTTCCGCCACTCACATATAAAATGAACACACACAACATAAGTGGTGTGAGAAGCTAAGGCTGAAGGGTTGTAATGACTAATTATGTATATATGCATACAAAACTAGGTTGAAGACAAGAAATAACAAGGCGTCTATTAGTCTTACTGCTGTATTCCGTCTAAAAACTAGCTATGTATTCTTTCATTAGCATTTGTATTTGCCAAAGTGATTTTCAATTTAAAACTTTCTTTACTATGTCGACTGCTCGAAGGCAACTTTTCTTTCCACAGCATGGTATTCAAAAGTAAAGAATGATTTTTTTCTTCAAACTGGAAGCCAGGAGTATTTCAACAGCTGCCATTGTACTTTTTGGTGTGGTTTATACGATTCATTGATCTTCAAAATTAGAATCGCAATATCGCAGTCAAAAAAGGTACAAACCAGAGATCAGCAATGAGTATCCAAAAAGATGAGTAGATCCGAATTATACTCATAATTTCTGATACTTATACGCATTCATACTTATTTTAATATCATACTTATACTACTCATATTCAAAGTTTGAAGTACTCATCGTACTCATACTTAACAATACGCATGATGTTATTGATTTCGACTCTCGTTTACTCAACATATACAAGAATCACAAAATAAGTATGATTCGCATACGAACACTGCAATACTCACTAGAAGGTTGTGAGTTTGCTTTGCTTGCTGCCTTTGGCTTTGTCTTTCTCCTTTTTTTGTAAATGCAACAACAACTAAGACTGTAAATTTGGATGAATGCTACGAATCAATCAAATCATTTATGAGTATAGATTATAAGTATTTTTCTAAATTTATGAATCAGAATGAGTAGGCATATGAATGCCTACTTTCGAAAGCTATGAATTTTATGTCAATGTTGTACTCATACTCATTGCAACCTGTATTTATGAATCAATGTTGTAGTGAGTACGAATGTATCTTAGTAGTTGAATTTCAATTCTGTTGACTCACTCATACTCAAAATTTCATGAGTACTTATGAGTAGCGAAAAAACGATTCATTGCTGATCTCTGGTACAAACCGTGCTGTGATTAATGACTTTCTTGCCACAAACCGAAGTATTGCACAGTGTTGAAATGTAGTTTAAATAAGAGGCAGCCACATTACGTGATAGGGTCCTACTGAACCTATTTTTGTGCAATTAATCTCACCTTCTGAAACATGCAACTGATCCTTAAGATAATGCCAGAAATTCAATTGAAAAGCAATGTAATGCAATTTAAAACAGCAATTTTAACACACTTTTCTTGTCTTTAAGATTTACCATTTAATTCAATCCAATTTAAGGCTAACTTAAATGTAATTAATATAATTTTGCTTTTTTGTGAAATTTACATACATATATATATAACTATTACTTTAATTATACCAATATATAAACAGTACTATTAAATAAGATTAAATGCTTGTTGTACTGAAGTTAATCAATAAATAAATAAATAAATAATGAGATTTGATCACACTAGACGATTTTTTGTAGAGATACGAAAAGTTTTTCGTATATGGGGATAATCCGGCCATAACTCAACGTCTAGAAGACAACATAACAGCTGTCATTAGCCACAAACCGGTTAAAAATGCTGGCCCACTCATACATACACATACAATTGGTCATTGATACCCTTCAGTCAGGTTTACGATACATGAGCGACGGGACATACAGTTTAAAGTCGACCGCTTAAGTCAAACGACAGAATTTTAAGAAACTTTTTCATGGTAATTTTATTTTCTCTCAGAGTTTTTGTGAGAAATCTGCTGAGAGTCAGACGCCGAATAAATATTTGTTCATATTTGGCTTAATTGGAGATATCTGACCTAGTAGATCGTAGTAGTAGACCACGTCTTGCCCATCCATACATACATACATAATTGGACATTGCAACCCTTCAGTCAGGTTTAGTGACCCAGTGCTTTGTATTTAGTCTAATGAACTTGCCTTTTCTCTGTGCTTGCTCAAAGTTCTACAGACGAGAATTATATTTGCATACATAATTACACACATACATGCATACTTGGCCATTACAACCCTTCAGTCAGGATTACGGATTAATTTTATACATGAGTGTAGGGACCTATAGTTTAAAGTGGGCTCCGAACGACAGATTTTTGAGAAACTTTTCATGGCAATTATATTTACTTCAGAGTTTTTGCCAGAAATCTACTGAGAGGAAGTCACCGAAGAATTATTTTTTCATATTTTTATTTTGATGTCTGACCTGGGGCTTGAACCGTGGCCTTACGTCTAATAAACCAACACACTACCTGGCCCACCCACATAGTCTATTTCATCATATACCTCCTTGGATTATTGAGCGCCATAAAATGTTTCAATTTGAACATGAACTTCTCTTTAGCTCATGATTATAAAGAAACAAGAACAAGTTCTAGCATTAAAATAATTAAAAGTTTCGTTTTTAATACCTCACGACTGTCAAGAACATTTAAAAAGAATTCCCAAAAATTAGCGAAAAGAAGAAAACTGAAAAGAAACAAAACCGACAAAAGCTTAAGATGACAGGCATGTCATTTGATTCATTAAAAAGAGTTAAAAAAAACAAAAAATAGTTCATTGTTTTTTAAGGCCAATAGTAATAAAAAAGAGAACAATACGGAAAAGAATGTTAAACAAAGAAAAACTATTTTTTTGTTTTTTATTTAACATGACATTTTCATTCGCACGCCTTAATTGTTGGTAAGAAATTTTAAAGTTTAAAATAATTGTTTCACGCCAACAGCAGGATGGCAATCATGGCAATTTGCATATGCAATAAAAGTATAAAAAAATGAAGAAAAAACCAGAAGCAAAGGGGAAGTAAAATAAAAAATTTTAATTTGCACAAATAAATACACGGCGTAATAATAATTCCAACAAATTGTTGTTTAAGAATAAACGAATGAATCTCTTGGAAGAATTAATCGTATTTCTGTTATCAGCCTTAATCTGTTTTTAAATAAGAAATAAAGTAATTTGAAATGAACGTATTTCAGAAGATAATATTTTTTTTTAAGTTGAATGAATACTAAAGACAATGACAAAAACAAAGAGAAATTTTGTGTTCAAAAATTTTGATGACATTAAGATTTTATTTTCATTGTTTTTTTTTTTTTTTAATCAAACTTTCTAAAAATAATCATAATCATCTGCCCACATTTAATGAGTTTTTTTTTTTTGGGTTTTTATTTTCAAATAAACATGTGGGTCAGAATAAATAATAATTTTGTAAGCTATAGACGATGCAATCCACAGAGCAGCTATTTAGATATTTTATGCGTGTAATTAAAAATAAAAAATGCTGCGTTTAAATCAAATATAATAACGAAACTTTATTTTTTATTTCTTATCAAAATTATATCTTCCTTAAGACATTGTATTTATATTTAGACTCAGTGATATACGTGGTCTCATAGTTTTGTGTTGAAAATTAAACTTGAAGTATGATGCAGTATGCCAAGGTTAGTAGAGAATCAAATTTACAAACAATAAGAATTAATTTTTAAATATTGATTCGTACAAATATACAAATGTATGCATATTCCCATGTTATTTAAAAAATATTTGTACTTCAGTTCTCTTTATTTAAAACCAAATTCAATCACGCATATACTTGCCTATGATCATTATCGTGCTTTCTATGCTGTGGCATAAAAACGTGAATCATTGATGATTCGTTTTTCGAAGCGGTATTTGTTATCATCTAGGCCCCGAAACAAACGGTTCAACATCCGAATTATACGGTATATGCATGGTAATATGCCAGTCAAGTGTAATCACCAGATGGATGGTCACTCGCATTTGACATAATATTTTCATCAGATATTCTCATATCTTTGTGTTCACCATTCGTAATAATTGGCCAATTCACACGACTTTGTATCGTGTATGTTGTATTGAATACACTTGGTTGTTTGTGACCGCTCAATGCTATGTTGTATTGTGTATGTCGTATTCTTCTTCATAATTTTTGGCATTTAAACAGTTTGATAGCACGAAACCAACACAACTTATTAAAAACATATGAAAACATATACACATTTTTTTCACAATACAACTTACTGAAAACATATGAAAACTTTGAGTGTAAGTGTATCGGATTTTTACTTGAAAATTATCAATAACAAGCATAAACTGTTGTATAGTCGTCCAACAATACAATGAATACAACGATACAACGGCTTGTGTGAATTGACCAAATATGTTTCAAAAATTGCTGCAAGCTTTTTAAATAGACGACATCTTTAGAATGACTCAAAAAAACAAATATTATTAAATAATGTAATGTGTGGGTTTCGTGTCGAAATTTCCAGGAGTACAAAACAATTTTTTTCTTTACTGTTTGTGCCTTTTGTTTCCTTATCAAAATTTTTTAATTTAAACAAGCCTCTTGTACAAGGTTCTAGAATACTAGGGTTGTCATCTGTCGTTGCCTAAAGATAACATAATGTATTAGGTTGTTGTATCTAATGAAGCTGAGAAACTTTTCTCATCGATTTCTATTCTATTCATTGTAATTGGATAGTTTCAAATAACATATATACATACATACATAATGCATACATAATTGGCCTAGCTTCTCACACCACTCATGTTGTGTGTATTAATTTTATACATTAGTGGCGGGACCTACAGTCTAAAGTCGATACCGAACGACAGATTTTTGAGAAACTTTTCATGGCAATTTTATTTACTTTCAGAGTTTTTGCCAGAAATCTGCTGAGAGGAAGTCGAAGCCAAAGAAATATTTTTTCATATTTCGGTTTGATGCCTGACCTGGGGTTTGAATCGTGGCCTTGCGTCTAATACGCCGACACACTGCCTACTAGACTACGGCGACTCATGCGCTTTGTCAAAAGGTGACCTCTGATAAGCATTTTATCCTTTTCTTTTGATGGGACCTATATCTCTTCGCCTTCACCCATTTTTGAACTACAACGCACTCTTATCTAGTAATTGTATGTAATACCTTCCATAAATTTTAGTAATTTTCGTAATCCTATTTAACTTGATAATCACATTTCATCTTAACTAATAATAAAAATAATAAAATTTATGCTATGGCACAGTGGATTGGTGCTTACTTTGATTTTCTACTATATCCATGAGATCTTCTACACTTTCCAGTATTCAAAAAGCCGACTAAGATCGGTGGCTCAACGGTGATCGTTCTTGAGTAATAGGATCTCATGCGAAAAGACCGGTTCGTCCATATACTTCAGAATTTTTAATGATATAGAAGGAATAAAATCTCCATTATAACAGGTGATTTTTTAGCCATTTTTTTTTGGCAACACTGGTTTAAACAGCTCCCGCACGTTTCGTGTTTTGTTTCACTGTCAAACATCTTCAGTTTGGTCTATAATTTAACCATGAATCGTCTTACAAACGAACAACGCTTGCAAATCATTGAATTTTATTATCAAAATACGTGCTCTGTTAAGAAAGTTCATCACGCGCTTCTTCCATTTTATGATCAGTTTAAACCCATTGAAGCGGCTATTCGGTCTATTGTGACTAAATTTCGCAACAAATTTACATTTTTGGACATTAAACCACCAACACTCTTGCGTAGAGTGCGAACTGAAAAATATATCGCAGCTGTATCGGTCAGTGTTAATGATGACCAACAATTACCGATTCGTCGCCGTTCGCAGCAATTGGGTAGGACTATTTTATGTGGGGCTATGTTAAAGCTCATGTCTATACAGACAAGCCCGCTTCAATTGAAATGGTTGGAAAGAGTATGCCAAATTGGACTAAGCGGATGGACCATTTGAGGCACAGTCGCGGTCAACATTTGCATGAAATAATCTTAAACATTAAATTATATGGACCGTACTACCGATTCAAATAAAGATTTCATGCATTTTTCTGAATTTTATGTGTTTTTTTTTTTGAAAAATTTTCCTATAGCTCTTAAAAAATCACCCTGTGGTCTAGCATTGTGAGAAATAGAGCACAATTCTTGTATGTAAACTTTAGACAGATATGACTCTACAGAGATATGACTTCAAACATCTTAGGGCCAAAAACATAATTAATGCTACCAGACCATTAAAAGTTAGCACTCAAGAAAAAACAGAATTTTATCAAAATTAACCACGCCCATCGCTCATCTCCTACACCATTCAGATTGATTTCATAAGATTTCAATTTTACGTTAAATTTTGTATAAAGTAGGAAATGTTTAACCCAATAGATTAAAATTTTTTTTTATACAAATAAAAATTCATTTCCTTAAAATTTTTATGAATTTTTGCTTACAAATATGTTGTAGCAATTTTAATCTTCATTTCTTACTTAAACTGGATAAAATTCTAAGAAATATTTCTAAATTAAATTTACATATTTAAACTTCAGTACAGAATAAAATAGAATGAAAATGAATAAATTATAAAACAAAGTAAATAACAACAAAAAATAAATAAAAATTTAAAGTCTTACAAAAATTATTTGAGTAGGAAAATGTTTTCAAAAGAACACAACACACCATGTATGTAACTCCCATTTACAAAATGGATGACGAGACAGTAAATAACGTAACAATATGTAATAATGACATTAGAAAGCACATAAATGATATGTACATGTAAACATAAATGTATTTTTAAATTGTTTTATTTAAGCCATAAAACCCTAAAACTATTTTAAGAAAAACTTCTGTATAAGATCCTATGGGAAAACGTCATTGCATTGTAATTTATTTTGTATCGCACAACCTTCTATAAAATTCTCTAACACTGCCATTTATCTTTAACTAAACTGGAGATAATATGTTTATTATTGTCTCCAGTTACATTCAATTGAAATAGATATTTTTAGAAAAATTCTAGTTATTGCCAGCAAAAAATAAAACAAAATATTCCACATAAAAGCAACAAATAAATATAAACAAACAAACAATAGGGATTAAAAAAATAGCACATAATTAATAATAATAATAAACTAGACAACAACTCAGTCATTAGACACGATTTATTCTTCCTTGTATTGACAGGCCTTTAAACTAAGGCTAAGGTGTTATCAGACAGCTAGGAAGACTTCGGATGAACCTATATGACTTAAGAAGCCTATATAACGTTATGAAGTCGCCGTAGTCTAGTAGGTAGTGTGTTGGCTTATTAGACGTAAAGCCAGGGTGCAAACCTCAGGCCAAACATCAAAACAAAATACAAAAAGTATATCTTCGGCGACTTCCTCTCAGCAGATTTCTGGCAAAAACTCTGAGAGTAAATACAATTGCCAGTAGGCGACTCTAAGATTATTTCTAAGATTATTCTAAGATAATTTCTAAAGATAATTTAATTTGGTTCCACATTTTCCGCCTCTTAACCAGCACCACAGGATGACACAATGAGGACTATTTGCCTTCCAGATTTTTTTCCTAGAATTATACACCCATATCAACAATGTAACTACATAGCCAAGTACTTTTAAATCCAATATTCTTTTCCGGTATTCTTTTGTTAAATAATTTGAAAACCGCTACTTTTTTAACCATAACTGTTACACACAATATGCATACAATTTCTTTGCTTGTAAATATAGAAAAAAGCAGATGCTTTATTTATATGAAGCAAATAAACGAATAAACAAATAAACGAATAAGCAAATATTTATGAAATTATAACAAAAGCAAACACACATACATACAAAAAAACAACAAAAGCAAAAATTATAGCAACATATAACAGACAATAAATAATCAAATCAACAAAACAACAATAATTTATATGAGCGTATGAATATGTGGTCCCATATCTATTTAAAGGTAACAATCATTTAAATCCAACAACAAATATATGTACACAAATAGCTCATATAAAAGATGCCTTTAAATATATGTGTATGTATATATATGTCGCAAAATAATAAATTATGCAAATACAATATTACAGTTTACCTACATACAGTGGACAGCAAAAGTCTTAGTACGGCAATCTATTTTTCGCAATTTCAGGAATTTTAACCAACAGTTTGTATAAAAATTTAAGGTTTTTATATTTATTTTATTAATTTATTAATATTAAAGAAAATTAAGGAAAGTTTCAGATGACTCAATAGGTACCCCCCAAAGAGAACCCTGAGTAAATTTAAAATTCAAAGGCCTAATATATGAAAATGTTATCCCTTGTATTTAGTGGAATATCCCTTACGGTCATGTACTCCATTTAACTCATTTGGAATTGAATAAACAAGTTTTGTTTAGTGTTTTCTGGTGGCACCATGAGCAAATTTTTCGGTTGACTTTTGTTTGATGTTTAGCGATTACGTAACCGTTTTTTCAAATGATATCCTAAATACTCTCTTGAAGTCATATTGGGACTTTGTACAAGAGTATTAAGTCTATGAGAACTTTTTTTGTTTACATATATTGCCGTACTAAGACTTTTACTATCCACTGTATATGGATTAATAATAGGCACACGATATACATACTATTCAATATATTGCTTGCATATGTATATGTATACACTTCTTTAAGTTTGAAAGTGTGTGTGTCGTTTTCCAAGAATCATTTTAATGCTCTATAAATATAAAGGGTCCGCCAAATAACTTTTTTTTTTAAATGCTTTAAAAAAAACTACTGAATATTTTCTCAAATTTTTTTTTTTTTAATTGAAAGTACAATCCTTCCTGTTAATAATGGAAAATAATTTCATTCCAATGGATGCCTCGGATGGCCATGCAGTAGCCTACACGATCGGTCCAATTTTTAAGCACATTAACGATTCTGTGCAGCTGTATTTCACCAATGGCTTCACGAATATTGTCCTTTAAAGCGTCAATTGTCTCTGGCTTGTCGGCGTAACACTTATCTTTAACGGCACCACACAAATAATAGTCCAACGGTGTCAAATCGCAGTTCCGAGGTTGTCAAACGCCATCAGATCTGCGGCTGATAATGCGATCTTCAAAAACAGGGCGCAAAACTTCGAGTGTTGCTTCGGCTGTGTGGCACGTAGCGCCGTCCTGTTGAAACCAAATGTTGCCAATATCCTCCTCTTCAATTTTTGTGAATAAAAAAATCGTTCAACATGGCCGGAGAACGTTCGCCATTGACTGTAACGGTCATTTTCGAAGAAAAATGGCCCAATTATGCCTCTGGACCAAAATCCACACCAAACAGTTACTCGTTTTGGGTGCGTCGGCTTTTCAATGTATACCAAGGCCTTTTTGCAAAATTCGTCTCAATGATGTCTCCGAAATGTTCAACTGTAGAGAACAACGGTAAATTGATGGTGATGGCGCTTCACGCACACTTTCTGCCACAGCAGCAATATTATCGGGTGTACGCACTGTTTTTGGCTTTTCACGCTTTGGTTTATCGATGAGGATGCCAGTTTCTTTCACTTTTTTAACAAGGTAACGAACATACGTAGCTGACGGTGCTTCTCTCCTTCCAAAATTCGTCTCAAATTTCGCACACATTCTGCAACATTATCATGATTTTCAAAGTAATGCCGCAATATTTCCCAGCGTTATTCAAGCGTATACACAAACATATTCATTCAGCGGAAGGATAAAACTAATTATCTGTCAAATCAGACATGAGCTAAGTATTACCATTCACGAAATAAGCTCTAGTTGCAAAAAAACGTTTGATGGCGGACCCGATATATGTACACAATAATTTTAACGTACATACCAACAATATAAGCTAAAAATAAGTATACGTGCGAACTATTCCAATCAAGAGATTTAAAACTTAACGACAATTTAAGTGGTGCTAATATACGGTAGCGGGGAATTACCTACCGGAACAATGAATGTGCTTTCGTACAATAACTTTTCAGATTGATATTCATATTCAAGAAAATGTGTGATAAAAATAATACTCTTCCTGTAGAAAGTTTGCATTTTGCCATTAAATTTATTTTTATGGATTTACTTTCCCCTCTATTTTGTTTGTAAATAACCGGTGGTATAACCTTATTCAAGTAGAAAAAAAAATATAAAAGGTTTTTTAGTTCTTTAATTTATGTCATGTGAGAATTATTAAAGTCGTAGTGTAAATAAGGTGGCAAATATAATGCGCATCTCCACAGTTCGAAAAGTCCATAAAAAACATCATAATTACATAAATAGCATAATCACGACTAGGATTGGATTGGCTGGGCTTTGTTTATGATTCGCCTAAAAAACTAAAAACTTTTATAAAAATATTGCCCTTAATAAGTGCAAAAATGTTGCACTACTTACCTCTAAATAAATCAGAGGGTAAAAATTATGCACAAAAAACGCTGCCATTTTAGATGTTACTTTTTTCGCTTTTATTTCCTTCATCAGTTACTTTTTTGACATAAAAAATGCAAAATTTAATTGGGTCGGAGCAACATTATTGAAATGTTACATTTTTAAGAGGCAAATCTTTTTCACTTTTCTCTATTAACAATGCTTTTCGTGGACATATATACTATACTTGTGTAGAACTTTTCGTCTTCTTACAATCTGCATTTCAGCCCGACGAAAGTGAAGTGTAACTCAAAAACGCTATCGATATATTGGAACATCTTTACAATGTAGCTTGTATTTCATTAGTGCATCATTTTCTATTGAAATAAAGCCAATTATTATACAAAATGAAGTCGTCGCATTCTAGTAGGTAGTGTGTTGGCTTATTAGACGTGAGGCCTCGGTTCAAACCCCAGGTCAAACATTTCGAACAAAACGAAATATAAATGAATATTTCTTCGGCGACTTCCTCTCAGCATATTTCTGGCAAAAACTGTGAAAGCAAATAAAAAATGGCATGAAAATTACACCAAAAATCCGTCGTTCGGAATCGACTTTAAACTGTGGGTCCCGCTACTCATATATAAAATTAACACACACAGTATAAATGGTGTTAGGAGGTAGGTCGTAAACCTGACTGTAGGGTTATAAAGGCCAATTACATGCATGCATGTGTTTTACAAAATCGCATATTTTCATGTAGCACTCTGGCTTGTAACATATTATTCATCTCGTTCAGATGTATATGAATTGCACCAGAAAAATTTTAAATTAAATAACAAATCAGTTTCTATTAAAATACTTGCCTGATAACCTATTGAGCATCATATAAGAGATGAAAGAAAGTTAGAGGCGCATGCATATAAATCATGTTTCATTTCATCATCATTCACCAAGACGACTGATTGTCTCAAAGGTCTAAACCTTATCTACGTTTTTGTGAATTTCATTTGTATCACATTTTATTTCAAATAAATAAAAATATGTCTCTAAAATAACAACAATGCTAAGAGACATATTAAATTTCAAGGTTTAGGAAACTCCTAAAGGAGATTATGGGAGAAAATATAAGATAATGATGCTAATACACCATGTGGGCACTTTCTGATTGCATGAAATCTTTTTCATCAGCATGTATCATTGTATTAAATTAGCCGAAGAAAAAATATTTCTTTCGGCGACTTCCTGTCAGCAGGCTTCTCGCAAAAACTCTGAGAATAAAAATTATCGTGAAAAGTTTCTCAAATCTATTGATCGGAGCCGACATTAAACAGTAAGTCCCACCACATACAGATTAAATTAATACACAATATGAATGCTGTGAGAAGCTAGGTTGTAATCCTGACTAAAGCATTGCAATGACAAATTAAAAGTTTTTTTCTGTAACACGAATGGTTTCAGGCGAAAGTCTGTTTGTATGGAAAACGGAAACAATCTTGTGTAATTTTCTGACAAATGGATGCTCCTCTGAAGCCATTCGCCTTACAGGAACAGAGTATAGATTAGATTAGGTTAGTGTGGTAGCTTTGATACCAAAAGCTCACTTGAGCACGCATAGCGGCCCGTTGTGACGCCACAGGTGAACACAGTTCCTGTACTGACCAAGTTCCCCCGAAACCAGGAGGAGAAGGTCGGTCAGCACAAGGGCTGCACATTCAAAGCACGATTACCCCACGCTTCATAACCAGTCCGAAAGCTTGATAAACGAGGCTATATCCTTGACATCAATGGAAGATAGCTCCATCAAGCGAACAAGTGTTGGAGAGCCAAATAACCTTACCTGCACCTCGCAAGAAATGGGCAATGACAATGAAAGTGAATAGCAGACTCCTCTTCCTCAGCGAATCTGCACCCATGGCAAAATGTGGCGGATTGTGGAAAACTTTCCGCGTGTCTACCCATAACACAGTGACCTGTAAGCATGGCCACTGTGATCGAGCTGATGTTTCGACCAAGTCCAAGTAACTGGTTGGTGCGCCTTGTATCCATTAAGGGCCTAGTGAGCCTAGCGGTGGAGCAGGAAAAAGAATCGAAGATGCGGGTGAAAGGAACACCGTATGCGAGGATCCATTGAGCGGCCCGGGAGATGGCCATTACTTCCGCCTGAAACACGCTGCAATAGTCCGGCAGCCGGAGTGAAATATTTATGTCCAATTTCCCAGAGTATACTTCGCTACCCAATCCGCCATCGAATTTGGAGCCGAACAGGGTATAAGTAGGTACTAAATTTGCAATCGTGATGTTAGAAAATTGTGACGGGAAGAAGATTCAGACAAAATATTCCGATTTTTAAAAAGATACATACATACATAATTGGTCATTACAACCCTTCAGTCAGGATTACGACTTAGTTTCTCACACCACTCATATTGTGCGTTTTAATTTTATACATAAGAGGCGGGACCTACAGTTTAAAATCGCCTCCGAATGTTAGGCTTTTTGAGAAGCTTTACATGGTGATTTAAATTGCTCTCGGAGTTTTTGCGAGAAATCTGCTGATAGGAAGTCGCCTAAGAAATATTTTTTCATATTTTCTTTTTTGATATCTAACCTGGGGTTTGAACCGTGGCCTTACTTCTAATAAGCCAACACACTACATACTAAGTTAGATGGCAGACAAACTTAACCTAAAAGATTTCGCCAAAAGACTTTGTATATCTGAAACGGCAATAATACCTAAATTTTTAATTAAAAATTACTTTAAAATATTTGCCCCTTATATTACCCTTTTGGCCTAAGATAATTGTGCATAGCTTTCATGTACCAAATATACCAACGGTGCCATTACAGACTAGGGTAACATTTCTTAGGACGTATTTCAGTTTTGAAATATAATCGCAAAAGACTTTGCATGAATTTCTGTGATATAAGCAGTTTGAAAACATTTATAAAAGTATGATAATTCCACATAAACTCTTTCATAGAACATAAAAAAAAACTATTCAAATGCCTTTGGCAATAATTAATTCCACTTCAAACCTCAAATGCCATATTAAAACTACTTCAGTTTTTATAAATTTTTTTAACCGTTTTTAATTAAATTTAAATTAAAAATACAGTAAACAAATAAAACAAATGAATGTAAATATATAAACGTTGAATTAAATTAAACAATTATTAATAAATTAAATTATTAATTAAATTAAAATAAAATGAAATTTAAAAAAATATTTTCACAACATAATAGCAACTGTTTTGGCAGGAGTGTACAAAATTGCTACACTTTGTTAGGTTTAAAGTACACATAATAGAGGTAAAGTTTAATTGTTTATTTAAAGAATAACGCTATGTAAACAGCAATTAGGAAAAGTGTAACATGTGTTAAATTACAGATTTAAATAAAATAAAAAATACATTATTAATTACATATCTATGACAAAATATCCTGTCAGCTTAAAAACCATATAAATGTCACTTTGTTTAGCTTCAAAAAAGAAAATAAACACGAAAAAAATAAAAAAAAAAATCCACGAGAAACAGAATGAAAAATCAAAAAATTCTACAAATACAATATAATTTACATATCTACACCATAGACAACAACAACAACAACAAAATTAATTGAAAACTTTTATTTTACTAATACACTGTCGTTCATTTTTTCATCACAATAAATGAAAAAATCAAAACAACATTTTTTTCTATTATTTTTAAAGCGAAATGCGAATGTACTCGTATATGTAAAGTTATGAAATCCATTATGAAACTTTTGCTTTAAAAACGTGAAAATATCGTAACAGTCAACAAAAACAGGAAGGCTATTAAAACAGTAAAAAAGTTGAAAATGTATTTACATAAAAAAGATTTACATAAATTCAAATACAATTTTATACCAACATAATTTATATTTCTTTTTATTTCTTTCTTTCTTTATCTTTCTTTCTTTCTCTCTTTGTTTAAAGAAAAAAGTTCAATTTTAAAGAAGACCACGGCAATATTGTGGCAAACACTTAGTGGTGGTGATGGTGTTTCTTTTTGGTGGTTTTAATATGCGCAAGAGATGGTTTTGATGATGGTTTTGACACTCTATCGTATTAAGATTGCCAGCAAAATATTTTGTATATTTTTTGTATACAATCCCACCTTAATAGAAGAATCACCAAAATAACTAAACTACACTACTAGCACTACACTTTGATCTTAGCCATAAGGCCGAAAAGCGATTGAATTCGCCGTAATCTAATAGTTAGTCAGGTCAGGCATCAAAACGAAATATGAAAAAAATATATCTTCGGCGATTTCCTCTCAGCAGATTTCTGTCAAAAACTCTGAGAGTAAATAAACCTGCCATGAAAAGTTTCTCAAAAATCTGTCGTTCGGAGTCGACGTTAATCTGTAAGTCCCGCCATTCACGTATAAAATTAACACACACAACATGAGTGGTGTGAGAAGCTAGACCAATTAGTAATGGCCAATTATGTACATATGTATGTATAGCTTAAGCAACACCTTTCGATGGAAGGAAAACATGTCTAATATACCATGATTTCATAAACATAATTTTATAAATTATTACCCATGTAGTGTTTGCTTAAAACTACTCGTGTTTTTTAATATCTTCTGAATTCATAACTTGAATGCTCCAAGTGATACACAAAAAGTAAAAAAAACGAATTTTTATGAAATTTCACTCGTATAATAACATAACAAAGCCCAGGCAAAATTTCATGAGAATTGATGCAAGCCATCCAACACTACTGCTACGTTAAATGGAACCTAAGGACCTTAGTTCTTTTTGCTGTTTTGCTTATATCAAGAAAAACGCTGGTTCTATTGAATCAGACGAAGTTAGATTTACGTAGCAATTCTTACACGGAGTTAGCATACTAACATCATCTCATCACTACTCTTCAAAAAACTTTAAATCAACTCATAACTAAACATCTCTTGTGCTTTTTTATGGTTTATAAACATACAAATTTAATACACGGCTAGACCCTCTCTATAATATTGAAATCCAAGGTGGTGATCATACAGTCCGTAGACGTCATAATAATGACACCAAAATTATCTTGCTATTACGGTAATCTTAATTTTGTAGACTTTAAGAATTTCCCACATTTCGTGACAATAACTGGCCACTGATTATGATATTAACAAACGCCTTTTTGCTTCCTTAGAATATCGATACGCCTTTCAATGAGACAATGTCTTGTGAAAACCCCATTAGAGAGGAAGGAAGATACCTTTGGAATATGCCTGGTAACAGTTCGTAAATAGCGAGCTCTGTACTCGCTCTGTACAATTCAGCAGACCTACATTAAATCACAATATTCATACATACATAACTGGTCAGTACAACCCATTAGTCAGGATTACAAACCTAGTTTCTCACACCACTTATGTTGTGTGCGTTAATATAATTTGTATACATAAGTGGTGGGATCTACAGATTAAAGCCGAGTCCGAACGACAGATTATTGAGAAACTTTTTATGGCAATTTTATTAACTCTCAGAGTTTTTGCCAGAAATCTGCTGAGAAGAATTCGCCGCAGAATAGTTTTTCAAGTTTGGTTTTGTTGGAGATGTCTGGCCTGTGGTTTGAGCGGTAGCCTCGCGACTAACAAGTCAACACCCTACCTAATAGACTATGGCGCTTATTATGTTCCCTACCTTCACATTGAACTTGAGAAACCTTTATCATTCATGATCTAGCTGACGTTCTTAGGTTTATTGTTTGCAGTTTGGATGCCTGCATAATTTTCAAGATTTTCAAGGAAAATCCTTTACCATACGAGCATGGAACGGCTTTAAGTATGGCCATGACATCCACCAGAAATTCACTACAGTGCTTATGCAATATTTACACAAGTCTAGTGTATCAGAAGCTTTATATACTACAGTCTACTCTGCTGGCCAGAAGGAAGCTAAAGCTGAATGGCATTGCCGATTGTCAGACCTTAAGCTCGTAATTGAAATTTCAGAGTTAAGTCTAATGGCAAGAAAATTGTAAAAGAGGATAAAATCGACTCTAGCGTCCTATGATTGATCAAAATTGCAGTGTCTCTATAAGCCAGTCTTACATACATACACAATTGGTCATTACAGTAAGACCCTGCTTAACGCGGAAGATACGTTCCAATAAGCTCCAGCGCTAAACGAAACAGCTTTAAACGAGACAACTAATAAATCAACTGTGACGCAGGAAAGAAGCGTTTGTACTGTGATTGCGACTTCGGAAAATACAGTTGGAATCTTTATTCTGGACAGACTAACAAAAGAGCGTTGAAAAAGATACATAGTATACACCGTCGCTATATAGTGCACCGCTTTTGTACTACCGCGTAATACTGAAACAGCGTTAAGCGGATCAGCGTTAAGCGGATCAGCGTTAAGCGGGGTCTTGTACGGTACAACCAGGATTACGACCTAGTTTCTCACACCACTCATGTTGTGTGTGTTAATTTTTATGCATGAGTGGCGGTTTGTGGTTTGGGTCGACTCCAAACGACAGATTTTTGAGAAACTTTTCATGGCAATTTTATTTACTTTCAGAGTTTTTGCCAGCGGGAAGGGGACCTACAGTTTATAGTCGACTCCGAACGACAGAGTTTTTGAGAAACTTTTTATGGCAATTTTATTTACTCTCGCCGAAGATGTCTGTCCTGAGGTTTGAACCGTGGCCTTACGTCGAATAAGCCATCCTACCTACTAGACTACTAGCCAGACTTACTGTCATCAATCCAAGGTTTCAATAGAAAGAAGAACGAAGAAGAGCCAATTAAGTACAGTAGCTTGATGCCCAGAAAGTTTTTGAATCTGAAAAGTTTTGGGAGTCTTGCATCCTCTCCAAATAATAAGTTCAAGAAACAAAATGAAATTTTTCTTTCTTCTAAAAGTTTAGTGTTCATGGATATCCTATCAAATTAACGATAACTTTTAAATAAAACTACCACGTTGACAGGGTCTATCGTACAGCACATTTCATTTAAGTACTCAATATCTACAATATTTTGCCATGACCCGTTTAAGCAGAGCAATCTGGTAAACGTTTTCTCAATACGATTTCTACTCTTTGGCTTAAAATTCCCAGGAATTTGAATCAGATTGACTCAATCAATTGCATTTTTCTAGAAACAAGTGTTTTGTCCCACATATTTATGCGATTTTATGACTGGAATTCTATGCTCTTGTGCATGGCATCAATGTTACTTTATATAGAGAATTTTATCATATTGTTGCAAGGACTTGAATATATGTGGGTATATGAGTGAAAGTATTCAGAAATACGTATGCATCTATATGTGTATACATGTACTCGTATGCCTGCTATGCAAATAATAAAGTGTGTACACAACAACTATTAACCTGCTTATTGCTGTACAATATCGATGTGCATAAACAAACAACAACCAGAGTAAGAGGATTTTGCAATGGTTGTTGGTGTGTAAACCACTTATTTACATATTTATGAATGCCTTTATATGTGTAAGTATTACCACTAATATTCATATATGTTTTATGTATACGCACATGGTTTTGTATGATAGGAATGGGCGGGCTTACATTACAAAGTCTTTATAACGAACACTCACACTTTCAATTTTTCTCCCTTAGACGTGTGTGTGTGTGTGTACGAGTATGAATATCCTTGAGTATGGAATTATTTATGTGTGTACACTGTGTACATATTTTATTTATTTGCTGATGGAGATTGAAAATTTACTTGCATTTCTTTGTAAGTGAATGTAAAATGATGTGTAAATGAGTATCTGTGTAAACAATATTTTAATTCTGTTGTTTTGCTTAATAATACGATGACAACACCATAACTTTTATGTAAAATTTTATAGGCGATGGTTAGGTGACACCAGGACTTATTGAAGAAATTGCCATGGGAATATTTTTCTGGCTATTTTTAGGGAGTATCGAGAATAGGCAATGGAAGATATATTTTCTGGGTTCATTCTACGACAGCCAGATAATTTAAGGACAGACAGATACTTTAACTGAGGCAAATATACAAAAAAAATCTATAAAAAGAACAACTCACATCAGCACAATCACATGCCATGGCCATGCCAAGGTCTTTCACAACAAGGGCAATCGCTACTTTAGTTTAGGTTAGGTTGGAGGTCGTGTACTTGTCAATTAAAACAAGTACAGTACCCGGAGGTCGAATATACGCATTGTACAACGACCTACTTTCTCACACCACTTATATTGTGTGTGTTAATTTTATACATGAGTGGTGGGACTTACAGTTTAAAGTCGACTCCGAACGACAGATTTTTTGAAAAACTTTTTCATGGCAATTTTATTTACTCTCAGAGTTTTTGCCAGAAATCTGCTGAGAGGAAGTCGCCGAGGATATACTCTTGGTATTTTGTCTTAATGTCTGGCTTGGGGCTCGAACCCTGGCTTTACGTCTAATAAGCCAACACACTTATAAGACTACGGCGACTTCATCGCCTCTTTAAGCACACCTGAAATGAGCTATTTTATCTGTCATTATATATCCTTTTGTCAATAGAAATGATAATATATTATAGATATCCGAAATAGAAAACACTTTCACTTTATGCCAACATAATGGATTTGTTTCCAATTTACCTTTTTGTGGTATATGAATGAATTTATTACAATCCCAAATTGGGATCTTTCTTTATACGGCAGTTGGGGTAGTCTAGGCATTTACTTCCTCTTCGACATAAAGCTGTTCATATACTCAAGTCTTCCTCGTCTCTATAACTCCTGAAGGAGTTGTTGGTCATACAAGGAAAGACCACAGCGTCTGGCGTGAGTATTTAGAATTCTACTCTAAATGTCCTAATTTAAAGGCTTGAAATTCGTGTTCAGTTCAGTTTTGTCCAGATTTGCTGTGTTCATTTGCCCGTAGTTTAATTTGCCCATGCGGTGTTAATAGATATGTTATACTAGAGTCAATCTCAAACTTGCCAGTTCTAAATGGTATTCATTAGTAAGCCATATCTGCCTTATTAATACCCTCTGCAGTTTTCCAAAATATCCCTTTATGGCAGTACCCATACGATGTGAATATTGCAACGCCTTTCCCTAGCGATGGAGTACTCGTGGTAATTAAAATCCATCATAAAGGTTAATATATGAGAACCCCGTGCCCTAGCAGCTATCTGGCAACAAGTAAACTAATATCTTTGCCAGAGTATTGCGCTTCTTCACTGTAGCCCATACAGCTTCTACACTTCTGCCTTGCTCGGTAACATAATCGAGTGAGATATACCTAAAGAATCCAAAAAGATTTTTACGAAATCTTTTGCGAGATGCTATTCACCATTTTCCCCTATCCGGTAGCAATGTTTATACTTTCTCAGAAAGTTATCATTCCATGGATAAAATAGCTTCGATACAAGTCCATAAAAAATTTAAATGCATTGATCATTACAACCCTTCAGCCTGGATTACGACCCAGCTTTTTACACCACTTATGTCGTGTGTGTTAATTTGATCCATGAGTGGCGGGACCTATAGTTTAAAGTCGCCTCCGAACGACAGATTTTTAATAAACTTTTCATGGCAATTTTATTTTACTCTCGGATTTCTGTCAGAGAACTGTTTGAGAGGAAGTCGGCGAAGAAATATTTTTCGTATTTCGTTTTATTGGAGATGCCTGTCGCGTTCTCACATCTAATAAGCCAACACACTATCTACTAGACTAGGGCGACTAAAATAGCAATAAAATTTCATAAAATTAAAAAAGAGCTTCAGAAGGCCATAAAAATGTAAATGCTATAAGGTAGTTTGAATTCCTTGCTACAAATTTTTTGATAACAAATGCTAGGTCTTATCCAATAGGATCTTATCCACCATACAAGCCATATTTAAATAATCTTTACCATTTAATTACGTTCCAAGTCCTTTTAAATCTGTCTAGGCTTAGTTTGAATTGAAATCTGCTGTATGCGAGCTGTAATATTATGTTCAGATATGCACTTTTATGGAGTCAATATTCAGTTAATTGAGTACAATATTTTAAGTGTTCAGACATAATAATATACGCAGTTCAACTGCTTATTCAATATTCATTTGATAGCTGGTAAACAAAACAGCTGGTTGTTTCAACAACATTGGTTTTATTTTGTTTTTTTTTTTTGTTTGTCATTGTTGACATTTCAGTTGTCTAATCTCAACAAAAAGTGTTCGGTTAATTACATTATGCTCACTAAACACACTTATGACAGTGTTGCATTTTAAGTTTTGTTCAATATTATAACAATTTTCCTATTTATTGCGCAATAATTAATTGAAACTTTATATGAAATATTGAACTCAATAATGGCGTTTATTGAGATTTACACAATAAAGGTGCACATCTGAACACCGTATAACTGTAATAACACGCAACATTCCGCGGAATTGCCAAGAACATTCGAATTTGAATACATACCATATATGGCAGTTATTTTTGATAAGATTTAAATGGAAATAAATAAGAGTGTGTGTGTATACATTAAAGTTGATAAATTACTTTCATTTTAAATAATCTTGTGGGAAGCATAAAAAACCATATGTGACCACGATAGAATACTTTATGCTTGCTTCCTTCTTGTCGGTTTCCTCGCAATATAAGATTGATGGGAAATATACTACTGGTTTTTATTTCATTTCCACAACAATTCATTAAATATTGAATACAAGTACAGATACGATTGCAGCCAAAGCCAACAACCATGCAAAAGTGTTTGCTTCTTCAACGAATATACTATACAAGCGGCAGACAATAATCTGAGATAATTGTGTCATAAAATATCGAAAATAAGTATCCCACATACAGTGGACAGCAAAAGTTTTAGTACGACAATATATTTTAACAAAAAAAAGTCCCCACAGACTTAATACTCTTGCACAAAGTCCCGATATGACTTCAAGACAGTATTTAGGAGATCATTTGAAAGAACGGTTACGTAATCGCTAAACCTCAAACAAAAGTCAACCGAAAAACTTGCTCGTGGTGCCACCAGCAAACGCTAAACGCTAAACAAAACTTGTGCATTCAATTCCAAATGGGTTAAATGGAGTGCTTGACCTTAAGGGATATTCTACTAAATAGAAGGGCTAACATTTTCATATATTAGGCCTTTGAATTTTACCTTACCTCAGGATTCTTCTTGCGGGTACCTTTGGAGTCTTCTGAAACTTTTCCTTATTTTTCTCTTGTTTTATGAAAAACATTAAAAAATTGCTTGTTTTATAATAAAACAGAAATAAATTAATAAAATAAATATAAAGACCTTACATTTTTATACAAACTGTTGGTTATAATTCACGAAATTGTAAAAATATATTGCCGTACTAAGATTGCTGCTGTCCACTGTATGTGTATTCAATACTAAACTGAAGTATGAAATAAAATAAAAAATAAATGAAATGAGTATGTTTATGTATGTGTTTTATATAACTAAGTTTATATATGTTTTTATAATACCATTATGTATAGAAATAATAGCGTCGTTAAACAACAGCAACGAAAAAAACCTAATATTCATGGCACTTACAGGTTCTTTTACTCTAGCAAAAATCGATTATCATTCAATCAGTTTCAGTTATTTTTATACGTTTCTTTTTTTATCACTTATTTTTATCACACTGCCATTCCAATCAGTGATAGTGAAAGGCAATATTAGAAAAATAACCATAATTTGCACTGAACCAATGGGAATGTATAAGGGTAAGAGGAAAGGGAAGTAAACTAATAGAATTAATAAGTAAAAGAGGAACTTTAGCTGGGAGGACAGGAAATAAATGAACAAACAAATGAATTGAAAAGGTTAAATCAATTGAATCGACAACAATAAATGAATAACAAACTAAAAAAAAAAAATAGAACAAGAGGAGAAACACGAAAGAAATTCAAAAAAAAAGTTGTGCAAAACTCTTTAAGTATTCATAAAATTTTAATGATTTTGTAGCACTCCATGTCAAATTTTTTTTTATTTTATTTTGGAAATGGCTCAATACAATTTTTATAGCAAATTTTTTTGAATCATTTAACGCCATAACAAACAAAATAAAACTATTTTTAACTGTCTATCTATCTATTGTGTAATTGTGTAAATTGCTATAAATTGAATTGATGATTTTTTGTTTTTGTTTTCTTTATTTTTTTTTGTGTTTTTCTAAATTGAATTTGAAGGCAAAATTAATTCGTCATCGAACGATTTGGCAAACTGACACATGTGAGTGATTGAAAATATTTCAGCTGAAAGAACAACAAAAAAAACATTTTCAATTAAACAATAACATCACTTTACTAAATTCACAAGAAAGGTACAGAAGATTAGCTAGTAAATTCGACCAGACAAACTGAATCGGCCAGCCATGGCAAAGAAGAACACATTGTTTAGGATCCCAGGTCATATTAGAAATCCTACCAAAAAACAAGAAAATGAACATGCCAGGAATGGAGCTCACAGGCAGTAAGAGGGCCTTAAACTTTCTGTGAAATGGTAAGAGTATTATGGAAAGGAATACTCGTTGAAATGGAACATGAAAAGCTGCAGATAGTCTTCTTAACCCAAACGAGATTGCGACTTACTCAGCCTTTACTAGAAAGTTACACTGTGAAGAGATTTAAGTTTTCTATCTAGGTATAGGTCACATATGTACATACACACAGTTACTAAAGTATACATAAATATATACAAATTTCAGAAATTTTTTAACCAATCCCTATTCGTTTAAAATCTTTATAGTTTCCTTGATTTTAAGGCAGTCTTTTGCATTGGTTAAAAAATTTCTGAAATTGAACTGAATTGTGGCCCGGCACAGGCCCACAAAAGTATACATCCGATTAACAAATTTCACAAATTTCTGAACCAATGCAAAAGACCGTCTTAAAATCGAAGAAAGATGTCAGACAATTATAAAGATATTCAACGAAAACGGATTGGTTAAAAAATTTCTGAGTCTACATGCATATATAATTGGTCATTACAACGCCTTAGTCAGGATTACGACCTAGTTTGTCACACCACTTATGTTGTGTGCATTAAATTTTATACATGAGTGGCGGGACCTACAGTTTAAAGTTGCCTCCGAACGACAGATTTTTGAGAAACTTTTCAAGGCAATTTTATTTACTTTTAGAGTTTTGCTACAAATCAGATGACCTACTAGACCAAGGCGACTTAAACAAACTAACGCCATTTAATCATTTCAGAGAGTACGAAGTTAAGTTTTACTATTGTCCTTATGATGTAGCTATCTAAAGCCTTGATCTTTGTAAAATTATCCAAAAAAAACATCAATCAAACTGCATATCAAATTTGTTGCCTTTTTATTGCAAATTTTTCAGCTGAGAATACAAAAGAATAATCATTTGACATAAAGGAACCAAAAATTTTTAAAAATATTACTTTTATGAGGGATACTGGAATCTATTTCCGAACAGCATAAGTACACCGTGTCATTTATTAACGACGATAGTGGATTGAATACGGCTTTATGCATAAAGGACTGGCAAAAAAAAAATTAAGCAGATATTTTGTTAGCATAGCTTGACACTTCAGTAAACGTCATTGGCAAATTAATGGCAATTGAACCAAGTGTACCCAGATAATGGGGGTTAATCTGGGACCAGACACAAAATGGAACGAATTTTTGTCTATAAATTGCTGCTAAGTTCCAATCGAACCGCCTCATTACTGACATCTTATGACTAGAGGATTACTTTCTGTAAAGTGAAGTCTGTCGTATACTAATCACAGTAAGTAAGTTATATTTAACTGTAAGCAAGGCTGTGTATTTGAAATGACCATCGTACTCGAATACATCAAGCTATTAACATGGTTATGTTAACAGATTTTTGAGAAACCTTACAATGCAATTTTATTAACTCTCAGAGTTTTTGCCAAAATTTTGCGGAGATATATGTTTACATCAAATTGTGAACAGTTACACACAGAATTATGCGAATAATAAAGAATTTTAATTAAAAGTAAACACAAATTTATATTTATTTTATTTGCAATCTACGAGCTCATATTTTAAACGTTTTTAAAAAGTAATAACGTAACAATATTTTTTTATATTTTCGCTATGATGTCTGACCTGGGTTTTGAACCGAGGTCTCACATTTAATAAGCCAGTACTTTACCTACTACACTACGGTAACTACAGTTATAGATCTAACATAGTAAATCTCTCCTAACCAGACACAATAAACCAAAAATAATTTATTCAGAATAGCAATGGTTTCAAGCCGCAATAAGTTAATTCTGTAATAAAGGGAACCAGGGCACATTTTTCGAACTTGTACGGCAATATCTCGACAACATATGATAAGAATTTAAATTATAAATCGCCTCTAGGTTAAGGCTATTACAATGCTTAACTCAAATACAAAAATATGCCTCTCTGACCAAAGTGCCCTTTCTTATATATAGCACTTCCATTGCTACTATGAAACTATTTTGTTCGAGGGCAAAAAGAATGGCAATTAATAGGCGAATGACCTTGCGAAAAGAAGACATTCCACGCAGCTGAAGCAACTATTCTGTGAAGTAGGAAGTGATATTTGGATGACTATACTAAGCGAAAAAAATGGAAACAGACTGAAGCTCTTCTCGCGGATCTGAATCATGCATGACACAAGAGTAATCTCCTTAGATACCGACCTTTTAACGGAGCACTATTTAAAATTAGTGTAGTCTCCAAACGAATTTGTAAATTCTTTGGTGATAAGATTGTATTATCGGTACACATACTTTAAATCTCTCAGAGATTAATATATCCTAGAAGAAAACACTTCTGTAGGGTATTGTTCTTGCTGGCATATGGTCGCGATGCTATGACTCTACAGTACGATAATAATAATAAGGATGTACTGAGGAAAGCAATATTTGTAAGCTATTTCTCCTCAAATTTGCAGTGCAACTAAATATCGTTTTCATGAACGAATTTCTTAAATTTGAGGGAACAACCAATAGTCTTGCAGGGTGCAATTTTATCGAAAGTTATTGGTTTTAGTGTCGGTAGTAGCTTTTCTCAATTCTAGCTATCTAGAGGTCGAACTATATGGGTTTTTATAGAGGAGGTCCCATCGAATGACAACAAAAGATTCAAATAATATACCTATTTATATATACCGTAGTCTAGTAGGTAGTGTGTTGGTTTATTAGACCTAAGACTGAGGTTCAAACCCCAGGTCAGACATCAAATCGAAAATATGAAAAAATATTTCTACGGCGACTTCCTCTCAGCAGATTTCTGGCAAAAACTCTGAGAGTAAATAAAATTGTGGACTTTAAACTGTAAGTCCCGCCACTTATGTATACAAATTAACACACGCAACATGAGGCCGTAATCCTAACTGAATGGGGTGTAATGGCCAATTATGTATGTAATGTAACTATAAACACTACTCCCTCTTTCTCTCCTCGGATAACATACTTTCCTAGTTCTAACATAATGCTCAGGATACCATGTTCTGAGTGGGTGTAATAAAAGCAAAATTAAAGGACTGCCCTGGTTCAACTTATATCTGCACTAAACGGAGATTTTTCGAAAAATGCCTTGAAAATAAGTTCATATTCGAATTTTTCCAGAATATTTAAGCGCTCAGTCACTTAATAATTATTTTGTCCGGGCAAAATAAAATTTTATATTTTACCCTGGTAGTCATGGATAAAAGTCATCTATAATTTGTTTGATTTACAATTTTTTTTATTATTTTAAATTAAATTTAAATAAAATGTTGAAGACATTCATATTTTCCTTACAAATTCTCATTAATTTATTCATTCATCGCAGCTGAGAACACCTTATGATTTATTATCAATAATTCTTGTCTTAAATTTCTTTCTTTCTTAAAATAACGACCTTAACTTGAAACTGACTTACCTTTTCATTTCCGCTAGAAGTTGTCTTATTATTTAAAACTGGCCGCGTGTAACAATATTCCTTGAATTTAATTTTTTCTCCCCTTTTTTAATTTATTTTTTCTTTAAAAATGTATTCCATTTTTTTTTAGCAGCATCAACACTTTTTTTCTGTTTTGTTAGTCACTTCATAAGCTGTAATAAAAACAAAATTTAAAGACAAAAACAATATTAATGTTTAGCATGAAAAACTACAATAACAACAGCAAATAACAATAGCCACCCGCTGTCTGTTAATGTTTATTCTTAATGCCGTTGAAATATTTGTCTCAAGCACAGTGAAGTTCATAAAATAAAGAAACTTTTTGGTTTTTTTTTTTCTCTTCAAATATACTTAAAATGCGTGTGTGTTGTGTAAATGCGATACAATGTAACAATAGCAATAACAAAACGGAAATCGTATATAGAAAAAATATGTTTTCCTATCAATTTCGCTGAATGTGTTTATATTTTTTTAATTGGATACCCTACAGCATTTGGAAGGTATTGTTACTTGATTTATTTGACATATGATACGATAAAGGAAAAAACTACTAAAAAATTCTCATATCATAGAGATCTAAGTGTTGTACATGTGAAATTACAATTTGTATAGACTAGAATAAACGACTATTAATGGTACTGACTCTCCCCAACCTATTTTGTATATCGAACATACATTTAAGTCTTCTATTAAGATACCCAGTAATAGCTCAAAATAGTAGTCGCCGTAGGTAGACATACTCTGTAGGCATATTAGACGTAAAGCCAGGGTTCAAACCCTAGGCCAGACGTCTAAACAAAATACAGAAAGTATATCTTCGGCAAAAACTCTGAGAGTAAATAAAATTGCCGTGAAACGTTTCTCAAAAATCTGTCGTTCGGAGTCGACTTTAAACTTTAGGTCATACAACTCATGTATACAATTAACACACACAACATAAGTGGTGTGAGAAACTAGGTCGTAATCCTGAATGAAGGGTTGTAATGACCAATTATGTATGTATAGTAACAATAACTTGAAGCCCCATTATCTAATTCCTGTGATGAAGGGAACCAGAATAGATATTTCGAACTTAAAAGCCAGTAACAGGCACTAGGCTAGTACGTATAACTAACATTTACACTATAAATCACCGCTTACTTGTCTTTGAAGACAAATATAATGCTTAAGTAAAATTCTAGTCTAGTCTAGTCTAGTAGGTAGTGTTGGCTTATAAGATGAAAAGTCATGACACAAACCCTAGTTCAGACATCTTTAGCAAAATATGAAAAATTATTTTTCTTTGCTGACTTCCTCTCAGCAGATTTCTGCAAAAAACTCTGCGAGAGTAAATAAAATTGTCATGAAAACTTTCTTAAAAATCTGTCCTTTAGAGTCGACTTTAAAATGTAGTTCCCAGCCACTCATGTATAAAATTAACACATACAACATAAGTGGTGTCAGAAGCTAGGTTGTAATCCCGGCTAAAAGATTGTATTAATCAATGTAAGTTAAATTCTTGTCAAAAATTGGTTTTTCAAACCAAAATTCTCTTATGTATTGCATAGCGCTAGTGAGAAATTAGAATACTCGTATGTTTGAATCAGAGATCAGCAATGAGTATTTAAAAAGATGAGTAGATCCGAATTATACTCATAATTTCTGATACTTATAAGCATTCATACTTATTTTAATATCATACTTATACTACTCATATTCAAAGTTTGAAGTTCCCATCGTACTCATACTTAACAATACGTATGATGTTGTTAATTTCGACTCTCCTTTACTCAACATTTACAAGAACCACAAAATAAGTATGATTCGCGTACGAACACTAAAATACTCATTGGTAGGTTGTGTTTTTGCTTTGTTTGCTGTCTTTGTCTGTTTCTTTCTTCTTTTTTTGTAAATGCAACAACAACTAAGACTGAAAATTTTGATGAATGATTCGAATCACTCGAATCATTTATGAGTATTATAAGTATTTTTCTAAATTTATGAATTTGAATGAGTAAGCGCATGAATCAAACGAAATATGTTTATGAGATAAATAACAACGTTGTACTCATACTCATTGCAACCTGTGCTTATAAATCAATGTTGTAGTGAGTACGAATGAATCAGAGTAGTTGAATTTCAATACTGTTGACTCACTCATATTCAAAATTTCATGTGAACTTATGGGTAGCGAAAAAACGATTCATTGCTGATCTCTGGTTTGAATCATCAGAAATGTACTGCCTGTATAGCAACCATCCTTTTTTATTTTACGAAGACTAAACACAGCAAATAAATCCCCCTTGTAAGCTTATTTTGTAGCGTATTTCACAACCGTTTCTGCTCATTCCCTTTACTGCTTTGACTGTAGGTGAGAAAATGAAGATGAAAATAAAAAAGAGAAACAAAAGCGGAATTTAAAGAAATATTTTATTTCTTGCTTTTCGTTTTGTTTAAATAATTTAATTTATTTCCTTTTTTCTTATTATTGTTATTATTGTTGTTGTTGTGGCTACAGTTTGTTATTTTTAATTTCAGTTTGGTTTAATACTATTTTTTTTTGTTCTCGTGTTTTTGCTACAAACAACAAACAAATTAATTGTTTACATTTTATTTCACACAATTTATTTGCTACCGCTCTTATGCATGTTGTTGCTATTGTTGTAGTAGCTGGTGGTGTTAATGCTATTGCTATTGTTGTTGTAGTTGATTTTTTTCTCTCTTAAATTTAAATTAAATTGTTTTTTCTTTTCGTTTTTGTTTTATTTTTCATTTATTTTTATATGTAAGTTTTGTTTAACTCATAGCATTACTTATGCTTGTGTTTTGTCTTTGATTGCTCTGCTTTCGTTTTGTGTGTTTTGGTTTTTATTATTTGAGGGCGATGGTGATTTTATTGTTGTTGTGTTTTTTTTTTTAATTTTTATTAAAGTATCTCACAGCGAAGCACTTACAGTATTTATGTATGCTACGTATGTACGAGTATGTATGCATGTCTATGACAGTTATGCGAATGTGGCAAATAATTGAAATTTATGAGATTTTGTTTCAAACAGTAAACAAACGCCTCAATAACTTCAAGGAATTAAATGATTAATTGGTTCATTCCTTCAAGGTTTTACTGTAGCAGTACGGGTTCGTTCGAGACATTGTCTTAATGTTTACATATATTTTATTTGTTTGTTTGATTGTTTTTGTTTTTTTTTTTTTTGTTGTCATTAAGTACTTAAAGTACTTTTGAAATCACTACTATATTGCTCATCAAAATGAAGCATCATTATCAATAGCAACGGCATCATTTAACAAAACAAAAAAGAACTTAAAATACAAAAAACAGTGTCGTTGTCGTCTTCGTCATTGTCAACATCGTCATCATTGTCATCATTATCACTTAGTAACAGAATAACAATTTTAAATGTTGATTTTTACCACAAAAATTAAAAGCCAAATACAAAAAATCACACTAGTTTGCTTATACCCTTACAATGGACATGAAAAAACAAATACAAATGATCAGAAAAGAAATTAATATATGCAGTTAGGATAGAAAATATAGCAGCCTTGTTAATTACAATCTACAGGCATATTTATTTGTGATTCCAAAAAGTTATTTCAAATCCCTTTAGGCGACTTTTACTCTACGTACTCTTAACCATTCTGCCATATGGAATGCATTTATACCACTAATTTGATCCCTGTGTAGAAACACAACATGTCGAATCCAGTATTCTTGCACAGCACATTCTTATGCAAAACTCCACATATGGTTTTCCCATAAAAGCCAGCAATATTTGCATAATTTTATGCTGCAAAGGGAGAAATTTACGGAGTCAAACATTTTCTGGCAATCTTTAATTAAAAATTGTGATTTTTCTTTCTACTGATTGCCATATGAAGTTGCCGTAGTCTAGTAGGTAGTGTGTTGGCTTATTAGACGTAAGGCCACAGCTCAACAAACCCCGCGTCAGACATCAAAAAGAAATATGAAAAAATATTCCTTCGGCGACTTCCTCTCAGCAGATTTCTGGCAAAAACCCTGAGAGTAACTAAAATTGCCATGAAAAAGGTTTCTCAAAAATTTGTCGATCGGAGGAGTCGACTTTAAACTGTAGGTCCCACCACTCATGTATAAAATTAACACACACAACATAAGTGGTGTGAGAAACTAGGCCGTAATCCTGGCTGAAGGATTGTAGTGGCCAATTATGTATGTATGTATGATTGCCCTATAACAAGTGCTTTCAGGCCTTGAAAAAAAATATTTGTCTTGATTTTGGAATCCCTCTCATTTCAGATGACAGCCTTAAGCATTTGTTCAGATATTTGTAAGAAGCCCTCCATATCACGGAATAAGGATCTGATGCTCTTTAATATGCATACAATTTTTTTAGATCAGCAGTTAACTGAGTTCAAACTATTTGCGACAAAAATTTCCTGCTGTTCCAGGATAAGCCCGCTGGTTGCTTTTGTTGGCAGGGCATTATTAACACGTTAATCACCACGATAATATCAGAAAAATTTTCACATGGGCCATGGTAACTTTTTAAGATAATTTAGTTAAAAATGTATCAAGGAAACTTTATGTATCACGAAAAAAAAATTTTTTTTGCCAAAATTACCGGAAAAACACTATTTTTATGTCACACATATATGACTGACATGGCCCTATATTAAAACTTTTTTTCTAGATAAGCCGTGTCAGTCTTATATGTCTGACGCATCCTGTTGTTTTGAACACAGCGTTGAACGCATTGTGTAGGAATTAGTGGTACGTGTAGCATTTACCGAATAACACCTTGTTACTGTGACTATTTCTTTACATACGTATGTATATGTCTGACATGGCTCATGTAGAACTTCTTAGCGTCAGACACATATGACTGACATGGCGATTAACGTGATAATATTTATGGCAGACTACCATCTTATGGCATTTAAAATCTTGCAGTTTTATTATTTCACAGCTACTACTCACCAGTTGTGCAAATTTGAAAGCATTTTCGGTTAACCTATTGCTCTGTAAAATCTTGTTGAGACGAAAGGTTAGATGTCGCATTTCTGTAGAGCAAAAGAGCCACTTAAGCTTTCCAGATTCTTTAGAGAATAAGAGCTTGCATCCATAAGAGTTTGGAATAGGGCAAGACGCAAGTACTTGAATGTAGAGGAAAAATTTAATTTAATTTTCGGCAGTCCTGGAGTAATGAATATCATCAGTTTGGTCTTTTGTGAACTTAAGCTCAGACTATTTTCTCCGCTCCACTAATAGAGAAGGCCTAGAAGTCGCCGTAGTCTAGTAGGTAGTGTGTTGGCTTATTAGACGTAAAAGCCAGGGTTTCAGCCCCAGGCCAGACGTCAAGACAAAATACAAAAAGTACTCTTCGGCGACTTCCTCTCAGCAGATTTCTGGCAAAAACTCTGAGACTAAATAAAATTGCCATGAAAAAAGTTTCTCAAAAACCTGTCGTTCAGAGGAGTCGACTTTAAACTGTAGGTCCCACCACTCATGTATAAAATTAACACACACAACATAAGTGATGTGAGAAACTAGGACGCTGTACAGTGGGTCAATTCGACCTCCGGGTACTGTACTTGTCTTAATTGACAAGTACACGTCCTCTAATCTAACCTAACCTAATAGAGGAGCCTATATCAGAGAGTGAGCCTTTCTTTTAACTTGGAATTGCTTATGGCTGATGATATGAATCTCATATTGAGAAGAGCATTAACGAGGTGGATGACGCTAAGTATTCTACAACAAAAACAATTTTTCGAATGACAATCCTTATTTTTTATAATTTTTATTTTTATAATTTTTTTATTTTATAATGTTGGGAGCTCTGTTTGAACATCTCTGTAAAGAAAAAAAAAACTACACTTCATATTTACACAGGCACTCGTGTCTATAGTACATAGGGGCAATAACAATGGCTTCAAATTTATTATTTTAATTTAATAACAAAGCGTCTAAAGAGCCACTATTTCATCATAATGATGAGAAATGCAAAGACGAAATATTTCCTGTTTTTTTTGCATGAATATGCGGGTGTTTTATAGATAAGTTACCGTTGTATTCATATAATTTCAAAGAAAAAATTATTTTATTTTTCTAACTTTATTTCTTAGAAATACAAAAAGTTTTTTAATTTTTTAGTAAATTAATAAATTTGTTTAAACAAATGCAACAATAATGCAGTGCACACGCGATTTTTTTTACAATTTTTTTAATTGCTTCCTAATTTTGTTTAATTTAAACGATTTTATTTCCTTTTTTTAATTTAACAATAAGTAAATATAGTTTAAGTATGTTTATAAATAATTAAACATTAACACCACAAGCATCATTATCATTTCACAAGAAGCCTAGACTATTTATATTACAATTCACTTGAATTTACAAGAATTTTGAAGAAAAAAACACACACACTCAGTACAATAGTTTAATTGAATGCAATTAAAGATCAGATAATTTTTTTTTATTATTTCACAATAATAGGTTTTATTTTCTTTTGTTTGCTATTTAAATAGAAATAAATTTAAATAAATTTCAAAGAAAAATACAGCAACACAATAAATATTATCATTATCAACATCACTAAAGCAAGCCTCAATATTTACTATCATCACATGTAAAAAAAGTATTACAACACCACACTTACAATTATTTTAAAGGTAATCAAATTGTACTTCATTTCAAACTGAAAACTGCTTATTTTACATATTTTTTCTTTTCTTTCTTTTTTTATTTACTTATTTATTTATGGTACTCTTTAACACTTTATTTTCTTCAGAAATGATGAATTTATTTTCAATTTATATTCATTCGTTGTTGTTATTCTTATTTAAATTTGTTTCTTTTTTATTTGTTTTTATTTATTTATTATTCACAAACATTACGAAAGACTTATAATTACACGTCCGTTCGCATTGAGCATTACTAAACAACTGAACTGAACTGAGCTGAAGAATGACTGATTAACTAAACTGAACTGAACTGAACAAGTGTTTATTTGCGTGCACTGCAGCAGTTGCTTGAAATTGAAAATTCATTTCATTTTTACTTTCATACTGAGTAAATGTGTCTCACAGTGAACTTTTATTTGCTCTGTTTATTTCATTTTCTGCTCATATGTTGTGTTGTATTGTGTTTGGCTGGCCCCAGCCAAACACTACAAAATGAATTGAGTGTTATGGTGTGGGCTTTTTGTTTGTTGTTACAGAAATCAAGAGTGCCATAATAATGCATAAATATGGCATAAAAAGTATAATTCTATAAGAGATATTTTTGAATTTTCATATTTCAAGGCAAATAGAGAGTTAAGAAACACGTGAAACCCTAACTTAAAATGAAAAACTTTTCATAAAGCAATTGCATCTTTAAAACTAGACTAATGCTGACTGAGCTCGTCACGTAATAACCCATTTTCGAACTAAGACGTACGTGATTATGCAACTAAACGTTCGACTTTTACAAATTGTCATCAGTTAATAAAATTAAGTACCAATGCAAATAAAAGTTTTTGATTTTTTACAAAAGTTTTTTGAGATTTTACAAAAAAACGATTTTTTCTTTAACCCTCATAGCAGCATATGACTTGCACAAAGCATCTGTCCATCATGGTGTCGCCGTGGTCTAGTAGGTAGTGTGTTGCCTTATTAGACATGAGACCTCGGTTCAAACCCCCAGGTCAGATATCTCCAACTCAACGAAATATGAAAAAATAATTCTTCGGCGACTTCCTCTCAGCAGGTTTCTGGCAAAAACTCTGAAAGTAAATAAAATTGCCATGAAAAGTTTCTCAAAAATCTGTCATTCGGAGTTGAATTTAAACCGTACGCCCCGCACACAACATAAGTGCTGTGAGAAACTAGGTCGCAATCCTGACTAAAGGGTTGTAATGACCAATTATGTATGTATGTATCTAAGTAAGATAGACTTACATGGTTTGCTGCTGATAGTTTTTGTGTGTTTTTCCATGTAAACTCCTAATGTCCTTACTGGATCTTGATGTAAATGCGGCTCCAAATAAGCGAATTTGGCAAGAGGAGATCACTTTAGGTCCATGGGTGTATGCTATACACTTTCCTCCTTATAGTATCAATCTCAAGTTTATATGTTTAATATGTTTTAGGTTTACATCCGTATTGCTGATAGTGTAGGGTCAAAATATCTTCCATATGACTCAGAAGCATTTGTTAAAAAAATATGTGTAGTTTTTTCGAAATAGTAGGTAGTGTGTAAAGTCTCGGTTCAAACCCCAAGTCAGGCATCTCCAACTGAATGAAATATGAAAAAATATCTCTTCGTCGACTTCCTCTCAGAAGATTTCTGGCAAAAAATCTGATTGTAAATAAAATGGCCATGAAAAGTTTCTCAAAAAACCTGTCATTTGGAGTCGACTTTAAACTCTATGTCCGCGCTACTCATGTATAAAAATTAACGCACACAACTTAAGTGGTGTTGCAAACTAGGTTGTAATCCTGACTAAAGTGTTGTAATGAACAATTATGCCGGTCAGGTTTTATTTTCGTAGATTTAACTCTTCTTATGCCTTCTATAGTTAACTCCTCTAGCTATTCTAAGCTTAAGCTTGCAGTTTTAGCCTGTTTTCTAATGCCCGGATAGCTAAAATCATCTACGTACTCTACAAAATTATTATATTTCCACTTCATCTAGTTCATCTAGAGGGTAATCCAAAACTACGACTTGAGGTGAGAGACTGCCTATAATTCCCCTTCTCTCTCAACAAACTTCGCAACACAATGGTGAACAGATGATTTTTTATCCAGCCGAGGTATGAAATTGCTGCATTATACCTGAAATTTGCAGCAAAGTGCAGCTGAAAAACATTGATTATTCCAAGAAGCTTGTAGTGAATATCGTTTACAAAGTGAAGGAGATTTTAACACGGCAGAAAGTTTACCGAGGCCAGTTAAAGTTAAATTTTTCCATGAAGATTTTTAGTAAACTCTACAAGGGCTTGCAAATGCCTTTTGATGCAAGAAACAATTTCAAAATGTTTTCAAACCCATGATATTCATTCAAACTTGAGGTTAGTGTAGTATTTGCATGACTTAAAGCCAGTGGCGTTGAAGGCTTGCTTGTCTAAAATTCAATTTAATCCGCCATAAGTAAAATACCGCTTTGTATTTCCATCTAATAATTACTGGAAATAAAAATGGAATCCTTTCTCTATGCTAAGCGTAAAAAATTGTAAATGAATCTAGGCAAAATCGTATATCCCTGGCAACCCTATTGTTTTCTTTGGTCAGTTTTTTAAATCTTACAAGTTCAACCACCCGCTAATTGTAAAATGTTCTCATTTTCATTTTTATACGAAAGTCGGAGAAAAACTTTTTTATTCTCAATTTGAGTGAAAATCTCAAATGAAATGATTTTTCTCTTACAGCAAAGAACTGCAAAACTCAAAATGAATTTCGTCGATTCATTGTGAGTGTGTTCATTTCTACAGCATTACAGTTTATCTGCTTAAAGCAGAGTAAAATAATAAATAAATGCGTGTGATATAAAATGCAGATGCAATGTAATGAAGACATTAATGTGCTCAGGCGGGCATTAAGCAAATGCAATAAGAACAGTGTCAGTTACAAGTGTTTGAAATTAATTTGGAGGAGAACATTTATTTATAATCGTATTCAAACCAAAGAAACTTAAATATTGTACGATTTGGTGGATTATTAACTGTAAATTACATAACAACATATGGGATAATAAAAACTGTGTTTTGAAATGGCAATTTGATAATTAAAAAATCTGATGATATGTATATTTTTGAAAGGTATAAATTAAATAAATTGGGATGGTTTGATAAAATTTCAATCGAGAACAAAAAGAGAAGAAAAATAATTTGTATTACAATAATTTTTGCTTTTTATTTTTTTTAAGGTGACCTCGATCTCGATTCCCTTACCAGCTCCAGTCTAGGACAATATTTGCTAACTATATTACAAACGATAACGTACATCTCTAGAACTCTCGAGCTCTAGAACTATCGGAATTATGTGTTGGCACAGCTTTTATTAATCCGTATGTGCGCATCTTCTTTTTTTGTAAAACCATGGATTTTTTGTATTTATTGGAATCTATATGGTATACCACACATCGGATCAATAGTGTTTTAAAAATGGGACGATAAGCACATTTATCACGATGAAACATTGTTCCTGGATCGAATACAAAACATAATCAAAATCAATTAACATCGGTTGCATCTGACGATTACAATATCAATCACACGTTTAGGGGCTTAACTGTACCACATCAACAGACTGGTGGGAAAAACTTATCTGAGATGTACAGTGAGCGTCAAAAGAAAATGTACATTAAAAAATGTACATTAATAAATTACCGTTATTTTTATTTTAAAATTGTTTTATTTGCCAGTGTTTAACCCTTTTAGTGTCAGGGAGCGCCATCACGTTAGTTATGAAAAATGCCAGCGGCGCGATAGCGCTGCTTTTGACAGTTCACATTTGGCGCGCAAGTTATGTAATTTTGATTACAAACAATTTTTTATATCTATTTTAAAATGAAATTAACTTTATTTGTTGAGAGTTCTTATAACGCCAACTTATATATAACAAAATTGAAATCAAGAACATAAGAATGATGAAAACAGTGATGATAAGTACTGAATATTATTACATTATCATAACTCGCATTTATAAAAATGCACTTTTTACTGGCATTTTTCGCATATATTGATAAAATATGTATGGCACTAAAAGGGTTAAAATTCAAACAAAGAAAAAATTACAAAAAAATTCGAAATATTGTCAAATTTTTTCGGTCACTCTCCTTAAAAGATAAAAGTTGAGTTTGGTGATTGTTAGAATAATGTCCATAGTGTACAGTTTCTATTGACGATCACTGTATGTCGTACCGACACCAATCAACACTATTTAAGAAGTCATAATCCCCTGAAGGCTTGCTTTGAATTGTTTCAGATAGCAGAGTATGAAGCTACCGATTAAAACTTCAATATCTTCTGTACACTGCTGTGATAGGGATGATGTCGTACAAAATTTCCCAACTACAGGGATTTATTCCCTCTCTCTATCTTATATAAGGTTGATACCTTAAGGTGTTGGGTAAATGGCCGAATATAGTCGCTAAGGCACTGATTGTAGCTTATAAAACCTCGCAGGTTCATTATACATAATGAGAACATCCATTAAAACATAACCGTCACACATAATCTCTTTGTGGACTAACACAGCATTAGACAGTCCGATAAACGTGTCTCTAGGCAACTGATACGGCTGTTTTGAGTACGACACTGAGGTCCGTCGAGGTAACAAGACCTCTCACAACCTCTTAATGCATTGTGATGTTTCAAATAAAATGGTCCTTATCATGCGATCCTTTTAACATCTTAATAAATATGCTCTACGAGAGGAGTGGATTCATTGAAATACATACATAATTGGTCATTACAACCCTTCAGCCAGGATTACGACCTAGCTTCACACACCACTTATATGGTGTGCGTTAATTTTTATACATGAGTAGCGGGACCTACAGTATTAAAGTCGACTCCGAACGATAGATTTTTGAGAAGCTCTTCATGGAAATTTTTGTCAGAAATCTGCTGAGAGGTTATCGCCGCAGAAATATTTTTTCATAATTTCGTTTTGATTTATGACCTGGGGTTTGAACCGAAACACTGCCTACTAGACTACGGCGACTACACATAGAAATAGTTTTTACAAAACTATCCCATTGATTGCATAAGTGAATGTCATGCACGTTATTTGGTGTACCAAGCAACTAAGCGTTAATCTTTCAATAGTGACCGGCAATATATTTGAAAAGAAAACAAAATATTTTTGACTAGTACTGCTTATCGTGACCAGGCTACGAGTAAGATCAATATTTTCGATGTTATCACAGAATTTATTTGCCTTGGTACATCCTCTTCCAGCGAAAATAATCTGGAGGTCTAAAGTAGAATTACTTTTAACAAAAGAGGCTTCTGTGGTTTGAGTAGGCAATTACGCAGCATAGGCGTCAGTCGCATAACGAAAATAATGCTCGACAAGTTGTTCATCGACTATGAACTTCTCTTCTTGAAAGCACCAAGTTAAGGACATCCTGCTGCCATCAATTGGCGTGATCAACTGACTAAAGTGTGCGTGAAACAGAGGCTCCTGAAAGGAAGACTATATAACTATAAGACTATAACGACACTATATAACTATTGTTGCCTAAACAACAAAAAGGAATTTTGGCCAATTAAAAACCAAAAAGATTTTTTAAACTGCTTAATTATTTGCATTTTGATTAATTGGTTTGTTTTCTCCAAAATGGATTAATTGAAGTCCAACACATACAAAACAATTAACTCTTCTTACAATAAAGTTCCAACAACGTACAGGCTTAACAGCTTAATAATATTGAGCAAACTGGCCACAGGAAATTGCAAACTAGTACTACGTATGTATGTATGTACGTGTTACCTCATTTTCCAGCCTTTCAAAATGTAATTAAAATTGAGTACAGGGTACAGGGCTACACATGAATTTATGGTAACATACATATGTAGTTTGGATATGCTCGCATGAGTATAATGTAAGCGTACATGTGTTTCGTTAAGGAACAGAGAGGGTCCTTGAAAATATTTCAGGGTAAAGTTGAAACATTCTTTTTGTGGTAGTTATGTTTACAGTTATCACAGTTCCCCGTAATCGAGAACACATGTATCAGCTTGTATTTGGCAAATACAAGCATGAATCTGTTGTTAGTGTGTTTTATTGTTTCTGTACATTTGCTTGGCGTTGGTTTGTTTAGTGTACGTACATATGTACATTCATGCATGCATGTATATGTTACAGTTAAAATGTGTTTGTGTGAATTGTTTTTCTTCTAATTGACTTAACAGCATGATAAATTGTCTACGGCAGTGAAACAAAGTGAAACAAGCAACTTAAAATTTGTGCCAGCAAGCATAGTGTGGCTGTTATAATACAAGTTAACTTTATAACATTTTGGTAATTAATTACACTCTTTTTGGAGGGCTTAAATTGCTAAATGATTTTAACCAAATTAATCAACAATTTCTTTATTGCTATCGCACCTGGGTGAAACAAAAGGGCATTGTAGTATCATTCTCGTCTGAACTTGCAGACTGAATGCAAGGACGATCATAAACTTACACGAATTAGATATTAGGTTAGGTTAGGTTAGAGGACGTGTACTTGTCAATTAAGACAAGTACAGTACCCGGAGGTCGAATTGACCCATTGTACCTTGTCCTAGTTTCTAACACCACTTATGTTGCGTGCGGTAATTTTATACATGAGTGGTGGGACCTACAGTTTAAAGTCGACTCCGAACGACAGGTTTTTGAGAAACATTTTCATGGCAATTTTATTTACTCTCAGAAATACTTTATGTATTTTGTCTTGATATCTGGCCTGGGGCTCGAACACTGGCTTTACGTCTAATAAACCAACACACTACCTACTAGACTACGACGACTTCATTTAGATATTAAATGCGAAAATTGGAGCTTCTGATAAGAGTTGGAGAAAACTAAACTTACTTATTCAATTGGTCCTTACGACTCTTCAGTCAGGATTACGAACTAGCTTCTCACACCACTTATGTTGTGTTTGTTAATTTTAGACATGAGTGGCGAGAGCTACAGTTTAAAGTGGAGTCCGAACAATAGATTTTTAAGAAATTTTTCATGGCAATTTTATTTGCTCTCAGAGTTTTTGCCAGAAATCTATTGAGAGCAATTCGTCCAAGAAATATTTCTTCACAATTCGCTATGTTCGTGCTGTCATTGCTGGGATTTGAACCCCAGCCTTATGTCTAATAAGCCAACACACTACCTATTACACTACCTATTACTTCTGAGGGTAGTAAACGGAGTTACAAACAACAAAGGGAAGGGAACTGGAGACAATTTAGTAACGCCCTGCTTACTGCCATATTTATTGTGTTGTTAATATTTTCATCAGCTGGTATCATGAATAATTAAATTAAACGAATATGAACTTTAAAACCAGGCATGTGATGTACTTTTAAAGACTGTCTATCTGTACACTATCCACATTTTCTATGAATTGGCTAATACTATGTTGAGACATGCACTTACACTCAGCCACAAAAGTATACATACGGTTAAAAAATTTCAAAAAAAATTTTGCAAATCCGTTTTAGTTGAAACTCTTTATAATTGTCTGACATCTTTCTTAGATTTTAATTGTGAAATTTGTTAATCGGATGTATACTTTTGTGGGCCTGTGCAGGGCCACAATTCAGTTCAATTTCAGAAATTTTTTAACCAATGCAAAAGGCCGTCTTAAAATCAAGGAAACTATAAAGATTTTCAACGTAAACGGATTAGTTAAAAAATTTCTGACATTTTTTAACCGAATGTATACTTTAGTAACTGTGTGTATATTGAGTAAATCGCAATATATGGCATTATTGATCTTAATATTTCATAAATTCATAAATTGTTATAATATTAATTAAAACTTGAAATACAGCACTGTCATAAGTACGTTCAGTGAGTATATTACAATTTTCCGAACACTTTCTTTCTTTCACTATTGATATTTGATAACTGAAATACAAATGCGACAAACCAAAAAAAAAAAAAAAAAAAAAAAAAAAAAAAAAAATGTTAAAACAACCAGCTGTTTTGTTTACCAGCTGTCAACTGAATATTGAATAAGCAGCTGAACTGCGTATATTATTATACATGAACACTTAAAATATTGTACTAAATTAACCGAACATTGACTCAATAAAATTGCATATCTGAACATAGTATAACGTTGTTGCATCTCTCAAGAATATTTTTTGTCTTTGTTTGTGTATATTTTTGGAGCGTGTTTTTTAATACTGGATCAAGAATTATAAAACCATCAACTGCTCGAAAGCTTCCTAAAATGGCATAAACGCAATGGCAAACGTACATAAGACACAGAGCAGTAAACCAATATGGAAGGTGCTATACAATCCAAAATATTAAACATTTCTGGATTTTATATTCATTATTTCGCTTAATAAAGCATTTCTTTCATTATTTTCTAAATTTTCCTTGTAATTATAAACCTCAGACGAGCATTGGCATTTGAGGGTATAATTATTATTTTTGCTTTGCAGTATTTGTAGAATGTAGAATATGATACCAAATTTTGTTTTTTATTGGAATTTCCGTTAATTGTATGGCAACATGAATTTCTAATATCGTGTTTGAACATTTTTTATAATGTGTTTACATTCTTAGACACTTATATTACCTTTAAGAGCGTTTTCTTAAAGAAAACATCACATAACGGTTAATGCTGGTGGATTAAAATTCTACTACGCATCTGTGGTGAGAAGGGATTTGATTTCAAATAAAAGATTAAATCGTTGTCGATGCCTTGTAAATTTTATTTCTTTCCTGGGTTATGTTTTCTTTTTTTCAGTTGATAGCTATTGGTGTCGTTAAAAAGCAAGCAAAAATTTTGTTCTTTTTCTGTTTTTATTTCTTAAGCTTTTTAATTAAAAACATTAATCCATGCACAACTCAAGTGTTTACCTCATGTGGCAATAAACCATCAACGAAAACACAAACAAGCGCAATTTATGAAATAATTATATGAGTAAGAAAAAATTAAATTTTCTTTGAAATATAAATCTGCTAAGCATATACAGTGGATAATATTTCAAGACAGTATTTAGAAGATCATTTGAAAGAACGGTTACGTAATCGCTGAAACTCACACAAAATTCAACCGAAAACTTGCTCATGATGCTACCAGAAAAAATTAAACAAAACTCGTACATTCAATTCCTAATGGGTTAAATGGAGTGCTTGACCTTAAGGGATATTCTACTAAATACAATTGATAACATTTTCATATATTAGGCCTTTGAATTTTAAATTTACTCAAGGTTCTCCTTGGTGGTATCTATGGAGTCATCAGAAACTTTTCCTTCTTTTTCACTTTTTTTATGAAAAACATTAAAAAATTGCTTGTGCTAAGACTTTTGCTGTCCACTGCATAAGTATATACCCAAAAAATTTTCGTTTAAGAAAATTTCAAAAAGCAAATGTCAACCTAAGAAAAAGAGAAATTTGAAACATCTTTTTGCATGGTTTATGAGTCTTGCGCACTTCTTATACAACACGTAATACATAATTGGTCATTGTATTTAGTCGGGATTACGACCTAGCTTTTCACACCACTTATGTTTTGTGTGTTAATTTTATACATGAGTGAGGGGATCTACAGTTTAAAGTTTACGCCGAACGACAGATTTTTTGAGAAACTTTTCATGAAAATTTTATTCACTGTCGGTGTTTTTGCCAGAAATCTGCTGAGATGAAGTTGTTGAGTAAATATTTGTTTATATTTCGTTTTACTGGAGATTGCCTGACCTGGTGTTTGAACCGTGGCCTAACGTCTGATAATCCCACACGTTACCGACTAGACTGCGGTGACTTTTCTTCTCCGATATTTACAAGGGAGGCCACTATTATACTGAATTTTTCAAAAAATTTGGAAGGTTAGATTAGAACGTCCTTAAAATGTAAGGATAATAGAGGGGATAGGAAAAAAGAAAGGAAGTAGGAAATGGAGAGCGCGACTCTACTGATGAAGCCCTAGCACTTCTCAACCAGCTCAAGCTACTAATGAATCTTTGGAGAGCCTTATTGTCCGCTCTCGACACAGAATTCAAACCCTCAAAGAAGACCCTGCCAAGGGTCCTCAACGCCATCCTACTAAGGGCTGGGCAGTTACAGAGGAGGTGCTCGACAGTCTCCAACTCCTCCTCGTCGCAACATACCCTGCAATAGTCCGGCTGGTGACCTAATCTCGCAGTGCCCTGTGATAAATCCGATAAGTAACCTTAAACTGGCCTTATCCAAGCCCGGCAGCCACTTACACTGTCTACAGCAGGCCATAGACATCTAGAAACATAACAACCCGATCCGTTCCCCCAACGCCTCTGCTCTTCCCCCCTGACCCAACCATTGATGAGGCCGTGGAGGTGGCAGAAAATCGAACCTAAAGAAGGTTACTGATAACTAATAATTGTGGTAAAATTAGCCGAATGTTCACGAAATGTACGTTAGTATCTTATATACAAACATAGTTTTGTCGCAACCATTGTGTTAATTTTGATCTGTTAAGCCTTCAATATATCGCCCACTATACTAGAAGGTATGTTATATGTCACCAACTTTAATAATAAAGTTTAAGCATATAAATATTAATTAAAAACTAACTTCCTATTGCTTTCATTAGCTTAATACCACTCTATTTGTATTAGTAAATATATTAAGGACATACCATATCAAGTGTCTTTAATTTTCCCCTAAAAGACGAAACGACATGTAAAGTATAAAATGTTTGTCTAATTAAGTTTAAAAGGAAAAGTGAACAAACACGCTTGCATGATCACTGCATTCATGTGACTATAAAAGGCGTCACTTAATTAAACCTGCCTAAGGTTTAGGTTTAAAAGTAATGCACATTCATTATAATGTTAGCGTGTCTCTTTGTAATTTTCCAATGCAACATGCAAAAGAATTTTCGAACCTCATTTAAACCACATCAGCTAAAGAGAGAAAAAACCGGCTGCAAATGGCAATTTGGTCAGTGAAAAGGTGGGGCAATATTATATTATTTATTATTCATTATTTATTTAAAAGAATTTCTGTTTTTTAATGGCGTTAGTCGTCCAAGTTGTTATAATTTAATTTCAAGTCTAAACAAATTGTCATAAAGAGTACAGAGTTCATGGTCTAAACACAATTCTTTTGAAATAATTTGTGCATTAAAACTTGTTTTCATCTTTTAAGTCCTTTAAGTATAATATTCTGTACAGGTAACATGCATACATACATACATACACACATACATACATACACCACTGCTATGGAACATTATGTAGGATGGAGTACTTCGACTGCGATTGCCAAGCGGGACTACAATTGTGGGCTTTGGAGATGACATTGCCATAGTCTCGGTAGCTAAAACAATAGGAAAAATAGAGGAGAAAACGAACACAGCGATTCGAAATGTTGGAGCATGACTGGATGAGGCAGGTTTGACACATGCTGCACATAAAACGGAGGCCGTCTTGATAAGCGGCCAGAAGATAGTGGAGAAGATGGAAGTGACCATTGGAGGCACAAGGATCGAATCGAAGAGGGCGATAAAATACCTGGGAGTGATTATCGACGACAGGTTGAACTTCAAGGAGCACGTGAAATACATCGGTGAAAAAGCATCTGTAACACAGGGAGCACTGGCGATGATGATGCCAAATATTGGAGGACCAGGTCCATTTAAAAGGAGAATAATTTTGGCGGTAGTAACGTCGATAATGCTGTATGCTTGCCCAATATGGACGGAGCCACTCTCAGTAGGGACGACGAGGAGGATACTGTCCTCGGTGTATCGTCTAAGCGCGATTAGACGGATAAGTGGCTTCAGGTCATCAGTGTCTGATGAAGCAGTTTTGGTATTGGCAAAGACAATACCAATAGATAGATTGTCGGATGAGATGAGAAGGATATACATTCGCCATCTCCAGTACCCGGGACAAATAGCGGCTATAAAAGCGGAGGAATGAAGGAATTCCATGCACAAATGGCAGTCACGATGGGAGAGCAGTCTAAATGGAATATGGACATTTCGTCTTGTCCCTGATGTAACCCTTTGGATGGAGAACGAACATTGCGAGTTGAACTACTACGTGACCCAGTTCCTAATTGTTAATGGGTGCTTCAGGAAGTACCTGCACAGATTAGGTCATGACACTTCCCCTATATGCCCAAACTGTGTAGATGACTGACAAACTATTAACGTCAGACTTCCAAAGCAAAACCCTTGAATTCCAAACTCTGTTAACGAATCATGCACGTCTACAGACATAATTTTTGATACAAACCACGCCTGTTAAAAAATCTTCACTGCGTGAGGGAACCAACTATCTTCATTAATATTTTTCATTTTCTGTAGACCTTTCCATTCGCATTAAGCCAACACTTACCAGCAGAGACAATGTGATGCATTGGAAATGATTTGATTTAGTGGACTATGCTTAGTGGCGATATGTGATTTCTTCATTCTTGTAGAGCGGCAATCCAATCATGCTTATAGATCTTGGAGATAACATTACAGCTGGAGAAACTTCGGCTGAAATTTCGAAAGAAAAAACTACTCCAAACTTTGAACCCCGGGGATTGACAATATATGACGTAGTAGGTCACAATTACATGAAATAATTATTAAAAGTAAATGGCAACCTTAATAAAAATTGATTTCTTTGGTTAGCACCAACGAGTTTCAATATCATCTTTATGTGAGTACTAGAAGAATTTTTATTTTATTTAAAAAATAAAAGTAATTTTTCGTTTCCGCTTTTATATCGTAAACTTTTTACAAACAAGACAGAATATAACAACAGAAATGTATGGAAATTACAATATCAAGGCAGAGAATATAACTAAAAAAACTCAAGTGCAAATATTCGGTGAAGCTAATCGAATTTAATCGCTACTGTTTACATATCCAACTGTATTCGCATGTCCCTACGACTTGACGTTTTTTAAGTAATTGTTTATCCAAATTTGTTTACCAAATTCCACTGGAATTGATTGGTAACGGAATACAGCCAATACATTGCAATATGTATGACATACTTTTAATCGATTTTTTTTTTTTTTTGTAAATTAGCAAAGTTTATTGCTGAAGATGATTGCAATCATCGCGTATCCATGCAATTAAAATTTTAACGTAAATTCCGGTCTGCAAGGAAAAAACAACTGAAATCATTACGCTGGAATTTAATTAAAAATTTTTAATACTCAAACGGAAAAGCAAGAGAAAAGTAAAATAAATTCATTAAAAAATTCTTGCCTCAATTGACTTTATTAACAGACGAAAATATAATGAACTTTTGTTTAAGGAAAGCCGTTCATTAATTAAAAAATAAATTTTTTTTGGCGTACACATAACTGCTTAATAAAGGAATTAAAAGTGAGAAATGTTACGTTCTTATGTAGAATTTTATGCCAAAATAATTAAAACCAAATTTTACATTTATTCGACACTAAGCCATACAGGCGAGATGGCGCTGTAGTGCAAACACTGGACCAAGGTTCTTATATTTCGTGTCGATTGATACCATTTGTTCTTTGCTATATAAATTCTCCGAATGATTATTTGCTTACTTAACTTACTTAATTTGTCATTACAAACCTTTAGTCAGGATTACAACCTAGCTTCTCACACCATTCATTTTGTGTATGTTAACTGTATTTATGATTGACGAAACCCTCTGTTTAATATCGACTCCGAACGACAGATTTGAGAAGTTTTCCTGGGCAATATTTTTTACTCTCAGATTTTTTGCCAGAAGACTGCTAAGAGGAAGTCGTCGAAAGAAATATCTTTTTCATATTTTCTCTTGTGCGAAATGTCTAACCCAAGTGTTGAACCACAGGCTCTCTTTTAATAAGCCAACACACTCTCTACTAGAATATGGCGACTTAAATAAATATTCAGTAATAACTTTCTCTTTTCCTTTAATTTCTTTAATTTATTTGTTTACTTATTTTCTACACAACAAATTACATAATTACTTAAAGTTTGTAATCGCAATGGTAATTATTTAATTTTGTTTATCGAAGTATTGTAAATAAAGCTATTAACCCAGAACTTTTTGTCGTAAATTATTTGTCTGCCATTATCTAGCGGTTACAGTTTTTTCTATTTAGTCAATACTAAATAATTAATAAAGTATTATGGTAAATAAAAGAATTTAACTGAAATATTAATCAATATCAGTGCTCTCACATTACGTATGTGTAACGTATAACAACATAATAAAACACGCAGATATCGTGCTCACAATTAAAGAGCGCAACATGGAAACAGCATATAAGGATTTAGAAAAGGAAGATTTCAAAGCCTTCAAATTGTTCAATGCAGTTATAAATTTTTTAAAGATAATAAGTTCGAAAAAGTTCAGTTTCAAATATTTCGTAGATGGCTGAAAATTGTAATATCCATCTGCCAATATTAGTTGTCTAAAGCATTGTTACGAGAATGACAAATTTAGATACTGGTGTCTTACTTTTACATCGCTTAATATTAAAATTATAAACAAAAGCTACAAAAACAAAACAATGCAATAAACAAATCTGTTTACAAATTATCTCACTGCTTAATATAACAACAAACACCAGCATAAAAAGGGAAAAAAGTAAACAAAAATATACCAACAAACACCAGCATAAAAAATTGTAAACAAATAAACAAAAATACACCAACAACACTACAAGAATAAATATAAACAAAATACATAAACAAGACAACAATAAAAAATGTAATCAACGATGTTTACACTTATAGAGATTTCGAGAAGGCGAAGTCATGAACATTCGCCTTCAATAACACTCATCAGACTGTTTACTCTGCCATATAAAAGGCAAGACAAAGCAGTCAACCAGTTAGTGAAATTCAGTTAGTCTTGTATGAAGGCGCCGTGTGGTTGAAGAGAGTAATCGTGGTTGGAAGATCTCCGTTAGAAAGATTTGTCGAACAATTGTTTAGTAATTGTTATTGTTTATGCAAAGGGCATAAACAGAGGAATAACAAACAAAGCAATTGTTTGATGTTTCCATAAAGTTGTGAATAGTGGCACAGAATTGTGACAGAATTGTGCGAATAATAAAGAATTTTAATTAAAAGTAAACACAAACTTATTTTTGTTTTATTTGTAAGCTACGAACTTATATTTTAAACGTCTTTAAAAGGCAAAAACATAACATGTATGTATACTTATACTTATATTACATACATACATAATTGATCATTACAACCCTTTAGTCAGTATTACGGCCTAGTTTCTCACACCACTTATGTTGTGTGTGTTAATTTTTATACATGAGTGGTGAGATCTACAGTTTAAAGTCGACTCCGGACGACAGATTTTTGAGAAACTTTTCATGGTATTTATTTACTCTCAGAGTTCATTGCCAGAAATCTGCTATGAGGAGCTTGCCGAAGAAATAATTGATCATATTTCGTTCAGTTGGATATGCCTCACCTGGGGTTTGAACCGTGGCCTCACGTCTAATAAGCCAACACACTACCTACTAGACCATTTATATTACACGGTGTCTTAATTCGCTTAACTTTAACCCATTATTTATACGACGTAATAAGAATAAACACTTCTACGATAGCAATATAATTTATTTCCTACTCCATTTTGTAAGGCAGGAATTTTGATGGTGGATGATCTCATACAATTTTTATAAAAATATTAAAAAAAAAATATCTTATCAGAATATCTCATTCGTGTGGTTTTAAGTTATTTTATTGTTGGCATGTTATAAAAATAAAATGTTAATTAAATAATAACATTTTTTATATTTCCAATGCAATTAAATAGTAATAATAACAACAATGTTGCATAGTCATACTTTTAAATGCCAAGTAATAGTTATAAACAAAGTGTATAATTTACAGAGGAATCCATAAAGAACACGAATTTTGATAATGAGTTATAAAAAATTGTGTATCCTTTAAATATTACTCATACGTAACAGAGTCTAATTGACAAATGAATAGAATTATTGGAAGTCGCCGTAGTCTAGTGGGTAGTGTGTTGGCTTATAAGACCTGAAGCCCGTGTTCGTATCCCATGTCAGATATCAAATCGAAATATGAAAAAAAATATTTCTTCGGCGACTTACTCTCAGCTGATTTCTGGAAAAAACTTTGAGAGTAAATAGACCTGCCATGAAAAAGTTTCTCAAAAATCTGTCGTTCGGAGTCGACTTTAAACTGTAGGTTCCGCCACTCATGTATAAAATTAACGCGCACAACATGAGTGATGTGAGAAGCTAGGCCGTAATCCTGGCTGAAGGATTGCAATGGCCAATTATGTATATATTTATGTATAGAATTATTGACCTTTTTAAGTTTCCTTCAAATATCCACTCATCTATTCAATAGTTTTAAAACCGTCGGCCTTGAAATGCTGTCAGCTGTTAAATATCTTTCATTTAATGTGCCATTTATTAAGTAAAAGGTTTGCATATTTAAATATGGATCATATATACATATATACAGTCGAAGAATCTATAAAAATAGACAAAACTTGCCACAAAATTTGTGATTTACTTGCTTGTTTAATTGTTCATTACAACCCTTTAGTCACGAGTATGATATTGATGATTATCATACCATCCATTTAATCTTATCCATCAATGTCCGGACCTAGAGTTTAATGTCGTTTTCGAAAGACAGATTTTCAAGAAACTTTTCGTGGCAATTTTATTTAAACTCAGAATTTTTGGCAGATGACTGTTGAGTGATTAAAGATTAAAAAATTTTCAAGCATTACGTTCTCATTATGATCGTCATAATCGATTTACTGTCCAAGGACCAGAAATTTGATTATAAAGAAATTTGAAGATTCTGTTCTGTGTATCATTGTAATGTACTCCGAAAATATCTCCTTTGTGAGAGAAAGAGCGGCTTATAATATTGTAGTAGTCAGGACAATTTCTCAGCAATTTCTTGAGGCGTATCCATCTGCATCTTAGTGTGTCGGCTTATTAGACGTAAGGCCACGGTTCAAATCCCAAGTCAGAAATCAAAGCGAAAATATGAAAAAATATTTCTTCGGCGACTGTCTCTCAGCAGATTTCTGACAAAAACTCTGAGAGTAAACAAGAAGAGTTTCTCAAAAATCTGTCGTTCGGAGTCGACTTTAAACTGTAGGTTCCGCCACAAATCAACGAACACAAAATAATTGGTGTGAGAAACTAGGTCGTAATCTTGACTGAAGTGCTATAATAACATATGTATGTATGTATCCATCTCCATCTGAGTTGTACAACAGTTGAAACCAGCTGACCAGGGTTGTCAATGCCAATTTGCCTAAAAAAATATTATTTTTGAAAAGCCATTTTGAATATTGGTTGCGAACTATGGTTAAATATGTTTGCTAAAATCACCCTTGAAGACTAACTACTCTTCATCGAGAGCGCTAAGTCAGTATGATAACAACCTTTTTTGACCCGCAACTGCAGATAATCAACTGGATCGATTTGGCTTTGTTGCATGAGATGTATCCTGAAGGAATAATTTTGCTGTTAAACTTTTTTTGTAGTTTTCTCCTTATGTCGCAGCATTTGCAAACCAATGATAAAAACGATTTATTTTAATAATTCATTTCATTGAATAAATATTTTAATTTAAACTGAATTCAATATCCCATAATATTAGACAACAAAAAATCGAAATTTCTATATTGACTGCCATGTAAACATACTCACTCAAAAAAATCCATATGCGTACATAGTATACGTATGTATGTAAATGATTAATGATTTGAAACCTTCAACAGGTTCACATCAAACGAAAATAATGAGTTGATTTAGGGAAACGATAATAACATTTGCTAATGGCTGTAATTCAATATTATTATCAACAAATAAAATCGAAACCAATATGTAGGATTACTTTCATAAGAAAATAAAAAACGAAATTTATTTGTTCTAGAAAACGATTGTATGCACAATGAAACTTTAATTTCAATACGACCATACGAGTTACTAAAGCAAAATAAATGAAATTTTTAATACTTTTGATATATAACGTGGGTTAATAAATCTGTGGCCTTTTGAATATCTTATATGCAGGAGTAAGAGTGCTTCTATCAGCTTATTCATGCCAAAATTTGAACAGACTTCGTCCACATACATAATTGGTTATTACAATCCTTCAATCAGGATTACGACCTAGTTTCTCACACCACTTATGTTGCGTGTGTTAATTTTATACACAAGAAGAAGAGTGAGAAGCTTTTCACGGCAATTTTATTTACTCTCAGAGTTTTTGCCAGAAATATGCCGAGAGGAAGTCACCGAAGAAATACTTTTTGTATTTAGTTTTGATGTCTGGCCTGGGGCTCGAACCCTGGCTTTACGTCTAATAAGCCAACACACTACATACTAGACTACTATTTAGAACCATTACTAGCAGGCAATACAGTGATTGGAGAATATAAATAAAAGCTATACGAAATCATTCAAGAGCCACTGTCACCATATCACCCACATTGTTTGCAAAAAATGCCTGATTTAGAATGAATTTAAAGACATGGGAGTATTTCGAAAATTGTTACTTATACCTGAGGATATTTTTGGTTCAACTTGCTATTAATTTTCTTCTCTATATTGCTTAATTTGTCGAAACCAAACTTTCCTAAAGTATTCCTCTTATTTACATTTCTGACAGTTATTATATCTATAAGATGTAAATTGGCTTGGCAACTTCGAGTATCTCACAGTTTATTTGTTATTGTAATTTTTTTATCTTTATCTTTCTTGGTCAGTTTCTGTAGTTTTGTTATTGTAATTGGATCTTGTATGCATAACACACATTATGCATTACAACCCTTCAGTCAGGACAACGGCCTAGCTTCTCACACAATTTATGTTATTTGAGTTAATTTCATACATGAGTGGTGGCGGGACCTACAGTTTAAAGTCGACTCCGAACGACAGATTTTTGAGAAACTTTTCATGGCAATTTTATTCTACTCTCAGAGTTTTTGCCAGAAATCTGTTGAGAGGATATCGCCGAACAAATATTTTTTTCATATTTCGGTTTAATGTCTGACCTGGGGTTTGAACCGTGGCCTCACGAGCCAACACACTACCTACTAGACAACGGTGACTTCAACTTTATTAGAGCAGGGCAGAGAATTCTTGATGTTCATTATCAGATTGCCAGCGTCTAAACTGGAATGTGCAAGCCGGAGATTGGGGAGATAATCACCCATAGAAATATGTTTAACGAAGAGGTGCTGATTCTCCTTCTTTTTGCTTCTGACAAAATTGTTATTATAACCATAGAATGACTGAACCACACATTTCGACATAAGTATGTTGAATCGTACTCTGCAGAGCAATTATTACTACCCAAAGCCAGATCATATATTTTTTCGGGGACAAGAGTTTTCCATTATCAGAAAAGATCATAGAAGTCTTCTAACATACATTTATCAAGGTCGGTATCCGCTAGTTTTGTCTCCAATACTGCTTCTGCAAAAGCTGGTGAAATAAAGCAAGTTGGGAAAATTATGATCTCAAAGTTGCCAAACTGATATGCAGTAGATGTAGGACGAAGGGTAGTATTAAAAAAGCAGATTTATTTAAATAAAGAAACAACATTTGATAGAAGTTAAAGAATTTCTTTTATTTCAATTTGCAATTCTATGACCCAAGGGAAAGCTTTGAAAGATAGAAATATAAAAATTATAAAATTTAGGAATTCTACAGCTTGTATGCTTAAGTAACCTATAGGTTACTTAATTTATTATTATATTATTGTCGTAATATTTTTTGTGAATCGAACATATAAAGTACTCCATAAGAATACAAAGATTATTCATATCATAAGCGATTAAAATAGTCCTACCAGATTAAAGTTTGTCTATATTTTGTTTCTGTTTTGAGAATATTTTTTTTTACAAGTTCACAATAATGCTTTTATTTTATGTGCCCATGAGATTTTTGGCTTTGTGTCATATGATATGAGAAGCTTTAGATTATATCGTTGAATGAAGCATAAAGAGAAGGAAACTGTCGTAGAAAATTTAATATACATGCTGAATTTGCATACATGAATATACATACATACACAATGTTTATGTAAACAGACAAACATCGACTATGTTTTATATACCAGTTTAAATACATAAAACTGCTATGCAAATATACGAGTATCGGCACATATACAGTGGGCAGCAAAAGTCTTAGTACTCCAATATATTTTGACAAAAAAAGTCCCCACAGTCGTAATACTCTTGCACAAAGTCCCGATATGACTTCATTTAGGAGATCATTTGAAAGAAAGATTACGTAATCGCCAAACCTCAAACAAAAGTCAACCGAAAAACTTGCTAACAAAACGTGTACATTCAATTCCAAATGGGTTAAATGGAGTGCTTGATCTTAAGGGATATTCTACTAAATACAAGAGATAACATTTTCATATATTTGGCCTTTGAATTTTAAATTTACTCAGGGTTCTCCTTGGGGTTACCTATGGAGTTATCTGAAACTTTTTCTTATTTTTCTTTTCTTTTCTGAAGAACATTATAAAAATTGTTTGTTTTATAATAAAAACAGTACTAAATTAATAAAATAAATATAAAAACCTTAAATTTTTATACAAATTGTTGGTTAAAATTCATGAAATTTTCAAAATTTATTCGAGTACAAATACTTTTGCTGTCCACTGTATATACATGCTTGTCTACTGAATTTACATTAATTTAACATTTGATTACAGTAACACATACACGGCATGTATGGCAGATATATGTATGTATAACCACAAAGGCTATTGAGGTTATATTGCATATGGTATTTGCATAGTTGTTGTAGTTTATTTAAATGCATTTGCGAGCAGCAAATAAACATTAATTAAAAATCCACTTATGCATTAGAGGAGAAGAAAAAGTTGTTCTAATTAATTGCATTCAATAGAATATAGTTTGATTTCATTTAATTCCATAAATGTTTAAATTAAGACCGCCGTAATGCAACCATCAATGAACAGTGTTAACTAAAATAAAATTTTAAATAATTTATGTCAAGTGATCTGAGTCCATTGGACGAATCGGTAGCGCATTTTCTGATTGAATATCTGGCTTTATGGGAAACTAGATCATGGCAAGTAGTTTTCAATAATATGGCTGCTTAGGAAATTTTCAACTATCAGATCTGATAGGATTCGGTAGGATTACTAATTGATTCTCAACATGACCACATTCAGATCGAATAATTTACGGGACAATCTGAGGTTAAAATTTCCTAACCGAGCTTATGGTGTGAAGAAGATCTGTTCTTAAATACATGGATTATCTTCTCTGAATAGAACAAGTCAACGTAATAAAGCGATCCTCCGAGTATTGTTAAGGAGCGTGGCATATTCTGCTTTAGTACTAAAGGCATTCGAAAAGGAGTTTTTGGAATATAGGCATACTAAGCTCTAAGTTGGGTGCACTTTGTTAAGTTCTTTGAATAGAAATACCAGCACAAACAATACTTTAACACTTAGGACGGTGTAGGCTAATAAAAACACAATCAACAAGAACTCTTATTGTGCTTTTGTTCTGTAAATACAATTATACTTGAAGGAAACAGATAACAAACAAAACAAACGAAATTAAAAATAGTATCTTAGCAACAACACTTGCTGTGCCATTGTTTTTGCTGTGCACAATATTTAAAAAAAAAGTTGAAGGTGTGAGCTGGAATAGTTCAAGTTCAATAATAGAAAACAATTCTTTAACCTTTTTTTTCTTATCGTACATGGTAAGTAGATAAAACCATGTGTGCTTCACTACGCCAATTTTTAATCATTTAAACTGAAGTTCCTTACTTTTGATGAAACAAATTAAAATTTTAATTTGGATGGAATTTTTTTGTTTGCAAACGTTTTTAAACTATTGATTGATTGGAATCAATGAGTATGCAAGTTCTCCTTGAGTTTGACATAAATCTTCATGGAGTAATGCTTGCTATTCATCATATTACTGGCGTAAATAGCTATACTAGGTTATCAAACAAACAAACATTATGTTAAGAACCCTAAGGTTACAGGGAGAAAAAAACTGAAATTGTTTTCGTCCAAGTAACACTCATCATCTGTTTTCTTGCCAGCAAAACTTTGAGGCATTCGAACGTGCCCGTAAAGGTGTTTGCTTGTGTAGGAAGTAGTTTTCATTTCCAGTTTATTTTCAAATTGCTCTTGTATTTCATTGCACGTTTACGTACTTTTATGCACAATATCACTCTAAAGCATACTGCAGTTGTTTTAACAACTGTTCTGTTTTTTTTTTTGTTGTTTTATTTGATGACAGATTTTGGAGCACTTATTTGCAAGTAAAAAAAGGAAATAAAAATCAAAAATGTCAGCAGAAAAGATTTATAATTCCATGAAAAATTTTTTTTCTGTTCCAAGTTTTCGTTAAGGCGCAGTGATTGAATTTTTTTTTTATGCTTAGAACGCAAATTGAAATTGAAGGTACATACAGCAAATGGAAGCAATTCAAATCTGCTTTAAAAGAGATTCAAATTATTTAATCCTATAACAAGCCATGAAAAGCTTGCTGTTAAGTAGAGCTAATGTGTAAATCATTATGTGACAGGGTATTTTACATCACAATTTTTGGTAACCCTGTATTAAATACAATCAAATTAATTGCGGCTCTGCGGCTGATAATGCGATCTTCAAAAACAGGGCGCGAAAAATCGAGTGTAGCTTCGGCTGTGTGGCACGTAGCGCCGTCCTGTTGAAACCAAATGTTGCCAATATCCTCCTCTTCAATTTTTGTGATCAAAAATTCGTTCAACATGTCCCGATAATGATCGCCATTGACTGTAACGGCCACTCCTTGCTCATTTTCAAAGAAAAATGGGCCCAATTATGCCTCTGGACCAAAATCCGCACCAAACAGTGACTCGCTTTAGGTGCGTCGGCTTTTCAATGTATGCGTGCGGGTTTTCTGTGCCCCAAATGCGACAATTTTGCTTGTTTACATACCCGCCAAGATCAAAATGAGCTTCATCTGAAAAGATGATTTTGCCAAAATCGGCATCTTCTGTAAGTCGATCGCAGGCCCACTTAGCGAAGCGAAAACGCATTGGATGGTCCATTGGCTCCAACTTCTGAACCAATTGGACTTTGTATGGCGCAATACCAAGGTCTTTATGCAAAATTCGTCTCAATAATGTAGCCGAAATGTTCAATTGTTGAGAACGACGGTGAATTGATGTTGATGGCGCTTCACGCACACTTTCTGTCACAGCAGCAATATTCTCGGGTGGACGCACTATTTTTGGCTTTTTACGCTTTGGTTTATCGATAATGATGCCAGTTTCTTTCACTTTTTTCACAATATAACGAACATACGGAGGTGACGGTGCTTCTCTTCTTCCACGATCCGTACGCAATTTTCGCACACATTCTGCAACATTACCATGATTTTCAAAGTAATGTCGCAATATTTCCCAGCGTTGTTCAAGCGTATACACAACCATATTCGTTCAGCGGAAGGATAAAACTAATTATCTGTCAAATCAGATATGAGCTAAGTGTTACCATTCACGAAATAAGCACTAGTTGAAAAATAAATACGATAGATGGCGGACCCGATATATGTTTTCATATGTTTTTAAAAAGTTGTGTTGGTTTCGTGCTATCAAGTTGTTTGAATGCCTAAAATTATGAAGAAGAATAAGAAGAAGACATTTGGAAAACGTAATACACAATACAGCATAGCATTGAGCGCTCGCAAACAACAAAGTGTATTCAATACAACATACACGATACAAAGTCGTGTGAAATGGCCAAATATATTTAACCTTGTATGTTCAAATTTTTCTTTGATTGTTTAAAATTTATTTTCTTTCTATTGTACTTCAAATGAATTTTAGTTGTCTGGTTTGTTTTGATTATTAATTGTTTAACTACAGCAACTACTACTAAAGCTACTAATTTTGATATTATATTACCTTCGGTGTACAACACTTTTTCTATTTGTACACTTTTATTTGCATATTTACTTAGTCAAGTGTACTACCACACCATACACACACGAAAAGGTACAACAGCTTTAATGACATTTCTGGACAAGAGCAAAAATAAATACAAAACAATTTTGAGCATTGCTTTAATATATTAGCAGTGGAACAAGTACGAATTAAACTATTTAAGGGTCTGCGTGAAATCCGCTTCTAAGCATTAAAATTTTAGGAATGCATGCATCAATCTTAATTATGTGGAATTATTTTCAATAAATTTCCCATCACACGTCAAACATTTGGCGTAAACTCCTGCTTTTCAGCATAAGTGGTATTATATTATTTGCTCCTTTTGTTACAAAACAGAAATTCCTCCATTGCATAATGAAATTTAATTATGCCGTAAATTAACATGAATAATTTTCATGTTAATCGTTGCTATTAAATATTCAGGTGTTTTAATCTCAAGTAATTTACACATTATCAAGGTAAGTGAATACACAAGTAACGAAGTATTATATTTAAAGGCATTATGATTTGCTTTACCAACTGACTACATGAAAAGCTGTCGCAAATGGTATTAACATATTTAAGCCCTTAATCATCTTAGGGCCATTATTACAACTTGCCGTTAACTAAAGGGAGGAATTTAACGAACAAATAAATTGTTTTTCATTATTATAAGTGGACAATAAGGTAGAAGTAAGCATTAAGCTAAAGGAAGGATCATCCTACCTCTAACTTTTAAAGTTAAGTTTATGTTTGAACTTGCCTTTAAATATAAACAAAATGAGCAAACACAACAACAAAAATAGAGGCCCTTCGTTGAAACTGCGTTTAAAAAAAACTTGTTTAATTGAGCAGTTTTATCGACATTTCTAGGGCACTGCAATATTTTTAAAAAAGTTAACTTTATTTTTTCATTAGATTGTAATAACGAAAAGATGTTAAAAGTGACTTTAAAGTTCACTTTAGCTAAAGGTACCTTTAACTAAACCCAACTTTAACTGCAATTTGTAATAATGGCCCTTAGTATTGTCTCATTAAAGGGTAGCATGTTAAATATTTTTAAACTGTTGTCTAGTACATGTATTACAATGATGAGGAAATAAACATTTAACGCTGATGTTTAATGTAAATATTTAGAGCGGATGTATTATTGGTGAAGAACTTTCTAGGTTTGCCTTAATGTTAATTTCCAAAATGTTTTTTTTAATTCACTCTGTATCGTTTAAGAATCATTTCATCGATCCTTTTGTGGTTTCACTAATAAAGTATTACCAGCTAAGTGGATAATCGTTTTAATAGGCCTGCCAACTAGGGATGCCAAACGGGATTGATTTTTAAAAATCCCGGGATTCGTGATTTTGAAATCCCGATCCCGAAATCCCGGGATTTTTCGGGACAATTCGGGATCGAAAAATCCCGAAATATCCCGGGATTATCCGAAATATCCCGGGATTTCGGGATTTTCTCTTAATAAAAAAAGCTAAAAACAATTGTTTTATTAAAAATTGCATTAATTTTGATATTTATCACAATGCACATGTTATAAAATAAAAAAAACAGAACAAAAAGTAACAAAAATAAAAATAATTTATCTGTGTCTCCATACATACATATATCTACCATTTTAGGAACACTATTTAGTGTCCAAAATATATATATTAATTACATTCATTGTTTTAAGTAATTGTTTAAAAAGATCAAAGACTAATATTTCATCGAAGAGCCTTAATTTTGATGCAAACAAAAACCTCCTTTCGCTGAAAAATATTTTTCGCAATCTACACTTGTGGGCAAAATGGTTTCAAGATAGGTTTATGCAGAGTAAACTATTCACCTCTAACACCTCGTGATTCAATCAAATCTATTTCTTTAGAAAGTTGATTGTCTAAATCATCAGCTGTACTAACAGATTTTATTGGACTTCGAGGGCAACGTTTAACTTTTTAACAATGGAAGTTGGATCTCATTCGATGTCGAGTGATATAGAATATTCACTTCATTGTTGATACACTGGAAAAACTACATGAGTGTTATTTAATGTAATATTAAATAAAAAAAACAATGCCGTAGACTCAATTTTTTTCTTACCTTATTAAGTGTATATGTATGAATTTACAATCCCGAAAATTCCCGGGATAAGTTTTAAAAAATCCCGGGATTCGGGATTTGGGAAGCCCGAAAATCCCGGGATTTTGTGATTCGGGATTTCCCGATTGGCATCACTACTGCCAACAGCCCTTGTCTTCAAGAATGCCTCTCTACGAAAGAAAATGTATTGGCTTGTTGTCCCGTGGGTATATGTGGGGAACTTTACTCTTTAGGTTGTTGCACACACAATTTTAGATTCAATCATTGAAAATTAAAATATCGCAGGAGCACATTTGATACATACATACATAATTGGTCATTACAATTCTTCAGTTATAATTACGGCCTATCTTCTCACACCACTCATGTTGTGTGTTAAAATCGATTCCGAACGACAGATTTTTGAGAAGCTTTTCATGGCAATTTTATTTACTCTCAGAGTTTTTTGCCAGAAATCTGCGGAGAGGAAGTCGCCGAAGAAATATTTTTTCATATTTCGTATTGTTGTCTGTCCTGGGCTTTGAACCGTTGCCTTGCATCTACTAGACTACGGCGACTCCACATTTGATATCACTTCTAAAAGTTGAGAATGGTTAGATATGTCGTCTAGAATTAGCAGGTTATTCATTGGATTTAATGCCATGTTGGAAAAAAGCGCTGCTCTTCAACTCAGATCGATACGACCGCATAGTATATGCTGTATAATTTTCCCATCATCCTGGTCATTAGAACTTCTGAAAATGTATTGCAGATTAGATATTCGAGCGATCATACAATGATTTATGACTACTACTTAGTCGGTCTTGTCATTACCGTGAAAGCCTAAGTGACTGGTACTTAAACTATCTACATACATACATAATTGGTTATTATAACCCTTTAGTTAGAATTATGAAATAGTTTCTCACACCACCTATGTTGTATGCGTTAATTTTCATACAGTGACGGGACCTACAATTTAAAGTCGACTCCAAACGACAGGGCAATTTTATTTACTTTCAGAGTCTTTTCCAGAAATCTGATGAAAGGAAGTCGCCGAATAAATATGTTTTCATATTTCGTTGGCCTCACGTCTAATAAACCAACACACTACCTACTAGACCACGGCGACTTAAACCATCTGCCGCCATTTAATCATTTCAAAGAGTATGAAATTAAGATTTACTGTTGTCCTTAGGATGTAGCAATCCAAAGCCTTGATCTTTGCAAAATTACTCAAGAACACATCAATCAAATTGCATATCAAATTTGTTGCCTTTTTATTGCATATTTTTCAGCTCAGAAAACAAAAGAGTAATCATGGGACATAAAGGATCCAAAAATTTTTAAAAATCGTTTTCCTTTATGAGGGATATTGGAATCTATTTCCGAACAGCATAAGTACTACAACGCGTCACTTATTAACGCCGATAATGGATTGAATATGGCTTTATATAAAATTAAGCAGATATTTTGTTAGCATATCTTGGCACTTCGATAAACGTCAACAGCAAATTAATGGCAATTGAACCGAGTGTACCCAGATAATGAGGGTTAAACTCGGGCCAGACTAAAAATGGAACGAATTTTTGTCTATAAATTGCTGCTAAGTTTCAATTGAACCGCCTTATTACTGACTTCTTACGACTAGAGGATGACCTTCTGTAAAGTAAAGTCAGTCGAACACTAATCACAGTAAGGGCCATTATTATAACTTGCCGTTAACTAAAGGGAGGATTTTCACGGGCAGATAAATTGTTTTTCATTATTATAAGTGGACAATAAGGTAGAAGAAAGCGTTAAGCTAAAGGAGGGATCATCCTATCTTTACCTTTTAAAGTTAAGTTTATGTTTGAACTTGCCATTTTACATATAATTTTCATTATAGCAACTTCAAATATAAACAAAATAAGCATATACAACAAAAAAGCGAAGCATACCCTGGTATGTTCATACATTTTATATGGCATTTCTTTTGTTTTTAAGCTTATTTCTGTGTTGATTTAGTTTTACTTACTTGTTGTGTGGTGTCTACGCACTCTGGTTACGTACATACTAAAGACTTACGGAAAACGACCTCACATCCCTTATATCGAGATTCGGGATATAAGCCGCTTTATACTTTTTGACAACGGAAACACACGTCAACAGCGTAAAAAACCGACAAAGCTGCAGCCATAACGGACTTATTTTTAATGCTGAATGATAATCTACGCATCAATTACGCAGCAGGTCCAAACGTGACAGATGATGAGCAGTTGCATCCCCTCCGTGGTGGTACTTGGTTTACCCAATACATACCATCGGAAACCGCCAAGTATGGAATTAAAGTCTTATTCTATCCAATGGAGGGACAAATTTTTACTGGATTGATGGCATCCGGCGAACGGAAAAAAACATAGGCAAGAGGGTAGTAAAGGACTTGTGCGTAATCATTTTCGTGGAAGTAGTAATATTGTTTGTGATAATTTCTTCACAACTTATAACTTAGCGACAAGTTTTATGATGGACAGCAGTTTATCAATATTAGGTACAGTGAACAGAAGGCGAGTGTTTATACCACCATATTTCGCTTTATCTAAAGGACGGGAAGTAGAGTCAACTACATTTGGTTTCAGTAACAATAGTACCTTGTGCTCTTCATCCCAAAAAAATAAGTCGGTTATACTTCTTTCCACAATGCATTATTCATGCGAAATGCAAGGTCCAAAGAAAAATCCACTCATGATCTTAGATTACAACAAATATAGAGGTGGCGTCGATAATATGGACAAGCTTTTAGTAGAATATTCAACAAAGCGACGAACAAATAGATGGCCCTTGGCTTTCCTCTACAATTATCCAGACGTCGCTGCCCACGCAGTATACATAATTTACGTTGAGAATAACCCAATGTTAAAAGCTTCTACAAGGCGTCTTAGAATGTTCCTATGTAGTCTCAGCGAACCACTGGTGAACTGGCCGGAAATAGAAAACAGAGCCAAATATAAACACGTTACAAAAATATTTTCCACACGCAATGCTGTTGAAGCCTTGTATCTGGAATCTTTGAGCCTAAGAGCTGCTGCAGATGAAAGTGTGGAAGAACGTGACAGCACTGGTAGAATATAAGCAAAAGCTAATTGCTACATATGTACAAAACGTCGACGAACCAGAAAATCCTGCAGGTTATGCAAAAAGCCCGTATGTGCCGTCCATGCAAGTAATATGCCGCATTGTAATAAATGCATTTAAGAAAAATTAGTATTTAATATTTTTATGTTTTCTTATATTTGATTGAATTTTAATTTTATTATTAAGAACTTTTTCAATTCAATCAACATTCAATATCAACATATTTTCATATATTTCATTATACATATGCAGGTATGCAACTGTTGACATAAGGGATAGGAATGAAAAAATGGACACATCATTGGCCCCCATTCCCCAATTTTACTCAAGTCTAGGAATAAGGTAGAAAACACTACTAGTGAGAATATAATGAAATTTCAGGTTAATACAGTTATTAATTCCTGAGATACGGCGATTTAAAAACACAAAACATACCCGGGTATGTATCTGTTGACATAAAGGTTAAAGCTCACTTTAGCTAAAACCTTAAACTAAACCCAACTTTAACGGGAAGTTGTAATAAGTAAATTATATTTACCTGTCACCAAGGCTTAGCTGTGTATCTGAACTGACTATCATACTGTTAACATAGCTATGTCAGTAACGTGACAATAATAACATCAAAACCTTAAATTTTATGCAAAAATAATGGTTTTCCTTTTAGTACACCTGTTATGTTATTTTATTTAAATTTATTGATTTTATTATTTCAATTATACACACCTACACATATCCAATGGTAACAGCTGTTTGACATTTCAACAAATTATTAACAAAAAAACAAATGTGAAGTTCAACTGAAAGTAAAACAACAATTTCGTAATTCATATACCTTTATCACATGCAAAAAATTCATGTTTGATTGACAAAAAACTATTGGAAAACTGTTTAAACGATTATAATACAGAAGGGAAAGTAGACAAATGGTTGAGTTCATTCATTACTTGGTAGGTTAAAAACAAGGCTGCATACAGCATGAAACTGCTAAACTATATTCACAATTATGTTGAAATATTTTCATATGCAAGCTTACTGTTGATTGGCATTTGCCATTCAGAAACTCTAGACCATCAAATACGTTTGACAAAATTTTCATTCAAATTTTTTTATTTGAAAAGGAAACTCCAACTTTAATGACTCTGCAATAAATAAAGAAATTCTCATTATTTCATATGCAATTTCATTTAAAATCCTTACGTCAAGTTGTTCAATTTCCTAAAGGAAACACAAAACTATCAAATAGGAAACAATAATTTTTTTAGCATCAATCAATACCAATAACATCCAAATGAGTTAACATTACGAGAAGAACTGCATTTCCATTCCATAACAAAATCCCACATTTGGTGGGATTGCAATATGTGGTACGACATTAAAAATATTTTTTTAATAAAAAACATTAAAATCAAAAAAAAAATTCATTCAGTTTAAATGTAGACGAACTTATTGTTACGAAAATGGAAAAATCTAGAAGCTGGTGTTTTGCTTTTACATCGTTTAACATTAAAATTATAAACAAAAGCTTCAAAAACAAAAACTATGAACTTGTTTACAAATTATCGCACTGCATAATATAACAACAAACACCAGCATAAAAAATTTTAAAAAAGTAAACAAAAATAAACCAACAAACACCAGCATAAAAAAATTATAAGCAAGTAAACAAAAATATACCAAAAAAACCAGCATAAAGAAATGATAAACAAGTTAACAAAGATACAACAACAAACATTACAAGAATAAATGTAGATAAAATACACAAACAACAATAATGAAACTACGATGTTTACATTTATAGAGATATCGAGAAGACGAAGCCACAAACATTTGCCTTCAAGAACATTCATCAGACTATTTACGTTGGCATATAGAAGGCAAGGCAAGACAAAGCAAGCAACTGAGTTAGTAAAAGTTCAGCCAGTCTTATGTGAAGACGCGGTGTGTTTGAAGAGAGTAATCGTGGCTTGAAAATCTCCGTTACAAATATCAGTCGAACAATTGTCTAGTAATTGTTATTGTTTATACAAAGGGTGTAAACAGAGGAATAACAAACAAAGCAATTGTTGTTGTATACATAAAATTGTGCGAATAATAAAGAATTTTAATTAAAACTAAACACAAATTTATTTTTATTTTATTTGCAAGCTACGACTCATATTTTAAACGTTTTTAAAATGTGAAAACGTAACAAAATTATTTGTAAAAATATAGAACAGAGTAGCAATAAAACAAAATATAAAAATATTTATTATTGCTGCATTAAAATCCCTCACAATGCTGCATTAAAATCCCTTACATGCATATAATCCCAATATATAGCCAGTATTGCTCTTGATAATTTATCATAAAAACTCTGTTTAAGAGTGTGATTTGATGTTTCAGAATTAGATGCGCGTAATGGTTCAGAATCGGATTCAATCTGACAATGATTTCCAGTCATTGAAACGGTTTTAGATGGCGTGAATCCCACACCACTTGATTGCAGTTTATTACATGATTTACTCTGTTGTAAATGGTAACTGGTTTTCCATCTTCTATGAGATTTCAGCAGATTGAATCTAGTGATGACAGCATTATAAGCAATTTCTTTGCCAACTTCTTTTCCACAACTTATTCGGATGCAACTTATAACGATTCCACTGATTATCCCATTAAAATAAATACAAATTCCACAGTATCAATAAATTTAATCAACGTTCCTACTATTTCTATGGAATTGAGAAAACTAAAGTACTCCTATAACTTTGGACCTGATAATATTCCTAGTAGCATCTTAATTAATTGTGCCGACGCTATAGCTGTTCCACTATCATACTTATTTAATAAATCGATTATATGTGGTTATTTTCCTAATGTTTGGAAGGATTCATTCATTATTCCTTTGTTCAAATCAGGAAATAGATCCGATGTTACAAATTATCGTGGTATTGCAAAACTGAGCATAATTCCAAAACTGTTTGAAAAAATGGTTACAGATGATTTATGTTATCAAGTTTCTAACTTGATATCTCCTTATCAGCACGGATTATCAGCGAGGATTTTTTCATCAGCAACAAACAGACGTTATCTACACGGATTTCAGCAAGGCCTTCGATAAAGTCAATCATGTACTTTTGAGAAAGAGACTTTATTTATTGGGATTTTCTGAGCTTAGTCTAAAATAGATTTACTCGTATTTAACTAACAGAAAACAAACCGTACTTTTTAAAAACTGCTGCTCCAGAAGTATTGATGTCCTTTCTGGGGTACCTCAGGGTAGCCATCTTGGACCGCTTCTGTTTTCATTGTTTATTAACGACTTACCTGATACTTTTCACTATTCCAATATCCTAATGTACGCTGATGACGTAAAAATTTTCTTAAGTTATCGCCAAAGTTCCGATCAGAAACTTCTTCAAAATGACCTAAATTCGTTTCATTTATGGTGTAATTTAAATCTAATGCAGCTTAATCTCAAAAAATGTAAATACATGAGATTTGTAAGAAAGAATCCGATTCCTGCAAACTATGCTTTTGATGGATACGAGCTTGAGCTTGTAGTTAACTTCCTGTATGTAGGAGTTCTACTTGATCCCAAACTAAATTTTATTCCGCACATAACTATGACAGTAAATAAAGCTAGAAGCGTACTTGGTTTTATAAAACGGTGGGCAAAAGAATTTAACGATCCTTATGTTACTAAATCGCTCTACACATCTCTTGTAAGATCTATACTCGAGTATGAATGTAATTACGGGTGATATAGGCTCCAGTTTTTTAATTCATAATATCACGTTTAATGTTCCTCAATGTCCGTCACGTCATTTTTCCCCATTATCAATACAATTTTGTAGATTCAAATACGCTGGTGCTGATCCAATAAGGAGAATGTGCAAAGAAGTTAATAAATTGTATATGCTAATAGATTTTTCTTCATCAAATAATGTTATAAAAAATAATGTAATTATACATTTAAATTCATAACTTTTTAAAATTGATATTTTGTAACTTTACTAAATTGCCTGCAAGGAATATTTCCATAGGTAAATAAAATAAAATAAAAAATAAATAAAAATAAACTACGTGGATATGAGTTATCTGGCTTCACTTAGTCTTATAAAACGAAATGCATATTTTTTATATTTCTTTAAAAGCGAGGTCCTGTTCCGTTCGGGGGTTTCCAATACGCTTTCGGCCAGTAAGTAGAGAAAAAATACCGCTGCCTCTTATGAAGCATTTTATTGATACCACTTGCAAGTGACACCTGAGTAGGAGAGACTTTGTGGCATATTTGCCTCACTACACTTCCCCTTAATTCCCGGTAAAATGGTGATAGTAAACAGCTCGTATACAGTCTCTTAACTTTACTGTCGCAAAGAGTAAACTTTTTTTTGCCACACATGAGTAACTATAAAGGAAATGACTGTCGTAACTGTAAAATATTTACACAACATATGCGAAATTCTCATCTTGGACTACAACGTGTTACACCAACTATAAATTCCTAAACATGTATTCAATAAAATTACAGACTTGGCACCACTCGCATTTGTAGTCCAATAACTTTGCTCTAATTTTTCCAACTTTTTCGACAAATGTTGTGGCATAAAAATATTCTTCTTCTATTTTTTGATTAAATTTCTTATGGAAATTTCAAATATTTTCCACAACAATAAAACACCAAATAAATGTTTTCTCACATTTCTATGTGTGAATGTCTGGAAATTCATTTACATACTTACGTGTTTATTTACAATATTTGCTCATACAATCATCCATTGAGACCACAAAACAAGAAAAAGAAAAAAAATTTAAGCATTTGTTTAGAGGGAGAATAAACAATTTCTGAATGAAACAAACAAACAAAAAAATTGTTTATATTTGCTTGCTGGCTGTTGTTCTTTTGGAAAAGAAGCCAGGAGAAGAAATATTGCAAAGTGTCATTGTATAAACTTTACACTTCATTGAAGACACCGCCAGACGAATTTGCACATGTATTTGTATTCGATTGCAACACTTTTATTTTTCCTTTTACGCATTTCGTCCTTGTTTTCTAAGTTTCTTGAAATTTTTTAATACAAATTTTAAATTTCTTTGCCGGCAAAGAAAATCGTCATTAGGGAAGATCATAGTTTAGAGGATTTTAAAATTTTTTTAAATAAAATAAAAAGTTGCCGCAGTCTAGTAGGAGTATGTTGGCTTATAAGATATGAGGCCACTGTTCAAACCCAGGGTCAAACATCTTAAAGAGAACAAAATATGAAAAAATATTTAGGTGGCTTCATCTCAGCAGATTTCTGGCAAACACTTTGCGAGTAAACTAAAATTGCCATGAAAAGTTTTACAAAAATCTGTCATTCGAACAGGATTGTAGGTCCTGCCACTCATGTATAAAATTAATACACAGGACATAAATGGAATGCAAAGCTTGGTCGTAATTCTGACTGAAGGGTTGTAAAAACACCAGCATTTATAAGAAAAATGATAAACAAGTAAACAAAAATACAACAACAAACACTACAAGAATAAATTTAAACAAAATAAACAAACAACAATAATGATACTACGATGTTTACATTTATAGATATTCGCCTTCAAGAACATTCATCAGGCTGTTTACGTTGCTATATAAAAGGCGTCAGTCAGATGCGTTACGCGATGCGTTTGAAGAGAGTAATCGTAGTTTGAAGTTTTCCGTTACAAAAATCTGTCGAGCAATTGTTTAGTAATTGTTATTATGCAAAGGGTGTGAACAGAGTAATTACAAACAAAGCAATTGTTTTTGTTACATCAAGTTGTGCACAGTTGTGAATTGTGCGAATAATAAAGAATTTTAATTAAAACTAAACGCAAACTTATTTTTATGTTATACTAGCTGTACCCTGCGCGTGTTGCTGCGCCACAAACTAAAATAAATTTGAAGGAAAGACATTACACAAATATCGAATTAATTTTGAATCATTTTATTGATTTTGTTTCCCGTTGTCATGTTGATACAGATGAACGGGCCTGAGTAGTACGCATTCGATCAGTTTCTAATCTCACTTCTCGTTGTTCACGCGGTCCAAGCCAACGGGTCTCAGCGGCATATACTCGAAGATTTTCATAGTCTGATTCTGAGGCTCATAATGCTCTTATCTTCGTGCTTGAGGTGTAGGTCAATCAATTGCTTGTCATTCATTTTGAATAATTTTTTGTGACGCCATCCATTGGAAATTAATCGCACCACCCTCCGTCGACTCATACGCAACAACTTTGTTAAAGAATGCACAGTTTACGATTTAATTCATTTTAATTAATTAAAATGGTCATACCGACTTAGAAATCTTCCCCGGCTCATGCACAACAATTTTGTTAAAGATCATAACATGATCAAATGCACGATTTACGATTTAATTCATTTTGAGTAATTTTCTGTAGAGCCACCTGTTGGAAATTGGCCATGCCAACTTAGAAACCTTCCCCGGCTCATGCGCAACAACTTTGCTAAAGATCATAACATGATCAAATACATAGTTTACAATTCTATAAGGTACATACAAACAAACATTCATTTTTATATCCGCCCATTTTGTTCATATATACGTCAAAGTCGTCCATACAAAATTTGAGGTCTTTAGCTGTTGCAGTTTATGAGATATGCGACATTAAATACTTATTGGGTATGTGGGCGTGGCACCTCGCCTATTTGAAATTTAAAATAAAAAGTAGCCTATAGTTCCTTCCATACATACAGGAAGTTACTGTGAAAATTTCAAGAAAATCGGTCCAGCCGTTTAGCCGTCTATAGACTTCAAACGCACAAACAAACCCACAAACAAATAAACACACATTTATTTTTATATATAAGAAGATGCAATATTTTAAATGTTTTTAAAAGCTAAAAACGTAACAATATACTTAGGAATACTCAAATAAAATTTACTTACAAAGTAAGCTTAAACCAATTACATACATATGTATGTTTTCCCATTAACTAAACAAACATAACCGTGCGTATAAGTAATGTTGAAAAGCAAATATTTATTTAATACTTATACGCCGCAGTGCACAACTAGTATGATAAACATTTTCTTAAATGTATTTTTTTAGTACATACTTACGTGTACATGGTATTCGTTTTATAGCTCGTTATTTCAGTGATTAACTGTATAATTATAATTACCATTAAAATTTCAGGTTTTAATATTGTTGCCAGCATTTATAAAATATTTTGTAATTATTGCCAGCTTATCCATGATTGTTTTCTTAATTATAATTTAAAAGCCTCTAATTCACTTGGATTACAGGGTAAAGCAGTCCTTTATAAGACTACTACAACGATGTACAACTTTATGTGTGTTAATAGGCAAAATAAAATTTTTTTTTTATTTGATTTGTTTAATAATTAAAACGAAATGAGCATGAGAGTGCCCTCAGGTTTATGTATATTATGAAATACAACACCATTTACCATGAAAGTTAATTGTTAAACTGGCATTAAGTTTAAAAAGATTATACGGATTATTTTACATATAAGTGGCGGGACCTACAGTTTAAAATCGATCCCTAACCCGAGATTTTTGAGGAACTTTTCATGGCAATTTTATTTACTCTCTGAGCCTTTGCCAGAAATCTGCTGAGAGGAAGTCGCCGGAGAAATATTTTTTCATATTTCGTTTTGTTAGTGACGACTGACATGGGATTTTAGCTGTGGCTTCATGTCTATTAGGCCAACAAACTACTTAGTAGACGACGGTAACTACAACAATTCATCTTGGTCTTTTCAAATTCCTTCAAGTAACGACAGATATGCTGCTCATTATACATACATACATACATAATTGGTCATTACAACCCTTCAGTCAGGATTACGACCTAGTTTCTCACACCACTTATGTTGTGTGTGTTAATTTTATACATAAGTGGCGGGACCTACAGTTTAAAGTCGATTCTGAACGATAGATTTTTCGAGAAACTTTTCATGACAATTTTATTTACTCCCAGAGTTTTTGCCAGAAATCTGCTGAAAGGAAGTCGCCGAAGAAATACTTTTTGTATTTTGTTTTGATGTCTGGCCTCTGGTTCTAACCCTGGCTTTAGGTCTAATAAGCCAACACACTACCTACTAGACTACGGCGACATATGCTCATGGTATTGACTTAATTGTCCTTGTGGTTGGTACTAACTGAAGTAAGTCAATTTCAATTTGGTCTTCACAGTTGGATGTGAAACAGTAGATTGCAATGTCCGGCTCAGAAGTCCCTCTATAAACTCCATAGAAACATAGTTATTCGCTTACAGGATATGGTAAGGATGAATATAATCAAGTCAAGAGCACTGTTAGAAGCCGTAACTGAATGACATTCACAAAATTCATTAGAATCTAATCCAGAGAAACGTACATCGTTAAGTGAAGTACTTAAAAAGGAAGATGTATCTGTTACAATTTATTTTGTCCCAATAATTAATATTTACTTTGTTAAGTACTGAGCACGTGAAACAGTTATTGAACAGTTACTGCAATACTTACGTTTCAATTGCCCAAAGATCAATGCACTGTAGTAAGTAGATTTAGCACTACGAGTACAGCAGATAAACAAATCAACAAATTGAATACATATTTGCGGATTTATACGAGTATGTGTAGATTAAATTTAAGGATATCTACTTAATATACAAAAAGGGCATCTGCTTAATATACAAAAAGGACTTTGTGACAAATATTTGTAATTTGGTTCACGTATAAACAAAAAAATTAAAAATGCAAATGTAAATGTAAATGTACATTAATTACCAAAAATAAACAAGAATTTTTTTCTTTCGCAATATTTTGCTACACTACAGCTGCAACTACTTACCAAGTTTCAAACTCACTCCCTTCAGACTCACACTAGGGAAATTTAACAGCATGTATGTATGTATGTATGTACTATCATGGCCATTGGAAGAAGAAGAGGAAGAAGAGGAAGCAACAACAACAACAACCATCGAAAACAAGCAACAAGGAAAACACGGAAGTAGGTTGCACTTTTTCCTACAACTGTATGCAATATGAACAGCAAAACAATTCGACGATAAACTTGTTTGCAAGAGAAAAGCAAAATAAAAAAAATAAAAAAAAGTTTCAAACCAAATGAATTTTATGGGGGCTTTTTCTTTTAATTTGAAAAGTGTATAGATGGTAGGAAATGATGGCGATGATAATGATGATTGCAAATGATAATGATTAAATTGAGTCTTGAGTTTATTCGTATTTATTTATATCACTGGTCAACTGGATACAAAATTTTGTCTTTGCATTTAGGAAATAGAATTTTAAATGACTTGTAAGTGGAGCAAAATTTATGAAAAGGGAAGTGAAATTTATGCAAATATTTATGAGAGTAATCGAGAGTAATTTATATATAGTATATATATATAGTATATTTCTATACTGCAACAGAATACAGTTTTGTAATACATAAGGGTAAAGAAAAAGAACTGCAAAGGACAAACGGGTTAACAACACTTTCCCGCTAATGGCTATGTCAAGTTATTCAAGTCGCTTTAAATGTATATCCAACCGTTTTACATACATACATAATTGGTCATTACAACCCTTCAGTCAGGATTACGACCTAGTTTCTCACACCACTCATGTTGTGTGTGTTAATTTTATACATGAGTGGGTGGACCTACAGTTTAAAGTCGACTCCGAACTCTCAGAGTTTTTGCCAGAAATCTTCTGAGAGGAAGTCGCCGTATAAATATTCTTTCATATTTCGTTTTGATGGGGTTTGAACCGGCCTTGAGTATAATGAGCCAACACACTATCTACTAGACTACGGCGACTTCTTATTGAACCGTTTTACCTCCCTGATGTTAGACATTACGATTAACCCACATGGATATAACTTTGAACATGAAATTTACATCGACTAGGATGACAATAATTGTCGATATATTGCAATCTCGGCTAACCGTAAAAACTCTAAACATGATTATATATTTGTATCACCGTTTCAGTTAACAGTGTGCCAATTTATAAAAAAATTCAATCATTTATGTATTCAACTACAGGTCCAAGTTTATGTTTGATGGCCTCATTGTATTTATAAAAATTTATGAGAGAACCTTAGGCCTGCTGCAATACCCGTATAATATTGCGGCGGATATCAGTAATCCCTGATTCCAGTTCTCTCATTTATACAATAAAAAAAGACAAGTACTGCAACAGCTAGTACTAGTTACTAGTAATTTGAGTTTATCAAACTGGTTTCCAAAAAGCACAGGATATTTTCGCAGTCTAGAACACTTTAGACTGATTGAGACAAGATGAACGTATAGGCCTTGTGCTAATAATGCTTTGAAATTCTGGTTTCTGGGAATAAGTTGCATCCTCTACTATGGCTCACCTCCTAAACAAATGGCTGAACAGTTTCGAAGAAGTCTACCGGGAAGTGTGTTGGCATTCTGAGGTCACGGTTCAAATCCCATGTCAGACATCTCAAACCAACTGATGTGTGAAAAAAATATTTCTTCAACGACTTCCTCTCATCAGTTTTTCGGCAAAAACTCTGAGAGCAAAATAAAAAATTGCCATGAAAAGTTTCTAAAAACGAAAAGCTGTCGTTCGGAGTCGACTTTAAATTGTCGGTCCCGCCACTCATGGATAAAATTAACACACACAACATGAGTGCTGTTAGAAGATAATCCGTAATCCTGACTGAAAGGTTGTAATGACCACGTATGTGTGTATATATGTTTGTGAACGGTTTAATGTTTGGATAATTGGTTTGGTTCCAGATAAAAGATCTTACAGGAAAATGTAAGAACAGATGACTTTTCTAGAATGGCCACTACATTATGAGTTCCATGAAATATAAATTTCATATAAGAATTGATTACAGTATATGAGTAGATAAGAATGACTGCCAAATAGTCAGACAGATTGAGAATAAGCAGAAGAGATATATCCTTACTGTGGTCAATGATAACCGGCATGCATGCTGAAAGACAACTACAGTAACTTTGGAGATAAAAATAATGGCTTAAACCTTAAATTAAAATCCTTTAAAATACACAAAACAAATCAACGTAACCCAAATAGCCGTCTACACATAGTGGGTGAAGTTAAAGCGTTTGGTCAGAGCCTTATGCTGTAATTTAACTTCTCATTACCATTTCGCTTTGTTTTCACCTTTTAAAATTATCCTTTAGCCTTGGAATTTTAAATGCAAAGGAAATTTATGCTTAGCTTAAATTTATGGCACAATTATGTAAATATTTCAGCTCTTTTGGTAAAAAAATATAAATAAAGACAAATATACCAGAAGTATAGCTCGAAGAAAGTATTTTAATTTATACGTACATACTTACAGCAGTTACTACAATATTTTGAGAATCCTTAATTCTTTCATAAGGCAAATGGAGAGTGTATAGTTATGAGGAAATATTTGTAGGGGAATTTATGCAGGTGTTTAGAAAAATCTTAACTTTTTTTGGTATTATTTTAATATGGATAAAGATTTAAAAAGATTAAAGATTTAAAGATTTTTTTAAAAATAACACTTAACTTATCATGAATGACATTTTCATAGTTAGCATTTTAGTATGCCTGTGTAACAATTACAGGCTATAATATTCCATCGCATTTTTTTTTTTTCAAATAAACACTTTATATAGGAGTCGCCTTAGTCTAGTAGGCAGTGCGTTGGCTTATTAGACGCAAGGCCCCACAAAACAACTTTAATCAAATTCGCCATTAGGATAAACATTCGAGTGATATTTTATTTTAACGATTTCCTAGATACCAGTACCATGCAGAAAGAAATTAGTACCACCGCAAAGCTCACCAATTAGCACATCAAGTTTTACTCCGCTTTGAAATTAATTGAAAGATATTCTAATGAAAAGACGTGCTTTGTGTCCTAAGTACGCGTGAAACCTGTGTTTAATTCTTCACAAACTTTCAAACTAAAATACTACACATCATTGTAACAGGCGTATTAATAAAGGCACTGTTTACACATTATTGAAATCGCCGTAGTCTAGTAGGTAGTGTGTTGGCTTATTAGACGTAAGGCCACGGTTCAAACCCCAGGTCAGACATCAAAACGAAATATGAAAGAATATTTCTTCGGCGACTTCCTCTCAGCAGATTTCTGGCAAAAACTCTGAGAGTAAATTAAATTGCCATGAAAAAGTTTCTCAAAAATCTGTCATTTGGAGTCGACTTTAAACTGTAGGTCCCGCCACTCATGTATAAAATTAACACACACAACATAAGTGCTGTTATAAGATAATCCGTAATCCTAACTTAAGGGTTGTAATGGTCAAACATGTATGTATATGTGTATGTACGTATGACTTTATGTTAGTAGTAAGTGTTTTGAAATTATTAAATCAACTTTCTCCATAATGGTGGTCAACAAACTGAAACGCATGTATAGGAGGTCATATCCTTTCAGACTAATTTTTATCATTCCCTTCCGCTTTATTTATTTGTTTCTCTTCAACGATTTGCTTAATTATTCATTTGTTTACCCAATAACAGTAATTACTTGTATTATATTTTGTTTATCAAAACAAATAAAAAAATTAAAACCCAACTCCTAACTTGTTTTCTTTGCCAGCAACGGCACATATGAACAAAGCATACCAATGTAATTAAATAATTTTGATTATAATTGACACGCAAACCTCTGTAATGACAGCATAAGAAGAAATAAATGGAATACAACGCAAATATATTGAAAATGAGAACAATAATTGCCAGAAAAACAAAGTACAATTTAACATTAATCATGATTAGAAGACCGATAACATTGCAACCGATAACTTGAAATTAAAAAATATTTGAAATGCGTAAAATATTAACAGGTTCTATAATAAATTTAAAACTTTACCATTTACCCTAAAACCTGATTTAAATAATGCCAGATTTATAATCCGGATGGCTCCTGATTGGGGATATAAATATCTATCCTGGCCCACCTGTGTTAATTCTTTTTCTGGGTAATGATACTCTTATCTATCTACGTAGTAGACATATTCTAGTAGCATGTTCCATAATGTAGAATTTTCAACACAATCCAAGCATGAAAAATCTTTAAAATAATCCTAAAAACTAGCTTAAAAGATGAATTTTAATCGATTCAACCAACTTTGGTGACCCCACTGAACATTGATCACCTCACTATGGAATATTGTTTTGATAGGGGTTTTCATTTCCATATCGCGAGCAGGGTCTACTGGGTCCCTGAAATGATCGTCATCCATAACTCCTGGATGTATACACTGATGGCTGTAAACTCTATAGCGGGGTTGACACCGGAGTCTACTCAGGGAAACTGGACGTGAATATTTCACTCCGATTGCCGGATTATTGTAGCGTGTTTCAGGCGTAGGTAATGGCCATCTATCGGGTTGCTCAATGGATCCTCGTCTACGATGTTTCTTTCATCCGTATCTCGATCTTTTCTGATAGTAAGGCTCCCATAAGATCTATGCCGAATGTTGTGAAGGATCATCAGGGAATGTCGCCGCTGCCTCGACCTTCTTTCTGGGCGCCTCAATATCACACTTATTTTTGTCCCCAGGCCCAACAATATTCCGAGAAACTGCAAAGCCGACGGAATCCTCTTCAGTCGACTTGGGGAAGCCACTTACTTTGACCGAGGTCATCGCGCGGAGATTTTTTCGAGACGCCAACCTATCCTGGGTCAATGCGTAGTCCTGCTTCACCGCTAGGCTCACTTGGCCCTCGATGGATAGAAGGCGCACCAACCAGTTACTCGGACTTGGTCGTGACATCATTTCAATCACAGTGGCCGTGCTTACAGGTCATTGTGTTATGGGAAAACACGCGGAGAGAATGCAGCTGCCATCTAATGACTTCTGCTATGGGTGCAGATGCGCTAATTAAGAGAAATCTGTTATCCACTTTCTTTGTCAATGCCCATCTCTTGCGAGGTGCAGATATAGGTTATTTGACTCTCCAATCCTTGTCAGCTTGGCGGAGCTGTCGTCCATTGATGTCAAGTATAGTTTCGTTTATCAAGCTTTCGGGCTGGTTTTCCAGCGTGGGGTAGTCGTTCTTTAAATGTGCAGACCTTGCGCTGACCAATTTCTTTTTCACTGATTTGGAGAATCCTGGTCAGTACAGAGACTGCGTTCACCTGTGGCGTCACAAAGGCCCGCTATACTTGCTCAAGTCAGCTTTTGGCATCAAGGCTACCACTACAACCTAACCTAACCTAATCAAATCTGATGTCCGAATTTTTCTTTATTTGTTCAAATGTACGCTTAATAATTTAAGCTGCATAAACGTGTTTGTTTTCTTTAAATGTAACAAAGTCATTCGCAGATATTGAAAATCAATTCGAAATGAATTATAATCGAAAAATATAACAGCGAGTAAAAGGAAATGGACAACATATTTGCTAATGGCAACCATAATATAATGACAAGCAAAAATCATAAGCATTTCAATACAAAGTACACATGTTCTCTTACTAATCGCAGTAAGCAATTACTGACCCTTAACGCTCTACATTTCCCTTCTATACCTGCCATCACACAACAGCTGTTGATTTAATATGTAGCGTGTGTAGCAAGCAAGGAATACTTAAAAGATTACCTAAGTAATGTGTTTGTATCGAATTTTATTTTCCTCCTTTTTGTTGTATACAAAAATAAAATGCTATTAAATGTTACAAACCCACAGACTGACGTACACATTTTTAGGGTAACCAGAAGTCGTTATGGATATTGTTACGTTGTTGCCTTTTAAAAATTTTTAAATTGTGTGTGCCACTGTTCACAACTTGATGTAAACAACAACAATTGCTTTGTTTGTTATTCCTCTGTTTACAACCTTTGCATAAGCAATAACAATTACTAGACAATTCTTCGACAGATCTTTGTAACGGAGATCTTCAAAGAACGATTACTCTCTTCAAACACACCGCGTCTTCACACAAGACTGACTGAACTTTTACTTACCCAGTTGCCCACTTTGCCTTACCTTTTATATGGAAAAGTAAACAGTCTGATGAATGTTCATGTTCTTGTTCGTTATTGTTGTTTCTGTATTTTGTTTACATTTATTCTTGGAGTGTTTTGGTATATTTTTGTTTACTTGGTTATAATTTTTTTATGCTGGTATTTGTTGGATTATTTTTGTTTACTTGTTTACCATTTTTTTATGCTGGTGTTTGTTGTTATATTACGCAGTGCGATAATTTGTAAACAAGTTCATTGTTTTTGTTTTTGTAGCTTTTGTTTATAATTTTAAAGTTAAGCGATGTAAAAGTAAAAAACCAGTATCTAGATTTTTCCATTTTCGTAACAGTATTTTCAACTTTTCCTCGAGGCATTCAGGCTATTAATGGTGAGAATTTTCGTTATTTTGAAATAAAAATCTTTCATGAACTGATGTTTTCATCAAATTCCGTGGCCATGGTCAAATTTTTTCTGATAAGCGGAGGATTGTTCTGCTGTCGTAGGTTCTACAATGATAAGGTTACCATCTAGCTTTATTTAAAAAACATGTGAAAAATATTTATTTTACTGCATAAAGTATAATTATGAATAACTCATTGAGCTCTTCTCATTTTCATTAGTGGTGCTGCCTGATCTTCCTTTGATGTTCTAATTGATCTTGTTCACATAGGGGTTTCACTATCAAATTGTGTGCTTCTAGCATTCTAGTCTAACGAAGTGACTGTCAGCTAAGCCATCAGGAAGGCTGTTGAACTTACACACTTATGCAGAGTTAAACCTAATGCAAATACAATTGATCAATAGCAGTCGCTACAACTAAGAGAGAAGAGGCTACAATCTCCTCTCACAGCCTATCGAAGTTTGACGGGTGTTAAAAACTTTGTCTTGGGCATCTACCTGGAAGTCGATATCGAGGAGAATTACCAAGTATCACCAATCAGAAGTTTTTTATCCCTACTTTCTATGAGTCTGAAGTCCCCTATTTTTTTTACTTACTTACTAACTTAACTACAATGGGTCAATTCGACGTCCGGGTACTACTTGTCTAAGACAAGTACACGTCCTCTAACCTAACATAATTATTCATTCTAAGCTTTTAGTCAGGATTACGGCCTAGCTTCTCACACCATCCATTTCATGTGTGGAAACTACAGTTTAATATCGACTCCCAATGACAGATTTGGGAAACATTTGACGGCAATTTTAATTACTGCTGAAAGGAATTTGCCAAAAAAAATTTTCGTTTTGTTCGAGATGTCTGAGTCGGGAATTGAAACACGGGATCATGTCTAAACATTTGAGAACATTTGACGGCAATTCTAATTACTGCTGAGAGGAATTCGCAGAAAAAATATTTTGTTTTCGTTTTGTTCGAAATGTCTGAGCCGGGTTAATGTCTAATACGCTAACCCACTAATCCAAGACTCCCTTTTAATCAAAGAAAATTTATTCTCCTACGTGTTCGTAGCCAAGCACCCTAATCCCTGCACTACCCCACCTGCCAAAGAAGATTAACATTTTCAGCATTCACCGTGTCTATTGTTTTAATAATTTTTCAGCGCGTTTAATGTGTAGATCTGGATGCGTAACCACATACATAATTGGTCATTACAACTCTTCAGTCAGGATTATGGACTTAGTTTTTCACACCACTTATGTTGTGTGCGTTAATTTTAATACATGAGTGGCGGGACCTACAGTTTAAAGTCGACTCCGAACGACAAATTTTTGAGAAACTTTTCATGGCAATTTTATTTACACTCATAGTTTTTGCCAGAAATCTGCTGAGAGGAAGTGGCCAAAAAAATATTTTTTTCATATTTTCGTTTTTATGTCTGACCTAATAAGCCAACACACTACCTATTAAACTACGGCGACTTCAATAATGCGTAACCAGTGCCTTTATTAAATATGTTTGTTACAATGAGATGTAGTATTTTAGTTCGAACGGTTGTAAAGAATTTAAACACAGGTTTGAAGCGTACTTAGGACAGAAAGTACGCCTTTTCATTAGAATATCTTTCAATTAATTTCAAGGCGAAGCAAAACTTGATATACTCATTAGTGAGCTCTGCGGTGGTACTAGATTGATAAGTAAAATTTCTGCACGTTAGTGGTACCCAGGAAATCGTTCAAATAAAATATCGCACATATATAACTCGAATGGGTATCCTAATGGCTAGTTTGATTAAAGGTTTTTTTTTTTAAAATGACATCAGGTTGAAGGTTACCGTGTAAAATATTTGTATTTGTAATAAAATCAAATATCTTCTGGCCATATTTTAAGCATTTAACCTTTCGACTTTTTGTTCTTTCTGTGTTACTTTGTTATCCAATTAACCAAAATAATTTTTTATTTTTTTCATTGAATTGTAGCCAATGTAGAGCAAAAGTCTGAAATGCTGTTTACAAGGTACTGTGAATATTAAAATACCACTCGATACAAAATGTCTGTAATAAAAACTCTTTTTAAAAGTGAAAATGAAAACGAATTAAAGTGTAAAAAAGATTAAAAAACGTTGCCGTTGTGTGTTACAGCGATAAAACCCTTATAACTGTTGAGCATTCTTTACATAACACATATGTTTTTACACTGGTAACCATTAATTTAGCACAGTTTAAGCTAAAAATAATATGTATTCAATCTATATTGAAAGAATGGCCATGTCAAGTACGTATTTCTTTCTAGACGGTGTAAAGAAAACCATTAAGGGGTACTGTGCTAATTTTCTGTCCACCACTGATTGTTTTTTTGTACGGTTCAGATTTCATTTTCTTTCGCAAACAACTTGTGAGCTTATGCTTCTGCTGGGTCATTGACTCACTGAATGATGGTTCAAATATTTGTAAGGAATGTTTTTGTTTACCAACGACTACAAGGAGTCTATAAGAGGCTATCCTGCTGAAATGGGGTTTTTTTGTTTAAAGAGCGTGCGTTATATATATGTATGTATATGTTTGCATATATTGAATTTCTTGGTTTGTGTATATTCTTGCTGTTTACTGCATATTGTATTAAACCACAAAAAAAAAATTACTTCCTGGCAACATAAACATTCATGGTACAAACAGTATTTAATATTTCAGCCAATTTAAAGTCATTCACTCATAATTTAAAAATTGTTTTTTTTTCGTAATTTTCGGGAAGAAATTATTTCAAACACGGAAAGAATAATAAGAATGGAATGAATAAATTCAAGTTTTTTCATTGGAAAGCACTATTTTCGTTGGAGTGCAAATGGATTATGCTTGGTGATGCCAAAAATGGACACAAGAAAACAGAGTTAAATGCATGAATTTTTTTCCTTTAAAGGCAAAAAATAAAAAGGAGGTGCTAAGAATGTAAGTAAAGTTTACGTTTCTGATATAGTAAGGTACCACTCATACATATTTAAGTGGTCTGTACAACCCTTTAGTCAGGAACACGACCTAGTTTCTTACACCACATACATATGTTGTGTGTGTTAATTTTTATACATAAGTGGCGGGACCTACAGTTTAAAGTCGACTCCGAATGACAGATTTTTGAGAAACTTTTCATGGCAATTTTATTTACTTTCAGAGTTTTTGTCAGAAATCTGTTGAGAGGAAGTCACCGAAGAAATATTTTGTCATATTTCGTTTAGTTGGAGATGTCTAACATAGGGCTGGAACCGAGGCCTCACGTCTCATAAGCCAACACACTACCTGCTAGACCACGTCGACCACCCAAGGTACCACTCAGTGTTGCCCCTCAGTGTTGCAAAAATGAAATTTTTAAATGGTACTGAACTATAACTGAAATAGTACTTTTTTGCATCAAAACATGCTTTTGCAATAAAATATTTATTTATGCGGAATGGAATAGAAAAACTTACGACTTATACATGTTTCTCATATATGTACTAAACAAAAACAGCTGATTCGAAATGTAGCAAAACATAAAAACCATGTTTAGCTAAACATCAACGTAACGTCGACGGAATGTAACGGAACGTACGTTCGTTTTTAGAATATGAAAAGCAAATTAAATGCTTACCGAAATTACACTACGTTTCGGCAAGCTTTCTAATTGCTTTTCGTATTCTATGAACGAACGTATGTTCTGTGGACGTTGGACTAACCGGGGCTATACCTTTAGCATTACGTTGAACATAAGCTAAGCCATAGTTTGAAAAACGCATACCATAAAATATGTAATAATAAAAAAGTACTGAAAGTGTACCTGGGTTACTGTGGTATTTTTAAAGTGGAAAACTACTGAAAGAAGTACTAAAGTACAGGTTTTTTTAAATCTGGTGCCACTTGCAGCCACATGCCAGATGTCCTAATTTTTTATTTTTTGGCGGGAAGGAGGGAAAATGCTTTATGCATTCATGTTGGTCGTCACCAGACATGATATGTCGGACTCTCCCACTGTTTATACCGATTGAAAACCCGCCTTGCCCCTCACCGGGGAATCATTCAACCTCGGAACCACGGTTGTGTAACTTCGAGGTGGAAAAGGGGTCCGGCATATGTTCCAGTTCCATCGTCGTCAGCCTCCGCCCAGACTCCGCTCTATTCTCAGTCTGTTGCGTCTAGGTCAAATTTCTTCCTTCGCAGGACGTGCTCTACAAAGTGCATGAATGCTTTATGCATTCATGATGGTCGTCACCAGACATGATATGTCGGACTCTCCCTCTGGGTATACCGACTAAAAACCCGCCTTGTCTCCTCACCGGGGAATCATTCCACCTCGGAACCACGGTTGTATTACTTCGAGGTGGACCCCTTTTCTGGCATATGTTCCAGTTCCATCGTCGTCAGCCTGCGTCCAGGCTCCGCCCTATTCTCAGTCTGTTGCGTCTAGGTCAAATTTCTTCCTTCGCAGGAAGTGCTCCACAAAGTGTTTTACTGCGTTCCAGCTCTCTTTGCTGTTTATCATTTTCAGCACGACTTTTGTAGGGCTAATGACGCCGATTTCAGCTTCGAGTCGCTGACGGCTTTCGGCCCATCGACAACAGCTGCAGAAAGTGTGTTCTGAATCATCTAACGTTTCTTTCTCTTCATAGATACAGAATGGCGAGTGGCATTTCCCAATGCGGTGTAGGTACTTTCTGAAATATTCGTGACCGGTCAGCATATGGGTTATATAGTAGTCTACTTCGCCGTTTTTTCTGTTTTTCCACACTTGCAACTCGGAAATCAGTTTATATGTCCACCTTCCATGCTGTTCATTTTCCCAGCGAAATTGCCATTTTAGGAAGACTTCGTGCTTTATCGCTTCTATGCTCTGTGGTTGAGTCGGCGTTGAAGATCATCCGGCGCTCATATGATTGTAGGTCTATGGGAACCATTCCGGCTATAACTAGGAATAGCATGCCCATAACATTGATTTACTCAAAGAAACTTTTAATGGAAGAGTACTTTCACTTAAAGGTCGAATTAATTGGCCACAGAAATCGTGTGATTTAACACCACTGGAATATTTTGTTTGTCGTTATGTAAAGTCGCTTGAATTGAAAGCAACATTCGATAACTTATTGGCAAAATACGGCCTCATATGCTGTGAAAATTGTGTGAAAATTGCTCCTCGTAAATTCCAGTATTCACATATTTCATATTTAAACATTAAGTTTGTAAAATTTTCTATCCGACAAAGCCCCTTGCATTGTTATTAAAATCATATTTCTTTGTTTTATGATTTCAGCTTGTGTAACTTAAAAAAAAACACCCGATGCAATATATACCGGTGTATTTGAAAACTTTTTACTATTTGATTAAAAAAATTAATATGACATGTGCATGAATAGTGACAATAGAAAAAAGAAATTATAATCTCTGATATATACACATGACATCAAGGTGCCAGTCACTCAATTTTCATTTTCCAACCACGTAAAGTGTTAAATTTTTAAAATACTTTCAAAACTGTTTTGAAAAGTTCATTTTGTAAAAGCATTTTACACCAAAACTAAGATATACATACATACCTGCGATACACAGGTATGCTATAAATAATATTGGCACACAAAATGCTTTTATTTGTAGGTTTTTAATAGGATGGTAAAGTTTTGTGCTGTGGTTTACGGACGCATTAGTGCACATATAGATTATTACATACCTACAAGCCTATTAAAACGCTTTATTCTTTCCAGTGCTTTCAAATTCCTATATATATTTAAGGGTTAGTCGAACGTGTGCGAATCAATAAATGAATCAAAGTTCTTCGAATAGAAAATCATATGCACTTCAGAATTCTTTGCTTCAAATTTTTTCTTCGTTTCAAAAATTAAAATTTAACGAGGTCATCAGCATCATTGTGAAATAATTTCTTCATTTGAGGCAAATCTCTTTCCACTAAACCAGATTTGGCGTAATTGCGGAAACTATCTAAAATTCTAGCTGAATTAATAGGTTTTTATAATGTGAACTGCATGCGTATACACCTTTGCACTGTGCTGATACAAAGGAGCAGTTATTGTTCTTCAATACCCATTAATATGCGTCATTAATAGTTGTGAAGGGCAAGTGTATTTTACAGCTTGCATCCCAAGAAGCATTCATCATAACTTTATTAACCAACAAATTCACTTTATTGTCTTTAGTAAGTAGCAGTTAATGCTTGTTTCATTTAAGATTGTTTAAAAACGCAAAAAATTATCAAAACTTCTGTTTAACAACGTCAAAACTTCCACAAAATTGTCATATGTCCGCGTTTGTAGTCAATTCGGTACCCATCTCCTACTTACTTACTTTCTTAATTGATTTTTGCAACACTTTAATCAGGAATACAACCTTGCTTCTTACACCACCCATGCCGGGTAAATAGGACTCCGAACAATAGATTTTTGAGACTTTTCCTGGCAATTTTATTTACTCTCAGAGTTTTTGTCAGACGCCTGAGAGGAAGTCGATGAAGAAATATTTTTTTGTATTTAATTTTCTTCGAGATGTCTAGGCTTAGCTTCCTTACACCAAATAAGCCAACACACTACCCACTACCTACGGCCACCATCATGAAAACCACTAAATCACGGGAGATTTCGATAGCTTACATCATATCCACAATCATATTTTATTGCTTATTTTTAGACAACGTATCCGCAAATAGTAATACTTAAATGAGCACACAAACTTTGTTTTCTTTAATTTTCTTCTAATTCACAAGGTAATCAATCTGCTATTAATAGATGTAAATGTGAACATAAAATGGCACAGCTTGACCAAATATTGAAAGCACAATAATTTTTATTCTTGCATATTTTTTTAAAAGTCTGTTGTACTCAAAGCAAAATTTTTCATATATTTCAATTGTTTTTAGAATAAAATATATCGTACTGCAGACGACCAGTTCCAAAAGATAAATAACATTTTTTTTCACGCAGAGGAGGGGTAAATGTACCTAACCGCACCATAGAGGAAGTCGTCACATCCTCCGTTTGTGGGGCCCTCACACACTAAATCCTTCCCTCGTCTCGTGGACTTGTTGTACCCACTCCGGAACTACGGTGGTATTACTTCGGAGTGGAGTCCCTTTGGCCCCTGCGTGTTCATATCCGCGTCCGGATTGCGTGTCAAAAGTTGAAGAGACATCTAAGTGTCTCCACTATTCCTTTCGTCTAGGTCCCTGCTTCGAATCTCGCTTGACACGTGTGGCAGTTTCATCTATTCCGGCGTGCCCACATGTTCAAGATCCCTCTTCTTCAGTCCACGTAGTTCGCCACTGAAGTCCAATTTTCCCTACTCGCGATCATAATCCCGACAATGTTGTCGGCCGTGATCGTCCCAACTATCGACGTCAGTGCAGAGCGATAGCTCTGCTAGCGTGCACACTCGAAAACGGTGTGCTCTGCGTCATCAATTATCTCCCCTTCCTCGTAAAGACAGTAAGGGATGGCGGTCTTGCCCATCCTGTGCAGATATTTCCTAAAATATCCGTGACCCGATAGCGTCTGTATAGCGAAGTAATTTACCTCTCCAAATTTCCGACCAATCCATGGCCTTATGTCTGGAATAAGTCACGCCGTCCATCTTCCTTTATCTTCCTCGTTGTTGCCATTTTGAAATGGTGTTTTCCCTGAAATGAGCGGTTATGTGACTTCCAGCCGATTTCGCCCTATAAATCTCCATCCGCTCCGCTGCCAGCAGATCCACAGGGATAATACACGCTATCACCACTACGGCTGGAGCGGATACCGTACGATATGCCGACGCGATACGCAATGCAGCCGTTCTCTGTACCGATACCAGTGCGTTTGTCCGCTTCTTAACATCCAGTGTTTCGGCCCAAATTTCGCTCCCATAAAGCATAATGCTGTTTCCAACCTCCATCAGGAGTCTCCGTCTCGCCGGTAGTGGGCCTCCAATGTTCGCCATTAATCTGCTGAGCTGTTCACCGATCTTCTGGGCCTTGTTAGCCGAGTACTGAATCTGATGCGAAAATGTTAGTCTGGGATCCAGCCCTATGCCCAGGTATTTCACCGAGCTCTTGGTCCTAATTACCTCTCGATAAATACCATAACTCCCGCAGTTGTATACTTACCTAAATAGTTCCCATATAAGCACTTGCTCTTAACCAATAGGCACTATATTATTAGTTATGACCTTAAAACAAACAATACTACATATTAAATGATAGAAGTAGTTGTTTTGTTACTCTTATCCGTCGTGTTATTGTCATTTATACAAAATTTTTATGTGGATTTGAGTGACACCAGTCATGTAGGGAATAGAAATCATTCATAAAATTAAACTACTAACGTTGTTGCATCTCTCAAGAACATTTTGTCTTTGTTTGTGTATATTTTTGGAGCATGCTTTTACAGTACTGGATCAATAATTACAAAACCAGCAACTGCTTTAAAGATTCCTATAATGGCATAAACTCACATAACTTATAGAGCAGTAAACCAATATGTAAGGTGCTACACAACCCAAAATATTAACCATTTTAGAATTTTACATTCATTATTTCGCTTAAAAAAACATTTCTTACATTATTTTCTAAATTTACCTTCTAGTTATAAACCTCAAACGAGCATTGGCACTTGAGGGTATAATTATTATTTTTGCTTTGCAGTATTATACGTATCCTACCTCTGGGTGGTATAATCAAATAACAATTATTGTAATTCTTTTAACTTTACCGCAAAGGATTTAAACATTTGTAGAATGTAGAATATGATACCATATTTTGTTTTTTATTGGAATTTCCGTTAATTGTATGGCAACATGAATTTCTGATATCGTGTTTGAACATACATTTTTTTGTAATGTGTTTACATTCTTAGACGCTTATATTACCTTTAAGGAAAAGTAAACATCATCTAACGGTTAATGCTAGTGGATTAAAATTCTAACACGCTTCTGTGGTGAGAAGGGATTTGATTTCAAATAAAAGTTTAAATCGTTGTCGATGCCTTGTAATTTTTCTTTCTTTCCTAGGTTATGTTTTCTTTTTCTCAGTTGATAGGTGTTGGTGTCGTTAAAAGCAATAAAGATTCAGCTGCAAGCAAAAATTTTGTTTTTTTTTTTGTTTTTATTCCTTAAGCTTTTTAATTAAAAACATTAATCCATGCACAACTCAAGTGTTTACCTCATATGACAATAAAACATCAACAACAACAACACAAACAAGCATAATTTATGAAATAATTATAGGAGTAAGAAAAAATTAAATCTTCTTTGAAATATAAAAAACCTCAACAGTATCATCTAAGGATACGACGAAAACCTGATGTCATCTTAAGAAAAAAAAAGGAATTTAACACGTCCATTATTCTTTGTGAGTGTGGCGTTCCCCTATCTTGTCCGATATTTACAGTGGATGGACACTACTATACCGAATTTTTAAACAAATTTGAAAGGGAAGTAAATAATAATTATGGTTGAACGAGTCGCCATGAGACCACGATCCAGATCAGATATCTAAAACGAAACGAAATATGAAAAATTATTTCTTCGGCGACTTCCCCTACGCAGATTTAAACCACAAACTCTGAGAGTTAATAAAATTGCCATAATACGATTTTTAAAATCTGTCGTTCGGTCCCGTATAAAAGTCGTTTAAAATCGTGTCTGAAATACAGATTTTTCAGAAACTTTTCATGACAATTTTATTTATTCTCAGAATTTTTGACAGAAATCTGAAGAAATATTTTTTTGCATTCTCCTTGTTGGAGATGTTTGTCATGGGGTTTGTACCGAGGCCTCACGTCAACACACTAGACTACGGCGATTTCCGGTTTCATCTTTTAAAGGGTTATTGCTATATAAAGCTAAAGAAGTTGAAAAAATATTTCTCTGGTTGTGCACATTAAGCGAATTTTTTCCGGTAGAAGGTATTATACTACCGTCCTACATTCCCTACTAAATGGTCTACCTGAAATTCCTATCAAAATAAAAAAATATCTGACAGTTTCCTGTGACTATATGCGCAGTTGTTCAAACTAAATGGATTCAGTATTCGCCAATCGTATCATAAATTTTATTTTATTCTACATTCATTTGTAGGTAATTTAGTTTGCCTGTGACCCACAAATCAATCCAAAATTAAAATCATATGGCATACTGCTAGAAGACAAAGATTTACTATGACATGGCCTCATAAAAAAATGTTATGACAGCAGTTATAAAAGCAAATTAAGGACATAAATTAACAATATCATGACATATTGCTGACCATTTTATTTAAGCCAGTAAAGTTAAAAGAACGTTAATAAATTGTAACCAAAGTAAATTTCAATTTAGATTTACGTATAGGCTGATCCATACACAGGCTTAAACGGGTAATTAATGTAACTCAGCATCTAGTAGCAGTGCAACTCAAATTATGTACAGTGGTCAGGGCTAAAAGCATAACACTTCGTCGCTATAATAATGCCAGAGTTCCAGAGCAAAAGTCTTGAATTTCAAACTCTGTTAACGAATCACGCACGTCTAAAGACACTCCATAATTTTTTGATACCAACCACGACTGGTTAGACAACTTCAGTGCATTGTGGAACCAAGTGTCTTCATTAATATTTTAGATTTTCTGTAGGCCATTTCAATTTAATAATGGTTGTGGTCCAATACATGCCAGCAGGGACAATGTCATGCATTTGGAATGATTTGTTTTAGTGGACTATGTTTAGTGGCGATATGTGAAGTCATTCATGTAGAGCAGGCACGCTTCGAGCTCTTGCAAATAATATTACAGCTGGAAAAACTTCGGCTTAAATTTGGAAAGAAAAAACTACTCCAAATTTTGAACCCCGGGAATGGACAATATATGACGATGTAGGTCACAATTACATGAAATAATTATTAAAAGTAAATGACAAACTTAATAAAAATTGATTTCTTTGGTTAGCAGCAACGAGTTTCAATTTCATCTTTATGTGAGTACCAAAAGAGTTTTTATTTTATTTAAAATCTAAAGTAATTTTTAATTACCGCTTTTATATCGCAGACTTTCTTCAAGCAAAGCAGAATATAACAACACAAAAGTATGGAAATTACAATATAAATGCAGAGAATATAACTAAGAAGACTGAAGTTGAACTATTCAGTGAAGCAAATCGAATTTAATCGCTACTGTTTACATATCCAATGTTTTTTGCATGTCCTTACCAATTTAAGGTTTTTTAAGTAATTTTCACAGTTTTTTTTTATTATTTCCTTACTTACACGAAATTTATTTACGAAATTCCTTTGCAATTGATTGGTAACAGAATGCAGCCAATGATGCACATTTTTTTTTTTTTTTTTTGTAGATTAACAGAGTTTAATGCTGAAGATGATTGAAGTCATTGTGTATCCATGCAATTAAAATTTTAACGTAAATTCCGGTCTGCAAGTAAAAAACAACTGAAATCATTACGCTGGAATTTAATTAACAATTTTTAACACTCAAACGGAAAAAGCCAGACAAAAGTAAAATAAATTCATTAAAAAATTCTTGCCTCAATTGGCTTTATTAACAGATGAAAATATAATGAACTTTCGTTTATAGAAACTTTGCCTCGCATCTTTTTTTCAATCTTTTTTACGCACAGACATTAATCGTTCGTTAGTTTTTTGACGTAAATGTGGTTTCATCTTATCCATCAGATTTCACAAATAAAAGCAATCACTTGGTATATATATATATATATATATAAATTGATTCGAGAGATGATTCATTCTGAAATTCGTGGGTAAAATAATTCTTTAGTTCAATTGACGACGCATACATTCAACCTTGATGCCTAAGACTTCCACAACTATTTTGATGAAGTGCAACCGTAAGGGATGTTCTGCACTGTTGCATTGATTCCAGCTGCACATTGAATGAAGTCAAGCCTCCTCACGCCATCTAGGTTACGTGTAATTAGGTCAGAGACAAGCCTACCTTTATTTTTATTTATTTATTAATAACAATACAATTACAAATTACATACACAATTGGCCGTTAGTCAGGATTTCGACAAAGCTTCTCAAATCACTTATGTTGTGTGCGTTAATTTTATACAAGAGTGGCGAAAGCTACAGTTTTAAGTCAATTCCGAACAACAGATTTTTTAATAACTTTTCAAGGCAATTTTATTGTACTCTCAGAGTTTTGGCCAGAAATCTGCTGATACGAAGTCGCCTGTTAAACCTGTCGTACGTAGAGTTCCATCGTATTGAAACATCCTGCTTTAATTTTAGCTATGGGGGTTGCATTTGTCTTTGATATTCCCTTAGCATTTTCATAACTTGTGTGATTTTGTTGAAATATTCTACCATTCTTTTTACTTTAGACACAGTATTACTCACATCCACAAATGCTAATTGCGCGATCAGGTTTAACGAATCGGCTAAGCAGGCAATTCCTCTTCAATTTCTCATACGTATCGCTGCACTAATATTTATCGCATTAACGCTCACAATCGCCGTAATTATATTTTGAATCCAAAACTCGTGAACCGGTTTTTGTATAAATTTTTTTAGATTTTCGGCAGTATGTCTGTCATCATATTTGTCGCATACAATTAAATGTGATTTCAGTTCGCTAATATAATAATAAGTGGCAGTTATTAACTATCATTTGTTTTCGAAGTCCATCCATCGATAGTTAAACAAACTGCTGTAGCAAAAAAAAAAAATAGTTGAGATTTTACTTGGTTTAAGATATCTCCATAAACCGCTTACATAATATTATTTGATATTGTTTCTCTAGTAGTAAGCGTGTATCCCAGATATTATGAGCAAGTTCTATTAGCCATTTAAGTTTCGGTTCTTCCACAATTCATAGAGCATGGTGTCGTTTGGCTATCATTTTTAATAATTGTCTATCAATAAGCTTAACCTGACGAACGGGTGCATTACACTTTGACTGGATTGGAAGCTGGTAGAAGGTCGTACGTCTGGCGTTTCTATTCCAAGTACCTCTGGTGGGATTAGTGTCTGTCTTTCTAGATTAAATGGAGTTAGTGGATGTTTCGTTCTCATACGTCAAGAAAGATTTCCATGAGAACCCCCAAAAATGCTTAGGGTTACTTTGCAGTATCTACATATTTCACTTTTGCTTTATTCCGCGGTGAAATGAGTCCATATTGCATTAAATTTTCTTTTTTCAGCCATTTTTTTATATACAAAAGCAGCATGCCCTGCTAGTCTAGTTTGTAGTTTGCTAGACTATTAGCGTGAGGGTCGTGGGTTCGATAACCACCAGAGACTCTGGTCTGTGACACTACACCGAGCATATGATCAAGTTACTCCGCTCGTATATAATTAGAATATAATTTGTAATTGTATTCTAATTAATAAATAAATAAATAAATATATACAAAAGCTCACTATAAACTTTAAAAATAAGCAAAACAACTTTTTCCGTTAGACATTGTCAGCAAAAATGGTGGATATCTTAGGTAAACAGATTGTTTTTACATAATTTAAATATTGGCAGTACTGCGTATATATCGTAACTGATAAGTATTGCCATTTGTCAAATTTTTTCAATCTTATAGTTTTCTACCTGATAAAAAGTTTAAAATTCACTGTTGGCTATAAAGAGAATCAAATTCATAATCGCTACCCTATGCACTGCACTTCCATAGAGCCCACTTCGAAATTTGATTATAAAAATCGTCTTTACCTTATTAAAAACGTTTAAAATATGAGTTCGTTGATTGCAAACAAAGTAAAAACAAATATGTGTTTAGTTTCAATTAAACTCTTTGTTGTTCTCACTACTTTTGTGTGCCACCGTATACAACTTGACGAATACAACAATAATTGCTTGTACGCTATTATTCTTTGCTTACAACGCAGATCTTTTCAACGGCGATCTTCAAGCCACGACTATTCTCTTCACACACAACGCGTCTTCACACAATTCTTACTACCCGTTGTCCGCTTTGTCGTGTCTGAAGAAGGTTCTTGAAGTAGAATGTTCGTGTCTTCGACTTCTCAAGAATTCTATCGCTACGTCATTGTTGTTTGTGTATTTTGCTTACGTTGTTTTATGTTGCTTTCTTTCTTACTTGTCTGTCTCCTTTGCTTTCATACTGATGTTGTTGGTATATGCAAGCAAGTTTGCATATACCATAGTTTGTGTAGGTTTTGTTTATCGTTTTAATGCTAAACGATGGAACACCGTTTCAATTTTCATAACAATATTATAAAAAAATTGAAATATATTAAAGAAAATCAGAAGCAAAAAATTTTAATTTTAATACGCAATCAAAAATTATATAAATATGTATGTATTTATAAAAACATGTGATTTATTTTTAAATATTTAATAGCAATTTCTATTGGTATTTCTCTATTAAACCACTCTTTTAGTTAAATAGAAAAATATTTTATTTTTATTTGTTTGTTTTTTGAAATGTTCGCGCTTTTGTGGGAAATATGTTTCCATAAGTTCTATTTTTATTTGTGGTAACACCGTCGATGATGAATAGAAATGTCGTACATGAGAACGAATAAGAATGAAATGAACGAATAAGAAACGATAATAAGAGAGTCATGCCTACAGAGCTAAAAGAACTTATTATTATGACCGGCACTCTTAGTTCCATTGTATGAATAGTTCAATTGAACAAGCTCGCTCGTGAACTACACAACTCTACAACAGAGGGCGTTATAATGTTAATTTAAGCTTTTTTATAACATCATAATGTAATGTTATTTAAGCTTTGGTATTTTTTAACATTACATTGTAATTCTGTTTAATTCAGGCCTCTTGTTTGCTGAACTTAAAATTTATATTTTTTTGTCTTCAAATTTACTATAAGTGAAACTCATAATTTGTGATGATAATAATTTTGTGAAAAAGAAATTAAAATTTGTTAAAAAAAAGTGAAATGTTTTTGAAAAATAAGGGGAATATAAATTTGACTAAAAGAAAAGTTTCATTTGTTTTTTGTGGCTCAACTCAGTGAGAAGCCAATTAGGCAACAAAAAAAGGAAAGTGTTCTTTTGTTGTGTTGGAACTATTCTAATTTTGATTCCATTTTTTAAGGGTTCGCAAATTTGGACCAAAAGTTTTATTTTGCTCTTCCCACCTACATTCAGCCCACAGTACAACATTTGGTCCTTCGACCCGGTTTTTTGAAACTTTTCTCACCACAATTCCACCAATTTAAATAAGATAAAGTTGTTTTTGTTATATATATATATTCCATTTGGTGGTAATTGTATATAATATTTATATTATATTTTATATTGTATATAATATTTATAACAGTGTATATACATATATTCAAAAAGTGTTGTGTTATAATTAAAAAAGCGCTGGCATATTTTGCAAAATTTATTGAATATAAGAACCAAACAGTTCTTAATATACACTGTTATAAATACATAATTGGTCATTACAACTCTCCAGTCAGGATTACAACCTAGTTTCTTACACCACTCATGTACATATGTTGTGTGTATTAATTTTTATACATGAGTACTGGGACTTTTCATGGCAATTTTATTTACTCTCAAAGTTTTTGTCAGAAATCTGCTGAGTGAAGTCGCCGAAGAAATCCTTTTTTGTATTTCGTTTTGATGTCTGACCTAGCCATGGTATATGACAGTGTATAACAGTGTATAACAAAGCCAAAAGTGACTGGCATATCAAATTGTGGTGTAAATATTAGAGTTGAAAATTGAGTTCAACAACGCAATTAATTATTGTTTATAAATCAATATTTGTGTTATAACCCGTGATGGTGCGTTGGCTAAATAGCAAAGCACATTACCCTTTATAACAATTCTTCAAATTCACCTCGCACATGAGAGAGATACCCATAAATAAGTGTTATTTGCTTTTAGTATTGATAGATCTGTGTTTTTTGACAGATCTTTAGGTAAATAAAAAATTTAAATTTTCATTAACCCTGGACGGTTACTCTTCATTTTTGTACACTCTTCGTTGAATCAACGAACACTTTAACCCTGAATGGTTACTGTTCGTCGAATCGACGAAGCTCATTTACACTTTATCATATAATTCTTTTATGTTTGTCCAAATTTAGCGTTTGAGAGGTTTGCTCAAATATTCCTGGATTTTGAAAGGGAATTTAACGCTACTCCACAGGAAGGTAATACATACTTATCTATTGAGATTCAGAAAGAGGACTTCAAGTCGTTATGGGCAAACGTTAGGGACTATTATGAAGCATTTGCCACAAGTGATGAGGAGAATTTGGAAGGAGATCGGGAAACAGCATGGGAACTTTTTCGGCACTGTAGGTGAGAGAGCTTTGGTCAGACTTTGGTCAACCAAGCTGGGATGTCATCAGCCCACTATATATATATGAAATTCATTGTCTAATTCATTCATCATTTGACCATAAGCATTCATGGTATAATCTACAAGAGAGATGAAAGCTAAGCAAATATATGTCGTTGCTGAGTGTATATCTGCTTATTAAAGTTCTCCCTTAGAAGAACTTGTTTTCTATTATAATCAATGTAACAGTGAAACCTTAGAGTATTGTCATCAAGGTAGGGTGATTCCTTCCTATTAATGGCGATTCCACTAAAAGCCTACTAAATCATGTGAATTTTTCAATCCACGACTGTTTAAACCTTACTTCCGAAAAATATTCTTTCTATTCAGTAGCCTATAAGTCGTGGGTAGTGTGTTGTCTTATTAGACGTGAGGCCACGGTTCAAACCTCAGGTCAGACATCTCTAACAAAAAGAAATATGAAAAAATATTTCTTCGGCGACTTCCTCTCAGCAGATTTCTGGCAAAAACATACATACATACATACATAATTGGTCATTACAACACTTCAGTCAGGATTACGACCTAATTTCTCAAGTCACTTATGTTGTGTGTGTTAATATTATACATGAGTGGCGGGACCTACAGTTTAAAGTCGACTCCGAATGACAGATTTTTGAGAAACTTTTCATGGCAATTTTATTTGCTATCAGAATTTTTGCCAGAAATTTGCTGAGAGGAAGTCGCCAAAGAAATACTTTTTTATTTTATTTTGATGTCTGGCCTGGGGCTCGAACGCTGGCTTTTCGTCTAATAAGCCAACACACTACCTACTAGACCACGGCGACTTCCTCTGGCAAAAACTCTGAGAGTAAATAAAAATTGCCGTGAAAAGTTTCTCCAAAAATTTGTTGTTCGGAGTCGATTTTGAACTTTAGGACCTGCCTCTCGTGTGTAAAATGAACGCACACAAAATAAGTGGCGAGAGAAGCTAGGTCATAATCCTGGCTGACGGGTTGTAATGACCAAGTATGGTATGTTATGTATGTACACTGTTATTCCGAAATTTATTTTCAGTGCTTTCACAATGTCTTTTTTTATTGATTTCTTGAGGAAGAGTTTTTTTTTCAGCTGGGCTTGTGCTATGCTCAATATCACGCCTTCTAGTAGCCCAAATGTTGATGTTCCATTTGGGCTAAAGAAATTTAGACAAATGCAATGAACATCAGCATATTGTGAGTACAGCTACAGATGAAACATGCTTAATGGCTAAGAATAGAACGCGGGCTAACTGTAACAGTTTTTTACATGAGTGACGGAATCTACAGTTTAAAGTCGACTCCGAACAACAGATTTTAGAGACACTTTTCATACCAATTTTAGTTACTCTCAGCGTTTTTGCCAGAAATCTGTTCATAGGAAGTCCCCGAAGAAATATTTTTCAATATTTCATTTTGGTTGGGGTGTCTGGCCTCACGTCTAATAAGCCAAGACACTACTTACTAGACCACGGTGACTTCGGTATCCTGAAAATAAGTATTCAATTTGTTTTTATTTTAATTTATTTTTATTTACATTTGCAACTATCGCAAATGTAATCCTTTAATGCATTGAAATGTATTTGTTGTTAATATTTTTACTACCTTTTATTTAAAATTTATTAGATATTCGAACTGTTACAACTTACAATTCCCATTTACCAAAGGCAAGAAGAGCAATTTATATATGGTTATTATGTCCTCCTATACGTAGAGTATATTTGATACGGTTTATGTGATATTATGCTGGTCCTTTTTGTTTTGCAATACCATGGTCTACTGTTGCCCATCCAATAATTTCAATTGTACTGCGTGTAAATATTTAAAGTTTACATTACATGCACGGTAATATTTATGTGTCATTGTTTTCGTATGCAATACTACATGTACCCTACATTAGGCAAAGTAATTAGAAAATTTTAGAATTATTTTCAAACATCATATTCCTTTTTAAAATTGAAGTCCTTGTAAAAATTTATTTAAGCAACCTTTCTTTGTGTCCCAACATTTCAATTCTTTTTTCATTAGGGTGACTTCGAGGCTGTTTCTGCTCCTTTGTTTCTATCCTTGTGCATATTCCCCTATTTACAGCATTTATTATCAAAAGCATTCAGTGTAGCAAAGTGCGTAGAATATGCATTCGGAGCTATTTACTATTATTATTGTATGTAAACTGTGGTTTCATTAAAATTTACATTCACTTGTTCAGCATGTCTCTTCCCAGGGGAGTATTTATGTAATGTTTCGTTATTAATTTTGCTCAGTACAAATGAAGAAAAGGGTATACAATAAAATATTTTTCAAATTATTTATTGAAATATAAAATATGTAAACACAAAATAGTGTTTACGTTTATTATTGAAAATTTTGTATACATTTTGCCATTATAATGCCCTTGTCTAATAAATGAAATGAAAAGGTATTTGTGTCAATTGGAATTTTGTTAGCATTAGTTTACAAATCTGTTCCAAAACTGTGCATGGAGTGTGGATTATTAAAATTCAAAAGCACAGATGTTACTACCTATAAAAGTAAATGTGAAAGTAGACCAAATTCCCATACTCACAAGTACCCCATATTCAAAAGTACCTCTTTAAACATTAACTTTACTACAGTGGTTTTGCTTACGTTGCAACCACAATGGACTTTATATGGCCTAAGTACGTCTATCAAATTCCTTTCGATGGCAGGGAGGTACAAAAGGAAATACTTTTGCCAGAGTGTCATAAACTGCGGTATTATTTTGAGTTCATGTCCCCTCTTAATATCGTCCAATGCAAGTGAATCTTGTTTGTCCTCTCTGTTGGAGGCATATCTTTTGCTCTATTTTTTGTTCAATACAACAAATAATTTTATATTTGCTGTCTTTACGACGTGTGAAATTCTACTCGAAATCGATTCATTTCGTTGTAGTGATAAATATTAAAAAAATCGATATTTTTCCATGCAATGCATTACAAAAAAGCATCGATGTTATATCGATTTATCACAAAATACAAAATGTACCTTTTGTTGCGTAGTGGAAGTAGAGTATCGCGGCCAGATGATATATTGTACCGTCTTCAATCTACATAAGGTATCCCTGTAATGCCATCCCTACTTATTTTTACCCGACAAACTTCAGGATGCTGTTTGGAGGAAGAATAATCGTCTGCCTGCTATATACATACAAACATAATTAGTTATTACAACCCTTCAGTCAGGATTATAACCTAGTTTCTCACACCACCCATGTTGTGTGTGTTAATTTTTTTATGAGTGGCAGGACCTACAGTTTAAAGTCGACTCCGAACGACATATTTTTAGAGAAACTTTTCATGGCAACAGAGAAATCTGTTCTGTCTGTCTATTACACCAAGGCGTTTTCTTCTGGTGTGACTTAAAGACACAGAACTTCAAAGTATGTATTTGGTATGGTATGCTCCTCCATTCTTAAGCTTCTGCTCTTTGGGTTTACAATGCCAGTTTAAATGGCCAGTCTGATGCTTAACTCAAATTTCCGGTCAGTGTAATTCCCCAAGAAATGTTTTAATATCGCCGTAGTCTAGTAGGTAGTGTGTTGGCTTATTAGACTCAAGGCCCAGATCAAACATCAAAACGAAATATAAAAAAAATATTTCTTTGGCGACTTCTTCTCAGCAGATTTCTGGCAAAAACTCTGAGAGTACAAAAAAATTGTCATGAAAAGTTTTTCAAAAATCTATCACTCGGAATCGACTTTAAATTGTATGTACCGGCACTCATGTATAAAACTAACACACACAACATGAGTGGTGTAAGAAACTAGCTCGTAATCCTTACAAAAGAGTTGTAATGACCAATTACGTATGTATGTATTTATGTTTAATATGCCTCAAACACATTTGGCTTAAGACGAATATCCGCCTCTCTTCAGCTTTTCTCTTGTCGTTACTGGCCTCTTCAATTGCATTGAAGATACCCTCCGAGTGAGCCGACCTGCATTCGCAGTACAAAGATTTGACCTGAAGTCCAACAAAGGTCGATCCTATTTCGCCTGCCTAGGTGATACAATTTCTCATTTTAATCTCGATTTGTTATCATCGCAGTTAAGTTTTCGGTAAAGTGTTCTCTGACTGTCAGATATTGTTGCTATGTATTGTCCCGTTCTCTGTACTTCCCGGTTAAGTTGAATTGAATACAAATTTCGATGACGTTGACTTTTGCTCGCAATAAAGATGTGGGTTTTCTCGTGGGTATACAGATGAGTCGAGGACATAAGTTGAATTTTAATTTGGTATAGTCTGATATTTCTGAACCAATTTAAAAAGCAGTCATTAAATCGAGGAAAGATTGATTTTAAAAAAAACTAATGGTAGAATGAAAATGTTTTGGTTCAAAAATTTCTGAAATTTGTTAATTTAAATTTGTTAAAGTATAATGGTGAGGGCCTGTATACATACATCGTCCACTACAAGATAATTGTAATTCAATTCTAGCACAGAGCCAGGTAAAGATTTTATGTCTCAAACTGAGAACATCAAACAGCGTAATATCTTGTTCTATTATCTTAATAGTAAGTATTATTGTCCATACCCTAGCATAGTTTCTTGTTGTTACAGCCCATTTGAATAAAATTTTTAGTTTTAGAAAATTAAAATTTTTGTAATTAAAATTGGATGTGAGAACATAAAATTAGTGACGACAAAGAAATACGAATTATTTGTTATAACTGAAAACAAATTAAAAACTTTAATGACATTTTGAAAAATTAAATGATGTTTCGATAGTGACGCACAATGTGGGCTTATGCAGTAAAATTAATTTGCATGAGGTCATGACGTCAAATAACTAAACTATCGAACCACTAGGCGTTTAGATGATGCCCAGTTAATTTTAACAATGAAAAATAAATGCAAATGTTGCATTTAAAGCGTTTAATTTTCTTTTATTTTGTTAACTTTTGCTATAAAAAGTATTTAATTTAATTAAGAAGGAAATTAACCAATAATATAAGGCACCAGTATGATTTAATTAATTTAAAAAAGGTCTCATAATATACACTGAATGCACTTTGCACTCGGCTGTCCCCTCTGACGGGACAACGTAAGTCTAGCATATCACTCGGTTGTCCCCTCTGAGGGGACATGATAGCGAATACGGACATTGAAATTATTCCTCGGCAATTTTTTAAGAAACAAGTGTTCTCCTGTAGTGTTCTGTTAAAATGTCACAAAAAAATTGATCGAAATGTGATAGAATTAACAAGATGCATTATAAATAAATCGTCCGTTCTACACGTCGATAAAAACGTGTGTTCACGGTGGACTGTACACTTCTCTGTTCCGTTGAGCAAATTTTAGATATAGTGGATTAGGCATCCAAAGTTGCAAGGGTACGGCTCAATAAAGTGAGAAATTTGATACGATAATAACGAAATCCGATAACCGCGAGAAGAAATTTACAAGATCTCGGTTCGTACTGAAGCGTCCAATAGAAAACATTTTTGAGATTTTTTTGTACATATGTGTTCTTCAATGTCCACAAATTCATATAAAACAACAACAACATACGTTTTCGTTAAAAAGTGACGTCGAGTTGCTGGGAGGTAAAGTGCAAAGGGTTAAACACTAACCAATGCTTTGTTAGTTTCCAACATATAAGCACAATATCTAACTGATATCTACATTTAGAAAGCTATTGGTTTTTCGAAATTTTATTAAAGCTGCTTGCGTACGCTGACGACATTGACATCATAGGCCGTACCAAGCGGGATGTTACTGCAGCTTTTAGTGCTATTGATCGGGAGTCTATTAAGATAGGTTTGGCAGCAAATGAGGGCAAAACGAAGTATATGTTGTCGACATGTAGGGACATGCGGCGTATTGTATTCCAGCTTACGGCCGATAACTATACGTTTAATGAATTTGTTTATCTTCACTCCGCCATTACCACTAAAAATGATATCAGTCTGGAGATTAAGCGTAGAATCACTCCTGCCAGCAGGTGCTGCTACTGTCTCAATAGGCAATTGAGTAGCAGAGTGCCCGCTCGTACGACAATACTAACACTCTACAAGACGTTCATACTTCCAGTGCTTCTTTATGGCGCAGAAGCATGGACCCTATTAAGCACTGATGCGGTAGCCTTGAGAATATTCCTACGGAAGATCTTCGATCCAGTGCAAGTTGGCGTTGATTTTCACATTCGATCTAATAGTGAGCTGTATGAGCTCCACAACGACGAGGACTTTGTGCATCAAATCATCATCCAGTGATTGTGCTGGCTCGGCCATATCGTTCGAATGGAGGAAAATGCTCCAGCGAGACGGGTATTTGATGGGAAGATTTGTGGAAGTCGGCATTGTTTGCATTAGAAGGATCAAGTCTAGACTATTAGCGTTACGGTTCTGAGTTCGATTCAAACAATATATTATCTTCTGTTACACTACACCCCGCATAAGGTTGCAGTTACACAGTTCGTAATAAATGTAACATAACATAGTTACTCACACCACTTATTTTGTGTGTGTTAATTGTATACATGAGTGGTGGGACCTACAGTTTAAAGTCGACTCCGAATGACAGATTTTTGAGTAACTTTTCATGGAAATTTTTATTTGCTCTCAGAGTTTTTGCTAGAAATCTGCTGAGAGGAAGTCGCCGAAGAAATACTTTTTGTATTTTGTTTTAATGTCTGGCCTGTGGCTCGAACCCTGGCTTTGCGGTGACTTCCAAAAAATTAATTCCTGGTCCAAAAAAATAACATTTGAAAATCTATACAAAGAAGTAGGTTTGCACTGCATATTGAAAATATTTTAATATTTAAAAAATATTCTGTTGCATTTTATTCATCTCTCGTATAACGATTAAAAAAAAGACAAATAAGTGTTGATTGATTAAAAATAATTTAACTTCCGGTCACAGTTTATAAAAAGCCGAGTAACCAATTGCCATGAACTGACATTAAATTCTTAAATGTATTAACGTTGTTATCAAATTAAAATCGAATGTAAAATAAAAAAATATTCACGCCAATTCTGCTGACTTGGCAGTTGTGCAATTTCATTTTCACCTTGTTTTCCCTTTTTTTGAATTTTATTTTTCTGCCACTTTCAGTTGATGGCCTGGACTGTATTATTTTTATATTTCATTCGCTTTTTTTTATAATTTTTCAATTGAATTTTTAAAATTAATTCATCACTGCCTACTTATGCATTCATATACCACGAACATAATGACGTGGGTATTGCTAACAATGTCAATCATTGTGATGGTATTGCTGATGATGATGATGCTGCTGATGATGATAATGTAAATCTTTAATACTCTCCCTTCAAACAAATCCCTGTTGATTCTTTTCAGTATTTTTTAACAATGAAAAGTTAATTACTTTTCAACGACGTGCTATTGTAACTTTTTAATGTAAAATTCCAATTCACTTGCCAGTTTCGCAAAATTTTCGTTTAAAAGGAAGACACGTTTTCCAAGTGCATGTTATGAAAAATTGCAGAAAACGCGGAAGGAAATCTCTTTAATTTCTGAAAGTTTTTGGTGTCAATGTACACTAAAGGAAGGTACGTTTTATTACTCTTAGCTGCCGCAACAAACTTATAAAGCTTCATACCTATTTGGCAAGTAGAATGTCTTCAGAATGATATCAAAATTAATCTCAGCTCACGTAAGCAAAAGATTAATTAAAATTTTGCTTTGGGGGATGTAGTCGGAATGCAAGAAATATTAATGAACTGCAATTAAACTTCTTAGTAATACAGTTTTAATGCACTAACAAAGTGTTTATATAGGGTCTTCACATTTTCGTTTCGTTTCAAATGTTATAAAAAAACATTTGTTCTGTAAGTTTGTAGTATCTATCAGTCACATCTTAAATTGACGGTCTCGATTTGGCAAAATCAATTAAACCATCAACAGTTTGATGTCAATACCACCATTTTTTATTCATTTATTTATTAATTACAATACAATTACAATTCTACGTCGCCGTAGCCTAGTAGGTATTGCATTAGCTTATTGTACCTAAGGCCGCGATTCAAACCTCAGGTCAGACATCACCATCAAAACGAAATACGAAAAAATATTTCTTCCGCTACTTCCTCTCAGCAGATTACATACATACATAATTGGTCATTACAACCCTTCAGTCAGGATTACGACCTAGCTTCTCACACCACTTATGTTGTGTGTGTTAATTTTATACATGAATGGCGGGACATACAATTGAAAGTGGGCTCCGAACCACAGATTTTTGAGGAACTTTTCATGGCAATTTTATTTTCTCTCATAAAAGAACACATTTTTGCCTCGAATTATCATTAACGATTAAAAATACATTTATTATGACAAACCCACGCGCACTAAATAATATGTGAAGCACACGCAGCGAGTGAAATCTACGGTCAAACGGAATATCCATGGCGCCAAGGCTATATTTTATATTTTGTGGGATCATGATCCATTATATGCTAAAACCGTGCTTAACTAATACGTGAGATTTGTGCAGAAAGCAATTAATTCATTTGATTCCAATAGCAGCTGAAAACCACCATGAATATGCAAGAGGATACGATGCCGTAATTTTTCATTCTAACCACGTTCAGTAACATACTGTAGCGTCGGACAAAAAATTTTTGGAAAATATTAAACGGGAAGTTTTACAGCATCTGCTGTATAGGCCAGACTTTGTTCCTTCTGACTACCAATTGCTTCGTTCGATCAAGGACAATAACGTTGTAATAACAATTAGCGATCCTACTCATTGTCTTTAATTTAAACGTTAAGTGAAGAATTTTCAAATTTTCCAATTTACTTTGAATTTTTTGTTCAACAGATTCCGTAAATATGAAGTATTCCTTCTCTGAATTGCATACAATGGCAACAACAATAAAAAAATTCAAAGTAGGCGAAAAAAAAGAAAAATGAGATATGAGTTTAAACTACTAATTTAAGATTCCATAAGCAATTAGTAAAGTTTCACTCTTTTTTCTGCATTTTTAGTTTTTGTAAGTGTTTACTCCACACACACATTTACACTCAATTAACGCAAACTAACCCACTATATCTGCATATACGTATTCCGTTAGAACTGTACAAATTCATACCACATTTACTCATACACACTAACCACATGAAAATGGCTCGCCAATTAATAGGTGACCGCATACTAAGATATTCTTTTGACAGAAACGATGGAGATATTGCACCACCACTCTTTTAGGTGGCACATAAGAATTTAACAAATTAAAGCGGGTTTTTACTGCAAGAAAGGATGCGATAGTAAAACTGTCAGGGGAATTTCAAGTTTACTACAACAAGTGTATTTCAATAGGAAGACAATCCTGTTAAGCTACGTATGTCAAATTAGTTGTAATTTATTAAGTCAATTTTGCCAAATTGCCATGGATGGATAAAGCATTCTAGAACACTTGCAAATAATAAAATTGTTCTAACAAAGTGGTTGATCTGTTGCGGCTGCGTACTGCGCTTTTCGCCCATTTAATAATCGCAATTGAAACTTATCGAGAAAACTATTCCCAATGTGGTGAATAATTTCTAGTTTACTGGTTCAGAAAACGAACCAGTTAACAGACTACCCACATTGACGCAAACTTAGCCACTGTCCGTAAAGTAAGCAGAAGAATTTTAGACGTGACTTGGGCTTGAACCCGTGCAAAATTTAACTGAAACGCGAAAGGACTACAGACTACGATATGTGTTCGCTGAGACTCTGGAGTAGATATCAACTGATCTTTACTTTCATAGAAATATCACTTCATCACTTCAAGTGTTCCAGGTCATTTCTGCATGATTAGTTAAGTGAACAAACAAAATTCTTGCATTTGGGGCGATACCAATCCACGAGAGATTAAAGAGTAGATTTTAAGGTCGGCGATATCATCGATTTAAATATCTTTTAAAACGACGTTTGGATAGACTATCACTGTCAACGGTCAGCGATTACCAATCTCTTTTGACCTGAATTGAATGATCTGGACACCAGCAACATGTGGTTTCAAAAGGACGGCGATAAGTGCATTGACAACTGGAAGACCACGTCTGGGTTCTATGAGACCCAAATATAGCAATTTGCTTTTTAACGTACCCACCAAGAGGAAAATGAGCTTCATCCGAAAAGATGTTTTTTTTTTTTAAATCTGCGTATGGTCATGCGTCTTAACCTCTAGAACCAATTGAGCTTTGTAAGCTGTCATACCGAGATCTTTTAGCAAAATTCGACGTAAAATGTTCAATTCTTGAGAATGATGACGAGTTGATGTTGATGGATTCTCACGCACACACTCAGCCCTAGCTTCTATGTTTTCAGGTGTAGGCACTGTACGAGCACTCTCATGTCTTAGCGCATCAACAATGAAACCAGTTTCACGAACTTTAGCAATAAACTTGCGTATGCCAGGCACTATTGGTCCTTCTCTGCGACCTAATTTTGTACGATATTTTCGTGCAATTTCCAGCCAATTGCTTTTGTTTTGGAAATTTATTTCTAATAAATCCCAACGTTGTTCAAACGTAAATCGATTCATTACTTTCAGTGGAGATAATATACTGAATTTTGTAACAGAATAGTATGACATAGGTATTGCCAGACTCGAAATAACCGATTATTCAAATTTAAACCAATAAATGGCCTACCCGATTTAAGGGACAAAATCGCATTTGAACTCTCTGTTTTAAAGATCGCAACAATTAACCGGAGTCGGTCCAATCTTAACTCTCTAAAGAAATTTTATTAAAATTTCGATTATATATTCCCTTAGTCCAGCTAAGTTTAACTTCATGAAGATAATTTGTCTCCAAACATAATCATAAGACTACCATATGTTGAAACTGTGCGTTATAAATCCCATTCTCGGCGAATAGAATATTGTTGGCTATTTTACGTACAATTCTAAAACAAAATATTTTAAGACCTAAAATCTCATTGCCACCTTAATATTAATAATAGGATTTCAAGAAATATTTTTTTTTTAATTTTATTGTAAGAATATTGTTTCCCTCTGACTGAACCCATGTCGTAGACCAATCGAAATCACAAACAAGAGAAAAAGAAATAGAAAGGATCTGAAAATGAATTCTAAACAATGAACAAAAGAATGAATGACCGAACAAACTAAAATAGAAAAGAAAATTTATGTGAATTAGGTTTGTAGCTGTATTCATGACTTGGCAAATAGTTAAACAGTTAACTTTAAAGAACATACACACATCACATGCATGTAGCTTTTATAGATTCTTTAGAACCTCAACTATAGGTGAGTGTATACTAAAGAATATAAATGTTTTGCAATCCTAAGGCTAGTTGAGGTTAAAAGGTGTTTTTAATTGCTTTTGAAAGCAAACAGAAGAAGACAAAAGTAATTGCACACTCCAGGTATATATTTACTTACTTGAGGGTCACCAAGTGTAACTGCATGGCATTGATAAATACAGTGCACGCTAAAAGTGGTCAAATAAATGCTATAATTTTCCATTTATAAACCACATTTTTCACAGGTTCTTTTTTAAATCTCACAATTTTATCTCCTCCTAAGGTATAGAAAAACCGAAAAAGCCGAAAAGTAAAATTATGGCTCCAAATATATCTTCATAAGCTTATGTATGGTGAGTCAAAATTTTTTAAACCAGTGTAGGATTACTTCTACACACCTAACAAACTAAAATTAAATACAATTCATATGTATGCATTAATGTTAGAAATTTATTCTGAAATGTCGTTTACGTGAGGAAAAGTGCACATTAATGGATATATACATACATAATTGGTCATTACAGCCCTTCAGCCAGGATTACGACCTAGTTTCTCACATCACTTATGTTGTGTGCGTTAATTTTATATGTGAGTGGCGGGACTTACAGTTTAAAGTCGACTCCGAACGATATATTTTTGAGAAACTTTTCATGGCAATTTTATTTACTCTCAGAGTTTTTGCCAGAAATCTGCTGAGAGGAAGCCGCCGAAGATATACTTTTTGTATTTTATTTTCATGTCTGGCCTGGGGCTCGGACCCTGGGATATCGTCTAATAAGCCAACACTCTATCTACAAGACCACGGCGACCCCTCATTAATGGATACATACATACAAAATTGGTTGTTACAACACTGCAGCCAGGATTACGACCTAGCTTCTCTCACCACTTATGTTGTGTGTGTTAATTTTATATAAAGAGGGGGACCTATAGTTTGAAGTCGACCCCGAACGACAGATTTTTATAAAAATGTTCATGGCAATTTTCAGCATTTTTAACAGAAATCTGTTGAAAGGAGCTCGCCTGATTTTTTTATTAGAAACACTGCAGTAGATACATACATACAGCTGTGTTCAAAATAATAGGAGTGCTACCATGTAATATTTTCAAAGTTAAAATTTTTATTCTACCAATTTGCAAAACATGATATATTTTAATCGTAGTTAGACGATATTTACGAAATAGAATACAAAAAAGAATCTCGTAATAACTTTAATATTTACGATGAAATTGATTCATTTCTGTGTTTGCCCCTGAATTCAGTTGATCAAAAAAATAGGAGTGTGAGTGTTCTTTTAAAAATTAAAATATAACAGCACATAATTTAAAGAAAAAAGTGAAAAATAAGTACGGAAAAATGTAGTTAAAACTTTTTCTACAGTGATTCACATAAATTTTTGTAATAGTGGGACGAGAAAAGCACTGTCCTGAAGAAAAGAGAAAACTAATTAAAAATTTTCGAAATAAAGGCAAAACTTACAAAGAAACCAAGGAAATCTTAAGTTACTCCGATCAAATGATCACAAATACATTAAAATATAAAAAAAGCCCGAAACGCGTGGGCGCAAGGCCAAAACATCTACTGTCGATGACCGCCGAATTGTGCGATACAGCAAAATAAATCCTTCAGCGTCTTCAAATAAAATTCAAAAGGATCTGAATCTTGCCGTAAGTGTCCCTACTATTCGTAGGCGTCTGATGGACAACAATTTATTCGCAAGAAGTTCACAAAAGGTGCCATTGTTGACATACAAAACAGGCAGCAGCACGCTTAAAGTTTGCCCAAGAACATATCAAATATCCGAAAGAAAAATGGAGAAACATACTGTGGACTGACGAAGGCAAAATTGTTTTATTTAATGGTATTGGGTCTAGACAGCATGTTAGACGCCCGCCCAACACCAAATATAAAGCTCAGTATACACAAAAGACAGTTAAACATGGTGGCGCAAAACTAATGATATGGGGAAGCTTTTCATATAATGGTTTAGGCCCAATACATCGAATTAGAAACATAATGGATAGGAACGTCTATGTCGACATTTTGTGAGAAGTGATGTTATCATATTCCACGCATCTAAAATGGATATTCCAACAAGACGATGACCCGAAACACACCAGTAAATTAGCAAATGAGTGGTTTCGGGTTAATGGGGTAAAGGTTATGGCGTGGCCAGCTCAGTCTCCTGACCTTAATCCCATAGAACATCTATGAGGGATGTTAAAAAATATGTTGCCGAGAGAAAACCGTCACATGCAACCGAGTTGTGGTCTGCAGTGCAAGATGGGTGGAATAAAAGTCCACTAAAACAATGTCAAGCTTTAGTTGACTCCATGGCTCGTAGATGTGCTGCTGTAATAAAAGTAAAGGCTATTCTACCAAATACTAATCGTATTTAAAGTTTCTGATTATAGTCATAAGCATTTTTAACTTTTTTAATAGTAAATTTTTAAGAAAACTGAAATACTCCTATTATTTAGAACAGCACTTTTTAAGATATTTTTTTTAAACTTCCGTTTACTTACTTGTTGAAAGCTTTATTTAATTAATGAATAACTTAAATAATTTAGTATTGAATCGACATTACATTACACCAAAAAATTGAATTAAACCATGTTTTTTATTTGTTAAAATTTAAGCTTTTGTTTTTCAATGGGCTCACTCCTATTTTTATGAACACAACTGTACATAATTGGTCATTACAACTTCTTGCGACCCAGTTTCTCACATAACCTATGTTGTGTGTATTATTTTTTATACCTCAGTTGAGGCGGCCTGGAATTTCAAGTCGACTTCGAACAACAGATTTTTGAGAAAGTGTTCGTGGCAATTTCATTTGTTCTCAGAGTTTTTTGCAAAAAAACTGCTGCATATTTCGTTTTATTCGAGACAACTGAGCTGGGGTTTGAACCGCGGGCTTGAGTCTAATAAGCCAACACAGTTCCTCTTAGACTACAGCTAGTTGTAATAATTTTAACTAGTCCCGCATAGGGACTAGAGTATTGATCGCACAGTCTCAATAAGTGTAAAGTGGGGTCTAAAAAATTTTCTTTTATAGGCAAAGGCCCTATTTCTTTTTGAACAGCCAATAGTGGAAACAGTGGACAAATAAAATTTTCTTGGGATTTTGCTTTAAGGGTAAAAGAATTCTCAAAATTTTAGTCGCTGAGAGAGTATATAGAACGGTGTCAACTCTATTCATCGAAGGTAAAGTCGTGATTACGGCGACTTTTTAAAGTCATGAATTTTAGAATATCATTGTTATTGAGCCGTAAACTTGAGCCTAAGGTCCAAACCCCATGGCGGCGTCTAAAAAAAATATTTCTTCAGCGACTTTCTCTCAGCAGATTTCGCTCAATATCAGTGAATCCAAGTAAGAAGTCGTCATAGTCTAGTAGGTAGTGTTTTGGCTTATTAGACTTGAAAGTAAAAGAAAATTGCCATGAAAAGTTTCTCATTAATCTGTCGTTCGAAGTCGAATTTAAATTGTAGATCCCGACACTCATGTATAAAATTAACACACACAATATAAGTGATGTGAGAAGCTGGTTCATAATTCTGACCGACAGTTGAGCAGAACGAATAACTAAAGCAATCGTAGTATTTTAGAAAACATACCAGTTACCCTTTCCGATATACATCTTCGTGAGGTCTTTGATGACTGAATCAGTATTAATTGATATAACATATCCTCCAAGGTAGAAGGCAGATGTGGACACTAATGGAGGTGTACACACGTTAATTGGCTTATTACAAGACGTAATAAATGTATAATAACATTCAATCAGACTGCAATTTAAATTTTTCCCTGTTCATTACTATTTTTAAAAACTCGCTGGCACACATCTTTAATTGTTTCTAATTTACGTCCGTAAATATTTACTCTCATATTCCTTGTTTTATTTCATTAAAATAATATGTGTATGAGTATGAGTATGAGTATGAGTTGTTAGCAAAAGTCTTCGCACACTTATGCTTACATTCCACAGGAATTCTAACAGTTCAGGAATAAAATAAGAAAAAAAGAAATTGAAAAAGCAATGGAATTGAAATGAAGAACAAACATTCATTTCCGATGGAAAAACTATAGAACACTGAGTATATCATTTTCCCTGCAAGTGCTATTGCAAAGTGTATACTTGTCTTTGCACCTTTTCTCTTAAAGACGCCCTCAGCCATTAGTACTTGCAGAAAAAAGCACGTGATTCTGTTAAAAAGTTGTGAAGATGAATTTTTTTATGAACTCGAAAACAGAAGAAAAACATTGATTTCTTTTTGTGTATTTGCCCATCCAACAATCATGTCCTCCAGAGAACTGAAATTTACTACCTGTTTTGTGATGTGACTGCTACGTAAAGTATAAATTGTTCAGTTGGAGGAATCTTCATTTGATTCCAATGTCAAATGTTTGTCCAGAAATAAGAGCACACAAGGAAAACAAATCGAAAAGGACAACGAATATTTTGGAATAAGAAATGAAAGAGAAAACAACAAATAAATGTAACATGTTTTCATTTAGAGTTCGAAACAGCCGAAAAAAACTCATAGATTTCTGTCGTGTTTCCTTTTTTAAATTTTTTTCCTTGGAATTCTATTTTTTTTTTGTGGAATAAAGTTGGTCAACAATCAACCGGCAATCATCTTAAGTCGTTGGTTAAAGATGTTATTGCAATCAAAATTATTATCAAGTCAATAAAAGTTTTCTTAAAAAATAATCGTTAGAAAGTTAAAGGAAATGAAAACAAAGATTAAGAAATATGAGGAAATGAAAAAGGATAATTTAAAGTCTTCTGAGTTATTGAGAAAGGGATTAGGTCATGTTATTTTGTACATGGGTTTTTGATTGGCCTGCTATGTAAAAGGTTGTAATGACCAATCAAGTTAAGTAAAAGGCCTTAAAATTTAAAACAAACATTGACAATTTCTGTCACCATACGTAATTGGCGATTACAACCCTTCAGTCAGGATTACGACCTAGTTTCTCACATTACTTATATTGTGTGCGTTAATTTTTGTACATGAGTGTTGGGACCTACAATTTATGGTCCACTCCAAACGACAGATTTTTTGAGAAACTTTTTCATGGCAATTTTATTTACTCGCAGAGTTTTTGCCAGAAATCTGCTGAGTCGCCGAAGAAATACTTTTTGTATTTTTGTCTTGTTGTCTGGCCTGAGGCTCGAACCCTGGTTTTACGTCTAATAAGCCAACACACTACCTACTAGACCACGGCGACTTTTTGTCACCATACTAATACTACTAGTTCTAAAGAAACTTCTCATAGGATCTAATAGAATAGTTTGCTTTGAATATATTTTCCTCTTTGCAGTTGTAAAGTATTCGTTTTTATAATAACCTTTTAACGCACCATGTGCTTGGCTGTGTTAAAAGCAAAATAAAAAAAATTGTCACTTTACCTGTAGTTAACAGGCAATAAATCTCAAAAAGGCTGAAGCATTTCGCATTGTTTTTACTTATTTACGACCAACATTAAATCCTTTATTTTATTTGGTATGTCTTCCTTCCACTCACTCACTTTCTCTATTTCCCTTTTTTTCGTCGAATGCGTTCATTCATGGGAAATGTGTCAACTACAGATAAAACACAATGTACAAATGATAGAAACGCATGGTGATCCGGTTTTAACTCAAACAGCTACAGTTTAAGCAGTGAATTCCCTCACAAAGATGAAGATTACAACAATTTTGCAACATAATCATTTTGAGCCTCTGCTCAGCAACTTTTATCTTCTTCTGTGGAACAAGGCAAAAGCGAACGAATTTTAACGCTTTTATTCGTTGATATGTTTCCTTTTTATTATGAGTTGATGATGAATTTTGATTAATTCACATTTTAATGTTGAGACATTTATTGCTTGGAAGCTATTTTCCCATTTAACCGTAGATCGAGCCTTAAAAAACTTCATAATTCTACCTTATGTATCACTTTTGATACATACTTGTAGTAACATAGAATGGTCACGATTATTGATAGATTGTGTTAAATACTTTTAATATTTTAATTCATTTTAGGATGCCCTGGTAGTCTATTGGATAGTGTGCTAGACTATTAGCGTGAGGGTTGTGGGTTCGATGCCCATCAGAGCCTCTGGTCTGTGACACTACAACGAGCAAAGGTCAAAGATACTCTGCTCGTATATAATTTTATTTTTACTTAGTAGTAGTAGACTACGTACTTTAGACTACGGCGACGAGTAGGTAGTGTGTTGGCTTATTAGACGTAAGGCATCGGTTCAAACTCCAGGTCAGACATCAAAACGAAAATATGAAAAATATTTCTTCGTCGACTTCCGCTCAGAAGAATTCTAGCAAAAACTCTGAGGGTAAATAAAATTGCCATGAAAAGTTTCTCAAAAAAAAAAAAATTGTCGTTCGGAGTCCACTTTAAACTGTAGGTCCCGCCACTCATGTATAAAAATTAACGCACACAACCTAAGTGGTGTGAGAAGCTAGTCGTAATCCTGACTAAAGGGTTGTAATGACCAATTATGTATGTATGTATATACTACCTACTAGACTACGCTGATTAACAATCGCAAATTTGTTGGAAATTGTCTTTTTTTTTGCATTTGCATTTACATGCATTTCCTCTGAGCAATATTCACTGAAGGTATTAAATAAAAATTTAAATTTAATTTTTAATTTAATTATAGATAGTAGAGCCTCATAGGCTGAAAATTGTTTTTAATTTTTACACATCTGAGTGCACCTAAGGCGTATACTTTATATTTTTGCTCTCATATTGATGGCAGAATAGCACGTATACGCCAGTGTGCTCATGTTCTTACATAAAATAATTACAAGCAGAATAATACGAACTCAAGAATTGCATTCATTGTACGTATGAAAATTCAACGTCAATTAATTTTCTTTTTTATTACAACAATTGTTAAATTGATTTGCAATAAAAATTTAAAATTCAAAATTATTTTTATTTGATTAAAATTCTTTGGGCATAGTTCTCTTAATATTTAAATTTAAATTTATTATTAAACTTTAATCAATAAGTGTGTACGAAATAATTACATCCATATGGTGACACTTAATGTGAGGCTAATTAATAATATATCCTGTCATTAAATTACAATTTTATTAATTAAACGGAGTTGTTTAATTTAAAATGAGATCATAATGTACAGTCATAATGAAAACATACTTAAACTATAGTTTGTGGTGATTTGAGTGTTCGACGATAAATACGAGCAATTTAGCTTCAGATCCGTAGAAAGATGAATATTCCTGGTGGTTCAGCAATTTATAAAATTAGAAGACTGCAATTGTCATTCATCAAGGAAACTGAATAACCGGTTTATAGAGTGTGGGTGAATATAAACTTTTGATCTGTGCGTCAGGGCAGAAAGAAGAACATCAACAATTAACTTAACGAGATGGTTGAAAATGAGTAGGAATTGCTAACCTTATCAATCGCATTTGTTTTGAAGAGTATTAACTTTAATATTTTCTGAAGGTCAACATAGTCTAGAAGGTAGTGTGTTGGCTTATTAGACGTAAGGTCATGGTTCCAACCCCAGTTAAGACATCTGCATCAAAACGAATTACGAAAAAATATTTCTTCTGCGACTTCCTCTCAGCAAATTACTAGCAAAACATTCTGAGAGTAAATAAAATTGCCATGAAAAGTTTCTCAAAATCTGTCTTTGGAGACAACTTTAAGCAGTAGGTACCGCCACTCATGTATAAAATTAACCCACACAACATAAGTGCTGTGAGAAGCTAAGTTGTAATTCTGACTGAATGGTTATAATAACCAACTATATATGTATGTATGTGTATGTATGCTTCGAAAATAATCGTTGTAAAAGGAAACGATAAAAATTAATCTCTTTACAAATAGCAGCAATTGTTTATTAAATAATTACAACTTTAAAGAAAACAGAGAAGAATAATAATTTTTAATCATCAAACGGTAAATAATTTTTTTTATTTTTATTCATACTTTTGATGTTAAATCGCACAAAGGTATTGCGTGAAGGATGTTGCAGAATCTTACATCTGTTGTGGCAGTATGTAAAATAAATATGTGTGAAGATATTCACATGAGTAAACATTAAAATATTATAAAAATAATTTTAAAAAAATAAGTAACTACGAGGGGCGAATTGGTAATAACTTTGTGATGGCACAATGAGGTATCAACGAATAATTGAATGATAAAGATCAAACATTACAAATAAAGGGATTGTATGGCATACTATAGTAGTATTAAAACCATGTCTGACTTCCAAAATGTATCAATACAAAGTTTTTATGCGGTTCTACAACTGTATATAAATTTTGAAGATATGCAAACTTACCAAACAATACATCAACTATAAATCCGATGCCTGATTGCTTTTTGACTGCGTTAAAAATACACATTGATGACATTTTAAAATAGTATACATTGTAAATATTTTGTTCAGCGGCTTTATGAAACACTATACTTTGTTCAAACACAAAACAACAAACATTTTGGAAGTCAGCTCATCTTTCATTTATCATGTAAAAGTGCATATTTGTAACAGTCCTCGTATATATTTATTTTTATATATACACACATTTGCATTTGTATTTGTATGATTGGATGTATACATGTTTAAATATGTAGATATTCCCATATGTATGTAATTGAAATTATATTTATGTATTGTGTTGTACTTTATTTGAATAATTTGTCTTTAAATATAACGATTAAATACATCAGAAAGCATCATGTTGCGCCACAAAAAGAAAAAATCATATACATTCCGATTTGCATTCATCGCAATGTGAAATTCATTACCATTTTTTAATTCCTTTATTTTCATCTCTTTTGTCGGCTTCCTTTCAGCAGACTTCTATACAAATGCCTGACTGTCGGTCCAGCGACTCATGTATATAATTAACATACGCAACATAAGTGAAAGAAGCTAGGTCATAATCCTAACTGAAGGGTTGTAATAACCAATTATGTATGTATGTATGTAAATATATGCTGTAAATGTTGGTTTTTTTGTGTCTATAAATACTCTTTTGGAAAATCTCTGAATTAATTTTTTTCAAAACCCCTTCAAAATGTTACCAAATTTCATACCAATTGTTTATCTCATTAATTGATAAGAAAACTGTATTATTTTTAGAAATTATACTCTTCAAACACAACATCAAACATCTATTATAGGCAACTATAGTTACCAGTTCGTTTGTATTACAAAAACTTTCCATTTTGTTTTGTTATTAGTAACGCTGTTGTTGTGACTCCACAAGGCTGTTTCAGTAAATAATATTGAAAATTTCTTTTTGAATTGATATTTTTTTTAATCCTCTTATATTTTATTTAGAAAAAATCATAAATAACATCAACAACAACAACTAAACAACAAAATTTAAATCCTTGGAAATTGTAATTGCATCATCATTATTCCTCTGTTATGGAAGCTGTTTTCTTCTTTTAGATGTTCGGAGTAAATTTCTTCTACAGCAAGGGGATATAATAGCAGGTTTTTTCTTTTTGTTGTTTCACACAACAGATAAATAACTGGGATTATATTTTTCTTCTTCTTTTTTGTTTTGTTTTACGCTTTTGTTTACGATAAAAAAAATATTCGAAGAATATTCCTTTTTTCTGTCAGTTGGTAGTCAGCAAGGCGCAAAGGTGTTTCGATTCTTTTCTATTTACAAAAGAAAACTTTAACAATTTGTGGAGAGTCATTTGTGAAAGTCAAATATTCCCATCAGGTTATAAAGGAGATTTAGGTATGATAAACTACCCAACTAAAGAAATATATTTGTTTTGAAGGAGAAAGGATAAAAAAATATTTTCGCCTTTTTTATACCACAATCAAGCCGTAAGTGTAACCAAAAAAACTGAAAAGAATGTGTTGTGTTTGCTTTATCAATAAAATGGTTTGAAAAAAAAGAAAAAATAATGGCTTGGATAGATGGCCAAAAATAGTCTTTGTCGGGAGAACAGCTTCTATTCTGGTTCAATTTAGTTCACGTTTTTATTAAATAAGAGAAATATTTGAGCAATTCACACAAGCCCTTGTATCGTTGTATTACGTGTATTGTCGGACGCATATACAACAGTGTATGCTTGTTGTTGATAATTTTCATATAAAAATCCGATACACTTATACACATTTTTTTCATATGTTTTTAAAAGTTGTATTGGTTTCGTGCTATCAGTTTATGTAAATGCCAGTAATCAAGAAGAAGAATAAAAATATTTTCTATGTAACTTGAGCAACAATTGACATATCAAAATTATATTTTTCGTACAGAGAATTAATTAATTTACTTTCTCCCGTAATATTTTTCATTTTGTTGCTTGAAAATCAAATTATAAATACTGTTCTTCTTCCTCTTATCACTTTTCGACGTTTGTAATACGAAATACACGATACAGCATAGCATTCAGCGTTCACAAACGAGAAGTATTTTTAATACAACATACACGATACAAAGTTGTGTGAATTGGCCTATTCCTGAAATGAACACATAACATACATACATACAATACATATTTGGCCATAATAAACCTTCAGTGAGCATTATCAACCTTCAGTGAGCAGTAAGCACACCACTTATATTTTGTGTGTCAGTTTTATACGTGAGTGACGCGACCTTCTGTTTAAAATCGACAGATTTTTGAGAAATTTTTCATCGTAATCTTTTATTTACTCTCAGAGCTTTTTTGCAGAAATCTGCTGCGAGGAAGTCGCCGTAGAAATATTTTTCCATATCTTCGACCTAGGGTTTGAAACGAGGCCTCAGGTCTACAAGTCAACACACTACTACGATGACTAACTAAAATATTTTTTTTAATCTTTCAAATAATTCCATGGTATTTTTTTAAATAAATTTACATGGTCTATTCGATCAGTTCAATTTTTGACTACTTCTGCAACAAATAAGGCCGTATGACATCAATGGTGTTCTTGAATATTGGCTTCAAACGCTTTAAGAGTTGCTGGTTTGTGAGCATAAATCAATGATTTAGCATACCTCCATAAAAACTAATCCAGAGAAGTTAAATGGCAGATTGAGGAGACCCCTGGGGACAATATTGCTAAGAGCGCTGCGTGGGAAGTTATGTTGTCTTATGGAAACCAAATGTTTTCCTGATAAGCCAGCGCAATGCCTTCTAGACTACGTCAACTACAACATACAGTAGAATACGGCAACATATTTAAGTTTTGCTCAGAATGTTAAGCAATGGGAAAAATGTTCATGTCATTTGAATAACGCATTAATTTTGTTTTTAAAATTGAACATTTTCAAAATTTTTTTGCATATTAGAATAAAAATTTATAAAACAAAAATTCACCGTCATTATCTTTAATAAAACATAACGTCCTTGGCCCATATGTCATCCAGTATCAATGGCAGAGCAATCTTTTAGTGGTTTAAGCAAAAAACTGAAAGTTCCTCGATCTATTTTTATATGTATATGTATGTATGTAGCAAAGAATTTATCTAAAATTATAAAAAGTAAAAATATGTCAGTTAGCATCGACTTAAGTATCAAGAAAAAGTTTATCCACATGTGATTAAGGCATTGCCAGGTACATTAAGCATAAAGTTATCCTAGCAGCTATTGAAACTCAACGCAGTATGCCATTAAAACTTTGCAACAAAGAGATCATATGGCAGTTAGTCAGCCATGCTGTCTATGGGTATAGACAGTCATAAACTTTTCTATTCATCTTGCATTGTAGACAAAGACATGACAAAAACTAACATCAACGGTTGCATATATCAAATAAAACAGACAAAAAAATAACATAAGCTAAAACAAAAAATAACACAAGAAACAACTGCAGTGACTTAAGATAAATTCTCCCCAAAATAAAAAATGAATCATAGAAAAAACTGAAGTATTTTGAAGTACATATACATATATACATATATATACATGAAAAACGAATGCCAGTGTGGTGGTATCCTGCAAAACAATCCTGCAATGTCATTTTGCCAAGACAAAGCTTTTATTTTATTTATAATTCATTATCGTTTATATTCACAGCATTTAAACATTGTATAATTCGTTATGGAAAAACAAGCCAAAGAAATACGGCCTTAAGCACTTGCCTGCAAAGCCGATTTGTCATCTTTGATTATGTGGAAAATGTTTTGCAAGGATTTTGTCTTAGGTAGTAGAAGCCAGATGATCATCGTTTGTTTAGCATTATTGCTGCTTGGCTTTATTGCAAATTAATCCAAGATGAGTATTTTTCTAAAAAAAAGTCGTGTTCAATACATACATAATTGATCATAACCCTTCAGTCAGGATTATGGCCTATCTTCTCACACCACTCATGTTGTGCGTGTTAATTTTATATATGAGTCTTGGGGCCTACAGTTTAAAGTCGACTCCGAACGACAGACTTTGAGAAACTTTTCATGGCAATTTTTATTTACTCTCAGCGTTTTTGCCAGAATTCTGCTGAGAGGAAGTCGGCGAAGATATGTTTTTTTTCATATTTCGTTTTGATGCCTGACCTGGGATACGAACCTAGGCTTTACGTCTGACAAGCCAACACACTGCCTATTAGACTACGGCGACTTCAATAATGAAACTTATTTGTAGTAAAATTGATACTTCAGTAAGCAAAAATACCATACCTAGAGCAAAGAAAAACCTCAAGTCATTAACAAATTAATATTTATTCCATTAAAATTTACTGTTTGGTACTATTTACACGCTGGCGTAGTCAGAGGTGCCATAATAATTAAATTTTATGTATTAAGTATTTATGGAACTTATTACTTATAACACACAAATAGACATAAAAACAAATGAAAGTCGTGGAAAATGTTAAATTAACCACACGCCAAAGAAGCACCCAATGCATAAAACGAGCTTACAGACATCCATTGGCTTTGACAAAAAAAAACTGTTCCCATTGTCCCTTGATATAATCAGTTACCACGACGTATGATTAATATCTACCGAAAGTGAATTAATATTCATCATACGCCCGTCAAAACAAGTGAAAAAAAGGTATTTTTTACACCCACTCTAAGAAATTACACACACTAAAAGATAGACTAACCACACATTTATAATGAATACCAACTATAAACCTATTTTCACTTGCATACAAAAATTTTCATGCATAAAATTCATGCTGAAAGTAATTATTTGCGGAATTCACTTTCAATAAGTGGCTAGAAAGCAAGTGCTAATGCCAATACTTACTTTCCAAATGGCATGTACTTTGCAAACACTACTGCATCAGTACAGTTTGTAATCACGCATCCATACTACAGTAATGCGGCGAATAATTCATGCAAACATATACATTGCAATGTACATGTATATGCACAGTACATGTATGTACCCGAAATGATATACAGATAATGCTAACCCTCAAGTGTAGCGTATAATTTCAAAAGTGCCGTCACATGGTCCAACACGAAATGAAATTTGCAACTTATCTGCACTTCAAATGTTTATTTTCATGTCGTATTTGTCCAGGGCACATATAACACAGATGGGAATATATTCTGATGTCAGAATGCCACAAAAATTAGTTAATGTTATCGGCAATGAATCGCTTTTTCGCTAATCATAAGTACTCATGAAATTTTGAGTATGAGTGAGTCAACAGTATTGAAATCCAACTACTCTGATTCATTCGTACTCACTACAACATTGATTTATAAGTACAGGTTGCAATGAGTACAAGTACAACTTTGATATCAAACTTACAACATACGAACTATTTTTGATTCATACGCCTACCGATTTATATTCATAAACTTGGAAAAATACTTATAATACTCATAAATGATTCGAGTGATTCGAACATCTTGCGTATTGTTAAGTATGAGTATGATGTGTACTTCAAACTTTGAATATGAGTAGTATGAGTATAATATTAAAATAAGTATGAATGCGTATAATATCAGAAATTATAAGTATGATTCGAATCTACTCATCATTTTGAATACTCATTGCTGACCTCTGGATACGACATACTTTTGAGTGTGTTCTTCTGTGATGATCACCAGAAAAGCATTAAACATGATTGTACAATAATGTAAGAAAAATCAGTTGCGGCGCCATCATCAACATTGTATTAGTCCATATTTGTCGTTTCGTATTATACATACATACATACATAATTCCCAACAATCAGGATTACGGCCTACCTCCGAAAACCACTTATGTTGTGTACATTAATTTTATAAATGAGTTGCGGACCTACAGTTTAAAGTAGACATCGAACGTCAGATTTTTCAGAAGCTTTTATTAACTCTCAGAGTATTTGCCAGAAATGCGCTGAAAGGAAGTCACCGAAGAATTTTTTTACTAAACCCCGGCGACTTCATCAAATATATATGCGGAACAAAAACTAATGATGCCATAAGCAGGCCAAGCTATACGCTTCGGAGTCGGATCACTACGTGTAATTCACTCAAATGACAGTTGTTTTGACTCTGGTGTGAAATGATGCACTCATGTTTCATTTATTGTCACATGAAGATTCATAATTTCGGATTTTACTTATGGCGAATTTTACTTATTACGATTTTACTTATATCGAAAATATTTCAGAAGCAAAATTAATTCTTTCTTGTTTTTGGTGGATTTAAAGCTGCGGCACCCAATTTGACTACAGCTTTGAATACAAAAATACGTGAAGGATATGTCCAATACATACATACATACATATATATTTGGTATTTGCAACCCTTCTGTCAGGATTACAACGTAGCTTTTCACGCCACATAGTTTGAGTGTGTTAATTTTATACATGAGTGGCGGTACCTATAGTTTAAAGTCAAATCTAAGAAACAGATTTTTTTGAGAAACTTTTTTTTTTGGCAATTTTTTATTTACTCTCAGTGTTCTTGCTAGAAATTTGCTGAGAGTAAGTCGCCGGAAAATATTCTTTCATGTGTCGTTTTGTTGGAGGATGAACTGTGGCCTCTCGTCTAATAAGCCAACATACAGCCTACTAGACTACGGTGACTTCAACTACTATACATGGCGACTGTTGCATTTTTCTATATTTTTTTATATATTTTATTCATTTTGCTTCGTTTGAACTTACAAAAGCACATCCCTACGGTTGATTTTATCTATTAACACACGAAATTCCTTCGAACTAATAGAAGCTACTTCTCTCGTAATTATCTCTCCCACAAAGTGGTAATACGACAGCTAGAAAATTTCTACACGTGTTTTTGAAGATTGGGTTTAACTAAATATCATATGAAAAGTAGCGACATCTGTGTATCAGCCTGTGAACTTATCAGCCTATTTGTTATGTAGAATATAAAATAAAACTCGTCACGTCAATTTTTAACACTTAACTGACACTATTTCGCAGCAAAATGGAACGAACCTTATTATGGCATATTACAGTGATTCTATTATGCTTCCAATACTTATTTATTTACAAGCCAAATAGAAAAAACAAACATAGAAAGACGATAAAAGCCACTTACTTGAGCTGCCGGATATTGAGTGTTTCACTAGCCTCCTGATTGCGTGCATCTCCAAAGCACTATCACGTATATAACCGTTAGTAAAATATGTTCCTTTACCAATGCTATTAGCTGCACCAGCCAGCACACAAACTATTTGGTGAAGCTGCTAACCCACTTAGTGTTCCAATGTTTCTTCACGAGCTGACAACCCATTTAAAACCATAAACCAACACGTTGCGTAAGTCCTACAGGCTCAACACTGCCTTTAACGATGCTTGTATTGAAGTCACTGCAAGGTGATGTTTATGCTGTTATGACTGTGTTTGAGTTGCTGTTTGAGTTGCCTGAAGGCTGCTGGCGGTAAGGGCAAACACCACACTGATAATAATGCATTGCCTCGCATAACCTTAATGCTTGATTTTCCACCTGGAATGTAGAAAATAAAAACGATGGAAAAAATAATACAAGCCAGTGTGACTATCTAATGCAAGGATACAAAGGACGTTCCCATATGCACGTTCTGTGTTCAATGAAGCATATGTTTATGCATAATTATGTAAAATGTGTAACATTAACAAACAACATCAGCTACATAAAGAGATTGTTGACAGAACTCTTTGGCAAAAAAACCAGAGAATCTGAAATAAACTTGAAACACAGTATGCTTGTGATAGAAAAACTTTATATTTTTTAAAATAATTATAATATGGGGAAAATATAAATAAAAAATAATTCATGCGAAAAATTTACAAAAACAATAATAATGTGGCTTTTTCCTTTGTCAAATTCAATACGATGGCTTTGAGAAAAAATGTTCCCATAGTCTCTCGAAATAAACAGACAACACGTCGTATGAATGATATCTACAGAAAATGAATTAATATTCATCATACGCCCGGTACAATAAGTAAAAATATTGTTTGAAAATTAATTAGAAACGACGGGTTATACATACATAGCCGCCAGATTTGTCGATTTCTCGTCATTTTGACGATTTTCTGCTCTAAAAATATCATATCGACGATATGAGGATTTGTGCCCTTATTTTGACGATTTTTGAAAATTAAAAATTTACATCATATTCTTTACTTTAGCACATTAAAAGCCATTTTAATCTTTGTATTTACTTTGCAATTGTTACTTTTGCAAATTTAGTTTAGTAATAACAAGGAGTGAAGTATTATAATTTTAAATTATTTACAAACACCTGTGTAATGATTTTTCTGTATTTAATGGCTTTTTCATTTCTTAAAAGCTTAAAAATTACAACCTCTGCACAAAGGGATTTTCATATACGACTAAAGACTGAAATTTGTCTGTAATGCAGTGTACAATCTCCATATATGGATGTGTTCGCCGAGAAAGACAAGTGTTACATAGGAATTCATTATTCTCGGGAACAAGTTCCCTCATTCCGCAAGAGCAAAATTCGTTGTAATAGTGGTAGATCAGTGAAACACAAGCCACATTGCAGCGATGCTTCAATGAATCAATAGAGTTGGATACCCCACCGCCATTAACAAGCAACTCCGCCCTCTTCTGTACGCAGTGCAAAAGTTTCAAAATAGACGTTCAGGCACCAGCCTATACATGAGGGCTGTATTCCATTCACTTTCGGATATACATACACACATAATTGGTTATTACAACACTTCAGTCAGGATTACGACCTAGTTTCTCACACCACTTATGTTGTGTGTGTTAATTTTATACATGAGTGGTGGGACTTACGGTTTAAAGTCGACTCCGAACAACAGATTTTTGAGAAAATTTTTCATGTGTTATTTACTCTCAGAGTTTTTGCCAGACATCTGCTGAGAGGAAGTCGCCGAAGAAATAAACCGTCCCTGTAAAATTTAAAATTTCGGAAGAACTCTACCTATAGATTTGGCGGTGGACATTTTAAAGATGTTATATTCCACACATAATGGCATCAATAGGTCTTTCAAATGATTAACAAATGTCGATGACATCCCACACATACACTTTGAAGCTAGGTCGTAATTCTAACTGAAGGGTTGTAATAAACACGTCTTCGTTTTAAATTATTTTGTTTAATAAAATGTTTTGTTTCTTCTTGAAATAAAGAAAATGTGAACAAATCAAAGAAATTATGTCATCCCATTTCCGTCCCAGCTTCTCGTTTATATTCATAAACCTTTGCAAGCACGTGCGAAACTTTTAAATCGCTGACGTTTTTATTTCTACCGTTTGTCATTGAGAAAGGAAATTTTTTCTTGTTTTTTTTTTGTTTTATTTTCGTGGATATTTATTTTTTTTTTTTTTTGTTTAAAATTAAATTTTCAGATTGTCATTTTCTTGTTATTTGCCGCGGAATTGGGTTTGAAATACGAGCGTATTTTATGTATTTTAAAAGGGAGATGATATCTTCCGTGTTCTTTAGTTGTAAACTGTAAATAATATGGATACTGATACACACATTGAATTATATTTTAAGGTTGGAGAAAAACTATTTTTACGTTTAAGAAAAAGAAATACACATAAAAGGATGGCAATGACAGATCAATTTCAAGAACAAAATTTAAATGAATTTTGCTTGGTGAATTGGATCTGTACCCATAAAAACAATCAACTGATCCAGGAACTGAAGTCTAAGCGGCAGTACGCAATGCTATATGTTTGCTGTACGGGCTCTGTAGTATATAGAAACTGTTTTCGGCGAAACATCCTCTTCAGGCATGAGATATACTTCTGGATAACAGGGTAAGTGAACAAACAATATTGTCGAATATGGGATGATACTAATTTACATTATATCCAGAAATGACCAATACATTCTGAAAAACTCACCGTTCGGTGTACACTTTTAGATGGCGAAATCATCGGTTGAAATATTCTTGAGAAGGCCGTAGCACTATAGGCCAATGGCTACAAACTTCTTTTGGAAGAAACTGTATGTTCTGGACATCAATGATATGTGGTTTCAACAGGACGATGCTACGATTTAACGATCGACAGATTTGAATGATGCAAACTGACCACCGAGATCGTGACTTTTCACTCCGTTAGATTTTGCGGAAGTGTACGCGAATATGAAAAAGATGCCGTTGTCTAGTAGGTAGTGCGTTTGCTTATTAGACATGAGGCCACGGAACAAACTAGTATCTCCAGTAAAACGAAATATGAAGAAATGTTACTTCGGTGACGAGAGTTTTCCATAAATCTGCGTTCGAAATCGACTTTAAACTGCAGGTTCCACACTCAAGTATAAAATTAACACATACATAACACACATACATAATTGGCCATTACAACCCTTCATTAAGAATTACGGATTAGCTTCTCACTCCACTCATGTTGTGTGCGTTAATTTTATGCATGAGTGGCGCGACCTACAGTTTAAAGTCGACTCCGAACGACAGATTTTTGAGAAAATTTTCATGGCAATTTTATTTACTCTCAGAGTTTTTGCCAAAAATCTGCTGAGAGGAAGTCGCCGAAGAATTTTTCTTATTACGTTTTGATGTTTGAACTGGGGTTTGAACAGTGGCGTTACGTCTAATAAGCCAGCACACTATCTACTAGACTACGGCGACTTAAAAATTAACACACATAACATAAGTGGTGTAAGAGGCTAGGTCGTAACCCTGACTGAAGGGTTGTAATGACCAATTAGGTATGTATGTATGTATGCGTATATGAAACCACAAATCACAGCTCATCTCAAATACGACTTAACCCACGCCATCAGTCAAAATCAAACTGATATATATGCCAGAGTAAAGGAAAATGCGAACTTTCAAGAGAAGTTTTATTCCACAGCTAATAGCTTATTTAACACGTTCATCGCCACGATAATATCAGAAAAATTTTCACATGGGCCACGGTAACTTTATTGGATAATTAAGTTAAAAATGTATCAAGGAAACTTAATGTATCACAAAAAAATTTCTTTTGTGCCAAAATTCGCGGAAAACACTATTTTTTATGTCACACATATATGACTGACATGGCCCTATATTAAACCTTTTTTTTCGACAAACTTAGTCAGTCTTATATGGCTGACGCATCCAAAAAAGATACAAAAAGATACAACAAGCATTAACCTGTTGTTTTGAACACAGAGTCGTTTGCGTCGGACATCTGTGATTAACCAAATCGCCTACGTCAGACACATATGACTGACATGGAACTTCTTAGCGTCAGACACATAGAACTGACATGGCGATGAACGTGTTAAGGACTCAATAGTATGAGTAAAGTAAAACTTAGGGAATACTTCCCATTTAAAAATTTTACAGACATTTACATCTTATGTTGATTGTGGAGCTCTTACGTTCCTATTAAATAAAGAAAACGAAAAAAAATTTGTACAAGTGGTGAATGTAACACAGACGTGACAATAACTATAATGGCGACAATAATTTTAAAAGAAGGAAAAATTTAATTTCCTTATTGAGCACACGTACAATTTATCATTAAAAAATTTTCAGCTTCCTTACTATTGTTGTTCTTTCTATTCGATTATGTGCTGCGAGCGTATTCAAGACGAAAATCTTATTTTCTCAAAATAAAAGTAGAAAAATTACACAATTAAAGCATAGAATGGGATTTAGTAAAGAAAACTAAACAGTAGTAGCTACCGTTGTCTAATAGGCAGTGTGTGGGCTTATTAGATGTAAAGCCTGGGTTCAAACCCTAGGCTAGTCATCAAAATGAAATACAAAAAAAAGTATTTCTTCGGCGACTTCCTCTCAGCAGATTTCTGGCAAAAATTTTGAGAGTAAAAATAAAATTGACATGAAAAGTTTCTCAAAAATCCGTCGTTCGGAGTCGACTTTAAACTGTAGGACCCGCCTCTTATGTATACAATTAACACACACAACATAAGGGATGTAAGAAACTAGGTCGTAATCCTGATTGAAGGGTTGTAAATGTTTATTCTATGAGTTATTCTATGAATTAAGTTAAGTACGGTGATAAGGGTTACAAGAGTCAACTTCTTTTTATTTTTAATTAAACCAAAAAAGTTTAAAAATTTCGTCTATCGACTGCATTTCAAAAGTCAAAAACAAACTCGTAACTAAAAGAAGTGGTAAGTCATAAGTAGACTATGATGCAACAGTATCAGGTATACCACACAAATTATATGCAAAGAAAGAAAAATATTTCAACACATTTTAATGACGACCTTGTTTAGGAAATAAATATTTGTATTGAGAATTATAAAAAGCTTCAGTTTAACTTTCAATCACAATTATAATGCACGAGTTTCTAATTGAAGTTGGCAAGGAGAGTCGACGTATTAAAATGAACAGCTGGCAGTTAAAAGTTAAATCGTTTTAATTTTATTTATTTAAATGATATTTAAAAGCACATTTAAATGTATTTTTTTTTTATTCAAATAAATATAAGCTCTTGCAACTTCCAGGTTATCATTGATAATGTTTTTCATTTTTCGGCTCGTATATACATGCATACACAAAGTGCAAAGTATACTAAAATTTATTATATTTAGTTTTAAAATAATTCAAATCCACTATCCCTGATAGTGATATGAAAATAATAAAATTGTAAATTATTTTACCTATGAGCATAGGCTTAATAAGGCTATGGCTGGCTTTAAAGCAATGCATTCACTGTACTATTAGCCAGACCTTTTGCACAAGCCATTCCTGTTACTACTCGCGCCTTTTTCCATTTCATTATATACATATGGTCCTAGTTTCAAAACAATGCAATCTATGAATCGATGAATACTATTCATAAAATACACCCTTTCTGCTATACGAGTACATATGGGAAAACCAACATCATTATGTAAGGAAATCTTTACACTCCTGTTTAAGTTGCGAGTGTTTTTTCTTTTTTTGTTTTTGTGGGCAACATTGATTTATTTGACAATCGATTTCACAGTTGATATTTGGACCACTGATCAGCTATGACTACTCAAAAAGATGATTAGATTCGAATCATACTCATAATTTCTGATACTTATACGCATTCATACTTATTTTAATGTCATATTTATACTACTCATATTCAAAGTTTAAGTACTCATAGTACTCATACTTAACAATACGCATAATGTTGTTGATTTCGACTCTCAATGACTCAACATTTACAAGAATCACAAAAAAAGTATGATTCGCGTACGAACACTACAATACTCACTAGAAAGTTGTGTGTTTGCTTTGCTTGCTGTCTTTGTCATTCTCTTTCTTCTTCTTTTGTAAATGCAACAACAACTATGACTATAAACTTTGATGAGTATTATAAGTATTTTTCTAAATTTATGAATCTAAATGAGTAGGCGTATGAATAAAATATATTTCGAATGTTATGAGTTTGATGTCAATGTTGTACTCATACTCATTGCAACCTGTACCTATAAATCAATGTTGTAGCGAGTACGAATAAATCAGAGTAGTTGAATTTCAATACTGTTGACTCAATTATACTCAAAATTTCATGAGTTCTTATGAGTAGCGATAAAAATGATTCATTGCTGATCTCTGATTTGCACCATAGCAATGCTTGCAATTTGTTGAAACTTTTTATCAAAATAATATTTGTGATCATTGAACTCATCATCATTTATCTGTACATAATTGTATTTTAGAATTTGTAATTTTTGAATGAAACAGTGCCTGAAGTCGCCGTAATCTAAAAGGTAGTGTTTTGGCTTATTAGACATAAGGCCACGGTTCAAACCCCAGGTCCAACATCTCCAACAAAACGAAGTATGAAGAAAATATTTCTTTGGCGACCTCCTCTTAGCATATTTCTGGCAAAAACTCTGACCTACATAATTGGCCATTACAACCCTTCAGTCAGGATTACGGCCTAGCTTCTCATACCACTTGTGGTGTGTGTTGATTTTACAAATGAGTGGCAGAACCTACAGTTTAACGTCGACTCCGAACGAGAAACTTTTTCATGGCAATTTTATTTACTCTCAGTGTTTTTGCCAAACATCTGCTGAGAGGAAGTCGCTAAAGGCCATAGGGATCTGGCCCGAAGTAAATGCATACAGAGCAAAATTGTGCATTAAACCTGATTAGATTCTTTCTTAGAATATCAGTTATAAGGGGTTCAAACACATGGAAACTGTGAACACTTAACAATGTCTTCTGTAGAGGCTTTAACCACGTGGAAAAAGAAGAGACAACAGAACATTTTCTCTGTTATTGTCTGGCATTTGAGACCCTAAGAAGTAGAAGTCTTGAGCAACCAGAATTTATTGGCAGAATATATCTAGGCAAAGGTGGTTTGAATAGAGATCTTATAAAACTCATGGAGTACCATGAGCATTTTACGCATTAAGTCCTTAAAAATCACTTTCAAGAAAACTGTGATTAAAACCCTTTAAGGGGCATATTTTTTAACGATAACAGTAAAGACTCCTTCGCTTAACTGAGGGAAACGAAAACTATAATAGAACTTACCGGAAAAGTAGTATGAAACTGAATAAAAACAAAAGGCAATCCAAAGAGATGCGATGAATTCATTGAAACTCAAATATTTTTAGATTTTTTTTGTTCACATCATTAAAAATATGTGCCTCTGGTCACCCCAAACTTCCCTTACCTTTTAAGACATTAAAGTGTCCTTTAAATCTAATAACTATGTGTGCCATCATCGCTTTTTTCATTTCCCTTTAACAATACAGCCAACAATAAAAAGTCCTTCTTGGAACAATAATAGGATAACGGAGTTGATGATGATTACATTGCTGCCATTCCACTTAAAATATTATTGAAGAACAAAAAAAAAATTATTCCTTCTTTGACATTTCCAATGTAAAATTAAAGCGAAATAGGTTACAAAGACAAAATGGAAAAAGGAACTGGCGCATGCACATAAAGGACTTCAATTAAATTACTTTAAATATAAAAGCAAAAGACGAAAATAACTACAAGAAATGTTGGAGTTTGATGCTCTCCACAGGCGAATTAAAGAGAAAAACGAAAGCCAAAGAATTTAACAAAAAAAAAAAAAAAAAAAAAAATAAGAGGTTTAGTTACTTTGAGTAGGCATTTGATTGGAACACTTTAATTAAATTAAAATAATAGACTAACAAGATATTCAAATACTCCTGAGGGAAAAATGGAAACGAATGCATGCAAAGAGGTAAAGAATAATACAAAATAAAGCTATTTCTACTACTAGAAACGGGGTTATATTTGTAGTTTATAAAACTACTGAAACAAATGATTGTTAAAATTGGACATACCCTGCACCTTGCTACAGGAGATCAAAACTTTAAAAAATATTTTAATACGATTACAACATTTATAATTCATAATTGAATTCTTTTCAGAAGTCGCTGTAGTCTAGTAGATACAGTAAGACTCCGCTTAACGCTGCTGCGCTTAACGCTGTTTCAATATTACGCGGCAGTATTGGTATTCCCCTGCATCGCATACTGTATTGATACTTGTTGTATATGTGTGCAAATGAAACGGCCTTGCACCAAACAAAAGCGGTGCACTATATAGCGACGGTATATACCTTATAGAAGTCGCCGTAGTCTAGTAGGTAGTAATGGGTGATTTTTTAAGAGCTATAGGAAAATTTTTCAAAAAAAAAAATTCAGAAAACTGAATGAAATCTTTATTTGAATCGATAGCACGGTCCATATAATTTAATGTTTGAAGATAATTTCATGCAAATGTTGACCGCGACTGCGCCTCAAATGGTCCATCCGCTTAGTCCAATTCTGGCATACTCTTTCCAAAATTTCGGCCGGTATAACAAAATGTATAAAAAAGGTATAAAAATAAATGCTTCAATGTTGTCTTCCAATGCGTCAATTGAAGCGGGCTTGTCTATATAGAAATGAGCTTTAACATAGCCCCACAAAAAATAGTCTGAAGGCGTTAAATCACACGATCTAGGCTAACTTCACCGAACTCGCCTCTCAATAAATCCATTGTTACGCGTGCTGTGTGGCATGTGGCACCGTCTTATTGAAACCACATGTCATGCAAGTCAAGCTCTAGCATTTTGGGCAAAAAAAGTTGGACATAATCTCACGGTAGTGCTCACCATTCACTGTTACGTTACGATTCTCAGCATCTTTGAAGGAGTACGGTGCAATGATGCCACCAGCCCATAAACCGCACCAAACTGTGACTTTTTCTGGATGCATTGGTAGCTTTTCCAATGCTTCTGGCTGATCTTCACTCAAAAATCGACAATTCTGGTTATTTACGTATCCATTGAGCAAAAAATGAGCTTCGTCGCTGAACATAATATTTCGATAAAGAAGTGGATCTTCGGCCAACTTTCCAAGAGCCCATTCACCAAAAATTCTGCGTTGCGGTAGGTCATTCGGCTTCAATTCTTGCACCAGCTACATTTTGAAAGGCTTCACACTTGCTGCGAACCGCGACGAATCGATAATTGATGGTCATCATTAACACTGGCAGCTTAACACGTTACAGCTGCGATGTTTTCTTCAGTTCGCACTCTACGTAAGCGTGTTGGTGGTTTAATGTCCAACAATGTAAATTTGGTGCGAAATTTAGTCACAATAGCCTGAATAGCCGCTTCAGTGGGTCGATTAAACTGACCGTAAAATGGAAGAAGCGCGCGATGAACTTTCATAACAGAGCACGCATTTTGATAATAAAATTCAATGATTTGCAAGCGTTGTTCGTTTGTAAGACGATTCATGGTTAAATTATAGACCAAATTGAAGATGTTTGACAGTGAAACAAAACACGAAATGTGCGTGAACTGTTTAAACCAGTGTTGCCAAAAATATAATAGCTAAAAAATCACCCGTTATATGTGTGCAAATGAAACGGCCATGCACCAACCAAAAGCGGTGTATGCTATGTAAAGAAGTCGCTTAGTAGGTAGTCTGTTGGCTTATTAGACATAAAGCCAGGGTTCGAGCCCCACGCCAGACATTAAAACAAAAATACAAAAAGTATTTCTCCGGCGAATTCCTCTCAGCAGATTTCTGCCAAAAACTCTTAAAGTAAATAAAAATTGCCATGAAAAGTTTCTCAAAAATCTGTCGTTCGGAGTAGACTTGAAACTGTAGGTCCCGCCACTAATGTAAAAAGTTAATACACACAACATAAGTGGTGTGAGAAACTAGGTCGTAATCCTGACTGAAGGGTTGTAATGAATAATTATGTATGTATACTATGTATCTTTTTAATGCTATTTTGTTAGTCTGTTCACAGTAAAGATTCCAACTGTATTTTTCGAAGTCTCAATCACAGTAAGAACGCAGTTTCGTTTAACGCTGTTTCGTTTGGCGCTGGAACTTAATGTCTTACTGTAGTGTGTTGACTTATTAGGCAAATAAGGGTCTGAGATCTCTAATAAAACGAAATATAAAACAATATTTCGTAGGTAACTACCACGCAGCAGATTTCTGGTAAAAATCGCTGAAAGGTATGAAAAGTTTTTCTAAAATCTGTGTTTCAGAGTCGACTTTAAACTGTAGGTACCGCAACTCATGTGTTATAATTAACACATACAATATAAGTGGTGTGTGAATCTGGATCATAATCCTGATTGAAGGATTGTAATGACCAATTATGGACGTATGTATATGTAATCTTCAATATAAATGAATACATAATCGAAAAATTTTGGATATAAGGAAGTCTAGAAAAAAATTTCTGGAAACTTAAGAAAATTTGAAACTAAAAATTTTCCAATTCCATAATACAATTAAGTTTTCAATGCTTTTAAAAATTTATTTTATTTGTAGCTTTTAAAATGTGCAAAGTTTTGTATAAAAATAAAAAACGAAGAAAAATTTGTTAAACGAACAGTTCGAAAGGAACATTTCATTGAAATTTGTTTAAAACTCTGAAAGAAAATTCAACAAGATTTGATTCACAACTCGATTTTTATTTAAAAATTGTATATGTTTTCGAAAACTAACAAAAAATTTTTAGACTTTGTATACACATACTCGTATGCGTCTGCCTGTATACAATATGCAACAAAAACTTATGCATGTTGTTCTGTTTGTACAGCACATACCAGTTGCTTTCTCTACTATGTACGTTGTGTTAATGTGTATGAAAGTGTTGTTGAATTTCTTGTTGTTTTAAAACTTGTTTTGTTTCTAAGTATGCACATATTTAAATACATACACAGATACAAAACTAAATTGAATTCGCACACATACTCTTATAATTAAAAGAATTTGCAGCCGAAAAGTTCTTATGCTCATGCAAAACTGATACTCGAAACTTGATTAAAGTTTAAGTTCTCTCTGTACTTAAGACAGCTAATTGAAACGTTGATAAACACTCTGTACTCACATATATTTACATTTTGTTGTTTTAATGGAATTAAAATTCCTTTTGAAACGATGGCTTTTTGCAGTTATATTTGTTTTTTATATATTATATATTATAGCGTTCATTCATACATAATTGGTCATTACAAGCCTTCAGTCAGGATTATACCCTAGTTTCTCACAACTCTTCTGTTGTGTGTGTTAATTTGTCCTGGGATAGGAACCCGAGCTTTACGTCCGGGCACACTACCTACTAGACTACGGCGACTTCATTGTCTGCGAAAATCTAAGTTTTTTAATCGATTGCCTTGGATTCTTCCAGATTTATGGTGTTTGCCTTTGATATCTAAGTCAGTGGAATATTATACGCCCAAGTCACGATGAAAAATTCTCCAAATTTATGTTTGCGAAAGTCCAAGTACTTGAAAACGATACAAAATCGAGTTCTATTCGTATGCAGCGGCTGTGCTTAAGGCAGTTCTTTCGTTTCATCGGTGTACGGTCGTTAGTGAATAGTTCGTTTATTGAATCAGTGGACTTAAATCTCCCTATTACTTTTCACATCAGTGTTTATAATGCGTTGTAGAAGCCGTATTTTAGTAGGTAATGTGTTGGCTTATTAGATATGAGGCCACTGTTCAATCCCCATGTCATACATCAAAACGAAATATGATAAAATATTTCTTCGGCGACTTACTTTCAGCAGATTTTTGGCAAAACTTCTGCGAGTAAATAAAATTACGACGAAAATTTTCTCAAAAATCTGTCGTTTGGAGTCGTCTTTAAAATCAATCATGTATAAAAATTAGCACACACATCAAAAGTTGTATGAAAAGCTAGGTCGTAATCCTAACTGCAGGGTTGTAATGACTAATTATGTATGTCTGTAAGTTTATCATGCGTTGGCGCACCTTTGTAATATGCCTTAAATGTAAATGAATTCTATTAAATAAATTAAGATTATTAAGGAAGAGTTAGTCTCCCAAGCTGATATAGAGGAGACCTTCTATTCCAATAATAATAACACAATTTGCAATGAAGATACCACAATATTTGGTGGATACCCTTCCACAGATCTTCATCTTTAACTTGGTAATAAAACATAAAATTATTCTTGTATTTATCTTGGAAATAAATACAATTTTCTTTTGTAATAAAGAAAATAAAGAACGAAATCTAAAAGCCATTTTATGGACCCATAGTTGGGATTTTATCTTCTGCTACAATTTGCTGTAAAACTTTAACTCACACAGGGGCAAAGACAATCTAATAACAAATAACACCCGGCATCAGGCTTAAATATAATCCATAGATTGCTTTTAAGCACACAAAATAAAAAAAGCCGGCAACAAGAAAATCTCTAAGGCATACAATGTTAAAGAGCGTTGCTCTTTAGAAAAAATGAAAAAAATAAAATGTTAGAATTGTTGTTTTTCTATAAATTTCAGCATCAAACACTTGACTGTTTGTATGGCAAAGCAAAACTACAGATAAACGGACGGCACTCAACTGGAACACTGAACAGAGGAAAAACAAATTTTTTGTTTCAACATCAGCGACAATTGTTAAAGGTCTTAAAAAGGAAACAAAAACACAGAAAATGAACAACAACAACAAAATAGAAACGATAAGATTTGAAAAACAAATACACGAACAATTTACGCAAATACTAGCACAAAAAATTAACACGTAGAAGCAGCAAACTTAGAGGCAAAAAAAGATTGAGAAAGAGAGAGAGAGAGAGAGACAGAGACAGAGAGAGAGTGTGATAGTGAACCTCAAAACAAGTTGTGCTTGTTGTCGTGCAAATACAAGTTGTTGTTTTTAAATTTTCGTTTTTTTTTTTTTTGTTTATCCATGTACACGTCCTTGATATGTCTTGCTTAGTTAATACATTTTGAATACTCAGACAAGTGTTAAATTTTCCAACAAGGACACAAACACCAGAAACCGTATTTAATTAAATGACATTGGTTTACGCCACCGCCACTATTAGGCTTTAGAAAAGCTTTTACATACATCTTTAGGTTCGAAATAATAACAAGCGATGTGTTTATGTTCGACCTTTTATCTTTAAAGAAATGCTAGAGTTTAAGGATTTTGTTGTAGATTTGTTTTTACGTAGGCAAGGAATATTCAACACATATGATCTATTTTGAACACTAAAAATTATGAATTTAGCATTGTTCCAATTTTAATTTTAAAATAGCTGTACCTTACGCGTGTTTCTGCGCCACCAACTAAAATAAATTTGAAGGAAAGACATTACAGGAATGTCCAATTAATTTGGAAACATTTTATTGATTTTGTTTCACGTTGTCCTGATGCTTCAGATGAACGGGCCTGAGTAGTACGCATTCAATCAGTTTCTAATCACACTTCTCGTTGTTCGAAGATTTTCCAGTATCAATGCTCGTCTGATTTTGAGGCTCGTAATGCTCTTTTCTTCCGTGCTTGAGGTAGGTCGACCAATTGCTTGTCATTCATTTTGAATAATTTCCAGTGAAGCCATCCATCGGAAATTAATCGCACCAACCTCTGTCGACTCATGCTCAACAACTTTGTTAAAGAATGCACAGTTTACAATTTAATTCATTTTGAGTAATTTTCAGTGGCACCACCTATCGGTAATTAGTCATACCAACTTAGAAACCTTTCCCGGCTCATGCGCGACAACTTTGCTAAAGATCATAACATGATCAAATGCATAGTTTACGATGCTATAAGGTATATACAAACCAGCGTTACCGTTGAGCGACTAAAGTCGCAATTTGACACTTTTTCAGCGACCCCGCCACTTTTTGTGCCCCCTTACTAAAATGAACTAAATCTGACACTTTTCAAGATTTTTGACCCTTTTTTCCCCTTTTTTAGAAAAAGTAAACCTGATATATTTATATAAGAATTAAAAATATTAGAAACCAAAATGCATGATATATCATACGAAAATATCTTTAAAATTACAAATCCAGAAGAATTTGGGCATAAAATTGGTAATTTAAAAAATCGGCTTAATAATTCTTTGTATCTTAATTTATATGAATTTGTTACTTACGTATTTACTCTGCCACATAGTAGTGCGTCGGCAGAAAGAATTTTTTCGAAACTAACATTAATGAAAAATAAGTTATCGAATAGGTTAAAAGTGGACACATGGACCTGGAAAATTGGGTGCCCGACGATGAACTTATAAAAAAGTACAGAATTAATTTATCAAAAAAATAATTTAATCGATTGTAAATATACTAATATAACTGTGAAATATATATAAAAACTTATTTTGTAAAATATATAAACCAAAACAATCATGGAAAATTAAGTAATATAGTCCTTTTTGACATTGAGAAATATCGCTGCATCCTAATTTAAAAGTATTTCATAGAACTACGAATAAATTACACAGACTAGTTTATAGACTTGTTAATAGATTAGTCAATATAGAGTAGATTTATAGGTTATTTAATACACCAGTTCAAAGACTAGTAGACTAGTTCATAGACTATTTAAAAAACTAGTTCAAAGGCTATTTAATAGACCAGTCCACATATATGTATAGTAGTCTATAGAGTAGTAAATATATTATACTAGTATATGATATAATATATTGACCATTCTATTGACTTCTGTGGTCTTTAAAATAGCATTTGAAATAGTTTTTTAAATAGACCATGAATTAATCAACTGTATTAGTCAATGGTTTATTCGATCGACTATTTTATAGATTACTACTAGTCTATGGACTGGTGTATTAAATAACTTATAAACTATTCTATTGATTAGTCTATTGAATAATCTATAAACTAGTTTGTGTAATTTGATTATTTTTGTTGTTTTGTTTTGAAAAAAATTTAAATTTCAGAATTTTTATTTTCCATGCCTTAACAATAAAGTTATAAAAAATGTGCCTTCCATTATGATATATTTTTTCATAAAATTGTGATATAGTATGACATATAAATAAATAACATAATATAAAATGTACAACTATATATCATACCTAACTTATTACAAAATGTTTCTATTTACTTCTAAAATGAACCGTTGTAACAAAATTTGTATTTATGTTTAACTTTTTGATCTCAGTTTGTTTAATATAAAAATTTTCCAAATACTATGTACTCTAAGTCTTATCATACATACATACATACATAATTGGTCATTACAACCCTTCAGTCAGGATTACGACCTAGTTTCTCACACCACTTATGTTGTGTGTGTTAATTTTATACATGAGTGGTGGGACCTACAGTTTAAACTCGACTCCGAACGACAGATTTTTGAGAAACTTTTGATGGTAATTTTATTTTACTCTCAGAGTTTTTGCCAGAAATCTGCTGAGAGGAAGTCGCCGAAGAAATACTTTTTGTATTTTATTTTGATGTCTGGCCTGGGGCTCGAACCCTGGATTTTCGTCTAATAAGCCAACACACTACCTACTAGACCACGGCGACTTCATCTTATCATATTATTTGAAATGTAATTAGTAATTTTGTATAATTTTGAATTGTTTTTTTTTTATTTTAAAATATATATTATATTTTTTGATATTTTTTTTTTTTTAATTTGTTACAAAATACGCAATTTTGTATAATTTTTTATTTATCTTTAAATTCATAAATTTGAATGAAACTCAATCAAGAAATAAAACAGAACAAATAATTTTAAAAAAATTAGAATTTTTGTTTAGGCTTATTAATTTTTGGCTAAAAATTTGTTTCTATTATAAAAATTGGGAAAATTATTAAAAAATAAACTTATTATATTTTTATTTAATTAAAAATTAATTTTTTTTATCTATATTAGTTCATTTTCTTTTCTTTTAAAAATGTTGCCCCTTTTTACTGCCAAAATACCCTTTATGTGCGACTTTTTTTTCAAAAATCCCCTTTTTGTGCGACTTCTTCAAAATTTCCAACGGTAACGCTGATACAAACAAACATTCATTTTTATATGGGTATGTGGGAATGGCACCTAGCCTACTTTACATTTTAAAATATTCTTTCCAGTCATACAGGAAGATACTGTGAAAATTTCAAGAATATCGGTCTAGCCGTTTAGCCGTCTATAGATTTCAAACAAACCCACATACAAATAAACACATATTCATTTTTATATATAAGATGAAACAAAGTGAGTGTGATATATAATCGAAAATTTTTAGTCATTTGAAGGACCTATTCATACCACTGTGTTCGGAATATAATATCGTTCAGATATACATCATGTTTCCTCTGAGTTGAACGCACCAAGTCCTCTTATAAAAATCAGGCTGAATTTTATTGATGGCAGGGATGATGTTGTAGTCGCCGTAGTCTAGTAGGTAGTGTGTTGGCCTCTTAGACGTGAGGCCACTGTTCTATCCCCAGGTCAGACATTTCCAACAAAACTATATATGAAAAATCTGGCAAACACTCTGAAAGTAAAATAAAATTAACAAGAAAAGTTTCTCAAAAATCTGACGTTTGGAGTCGACTTTAAATTGTCGGTCATGCCACTCAAGCATAAATTTAACATATGCATCATAAGTGGCGTGTGAAGCTAGGTCGTAATTCCGATGAGGGGTTGTAATGACCAATTATATATGTATGTATGGTTAACGTTAGCTTTGAGCATCACTTTGGTTTGAGGTTTTTTGACATACACCCGCGACTTATGAAATCCCCACAAGAAAAAATCTAACGGCTTGAAATCGCCTCCAGTTCACTTCACCTGCACGTGAGATGATCATGCTCTTAAGTCACTCGTGCTGCATATCAAATACGGCAAGGGCCATGTGTCAATTTGATCCGACCTGTAGTCTTAAGTATAATTGTTGCTTGCGCTTTGACAGAAGTTTTTTCCCACTTGTAGATTTATTCTCTAACAAGTTGAGATTACGCCGTGTAGAAATGCACGTCCTTGGTATCCAGATTATCCAAATCAGTCCTAAAGAATTTAGAAGTTATCGACTGCTCGCTGTTGACGATGATGACCTGGCCAACATCGTTCTTAAAGGAATATTGACCTATGACAACACCAGCAAAAAACCATAATAAAATAATGACTTTTTCGGTTAGCATTAAATGCTCTTATCTCTTGATATCGTCCCAAATTCAAAAATTTTGTTTGTTCCCATACGAATTCATTTAGAAACGTGGACCGCTGACGCTTACTTACTTACTTACTTAATTGGTCATTAACTAGCCGATTAACGGATTTCGGCCTGCCGCAATACATCTTTCCAGGCGACTCTGCTTCTTGCGCGCCTACGCCAGTTGGTCACACCAATCGATGATCACACCAATCGATGACTTCGATTTGGTCCTTCTAACGCAGACAAGGTCGTCCTCTTCGCCGATTTCCGCAGACCGCCGCATCAAATACCCGTCTCGCCGGAGCATCCTCCTCCACTCGAACTACAAGGCCGAGCCACCGCAACTCGCTGACACTTTCAGACCAAAATTCACGTTAAATAGCTACTTTTTCCAAATGCATTAGATCTCATGTAGATTGGTATCGTCCCGAAGTCGACAATTTTGTTTGATAACGTACACATCCAGATATGATCCCCATCACTGAATATGATCTTCAAAATAAAAAAATAAGCTTAGTTGCCAACCACACCCGAGATTATTTAGATATTGAGTTTCATCGACGTACGAGTGTAAGTCAAGCGTATACTGAACGCATGCATTCGAATTTTTCCACCACATTGGCAACCATAAAATAGGTGAAGTGATCGTTGTTTGAATCGAACATTTTGACAAAACAATTTTATTATTTGCTCAAGTTGTTGAATGCTATATATGTCCATCGGCATTTGCCTGAATAAATGACAAATAAATTGGCTTATTAGATGTGAGACCAAGGTTTCAACCCCAGGTCAGATATCTCGAATAAAATGAAACACGAAAAAATATTTCTTCGGTGACTTCCTCTCACTAGATTTCTGGCAAAAAGTCTGAGAGTAAATAAAATTGCCATGAAAAAGTTTCTCAAAACTCTGTCGTTCGGAGTCGACTGTAGGTCCTGTTGGTCATGTATAAAATTAACATAACAACATAAGTGTTGTGATTAGCTAGGTTGTATTCCTGACTGGAGGATATATGTATGTCCTTACTTACTTGGCATATGTACTACAAATCATATTTTTTAAGCAATTTATTTACAATTTTTTAAAAGCTTTTTTTTTTTTCTTTTAAGGTAACTGCCTTATATTTATATTATTAATGATGCCGCATAAAAAGGTGAACTATGCCTGCTTTATTTTTGATTTTTTGCTTTTCAGCCACGCTTTCTTTGTCGCTGTTATCAATACCGCCATTACCGCTGCTACAATGCAGTGGTGTTTGAGCTTTGCAGTTATATTTCCGGTTGTTGAAACTTAACCTTCTCCTTGTTTTTATTTGTTCATGTTTTAATATTTAAATATAAAATTATAATAATGTTCAGTAGTAGCATTTTATATATTATTTTTGAGACTTTAATTAAAATTATTTTTATTTTGTACACTGCGTAGAAAATACAGTCTTGCAAGCAATTGTTCGCAGGGTTATTATGAAAGGAAATTCAACAGATATTTAACACATATTTTTCTAAATGACTGTAAACTGTGGCAATGTTCATTTATTATTTCTATATAAAATTTACAAAAATAATTTCCATAAATTTCCAGTTTTTCTCTTTCATTTTTACATTATTTTCGAGAGTGTGAATGAATTTTTCTCACTTTTCCTTTCAAGAGCTGTGATTTTGTAAAGCATAATTGCAGAGTATTGAGGAATAACGCGTATATAAAATGAATTCAAATAAAAATTTTATAATTAATGTTAAAATGATTTGTATGTAGAGTATTACGTATACAATTCAGCATTTAAATGAACTAAAAAATGTTGGGAATAAATTGTTTACAAAGTCGTTTTATAACTGTTTATTTCTTTTCTCATTTCTTTAATTATTTACATAGAAATTCATTTGATTTATTTTTTGTTTATATGCGTCATTTATATACATACCATTCTATAAAATATATTATTTATGGTAACATAAATAAAAATATCATTTGAGGTCAGAGCATTACATAGTAAAACATTTTTCGTTAGTTGGGTTGCTATGTCTTCTATTGTTAAAACAACGCAACTTTTATCGGGTCTTCTAATAGAAACCTTTGAACTTTAACAAATGATAACTGCCATCTTGTTAAAGCTACATGTACCAAATCACAACGGACATGTGTTCAACAGCTCGGGCAAAAAAGAATTGTTTTATCAAAATGTTCGATTTGGATATCCATCGCCTTAATCGTCGTACCTATAGGACTATTCGCAATGTGGTGGGTAAATTCGAATCCACTGTTTCAGTAAGTAAATCGGTGGAACTCAAAATCTGAGCTTAATTTTTATTTGAAAGATCATAATGAGTGATTAAGACCACTTCTGGATTGACAGGTAAGGTTAGGTTAAAGGACGTGTCAATTAAGACAAGTACAGTACCCGGAGGTCGAATTGACCCATCGTACAACGTCCTTGTTTCTCACACCACTTATGTTGTGTGTGTTAATTTTATACATTGGAGGTGGGACCTAAAGTTTAAAGTCGACTCCGAACAACAGATTTTTGAGAAACTTTTCATGACAATTTTTATTTACTTTTTGTTTTTGCCAGAAATCTGCTGAGAGGAAGTCGCCGAAGAAATATTTTCTGTATTTTGTCTTGATGTCTGGCCTGGGGCTCGAACCCTGGCTTTACGTCTAATAATACTACCTACTAGACTACGAAAACTTCTGGATGGATAAGTGAGCAAACAAAATGGTCGAGTTCGAGATGATACAAATCCATCCATCCAGTGGATTGTAAAATATGGATATCAACGACTTGCTGTTTTACTGGACAGCGCCACATAGCTTACGCAGCCACTCCCGAGCTTATTTAGATCTTGAGTTTCATCGACGTACGAGTTTACTGAACGCGTGAAGTCGAATTTATCCACCACATTGCAAATATTCCTCTAGGTAGGATGAATATGGCAATCGTAAAAGTGGTGAAGTGACCGTCACGCTGTTTTAATCGAACATTTTGACAAAACGAGTGATTTAAGAGCATGATCATCTCACATGGCGGTGATGTAAACAGGCCACTAAGATAGTGCGATTTTATTCCGTTCGACTTTTTCTAATAAGGTTTTCTAAAGTCGCAGGTGTATGTAAAAAAAAATAGCTACCGGAGTACTTCAGCGTTTTCCAGGCGGAATTGTTGGCAATACAGGGTGCGGTTAAGATTATTTGGGATGCTAATGTCCCCGGAGAAAACATCACCATACTTACCGATAGTCACGTGGCTATCAGAGCTCTGGGTTCCAATGTGATGATCTCTAGAACGGTCTACGGCTGCCGAAAACACATAAATAGGGTGGCGGAGAGATATAATGTACACATCATTACGGGTTCCGGTTCCGGGAAACTGCAGAGCGGATGAAGTGGGCAGACACGGCACGACCATCGAACTCTCCGACGAATTCTTGGATATTGGGGTCCATTTGGGGACCTGCAAGCTCATGATTGACACTGAGATCATGGACTCTGTCAACCGCAGGTAGGCAGTTTCGGATAAGGGCAGAATGGCAAGCATGATCTGGCCGAGGCGGAATGGAGGGCCCACTGCAAGGCTGGTTGAACTCGAAAGAAGTGTGTTCAGTACGGTCATTTGAGTCGTAACGGGGGTGTGGGTGTCCACACGAAGCCCATTGGTCTATGACACCTGGCAAATGATTTCAGCAGAAGCTGCAGAGACGAGGAGGAGGAATAGAATGCTCTTCATCTACTGGGGACATGCCCGGAACTATGTCAAAGGAGGAAGAGACATCTTGGTGCTTACTGTCTCGATGATCCGGATGATTTGTCGAACATTGCCGTCAGCAGTTTGAATCGCTTCATTGAAAGCTCAGAGTGGTTCCAGGAATAGGGGATAATGGACATAAACTGTGGTATCACAATGGACCCCATGGGGCCTAAGTGCATCCATTCGATTCCCGGGATTCCTACCTAATTACCATGTAAAAAAAGCCTCAAATTACAGTGGACCTCTAAGCCAACGCCAATGCGTTCCACCTAGAGAAGACGTGGCGCTTTTTTGAACGAGATAATATTCCGCACATACATATATACATAAATGGTCGTTACAATCCTTCTAACACCACCACTTACGTTGTGTGTGTTAATTTTATACATGAGTGGCGGGCCCTACAATTTAAAGTCGACTCCGAACGGCAAATTTGTGATAAACTTTTCATGGCAATTTCATTTACTCTCAGAGTTTTTGCCGGAAATATTCTCAGGAAGTTGCCGTAGAAAAATTTTTTCATATTTCGTTTTGTTGGAAAGGGTTTGATCAGTGGCTTCACGTCTAATAACACAACACACTACGTATTACACTACAGTGACTATACTGTTCTATTTACGTATATTTATCCCACAAGTTTAAATCACAACAAAGGCTTGACTTTCCTGTTATTGCTTATAGGCTGACGATATCTTTCCATCCTCTTTCTGAACCTTATGTCCAACTAAGAGTCTGCATAGATGAAGAATTCATATTATTTACGCAAATATTTTTCACTTTTATTAATCGTTAGCAGGTTATTAGTTCCTCATAACGTTTGACTAATTAAGTATTCATGTTTAGTATTAAAACATCACTTAATAAACCACCATTGATTGACTAATTAAATTATTATTATTACTGAATAGAATTAAAAGTAGTTGAGTATTCCACTTCAATTCAATTGAATCTTCAGTTAGCTTGAGTCCATCAAAGTGTTGTTTTTCTTTGTAACTAAAACGAAAGATAATTGGAAGAACTAATTAAAAACAAATAGTTTAACAAATTTGCTGTTTGCTGTTGATTTATAAAATTATATTGCAAAACAATACCACGGTGTTGTTAAGGATTAATATTACGAAATCAAATATTGAAATAAAAATATTTTTTTTCTATAATATGACTTACAATATCTGACTGTCATATACATATGTGTGTTACATTAGTTCTCATCTAAACATTAATGTGACTACGTAGACTCTACGCATACAGAGGAGAATGATTTTTTTTGTAAGGCCAACACTCAGAGGATGGATCCATTGTGTTGGAATTAGAAAAATAGGTTATGGAAAGGAGGACAGAAGGAGTAGCGTTTGTAAACATAAGAATTGAATCATTTTAAAATGTAAGTATTAGGAAAAACCTCTGCAGTTAGAGAGTTCCACATGTGGATAGTACGGCTAAATAACGAATTCTGTCTGTAATATAGTGTGCAATCGACTGGCCAATTAACCACATACGTATGTGGTCTGTGGAAAAGACGGGTGCTACGTAAGAATACACGATTTTTGGAAAAAAGTCCCTTTATTACGCAAAATCCGTTAAAGTTGCTGGTAGAACAGTGAAACACAAGACACATTGCGACGATGGTTTAATGAATCCATTGAGGTGAATACCCTACCGTTAATAATGAGCATCTTCGCATTCTTCTGTAAGAGGTCGTGAAGCCTCAGAATAGAATTCTAGGCAGCTCTGCTTACATTAGAATTGTATTCCATTCTCGTTCGGATATAAGTGGTATAAATAGTAAGAAGACCAGAAGAAGTGAAGTATTCCTTGCACCGTCTTAAGAAATCGAGACACTTGAATACTTCTTTCGACACTTGAAAAATGTGCTGGTTCCAGCGAACATCACACTGAAGAATTTTCATACTCAGAACATCAAGAGCATCTGATTAGTTTATATTTACATCATCTAATCATAACTATAGATGAGGCAATATTATTGAAGCGCTTGCTAATAAAGTTGCCGTAATCTAGTACGTATTGTGATGGCGCATTAAACGTAAGGCTTCTGTTCAAACCCCAGGTCAGATATCTCGAACGAAACGTAATATGAAGAAAATATTTCTTCGGTGACTTCCTCTCAGCAGATTTCTGGCAAAAACTCTGAGAGTAAATAAAATTGCAATGAAAAGTTTATCAAAAATCTGTCGTTCGGAGTCGACTTTAAACTGTAGGTCCCACCACTCATGTACAGAATTAACACACACAACAAAAGTGGTGTGAGAAACTAGGACGTTGTACAATGGGTCAATTCGACCTTCGGGTACTGTACTTGTCTTAATTGACAAGTACACGTCCTCTAACCTAACCTAACCTAACTTAACTAGGTCGTAATCCAGACTGAAGGGTAGTAATGACCAGTTATATATTTATGTTGTGTGTTAATTTCCTTTTCCATAAGTTAAAATCGACTCTATTCATACGACCCTATTCGGAGATTGACTGCAGTTCGAATGTGAGAGTGTCGTTAACATCAAAACTTTTCGCCTCAATCTCCAAGGGGCTCGACCTACCATTAAAAGAATATGAGTTGCACTGAATCACTTTCATTAAATTTGTCTTTAGAGCATCTTTAATTGTGGTATTTCCAGCTTTATTATAGGTATTTGCAATTTATTATAGGTATTGTCAATCTAAGTGCTGGTATTTTTAAAATAAAAAAATTGAAATAATTTTTAAAGTGATTCCTGCAGCTCTAATGCCCTCATTTAGGATTTTAGTTCCAAACAAGTGATAGTCAAGCTGCAGTTGAATCCTTCTTTCTTCAAACGTCGTTATATTTTCTTTGTTCTCTTTTCAAATCCCATTTTCTTTTTGCTTTTTTTGTATTTAAACTTAAAAATTTTAATTGAATTGAAATGATATTTGATTCTCTTTCTATCTATTAAAAGTCATTTACCTTTAAATCGATTCAATAATAAAAGGAAAACGTAATTGTACTATGGAAACTGAAATTAATTGTTTTCATTTTTCTTTTGGTAACATTTTTACGTGCAATTTTCCCATTGTCTAGACCGTTTTAAATAAGAGTCCAATGGTTTCATTCTTAAGTTACTTTGATCTTTTAAAATAAGAAATTTAAATTTAAGTTTTTCAAGAAAAATATATCGTGATTGTCAATAGAAGTGGCAAACGTCTCTTTGGCGAAGAAAATATATATGTACGTATGTAAACTTTTACATTTGTATATTGAGATGAATAAATTTAATATGAATGACACTCTCACATCTAACCTACAGTCAATCTTCGAATGGTTTGGTATGAATATGGTTGATTTTAACGCGCTGAAAACGCAACAGAAGAGCAGCAATAATATTGCATCATCTGTAGTTATTGGTGGTGTAAACGTAAATGAGTCAAATACTCCTGATGTTCTGGACATGAAAATTCAGTGTGATGTTCACTGGGACCAGCACATTTTACAAGTGCCTCCGTTTCTTAAGACGATGCAAGCAATACTTCACTTCATCTGGTCTCCTTACAATCTACACCAATTATAATCGACCTAGAATGGATTAAAAGCCTCATGTATAGGCCGGTGCCTCAAAGTCTATTTTAAAGCATCTCGACCACGTGCAGGAGTGAACAGCTCACTAATGATGATAGGGTATACAACTCTCTTGACTCATTAAAGCATCGTCGCAATGTGGCTTGTTTTTTACTTTTCTACAGTTACCACAACGGATTTTGCTTTAACGAAACAAGAGGACTTGTTGCAGAAAATCGTATATTCCTACGTAGCACCCGTCTTACTCGCAGGACACATGCGTTTGTGTTCGATTGGCCGGTGGATCACACGCTGCATTACAGACAGAATTTGTTCTCTAGCCTGACTATCCGTAAGCGGAACTCACTTACCTACATACATAATTGATCATTACAACCCTTTAGTCAGGATTAAGACCCAGCTTTTCACACCACTTATGTTATGCGGCTTTTAATTTTATACATGAGTGGCGGGACCTACAATTTTAAGTCGACTGCTAAAGACAGATTCTTTTGGAGAAACTTTTCATTGTAATTTTTATTTACTCCCACAATTTTTGCCAGAAATCTACTTTAACTTCACTTGTTTATTCCGGCAGTTTGTGAATCAGTCAATCAGTAATTCAGCCTTTCTACATTTGTACGTATAATACCAAAAAAAAACGATTAAGATGGTCACTCCACTTTTAAATATTTAATCATTACTTTTTTGTCTTTTATACCTCATTATACCTCATTGCTTTGCTTCATCTTAATGTTTGAAATGTTAAATCTTAAGTTACTTACTTTTACTTTAAATAAATTTCCAAATTCTCTACGATGTCATTAAAATGTTACAGCGGGCGTTATTTTAGTGCAGGCAACATAAATGTTGCAAATACTAAAAACACATGTTGTCGTTAGAACACACTCGTACAGTCACTGTCAAGTACTGGTACTTTATTTAAGAACTTAGGGGTCCTTTAATGTGACAATAAATAATGAAGATACTCAAGTACTAAGTATGCAATCAGATGTATTTGGTACATGCATATACATAAATACAATACATAAATTACATGTAACTTAAACGTGTTGACGTGATGTATACAATTACACAAACATTCACAAACAAAATGAACAAATTTATGGGGATGGGAAGGTAAAATGCATATGCATTTTAAATAATGTTTGAAGGAATGAATGCATGAAAAGATATGTTGTACGACAGAGTATTTGTTTTAATTTGTATGGAGACGGATTGCATTTAAAGACTGTCAAGATTTAAATAATAAACAAGTGCACGCAAGATATACACCCATGGTATACATGTGTGTTAACCACGCTGACAACCTCGGTATGCACCAACAGGATTGCTGCGAAAGCTGCTAAGATGTGGACGAAACGAAAGCGGTACCCGACGCCCTTTATGTGAATGTCCTGCATTTGAAAACAGACGTCATCGGTTTTTGGGTGTAAGAACGTTTAAAGATCATTAAGGGAACTGGCCGGTTTCGTTCAAACCTACCACTAACGGATCATGACAAGGAGGGTTACCTAATTCGAAAGAGATGAAAATGCATGAAAGTAGTTGTATTCCACTCATGCACAATTTGTGTTTTCTCGCTTATGCTCCAGTAATTCTGAAGTCAAATTTATGATGTCGCACAAGCTAATTGCAAAAAGTGTGTAAGTTTAACTATCATAATAGCATTGTCTCGATTGCTATGACAGCTAAACATTACACAACAAGTCTTTAGGTGAATATATGTATACGTCTAGAATTTTTTTTTCTAGAATTTTCTTTTACCAACCGCTCTTGTTAAAATTAAATCACTTACAGCAATGTAAAGCAAAAACTGTCACAGTTAAAACTGGATAAACTTGCTTAAATCAGAGTCAAATTATTAAGGTTTCTCTGTGCATTTAAATGGTTAACAAGAAAGTGTGAACAATTCGACTGTTTGTACGAAGTAATACCCCATAATAAGTCGGCGTAGTTTAGCAGGTAGTGCGTTGGCTCATCAGACGTGAGGCCACGATTCAAACGCCAGGTCATCCCCAACAAAACGAAATATGAAAAAATATTTCCTCGGCGTCTTCCTCTCAACAAATGGCTGACACAAAATATGAAAAAAATTTAAATGGCCCTGAAAAAATTTCTCAAAAATCAGTCATTCTTAGTCTATTTTAAATAGTAGGTTTCGTCACTCACGTATAAAATTAACACACACAACATAAATTATGGGAGAAGCTGATGTACGTACATGTATATACATGTATACATGTAAAACCCCATAAACAGCCAGCAAAAGACGAAGTGGGTCGTGGGTCTGTTATAGGGATCAATTTCGTTGAGAGAAATTTGGATTCAATAACTTTAGTCTTTTTCTCTGTTCTTTTTTTGTGCCGTAGAAATAGTTCTTTCTGTCGCCATCATATCATTCTAACTGTACTAACAAAATTATATCCACGATCGTCAGGGATTGTCGCCGCTGCCCCAACCTTCGTTCTGGGCGCTTCAGTGTCACACTTGTCTGGGTTCCCGGACACTGTGACATTCCGAGAAACTGCAGAGCCTACGAGCTCGCCAAAGCTGGCGCACTACTTCCAGAATTCTGTGCAATCGACTTAGGAATGCCACTTAGCTCGATCAAACTGGCCATCGCGCGTAAATTTATCCGAGATGTCAACCTATCCTGGATCAACGAGGAGTCCTGCTCTGCCGCTAGACTCACCTGGCCCCGGATGGATACAAGGCGTACCAACTAGTTACTTGGACTTGGCCACGCTTACAGGTTACTGTGATATGAGTAGACACGCGGAGAGTACGCGGCTCCCATGTAATGACTTCTGCCTTGGGTGCAGATCTGCTGAGGAGGACGAGACTTTCCACTTTCCAAAGTATGTCAATGCCCATCTCTTGCGAGGTGCAGATATAGGTTATTTGGCTCTCCGACCCTTGTCAGCTTGACGGAGCTACCGTCCATTGACGTCAATGATATAGCCTCGTTTATCAAACTTTCGGGCTAGTTTTCCAGTGCGGGGTAGTAGTGCTTTGGATATGCAATTCTTGCGCTGACCGACATCCCCGTCCTTGGTTCGGGGGAACTTGTTCAGTACAGGAACTGCGTTCACCTGTGGCATTACAACGGGCCGCTATGCGTGCTCAAGTGAGCTTTTGGTATGAAGCTACTACACTAACCTAACCTAACCTAACAAAATTATACATTGTTTACCATGACTTTCATGAATGTTTCTAATCAGTTATCATGGTTTTGTAGTTTTTATTTTATGACTAATTTCGTTTATTTTATTTCCTGGTTTTTTGTTTATTTGACGTACGTATTACTCTTATGCGATTTAATTAAATTGTCACATAACCTTCAACGTATTGCAATTTCCATTGCGCATGTTATAAATAAATTTTCATGTTATTCTAGTAATCAAAATCCCAAAGACTTTTTTAATTTAATAAATAGTTTCTGAAAGTCATATGGAGTGACATATAAAAATATATTCGCTGGCAATTTGTATAACAAAACAAAAACTTGTGCATAAATACATGGTATTGGTTTCATACAACTGACCATACAAAAGAAGTGGACAGCAAAAAAGATCTAAAACTATAAAAAAGAATTTATTTTCAAATAAATTGAAAGCCAACAAAAAGCACAAACAGTATTTTCAAGTTGTCCTTAACAGCAACATAGTTAAGGTAACACTTATTAGTGTTCCTTTTTTTAAAAAAAATTTCCTTTCATTGGTCAAACAATAGAAAATAATAAGTATATAAATATATGTACATATATCACATACATATATAATTAACCTTAAGTCAGGATTACGGCCTAGCTTTTCACACCACTCATGTCGTGTGTGTTAATTTTTATACATGAGTGACCTACAGTTTAAAGTCGACTCCGAACGACAGATTTTTGGAAATCTTTTCATGGCAGTTTTATTTACTCTCCGAGTTTTTTGCAGAAATCTGCTGAGAGGAAGTCGACGGGGAAATATTTTCTTCATATTTCATTTTGATGTCTGAATCAAGGCCTTACGTCTAATAAGCCAACACACTACCTATACTACGCTGATTAACAATCGCAAATTTTTTGGAATTGGCTTTTTTTGCATTTCCACTTACATGCATTTCCTCTGAACAATATTCTCTGAAGGTAATTAAATAAAAATTTAAATTTAATTTTTAATTTAATTATAGATAGTAAAGCCCCAGAGATTGAATATTTTTTAATTTTTACACATCTGAGTTCACCTAAGGCGTATACTTTATATTGTTGCTCTCATATTGATGGCATAATATCACGTATACGCCTGTGTGCTTATATTCGTACATAAAATACAAGCAGAATAATACGAACTCAAGAATTGCATTCATTGTACGTATGAAAATTCAACGTCAATTAATTTTTTTTTTTTATTAAAACAATTGTTAAATTAAGTTTCAATAAAAAATTAAATTTTAAAATTATTTTTATTTGATTAAGTTTGCAACAAAGGCTGTATGTATTACTATTATATATATTATTATATATTATTATTGTATGTCTTTGGGTATAGTTTCTTTAAAATTGCATTAAACTTTAATCAATAAGTGCGTACGTCTAATAAGTTAACACACTACCTACTAGACCACGGCGACTTCTATTTTTCTATATGTATATCAATACCCTATAAAAACATTGGCGGATATTTTATATGTACCATACATGGCATATGTTAAGTTAAGGAGTTTAAGATTTTGTTTACATAATTCTAAGAAGGCCATTAATAAGATGAACGTAATGTATATAAAAAGAACCTAATTTTCTTATAAAGGACTATGAGGGAGATTCAAAATTTTTAAGTTTGATAACTGCCATATTGTTGAAACTACGTTTATGAAATTAGTTTTCATTTATTTAGTTTGTTTTGCCAAATACCTATAGACGATCACAGACAGCGACATAAGTTGTCAAGAAATTTTTCTCTTGATCTTAATTTTTAATGGAAAAATCACCTCCAGCGCTGGGGCCCATACTTAGATAAAATTTTTCTCTTTTTGGGACGATAAATATCTTTATGAGAATCAAAAAAGTCCAGTGAATGTCGGAAAAGTCTCTGTTTGGTGTAGCTCTTATGGTGGCGTGGTCATCGCTACATATTTCGTTGAGAACAAGGTTGGCCATTCAATACATGATAATACGGTATTCAGGTATTCACTTTTCTTGCGTAAAACGCAAGAAACGCCATTATTGAGCTCATATTTCATATAAAGTTTCAATTAATAACTGCGCAATAAATACGCAAATTGTTATAATATTGACTAAAACTTAAAATGCAGCACTGTCATAAGTGTGTTTAGTGAGCATATTACAATTATCCGAATGCTTTCTGTTAATATGTGACAACTCAAATGTCAACAACGACAAACAAACAAAAACAAAATTAATAATAATAAAAACAATGTTGTTGAAACAACCAGCTGTTTTGCTTACCAGTTGCCAAATGATTATTGAATAATCAGCTGAACTGCGTATATTATTATGCCTGGACACTTATAATATTGTACTCAATTAACCGAATATTGACTCAATAAAATTGCATATCTGAATATAGTATAACAACGAATTCTATAGGCTGACGATTACTAACTTTTCTTTGTCTAAATTGGATGCTATAGACATCAGCCACATGTGGTTTCAACTCATGCCATATTGAATACTCTGCATTCATAATGTAGATGATACAAATTGGGTGCAGAGATCGTGCGATTTGCTACCGTTAGACTTTTTTCTTATGGAGTTTATTTAAGTCATAGCCAGCGGTCAAATTCATTACGATTTATTCGCATATCGATACATCGAAATTTCCAACAAAACGAAATATTACTACGACTTCGTCTCAACAGCTTTCTGACAAAAACTCTAAGAGTAAAACAAAATGGCATTGAAAAAGTTATTCAAAAATCTATCATTCGGAGAAGTTTCTAAATAATAGGTCCCGTCACTTATGTATAAAGTTAAACACACACAACATATGTGGTGTGAGAAGCTAGGTCGTTATACTGACTGAAGGGTTGTAATGACCAATTATGTATGTATGTATGTAATGGAGGATTTGAAAAATGACTAAAAAATTGTCTATGAAATTTAACGCGGTGAGTAACATTCTAGTATTAAAACTTAAGCCAATGACTTATCTGTTGTTGCTAAAGCTAAAACCATGCCCATGTTTTTATTCATCTAAATAGGTGCCAGTTTTCTTCTCTAAAAATTACTTCAAAATATACTCGTACATAAAATAAATAATAATAAAAAAAAACTTCTTCAAAAATAAAATTTAAATACTCATGTATGTAGTTAAACAAATTCAGAATGTGATACGCAGCTGATTGATATATTTACTTGGATATAGAACTTTGAAGAATATTGTCAGCGTAAAAAAATTAAATCTCCTTGGGTAATAAGAAATTGACCAGACGAACAGCACCAGCACGTGGTAAACGATCGAAAGGATAACCCAAGGGGCGACGATCAGGATAGAGATCACGAACACCACAGAAAGAAGCAGCATCACTGCAAGCACCCAGCAATTGCTGATCAACCTATAAAACAAAATAAAATAAGATTAGTCCAGTCATCGCGACAAATAATGCCAAATTACTTACACGATCATCTTCATAGTTGGAGATCATGACAAACAATTCGCAACGCATGCTCTCGAGCAGACCCTTGGGTATCAACGTGTGTTGTGGCCAGCCGCAACCACAGAAATTGAATTTCAATTCTTCTGCAGTACCAGCTGCAGGACGCTTGGTATCCAAATTACGGAAAGTAATTTCCAAAGGTATGGTAACACTAGAGTCTGTCGAACGGCGGCGTATGGTATTTTGACCAGGATTCACTACAAAAATAAAAAGAAAACATAAATTTCCAGTAAATGAAAAAAAAAAATTATATTTAGAATTACTTGTCATTATTTTTATCAAATCTATGCGTTTATTTGTATGTATGAATGTATTATGTACAATAAATATTATGGAAATTTATAATTTTAGATCTCTCACTGCATTTTTCTCTCTCTTCATTTAATATATTACCTTTCAATTCCACAAATTACCTCTAAAGCCTCATTACCATTTTAAGCCTTTTAATTCAGCTTCATCCGTTACGTATTGATATGTCAATTAAAACATTCATGATGATTTTCAGTCACAAACAATGATTTATGATTTCTTTTGCTTTATAGTAAAATTAATAAATAAATAAATAAATATTTATCATGTATTTGTACATAAAGTGGTAATAAATTTATAATAATTACGCATTACGTAAATAAAATCTAATGAATAAAACATGAATTATAATGATGATTACATTTCTACAATGAAATGTACAAACAGTGTACAGCAAAAGCCTAGGTACACCAATATACAATATTTTATCAAATTCATGAATTTTAAGGAATAATATGTACAAATAATTGATGAATAATTTAAAATCGCCGTAGTTTAGCAGGAGATGTGTTGACTTATTAGAGGGCATGAGGACACGGTTCAAACCCCAGGTCAGACATCAAAACGAAATATGAAAAACATTTCTTCGGCGACTTCCTCTCAGCATACAGTGGACAGCAAAAATCTTAGTACGGCAATATATTTTGACAAAAAAAGTCCCCACAGGCATTAAGCCTGTGTATTAAACTCCTACATAAAGTCCCGATATGACTTCAAGAGAGTATTTAGGAGATCATTAGAAAGAACGGTTACGTAATCGCTAAACCTCAAACAAAAGTCAACCGAAAAACTTGCTCATGGTGCCACCAGAAAACACAAAACAAAACTTTTTCATTCAATTCAAAACGGGTTAAATGGAGCGCTCGATCTTAAGGGATATTCTACTAAAGACAAGGGAAATCAGTTTCAGATATTAGGCCCTTGAATTTTAAATTTACTCAGTGTTCTCCTTGGGGGACCCTTGGAGTCGTCTGAAACTTTTCCTTATTTTTCTCTTGTTTTATGAGAAATATTAAAAAAATATTTGTTTTATAATAAAACAGAAATAAATTAATAAAATAAATATATAAACTATAAATTTGTATACAAACTTTTGGCTAATATTCATGAAATTGCTAAAATATATTGCCGTACTAAGACTTTTGCTGTCTAGCGAAAACTCTACGAGTAAATAAAATTGCCATGGAAAATTTCTCAAAAATCTATCGTTCGCAGTCATGTATAAAATTAGCACACACAACATATGTTGTGAGAGAAGCTAGGTCGTAATCCTGACTGTAGAGTTGTAATGCCCAATTATGTATATATGTACGTATGTGTAAGTTGTTAATTTGCTACACAACTTTTCTCAATGACGTGCATACGAGTGACTAAGACTATGCATGCATTTGTTTCTTCCTTCCAACTTCGAGACTCACTATTGGCTGGCTCATCATTCCGCATGAAATTGTTTTAGTGTACATTTAATGCAACCTATTACTCTGAATTGAAAATATCCTTACTGACTCCTTAGATAATTGATTGTTTTCTGCTATGAACTATTTATTTAAATAATTAATTTTAAATTCATTATTTAATGAAATTTATTTTTAAAATTTAATTCAATACAATATAATCTCACTAAACTGCACTTTTGGTTTAATTTAAAAAAAAGACGACACAAATTTTAAATAAAACTCAAATATTTATAAATCTCTAAAGAATAACAAACTGAAAATTCAACACAATAAAAATATATCTGGCGTTGCATTGTTTATATGCCTGCAGTTGTTTAAGCATTAAGAGTGTGTGTGTGTCTATAATGTGTGTGATATTAAAATAATAAAATACGCCAGTACTCGTATTTCTATTACAATTTAAGCTAAAGGCTTGACACTAAATTGTTTAAACACACGAAATATATGTATGTATGTATGTTTTTTTTTACAATTAAAAATGTAAATAGTTTGGACACAATGAAACTTCAACGCTGTACAGAAAGTATTTTCGAGGGTATATTTTTACAATAAATTAAACGAACTATGTTCAATTTTTTATTAATACTGGAATACTATGTACGTAACAGTATTATGTTAGCGATTTATAGGATATATAACGTGCAAACGAAGGAATACACACAGTCACTTATGCAATGCAATTTAATTTTATTGATGCCATTAGACCAGTTGTTTAAAGTGATGTGTTCTATTGTACAGTAGATATGTTAACTTCTAAAGCTCCGATTAGCCAAACGTCCACTGAACTTACGTTCGTTTTTAGCATAAGAAGAGCAATGCTAATGCTTATCGAAATTAAATTACGGTTCAGTAATCGCTGTCATTGCTTTTAGTAGTCTAAAAATGAACGTACGTTCCGTGGACGTTTGGCTAACCGGGTCTTAACAATGTCGTGCTGTAGCGGTTTCTCTCGTCATGTCTATAAAGGATTTCTAAGTGAAGGAATTGAAATCGAATTCAGGAGTGGCTGAGGTATCTATAAAAGAATATACTTCATTGCTGCAATAGTCACCAGTCGTGATAGAATGGTGTGATATTCTAAATTGACCTATGAACATGATCAGGTAGCAAAACGCAGTCACATGACTTGAGGTTTCTACAAGTGGAACTATGTGTCAAAAATAAAAGAAGGAGGTGTTGCTGGAAGGTTACCAACTCATTGCATATTCAAAGATTTATCTAGGCCTACAACATATGCTAGAAGAAATATTATGGAAGAGAAGCCAAGCATTGCCTTTTTACTATTGACGGACCACCATATATTGGAGCATATCAAAACTTACACCGAATTAGAAGCCTCTAGAGTTTTAGGGACGCAATGGACACTTTCACAGGATAAATTGAAAGCTTTCATTGGAATACTGTTTACACGAGGTACATACGGTGGTGCATACAGTAGTCAAAGGCTTGCCCAAAAAATGGGGTCCTGGTCTTAGTGAATTTGTAGTAGTGAGACCACTGGAGCCTTATACCATGAAAGGTAGGACTGTAATAACCGACAACTTTTTTACCAGTGTTTCTTTAGCTTCTAAATTGTTAGCCAAAAACACTACGTTGGTATACAAGCAAGAAACTATTGAAACTGTGTCTTTTTATAATAAAACCAAATTTGGTGTCGACGTCATAGATCAAATGGCACAATAAGGCTAAAGACATATAGTGTGAAATCAGGATCTAGGAGATGGCCACTTCAAGAATTTTTTAATATTTTAGATTTTATCGGAATAAATTCCTGGATTTTGTGTAAAAACACAACCAGAAAGAATATTTCAAGAAAGGATTTTTTGTTTCGTTTGGCTGAAGAACTCACTTTTTGATTATCAGTATTCGGTTAAGAGATAGGAAGTGATGCTGACTGTCCAACAACTCCTCTTTCAAAAACATTTTATTATTATTTTACCAATACTGTTTATTAATTCTATAAAACATTATAGCACATACAAAATTTACACACTCAGAACGTTATTTTTGAACACCAGTCACTTTGACTGGTGTTGGTATAAATGGGTATAAAAATTTCTTGGTAAATGTAGTGTTAAAGTTTCAGAGAGTACGATTGAGGCCATTGGTCAGATAAGGAGCTCTAAACACCTAGCTTGTGATTTATTATGGTAGTTTACCTACCACTGTGCACACTAATGAACGCCTCCATTGGCCCGTACTTACAGATAACTTCCATAATTGTGAAGAATTAGTATTGCATGCATTAACTTCAGCTGAAACAATTGATTGAAAACGAAATGATCGCATAATATTTTCGTCAATAATATTGTGACTTCCAACAGGGAATTCCTCCCTCTTATTGAAGTTACAGCTACCAAATTAGTTGACATTTATTCAGTCTATATTGCCAAATCACCATGGACGGATATAGTATTCAACAAACTGTTCAAATAATAAAATTGTTTTATCAAACTGGATCTTATGTTCTCCATTTTCGATGGCCGTAATAGCCCTACCAAGAGCGTTATTCGCAAATTAGTGTAAAATTCGGTTTCACTGGTTCAGTAAGCGATTGGCCACCGAAAACATCACCGGTGTCTTTGAGACTACTTAGTAGAATCCAAGACTGTCGATTGCTGATAAGCATATTTGGAGTAAATTTGCGATTGAAGAGCGTACAATTCATTCAAAAAAATCATAGTTTGGTGTGGATTTAGACTGGCGGCGTCACGATCCATATTTCATACTAGGCCATCACATTACATTTGAACGACGTTATAATCCACACATAAGGCCCTTCAGTCAGGATTACGACCTAGCTTCTCCCACCACATGTTCTGTGCTTTAATTTCATTCATGCGTGGCGGGACCTACAGTTTAAAGTCGATTCCGAACGACTAATTTTTGAGAAACTTTTCATGGCAATTTTATTTACTATCAGAGTTTTTGCCAGAAATCTTCTGAGAGGAAGACGCCGAAGAAATTTTTTTTCCAAATTTCGTTTTGATGTTTTGAACCATGGCCTTACGTCTAATAAACCAAAAACTCTAAGAGTAAATAAAATGCCATAAAAAAGTTTCTCAAAAATCTGTCGTTCGGAGTCGACTTTAAAATTAAATTTTAAATTTTAAATTTAAATTAACACACACAAAATAAGTGGTGTGAGAAACGAGGACGTTCTGCAATGGGTCATTTCGACCTCCGGGTACTGTACTTGTCTTAATTGACAAGTACACGTCCTCTAACCTAACCTAACCTAACCTTTCATGACAATTTTATTTACTCTCAAAGTTTTTGCCAGAAATCTGCTGAGAGGTAGTCGCTGGAAAAATATTTTTTCATATTTCGTTCAGTTGGAGATGCCTGACCTAGGATTTGAGCCGTGGCTTTACGTCTAATAAGCCAACACACTACCTACTAGGCTACGGTGACTTTAAAAACTGATAAGTAAAAGAAAATTACACAGTAAGTCGGAAAATTAATACAAAAATTTAACTTCCGTAATTGTTTTGGAACAATTTTAAATATTTTAATTTCTGTAAATATATTCATAATCAACTATCCCTAGACATCACGGTAAGAGTAACGTTGCGTTCAAAAGTCTGTGAGTTTATTACAATCCATCTCCATTCATTGGGGAGCCCTAACAGTCATTTTGTAAATTACATTTGCTTTTACAATGAGCGACAAATTGTAAAATGGTCTGGGGGTGTATAATGAATTAAACGACTGTACATGAAACTGCTACTATTTGCTTTTTAGTTTTGTGGGGAAGATTCCCCACTGGTAGATTTATTACAGCAATGAAATACCAGTGATTGTAAAATACCCGCGACATTCCCAATTGGTTTGAAAAATATCATTGTGGTACCAAAAACTCCGGATCCTATTACCAGATCTGGTCTTGTACGAAATGGTCAATTTTTTGAAGTGTGTTTAGCTATAGATAAGGACAATACACAGAACTATTTAACTGTTTTACTGCTAAGGACAAGTGAAGTATTTATCATATGATACATTACAATAGTACTTGGTAAATCACTTGTATAGATTTTCTTGTTCGGTATCAGTCCCATATACTACTTGGCTATTGTAACGTTGTTATGTGTGCTATGCGTGTAAATGCAGAAGTTAGTATATTAGCAAATGCATACAATTTTTGTTGTTTAACTTGCCTCCAATCGTCTGCTAGCAATTAAATTGCAACGAGTGCCTATTCATCACATTCATTCCAATGGCTTAGCCTCGTTTTCCCCTTCTTCTTGAGCTATTGCTAAGAATTTATAGCATTTTGAAATAAAATTGAAATTTCGGTTGCCATAAAATACAATACTTAAACGTTTTTAGTTATAAAATATTACTATTGAGAGATTAAAAACGAAAAGTATTTAAATTCAGTGAATGTGAATGAATGACTAAGGTTGAGTGGCAATATTATAATAATTTTTGTAACTGGAATGCTTTCAGACTATATGAGGCATATGAGTAGACAGTATAAAAGAGGAATATGAGTAGATTCTTTTTTATACTGTCTATTCATATGCCTAGTGGGTAATAATCGCCTTGTCTTTATCGTGATGGCTTGCATTTGTCATATGACACATACATACATGCGTACACAGCTGATAATTACAACACTGCAGTTAAGATAACAATCTAGTTTCTCACAAAACTCATGTTGTGAGTGTTAATTTATCCATAAGTGGTTGGACCTACAGTTTAAAATCGACTCCGAACAATATTTTTGCTAGAAATCTGCTGAGAGGAAGTTGTCGGAGAAACATTTTTTCAATTTTCATTTTATTGAAGATATCTAAGTAGGTAGTGTTGGCTTATTAGACTTGAGGCCTCGGGTCAAACCCCAGGCCAGGCATCAAAACGAAATATCAAAAAACATGTCTTCGGCGATTTCCTCTTAGCAGATTTTTTGCAAAAACTCTGTGAATAAATAAAATTGCCCTGAAAAGTTTCTCATAAAATCTGTCGACTTTAAACTCGTGTATAAAAATTAATGCACACAGCAAGTGGTGTGAGAAACTAGGTCGTAATCCTGACTAAAGGGTTGTAATGACCAATTATGTATGTATGTCTGACCTGGGGTTTGATCCGTAGGATATTAAGCCAATACACTACCTACTAGACTACAGCGGTAGTCGCTGTAGCCGTATAACAGCTCAATTTAACTAGATGCATTGGTCTGTACAACCTCAATTAAAGGTGATTTAACGTGTCTTTCGAACTCTATTCCTTCCCCTAAGCACATCAATTAATCGTGTTCAGAATCATGCAGATTTGAAGAGAACAGATTATCGTGCCAACTTTCATAAGAACTGCCAATTTGCAGACTTTTACTTAAACAAAGATTATAAAACCAACGTATCAAAGATCAATGCAGCATAGCTAGGGCTTATGTAGTTTGTACGAACACTGTTAAGGGATCTAACCTAGCATATGACCTCTTCGACCAGCTGCAGATGGAAATTCATACTTAAGTTGGCCTTTTGCTGTTATTTTGTTTTTTTAGCCTCTTATTTAGATCATAAGTAAAGTGTCATGTGTTCAGTTCGTTTTATGCGAAATTTGGAAATAAAAAAAGTTTAAAAAAAAACTGTAAGAAAATTTCAAACATCCAAATGGAAGCATTCTCAGTGCAACACGTGTGCTGACACTCTTTGACACTTTCACTCATCCAACTTCACATGCATTGCACTATTGTTAACCCGAATAACCAGAGATAGACAACTGTAGCCGTGTGATTGAAAAGTATTTTTGTGGTGACAACATACAATCAAATGACAGCATTTGTGCAACTTTCTGCAAATTCCAGAAAAACTATTTTTCTTTATACAAAAAAAAAAAAAAAAAATATGCAAAAATTTATACCAAATGACCTTTGACAGACTATGAAATCGTCAATATATGGGAACGATGACAAATTTCTTGCATGATAAAGAATTTAATAAATGAAATGGAAAAGTTTTAAACGCTTTAATAAATTTTAAATTTTTACTAAAATTATGCGTTTCAGAACCTACATAAAAGTGTGAACATTTAAAAGCATATCTTCATATTAGACTGGAGAACAGTGGTAGGACGGGAAGAATGGTAGGACGGGAATAAACAATAATATGTGATGACATTTAATTTGAGTCAGTTGTTTTAGTGCTCCAGTAAATCAATGCTCACATACATACATAATTTGTCATTATAACCATTCAGTCAGGCTTACGGCCTAGCTTCTCACACCACTTATGTTGTGGGTCTTGGTTTTATACATGAGTGGCGGGAGCTATGGTTTAAAGTCGAATCCGGACGACAGATTCATAAGAAACTTTTCGTGGCAAATTTTATTTACTCTCAGAGTTTTTCGTAAGAAATCAGCTGAGAGGAAGTCGCCGAAGAAATATTTTTTAATATTTATTTTTCATCAAGATATCTAACCTGGGGCCTGATGTGTAACAAAACAACTAATAAGCAAATCAGTAAATCAATACACTTTCGAAATAGAACATTCAACTGTAGGTCTCGCCACTCATGGATAAAAATAATACAAACAACAGAAGTGGTGCAAGAAACTAGGTAGTTTAGTGAGATTTTCTTAGTACAGGGACTGCGATAATTGTGGCGGCATGACGGGTCTCTCTGTGTGCTCAAGTTAACTTTGGCGGACAAAGCTTTAACCTAACTTGCTTAAGGCCGTACTAATGAATCAGAATTTGGTTTTTATTTCTCCTTTATTACGCAGTGTGGTATTCGCCGAAGTCTAGTAGGTAGTGTGTTGACTTGTTAGACGTAAGGCCTCGGTTCAAAGCCCAGGTCAGACACCAAAACAAAATATGAAAAATATTTCTTCGGCAACTTCCTGTCAGCAGATTTCTGGAAAAAATTCTGAGAGTAAATAAAATTGCCATGAAAATCTTCTCAATAAATCTGTAGTTCGGGACTGTAGGTCCCCACACTCATGTATAAAACTAACACACGCAACATGAGTGGTGTGAGAAGCTAGACCGTAGTCCTGACCGAAGGGTTGTAAAGACCAATTATGTATGTATGTATTACACTGTGTTAAACATCTTTAATCCTGCTCTTAAAAGTCTATAGGCAAGGTTGTGAGTACTTAGCAGTCCATAATTAAATCGTTCAAGATTTTTAGCTTAAATTTCTGAATGTGTTTTAAGTACGTTACGTTCAAATTTAAATTCAAAATTTAATGGAAAAACTTGATTTTCAGAATACCTCACGTTTTTTTTTTATTTTTTAGTTTGAATACGAAAAAACGGTTTGTTTTATATCCCCACAAAGAATATTCTTTGAACAAAAAAGTTCTCTGAAAAAAAAAGATAACAAATCCACCACATGTGTATTCATGCACACATTTAGAAATCGACAAACAAAAATTATAAAAAAAAATGTTTTGTTTACAATACAACGCTGCATCGGTATTGTTTGTGGTTGAGAATAAACGGAAATGAAAAATCTTTAATTTTCACAAGATAACTTTCATATACAAAATCAAACAATAGAATTTATCCTGCAATTTATACTCTAGAATTTTAGAATTTCACATATAAACTCAATTGTGTTGCATCATATTTCCCCACTTCAATGCAACGTGTATGTCGATGCAGCACAATGTGAAACAATAAAAACAACAATACAGGAATACAATATTTAAAAACTTATAGTCCCACCCTTTCCATTTATTCTATATCATGCTAAACAAAAGATGGGTGCCTGTGAACAAAACATTGAATGGAAATAATTTTAATAGAGTTTCGAAAATACGTGAAATAAAAAGTTTAAAATCTACAGCAATTACAAAAAAAAAATTAAACACAGCGAAGAAACAGAGCTTCATCACATTACAGTAATTATTTTAAAATTATTCTGCTTCAAAGTTTATTTCTCTTTTTGTTATTTTTTAATTCTCAATGCAATATTGTAGTGGAACAAACACGTTCTGTGCCTAAATACTGTAGTGAAATAATACTCCACATAAAGTTGCTTTAATTAAAAATAGTTCCCATAAGTTTGGTTAGGTTTTCGTGAAAACAGTTAGAATGGGAACAGTTTACCATTATAATACCGATAATGATATCGTAATATGATATCGTCATATGATTTTTTTACGTTTTCACCCTTTTAAAAACTTTTAAACTATGAGTTCGTAGATTGCAAATAAAAAAAATAAATTTGTGTTTAGTTTTAGATAAATTGTTTATTGTTCGCACAATTCTATGTGCCACTGTTCACAACTTGATGTAAACAACAATAATTTACTTTGTTTGTTATTCATCATTACACTATTTTGCCATATGAATGAAATAATATTTCCATTCCTAATCGGAACAATTGTACTTCAGAACAAAAGAATAAATCTGGCAAAATTTCAAACCATTTTTATTTCATTGTAATTTCCAAATAAAACTTTTCAATGGGCCACCCTTTAGAAAATAAAACAAAATATTTTTCTATGAATATGGTGAAGTCGCCGTAGTCTAGTAGGTAGCATGTTGGCTTATTAGACGTAAGGCTACAGTCCAAACCCTAGGTCAGACATCGAAACGATATATGGAAAAATATTTCTTCGGTGACTTCCTCTCAGCAGATTTCTGGCAAAATGAAATGACTGAGAAAGCAATGATTTTCAATCATTGTATGACAATGAATATTCTGATGATCCTACAGAGAAAAAGAACTGGTTGTCGTGATTTGTGTGACAGTAGGTTTAAATATGAGATGTTATTTACATACATAAGTAAATACAAAAATATCATGGAAACAAATTTAAAATTATGTATGTATGTATATACGAGGGGAGCTTAAACGATTTTTGACTGTTTTCCCACGAAGTCAATAATATAATACAAATAACGGAATATTTAGCAGCAGCAGTTACACTACAAAGTACACATACATGTTAGTGCGTTTATGTAATTCACAAACCTCGTAAATATTTAAATTTATGCCAATGTATATGATGAATACATACTCATGTGTAGTTACATACCTTAGGTATGTATATCATTTAAATTATTCTGCTGGATTTTATTTAAGTCTGCTGTTTTCAAAATATGATACTTGAACGCATCAAAAAACATCAAAAGCAACGTGTTGTGTCACATGATATATTTTTGCAAAAAATATCTTTTTCTGCCGTTTTGCATTCATCAGTATTTGGAATGTATTCTTGTTTATTTAAAAAAAAATCATTTTTTTTTCAATATCATCAGCATCAAGGGTAAACGAGATGAAAATGTTTGTTGACAATGGAATATTTTATAAACGCTAGCAATTTTTTCTAAATTTTAAATAAATACACGCGCAATCATAAATTAAATTCTAAGGATTAAGGCTGTTCAAATTCTAATATTTCAGAACAGAAAGAAATTGCGAATACAACTTTTTGAATTTATATTTCGTTTCCTTATTACATAATTAATTGTTCATTAGAATCCTTCAGTCAGTTTCTCATATCACCCATATTGTATGTGTTAACTAATGTCTGACCTGCGGTTTGAAACGTGGCCTCACGCTTAATAAGCCAACACACTGCCTACTAGACTACGGCGACTTCTGGCCATACATTTTTCTAATTTAAACTTCGCAACGACTTACTATAAGTAGGTGCCCCGGCAGTGTAGTAGGAAGTGTACTAAACAGCGAATGTTATGGTCGTAGGTTCTTTTGCCACCAGGGATACTGGAGTGTTACAAGATAAAGAAGGAGAAGAACGCTATGGTCGCTATTGGAATCTCAAATTATCTCTTCACTACTTAGCTGACAGTAATTTTAATGTTGCCTGTCAGTCTGCGCAGTCTGGTACTAAATTTATGCAACACAATGCCTTTCCTATTAGCCATAACCTGCTTTTCGAACTGTATATCCACATATTGTAAAGCTTTCGGATCATCAGTACTCACTTGATCATTATTTGTACAAGCTCATTGCTTTTCGATTACTTACGGTTTCTATTCAATTTACTGTAAGGCTAGAATAGTCGCCGTAGTCTAGTAGGTAGTGTGCTGGCTTACTAGATGTGAAGCATCAGTTCAAACACCATGTCAGACATCTCCAATAAAACAAAGATTAAAAAAATATTACTTCGGTGACTTCCTCTCAGCAGATTTCTGGCAAAAACTCTCAGAGTAAATAAAATTACCATGAAAAGTTTCTCAAAATCCGACGTTAGGAACGCATGTATAAATTTAATACACTTAACAAAGGTGGTGTGAGAAGCTAGTTCGTAATCCTGACTGAAGGGTTGTAATAGCCAATTATGTATGTATGATTACAAGTGACACTCATTATCTGAAAAGAGTCCGAATCATTTGTAGCATCGCGGTTTCATATGAGAAAACAAAATCTTTACATTGCTAATACATACATATACAGCTGCTATAACAATTTAGAACTTCTGGAAGTCCTTAGGAGCTGGCCAAACTATACATTGCTTATTGTTCTTCATTTCTATCCCGAATTAAGTTATATATAAAGTCTTTTTGATGTCTATCCTATAATCTTGACATATTTCAGGTTAGTTCTGAGGTTATACTGGCATATATGCGGAAGTTGAACTGATTATACGCTGGTCATTACTTAAGGATTTCCATGGCAGATGATTTCTAGGGTTTTACAATGGAATTATGAACTTTGGCAGGCAAATTACCACCAACTCTGTTTTATTAATCTTTTATTGATAGTTCATAACACCGTCAGAGGATATAAATCATTTTAAATGAACAGAAATAAGTAAGAATCAGACGCTTTACTGCTTTAACAGGAACTCTCAATCAACCACACCAATTTGTTACACATCCTGCGTTTCCAGTCAGTGAAACCCCCTCGTCGTATGAGTAACACGACGTTCACGAAAATTAAAAAATGTCACTCATACGTATGTATGTACGTAATTGCCATCGTTAGGAAAATGCATATTTTCATTAGTTTTCCAAACCAAACCAGTTACGAATAAAACTTAAAACGAAATCTTAAGAGTTCATAAAAAACTTCTACAAAGTCATTATTGCCAAGAGACAATTATGATTGTATATACATATGTATGATCACTTTTCGTCCATATTGTAATTTTTGTATACTCGTATGTGGAAATAGGTCTGTTCGATTTTAATCAAGCAAGCAAAGCGCGTAAAATTCTACTGAGCCTACTAATAAAAGTATACTTGCTCATTACGAAATTTTATTTTTTTCAATGTCGCTTAGCGTAATTAAATACAACGATAGTGATAAGGAAATCTTTTAAAAATTTTTCAATTATAGGACTTGTATTATAATAAATTGTAATCATGAAATCAATCATAATTGATTGGCTTTTAACCAATATTTATCCCCTTATGATTTTAGATTATGTCTTTAAATAACAAACTCTGTTGGTTTTTTGTTTCAGAGTTTTCGTTTATTTTGAGAAGTAACAGAATTGGTAAAAGAATAATTCAACGAATACATGCATGTGTTTCAGATATGCATACCTAATATGTAAGAATAAAATTAAATTTGCGAAGATATTGCCATCCTCTTTGAATACATATTTGGAATTTATCTGTGTCTGTTTGTGATTTTTATCCTCTACAAATATTCACCTAGACGCATAAATCAAATTGGATGTCAAATACCTTGTATTGTATGTTTAATCTTACATACATTATACTAAACAGTATTTATTTTTCATATCTGTTTTTCAGTATTTATTACAATCGGGTCTTCCAACCGAGACTTATGATTTTTAACAGTTGATAACCGACATTATGTAGAAAATATACAGTGGACGGCAAAAGTCTTAGTACGGCAATATACTTTGACAAAAAAAAGTCCCCACAGTCCAAAGTCCCGATATGACTTCAAGAGAGTATTTAGGAGATCATTTGAAAGAACGGTTACGTAATCGCTAAACCTTAAACAAAAGTCAACCGAAAAATTTGCTCATGGTGCCACCAGAAAACACAAAACAAAACTTTTAAATTAAATTCCAAATGGGTTAAATGGAGTGCTTGACCTTAAGGGATGTTCTATTAAATACAAGGGATAACATATTCATGTATTAGGCCTTTGAATTTTAAATTCATTCCGGGTTCTCCTTGGAGTTACCTAGAGAGTCATCTGAAACTTTTTCTTATTTTTCTCTTGTTTTATGAAAAACATTAAAAAATTGTTTGTGTAAATATAAAAACCTAAAACACTCGTCTATTAAAAATAACATCATGTGTTACATGTTAAGGTTGTGCCGTACTAAGACTTTTGCTGTCTGCTGTACATATATGTCTAATTTTTTTTTTTATTTAGTTTGTTTCAACACTGGTTTCACTAGTGTTGAAGGATATAGTATTCAATAACAATTGCAAACTATAAGATTGTATTATAAAAATGAGTGTCTTCTTCAGGCAGAGTTCCCATAACTTTGCCCATTCAACAATAACCGTAACTACTGGCCATTCGAGAAATTCGAGTCCACTATTTCAGTCGATGAAATGCAACTTCTGCGGAAAACATCACTGATGTCCGTGATAGTAAGAGATTTTATAAAGCTGACAAGAACCCGTCCTTTTGCAGAATGCTACTGCCACAAAGCTTGTGTTATATTGGATACTCTGCGTGAGCGATTTGAGCACATGGTCATCTCACATTGAGGTGTTTGAACTGGCCACTGAAATCGTGTAATTTGACCTCGTTGCACTTTTTCTTTTAGGGTTTGCTTAAGCCTCAGGTGTGTGGGAATCTATAGCGATCGTCAAAGCGAATATAATCCAGTCTGATGTATGCGCTAGAGTCAAGGAAAATTGAACATTTCGGATGCACTCCACCCAAAGAATCGGTGAGTGACATTTGAATCAACTGGTCATACAAAATTTTTATGATATCTCACACACGCTTTGTTTTCTTAATTTCAAAGAGAAAAAGCTCTTAATGAAAGACCCGATATTTATCTGTACAGAATACGTTTTCACTAATATGTGAACACCGTAAATGCTATAAATTATTCCAATACATATTTGACATTATAGATTTGTATTTATATTAACAAAAATAACTGATTAAATTCAAGGACAAGGACAAATACGTTTGATACGATATTGATTGTATACGTAATATATGAACAAATTTATTTTCTTTGTAAAGGACTTGAATACAGAACTAGAAAAGCAGTTGTGATTGTGTTGGATTTATTGGTTTTTTGTTTGTTTTGGAAATAAATTCCTAAATGCGTTCATGTTGTAGTCGCCGTAATCTAGTAGGTAATGTGTTGGCTTATTAGATATGAGACCACGGTTCAAACCCCAGGTCAGATATTTTCAACAAAACGAAATATAAAGAAAAATATTCTTTTGGACGACTGACTCTCAGTAGATTTCTGGCAAAAACTCTGAGAGTAAGTAAAAAATTTCCATGAAAAGTTTCTCAAAAATCTGTAGTTCGCAGTCGACTTTAAACTGTAGGTCAGTCATGTATAGAATTAACATACACAACATAAGTGGTATGGGCAACTAGAACGTAATCTTGACCGAAGGGTTGTAATGACCAATTATGTATGTATGTTTCCTATTTTATTTAATTCGTGTGCTTGTGGTTATATTCTATTAAGTTTTTACCTCAGTAATATATTCAGCTTATATACAGCATTACCGGTTTCCCACTCATTGTGGTTTTAGAAATTCATACGAATTAGTTGTTACACTTTAATACTAAGGGTTTTAATGGCCAATTATGTATGTATGATTACAAGTGACACTCATTATCTGAAAAGTTTCCGAATCCTTTGCAGCATCGCGGTTTCATAAGAGAACACAAAATCTTTGCATTTTCAAATATGTAGAGCTGCTATGACTAGTTAGGACATCTGGGAAATCCTTAGGAGTTTGGGAAACTATACATTGCTTCCTGTTCTTCATTTCTATCCCGAATGAAGTTATAAGTGAAGTCTTTTTGATGTCTACCCTACAATCTTGACATCTTTCAGTATAGTTCTGAGGTTATACTGGCACATATGCGGAACTTAAACTGATTCTACGCTAAAGTTTTCTAGGGTTTTACAATGAAATTGTAAGCGCCAACTCTACATAATCTTAAGGGAAACTATCCCGTTTTTTATCTTTTATTGATAGTTTATAACACCGTCAGAGAATATAAATCTTTTTAAATCAGCATAAATTGACGCCTCCATTCTATAACGTTCTAAGTGTACGTTCTCTAACTTAAATACTGTCAAAATGTGTTTAAGATGCGCCGATCCGTTCCGAAGTTATACGGAAAAATCTCCTTAGAATACACTTATAGTCGAATGTCGCGGGAAAACTTTGAGAGCTCATAACTCAAAACACACATTTTCGACTTAGAATGTTATAGAACGGAGGCGTCGAAATAAGTAAGAAACATAGGTTTTATTGCTTTAACAGAAACCCACATCCAACCACACCAATTTGTTTCACATCTTGCGTTACAACTCCGGGAAACCGCCTTTTCGTATGAGTAACACGACGTTCGCGCAAATTAAAAAATATTACTCATACGTATGTATGTACGTAATTACCATCGTTAAGAAAATGCATATTTTCATTAGTTTTCATTGCTTTATTCCAATTACGAATAAAACTTAAAACGAAATCTTAAAAGTTCATAAAAAAAAACTTCTACAAAGTCATTATTGCCAAGAGGCAAAAGGATAAGGATTGCTGGTGTAGCAGGGAATTATACAGCTGTTGCCAGTCTTTTTAATGGTCTTAAAAAACGGAGACATTGTCTCTGCAATAAAAGGGGAATAAGAAAGGAGGAGTTTCTTCAACGTAATTGATGTATTTTATAAAACTTTAACGCAACAATATTTCATGTTGATGCAATTCATAATGTTGCGTTTTAATGTTCTCGCTGTTGTTGTTTATCACTTCAGACTTAATGTCATTTACAGTATTTCAACAAGTATTTCGCTTGACTGCTAAACAATGTAACGATAGATGGTAACAGCAATAACGACAAGAGGTATTAAAGGCAACAACGATAGCAGCAGCAGCGTCGACAAGACAGAAAATGTTGAGCATAGCAACACAACAAGTGTTTAAAACAAAGTTTAAAATAAAGAAAGGTTAATAAGAGTTAATAAGAGTTTACTGGAAATAATAAGTTTTATACTTGCAAAGGCTCGACAATTTTATATCAAAATAACTCGGGTTCTTATTGGGTCATCAGATTCATTATAGCATTTAAAGACTGTGTATAGGTTACTTAGCTCAAATTTCATTTAAGTTCGCATACGGATAATTCTGCTAAAATAATTCGAAATTGCAAACGCAAATGCTTTGTTTTTTTCTTTTTTTATATAATTAAACCTACAAAGTCACCGTAGTCTAGTAAGTAGAGTGTTGGCTTATTAGACTTGGGGTCGCAATGCAAACCCCTGGTTAGTCACCTCCAACAAAACGAAATCTGAAAAAATGTTTCTTCGGCAACTTCTTCTCAGCAGACTTCTGGTAAAAACTCTGAGAGTTAATAAAATTATCATGAAAAGTCAACTTTTAACTGTAGGTAGTGCCCCTCTTAACACACCCAACTTAAGTGGTGTGAGAAGCTAGCCCAGAAGAAAACATGTATACAGCATTGATTCAGAATTTTCAAAAGAAAGGACATGGGAAACGTACTTCTCGGTGAGCATAATATTTATCAACAACACACATCAGAATAGGGCCAGGCTGCGTCACTTCTAAAAAAGAGAATAATTCAATTTCTCAACAATAGTATTTACCATATACAGTGGACAGCAAAAGACTTAGTGAGGCCATATATATATTTAAGCAATTTCATGAATTTTAGCCAAAAGTTTGTATACAAATGTATAGTTTATATATTTATATTATTAATTTATTTCTGTTTTATTATAAAACAAAGAATTTTTTAACGTTTTTCATAAAACAAGAGAAAAATAAGGAAAAGTTTCAGATGATTCCGTACGTACGTAAGTACGCCCAAGGAGAACCCTGAGTAAATTTAAAATTCAAAGTCCTAATATATGAAAATGTTATCCCTTGTATTTAGTAGAATATCCCTTAAGATCAAGCACTCCATTTAACCCGTTTTGAATTAAATGTACAAGTTTTGTTTGTGGTTTCTATTGGCACCATGAGCAAGTTTTTCGGTTGACTTTTGTTTGAGGTTTAGCGATTACGCAAGCGTTCTTTCAAATGATCTCCTAAATACTCTCTTGAAGTCATATCGAGACTTTGTGCAAGAGTATTAAGACTGTGGGGACATCTTTTTAATCAAAATATATTGCCGTAATAAGACTTTTGGTGTCCACTGTATTTTTTCGAGAGAGTGTTGTCTTTAGACAGGACCTGCTGCAGTGGGTCAACTACCAACAGCTTGAAAAACTTGAAAAATGAAATTGAAACAAAATAAAGAAATCATAAGAACTAGTGTGGGTGCTTGCTTACGAAATGATGATGAGTGATTTCTAAGAAATGTAGGGGACTACAAGTTACCAATGAAAAAACTTAATTGGAATAAATCCCTATTAAAAACATAATTGGTCATTACAAGCCTTCAGTTCGGATTACGATCTACATATCTTCTCACACCACTTATGTTGTGTGTGTTAATTTTATACATGAGTGGCTGGACCCACAGTTTCAAGTCGATTCCGTACAATAGATTTTTGAGAAAATTTTCATTGCAATTTTTATTTACTCTGAGAGTTTCTGCCAGAAATCTGCTGGGAGGCAGTCGTTGAAGAAATATTTTTTTGTATATCTATTCGTAGGAGTTGCCTGAGCTTGGGTTTGATGCGTAGTCTCACGTCTAATAAGCCAGCACACCACTAACTAGACTACGGCGACTTCGAACCTAGATAATTTGATCGTCGTTAGACTTTTCTTGTGGGGTTTTCTTAAATCGTAGGTGTGTGCAAATAAACCATAAATCACGATGATCTACACTAACCATATAAACGGGCAAATTCAACTTGATTTATGCACCAGAGTCATGGCAAATTGGACTGCCTAGAATTGTTTCTTTCATTATTTCTGTTGAATGTTTGAATGAATGAATGAATGTTTACTTATCAATTGACTTACATACTAAATGTTCAAGAGTTTGTTTTATAGCAGAGAAATTAGCAATTTTTAAATTGTGGATACATGGGATGGTTGAATTAAATACTATGTACATATATACAGAACTGGTCATTACAACCCTTCAGTCAGGATTACGACCTCACACCACTTATGTTGCGTGTGTTAATTTTATACATGAGTGGTGGGACCTACAGTTTAAAATCGGCTCCGAACAACAGATTTTTGGCAATTTTATTTACTCTCAGAGTTTTTGCCAGAAATCTGCTGAGAGGAAGTCGCCGAAGAAGTATTTTTCTTTCATATTTCGTTTTGATGTCTGGCCTGGAGCTCGAACCCTGGCTTTACGTCTAATAAGCCAACACACTACCTACTAGACCACGGTGACTTCATACTATGTAAATACGCATATCATTGTAACATAGAAGACAAAAGGATTTGGTAAGTTTAAAGGTCATTGTTCCAGCAACGCAAAACGAATTATCCCTTGTAAGGTGTAAAACAAAATCTACGATATCTAAAGAGAGTTTCAAATAACTTCTTTAGTTACAGTTACATTTATAACAAACAAAAAGCTGAAATACTGAGAGACATTTGATTTGGAATTATCGAAATAAATACTTGTATAGCAAATGGAAACTTATTTTATTTCATTTTGTTTTCAATATTTCTCTAATTGTATATGAAAGTCTTGTGCAAGTATGTCTGCAGCATAGTCTTACACTAGAATTTGTTTATTGTTATCAAGTTTCTGTCTGTTATGTCTGGAAATATTACTATGCCATTTATTGTTCACTTTTGCTGCAATTATTGTATTGACTTCTTCTGCAATTTCTCCTCTCTTTTTCAACTTCAAATATCATAAATTTTCTTTTTGATTTACAACCGGTTTTTATGGTAAAATCAGGGCAATAAATGCAAAAAAAATACAAAAATTATTACAAAAAAAAAAATCGAATAGAAAGTAGAAAGGATGTATGGAATGGAATAGGATACATATTAAAATGTATCGATTTATGTTTGTATACATATGTATCTACATCTTTTATATGGTATATATCATATATTTGTTTGAGTATGCAAAAAATAAAAGCGTTTTTTAGTTTCAAATGTAACTTAACTTGTAGTTGCAGTTGTGTTGAAAGCAATAATGTTTTGAAAAAAAAATAATAATAATTTATCTCTTTTTAATATTAATAATGTGTACAGATACAAACATACAAAAACGTTTGATTCTTATAGATTTTATTAAAAAATTCAATAGAAAAATGTTTTAATATCCTGGCAGTTTTAGGTATTTGTTGACCATAAATGTAAAGTATTTATAATACTTTTACTTTTTAATAAATAATTCAGAAATTTTTTACTTAAATTTAATTCAATTTCAACTCTGGATCGCTTTTGTTTTGTTGTATTACAGATATGAAGGTTAAAAGAATTTGAGATAAATTGTTGGCAAAAATATACTCCAAAGTCACCGAAGTAATATTTTGTTTCATGTTTCGTTTTGCTGGAGTTGTCTGACCTGGAGTTTGAACCGTGGCCTTACATCTAATAAGCCAACAAACCACTAACTAGATTACGGCGACTTCGAACCTAAATCGTGGAATTTGACCGTCGTTAGACTTTTCTTGTGGGGTATTCTTAAATCGTAGATATGGGCGAAGTCGCCGTAGTCCAGTAGGGTAGTGTGTTTGCTTATTAGACGAAAGGCCTCGGTTCAAACCCCAGGTCAGATATCAAAACGAAATATGACAAAAAAATATTTCTTCGGCGACTTCCTCTCAGCAGATTTCTGTCAAAAACTCCAAGAGTAAATAAAAATGCTATGCAAAGTTTCTAAAACATCTGTTATTTGGTGTCGACTTTATCCTGTAGGTCCCACCACTTATGTGCAAAAATTAACGCACACAACATAAGTGGTGTGAGGAACTAGATTGTTGTTGTAATGTAATACTGTTAATGTAATAATGATTGTAGGTTGTAATGACCACTTATGTATGTATGTATATATTTGCGAATAAACCTCAAATCAGGACGCTCTACATAATCCATATCAACGGTCATATTCAGCTTAATTTATGCACCAGAGTCATGGAAAATTTGATATTTCGGTTGCCATTTGATAGATGTTTTCTCCTCACCCGTATAAGATACTTGATATACGCTATACAGTCATTACTACAGTTTTTGCAGAGACTTTGCTTTATAGGTAAGATAATTCCAAATCATTGTCTCTGCAAGAATAACCGAAAAGTTGTCATCTTTATTCAAAGTAAGTATCGAGCGTATATGAAAAATTTGTCAAAAGTCACAATCGATGAAAAATAATTCAGAAGCATAATGCTATTATAATCTTATTTATATATACATACATACATACCTATGTATATACTCAGTCCATTCAGGTTTACGACCTTACTTCTCACTCCACTTACGTTGTGTGTGTTAATTTTATACATGAGTGGCGTAACCTATCTCAACTCCAAACCACGTAACTTTGCATGGCAACTTTATTAAATCTCGATTTTTTAGCCAAATATATTTCGTTTTACTGGAGATGTGTGATCTGTGGTATGAACCGTGGCTTCACTTCTAATAGGCCAGAATTCTCCATATTAGACTACGGCGAGCACATAACCTTATTTACATACATAACATAATTGGCCATTACAACACTTCAGTCAGAATTACGGCCTAGCCTCTCACACCACTTATGTTGCATGTGTTAATTTTATACGTGAGTGGCGGGACTTAAAGTTTAACAGCGACTCCGAACGACAGATTTTTGAGAAACTTTTCATGACAATTTTATTTATTCTCAGAGTTTTTGCTAGAAATCTGCTGAGAGGAAGTCGCCGAAGAAATATTTTTTCATATTTCGTTTTGTACGAGATGTCTAACCTGAGGTTCGAACCGTGGCCTCGCGTCTAATAAGCCAACACACTACTTTCTAGACTACAGCGACTATAATACTTAAAATAATTGAACAGCAGCTGATGTTGTAGTAGCTGGTGTTCATATATTCCTTGACAGTCATATCGATTGCAATGATGATTGGCTGGAGCCTTTGTTAAAGCAAAGATTTCACACGTGTAATGATTAGTATGGACAATTATCAATATGTTGACGCGTCAGTCGATTTGAAATGGAGTTTTCGGTTGAAACTCTAATTTTTAAATCGGCCTATGTAAGTCCAGTTGAGCTTACAGCCCGATAATATTGTACTAACACTGACCTATGGGAGCCAATAATAGCGAGTGGCGTCTTCGTTATCCTGAAACAGATTAGGCAAATAAGTAGTTTAGTGATTATACGCTTCAGTCGTGTGTGATAGTGGCAATATGGGTGGTCAATTTCATACAGTACTATTATGCTGCAGTGTATGCAGTATTTTTTCATATTTCGTTTTGATGTCTGGCCTGGGGTTTGAACTGTGGCCTTACGTCTAATAAGCCAACATACTCCCAATTAGACTACGGCGAGCACATAATCTTATTTACACTTTTCGAAATTATTTTTTCGAATTCAATTCTAACCTCTAAATATCTTTGCTCAACCTGTACTCTTTCTTATTTCTTTCCATAAATATTTACTTCCAATAAGTGCACTTCTGACATGTTCTCAACAAACAGTATCCCTTTACTTCTGCTAACTTTTGTTTTAGTTGATTAAAACAGTATGAGTTTGAGTTGCTTACAAAAGTCAGTCATATAGCCACTGCAACAGCCCACATGTAGTCTAATAATTTTAACGCCTTATAAGAGAAAATTAAAGTAAATGAAAGAAATTGAAATGAAAAACAAACCTTTTCATTTCCTATGGCAAAACTGAATATTTCGTTTCCCTTAAAAGTGCTACAAAGTGTGTATTTTTCAATAGTTTTCCTTTTTAAGCATATGTTTCTTGAAAAATAAAATTATTTTCATAGCTTTATAGCTGCAGAAAAGCTTTGATTCCTATCAGTGTTTTCGCCTCCAGAGGACCATAATTCACTGTTAGCTTGCGATGACTTCTACGCTTAAAAAAAAAAAGATCAGTTGTTGGAATCTTCATTTGACTTCATTTGTAAACAAGCAACACGCTGCGAAAAGAAAACAAATTTTAAAAATAAAAAATAAAACAACAATTTAAACTGAAAACAAGTTACAACTGTGGCAAGAGTTCAAGTGCCAATATTATAGTATACATTGTTAAGATTTTCCATTTTCTTTGTATCAAATACTTGTAAAATTAGTGTCAAGTGTTATTTATTTCCTTTGTTAAACAAAAGAGTTGAAGAACGGACAGATAGAAGCAAAAGATAAAGTAAACAAATAAAAGAGCAGGATAATGTTAAATTATTCCCTTGCCTGATACACACAATCTTGACAAAGTGACCCTGATATCTGTAAATACATACTAAAAAAGGAAATATTAACCGCTTACCTACTTTCTCAAAGGTTAACTAAAGCAGGATATACGTACTTGTGTTTTTTTATATGCTGAATAATCACATGCTGAAAGTAATTTTTGTCAAATCTCAGTATATGTCATACAGTCTGTATCTATATCAGAGATCAGCAATGAATCGTTTTTTCGCTACTCATAAGTACTCATGAAATATTGAGTATGAGTGAGTCAACGGTATTAAAATACAACTACTCTGATTCATTCGTACTCACTACAACATTGATTTATAAGTGCAGGTTGCAATGAGTATCAGTACAACGAGTGATTCGAATCGTTCATCAAAATTTACAGTCTTAGTTGTTGTTGCATTTAAAAAAAAAGAAGAAAGATAAAGTCAAAGACAGCAAGCAAAGCAAACACACAACCTTGTAGTGAGTATTGTAGTGTTCGTACGCGAATCATACTTATTGTATGATTCTTATAAATGTTGAATAAAGGAGAGGCGAAATCAACAACATCATACGTATTGGTAAGCTTGAGTACGATGATTACTTCAAACTTTGAATATGAGTAGTATGAGTATGATATTAAAATAAGTATGAATGCGTATAAGTATCAGAAATTATGAGTATGATTCGAATCTACTCATCTTTTTGAACACACTTTGCTGATCTTTGATCTATATGGGTATGTGTTACAGTCTAAATAAAATTGATGCGAAATGGTTTATTGTTTGTGCAACGGCACTGTAGCATTATGGTACTGTTTGAAATTGACCACCCATATTGCCGCTAACACACTCGACTAAAGCATATAATCACTAAACTACTTATTTGCCTAATCTGTTTCAGGATAATGAAGAGACCACTCGCTATCATTGGCGTCCACAAGGCAGTGTTGGGATAATATTATCGGGCTGTAAGCTCAACTGGACTTACATTAGCCGATTTGAAAATTAGAGTTCAACCGAAAAATCCGTTTCAAATCCACTGACGCCTCAGCATATTGACAATTGGCCATACTAATCACTTCCACGATGGAACGCATTACACGTGTGAAATGCTTGCTTCAACAAAGGCTCCAGCCAATCATTATTGCAATCGACATGACTGTCAAGGAATATATAAACTCCAGCTACTGCAACATCAGCTGCGATTCAATTATTTCAAATTTTATAGTCGCTGTAGTCTAAAAAGTAGTGTCTTGGCTTATTAGACGTGAGGTCACGACTCGAACCCAAGGTTAGACATCTCGAACAAAACGAAATACGAAAAAATATTTCTTCCACAACTTCTTCTCAGAAAATTTCTGGCAATAAAAAAACTGTGAGAGTAAATAAAAATTGCCATGAAAAGTTTCTCAAAAATCTATCGTTTTGAGTCAACTAGGTTCTGCCACTTATGAATAAATTTAGCATTCTCAACATAAGTGGTGTGAGAAGCAAAGTTGTAATCCTGACTAAGGAGTTATAATGATAAATTATCGTCAACAAATTTAATATAAAAACAGGAAAATAAATTAATGACATATTAACTAAGGGTCACCCACATTATTTTGCAATATTTTGTCTCTTTCTTCCTACTGTTGTTCTTATTTTGGTTTCGTCATTTTCTGTCACAATTCTTTAAGAGCCAAAACTTATTACGAACAATATTTTTACTTTTTCTTGATGTCATGGTTGTCAATTCAAAAATTGTTGTCTACACAAACAGCATCCAAAAAAATTAAATCGGTTAATAGAGCCAGCACTTCCTAGCAGACTTTTTTCACAACATAACCTACTAAAGTTGCCAAAAGACAAAGAGTGTGATAAGAGCAATATGTTACACAGTGCACAAACTAATGAATTATTCATTGAACTTTTTATACCGAAAGACAAATAGAGCAGCTAATGAAAAACAAAAAATCCATTGAAAAAAAAAAGTGAGTGACTTAATGAGAGTCAATATTTACCAACACTTGGAAAAATTTTCCAAGTAACGAATCGATAAACAAATTAAAAGCAATAATTTATGGATAATCAAACTGACCCGTCGTACCATCTGTAAAATTTCCCATGGCATTCAGACAAAAATCATCTTGACGGCCAAAATTTAATGACAAACTGAAGCGTATAATTTCTAAACTGCAGAAAGGTCAGGCACTCTATTTAACCCATATGGAATTGAATGAAGAAGTTTTGTTTAGTGCTTTCTGGTGGCACCACGAGCAAGTTTTTCGGTTGACTTTTGTTTGAGATTTAGCGATTACGTAATCGTTCTGTCAAATGATCTCCTAAATACTCTCTTGAAGTCATATCGGGACTTTGTGCAAGAGTATTAAGACTGTGGGGACTTTTTTTGTCAAAATATATTGCCGCACCAAGACTTTTGCTGTCCACTGTATTTTTCGAGAGAGTATTGTCTTTAGACAGGACCTGCGGCACTGGACCAACTGCTCAGCTTGAAAGACTTGATAAATGAAATTGAAACCAAATAAAGAAATCATAAGAACAAGTGTGGGTGATTGCTTACGAAATGATGATGAGTGATTTCTAAGAAATGTAAGGGTCTACAAGTTATCAATGAAAGAAGTTAATTGGAAAAAATCCCTATTAAATACACGATTACAAGCCAATACAGTCATTACAAGCCTAAAATAGATACGATCTATCTACTCACACTACTTATGTTGTATGTGTTAATTTTACACATGAGCTCAAATCGATTGATGCTTAAAGATATTTAAAATGGTCCAACTAATCACATTGATGATGGCACGCATTACACGTGTGAAATCTTTGCTCACACACTTCTACAACGACTCCAGCCAATCACTATTGTTATAGACATGAATGTCAAGAAATATACTAGCAATAGCTGAGGCATTTGACAATTTCTTCAAGTTTTATAGTCGTCGTAGTTTAGTAAGTAGTGTGTTGGCTTATTAGACGTGGAGCCATGGTTTTGAACTCCAGCCAAATGTTCAAAAAAAAATATTTCTTCGGTGACTTCCTCTCAGTAGATTTCTGGCGCAAACTCTGAGGGCAAATAAAATTGCCATGAAAAGTTTCTTCAAAATAAAAATTTCGTATGGAGTCGACTTTAAAATGTTGACCGCGCCAAGAATGCGATGTAATATTAATATGTGATTGAAGTCCTTCGCGGCGAACACCGCCTTTAGTAAGGTTACGAACCTATTGCAATCTATTGGAACTTTGTAAATCTACAAAGGCATGCTGTTGCTGTTGTTGCTCTGCTTTTTATTGTTGGTGTTGTTCCAAAGCTGACGAAATGCGGAAAAACAAACCGTAACGTAACAAACATCTACTTAGTAGGCCTAGTCCCATAAAACTGCTTAAGCAGCTTTTAATTTTTATCTTAAAAAAGAAAAATTAAATTAAAATTAAACCTTTTAATTGCTAGCTGCAGGAGTCGCCGTAGTCTAGTAGGTAGTGTGTTGGCTTATTAGACGAAAAAGCCTGGGTTCGAGCCCCAGGCCAGACATCAAAATAAAAATACAAAAAGTATTTCTTCGGCGATTTCCTCTCAGCAGATTTCTGGCAAAAACTCTGAGAATAAATAAAATTGCCATGAAAAGTTTCTCAAATATCTGTCGTTCGGAGTCGACTTTAAACTGTAGGTCCCGCCACTCATGTATAAAATTAACACACACAACATAAGTGGTGTGAGAAACTAGGTCGTAATCCTGACTGAAGGGTTGTAATGACCAATTATGTATGTAATTGCTAGCTGCTCATTTTTTCCGTTTATATTTCATTTAAAACAAATTCATCACTCTAACGATTTGAAACTCTTCTCACGCTATGAAGACAAATTACAAATTCTACTTTGTGACATAACATTCAATGCATTTTACTGCCACTTTTTTCAGTTATATTTTTTTTTGTCGACAATGCATTCAACTTATAAAATGAAATTTTCAGCCTCATTACATAGCAAATGTGTTCATTATGAGAAAAGTGAACAAAAAATAACACGCATTCCTCCAATGCTTATAAACGTTACTTCCCTTCTGAGCTTAACACTCTTAACAGAATGTTTGGCTATCTTAGCAAATGAAAAAGGATGTCAACTAAAAAGTGCGTCCTACTTTATTTCGAAAGCATGGAATTGAAAGGAACATAATTTGTAAGAAAGTGATGGAAAAATAGGAAATAAGAAATTGTTAAAACAATCTTGTCTTTCTGTTTAAATCTTATTGTTAAATTTATCATTTCAGTCACGTCTATCCAACGTTTACCACTTGTATTGGTTTTCTTCTCTTGGCTTGATTAAAACTGAAGCATCTACACACTCAGCATCAGCTGTAAATTCTTGTACTCATAATACAATATTTACGTGGGAAGTAGTCCTTAGGGTATTATTACACGAATATGTTGATATGTTGATTAGTATTTTATTTGCTTATGATTAAAAGCATGTAAATAAATCTTGTCGGAGATTTGTTTAATAAGAGCACAATTTTCTTCTTAAGTCACATGTGTATGAGAATAATTCACAATGGTCCTCAAAGTCAAAATAACCCATGCCAATGGTCAAATGTAGAGAAGTTTCTGGTGCTATAATATAAACAAATTCAAATCTAATATGCTTTATCACTGTTATCTTTTTTTCTCCGTCAACCTAATTTCCTGGCGACAACACAATGTGTTACATGAGTATGTTAAAAAAATCTAGGCAGTCAGCAAACCTTAATGTGTGACTTAAATAAATAAATAAGCTTTATAGGATTGGACTCAATAGTCCTGTGCCTAAATACAGATATGCAGACATAACTGATCATTACAACCTCAGTCAGGATTACGGCTTAGCTTCTCACATCATGTGTGTTAATTTTATACATGAGTAGTGAGAAACTTTTCATGGCAATTTAATTTATTCTCAGAGTTTTTTTTTAACAGAAATCTATTGAGAGGTGCCGAAATAACAAACCCATATTTTCTCCGCATTATTTGCAAACTAGTGGCGAAGCTGACTCTGAAAGAGTTGCTTTATTAGTTACGTGGAAGAATACAGTCTCTTGTTTCACCCGACTAGTAAACACATTAGGAATATCGGTATACGTACATAATTGGACATTACAACCCTTTAGTCAGGATTACGACCTAGCTTCTCACACCACTGAAGCTGTGGGTGATAACACACTACCTAATAGACTACGGCTGCTGCAGGAATATTGAAGTTGCCGTGGTCTAGTTGGTAGTGTGTTGGCTTATTATACGAAAAGCCAGGCCAGACATCAAAATAAAATACTAAAAGTATTTCTTCGGCGACTTCCTCTCAGAAGATTTCTGGCAAAAACTCTGAGAGTAAATAAAATTGGCATGAAAAGTTTCTGAAAAATCTGTCGTTCAGAGTCGTCTTTAAACTGTAGGTCCCGCCAGTCATGTATAAAATTACCACACACAACATAAGTGGTGTGAGAAACTAGGTCGTAATCCTGACTGAAGCGTTGCAATGACCAATTACGTACGTACTGCAGGAGTATCCGTATACTCTGTATATTAATATCCACTTTGCGTACATTCACAACATATTGTCTAAGTCAACTTCATTGTATTTCTTTCTCTCTATGTTATGGCGTAAATATATTTGGGGTATTCACACGGTCATCATAAAAATATGAATAAATATGACTGCTGTGAGCAACCCTCATAAGTTAGTGTGCTATTTCAAATTTGAGTCAGCTGATAAAAGAAAAATACAATTATAAAAAATTACAAATATTTTTAATTAAAAATGCCAAAAACAAGTCAAAAAACTGAAAAACATTATTATGGCTGATTCAAGTAAATAGGAAAAAAAATTATTACATGTTTACATTTAAATAAATCTCTTTCAAGGTGATGATGACAATGAAGAACAAATAAATGAAATGTTCTTAACAAACGTCGCTAGTTTGCTCATTAGTCGCAGAAGCATCCACCTTGGAGTTCCAAAATACAATAAATGGAACCAAAACGTGTTAAAAATGTTTGACTTTCAACACGAAAAGTAGCTACCCTCTTTGGAGTGGGTGACGGAGGCACAATACAAAAGGTCACAAAACGTGTTTTTAAAGCAATTTTAAATTTGAAAGAAAAATTCTTAAGCTGGCCTAATGCAAAAGAACGACAACAAATTCTGTTCGCAACTAAAGACGAAATGCCTGGTTGGCTAGGGTATATAGACGGCTCTGAAATAAAATTATCTGTAGCACCTGTCAAACACCACGAGTTATTTTTTTGCTCGAAAACGCCAATATGCCGTTAAAGTTCAAGCAGTTTGTCACTACAAATTACGAATAAGACAACGAACAATAGGTTACTCAGGTAGCGTACATGACGCAAAAATTTTTTAAACTCTCCACTAGCAAAACACCCCGAACGATTTTTGTCGCCACCGCAATGGATTGTTGGTGATAGCGCTTATCCCCTAAAGTCAGTTTTGTTGACGCCTTTTAGAGGAAACAGCATAGAACATTCCAAAGCTGAAAGGGATCTCTACAACAAACCCTTTTCTAAATATCGAGTTCCCATTGAGAATTGTTTTGGTATTTTAAAGGAGATATTTTTTGTTTAGTTATGACAAAACAATAAACACATCACAAAAGGTGATATTAGTTTATGACTTTTTTCTTTGAAGCACAACAACAGTTTTTTTAAACTATCATAAAACTTTATTATTTTATGACAATAAGACTAAATAGCACACCGTGTGAATACCCCAGTTAAAACATTTGCTATGACTAGAGTATGAAAAATGATTCCAGTAGCATATTTTTTTTTATTATCACTCACGACTACTTTTACTTTTTTGCTACTGTTGAAACTCTAAAAGATGCAGTTTATATGTTAGCGTTTTTTAAGTTCACTAATTATTATTTATAGTTTAAAACCCGCACATAAAAATTATACGACTGCCACTACTGGGGTTTTTCTTCTCTTTTTTTTATTAAGATCCACACATTTAAAGTGTATAAAAATAGTATAATGATTGAAACAAAAAGAGAAAAAGCATACAACGGTATAAGATACAAAAAAAAACGTATAAAAAGTTGTTGAAAGTGAAAAAATAATAATAATTTTAATATTTAGTATTCATGGTTTAAAAAATTTTACTTAAATTCATTAAAAATTTATGAAATATTCATAATTTGTTGTAAAAAGTGAAAAATTTATTTAAATTAAATATTGTTGAATTTTTTTAAATAAATTTTAAGTGAAAGTCTTAGACGGCAATATATTTCAGCAATAACATGAATTTTCGCCAAAAGTTTATATATTTATTTTATTAATTTATTTCTGTTTTATTATAAAACAAAGAATTTTTTAATGTTTTTCATAAAACAACAGAAAAATAAGGAAAATTTCAGATGACTCCATAGGTACTCCCAAAGAGAACACTGAGTAAATTTAAAATTCAAATGCCTAATATATTAAAATGTTATGCCTTGTATTTAGTAGAATATCCCTTAAGGTCAAGCACTCCATTTAACCCATTTTGAATTGAATGTACAAGTTTTTTTTAGCGCTTTCTGGTGGCACCATGAGCAAGTTTTTCGTTTGACTTTTGCTTGAGGTTTAGTGATTGCGTAAACGTTCTTTCAAATGATCTCCTAAATACTCTCTTGAAGTCATATAGCGACTTTGTGCAGGAGTATTAGGCCTATGGGGACTTTTTTATTAAAATATATACCGTACTATGACTTTTGCTGTCCACTGTATATTTAGTGGTATAACCTAAAAATCTATGATTTTTTATAGGGAATACCTGCTATATAAATATTGTTGGAAAAATAAGTCGCTCAGAATATTGGCCATCGGATGTTATAACTTTTTATCAACTTTTTGGCAATATATGAGTATTATAAAAAATATTACTTTCGAAGACTTCCTCTCTGCAGATTTCTGAAAAAAAATCTAGGAGTAAAATAAAATTTCCATGAAAAGTTTCTTAAAAATCTGTCGTATGGAGTCAACATTAAAAAGTTCACTAAAAATTTACGATAATTACGTTTTTATTTTCCAAGCGAGTGGAAGGACTTTTACTGAAAATCTGTTGATTAACAGAACGGCCAGGCTGCGATTAAGTGTCTAACGAATGTATTTTCTATGTAGATTCTTGTTCATTAACCTCGAGAATTTCTCAGCGAAATTTCAGCTCATTCAAAGATAATTCTTTTCGACACAGTATGGAGATCACTATCTCCGACATGTTGTAAGGCATGGTTATTAAAAGTTTTTAAATCTAAGGAGCGAAATAAATGCCTCACAGTCTGTAGGCATCGCTTATCAAACGATAGGTTTTAGAAAGTCCATGCCACAAAATATGTTACTTTGTAATAAAGTAAAAAGCCTGGCCTTGGTGACTGATATGATGTAATTGGGATTATAAAAATATTGTAAATATTAAATTGAAAAATTTTTCAGAGAAGCTAATATTGAATTTAAAAACTTAAAAAAGCTCCTTATTTGGAAGCAATGCAACGTCGTTTACTTTTTCAAGTTTAATATAACAAAGGTTTGAATGAAATGAAACTTGAAACAGTTTGAGCATTTTTGTTTATTGTTGTTGTATTTATCTAGCATTATTAGCGTGTTATACGATTGGCTACATATGTGCAAACAAAAAATTATAATGAAGTACAAATCTATTCGCCTATTAGACACATACAAAGTTTATAAGTCTCAACTGTTTGAACTGCTTAAAGCTAATTGCACAACAAATACTGCGAAATGTTATACCACTTCATGCTGCTGCTTAATTGTACTGGCACTGGCAGCGTCTCCATTTACATACAGCAGCAGCAAGGCTGGTATGGTACACAATTACGTAGTGGAAAAAAAATATTGAAAAAAACAATAACATTTTGGTACTACAGCGTACTTTTGTAAATTAAATTTGAAATTAAGCATTTCTCCATTGCCTGGTGTTAAAAACATTGTTGATTTTTTTTTTTTGTTTAAGCGCTTGAATGGTTTACCAGTGTAAATACCTTTAATGGGAAATTGCTTGGAAAATTCCTTTCAATTAAGTCCACTGATTAAAAAAAATTAATTACTGACATCGCAAATACAAAATTAAATTATTGGCTCAGTTGCAAGATTTTTTAATGCAATTCATTAAAAAAAAACAATGTTGTTAAATTGTTGGCAAAGTTTTATCAGTTTAACAAACATTATTTTTATATTGATTCATTGAAACCATTCATCAATGTAAACAATTGAAAACATAGAAAAGGAATTAAAAAATTAAATCGCATTTATTAATTTTTCTTTAAATCCTCTGCATTTAAATCATTTAAACATAAATTACAAAAATTTTATTTAAATTTTCTTATGTTTCCCATTTCCATTTCGTACTCAGAAGCATTAAAAGTAAATGTTAGAAAAATGTACTGGAAACACTGGAAAAAATACATGAAAAATATAAGAAAACATGGTGAATTTTCTAGTGAATGAATGAATGAACGTGACAGTGTACAAGTATTTTGCAAAAACCTGAAAATATTGGTTGAATATTTCTTTTACAATAAGTGTAGGAACAACTATTTGCAAGACTATATTACCAACCAAGTATATTCAGTGAAATAATTTTATGGGTAAAAAAAAAATGCAAAAGATGTATACAAAATATGTTTTTGTATTTAAATAAGAACAAATAGAAATAGGGAGAATTGCAAGCGTTAACAACCGGAAATATGACAGCCAAGCACCGCAAGCTATAGCCACAAGGCATTCTATGCTGTGACATCGGTAGCAACAATTAAAAACTGACTAAAGAGCACAACGAAAATAAAATAGCAACAGGGGTTTATTAACAAAATAAATACGTAAAAAAACTTTAACAAAAAAATAAAAATTGGAAAGTAAAGAGGTCAGGTTTTAAAGAACCAAGAGTCAAGTTAAAAATTAAATTGAGAAAAAAATTAAAACAACAATTGCTTCACAATTCCATCTGTAGCATATTCTGAATGGACCCAGTAAGACTTATATGCAAAGATGTCAATGACGATGCTCGTCCTGGTCGCCCGAGCACGTCAACAACTGATGAAAACATTGAAGCAGTGAAGACAGTGATTTTGGATAATCGTCGAATCACTTTTAGAGAGGTTGCTGATGATGTTGGCATATCGTTCTTCTCATGCCAAGCAATTTTTACGGATGTTTTAGGCATGAAACGAGCGGCAGCGAAGATTGTTCCAATATTGCTACGTTTTAAGCAAACACAAAGTCGCATGGACATTGCTCAGGAGATGTTGACGACGTTTAACGGCGATGCAGATTTGCTCAAAAAAGTTCATAACTGGTAACGAATCATTTGTGTATGGCTATGACATTGAAACCAAAGCCTAGTCATCCCATTTTTTCGAATAGTAAAAAATCGAAGAGCACACCAAAACTCGACTAATCTTTTTATCTGTCAAAAACAAACTGACAATCCAAAATGGCTGATATTGTCAACATAAATGTATAACAGACATGTGTACCAACATAACAGAAAAAAATGTGAAAATCGAACATACGTAACTCACGAAATTTGAAAATTACGGATATTTTTTGATCACACCTCGTACATATTTATTTTAGGCAACATAAAATGAACTGCAGAAACGTTTAAGTTTACATTGCCATTAGATTGCTTAATGATCGTTAATATCGTTTACATAAGTACATGACTTTTAAGTAATCCCAATCTAACAATCTTAAAAACTACTAAAGGGTCTGCTAAATAATCTTTTTTTGAAAATGCTTTAAAAAAAACTACTAAATATTTTCTCAAATTTCTTTCTTTTATTTTAAAGTACAATCCTTCCGGTTAATAATAAAAAATAATTTCATTCAAATGGCTGCCTCGGCTGGCCATGCAGTAGCCTACACGATCGGTCCAATTTTTCAGCACATTATCGTATAGCTGTATTTCACCAATGGCTTCACGAATATTGTCCTTTAAAGCGTCAATTGTCTTTGGCTTCTCGGCGTAACATTTATCTTTGATGGTACCCCACAAAAATAGTCCAACGGTGCCAAATCGCAGCTCCAAGGCAGCCAAACGATATCAGCTCTGTGGCTGATAACGCGATCTTCAAAAACATGGCGCAAACCATCGAGTGTAGCTTCGGCTGTGTGGCATGTAGCGCCGTCCTGTTGAAACCAAATGTTGCCAATATCCTCCTCTTCAATTTTTGTGAACAAAAATTCGGACAACATGGCCCGATAACGATCGCCATTGACTCTAACGGCCACTCCTTTCTCATTTTCGAAGAAAAATGGCCTAATTATGCCTCTGGACCAAAATCCGCACCAAACAGTGACTAGTTTTGGGTGCGTCGGCGTAGTCTTTTCAATGTATGCGTGCGTGTTTTCTGTGCCCCAAATGCGACAATTTTGCTTGTTTACATACCCGCCAAGATCAAAATGAGCTTCATCTGAAAAGATGATTTTCATAGGCAGCCATTTGAATGAAATTATTTTCCATTATTAACCAGAATTTTCCATTATTGTACTTTCAAATAAAAAAAGAAATTTGAGAAAATATTCAGTAGTTTTTTTTTAATCATTTTCAAAAAAAGTTATTTGGCGGAATGAATGATTGATAAATTATAATTAATGATGATGATGATGGGGTTATTGTTTTTATTTTAAAATTTTAGTGAATTCATAAAATCAACAGACGTCCGTTGATGTTAGACCAGCAAATTCATTCAATATCTCCGATACCAAATTTATAGTAAAAACTATGGAGTTACTTCAAAATCCCAGTAAATTATTTCTTGTTGGAAAATCTTTAATCTAAGAGCCGTTTTTTTAACTTTAGAAGAAAGTAAATCTGGTGAATAAAGAGCGCGGTAAGATTTTATTAAATTAAATTTGAAATTTATTGATTTTGGCCATCGCAGTATTAAAAGTGTTTCTTTGTCTCCGCTAACCATTTCAGCTAGGCCATGCTCCTTCAGTTGACGGTCATCCTATGGCTGCATTACATCCAATTCACAATTTATGTAAATAGTTAGCCATAAGATAGACAGGAAAGATATGAGAGGTGTGTGGATACCTTTTTTCTGTTTTAATAAAAATATGAAAGCCGAAATTTTAATTCAGGATTTTTTTTCAAAAGCTGTTGTTGTAGCTGTTTTAAATTTAACGCTGCTTATTATTTAAGAGCGTATCTTAAAAAAGTGAGAATTATAGTTAGTTCCATTCACAGATTTTGTTTGCCCCCTTTAGTTTCATTTGTGTTTTTAAAAATCAATAAACGACCTTGCAAAAGTTTACTTACATATTTTTTTACGTTTGTTTTGCCAACTCTTTCCTGATGTCCAACAATTTGGATTTTTGATCAAAAAGCTTCGTTATATTTTTCAATTATTTGCACTCTTAAAATGTGATAGATAGTATGATAGATCGATAGAAGTCGCCGTAGTCTAGTAGGTAGTGTGTTGACTTATTAGACGTAAAAGCCAGGGTTCGAGCTCCGGGCCAGACATCAAAATAAAATACGAAAAGTATTTCTTCGGCGACTTCCTCTCATCAGATTTCTGGCAAAAACCCTGGGTGTAAATATAATTGCCAAGAAAAAGTTTCTCAAAAACCTGTCGTTCTGAGTTGACTTTAAACTGTAGGTCGCACCACTCATATGTAAAATTAACACACACAACATAAGTGGTGTGAGAAACTAGGACGTTGTACAATGGGTCAATTCGACCTCCGGGTACTGTACTTGTCTTAATTGACAAGTACACGTCCTTTAACCTAACCTAACCTATGATAGATCGATAGCTGTATTGCTCTTAAAATATCTTTTTTATTATTTTTCTGCATTTCATTTCAGTATGTTTCCAAATTACTTGAAGCGGGAAGATGTTAATAAAACTTGCTAAAAATGAAAGTAAAATTAAATTTTACTGTGTTGTTTATAGTTTATTTATTTTTTTAATTTTTTCATTCATAATTGCCATCTTTATTACAGCAACACTACTGTTTTTAAGATTAATAATGTTTGAATATCATTTTTAACATTTCACTTCTTTGATTCTTTTTCTCTGCTGCAGTTTGTATTTGTCTCCTTTTCTTATTGCATAAGAAAATAATATTCGTAGTGCTTACACTTTTTCATTTAGGGCATTTTATTCATTCTTTCTTTTTACAAAATTCTGTCCATTACTCTTTTCTGTTTAATTTTATTCGTGAAATATTTCTTTAACAATAAGTTTCTGCTCATTAATTACAAAGAATTTTCGTTAATTTATCATTTTATTAAGTTTTTCGGTATTTTTTCATTAAAATTTTGCAAGCATTTATGGAAATAACTGGTGAATAGCCTCCACAAAAATTCTTATGCAGATGGTCATAACATCGAAGAGTTGCTAATAAAGTTACATACATACATAATTGGTCATTACAACCCTTCAGTCAGAATTACGACCTAGCTTCTCACACCGCCTATGCACGTTGCGTGCGTTAATTTTATACATGAGTGTCGGGACCTATAGTTTAAAGTGGACTCCGACTCAGATTTTTTAGAAACTATTCATGGCAAATTTATTTGCTCTCAGAGTTTTTGCTAGAAATCTGCTGACAGGAAGTCGCCGCAGAAATATTTTCATATTTTCGTTTTGAAATCTGACCTGGGGTTTGAAACCTGGCCGTACGTCTAATAAGCCAACACACTACCTACTAGACTACGACCACTTCCGTTTAATATATAAAAGCATAAAATACAAAATTCTATATTTTGTAGAAGAAAGAAGATTAGAAATACTCCATAAGTTGATAACCCACTTCTAAAGTTCGTTATGGTAATATCTCGGAGACAAGTGACATAAAAGTCATGCAAAGTCAACATTTTTTAAAATAGTTGATATTTCCTGTATAGCTGGATTCTTCCTCAGACTTTTCAAAATTGCTAACATGGTTCATCTTATACTGGTCGATTATGAATTCAGGTTAATGTTGCAATGGCATACGGTTTTTATTTTTCTTAGTTTTTTTTTTATAAGACTAAGGATGGCCCCTAATCATGCAGTGCATTGTGTTGGGAAGGAGAAGAGAGTTAGTAGTATTTGTGGACATTAAATTTGAATGTTTTGATATTATAAATGGCAGAAGAGACCTCTGCAGGTAGAGAATTCCATATACCAATAGTCCGGCTAAAGAATGACTTTTGTGTATAATGTAGTGTGGGATCCTGCACGAAAGACGGGTGCTATATAAGAATATACGATTTTCGCCAACAAGTCCCCTTATTTCGTTAGAGCATTATCCGTTGCAGTAGCGGTAGATCAGTGAAGCCCAAAATACATTGCCATGATGCTCTAATGAGTAAATAGAGTTGGATACCCTACCATAATTAATGAGCTCCTTCGTTATCGCGGTCGAGAAGTCCCAGGCTAGACTTTGAGACACCGGCCAATGAGACTTATATTCCATTCTCGGTCAAATATAAGTGGTGTAAGTATGGAGTGAACTTTTTCTTGCACTGTCTTAAGAAACCAAGAAACTTCAATGCTTCTTTCGGCATCTCAAAAATGTGTTCTCTAAAGCGAACATCGAAGTCGCCGTAGTCTAGTAGGTAGTGTGTTGGCTTATTAGACGTAAGCCTACGGTTCAAACCACAGGTCAGACATCAAAACGAAATATGAAAAAATATTTCATCGGGGATTTCCTCTCAGCAGATTTCTGGCAAAAACTCTGAGAGTAAATAAAATTGCCATTAAAAAATTATTGTCATTCAGTCTAACTTTGAATTGTAGGTCTTGTCACTCAAGTTATAAAAATAACACACACAACATGGTGTGAGAAGCTAGGCCGTAATCCTGACTGAAGGGTTAATGATAAAAATTTTAAAGTTTTTACTATCCTGCTCGTATTAACTTGTTGCAATAGAACCCCTTCTATTCCTATACAATTAATCATGTGGCATTCTCCCCTATATGCTTAGCAAACACTTGTTGTTGCAACAAACTATTTAATAATGCTGTACCTCAAGTACTGACACTTTAATGAAGTACGAGGCGGGGTTTCTTAAATGTGACAATAAATTATGAAGATACTCAAGTACTTAGTAAGTAATCCAATGTATTTTGTACATGCATATATGTAAACAATAAATAAATTACATGTAACATACACGTGTTGACGTTTTACATTTTATTCAGTAACATAAACACATTAGCATGCATGTTCAGCATAAATATGTTTATGGTCGAGAGATTAAATGCATATGAAAGTAAATTTATGCTTAAACGAGTGGATGTATGGATGATATACATGATGACATATGTATGATAATATTTTTATTTTACTTGATATAGAGACGAGTTGGTACAATTGTTAAAAATTTAAAGGAGTACAAGACGATTGTGACTTTTATACATACATACATAATTGGCCATTACAACCCTTCAGTCAGGATTACGGCCTAGCTTCTCACACCACTCATGTTGTGTGCGTTAATTTTATACGTGAGTGGCGGGACCTACAGTTTAACGTCGACTCCGAACGACAGATTTTTGAGAAACTTTTCATGGCAATTTTATTTACTCTCAGAGTTTTTGCCAGAAATCTGCTGAGAGGAAGTCGCCGAAGAAATATTTTTTTTTCATATTTCATTTTTGATGTCTGACCTGGGATACGAACCCGGGCTTTACGAATAGTAAGCCAACACACTACCTACTACACCACGGCGACTACTTTTATAGGAGAATATAAAACACGGAATAATAATGGTAACCAGAGATACTCGCTCAACTGATGTCATCTGGAGTATTTTTTCTTGAAAGTATTTGTGCTTGCTTGTAAAGACAACACTAATGTCCATGTATCGTCTATGTTCCACATGAGTGTGGTTTAAAATTAGGCTTAATATACCCTTTTATTTCTCTATTTATCAGTCTTTTTTCCTGACTCTTTGATCTCTGCTTTTCTACAATTAGCTACAATACACTGTGTTAGTATGAGCCGTTTACTTCCATACAAACATGCATACATAATTGGTCATTACAACCCCTCAGGCAGGATTACCACCTAGCTTCTCACACCACATATGTTTTGTGCGTCAATTTTATACACGAGTGGTGGGAACTAAAGTTTAAATCAACTATGAACGATCGATTTTTAAGAAAGTTTTCATAACAATTTTATTTACACTCGGAGTGTTTGCCAAAAATCTGCTGAGAGTCTGAATCACCAAAGAAAATTTTTTCAGGGATTTAGGTTAGGTTAGGTTAGAGAACGTGTACTTGTCAATTAAGACAAGTAGAGTACCCGGAGGTCGAATTTACCCATTGTGCAACGTCCTCGTTTCTTACACCACTTATGTTGTGTGTGTTAATTTTTATACATGAGTGGTGGGACCAACAGTTTAAAGTCGACTCCGAACGACAGATTTTTGAGAAACTTTTCATGGCAATTTTATTTTACTCTCAAAGTTTTTGCCAGAAATCTGCTGAGAGAGAAATATATTTCGTTTTGTTGAAGATGTCTGACCGATAAATTGAACCGTGGCCTTACGTCTGATAAGCTAAAACACTACCTACTAGACTATTTCCATACAAGAAAAAATTTGCTGGGCTTGCGTAGAAAACTTTGTCTTTTTTGAGGGAAATAGGGACAAATATTTATTTAAATATTTTGGAAATTAATTTGGTCGAGTCTTACGCAAATAATTAGTTTGGGAGATTGCCTTTATAGTACAAGTAGAACAAAACTTTGTAGTACAAATAGAACATTTAAGAACATAATTACTTAAACATGATGTCAACAAAAAGGCACCGCTCTGGAGGACATATTGGAAGCTACACCCAAAGAGATAATTATAAATCTATTATTCTAATGGGTTGTTCGGAAAGTAATTTCGTTTTTTTTCTTTTTTTTTGTGGCAATGAAAGACAGTTTTCGTGTAATAACAATCAAGTGGTCATAAAGTGTTGAATTTGATAAATCTAACCTCAATCCGATCTCACGTGTTATTATTCGACGGTTCGCATCAACTAATGCCTTTTTTGCGTCTTTATCATCTCCAACCGGCCTTCCCGAACGTGGTGCATCTTCGACATCAAAATTATCGGATTGAAATTTAGCGAACTGGTACTAGCGTACTGTCAACACACCTTCTCCATACACATCGGTCAATTTCTTTATGGCTTGAGCAGCATTTTTAACCTTTCTGTAGTAAAACAGTAATATACCTCAAAAATGCTGCTTATCGTTCTCCATATTTAAAAAGGCATCAACCAACAAATACTGCGTAGAATTAATTGGAATTTTTCATGCACAAGCCTTACTATATGAGCTCTCAAAGCATATAATAATTACACGGATTAAGTGTGAAGATGGGTACTAAAAAAATTCAATAAAATCCTCTGTAGGTAAAAAACGAAATCACTTTCCGAACAACCCAATATTGGTAAGAGAAGATAAAGACCATAATACAAAACCCTTTTAAGTTATATATTCGCTAATTTTTTGCAGTCAGCAGAACAACTCCTTTCCAGAACAAAAAAATTATTTCAATAACAATTCTGCTGTTGGTGGTAATAAATAAATTGTTGTGGTTTCGTCAATATTGTAAAAAAATTGTTCAAATAAAAACGTTAACAACAACACTAAAAACGTGAGTATTTATTTCTCATTTTTGTCATATGAATGCAATTAAACGATAAATTCTTATAATAACATAATTACCGTTATAAAACGCGTAAACATTTAACAACGCAATAATTTTGTTCTGTATAATCATTAGCCCTATCGTTATTATTATTAACATCCATCCCATCTTATCAGCATTATTATACCATGTAAAGCTCTTTGTACGAAATAATCCATTTATAATGGACTGTGATAAATACTCTTACGATTTATGAGGTGATTTGCGATTACATCCATTGTTTTCATATTAAATTTTATCGATTTATTTTTGGTGAACATAAAAAAGGATTATTGATAGAAATTTGAATATGATATTTAATTATTGGAAATATAAACAGAGTATGAGTTGTTCCCAGGATTAAATATTTATCATTATATACACATGTATTCATATTTAGATATGCAGAATAATTTTTTTTCAAATTGCTACTCGTGCCAATGATGTTTACAACTTATAATAAAAGAAACATGCAGTCGCCGTAGTCTAGTAGGTAATGTGTTGGCTTATTAGACGTAATAAGACGACGGTTCAAACCCCACGTCAGACATCAAAACGAAATATGAAAAAAGTATTTCTTCGGCGACTTCCTCTCAATAGTTTCTCAAAAAATCTGTTGTTTGGAGTCGACTTTAATCTGTAGATTCCGCCACTCATGTATAAAAATTAATGCGCACAACATACATAAGTATTGTGAGAGGCTAGGTCGTTATCCTGACTGAAGGGTTGAAATGACCAGTTATGTGTGTATGTATGTATGAATAAAAGAAGCTGTTTACTTTTAAATGTAGTTGTTTACTTATTATTTAAAATTAAAATTAATTTATTCAAAATTAACAACAAATTTTTGATTGATAAAATTGCGCAACTTTTTAGCGCAATCCTCTAATCAAACTTCTTATGTTTAAAAGTCACGTGTTTTATGACATATCGATACGAATTAAAAAAAATTAATTTTTTTCCAATAACCAAAGTAACACGGTAAAGCTTATATCGCTCGATACCGCAGTATACTGGCCCCACTTTTTCATCAAAACTCTAGGCGTTACAAACTTCTTACTTAATGTCCCATTCAGTTACGAATACAGCTTAAGTTCTTATATCAATATTGTTGTGTGTGCAAATTTTATCCATGACTGGTGCGACCTACAGTAAGAATTTTTAGCGTTTTCATGGCAATCATTTGCTCTCCTAGTTTATTCCAGAAACTGTTGAAAGAAAGTCCCCGTAAAAGTATTTCTTTGTGTTGATCTTTTTCAAAGTGTCAAAGTTGAATTTTTGAACTCATGAGCTCTAATCTATTAAGCTTACCTACTAGGCAACCACATAATTCTCGTTAACATAAATTATAAACTTAAATAGAATGCACAGACTAAATGACAGTTAAATATCTTATAAATCGCATAGAATATATAGGGTCTTGCAATAAAGAACTCGGAAATTTGATTGTTGATAACGGCCGTCTTGTAGAAGCTACATCTGTCAAATTAATTGTCCTTAATTCAATCTGGTTGGTTAAATCATAAAGGATGACCATACACAACGACGTCTGTTCGCTGAAGGGGCTCTGAAGCAGTTATCAACAAACCGTAATTTTCATCGAAAAATCGTTCTCAGCGATTATTGAATTTGGGACGATACCAATCCACATAGGGTCCAAAATCGTTCAATACATTGCAAAAAGTGTCTGATGGTGTGTACTTTGGGATGATGTGGCCTTTGACACATTTTTCTTTGAGGAAGACGTTGGCTAGGCCATCACTGTCAAGTGGTTGTTCGGGACCAGAGATCAATGAGTATTCAAAAAAATGAGTAGATTCGAATCATACTCAAAATTTCTGATACTTATAAGCATTCATACTTATTTTAATACCATACTCATACTACTCATATTCAAAGTTTGAAGTACTCATCATATTCATACTTAACAATAAGCATGATGTTGTTGAATTCCACTCTCATTTACTCAACATTTACAAGAATCACAAAATAAGTATGATTCGCGTACGAACACTACAATACTCACTAGAAGGTTGTGTGTTAGCTTTGGTTGTTGCTGTCTTTGTCTTTTTCTTTCTTCTTTTTTTGTAAATGCAACAACAACTAAGACTGTAAATTTTGATGAATGATTCGAATCACTCGAATTATTTATGAGTATTATAAGTATTTTTCTAAATTTATGAATCTGAATGAGTAGGCGTATGAATAAAACATATTTCGAATGTTATAAGTTTGATGTCAACATTGTACTCACACTCATTGCAACCTGTGCTTATAAATCAATGTTGTAGTGAGTACGAATGAATCAGAGCAGTTGAATTTCAATATTGTTGACTCACTTATATTCAAAATTTCATGAGTACTTATGGGTAGCGAAAAAAAAAAATTCATTGCTGATCTCTGATCTGGGCACCAATAACTGCAGGGCGCCGGTACTAGTCACAGGAGTGATTTCTGGTCTTACAAGAGTGATTTCTGGTCATTGTCATCCCACACTAAGGTGATGCGGTGATTAAAGTGATTGTGAAAAAGCTACATATCACAGGGGACCTCAAAGCCAACATAATGCATGACATCGGTTAATTTCAGCTTGGATTATACGCCAGAATACTGAAAATTTGGTCATTTAAAATGCGCTCTCCCCGGAAAAGCCGTGGCGGACATTTGAATGATGTTATATTCTACATGTAATAGCATCATTGGTCTTTCTGACGTAAGAAAATGTTGATGATATCTCATATACACTTTGTTTAATTCAAATTTATTAAAATATTCATATTTTTATAACATTAAAACGAAGTTAATCGAATGATTTTAATGAATTTTGATTACTTTTTTTCCATGATTGTTAATAAATTTTATTTCAACCAAATTTGCATTTTTTATGCAATAAACACTATTTGTTTTTGGCTAATTGACGCCATTCGCTGCTGTCGTTTTTTTTTAATTTAAAAATAAAGAAACGAAAATAATAAAAGAAATGAATATGCTTCCGAGAGTATTCAGTATAACCATTCACAGTCAGCACTAGCGTACAAGTAGCAAATATTTTAAATTCTCAATTGTTTTATGCACTGCAGCTGTTGCTATATTTTGAAATGTATCTATTTTGCGCATACAATTTATTTAGTTAATAAAAAATAGAAACCCATTTAGATGTATAAAATTATTATTTTTTTGTTTGTTTTTGTATCAAATGGAATGAATAAGATTTGTTGGTCTACTGCGACGGTATAAGAGATTTTTTATTTTTATTCTCTGTTTATACTTGCAATAGCCTTGGAACACGTTGTGTTATGTTTGAGAGCAGTTAAGACCATATGAGTATAAGTACACCAACGCCCTCTTCGTGGTTACTATGAATTTAAGAATTTTTTTATTGTTTACATTTTAAAATTTCATTTCAACAACTGGCAGCTTCTAGTTGCAACAGTTAAAACAAGTTTAATACCTAAAATATAAGAAAAATTCCGGTAAAACATACCTACATACATATACATAATTGGTCATTACAACCCTTCAGTAAGGATTACGACTTAGCTTCTCACACAACTTATGTTGTGTGCGTTAATTATATACATGAGTGGCGGGACCTACAGTTTAAAGTCGACTCCGAATGACATATTTCAGTAATATGGCAGTAAAATGTCCTCTTTCGAAAAAGGATTGCCATTGTAACTGTTAAAGATTACTATATTCACTTCTATTTAATTTTATTGAATTGCATTAGATTCTGTTCACCCTTCACTCGAGTTAGTGCTTCATTCTATTTTTATAAATTGGGTATCCTGATAATCTAGCGGGTAATGTGCTTGACTATTAGCATGAGAGTCGTAAGTTCGATTCCCACCAGACACTCTGGTCTGTATATATAATTATATATATATTTGTTATTGTATTATAAATAAATAAATAAATAAGAAAAAATTTATAAATTGTCTATCCATATCGGCAAATATCGATCATTCTTCCAATAACCACAATGTCATAAAAACATTTACATGTGATGGCATATACAGTGGACAGCAAAAGTCTAAGTACGGCAATATATTTTGACAAAAAAAGTCCCCACATGCTTAACACTCTTGCACAAAGTCCCGATATGACTTCAAGAGAGTATTTAGGAGATCATTTGAAAGAACGGTTACGTAATCGCTAAGCCTCAAACAAAAGTAAACCGAAAAACTTGCTCATGGTGCCACCAGAAAACACTAAACAAAACGTGTACATTCAATTTCAAATGGATGAAATGGAATGCTTGATCTTAAGGGATATTCTACTAAATACAAGGGCTAACATTTTCATATATTAAGCCTTTGAATTTTAAATTTACTCAGAGTTCTTCTTGGGGGTACCTATGTAGTCATCTGAGACTTTTCTTTATTTTGCTCTTGTTTTATGAAAAACATAAAAAAATTCCTCGTTTTTATAATAAAACAGAACTAAATTAATAAAATAAATATAAAAACTATAAATTTGTATACAAACTTTGGGCTAAAATTCATACAATTTCTAAAATATACTGCCGTACTAAGACTTTTGCTGTCCACTGTATTTCCCTACATACTTTTTAAAAGAAATCGTTTTCAATGTGAAAATAACTTAACAATTTCATGGAAATATTTCAAATTATGATAACGTTGGTAGTCTTAGTAAATTATTTGCTGGACAGACATTAGGGGGTTTTGAGTTCAATTCTTACTACAGCCATTAGTTTGTTACACTGCACATAGCATAAACTGTAGATTCCAACATACATACATAATTGGTCATTACAACACTTCAGTCCGGATTACGACCTAGTTTCTCACGACACTTATGTTGCGTGTTTTAATTGTATACATGAGTGGTGGGACCTACAGTTTAAAGTCGACTCCGAACGACAGATTTTTGGCCTGGGGCTCGAACACTGGCTTTACGTCTAATAAGCCAACACACTACCTACTAGGCTACGGCGACAGAACTACTACCACGGTGCAAATTAAATTTCTATGAATTGAAAGCCATGTAAACTATGTATGATGTATCGCAACAGTTCCAGGATGGTTCTAAATTCTACAACATGGCAAGTTTGTCGCACGTAAGGCAATATGTTTCTTTGATGTTCACAACGGTTTAATGACCTCCGGCTGTATCATGTATTTGATACGATTGCTTTACACTTCCTCAAACCAATCAACAAACTAAATGAGACAATACCTAATGTTTAATTTTTTCGTACTTTTACCCAACATTTCAGCATGGAATAGAGGTACATGAAGTTAAAAATTATCGCAGAATAAGTACCAGTCCTTTTACGGTAAAATTTCAATTCTGTGCTGTAGAAGTAATAAAACGTTCATATTAATTTTCATCACACAGCCTTTAATTCAAATAAGCAATATCCACCAATATTATTAACTTATCATGCAAAAAAATATATATCAAAATATGGGTTTGCTATTGCAATTAATACATTAATTATTCTACATTAATATTCCAAAGTTAATTCCATTGTTTACGACTTCATACAACATTTTCGCATAAATCAATAAATATTTTGGTTTTTAAGACATTTAACAAGGCAATGAAAGGTTAAGCTATATAATATATTATGTACATTTTTAGTGAATGTTTTCTTTGCAATACCTGAGAAAATATTCTTAACAAAGTGGCAAAGCCGCAACAAAGCCTGCTTAGAGCATTATAATGAAGTGAAAAATACAGAAAAGGAGTTGTGCAGGTATTGTTAGCAACTTAATTTTAATACCTCTTTGCCACATACTGCCAAGCATACATACATACATACATGTATTGTACGTACTTGCTTACTAAATTAAATTTGTGTATGTCTATCCAAGATGATGAAAACTAATTTTCATACAATTTTTGCAACAATTTAACAATTTCTTTGGAAAGTTCAAAATATGCCATCAACTATAACCTGTAATACTTTTTAAACTTGTTCTCTTCAAACCTTACAGAAAAAAAGTAGATTAGGTTAGGTTATGTTAGAGGACGTGTACTTGTCAAATGAGACAAGTACAGTACCCGGAGGTCAAATTGACCCATTATACAACGTCCTAGTTTCACACACCACTTATATTGTGAGTGTTAATTTTATACAGTGTGGTGGGACTTACAGTTGTCCGAACGACAGATTTTTGCTAAACATTTCATTACAATTTTATTTACTCTCAGAGTTTTTGCCAGAAATCTGCTGAGAGGAAGTCGCCGAAGAAATAATTTTTGTATTTTGTCTTGATGTCTGGCCTAGGGCTCGAACCCTGGCTTTACGACTAATAAGCCAACACACGATTTCTAGAAAAAAAGTAAATAATTCGAAATTTATAATCAAAAGGAAATCAAATTGACGAATAACAGGCGAAAAAAAAGTTTTCATGAACAAAATTTTGTTTAAAAAAATATGGTATATTGTGTTTGCCTCAATAGGTTTTCCAGACCTAGTTTTTCTAACTAAGAATAGGGTGGACCACCTATCGATTTAAATTTGAATTCTATTCTGTCACAAAATTCAGTATATTATCTCCACTGAACGTAATGACTTACGCTTAAGCAATGTTGCGATTTATTGGTTCAACGAGAAACTGTACGATGATGTCAATTTTGCCAAAAAGATCATCTTTCCGAATGAAGTTCGCTTTCATTTTGGTGGGTTTATAGCAAAATTGTCATATTTGAGGATCAGAAAACCCACACGTGATCTTACAGAAGCCAATGCACCCATTACGAGTGACTGTTTGGTGCGGTTTGTGGAGCGAAGGCTTTATTGGCCCATATTTCTTTGAAAATCATGACGGTGCACCCACAACGGAGAGACCTATCGCACCATGATAACCGATGTTTTTGTACCAGCTTTTCATGGTATTAATATGAACGATCTTTGGTTTCAACAGGATAATGCAACTTGCCACACATCTCATGCCACCATCGATTTATTGCGCCAAACGTTTGATGACCATTTAATTAGCCGAAATGGTGATGTCAATTGACCGCCAAAAACCTGCGTTTTCTGTGGGGCGTCGTTAAAGAAACGTGTCATGCCGAAAAACCAGAAACAATTGAGCATTTGAAGGCCAACATTCGTGATGCCATTGTCGAGATACGATCGCATACACACGAAAAAATGTACGATAATTGATCCAAACGAATGAGGTACTGTGAGGCCAGCCGCGCCAACCAAATGAATGAAAATCCGTTTCCATTCCTAACCGGAATAATTGTACTTCACAGCCGAAAAAAATTAATTTGACAAAATTTCAAAGAGTTTTTGTTTTATTGCATTTTTAAATTTTAACTTTTAAATGGTCCTTCCTATATACATATAAGTAATAAATTCAAACTGAAAGAAGTATGCGGAAAAATTTATTATGCACAGGCAGTACTGCGCCACTCTTCTTTCCACTTTTCTTTCGGAACATGACAGGAGACGTAGAAGTGACAGAAATTTGTCTATGTTGCTGTTGTCTCTCTTTTTAGCATATCTGAAATCATTTTATTTCAGTGATAATGTAATAATAAAATCCTTAACGATAATAAACAAAACCCCAATTTGAAAAACTTCAATCAATATGTATGTATCGCGTAAATTACAATTCCATAAACCCTTGCATACAATAACAGAGAAAATTACCAAAAACAGAGAAAATATTTCGTAATTAAAACATTTATGTGTGCAATGCTTCAACCACAAAATAATGATTGCTTTTCAATTCGAATGAAAATTGTTGAAATCCGTAATTAGCCGTAATGCTTCTTTGCATAGATATCTACCACAACACGGGGTTTTCTTGTCAAATTTTGCATAAATATGCATGACATTCTACAGTGTATTTTATACTGTTGCGGATACGAAATTGGGATTAAAGTGTTGTTAACGCCATCAATTTATGAAATGAATAATAAGCTGCTTGATACACAGGCTATGTATTTATGATGTAATTATTTAACGGATTAAATAGCCAAAAGCCTCTTTTTGTTTTAATTATAGTAGGATTTGTTTGATACCATTTGTAATTTCATTACAGATAATTTAAAACAGGTGATAAAAATACCCAACTGTACACATGTTGTCGCCGTAGTCTAGTCTAGTAGGTATTCTGCTGGCTTGAGAAACATTGGGATTTATTTGGCCAACGAGAAACTGCAGGATGATGTTGATTTTGCTAAAAAAAAAAAAATTATCTTTTCGGATGAAGCTCATTTTCATATTGGTACGCAAAATTACCGCCTATGGGCATCAAAGACCCGCACATGGTCTTAAGAAGCCAGAAGCAATCAATGGTGATGCCAATTGGCCGCCAAGAAGCTGCGATTTGACACCGTTGCACTATTTTTTGTGTACATTTACATTTTTAAAATGGCCCCCATTTTATATTCCATTGCCTTCGTAAATTGATATTTCTAGGTTCAGGTACGAGGAAGTGTTTAATTTCACCAAAAATAATGAAAGAAATGTAAAACTTTTTTAATGGCTATAATTGAATTGTATTTTTTCTATTTGATTCATTTATTTGTAATTGTTTTCTATTAAATGCTTGCCTTCCTATACTGTATACATACAGCATATTTCCTTAAATAGCTTTTTTACCACTCATTGTGGCATTAAAAGTCTCCTCTCAATATTAGTTGCTAACAGTATTATAGTTGTAGTGCAAATACAATACAGAACAACAGTAACGCGATTAATTTATTCTGGTATGAATTGAAAGCACCCGTTAATAATTTCAATTTCAGTATCAGTTCAGTATCAATACTGACAGTTCAAATACCATAAGGGTTGCAGAAAACGTATATTTTTTTCTTTGTTTTTGGAAAAAAAGTGTGGGAAAATTCCTGTTGGTTTTTAGTATTTTTGCAATTATAATTTTAATTTTTGTTTTCTTTTGTAAATGTGATAGCAAAAAACAAAAATAAATGAAATTTTTTGCCTTAAAGTAATTGTTTAATCTTTTCAATAGCAAAAGTTTTTCGTTAATTTGAAGTACTAAAGGGCAAATATGAAATGAGAATGTAAATGTAATTCGAAACTGATTTCTTTTTTCTGTAACAATTGTCAGAAGTTTAGATTTTTAATTAACTTTTCCTGTTTTCCATTACCCCAAAGGCGTGTTGTATATTTTTTTCCAAATGAAGGTATTTTAATTAATATTTAAAAAAATTTTTTCTTCTTAAAAATAATTGTATATCGAAGCTAGATATGTTGTTTGATACCCGATAATGCAAACTTTAATACCTTAACGAAGGTTTGATACAGTTTGGTATAAAAAAGTTACCAACAAAAAGAAAATCTATACTTTATCTTCAGTAGAGATGCCAACCCAAAAGTTACGAAAATATGAAGAATGTCCTTCTGTTGCAATTTAAAGTCAACTCCAAACGACAAATGTTTGATGAACTTTTTCATAACAATTTTATTTCTCTCATAGTTTTTGCCAGAAATCTGTTCACAGAAATTCGCCGAAGAAATATATTTTCATATTTAATTTTGATTGTGATGTCTGGCCTGGAGTTTAAACCGTGCCCTCACGTCTAATAAGCCAACACACTGCCTACTAGACTACGGAGTCTGCAAAAAGACCATATAATGTTGGTATTAATTAAATCTGCTGTTATTTGTAGTACTACAATTGACTCTAGTGATATTAAATTTTATTTTTATTTCAATTTAAGCTAATGTAAACATGATACGGCATGCTTACATACGTATATAATTGGTAACTATGAATACCTTGAACTTAAGAAAGAGTTTCTTTTATTAAGATTTAATTTTATTTTTTTATTTTCGCTCCCAATTCCAACATAATTTGAATTATGTTGTTAGCTAACGGACCCCTTTGGCGTATGAGTAATATTGTGTTCATACAAATTAGAAAATTTCACTCATACTGCACGTAGATTTTGAATTTCATAGCAAAATGCAAATTTTCATTATTTTTTTGTTTTTTTTTTTGTGTTCATTTAGTTTTGTTAGGTCATGAAATTAATTCTTAAACGTTCATAAAGGCAACGTAAACAAAAATATTTTTTTTTGCCAGAATATCCATTAATTTTGTCAAGATGTGGAGGAAAATTAATAAAAATCCTGCTGTTGCATAAAATGTTACAGCTGTTGCCAGTCTTAAACGGAGATAATTGTGGTGACGGTGTTGTTGTATGTTTTTAATTTTTTTTTTGCTTTTTTAATGACTTAACACAGAAACCTTGATCCTTGTTATATTTCGTACTGTTGCTGTTGTTGTTCTTCTTATTTTTGCTTATCACTTTACTTCTAGAATTTCAACGAGTATTTCACTTGAGTACTAAATAATGTAACAATGTAGATAGCAATTATAAGGAACAATCGCCTTCGACAGATTTTGGATAGAATTCTAAAGTGTACCTCGAATAGGATAGAAAAACATATTGACTGATGAATTCTAAATGTTCAGAATGTAGGGCTAAAAACATTTCTTTGGGTTTCGGTGTTTAATTCGGATTACCATTAAGGACTGGTTAATGAAATGAAGTCTCCGTTCTATAGTAGGTAGTGTGTTGAAACCCCAGGTCATGAAAAAATATTTCATAGGCGAAAACTTTCGAGAATAACAAGAAAAATCTGTTGTTTGGTGTCGACACGGTATAGGTTACGCCACTTATAGATAAAGTTAACACACACAACATGAGTGGTGTGAGAAGGTGTATTCTAATTCTTACTAAATCCAAGACTAAATCGTGTATCGCAACCATCGCCATCGCTGGAAGACAGTTAAGTAAACCGATTGTCTTAAATATCTACAGGATTTAAGAGATTAAACAAGCTTTTCTTCTTTTTCATGGATAACATAATATATTCCCTGATAACACATGCTTACATATTACATATTTTATTAGTGAGTCGCCGTAGTCTAGTAGATAGTGTGCTGGCTTATTAGACGTAAAGCCAGGGTTCAAGCACCAGGCCAAACATCAAATAAAATACAAAAAGTATTTCGAGAACAGAATTACATGAGTAAATAAAATTGCCATGAAAAGTTTCCTAAAAATCTGTTGTTCGGAGTCAACTTTAAACTGCAGATCTTGCCACTCATGTATTAAAATTAACACACACAAAATAAGTGGTTGTTATAACCCTTCAGTCAGGATTACGACGTAGCTTCTCACACTACTTATTTTGTGTGTGCTAATTTTATACATGAGTGGTGGGACCTACAGTTTAAATTCGACTCCGAACGACACACTTTCATGGTAATTATATTTGCACTGAGAGTGTTAGTCAGAAATCTGTTGAGAAGCAGTCGTCGAAGAAAGATTTTTTCACATTCCGTTTTGCTGGAGACGTCTGAACTGGGCCAACGCACTACTAGACTATGGCGATATTCCCCAAATATTGTCCATGATGACAATATTTTTATTTCATAAATAGCAGATGAATAAATTCTAAATATTTATTACAATATAAACAGTTGTTGGTTTAAATAAATTTGCACGTCATTGCAATACAGAAGGCAACTTCAAAAAGGCAACTTCAAAGGTTGTTGTTCCACCAACGTAAAACATGTTACCTCTGGGAAGATATAAAACAAAAGCTTTTTTGATATGAATGTTTCAATGTCAGTTTAAATTGCAAATAGCTTCTAACTTCTTAAGTTACTGTGTCATTAATAAAAAAAAAAGCGAATTTTCCCTGAAACAACTTTTCTTTGAAAATTCTGAAATCAATACTTGTGTAGCAATTGGAAAATATTTTTTCTTCAATATTTCTCTGTATTTGTAGTATAATTTTTATGCAGATATTTGTGCAACATAATCCTTTAACAGAATATTTGTTATTATCAAATTCCATTCTACTACATGTAGCAGCATTTCTATGACATATATTGTTCACTTTTACTCCAATTATTGTACTGATTTGCTCTGCTGGTTTTCCCCATATTTTCTATTTTGAATATCATAAATTTTGCATTTCGACTTACAGTCGTTTTTGTGGTGCAGCCACAGCAATAAATGCAGAAATCCAAAAAGATCAAAAAGATATCCTAAGGAATAAAGGTCAAATAGAAGGTTAGAAGAATGAATGTAAGAAAGCAAGGCACGTAGTTAAATGTATCGATTCATCCTTGTATGTATGTACAATATACAGTATTTTTAATGCGAAACAAAATGCATTCACGAAAGTATTTGTGCATGCAAAATATTAAATACAGTAAGACCTCGCTTAAAGCGGGGGATACGTTCCAGAGATCAGCAATGAATCGCTTTTTCGCTACTCATAAGTACTCATGAAATTTTAAGTATGAGTGCATATACAACATTGATTTGTAAGTACAAGTTGCAATGAGTATGAGTACAACGTTGACATCAAGCTCACAACATTCGAAATATGTTTGATTCATAAGCCTACTTATTTAGATTCATAAATTTAGAAAAATACTTATAATACTCATAAATGATTCGAGTGATTCGAATCATTCAGCAAAATTTATATTCTTAGTTGTTGTTGCATTTACAAAAGCAGAAGAAAGATACATAAATAGAAAAGACAAAGACAGAAAGCAGAGTAAACACCTTCTTGTGTTCATCGCGGATCATACTTATTTTGTAATTCGTGTATACGAATACGTGATTACGGAGAGTCGAAATCAATAACAGCATGCGCATTGTTAAGTTGAATACCATGAGTATTTCAAACTATGAACATGAGTAGTATGAGTATGACATTAAAATAAGTATGAAAGTATGATACGTATAAGTATCAGAAATTATAAATATGATTCGAATCTACTCATCATTTTGAATACTTATTGCTGACCTCTGTTAAGTTCAAGCGAATTAACTAATAAATCAACTGTGACGCAGAAAATATGCGTTTGTACTGTGATTGCGACTTCGGAAAATACAGTTGGAATCTTTATTATGGACAGATTAACAAAAAAGCGTTAAAAAAGATACATAGTATACACCGTCGCTATATACTGCACTGCTTTTGTACAACAAATATCAATACAGTGTGCAATTTAGGGGAACCCCAATACTACCCCTTAATACTGAAACAGCGTTAAGCGGAGCAGCGGTAAGCGGGGTCTTAGTGTAAAAAAATATTTTAGTTTCACAAATTCGCTTAAATTGTTGTTATTGAATTCATTGCATACGAAGCAATAAATTGGCAATAAAAGCTTTACTAAAACTTAAAAAAAGAAAAAAATTGAAAAAGTTCTTTTCATAACATTTGAATTTTGGGGGATTGTAAACATTATTTTGTAATGCCACAAAAATGTACGACAAGTTTTGTGGTTTCTTATAGATTTGATTAAAAACTCGAAGACAAAAATTGCAATTTTGTTGGATTTTCCTGAATTTTAAGAAAAGCAATGAATTTATAAAAATAATATGAACGACTTGCACTTATAGTTGACACTGTGAGTTAATAAAAATATAAAAGACAATATATTACACAGTTTAGGATTTTTGTTTTATTACAAATATTTTATTGCAAATGTTTTACAAACATTAACCAGAAAGCCCAGCCAAACCAACAACTGACATATACGTTAAAGAAGTGAAAGAAATTGCAATGGAATATCGTCCAATTTCTTAACATTTTGTATAGGAAAGTTGAAATCCTGCCAGTATAATTGATTGAATCTACTGAGAAAAATAGTACGAAGATCAGGTTCAGGTTCAGGTCTGATATCACAAAGTTCACTTGAGCACGCATAGCGGTCCGTTGTGATGCCACGGATGAACACAGTTCCTGTACAGATCAATTTCCACCGAAATCAGGGAAGAGGAAGAAGTTGGTCAGCGCAAGGGCTGCACATCAAAAGCACGACCACCCTACACAGGAAAACAAGCCAGAAAGTTTGATGAACGAAGCTATATCCTTGATATCAATAGATGATAGCTCCGTCAAGCTGACAAGAAATGGGGAGCCAAATAACCTATATCTACACCTAGCAAGAGACGGGCACTGACAAAGAAAGTGGATAACAGTCGCCTCTTCCTCAGCGGAATTGCATCTACGGCAGAAGTCGTTAAATGGGAGCCTCATTTTTTCCACGTGTCTACCCATAACGCAATGACCTGTAAGCATGCCCGAAGATAATGAAATCTGCTCTGCAGTCACTAATTTTTTTATATTCGATTTTGTATCCAAACATTCTTAATTGTAACAGCATTAAACAACGCTATAACACCTTTTTTAATCTGAAAAAAGCCTACATACACCGCTGTATGACAATATTAAGGTTTAATTTATATTTGCCATGATATCTTTTGTTTAGTTTTGATCAGATGAATATTCTCTTGCTTAAGAGTTGCTAATTGAAGTCAGTGATAATAGTAATGACCCCGATTTTACTAAAAGATCTATGACATTGAAACTAATTAGCTGCATATACTATATAACATGTTCCATTAAAAGTCAAAGTTTTGTTACTTAATCTCTCCGATTAACTTGTGTTTTATTTCATCAGAAATTCTAATCCTAATACCACGAGATTTGTGGATACCAAGAGATAACGCAACTTTATAATGTACTACAGGGGGTTACTTACGATTAACAGTTTTAAAGCATATGTTTAATATGTACGCTTCAAATTCCAGGTCAGACATCTCCAACAAACGAAGTATGAAAAAATATTTCTTCTTTGAGCTGATTTTTAGCAAAAGCTCTGATGGCGTAATGAAAAATGCCATGAAAAGTTTCGCAAACATCTATCTTTCGGAGTCGAATTTAAACTGTAAATCCAGCCCATTATTTGTAAAATTAACACGTACAACATGAGTGGTGTGAGAAGCTAGGTCGTAATCTTCACTGAAGTGTTGTATTGACCAATTATGTAATATGTAAGCACGTATTATCAGGGAAGAAGAAGCGAAAGGTTGTTTCTTCTCTCAAATCCTGTAGATATTTAAGACAATCGGTATACTCAACTGTCTTCCAGCGATACATGATTTAGCCTTGGAGTTAGTAAGAATTAGAACATACCTTCTCACACCACTCATGTTGTGTGTGTTAACTTTATCTATAAGTAGCGTAACCTATACCGTGTCGACACCAAACAACAGATTTTTCTTGTAACTCTCAGAGTTTTCGCCTAAGAAATATTTTTTCATATTTCATTTTGCTGGGGATCTCTGACCTGGGGTTTCAAACATTACCTACTATAGAACGGCGACGTCATTTCATTAACCAGTCCTTAATGGTTATCCGAATTAATTACCGAAAACCAAAGAAATGCTATCAGCCCTACATTCTTAACATTGAGAATTCATCAGTCAATATACTTTTCTATCCAACACGAGGTACTCTTTAGAATTCTATCCCGAAATCTGTCAAAGGCGATTGTTGCTTGTAGTTGCTATCTACATTGTTACATTATTTAGTATTCAAGTGAAATACTCGTTGAAATCCTAGAAGTAAAGTGATAAGCAAAAACAAGAAGAACAATAACAGCAACAGTACGAAATGTAACAGGGATCAAGGTTCCTGTGTTAAGTCATTAAAAAAGAAAGAAAATTAAACACATACAACAATGTCACCACAATTATCTTCGTTTAAGACTGGCAACAGCAGGATTTTTATTCATTTTCCCCGATATCTTGGCAAAATTAATGAACATTCTTTGAAAAAAAAAATATTTTTATTTACGTTGCCTTTACGAACGTCTGAGAATTAATTTCATGTCCTAACAAAGCTAAATGAATACAAAAAAAAAACAAAAAAATAATTACAATTTGCATTTTGCTACTAAATTCAAAATCTACGTGTAGTATGAGTGATATTTTGTAATTTCTATGAACACAATATTACTCATACGCCATAGGCATCCGTTAGCAAACAACATAATGGAAATTGTGTTGGAATTGCAGGCGAAAATAAAAAATATAATTAAATCTTAACAGATTTTTGGGAAACTTTTAATGGCAATTTTTATTTGCTCTCAGAGTTTTTGCCAGAAATCTGTTGAGAGGAAGTCGCCAGGAAATATTTTTTTCATAGTTCGTTATACTCGAGATGTCTGACCTGGGGTCACCATAGAGCTACAAATTTTATTGGATTATTGTAAAATAATGCAGAAAACACTATTAGGATAATAAATGTATTTCAGAGCTTTGCTTCTGAAATTGGAAAAAATAAATTTGTATACCAAAGAATGCAACATGCTTGTCACAAAGTAGTTAAAATTGAATGAAATTCTTCTTTAATACTATCCATCGAAAACATATTTGAAATAAAATTTATTAAAATGAAATGCTTTTTTTTCATTCCTTATAAATGCATGTTCATTCAATTTTCCTAAGCTGGCCAATAATAAATTTTTCATTACAAAAAAAGTTTACATACTCACATGAATATTTTAAAACTGAATTCAACTTGACTTGACCATATGGTCATATGGTCTTATCAAATGCCCACACTTTACAGTATAAATTTAAAGTTCATAATTTATTGCTTTTAAGCATAAAAGAAAAGCAACGAAAAGAAAATTTTAAAGGTTTCGAAAACTTCTAACAGTTGCAATTGATGTAACTCTTTAGCAAGAAGTTAGTCATGTAAATCAGTTGACTTTCAGGTTTTAATTCGCAATGATAAAATTTTTAATAGAACTCTAAATTTAGTGACTGTTTTTAACGACCTGACGTCTCATTTAAGAACCGTTGAAAATACTCAGAAGTAGGATGTATCAGTATTACTTGAAATTTCTAACAAGAAAACTTACTGATGCATACACTTGAACTCAAATGAATTATTTGATTATCATAAATTGAATTTAAAGAAGCTTTGGTATACCAGATTTAAAATACTTTCTTCTATATTTCATCCAAATCAAATTTTAACAAGATGGCTTACTTTAGTTAAATATATTTAATCGTACATTAAATATAAATCTTATAAAACATGAATTTACTTAAATTTTAATATCAAGGTATGTGAAAAGATGGCATTTTTGATTTAAAAATATTAAAATGTATGTACACTTGTACAAGAAAAAACAGCAACAACTATATCTTCACCCTTTAAGACCACAAATACGTAGTATTATTGGGTATTTCTTTCGGGTAATTATAAGTACATATGTTATAATCTGAAGTCGCCGTAGTCTAGTAGGTAGACGTAAAGCCAGGATTCGAGCCTCAGGCCAAACATCAAGACAAAATACAAAAAGTATTTCTTCGGCGACTTCCTCTCAACAGATCTGAGATCAAATATAATTGCCATGAAAAAGTTGCTCAAAAAAATCAGTCGTTCGGAGTCGACTTTAAACTGTTGGTCCCACCACTTATGTATAAAATTAACACACACAATGTGATGATGTACAATAGGTGAATTCGACCTCTGGGTGCTGTACTTGTGTTAATTGTCAAGTACTCGTCCTCTAACCTGACCTAACCTCTTAATTATATACGAGCGGAGTAACTTGACCATATGCTCGGTGTAGTGTCACAGACGAGAGTCTCTGGTGGGAATCGAACACATGACACTTGGGCACCCAAGTATGTTATAATCTGATATATTTTCACTAGTTTCGATGTCATAAAGCACTAGTGTAATGAATGTAACAATGATATGGCAGGATCGCCATGTAATGAAATTAATGTTTGTGTATTTGAATTGTCGGTCAGTTTTATGTCTGTCCTGGTTTGCTTATTATTAAGGCGAGCACGCCACTCGGGTATGGCTAACAAGCCGCAGTTTAAATGAGAATAAAAAAGATTCTTTATCAGCTAAAGAGCCGTTATGATCATCAATATCAATCAATTATCTAATCAATTATTCTAATTTTATCAATCAACTTACAGCTATTTATATAAATTTCTTAAGTCTAATTTCTTTACATAATACTTATAATCTAATCTAGTTTTTACTTAACTTAGAGTGTGCATGGTCAGCATTTTGCTACTTTACAATTATTACGTACTGAAAATTTTTATAATGCAATTTGATACCTCGTGCCGTTGGTCATTGACAGTTTCGTTTGTATTATTGAGGAATATATCAAAATGCATTTTTAGGTAGCACACACGTAACCAACACACAACAGTGGATAAGTGTGACCAACACACTACACTAGTAGAATTAAACAGAAGGTCCGTAAACTCAGGGATAGGAAAAGGGGTGCAAAAAAACCCTTCAGAAGAATTCGTCTACAATACGTGTGATTTTGATGCGACAATTGTGAAAATTTGTAGTAAACTGACTAGACTTTGATACAGGTATACAGACAGACCTGTAGACCCAAAGAACACTTAGAATAAAGGAGGAGAACATAGGAGGAGAATATAGGAGGAAAATGTATCACCAGAATACATACTTGGAGGTTGGGTGTCGTAAAACCATACCAGCAGAAAACATTTTGGTATTGATCTTATAATAGACAGACAGTTATCCTTACCAACGCAAAACAGTATACTGAGATTTGTTAGGTAAATAGGATTGGAGAGGACATTATAGGCATAGCTTGAAGACGGTACAATAACTCGTCCGATCGCGGCTCTCGATATAACACCAACGCCTCTTTGCATTGCATGTGTTGCCGAAAATATATTTGGCAACAGAATTCTAATATTTTTATATATTATCAGTAGACATCATTTTTTTTTTTATTTTACTAATTAGCTGTACATATTAAAATATTTTAGTACATTATCCAAAGAATGTAGAAAAACCAGTTTTTTTGTCTATAATCTTAATTAAACTATCATTAGTACTAGTTTAGTGAGAGATGATCCCGTTACTTTATTCAGTACAATTGCTTTAAAGTAATATTACTTGAATTTAGTAACTCACTTGTGCTTTGACTTTGTATAAGACCAGTTTACTTGAAATATAAATAAATCTATAATTAAAATACTTTACATATAGTTCTTTGCATAAAGTCATTTTCTCAACATTAATACAAAAATCGTGTTTTTTTTCATCTCCAACACTACAACTAACTGATACGATTTCAAATAGAATTTTTACACGACGTAAAGAAAGGAATGTAAAATTGTTGGACGTGTCTTTCCAACATCTGTTCATGACACACTTATTTAATAGCTGCAAACATCACACACTCCCACCAAAACAATTTGGATAGACACACTTAGGCCATATGAAGTCCATTGTTAATTTTAATCACTGCAGTAAAGTTGATGTTTTAAAAGATATTTATGATTGAACATGAAAAACGTATCCCATCAACGATCTGCTATGCTTTTCTATTTATTTCAATTGGTAATACCTTCTATGCAGTGGCTAAATATTTGAATTATTAAGATTCCAATCCCAGCACAATTATTAAACCGCTCTGTAAACTAATGTTAGAAAATTCCAATTAACACAAATAGCTTTTCATTTATTGGACAAGGGCACTATAATGGCAAAATATTTAAAAAAATTTTCAACAATAAACGTAAATACAATCTTGTGTTTACATATTTTATATTCCAATAAATAATTTGAAAAATATTTGTATACAAGATATCCCTCCTCCCTTTTCCTCATTTGCATTGAGCAAAATTAATAACGAAACATTACATAAATACTCCCCTGGGAAGACACATGCTAAACATGTGACTGTAAATTTTAATGAAACCACAGTTTTAATACAATAATAATAGTAAATAGCTCCGAATGCATACTCTACGCACTTTGCTACACTAAATGATAATCGCTGTAAATAGGGGAATACGCACAAGAATAGAGACAAACGGGCAGAAATAGCTTGGAAGTCACCCTAATGAGAAAAGAATTGAAATGTTTGGACACAGAGAAAGGTTGCTTTAATAAATTTTTACAATTAAATTTCAATTAAAAGGGCATATAATGTTTGAAAATAATTCTAAATTTTTTTGCATAGTGTAGGGTACATGACACATAAATATTACCATACATGTAATGTAAACTTTAAATATTTACACGCATTTAAAATTGAAATTATTGCATGTGCAAGAGTAGACCACAGTATTGCAAAACAAAAAGGACCAGCATAAACCTTATCAAATATACTCTATGTTTAAGAGGACATAATAACAATAAATAAAATGCTTCTTCGTCTCTTTGGTAAATGAGAATTGTAAATTGTAACAGATCGAATTTCTAATAAATTTTAAATGAAAGTTAATAAAAATATTAACAACAAATAAATTTCAGTGCATTAAAGGATTACACTTGTGGTAGTTAGAAAAGTAAATAAAAATAAATATAAATTCAAAAAATACATGAAAAATATCTCAAAAATCTGTCATTCGGAATCGACTTCAAATTGTATGTTCCGCCACTCATGTATAAAATTAACACACACAATATAAGTGGTGTGAGTAGCTAGGCCGTAATACTGAGTGAAGGGTTGTATGGTTCATGTAGAAGTCAATGTAGAGAGAGATATTTCATTTTTAACCCTTTGCACTCGTCTGTCCCCTCTGAGGGGACAATGTAAGTCTAGCATATCACTCGGTTGCGCCCCCGGGGGGGTGATAGTTTGTTAGCGATTACGGACAATGAAATTATTCCATCGCAATTTTTTAAGAAACACGTGTTCTTCTGTAGTTTTCGTTAAAATGGCACTAACAATTTTATCGAAATGTGATAGAATTAACAAGATGCATGATAAATAAATCGTCCATTCTACACGTCGAAAAGGAACGTGCGAAGTGCGTTCACGACGGACTGTACACTTCTCTGTTCCGTTGAGCAAATTTTAGATATAGTGGATTAGGCATCCAAAGCTACAAGGGTATGGCTCAATGAAGTAAGAAATTTGAAACGATAATAAAGAAATCCGATAACCGAGAGAAGAAATATACAAGACCTCAATTCGTACTGAAGCGTCGAATAGAAAAAATTTTTGATATTTTTTTCTAAATATGTGTTCTTCAAAGTCCACAAATTCATATAAAACAAATATCATTACAATTCCTTACTTGGTTCTAAATTTATACTGTATAATATCACGTATCCAGGATGTACGTTTTCGTTAAAAAGTGGCGTCGAGTTGCTGGTAGGTAAAGTCCGAAACTGTGCCGACTGCAAAGGGTTAATTTAATTTACGGCATCACATTAATTCTTTCGACTCGTATTATCTGGCTCAAAATATGTTTTGAAAGCTCAGAGCGATTTAGAATTTAGAAATAATTGTCAAACTTTAGCTGTATTTGCTCATGAACATATTGGAAACAATATTTCTTGGGGTAGTTTAATTCAGTAACGGAAAACTAATTAAATTTTTGAACACATAACCTATACTTAATTACTGGTCAAATTTAATTCTGATTGGTATGACAGTACATATTGCCAAATACAGGAAATAACATTTCAAAACCTATGCAAAGGCACATACATATCAGAGATCAGCAATGAGTATTGAAAAAGATGAGTAGAATCGAATCATACTCATAATTTCTGGTACTTATACGCATTCATATTTATTTTAATGTCACACTCATGCTTAACAATACGCAGAATGTTGTTACTTTCGCCTCTCCATGACTCAACATATACACGACTCACAAAATAAGTATGATTCGCGTACGAACACTACAATACTCACTAGAAGATTGTGTGTTTGCTTTGCTTGTTGTTGTCTTTGTCTTTTTCTTTCTTCTTTTTTGTAAATGCATCAACAACTACGACCGTAAATTTTGATAAATGATTCGAATCATTTATGAGTATTATCAGTATTTTTTCTAAATTTATGAATCTGAATGAGTAGGCGTATTAATAAAATTTATTTCGAATGGTATGAGTTCGTTGTCAACGTTGTACTCATACTCATTGTACTCATACTTATAAATCAAGGTTGTACTGAGTACGAATGAATCAGTGTAGTTAAATTTCAATGTTGTTGATTGAGTACTTATGAGTAGTGAAAAAACGATTCATTGCTGATCTCTGATACATAGCAAACAATTCCTATTAACTGACAATTTTTTCGTGCCCATATACCCGGTAGCGTATAATTTACATTTTGTTTTTCATATTCATTCGTTATTATCACGTATAGGCCTGGAGGTTTATATTCCCACATAAAACAAGCCAATGCTGTATGAATTTCTAATGGAACTCATATGAACGACCAATACCGTGAATTTAATATGCAATCTTGGAAAAACAAAATTCAACGTCAATTAAATTGTTTACATCATTATGACTGTTAAAATGTGTTAAATTTTTTTATTTGATTTGATTTTGCAACAATGTCTGCGCATTATAATTGGGTTTCTAAAGAATTTTTTATTTTAAAATTAAATTTTAATAAACCAGTGCTCACATGATAATTAAAGCAATATTATGACAATTAATTGCAGGGGATAATTAACAGTATATGCTGCAAGAATATTACATTTTCATTAACTTACCGAAGTTATTTAAATTTAATGAGATTCCGTTGTATATTCATGTTATGGTAAACAACAATTGCATTTTATATTTCATATCAAGCATTTTTTTATATTTCTGACTTCAAAATTGATACCAAATAATACTGGAATAAAAATTAAAGTATTAATTATTAATACTACAATGTAATATTTAATTCAATTGATCGTTGTAAATTACAGTTAATAATGTTTTCCGTTATTTCCTTTATTTATTTATGATCTTGATTATCCAAATTATTGTTTTATTTCGTAAATAATATGTTACATTGCCAACGAACTCAAATGTTCGTTTCCCTAATGAGTTAATGAAATAAAAGGCATTTAACTACAGACGAAATTAACATACACTGTCTCAAATAATTGTCCGTACACGATGCTGTTGACCAGTTCAGATATCACGAAGACATACATTGTACATACATATTTGGCCATTACATCCCTTCAGTCAGGATTACGGCATAGCTTCTCACACCACTCATGTTGTGTGCGTTAATTTTATACGTGCGTGGCGGGACCTACAGTTTAACGTCGACTCCGAACGACAGATTTTTTGAGAATCTTTTCATGGCAAGTTTTATTTACTCTCAGAGATTTTGCCAGAAATCTGCTGAGAAGAAATCGCCGAAGAAATATTTTTTTTTTTCATATTTCGTTTTGATGCCTGACCTGGGATATGAACACGGGCTTTACGTCTAAAAAGTCAACACACCACCTATTAGACTACGGCGAGTTTACAAAGACTTAATCTCTGCATATTTCGGATAAATGAATAAAACTGACATGAAAATTTGTTGAAAAGTTTCCCAAAAATTAATCTTTCAGAGTTCGTTTTCGCTACGGTAGACGAGCCAACAAGAAATTGGACGATGACGTCGACATTGCCAAAAAGAAAATCATCTTTTCGGATGAAGCCCATTTTCATATTGATGGGTACCTTAACAAGCAATTCGGGGCTTAGAGAACTCACGCGTGGTGTTACAGAAGCCAATGCGATTTTTGATGCGGCTTGTAGAGCAGAAGCCATATATTTTTGGAAATGGGGACGGCGCAACCCTTGTTGAACATAATGATGAACACTATGATTTTTTTGTATCCGCTCTTCATGATTTTGGTTTCAAAAGGATGCCACACATCTCATGCCACAGTCGATTTATTGCATCAAACGTTTAATGGCCGTTTTATTAGCCGAAATGGTGATGTCAATTGACCAAGAAGCTGCGATATGACATCATGTTGGACTATTTTCTGTGGGGCGGCGTTAAAGAAAAGCGTTATGCCGATAAACCAGAGACAATTGAGCATTTGAAGGCCAACATTTGTGATGCCATTGCCGAGTTACGATCCCATACACTCGAAAAAATACACGAAAACTGATCCGATAGAATGAGGTGCTATGAATGAAATAATATTCCAATTCTAGTCTGAACAATTATTGTACTTTCACAGTAAAAAAGTAAATTTGGCAAATTTTCAAACCGTTTTTGGTTTATTGCATTTTGAAATTTACTTTTTTTTTAATTGGAACATCCTATATCTGTTTAAATTACCTTTGAAAACGAAGGACAGACTTAAAAGCATTGCATAAACACTTTTTACAGCAATCAAACTTTATTTCTAAGAAGTTCAATTGCAGTTCATTAATATTTCTTTCATTTCGACTACTCCCCCTGAAACACAATTTTAATTAATCTTTTGCAAACGTGAGCTGAGATTAATTTGGATATCACTCTGAATAAAATCTACTTACAAAACGGTATGACGCAGTATAAGTTTGTTGCGGCAGCTAAAAGTAATAAAACTTACCTTACTTTAGTGATCATTGACACCAAAAGCTTCCCTATTTTCTGCAATTTTTTATAGCATGCACTTGGAAAACGTGTCTTCCGTTTAAACAAAAATTTAAGTGGATTGGAATTTTGCATTAAAAAGTTACAATGGCACCATGCCGTTGAAAAGTAATTAACTTTTCATTGTTAAAAAATACTGAAAAGAATGAACAGGGATTTGTTTGAAGGGAGAGTATTAAAGGCTTACATTATCATCATAAGCAGCAGCATCATCATCAGCACTACCATCACAATGATTGACATCGTTAGCAATACCCACGTTATTGTGTTGGTGGTATATGAATGCATAAGTAGGCAGTGATGAATTAATTTTAAAAATTCAATTGAAAAAATTACAAAAAAGGAAAATGAAATGCAATAAAATGGAAAACAAGGTGAAAATGAAATTGCACAACTGCCAAGTCAACAAAATAAGCGTGAATATTTTTTTTCATTCGATTTTAATTTGATAACAACGTTAATACATTTAAGAATTTAATGTCAGTTCATGACAATTGGTCACTTGGCTTTTAATAAATTGTGACCGGAAATAATTTTTATTATTTGATTTTATTTTAAATTATTTTTAAGCAAATCAACACTTATTTGTCATTTTTGAAATCTATATATTGTATACGAGGGTTGTCTTGAAATTTTAAAATTCGAAATTCAAACATTAGTGAGCAAGCAAAATTATCAGAATATATTTTTTTTTTAAATCCATTCTCATAATTAAATAATTTTTTTTAGTTCAGCGTTAATTTACTATCATGCACCAAATATTAGATGAATGAAAGCATTTCGTGAACTGTCAAAATCAGACGATATTATTTTGGTTTTATTGTACACATTATAATTTTCTTCAAGAAAGAAAATATATAAACAGCCGAATTGACAGCATCAGCGAGAAGTTTTGTAAAGAAAACTGCATGTGCAAGCCTTCATTTGCTTGTGGAATAAAGTGATATGCACGCTCTATCAAAAGCCTAGTGTAGTAATTTGTGCTTTCCTAAAAAAGGATGATTTTGATATCAGAAACAAAGATCGTCCGGAACATCCAAAGGAATTGAAAGACCAGAAATAGAAAACATTACTCGATCAGGATTAGTATCAGATGTAAGAAGAGCTTGCGTAAACATTAGACGTGACTCAAGCAAACTTTTCAAAGCATTTAAAAATAGCAAGGGCATTGGGTGCCGCATGAGCTGAAACCGAAAGACGTTGCAAGACGATTTTGTATGTCTGCATTGTAGCCGTCATAGTTTAGTAGGTAGTATGTTGGCTTACTAGACGTGAGGCTACGGTTCAAACCATAGGTCAGACATCTAGAAATATATTTCTTCGGCGTATTCCTCTCAACAGATTTCTGGAAAAAATTTGAGAGTAAATAAAATTGCAATCTTGTTGAAGCTATTTCTGTCAAATTTCTTGTCATTTATTCAGTTTGTTTTGAGAAATCACCATAGGCAATGACGTGTTTTTGCTGAATGGACTCTAAAGCAGTTGGAAACTTATGAGGGGCGATGAGTCCGATTTTCGGATGAACAAACAAAATTTTCGAATTTGAGACAATACTAATCCAAACTCTTAGCAACTGTCAAGGCCGTTTTGAAGACCGATATATAAATTAAGTTAAGTTAAGTTAATTAAGTAAACGAAATTTCTGGCAAAAACTCTGAGAGTAAATAAAATTGCCATGAAAAGTTTCTCAAAATTCTGTCGTTCGTAGTCGACATTAAACTGTAGGTCCCGCCACTCACGTGTAAAAATTAACGCACACAACATAATTGGTGTGAGGAACTAGGGCGTAATCCTGACGAAAGAGTTGTAATAACCAATTATGTATGTATGAAACTTTTTTAATCGCTTTAAAAAGAAATAATTTTTGCATCGAATTATCACTAACGATGAAAAATAGATTTATTACACCAACCGCAAGCGCAATCAATCATATGAAGAGCGCATGAAATGAGCAAAATCTGCTGCAAAACAGAATATCCATGGCGCCAAGGTATTATTCTATATTTTGGGGGATCAAAAGTGTGTGAATATACAATCTGATACGAGGCCATAATTATTCATCATGACAATGCTCAACGCCGTAGTCTAGTATGTAGTGTGTTGGCTTATTATACATAAGGCCACGGTTCAAACCCCAGGTCAGATATCAAAAAGAAATATGAAAAAATATTTCTTCGATGACTTCCTCTTAGCAGATTTCTGGCAAAAACTCTGAGGGTAAATTAAATTGCCATGAAAAGTTTCTCAAAAATCTGTCGTTCGTAATCGACATTAAATTTTAGGTCCCGCCACTCATGTATAAAATTAACACATTCAACATGAGTGGTGGAGCTAGGCCGTAATCCTGACTGAAGGGTTGTAATGGCCAATTATGTATGTATGTACGTTATGACAACGCTCAGGTACCTAGTGCAGAGACGTATAGTCCAGCCCCGTTCCCTATGACTACCGTTTATTTAGATCGATCAAGGACGATAATGTTGAAATAATAATGAAAAAATCTACTCATTGCGTTTAATTTAAACGTTAAATGAAAAATATTCATATTTTTCAATTTATTTTAAACATTTTGGTCAATAGTCACCATAAACATGAAGTAATCTAATCAAAAATGCAAACATGTTGCCTTCTCAGAATAGTATACAATGGCAACAAAAATAAAAACACAAACTAAGCTAAAGAAAACAAAAAAGAAGAATGAGAAAACAGAAAACATAACATTGAAACAACATACGATATTAAACTATTAATTTGAGATTCTAAAAGCAATTAGTAAAGTTTCACTCTTTTTTCAGCATTTCTATTTTTCTTTTTTTTTTTGTGAGTTTTTACTCCACGCACACATATACGCTCAATTAATGCAATCCAACCCCCTATGTGTACATACACGTATTTACAATTTCATACTGCATTTACCCACACACAGTAAACAAATGAAAATGGTTCGGCATTCATTGCCGCAAGCTAAGATTTGCATCTGACAGAAACTGTGGAAATATTGCATCACCAGTATTTTAGCTGGCAATGAAAGAATTTAGCAAATTAAAGCAGGATTTTACTACGAGAAAGGGTGCGACATTAAAATTCAAGATTACTACAACACACATTCAAGATTCTTTCAAAAGTGACTTCCGAACTTTGACAGTTGATAACGGCAATCTTGTTTAGGCTACATGTGTCAAATTATTTGTCATTTATTAAGTCAGTTTTGCCAAATTGCCATGGATGGATACAGCATTTTAGAACACTTGTAAATAATAAAATTGTTTTAATAAAGTGGGTGATCTGTTCGGGCTACGCACCGCGCTTTTCGCCCATTTTATAATCGCAATTGAATCCTATCGAGGAAACTATTCGCAATGTGGTAAATACTTTGGAGTTTACTGGTCCAGCAAACGAACCAGTTAACCAACCATCTACACTGCCTTAAACATAGTCGCTGTCCTTGATAGTGTGCAGAAGAATCAATTCGATTCTGCGTCACTTATAAGATATCAGACTTACGCAGACCATAAGTTGGTGAGTTTTGCATCTTAACTTGGGCCTAAACTCGCACAAAATTTAACTGAAACCCGAAATAAAGGTGATTGACCACAGATAACGATATATGTTCGCTGAATAGGCTCTGGAGAAGATTTTTATTTTCATTGAAAAATCACTTTCAGCGTTGAAGTTCATTTGTGCATGATTGGATAAGGCAATAAACTGATTTCACGAATTTAATCATGTGAGATCCAAAGAGGGGGGGGGGGGGGGGGGTTGATCTTACCTGGCGATGTCATCGGTTCAAATATCTTTGTGAACGACGTTGGCTAAACCATCACTGTCAATGGTCGATGTTTAGCAATTTCTTTTAGCCTGAATTGAATGCGACGGCGCTAAGTGTCATACAACTCATTCCACAAAAAAAATTCTGCGCGTGAGGGTGATGTGAACAAGCCACAGAAATCATGCAATTTCACTTCGATAGACTTTTTCTTGTGCGGTTTTCTTAAATAGCAGGGTTAAGTGAACAGGTCACAAACCACAAAATGAAAATCCTCTTACAATTCTAAACGAAAATATCTTAAGACCTTAAACCTCATTGCCACCTACAGTTTCCTATCCAGAATTTTTCTTTTTTTAATTTTATTGCAAAAAATATTTTCTACCTCTGACTGAAACCATGCCGTAGACTATTCGAAATGACAAACAATAGAAAAAAAGGATCTGAAAATGAATTCTAAACAATGAACAAATGAATGAATGACCGAACAAACTAAAAGGAAAAGAAAATTTGTGTGAAATAGGTTTGTAGATGTGTTCATGACTTGGCAAATAGTTAAACAGTTGACTTAAAAGAACATACACACACACATCACATGCATATGGCTTTTATAGATTCTTTAGAATCTCACCTATAGGTGAGTGTATACTAAAGAATGTAAATGTTTTGCAATCCCGAGGCTAGTTGAGGTTAAAAGGTGTTTTTAATTACTTTTGAATGCAAACAGAAAAAAACAAAAGCAACTGCACACTCCGGGTATATATTTACTTACTTGAGGGTCACCAAGTGTAATTGAATGGCATTGATAAATACAGTGCATGATAAAAATTGTCAAATAAATGCTATAAGTTTTAATTTTTGCCTTCAACATTTTTTTTCCAACATGCAAAATTTCAAATTTTGTTCTTCTCCTAAGGTATAGAGAAACAAGGTACATACGTATATAATTGGTCATTACAACCCTTCAGTCAGGATTACGACCTAGTTTCTCACACCACTTATGTTGTGTGTGTTAATTTTTATACATGAGTGGTGGGACCTACAGTTTAAAGTCGATTTCGAACGACAGATTCGTGAGAAACTTTTCATGGCAATTTTATTTACTTTCAGAGTTTTCGCTAGGCTGCTGCATACTGCATATTTCGCAGGCCAATCAAAAAACCTTGTATAAAATAACACCAGCAGACCTCATTCTCAGTATGTAACTATAACGCAAGCCTTTAAATGAATGTTTTTCATTTCATCAATTCTCATCATTTTGTCCCTCATCTTTGTTTTCATTGCCTTCCTATCTTTCTAACGATTATTCTTTAAGAAAACTTCTATTGACTCGATAATAATTTAGATTGCAACAACATCTTTAACCAACAACTTAAGATGATTGTCAGTTGATTGTTGACAGACCAACTTTCTTTCACAAAAAGAAAGTAAAAATTCGAATTCCAAGGAAAAAAATTTAAAAAAGGAAACACGACAGAAATCTATGAGTTTTTTTCGGATGTTTCGAACTCTAAATGAACACATGTTACATTTATTTGTTGTTTTCTCTTTCATTTCTTTTTCCTAAATCTTCGTTTTCCTTTAATTTGTTTTCCTTGTGTGCTTTTATTCCTAAACAAGCATTTGACATTGGAATCAACTGAAAATTCCTCCAACTGAACAATTTATACTTTACGTAGCGGTCACATCACTAAACTGGTAGTAAGTTTCAGTTCTCTAGAGGACATGATTGTTGGATGGGCGAATACATAAAAACAAATCAAAGTTTTTCAACTGTTTCCGAGTTCAGTTCATAAAAAAGAAATCATTTTCACAATTTTTCAACAGAATCACATCCTTTTTTCTGCAAGCAGTAATGGCTGAGGGCGTCTTTAGGAGAAGCAAAAAGATGCCAAAAAAAAACTACGAAAAGTATACAGTTTACAGCAGCACTTGTAACGAAAATGATATATTCAGTACTCCATAGTTTTTCCAACGGAAATAAAAGTTTGTTCTTCATTTCAATTTCATTTCTTTTTCAATTTTTTTCTTATTTTATCTCAGAGCTGTTAACATATTTGTGGTACGTAATAGTGACTGCAGGAAGACTTTTGCTAACAACTCATACGAGGGCAAACATTTACGCAAATAAATTACACAGAATTAAAGACGTATGCAGAGAATTTTTAAAAAATTTAATGAACAGGGGAAAATTATAATTGATAATCAGGGGTTATTATACATCTATTACGGGTTTTAATGAACCACTTAACGTATAAAGATTGTCGTTCGGAGCCGACTTTAAACTGTAGGTCCCACCAATCATGGATAAAATTAACACACACAACATAAGTGGTGTGAGAAACTAGGACGTTGTACAATGGGTCAATCCGACCTCCGGACACTGTACTTGTCTTAATTGACAAGTATACGTCCCCTAACCTAACCTAACCTAGCGTATGAAGATTAGTACGTACCAGGGTTGAAAAATTCAGTAATTTTGTACTTTTTTCAGTACTTTTTCATTTCAAAAATACCGCAGTAGCCCCGCAGCGCTCAGTATGTTTTTATTATTACATATTTTATGTCTTGCGCTTTTCAACTATTAATGCTTTACCAAAATGTTCAACGTAATACTAAAGGTAGAATTATGCTTTAGCCCCGGTTAGCCAAATGTCCACGGAAAGTACGTTTGTTTGTAGAATACGAAAAGCAATGAAATCGCTTGCTGAACCGTAATGTAATTTAGGTAATGTAATTTCGAACTAAACGGGACTTTTACCTGTTCCTACATTCCGAATGAGCTGTTTTTGTCTTGTATGTGAGAAACACGAATAAGTCGTTAGTTTTTCTGTTCCGTGCCGTATGTGTATTAAATATAAATAAATAAATAGTCTAATAGGTAGCGCGTTGGCTAACTAGACGTAAGCCAACGGTTCAAACTCCATGTCAGACATTTCCATAAAAACGAAATATGAAAAAATATTTCTCCGGCGAATTCCTTCTGGCAAAAACTGTGAGAGTAAATAAAATTGCCATGATAAAGTTTCCCAAAAAATCTGTTTACCATAATCCTGATTTAAGGGTTATAATGACCAATTATGTATGTGTTTTTTACAAAATACCATTTGATGCAAAAAAGTACTCTTTCAGTTATAGTTCAGTACCATTTTCAAATTTCAGTTTTGCAACACTGGTATGTACATACATCTGCCTTCCAAAGTAGATTAGCTTAAGGGATATGTTATATGAGCGAATACTGATTCAGTCATCGAAGATTTTGTTGTTCTTGTATATTTTCTTAAATACTACGAATATCTTAATTATTCGTTTTACTCAACATCGATCCATACATAATTGATCATTACAACACTTCGGTCAGGGTTACAACTTAGTTTCTTACATCACTTATGTTTTATACATGAGTGGCGCTGCCTACAGTTTAAAGTCGACTCCGAACGACAGATTCTTGAGAATTTTTCAATTTTATTTACCCTCACAGTTTTTGCCAGAAATCTGCTGAGGGGCAATTGCCAAAAATATATATATTTTCATATTTCGTTTCGCAGGAGTTGTCTGACCTGGGGTTTGAACCGAAGCCTCACATCTAATAAGCCACACACTACCTATTAGGCTACTGGACTTTGGTCCTGTTTGATATGCGTTAAAAATTCAGGATCTTCTGCAGGAACTCATCAAATAAATATGCCAACTTTAGCTAATGCATTTTTATAATCCTTAGCTGCTAAAAAATATTTTTGCAAGGTGCCGAACATTTTTTTGGCAAAAAAATTCTCAGCAGTTAAGGCCTTTCAAAATCAATTCTTTTTCTTTTCCGACAGAAACAATGGTTTGTATAAGAGAGGCTTTGGTTAGCCTATTGTTTTACCCACAGTGAGGTAAGCACCCTTGTCATGATCCATTAGAGCTGGGTTTGAATCACCACAAGCTCCGAATGAAACCGGCCAGTCCTCTAAGTGGCCCGTTCGCCACCAAGCCGAGATCTTCAAACGTTCTGTCATCCAAAAACCGTTGATGGCTGTTCTAAAGCGCAAGACACTTGCCTAAAACGTGTTGTGCAGATACCGTTTCCGCCATATCACGGGGGTGGGGCAGACCGATTCTGTCTGCAAAACTGCCAATAGGGCAGTGTCCTGTTGGAATTGCACTTAAAATGCTAACTGTTCTCTTACATACATACATAATTGGTCATTAGAACCCTTTAGGATTACGACCTAGTTTCTCACTCCACTTATGTTGTGTGCGTGAATACATTAGTGGTGGAACCTACAGTTTTAAAGTCGACTCCAAACGACAGATTTTTGAGAAACTTTTCGAAGCAATTTCATTTACTTTCAGAGTTTTTGCCAGAAATCTACAAGATTTTTTTTTCATATTTCGTTCAGTTGGAGATGCCTGACCTGGGGTTTGAACCGAGGCCTCACTTTAACAAGCCAACACAATACCCACTTGTTATTTATTCTGTTTGTTTTGCCAAATCACCATAGGCAATGACGTGTGTTCACTGAATCTGCTCTGCAGCAGTTGGAAACTTATGAGGGGCGAAGAGGTCGATTTCCGGATGAACAAAGAAAATTTTCGAATTTAAAACAATACTAATCCAAACTCTTACCAACTGTCAAGGTTCGGAAGTGCCGTTTGAAAGACCCATATATAAATTAAGTCGCCGAAGTCTAGTATGGATTGTGTTGGCTTATTAGACGTGACAAAACGAAATTTGAAAACATATTTCTGCTGCTACTTCCTCTCAGCAGATTTCTGGCAAAAAGTCTAAGAATAAATAGAATTGCCATGAAAAGTTGCTCAAAAATCTGTCGTTCGTAGTCGACATTAAACTGTAGGCCCCTGTATAAAATTAACACACACATCATAATTGTAAGGCGTAATCCTGAAGGAAGACTTGTAATAACCAATTATGTATGCATGAAATGCTTTTTAATCGCTTTAAAAAGAAATCATTTTTGCATCGAATTATCACTAACGATGAAAAATAGATTTATTACGACAACCCCAAGTGCAGTCAACCATATGGAGAGGGCATGAAACGAGCAAAATTTACGGCCAAACAAATTATCCATGGCGCCAAGGTATTATTGTATATATTTTGTGATATCAAAAATATTTGATCCATTCCGAACTGATCAAAATGAGCCAGATTATCACGTGAGATCTTATACAGACAACAATAAATTATTTTGAATTTCAAAATTTAAATCGACAATTGGGCGAAAAACACCCTGAATATGCAATCGGATACGAGGCAGTAATTATCCATCATGACAACGCTCAGGCATGTAGTTTAGCGCCGTACAGCCCAATCCCAGTTCCTTCTGACTCCTGCTTGGTTAGATCGATCAAGGACGATAATGTTGAAATAATAATAATAAAAACCGACACATTGCGTTTAATTTAAACTTTAAATGAAGAATGTTCATATTTTTGAATTTATCTTAAACATTATGGTCAATAGCCACCATAAACATGAAGTAATCAAGTCAAAAATGTCGTCATATTGCCTTTTCAGAATTGTATACACTGGCAACAAAAATAAAAACTTAAACTAAGCTAAAGAAAACAAAAAAGAAGAATGGGATAACAGAAAACAGAAAACATAACACATATAACGTACGAGTTTAAACTACGAAATTAAGATTCTAAAAGCAATTAGTAAAGTTTCACTCTTTTTTCTTCATTTTTATTTTTCTTTTTTTTTGTGAGTGTTTACTCCACGCACACATATACGCTCAATTAATGCAATCCAACAATGTATACATACACGTATTTACAATTTCATACTGCATTGACCCACACACAGTACCCACATAAAAATGGCTCGCCAATGAATGGGGCACCGCAAGCTAAGATATGCATCTGACAGAAACTGTGGAAATATTGCATCACCAGTATTTTAGGTGGCAATATAAGAATTTAACATATTAAAACATGTTTTTACTGCGCGAAAGGGCAGGAAAGTTTCAGGATTGCTACCACACACATTCAAGATTCTTTCAACAGTGACACAATACCCACTAGACCACGGTGACTTTCTTTATTCTCTTGACGATTTCAAATAGATCCCTTGTTCTCCCGCTGTCCACTGCTGGACAGAGCAGTTTTGATACTTGGCAACCAGGTATGTTGGACCACTTCGAATTCCATGCCGCTTTTCCACTCAACCGACTCATTTGTAGGAGAGTTCTTTGTGAAGGAAGTTTCCTTTGAATGATGTTCTAAACATGATAAACCGAGTCCTAAAATTTAAACCAAAGATTCTACTGTGCTTCAAGTCCTAGAGAAACTTCTCATAGGATATTATAGAGTAGTTAGGTTTGTAGATTTGTTTCTCTTTGCAGTTGTTTTCTCTTTTATAACAACCAGTGCTACACCATCTGCTTGGCTGTTATAAAATCGTCTCTTATTGTCACTTTACCTGTAGTTAACAGGCAATAAATCTCAAAAAGGCTGAAGCATTTCTCCTTGTTTTTATAATAATTGTGACATTATTTATGACCAACATTAAATCCTTTATTTTATTTTGTATGTCTTTCTTCCACCCCACTCTCTTTCCCCTATAGTTACAAGGTATTAAATACCATCCACGTTTTTTTTTACACTTAAATGCGTTCATTCATGGGAAATGTCTCAAGTAAGGATAAAAAACGATTTACAAATGATAGAAACGAATGGTGGTGGTGCGGTTTTAACACAAACAGCAGCAGTTTAAGCAGTGAAGAGGAGAGGAAGATTACAACAATTTGCAACATAAAAATGTTAAGCCTCTGCTCAGCAACATTTATCTTCTTCCGTTAAAAAAGGCAAAAACGAACGAATTTTGACGTTTTTATTCATTGGTATGTCTTTTTTTGATTAATCCACATTTTAATGTTGAGACATTTATTGCCTCGAAGCTATTTTCCCATTTTAAAATGTATTTTATCAACCGTTATGGCAATTAATTTAATTCTGACTTTTAATGTTTCGACTTAAATTGGCCAATTAGTTCAACACTTTTCTGCCAATGGAGTTGGGTGTTCAATTTGGAAATCCTTGTTAATTACAGCCAAAAATAATAAACGATGTTCTCTTTTAGATTAATTATTGTGGTTTATTATCGAGTATAATAAATACTTATCAATCCAATACAATGCTTCAACGTAGTTATTCAAAATTGCAGTGGGCAAGAGTACATTTATTGAACGATGCCTACTCAAAACCCATCAACATCACAAAGCAACATAAACTTGAATAAAAATGGATGGAAAAGTTAACGCAATTTATCGATCAAGTATTTCAAAACTGAAGGAAGATCTCTTTGAATATCCTTAGAGATCATGAAAGACCTTAAATCAATTAAGAATTCATGGTCAGTCAAGTAAAGGAAGTTATTGCAACATCAACTCCATCTCCATCCGAAGGAGATTTGTGGTCGAGCGCAGCTAGAGTGACAGCAAACAGTTTTTGAAAAATTCAATATCGATAGTGTTGTCTAATAATGTCAAGTCTCCCAACAACGACTTTCCAACTTTAGTAATTGATAACATATTATTTAGATTCGTCAAATTAGTTGTCATTTACTCCGAATATTTTTTCAAAATAGAATGAACAGCAACACTTGGAAATTATAAAATTATTTTATCAAAATGTATCGAGAAATTCACCCGTTTTATGATTGCTATTATCGTCCTCTCTAGAGGACTAATCGCACTGTGGTGAATAAATTCGAGTTTACTGATTCAGTGAACGATCGAAAAATATCCGAATGTCGACGAAGCATAAGATCTGACGAAAACATCGCCGCTTTCGGTGGTATTATGCGAGAAAATCAGAGGCTGTGGATTTCGCGTCGCACACATGCATAAATTTAGCCCTTCGTAGTCCAGAACTTAAATTGTGACGTGGGTTTGTACTAGAACAGATTTATACAAACCCAGGAACTGAATGTAAACTACCATTGACAACTCTTCAACCAGCATTACGGCTTAGCTTCTAATACCACTTATATTGTGTGTGTTAATTTTATACATAAATGGCGGACAGTTTAAAGTCCACACTGAACGACAGGTTTTAGAGAAACTTTTCCTGGCAATATTTATTTATTTATTAATTACAATACAATTACTAATTATATTCTAACTAGCAGATTGTACCCGGAGTTGCGCGGGTTATGTAGTTTGGATTAGTTTAGAAAATGAAAAATGTTTTTAAATTAAAAAGAACAATGATTATTTATTGTTGTTAAAGAAATGTAAAAATTTTTATTATTAACACTTAAAAAAAATACAAAAATCACTAACTTAAGTATATATATTAAAAATACAAAAAATTAACTTATTCTATTATTAATACTTATAGGAATATTGAGTACATACATATAACTATTAAGTAAATTCAATATAAACATATTCTACAATTAAAACTTAACCAAACTAAATCCTTTAAAACGGATAAAATACAGCATTTATGCATAAAGTACTAATTTTTGCCTATTTTTTCTCCCTTTGTCCCATTTTTCCCCCTTTGGGTCAAAATTTTGAAAAGATTTATAGCCTATAACCTGCACCGACAAAAGCTCGATCAATATCCCAAATTTTAAGAAAATCGGTCCAGGCGCTCAGGCGTGATTGGCTATGCACTCAATTTGCCCGTTTTTTTGCCCTTTTCCCCTCTTTGGACCCCTTTCGGTTCAACCTTAGAAACGGAACACCTCCAATAGCTATTTGGAAAACTTAACCAAGCTAAATCGTAAAAGATTACCTATAAAACAGATAAAATACAGTATTTATGCTATTAATTTTTGCCCATTTTTTCCCCCTTTTGGTCAAAATTTTGAAAAGATTTATAACCTGCACCGACAAAAGTTCGATCTATATTCCAAATTTCAAGAAAATCGGTCCAGGCGTTCAGGCATAATTGGCTAACAAACAAATAAAAAAAACAGACTTACAGAAAGATTTATAATACATATTAGGATTACATACGAGCGCAGTAATTTGACCTTATGCTTGGTGTAGTGTCACAGATCAGAGTCCCTGGTGGGAATCGAACCCACGACCCTCACGCTAATAGTCTAGCACACTACCCACTAGACTACCAGGGCACCCAAATATATATTTACTCTCACAATTTGTGCCGTGGAAATATTTTCATTCACTTAGTTTTGTTGGAGATATATGACCTGGGGTTTGAATCGAGGACTTACGTCCTATAAGCCAACACATTACGGTGACTAGAGCAGTTGGCAAATGATCCTAATTTTCATCGATTTTTAGCCATGAGAGCCATTTCTGGATGAATGAATAAGCAAAATTGTGGAATTCGGAAGTCCCTATTAAAAAACCTAAATACGGAAAATTGCATATAAATCGTGATCACTTGTTTCACATTTGTTTCAAATTGTCGCTCAGGCAGCGAAAGATGACCTTATTTCCCTTACATAGCTGATTCACCTTTCCCAGACAGTCTCATAATATTTTCGAATTAACCTCTTAAGAGCTAAGTGCTCTAATGGCGAGCACACTGTTGGATTGTACTGCTATATTCCGTCATTTGTACTTTCCGTCAAAGTTGAAATTGGCAGATCATTTGATGGCATAGGCCTTCGCCTTCCGTGACCCATGTGCTCGGAATATTTTACCAAAAAATGCATGGTTGCCAACCACTCGATAATTTTTGGTCTTGGGAAAGAACTTTAATGTGTCTCGTGGTAAGTGCAACATAACTCACATTTTTATACTAAAATTTGCTCTGTCGATAGAGAGGTTGCTTTTGTCTTGATTAGAAAAGTTCAAAGTATTCTAAAATGTAACAATTTATGAAAGCTATATTTCGTCTAAAGTTGTCTCTGAAAGTAGCGTAATTCCATTACAGGCCACAATAGATTAATGGTGTCGTTTTGTTATTGTACAATTACATTCTGCACAATGTAATTCTGCACATTCTTATGTCTGGTTCAATGGAGAAAACAGAGTTGATACTTCTTAGGAGGAAGCGTATATCGCTGGCATGACATGACGATACGCGACACCACTTTGACGACGTAGAAAGTAGTCAACTATCTTGGCATTCAACTGGACCCTAAACTGAAGTCCTGGGCTCAGATCAAACACGCTGCAACCAAAGCCGCTAAAGTTACCTCCTTATTTAGTAAGCTTATGGCCAATATTGGTGGTCCTTTACAGAGCAGACGCATATTGATGATGGCAGTTACGGACTGTATTTTGCTTTACGGTAGTGAGCTCTAGACAGAAGCATTAAAGGTCGATTGTAGAATGAAAATTTTATCATCGGTACTACGAACCGCTGCACTTAGGGTGACATCGCCATATAGGACTGCATCTAAGTCAGTAGTACTTTTAATCAGTGGTGTAATACCTATAGGTCTACAGGCAAGCGAGCGGGGGAAGGTGTGGAAGACTAAAAACGTGCACGGAGAGACAGTAAATGTCGACGACGCCAGAAAGCGAACCATACAACACTGGCAAGAGAAAACGAACACTGAAACAAATGGTAGATAGACGGCGAAACTTCTCCAAGATATTACCCGCTGCATTGAGAGGAAATTTGGTGAGGTTAATTACGGTTAATTGCTGTTATGCGGACACGATTATTTTTGTAAATATCTGTTTAAAATGCGGAAGATGACACGACCAAATTGCATGTACGATGATGCGTTGATCGATGACGCGGAACACACTTTCTTTCATTGTGACAGATGGAGTTTAGAAAGAACGAATCCAAAGTCGGCGTCTGTACTGTCGAAAACTTCTGCGATATACTTCTGAACATCGAAGAAAATTTGAATAGCATAGCCAGTTACACTGAAGCCTTGCTGAAATCTAAGAAACTTGACTTGAGTGATAAAATTAGAATGGATGTTTAAACACTTTCTCACACTTTGTTGGGCAATTCGGATGCGTATATGGATATAGAGAGCCAAATGGCCAGGGGACACCACTTCGACGAAATACTACAGTAGTTCCGGAGTGGGCACACATTGTCCAAAAGAGGATGGGGAGATTTAGTGGGTGAGGAGCCCGCACATGGGGGATAGTGCGGTTAGGTACATTTACTCCTCCTCAGCATAAAAACAATTCTCGTTCAAGTAGACAATGCTTTAAAATTGTTTAAATTCGTTTTTTAATCCTCTTAATTTTGTACAGTACATAGAAAGAATCCTTGTGATATACATAATTAGACCGTGAACAAAACTGAAATTCTTGTAATTTACAAAGGCCCTATGCAAGCTTTTAAACTTTCTGCGTTCAATGTTTCCACTTCGATAACAGATTGGAATGAGTAAAAATTTGTTTTTTTGTTTTTTTTGTTTATTCTTGTCAATGACTTCCAAATCGTGTTGGCACAATAAATAAACCACTAGGATTTTATACTGCTTTGTGGTGTATATCTTGTGTTTTATTCAAAGGCAAAACTTTTATTCAACTTTTTTTTTAATGAAATGGAATCAATTGTCTTCAAAGAATACATTTTTATTGTCAGCCTTACAAGGTGTTTCGATTGTTTGTGTTTACAATAGAAAACTTTGTCAATTTGCACACGAGATTGTAAAGGAAATGTTGAATTAATAGGCTCGAAAATTTAAGAAATCTAGTGGCAACAATTGCGTTTTATGTTCTAATTTTGTTTGGAAATTTTGAAAAATAGAGACCAGACAAAAGAACATTAACAATAACAATGGTAAGCATATGAAAAAATTAAATAAATTAAACGGACAAGATGATAAACGTTTTTGTCTAGCAATACTTCATATAATGACATTATTGTACAGGGGCACATAGTCGGAGGGCATTGTTTATAAGCAACGATAGATGGCAGCACCAATGCCCTGTTTAGCTAGAACAACAATTGATAAACGATTACAACCTAGTCTTTTACACCATTCATGTTGTGTTTGTTAATTTTATCCATGAGAGAGAACACCTACAGTTGAAAATTGACTCAGGACGACAGATTTTATGAGAAACTTTTCATGCCAATTTTATATCATCTCAGAATTTTTGCCAGATGTCTACTGAGATGAACTACTAGGAAGAAGACAATGTACCTTGAATGCGTTGGCTTAACAGATTATCGTATTGTCTGCTTTCTTGTTTTTTGTCTCTTCATAAATATCAAATTCCCGTTTTCATGTCTAGTCATATTGTCTATTTAATATTGTGTTCATAAGAGATAATAATTCATTATAGAAAAGAGCTTAAGGTAATGTATGAGATAATAAATTTCAATAATTCATTAAATTATCTTTGTTATCTTTGTTTGTTGTTAACAGAAAATAATCTCAGGCTAGTGATGGGTAGTATGACAAAATTATTAAATAAAATTTACCTCTGGCTATATACACATATATTGGTACGTTTTGCCTTTAAAACCCGTTTAAACTATGAGTTCGTAGATTGCAAATAAAATAAAAACCAATTTGTGTTTAGTTTTAAGTAAAATTATTTATTATTCGCACAATTCTGTGTGCTACTGTTCACAACTTGATGTAAACAACAACAATTGCTTTGTTTGTTATTCTTCTGTTTACACCCTTAGCATAAATAATAACAATTACTAGACAATTGTACGACAGATCTTTATAACGGAGATCTTCAAACCACGTTTACTCTCTTCAAACACACCGAGTCTTCACACAAGACTGACTGAACTTTTACCGACTGGTTACCTGCTTTATCTTGCCTTTTTATGGCAACGAAAACAGTCTTGTAGGCAAATGTTCGTGCCTTCGCCTTCTCGCGATCTCTATAAACGCTGTTCCATTATTGTTGTTTGTGTATTTTTGTTTACTTGTTTATTCCCTTTTTTGTTGGTTTTTGTTGGTATATTTTTGTTTACTTTTTTATCATGTAAACAAGTTCATTGTTTTTGTTTTTGTAGCTTTTGTTTATAATTTTAATGTTAAACGATGTAAAAGCAAAACACCATTTCCATTTTCGTAACAATGATATAACTGAAGCATTTCTTCATCGACAGTTGTGCGAAATTTGCAAGCAATACTATTTTCCTTAATGTAAAATAATCGTTCAAATTAAGCTGTTTATTGTGGTCAAAGATAAACAAATGAGGAAATTCTTCAGTACTAGGGGTATTATACCAATAAGTCCAAAAAACCCTTTTAAAACACACCTAAAGTGCCTTTAAGTTTGGGTATTTAATCGGATAAAGAATCATAGTCAGAAACTGAATTTTCTCGCTTCTTCTTAAGACGTCTACATACAAAGCTGAAAAACATAAAAATGTGCTCTGGTGTTGAACTTAGCCTACAGAGAGCCCAATTATTCTTTATATACTACCACCACATACATACATACATAATTGGCCATTACAACCCTTCAGTCAGGATTATGGCCTAGCTTCACACACCACTCATGTTCTGTGCGTTAATTTTATACGTGAGTGGTGGGACTTACAGTTTAACGTCGACTCAAAACGACAGATTTTTGAGAAACTTTTTCATTTTAAATTTTTATTTACTCTCAGAGTTTTTGCCAGAAATCTGCTGAAGGAAGTTTCCGAAGAAATATTTTTTTTTTCATATTTCGTTTTGATATCTGACCTGGGATACGAACGCGGGCTTTACGTCTAATAAGCCAACACACTACCTACTAGACTACGCGACTTATATACTACCACTACTTTTTGAATCTTCGTAAGTGTATGTAGCTTTATGGAAATCTTATGGATCAGTTTTCATATTTAGGATGGGTTTTACGCTCTTTAATGCGAAAATATCCAACTGATAGAGGCAAATGGGTACATAAAAAAATTTACCAAAGCTTCCTGAAATTAAGACCTTTGAAAGAAAAATAATAATAGATCCCTGTTAAACTCTCACATATTTTTGTGGCATTTTACAAAGCCACGACCAATTCATTATTTTTTTTCGTTATATTTCACTCCTTCTCCCATACAAGCTATTTATATAAATTTTTTTAGAAGAAATCTTTTATTATTTTTTTTTTACTTGTCAGTTTTAAACTTATTTTTATTTTTTTTCACACCCATGGTTCCTTTTCCTTTTTTTATTTTTGATTTATAACACTGTTGACGGCGGTTTTTGTCACGTATGCCGTATGAATAGAAACTTTTTCATTTCTAGCCGTGTTATAAAGATACGGCTGACAGCCTGTATGCCTGACTAAATGGTATATTGTGTTGGATTTCAGTAGTTGTTAGGACAACTGCATCCCTAACCTAATAAACTTTTTTCTTAGTATTTACACCAATACAAACGCATAACTTTTATGAGATGATGAGATAAAGTAAGGATAAGCAATAAAGAAATAAAATAAAAACAAATGGGAGAAATATTTCCAAAGATTCCAAACAAATGGTGTCACACAAACTGCACTCATATGAAAAAAAGACGGGATGATGATCACACTTGTTGGGAGACCAGAGATATCTGAATTTTTCTTGTGATTCTCTCATAGCAGTTATAAAGCGACAGTTATAGCGAACACTAGGCATACCTTATAACGTCTTCTGCAGCAGCTATACTGATGAGGAATAAAAAAAAGCCAACTAAAATGCTGTTAGAAAAAGTAAATTGAGTTAAAAGTAAATTATGTGGATCGCTCTCTTATGTCGGGTGGGCCATCTATCGGTTTTAATTTGAACCATCGATTATTTCGAATCTGGCAATACATATGTCATTCTATTTTGTTACCAAATTCAGTATTTTATCTCCACTGAACGTAATGAATTGATTTACACTTGAGCAACGTTGGGATTTATTGGGTCAACGAGAAGCTATTTCGTATGAAGCTCATTTTCATCTTAGTGGGTACATTAATAAGTAAAAATGCCATATTTGGGGCTCAGAATTCCCAAACGTGGTCTTACAGAATGATCCCATGATGAGTGACGGCTTGGTGCGGCTTGTAGGGTGAAGGTATCATTGTTCCATATTTCTTTGAGAATCATATCAAATCAAATGCTGATGTCAGTCAGCAGATTTCTGGCAAAAACTCTGGGTAGTGTGTTGCCTCATTAGACGTAAGGCCTCGGTTCAAACCACAGATCAGACATCAAAACGAAATATGAACAAATATTTCTTCGCGACTTCCTCTCGGCAGATTTCTGCAAAAACTCTGAAAGTAAATAAAATTGCCACGAAAAGTATTTCAAAAATCTGTCGTTCGGAGTCGACTTGAAACTGTAGGTCCCGCCACTCATGTATAAAATTATCACACACAACATAAGTGATGTGAGAAGCTAGCCCGTAATCCTGAGTGAAGGGTTAGTATTTTTGTTAATTCTGTATAAATATTAAGGGATGAAACAGAAACTCTTTTCGACTGAGAGAAATCAGACGAGATAGTAGCCAATTATGTATATGATGTCAATAGGCCGCCAAGAAGCTGAAATTTGATCGGATGAAATACGATGGGGCCAGCCGCGGCAGCCATATTAATGATATGATATTCCATTTCTAACATTAACAATTGTACTTCACAACAAAAAATAAATTAATTTGGCAAAATTTCAAACCATATTTGTTTTATTGCATTTTTAAATTTAATCCTTTAAATGCCCCACCCTTTAAATAACGATGTGATTGAGAAAATAGTTCAGAGAAAATTTATTGAAAGAGTTTAAAATAAAACGTATGAGAATAAATACGAGCAGCATGTTGATTATTATCATCATTGTGGTTATTGACTTAAAATGGCACTTTTTGCCAACGTCACTTTCGTGTCCTGTATTTCATTTCTTTTTCTTTAAGTGCCTTTTATATTCATACACCCAATAATCCTGGTATTGATTCTCTCATAAAATAACTTCATGTAGGTGGAGTTTTCACTTCTGTTGGTTAAAGTTTTTCACTCCCTTTTTCTTATTGTCGTTGAATATCAATATTTATGTGTGTGTTTAAGAGAGTGTTGCGTTGCTGTGAAAAGTTTCCGTTTCCTTTATTTTTCTTCCTGTGTGTGTATGTGTTTAACTGTATATTTTTTAAATTTGCTTCCTGCTCAGTTTTAATGTTTTCTCGATTTTGTTTTCCCATTCTCTTTATTCATTTTGTTGTTGCTGTTTGTCTTTTGTGTTCACTTGCCTTTTACGCTTGTATGGTGTTGTATAGCCATCGTTGTGTTTCCAATTCAGAATACCAACACTGCTCTGCTACAACAATTTCTGTATGATCTCATGCATCGGGATAAACATTTTATTTGTGATGCTTTGATACAAAGCCGCCCTCGTATATTACCCTCTATTGATTTTCAGAATTATATCAGACTTCCACAGCCAGTTGACGGCCACGTGAAAATTGTAGACACACACATCATTGTGTTGTATTTTCAGACGTTTTGTTCACCTGATTGCTGCCTGTGTTGTGGCTTTGGCAAAAGTATACAATTTACTGCGTATAAAAGTAGAAAGAAAACAGAATGTGCTATTAATGTCCTTAACTTGTGAAATTGTATACATACGACTGAGGAGGCTTTTAATTCATGCTCTCAGCAATTTAAAGCGTTCAAATTTGTTTTATTTAATGCTGCTAAATTATTGTGTAGAAATTTTTAAACATTTGTCTGAAATACATACATATGTACATACACAATTGGTCATTGCAAACCTTCAGTCAAGATTACAACTTAGCTTCTCCCAACACTAATGTTATGTGTGTTATTTTAACACATGAGTGGCGCGACCTGCAGTTTAAAGTCGACTCTAAGCGACAGATTTTTGAGATACTTTTATTTCCTCTCAGAGTTTTTGCCAGAAATCTGTTGAGAGGAAGTCGCCGAAGAAATATTTTTTAATGATTCGCTTTATTGAAGATGTCTGACCTGGGGCCAGCAACTCATCGATGCTTTTTGTCATATCAAACCCTTAATTAAGCTGCTAAAAGATGAAAACCGTGATAAAAACAATCTGTTACACAGTGTATAAACTAATGAATTATTCAACGAATTCATTACACAGAGTAACAAATAGAGTAGAACAACACTAAATTAATGATTTGTTTTGAAGACTTTCCCAACTTTTCCATGTGAAAAAACCAAAGGTGGATGCCATAACGAATAACAATGTTTACCAGCATATGGACTGCAACACATCAATAAGCGAATCGATAAATAAATTTAAAAAGCAATAACAACAAAAAATTAATATTTCCCCACAGTACAATCTGTTAAATTTCTCATGGTTTCCAAAGGCAAAAGTCACATTGACGTAATTGGCTGCAGGAACTTGTAAATCGGATTAATGGTTTACCTTGTAACTTCTCTTTTCAAGATTGTAAAGAACCAAAACAAAACATACATACATAATATGGTTGTTAGATATTGTCTAATAATGAAGAGGAGTGAAAATTTTGAATCAAAGGCAAGTACTCAGCAATACCAACAACAAATAATAGATCCATAATAAATACAATAACAAAAACTGAAAAGAAGAAATTTGTTACCAAGGAATTTGAAGATAAAAGGAAAATAGAAAGAAAAGATGAATGTTCAGCATTAAAAGGATATATTTTTCGCACTCACAAACAAACAAATAATTTTTCATTCTAGTGGACTATGAGACCACGGGTGTGTCTTGCCGAAAAAATACAATTTTTCGTTCAGGAACACAAACATTTAATGAAACCACAGACTCTTTTTACGGTTTAATGTCGTTAAAGGTCATTCGTTAATATTACTTGGAGAATAATGGCTTACAAAAAACAGATCATGCATGCTGCACGATATTTATATTGTGACACAAATGGTTAGTAATAGTAACACTTTAAGGCAAGATTAGACAACATGATTATGAATGCAAGAAGAAATTCTTTTAGTTTAAAAACAAATTCGTTTAATTTCTTACCACATAAACGGAGGTTGAGGTTATATTTCCTACCTTATCTTACCATTATAGCCAACCTACAGTAGTTAACATTATCACTCGATGAATATCATTCGCTGAATATCATGTGTCCTACAGTGAGCATCAAAAGAAACTGTACTCTAAGGACATAATTCTAACAATCACGAAACCAATAAATCAGGACATATCGACGCCTCCGTTGTATAACGTCCTAAGTGTACTTAGAACGTTTTTAATGTTTTTACATTTTTAAATTCTACGTTCCCTAACTTAAATACTTTCAAAATTTGGTTAAGATACGCCGATCCATTCCGAACTTATAGGGAAAAATATACTTAGAATACACATGTAGTCGTATGTCGCGCGAAAACTTTGAGAGCTCATAACTCAAAACGCACTTTTGCGACTTAGAATGTTATAGAACGGAGGCGTCGATATGATCCCTTTATCTGAGAAAAGCCATTCTAAATCACATGGAATTTTCATTAAAATTGTTCGCTTAAATAAATTAGAAACTAAAAAAATGGTTTAGCACTAATTACTTAACAGATTTCCTTTCAATTACCTGCCATTAGCTATACTTCTCCTAAAAGCGCAAGATGAAAAACGATCCAATTTAAAAGGCTATTCTCGACGATATGCCTTTGAATGATTCGAAATTTAACTGAGAAATCCTCGACATTCATGGATGGGGATGGACCTGTGAGTAAAAATCAAAAGATTTTCAGAGTAAATCCTGCCATCATAAAAGAATTGAGTGTGTTCCAAAATAGCCAATGCATCTCTACCTGGAAAACATTGCACTGGTCAGCCGCCCTACACGAATGTTTAATCTCAGTACTCTTAAGATATATGAAGTCGCCGTAGTCTAGTAGGTAGTGTGTTGGCTTATTAGAAGTAAAGCCAGGGTTCGAGCCCCAGGCCAGACATCAAAACAAAATATAAAAATTATTTCTTCGGTAATTTCCTCTCAGCAGATTTCTGGCAAAAATTCTGAGAGTAAATAAAAATTGCCAAGAAAAGTTTCTCAAAAATCTGTCGTTCGGAGTCGACTTTAAACTGTAGCTCCCGCCACTCATGTATAAAATTAACACAAACAACATAAGTGGTGTGAGAAACTAGGTCGTAATCCTGACGTAAGGGTTGTAATGACCAATTATGTATGTATGTATAGTCTAGTAGGCATTCTGTCTAGTCTAGTAGTCATTCTGACCTCTCGAATGACGGCATTTTTTCCGCTGTCTTTTGGCAAAGACTAAAAAGTTTCTCAAATTTGTCGTCCGAAGCAGAAATTAAACTGCAGGTCCCGCAATTCATGGACAAAATTAACACACACAAGAAGCTAAGTCGTAATCCTGGCTAACGGGTTGTACAGTACTTGACCTTAAGGAATATCCTAATAAATATAAGGATAACATACACACATACATGACTTTTCTTTTATTCTCTGTAAAAATAGTGTCAAGTTGTACGTATTTCTTCTGGCATAGAAACGATTTCAAGAACAGACAGATGGGAATAACAGAACAAACTGGACAAATAAAAGAAGATAAAAATGTTAAATTATCCAATACGCCTGATACACACAAATAAACTTGTACATACATATGTACATATGCATACACACAAATAAACTAATCGCATACACACTTTATCAAAAACTAATACAATACAATACACACACGAGTTTATATCGAAAGTAAATAATTGTTTGTCAAATACCAGCATATTTCATGCCAACGCTCTGCTTGTGTATGTGGTTGTGTGTGTAAGAATCTAAGTGTATTTGAGTATTAGCAAGCAAGTAGTGATGCCAATACTTACTCTCCAAATGGTTTCTTCCTTGCCAACTTACACTGCAGCATAATAAGAACAAATTTGGGTGTTGCTAGCATATACGGACGAAGTTTACCAAATACATGACCCACTTGACTACAGCGTATAATCTCTAAACAGCCGTCACATTGCCAGACACGAAATGAAATCTCCGTATTCAATCCACCCCAAATGTCCATCTGCATGTCGTATTCACCCAATTTGCTAAAGTAAGCCTTGTCGATAATGAAGATGACATCCGCTGTTATGGGTATACATATGACATATGATGGATCATATTGGCGTTCTGTGTGATTAACTGCACTTAAGCCTTTCCATTTAAATATCAGATTTCAACTGAAAAAACCGCGCAAAGGGGCAAACGCTTAATTATATTTGGAAATGTCCATATTAATCACCTTGTTGACGGGACAATCATGATTAATGGGATCATCTCTGACACGCTCCCGCAAAAGCCCTAGCCACACTTCGTTACATTCGACATGACTGTCAGGGAATGTGAAATCAATGTCCCCGTTAGCATCAGTGCCTTTTATCCCTGAACTAATGATTCTTCACATTCTATTCGTTTCGTATAATACGTACTTTATCAGTTTTTTTCAACTATTGGGTTTGCTCGACTGTTCGCTGAAGCTTAGTAGATAGTGTGTTGGCTTACTAGATGCGAGGCCATGGTTCAAATCTTGGCTTAGACCTCTCGAACGAAAGAAATATTTCTTCGGTGACTTCCTCTCAGCAGATTTCTGGCAAAAACTCTGCAAGTAAATAAAATTGCCATGAAAAGTTTCTCAAAAAAATCTGTAGTTCGGAGTCGACTGTAAACTGTAGGTCCCACGACTCATGTATAAAAATTAACGCACACAACATAAGTGATGCGAGAAGCTGGGTCGTAATCCAAACTGAAGGATAGTAATGACCAATTATGTATGTATGTATGTATGTATGTATTCAGTACGAAAGTCAAGATTCTTAGCTAACTTCAAAACACTTAGACCAACGTGTTGAGAAGGACGATGAATCGATATTTCGGCGTCTTCTTAACAACTGCACGCTGCAGCAGTGAAATTGATGAAGTGCCCTATCAACGCCAAGCCTTATTGACCATAAATGTCATTAAAGTGTGACGTACTCCATCGTCAAACCATCGTTTGTGATATCAAGAGCTTTCGTGCAGCTAAAAAAGGTTGTTTTATTATAGAAATTATGTGTTCATTGAACACCGTTCAGCTATTGACAAAACCACAACAAACGCGCTTTATTGCAATTTACAGAAGCAGTCAACGAAGCGTATAATTCAGGCAATTTGCAATTAATTCGTTCAATTATGACACCAACTACTCACATATAGTTTAAGTAGTAAATTACTGTGTAGCGAATTTAATACAAACAAAATTTTTTTTATTCATCATTGTAAAGTGTTCAGTCATTTAAACCTACAAAATAAAATTTGTAATTTGTAATATCAAGCAATAGTGTAATCAATTTATTCCCCCGTTTTTTTTAATGTTTTTCAATCAACTTCTAACCGAAAACAATTTTCTAGCATAAGCACATGGCAAAGAGTTTAAAGACATTTGATTGCAATGCCTGCAGTACAACAACAGCAACATTGTAATGAACTGATTACAATACAATCTTTAGTTCGCAAGCATTACTACAGCAGAATAGAAAAAAATGCTGCCAGCAAATAATGTTGCTGCAGTTAATTTTGTTCTCAGAGATAGAAAATCTTTAATCTGTATTAGGCCCTGTGAAGTAAAACATTGTAATTGTAATTGGACTAACTATGCACTACTATGTTCAGAATACACTTTTATTGAGTCAATATTCGGTTTATTGAGTACAATATTTTAAATGTTCAGACATAATAATATACGCAGTTCAGCTGCTTATTCAATATTCATTTGACAGCTGATTAACAAAACAGCTGGTTGTTTCAGCACAACATTGTCTTTTTTTTTGTTTGTCGTTGTTGACATTAGAGTTGTCAAATATCAACAGAAAGTGTTCGGTTAATTGTAATATGCGCACTGAACATACTTATGACAATGCTGCATTTTAAGTTTTACTCAATATTATAACAATTTGCATATTTATTGCGCAATAATTAATTGAAACTTTATATTAAATATTACGCTCAATAATGGCGTTTATTGCGATTGCAATAAAGGTGCATATCTGAACACTGTATAATGTATACAATATATTAACAACGTTTTTATGTATGAAATAATAAAAATTAAAAGAATAATTCTTTAGTTTTTTAATTAAAAAACCCCTTATTATGCACGACATTTAAAATTTTTTTCTTCTTTAATTTGCTTAAAAATTGTACAGGCATGACAGTGATTTTAAACAAAATTAAGGGTCATAACGAAAACATTTTCCGCAAATTTTAAAATAAAAATGGAGAACAAGACCTACCAAACAACCTTCAAAATGATATTAAAAATTCACAAAAGAACCTTTTTACCCACTTTTCATTAACTCTCTTAAATAAAGTTAGGTTCAGATATTTAGCATAATTTTACCTCAAATTACCATAATTTTCATCCTGTTCCAATTACAATTCTTAGAAAGAAACTTAACAAAGAAAACAAAAAGAAAACCGTATAATTTTTATATTCATTTTATTTGCGTGTGATCTTGCGAACTTTGACAGTTAAAAATGGCCGTCTTTTTGAAGCTACATGGGTTAAATTAGTTGTTGCTTATTCATTACTTTATGCATTTAATATACCAAATCAGTAAGGACGAATATAGCATTCAACAACACATGCAAATAATAAAATTGTTTTATCAAAATGGCTGCTATAATCGGGGCTGAGTATCATGGCTTTAGAACATCATCTTTATCGATGACACCCATTTCGGTATGAATGAACACACAAAATTGTTGATTGTTGTATATAGGAAGATACCGATACACATGTAATCCAAGTCCATTCAATTTATTCCAATGAAGTCACTATTTGGTGTAGTTGGAGCCAGTGGTGGCCCTTAAAAATTACTTAACTAATGCCATTGGTCAAATTCAGTCTGAATTATGTGCCAGAATCATGCACAAATTAGAAATTTCGTATTCGCTCTACCTTGTGAGGAAACCGCCTGTAACCCTGTGCTCTGTGATACCCTTTTCTGTTTTGTACTTTAGTATACGGTAGCCGAAATAACAATTTATTATTCGTATTAAATACTCAGTATGACACACACACATAAATGGTCACTACAACCCTTCAGTCTGGATTACGACCTAGCTTCTCACACCAACCATGTTGTGTGTGTTAATTTCACACACAAGTGACGGGACCTGCAGTTTTAAGTCGTCTCCGAATGACAGATTTTTTGAGAAACATTTTGTGGCAATTTTATTTACTCTCAGAGTTTTTGTCAGAAATCTGCTTCGTTTCGTTTCGATCAAAATGCCTGATCTGGAGATTAAACCTTGGCCATACGTCTAATAAACCAACACATTACCGACTAGACTGCGGCGACCTCAGTACGACGAGAATCCAAGATGTTATTCCATTTTGCCCAATTAAGTTTAATTACCGCACAGAATTTCACTCCGCCACCAATGGGCTCTTACTGCGCCATTCTGATATCATAGCCCGTAGACTTGGTTGTGCATGTTAATAAACAAAATTGCCGTATTTGGGGCTCAGAAAACCCACATTACGAGTGACTGTTTTGTGCAGCATGTGGAGCCATCATTGGCCAATAATTCTTTGAGGACGGCACACCTATTACGTCAATGGTATTGATGTGAACGATGTTTGGTTTCAGATTTACATCCTGTGCAACATTTGCCAAACATCTTATGCCACAAACGATTTATTGCGTCAAACGTTTGATGGCCTTTAAATTAGTCGAAATGGTGCTGTCAATTCGCCGTGAAGAAGCTGCTGTTTGACACCTTTGGAATATTTTCTGTGGGGCGCCGTTAAGAAATAGTGTTATGTCGACAAACCAGACGCAATTGAGCATTTGAAGGTTAACATACGTTATGCCATTGCAGAGATACGGTCCCATACACTCGACATAATATTCCATTTATAAACGGAAATTGAAGTCGCCGTAGTCTAGTAGGTAGTGTGTTGGATTATTATACGTAAGGGCTGGGTTCAAAATGAAGATATGAAACATATTTCTTCGGCGACTTCCTCTCAACAAATTTCTGGCAAAAACTCTGAGAGTAAATAAAATTGCCATGAAAAGTTTCTCAAAAATTTGTCGTTCGGAGTCGACTTTAAACTGTAAATCCCGCCACTCATGTATAAAATTAACATACACAACATGAGCGGTGTGAGAAGCTAGGCCGTAATCCAGACTGAAGGGTTGTAATGGCCAATTATGTATGTATGTAACCGGTACTTTAAAAAAAAATGAATTTGAAAAATTTAAACCGTTTTTGTTTTATTGTAATTTTTAAATTTAAACTTTTAAATGACCCACCCTATATAACAGCTTAAACAGCTTTCATCTTTTATTTTTATGAACAAAAATGGAATGTTTTTAACTTTTAATTGCCAGCTGCTCATTGTTTCTGTTTATATTACACTTTTTTAACTCATATCATATCAGCATACATTTTAAATTTTGTGTGAAAGTTAAACTGAACTACTAAAAAAGGAGAAACAAATTAAAAACAATTAATTTTCATTTAAAAACAAACTTATCATTCTAAAGTTTTGAAATACTCGTACTTCTCGCACTATGTACTCCAATTATGCATCAGTATTGGGTTACAACATTCAATTCAGTGAAATGCACTGCCACTTCCCTCAGTTACAATCCTTTTTTCCTATGTTTGTTTACTTTTTTGTTGAAAATGCATTCGCCGAGTGAAATGAAATTTTCAACTTCATTACACCGCAAATGTGTTCGTAATGAGCAAAATGCTTTCCTCCTTTGATTGAACAGCAAATTACACGAAATTCCTTCTGATCTTAATTGTTTAACACAGAATTTTTTCATTGTCAAACCATGGTTTTGTCAGTTGAATACTTTCATTGCAAAGAAAGGATTTCCTTATCTTACATCACAATGCATTTCAGTAGAATTTCTAGGTCGAGTTAGAGAAATGTGTGTCCCATTTCAAATGGAAGTGAGCAAGAGCGTAAATGATTTGTTATAAAATGGCAGAAAAATAGAAAATGAAAAATTGTGAAACTATACAATAAGAAACTGAAATTTGGTCTTCTTTTATTATTATTTTCTTTATTTTTCAGTTACAAAATTATTGTCAATGTTTTATAATTCTAGTCACGTCCTTATGACATTTACCACTTGTTCTGCTTTTCTTTTCTTTATTTCATAACAAAAAAATATAAGCACCACCAGCTGTAAAATTTTTATTCGTATAATATAATACTTAAATGGGAAGTATTCCCTTAGGTAATAAATTGATCAGTAGTTTATGGGCTTATGGTTAAAAGCTCGTAACCTCTCTGTTTATTATACACTCAATGCTCCACCCAATATCATATATTTGAGTATTCTTTTTTTACATTTATTGACTAATTTTAGAGTAAAAATGTCATGGGTGTGTCACTTAAAAGTTTAAATTTAAAAATATAGTAAAACAAAAACTGTTTGTAATTTTGCCAAATTTATTCTCTTGTTGTGAAGTACAATCCTTCTGGCTAGAAATGGAATATCATTTCATTCATATGGCTAACGCAGATGGTCTCACAATTTTCTTGCACTCTTCGTAGTTTAACGGGTCATAGGCATCACGAATGTTGGCCTTCAAATACTCAATTACTTATCAACATACCCGTCGCCGTAGTCTAGTAGGTAGTGTGTTGGCTTATTAGACGTAAGGCCACGGTTCAAACGCCAGGTGAGACAGCAAAACGAAATATGAAAAAATATTTCTTCAGTAACTTCCTCTCAGCAGATTTCTGGCAAAAAATTGCCATGAAAAGTTTCTCAAAAATCGGTCGTTCAGAGTCGACTTTCAATTCTAGGTCCTGCCTCTCTTGTATAGATTAACACACATAACGTAAGTGGTGTGAGAAGCTAGGTCGTAATCCTGACTGAAAGGTTGTAATGACCAATTATGTATGTTATTAACATAGATGAGTTAACGTACCCATCAATGAGCTTCTTCCGAAAATATGATTTTTTTGCAATTTCCTACCAATTGTCTTTGCTTTGGAAATATTTTTCCAATAAATCCCAACGTTGCTAGAGCGTAAATCGATTCATTACGTTCAGTGGAGATAATATAATAAATTTTATGACAGAGTAGAATGACATAAGTATTGCCAGAAAGATGGCCCACCCGTCAGATGGCCCACCCGATATATATCGCTAAGCATAAGAGCGACCCAGGTCTTATATTTCAACGAATTTTTGCAAAATGTATTTATTGCCTAAGGCCTATGTGTCTTCTTCCAAACTTTGACAGTTGATAACGTTATTTTTTCTGAAACTACAACCATACATGAATACTTAATTGCTCATTATGACCTTTAAGTTAGGATTACGACCTAGCTTCTCACGCCAATTATGTTGTGTGTCAACTTTATACATGAGTGGCGGGACCTACAGTTTAAAGTCGACTACGAACGACATATTTTTGAGAAACTTTTCATGGCAATTTTATGTTACTTTCAGAGTTTTTGCCAGACATATGCTGAGAGAAAGTGGCCGAAGAAATATGTTTTCATATTTCGTTTTGTTGGAGATATCAGGCCTGGGTTTTAAATCGTGGAATCATGTCTAATAAGCCAACACAATACCTATGGCGGTAATCATTTATTCAGTCCGTTTTTCCATATCACCAAAACAATCACAAACAACGACAAATGTTCGTTGAATGGATTTCAGAACAGTCGGCAACTGACCCTAATATTTATCGGAAAACCATCTTCAGGAAGGAAGTCAATTTCTCAATGAATGGATATGTAGACTAACAAAATGTTCAAATTGGGAACGTAGAAGAATGGTGAAAACGATTTGTGAAAAACGACAACACATAGCAGATGTTAGAATTCCATTTGTCCATAGACAAGTTTCTTCAAGTAATTTAGTACTCTTTACAAGCGATAGGCTCGCATAGTTATCCCCTGTTTAACTAACCTCAAATTAATAAATGTAAATAATTTTTATTGTTATTTTATTATACATACATACATACATACCAGAGATCAGCAATGAGTATTCAAAGAGATGAGTAGATTCGAATCATACTCATAATTTATGATATTTATACGCATTCATACTTATTTTAATGTCATGCTCATACTACTCATATTCAAAGTTTGAAATACTCATGGTACTCATACTTAACAATACATATGATGTTATTGATTTCGACTCTCCATGACTCAACATTTACAAGAATCACAAAATAATTAAGATTCGCGTACGAACACTACAATACTCACTAGAACGTTGTGTTTATTTAGTCTTTTTCTTTCTTCTTATACTCAAAATTTCATGAGTACTTATGAATAGTGAAAAGACGATTCATTGCTGATCTCTGATACATACATACATACATAATTGGTCATTACAACCCTTCAGTTAGGATTATGGGTCTCAGATCTCGACCTATATAACCCTAGCGAACGTCATTACTAGATATATAATCTACTGTGGAAAGCTATTGTTGATTGTTATTTTACTTGGAAGAGGATTTATTTGAAATATTTCAACAACCCTAGACTTTTAGCCACTGAATTATCCTATGTGTCACACGTATATTAAAGTAACATTGCTGTTAGGACCACTGAGAGGTTATATGAGGCTGAATGTGAGTCTTTTAATTTTAAAACCTCTAATTATACATTGCCTTTAGCATGTTATTCTCCTTTCCCTACAGTAAATCTGCACTGAGAGATTGCTGGCTTTTAAATCCACTTTCCTGCCACACGTACTTACACTTTTGTACTATCAAGCACCTTTTGAAAATAAGTTTTTGATCCTTTCTTGTGTTTGAACACAAGTGATGTGAATACAAAAACAAAAATTCTAAATTGATATGCAAATTGATTCGTTGTTTTTTCTTTTCTTAGAAAATTGTAAAATACTCAACAAAACATTTGTTTGAATGTACAAGTTCATCGAACACATGTTTATTTATGCAAAAATAAATAGTAAAACATTCTTAAATTATTTAATTATAATACATTAAATTGATTTATACTTAAAGAGAGAAGAAAACAGTGAAAATTGTTTATTTAATCTGCTCTTAATTTGATTATTTATTGCCTTACAGAATGTAAATTTATTGTTTTTGTTGTAAATTTTAATAAAATCTATTTGTGTTGTTTAAGATTTAAAGATTTTAAATTCATTTAATAATTGGTTTAAGAAAATATAAATACTTTTTATAATTTAATGGCTTTTTAAATAATTATAAAAATTAAAGCAACAGAGACTTTCTTTTTTTGGTAACACGGTGCGACAGTCAAAATACACCACACACCCAGCTAATGACAAAGTGCAGGTTCTGAGTTTTGTTATGTAGAATTCAATAATATTTTTTTATAATTCTCGAACCTTTCAAACTTTTTTTATTTGAACAAAAACGATATTCTTGATCTTTTCACACAAAAATGCTGATTAGAATTTTGAGAATTTTTGAAGTGAAAGTTCATTTGATAAGATGGCATATTTAAAAAACATAACACGACTGTTATACTATTTAAATAATAACTACGGTAATTTTTGTCTGATTTGATCAAATGAAGTGTCAATATCTACACAAGATAATGCACTTTCAGAATGTTATCACTTATTTGATATTTTTTAATTAAAATTTGCTACTATGAGCTGACAAACTTGAAAAAATATGAAAAAAATTCACATTATCAAGTTTACCTCATCAAACCCCATAGCATATTAAGTCAAATAATATATATAAATACATTGTTTTAAAGGCACATTCCTCTCCTCTCTAATTATGATTTAATTTTAAACATCGGCTAGGAAATGTTTGTGTAATCCATAAATATGTGTGTAAATTCCAGAAAAACTGTTTCTGTCAAATAAAACAAGTTTGGAGGGTTAAGAAATATATAAAAAACAACTTACACTATGTCATTAGCTGGCTGTATTTCAATTTTTTTATTTTGTCGCTTAGTGTAATTTTTATAAATAAAAGAAGTCGCCGTAGTCTAGGCGTAGGTAATGTATTGGCTTATTAGACCTAAAGCCACTGTTCAAACGCCAGATCAGTCATCAAACCGAGAATATGAAAATAAATTCTTCGAGACTTCCTCCCAGCAGATTGCTGGCAAAAACTCAGAGAATTAATAAAAAAATGCCATGAAAAATCTGTCGTTCGGAGACGACTTTAAATTGAAGGTTCCGCCACTCATATATAAAATTAGAAGCTAGATCGTAATCCTGACTGAAGGGTTGTAATGACCAATTTTGTATGTATGATTTATGTGTGTATGATTAAACAGCTTCTGTCCTTAATTTGTATGCTTCTCTATTTTACCTACTCCGTCCTGAGGACTACTGGCTATTGAAGTAACTCAACTTCTTTACATCATATCATGATTTCATTTAGACTATAGACTACATATCTTTGACCAATGTCTACATCCATATTTATTTACTTTTATTTTCTGTTTTATACCAACTTTATCTTACTATTCCTTGCTATTGAAAGCAATCATAATCTGTATTTAAGAAAAAAAGATATTTTAACTTTTGCCAACCAAGTTACTTGTGGCAAACATTTAAACTTTTGCCTGTTTAATCCCAACTCAAAGAGTTTTGTGGTTGTATATGAAAACTTTTTCTTGCAATACATCAGCATAATACTCTTGAGGAAACAAAAGTCGTTTTGTCTTTAGAGATGATGTCGATTTTCTTTTTTTTTTTTTAATAGAAAAACAAAAAAATTTATATGAATTGAAGATTAAATATTGATGAAAACAATTTAATTTTATTTTTTATTCTACGGAAACCAATGTATTAAATAAATTAAATGTTTTATTTTTCTTTAAAAATATTTTTTATGATTTTGCAAAAATTCTATTTTATTGGCATGGCAAAGTAAAGTCAAAGTGGAAGTTATAGAATTTAAATTCCATACAAATAAACATTTTTTATAATATGTACCTTCAAAGCTTCTTCGTTTAAAATTCCTCTGTGACAGTTAAATAATGTCACAATTTCACTTTCAGTTCCACTTCATTGTAGTGTTTTTTTTAGTAAAACCCGGTTGTCATTTAAAATGAAAAAGTTTTTCAAAAGTGTAGAAATAGACAAGAAAAATGTTTTGTAACCAAAAGAATCCATTTGGGTGTCACAAATAAGCCAACAAAAGAATTTCATTTAAATTTAGAAAGAACAGAACATTGAAGTAAATATTCGTGCTTGACAGTTAAACACCATATCTTAAGTACCTGGACCTTTCAAAATAGAGAATGTCGTTTTAAATAGGAAATGAAGTTGAAGTTTTGAAGTTGTAGGGAATATAAATAGAAAATATTGTAGGAAAGAGAAGCCTTTGACTTTAAATCAATTATTTTGATAATGCCAGCCAGCGATTTTATGAATTGTTCAAGTTCTTCTAAAGTTTAAATATAGGCCATCTGAGAAAAATATGATTTTAAATATTAGTTTTCTGTTCTCTTCTTCTAGATTGGACTGTAAACTCTTACTGTATAATTCACTTAAAATACTAATATCAGCTTCACACAAACTGTAAATATACACCTGCTCCTTGGTACATCAAAAAATACAATACATAGTGTTAAACCATTTGTCGGTTTATTCGAATCTGGCAATACTTATGTCATTCTATTCTGTCAGAAAATTTGGTCGCAGAGAAAGACCAACAGTCCCCGGTATACACAAGTTTATTGCTAAAGTTCGTGAAACTGGTTTCCTTGTTGATGCGCCAAGACGTGAGCATGCTCGTATAGAGCGTACACTCGAATATATCGAAGCTATGGCTGAGAGTGTGCGTGAGAATCCAGCAACATCAACTCGTCATCGTTTCAAAAATTGAACATTTTACGCACCAGCTTACGTCGAATTTTGAGAAAAGATCTCGGTATGACGCGTTACAAAGTTCAATTGGTTCAAGAGTTTAAGCCGCATAACCATCCCTTCGTTTTTGCTGCGCTAGTTGGGCCAACGAGAAACTGCACGATAATATCGATTTTGCAAAAAATCATCTTTTCGGATGAAGCTCGTTTTCATCATGGTGAGCACGTTCATATGCAAAATTGCCGTATTTGGGGCTCAGAAAACCCAAACGTGGTCTTAGAGAGAGTGCCTGTTTGGTGTGACTTGTGGAGCGGAGTCATCATTGGCCCATATTTCTCTGAAAATGAAGAAGGCGCAATCAATTCGGTCAATAGAGACACCTATCGCATCATGACAATCGATTTTTTGTACCCCCTCTTCATGGTACTGATATGAACGATGTTCAGTTTCAACAGGGTGATGCAACTTGCCACACATCTCATTTCACAATCGATTTATTACGTCAAACGTTTGATGGCCGTTTAATTAGCCGAAATGGTGATGTCAATTGGCCGCTAAGAAGCTGTGATTTGACACCGTTGGACTATTGTCTGTGGAGTGCCGTTAAAGAAAACTGTTATATCGACAAGGCCAACATTCGTGCTGCCATTGCCGAGATACGACCTTATATCAGCATGTGGTTCCAAATACATACTTTAGAATAGGATTGAATAGTCAATATTTTATTCCAAAGAACTGAACTTAGGGCTCATTTTAAACGCTAGACGTGCAATCCAATTCAATTATTTTAAGGAAAACTTTTATTGACAGACTTTTAAAGCACATTTTCTAACATAACAGTAAGGGCTCTTTTCTCATCGTAAAACAGTACTAGGAAGTATAAGAAGCAAAATAAAAAAAGGACGAAATGATGAGAAAAATTATTTTAAAATCAATGAAAACAAAAAGACAACCCAAAATGGAAGTTATAATAATGCCATGTAATATTTACACAAGGGGACCAGATATATAATGTAAGTAAAGTTTTATTTCAAATACCAGTTTTTGAGCAAAACATATCATCAAAAATATCTTCATCTGGCCCCTTTAATCGTGTTACTTTGAGGACATTAAGCATTTATATTCCTTGAAGCCAATAACTATGCTTCTATCATTGCTTTCATTCATTTCCTTTTCAGCAGAATTAAAAAGAGGAGAAGAAAATGCAGTTCCTTCTTGGATACAATAATAGGATGTCAGTGTTAATGATGATGATGTTACTGCTGTTCATATTAAAATTGGATTTTATTAAAAATTAAATAGAAAAACAAAAATAGAAACAAAAAAGGACAATATCATGTATATAAAGCACGATAAACGTATTAAAGGACAACCAAAAGGCCAACAGTAAAGTATTTTTGTCAGGAGAGTTTTCAACTACTCATGCAGCGTATTGTGTTGGAATAAAGGAAATGAAAGGTAAAAAAGGAGGAGAAAGGAGGAGAAAGGGAGAGTACTATTGGCAAATTGGGTCATGTTTCTATTAAGCGGTATTTAAAATCATTTCTAAGAATGTGACCACAAGTTTAATACTTTAATTGTTTTACTAATTGAATCTCAAGTGCTAATTACTGTACAAAGAAACACTTAACCACAAATATTGTGTTAAATTTGTTTAAATTAAACGACTTCTTTGTATAGAGTGCTGTATAATTATATAAAGAATACGTTCCATTTGATTTCAGCAGCAGCAAACGTATAGAATTTCACTACCGCCGTATTGTAGCAGCATAGCTCTAGCCTAGGGGATGTCAATTACATGTTTATCTATTCAAGTTAATGGTTACATCAATAAATTTCTTTCCACCTGCAACAAAGTACAAAAACTATGCTCAAAATAGAAGAGGGCATATGTATATACAAAAATATTTCGTTGACAAATAGTAAATTTAATATAAATACAGATTTAATTATCTTTTCAAGCTGATGATACAGACTAAACAAAGCCAATGTGACCATTCTATTGATTGAAACCACCAAAGCTAGTAAAAGCAGTGAAGAACCGTATCGATTTTATCGTAATATAAAGTTAATAAAGAATTAAAAAGAGACAAAGAGCGAAGTTTACTAACCTTTATGCTACAGATATACCCTAGTCAGACAATACCATTAATGCACCCTATTGTATCTTCAGATCTACCAAATTTTACAGAAATTGACTACCTAATGCCTTCGAACCTGCAGACAAGCACTGCTTCTTGACATTACCTACAGTAATCAGAGACATGCCTACGTTCAAATGACTCCTCTAATAGCTCTCACCATTCTGTTGGGTTAGCTTCGTATCAGTAGAATTGGTCTTTGGCCATACGGATTTTGAGATCCTACAGTCCAATTTACACCTCCATGCATGATTGATATGTAAATTGAACTTTTCATCAATAATTCCTAAGAAAAAGCCTTTTTTGTGGTTTCACTGACTTTTTTCTGATCTTGTCAGTTCACCTGCCACTTAATTGCCAGTAACGTCACAAATTTGTCTCGCAAAGCCTTCATTCGATTGAAGACTATATGATTTCTTGACATTGGTTCCGTAGATGGAGCTATCTGTTCTGGTAACATAGATGAAAAGTGACAGACCAATTCTTACGTCAAAATTACCATGTGATTGATATAGTATAGCTTAATTGCTGTAAGCTACAGGTGACTATTCTTACCCTTCAATATTTTTATAATTTATTTCTACCCATTAAGCCCAAATTACACTTGGTTATGTTATGTTAGACTCGCTTACACGGTCAGTACGAAAAAATTATCTGCAGTTTGGCATCGGTACCAGAATCCAGTTTAATTGAATAAACATTCTAAAACTAACATCAGCCTTTTCAATATGTACATACATAACATACTTAATTGCTCATTACAACCCTTTAGTCAGGATTACAACCAATCTTCTCATACCACTTATGTTGTGTGCGTTAATTTTATACATCAGTGGCGCGACCTACAGTTTAAAGTCGACTTCGAACGACAGATTTTTAAGGAACTTTTCATGGCAACTTTTTATTAACTCTCACAGTTTTTGCCTGAAATTTGCAGAGAGGAAGCCGCTGAACAAATATTTCTTCATATTTTTCGTTTTGATGTCAGACCTGGGGTTTGAACGGTAGCCTTACGTCTATAAACCAACACACCACCTACTAGACTATGGCGACTTTTTAATATGTACGTGTCATAAATATTTGTGGGTGTGAATTATGAGAGCCTAAAACCAGAAGACTATTACGAGAATTGGGTTAATTGCAGCCTAGATTTGTAATGATTATTCCAAGTATATAGCAATAAACGAAAACAACAACAACAACGATACTAACAGCAAAACAAAAACAAAAAATAATAATGACAGAAACATACAAAACAAATTCTTTAAACTAGCAACAGCAATAACCAAGCAATACAACAATACCCAGCAAAATTTGTTAAAAAGTTTCTTGTAAAAAAAAGAGAATAAAAAAAGAATAAAGCCAAACATGACACAAAAATAAAATGAAAAGAAAAATAGAAAAGGAAAGTGGGAGAAAAAAGTTTTTCTTCGTTTAACAAATTTTATAAACGATTTTGTATATTTTTCTTATTCTACCACATTTTGGCTTTTGCAAAAGTAACAACAATGCCAGTAGTTTTCTTACCACGTCTTTAATTTGCTTGTCATTTTCATCTTGCATCGCCTTACATTATCAGATTGGAACAAACTTTCAATAAAACTATGTAAGCCTCGTTTTCAGCTGAATAAAGTAACAACAACAACAACAACGCTTTAAAACATTAAAAAAAGTAATTAACCACAATCGAGTTATATTCGCAAAATACTAGAATTTGTTGTTCAAACTTAGGTCTTTAGCTACTTTGAGGTTGTAGGCGTTGGGAAAATTTTATTTCAATTTATTTGTCAACTTCTGCAAAAAACGAAAAGTAAACGGAAACAAAAATGAAATAAAAAGGAAAAATATTTTCTAAATTGTTTAAAAGTTTTTTCACTTTTTTTCTCTAAATAAAAAATATTGTGTGGCTTACCATAAATGCTAAACAAAACATAACTAAGTTACGAAATTCAGATTGGAAAATGGTGTGTGTGTGTGTTATTGTCTTAAAGTTTCCTTTGCCTACCATGGAAGGACGCCAGTTCAAAGATTTATATTCAGCATTAAATATTTTAGGAGGTTGAAAGTCTTTAAAGACAAGAAGGCCTCTTTCCTTTATAGATCCAACCTCCTGTTAAAATCATATGTGATTTGTCTTCAGATCATCAAATTCAGTGCAAAATAAGTTGGTTAAGTTGGCTTGCCGTTAACAGCAATGGCCTGACCAACGTTATTCCCAAGGAACTGGGGACCGATTACACCACCAGTCCAAGATCCACACCAAACAGTAACGTTATCATGTGAATCGTTATCTTTAGGTTAGGTTAGGTTAGAGGACGTGTACTTGTCAATTAAGATAAGTACAATACCGGGAGGTCCAATTGACCCATTGTACAACGTCCTAGTTTTTCACACCACTTATGTTGTGTGTGTTAATTTTATAAGGGTCCGCCAAATAACATTTTTTTTTCTGAAAATGCTTTAAAAAAAAACTAATGAATATTTTCTCAAATTTCTCTTTTTATTTGAAAGTACAATCCTTCCGGTTGATAATGGAAAATAATTTCATTCAAATGGCTGCCTAGGCTGCCCATGCCTACATGATCGGTCCAATTTGTAAGCACATTATCGATTGTGTGCAGCTGTATTTCACCAATGGCTTCACGAATATTGTCCTTTAAAGCGTCAATTGTCTCTGGCTAGTCGGGGTAACACTTATATTTGACGGCACCCCACAAATAATAGTTCAACGGTGTCAAATCGCAGCTCCGAGGTGGCCAAACGACATCAGCTCTGCGGCTGATAATGCGATCTTCAAAAACAGGGCGCAAAACATCGAGTGCAGCTTCGGCTGTATGACACGTAGCGCCGTCCTGTTGAAACCAAATGTTGCCAATATCCTCCTCTTCAATTTTTGTGAATAAAAATTCGTTCAACATGGCCCGATAACGATCGGCATTGACTGTATCGGCCACTCCTTGTTCATTTTCGAAGAAAAATGGCCCAATTATGCCTCTGGACCAAAATCCACACCAAACAGTGACTCGTTTTTGGTGCGTCGGCTTTTCAATGTGCGTGGTTTTCTGTGCCCCAAATGCGACAATTTTGCTCGTTTACATACCCGCCATACCCGTCAAAATGAGCCTCATCTGAAAAGATGATTTTTTTTGCCAAAATCGGCATCTTCTGTAAGTCGATCGCAGGCCCACTTAGCGAAGCGAAAACGCATTGGATGGTCAATTGGCTTCAACTCCTGAACCAATTGGACTATGTATGGCGTCATACCAAGGTCTTTATGCAAAATTCGTCTCAATGATGTCTCCGAAATGTTCAATTGTTGAGAACGACAGTGAATTGATGTTGATGGCGCTTCACGCACACTTTCTGCCACAGCAGCAATATTCTCAGGTGTTCGCACTGTTTTTGGCTTTTCGCGCTTTGGTTTATCGATGAGGATGCCAGTTCTTTGCCAGTTTCTTTGTTGGCTTATTATACGTAAAGCCAGGGTTCGAGCCCCAGGCCAGACATCAAGACAAAATACAAAAAGTATTTTTTCGGCGACTTCCGCTCAGCAGATTTCTGACAAAAAAAAAACTCTGAGAGTAAATAAAAATTGCCATGAAAAGTTTCTCAAAAATATGTCGTTCGGAGTCGACTTTAAACTGTAGATTCCATCACTCATGTATAAAATTTAACACACACAACATAAGTGATGTGAGAAGCTAGGTTGTAATCCCGACTGGGTTGCAATGACCAATTATGTATGTATGTAATTTGACAGCTGTAACTTCAATAAGAGAGCTGCTATTAACTGTCAAAGTTAGAAGACTCGATATTTATCGATTAACATTACAAAATAAAAGGCTCGAATAAAAACAATTTAAATTCTTTCTAACACATAAAATACGTCTTTCTGCTTTGTTTGTTTTCTGGTTAAATTCTGAAAGCAACAACTAAAAGTGAACTTTTCTTTAAAATGTTTCTTTAATTCCATGAAAGACTGGAAGAGAAATGAAAAGTTTTGATATCAAATTTGCCCGACTGACATTTTATCCACACATGAGTGTTTATTTTATTTGAATGTCACACAGTTGATCTCGATATACAGATGTTTGTATATGAAAATGTTTTAAAACTAAATTTATTTCTAAGTATGTTTTTATTTAAATACATATAATACTGTCATGCTTTGTTTTGCTCTCTAATAGCTACTCTTTCATTTCATAAAGAATTTACCGTAATAAAGCTCATACACTTGAACAAAACTTATACAAGAAACTTTCGTTTTTAAATTAAAGGATCTCCATTTACAAAATAATGTTAATGTAAGTGCTGATATACTTTAATACACTTACATTTACTTTCATTTACACATACATTTACATACATTTTATTATTTAAAGAGAAATTTTAGTTTCGTTTCAAGCAAACCTTTTCATTTGAAACTTTTTGAGAATGCATTTGTTGTCATAGTGTTTGTGTTTAATTTGTTGCCGTAGTTGTATAAACAAAAATCTTTAACAAAGATAACAGTAGCAACAACGAGATGCTTTATTGATTTTTTATTTCGTATATGTATAGACTCAAGTAGTTTTTACTTTAAATTTGTTGCTAAAAAAAACGCCTTTCCTGTGCTACTGATTTCCTGTCCATACGAAAAGGAGATTAAAAAGATTATGAGAAAAGGAATTTCAATTACTAAATAATTGATGTGGAAATTCTTCATTAAATTAATTTAAATTTAGAAGGTATTTATTATTTATTGCGTTTATAATTTATTAAAATATTTTAAAACCCAAAAAATTATTATTTTTTGATTTATAAAATTTATTTCAAATTAATTCTATATTACCAGCTTTTTTGAAAATTTTTATGCATCACCTATATATCAATGGCTTAATATAAAAAAGGCCTAACTCAGTTTTTTTCAAAACAGCGTTTTTTGTTTATTATGGAAGACAAATGTCAGATGCACCTTGCCTCAAAATTTCAGCTGGATACAATTGCAAATAACAGATTTATAACAATTTCAAAAAAAGGCCTAAGTCATGTTAATGAATTTTTGAAAGAAAAATCCCTAACTTGTTTTTTATTTCTTTTGATTGCTTTTCTCCATGACACAATAAACAAGTATGTAAATCTGTATGGCAGCTGAAGTTATGTGTTTACATTTCCCAAGTAACAAATTCGCTTTAGCGGAAAATGATGATTAAAAAGTTTCGGAGGAAAAATGTTATACTAACATATTGGTACTTCCCAAAATCATATTATGCATACAAATATTTTGAGTATTCCGATCAGTTCACTTTGCTTTTTGTGAAAAATATTGTTGAAGGGTGAGAAGTTTTGACATTAAAAATTAAATAATACAATAAAAATTATGAAAGCGAGCGAAAATTCTGACTCTGACATCTGAATGCAGATGGTATCCGAACAAGGAAAAATATTGCAAGAAAGTCCGAATGGACATATAACGTAAGTAGAAAAAAAAGAATGGAAGGTCTTCAATATTTTGGCATATCGAATAAAGAACGGTCTCTTAAGCCTCTTAGGAAACTATGAGTAGCATGTTCACCACAATTTTGTAAAAACAGACATAACTGACGATTACGAATTTCTCCCACATAGATCAAAGTCGGTAATTAAGGATATACCGCCTGATTCACATTATAAAGAGAAAATATTAATCACGAAAAAGAAATGGGACCACCTACAAGACTTAAAAAGTTTTTACCTGCAGATTGTCATCTTTTGAATGATAACTTGTGTTATAAGAACTAATTTTTTGCAGTTAACTTTTGACTTAACCCTCTTAATTTCACGAATTACTTGCGTTTATTATCAAACCTGAATTATTATAATTTATTTCATTTTCAACTCAGTTTAAAAAAGGCCTAACTTAATTTTTCTTTTCAAAAATATTAATGAAAATGGGCCTATCTTAGATAACTTCGTTAAAATAAAAATAAAAAATGAGAAATAAAACATGTTGCTGTTTTTTATTAAAAATTGTATTAAAGTAACATAAAACCGAGTTAGGCCTTTTTTATATTAAGTTATCGATATTCTAGTAGTACAAAAGATAAACAATTTGATATATAAGAATAATAAGAATAATAAAGATGGTAATAACAAAAGAAAATGGTAATAATATCCAGGAAAAGAATTGAGTTCAATGTTAACAACAATTTAGTTCTATTAAAAGCTCTTTGATAGATTTCATCAGGTTCTCTTTTAAATGCTTTTTAAATATTGATATTCTATTCTCATTCTTCAAATTAAATGGTAAATTATTATTATCACGGCTACCCATTACTACATTAAGTATTCTAGTTTAAATCAAGCGACTCTTAATGGAAACTTCTAATAATGCTACCCATTAAACGTACTAAGATAAATCTCCTTAAAACACAATCGGTATTCCATCAATAATATCTCTTAACTGGTTATTAAAACTCTTTAGTTATGTTTGTTAAGTTTATCGATGATTGAAGGGGACTACAGTTTAATATCGAATACAGACGACGGATATAAGAAATTTCTCATGGCAAGTTTATTTACTCTCAGAGTTTTTCTTTTTTTTATAAGACTGAAGAGAGGAAGTCTCCGAAAGAAATATTACTTTATATTTCGTTTAATGCGGGATTTCTCAGCTGGGATTTGAACCGCGGACTCTTGTAAGTCAACACACTACCCATTAAACTAATTATACTACGTCTTGAATCAACTGCTACATCAAGAAACCTCTGAGGCTATACTCATCATTATCATAATTGGTCATTACAACTGTTCATTCAGGATTACTGCCTGGCTTCTCACCTCACTTATGCTGCGTGTGTTAATTTTGTATATGAGTGGCATGGCCTCCAGTTTAAACTCGACTTCGAACGCCACATTTTTCTGAGGAACTTTCCATGGCAATTTTATTTACTCTCAGAGATTTGCCAGAAATATATTTTCATTATTCGTTTTGTTGGAGATGTCTGACCTGGGGTTTGAATCGTGGTCTCACGTCTAATAAAGCAACACCCCACCTAATAGACTACGTAGACTACATATGTGGCTTTTTTATATTTCGTCGTATTCGGAATGTCTTATCTGAGATTTGAGCAACAGGTTTTCGTTAGCCAACCTTTTAAACTTAAGTCTTCTAGGTGTTGCATCAACTGCTGCTCCAAGCAATATCTGAGGCTGTACACGTAGTGAAGTAGGTAGTGTGTTGGCTTAGTAGACGTTAAGCCAGGGTTCGAGCCCCAGGCCAGACATCAAAGCAAAATACAAAAAGTATTTCTTTGTGAACTTCCTCTCAGCAGATTTCTGGCAAAAACTCTGAGAGTAAATAAAATTGCCATGAAAAGTTTCTCAAAAATCTGTCGTTCGGAGTGGACTTTAAACTGTAGGTTCCACCACTCATATATAAAATTAACACGCACAACATAAGTGGTGTGAGAAACTGTGTCGTAATCCTGATTGAAGGGTTGTAATGACCAATTATGTATTTATGTATGTATGCATGTACACGTAGTGATAACATAAAATGTTTATCGTAAAGAGAAAAAAGTAATAGAATGTGCCTACTAATCGACATTACTCCTCCTGATGCGAAAATGTTGGTAAATTCTGCCCTCAGATATTTTATCATCATCTGTCTTGCACTGAAGGATTAATTAATGAAAAGTTATTCATGACGTTCTTAATCATTTCCAGACAAGTTCTTAGAATCCTATACTTGAATTGGTAAATTCGGATGTCACTCAATTATATCCAGCAACTATATAACAGACAATTTGATTTTTCGTTTTCTATGGGATACCATAAAAAACAATTCTTTGTATCTTTGTGAGGAAGTTAGATTTCTTACATCTAAAAGAGCAGCAGTTTTCTGGCAAAAACTCTGAGAATAAATAAAATGGCCATCAAAAGTTTCTCAAAAATCTGTCTTTCGGAGTCGACTTTAAACTGTAGGTCCCGGCACTTATTGCTAAAATTAAGGCACACAACATAACACCACTTATGGATAAGGTTAACGCACACAACATGGGTGGTGTGAGAAACTAGGTCGTAATCCTGACTGAAGGGTTGTAATGACCAATTATGTATGTTATGTAAAAGTGTTTCTATATTAATACTATAGAAGGATATGCTGCCTTGCCTGCGATCTGTGGTAGTACATACATTATAATCTTCAATACAAAAAGTTTTGTAATGTCCTACTTTTATGCACTTTAAACATATTGTCCAAGTTAACTTCTCTCTCTCCCTCTCTGTAATGTTTAAATAACCCACATTGGCATGAATGTATGAAAACAGTTACTGCGACCAGTATTTGAAGCATGGTTTCAATAACACATATTTTTTACCTCCTCTTTTATGACTTTACTTTTTGCCTTTGTTGAATTTCTAACAACTTCAGTTTCTCTACTTTAGCGTTTTTTAAATCTACTAATTGTTATTTATAGTTTAAATCTCATAAAAAATTTTGTGTAATGGAAACCTTATACGACTCCTCTACCCTTGCCAATACAAATGCTTTTCGACTTTTTTCATTACGCCATGAGATCCATTTAAAAAGCAAAAATATATGCCATTATGATTAAAATAGAAAAAATAATATTTTATGAAAGGGGGTTTAATGTTGAATTTATAAAAAATAGAAGAAAAAAATAAAAAAAGCTAAAGAAAGTGAAAAAATAATAATCGTTTCCATATTAAGTACGTAGTAAAAAAAGAAGTGAAGGTAAATTAATTTTAAATTCATGAAATATTCATAATTGGTTTTAAAATGTTGAAGTTTAATAGAAAAGAAAAAAAATTATAAACTATTTGGACAAAAATTTGCGATAAAAAAATGAGATTTTAAGTTCACCCTTCAAAGGAACACACAACAATTTCGTGAGCATTGTTTTGTAAATGTTATTAAGGAAGCAAATATGGAAATTTAATTCAATTCTAATGAAAGAAATTAAAATAATTTTCATTAAATTTATTAAGAAAATAAATCTCGAAGCTATTGTAATAATAAAGTAGTTTTTATATACGATGGTTGATTTAAAAGTTTAAATTTAAGAAAACAATAAAACAAAAACGGTTTGAAATTTTGCGAAATTTTTTTATATGTATTTTGCATCAACGCATTAGTAATCATAGTAACGATCAACACTAAGGCGTATGAGTTACATGTAACACACTGCTATATTAAAAAAGATATTGCTCATACGTATCAATGCTTATGAATGCTTTTGCTTTAAGATCCGTAAAGTATGCAACATTAAATTAAAATGAGGCAAAGCATTAACCAACATAAAAGAGGGGCCATTTTAAAGTTTAAATTTAAAAATGCCATCAAACAAAAACGGTTTGAATTTTTACCAAATTTATTTTGTTGTTGTGAAGTACAATTGTTCCTATTAGAAATGGAATGTTATTTCATTCATAGGGCTGCCGCGGTTGGCCTTACAGTATCTCATTCGATCGGACGAATTTTCTTGCATTTTTTCGAGTATATGGGGTCGTATCTCGGTGATGGCATCACGAATGTTGTTCTTCAATTGCTCAATTGTTTCTAGTTTGTCGGCATAACACCTTTTTTTAACGGTGCCCCACAGAAAATAGTACAAGGGTGTCAAATCGCCGTTTTTTGGCGGCCAATTGACATCATAATTTCGTCTAATTAAAGGGCCATCAAACGTTTTACGCAATAAATCAATCGTGGCATGAGATGTGTGGCAAATTTCAGAATTCTGTTGAAACCAAACATCGTTCACATCAATATTATGAACAGCGGGTACAAAAAAATCGGTTATCATGATGCGATAGGTGTCTTCATTGACCCTAATGGTTGCACTGTATTTATTTACAAAGAACTATGAGCCAAAAAAATAAATCAAATTGCTATGAAAAAGTTACTCAAAAATCTGTCATTTACAGTCGACTTGAAACTGTAGACCCCGCTACTCATGTATTTATAAAATTATAATATACAACATAAGTAGTGGGAGAAGCTAGATCGTAATCGTAATTGAGTACGATTAAATACACTTGTATTCAATTTTAATAAAAATAAAACTTAGATTAGGAATATAATACAATGATCGAAGTTAACTGTTATAATCTATTATGCAAATTTAACTTGTTCGATTTCACATCCTTATGCGCTGTTGTTTTATAACATCTGTTAGGTGTCTAGTGCACAGTAATACGAGGCTTTTGTTTCTAATTGAAGAATATTTTCACGAAGGTTTGGTGCACGTAATGGCATCAATTAGTCTTTCAGAGGAATGTAAAATTTTGATGATATCTCACTCACACTTTGCTTTATTTAAATTTAAGGGAAGGCAGCTCTTAATAAAATACCCTATACAATTTAAAATTTTCTTAAATGAATACAAATTTTATTTATGAAAATTAGTTTGAAATTAAAATTATTTTAATCGTGTTCTAACACAAGCAGACACAAATTGGCTTCAGTTAAAAAAGAAAATTAAATTTAAATTTAAATTCAAATGTTTATAAATATCCAGATTATAACAATTAAAAATTAAAATTTATCATAACAAAAATTATTCTACCACGGCACTTCTGCAGGCATTTGCGTGTGACTTTAAAACAATAAAATATCCCAGTCCATGTACATATTTTTATTGCAATTTGCGCTAAAGGCATAACGTTGCTTTGGTTAAATGCAGTACGTATACGAAAATACAAACACATTCCAAAATTTACTGTTTAAAATTTTGATGTTTCAAATTTAAAACACATTGGGACTCATTAGGCGTGCTTTGCAGAGAAGGTATTTTAGGCCATGTTATGGAAATAAATTTAATGGACTGTGCGGAAGTCGTCTATTTGGTTGTGGCAGTAACAGTGGGTAGAAGGTTGGGTAGTGGATCACATTCAAACAAATCAACATAGACAGGCAGACACGAACATTTTATTTTCACTGAAACCCTATAAACAACAGTGTACAGTGTTCCATTAAAAATTCTGTATAATTTTTGGACTTTTACTTTGACCACCAAATGAATACGCGCATGTTACAACAGCATTTAATACAAATTTTTTATTGTTTGATTTGAGTTCATATTGACGGGATAGCGAAAAATATTTATGGAGATGAATAAGATATCGGGACACCCATTTATTTATCATTTTTATTTCATTTGCATTGTATGTATATATAAACAAGAATGTGTTCTATTAATTTAGACTCTAAGTAAACTGTCCAGAATAAAGGGTACGCCAAATAACTTTTTTTGGAAAATGCTTTAAAAAAACTACTGAATACAGCTGCACACAATCGATAATGTGCTTAAAAATTGGACCGATCGTCTAGGATACTGCATGGCCAGCCGAAGCAGCCATTTGAATGAAATTATTTTCCATTATTAACCGGAAGGATTGCACTTTCAAATAAAAAAAGAAATTTGAGAAAATAGTCAGTAGTTTTTTTTGAAAACATTTTCAAAAAAAAAAAAGTTATTTAGCGAACCCTTTATAAAAGTTTTACATGAAATTTATGAAATAAAAAAATAAAACCGAAAAATCCTGCCAAAATTCAAAATCAAACAAGCAAATAAAAGTTTGATTAAAGCAACATGTGTGCTGACATGTATGCTTTTTGTCACAACGTTCACAGACAGCCATTCATACTCCATTTACTATACATGCCTCGCAATATTGTTGACCAGAATAACCAGAGCTAGACAACTGCAACTCTTTGACTTGAATGTGTTTTTAGCGATGGACACACACATGCAACCGCATGAAAGTGTTTATGCAAGTCTTTACAAATTCCAAACAAAAAATATTTTTGGATTTCAAAAAAATCGAAATGAAAAAAAATGGAAAAATTTATGCCGATGGAGATAGTGATGACCTTTGAGAGACAATGTATTCATCAAAGTTGTTGAACGATGACAAATTTATAGCATGATGAACAGTCTAGTAAATGGAATGGAAAATGTGTTTAATACTTTAATAAAAATTTAAATCTTTATTAAATTCATACAATGTAAACAGTTTGGAATTTATGGAGGAAATAGTGAATAAGAGATAGTACTTAAACATTTAAAAGAATAAATTCACCAAAAGTTCGGAATATTTTCTGTGTTAATTTTATACATGAGTGGCGGAACAATTTTTCTGCGCTATAATGTTCAATTTTTAAGTCACTTCCAGACTGATCGACTATTTCATAATTATATCGCATTACTTCATATATATATTATGGGAATGGCCAAAATCAATAACATAAAGTACTTACGAATTGCTTCCTTGTATAATTTTTATTTTAAAACTTGCGACAATACCTCGCTTTGAAAGGATTTCAAGGAGTAAAAAATATATCACTGCAGACACATAGATAGAGTGTGCAGGCAGTCAGATGTCCTGATCACCAGAGCATTCTATTCCCAATCCGCTTTGGTATTTGCTGTACGTAATTGGCTTCCATATATCCATCTATTGTTCCTTATAATTAAAGTCAATTCCGAACGACTGAATTTCTTAGAGTTTTTAACAGAAAAATGCTGGGAGAAAGTCGCCGAAGAAATATTTTCTCATATTTCGTTTTGTTGGAGATGGGACTGGGCAGTGGCCTCACGTCTAATAAGCCAACAAATTCTCTACTAGACTACGGCGACTTTTTCTATTTATGTATATCGTCAATTAATGAGACATTTTTGCTTACTCCATACAAAACTGGCCAAACATTACAACCCTTCAGTCAGGATTATGGACCTAGCTTCTCACACCACTTATGTTATGTGTGTTAATTTTATACATGAGTGGCGGGACCTGCAGTTTAAAGTCGACTCCGAACGACAGATTTTTGAGAAACTTTTCATGCAATTTTATTTACTCTCAGAGCTTATGCCAGAGACTACATTACTTACTTACTTACTTAATTGGCTATAACAACCCGATTAACGGATTTCGGCCTGCCGCAACACATCCTTCCAGGCGCCTCTGCTTCTTGCGCCAGTTGGTCACACCAATCGATGACAGGGCTTCCTCGATTTGGTCCTTCCAATGGCTACAAGGTCGTCCTCTTCGGCGACTTCCGCAGATCCCCGCATCAAATACCCGTCTTGCTGGAACATCCTCCTCCATTCGAACGACATGGCCGAGACAGCGCAGCCGCTGGATATTAATACGCTGTACAACGTCCATGTCGTTGATGAGCTCATACAGCTCCCTATTGTATCGGATGCGGAAACCATCGCCTACTCGTACTGGACAGAAGATCTTACGCAGTACTTTTCTCTCGAACACTCTCAAGGCTGCTGCATCAGTACTTAATAGTGTCCATGCCTTTGCGCCATAAAGAAGCACGGGTAGGATGAGTGTCTTGTAGAGTGTTAGTTTTGTCGTACGAGAGAGGTCTCTGCTACTCAATTGCCTATTGAGACCATAGTAGCACCTGTTGGCAAGAGTGATCCTGTGCTTGATCTACAGACTGACATCATTTCTGGTGGTAACGGCGGAGCCAAGATAGATGAATTCCTTGACCGTATCAAAAGTATAGTTATCGGCCGTAATCTGAGAATCAATACGCGCGTCTCTACTCGTCGATAACATATACTTTGTTTTGCCCTCATTTACTGCAAAACCCATCTTAGTAGACTCGCGTTCAATAGCACTACAGGCAGCAGTAACATCTCTCTTCGTACGCCCTATGATGTCAAATTTTGAAAAATAGTCCCACTGCGATGCACTCCTGCCTTTCGCAGAACACTCTCCATGACGAAGTTGAAGAGGTCGCATGATAAAGGGTCGCCTTGTCTGAAAACTCGCACGGTATCAAAAGGTTCGGAGAGGTCCATTCCTTGTCGGAGCTGCAGGAATTGATCAACGTGATTCTGCATAGCGTTATCAGCTTCGCAGGTATACCGAGCTCAGACATTGCGGCAAAAACACGATCCTTCATGGGGCTATCAAAGGCGGCCTTATAGTCGACAAAAAGATGGTGTGTGTCGACTTGTTTCTCGTGGGTCTTTTCCTGGATTTGGCGTAGTGTTAAGATCTGGTCGATGGTGGACTTGCCAAGTCTGAAGCCGCACTGATAAGGTCCAATCAGTGTTTTGACGAGTGGCTTCAGTCGTTCACACAATACGCCTGTAAGAACCTTATACCAGAGACTACATTCTTTTATTTATTGTTACAATCTCTACACAATAGTCGGTTTAACTATGGAGACATCAGACTCATTTTCAGAATATCAACCTCACGTTTATTTTTATTTCTAATTTTGACAAAAAAAAAAAAAGAAATGGCGTTTTGTTTTACATTTTTACAAAGCAAGTCCTCTGTATAAAAAATAACGAACCACATTTATATTCCCAGCACATATTCAGAAATCGATCAATAAAAAATAAAAGTAATCAAAAAAAATATTTCGTTTACCAAACGAGTAAAAGGGAATGAAAATCTTTAATTTTCGCAAAGATAACTTTCATATACAAAATCAAATAACAACGTTTATCCTGTTTTTTATACCATCGAATTGTAGAATTCCACATATAAAAACAATTGCGTTGCATCATATTTCTCCACTTCATTGCAACGTTTTCTATTGTTGGCCAATGTACATATTTCGTTAGAAAATAAAAATATACAGCAAAATGTGAAACAATATAACAACTATTTGATGAAAAAAAAAACTGTATAAATTTTAATAAACTTATAGTAGCGACCCACCCTTCCCTTTTCATTTTACCTCCTGATAAACAAAAGATAAATGCCTGCGAATAGCGAATTGAACGAAAATAATTTTCATAGAATTTGAAAAGAACATTAAAAAAAAAAGAATTACACACACGGCTAAAATCAAAGCTTCATCAAATTGTAATATTTTTTTAAAGCATTTGCTTTCAAAATCTATTGTTTCAATATTTCTCTTTCCCGGTTTAATACTTTTAACGTAGCAGTGTAATACTGTAGAACAACTTTTTTGTATACGAACGAAAATTAAATTCTATTTAAAATATTGTTGGAATATCTACTGAAATAAAATAGCAATAAAATACTTTACCGTATAAAAATTCCTTTATGAAAAATACTTTCCATTAAAATTTAAATTAATTTTCAAACAAAAATTATATGAAAATGAGATAGAAACGGTGATTGAAATTAAGGCACAAAAAAATCATACTTTTTCAATTTACATCGACTAATAATGGGCCATCTTTCTATACTCCATTCTTCTATTTATTGTTACAATCTTCACACGGGATACGGTTTCATTCTGATGATATCAGACTTATTGTGATGCTATTCAGAACCCTAATTTTTAGCAGGATATTACCGAAATAGATCCATTGGACATTAGCCTGAATAGCATTAGAAATGTATTTGATCATTACAACCTTTCATCCAACCTAGCTTCTCACACGATTACTAGTATGTGTGTTAATTTTATACATGAGTGACAAAAACAATACGCTCTGTGTAGCGTAAACTACCATACTACCTACAATAAGAGTGATTATCGACGACAGGTTGAACTTCAAGGAGCACGTGAAATACATTGGCGAAAAGGCATCTGTAACACAGGGAGCACTGGCGAGGATGATGCCAAATATTGGAGGACCAGGTCCATTCAAAAGGAGGATAATTTTAGCGGTAGTAACATCGATAATGCTGTATGCTTGTCCAATATGGTCGGAGGCACTCTCCGTGGGGATGACAAGGAGGATACTGTCCCCGTCTAAGCGCGATTAGACAGATAAGTGAGAGTTCAGGACATTGTCTGATGAAGCGGTATTGGTATTGGCAAAGACAATACCAATAGACATATACCTTCGCCGTCTCGAGTACCCGGGACAAATAGCAGCTATAAAAGCGGGGGAACGAAGGACTTCCATGCACAAATGGCAGTCACGATAGGAGAGCAGTTTAAAGGGAAGATGGACATTTCGCCTTGTCCCTGATGTCACCCTCTGGATGAAGAACAAACATTGCGAGCTGAACAACTACGTGACACAGTTCCTAACTGGTCGTGGGTGCTTCAGGAAGTACATGCACAGATTTGGCCATGACAATTCCCCTATATGCCCAAACTGTGTAGATGAGGAGGAAGATGCGGAGCATATTCTAGCATGCTGTCCCAGATTTCAATGGCCCGGAGAAACGAGTTTAGGACCAAACCGGCTAATGGAAGAGATGTTGAACAGTAGGATTCTATGGAGTTAATATAGTCAGAGAATGGCTGAAGTTATGCTAGAACTCCGAAGACTGAAGGAACGAAATTTGACTTAATGTGATAAAGCTTTCAAGCTAACCAGCTCTCCGCGAAGTGGTTGAAGTGTGTAGGGAGTGGGTTTAGAACGTAGGCACCAGTGATTGTGAATCGTGCACTCTTTTATTGAAACAAAAGTGTCTTCCGAAGATTCCCACCACCAGCACAAGACAAAAAAAAATTCCATCAGTTATTCCGCATGTACTCTAATTGAAGTCGCCGTGGTCTAGTGGTTAGTATGTTGGCTTATTAGACGTGAGTCCTCGGTTCAAACCCCAGGTCAGGCATCTGCAACTGTACGAAATATGAAAAAATATTTCTTCGGCGACTTCCTCTCAGCAGATTTCTGGCAAAAATTCGGAGAGTAAATTAAAATTGCCCATAAAAAGTTTCTCAAAAATCTGTCGTTCGGAGTCGACTTTAAACTGTAGGTCCCGCCACTCATGTATAAAAATTAACGCACACAACATAAGTGGTGTGAGAAACCAGGTCGTAAGCCTGACTAAAGGGTTGTAATGACCAATTATGTATGTATGTTATGTACGTACTCTAAAGCCCATAATTAGCTTTCATTTAATGAAGCATATCGTACGAAACAAAACAGTTACATTCAATATATTCATGACGATAATAATACTTTAATCTTCTCATTCAACGTTTGTATGTATTTGTAATACAGATTGAAAAGTTATGCATATTAGACGAAATTGAATAGTAAAACCACACCGCAGTATAGATGTATATGTGTGCAGTATGGCTAATTAATAACCGTTACATTTTAATTGGTTTGCTACACAATAAAATTGTAATTACGAAATATTTTGAGTGGGTGATAATCGACATTTTCACATTGTAGCATGTGGGTGTACATACATAAATACATAATGATGTTTTGCAAAGGCTATTAGTGCTCTTACAAATTAAGGCATATTTGCCAATATAATACAAAATTGTATATACAAACATATTTATTCCCTTATTTATATAATAAAGCTTAACAGTTGTACTTGTGTGTGACAAAAATTCCATTTACAGAACATTACAAAGTCCTTCTTGTATGTTCATGCTCCTAATATCATCACTGAAGTTGGAGGTCTCATGTTCACTAAAAATTATAGTATATCCTGCCGTTTCTACATACCTTTCAATCTTCCGCCAAATATATTCTACAACATATAATAGATCCTTACTGACACAGCGACATATATATTAGGGCGAGTTCCTACTGTAATGGTCAATTATTTATTAAAACAATTTTAACTAAATTACGTTATAATTTTTTTAAGATCAAATAATATCCCGACATATAAATGAATTTATAACAACAACAAGTACAACAATACGAGTATAAAATGAAAAACTTTCAGTACCAGAACTTTATTACCACACATCAGTGTGTAACACATATATTTCACAATCCTCGTAAGTATTATACGAATGAATGGATGAATACATACTCATGTACATTTAAATTATTATGTTGTATTTTATTTAAGCCTGCTGTTTTAAAATATGATGTTTGAATGCATCATAAAACATAAGAAGCAACATGTCGTGCCACATGACATATTTCTGTCAAACCAAAAAATATTCTTTTTCTGCCGCTTGCATTCAACATTATTTGGAATTTATGTGTGTTTATTTAAAAACAAAAAAAAACTCTTTCAAGTGTTTTTCGAATCAAGGGTAAATGAAATTGAAATGATCGTATACAATGGAATGTTTTTTAAAACCCGCATATTTTTTTAAATATTAAATAAATACATGCACAATCCTTAAAAAAATTCTAGAGATTAAGGTGGTTGAAGTTGGAATATCTCAACTTAACAATATTAACCGGAAAGCTATCTGGAATTTCAACATTTTAAAATGATATTTCATTTCTTATTTAGTCTAAGAAATTGTCGAAAATAGTCTCTAAGTTAACTTGATCTTCCCTAATTATGAAATAGAATTGCGACATTCTGTTTATTTATTCATATTTTTACCATGGGAAATTGTTTAAAAAAATAACGAAATTTTTTTGTATAAAATTAAGTGCATTAAAGATTAAAGAGTTTATTAATGCACAGCTCTAGTAAAGAAATTGTTTATATGGGGTAGTATGTATGTGGGCCATTTAAAAGTTTAAATTTTAAAAATGCAATAAAATAAAAACGCTTTGAAATTTTGCCAAATTTATTCTTTTGTTGAGGGGTCGCCGTAGTCTAGTAGGTAGTGTGTTGGCTATTAGACGTAAAGCCAGGGTTCGAGCCCTGAGAGGAAATAAAATTGCCATGAGAAAGTTTCTCAAAAAAAAACTGTAGGTCCCACCACTCATGTATAAAATTAACACATACAACAACATAAGTGGTGTGAGAAACTAGGACGTTGTACAATGGGTCAATTCGACCTCCGGGTACTGTACTTGTCTTAATTGACTAGTACACGTCCTCTAACCTAACCTAACCTAACCTATACTTTGTTAGAAATGGAATATTATTTCATTCACATGACTGCCTTGGTTGGCTTCACAGTACCTCAATCAATCGTACCACTTTCCATGCACTTTTTCGACTGTATGGCCTAACGACAGCCTCACAAATTTCGGCCTTCAAATGCTCTATTGTCTCTGGTTTGTCAGCATAACACTTTTCTTTAACGTCGCCTTACAGAAAATAGTCCAACGATATTAAATCGCAACTTCTTGGCGGACAATTGACCATTTCGTCTAATTAAACGACCACAAACAGAAAATCGCAGCTTATTGACAGCCAATTGACATCAGCATTTCGGTTCATTAAACTGCTGTCAAACGTTTGATGCAATAAATCGATTATGAGATGTGTGGCAAGTTGCCCCATTCTGCTGAAACCGAACATCGTTCACATCAATACCAAGAAAAGCGGGTACAAAAAATCATTGAGCGATAAATGTCTCCACTGCGCCGTCCTCATTTTCCGTTCCACAAGCCTCACCAAACATTCATTCGGTTTCTATAAGACCACGTATGGGTTTTCTGAGCCCCAAATACGGCAATTTTGCTTATTAACGTAGCCACCAAGATGAAAATGAGCTTTAGCCGAAAAGATCATTTTTTTGGCAAAATCGACAGTAACGTGCATCTTCTCGTTGGCCCAATAAATCACAACATTGCTAAAGCGTAAATCGGTTCATTACAAGGAAATAATATAATGAATTTTGTGCCAGAATGGAATGACATAAGTATTACCGATTCGAAATAAGCAATTGTTTAAATTTAAACCGATAGATGGCCCACCCAATATAATGTAAAAGGAAAAAAGAAGAAAAATACTCAATCACTTTTAAAACCAAAGGTCTTAAATAATTTAATTCTCAGATACTTAGAGGCAAAAAAATAATAAAATAAAGGCCTACTTTGCTTCCTCCTGCGAGCTAGACAAAAGCAGGAAACTACAACACAGAGTCTAATAGCTCCACAGACAGGAGATGATTTCATTCGAAGATAATATTCTCAATAACATCAGCCACCTGAATTCGACGTGGTCTAGCAAGTAGTGTGTTGGCTTATTAGACGTGAACCTCGGTTCAAACCCCAGGTCACGCATCTCCAACTAAACGAAATATGAAAATATATTTCTTCGGCTTCTTCCTCTCAGCAGATTTCTGACAAAAACTCTGAGAGTAAATAAAATTGCCATGAAAAGTTTCTCAAAAAGCTATCGTTCAGAGTCGACTTTAAACTGTAGGTCCAGCCACTCATGTTAAAATTAACACACACAACATAAGTGGTGTGAGAAACTAGGTCATAATCCTGACTGAAGGGTTGTAATGACCAATTATGTATGTAAGCATGTATTTATTTTAAAAGTTCAGGAATAATATACGCAGTTAAGCTTGTTCAATATTCATTTGACAGCTGGTAAACAAAACACCTGGTTGTTTCAACAAAATTTTTTTTTATTTTGGTCTCCATTTTTTGTTTGTCATAGTTGACATTTGACTTATCAAATATCAACAAAAATTGTTCGGTTAATTGTAATATGCTCACTAAACACGCTTATGACAGTGCTGCATTTTAAGTTTTACTCAATATTATAACGATTTGAGTATTTATTGCGCAATTATTAATTGAAACTTTATATGAAATGGCGTTTATTGTGATTTACGCAATTTTCTTAACCTTGTTAGTGACATCCAAAATGTAATTTAAAAATTATAAACGTTTTAACTCAGATAATTATACTGTAAGGGTAGGCGAAGAACAGTGTCTGATAATTTAATAAACCTGTTGTATGTTTAAAATAATGCCTCGGCATAATTTAATCCCTTCGAAAGCTTGAATAGAATACAAGAACTCCAAATACGCTTTTACAAATGTTTGAATTATATTTCATCCATGCAGAATACTTAACAAATATACCAAAAGGCATACATATGTTACAACACCTTTACAACAGCTTTACAACATCATGAAATTGGGTTAAACCATCATAGTAAACGCAACAGCATGTTGAACACAATGTGTGTTATTGTAGTTGTGGGTAATTTTGTAATTTCTAACTGGTAGAAATGTTCATTCATTCATTATGTTGCAACAATTGATGTGTTTAGTGTATCAAAATACATTGACGGCAATAAAACCACATATGACAGTTCATGTCCTTCACATGCAAAGCAACTGCAATTTGCAGTAAATTCAGTAGTCGGAACACTGCAGCCATATAATTTAAGTGGTTGCTGTACAACTGACAAGTGATTTCAATGTATTGTAGCTACGGCCTTACAAATTTATTGTCTCTGTGCGGTTATTGATTACACTCAAATTACTCAAACTCGTCTTAGTTATTGACTTTTACGAGACTGTATGACTTTTATAATAAAATATAAAACAGTTGAAGATAAATGAATTTCTAACAGAATAATTTCATTTGAATGAATTAAATTGAATTGAATGTATAGTTTTGTTATTCAATACTCTTGAATATCATTATGAACACAAATCATTCTAACCTCACAAGGACTATGTTTGTGTTCAACCAGAATAAAGACATTTAAAATTTTCGGTACAATTATCGACATTATATGCTTCAAGTTCTCAGGATTAGACGCCTTTACATACATATGTACATAAATACGTACATACAAGTGTGAGCACGACGTGAATCAGGTATGTCCATCATGTCGAAATACAAGCGAAACAGCGGAGCAAACTTCCTGGAGATAAAGATCGGTTCCCAGGTGACTCTCGATAACGTTGTTAACCTGATGCTAACATCATGCGAAAACTGGAACGTGGTATGTTCCTTTGGGAAGGAAGTTCTAATACAACAGAGGATAATAGAGAAAGCAAGAACAGCAGAAATGGATGGCAGCACTCGCTGAATCCCTACCTCCCCCGATGTAATGCTTGATTGTGGTTCTGGGGGGTGGCTTAATGGAAGTGTGATGACGAATCATGCACATTGCAAGAAATACTTTGTGTATTTTGTTTTGATATCTGGCCTGGGGTTTTAACCCTGGCTTTACGTCTAATAAGCCAACACACTACCTACTATACTACGGCGACTTCAAAAAGTAAATGTATAAGAACCACCAAATTCAGCTCCTGTGTGGCGTGGCGTAATATTTTCTATTACCAATAACCAGAACTGATGCTTTTCTGGGTAATTGTCTATTAGATATTCCAAATCTGACTGTATATATACTTATTTCGTAAATATGTCGTAAATTATAATTATTCCCCTTCAAAATCACACGACACATAACTAATCATTTCAGTCCTGCCTTAGACATTATTTACGTCGACGCATTGCTATACTAATGCAAACATTTTCTTTTCATTTAAATTTTTTTTTGCGCAGTCAGTAGATGACCCCTATTCATGCAGAGTGTTGGAATACAGGAAAGATGGTTTATAGGAGAAAAGGAATAGGGTGTATTGCTATTGCAGCTATTGTTTTTGAAGACCTGTATACATACCTCGCTGACATTCTTTTCGAAAATTGGTTATGAATAATCATTACCACTTTTTTTCCAATGGGGGAGGGGTAATCACATATTATGTCAGACAAACAATCCAACAATCATAAACGCTCAGAGACTCTAGCTTCGACACATGAAGTTTACCACACTACCAACTAGACCATCGGGGCACTCCGATGTTTTTTGTGAATAAATCAGAGTATCAAACACATTAAGAATCTGCTTTAGAAAGTAATTGATTTCATTAATGAAATTGAAATGAAATCAATTTATATCGAAACATAGGGACGTACTATGAATGTAGTTAAGTAGTATGCAGGTCTGATATCTACGAACTAAACTTAGGCGATAATTGTCTTACCCAATTTCCTCTAAGGAGCGTTTGTTTTTGCCATCTGTAGACTTCTGGAGTGAATAACCGACCACTGGTTTCTTCACTTTTATCATAAATTCACGATATTTTCCATTGTAATTCAATTGTATTTCAACACGGTGATAATTTAATAGTGAAAGTGTAAGAGCTATTATTGATAATGAAATTTCGGATGAATGATTTAGAAGTGAATCAATCAGTTCGAATAAGGCCACCTAGCGGGCCTTTAATGCCTAAATCATCTGCAGCTAAGGTTTTGTGAAATCATTTACGTAATTTTGGTCATTACAACCCTTGAGTCAGAATTACGACCTAGTTGTGAAATCATTTGGGAGTTAGAAATTCCTGGGCATGAAAATTCAATGGGATGTCCGTTGAAATCAGAATATTTTCAGGTTGTGAAAGAAACAATAAACTGTCTAAGCTTTTTAAGACGATGTAATCGATGTAAAATCCTTACTATTTACACCATTTATACATACATACATAATTGGTCATTACAACCCTTCAGTCAGTATTACGACCTAGTTACTCCATTTATATCTGTTCGTAAATGTATCATATCATGTATGGAACGATGTGGGAAAGGACGAATGTACGTAGCAATGATAATAGGGTATCAAACTCTATTGATTCATTAGAACACCGCCGCAATGTGTGTTGTGTTTCGCTCTTTCAATGCTACTTCAATAGAATATGTTTGAGAGAAATAAAAGGGACACAATTCTGAATATTTTAACGTAATACATGTCTGTCGTTATATTCGTCGTAGTCTAGTAGCTAGTATGTTGGCTTATTAGACATGAGGCCTCGGTTCAAATCTCCGGTCAGACATCTCCAAATAAACGAAATATGAAAAAATATTTCTTTGGCCACTTCCTCTCAGCAGAAAAAATTGCCATGAAAAGTTTCTCAAAAATCTGTCTTTCGGAGCGGACTTTAACTTCTTTAGTTGAACTATCCTTATGTGGAACTCTCTTGCTCCAGAAGTCCTTCCTGTTATTTATCATACAAATAGATGCAAATCTAATTTCTGCAAACACTACATCCTATTTCCCAACTAGAATTTACGTGTTGATTGCAAATTAAAAAAGAATTACTTAGTGATCATCACCATATTAAGAATGATGTCGAAGTTATTTGAAGCACCACAGGATGATTAAAGAATGACGAAAACTTCAAATTCTGAGAAGCAGCGGACTAGATATTAGAACTTACACCTGACTACTTTGAAATTACAGAAAATTCATATTGACTACCTTAGAAAAGAAAGTAAAGAAACTCAACAACAACAATTAATATCATCACATAATCAATAATATCATAATATAATATTTCCATTGGCTTTTCCAGTAATTTTTCATTTTCAGTACAAGTTAGTGGAACCCCCTTAGCGTATGAGCAACACCATGTTTACACAAACTGAGACTTTTCAATCGTAAAAATCGTTGAGAAACTGTATATTTTTATTGGTTTAATGCAATTTCTTAAAGTCTTAAAAGTTTACAAAGTCAATGAAAAATATTTTACGAAGCTTCACCATTAATATTGCCAAGACGAAATAGACATGCTGTTGCGGCAACGAATGTTACAGCTGTTGCCAGTGTGTGCAGGACATGAATGTGAATGCATGCCATTTGTGATAAAGGGGAATAACAAGCAGCTCAGACTTTATTTATAAATTTTCTAAAAATTTAACTCGACAATATCATTTTTGTTGACGCATTCCACTGTAGTTTGTGTCTGTAATTCGCATTGTTGTTCATCGCTTTAGATTTAATGCCATTACAAAGCGAATTTTACTTGACTGCTAAACAATGTAACAATAGATGTTAACAACAATAACGACAAGAAGCATTAAGTCAACGAAAATATTAATGCCAACAATAGCAGCAGTAGCTGTGGAATCAGCAAGGAAGATACTTTTGAGGACAACAATACAATATGCGAGGGAAACAAAATTCAAATTAAAGAGTGAGTAGCACTGAAAAATTTTATTTATTTATTTTATAAGAATACAATTACAATTATAATTATTACAAGCTAAATAACATGGACCAGAGTGGCTGGTGAAAATCGAAAATACGACCCTCATTCTTTTATTAGGCACACAAGCCACTAGACTACCAGGGCGCCTTAAAGTTTAGTAACACTGAAAAAAATCTGTAATATTTGTGTAAAACATCTCAGTAGCTAGTATTTGTGTTAGTTGCACTTATGGATTCTTCACAATCAATATGGGATTTGAGTAATACGCGTAAGTTTTTAACGCAAAATTCATTTGAAAACAAGAGCCTTAGGAACAATTATTAGTCCTTGCATACTTGCTGGTTTTTAAGTTTTTACAAACTCGACGTATTACACAAAACTTTTATAAACCTCTTAATTCCTCCTAATTCCTTTAAATTGGGTGCCTGCTTAAATTTTTTAAGCATTGAAGATGATCTATGTAGCGGAATATTGTCACGCTTAATAGCCTCCTCGAAGTCGTCGTAGTCTAGTAGCTAGTGTGTTGGCTTATTAGACAAACCCAAGGTTAGACATTTGAAATTTTAAAAATTATTTCTTCAGATTTCTGGTAAAAACTCTGAGAGCAAATAAAATTGCCATGAAAAGTTTCTCAAAAAAAACTGTCGTTCGGAGTCGACTTTAAACTGTAGGTCCCGCCACTTATGTATAAAATTAATACACACAACATGAGTGGTGTGAGAAGCTAGGCCGTAATTCTGACTGAAGGGTTGTAATGGCCAATTATGTACTATGTATGTTAATAGCCTCCATGTCGTGATAACAGTACGTCGCCGTAGTCTAGTAGGTAGTGTATTGGCTTATTAGACTTGAGGCCGCGTTTCAAACTCAGGTCAGACTTCTCCCCCCAAACGAAAAAAATTTTCCCCGACGACTTCCTCTAAACAGATTTTTCGCAATAAATCTGAGAGTTAATAGAATTGCCTTGAAAAATTTTCTCAAAAATTTGTCGTTCGGAGTCGACTGTAGGTCGCTTCACTCATGTACAAAATTAACACACCCACAACACAAGTGGTGTGAGAAACCAGGGCGTTATCCTGACTAAAGTGTTGTAATGACCAATTGTGTTTGTATGTATTACCAGGGTCTTTTTAAGCACTTTCTATATTTAAATTTAAATAAAGGAAAGTGTGTGTGAGACATTATCAAGATTTTTTATTCCTTTGTAAGACCGTTTCTAAGACTATAGCGCTCATCGTTGGTACTGGCCACCATCGTACTCTCGCTTTTGGATCTTAAATTCGACAATTTTGCTTGTTCATGGTTATTCAGAAATTGGTCGCATGATTTTTCGGTGAAAATAGGGGTCAGTTGCCACCTGCTTCAGAGCCTATCCAGTGAACACAAGGCGTTTTCCATAACCATTGAACTTTACTTCAAACTTCATGGATCAGTTGAATTATGTTCGGGTGTAGCGCCAAGTCAGAATGCCAAATTCACCAAATTGTGGTCTGGGAAAGGACTAATAAAGTCGTTGTAGTCTAGTAGGTAGTGTGTTGGCTTATTAGACGTAAATTCAGGGTTCAAACCCCTTGCCAAAGTCAGGCATTTCAGACAAAAAACGAAACATCAAAAAATAGTTCATCGGCGACTGCCTCTTAACAGATTTCGGACAAAAACTCCGAGAGTAAATAAAATTGCCATGAAATGTTTAACGTAATCGACTTTAAACTGTAGGTCCCTTCAATCATGTATAACATAAACCCACACAACGTAAGTGATGTGGGGAGCTACATCGTAATCCTGACTGAAGGATTGTAATAGCCAATTATGTATGTATGTGAAAGGACGAGTTCTTGTGAGCAACGGAAAATCGACTGCTTTTGATTCTCTTGCAAAGATGTTTTCTGGAGATCTTTCGTTTCCTCGATGTACGAGTGTTAGTTTACTGAAAAAGTGCATTCGAATTTATCCACCACAATGCGAATATTTCCCTTTGTAAAACGATTATGGAGTTTTGCTATCCACTGCATATACTTTTTAAGGATACAATTTGAGCATAAAGTGAAAGCATTTCGCATTGTAAACATTTTAATTTTCTAGAGGTTTAACAGAAACCGAAAAGTTCAAGGTCATCGCAATGTATTTCCATTGAATTTTTAATAAAACCAATAAGCAAACGTTGTATGACATGCAATTTTTTATATACCTTTTCCCAACATTTTTATTGCTTCTAATGCAATGAATTCTGTGAATATGTCAGTTAAGTGACATATGCAACTAAAATAGGTTTTTTTTATTTTTTTGGGTACACATGCAAGTACAACTACTTTGAAAAACATATATTATTCCCAATGAACCATATAATCTACATATGTACAGATAGAAGAATAAATCGATACACCCTAATACGTACCCTGCTTCCCACCAAACATCCTTCCGACCTTTCATTTCATTTTTTTACAACTTTTTTATTCTCGTTGTATGCATTTATTGCCCTAACTTTACCATAAAAACGACTGTAAATCGAAATGTAAATTTATGATACTCAGGATGAAAAATGAGGGGAGAAATTGCAAAGGAAATCAATGCAATATTTGCGGCAAAATGGTACAATAAATGTCACAGAAATATTGCCACATGTAGCAAAAAGGAACAAATTCTAATCCATGATTATGTTGCACAAATACCAGCACAATAATTTCATATACAATTACCAGATAAATATTGGAAAAAAAGGGGGAAATTATTTGCCACTTGCTACAGAAAATAGAAAGAAAATTTCTTTCAATGTTTCCCCCTTTTCGTTTCTATTAAATGCTTGAAATTGTTATTTGAAACTTTCATTGATGATGTTTTAAAAATAGCTTTGCTTTATGTATGACTCCCTAGGGATAATGCGTTTGTGTTGGCGGAATAATAACCTTTGAACTTATCCCTAAGACTTCTAAACAACAATGACATCCACATTTATTTCATTCAACAATTCGTTGTATTGAATTAAAAATAACCACAAAATTTGCTTTGTTTAGATATTAAGGACTTTGTTTTTTTAATTTAGTATGTGGGCCAATTGAAAAGTAAACATAATTTATTTCTTATTAAATCCATAACAACTGAAGTCCTGCAACATAAAATACGGAATGCTTTTGTTAAAAACCGTGTTTTCTGCTCTTTTAAATTAGGATATTGACAAAAATCTATGGTGAGAGTGTATTTTTGAGTCTGAACACGCACGCGTGACTTTTTCTCAGTAGTTTTCTGAAAAACTCTGAGAGGACATTAAATTGCTATGAAAAATTTGTCAAATCAGCTGTTCGGATCTGACATTAAATAGTAGGTACTGTAGCTCTCGAATAAAATTAACACACACAACGTAGGTAAGTGGTGTAAGAAACTAGGTTGTAGTCCTGATTAAAGGATTGTATTTTCAATTGTGTATATATTTTCTCTTTCAACTGATTTACTGATTTCTAAAACTGTCCTCCTTCTCTATACTAAACAGCATGATAATGATTTTTCATTTCCCACACATTTTTATTTTATATTTATATTTAGTATTGCTGCAAAGCTAAAAATAAACTTTTTATTCCCCTAAAGGGAAAAGAACAAATGTTACAGAAACCAAAAACCAGTGGTAAACGTATTTATAGGGTGGGCCATTTAAATGTTTAAATTTCAAAAATGCAATAAAAAAACGCTTTGACATTTTTCCAAATTTATGTTTTTGTTGTAAAGTACAATTGTTCTGACTAGAAATAGAATATTATTTCATTAATATGGCTGCCTAGGCTAGCCTCACAGTACCTCATAGGATCAGACCAATTTTCGTGCACTTTTTCGAGTCTATGGGGGTGGGGGGTGGTATCTTCAAATGTTCAATTGCACACACCCCACAAAAAATAGTCCAACGGTGTCAAATTTCAGCTTCTTGGCGGCCAATTGACATCAGCATTTCGGCTAATTAAACGGCCTTTAAGCGTTTGACGCTATAAATCGATTATGTTTAATTAAAATAAAACAGTTTAGGATTGTATTGAAACACCCGCTAGTGCGACTGTTCATTTCAATTATCTTTTTATTAATCATCGTTCTTAACCGTAGATCGAGCTTTGTATCAAAAATGATACTTTTCAATTTTTAAGACGATATAACTTTAATTCAGGAAAAGTTAGATGCCTGATATTTTTTAATTCGTTAGTATTGTTATCGCCATTATTTTAAAACAAATAAAAAAAAGAAAATTTCAAACAGGACTTAAAAAATTCAAAATTCTGGCTTATGTATCATTTTTGATACGCACGACTTTCCTAGGGATTCTTTGGTGTTGTGTTTGAAATTTTTTTAAATTATCAAAGATTTTGTGAAGTTTTATCGTAAATAATACATTATTTATAGTTTTTGAGAAAGAATTGAAAGTTAGCGATTTGAACTACGAAAGTGAAAATTTTGAATTTTCTATTCTTGATATGTTTTTGATATTGATTGAAGTAGTCGTAGTCTAGTATGTAGCGTGTTACCATATTAGACGTCAAACCAAGGTTCATACCTTAGGTTGGACATTTCCAATTTATAACGAAAGGTTGTAATGACCGATTATATATTAATTATATATGTAATATTCCTGCTGCTAAAGACTTTGAACAAGAAGAATATAGAAGCTCGTCTTGTAAACTAAAGAAAGTATTAGCAGCAACAAACATAACAACAGGATGTTTATTGCCAAAGATGGTACTACTTGGATGAAAAAAATATTACCAATTTTCACGCAGATTGCTAGCTAGCTAGCTAGTAGTTGGAATGTTGTAAAGTCTGTCTTACTGCTCTTCTCATATTTATTTCACGTGTCAGACAAACATTAGAAAAATGTGTTTCGTCCCATGTTTTATTACAGATAATAATATATCGGTCAACTACTTACGTATGAGATAGCAGAATCATTCGCTTTGATAATGATATATTTACACCTATTACGTCTCTTCGAAAAATGAGCTGAAAGTCTTGCAACCTTTAATAATCATGCTTAAAGCTTTTTATTTTGAAACTCGAATGAAAAGGATTTTTTTCTTAAAAAAAATATATTTATCTTAATTTTTTGCTAGAAAATTTTAATCATTTTCATAAAACTTTTATCACACAATATGTAGTTTTATGTAAGAAACAATACTGTATAAATAGTTTGGTATTAGCTATCATACTTTCAAAGTAGCCCATATATCCTTTTTTAAGATTTTTAAAAATTTCATTTTTTGTTCGCCTAAAAGGTAAGAAAATTAAAGAAAATATATTTAAACAATGATGCTTATGTTTTTATGTTCCTTTTTGGTATATTTTCATCTCAAATTAAAGTTTTTTAGCAACAGAATTCAAAAAAATTTTAGTTTTATTTTGGAAAATGAAAATTACCTCCAGTGATTTTAATTGAATTTTGATACTTAATGATGGAATACTTACAGTGATTGTTAGGGAAATTAATTTAAAGATATTTGTATAAATCAAGCTTCAAGAGATTTTCTTTCCTTTTGTTTTGTTTTATTACCTTTTCAACTCATATTTAATTATGTCGCTGTAGATTAGTAACTATTTAAATTTGATTGTCGTTATAAATTTTGTGGTCCACCGAAGTTGAGTTGGCAGTTTTAGATTCAAGTAAATGCTACGTGCGTGGCAACTACTTACAGCAGTATTTTTGGGAAACCCGTATCCGGGAAACCAGACAGGAACCAAGGAGAGAGCTTTGTTATTGACATAAACGATGTTCTATTGCAAAGAGAAACTTTTTTACCTCACAAAACGTTGACAACAAATATTTCTAACGAATCACAAGAAAGGTTTGTACCATCAGGTTTCAGCCATTACTCAATTGAGAGCGTTACTGATGCGGGTGACAATAAGCTGCTCCGTCTAAACAATTGGAAACTTATAAATCGCCATAGACGTCAAATTAATACCATTTAGAAAGAAATAAAACCAAGCTGACATGAAGTGCTTGATTTTTATGTAAAAAACCATGCCAATGTACATCATGTCAAAACACTACATATGGCATGAAGTGTGTAGAAAGTTGCACCATCCTGCTGAAACCAAAAATCGTTCACATCAATGACATGAAAAGCGGGTACAAAAAATTGGTTATCATGGTGGGATGGTTGTCTCCATTGACAGTAATGGTTGCGTCGTCCTTATTTTTAAAGAAATATGGGGCAATGATGCCACCGTTCCACAATCCGCACCAAACAGTCACTCGTAATGCGTGCATTGGCTTCTATAAGGCCACGTGTGGGTTTTCGGAGCCCCAAATATGGCAATGGTTCTTATTAATGTACCCACCAAGATGGAAATGAGCTTCATCCGAAAAAATTTTGAAAAATCGTCATCATTGTGCAGTTTCTAGTTGGCCCAATGAAACCCAACGTTTCTCAATCGTTAAATCGATTCATTACGTTCAGTGGAGATAATATGCTGAATTTTGTGACAGAATAAAATGTCATAAGTATTGCCAGATTCGAAATATGCGATGGTTCAAATTTAAACCGATAGATAGTTCACCCGATAGTTTCACCAGCCGACAGACAAGATACAAATGTAAAGAAATTTTCAATGTAATGCGCAATGTAAGTTTAAAATTCAAGTAGAAAATTGAACTGTCTTTTGAAATAATAATTGATTCTATTGATTTTCGTACACATAATCTTTCTAAACGTGTTAATAATGAATTTATATTTGAAAACGAAATAATAATAATACTTCCCAATATATCAAAAAATAATAATAATACTTTCAAATGTATCAAAATCCATATTTCCATATGATTTGTGTTCATGACATTTCCTTAAAAAAAAATAAGACCGTATGAACATGAATGTTTTAATATTCAATTCAATTTGACCATATGGTCTTATGAAATGCAAATGCAAATGTAAAGTTCATAATTTATTGCTCTGAGCATAATTGAAATTGTTCTGCAAGAAAAGAAAAAACAATTTACAAGTTTCGTAAACTTCCAAAAGTTGCAAATTATTCAAGCATTTCCTAAGAATTGTAGGATTTTAATGCAAAGTGAAAATGAAATTGTTCCAAGGCATATAAACTTTTCTTGACTTTTGTTGTTGTAAATTTTGCAAAAAGAAATATTAGTGATGCCTTCATTTGAACTTAAACGAAGCATTTGGTTATCATAAAAGAAATTTAAAGAAGATTTGTTTAGGTCAGTTTGAAATTGTTTCTATCCTTTTAAAATAAATTGTGACAAAAACAACTCATTTCATTTGAATATTACTAATCGTATATATGATACATTCATAAATGGACATTACAACCCTTAAGTCTGGATTACAACCTAGCTTCTCACACCTCTTCTGTTGTGTGTGTGAATTTTTTATGCATGATTGGCGGGACTTTCAGTTTAAAGTCGACTCCGAACGACAGATTTTTTAGAAACTTTTTCATGGCAATTTTATTTACTCTCAGATCTTTTGCCACAAATCTATTGAGAGGCAGTCGCCGAAGAAATATTTTTTTCATATTTCGTTTTGTTGGAGAAGTCTGACCTGAGGTTTAAACCGTGACTTCACGTCTAATAAGCCAAAACGCTATTTACTACACTACGGCGGCTTCAACTTCTAATCTTAATGTATATATAATAATTTTTTTTGTTTGTTGAAATTCTACAAGCATTTCCTTAATGAAAAACACAATTTAAAGATAAATGCAAAGGCAAAGGATATTGTCCAAAGAATCCTAATTCCTCTGCATATTTGTTAGATTCCATATTAAATTCTTATAAATTTTTCAAATTTTCCAAACCTGACAATAACACGGTGCGACCCCCAACTAACGAAATGTTTTTCACGATAATTTTTCACGGCTAATATTATTATTCCTCTTTGCGCAAACATTGGCCTGGTGGTCGCTCAAGCTTAAAATTGACACATTTCCCCATAAACAATCAAGAACCAGTAAAAATTCTGAAAATTTTTGAAGCAAATGCTAATTTGAAAAATAAATTTTATTTAAATTATTTAAATAATAACTACCGTACTTTTTGTCCGATTTGATCAAACGAAATGTCAATCTCTTCACAAGATAATACACTTTCAGAATGTTACCACTTATTTCATATTTTTTAATTAAAGTTTGCTACTATGAACGGACAAACTTGAAAAAATATGAAAAAAATTCTCAATTGTAAATTTTACCTCATCAAACCTCATAGCATTTTAAGTCAAATAATAACTGTATGTACATTGTTTTAAAGGCCCATTTCTCTCCTTTCCAATAAGGTTTAAATTTTGGACATCGGTTCGTAAATGTTTGTGTAATCCATAAATGTGTGCATAAATCTAAAAAAAACAGTTTTTGGCAAATAAGAAGGAAGGTTCAAGAAATAAAAAAAAATTTTTTTTTAGTTCTACTCAACAAAATTCACAACTATGTCATTATCTGGATGTATTTAATATTTTTTATTTTGTAGCATAGTGTAATTAATTTAAATAATAAATTTCAACAATAATCCACATGCATACGCATTCAAAAGAGTTTTCATAACACTTTGATGGATTCCATTTAAACCAAAAAATCACTTTTAAATTAACATCAAATGTTTACCACTTGAATTCACTTGGAGCCTTTTGGTTTGAAACTCTTAAAATCAAAGAATTTTACAAGTATCATTATGTTTATGATTTCAAGAGATTTCTAATAATTTCAATTAAAATTAAATGGAGTTTTATGTTGTAAAACTATTCTAATCAAGATTTTGATTTATTTATTCTCTATTGAAAGAATGGATTTTAAATTGTAAACTAAAGTACTGCACAAACACTACGGCTTTAAAAATATGTTTTTACATTTAAGAGGATAGGGTAACGTTATAAGGGAATTTCATTTAATTAATGAAAATAATATTGTAGACAGATACAATTCCAGTTGCTTCGAATCCTAAAATAGGATATTGATTGATAGGGAAGACTTAAGGTATAAATACATAGACGACAGACAACAGTTCAGCAGCAATTCTGCCAACTGTTTTTTCTGTTGTATGCCGACTACTTAAATTTTTTGAAAGCAGAGCAGAAAAAACAGCTGACACAAAATAATTCAATAATTTTCAAATTTGAGTTTAACTATATTCTTCAGTGTTGTATCAGGTTTTTTGTACGCAAAAATAACCTCACACACAAAACATTTATCAAATGAATTCAGGTACAAAATTGAATCTATAATTCTATTTTATTTATTATGAATACATGGATTGTTTTTTATTTCTTAATTTTATTATTGCTCTTTCTCTTCAATAATATAAGTATTTTTAGCTGTTTTTTTATTATGATTTTATGTTGTATTAGCATCACTAATTTGATTTTAGCTGCTCACAAAAATACAAAATATTTTAATTTAAGCAGCAACTACTTAGGTTGTTGTCTTGGCTTTTTCTGTTCTGCCTTCAATATAATCGTTTTCATATAAAAGTGTGTATTCTAAACTTGGCAGCTTTCTGTTATCTGTCCTCTGTCGTCTATGTGTTTATACCTTTACACTCTCGTAAAAATTTGTAATAAACGGAATACCTTTTTAACTGATGAATAAAGATACAAATACAGAAGACTTTCTAGTCATGATAGGTGGTAATTCAATGTTCTTGAGTAACATTATGAGGTGAAAATAATATAGGCTTGTTGGATCACCCACGTCTTGTTGAGTTCCATACTGTTTTTTACACTTTGGAAAAGTATCCCTGTAGAGGCGCATACACCAAATTGGAAAAAGCTGCGCGGAATTCAATAAGCCGTGGGTGGTCCAACACACCTGGTTGACGAATTTCCAAACTACTTTGACCAGCAGTGGTCAGCGACATAACCAGGGAACTACTTGCGTTTAACAAGCGACCGGTTCGCATTCTAATAGGAATTCTTATGGGACACTGTGCTATTGGCAGTTTTCGATCTGCCCTGCCCCACCAGGATTGCTGCAAAAGCTGCCCTGATGTGGAGGAAACCAAATCGGTGTAATGGGCTTTTATGTGAGTGCCATGTACTTCAGGATAAACATCATCGGTTTTTCTGTGACAGAACGTTTGAAGATCTGGGCATAGTAGCGAACATCACGGTTTCATCCGGAACTCGGGGTGGTTCAAACCTACCACTAAAGGATCATGACAAAGGGTCTTACGTCATACTGGCTAACACAATGGAGCATATGGGCCACTGAGTGAACTTGTCTGAGAACGGCAAGCTGCTCGTTAACTTAACCTAATATATGCTTCTGATTTAAAATAAACTAAATGGTTGAGGTTTACGAAGACATACTCAGACATTAGAGCGAACGACCGCAAACAGATGTGATCGGCAATAGACATGTGCACTGCATAACTATGTGTGCACCGTTGTTGAGTGCAGGTTCTCTTAATTTTATTCTCCTTTACCAGTATACGTTCAAATATAAAATTAATATAACGGTGAACTAACGTATGAGAAGAGTTGGATACTTACTTTAATTGATTGTAATAAACTTTTAGTCACAATTATGGTTCTCACCATACATATTGTGAGTGTTAGCTTTTATCCATGAGTAGCATGAGAATTTTTCATATTTTGTTTTCTTCGAGATATTAAAGCTGAGGATTGATCTCATGAGCTCGTCTAGTAAGCCATTACACTACCCACTTCAGTCGACCTAGCTTCGACCTATCTTCTCACAACAATTAGGTTATGTGTGTTAATTTTTATCCATAAATGGCGGGGGGCCTATACTCTAAAGTCGATTCCGAATGACTAATATCTGAGAGACTTTTTCGTGGCAATTTTATTTACTCTCAGAGTCGCCAGAGAAATATTTTTCAAATTTCATTTTGTTGGACATGTCTGACCTCGGACTTGAACCGTGGGCTCACGTCGCATCGAGCCAACACACTACTTACTAGACTACGGCCGCTACAGTCTGCCAGAACATATAGGCAAATATAGCGCTCTCAGTGCTTATCATATTAGATTTTCACGCAATACTCATCTCCATCTTTGGAATGCCCAATACTGAGCCAATCAATATCTACAAAGATACAGAAATATTACCAATGTATATGGATCTAAAGGCACACCACCTCTAAAAACATTTCGTAGCGTTGCAATCAATGCAAATTGTTAAAATTTACTTTTTATTTCATTTTTATTTGTTAACTTCTTCAAATGAATTCTTGTTTAATGCATTACACTTTACTTTTATTAGTATTTTTATTACCTTTTCCATGGTTAATAAAATTTATAAGAAATTTGAATTGTTACAATATCCATACCAGAGCCAAAAAGCAAGGATATATTTATGGTTATTACGTACATGCATCGTTTAATTGTGTATGCCAGAGTATAAGAGTTATTGTGTACATGTTTGTATGGTACAATGTTAGCCCATTTATTTTATTCACAATACCATGGTCTACTATTGTTCAACTACTACCATAATTACAAACGCATTTCATATAAATATTAAGAATTTAATTTACACGTAAAGAAATATTTATTTAGGCTTGTTCTCATATGCAATTTTGCATGTGTACCCTACAGTATGTAAACAATTTAGAAAATTTTTAAAATATAGGGTCCCTTACGATGCAGTTTAAAGATTTATTGAAGCCATTTTATGTAGAATACAACTCCGTTCATTTGTCCGTAAAAAAAATTCAAAGTATCCAATTTTCAAAGACTACGGCTATATATGGCCGTAGTCTAGTAGGTAGTGCATTGGCTCACTAGACATGAGGTCTCTTTTGTTCAAACCCCCGGCCAGACATCCCCAACAAAACGAAATATGAAGGAACATTTCTTCGGCGACTTCCTTTCAACAGTTTTTTGGCAAAAACTTCAAAAGCAAAAAATCTGTCGTTTGGTATGGACTTTAAACTTCAAAAGCAAAAAAATCTGTAGTTTGGTATGGACTTCAAACTGTAGATTCCCTCACCCATGTAAAAAATTAACTCAGACAACATAAGTGGTGTGAGAAGCTGATTTGTAATTTTATGAAGTGGTATCCTTCCAAATTCGAAAATTTTGTTTATTCAGATACCAAAAGTTCATTTTTATTCATGATTATTTTTTGTTAAAAACCTTTTTAAATACTATATTTTAACAACCGTTCTATGTGTCCATATATACATATTTAAATCACAAGAGATTCCATTCTTATCTTTAAGGTGACTGCTTACCTAATTCTACTCATTACATTATCCTGTGCACATTTCCTTATTTATTTCATTAATTTTGAAAAGCATTCAGTGCTGCAAAGTGTGTGTAGAATGTGTAACCATAACTCTTATTATTGTATTTAAAACTGTGGTTTTATTAAAATTTACATTCACATGTTCAGCACCATTATGATATTGTACCAGGAGATTATTTACAAAATGTTTTGTTGTTCATTTGTTCAATTTAATTGTCGGCAATTTATTACGAACCAAATACAAACACACAAAAAAAGGAAGACAGAGAGAGAGGATTATACACAAACAAAATATTTACTTCTAAATAAATTATATAAAAACAATATATTTTTTGTATACATATATAAGTATTCATAAAAGTTTATAGAAATTTTATCAGCATAATGCACTTTTCAAATTCATAAATTGAAAGGGTTTCAGATGAATTTTTTTCATGTAATTGTTTTATACATCTCTCAATAAAATTAATTGCAAAAAATTTTACCAAATAGTGGTACCAAACACTTACTTTACTTTTTTAAATAGCCACTAACAACCCGAGTAACGCTTTTCATCGTATCTTAGCATATCCTTCCAGATGCCACTGCTTCTTGTATACCTGTTAGTCACGTTAATCCATGACAGGGCTTTCTTAATATGGTCCTTCCAACGCAGATTTCGGCGGATTTCGATACCCGTCTCGTAGGAGCATCCTCTTCTATTTGAACGACATGGTTGAACCAACGCAGTGGCTGGATGTTAATACGCTACACAACGTCCATGTCGTTGAGGAGCTCATACAGCTCATTGTTGGATTGGATGCGAAAATCTTCGCCAACTTGCACTGGACCCACTAATCTTGCGTAGGACTTTTCTCTCGAATACTCTCAAGGCTTATGCAACAAAACGTCAGAACGATCAGCGTGTTGTAGAGTGTTTAGTTTAGTTGTACAAGAGAGGTCTCTGCTACTCGAATGCCTATTGAGACCATAGTAGAACACGTTGGCAAGAGTGATTATATGCTTGATCTCCAGATTGACATCATTTGGTAATGGCGGGACCAAGGTAAATAAATTCACATTTACTTACTTAATTGGTCCTGACAATCCTTTAATCAGGATTGCAATCAATTTTCTCACACCATGTTGTGCGTGTTATTTTATACCTGAGTTTTGGGGTTTACAGTTGAAAGTCGACTCCGAACGTCATATACTTTGAGACACTTTTCATAACAATTTAATTTGCACTCAGAGTTTTTGCCAGAAGACTGCTGAGTAGTAGTCGCCGATAAAATAATTTTTCATCTGAGTTGGGGTTTGAACTACGGCCTTACTTCTAACAAGCCAACAACTGTAGGTTGTAATTATAAGTTGCGCCATGGTATAGCCTTTAATACTCAAGTATGCTGAAACTTCTGATTTGCCTTTAGAAATCACTTTTCAAGTTTGTGCAGAAGTAAATTTTCAATGTTTCAACTACACTTCCACATAAACCACATGTTTATAAGGTAAAATAATTGGTTATTACAACCGTTCAGTCAGGATTACAACCTAGCTTCGCACACCACTTGTGCTGTGTGTGTTAATATTATCCATGACTGGCGAGACATACAGTTAAAAGTCGACTCCGAACGACAGATTTTTGAGAAATATTTTCATGGCAATTTTATTTACTCTCAGAGTATTGAGAGGAAGTCGCCAAATAAATATTTTCCACCCTTTCTCTTTTTAACCGAACGAACTATTGTCCATACCTAATATTGTTTTACTGGCGTTGCTAAACACTACATACAAATAAATTTTCAATTTTAATAACCTTAAAGTTTTCCAATTAGAATTTTAATTATTTTAAGCTTCCCAATTGCATGTGAGAATTCAAAATTAATTGAACTTCAAATATTCTGCTGAAAAAGCGATGCAAATTATTTGTTAAAGACTTAAAAACAAATTGGTTTTCAATTTATAATTAAAAACAATTTAAAAATTTTCAATGATATTTGGTAGGAATTAATTTTCAATTATGATGTTTACATGGTAATGCACAAGTGGACTTATGCAGAAAAATTAATTTGCATGAGTTCGTGGCGTAAAATAACTAAACTATGGAGGCATTTCAACCACCTGGGCTTTACTTTACAGTTGATAACAGTTAGTCTTGTTGAAGCTACGTCTGTCAAACTATTGGATGGGCCATCTATTGGTTTAAATTTGAGCCATCGTTTGTTTCGAATCTGGCAATACTTATGTCATTCTTTTCTGCCACAAAATTCGATATATTATCTCCACTGAACGTAATGAATCGATTTACATATGAGCAACGTTGGTAATTATTGGAAATTTATTTCTAAAACAAAGACAGCTTATCGGAAATTACACGAAAATGTCGTACAAAATTTGTTCGCTTGAAAAGGACCAACAGTGCCCGGTATAACGCAAGTTTATTGCTAAAATTCGTGAAACTGGTTTCATTGCTGATGCGCCAAGACGTGAGCGTGCTCGTACAGTGCGTACAAACTAAATATCGAAGCTGTGGCCGACAGTGTGCGTGCAAAATCCACCAACATTAACTCGTCATCGTTCTCAAGAATTAAACATGTCAGGCACAAATTTACCAATGAAGTCGAATTCGGAATGAATGTCTATGTGAACAAATGAAATTGTCGAATTTGCTACGATACTAATCCACATGACACAGTAACTGTTTGGGGTGGATATTGAGCTAGCAGCGTCATCGGTCCATATATTTTTTGAGAACGATGTTGCCCAGGCCATTATTGTCAAAAGCAATTACTATACTGCCATGATTATCAACTTTTTTCGGCTTGAATTGGATGTTCTGGACCCGAACGACATGTGGTATCAACAATACACAGCTCATACCACTTTTGATATTCTATACGAGCGATTTTATGCCGTAATAGTACCACAGGGGTGTGATGTAAATTGGCCACTAAAATTGTGTGATTTGACCCGTAAATTTTTTTCTTGTAGGGTTTTTTAGTTGCATGTGTAGACGTATGTTAAGTGGCTGTAGTCTAGTAGGTAGATGTGAGGACAAACGAAATAAAAAATATTTCTTCGACGACTACCTGTCTGTAAATTCCTGGCAAAAACCGTGAGATTTAAATCAAATTGCCATGAAAAGCTTCTCAAAAAAATCTGTCGTTCAGAGCTGACGTTAAACTGTAGGGCCCGCCACTCATGTATAAAATTAATGCACACAACATAAGTGCTGTGAGAAGTTTGGTCGTAATTCTGACTGATTGGTTGTAATAACCAATTATGTATGTATGTGTGTATACGAATAAGCATCAAACTGCAGCTGTCCTCAAAAAAAACATAATGTCAAGTCATCAGGCAAATTCAGCCAGATTTATACGATACAGTTATGGAATATTGGACATTTCGGATGCGCTTCACCCAAAGCTGATATTTAAACGATGTTATATTACAATCATATTGGCATCAATAGGTTCTACAAACTAATAAAAATTTGAATGTTTTATTTACATTTTGTTTCACTTCATTTACATTTCATTTAAATATAGGGAGTGCTTGAGAAAAGACCCTGTATTTGTCTTTATATACACGTACACATTTTTTTATTTCATTTTTATATTTTTCATATGTGCTAACAACGTAGCGTATGCTCAACATTTTTTCATTCTTTTTCATAACTTATTATAACGTATACGCCATAGTGTTTATTTATTCAACATGGAACATAAGCATCAGTTATGTGTATGTAATACGAGTTTATGTAATAGCCCAGCCAGCATTTTTTGAAAATTTTAATCAAATTCGAGTCTTTTTTGACTCTTCTGCACGATTGAAAAGTAAGAATATGCGCTCATTTTCTGATCATAAAAGACTCATTTGTCGGGAGAAAAGTGTTACTACGGGCGACTCTTCTCAAAAAATCATTTATGAGTCATTTTCTATATTAATTTCGAGTCATTTTCGATGCGTTTTCGAATAGTTTTGTGATCATTTTTGAATCGCTTTCTGATCATTTATTAGTCGTATTTAACTTCGTTTATGCTTCTTTTTCGAGTCGTCTTTCAGTCATTGTTTAATCGCAAAAAGTACTCTAAAAAGACTCAGCAAGGTGATTTTTCAAAAAACAATCTTCCAAATGCTAGCTGGGAGCTTGTGTGTTGAGAAGACAATGAATTTAATATGTAAACTTGGCAAAAATCCAACGTCAATTAAATTTTTATGATTACAATTGTTAATTTGTGTATTCTTTAACAGAAATTAAATTTTTCAATTTCATTAATTTTTTAACAGTGTCCACATCAATTAAATATTTTATATTGTAGTCCATGATAATACATCTGTTTATTAAATAATAATTATGTTTACCGTTTTCTCTTTTATTAATTCATGTATTCGAATATTCATGTTCATGTTCGCATTCAATAAAATACACCGAAATTAAATAAACGTTTCCGTTATGAGAAATGCGACTGAAAACATTTAAATTAAAAGGAAAATAACATTATAACAGTACTATGTATGACAATTCTAAAGAATACATACATAATTGATCATTACCACAACCTTTTGCTCATACCACTTATGCTTTGTGATCATTGTATATATGAGTGGCCGGACATACAGTTAAAGTCGACTCCTAACGACGGATTTTTTTAAACTTTTCAGGCAATTTTTCCTTTATATTTAACTTGTATTTGAAAAAGAAACTTGAAAATGGATGACTCCGTGGGTAAACTAGTACACTAGTACATAGATCAACTAATTTATCTCACTAACCAAAATCTGTTTTGCAACCCGTGCTGTGTTTAAGAATAGTGACATATACATACATAGTTGTTCATTACAACCTTTCAGTCAGGATTACATCCTAGTTTCTCTTACCACTTATGTTGTGTGTGTTAATTTTATCCATGATTCGAAGGATCTACAATTTAAAGTCGATTCCGAACAAGATTCTTGAGAAACTTTTCATGGCAATTTTATATGAGATAAGGGATTTTGCCAGAAATCTGCTTAGAGGAAGTTGCCGAAGAATTTAGATCCAGTGTTGAATGATTGAGCTAGATATTCACCTCTGTGTTTAGGCTTTGGCGAATCTGCAGCTTCAACTCCTTCATTTTCAACGTTTTAAAGCACTGGTGAATTCATTAAGCCTGGGGATGTCCATTGCCAGATCAGACAACGAGATCTAACAGTTATTTGAAACCACAGTTTGTTATCAAACCCATACTGTGGCTAAGAATAATGACACTTAATTTTGCATATGCTGGCGCCATAAATTGTGCGAAGTAAAGCAGATTTTTTAACACAATTTTTTAATTTTTTAAGCAACAATGTAACAAATTAAAGTGGAAAGTGTATTCAAATGCTGGCTAAAAAAAGTTGTTGTACCGTAATTAATTTTTCTTTATTTAAATAATAACAAATATAAGTAGGGTTGATTGGATCATTATCACAAGCCTTATTATTAACCATCCCATTGACCTGGTAGGCATCGATGAATTAATTTTAAAATGCAAATTGAAAAACCAGGTGAAAATTGTGACACAACATGACACGACAGCATAGCTGCTGTGTATTGAATATTATTTTTTATTTAATAATAAATAAATGGCAATAAATTTAAAAATTTTATTGTCATTCCATGACAATTAATCTACTAACCTTTAAAAAACCTTGATCTGAATTATTTTTATATTTTATTTTAAATTATTGTTAAACATTTTTCTTTTTTTTTTAATATTTAATATGATATGAGATATTTCAATATGAAATATACTCAGCTTGAGTAAAAAGGGCTAAAACAAAATGACCTTAATACATTCATACGTACATAATTGGTTATTACAACCCTTCAGTCAGGATTACGACTTAGGTTCACACACCACTTACGTATGTTGCGTGTGATTTTGAGAAAGTTTTCATGGCAATTTATCTTTATTTTTTGCGTTTATTCAGGCTGCTCTAAAGTGGACTCTACTATTTTATTGAAATACTCGATAACTTACATATCTTCCGAAAGTTGAGATATTTTATCAAATTCAAATCCACAAAAGTCGACACCGTACGATAGATTTTTGAGAAACTTTTTCATGGCAATTTTTATTTACTCACAGAGTTTTTGGCAGAAATCTGTTGAGAGGAATTCGACGTAGAAATATTTTTTTATATTCCGTTTTGAAGAGTTGAATCGTGGTCTCACGTCTTATTATTATTCCACACGATGCCTATTAAACTACGGTGACGTCATTATCAATATGGTGGTATAATTATGAAGCGATGACATAATTCCGTATCTTGTTTTCTAAACAATTATGACGTATAATAATAAAGCCGTACTAAGTTTCGCAGATACGTACTAAGAAGTGGACATACATAATTGGCCATTACAACCCTTTAGGCAGGATTACGACCTAGCTTCTCACACCACTCATGTTGCGTGTGTTGATTTTAAGTGGCGGGACCTACAGTTTAAAGTCGACTCCGAACGACAGATTTTTGAGAAACTTTTCATGACAATTTTATTTACTCTCAGTGTCTTTGCCAGAAATTTGCTGAGAGGAAGTCGCCGAAGAAATATTTTTTATATTTCGTTTTGATGTCTGACGTGGGGTTTGAACTGTGGCCTTACGTCTAAGAAGCCAACATACTATCTACTAGGCTGCGGTGAAAAAGTGGACAGTGATGTCTTTATTGTTCAAATATTCGCGATGGTTTTTCTGGTTGGAACGTATCCGAAATATCTAATTTTCCATCATTTTAGCAGATAAATCAAGCTGAATTCGACAGATGAAATGGGTAATGTTGGCCTGAGTGCCACTGTGTTTTGAGATTTGTTCGCATACACCTGTGACTGCAGAAAACTCTTAAACAAAAAGTTTAACTGGATCAAATTGTCCGATCTCGGTGGTTAGTTCACAAGCAAAGACTTTTTGAGATGCATTGGATGCCCTTAGGTCTGACTTGGATTGGTATTTTCACGTACCATTCATTCATCCAGGGGTCTCTTCGCTAAAGAGGACTGCTCAATGAAAATTGGAGTCCATTGTCAACAACTTCTGCATCAATGTCAATTTTGGAGTCAGATTAGTTGTGGAGTTTTTAGTTTAGTTTTGTTTTGAGCTATTTTTGCTTGAACTTCACGTAATAATTCAGAATCTTCAATAAAAAAAATGCATTTAAGGTGCATCTTTCGATGTGCTACGTTGGATAGCAGATCGCTTATGCCATTTACTGTTATCGTCCCTTGATGTTTCACTGTAAAATAATCTGTAGTTTATAATTTATTTTCTGAATTTCAAGATGACTCACCACGTTAGTACTGACGATTTTCTAAATTTCAATTTGCTTAGGTACGTAGTGTGCTAATCTTAAAAAAGTTTAATTAAACACTAACACAACAAAATCATTTCCAATAAGATAATATCAGTGACTCACATTATCGTAAAATAAAACAACAAACTTCCGCCAACACTTAGGAGATAACTCCTATTCATGCAGTTTATTGTGTTGCAATAGAGGAAAGATAGTTTATTAGAGAAAGGAGACAATTTTTTTTTTGAGGATTGCTTTTTTAATGATAATTCTCTACGTTCTTCCATTGTTATATAATGTCATAATCTAAGAGTCACTTCCATGAACCGAATCCAAGAGCTCGTCACTTGAAGTTCAGCACACTCCGATGTTCTAGTTACATCGGGGCATATGATACAGAATAAAATTTCTTATGACCATAATGTTACTACAGTAGAAGTCCGATAATCCGGCACGTTCGGGATCGGCTCGTTGCCGGACTATCGAAAATTCCGGTCTATCGGGCGGTAATTATAATAACAATTCGATTAATAATTAAACTACAAACACAATATGCAAATACATACAACAAACTTTCTTTTACATTTCATATAATGCATGTGCACGTACTGTAAAACAAATTTCATTTAGATTTAAAAAAGCCACGAATGTCTTTTTGTTTTCTTGACTATTGGCGTTTAGTATAAAATTTATTCCTAATGATATGGAAATCAATAATTTCTGAAGCACTGTAGCTAGTATCAGCCTCAGCAAAGGAGATAGACTTATTTAGTGATTCTGCAGGTTCTGGCCAGCTGATTCGTTTCCTTTTGTTCCGTTTCGGCATCTGAGTCACTTTCTTCAAGATTTTGAATAGACTGAGGTCTACTACAATGTTGATAATGATGTGTTTTCGTTTCTCTTCTTTTGAACTCGAAGGCTTAGGTTTTGAAAACATGGTCATTGTACAATTAGAACGAAAATCACCGTTTTATAAACAGTTTCAGAAGTTACTTTCACTGCGATGTGAAAGGACACAAAACAACAACGCACAAAAAATTGTTTAGACGTTTCGTGATTGATTAACGAAGCCGCACTGCACCTGAATTTGTTGTGACAGCTGAGGCTAGCCGGCCACTAATTATTTACGAACAATACTAACCGCTTCCGGATGATCCCGAACTACCCCAAAAACTTCCGAATAGCTCTCGAGCGTTTTTATTTGCTTTAAAGCACACTTTTAGAGAAAACCAAAATTTTTACAATTTTCCAGAGCGATGCCCGACTATCGGGCATTCCGGACTATTGGATGCCGGTCTAATAGACGTCTACTGTACTACATACATACATAATTGGCCATTACAACCCTTCAGTCAGGATTACGGCCTAGCTTTTCACACCACTCATGTTGTGTGCGTTAATTTTATACGTGAGTGGCGGAACCTACAGTTTAACGTCGACTCCGAACGACAGATTTTTGAGAAAATTTTTCATTGCAGGTTTATATTTTTTTATATTTCGTTTTGATGTCAGACCTGGGTTACGAACACGGACTTTACGACTAATAAGCCAAAACACTACCTACTAGACTACTATGTTACTACAACTACGGCTAAAATAATAATTTTCAGATAAACTCATCTCTTTAATGTTGATAAATTCAATTAAATGAAGAAATTCACCACATTTTCAGTTGTTTATTCGTTTATTTTAGATTGTTGTTGTTGTAACTTTTAACAATTAAATCATCCATTGTTTCTTGCATTCCCAAGAATTCCAAATAATTACAACAACAACAAAAACCCAAAAAAATGTTTGCCAATAAAAAATTCAAATGAGTAAGAAAAAAAGGTGGAAAAGTGTTGTTACTTTTAGTAGCTCTTAGTTTAACAGCAGTTATGTGTTTAAACTACCCATTTTAATATTCTAAAACCAATTAGTGAAGTCTTGTATTGATTTACTTTCTTTTTTATGTTCTTCACACCTTCACAGCATACTATAGAACACTTTTTTGGTGCCCAACGTTCCACTATATGTACATACATATAGTCAGTTGTAACCACACAATGTCATGCTACCTCCACTCTAACATAGAATGGTTTTCAAGAGAAAGAGGTTACACATTCCAGTTTTCATTTCTTTTAGAAACTGTAGTAATATTCCTTTCCCTGTGTTACTGTATAGTGAGGCAAAAATTTGAGTAAACAATGTATTTTGTGGCATATTTTTTTTACTACGCTTCTCACAAGTCTGAAACCAAATAATTTAATAAATGAAACCTTGATGCCACCTATAACCCGCTAACCCGATGACTTTCAGAATTTCTTTTAAAATTGTATGCCAACTTCTTTTTTACTTATCAGACAACCTTGGCCGAATACCATTCAAAGCGACAAACAGGCGTTGAAAACAGCATCCGCAAATGAATTTTAATCAACATACGAATGAATGAAGAGCCGTAGAAACAAAACAGTAAAGAAAATTTGTGTAAAATTCCTTTGTAGATGTGTACGTGTCTGGGCAATTAGTTGAATATATTCGGTGTGTGTACTGAAAAGTAACTTGGGTTAGTTGTGGCTAAACGGGGGTTCTTAATTACCTCGTAATACAAAAGGAAGAAAACAAAAGCACCTGCACACTGTTAGTTTATTCACGTACTTGAGGGTCACCAACTAAGCAACTGTTAGTGCGTAACATTTTTGAATACAGTCCTCAGCAAAAGTGTACAAACAGAGACTACGAACCTTTATGTTTTTAAAAAAGCCGTATATGTAAGATTACAAAAATTAATTTTTGTAAATACTTTTAAAGAAGATGTAGGTTAGGTAAGGTAAGCGGTTAGCTTGCTGTTCAAAGCCAACTTCCCTCGGTGACCCATATGGCCCATTGTGTTACTCAGTGTGAGGTAAGCCACCTTTTTATGATCCTTTATTGGTGTCTTTGATCCACCCCAAGCTGGGGATGAAATCAGCCAGTGCCCTTAGTGTCACATTCACCACTACGGCCAGATCTTTAAAAGTTTTTTTACCCAAAAACCAATGACGTCTGCTCTGAAGTTTAGGGCCTTCGTATAAAAGATGTTGTACCGATCCCGTTTCTTCCACATCATGGCAACTTTTGTAGTAATCATGGTGGAGCAGATCAAGCTTGTCAGCGAAACTACCCATAGTGCAATGACCCGTTCGAATTCCTATTAGAATGCGAACTGTTCTCTTGTTGAACTTTAATAGTCCCCTGGTTCTCCTGCAGCCCACTGCTGAACACAACAGTTTTCAAAATCGTCAACCAGTTATGTTGGACTATCCAAGGTTTTTTTAATTCCATGCTGCTTTTTCCAATTTGGAAAAGTATTCATGTAGTGTCGCATATATCCCATCTATCGTATCCTTCTCAGAAATCTCCGGTCCTTTGCGTGCCCGTTAGTTCGGAATTTCGTCTCGCCAAGTGCTGCGCAGCAACCTATGAAGAATAGAATACATGCGTGTATATGGAAATGAACAATGTGAATAAACAACACTGCCGCTGTGTCTAGTTACATACATAATTGGTCATTACTACCCTTCAGTCCGGATTACGACCCAGTTTCTCACGCCACTTATGCTGTGTGTGTTAATTTTTTTTATGCATGAGTGGTGAGACCTACAGTTTAAAGTCGACTCTGAACGACAGATTTTTGAGAAACTTTTGATTTACTCCTAGACTTTTTGCCAGAAATCTGCTGTGAGGAAGTCGCCGAAGAAATACTTTTTGTATTTCGTTTTGATGTCTGGCCTGTAGCTCGAACGCTGGCTTTACGTCTAATAAGCCTACAAACCACCTACAAGACTCCGGCGACTAGTTAGTGCCGTTTATACAATTCGATACTTGAGATCATTACTTATAAAGAAGTAATCAACTGTTCACTTCCCCTGCAGCTGTCTTTAAAATAATTAAATCGCGGCTATTGAAAAATTGCTACGCAGCACTTGATGTTTCGTATGTGTTTAAAGCATAAATATTTACTACTGATGAGTTTTTATTTTCTTACGTTTCTTACAAATATGTCAATAATTTTACTGACTTTTGTTTTATGTCAATCAGATAGTACAAGCCTTTGCCAAAACTTCTTACTGTGATTATTACATCCCACAGCATATTCGATAGTATTGACATGATATAAAAAATAATAAAGTAAACAAAGTCAAAGTGTATAAGAAATAAATTGAAATGAAAAACAAACTTTCATTTCCCATTGCACATCCTTTGCAAATGCTACAGGGTGTATATTTTTCTTTAGTTTTACTTTTTTTAATTGTTTACTCCTTGAAAAGAAGCCCTCAGCTATTACTGCCAACATAATGAAAGAATATTTCGTTTTTAAAAAAATTGTAAAAGAAAATTTTTCATTTCTTTTTATTTCTTTGAACATCGAATAACCATAACCTCTAGAGGACTGAAAGTCGCTGCCAGTTTCCGATGACTGCTACAAAGTAGATAAATTTTTCAGTCGCTGGAATCTTCATTTGTTTCCTGTATCAGATGTTTGTTCAGTGACATGAGTACACAAGGAAAATAAATCGAAAAGAAAAACGAATATTTTAGGAAGAAAAAAACGAAAATTAAATCGATACCGAAAACAACAAATATGGTAAGTGTAACACGCATTGCTTAATATTAGAAAAAACCTGTCTTTTTTCATGTTCTCCTTTACCTTCGCAAATATTTCTCTGCACAATAACAACTTTTTTGCACCATTTTTTTTTTTTGTAAGAAAGTTGGTCAACTATCAACCGACAATTGTTTAAAATCGTTGGTTATGGGTGTGCATTGCAAACGAAATTATTATGAAGTCAATTAAAGTTTATTTAAAAAATATTCGTAAGAAGAAAGGGCTAATAAATATGAGAGAAATGAAGAAAATTAATTAAAAGTTAAATAAAAATCTGCTCAAACTCCAAAGCAGCATGCTCACTATAATTATTGGGGTCATTACTGGTCATTGCGATATTGGCGCTCATGAGAATTGCATTGATCTTGAACACTTTGCAAACGATTTCTACAGAAGCTGTAGAGATAAGGGAAAGAAGGAAACTAATGTTCACCTATTGGATATAAATTCTGCACAACATCGGAGAAGAAAAGTGTCTACTGCATAAATAATTTGAAGAAATTGTCAAGAACGAATTCCGAGTCTCTTTATCAGAATCTAGAAATTGTTCTGAGACTAGCGGAAAATTGAAAACTCAGGATATTATGGTATCTCATGTGCCTTATGTGGCCTAAGTGTGCCTATTCAACTTCTTTCATCATATACTCCTCACCACTAAATTAATTGTGTCTAGCACTACTGACCTGGTCTATATACCGTTTAAACTTATAGTAAAAATATTTTTTTGTTTGCCTTTTTCTTCCTGTCATCATTGGCTCACTTTCCAATATAAAATTCGGGTTAGGTTTTTTATACGGAGCCTTTGATCTTCGGTTGGATATTGACTTGCGATCTGTCAAACATCTTAAACTTCAATGTAAGTGTGCCACCTTATCTAACCTAATCATGAATACGAATTCAATATGTAAGAAAATTCCCACTGATAATATTCGTCTGAAAACGACGTTGATTAGACTATCACTGTTAACAGCGAGCTCTACAAGATGAAATTGGATGATCTCGACACCAATGGCATGCGAATATTCTGCACGATCGATTTGAGGGTATGGTTATAACATGAGAAAATAATGTAAAGTGGCCAACAAGATCGTGCGATGTTACTCCGATTTTATTCCACCCAGAGAAACTTCAAATGAAGAGAAAATTCCAATCATATCTCACTTTGTGTTGATCTAATTTAAAGATAGGAAGCGCTTATTGAAAGACACGATATTTCGTGGCAGAATGATGAGTATATGCACGAGTAAGACAAAAATTCAAATTGAAGGGAAAATTATTCAAATACTTAACGAGAACTGTACACTAATTTTTAAAGAGTAAACGATATTTTAAATTTATGTTTCTTATTCGTGTACCATATTTAACAGACTCATAATAGTGCAGAATTCCTCCATAAAAAGATTGTATATAAAAAGTATAAAATATTGATCAAAAAAGAAAAAACACACAAGTTAAAAAGTGGATGAAAAATTTAAGAATTTTCTTTTCAAGTGTAAAAACTTAATGCAAAAAAATGACACTTCAAATATCCAAAGGCTCGTTCTTTTACGGCACTTTAAGTTTTGAATTACAACACCATTAATAATATAAAGGATTTTCAATAGAAGGTTTAACCTGACTGTCCTTTCCTTAATGTGCTGCCTTTGTCTTTTATTCTGTCCGGCTGTTTGTAAACACTTTTCTGAAATCTTTTATTATCTACAGTGTTGAAGAGGAGAGCGTGTAAACTAAAAAAGTATTTGTCATGCTTAGATGATAAATAGGCTATTTAAAGGAATGGTAATGACTACGAAAAAAATTAATATAAAAAACTAAAAAAAGGCCAAGTTCAGCAAAATATGGAATTTACGGTAGACTACGACCATATAAAAAAGTAAACAATAATCTATATTATATCAGTGATGTTGTTAGTTGATAATCTATAGTGTTTTGCATTAGATTTATATTAGAAAAGTTGGTCTACTAATAGCGACTTGTTCAAAAAATAACAAGATTTTTTTTTAATTGTAAAATCATTACATCCTGCAAAGTAATTTGTTCCTCCTGGCAAGCTTTCACAATTTATTTTTCTACATTAGAATCCGATAAAATAGGTCGTACTTAACATTTCTCTTCGATACAGATTTAGCCTAGCAGCTGAAAATTTAAAAAAAATTTACAATTCTGATGCTATTAGAGCCAAGTGCTTTAAGTAACTGGTTTGTGGATTTGAATTCGTTAATATGTCTAAACTTCGAGAATATAAGTTGTCGAATATTCCAATAAAATAGTGAAACTCCTAGAGCCTTGAAGAAACTTTAACGAAACTTGAATAAATGCAAAAAATAAATAAAATTTCCATGAAAAGTTTCTCAAAAATATGTCGTTCGGAGTCGACTTAAAACCCACGTATAAAAATTAACACACACAACATACAGTGGACAGTAAAAGTCTTAGTACGGCAATATATTTTGACAAAAAAGTCTCCACAGGCTTAATACTCTGGTACAAAGTCCCGATATGACTTCAAGAGAGTATTTAGGAGATCATTTGAAAGAACGGTTACGTAATCGCTAAACCTCAAACAGAAGTCAATCGAAATACTTGCTCATGGTGCCACCAGAAAACACTAAACAAATCTTGTATATTCAATTTCAAATGGGGTAAATGGAATGCTTGACCTTAAGGGATATTCTACTAAATACAAGTGAAAACATTTTCAGATATTAGGCCCTTGAATTTTAAATTTACTCAGGATTCTCCTTGGGGGAACCTTCTGAAACTTTTCCTTATTTTTCTCTTGTTTTATGAAAAACATTAAAAATGATTTGTTTTATAATAAAACAGAAATAAATTAATAAAATAAATACAAAAACTATAAATTTTTATATAAACTTTTGGCTAAAATTCATGAAATTGCTAAAATATATTGGCGTACTAAGACTTTTGCTGTCCACTGTATGTTATGTCAGAAGCTAGGCCATAATCCTCACTGAAGTGTTGCAATGACCAATTATTTATGTATGTATTAATAAAATCAAAGAATTAAATCAAATTTCAATTTGGGAATCACTGCTACACCGCTACATAACTAATCCAAAACATATGGTGACTGGTGACTATAACACATACAACAACGTCAATAACGCTGAGCAAAGGGGAATTGTGGCCTACTCAGAATTAGTATTCAAGGAATTAATCGAATAAAAACGGCCACCTTCAACCAATAGAAAAAGATTTGTGGTCAAACAGCACAAAGTGGTGCTATGCTAATGGATGGCAACTCGATTTCAAATTCCACTTGTTATGCGTCCCCCCACAGTCCGGAGCTTGTATGCAAAGTGTATCTGCCTGTAATAAATGATTTTGTTGTGGATCGATTCGTCTGAACAGAAGATTTGTAAATTCGAATGTCTCCTTTTCATTTGAGGAAAAACAAAGAAAAATAAGAGAGGCATGAATGAATTCGAGTCCTAGAGGAACTTCCTTCTTTTCATTTGCTGAAAACCAAAATAACCAGGGTTTGTAAGAGAGGCATGAATGAATTCGAGTCCTAGAAGAACTTCTGAAATGACCTAATAAAGCAGTTTTGCTTGTGGATTTGCTCTCTTTGCTACTCTTTGTATACATACATACATAATTGGTCATAACAACGTTTCAGTCAGGAAACCACACCACTTATGTTGTGTGCGTTAATTTTATACGTGAGTGGCGGGACCTACAGTTTAAATTCGACTCCAAACGACAGATTTTTGAGAAACTTTTCATGGCAATTTTATTTACACTCAGAGTTTTTGCCAGAAATCTGCTGAAAGGAAGTCGACGAAGAAATATTTTTTTCCATAATTCGTTTTGATGGAGATATCTGACCTGGGGTTTGTACCGAGACCTCATGTCTCATAAGCCGGCACAGTCTCCCTTAGACTACGGCGACAACCCCTAATCCATCACTTTGTATAATTTTAATAATTCAAGATCAAACATACATATTTACTTGCCATCAAATGGAATTTAAAACTACAGTATGTCGTTGGCTAATTGACAGTATTTTTTTAAAATTCCTATTGCTAAGACCTCAGAAACTTCTGTTCAAGTATCCTTTTTTATAACAAGCAATACGACACTGTGTGCTTGGCCTCTCTACCTGTACTGGCTATAAATTTAAAACATTTCTCTTCGTTTTTTAACCATAATCGTGACATTATTTATGAGCAACATTAAATCCTTTTTTTTTGGTTCTGATGTTTTCATACTCCTACCCCCATTTACAATTTGTTATTTGCTTTCAAAGCATTGGTTTATGGCAAATGCCTGTGGTATAAATGAAAGGGAATTTACTACTGAATGAAAGGAATTAATTCCAGCAGCATCAGCTTAAATAATTCCCAGACAAAAATAAGACAACAAATTTTTCAAACATTGAAATTTTAAGCCTTAGCTCACCGTCTTTTATTATTCTGTCGAAAGGAAAAAAACGCAAAAACAAACAATTTTGGTATTTTCATACGTCGCCATGGCTAATTCCGAGTACTTGACGGATTTTAATGAATTCGTATTTCGGTTGAAAGCCAATATAATGGTTTTCAACCATTATGACAATCAATTAAAGACTGATTTTTAATATTTCACCATAAAATCGTCAATTACTTCAACTTATTGATGGAGATGATGTGCTTATACTCGTATTTGAAAATCCTTATTAATTACAACTGAATATAATAAATGATATTCCTTTTAAGATTAATTATTGAATAGAATATTATTCACCAGCATAAAACTCCGTTATCAGTTCGACTAATGGGACTCAATGCTTCAAATTTAATTTATTTGACTTACTGTTGCAATGAAATGGAGTGAACTTTAAGAACATAGAAATAATTAGCAGAAAAATTTAAGATAATTTATCGATTATTTACTTAAATATTTGACATAAGGCTTTTGAAGTTTGACAAACTCTAGCTTAGATACTAATCAATCGACGAGTGCTCATAAAAACAGCAAACGGTTGTAAATTTAAAAAAGCAAAAAACAAAAACGTTTTGAAATGTTTGCCAAATTTATTTTTTGTAGTAAACTACAATTTTTCCGATTAGAAATGGAATATTATTTCGTTCATATGGCTGCCACGCATTACCTCATTCGATCGGACCACTTTTCGTGCACTTTTCCGATTGTATGGGGCCGTATCTCGGCAATTGCATCACGAATGTTGTTCTTCAAATGCTCAATTGTATCTGGTTTGTCGACATAACACTTTTCTTTCAAGGTGCCCCACAGAAAATAGTACAACGATGTCAAATCGCAGCTTCTTGGCGGCCATTTGACATTACCATTTCGTCTAATTAAACGGCCATCAAACGTTTGACGCAATAAATCAATTGTGGCACGTGATGTGTGGCAAGTTGCACAATCCTGTTGAAACCAAACAGAAAGGGTCCGCCAAATAACTTTTTTTTGAAAAAGCTTTAAAAAAAAACTACAGAATATTTTCTCAAATTTCTTTTTTTATTTGAAAGTACAATCCTTCCGGTTAATTATGGAAAATAATTTCATTCTAATAGATGCCTCGGCTGGCCATGCAGTAGCTTACACGATCGGTCCAATTTTTAAGCACATTATCGATTGTGTGCAGCTGTATGTCACCATTGACTTCACGAATATTGTCCTTTAAAGCGTCAATTGTGTCTGGCTTGTCGGCGTAACACTTATCTTTGACGGCACCCCACAAATAATAGTCGAACGGTGTCCAACCGCAGCTCCGAGGTGGCCAAATGACATCAGCTCTGCGGCTGATAATGCGATCTTTAAAAACAGGGCGCAAAACATCGAGTGTACCTTCGGCTGTGTGGCACGTGGCGCCGTCCTGTTGAAACCAAATGTTGCCAATATCCTCCTCTTCAATTTTTGTGAACAAAAATTGGTTCAACATGGCCCGATAATGATCGCCATTGACTGTAACGGCCACTCCTTGCTCATTTTCGAAGAAAAATGGCCAAATTATGCCTCTGGACCAAAATCCGCACCAAACAGTGACTCGTTTTGGGTGCGTCGACTTTTCAATTTATGCGTGCGGGTTTTCTGTGCCCCAAACGCGACAATTTTGCTTGTTTGCATACCCGCAAAGATCGAAATGAGCTTCATCTGAAAAGATGATTTTTTTGCCAAAATCGGCATCTTCTGGTGTAGGCTACTGCATGGCCAGCCGAGGCAGCCATTCGAATGAAATTATTTTCAATTATTAACCGGAAGGATTGTACTTTCAAATAAAAAAAGAAATTTGAGAAAATATTCAGTAGTTTTTTAAAGCATTTTCAAAAAAAAAAGTTTTTTGGCGGACCCTTTATAAATGAGCAAACGTTGCCATAAAGAAGTTACACAAATTGAGAACGGAGTTGTTTAAAAGAACTGAATTATTGAACTAAAAGAACGCACTAGTTCATTACAGAGAACTGAACTAGAAAGAGCGAACACTCAAAAGGGCTAAAGAAGCCAACTCTACTTCACAAGCCGCTCCAAACAGTCACTCGTAATGAACGCATTGGCTTCCGTAAGACTACGTGTGGATCTTCTGATCCCCAAATACGGCAATTTTGCTTATTGGCATACCCACCAAGATGAAGCTTTACCCGAAAAGATGATATTTTTCTTTTTGGCAAAATCAACATCATCGTGCAGTTTCTGGCTGGTTATTCAAGTGTAAATCGATTCATTACGTTCATTGGAGATAATATACTGAATTTTGTGACAGAATAGAATGACATAAGTAACGCCAGATTTGAAATAACTGATGGTTCAAATTTAAACCGATAGAAGAAAACTTTTTAAACTCATTTTTAATTTTAATCGGTTCAACTCTTAGTTAAAAAAATGTTATCGTAAACTCTGACATTAGTTTTTATGCTTTACAGCATTCGACTACAGAACTATAGATTTTAAAAGTTGAGTTTTATTCTCCAATGGCCTTCCATTTATATAGAAACCCTACCGCGATAGTGTTGTAACATTTGGCACTTTTATAAAGAATTAATTTTAAAGAATCAATCAAAAAAGCTCCAAAAACAACAGGAAATCAAGTGAACGACGTATTAATTTCCTAATTTCCGATTGTTGTTTTTCTTGTCTTATCTTTTATTTTTTTTTTTTTTGGAAAGAATGTTGGCTACATAAACACCAATAATGAAAATTAAATCGATTACGACAGCCAACTGAAGTGTAAAGCTTTTTCCGTATCGTACCCAAATTAAGCTGCCAAAAGAAGAGTGTGATAAAAACAATCTGTTACACAACCTGTACAAACTAATGAATTATTCATTGAATTCATAACAACGAAAAACAAATAGAGCAGCACTGTGGAGAAAAACAAAGTGAATGGCTTAATGAATGTAAACATTTACGATAATCGATAATTAAATTAACAACAAACAAGAATTTATTCAAAATCAAAAAAATCCCAATGTGTCCAGGCAAAAGCTACTTTGAAACAGAAACTTGAAAATATAAGTTTTAGGTAAATTTTTGGAATTTTTCTCAAGGACATTTTAAGGATATATTTCAACTAAATTTCATTTTAAAAAGTTGTTTTAAATACTTTAACGCTTAAAGAATTCTCACGGTGACCTTAAACAAAAGGAAAGTAGATTTTAAAACAACCCAGAACAAACAACCTTCAAAGTTGCATTAAAAGTGGACACCTATTTATCCACTTCACATGAACTCTGCTTTATTTTTACATATTTTCAGGTTTAAAGCATAGTTTTATTATAAATTACCATAATTTTCATTCAGTTTCAATTACCATTTCCACACATTCTAAACTGATGTTCAATGGAACAATGATATGAAAAGAAAAGTTTATGAATTTTATTTTTATTTTTTTATTTTTATTTGTTTATGGCATTTATTTAAAACTTTTTTGAAATTTTTTTATAATTTTTTCTGTTTTATTTGTTTCATTTATTTGATATTTTGAATATTATTTGAAATAAAACCATTTACTAAATAAAGTTTTTAAAATCTAAAGAAAATGTTTTTAAATATTATTTTAAGTTTGCAAAAAGAAATTTAAAAAGTTATTAAAAGTTTATTACACATCCCTTTTACAAATAACCCACATGTTTTTCAAATTTTAAGTTTGTTTCACTAAATAAAATAAATGGTATCATAAATGGAATGATTAAATAATTTATATTCTATTTCCCACAAAGAAATAATGCGGCTACAGAAAATCCTGAAAATGTTTAAAAGAAATAAAAGAAAATCATCTCAAAAAAATTTCCCCCACCCTAGGACCATGCTTTTTAATGACTTCAAATGCAATTACTTACATTTTCTTCCCCCGTGCATATAAGAACATTATCCATCATAATGAATAATTATACGAATCCAAATGAAATAAATTATTTTAATCTAATGCCAGTAAATTTATCATGAGTATTATCATGGGAAGTATTAAAAGTAAGAAAGTGTTCATCACATTATTCCACACTAAGGAAGAGGCAAATTTTAATTTTAAACAAAATTTTGGCAACTACCAGTTACACCAGCTTACCGCATTATATTCTGTCATAATGAATGAATCTTTTCAACTGTAGCCTTTATATTATGTCGCAGTAGAAATACGTCTGTTATGATTGCATTCATACATACATACATAATTGTTCATTACAACTCTTCGGTCAGATAACGACCTGGGTTCTCTCAACACTGAAGTCGCCGTAGTCTAATAGGTAGTGTGTTGGCTTATTCGGCGGAAGGCCACGGTTCAAGTCCCAGGCCAGACATCAAAACGAAATTTGAAAAATTATTTCTTCGGAGACTTCCTCTCAGCAGATTTCTGGCAAAACTCTGAGAGTAAAATAAAATTGCCATGAAAAGTTTTTCAAAAATTTGTCGTTTGGTCCCGCTCCTCATATATGAAGTTAACGCACACAACATAAGTGGTATGAGAAGCTAGGACGCTTTCCTGACTGAAGGGTTGTAATAACCAATTATGTTATGTACGTCTCTCACCACCAATGTTGTGCGGCGGGAGCTACAGTTTAAAGTTTACTCCGAACGATAGATTTTTTAAGAAACTTTTTCATGACAATTTTATTTTACTCTCAGAGTTTTTGGCAGAAAATTGCTTTGTTTGAGATATCTGGGCTGGGTTTTGAATTACGGCCTTTCGTCTAATAACAAATCGTTGGTTATTTCAATTCTTTACATGAAGAACTAAAGTGTTGTACTTTAAGCACAATAAACGCAACATAGCATGCTTAGCCATGTTTCAAAAATAGAATATCTGGGAGAATATGGAAGTGATTACTATAAAGGCAACGCGACAACAAACAACTGAAAACTACTAGTTTGCTGTGTTGCGTTCATTGTGTTTTTAGTACTAGCGTTTGCAATGACTACAAATGTAGAGTGTACACTTGTGTTGCTTACACGCATAAGAAAAATTTTAAAGAGTCTAGGAAGTTTTCATATAAAATTGTAACAGAAAATTATTCATGATCTCTATAGAACTCTGACATAATCTCGTTTGAACAATACTTTGTTGTTAACTTGCTAAGGTAGATTATTCATAGTGACCAGTTGTATTTAGTGAAGCGTATAAAAAAGAGTTGAGTTTAATATCATTTTTAAAGCTTTTGACAATTCTACTGATTTTTAGTCGTTAAAACCTTTGGCCCTAGAGCCAATAACGTGAAAAAGGGCTAAAGTAACATTGTTTTATTTTACCACTATTTTCCTGGCAGAAGAGAACCCTCGAAGAAGCTTATAAGTTATCTTCTTTATAATTTAGTGCTTTTCTGATATTCAGTCTATTATCATATGTGTAGGTAGGTAGTCTATTAGCTAGTATGTTGGCTTATTAGACGTGAGGCCAGACAGTTGCAACGAAACGAAGTATGAAAAAAATATTTCTTCGCCTACTTCCTCAGCAGTCTTTTGGGAAAAAAAACCGTGAGAGTAAATCAAATTGCCAAGAAAAGTTCTCAAATCTATCGCTCGGAGTTGATGTTAAACTGAAAGTCCTTGTAACCTGAAAGGTGTAGGAAGCTAGGTTATAATCCTAACTAAAGGATAGTAATGACCAATTAAGTAAATAAGTTTACAGAACCAAATCATTCCTGGACAGTTATATGTGTGATTATCACAAACCAGTAGAAATAAAATATAGAATCCCTTTTATTGAAGTCCACATTCCTGCACAGAGTTTTACCTTAAAAGGTTGTAAATATTTAAAAAAATTTAAATCGATCTACAAATAATAGCACGTCGTAAATAACTACAGATATGGACCACTATTAACCACTTATTGCCGAAACATATTTCATTCTAATGAAATCAGTCTATTATATCTTCCAGTTACACACAGATTAGTCTCAATTAAGGACTGGACAGATTATCTGCATTCTGATATGCATATAGCCAGACTCCTTTATCTCTGAATAAAACCAAGAGGATATGAATCCTACTTTAAGAAACAGATATTTTTCAATGGAAGCTTCGAAAAAGGAAACCAGTACCAGTAGTAGGTAGTGTTTTGGTTTATTAGACGTGGGGTCAGACATCTCCAACAAAATGAAATACGAAAACATATTCCTTAAGCGACTTCTTATCAGCAGATTTATGCTGAGAGTAAATAAAATGCTGAGAAAAAAATACAAATAAATAGACGCCGTGGTCTAGTAGGTAGTGTGTTCGCTTATTAGCTGTGAGACATCGGTTCAAACCCCACGTCAGGCATCTCCAACTGAACAGCAGATTTCTGGCAAAAATTCTGAGAGTAAATAAAAATCGCCATGAAAAGTTCCTCAAAAATTTGTCGTTCGGTGTCGACTTTAAACTGTAGGTCCCACCACTCTTATATAAAAACTAGGTCGTTATCCCGACTGAAGTTTTGTAATGGCCAGTTATGTATGTATATATGTATGTATTTATATATGTATATACATATGTATACATATATGTATATATATATATATGTATATGTATGTGCATATGTATGTATATATGTATATAGTTATATATGTATATATGTATTGGAAAACGTCTAAGAACTTATTTTTATTTTAATTCTTTTTTCTTTAAAATCTGAGCGCTCTGTAGATTAAGGTTCCTTCGGTGGGCATCATCATAATTAGTTAATTGCATAAGTCTGCCTCTATATAGAGCGCGCTTATGAAAAACCAAGTAACCTTTCATAACTGACTGTCATTTTTTGTACATAGAAAAATCTGTAGGCTTACGTTATATTGTGATAAGATACATGTTTTACAGATATATTTTTTAAATAAATTAAAGTGATTCTCTAAATTTAATAAGACATTCTACATGAAAAGCATAAAGCTTGCATTTCTATAATCTTGCAAAAAGCAATGGCAATAAGTTAAATTCTAAATTAATTTCATATTTTAGTGCTGAAATCTCTCATTTGCCTTCAATAAAACTAAAACTTATTAACCCTTCCGAACACTCTTAAAGGATTACTTACCTGTTTACAAAGAGAAGGTAGAAAAAAGCTCTGATATTATTTATGCAAATGTGATTAAATTGCATTCAAACTAAAGAAAATTCTTGAGTTGGATAAAAACTCATTTATATTCAGTATAATTTCAGTGCAGAAAAACTTTTATTATAAAAAAAATAACAAGAAATTAGCCAAAGGGTCTCTGAAATTTAAGTTTCTTTTTTAAGTGCAAAGTAAACATACATAACATAATTGGTCATTACAATCCTTTAGTCAGCTTTACGACCTAGCCTCTCACACCACTTCTGTTGTGTGCGTTAATTTTTCCCATAAGTGGCAGGACTTACAGGTTAAAGTCGGCTTCGAACGACAGAGTTTTGGGAAACTTCATGGCAACTTAATTTACTTTGAGAATTTTTGAGACTGCTGAGAGGAAGTCTTTGAAGAAATAATTTTTCCTGTTTCGTTTTGGGCGAAATCTTTGAGCTGCGGTTTGACCCACGGGCTCGCGTCTTTGAAGCCAACACACCATCTACTATGATATAATACGGCGACTTTGATGACAATGATATTCCTTTTATGGATTAATTAACGACAGTGGGTCTAATTCGAGAGACCGTTTGTAGAACAGATTTGAGTAAGACAAACTTCAAATGATTTGTCCTATCTGTCCATTTTAAATATTTTTATACAGTTTCGTCGTTCGGAGTCGACGTTAAACTGTAGGTCCCGCCACTCACGTATAAAATTAATGCACACAACATGAGTGGTATGAAAAGCTATACCGTAATCCTGACCGAAGGGTTGCTATGGCCAATTATGTATGTATGTATACAGTTTTCGAATGCGATTGAATTTATTTAAGCAAATTGTACAGTTTTTATAGCATTTGCGTCAAAAGAATAACAAAATTTAAGAGAAAACTGGCCTTTGTTAGTCAAAATAATAACAAAATTTAAAAGAAAACCGATCTTTGGTAGACCCTGTTTTCATTTGAATTATAATACAGCTTTAAAAGCTTTCAACTTTTGTTTTAGTAAACCAAAATGAAATGATTTAACTTTTAATTGCCAGCTGCTCAGTTTTTCTGTTTCTATTTCACTTTTCCAAACTCAAATTATATCAGAATACATTTTAAATTTCGTATAAATGTTAAAGTGAACTCTTTTTTGTTTTTGTGGGGCTTAAACAAAATTATTTTTCATTGCGAAACAAACTCATCTCTCGCTCCATGAACACAAATTATAGATCCTACATGGTGGCATAATTAGTAATGGAGCTTACTGCCACAAGACTGTTTTTTTTTTTTAAATGCATTCGGTTATTGAAACAATATTTGCAACTTCACAAATGTGTTTGTAATGTGAAAAATACTTTTCTGATTTTCTTTAACTAATTTCGTTTTGAGCTCAATTCTTCAAATATTATTTTTTTTCTTTTCATTGTCAAACGAGAGCTTTGTAAGTTGAACCCTTTTCTTTAGACGTAAAATTTTTACAAGAAGTGATTTTCTTATTTATTTTATTATTATTTCCCTCTTTTAATTCGAAGGAACTAATAATGTGGAATTGAGGAAAAACGTATATGATTTGTAATAGAGTCATAGAAAAGCCATAATCTGTTATTGGAGTAACAAAGAAAAGTCTTGTCTTATTATTTCAGTTTTTTCAGTCAGAAAGTTATTGTCAACGTTATTATTCCAGTCGCGTCTATGTAACATTCACCACCACTTGTATTTATTTCTTCTTTTTAATTCAGCTGAAAATTTGTTTACTTATAATATCATATTTAAATAGGAAGTATTCCCTAAGGCAATAAATTGATTAGTACTTAGTGTGTTTATGATTAAAATTTTGTATGTGGCTTGTTTAGTAATGGCACGATCAAAATCACAAAATCTCTTGTACAAATGTATGATGAGACTAAAAGCAACCTACAGTGTGCGTCAAAAAAATAAATAATGTCAGGCTGGAGATCAAGCGCAGGATCACTCTTGCCAACAGTTGCTACTATAGTCTCAATAGGCAATTGAGTAGCAGAGACCTCTCTCGTACGACAAAACTAACACTCTACAAGACACTCATCCTACCCGTGCTTCTTTATGGCGCAGAGGCATGGACCCTATTAAGTACTGATGCAGCAGCCTTGAGAGTGTTTGAGAGAAAAGTACTGCGTAAGATCTTCGGTCCAGTACGAGTTGGCGATGATTTCCGCATCCGATCCAACAGTGAGCTGTATGAGCTCCTCAACGACATAGACGTTGTGCGGCGTATTAATATCCAGCGGCTGCGCTGGCTCAGCCATGTCGTTCGAATGGAGGAGGATGCTCCGGCGAGATGGGTATTTGATGCGGGGATATGCGGAAGTCGGCGAACAGGGTGACCTTGTACCTTGTTCACATCGATTGGTGTGAACAACTGGCGTAGGCGCGCAAGAAGCAGAGGCGCCTGGAACAATGTGTTGCGGCAGGCCGAAACCCGTTAATTTAGTTGTTAATGGTCAGTTAAGTAAGTACGTAAGAGCAGCGGCACCTACAGTTTAAAGTGTGCTCCGAGCCACAGATTTTTGAAAAACTCTTCGTGGCCATTTTATTTACTCTCAGTGTTTTTACCAGAAATCTGCTGAGTGGAAGTGGTCGAAGAAATATTTTTTCGTTGTTCTTTTTGATTGAGAGGGCTGACCTGGGGTTTGAAACTAGGCCTCACCTTTAATAAGCCAACAAACAACCTGTTAGACTACGGCGACACTGTCAGTAAATGAAATTGTCATGATGTGTCTCAAAAATCCGTCGTTTGGAGTCGACTTTTAACAATAGGAGCCACCACTCATGTACAAAAATAACGCACGTAACATAAGTGGTTTAAGAAACTAGGTCGTAATCCTAGCTGAAGGGTTGTAATGACCAATTATGTATGTAGGTGTGTATGTTATATTATTATTTTTCTATAAACATACATGGGGTGTACATATTTTTTTCACACGGTGAATTTATATTTTAATTTCAATTTAATAAAAAAAATTAAAATCTAATTCAAAAATAAATTCCCACAAATGTTCAAGAGCCATTGAATGCGATTAAAATCTTTAAATCTTAAACAGCTTAAATTGATTCCTGAAAAATTAAACCTGCATAAAAAGAAAAATAAAATCGATATTAATCGAATAAAACAATAAAGAGAAATCAAATTTAGCATTGATTTAATAAATAATTTTACATTTTTTTCTTTCTTTATATGGTAATTAAATTATTTATAAATGTTTTACAATATATTTTGCATAAATAAACATACATTTCACAAACATATGTTCAGTGAACTGGTACATTAAAATATTTTACAGAAAATTTTGCTATTTTCCAAGAAATGTTATAAAACAAAATAAAAATTCAAATTAAAGCAACTAATTTGCATATCAATTAGTAATTTTAGTTTTTGTTTTCACATCAGCGGCATTCGAACAGAAAATAAGGAAAGTTCTTTGTAGCCTAAAAGTGTAAGTAAGAAGAGAGTGCGAGAGAGTTTAAAAACCAGCAATTATAAAGGAATAATTTTTTATTTTATTTAACAACCCCTTTTTAATCCTAAGTATACAGTGGACAGCAAAAGTCTTAGTACGGCAATATATTTTGACAAAAAAGTCCTCACAGGCTTAATAATCTGGCACAAAGTCCTGTCAACCGAAAAGCTTGCTCATAATGGTACCAGAAAACACTAAGCAAAACTTGTACATTCAGTTCCAAATGGGTTAAATGGAGTGCTTGGCCTTAAGGAATATTCTACTAAATACAATGGATAACATTTTCATATATTTGGCCTTTGAATTTTAAATTTACTCAGGGTTCTCCTTGGGGATACCTATGAAGTCCATCTGAAACTTTTCCCTATTTTTCTCTTGTTTTATGAAAAACATTAAAAAAATTCTTTATTTTATAATAAAACAGAAATAAATTAATAAAATAAATATGTAAACTATAAATTTGTATACAAAATTTTGGCTAAAATTCATGAAATTGCCAAAATATATTGCCGTATTAAGACTTTTGCTGTACACTGTATGTACAGTGATGGGAAACTACTCGAAAACGATTTTCTGAACTTGAAATTAAACAAAAAGACGATCGGAAGTATATTTAAACAAGAAATGGTACGCTAGTGCAATACAGCGTAAAGCGTTAGATATTAATGTTTACATACATACATAATTGGTCATTACAAACCTTCAGTCAGGATTACGACCTAGTATACACCCATTAAAATTTTTAAAAACATTTGCAAAATACAAACGTGGTATACATCCTTACTTCTTCTATTGGCCTACCTAAACTTCAATATTATTAAATTGGCTTTAAAGCCATTGCTCAGAATAAAACCACAAATTTAACTTTTTAATGGTTTGAACACTTGACATTAAGTGACTAATAATTGTACAAAGAGTCATAACCGCAAATATTGTAATTACATCAATAAAAGTATGTAAAAGTACTTTTATTGCTTCTTGAATAGAAATTTCAAATGTACTCGTACCTGAATTATTCTATACATAGTATGTAACAATCGCTTGTCTATTATATGTAGATCAGAAAAAGTATAATAGTCTTGACATTTTGACCATTAGAATGTATAAACTTTGTATCAAAATCAATTTATAATATTCTTAATTAAAGGAAAAAATAAATATTTTAAATTTAAGAAATTAAACTTTTTCTAACTAAAAAGGAATTTCTTTTTGCAATGTTTCGTTAATATTGTAAAAATAAAATTACAAATAGAAATAAAAAGTTTTTAAATTGAGTTTTACTATAAAAGGCCATGTGTTGCAAAAACAAAAAAAAAAAAATACCAGAACATTTGTTTAAAACAAATTAGCTTGACTGACTTATTTTGTTTGTATCTGGCAAAAATCCTCTCTTAGTCTATAAGTTAAAGTGTAGCAAAATGTTATTTTAAAAGTTATTTTGCTTTTCAGCATGTTTTTATTTAAATACTTTGTATACTGTTTTGCTTTGATCTCTCATGCATCTTCTTTCATTTTAAAGAATTACTATAAAAAAACTTTATACGAAAAAAAAACTCTTACTCGAAAGTTTGTTACAAATTCTCCATTTACGAAAACAGTTAATGGAAGAGCTGATCTGCTTTAACACATTTACATTTAATCTTATTAACATATATTTTTTTAAATTCTTACATACTTGTACTCATAATCATTAACATTTACTGTTATTTAATCGCTCAGGAGAAATTTTAGCTTTGTTTCCTCTTCTCATGGTGTGGGGATGTTTTTCCTCTTCAGGAGTAGGTAGACTCTTTAAAATTGATTCCAAAATGACTGGAGAGTACTATGTAAATATTTTGGAAGAAGATCTTTACAGCAGTGAGGAGGATATGGGCTTGAGGGAGTTTATCTTTCAACAAGGCAACGAACCCAAGCACCCGAGTAAGGTCGCTAAAACATATTTTGAAGAAAATAATGTTGAAAAATTTGAATGGCCTGCTAAAAGCCCAGATTTAAACCCCAAAGATCATCTTTGGGCTACCTCAGATGACAAAAACCTGATGGAGTCCAGAAAAAATATTCAAACATTTTCGGAAAAACTGCAAAGTAAATGGAGGGCAATTCCTACAAGTACTTTGAAGAACCTTGCACTAAGTATGCCGAAAAGGTTAAGAGAAGTCATAAATAACAAAGGAGGAGCAACTTCGTACTAAATTTTGATGTTATTTAATTATTTATAATATTTTCTAATGAAGTGTTACTTTATTTTGTCACTTGAAATTCCTTATGTGCCATATAATTTCTATTATAAATAGAAAATATAAAGAAAGAATGCAATGTTAAGATACTTTTTAGATAAAATATTAACCGAATTAAAAACGAAACTATAATTTATAAACATTTGAAAGCAATAAACATATGCTTTAATCAAAAAACGAAAAATATTTCAAACCGCACTTTATTTTGTCCGACAGTGTATTTGGAAACGTCTGAGGTGACTTATATACGAGTATGGAAGACATAGAAGTCTGAAAGGCATGGCTAAGCTTACTATCTTTAAAAATGTTGCTGTATTCGTTACATGGAAGACTGTGCTCTCTTGACTCATGCAGTCTGTAGTTATATAATATGGAAACTTTAGAACATTTTTATACTCTTAAAACATAATGTTACGTTTTTACATTTCAAATAAAAAAATAATAATTTGTTTTTAGTTTTAGATAAATTCTTTATTGTTCGCACAATTCTGTGTGCCACTGTTCACAACTTGATGTAAACAACAATTTACTTTGTTGTTGTTTTGTCTTCTTTACGCTCTTTTTGGTTTGATTTTCAAACCACGATTATTCATGCAACGCGTCTTCACATAAGACTGACTGAATTTTCACTGAACTCGTTGCCTGCTTTGTATTGCCGTTTATATCGCAGGGGAGTAGGAGAATGACTTCGTCTTTGCGAAATATCTTTAAATGTAAATATGTTGTTTATGTTATTGTTGTTTGTGTATTTTGTTTACTTTTTTATACTGATGTTGTTGCTATATTTTTGTTTATTTGTTGATCATGTAAACAAGTCCATTGTTTTTGTTTTTGTAGCTTTTGTTTATCATTTTAATATTAAACGATGTAATTTCCTAATTGTGGACGTAATTGTTGTCTAAGTCAACTTTTCTCAATTTGTTTGTCATATTTAAATGACTCTGAGCGGCGTAAATGTATGAAAACATTTGCAGTTAGTACAGCATGAATAGACATTTTGTTTGGATTTTTTCCACATTCCACTATTGCTGAATCTCTAACAGTTTCATTTTCTCCTTTCGCAGCGTTTTTTACGTCCACTAATTATTATTTATAGTTTAAAACGAATAAAAAATTTTATGTAATGGGAACCTTATGCAGCTCCTCTACTTGTGCTGCTACTAGTGTTTTTCTCCTGTTTTTTTATTAAACCAAGAGAGCCATTTAAAGCATAAAAATATCATAATAATGGTAGAAATAAAAATTATAAAATTATACTACAGTATGGAAGCTGTTACGATATAAACTATAAAAAAAATATAAAAAGAAAGGTTATAAAAACTGATATCTGAAAGAAAATTAAGAAAAAATGGATTATATTCGCATTTAATATGCATATAAAAAAAAGAAATTACTTTAAAATTAATTAAATATTCATAATTTGTGGTTATTTAATAAATAAATATTAAATTTTATAAAATAATTAAAAATTTTTATTAAAACTTTACGTTTTTTAAGTGCATTTTTTATTGATACATTGTTTTACAAATTTAAACACTCAAAATGTAATTCAAACCATATATATGAACAAATTTAATCGTAAGAAAAAATGGAGATGTACTAGAAATTTAAACGAATAAAATCACTAATCTTTTAGCTTTTAAATTAATTTAGTTTAATTTCAGAAAACACAATGAGCCATATGGCCACTGAGTGGATCTGCCTGTGAATGACAAACTACCCGCTAACCAGATTTAAAAAGATAAAAAAAATTTGAAATTTTCGTAGCACAAGTGCTGACAACTTCCTTACTTATTTACTTAATAATCCGATTAACAGATTTCGGCCTGCCGCAACACATCCTTCCAGGCGCCCCTGCTTCTTGCTCGCCTAAGCCAATTGGTCACACTAATCGATGACAGGACTTCCTGGATTTGGTCCTTCCAATGCATACGCATCAAATAGCCGTCCCTCCGGAGCTTCCTCCTTCATTCGAACGATATGGCCGAGCCAGCGTAGCCGCTGGATATTAATACGCTGCACAATGTCTATGGCGTTGTGGAGCTCATACAGCTCACTGTTGGATCGGATTCAGAAATCATCACCACCTCGCACTGGACCGAAGATCATACAAAGGACTTTCCTCTCGAATACTCTCAAGGCTGCTACACCAGTGGTTAATAGGGTCCATGCCTGTGCGCCATAAAGAGCACGGGTAGAATGAGCGTCTTGTAAAGTATTAGTTTTATCGCACGAGAGCGGTCTCTGCTACTCAATTGCCTATTGAGACCATAGTAGCACCTGTTGGCAAGGGTGATCCTGTGCTTGATCTCCAGACTGACATCTCATTTTTGGTGGTAACGACCAAGATAAATAAAGTGCTGACTACTTGGTATTCTTATATTCTATAAATTCTTTTCAGGCAATGTTGATACAAAATTTTGCCTATACATACATACATATATACATTCACAATTGGTCATTACAGCCCTCCAGTCACGATTACGATCTAGCTTCTCACGTCACTTATGTTGTATGTGTTAATTTTATACACTAGTGGACCGAACTTCCATATGACGGATTTTTTTGAGAAACTTTTCATGGCAATTTTTATTTATTTTTAGAGTTTTTGCCAGAAATCTGCTGAAAGGAAGTCGCCGAAGAAATATTTTTGCATATTTCGTTTTGTTAAATATGTTTGAGCTGTAGTTTGAACCGTGGCCTCACGCTTAAGAAGCCAACACACTACCTGCTAGACTACGGCAACTTCTGACTATTTGTGTAAACTCTATTCAGTAAAAGTTCATAAATTTTGTCTCAACTAAGAACAATTCCAGACGACTAATGCTCACTGTCTAAAATCCTGCAATGATTTTGATTGACATTTCTACAGCCCGCGTCAAAGATTGGCTCGCAGGCCTGATACTAAGCTGAAAAAAATGTTTTTATTAGTATAGGGAAGCTGTTCGAAAGCTATGTTTGTCGGTTGAAAATTTGTCGTTAGTGTAGGTGACTTTCTTAGTGATTTCATGTTGATTACAGTTATAGCTGCCAGATAAATGAGACACCAAATCGTCAAATATTTGAAAAAAAAAATCGTTAAAATCGTCAAAGAGGTTTGTTGAAATCGTCAAAAAATCGTCAGAAAAAATAAATAAATAAATTAAAGTTAAAGCCAATGTATGCACATATCTGAGTTCAAAAATAAAACATTTAAAAAAATTTGTTAGAAATTAAAAGCTAGCGTCCCTCATCTTCATTTATTAATTTTTTCCCCCGACCGTATACAGGAGAGGCCGTAGCAGCTCATTAATGACGGTAGTGTATCCAACTCCATTGAATTATTGACGCGTCGTTGCAATGTGATTTGTGTTTCACTATTCTATCGCTACTACAAAAATTTTGTTCGAACAAAATAAGGCGATTTGTTCCCGAAAATCATATATTGCTACGTAACGCTCGTCTTTCTCGGCTAGCACGATTGGCCAGTCGCACATTGCATTACAGAAAAAATACGTTTTTTAGTCGGACTATTCGTATGTGGAACTCAATTCCTGCAGAGGTGCCTCCTGTTACTTATGGTATAAAAATATACAAGCCTAGTGTCCATAAACACTGTTCTCTCTTTCCTTCTTCCCCTAACATCCTAACATTCTTCTTCCCTACAATGCCATCCAACCCTTTAATGTTGGCCGTACGAAAAAAAAAATAACGGCGCTTGCCTTTGTTCTTCAGATGGTAATATTAGAAGCTATACTCGAATTTTTAAAATTGTCTGCAACGACAAGTGATAAATTATTCTCAACTACGGGGATATTTTGGATTTATAATTTTTTGGCTTTTAAGACATTAAAAATGAATTAAATACAGAAAAATCATCACAGGTATTCGAAAGTAACTTAAAAATATAATACTTCACTCCATGTTTTTACTAACATAAATATTAGTAGCAATTGCAAAGTAAATAGAAATCTGAAAGTGGCTTTTAATGTACTAAAGTAAAGAATATGATGCAAATTTTTAATTTTTAAAAATCGTCAAAATAAGGGCATAAATCGTCAAATCGTCAATATGATATTGTTACGTTTTTACCTTTTTGAAAAAACGTTTAAATATGAGTTCGTTAATTGCAAACAAAGTAAAAACAAATGTGTTTAATTTCAGTTAAACTCTCTTTATTCTTTACACTGCTTTTGTGTGCCACCGTATACAACTTAACGATACAACAATAATAATCTGTTTATTCACTTTACTAGTTCACACAAGTATTAACTGGATCTTTACAACCACGACTTACTTTGTTCTCAGGCAACTTCACACAAGGCTGACTGAATTAACACTGCCTGCTTTGTCCAGCCCTTTTATAGTCCGACACAACTAGTCTAACGAACATTCTTGAAGTGGAAGGTTCGTGATATCGCCTTCTCGAGAGCTCTATTGCTAATACATTGTTGTTTGTGTACCTTGCATATGTTGCCGTTGGTACTAGGCGCAACCAGGTTCGTCGTACATATGTGTGTATGCAGCTTTAGATAATCAACACGTTCATTGTATTGTTAGTGTTAGTGTGTATTTGTGTCGTGTGTATTGTGTTGGTGTAGTTGGTAGCTTTTGTTTATCGTTTCTATTGTTAAACGATATTAGGTCGTTTCGATTTATGTAACAATATTTTTGGAGCTCAAAATCGTCAGAACGACGATAAATCGTCAAGTCGGGCAGCTATGATTACAACTTATCTTATCGTAACTTATCTGCCACTGTGTCCCCGCTCCTCTTTAACAATTAAAGTTAATAAAAAGAATGCAAAACAATTTTTACCATTACCACAGATTTTATTCAAAATTTCCAAGTAATTTTTCTGAACTGATTTCAGCCCTGAACGACATTTTGGACATTTGCTGACAATTTATTACAACAATTCTAAAATGACTTCAATTTTAACAATTTAAACTTTTGTTGTAAACTCTTTTTAAATCTTTTTAAATGCTTTTTTATTTTCTTAAGAAAAAAATAAGATTTTCCATGGCATTAACAGCCTTTCAGTTGCTGTTTTTGTCATTCGAAAGTAATTAACTGAAGTGCATACACTTTGACGATGACGTTGAAAACAGTGCTGATGATGATGATGACATGGTGGATAAACATTTGAAACTTAAAATTAAAGAAGTTTTAATAGAAATTATCGTTACAAAAATTGTAGAAAACTTTATATAATATTGTTGTTGCTGTTGTTGTTTAATAGTTACTTGCTTTAATGCAAAAAGTGTCAATGAGAAAGGCAAATAATTTCGAAAAACACCAGGCTGAAAAGTAAAATGAAAGCCAGAATATTGAGATTAATATTCTACGATAATTAAGGGGAGTGCAATATACAGACAAAACATATTCACTGGAATTGTAAAAGGGAATATATTAAAGTGGCCGAAGTCTCGTTGTTAGTGTAATGGCTTATAAGACGTGAGGCCACGAGTCTGAGTCTGAATAAAATTGCCATGAAAAAGCTTCTCAAAAATTAAAAATTATTCAAAGTCAACTTTAAACTGTAGGTCCCGCCACTCATGTATGAAATTAACGCACACAACATAAGTGGTGTGGGAAACTAGGTAGTACTTCTGACTGAAAGGTTGCAATAACCAATTCTGTATGTTTGTTTGCATATAATATATTAGAACCAGTTGTTTCGAAATGTACCAAAAGATTGAAAAAAGACTGTTGATAGGGCAATGTAGTATTCTCGAATGGCTTAAGAATTTCCAATCGTTAGTTAGTTACCTCACTATTGCACTGATGCTGCACGTAAATTTGCGGCTGTATGCAAGAATCTTTTGGAATGCCTACTTGTTGCCATACTTTATTTTCCGCCCTAAAGGGAGTGGTTTCCTCACTAAAAGTTGGATTCCATCCTTCGAAATAAATAAAGAAAAACATTTGAAAGTCTAATTATGGATTTATTTTGTCTTTTTATATTCAACTTCAAAAGGAAAAAATAATTATTAATTTCTTTATTAATTATATTTTAATTATATACGAGCTGAGTGACTTTGTAGTGTAGTGTCACAGACCAGAGTCTCTGGTGGGAATCGAACCCGTGACGAATCGAACGTCACGCTAATAGACTAGCACACTACCCACTAGACTACCAGGACACCCAAGGAAAAAATATTTCATCTTGAAAACAAACTTGGCATTTGGCCAAAATAATGTAAGCGAAAAACGATAACTTAGAATTTCGTTTTTTTCCAAGCTCTTTACAGTATATGCGAACAATTAGAAGGAAACCCTTAAGAAGTTTAATGGAAGATAGTCTGAAAAGTCATAAGAAACCTACGAGCTTTACATTTACAATGCGAAAGAGATGAAACCAATAACGACCAGACAGTAAATGTCACATGATAATTGTAGAGGCACGTATAATACACACATACATACTATATATACATAAACGGACATTAGAACCCTTCAGTCTGGATTACTAATTAGATCCTCACATCACTTATGTTGTGTGTGTTAATTTCATACATGAGCGACGGAACCTACAGTTTAAAGTTATTATGTCTGGACTATTTAGAAGTCGCCGTAGTCTAGTAGGTAGTGTGTTGGCTTATTAGACGTAAGGCCACGGTATATAAAAAATATTTCTTCAGTGACTTCCTCTCGGCAGATTTCTAGCAAAAAATCTGGGAGTCCCTCGGAGTCGACTTTAAAGGTCGACCAATCATGTGTAAAATTAACACACACACAACAAAAGTGGTGTCAGAAGCTAGGCCGTAATCCTTACTGAAGGGTTGTACTGGCCAATTATATATGTATGTATTTTTAGAATATAACAGTCTCTAGGTGGAGTTCATCCGAAATATGCACTTTACCATGAGTCTGATGTTCAAATCAAGCTGAACGTGACCAGATACAATTCAAGCTACTCCGTTGTTGTATATGAACATCCATCATTATTTGGCAACTACGACAAGGTAGCTGTATCAATTGCCATAATTCTGCAGTCCCTTGGAAGGTCTTGGTTTCAATTGCGTGTTATTTGGAAAAAAACAATTTTCTTTAATAATTTGTAAAGACGAACTGTAGCTTTCTTTGCTAAAATTTTTCTGAAAGACTTAAACTAACATAGCACAGAGATACTATAGCATATAAACACGGAATCTGACTTTAATATTATCCTTATATGTGAGTCTTGTGGCATATTCGACCCAAAGAAAATATACGTTTATAAACGAATTTTGTATTTTAGCCTTAAACTCCAATTTGTTGTTCATAAACACACTAAAGTTAAATAGTCATAAAAACAAGGCATTTAATTGGAAGATGAATAACAAATTTTTGTATCAACATCAGTGTCGGCTGTTAAAAGACTTGGAAAGAAACAAGAAAGGAAAAACTAAACAAAAAATATCACAAAACGGAAGCGTTACAATTTGAAAAATAAATAGAAAACACGGACAACTGAAACACACACTCGCATACAATTAACCCATACAATAAGAAAACTTCGTGGAAAGGGAGATGTATAAATTTCAAATTAATTCAAGTTGTGATACAAGTTGTTGTTGTCTCGTCAAGTTTGTTTAATACATGTTGATACTCAGGAAAGTATGGAGTTTTGCAACTGGGATTCAAAACACCAAGAACGTATTTAATTAAATGGTACCCTTGAGAATGAAAATAAACCCTACTTCCTCTGATGTTATACTGATACATCCAGTCATTACTGAGGTCTTGGGTAACGTAAAATAACAAACTAAAATAGAAATTTTTCATTGATCAGGATTGGAATTATCCAAGTAACCTGCTTAATAATTAGCTGCAAATCCAAAGTAAACTCCTAGCTCTTGATGCAGATAGACCATCACCATAATCGATACATTTATTTTAATGAGACAAGTGTGGAAAATATTTTGTTGTTCGGAAAGTAATTTCGTTTTTTCCCGACAGAGAATTTAATTGTATTTTTTTGCACCCTTACTCCTATAGCAAAGCTTGTCTGCGAAAAGCTCCAATTAATTCTACGCAGTAGTTCACAGTTGGTGAGCGATAAGCAGCATTTTCGACATATCTTGCTGTTTTACTACAGAAAGGGTAAAAATGCTGTTCAAGCCAGAAAGAAATTAGCCGACGTGTATGGAGAAGGTGTGTTCTTGGTACGCCAGTACCAGAACTGGTTCGCTAAGTTTCAATCCGCCAATTTTAATGTCGACGATGCATCACGTTAGGGAAGGCCGGTTGAAGCCGATAATGACGCCAAAAAAGCATTATTTGATGCGAACCGGCGAATAACAACACGTGAGATCGGATTGAGGTTAAATTTATCAAATTCAAAAGTTTATGACCACTTGATTGATATTATATGAAGACTATCTTTCATTTCAAAAAAAAAGGAATAACGAAATTACCCAATAATTTTAAAAAATGCCAAAATATACTAAATATTGTAATATTCTGTGTTCATATAAATAATTAATAAAAATTTATTTAACTAAATAAAGGTGTGACCTCAACTATAAAAATATATTTTTGAAATATTTCTTGTTTACATGACCATAAATAATATTTTTTATAATGTACGATAAAATGACCTAAGTAAGCATTAAATAAATCAAAACAATTTCAATGCAAATTGTTAAAAAAAAATGCAATGAATTACAAATTTTTTATAGAAACTATTTACAAACATTTTATCTTCAACAGGAGTTTAGATGGCATTCATTAAAAATTGTTTCTTTTTTTATTCTTTTTTTTCATTCTACTAAATATTCTATTGTATACATGATACTCTAGAGTCCTTACATTTTAACATTAATTATAATTTTTTGTTTTGTTTGATTTTGGTTTTTTCACAATTTTTATGTTGCTTTATAGTACGTATATCTCTGCAAAATAATTTCATTTTTCACAGCCACAAACATTGAAAGTAAAAGTTAGAAAAATTCAGTCACTGTTGAAAAGAACGTGAAAATAAAAGAGAAAAACTTACAAAAGAAAAAAGGCATGTGAACTTTTCTGAATTTTCTAAAAATGAAAGAGACATTGAACGAGTGCCAGCATTTTTATAAACATTTCATATCTCAAATAAATTTTCTTTGTAATAAATGCACGAAAAATTCTTTGCCACACTGTATTACTAACCATTGTATTTAGTGATATAATTTTAATTAAATATTTAAAAAATAATGTATAAAAATATGTAAAATACTTTTCTTATTTAAATAAAAACAAGAAAAAATAAAACAGATTCAACAACCGGAAATATGACAGTAGAGCACCGTAAGCAATAACCACTGCATTGTAAATGGCGGCAGCGGTTGTGGTAAACCTGGCTAAAAAAACAAAAAACACAATAGAGCCACATTTAGCATTTACTCCCTGCAAACAAGTCATCATTAACAAAATAAATATGCAAAAATAATACACACACACAAAAGGGGAAATAAAAGCTGAAAACAAAAAATATTCAAATCAACCAGACCCATAAAAGTAGTTAAAATAGAATTTAAAAGGAAAACAAAATAAGAATTAAGTACCGTTTGGTATAATTGCAACAAAACCATAGAATGGCAAATGCATTAAAGTTAGGTTAGATTAAATGTCATTTGGAGAGAAATAATGATCACACATGTATAGAAGTAAACGTCTCTTATGGGACTGTTTAATAATTTCAATCTTAATATAGTAAGGATTACAACAGAGATATCTACCATAAGAAAGGAATTTAGTTGTTGTTAATGTTTATTGCATATGATGGCCTCAATTAATCCGGAACCAATAAGAAATTTTCATCAAACCAGTTTGCTTACCAATGTTGAATGTAGTGAGTACTCAGGAATCATTTCCTATTTCTCAATAATGAGAGACAATGAGAGAAGGAGTAATTGCATGCATACTTAACTAGTCATTACAAACTTTCAGTCAAGATTATGACCTACCTTCTCACACCACTTATGTTGTGTGAGTCAATTTTATACAAAGTCGACTCTGAACGACAGATTTTTAAGAAACTTTTCATGGCAATTTCATTTTACTCTCAGGATTTTTGCCAGAAATCTGCTGAGAGGAAGTCACCGAAGATATAATTCTTCATATTTCGTTTTGTTGGAGATGTCTGACTTGAGGTTTTACCCGCGGCCTCACGTCCAATAAGCCAATACACTACCTTCTAGACTACAGACTAGACTTTAGGTTGTTCGAATCAAATGCATTTCAAATCTTCCATAAACTTGAATACATCGGCATATATCGCAATTGCGGATTCCGATGGTTGATTAACACAGACTAGTTCTGTATACCATCTTGTCTAATCTTGCGCCTTTTATGATGTGGTAAACAAAATTGATATCTTTTTTTTCTACCGGATCTTTCATAAAGCGCTTCCTATCCTTAAATTTATATTAAACAAAGTGTGTATGGAATAACATCGAAATTTTTTGTTCATTTGAATGACCTATTGAGGCCATTATGTGCGGAATAAAACATCTTTTTAAATGAGCGCCCAACCAACGTGTCTTATTTTCTAGGAACAAGAAAACCGCACAAGAATCTCGATGGGAAGTTCTCTACACTAAATCAGATTACCATGCCTTCAAATGGCTCGTGCAGAATATCCAATGTGGCTTGCTGAAACTACATATCGTCGGTGTCTTGATTATCGAATTCAGGCCAGGAGAAGTTGATAATCATAGACCGTTGACTGTGATAATTCGACCAACATACATAGATACATAATTGGTCATGACAACCCTTCAGTCAGGATTACGACCTAGTTTCTCACACCAACTATATTGTGTGTGTTAATTTTATACATGAGTGGCGGGACCTACAGTTTAAAGTCTACTCCGAACGACAGATTTTTGAGAAACTTTACATAGCAATTTTATTTACTCTAAGAGTTTTTGCCAGAAATCTGCTGAGAGGAAGTCGCCGAAGAAATACTTTTCTTGTATTTTGTTTGATGTCTGGCCTGGGGCTCGGACCCTGGCTTTTCGTCTAATAAGCCAACACACTACCTACTAGACTACGGCGGCTTCAATTAATTCGAACAACATCGTTCTTTATTAATAAAGACTGCCAGCCTATAACCCATGTCAAACAGACACTTTTTCTGCATGCATTGGACGCTCTTGGATCTCGTATTGATTGGCATCGTCCTAAACTTCACAATTTTGTTTATTCACGTACTCCGACATTCTGAAATTAGCCTCGTCCTCTCAGTAAGACGTAGTCTAGTAGGTAGTGTGTTGGCTTATTAGACGTGAGGCCACGGTTTAAACCACAGGTCAAACATCTCAAAAAGAAATATGAAAAAGTATTTCTTCGGAGACTTCCTCTCAGTAGATTTCTGTCAAAAACTCTGAGAGTAAATAAAAAAGTTTCCATGAAAAGTTTCTCAAAAATCTGTCGCTCTGAGTCGGCTTCAAACTGTAGGTCCCGCCACTCATGTATAAAAATTAACACACACAACGTGAGTGGTGTGAGAAGCTAGGCCGTAATCCTGACGAAAGGACTGTAATGACCGATTATGTACGTATGTAAAATAGGCCATGCTCGGCCTAACACGCTTGTCCGAACAGAACACCAATTTTGATAAACACAATTGTATTATTTATATGTATTGTTTAATGATATATCTATCCCTGGCTATTTGGTAAAACAGACTGTATAATTGACAACTAATTTTGCAGATGATGCCTCAAAAAGAAGGCCGATAACAACTGTCTTAACTCGAAAGTCTCTGCTGGAGCATCCGTTATCACGATCACTTTTTATTCCTAATTTTTTTTCTGTGGATTAATTCTATGAGTTTATCTAAATAGTCCATTTATGAATTTATTTTCAATTTCCATCGTCTTGTTTTCATTCCAAGCCTTTGAACAATCACGCTGTTATTGAAATACAAGTTTATTTTTCTTCTGTTCAGTTTTCCACTTGAATGCTCTAAATTGTTTGTGTGTCCGTTTATCTGTTAAGTGTTTAATGCTGCAATTTATTGAAAAAAATTTTTTAAACCCACATCTTTTTCCTTTTATGTACATAAGAGAGGATTTTTTGTACCCTTTTGTGTTGAAAGAAACTTGTAGATTATATTTCAGTTGTATTCCAAGTATTATTTATTATCGTCTGTGTTTGCCTGTTAGTCAAAGGTTGCAGTAAATTGTATCTGAAGATAAAGTTACAACTGCGGATTCATAGAATGACTTGTCGTTTTATTTATACGTTGTCTTCATTATTAAAGAAAATTTTATTTATTTCTAAAATAATTTAAAAAACCAATGATTTTATTTTATTACGAAGCTCGAGATTAAAATCTATGAAACATCAACCATGCAAGTTATTCACAGTTGCCACAGTACAGTACCGTTAAAGAGTCAAACTTCCTCAAACAGACTGGTTGCTCTATAAAAAGTATGAATCTAAAGTTCTGAAACACAATAATAGGCTGGGCAGCCTATACTTGTCTTGACGTCTGTTGTCAATATGTTAATATACTCATTCCAATTGCGTAGACATTCATACACACAGAAGTCGTGTGTTGTACATCCATCTCACATGTAAAATATAAACAAAAAATTAATATTCGTATAATTGTTCAAAAATGTTCCCCCGAAAACTCTGTGTATACGTAGCCATCACATCAACCATCACAATATCCATCAACATTATTTCTCTGAAAATGTAAATATTTTGATTTGTGCACTTGTAGCTGTAGTTTCCTGAAAGACTTAAAAAATACATGATGTACTTTTGCTTATTCTACCCGGACAAGTTGTTTATAAGAAGAAATCTAAACTAGAGGCGTTGTAAGATAAACCCAACTCTAACTTGCTTGTATTGGCAGAAGTAAATTTACTGAATACAAATAGTAATACATACCCAATATATTCTTCGGAGCTCATGTAGTTAAAATGATACTTACGGATCTTAATATTAGTAAGTATTCTGGGTCGGATGGCACTTCTGCACTGGAATACTTCTAAATAAGTATACTTTGGCGCTTGTTTTTATTAACATTTTCAGTGACTTCAGGTTGTTTATATACCTCTAAATCAAATCCTCAAAACAGTTGAAGATAATGAAAATTAACCTCAAATTTATCACGCAATTGCGATGTATTTTGTTTAAAATATCTAGAGTCTAAGTCTTATTAGACGTGAGGTCACGGTTCAAACCCCTGGTCTAACATCATCAAACAAAATATAAAAAATATTTTTTCGGCGACTTCTTCTCTGCAGTTTCTTAGCAAAAGCTCTGGGAGTAAATAAAATTGCCATGAAAAGTTTCTCAAAAAATCTGTCTTTGGTAATCGACTTTAAACTGTAGTTCCCTTCACTCATGTATAACATTAACACACACAATGTCAGTGATGGGAGAAGCTAGGTCCTAATCCTGACTAAAGAATTATATGTATGTAACAACCTGACAAATTCCAGACAATATGATAATGGCAGTCAGTCCATTTACTGATTTGATAAATTCGAGGCGAAAGCATTTGCCCGAGTGTGGCATGGTTAAAATTAATCGAAACTTAATGATTTTGGTCTCAATACTAAAGTTTCTCGTTTTAAATCGGACTTTTACATTCGGGATTCCATCAGATGTATTCAGACTAATAAGTCGACGCAGTCTAGTAGGTAGTGTGTTGGCTTATTAGACATGAGACCATGGTTCAAACCGCAAGTCAGACATCTTCAGCAAAACGCAAAAGAAAATAAATATCTCTCCGGCGACTACCTCTTAGCAGATTTTTGGCGAACACTCTGAGAGTAAATAAAATTGCCATGAAAAAGTTTCTCAAAAATTTGTGAAGAAGTCGGCGTAGTCTAGTAGGTAGTGTATGGGCTTATTAGACGTAAGGGTACGGTTCAAACCCCAGGTCAGACATCAAAACGAAATATGAAAAAATATTTCTTCGGTGACTTCCTCTCACCTGATTTCTGGCAAAAACTCTGATAGTTTCTCAAAAATCTGTCGTTCGGAGTCGACTTTAAAGTGTAGGTCCCGCCACTCATATATAAAATTAACACACACAACATGAGTGATGTGAGAAGCTAGGCCGTAATCCTGACTGAAAGGTTGTAATGGCCAATTATGTGTGTATTTATGTATTTCTTCGGCGACTTCTTCTCAGCAGTTTTCTGGCAAAAGCAATGAGTGTAAATAAAATTGCCATGAAAAAGTTGCTCAAAAAATCTGTCGTTCGAAACACACACAATATAAGTAGTGTGAGAAGCTAGGTTGTAATCATGACTAAAGAATTGTATGTATGTAACAACCTGATAAATTTCAGGCAATATGATAAGTTTAAGGTGCGTTCCACTGGTTGGGAGTCAGTCCTTTTACTGATTTGATGAATGCAAGGCTGAGACTCTAAAGTGGCGAAAGCATTTGCGAGAGTTAAATGTCATGGTTAAATTTGATCGAAACTTAATGACTTTGGTCTCAAAACCCACGTCGCTCGTTTTAAATCGGACTTTTACAGTTGGGATTCCATTGGAAGTATTCAGACTAATTAGTTGCCGCAGTCTAGTAGGTAGTGTGTTGGCTTATTAGACATGCGACCACGGTTCAAATAACAAATCAAACATCTTCAACAAAACGAAATATGAAAAAATATTTTTCCAGCGACTTCTCTCAGCAGATTTTTGGCAAACACTCTGAGAGTAAATAAAATTGCCATGAAAAAGTTTCTCAAAAATTTATTGTTCGGAATCGGCTTTAAACTGTAAGTCCCGCCACTCATGTATAAAATTAACACAGAACTTACATAAATAATTGGTCATTAAAAGCCTTCAGTCAGGATTACGACCTAGTTTCACACACCACTCATGTTGTGTGTGATAATTTTATACATGAGTGGCGGGACCTACAGTTTATAGTCGACTCCGAACGAAAGATTTTTTGAGAAACTTTTCATGACAATTTTATTTACTCTTCGAGTTTTTGCCAAAAATCTGCTGAGAGGAAGTCGCCGAAAAAATATTTTTTTCATATTTTCATTTTGATGTCCGATCTGGGGGTTTGAAACGTGGCCTTACGTCTAATAAGCCGGCGACTTCAACACATAGAAGTTAAGTGATGTAAAAAAAAACTAGGTCGTAATCCTGACTGAAGGATTGTAATGACCAATTAAGTGTTCAGACTAAATTCTTGGTTAACATAACCTCAAAAATAAGTTTGAATAATTTTTGTAGAAGAGCTGATCCTGGTACCGTGCAAATACAAATATATTAGTGGTAGCCATTGTATGTGGTACAGGACCTAAGAATCGTTGTTTAATATATAAAAAGCCTCACATATCACTTTATTAACTATAACGAGTATAGATTTTTTTTATTGTGCAGAATGATTGCAAATTCCTACTTTTTTTGAAAAATCAATAAAATTCAATTTAGAGTCTAATTTTATTTAGTATATGTTGTTGGAAAACAAAAAGTTTTTAATGTTCTTCAGTTTATATTGTACATGAGAAGACACAATTTGAACTTTCCAAACAAAGTGCCAAATTGTTGCAAGAATTTGTTAAAATTAGTTTCCATTACCTTATATACATAAATACATACATACATATTGTAATAGTAAATATGTATGTATATGTATATGTGTGAGTAAGGTATTAAGTTGAAGTTGACATTGTTACCTGCAACATCCATATTCTCTACTTTTCACTTCATTTTAATGCTTAAAAGAGGCTTTGTTGTGGCTTTTGCTATCACCTCAAGAACATTTTCTTAAATTTTTTGCTAAGAAAACATTTTCAGAGAATGTACATAGAAAAGCTAAGCATTTTGTTAAATGACTTAACAGCCAAAGTAAATAATGAACTTTTAAACAGTGAATAGGAGGAGTATTTAAATGTATAATTAAATTAACAAAATATTATAGTCTTTAATTAATATTTTCTCATTTTATATTGAAAATATTTGCAGATGTTGCTTTTCTGAATGGAACACACTAAGGATTTGATTAGAAATTGTAACATTGCCAATATTCGCAAGTCATTTTCTAACATTTTCATTAAAACTGTAAAATGTTCCATTAAACTATATTACGTAAGTATAGAAAGTTATTAAGCCTGATTACTACATTTTGTTTGAATATCTCACCAATAAGTAAATTCACTAGACAGCTAACAGGTCTTTCCTTTGCTTCTTACAAGCACGATTTTATTTCATCATTGGTGTTCTTAAATGCAACACACCTATACAACATACATACATAATTGGTTATTAAACGCGCCTCTTATTAATAAAATTAACATACATAACATGTATGAAGTCGCTGTGGTCTAGTAGGTAGTATGTTGGCTTATTAGACGTGAGACCTCGGTTCAAATTCTGAGAGTAAATAAAATTGCCATGAAAAGTTTCTCAAAAATCTGTCGTCCGGAGTCGACTTTAAACTGTAGGGGCCGCCACACAAAGTGGTGTGAGAAACTAGGTCGTGGTCCTGACTAAAGGGCTGTAATGACCAATTATATATGTAACATACACAACATGAGTGATGTGAGAAGCTAGGTTGTAATCCTGACTAAGGGTTGTAATAACTAATTAAGTAAATAAGTTTGATTACAACCAAGCTATCAACGGGGTATGAAGTTGACGTAGTCTAGAAGGTAGTGTGTTGGCGTATTAGACGTAAAGTCAGAGTTCGATCCCGAGGCCAGACATCAAAACAAAATACAAAAAGTATTTCTTCGTCAACTTCCTCTAAGCAGATTTCTGGCAGAAATTCTGAGAGTAAATAAAATTGTCAGGAAAAGTTTCTCAAAAAAAAAAACTGTCGTTCGCAGTCGACTTTAAACTGTAGGTCCCGCCACTCATGTATAAATATTAACGCACACAACATAAGTAGAGTGAGAAACTAGGTCGTAATCCTGACTAAAGGGTTGTAATGACCAATTATGTATGTATGCATGTATGTAGCATATACAACATGAGTGATGTGAGCAGCTAGGTTGTAATTCTGACTAAGGGTTGTAATAAACAATTAAGTAAATAAGTTTGATTACAACCAAGCTATCAACAAGGTATCTTTGTCCAGTCAGAATATTTTTCAAATGTTGAAGGAAGCATTCAAGTGCCTCGGGTTCTTAAGACGGTGCGATAAATGGAGGTAATCCATCATACATCCTTACTATTAGAATTCTGGACAAATTTTGTAGGATAAAGCAAAAATCGAAAATGAAGTCAAAGTATTGTCGATCGGAAACTACGAGTTTTTTTGCCATTTATGAATTGCATCCTCATCTTGCTCGCCTTTTGAGGCTAAGAATGAATCGAGTCAACTTTTGATAGCTTGGTCTGAAGTGAAGCGTATTCTAGAAAAAGCGTTCTGCATCGATCGAAACAATTGGTAGTTACCAGTAACTAGATCTGGGCTATATGATGACTGAAGAACGCTGCAATATTTAGCCGAACATTATCGTGATGAAAAACTACGGCCTAGTGTCTGTGCGTTTTTCGACAAATGCTCACTTCAAACTAATTAATTGTTATCTGCATAGGCCTCCCATGATAGTCTGGGTTATTTTATCAGCTCAACAACAAATTAAGGGCCTAACTTCAGTATAGTGGCTATTCTTCCTGGCCGTAGATTTTGTTCGTTAAACGCACTTCACATATGATTTCTTGTGCTTGGGGTTGTCATAATGAAACCATTTTTCCGCTATTGACAGTTCAATGCAAAAATTATTTCATTAACGCATAAAAGTCTCTTCCGTCTGCTCAGACCTACAGCTCCCGCAGAAGTCATTGACGATATCAAATCAAATCTTTTGGTATGCCTACCAAAAGGACAATGACCCGTGAGAATTATTATTCTGAATGAATGGCCATGGGGTTTGTGGATAGAAGAAAGCCGTTCCTATTCTTAGCAGTATTGCACGTACGAATTTTAGCCGCCCTGCAAAACAAGTACATTATATCCAACTTAACTGAGGCAATCGAAATACCTATGCCTTGTGACAATGTCGAAGTAGTCTTCAAACCTTGACCAGACGATATCACTGCGCCCATAGAGAGGTAACACTAAAATTTAAACGGACAATAACGGAGGTTAAAAATACGTCCGTTAAGGCCACCATCTTAGCTTACTGCTTTAATGGAAGGTCACAGGGAAGCCAATTGAGTTTAGCAAAAACAAAGTGCTTTGTAGTCCCTGTATTCTAGTAGATAGTATGTTGGCTTAATCGGTGACTTCCTCTCAGCAGATTTCTGGCAAAAATCCTGGAATTAAATAAAATTACTATGAAAACTTTCTCTAAAAAATCTGTCGTTCGGAGTTGACTTTAAATTGTAGGTCCTGTCACTTACGTTTAAAATTTAAATTCACAACATAAGTGGTGTGAAAAGCTAGGTAGTAATCCTGATTGTAATGACCAAATATGTATGAATTACGATCATTTTCATATGACTTTCGCTTACGTTATATATGTATGTATATATGTATATATGTAGTACTTCCTGTGGAATGTACTTGTGACTAGCAAGACTACCTTCAAACCTTGTTTATCAGTCAGCAGTGGCATTGGTGTTTGCCTGCCGTACCAAACATATATGCTATAAAGCAATGTTGGTTCCACCGTGACTTGTTAGCCATACATAGATACATAATTGGCCATTACAACCCTTCAGTCAGGATTACGGACTAGCTTCTCACACCACTCATGTTGTGTGCGTTAATTGTATAAACGAGTGGCGGGACCTACAGTTTAAAGTCGACTCGGAAGGACAGATTTTTGAGAAACTTTTCATGGCAAACTTTTTATTTACTCTCAGTGTTTTTGCCAGAAATCTGCTGAGAGGTAGTCGCCGAAGAAATATTTTTTTCCATATTTCGTTTTGATGTCTGACCTGGGATACGAACCCGGGCTTTACGTCTTATAAGCCAACACACTACCTACTAGACTACGGCGACTTCGTTAGAACCAGTATATGAGCCGTTCAGTGCACAAAGTGATTAACTTCACTTTTTGAAAAATCTCAAATTTAAGTGTCAAAGCACTTGGGATAGTCATAACTTTTTATATCAATTATAACTTTCCTGAATAGTGAAGATTACCACTATTAAACGACAACATTTTTTGGGCCATTGAATAATAAGTAATTTATTTCAGAAGACATTTTGATTAACTCCATACTCTTATGTAAATCGTTTCAATAATGCAATTCAAATGACCACTAGCAACCATTCAATGATAACAGTTATCAAAAAAAAACTGTCTTAAGTACATTGAAACTTGTCAAAGTACGAAAATAAGAGCTGAGTGAACTGAAATGAAATTTTTGGTAAGTGACACAGATTTTGCCATTATTGAGTCACATGCAAAAAAAAATTCAAAACATTTATTCACCAGATGATTGGTGCAATATAATCAAAAAGGCTCTTGGTGCAAAAAGAAAGAACCGTTTAACCTTAAGAAAACTCAATCATTAACAGAAAAGCAACCGTTACATATAGGTTAATTGGCTTAAAATAAGCTGCATAAAGTTAGGAAGGTCGAAACCTCATCTCATACAATTCAAATATGACTATAATGAAGATTTTAAATTTAACAAAAAATGTAGATCAGCCTTTATTATATCCTAAACGCAGACAAGGGAAAAAAGTAGAGACATGATGGATCTGCTCAAATTCATTCCTCCTGTTAATCATAATTACTTTAAAAACTTGAGAACAAATCGAAATGATGAGTCCTAACACACAAATGATGAAGAAGACATTAATTATACTGCTGATAAATTAATCACAAATAATATATTATAACATCACTGTAAACACTCATTTCTCTGAAAAAATTTTAATAAAAATGTATAATAACTTACTTTTTCTGTAATAAAAAACTTAAAAATTTAAATATCTAATTTAATTTGTTTACTTTTTTCAGTTGCCAAATCGATTAACTCCACCAGTCACATTAAATTTATAACATTACTGACATTATTTTTTTGGCTATTCTTTCTTATTAATTTTATATACCATTAGATAAGAGCTATATATGTATTTATGTATTCTACAATATATATTTGAATTTATATTGTAAAGGGAATTTTAAAAAACAATTTACATTATTTCACCGCATTTCTCAACTTTTTGTTTTATGGAGTTAATCGATTTGTGCACTGAGCGGCACATATAATGGTTGATCTAAAGCACCAGATCTTGGCTACTGTCATGTTGCAGGAAACAACACCACTAAGTTGTAAAGTATAGGAACTTGCTGCATTTCAAAGAGAAAGTGTGCATATAAGAACCTAATACCATGATGGCATATCCCTAGTCCTTAAAACCACATCACTGCAGTTCTATCAACAGTCCCTCTACAACGATATTCTACAGCATTGGTGCCAGAACACCACCTTTTGTAATTCTTTTCACTTCCTTGCCGTATGAGTCTCCTCCATTTGGAGGCAGTAATGGTTCTTAATGCATTCGCATAGGAGCAAAGAAAAGAAGAAAAGAAAGAAAATGTAAATATTTGTGCACATAAGTTTGGAAGCATTTTGAATAAAAAAAATATATGCACAACATAAAATCGCATAAAATGCACTTTAATGTGATTATAAATTACAGCTATAAGAAAAAAAGCAAGGAGGGCTATTAAAAAGAAAACAAAAAACAGAAAAGAGGGAAAAATTTATTTTTTTAGTTTAAATTTAAAAATGTAAAGCAAGTAAGGAAAAGTACAATAAATTGAATGGAAGTTAAGTTTTCGAATAAAATTATTGCCTTCAGAATAACCTTTTTTACACAGGGAACTTTAATACAGCATTTGCTACAAGATTTCAAATTGAAAACCGAACTTAATGATATGAAAACCAGGAAAGAGTGTTATTTGTAAGTAGAAAGGAATTCTTTTGTTTTTCGAATCGCTTCATTTACTTTCTTTGGGAAAGAATTCTTTCCAAATACAAAACTAAATTGATTGTTAAATTGGCGAACAGAAATCCAACCAAAAATAATTTCAAATGGGCTTGATTTGAGGCCGTTTAATGGTACTACTACTACTACTCTGTTTATTTAAATACACTTGCAGGAGTAGCAAACGAAACCTGATTGTTAGCATAACAAATTAGACCTGGAGATTTTTATCTTGAAACCCAAGAGAATAATAAAGAGGAAAACAAATTATTATTTATGTATGTATACAGCCAAATATATAAATTTATTGTAGAAATATGAAAGAACAAAAACACAATGAATATAAATTCTTATGATAAAATAACTACAATGGTAACCTTTATTGTGGTTATGGTGGTACACCACTTTAATTCATTGCAGAATAAATGTGTAACTCAATGATTAATGGGCAACCCAATCAGTGCTTATAAAATATTTTGTGTGAAAACCAAGAAAATAATAACTCTTCTACCTAAACTTAAAGGATTTTGCCTTTTCAAGCCATAATTAAGGTTTTATGTGAGCATTGTTTGCATACTTAAGTCATTCCGTGGTGACTTTTATCTTTTCAGTATTAAACACGTACATTTTACGAGTTCTTTGAAAGGATTTATCTACTTAGATAGGCTTTAGCTCATATTTAATTTTCAATTGCGTTGAAGTCATAGGATACCCTGAGGCGTTTACAACTGATACAAAATACAATATTCCCCGGTATAAGCACTTTCAAAATGGTTGCAGGATAGTGCTTATAAGCGGGGAATTATTGTATCGAAATCTTACATCTGAGAACAAATAGCCACGTGTCATTCAAGCTGATAGAATTCTACTGGCTTCGTATTCGCTGGAATGCCGGATTGATCATATTCTACAATTCGATGGGGTAAACAAATTTGTTTTTCTGGGCCCCGAGCCACTTTGGAATCACTGCGAAGAAATTGCTGAAGGATATCAAATAGTAGTCGCCGTGGTCTAGTAGGTAGTGTGTTGGCTTATTAGACGAAAAACCAGTGTTCGGGCCCCAGGTCAGGCATCAAAATAAAATACAAAAAAGTATTTCTTCGGCGACTTCCTCTCAGCAGATTTCTGGCAAAAACTCTGAGAGCAAACGAAATTGACATCAAAAGTTTCTCAAAAATTTGACGTTCGGAGTCGACTTTAAACTGTAGGTCCCGCCGCTCATGTATAAAAATTAAAACACACAAGATGGGTGGTGTGAGAAGCTAGGTCGTAATCCTGACTGAAGAGTTGTAATGACCAATTATGTTATGTATGTATATTAAAGTCTTAAGATACTCGAGGATACAATATTCTCCGGGTATAAGCGCTTTCAAAATGTTAGCAGGATAGTGTTTATAAGCGGAAAATTATTGTATCGAAATTCTATATCTGAGAACAATTAAGCTTTCATTCAAGCTTATAGAATTTCACTTGTGTCATTGACAGTACTGGCTTCGTATTCGATAGGATACCGTATTGATCATCTTCTACAATTCAATGTGGTAAACAAAATTGTAATTTTCTGGGCCCAGTGCCACTTTCCAATCACTCCGAATAAATTGCTGAAGGAAATGGAATCGCAGCAGACTTTATAGACATAGTCAAGAGTCCTATTAACTGGCATTAACTAGGCAGAGTATCAGGTCGTTGAGTCGCCAGTGTAGTAGAAGAAGAGCTTTACAAATTACGAAAGGCAAACGTTGATGCATTGATGAAGTTGCCGTAATCTACTAGGTAGTGTGTTGGCTTATTAGACTTAAAGCATCTCCAACAAAACGAAATACAAAAAAATATTTCTTCAGCGACATCCTCTCAGCAAATTTCTGGCAAAAACTCTGGGAGTAAATAAAAAATTGCCATGAAAAGATTTTTAAAAATCTGTCCTTCGGTCACGACTTAAAACTTCAGGTTCCACCAATTAAGTATAAAATTAACACACACAACATAAGTGAGAACCTAAATTGTAATCCTGACTGAAGGTTTGTAATGACCAATTATGTATGTATGTATGTATAGCGAAAGTATCCTTTTTTAAGTCGAGTATATCCTCTATTATTTTAGATCCCACGGTACTAGCGCATTAGAATGGGATTTGTGAATTTTTTTGGATACGTTTCTGCATGTCATGACGTTCAGTTTAACCAACGGTGCATTAAGTAATTGGCCATTGTATTCCTTTAGTCGGAGTCGAATTTATACTGTAGGTCCCCCACTCTCGTATAAAATTGACACACAACATAAGTGATGTTAGAAGCTATGTTGTAACCCTGACTGAAGGGTTGTAATGACAAATTTTGTGTGAATTCGTTTGGTCGGGATTACAAACTAGCTTCTCACACCACTTATATATTGTATTCATGAGACAATTTGACGACATTTCCGTAAAAAAATTGAATAATTTTCATGGGAGTTTTTACCAAAAGACTGCTGAGTGGAACAGGAAGCTCTTGTATAAGTTTTAAAAGACAAAGAAGAAAGCAAACATTTTGTAATGACAAATTGAAAACATGACATGTCGCAAGTACTTTATAAGTGATTGCTTTAATATTATATTTACTACTAAAACAATAAAGTTGTATTAACCAATTAAATACAAATACAAATATCCATCTCAGAATTAAATTAAATTCATCTGAACAACCATTCAATCGTCAGTCCATGTAGCCATTTCCATTATACACATTCGTTTGAAATTAAAATGTTAACATGAGTTGTCCATTAATACAAGAGTTTTATCATTAAGTCTTTGTTTTATTCAGTTTTGTTCATCTGATATGATTTTAATTCATAATAAATAATTATTATTTTATTATTATTTTATTATTATTTTATTAGTAAGTCATACGAACGTCATAACTTCGTATTCATAACGATTTAAGGCTGTCATAAGAAGTACTGTGTGGGCCATCCGTCGGTTTAAATTTGAACCATCGGTTATTTCTGTCGATACTTATGTCATTCTATTCTGTCACAAAATTTCGTATTTTATTTCCAATGAACGTAATGAATCGATTTATACTCGAATAAAGTTAGGAGTTATTGGGCCAAGGAAAAAACTATACGATGATGTCGATGTGCATGAAAATTCATCAACATCAACTCATCATCGTTCTCAAAAATATTTCACGCGCTAGTTTACGTCGAATTTTGCGAACAGATCTGATTACGATGACTTATAAAGTACAATCGGTTCAAGAGTTAGAGCCTCATGACCATCCGCTTTACTTTTGCTACGCTGAATGGGCCAAAGAGAAACTGCACGATGATGCCTATTTTGCAAAAAAAATAATAATAAAAAAACTCATTTTTTCGGAGGAAGCTCATTTTCATCGTTAATAAGTAAAATTGCAATATTTGGGATTTAGAAAACCCACACGTGGTCTTATAGAATCCAATGCACCCATTGCAAGTGACTGTTTGTTGCGGCTTGTGGAGTGGAGGCATAATTGGCCCATATTTCTTTGAAAACAATATCGCACCATTATATCCGATTTTTTGTACCCGCTCTTCATGGTATTGATGTGCACGATAGTTGCTTTAAAAAGGATGGTGCAATTTGCCGCATATCTCATGCCACAATTGATTTATTGCGTAAAACGTCTGATGGTCGTTCAATTAGCCGAAATTGTGATGTCAATTGGCCGCCAGGAAGCTGCGTTGGACTATTTTCTTTGGAGCGCCGTCAATAAGAGTGTTAAGAGACAATTGAGCAATTGAAGATCAACATTCGTGATGCCAACACCGAGATACGACCCCAAAAATGCACGAAAATTGGTCCAATCGAATGAGGTATTGTGAAGCCAGCCGAGGCAGCCATATGAAGGAAATAATATTCCTTTTCTAACCGGAACAATTGTACTTCACAGCAAAACGATAAATTTGGAAAAATTTTATCACGTTTTGTTTTTTTGCACTTTTAAATTTGAACTTTTAAATGGCCCACCTTTTATGTTGTTTAATGCTTTGCCTCTTTTTAATTTAATGTTGCACACTTTACGGATCTTAAAGCAAAAGCATTCATAAGCACTGATACGTATGAGCAATATTTTTTGAATGTAGCAGCGTATTACATGTAACTCATACGTCTTAGTGTTGATCGCTTTTATGATTATTAATGCGTTGATGCAAAAAAATAAATTTGGTAAAGCTTCAAACCGTTTTTGTTTTATTGCACTCTTAAATTTAAACTTTTAAATCACCCACCCTATATTATTTTTTGAAGTAATAGTACACAAATATAGAAGGTAGTTAGGTAGGTACATATAGTATGTAATGATAGATTTTTTTCTTAAAATTAAATAAAAAAATAAATAAAGGTTTACAAGTTTTAAGTACACGATATTAAATCAAAAAATGTACAAGATTTTCTTTTATGGGCAGCCTCTGCTATTGCTATGATTTAAATTTTTCAATTCAGACGTTGTTTTATTAATAATAGTAATAAAAAAAGAAATAAAGATATTTTAAAAGCCGCTTTATCCGCTCACGACCAACGCTAACGTACAAATATTCCCACATTCTAAGTTGTTACTTTCTTATCTACAGCGGCCACTAAATTTTAAAAAGAATTTTTATCTTCTGTAATAAAAGCAAAGAAAATATAAATACATATACGTATTAAATATTTAATATTAAATATGTATGTATCTACATACCAGTCTACAATTGTCTCTTATCGTATTGAAAGAGATTTGTTGGTCTATTGCGCCAGTATAAGAGAATTTTTAGTTTAGTTTTTCTCTGTTTTTCTGTATCACCCACCTCCATTTCTTACAAGCATACTTCGAAACATGTTGTGTTATGTTTGAAACCACTTGCAGCCATTTTATATTCATATACACACTGCTTGAAGACATTTTTTTTCTTTGTTTCTGTTTACATTTTCATATTTTTTATAGCACGTGCTACCATCATGTTGCAACAGCAAGCACAAGTTTATTATTGTTGTTGTTGCCTCAAATAAAACTGACAGCTTTGGTTTGTAAATAAACTAACTTCAAGTATAGGGTCGTTCTTTAAGTGCTTTGTATCTTTAAATTGAAATGAAACAAAGGGTGTGTTAGATAGCATCGTAATTTTTTATTTGTTTGAAAGAGCTATTGATGACATTATGTATTGTGTGTGGAATATAACAGCGTTCAAATGACAAATGACCAAATTTCCATAACTCTGGCACATAAATCAAGCTAAATTTAATAGATGACATAAGTTATGTTGACTTTACGAAACGTTGTAGTTTGTGACTTATTCGCAGAAACCTGCGACATAAGGACAAGAAAAAGTCTTATGGGAGCAAATCACACGACCTCAGTGACTTTCACGTTCCCACCACAATTTTGCTTTTTAACTCACCCATTCATCGACAAATCGTTGAAGCTAATTTTCCAACTTCTTCAGAGTCCTGTTAGCAAACACACATTGTTGTCAACGAGTGATTTGACAAAAAGGACTGAATAAGTAACAACTGAGTTGTTGTTGTAAAAAGTAAATGTAAAATCTAATTAAAAGGAAGCAGCTTTATTGTGGGAAAGGTCTTGCAATTTTTATTTTTTTTTTTGTTATCGATCAAACTGTTACAATACCTTCGATAATTCTAAATGAGTTTCTTTAAAGTCGAAATGTTATTTGTCGAAATACGTTCCATTATTCCTAGCACAAGTTGGTCTGTAATAAATTAAATAAGCTTTTAAGTTACTTTCTTCCCTTTCTTGGTCCTGTTGAGTAATAGTAACCGCTTCTCATTCAAACTATTTTGTGCAAACTTATCCTTAAGTTTTTTAAGTTCTCACCAGCGAAATACATACATACATGCATAATTGGACATTACAACCCTTCAGTCAGGATTACGGCCTAGCACCACTAATGTTGTGTTCGTTAATTTTATATGTGAGTGGCGGAACCTACAGTTTAACGTCGACTCCGAACGACAGATTTTTGAGAAACTTTTTCATGGCAGGTTTATTTACTCTCAGAGTTTTTGTCAAAAATCTGCTGAGAGGAAGTCGCCGAAGAAATATTTTTTCATATTTCGTTTTGGTGTCTGACCTGGGAATACAAATGTTAAAATGTAGAATATAAATCGGCCATTTTCTGTTTTCTAGATAGTTGCTGAATTGTAAAAATGCATTGTCGGTAGTGAAATGATTATCTATGGTGAAAGGATCCAAACTCTTGATTGACGCAAGACTGGCAAAAAAACTACATTAATTTTCATAGCTTCATAGATTGCATATCACAACCGTTTTCCCTGTTGTAAGCTACATTTTCGCGTGATAGATTATATAGATTTTATAGTTTTAACTAAAGGATATGCTATAAGTCGCTGTAGTCTAGCAGGTCGTGTGTTGGCTTATTAAACGTGAGGCCATTGTTCAAACCCCAGCCCGAAAAAAAACGAAATATAAAGAAATATTTCTTTTGGCAAAAACTCTAAGAGTAAATAAAATTTGCCATTAAAAGTTTCTCAAAATTTATCATTCAGATTCGGCTTTAGGCTGTAGGTTCTGCCACTCATAGACAAAATTAACACACACACACAACATAAGTGTTGTGAGAAAATAGGTCGTAGTCCTGACTAAACCGTTGTTGAATTTTGATAATTATTCTCCACTCATTTATCTTTTTATTAAAGGCGCACACATAATTTTTCGCAGTGTACAAATCGACGACAAACATACTTTAAAATTTATTTATTTATTAATTACAATACAATTACAAATTATATTCTAATTATATACGAGCGGAGTATGTTTGACCATATGCTCGGTGTAGTGTCACAGACCAGAGTGTCTGGTGGGAATCGAACCCACGACCCTCACGCTAATAGTCTAGCACACTACACACTATACTACCAGGGCACCCTATTTCAAAATAGAAAAGGGTAGTGTTTCCCTTTAATTATCTCTTAAATTCTGTTTTTTGCAAAAATTACAATAAATAATGAAATAAAAATATAAATAAGATGACAATAACAAATCCTGTTTTGTATAATGGTTGCCATTGTAACTGTAAATTTCTATGTTTACTTTATTAACTTTTATTTGATTCTATGATTCTGATTATAACCGTACATTCTCCAATTCCGATAGTATATGGCAACTTTGGTTTTCCAAAGGTTTGAAATATTGGAATCAATTTTTATAAATTAAATACCCACACCCTGTAACACAATATACATACACATGCATAGTCAACCAGCATGTTTGTATATAAGGTATTCAAAAATATATGTTACAATTTGTTACGGTCAGCATTCAATTCATTTTACATGACCTTCGAACCGCCAATTTTAAACAACGTGTAACGAAAGTAACGAATAAGGAAGTAAGTAACGAAAGAGAAACTCTTGAAATGCGCATGACCACACAGAGTTTAAGAAAAATTTGTTCTAAAAATTATACACTGTAAAATATTGATTGTAAAATTGAAAAGAATATTGTGATGAGAATAATATCTGATAAACGTTTCATATACGCAAAGGTACATTCAAACAGTAAAAACTTTCTTTACTTGGGAAATATAAACTTTGTAGTCGGACGATGTTTTAGATAAGGTAGCAAACACATTTTGAAAATACGTTCGTTACGAACTTAGTCATAGCCTGGCTGTTCGAGTAAATGGCCATGGCCTCCGCCTATCAAATACAACAGTAGCTAGACAGCTTTTAAGAAAGATTAATATCAGAATGCTTAATACATGTGTACATTCATGTGAGAAGCTGGGCCGAAATCCTGATTGAAGGATTGTAATGGCCAATTATGTAGTAATACATACAGCACAGCTTATGATCTTGAAGCCATCCAGCCTACATATCCTGGGTCAAATTGAGAACTTCTGGATCGTAAGACCAGTTATTGACGTAAGACAGTTAGTTGAAATTTTAAAATCAAAGAGCCAAAATGTACACATTTGATTTGTACCAGGATAGCGAAACATAAAAATACAACTGGAGTTTGCAATTTGTCCTCGATTTTTCAAAACTCAACTTCAATCACAAGTTTGATTCAATATCGAAAATTTGTGATAAAAACTAAACGTTGAAAGGAGGAGCGGTGTAAATTAAGCTTACTAACAGACAACTTCTCATATTTGTTATGTACATTTCAGTACTTAATAACAAGTGGACCAATTTTAATGTGATCTATTGTATATAAACAAAAGATTTCCTAAAATTACATGAAAGACAAATAAATCTTCAAAAGAAACCTGATAGTTTAAAGTATTTTAAGAGATATTTGAAAAATAGAAGTCACCTTTTAAATGTTGGCCGCACTGTAGGTGTATGACATACTATATGGATAATAATTAGCTTGGAGTAATTGTAAATGAACATACGAAAATTCACACAGTAATACTATGTTCAGATATGCACTTTTATTGAAACAATATTTGATTAATTGAGTATAATATTTTAAGTGTTCAGGCATAATAACATACGCAGTTCAGCTGCTTATTCAATTTTCATTTGACAGGTGGTAAACAAAACAGCTGGTTGTTTCAACAACATTGTTTTTATTTTGTTTTTTTTTTTTTGTTTGCCGTTGTTGACATTTGAGTCGTCAAATATTAACAGAAAGTGTGTGGTTAATTGTAATATGCTCACTAAACACACTTATGAAAGTGCTGCATTTTAAGTTCTACTCAATATTATAACAATTTGTGTATTTATTGCGCAATAATTAATTGAAACTTTATATGAAATATTGAGCTCAATAATGGTGTTTATTGCAATTTACGCAATAAAGGTGCATAACACCGTATAAGGTTCTATGCTGTTTTAATATCGCGAAAGCAGAACCCAATCGTGTTTGACAGAAGAATGCTAACGATATTACTATTTCCAATAAACTTCATATAAACGTCAATGTATTAATCAAAATTGATGCCTTTCTGAACTTTTGGAATATTTTTTAATAGAAAATCTTATACTTTTCATGAAGAGTTTAAAAAGTCACTTGCCAATATTGGCAATAATACAATTTCTAATCAAATTTTTCTAACCCCATAAGTGATAGGGTAATCAAACAAAAAATAGCCATTAAATCTTAAAAGCAATAACTACCAATATTTTTTTTAAATAAAATTTCTTACCAAACACTTCAAGATTATTGCTTTAATTAATACTGAAAATTCCATCTTCACATAAAATTTCAATATCAAACAATACACACATATTTTGGCTGTTAAGTCCTTTAAAAATAGTACGAAATGTTTAGCATTCATATGCAAATGCCTTGCAAATGTTTTCTTAGCAAAAATTGTGAAAATGTTCGTAACGAAGTAGCAAAAGCCACAATAAAGCCTTTTTAGAACATTAAAATGAAGTTAAAAGTAAAGGATATGAGTGTTGCTGGTAAAAAATACCAACCAACCTTACTTTAATGCATCTTTCGTGCTCCTTTCGGCTGTGTATACGTACATACGTATTCAAGGTGACAAGAACTAATTTCAGGAAATTTTTATTGCAATTTTTACTCCTGCTTTGGAAAGTTCAAAATGTAGCATCAACTGTGTCAAATTTTAATCTTTTCCTTTTTAAACATTAAAGAAAATAGAAACTAAATTGCATTTTATAAGTCTATTATAAAGGGAAAAAAATAAATTTACATTGCAAATTGCAAAACATTCAAGTTAAAAATGAAAACCTTAATTGTCGTTAAAAAAAATTATGTAGGAATGGCTTAGGGACCAGCATTTAGGATCATTGTGATAACACAAAAAATTTTAGCTGGGAGTCAAACATTCCCCAGAGAAAACCATATATACATACGTACATAATTGATCATTAAAACCATTTAGTCAGTATTACAACCTAGTTTCTCATACCTCACACATGTTGTGGCGGGACCTACAGTTTAAGGTCGACTGCTAGCGACAGTTTTTTGAGAAAATGTTCAGGGTAATTTTATTTACTCTCAGAATTTTTTCTAGAAATCATCTGCTGAGGGGAAGTAGTCGAAGAAATATTTGTTTAGTTGGAAATGTATGACCTGAGGTTTGAACTGTGGCCTCACGTCTAATAAGCCAATACACTACTTACTAGACTACGGCGACTAGTACTAAAAACCATCTCGAATCCAAAATAAATCAAGCTATTGCACCATTTACCTTACATTACAGAGTTCGGTCAAAGATATCAGAAACCTCCGTCTTTTTATGACGAGAAGAGGGCACTCGCATAAGATGAAAGACAGTCCTCCTTCTCATACCCACAGTTCCTGCAAAAGTGATTAACCAGAATGGCAAGTCTTTCGGAATGCCTATTAAAAGGACAGTGGAGCGCAAGATTCTCTATTGTGCGATGGATGCTATGCGATTTCAGAGCAGAAGTGAGTCAATCGTCTTCTTGTCCATGCTTGTCCAGTAGACATACTCTACATACATATATAATTGGCCATTACAATCCTTCAGTTAGCTTTTCACACCACTGATGTAGTGTGCATTAATTTTATACGTGAGTGGCGGGACCGACAGTTTAACGTTGACTCCTAACGACAGATTTTTGAGAAACTTTTTCATTGCAGGTTTATTTATTCTCAGAGTTTTTGCCAGAAATCTGCTGTGAGGAAGTCGCTGAAGAAATATTTTTTCATATTTGGTTTATTTGGAGATATCTGACCTGGGATTTGAACAGAGGCCTCACGTGTAATAAGCCAAAACTCTAACTACGAGACTACGGCTGGTAGTAGAGAAAACCATACCGGATGCAAAATAAATCTTTCTATTTCACCAGTCCTTATATTAGAAAGGTGGGTTAGAGATGTGAGAAACCTCCTTTTTATGACGAGAAGAGGGCACTAACATAAGATGAAAGACAATCTTATCCTCCTTATAAGATCCACAGCTCCTGCAAAAGTGATTAGAACAGTGACACAGGGACCGATAAGAATCGCTGTTGTGCAATGGATGCGATTCGATCCTTGTCCATACGTGTCCGGTATAGCCTTGCAATATTGCACGTACACTCCTGTTAGCTCAAAGATGAGAGTTTACCTTTGAGTTATCAGTGTTAACCTCAGGGGTACCATATTCTGTTTGCTTGCTTTATGAATAAATCAAAAATATAAAAATGTTCGCCTATAGAAGAATTTAGACTGTTAACTGTGTTGAAAATCTGAATGTTTATTTATAAAATATTGCTCGTTTACATACAATAGTGTGGACATTTTCATCATTATTTTACACAACAAGGAAAATATTTCGTAATTCCAGTATTTTGTATGCAACAATCCAACCATAAACTAATGTTTTCCGACTAATTCCAATGAGAATTATCGAAATTATTAATTAGCCGGAATGCTTACACAACTATCCACAATATAGTGTGGTTTTCTAAAATTTCGAGTAAATATGCATGAAAATTCTTTACTGCATTTCGAAGTGTTGCAGATGCAAAATGAGATTAAAGCATTATTTCATTATCATTTCATGGAATGGCTATTAAACAGCATAAAACATAAATTTCAGGACTATTGATGGAGTGATTATATAACAGGTTGAATAGTTGCGAGTAACTTTTTGTTTTTGTTTCTTTAGAAAACCTTTTTTTTTTTGATTTCATACGTGATTTCATTGCAGATAATGATGAATTTAGAGTTTTAAAATGTCCGATAAATTATTTTTTATGAATATTATTAGGAAGACACAGTAAACACAAAATACGAAACTATTTATGTAATATTTAGAATTAAATTCATTGATTTTTGTAATATTTAGATTTAAATTTATTGATTTAAATCCATTTATTGATTTAATTTTACAATTAAAATAACAAAACAAATATTGTTTAAAACAATTTAAGAAATATTATTTTACACACAAAATTGAATTGCTTAGGTCGGCTGCCAAATATATAATAATTTTTTATATGTCTTTTTTTATATTGAAAAACTGTTTTTTCAAAGTCGATCGAGTATTTAAGTTTTATCATGTTTATGTTTTTTCAGTCCGCTTACTATATTTATTTTAGTTCAGTTTTATCTTTAACCCTACGGGATCGCCTTAATCCTTTCGGGTGCGATCCCACATTCGGCCCTCCTGACGCATCATTCGACCCGAATGATATGCTCTTCAAATGCGATCTCACATTCGGCCCTCCTGACGAATCATTCGACTCGAATGATGTGCTTTTCAAGTGCGACCCCACATTTATTCTATAGGGTCTTCCATACAAGGAGAAATTACTTACTTACTTAATTGGCCATTAACTACCCGATTGACATATTTCGGCCTGCCGCAACACATCCTTCCAGGCGCCACTGCTTCTGGCGCGCCTATGCCTATTGTTCACACCAATTGATGACAGGGCTTTCTCGACTTGGTCCTTCCAACGCATACAGGTCGTCCTCTTCGCCGACTTCCGCAGATAACCGCATCAAATACCCGTCTCGCCAGAGCATCCTCCTTCATTCGAACGACATGGTCGAGCCAGCGATTAATACGCTGCACAACGTCGACGTCGTTGAGGAGTTTATACAGCTCACTGTTGGATCGCAGGCGGAAATTATCGCCAACTCGCACTGGACCGAAGATCTTACGTAGGACTTTTCTCTCGAATACTTTCAAGGCTGCTGCATCAGTGCTTCTGCGCCATAAAGAAGCACAGGAAGGATGAGCGTCTTGTAAAGTATTAGTTCTGTCTTACGAGACCATAGCAGCACCTGTTGATAAGAGTGATCCTATGCTTGATATCCAAACTGACAACATTTTTGGTGGTAACGGCGGAGCCAGGATAAATAAATTCCTTGTCTGTATCAAAAGTATAGTTATCGGCTGTAATCTGAGAATCAATACGCCGCACGTCTCTACTTGTCGATAACATATACTTTTTTGCCCTCATTTACTGCCAGACCGATCTTTGTAGACTCCCGTTCAATAGCACTAAAGGCAGCAGTAACATCTCGCTTGGTACGCCCTATGATGTCAATGTCGTCAGCGTACGCAAAAAACTGGCCATTGCGATGCACTCCCGTACAAGGAGCGCAAGGAGAAATTAGACAATACAATTAGTTGTCATTTATTCAATCTGTACGTCGCCATACACGACGTATGTTCGCTGAATAGACTCCTAATTATCATTGAAAAATCATCCTGGCGGATATATTAACGGTATCAATAAAACGTATATAAAATATCGATGATATCTCACACTTTTAGACCCTATAGAATGAAAGTTAGGCTAACTTATGACAATAAAAATAAATGAATTTCAATTTTAAAAAATAAACACGCAGAAAAATATTTCTTCATGTTAAAATAAAAAAAAACAGATTTACATCGAAATCTCTCTTTTGAACTCATTTTACAAAAAGCCAATAGAGAAGAAATAAAATACATCTGTATTGTAAAAGATACATAAATAATAAACAAAAACGTTATCTTATACAGTGAATGTCAATGAAAATGGTACAAGAGAATATTATCGGAACTGGTGTTTGTAGTGCAGGATTATTCATTTTATAGAGGGTAAAATGCAGCGATTCCAATATTTGGACATTTTATAATGAAATATATATAATAATATATATAAAATAAATATATAAATATGTAAGTTAATCATATTTGATGCATTTGCTTTCTAACAAAACAACGATATGAAGCACATTTCACATGTTGCGAAGCTTTTGCTTATCCACAATTGTCCATAGGTTAGGTTAGAGGACGTGTTCTTATCAACTAAGCCATGTACAGTACCCGGAGGTCGAATTGACCCATTGTACAACGTCATAGATTCTCACACCACTTATGTTGTGTGTATTAATTTTTATACATGAGTGGTGGGACCTACAGTTTAAAGTCGACTCCGAACGACAGATTTTTGAGAAACTTTTCCATGGCAATTTTATTTACTCTCAGAGTTTTTGCCAGAAATCTGCTAAGGGGAAGCAGATCACATCAAGGCTTTTGATACGGTTGACCACAAAATATTATTGAAGAAGCTACAGACCCTCTTTCATTTTTCTAACTCAGCTTGTAATCTCATACGTTCTTATCTTGTGAACAGATCACAATGAGTTTATCTAAACGGCAAGATCTCGAATTCGCTAAGCGTTGGAAGAGGTATTCCTCAGGGATCAATATTAGGGCCTTTCTTGTTCTGTATATATAGTACATTAACGACCTGCCTGATGTTTTCGATAATTGTAGCGTACATATGTACGCTGATGACGTTCAGCTCTATAGAAGCACGCGTATAGAGGATATCCAACTATGTATAGACACCATCAACTGTGATTTACGAAAAATTGACAACTGGGCTAGGTCCAATGGACTTTGTATAAATCCCTCTAAATCTGAATGTTTATTGCTCTCCAGAACTAAGAGAGCACTTGTTGTGCCAGATATTATTATCAGGGGGAATAAAATTGACTTTGTTGAATCAGCATCCAATCTGGGTGTTATCTTTAATGGTCGGCTAACGTGGTCTAATCACCTTAACGTCATCGTTGGTAAAGTTTGCGGTATGCTTAGGAACTTATGGGCTGTTATAGATTCGACTCCCTTTGCCATACGTATGCAACTGGCTAAAACGTATTTGATTCCTGTCCTTTTATACGGATCTGAAATTTTCACAAACTGTGATACTGATGATAAGCGGAAACTCAACCTGGCTTATAATAATATAGCGAGATATGTTTTTATTAGGGGACGTCGAGACCATATATCACAATTTTCATACCAGATATTCGGAGTTAATTTTTATAATCTATTAAATATCAAATGTCTTATTCTCCTCCATAAGATTATTACTCTAAAACAGCCAATATACTTATTTAGTAGGATTACATTTGCTAGATCCAACCGCGGTATGAATATTATCCAACACAGACATAGGACTCTTTTGTCACAACGCCAGTTTTTTATATACACCATCAGTCTTTGGAATACTTTACCTAATTATATTCAGAATATAGGCAATGCGGTTAAGTTCAAAAAGGAGTTACACAATCTGTTCAAGTAGTTTTTAAAATTTTTTATTTTTTTATTTTTGTAAATTTTTTTCTCTATTTCTATTAATGATTACATAACATAATTGGTCATTCCAACCCTTCAGTCAGGATTACGACCTAGTTCCTCACACCACTTATGTTGTGTGTGTCAATTTTATACATGAGTGGCGCGACCTACAGTTTAAAGTCGACTCCGAACGACAAATTTTTGAGAAACTTTTCATGGCAATTTTATTTACTTTCAGAGTTTTTGACAGAAATCTGCTGAGAGGAAGTCGCCGAAGAAATACTTTTTGTATTTAGTCTTGATGTCTGGTCTGTGGTTCGAACGCTGGCTTTACGTCTAATAAGCCAACACACTACCTACTAGACAACAATTGTCCATAACTACACCAAACACTGGCATAGTCCCCACACGTTGCAACGTTATTGAGTATGTTTAGAAAAACTCTCCAGTGAGCGCTATAAATCAACTTTCAGCACTGTAAAGACATTGAAAGAAGGCTAGAATGGAACAACATAATCCCGGAATTTTGCGCCAACCTCATGCAGTTGATGCCCCGGCGTTTAGAAGCAATAATAAAAGCAAAATGTCTTGCTTCCAAGTATTAAAACAGTGCCTTGTATTTGATTGTCCCCTGTTTGACTGTTCTTTTTTGTCTTAAAAATATTATTGAATACAAAATGCTGAGTATTTAATTATCTACAAATCCGCATCAAAATATTTTAGCAATATTTTAACACGTTAATCGCCACGATAATATCAGAAAAATTTTCAAACAGGCGATGATAACTTTATTAGATAATTTAGTTAAAAATGTATCAAGCAAACAATGTAGGACAGAAAAATATTTTTTTTTTCCAAAAATCGCAGAAAAACACTATTTTCTATGTCAGACATATATGACTGACGCGGCCCTATATTAAAACTTTTTTTCTCGATAAGCCGTGTCAGTCTTATATGTCTGACGCATCCTGTTGTTTTGAACACAACATTGAACACATTGTGTAGGTATGGTATGTGTAGCATTTACCGAATAACACCTTGTTACTGTGACTATTTCTTTATAAATAAAACGTCAGACATATTTGTGTCTGACATGGCTCATATAGGACTTCTTAGCGTCAGACACATATGACTAACACGATGCGATTAACGTGTTAATTGATGTGAAAAAATCGGCATTTGATTAATCCATTATCTAGTGTACCATTACTCGTTTGAGCCACTGTATATAGGAAAAGATACAAGCGGAGAGAACTGTTAAATATAAAAAGCTTAAGATTAAAGATAAATTGTCAAATATTTGTATGTATTAAAGCATACTTAACATATGTATGTATTTTTATTTATTCAAATGTCATCAATATGTTAACTTTAATAGGATAAACATCCAAACAGACAAGAAAATAATAGAAATTCTTTACCTGAAATAACGAATATTCAAAGGGGATGCAAGCGCATGTCGTATACTATATAATATAATACATTCATATACGCATATATTTTTTTTCTTATGTTAATGCAATTGTAATAATAAATTTTGTTCTTATGTTACAATTTCCATATGCAAATAGAGACACTGAAGTCGCCGTGGTCTGGTAGGTAGTGTGTTGACTTTTTAGACGTGAAGCCTTTGTTCAACCTCAGGTCATGCGTGAAACGAAATTTGACAAAATATTTCTTCGGCGACTTCCTCTCAGCAGGACTCTCAAAAAAATCTGTCATACGGAGTCGACTTTAAAACTGTAGGTCCCACCACTCATGTTTAAAAATTAAATCACACAAATAAGGGGTCGTCAGGATTACGTCAGGGTTGTAATGACCAATTATAAATGTAGAGGACGTGTACTTGTCAATAAAGACAATTACAGTACCCGGAGGTCGAATTGACCCATTGTACATTGTATAAATGTATGTAAATAGAGACACTGAAGTCGCCGTTGTCTAGTAGTTAGTGTGTTGACTTATTAAACGTTAAACCTTGGTTCAAATCCCAGGTCAGGTATCTCCAACTGAACGAAATATGACAAAATATTTCCTCGGCGACTTCCTCTCAGCAGATTTCTGGTAAAAACTCTAACAGTAAATAAAATAGCCATGAAAATTTTCTCAAAAATCTGTCGCTTGGGGTCGACTCGCACACAACATAAGTAGTGTAGGAAACTAGGTCGTAATCCTGACTAAAGGGTTGTAATGATCAATTATGTATGTATGTAAATAGGGACACTAAACGAAGAGAGTATAAAGGCTTTAATTTAATCAAAAATAATTTAAAAGAAATCTATTTGAAGGGAAAGTTAGCTGAACTTTAGTTTTTCTTTTTTGCTATAATTTAATTATTTTTCCCAGTCTGTTTTTTAATTTCCTTGTAATTATTTTCAATTAAAGGCTTTCCGCTGTACTGTATACAGCATATTTCCTAAATTGTTTTCTTCCCAACTTATTGTGGTTTTGAAAATTTTTCTAAATTAGTTGTTAACAATATTGTACTTGTACTGTGTAAATTAAATTAAAAAAAGGGATTTTTCAAATGTAATAAATTTAATTTGCTACAGCTGGTACAAATTAAGAACACCCATTATAAGTTCAATTTCAATTGTCAATGCTGACATTTTAAAAACAACTTTTGATAAGGGTTACGAAAATATACATTTTTTTCTTTAAGTGAGCTTTTTGGAGATTAAAATGTGAGAAACTTACTTTTACTTCTTAGTATATTTGCAATTAAAATTTTAATTCGCTTTTTGTTTTGTAAATGAGATGAACAAAGAAAAAAATTTTTTTTTAATTTTTGTACGTTTTTTTGGCTTAAACGAAAGACATCGGGTCTTTCATTAATCGACTCCTTTTTTTTAACGAACTCTCTGTGGCTTAATCACTTACAACTGTGACTTAAAAAACTCCACACGAAAACATCTAGCGGGGTCGAATCGCATGATATCGGTGGCCAGTTCACTTCACGTACACTGGAGATGACTATACCTCGAAATCATACGTGTACAATCTCTAACGTGGCATGAACTAAGTGGCACGTAGCGCCGTCCTGTTAATACTGCATATAGTTGGAGTCCAGATCATCAACTTCCCAATTCAAGACAAAAGAAGTTGGTAACCATGCCAAGGCTTGGCCAACGTCCATCTCAAGGAAATATTTTTTGAAACACATTGCACGCTCTCGGAAGTCATGTGAATTAGTTTCGTCACAATTTTATTTATCCACATACCCATTTATAAGCCCATTCTATGAGCCTTATCACTGAAAATTATTTTTCAATGAAAATTAATGTCAGTTGCCAACTTCTCCAGAGTCAGTCATCATCTTTGACCATTGCTCTTTCGGTTTTTATCAAAGATCCTATTAAGTCTATGGTACCGCATTTAAGTGTGTGTAAATGCTTGGTGGCATACTCCATCAATTTTATGGCGGCTACAAAAATTCAGCCCAAAAATATTTCACATCAGTTTCCAAAGGAGATGACAATAACGAAGACAATGTTCCGAAGTCGATGTATGGTATCCTCAGCCTTTGAAATTAAGTTTATAAAATGAATTCTATGTAGATAGAGATACAGATATTAGAATCCTTATATCGAAGTCGCCGTAGTCTAGCAGGTAGTGTGTTGGCTTATTAGGCGTAAAGCCTGGGTTCGTATCCCAGGTCAGACATCAAAACGAAAATATGAAAAAATATTTGTACGCGACTTCCTCTCAGCAGATTTTTGGCAAAGACTCTGAGAGTAAATAAACCTGCCTTTATACTCACGTATAAAATTAACGCACACTACATGAGTGGTGTGAAAAGCTAGGTAGTAATCCTGACTGAAGAATTGTAATGGACAATTATGTATGTATGTATGATGGTGGGCCATCTATGTGTTCGATATGAACCACCAGTTATTTTGAATCTGGACATACTTATGACATTCTATTCTGTTACAATATTCAGTATATTATCTCCACTGAACCTTATGAATCGCTTGAACAATGTTGGGATTTATAGGGTCAACGAGAAACTGCACGATGAGGTCGATTTTGCCAAAAAAAAAAAAAAAAAACAATTTTTTTGGCGGGTACGTTGTCATATTTTGGCCACACGTGGTTTTACAGAAGCCAATGCACCCATTACGAGTAACTGTTTGGACCGACTTGTTCAACCATTACGGTCAATGGAGACACCTATCCCACCATTATAACCGATTTTTTTGTACCCGCTCTTCATAGCATTGATGTGAACGATTTTTGGTTTCAACATAATGGTGCAGCTTGCCTCACATCCCATGCCACAATCGATTTAATGCATCAAACGTTTGATGGCTGTCTATTTAGCCGAAATGGTGATGTTAATTGGCCGCCAAGAAGATGCAATTTGACAGCATTTTACAATTTTCTATAGATCGCCGTTAAAAAAAGTATTATGCCGACAAACCAGAAACAATTGAGCATTTGAAGGCCAACGTTCGAGATTACAGCATTGTCATTTTCGAGATACAGCACCATACACTGGAAAAAATTGGTCTGATCGAATGAGGTACTGTGAGGCCAGCCATGGCAGCCATATGAATGAAATAACATTCCATTTTTAATCGGAACAATTTTACTTCAAAACAAAATAAATTTGTTTTATTCCATTTTTTAAATGTAAACTTTTAAATAACCCGCCCTATGGTACACTCCATGTGGTTGTCTTAAAGAATAAAAATTTTAAATTACTTCGTATTTTGAATTCAACTTTAAAAATGTTTTCATAAAATTCTTGTGTTATTACCACTATGCAGGACTACTTTAACTGCTTAAACATTTGCAATCTTTACAATAATATATCTATTTCTTCCTCTGCCTCTCTCTCTCTCTCTCCCTCTGTATACACAATATTTTCCTTAAGGTGTTCTAATGAAATTTATCTTTACCGTTGTTGTTATTGCAAGCAGCTCCTTTAGATGCCCTTAGAGATTTTGACCTGATTTTGTTGTTCAAATAAATTTTGTTGGTATGATTGGTAAGAAATATTGAATACTTTACACAGAATATAATGTGGGAGGTGAATGCATGTGTGGTAGTAAGTGCATGTTTAATGTTGTGTGCGTGTATGTATTGTGGACCATATAATACTTGTTTTAATTAAATCTCTTGTTATTTGTGGTAATACAAGTGGCTTAAATGATATTTAAAAGTTTTTTTTTAATTTTAAAATGAATTAAAAAGCACAAAGGACTGCATAGTAATAGTAGCCGTGCAAAGGGTTAGCATTCCTATATGAGGACATAGTTTTAAGGTAAATTATTAAGGAAAAACATAAATGGGGGGGGAGATAATTCGTTGACCAATAGTTTTACTGTTCAGTGAAAATTTTTTCAAGGAATATTTTATTTTACAGGGATATAGCTGAATGAGAAATCCATTTACTAATTGAATTTTATTTTCTGTATGCCTCAACAATCACTACTTGCCTTTGTCACACAGACTAGTTTTTTAAGTAAACTAGTGAAGCTTTGCAAATAAGTCAAAATTTTTCTACCATATTTCGACTGGAATTTCCAGAAAAACCTCAAGGTATCTGTTGCAATGTCGTTTACAAACAAACCAAACAAACGCAATTGTTTTTGTTTAATTGCTTGCATTTCAAACTTTAATTGTTAAATTGCTCAACCATAAAATTACAATCGTTTTCTATTGTTTGCATGTGAGCGTTTGTTTACAGCATCAAAGTATATTGACTGCAGTAAAGCCACATTTGACACTTTGTGTCCTTCAGTGATAATCGAATAGGGGTTTTGTAATAAATTAACAAACATCACTACTGTTGCCAAATAATATGTAGTATTGGTTGGCAACTGACAATTATTTTCATTCGATTGTAGCCAAGTGCTTGCAAAAGTAATAAAATTGCAGTAGAATCGTTAAAAATTTATTGTTTCTGTAGAATTATTTATTATGTACGAACCTGCTCAACTGCTATTAGTCGAATTTTTTGATTTAAATAAATAGTTTATAAAAAAATAACTCAATCTTAAGATTGCTTACAGGGATATCAACAAAATGTGAGTTTTCTTGGCTCTGAGTAAAACCATCATTATTAGCCCAAAACTTTGTTAATGTTGCAAGAGAGAAACCAGTAGAATTCTACCACTTGGATAGAAATTTCGTAAACGTGCACTTACGTATTATTATTAGGTTAGGTTAGGTTATATTAAAATTAAAGCGCCCCACTGCAGGCGCTGTCCTTCTCATATACTACATGCATTGTATTGTTCTTAATTTTTACACATCTAAGTGCACCTAAGGCGTATACTCGATTTTTTTGCTATTCATAGTGATGCCATATTATCACGTATACACCACATTGCTTATTTTCTAACATAAAATACTCGTACAAGCAGAATAATATGAACTCAAGAATTGCATTGTACGTAGAAGACACGGTATTTGATATGAAAATTCGACCTCAATTAATTTTTTTATTGTTATAACAATTGTTAAATTGAGTTTCAATAAAAATTTTACATGTATTTTTCTATTTGATTAAGTTTTCAACAAAGCCGGTATTAAATTTCTTTTATCATAATTTTCTTAATATTTTATTAAACTTTAATCAGTAAGTGTGTAAATAATAATTACAGCAATATGGTGACTCTTAATATGAGGCTAATTAACAATATTTATTGTGATTAAATTACAATTTCATTAATTAAGCGGAGTTGTTTAATTTAAAATGAGATCATAATGTAAATTCATAATGACAACATACCTGAACTATAGGTTGCTGTGATTTGAGTTTCCAACTACAAATCCAAGCAATTTAGCTTCAGACGAGTAAAAAGATGATGAAATGTTTCTAGTTCCTGGTTTAGGAATTTATAAAATTAAGAGGCTTCAATTGTTTGCAAATAATTGATCATGGAAGCTGAATACATGGATTATATGTACAATATTATTTCCAATAAAAATTAAAAATAAAATAACTCATGAATGTTTTATTTATAAACCAAAAGCTATAAAATGTATATAAAAAACGATCAAAAACAATTGTTTCACGCTCAGGTCTGAAGAGGATAAATGCATTGCTTTTACCAAAATTCGAAAAATACATCACAATTGCAATTTATAGGGTGGTTAATTTAAAGGTTTAAATATAAGAATTCCATAAAACAAAAACGATTTTTTGTTTTGTACTGTGGCCTCACAGTACCTCATTCTATTGGACTAATTTTCGTGCACTTTTTCAAGTGTCCCGAATGGTGCCCTTCAAATGATCAATTGTTTCTTGTTTGTCGGCATAACACTTTTATTTAAAGGTGCCACACAGAAAATAGTACAGCTTCCTGGCGGCCAATTGACATCAGCATTTTGGCTAATTAAACGGCCACCAAACGTTTGATGCAATAAATCGATTGTGGCATGAGATGTGTGGCAAGTTGTAGCATCCAGTTGAAACCAGACGTCGCACTATGTGGCTTTTACCCTGAAAACGTGGCCAAAATTAATAAAAGTGTTTTATGAGTTAAATGCTTAAATTTTTTGATAGTGTTAGTGATAATTAGGCTCAAGGATGAACCCAACTGATTTTGGTTCAAATCGGTCCGTGAATTCGCCTAGCCCCCATACAAACTCCCCTCGAAATTGCACTTATTTACACATAATTATGGTAATCATGCAACAATCATTATAAAATTTAGCATGGATCAGTACTGTATATCAAAAAATCATGGTGTAAAGTTTGGTGAAAATCGGATCACATTTGACCCTAGTCCCCATATAAATTCCCCTTTAGAAATTAACGTTTGCGCTTATAAATGGCTTAAAAGCTTCGGTATAGTGATGAAATTCGGTATGAAAGTATATTTTGTAAATCTAAATCATATTACCAAATTTTGTTATGGTCGGTCCATAATTGCCCCTTGGTCCAAAATAGGATCCCTTAAGAAAATGTGTTTAGCAATTATAATTGACTTAAAAATTTAATTTCCTCAATGAAATTCGACATGAACATATTTAACATGAATGTGAATCATTTTACCTGATTTTATTATGATCGGATCATAAGTGCCCCTAGGTATCACATACGGTCCATTAAGAAAATCAAACAGGCATCTCATATTGTTATAATAGTCGATATACATATGTAATTAAGTTTTTAAGGTTCTATGATAATATATATTTATTCATAATATTTATTTTACCTTATTTAACACTTAACTTAAAAATACTTAAAAAGTACAATCGTTAAAATCGTTATCATTTTCATCATCAATGTAAGGAAGGAGTATCTTCATAGTATCTGATGAAAATGCTTTTCTATTCCTTCGAGATTTTTGTGTACTGCAGCTTATAAAAGGGTCACTGCTTAAAAGTAACCTATTCAGGACATCTCGATTGGTATCACTTTTACTGAATTTCCTCGCATAATTCGTACGCCATATGGCTTTATTGCCTATGCGTCTAATTTTTTCAATTTAAAAAAATAAAATTTTCAAAAAATCGTCAAAAATAATTGCGCAAATTTGCGCAAACTTTTTTTTCCTGAATTTAGGGAGCTCATATTTTCTTGTCGTATATAATATTAAACTACTAAAAACTACTTTCACCTTTAAAATCCTTAACTTTTTTTTTGGGTAGGGTAAAAAAAAGTGAAATTTTTATTATTTTTAAATTTGGAACGAATAATTTTTACATTAATATATGAGATATATATATGTAGATAAAAAACTGAAAGTAGCAGTCGCTCATACCTTTCAAAAAAAAAAAATTAATATAAAACCTTTATTCGTTTAGCCACAAAAAAATATCATATAAAGTTTATATATATATAAAGTTTATTTATATTATAAACCTATTAAAATTTCAAAAAAACGCATTTAATTTTCTTCACTTTTCTGACTTTGACATCGTCTCAAATCCACAAATCTCAACTGAAAGTCGTGAAAATTCACTATATAATGCAGAATTTTGTTGTCTATCGAACTGCATACTCAGTTTCTTTTATTTCTTTAAATTCATTTTTGCCTTTTTGGCCAGCTTTTCAGGGTAAATGCCGATAGATGGCCCACCCGATTTAAGGGACAAAATCACATTTGAACTCTCTTCCCAAAGCAGATAAGATGGTGTGACATACATTATAATATAAATTTTAAGGATCACATCAATTAACCGGAGTCGATCCAATCTTAACTCTCTTAAGAAATTTTATTAAGTTCGCGATTATATATTCCCTTAGTCCAGCTAAATTAACTTCATGACTATTTGTCTTCAAACATAATCATAAGACTACCGTACTTTGAAAATGTGAGCTATAAATGCAATTCTCGGCGAATAGAATGTTGTTATCTTTTTTACGTACAATTCTAAAACAATATTTTTTAAGACCTAAAACGTCATTGCCACCTAAATAATACGATTTCAAGAAATATTTTTTTTTTAATTTTATTGAAAAAATATTTTTTTCTTCTAAAAATTTAGTTGCTGACAGAGTGTACAGGACGATGTCAACTCTATTCATCGAAGGTAAAATTGAATTAAAGTCATGAGTTCGAGAATGGCATTTTTGTTGAGCCGTAGACTTGAGGCCGCGATCCGAACTCCACGCAGGCGTTTCAAACAAAACAAAATTTAAAAAAATATTTCTTCAGCGACTTCTTCTCAACAGATTTCGCTCAATATTAGATTTGAGAGTAAAATAAAATTGCCATGAAAAGTTTCTCATCAATCTGTCGTTCGGAGTTCACTTTAAATTGTAAGTCTCGACACTCATATATAAAATTACAACACACAACATAAGTGTGTGTGAGAAGCTAGGTCGTAAGGTTGAGCAGAACTAATAACTAAGGCAAACGTACTATTTTAGAAAACATACCAGTTGCCCTTTCCGATATCCATCTTCGTGAGATCTTTGATGACTGAATCAGTATTCGTTGGTATAACATATCCTCTAAGGTAGAAGGCAGATGTAGACGCTAATGGAGTTGTAAACACGTTAATTGGCTTATTACAAGCCGTAATAAATGTAAAATAACATCCAATCAGACTGTAAGTTAAATTTTCTCCTGTTCATTATTTCTAATTTATTTCCGTAAATATTTGCTCTCGTATTCATTGTTTTATTTTATTGACACAGTATGAGTATGAGTTATTAGCAAATGTCTTCGTACACTCATGCTTACTTTCCACAGGAATTCTAACAGTTCAGGAATAAAATAAGAAAAAAAATTTGAAAAAGAAATGGAATTGAAATGAAGAACAAACTTTTATTTCCGGTGGAAAAACCATAGAGTACTGAGTATATCATTTTCCTTATAAGTTCCACTGTAAAGTGTATACTTTTCGTAGTTTTCTCAGCACCTTCCCTTAAAGACGCCCTCAGAAACAAGCACGTGATTCTGTTGAAAAGTTGTGAAAATGATTTCTTTTTTATGACCTGAACTCGAAAGCAGAAGAAAAACAATCATGTCCTCTAGAGAACTGAAATTTACTACCAGTTTTGTTATGTGACTGCTACGTAAAGTATAAATTGTTCAGTTGGAGGAATCTTCATTTGATTCCAATGTCAAATGTTTGTTGAGAAATAAGAGCACACAACGAAAACAAATCGAAAAGAAAACGAAGATTTTGGAAAAAGAAATGAAAGAGTAAACAACAAAAATGTTACATGTGTTCATTTAGAGTTCGAAACATCAGTAAAAAAAAACTCATAGATATCTGCCGTGTTTTGCTTTTTAAATTTCTTTTCTTTGGAAATCCAATTTTTTGCGGAGGTAAGTTGGTCAACAATAAACCGACAATCATCTTAAGTCGTTGGTCAATGATGTTGTTGCAATCAAAATTATTATCAAGTCAATAGAAGGTTTCTTATAAAATAATCGTTAGAAAGTTAAATACAATGAAAACAAAGATTAAGAAATAAGAGAAAATGAAAAAGGTTAATTTAAAGGCTTCCGTTTTAGTTACTTATTGAGAAAGGGATTAGTTCTACTTGTGTTATATAAATGGTTGTTTGATTGGCCTGCTACGTAAAAGGTTTTAAGTAACGTTGATTGGTCAAGTTGAGTAAAAGGCCTTAAAATTTAAGGCAAACATTGACAATTTTTGTCACCATACTAATACTACTAGTTCTAGAGAAACTTCTCATAGGATTTAATAGAATAGTTTGGTTTGTTAATATTTTCCACTTTGCAGTTGTAAAGTATTCGTTTTTATAACAACCTTTTAACGCACCATGTGCTTGGCTGTGTTAAAAGTACAATAAAAAATGTTTCTTTTATTGTCACTTTACCTGTAGTTAATAGGCAATGAATCTCAAAAAGGCTGAATCATTTCTTCTTGTGACATTATTTACGACATTAAATCCTTTATTTTATTTTGTATGTCTTTCTTCCACCACACTCCCTTTCTCCCATATATGCAGGGTATTAAATACCATCCATATTTTTTCCCGTCGAATGCGTTCATTTATGAGAAATGTCTCAAGTACAAATAATAAACGATTTACAAATGATAGAAACGAAAGGTGATGCGGTTTTAACTCAAACAGCAGCAGTTTAAGCACTGAATTCCACCACAAAGAAGAAGATTACAACAATTTGCTGAGCCTCTGCTCAGCAACTTTTATCTCCTTATGTTGAAAAAGGCAAAAGAGA